>JAJJWX010004877.1:0-2771693 GCA_023529315.1 Papaver bracteatum | reverse complement strand
CACCTTAATGAATCCTTAGACAACTATTCAAATGAACAAATTAAATCCCTTTCTATAGATGATCTTAGATCCAAATTTCATCTTTTAGCGATTGATCACAGATGTAGTTTGAGAGCGGCTAACACATCCAAGCATCAATATATTAACTCTAAAGAAGAAATCAAGATTCTAAGAGCCCAGAAAAGTGATCTTATAGATGAAAAAGATCGTATCTCTAGGAAAGGAGCTCAAACTTTAGCGGATTTTCATAAAACCCTTCTTGAAGTCCAAATTAAAAGAGATAAACTTATCCGCGAGAGAGAATCTTGTTGAAAGAGAAAACCAAATTTGTTCCCGTCTTCTTATTAATGATGACGATGAATTTGCTTGGGATGAAAAGATTCTTGACAATGCCATAGCTAACTTAGGTGTAGATGTTAGTCTACATGTTGAACAAGCGGCCTTAATTAAAGATATGATTTCTAAAAGAGAAGGTTGTTAATTGTTATTCTTTTTTAATTTCTTGTCTTTTATAGTTTTTTGCAAAATTTCCAACTTGTTATTATATACTCGCAGGAGCTGAGAAGAGATACTCTGAAAGAATTGGAGAAATTGAAGCCGATAAGAATCAACTCGCAAAGACTCTTGTTGCTCGCAATGAGAAATATTCAAAATTGAAGACCCAATTAAAGATTTCTGCTACCAATTTTAGTAATCTCCTTGTTGGTGTTCGCAATGATTCTGCCAAGAAGGTCTGCGATGATCACAACATTCCTAACTCTTTGTATTCTTTCCTCGCGGAAGAAGTTCCAAAGAATACTCCTAATCTTGTTATCTCTGACAGTGAAGCTGAATAATCTGACGGAGATGAAGGATACAACGAAGATGATGGTGAAGACAAAGAAGAAGAAAAATCTGTCGAGGATGATGATGGATCTAACTAGTTTTGTTTCCTCTTTTTAATCTTCTTGTAATATTTGTACATTTATCTCCTTCTTCTTGTGATATTATTGCAAGGTTCTTTGATATATAAATTTCTTTTGCTTCTATCTGTATAAAAAATTCTTTTTTGCAATATGGTTAATCAACATGATTATTAATTTTTATCCATTTGCGTAAACCTTTCATATAAAGATGAATAATAATCTTATCATTATGTTCATTCCCATACTTGCATCTGTTATTCATCTGCAATATGAAAGATTGAGCAGATTAATGTTGAATAAAATCTATTTGTAAACTTTGCCTCAACTTCTGTATAAATATCACAGGTCATGTCTGTAAATATCACAGGTCATGTCTGCGTAAATAGCTGAAGTTGGTTTGGTAAAAACATGATCATGGAGTGATTAAGGAAGTTGAATTGCAAAGTTTATGGGGTAAATGTGAATTGCAGGGTATGAGATTGGTGTCTATGCTGTGAGGGTGTAGTTGAGAATAAGGAAGAGATCATGGTGGTGAATGAGATGAACTGATGTTGCTGCAGTGATAGTAAAGTCACAATTGTTGTTACTTAGAGAGGTTGAACTAAAGTAGGGGTGGTGATGTTTAATGGGATATGGCATCTGAGTAGCTATAACTATGAATGAGTCAATGGTGGGGGTTTAACTTGGAGTTATGAGCGAGATATACTGTTAATGGTTATGTGGTTGAGTTGAAGTGTATTGTGATTAAACCAAGTTGGATCTGTTGTTAGTGCTAGCAGTAAAAGCTTAAAGCTACATTTGCAGGTAGGCTTACATTATAGTTGTGTTTGTATTTTGATCTTGAAGTTAATTTAGAATAATTGAATGAATTGTTACTGTAATGATTAAGGTTAAACTGAGGTTAGAGTTTGATGTGTACTGAAGCTGTAATAGAGTTTGGACCTGTTAGACATCCCAGTCAGTCTAGCTGACTTACCTGACTCAGGTTGTCTGACTGAGTTGAGTTAACTCAGTAAACCCTGATTCAACTCAGTGAGTTGACTTATTTGACCTTGAATCCTTGGACTTTGACCATACTTGACCCTAGACTTGACTTGACCCATATTATTGACTTACGTTGACTGTTAGTTGACCTTGACCATTAGTGACTGTTAGTTGACTTTGGTGGACTTGGGCTTAGGGCAGTTTTCTTAATTAGATGTTTTGGACCTCTTATGGTCCGAATTAAACTTTGGTTCCTTCTACAAAGTTGTAGATATTCATAAGACTTAGTTATGGACTATATAATCAATATAATTGGATTAGTAAACTCTTAGTTATACTAAAGATAGAGAATACGATACCGTAATGGGCTTAGAACCATTAGATATAATTGTATGATTCTTGTGTGAGCCTTTTTGCTAAACTCTTAGAGTGCTTGTATGATTAACAGTTAGACTATTAACAACGATCAATTCAAAGGATGAATCGTGGATCTCGAGGTAGGCATGGCTTGTCATCAAAAAAGGTGTGGGAATACATTTGACTATGTAGTAATTATTATTGTTGTTTTTACAAAACTTTATGCTTATCAAACTCATGCATTGTCTATTTATACATTCCATGCTTTGTTTAAATTGTAAGCCGATAATTCTGTTGATTCTGTTAATCTTTCCATGAATTGGAAAGTATTTGTAATGTTTGCTTGAATTGTTATGGTAAATAAGGATTTCCACTTGTGGTATATAGGGTATGCTCCTTCGCATTTATATCTAGTGCTTTTATGCTAATCGGAGTGGAAGTGGGCTTCAATATTACTAATCGGAGTGGAAGTGGGCTTCAATATTATACATTGTTTGAAGAAGGAGTTTGTCCATATACATGTTTGTTTATTTCAGTGACTTGGTAACGGTTTAATGCTTCAGAAAACATGTAATGTTTTCCAAATCTTGCATATGATTACTGGGAAGTTAAATGTTAATTATTCCTACTTTCAGTTTCAGTGACAGATCAGAGTAACGCAGCAAAAGCTTCAAGTGTTGAGTTCGCTAGATGATTAACTTCTGCTACGTTGAGTTTGTTGCATATTCTTTGTAAACAAAATCACTATTGTACATGTATCATTTGAGAGGAGATTTTATATATATATATATATATATATGTATATTTCAGAGCGGGGTTAGCTTTGGGTTAAGTTTCTGTAGCAGATTTCTTAATTAAAAGTTTAAGTGTTTAATTTGGGTTCTTAGTGCCTCTGTTTTTAGCTAATTTCTTGGATTAGTCAGCTGATAGCTTAGGGGGCGCTACAAAATCAACAACCAATAAGGTTGGATATTCTAATCGATTGAACAACACACAACCTGTATTATTTCAATTATAAAAACAAAATATAATGCGGAATAGAAATAACACAGACACCAGAATTTTGTTAACGAGGAAACCGCAAATGTAGAAAAACCTCGGGACCTAGTCCAGATTAAACATACACTGTATTAAGCCGCTACAGACACTAGCCTACTCCAAATTAACTTCGGTCTGGACTGTAGTTGAACCCCAACCAATCTCATACTGATCCAAGGTACAATTATGCTCCTACGCCTCTGATCCCAGCAGGATACTGCGCACTTGATTCCCTTAGATGATCTCACCCACAACCAAGAGTTGCTACGACCCAAAGTCGAAGACTTTAGCAAACAAATCTGTCTCACACAGAAAAGTCTACAGGTAATAGATAAATTCGTCTCCCACGAATAAACCTATGAGTTTTGTTCTGTATTTTATTAAATCAAGGTGAACAGGAACCAATCGATAAAACCATACTTATATTCCTGAAGAACAACTCAGTTTCATCAATCACCTCACAATAAATTTAACCGACGCAGCGAAGAAGATTATTGAGGAAACACAAACAATGAGACAAAGATGTTTGTGAAGACTTTTATCTTGCCTATCGGAGATAGAAATCTCAAGCCAATTATTATAATTGTACTTGTTCGGTATAAAAAGCAAGATCAGATCACACAACTACAAGAAAATTATTATCGATCTGGCTTCACAATTCCAATGAAGTATTTAAGTCGTTAACCCGAATTTAGAGAGAAAACTCAATGGTTAATGGAGATCGAATCTAGATTGAAGAAAACTAGTATCACACAAGAAAAGTGTGTAGGGATTAGTTTTTCCAATAGCAAGAGTTCTCCCTTATATAGTCTTTCAAATCAATGTTTGCAATCAATGTTAGCTTAGTAACAAAGCATTCAATATTCACCGTTAGACGAAAACCTGATTAGATACAAGCTAATATCTCTCTACCATTAGATTGTAAACTTAACTTTCCATACACACATGTACTTGACGTTTTGAGTTCGTGTAACCGTACCCAAACGTGTACAATGGTTGGTTCAATATTAGTCACACAAATGGTTAGCCAAATGATAACTTTCATATCAACCATATTCTTTTTCACCATAACTAGTCCAAATAACTCAAATGAACTAGTTAGAGAGTTGTTCAATTGCTATGAGATCTCAAGTATTACAAGAGACACAATTGAATCAAAAACGATGTGATTCACTCGAATCATTTCATGAACTATAAATCCACGGTTTGAAAAAGCATTCCTTAGTAATTTAAGATAAAGTTCACGAACACTTTTTTTAGACATAACCTTTTGAGTTCGCGGACTCAAGCTAACCGGTTGAAGTTAATAAACTCTAGTAGAATTTCTCGGGATGAGAACTTCCGTCATTTCACGGACTGCACTTGAGCTTCAACTTCAGCAGATATTCTCGGGTTCAAGAACTTACGCTAGTTCGCTAACTGAGTTGCTGCTCACGTTCCGGTTCCACTTGATCAACAAAGTTCGCAAACATCGGTTCAAGTGTTAAGGACTTATACATGCATGTGTTACCACAACAATGTTTATATCCCACAATGGTTATATAGTCTAAACTCTCATTTCAATCATTGAAACATTCTCAGAGGATATCATATAGTTGTTATTCACAAACTAGTTTTCGTCACTAGGAAAAGTTGAACTTGACTAAAGCGAAATCTTTACCAACACCCATTTCGAGAAATAAATAAGCGATATATACTCAGCTCGAAATGTCACATGTGCATATTCTTAGTCTATATAGTAAAACGAATTTTGTCTCAAGATAGGAGATAAAGTATATATACTTTTGAGTGATAGATAAGTTCAAGTCTCCACATACCTTCTAGTCGATGAAGATACACTGGTTCCTTGAGTAGTCATTCGTCTTGTATGATGATCGCCATGAAGTTCTTGAGCTCAACTACACTTTCTATCCTAGTCCGAGACCTTAGCTATAGTAGACTAGAAATCAAGACTTTATAGTTTTGATCACTATGATTGACAAACATGCTTGAGATAGCAACGCATGCGAGTTTGACCAAGCAGTTCTCTAACATAACCTACTCAAGTTCGCGGACTAGGTTCGCAGACTTAAGTTCCTGGATGGAGTTCACAAACTCTACCAGAAATTCTCGAATTCGAGAACTACGCCAGTTCGCGGACTGAGCTTGTATGCTGAGTTCGCGGACTGAGCTCACGCACTACTCCGGTTTCACTTGATCAACAAAGTTCGCAAACTTCGGTTCAAGCAATAAGGACTTATACATTATAGTTGGCAGTGTTTATTAGGGAAACCCTATCGACATCACATTCACCGGCATGGTTTGTAAACTTTTAAGTGCCGACTATTAATAAGCCAGCACGCTTTCAATTTAGTACAATGCCGACTATACATCGAATACAAACCTTAAAAACTTAATTAGAGCATACAAACCTTAATTAAAGCATATAAACGTTAAAAACTTAACCCTAACACATTTGGGACATAGATAACATCTTTTTCCGGTACAAAATTTTTTAAGAGAGGTAATTAGCTTCATCTTACCATTGCAACATGGATCTGTGCATGGTAGAAGGTTGATTTTAGCAACTTCATCTTCATACTGAGCTAGGCGCTCATTTATCCAAGATAAAAACCCACAACAAGTGCATTTTGAAGCATACGGCTGATATACATCTCCTACTGCAGCGTTCATGAGAAATAAGAATCCCTTACAACCTTCAATGGAGCATTTGCTTCTTTCAAAGGGACAATCGTTTGTCAAATGACCACTTAGTGTACAAAGACTACAAATATTTGGTTATGTTGCACTTGAAACTTCCATTCTTTATGCAAGGTTGAAGACGAAGTTGAGAATGCTTTTAGAATAACAACACACCTAATATCTTGATTTTGAAATTTTAAGCCGTTGAGCATTCAATGGCTTGTACTTTGTACTTCAAAAGTAATATTTTTATACTACTAGCATTTAGGTCGGCAGGGTTGAGATTTCAAACAATGACGACTACCTATCCCTGACGGCACTATAACATATAACTTGTTATGGTTGGCAAGATCTACCTTACAAACCATGCCGACTTATTGCAACTCTAATATTGTCTAAAACTGCACAAAAAAGAATAACTTCTAAAGCAACTGAAACTGAAAATTAACATAAGTTTAACAAGTCTAAAACCAAAAACTAACAGTTCAAAACATAAGGTAATAGTTCAAACCACAATATAAGTTTCTAAACCAAGCGAAACATAATAAAATTTAAGAATTTCATGGATCCTTCTTGTTGTTGTTATCTTCCTCCACATCACTAGTTGTTTCACCATCACTAGCTTTTTCAGCAGCATCAGCTTTTGCTTTTCCCTTATCTGTACGTATGTAGTCACCGACCTCATTGTAATAGGGGTTCACTCCAGAAAAGTCACATGCCCTGAAAAAAGTCCTTGGATCAACCTCCTCTTCTTCCTCCTCTGATGATGTGCATTCTTGATAGTTGAGGGGATTGCTATGACTATCCATAAACCTTAAAAATTCTTCAGGATCTTCCTTACCCATCAGAATTAACTTTCTTACAGGGAAATTCTTTTCAATTTCATCTTTAGGATCTTCTAAATTGGGATAAATTGCGTCAATAAATTGTAATAACTCTTCTGCATTGTTAACAAGACAAGTGGTATCTTCTATTTTTGCCTCTGGGAACCTAAAAAATACACAAATAAGAGATATGAAAATTCTAAACATTGAAACGTGGTTCTGTTAACGAAGCCGGCAGGATCTAGAATCTAAACACTGCCGACCAAACAATGGTCGGAGTGGTTGTAATCGTATACCTCGCCGACTGATACAAAGTCGGCATGGTCGTATTCAATAAAGATGCCGACAATTAACTAATGAAAATCAAGTTTTTGTGACCTAAAGTCGGCATGGCACAAGGCTAAGACAATGCCGACGAGATGTAAGTCGGCATGGTTTGTTAATATACCATGTCGACCCTGGTTATTGTCTAACAGTCGCCATGGCTGCTATGAAAAGTCGGCAGGTTATTCATCCTGATACCATGCCGCCTCTTACAAAACAACAAAAGTCGGCATGGTTTGAAATTATCGACCTTGCCAACCAAAAACCCTGAAAATCATAATTTTCGATTTCTAACCTAACATAACAATCATATAACACATCAGAATAAATGGGTTGAGTTTAGAAATCACTTACAATCTTCTTTTCAGCGGCGGAGGTTTTTTTCAACATTCTCATGGATTGGATTTTCGGATTTGCTAGTTCCAACTTTTTCCTTACCTTTTCCTTCTTATTTAGATCTTCTTATGTTACATGTTGAATCTCTCTTGCTACTGGATCGAACCATTTTTGATAGAATACCAAAATTGAAATTTTGGGTTGATTTTTGGTTGATGGAACAAGATGAAGGAAGGAGAAGAGGAGAGGGATTAGAGAAGATTAAACGTTTTTTAGTTTTTAATTTTAGGTTAATTAGTGCAGGGGTATTATAGTAACTTCACTCTATTTTGACCTCCCCTTAGTAAGGGCACATGTCCATTTAAATTTGGGTATACCCCAATCTCGCCAGGCAATTTATCATATTATTATGTAGATTCGATATTGGTAGGATAATTTTAGTGGAATAATATTTGTGAGTATATTTGGGCAAGCTTAGAAGTTAAGTTTATACCAACGTTTATGAAATGTTAAGCTTAGAAATTTATCATATTATTTTTAGTGGAATTTTAGTGGAATAATATTGATTTACCTTACTCTCTGTAACGTTGTTTTATGTTTTATAGGTTCCCAGGCTGCCAAGTTCCATCAAAAGAAGAAAAAGGCGTTAGTCAACTGGAAAAAGGTAATATTTCTTTTAGTTGCATCCCCTCGATGTGCGACTCAAATATTGAATCTGTTTGTGATTGCAGCATTTGTCAAACACCTAATATATTATCACATAGTACTTAAGGACGAGTTACTTAAAGAGCAAAAAACCAAGAAGGAAAGTAGTGGAGGTGACATTGCTTATCTTTTGGTTTCAATGGGTTTAGAAAATTTGAGCATCGCATTTGAGGTGTATCTTTATTTAAATTGAACTATAAGATGTACACACACAAATATGACCTTTGATATTGACATTGGCAATAACCAGAGTATTTATGAATATACATGAGTTAAGGATTCTTTAAAGGCATAAAAGTATTACAAAATCACATTTGCTTATGACTCATATGAGTAATCACCGTTGACTATCTCTATACTCACAGTTGAATATCTTAATAGAGAGTTTCCGGAGAGCACTATATTTACTAGATATCGTTAGCAATCAATGTTAGAGAGCAATGAATTTGTAGCATTTCTTTTAAGCTCAATTTGTTTACTCTACTGGCTTCTCAATTAACTTGGGCTTCTGTGTTTTTAGTGATTATAAAAACACAGTATTATACATGAAGGGTGAGGTTCGCCGGAGTCCTAGAGTCATCAGCCAACTGCTTCTAAGGCTCAAACATTGAAATCTTTCCAAAAGTTAAAAGTTTAGTACATTTCCTACAAACATTAAAATGAAGAATTAATTGGGGATATGGAAACTAATTGGGGAATATAGCTACAGGACAAAAACGGTGTCCCAATAGCAATTCTGGGTGACCCCCTATGTAATTTTTTTTAATTCCTAATCTAGCCCTCACTAATCATGTTTAGTAGTTAATAATAATTAGTATATGCTTAAGTATTTGGGGGATAGTTTAGTGTGTGTTTTGATTTTAATTTGTGTGAGTAAGGAGTAGAAGGAGAGGAAAAAAAAATAAGTGGAATTTTTTTTTTTGAAAATGGAAGATGATTGTGATGAGAGAATTGCTGCTAAGAGGTTGAAAATTTGATTTGTTTCCTTTGAATTCACCATTGTTGCAGCTGAAAAAGCTCGGTGCCGGCATGGTATTCAACCAAAAAACCATGCCGGCATTTGTCGGAAACTTTCAAAAATTGTTTGCCACGATTTTTTTCTAGTTTTGATCTTCATAATGTTGATTTTTTTCTGGGTTTGAACAGGTACCGACATGGTAATCTAGTTTTCGAGCATGCCGGTACCTGTTCCGGCATAGTATTTTGCTTACATTTCTATGCTTAACAAGATGAAAAGTACCTAGAATGTTGATTTTTTTCTTCACTTGACTACCGGCATTGACAAGAAATTATCGAGCATGCCGGTATCATGTTCCGGCATAGTATTTTGCTTAAATTTCTATGCCGGAACAGGATGAAAAGTATCCAGAATGTTCATTTTTTTTTTTCACTTGAATACCGGCATTGATAGGAAATTCTCGAGAATGCCGGTATCATGTTCCGGCATATGGTCTTCATCAATTCCGGCATGGTCTTCATCACTTCCGTTTTGAATTTTTTCTGGTTTTAGTCACTCCACTTCCGGCATGGTCAGTTGATATGAAGACCATGCCGGTATTGTTTTCCGGCATAGAAAATAAAGCAACATGCTATGTCGGAAAGCAATACCGGCATGGTCTTCATATCAACTGACCATCAAGCGGAAGTGATTAAAACCAGAAAAAAATTCAAAAAGGAAGTGATGAAAACCATGCCGGAATTGATGAAGACCATATGCCGGAACATGATACCGGCATGCTCGAGAATCAATTCCGGCATGGTCATCATCACTTTCAGCATGATCTTCATCACTTCCGAATAAAATAAAAATTCGTTTCCAAAGTGAAGAGAAGAGAATTTGATGTAGAGTGGGGAGAGTTTAGAATTTTAAAGGGAATGAGGAATATTTAGGTTTCAAAGCTCTACCCCTAAATAAGATTAATAAGAAGTGGAGATGGAAATGGGGATATGATTTTGTTTTTTGATTTTAAGTTTTTGATTTTAATTTTGTGGGAAGAGTATTTTAGTATTTTCATAACAAAAAATAACCCCTTAACACATACCATGGGTTGGGGGAAGTAATTCATATCCCCAATTAATTGTTCATTAAAATGTCGCCGAAACTTTGAAATGTTGTTAACATTTGCACTTCTCAGGCTATACAAATTTAAGGTTGCCAATAATATCTCAAGCCACTGTTAATTGCTATAAATTTATGTGCAGTAGGAAGGTTCTTGTTTTTTTGTCCTTCATATCATTTTTTTGTTAAAATGTATTATGAAATAGTATCTTTTGACGTTGTTTGTTTGTACCGGTGATTTTAATTTTCATTGTACTGCTGGAATTTGGTTTTGATGTTATGCGACTGAATAAGGTACAAAGTTTATTATAATTTCCCTCATTGTATGTTGTGGCTTTGGTTATTGTACTCTGAATGTTAATACCTTCTCAAGTCATTGAGGCTTCCAGCATTCTCGCTTTGAATTTCACGAGAGGGGTTAGAGTGATATCACTCTATGTAAAAGAACTAGGTATCACTGGGGCCTTACGGTCCCGGCTCAACCTTTCCTTTTAGTCATAAGTGTACGTTTTTTTTCTTCTAGGTACACTTAAGGAGAAAATGCCACTAGATAACTTATATCATTCCCGGGTACCCATACATCAGTAAACACCTAATAACATCAGTATTATCTCATCAATATTTATATCTGATTAATTTTAAAACATATCATCTTTACCGAAGCTAGAAATAGAGAAATACTAAAAATTATTGATTTCGTCAGTGTCATCCAACAACTGGTGTCATACCACTGCACATTATAAGACAATATTACTAATCATTTAAGCATCAAAAACTGGAAAAACTCATGACGTCCCAATCCTTTTCTAGTTTGGTAATAAGAGGAATAAGAGCATACATGTCATCATGAGGTAAGAGAGAGAGAGAGAGAATACCACAAAAGGCGAGGGAATTGTACTTGGTAAGGGATTTTACTATGTTATGATTTTGAGCGGGTCCTATTAATAGTTTCAGTCGTTCTTAACGTACTGCCACCTCAAACGATTTATAAATCGCATGCTTATATAAAAAGTAGGCCCGTGTGGCAGGAGAAAACATGGGGTGCTTTTTATGGGCCCACCATGTCTCTATGCGGTTTAGAAATTGTTTATGTTGGCGGTACGTTAAGCATTTTTGTAATAGTTTTACCCTAAAATACTTGATATCTTTCCTAAGGCTATTGGTTTTTTCCAGGAAGAACAATAACATGATTTGGATTCCAATCTAAGTTCTATCTTATGGTTTAGAATTCCCTTATATACCAATTCATTTAAACTATGTGGATTGTTCGGATTTCTATTTCACCGACCCTCTCTGTAAATTCCTCTGTCCTTTGAACTAATGTTCCTCACTTAAATACACAATTAGATTGACGCATGGTGTGCGAAACATCATAGTAAAGTTAATATTGTCTACGCTCTCTGTAGTAGGCGCTAAGATAATTCTTTCTTTGAATACTCATAATGATAAATGTTTTGATGTATCTTCCGATAACTAATATCGATGAATCTATTAACAAACTGACATTCGATCTTCGGTTCAGTCTTACTTTGTTCTACTGTTGTGCTAGCTCTTCTGATGCTATTGTTTATACCGAAAAAAAACTCTTTTTCGTCTCTGTGTGGTGGGTCTTGTTCATTTCATTCCGCGATGTATACTTATGCAAATAGATAAAGTCGTGCCACTAAAGAAAATCAATGTTATGTTGTGGAGAATGAGGTGTGTTAAAATAATAAGATACACATGTCATGAAATTCTAATGCCACGACTATGGCCCATACCATGTAAAGTAATAAGTTATATGCCAAATTATGCTGCATCAATTAGGTTATCTTATCCACATAATAGATAAAAAAAAAGGGAAACAAACCTTGAATTTTTTGTTGGTATTAGCAATAATATTAACGTTGTTTTAAGATGCATTATAAAGGTAACCTTTCCTTTTTCAGAGTCTCCATGGAACAATATTTGGTCGTGTATAAGTTACAAGTTTGTTATTTGTCTATCAATTAAACTGAGTTTCATGTTATCTTCGGAGAGTTTTATTGAAAACCAAAAAAGTCCTTATTTACACATATACATGTATATGAAATACCCGATGCAAGATGTACACATATATATGTATATGAAATACCCATTGCAAGATGGTTTAAATAAATTGATTAATGTAGTACACCATAATATTAGATGGTGGTTGCAACAGAACCATTAATTACCAAATTTATATGACTAAAATACGAAAATAAATAATTGGATAGTACTCCATGTTTACGTATTATTCGTTATGAAATCAAGAAAGATAACTTTGTAAGTTTATGAACATTATTTTACATGATATTTTGTTTATACGATGTTGACTCTTAGCGCTTACTTTTGAGTCAGTTTTCCGTCTTATAATCTCTGTTTATTGGATTGCATCATGTAGTTTTCGGCAGTGTAACTTTGGTGTAAAGTCATTCACATAGGGGGATGATTCTGGGCATTTTACAACGATAAATGCCAAATCTGTGTTGGCTTGGGTTTGAATACGTAGTCATTCAATAAAAGTTAAATATTTTGAAGTAGATAGATGTGCAACTTTAGGATTTACTTTCATAAATTAAAATTATTATGAAAAATGTTAATAACTCTTAATTAATAATTTAGAAGGAATTAGCTTGAATTTTAAGGAAACCTATCATGGGAAATATATTCCTAAGAAGATTACTCACATCTTGAACGTTGATAAGAATTTAAACTACCAAAAAGGAAAGGAATAATGTGAAAGCTATTGAAGTTGGTCAAACTACCTATTAACACCTTTGATGGAGTTGAGTTTGTTGCTCCCTGTTAGTGAGAAGGTTTTCAAATGCAATACCCATCGCTCAACCATACTTAACAATGCAAATTCAAAGGAAATCTAGCGAATCAAATGTAAAAATTGTTTGGTTTTCAGTAATGTGAATAATATAAATTTGAGCCATAGCATATCTTACAAAGAATTAGAATCAAAGAAATAACAAAAGATCTTAGATCCATGAAAAAATATAACATATAAATGTCCTTACCCCCAAAAGTGAATTCACATGTATTTGACCCGTCCACCAAACATCCCCTTTTCGGAAATTACTCTATTTTTGCATTTTTGGTTCTTTCCTCAAACCAAAATTTTGTGTATAGTGGTTTTGTATGTATCTCCTAAGCATCATCTGAATGCCCATAGTTTCTAGTTATGTCTTGATTCAATTTTCTTTATATCTTCCAATATTCTATATTTTAATCCTTATATTGATTAGTTAAGGGAATGTACAACTGTATCTATGTATATGCAAGGTTGTGGCAAGATATTAATACATGTTAGAAAATACATAATTATACTCTATTAAAGTAGGTTATATCATTGTTGAAGAAATAAAGCCTAAGAAGCATAGGTTTTTTTAGAAAATCAAGCAGCATTTGATTATCACTAATTTAATACTAACTTGCATTAGAGAACAAAACACAACATTCTAATAGTAGAAAGCTTGCTAACATCTATACGGATCCTTATATTGATGCGCAAGTACATGCTCTATTGGTTTTTCGTGCTACAACACCTTCTACCTATGGTAGATATTTTATTTGTGCAAGGTACAAAAATAGAGAACAATACTATACTCTAAATCAAATGTTAAAATGCTATAAAGGAATAAAAGTATAAAATTACCAAGGATATTGCAGAGTTAAAGATAGGTGAAAAATTATTCTGATTTTCAGTACACATGTTGTTCCACGTCAGTGTGGTTTTGTCTAGGAGGATCCACATGTATGGGTACACTTTCAGAAATTGTGCCTCCTTACCTACATAGCTTTTATATAAGCGCGTCAAGCTTGGTTTATATGGATCCTACGAACATCCCACATTTCTAGAGGACCTCAAGTACATACCGTCTTACTGGTATTACAAACTACACCGAGAAATATAAAATTTGTCTTGCAGACGTCGAGTACGACATGGAACTATGAAGATGAAGTCGTCATCTAAAAATATTGTGTATATTTTTTTCTTGTAGCAAAGAAATTTGTGAAAATGATATGGATTTATAACAACAAAGAAAATATTTTCCCTAATTTATAATGTTTGGGTTGGCCTTCTTTATAGGTTTAAACTTCTTTACACATTATTATTTTTACCTAACCTTAATCCTATATCAGAGTGTTATTTACATGAAAAGTGTCAAACTGTGAACCTTAAGCCTGATTATAGTGTATAATTTTTGTATAAAACCTTTAAATCCTGATGTAATTTCATAGGAACTTTAGTTTTATTAGAACTCGATTTTTTATTATGTGGCTTATCCAAATTTGGTGTAAAATTTATAAGTTTTACCTATAATCACACTTAATGGTATTTGTGCACATGAGAGAAAATAGAGCCTAATTTAATGATATTTTACATAGTTAAGTTTATAATAAAATTTTGGTAATAGTTTAATATGATTTTAGATGAATTGTCCTTTGACTGTTCCAGTTTGGAAGAAACTTCATGACTCCGGCTGAGAAACTTTATCCTACTTAAATTTTCTCAGCCGCTCAGAGTAAACATGAAATCATTGTTATAAAAAGTACATAAGAGTTACTTCTGCTTTCTCTTACCCTCTCCTTACTTATTAGTCTCCTAAATCATCCACTTTGGTGAGTATGTAGCCACCCAGCGACATATGTTTTTACTGATCCACCATAAACATATCAACAAACTACATCCAGATTAAAAATTATATCTAGGTATATTATTATTTTATAACCCTTCCAGCGACATATGGAATCAAGTAACACGACAAAAATAACCAAATAAGAACAAATCGGAAGATAAATACACATGGACAGATAATTTGACCATCACATGCAATCAAATTCATAATCCATGTACTCGAGAAAGATTGTTGTGATTAAACATCAAATCACCCGATGAATATAAAAGATAGAAGAAGGTGAGGAAGAAATCAAACAAACAAGTCACTAAAAAAGACAAAAGAACATATCATAGGGTTAAAGTTCTCAGAGTACATAGACCTAAGCAACAAACCAAATCTAGTAAAACTTCCAACTATATGGTAGGAATTCCCTTTATAGAAAACTTTTTAGGAGGGCGGGAAATCCGTCGGTATAAACTTATAAAGGTATCACACATCGTATCCAACAGTCACATGTAAATAATAAAGAAACCCAAAATTAGATAAGGTTGAAGAAGAAGAATAGTTCTCTTTTATAATATATTGATAGTGATATGTTTTCTTGATTTCGAACTTCCACTTAATAGAGATTAAGAGGACATAGTGAAATCATAAATATATAAAAACCAAAAATGCAATACAAAATCACTGAGAAAAACCAAAACACTGAGCACAAAAAGTTGAATCAATGCCAACCTAAAAAAATGCCAAACAAATATGTAGCACATATATGCAGAAGAGTCAAACTTTTAAGTTTTCATATCATAACATAATGGCTACAAACACCTGCCATGCCAACTTCTCTATCGAGACAATTTAGGTTGGAAGAGGGGAAAAGTTGATGCAGTAAAAAGAAAATAAAACTTACCGTATCTTAGTATAACTTATTCTTTCATAAAGTTGAATTTATACATTTCCCAGCAGCGAGGTCTTTGCAATTGTTCTGCAAAATGAATACGAAAGACATCAGCTAAATCTATTTGCATATTTATTCATGTGCATATACATATATTCACAAGAATAAACATTTTGTTATGGAATAGATAATATACATAAATATATAAATATATATATATATATCATAGTCTAATTTCTGCTACCAAATCAGGTAACCTCCCTAACTCTAGCCGTCTTTGCGAGACTATGTGATAGTGGAAGTATCCTACAACAATAGGAAAACGAAACTAACTGCAGTAGCCATTCTTAAAGAGGAAGAAATGTTGCACTTACCATGTCACTATTGCTCAACATTCTTAGAGCAAACTTCTTACCAAAGTTGTAATCTTTGGTTAAAACATCTACATAAGAGCATCATGAGTTTTGAACAACAATTAATTCACAAAATTTAAGATTTTGTAAACACCTATGAGATTAAACCATTCACTTCATTTCATGTTCAAACATTTACAATACCAAAGCAAATGACAAAAACAAAAAAACAAAAAAAAACAAGCTTTCTCTCTTTGATGGATCTTTGAAAATGGTGACAGAAATTGGCATCCCAACCTACATGAAATTGGGTTGAGTTTCATATTTATTTTTTGTAACCAACTTTGTGTGTTAAACGAGTAACAACAAAATAAAAATTATAATGATTGATATGTATCAAAAAGATAGATCAACAATTTAAGCCACCACTCTTCCTATCATTGGTATGTTGAAGTTGTTCGGGTTTTGTCCCCAGTGTTTACTTATCCCGCCCATTAGAAAATCTATAATAGTCAAGAAACTACACGATTAAGTTGAGGATACCAAATTTACCTCTGTAGAACACCTTCTTTATACCCAACTATTACTGTCTTGCAATCTGTTAAAGCTAAGAAAATACACAATTATGTTGATGAGACCAATTTAGGAAACTTCTTTATACTTGACGACTACCAGCTTGTCTTGTCTTAAAGTACCTCTGCAATGATGCAAATTGAACAAAAAAATACCAATTTGTTTGTGAAGTAAACATGTATATATCCTTGTATTGAATGCCACGTAAAATTTTACTCCAAAATACTGCAAAAATTATTTTAAAAAAAAAAACGAAAAAGAAGATTTCCATTTTCTCCCCTAGATCATCACTCTCTTGATACCCACAACTTAAATCCCACTCTAAAATGTAATTCTTTAAGACTTTTGTTCTCTCTAGATTTCACCCTAGTCGACCTCTTCGACTGTTTTATTACATGGTCTATCTTTAAATTTATTTTTCATTGTGTAACTTAAAATATTTGATATAATAAAATTAAATATAATATGTAATAAAAAAATTATATGACTAAGATGTGACTTGACATTGAATGCAGAAAATAATTAGGTAAGCAAATAATAGACTTTTGACTATGGTGTTTTTTCGCTAAGAATCATATATTTTGATCGGAAGATGTGTCTGAATAAATTTTAAATATAACAACAATCTTACCCCAAGGGGTTTGAGCTAATTAGGCATATCTGGGCTGTAAGCCCCAATGTTGAGATAGTCGGGTCATAGTAGACCGAGTCTATGGACCTAGTGTATAGTAGGCCCCTGCCATTAGGAATCAGATGGAGTTAGGAAATTACATAATTTAAAAATTGTGTGATTAGGAAATGTAGTTATATTATGAAACCCGCATTAAGGTTATCCATGATTAGATGTAGGAGTTTGATTATGGTTGGCTTTGGTCAGGAATTGAACCTATATGTTAGCCGGGGCATACGACTCGATATGCAGCTAGTCGAACCATATAAGTGGCTAAAATAATATGGCAGATGCATGACATATAACCTGAACCCACTACTACTGAAAATCAAGGCCATTTTTGTTTTCTTCCTTCTCTAGGTCCAATACTCATAATCTCACCCTCATAAGTTAAAAAATGGTTTTTGTTTCATTCAGTCGTTAGTTCCAGCTGAAAATGCAACCAAGTTACTAACTTGGTTAGGTGGTTTAACAGAATTTACAATCAGAAAAATGGAAAAAATTTACCTTCTTCGTTGTCATTTGACGATAGCACCAAGAATATGTACTTAAGAAGAGATGAGAATTAAGGTCCAAAAGATAAATGATAGTATTCCATGAACCTCCAGATAAATCTCGAGTAGTTTCTAAAAAGTAAATTTGTGAACATAGAGAGGATGTACTTAGATCCCCATTAACCACTCGAGACCGTGGTAAGCGAATGTGAGAATTTGTTTTTGATGGGAACTGTCTTCATGTTCTGGTTAAGACACCAAATCTTATCATGGATAATAAAAATAAAATGAACATTTCGAAAAGCACGCAAATAATTTTACCTAGCTTGATTGGGGTATACCCAGATTAATTGGGGTATACCAAATGAGACAAAATAGGGTCATTTTGAAGTAAAAGAAGTCACCCCTTAACCAAAAATTTTCAAAATGGCAAAAATGCCCTTGTTTAATTAACACTAAAAAACTGATTAGGTTAATTAGTTGAGTTTAGAAAAAAAAATTGAAAATAAAAATCCAGTAGGTTAAACCTTTAATCCTTCTTATAAGTTTGACTAAGATCAAAAAATTTGGTTTTTAAAAATGTGATAGGTCGACAAGGTCGACGTTTGAATAAGATGCCGGCTATATTTCGCCGGCATGGTCCTTGGATGAAGAAAATGCCGACCATTTTTTGGCCGGCAAGTTATTTAAATGAAGAACATGCCGGCTGTTTTTGGCCGGCAAGGTATTCAGAAAATACCCTTCCGGCTATTTTTGGCCGGCAAGGTCTTCAGAAAATACCCTGCCGGCTGTTGAAAAAAATTTACAGTCACCGCCATGTCTGTTATGAAAAGTCGGCAAGATATGCATGTCACGACCTTGCCGGCCGAAAACACAGAAATCAAAATTTTCGATTTATAACCTAATATAACAATCAAATCACACAACACAATGATGAGTTTGAGTTTAGACATCATTTATAGTCTTCTTTTCGCTGGTAGAGTCAACAATTTTTTTGGAAAATCAAAGTTGAATATTTTTGTATGGCTCTGGTTAATGGAAGATGAAGATGAAGAAGAAGAAGAAAAGATTAAGAGTTGTTTAGTTTTTTAATTTTTGGGTTAATGAAATTAACAAATTGATTTATTTTTAAAATTAATTAGTTAAAGGGTATTAAAGTAAAATCACTCTTTTTAATAATGACACACCATGTCCCCTTGGAATTGGGTATACCCCAATTAATCCGGGTATACCCCAATCAAGCCAGGTAATTTAATGTCAACCAAACCACTCAATACAGTTCTTAATTTTAAGGCTCAATCCTTCAATTCAACTAATAAAAAATCATGTTGATACAATTGAAAATTATTCAGAATTAACTTACTTGAACCACAAATAGAAATATACCATATTAACACAAAACTATAAGAAATTCTTCAGAATTCTTCACATTCAAATGAACTTATGGTGTAGCTTGCAGGGATAGTTCAAAGAAACTTTTCACGATCTAAGCCAAGTAGGGGTTGAAGAAAAAACCTTATTTCTAGAGGCGGAGTTGTATTTTTGAATCAATGTCACTTAACGGATTGCTACATTACTACTTTGTGGGACATAAACACTAAAAGATAGATCACTTCTTGATGGCGTTGTACCGGTCTTCACATTCAAGTGAACTATCCTCTTTCCACTTTGTTATGGGCTTGTATTTCATACTGCAATAATCTATCTTACTTTCTTACACGATGGTGTAAATCCACATAATTTTTTTTTAATGGACCCTAACCTAACATGCCTCAGTCTTGCTTTCTTATACTTGTGAATGCATTGTTAGAAAAAACAATGTTTTGTTTTAATCAAAAAAATGCATGGACCATGTTTTGATCCCAAGACCTATTACTCCCTAGATGTTTTTTCATGTGAATGAATAAAACATTAGTCCCATATAGACTAAAACACTTAGAGTTTTAGACTTAAATAGCATTGGTTTAGCCTTAAGGGTATGGCCCTTTGGGTCTTTAGACCTTTGTGTATGGGAAAGCCCTAGACTATGGCAAGGTTGCCTAAACCTTATTGCATTTCTTATTGCCTTTCCCGTTTTGGTGATTTTCGACGTCTAGAATTTTTCCACACGTTTCTCCCACACATATAAAGAATTTTATTCTTTGCCTTCTCGTTTTGGGTGTCCGCACAAAAACCTCGTGAAGCATCTTTGAAAAATGTCGTTGTAAGTAAGAATCTCGAAAAATTTGAATTCCGACAAAACATTTTACTTTTTTTTAATGCTTTGCTTTTTCTCGTCCGACAAAAGTCAAGCGTGAATCCGCAGGATGTTGTCGACATTGGATTCTTGGTCGAACGTTGAAATGTTTTTGCTATAAATACGAGAGAAGAATTTCATTTGAAACCATACCTTTCAGAACTCTTCTCTCTGAAATTCTTCTTCTTCTCTTATGTTTTCAGAAATTTTATTTAAGTTTACAGAAACATTAAATAGAGTTCTTAGTTTACAGAAACATAAAAACGAGTTGTAGTTTACAGAAACATAATTTTGTAATACTACTTCTCTTTTTACAAAAACATAGTTTACAGAAACATAAATTACTTTTTTACATTTCTCTGTGAAAACTGGTTGTAGTTTCGATTTATGTTTTTGTTTTCATTATTTGCTTAAGTTCTAAGGGTTCTCTCTGTATGCTACAGCATAGAGGAGAACTAATAGTAGTTGTATCCTGAGGTAATTTGTTAATTGTTATAGCATCTCAGGAGGAGTAGCAGGCAATATTACCTTTAGCTCACCGTGTCTCATACGCCTACTTCTACTAAGTTTTAAATACTATCATCGGTGCATCCCTAGATAACAATAATCAGTGAGTGTTAAGTATTTTTCTCATGTTTCTGAGTTGTTTGTTACTATTATCGGTGTAATCAAAGTATTATTTCTCAGTTGCATTTTCCAACATTCTAAAGGTAATAGCTCATTATTGTAATATTGTGATATTGTAATTGATGTAAGAACATGGGAAAAAACTGTAGAAAAACACCAAAGTTCAGTGGTAAGGACTTTAAGAGATGGCAGTCTAAAAATTCTATTCTTCCTAAATGACCAAAGGTTAGATGGATATGCTTTAGAAAAACCATCGAGAAAACTTCATCAAGTGGTAATGAAGATAAATTGGACATTCTTAATTGTCTTGATGATTCCTTGTATGACTTCTATAATGCAAAAGAAGATTTTAATGCTTTTGATTTATGGGAAGCTCTAGAAGAAAAAATATCATCTTTGAAGGCTGTCTGGAAGTAAGAAATTCTTGATGGCTAAGTTCTTAGAATACAAGATGACTTAAAAGCTCGTGGTAGAACAGTTCGTTGAACTTCAACTCCTCATCAGCGAGATTCTTCTTGCTGAAGGCATGACTTTTGATGAAGCTCTACAAGTATCTGTTTGTGATTGAAAAGCTCATGGAGCGAATGAGGAGGTGACTCGTGAAATCACCATGGTGGAGCTTGGCAAAAAGATCCAGTTGAGGAGCTTATGTGCAGAAGGACAAGAGCATGTTGATCAAAAACATGACCTACAAAGCTCATGTTTTGGATGATAAAGCTTTCAAAGAAAACTCCTTGAGAATCCAAAGAAAATTGGTAATAGACGCAATTCGCCGAAACCCGGAGGTAACAATTTTAATCCTAAGGGTGGTGTCACTAAGCACACCATCAAAGGCGACTCCTCCCGGACATATGGCTAAAGACCAAGGCCCCTAAAAGGATCAAATATGATCCAAAACAGAAAATAAGGCAAACCTAGTAGATGATCCTGGATACTTGGCATGGTGTCCTCGAAGTCGATCTTGTCTCTAGTGTGACTAATGTGAAGACTGGTGGCTTGAAGCCACCAAGCATGTCTCAGGAATTCAGAAATGCTTTCTCCTCTTATGCCATAGTAGGAGATGATGAGAAATTGTTCATGGAAACTCTACCACCGAAAGTGGAGGGGAAAGGCAAGATCGAACTGAAGTTAAAAAAACTCGCATTGAATGACGTATTTTACGTCCCGGACATATCTTTATCTTCTTACTAAAAAGGATTTAAGATTCTTTGAATCTAATACCTTGTCCTTTCTAAGCATGGTGAATTCTTAACCTAACATGATTAAGCCTAATGCATCTTCTTCTGCTTTCTCTTCACATGTTTGGCATGATAGACTTGGGCATGTTAATCTAAAATCTCTAGAAAGACTTGCTAATTTAGGTTGCATACTAAAAATAAACTTTGATAAAAATCAAAGATGTGAAATGAAAACCGTTTAATAAAAGGGATTGAACGTAAACGTTTGGAACTAATACACTCGGATTTAGGAGATTTGAAATCAACACCAACAAGAAGTGGTAAAAATGGTACATCACTTTTATAGATGATTACTCACGCTATTGTCATCTTCTTAGAATAAAGATGAAGCCTTAGAGGCCTTCAAATTTTATAAAATTGAGTGTAGAAACCCAAAAAGGAGTTAAAATTAAAACTCTTAGGTGGATCGTGGCGGTGAGTATGTGATACCCATAGGTGAGTTTTGTAAACATAATGGAATCATTCATGAAACAACTGCACCATATTCACTGGGACCGAATGGTGAAAAGAAAAATAGAACACTCATAGATATGGTAAATGCTATGTTGACAAGTTCAGGGTTATCTTCGAACTTGTGGGGGGAAGCTATCCTTTCTTCTTGCTATATTTTGAACCGAGTTCCATTTAAAAAATCTAATAAAACTCCTTATGAATTGTGGAATGGTAAACAACCTTCCTATGCATACTTTAAAGTGTGGGGGTGTTTGGCCAAGGTGTCCATTCCTCATCCCAAGAAAACTAAATTAGGTCCTAAAACAATTGACTATGGTGTAGCTTGCAGGGATAGTTCAAAGAAACTTTTCACGATCTAAGCCAAGTAGGGGTTGAAGAAAAAACCTTATTTCTAGAGGCGGAGTTGTATTTTTGAATCAATGTCACCTAACGGATTGCTACATTACTACTTTGTGGGACATAAACACTAAAAGATAGATCACTTCTTGATGGCGTTGTACCGGTCTTCACATTCAAGTGAACTATCCTCTTTCCACTTTGTTATGGGCTTGTATCTCATACTGCAATAATCTATCTTACTTTCTTACACGATGGTGTAAATCCACATAATTTTTTTTTAATGGACCCTAACCTAACATGCCTCAGTCTTGCTTTCTTATACTTGTGAATGCATCTACTAATGAATGAAACACCAAGTGAAATGTGATGTATTGCGTTGCATTTTATACATGATTTGGCGTTGTTACTAATCAAAGTATTATTTCTCAGTTGCATACGAAATTGTAACTTATTTCCAACATGCATCTACTAATGAATATAACACCAAGTGAAATGTGATGTATTGCGTTGCATTTTATACATGATTTGGCGTGCTTTCTTCGCGTGTCGTGCTGTGCCGCGTGCTTACACATGTCACGTGTTGTGCCGTGCCGATGTGCTTATTTTTCTGGCATGGCACAACACACTAAGCTAACGTGGTGTGCCTGTGCTGTGTCAGGTCATGTGTTGTGCCGTTCTGCGCTCGAATTTTAACCACTTAACGTGATGCCATAAACATGCTGGCCCGGCCCAATTTACACCTCTCCGTAGTCCTACTTTAAGTCTTGTGATGAAGGTAATCAAAACTCGACGTATAGTACTTACCACTTTTAAACTTCTTTAGTGGCAAGTCAGTTAAGTTATGTTTGGATCAGGATTTGGCAATGTGTTGGGGTGAAACTTCGGTCACCAATTTTTTTTAGAGATGATAAATTCTCATGGTCAGAAACGACACACTATGTAACTTCAAGGTGCTCATTTGTACCTGTTAAATAGCACAAAATGAGACATGAAAGTGAAACCTTATTTGTGAAATTAATTAAACGTCTTGTCCTATATTAAAGGAGAAAATGCATGAAATCCAATACTCTTCATCTACGAATTAGTCATGGAATCAGATGTAGCCTTTTCCAACATAAATCATTCACCATGCCCGTTGACTTGTCAAAGATTAGGTGCTATATATATACAACATGTTTGTTAGTGTAGAAATATTCAAAGATTGAAGAAACTGAACTTGTCAGGATCCCCAATCCCAAATATCGACCAACACTTCATTACCAATTCAAGTGTTTCAGATTTTAGGCTACTTTAAGCAAATTCCAAAACGGTTTGGATTGCAACCAAAGCAGTAACACTGAGAAGGAAAGAAATGTACTTGACCAATTCTTCTTTTAAATATGGAACTAAAAACAATACTAAATTTTGTAATATATTCTCCAAAATTTTAAGGTCTTCAATGACCATTGTAGCTTCTGCCATCCATATTCCCACGGTTGGAAGATTAAATTTACAGAGAGCAACAAAACCAAAATATTTCGTTTAAAAACTTTGAATCGCACGGGTCCTTAAGTAGTGCGGCCAGTCACCTAAATTTGTTTATAAAGGTATTAGTGTCGAACATGCAAAAACACCAAAATGGGTCCATCTAATTCATGGACATTACTTTAAAACATTCTTAAAAACATTCTTAAAACATTAATAATAGGTTGACTGAAAATTACAATACATCGTATCTCTGACGACTGTGCATAACACCAATAATAAAATTAGGATTTTACCTTTCATGCAGAGGAGGAAATGGACAATAGGACTGACTCATTAGTTTATCGAGGATGAAGAGCCACCCATCCGTGTGAAGGGACAACATAAGGGCTATTCTGAAAGTGGAACAATGGTTTTCGTTTCTTACCCTGCATCATAAAATCAATTACATGGAAAGGGATGTCTAAATTTTCCAGAGGCTACAAACATACATTTAGCGAGCAGATGAGACGATAACAAAAATAACCAAGCGAATTCACTGTGAGACAAAATATTCAAACTTACATAAGGCAGAAAGTATGACTGGGCGGTGAGACGTAACCTCCAATGAAGCATGGAGAGGATAAAATTGATGGGTGGTTAAGCTTAAGATGAGCTTCACATTACCGAGTGGGGTTAAGGACGATCAACCGAATCAGAAATGACAACCGCAATATGGTCCAGACTCCAATAGAGTGCGATGAAGAATGCTGTTACCCCATTGAATAAAGTACTGGACCATACGTTTCAAACATTTCCCAATGGAGGAATTGAACTTAATAACAAAATACTTAAATAACAAGGTCAAGGGTTCAAATGGGAGAAGTGAAGAAGGGGAAAAGCAATGTTTTTCAAGAAACCTGGTAAAAACTCAATCTTATAAGGATGTATAGCAGTAGAAAGGAAGATATCAACTTAACATATCTCTTTGCTTCCGTCTTTTACACTGCATCAAAGATAAGCAGAACTTAACTGCTTATATAATAATATTGTTTGTAGCTGTGTCAGTTAATAGTATTTGAACAACTCTTGCATGCAATTTAGAATGCAATAACAATTACATTCAGAACTCAAATAGTACGCCCGTAAGACTATGATCAACTGTAAATGAAATATAAAACGATGCTCGAGTAATATGTGGACTAATGGAGTATACTAATAAATTAGAAAAACTAAGCTACTCTGCGTACAGTGGCCTCAAAAACAATTCGGCTAGTTGATCAGTTTCTATTTAGTGACCATATATCATTAAGAACTAAAATAATTATTATTTTGTATGCAACTGAGAAGACTATACTGGTGCGTCAAACAACTTCAATGGAAGGGTGGTAATAGCTTAATAAGAAAACTAAATGTGAATGAAGCCAACCTATCATAATAGAAAACTCTCTCTTATCCTAAATGGTTGTCAAGAAGGCACACATACTAAAAGAAAAAGTGTATGAGATCAAGCTGCGTTATTTTATCATTCTAGTTAGTCTCAAAAAACCATTACCTCAGTGATCATGTGATTATAGAAAGCAAAGTGTATAAAATAAGAAGCATACTTCTATTGACACAATGAATCAATTTCGAATCAATAAGGAGCATAATTTCATTTAACTATTAACTGACACAGCAAAATTTTGAAAACATCACTGCTAAATTATTTGTTGAGATAGATTCAAGATTTGGTGTCTGATATGTGCATCCAACCTGGGTGTGGTAGTGTTCATGGAGAGCTCATGTATGTTTGGAGCTGCTGCATGTGAAAAATAGTTACAAAAGTATTTACCTTCAGTGCATCATTCAGTCCAGAAGGGTAATGACCAAAGTAGGAGATAGAGGATTATGCAGTATCTATGGTGGCTCCATTATGCATGCTCTCTCTGAAAAAATTGCAAATGCAGATACATATTATTCCACAAAAATTAATATGACTAAGAGATTACTACTTTTTTTTTGCATGTAGATTGTAGGAACAAAATATCGCCACAATACTTCTCTGCGAGATTAACAACACTTCCCAACAAACATCACCGCAAGATCATCAACTACACTTTACGAGTGTCACAAAAGCAGACAAAAGAGCAACGCAATAAATGACGAGTGAAGAAAACCTGAGAGAAGCATGTTAGTTCTGCAACGGTTATAAAACTTGCGAGATTTAACATTGTAACTATCGCGGTACAATCGCAGAATCAACCCGAAATAAGAGGAAAACTTAGCTGTCATCCACTATGTAACTACCCTATAAATATAGACCCAATGTGTCCAGAAGAGGATGATGTATTTTTAAGAGTTAAGAAGGTCTTGAGGAGAGAGAAACTTCAAGGGAATAGTTGTAATCTTGAATTCTCTCATTTCTGTAAACATTTCTGAAACCAAAATAATAAAGTGTCATTTTTCATCTTCAATTATGAGTTGAATATAGCAGAATCTTAACAAGGGTGTAGTGTGGGAAATCCTGCAACTACATTTTGGCGCCCGAAACAGGGATTGGATTAGCAAAATCATATAAAAAGGTGAAGAAGAATATAAGAATTGTTCAAGAATAAGAAAATCATAAAATAAATCAGTGAGAAATTTAAAGGAAGGATGATTAGAATCAAAAAGGATTGTAGAAAATTGGAGTGTGATGTGGTAACGAGAACAATGATTGATAGATTTCATGAAAATATCAAAGGGAAGATACACAAACGGGATTTTGAAGGAAGGAAAATTATGACGGTGGAAAAAATATCACCATTGAAAGATTGGGAAAAGCAAGAAATCACATTTACAGCAGCAGAAATACCAGAAGAAAATCCAAGTCATACATCTCCATTGGTAGTCACAGTATGCACTATACCAATGAGAAAGGAGGAATCAATAAAATCTGTAGAAGAATGGGCTATGAATAGAACTTTGGTGGATGCAGGAAGTTCTGTGGATATGATATTTTATCATACTTTCAAGAAAATGGGATATAGGGATGAAGAAATGTCTTATTCAACATATCATGTTCATGGCTTTGGAAAGTTTTTAACAAAACCTAAAGGTGAGATAGTGGTACGAATTCCACTAGGGGAGATTGAAACACAAGTAACGTTATGTGTGGTAGACATGGAATCACCGTATAACATGATATTAGGAAGACCATGGATACACACAACCAAGTCTGTAGCATCAACGTTGCATCAATGCATCAAATTTCCTACACCCAGTGGAATTGGAGAAATTAGAGGAGATATGGATTTTGCAAAATTGTGTTGCCAAATTGAAGTAAGAAATTGTGAAGAACGTCCAAAGCTGCGAAAGGCTCACAAAAAATTGACGAGAGAAACAAAAAAGGAGGAAGAATTTAAAGTTTACATGATAAACGCAAAACAAGGAAAAGGAATACCCAGCGAAATCTCGCAAGAAGGAGATAAACTCGCTAGAGCGATAAAAACGTCAACGCCAATGGGAGAACCTGAAGCCAGTTATATTGCAGCAGAACCAACAAAATAAGTAAATATTGGGAGTAAAGAAGAGCCTAAAATACTGAAAATTGGGACTAGAATGGAGGCAGATGAGGCAGAAAGAACTATAAATCTCTTGCGAGAATATAAATACATCTTCGCGTGGAGTATGGACGAGATGCCAGGGATAGATCCATCAATAGCATGTCATAAATTAGAAATCAACAAAAATATAAGACCATTCAAGCAAAGAATAAGAAAAATCGCAACAACATATCATTCTCAGATAGAAGAAGAATTACAGAAGATGATTGATGCGGGGATCATAAGGCAAGCAAAATATCCAGAGTGGATCGCAAATATGGTAGTGGTCCCAAAGAAGAACAAGGGGATAAGAATTTGTATAGATTTCACTGATTTAAACAAGGCTTGTCCAAAAGATAGTTTTCCATTACCAGATATCCCACAGATGGTTAAATCAGCAGCAGGAAATGCTAGAATATCATCGTTGGATGGATATAAAGGATATAATCAAATTCCTCTCGCTGAAGAATATCAAGAACGTACCGCATTTTTTGCTCCAAGAGGATTATATTGTTATACAAAGATGCCATTTGGCTTACGAAATGCTGGTGCAACGTATCAAAGAATGGTGGAGAAGGTGTTTGCAAAGTGTATCCATGAAACATTAGAAGTGTATGTAGATGATATGATGATCAAAAGCAAAGAAGCTGAGAATCATATGCAAGATTTGAAAGAGATTTTTGATCAGATACATCAATTCAATATTAAATTGAATCCTGATAAGTGTACTTTAGGAGTAACTTCAGGGAAATTTTTGGGGTATATTGTATCAAAAGAAGGAATACAAGTTGATCCAGAAAAAGTACAAGCAATTCGCGAAATGCCAACACCTGCGACGGTAAAAGATGTACAAAAATTAAATGGACTCTTAGCCTCGCTAGGAAGATTCATTTCGCGATCTTCAGACAAGTGCAAACATTTTTTCGATATACTGAAGAAGGGAACAAAATTCAAGTGTACAGATGAATGTGAAAAAGCTTTTCAAGGAATAAAAGAACATCTGACGAACATAACTATTTTACAGAAAGCCAAACCAGGAGAAGAATTATTGATTTATCTCGTAACAACCACATATGCGCTAAGTGCTGTGTTGATGCGAGTAGATGCAGGGGTAGAAAAACCAATTTATTACATCAGCAAAATATTCAATTCTGCAGAGAGAAATTATTCAAAGATTGAGAAACTAATTCTAGCATTGGTACATGCAACTTTTAAACTTCGCATCTATTTTCAAGCACATAAGATCAAAGTATTAACGAAAGTGCCAATTGAGTCAGTAATGAAAAATTCAAAGAGATCAAGTAGAGTTGAGAGATGGAATTCACAAGTAGGACACTTTGATATTCAATATGAAGTTTTATCCTCTCCAAAATCACAAGTTATCGCAGATTTCTTAGCTGAATTTCCCTTAGAAGATGATGAAGCTGTGGAAGAAATGATGGATATAGAAGAGGAACATGGAGATCCAAAAGAGTTATTAACAGAACCCAACAGATGGGAAATATTGGTGGATGGATCCTCAAATGGGGAAGGAAATGGGATTGGAGTTGTCTTTATTTCACCAGAAGGAGAAAAAATAGCTTTTTCATTTAGATTGGAATTTGCATCCACTAATAATGAAACAGAATATGAGGTCGTGATTCATGCTTTAAAATTTGCGGTAGAAATGAAGTTGGAAAATGCTAGAATCACCAGCGATTCACAGTTGGTTATTCGCCAGATAAAAGGAGAATACACAACAAATGAACCATCTCTAAGAAAGTATAAAAGGTTAGTCGAAGAACTATCTGCAAGAATTCCAAAAATAAAATGGAGACACATATCAAGGAAAGATAATAGGCTCGCAGATGCATTTGGTTTCATATCTAGTATGATGACAAATCCAGCGGCGAGATGCAAAAAAATTCAAACACTTTTTACACCAGCGATAAACAAGGAAGAAAAGGAAGAAGAAGATGTGATGATGGTTGAAGTTGGCGAAGAGGAATTAAAGAACAACATTACGGATTGGCGAGCAGATCTTCATGCATACTTGGCAAGAGGAGAAATCGATTGGAAGCACATAAATTAAAAAGTAGGGCAACCAACTATGAATTAAGAGATGGAGTATTATATCACAGATCTTTTAGTGGTCCATCGCTAATATGTTTGACGAGGGAAGAAGGACAATAAATATTGAAGATGTTACATAGTGGTGACGATGGTAATCATAGTGAAGATAGATCTTTGGCATATAGAACAAAAATGCAAGGCTATTACTGGCCATATATGCATGAAGATGCAAAACAACTCTCAAGGTGTTGCGAAGATTGCCAGCGATATGGAAAGAAAATACATGTATCAGGAGCACCATTATCATCTTCAACAAGTGTATGGCCTTTTGGAAAATGGGGATTAGATATTGTGGGACCATTTGTACCTGGTTCTGGGCAAAGAAGATATCTGATTGTCGCAACAGATTATTTCACAAAATGGGGAGAAGTAAACGTAGTACAACATATCCGCGATAAAGATATTTTTACATTCATATTTGAGAATATAATTTGCAGATTCGGGATTCCAGCACAGCTGGTATCTGATAATGGAAAGCAATTTGAAGGGCAGAATATAGAATTGCTACTCAATGCATTTAAGATAAAGTGTGGAAAATCTACTCCTCTATATCCACAAGAAAATGGTCAAGCTGAAGCAACCAATAAGACAATCGCAGACATATTAAAAAAGAAGCTAGAAGGATACCACAGAGCATGGTGTGAACAGGTGCATAATGCAATATGGGCCTACAATACAACTAGACGAGAAGCTACTGGAATGTCACCTTTTTGCTTGACATATGGAGTCGAAGTTGTGTTACCAACTGAAGTAGCTATTCCTACAACAAAAAGAGAGGCTTGGGAAAGAAATCTAAGTGCTGGAATGATTATAAATAAATTGGATGAATTAGAAGAAAAAAGAGAAAAAACTTTGCAACATATGGAAAATTACCAGCGAAGATTAGCTCGTGAGTACAACAAACGTGTTAAGAAACGTGAATTTCAACCTGGCGATTTAGTGCTGCGAGAAACACCAAGTTATCAGCGAGAGAATGGTGAAAAGTTGGCGAGAAAATGGGATGGACCATAAATCATTAAAGAGATAGTTGGAGCTGGGGCATACAAACTTATGGACCCTGAAGGGAGAGATGTTGGTCAAAGACTTGACAGACCATGGAATAGACTATATCTAAAAAAGTATTATCAATAACAACTTCTGCAAGATAAGAGATACAGGTACGTTGTAAAAAAATAATATATATATATATTTTTAATGATTGCGAGGTTCTCCTAAAAGAAAATCAAGAACTGCGAGCATAATCGCAAGATTGGCGGATAAAATTTCGCAGAGATTAATAGAATGGGACGAACTTATATGGCGTGCACCCTAGTTCGTGAATAAAATTTCGCAAGAGGCAAATGTAAGACCTAATAGTGTGTCATATAAGGGGGTATCTCTTGACATGACTCGGTGATAAGGTTATACCGCTCTTGGAACCTGAGTTATGCAGATGTTGGGGTTAAAGAAAACCTATCTAGGAGAGGGATCTTGGATTTCCAATTATATAAGGTTATACCCTGATTGGACGACTAATGACCTCTTCTAAGGAGTGCAGAGTATGACCAAGGCGCCGAGGTACACAGTTAAGTCAAGGGTGCCCGGGGCGTACGAAACTACCCTGGCCATCCTTGGCAAGTCTTGGCTACGACACACTCGGCCCGAATAAAACCCACTTAGGGTGCAGTCTTGTAACTATAAGCCATATAAGCATAAAGGACAAGAGGCTGCAAAAACAACTGGTTGTTAGCAAATATGGATGGGAGGAGCTAGTCTTGTATGGCCGATGTGCCCTCCTTGAAGGGGAAACCAGGGGAAGATAAGGGTGGCACCCTCCATTAGGGAGATGATAAGTGTCTAAAGACGGCAATGTCATGGGGCTTTATGATTGCAAGAACATTTAGTCCTGTCATATTGTCGCATGACGAAATTTATACAAAGGAAAATATCCAAAAGAGAAAAGTTAAGATGAGATCAATAGGTTTTTACATTTAACAAGTGTAAAGACGTCCTGCGATTTCATTGCAAGACGGCAATGTCATAAGGTTTAATTCTTGCAAGAGAATTTATACTTATCATATTGTCGTAGAGATGAGAAAATTGATAAGACAAGATCAATGGGTCGATACATGCAAATGTAAAGACGTCATGCGATTTTGTCGCCGGAAGAAAAACTTTTTTTGGCAAAATAAGACCTTTAACTAGGAAGGCAAAATAAGACCAATAGAATAATCTTAAAAAGTTAACTATACTATTTTAAGATGCAGGAAAGATTTGTTCATCGCAGAAGAATATATAAAAAAGAAGATTCATCACATCAAAGGAGAACACAGGAAATAATTCACCATTTCAAGAAAGATAATGAAGGGCAAGTAGGGGAATGGAAAAATAAGATTTCATTATCTTCCTCGAGGATATTCAAAGTAAACAAAATCAAAAGTTGAATCCTCAAAATTTTAAAAGTTACAATATTCGCAAGAAAGAAGAGGGAAAGGAAAGTAAAAAAAAAAAAAATTCAAGATTTGACGATTGTCTCGCCAGATTCACTATTCTTGATCGCCAGATTCGTTATTCTTGCCAGAATTGTCAGCTTCATCAGTGTTCTTCTCACCACTTGTAGATACTTCTTTAGGAGGACTTGTCTCTTCTTCATCATCTTCTTGAGTGGTATTTTCTTCTTCAGTAAATTCTAATTCCTTATCCATGGGAATAGGAATTTCATCATCATCAACTTTCAAAGGAGGAACATACACAGGAGGAAGAGAATATGAGAGTAGAATATCGTTCACGAGAACTTCAGCACTGAGGTGAACCTTGCGAAGGAAACCTCTGTCACGATTCCTAATATCTATATTTTTGAAGTACTAGAGATAATCAAGTCTTCTTTATGCTTTGTCTCCAGCTTCAAGATAATTGAAAAGAAGAGTCTTGTTCTCTTTGCGAACTTTATCCAATTTTTTGGTAAGATCAACGATGGTAGAGTGAAGACTTCTTTCAGATTCTGCGAGTGACAAAAGTGATAAAAGATCATTTAGTCAAAGATTTTGCAAGAAATATAACATGAAATTTAACAGAAAGGTAAACAAGAGAGGCAGTCAATTTTACTACCTTCTTTCTGCGAGGTTAAGTTTTGAATTAATGTAAAGAAACAATTTTCCCATTGATTCATAGCGTCATCGAATTTATCTCCAACCACACCCTTCAGACGAGACTTCATATTTTCTTCTCTGGTGCGTAGATACAAGTTTTCCTTTGCTAGTAAAGAATGAGATTCCTTCAATTGAGAGCACTGGTCTTGAAGCTCGTTGGCCTTCAAACTAAGAGTTAACCTACCTTTGATAAGTTTATCCTTCTCAGAAGCGGATGATTCAGTTACCTCCTTGAGCTCATTTTTAAGGGAACGAAGAGATTCCTCTTGATTATCGCATATCCTTTGTAGATTACTCAATTGCTGTAAAGAAATCGCCATCAAGATTGAAAATCTATGTTTCTCTTGGGATAAAGTTCTATTTTTATCTGATAAAGATTCTACCGCCTATGGTTAACGAATATGAGAGACGATAAATCTCGTTACTTAATAAACTTTGACTTCGCGATAATTGGTTATTCTCATTAGTAAGATTATATATTTGATCAATCGAATATGTATGGAGATTATCTAATCTATTATACTGGTCCATCCAAGAATCTCTTTCGAAACGAGCTTCGTCAGCAATAGATTCAAATTAAAGTCTCTCCATGAAACGAGTCCGATTTGAAACTAATATATGAATCAAGAATTTAAGAAAAAGACTTGAGTACATAAGATATAAAAGCAAAACAGAAAAACAAAAGAGCAGAGGCAGGAAAATTGTACCTTTCAGCTCGTCATTTTTTCTGCGAAGGTTCTCGCAGTCAAGAGAAGAGTTGCGAAGCATATGGTTCAGAGCATCACATTCAGAAGTTTTGACTTGAAGGCTTTTTCTCAGAGTTTCAACTTCAGCTTCTAGAGATGCTCGTGAAGAAGTATTATCAGAGCCAAAATATTTAAGTAAGGTCTCGCAAGCTTCATATTGGAGAGAGTCGGAAGAAGATTTTCTAGCATTGTCTAAAATATTAGACAAAATTTTAAAATCAACATCAACTCCAGCGAAGATTCCATTCGATGGAGGAAAAGATGCAGAGGGTGAAGTGGTGACAAGGGAAAGTTGACGATTTGAGTCATTTGCGATGGTTGTATTATTAGAAGGAGGAGTGTTGGGAAAAACAACAGTTGAAGGCAGTAAAGGGATAGAAGGAATTTCAGTCACAACAATTTTAGGAGCTTGATTTGTCAGTGAATCAAAAGAAGAGGAGGTGTTGGAAGCGATTTTCTCGCAGACAAAAGGAAGAGGACCCAGTTGCGAGGGTATGGGAGTAACTCTTGCAGATGTTAATGTGGGGATGGAGAAATCAGCCTCAAGAGCTTTGAAATGACGAGATCTTTTGGGAGGATTAGCGATGTTCTCGGCATTCTGCGAATAATAACTTAGATAAGAAACAGAGGCAACAATATTGTTATTAAGAAATAGGATATGTTTCTTACTACCTTATCATTCGCAGAACTTCTCTTCTTCTTCTCAGTTGGTCTTTTGCGAGCATTAGGGTTTTGACCTGAAGATTTGGTATTAGGGATAATTTCACTGAAGAGAAAACATAATACGGGAGTTAATGAAGGATCAAATAGAGAAGATCGAAGAATATGAGTAAAAATTGAATCAAATAAAGATTGTAATTAAAAAAAAAATACCTTGATGACTCCATTAGAATAGTAGCAGGAGAATATGAAGAAGAAGAAAAGTTGCAGACGGAAGATGAAACAAATAGATGAAGAAGATAGAGAAGTAGAAGAAGAAAATTAGTTTTGAAGTTTAACTCTTCCTTTTATAGGCAAAAGAGAATAACCTATCGAGTAAAGGCGTGTCCGTAAAAACATGAATTTACAACACGTGTAGGCGGTTAAAGCTAAATTAACGGAGCAATGTCGAGAACAAATATGGGAAGAAGAGAGGCTTCGAGCACTTTTGAAGAATGGAAGTTTCTCATATCCTCTCCACTTTGCGAAGAAGACATGAGAAGAGGTAATATGTAGGACCAGAATATCGCCATAATACTTCTCTGCGAGATTAACAACACTTCCCAACGAGCATCACCGCAAGATCATCAACTACACTTTGCAAGTGTCACAAAAGCAGGCAAAAGAGCGACGAAATAAATGACGAGTGAAGAAAACCTGAGAGAAGCATGTTAGTTCTGCGATGGTTATAAAACTTGCGAGATTTAACATTGTAACTATCGCGGTACAATTGCAGAATCAACCCGAAATAAGAGGAAAACTTAGCTATCATCCACTATGTGACTACCCTATAAATATAGATTCAATGTTCCCAGAAGAGGATGATGTATTTTTTAGAGTTAAGAAGGTCTTGAGGAGAGAGAAACTTCAAGGGAATAGTTGTAATCTTGAATTCTCTCATTTCTGTAAACATTTCTGAAACCAAAATAATAAAGTGTCATTTTTCATCTTCAATTATGAGTTGAATATAGCAGAATCTTAACAAGGGTGTAGTGTGAGAAATCCTGCAACTACATAGATAAGAAAAATTATGATTAAAAAAATATCATAGGGGAGAAAGGGGGTTACCATATGTTGCCTAGTACCTATGAAGTAAAACCATTAGTGGGGCACATGATTGCTTGGTTTCAAACTGGAGTTCCTGGAGTTGTTTGCTCTACAGATTGTGTTGGGGGACTCTTTAGCAGTGGTGGTTAATTCATAACATTCTTCTCTTGTTCACAAAATTATTCTTCAGTAATTGGGAAGTACTTACATTCACAAGATTGCAGTATTAACCCCTTCTTCCATCCTTTAAATTAAGAGAAAAGATAAGACTATGAGATTATAATGATGAAAATCAAATATGAAAAATTAGTTCTAGGAAACAAATAGAGAAGAAAGATGGTGATTTTACCGGTGATTAAACTTTCAAAATCAAAATTGAAAATTGAAACCCTAGAAAAAGTAAGGCAGCACTGCGCAAAAATCAAAGAGAGGAAGAAAGGAAAAAACATCACCCCTGTATAAAGGAACAGACTTTTGGATTTGTCCCTCGAACGAATGTTCGTGGATGTTCCCAATTGGGAACTATTACAAAACCCAGGTTGATGAATAAGTTTTCCCTAATTTAAACGGAAGTGTTATGAGATGAAAAAAAAAATAAAAAAAATAGAGATAGTAACTAAGATGAATTCAACAGAATTTGATCCAAAGTAACATAAGATGCTCTTATTATAAATAAATCGAGAAAAAAACTTTGTATTTAAAGTTTTCGACCATAAAATTGGCAGGAGATCCTTTTATGGGAAACACCGCGAATTTCTCATGTCCCGGAGTCCTTTTTAGCCGTACAATGACTACTCCATCTGGAGCTTCTCGACCTTTGGATCGGGTCTACATTAAACGTCGTCCGTCTGATAGCTTTTGTCATCATGGAGACAAAGGCCATACTTTTTTATAACTATGACTAGGTATCAACGGGGCCTTATGGCCCCGGCTCAATATCTCCTTTTGGCTTATATATTTTAGGCCTGTGTAACAATCCTGACTGCAGTAAAAAATATAAAACACGTCGTCAATGCCTGGTTCGATTGTTACCTTTGTATTTGGGATTAGTTTCATGCTGCCTTTGTCATTACATGTTCATAGGAAAATGAAATACAAATGGAAAAATATAATCGAATTAAATAGCTTTTGTATTGTTATTACCACTCGGACTCGGAAAATAAGAATTGCAGCACGTCTAATACTTAATAATTTTACAGAGGGATTATTATTAGCAAATACCCATCAACAGACCAAACCTAAAATCAGTACTCCATTGCATAATGTTAAAGTGATGTTATAGAAGGACATATATGGGAAAAACTACAACCTGCACCTTCAAGGTTATTCAAGGTCGTGTAGCGCCCCCTAAGCTAACCGCTGACTAATCTAATAAATCAACTAAATAAAGAGGCACTAAAATCTAAAACATGCATTTAAGCATTCAATTAAGAAATGTGATACAGAACTTAACCCAAATCTAACCCCGCTCAGAAATATATATATATACTAGAACTCATCTCCAATGATACATATAATAGTCATTTGATTTACAAATAGAATATATAACATAATAAACATAACAGAAGTTAATTAACTAGCGAAGTCAACCCGTGAAGCTTTCGCTGCGCAACTATGATCTGTGACAATAAACTGAAGTGGGAATAATTAACATTTAACTTCTAAGTAATCATAAGCAAAAGTTGGAAAACAATACATGTTTTTCCGAAACACTAAACAGTGACTAAGTAACTGAAATAATCATACATGTATATGGAACAAACTCCTTCGTCAAACAATGTACTAATATGATTGTAAATTCATAACCAGCAATTCACACCTATTTAGCTATGGATGCCACCAAGACCATGGTGACCAACTCTAAACAATAAAAGCTGAATTAAAGTAGATATAAATGTGAAGGAGTGTATCCTATATACCACAAGTGGAAATTCTCATTTCCCATAACAATTTATATTGACAACAAAACAATACAAGCCCTAACTTTGATTCTTTTAGAGTTCACTGCAGCCTTCAATTGATAATACCCTTTTCTAATTTCATCTTATTCATATCTAATCGAACTCTAAACGATCTTATAATAAACCCTAATTCTTTGATTCATCTCCAAAAACTTCAGAACTGGATTAAACTTTAACCCTTGCTTCTTCATATACCCGCACTCATATTCTTCGTCTTCTAAGTCTTCAAACAATTAATCAAAACTATAAACCCTAACTTCGATTAACAACAACACCCTTATCATCATCCTCTTGTGCTCAATCAACCATAGCACCACCACCTTCGACTCCAAACATAAAAGATAACGAAATTTCTATGAAACTCTCACGCAAAAGGCTTCAAATCTCTGAGATTGAGATCGACAGAGAGGAGAAAAGGAGAAACAAAGAAGAAAAATAAAGAAGAAGAATAAAAGAGATGAATGAATTCTTCTCGATTGATTTTGGAGATAAGGCCGACCGAAATTTTAAAGACACCCAAGAAATTGATAACGGCAGCCATAGTCGCCCCTCAAATATATCCAATAATATCTTCTTCGCCCGGTATCCGATTGACACGTTCGAGTAGTCCATTATGTGTAATTTTTCGAGATAAATTCAATGGTACTAGTTTCATATCTAGATCGTTGTTAGATTGATTCCTATTAATTAACCTTCGTGTTAAATTAATCGAGTTATTATCGGCTAATACGTCTCTTGACTAGTCTAATAGCGTTGACGAGCTTGAGGGTCCTTACATTCTCCCTACCTTATTCATTTTCGTCCTCGAAAAATCGAACTGACTTCTAGTCTTGAAAACTCCCCACCTTAAAGAATAAATCCACCTCTTATCCAAGCGTAAAACAAAACGATAACAAAAGCATAAACCTATATGGCTTTCTACATCTAAAATATAAAATTTGTAGCTCTAGGTTCAACTACACTAACTTAGATTCTATCAAATAGGGAAGTCTAAGTTTCTTACATGAAAATTTTCTACATTAATTTCTAAGTCAATAACTTAATGGTTCTAATTACTTTTAGAAGATGTTCAACAATAACGTTTCTCATTAAAATTTGGGATCTATCGGTCCACTAATAGAAGTAAGTCTCCCTTCTATGCTTAGTGATACAAGAATGCAGTTGCCCTGTCTAGGTTCATGACGCCTGACAATGCCTACTACGTAACAAGTATCACCTGAACACACAAGAATTACCAACCTCACTATTCCCCAGTGTTGGATTAACTAAATATTAATTTATTAAGATTAATTATTGTTTTTTAAACTTTATCTTATCTGATATAATTCTGATAAATTTATTTCGTAAAATATATAAATAGTTCATATCATCTTAAGCAATTTAGTCGTCTGAAATTTAGTCACCATTATAAGTAAAGCCAATTCGATTATTTTAAGTGCTAACTTATTACGGCTGATTAATTTCTAAATTCTATTGTAATTGCTTTAACTTGAAGATTTTACTTTATAAACTATGTACATAATTCACAGCATTTTAAACAATTTAAACATCAAAATTTATTTTATCTTATTTATTTACATGAAATTAAATTTTAATTCCGAATGAAACCATAATATTATAACTAAATAATTATTTAAAATTCATGTACTATTTTAAAATAACTGAATGTTATAACTATTATCCAAATGTTACTATTATTATTTCTAGTGTGTCTATTTGTTTATTTCATTATGCAACTTGTTAAAAGTAAATAACCACTTTAAATTATTTATTTATTTATTTACTTTTCATGTCGTTTGGTATTAATATTTAATTATTGTTATTACATACATTTCTTATTTCTTAGACTGATATAAGTTATTCATAATTAATCAAAATGCGAAGTTTAACTTTATTATTAATACTAGATTTGATTTGATCTAACTTTATTTACTTAAGTTTATATTATTGTTAAGTAATCCTTAAGTTATATTATTAATAAAATCTACATTCTGCTATTACTATCCAATAATATTATCCAAATGATATTTACATTAACTCTAAATTTTATAATAATTAATATTAGACAGTATTATAATTTTCTTATTTTATCGAAAATTATTGTCTTAATTATACTATCATTTTCATTATTGTTTTATCAAATTTCCTTATTTGATTACTAGCGTAACTAACATACAATCAAAATAATTATTTAGTAATGATACTTAGTTTAATTTTATTAAACCCTGATCTCGTAAATATAATTTTACTTTCACGAAAAAGATTGATATAACAGATTTTATTTATTCAGATTGAATTAGTAATATAGTATATCTTATTACATATTGACGTTAGTAATTTAATATGATTTTAAACTTTAAGTCTGCATAAAGATTTAATATGCCTTAATAGTCTTTAGATTTTGGTATTAATTATAAGTATCTTATATATTCATAGGCAGATTTATTCTCCTTTAAGTATAATTTTGTTCTAAGCATTCAAATATCGTAAATATCACTTCATGTGTTTAATTTAGTGATTTAATGAATCATTTATTGGACTAAAGATAATCTAGGTATAAGATTTGTTAACAATTTAGTCTTTATTATGTGCCTTATATGACCTCATGTTCTTTTATTCCTACTTAATAAGTCTTATTTATCTATCTGGTTTACACACAAAACACAAAATTCAAATTCGTTATTAGTTAACTTTGCAAACTTAATTATAAATGAGCACTAATAATTTTCCATGGTTATTTAATCATAATCATTGTTTTATCGCTATATATTTGTTAATGAGATTTTAATTTAAGTTATGTTCAATATAATATTAATTTAAATTCTAACGATTTAATTTCGTCATACAAATTTTCCATTTCAAAAGATGATTAAATCTATTTACGGAGAAGGATTCTAACAATATACGAATTTATTTTCTTTTAATTCTAGTATTACACTAAGCATCTGATTACTATTATTATTACTTCATGTTTATTTGTTTCATTTTAAAGATTTACTGGATCATTTGTTAGCCTAAATATAATTTTACCACAAGATTTCTAACAAGTTAATTCTTTTATTTTATATATTGTATCCTCGTGTTCTAAAGTCTAACAGATGATAAGTATTATTTTAACTATATACTAGTTTTAAACGAAAAGCATATATCCTTAATTTGTAATTAATTTGATTTACAAAGCTTAATTGTAAATAAGCGTTATCAATTTTCCATAATTATTTAATCATAATTATTATTTTAATCCTTATATATATCCTTATTGAGAATTTAGTTAAGTTTGATATGGTACTAATTGATAAATGCTAACATTATTTTATTAAAATTTTTATTACTTTTATGAAAGAATGCCACCACGGCTTTTATTAAAAAAAATAACAAGTGAATTATTATTCTAACAACAAATTACTTTTATTATCATCTATCTATAGTTACTATTATAATATTTTATTGAATTATTATTCTAACAACTCTTACAAATATTATTGAGTCCCAAAATATATTAACATTTATGTGATTATAAACCGTTGATTTTACGTATAAGTCAAGGTGTTTAATATTTATATATGTGACTTTCAAGATTTTATCAATAATACTAATCCTACTATTTCTAGTATTGACTTGTGTATGTGTTAATACTTTTTAGTGATTAAGATTTATCTCACAAACCCAACCCAGTTCTAAACTAATCTAGTTCACTAACTGGCACTGTCTATTTCTATCGTCTACCATATAAGATCTACTAGTGAGCTCTGATACCAATTTTGTAGCGCCCCCTAAGCTAACAGCTGACTAATCCAATAAATCAACTAAATAAAGAGGCACTAAAATCTAAAACATGCATTTAAGCATTCAATTAAGAAATGTGATACAGAACTTAACCCAAAGCTAACCCCGCTCAGAAATATATATATACTAGAACTCATCTCCAATGATACATATAATAGTCATTTGGTTTACAAATAGAATATATAACATAATAAACATAACAGAAGCTAATTAACTAGTGAAGTCAACCCGTGAAGCTTTCGCTGCGCAACTCTGATCTGTCACAATAAACTGAAGTGGGAATAATTAACATTTAACTTCTAAGTAATCATAAGCAAAAGTTGGAAAACAATACATGTTTTTCCGAAACACTAAACAGTGACTAAGTCACTGAAATAATCATACATGTATATGGAACAAACTCCTTTGTCAAACAATGTACTAATATGGTTGTAAATTCCTAACCAGCAATTCACACCTATTTATCTATGGATGCCACCAAGACCAAGGTGACCAACTCTAAACAATAAAAGCTGAATTAAAGTAGATATAAATGTGAAGGAGTGTATCCTATATACCACAAGTGGAAATTCTCATTTCCCATAACAATTTATATTGACAACAAAACAATACAAGTCCTTTCCACATCGTGGAAAGATTCACAGAATTAACAGGATTATCATAATGCATTTTAAACAAAGCATGGAATGCACAACTAGACAATGTATGAGTTTGTAAAGCATAAACTTTTATAAAAACAACAATAATGATTACAAAACTGTCAAATGCAATCCCACACATTTTTGATGACAGGCCACGCCTACCTCGAGATCCACGATCCACTGGTTCGTCCTTTGAATCGGTCGTTGTTAATAACTAAATGCAATTGCAGTTCCAAGCTTTCATTCTTTCTACCAAACTACAAATCAACTCTAACTGAATTAGCATCAGCACAACAACTCCAGTTCTGCAATCTCAAACACACGGACAATTCCCATAGCCACTCATAATTCAGTCCATACTAAACACAATCTCTTCCACAATTAAACATTACCATATCATCACTCACAGCATCAACACATTCTCATGACAAAACCTCCAACCCAAGCCTTCTCCCTGCATCCAACAGCACCACCAAGTTTAGCTATATCATCTGCAGCATTAAGCGAATGTCTACCAATTCCAATAACCACAACTTCGGTATAATTACAACTCAAACACATACTCAACAAATCCAACCTATCCGCAATCCCATCAACATTAACTCATACAAACACATATCTTCATCGCCTTAGGTAAAAGCTCAGGAACTTAACACAATACCCAACCAACACAACTTCATTCTATATCTATCAACTCAATTCTTAACTTCATGTGCATTCACATAAACTCAATAATGAACAAGAATAATTCTTCAATCAATTAAACTAAACAATTACCTCATATACAAGTCCAACTCCTTGAGACTAACCAATCTTCTTTTCTAACTCAATTCAACTTCAATCAAAAACAGGAACCCTAATTTCAGTTCACCACCACACACCCCAAAAACATCCAATTAACCTCAACTCATCCAACTACACTTCAATTAAGAACAAACCCATTATTGATTCAATCCCCTTAACATCAAATTCATCTTCTAAACCTCTTTTGAGAATTTTCATAAGAATCTGTAACCCTAATTCCAAAAATCATCTACCAAATCATCATCTTTTTTTTTAGAGTTCACTGCAGCCTTCAATTGATAATACCCTTTTCTAATTTCATCTTATTCATCTCTAATCGAACTCTAAACGATCTTATAACAAACCCTAATTCTTTGATTCATCTCCAAAAACTTCAGAACTAGAATTAAACTTTAACCCTTGCTTATTCATCTACCCGCAGTGATATTCTTCGTCTTCTAAGTCTTCAAACAATTAATCAAAACTATAAACCCTAACTTCGATTAACAGCAACACCCTTATCATCATCCTCTTGTGCTCAATCAACCATAGCACCACCACCTTCGACTCCAAACATACAAGCTAACGAGATTTCTATGAAACTCTCACGCAAAAGGCTTCAAATCTCTGAGATTGAGATCGACAGAGAGGAGAAAAGGAGAAACAAAGAAGAAGAAGAAAGAAGAAGAAGAAAAGAGATGAATGAATTCTTCTCGATTGATTTTGGAGATAAGGCCGACCGAAATGATAAATACACCCATGAAATTGATAACGACAGTCATAGTTGCCCCTCAAATATATCCGATAATATCTTCTTCGCCCTGTATCCGATTGACACGTTCGAGTAGTCCATTATGTGTTATTTTTCGAGATAAATTCAATGGTACTAGTTTCATATCTAGATCGTTGTTAGATTAATTCCTATTAATTAACCTTCGTGTTAAATTAATCGAGTTATTATCGTCTAATACGTCTCTTGACTAGTCTAATAGCGTTGACGAGCTTGAGGGTCCTTACAGGATGGTGTATAGAGTCATTCTGAATGAATCGAGTTTGGGTATATTGTTGGGATAAACTTAGGTAAATATGACCACTAAATTCCATAGAAAGAAAAATAGATAACGTGCTAAGGATATCATCCTGTATTTTTCAAATTTTCAATATAAATCTTGTTAACTCAGTGTACGGTATATTTTTATATAATTCGAGAGTTTAATTTCCAGCACTTATTCTGTAGATGTCCAGTACACATGGTTAACTAAAAAATTGATTTATGGTGGAATAAATTCAGCATTTCGAGCACACTGCAAATTTGAAGGTTAAAATAGTTATTAACTTGTAATTAGTTATGCAAATGATGAAGATTAAAGATTATTCGTAAAAATAGATGACGTTAAAAAACGTTTACTTTTATTTATAGAAATAACACTTTGTAAAATATGCTTATATTTTATTAGTAAATAAGATTTGTTAAATTCATTGTTGGGTTTCTCCCTCGTCAATAGTTATCCCCTTTTAGGATTTATAATTACTCAATCTTTTCAACAAAAAAAAAAGAAAAAAAAAAGGAATTAGGATTTATATGATGTAACAATGCCATATTTAGTGTATCGAAATCCCCATATTCATTACTTGAATCGACGGGGGCATATTATTTGCATTGTTCGGGCCTATTTTTTTGTCTTCTAGTGTTTTATGCTAACTGTTGATTGGAATTCAATATACATAATCCAGAGCTACAAACTATATAAATAAGATCATTCACGATGATGGCAGAAAACGAGATGGCGTATATATGAAAATTCACCTTTATACGTTGTACTTATGAAATATTGTTGATGACATCCGCATTTAGCTTGGCTGCATAAAGGTATGTGTACACGTCTACATTGTGTGTTTATAGTATGACCGACACCATAAAACGTACTGGTATTGGAGCTACTCTCTCATCTTCACCTAGCCAGGGATAAAAGCTAGTTATTAATCCAAACATGTCTTTTTAACTACTTACTGACTCGGGGTATCGACAACTTTATTGAGGTTACCATCAACCTTTGATAGTCAGTATATGTAGATATATGTGCTAGGATATGTAAAAATGCAACTAAGAGGTAAAAACAGAATTAGGTAGATCTGTACATCTATTTGATTAAGGATCAACATGGTAAAATTATTTCAAAATAATGATCATAAACAGTCTTTAAGACTACATACAATGACAAAGTGTTCTATTAAACAACCTTGCGCTGGAACCACGTCTTGTAATTAAATGCACATGTTTCAGGTGTTTGGAATTTGGATGTTGTTTATTGTCTCCACAGACGCTGGTTTTAACTACTTCTTAGGGTACGACCTCCTAGCAAAAGCAGTAGTCAGACCTATGTCCACCTTTACGACAGCTTGTGGCTAGTGAGTTGTATTGCATAGTTTTGTCATTTCTTGTACTGTCATTGAGAAAAATAAATTTGCCATTACATTCTTTCACGGAACTAATTACTTCATGGTACGCCTTCAACCTGGCAAAGTTCAATTTCTCAATATATTCATTCACTTGACACTCCTGCTTTGAAAGTTGGATGAGTTGATGCTCTCACATGAATTGATCATCTATGACATCACACTAATTTAGTTTTGAATTTTGGCATATCTTTTAAATATCTAAGAGACATGCCAGATTCACGTAGTTGATCATTCAAAGCAAAATCAAGTACTTATTCATTAGTTGGCCTATGAATCATCGTATATGTCTAGGCCAAGGTTTGACTACGAAGTTTAGGTTGGACAGGAGGATTACAACCGCAAAGAATAATCTCGAAGAGTTTTCTTAGATGGACTTTTGTTTTCATCACCGCTGCTTCTTGGAGACATTGTATCTTTTTCATTTTGTATCAAAATCTCTCTCTTAATTGTAGCTTGATTAGATGTATACCTAAGTTTGGGTTTGAAATGACCACCAATATACCCATCAAATTTGCATGCTTAGTATTGTAATTAATATAATATATGGATGATGGTTCAGGTAGAATGAATTTACGAATTGGGGTATATGTTCACTAAGGTCATGTCTCTATGGGGATGTATTCTCAGATATTTCCTAGAAAACAGTTATACTTTCAATAGTCCCACAATATGATGAAAAAAGATTAATTCAAAATGCACTTATTTTTCCCTAGGTATAAAAAACTCTGTATAATAAATGTGTCCCAGAATATTAGTTTCAAATCATTACCTTTTTATCATTATCCAAAGTGTGAGAACAAAAATAGGATCCTCTCCCGATAAAGAAAACCATTATCCAAAGTGTGAGAACAACATTAGGATCCTCTCCCGATAAAGAAAGCTTAATTTGTTTCCTAACGCACATAAAATCTCCTCATGAAGTAGCCAATGAAGAGTTTGCGATTGAATACATTATTAACCTGTAGATTCCTGGAAGAATTCAAATCTTCTCTCTATGATTATTAACATCTAGAATCAAATATATCATTCTACCATAATTATTCTCAACTCTTATAACTTCCCAAGTAACGAAATTCTCAAAATTGTAGAAGAACCCAATTGAACTCCATTCATAGAAACACATAAAACCACAGTGAAAAGACTTGATGCCATTGAGAACTTCCTACTTGAAGTTGTCTCCTTCAATATCCTCGTCTTTGGTTTACCTCACCATCTTTCACTTCTTCTTCATTCTCTGTGGAACTATTTTCAGCTATTTCCAACAGTAAACCATGTAAATAGAGTTCAAGCATGCACATCAAGCAAAATTAATATGAGAAAGTACGTATGTGATTCATCTTTGCGGTCATATTCACCTGAGAAACTTCAACATCTACTTCCTTGGGGAAGTTGGTGAATTTAGAGTATATTGCCATTAGATCTTGTAACTAAAAGGATAATCCTGATTCCTGATACGATAATTAGATCATTGAATAAAAGAAATGAGGAAGAGAATGTTCTAAATAATTTTCTGTTGGCACTGGCAATAAAATAATTAACAAAGTATACATATATAATATTCAAGTGTTGTATGCATGGGGTTCATAGTTGGGTAGAAAAAATGGTAAGTAAATACCGTGAATATGTCCGTAGCCTCAAAGAAAAAAAAAATATCGCTGAAAAGGATTAAGTTATCAGTTACAAAAACTTTAACATATTATCGATAGTATAGCATCATACTTGATATGTTAGGAACTAATTCTAACCTTAAAAAGAATCATTAATTGCCTAAACTAAGGTTAGGTTAGTATCTATAGTTCTAATCCAAGGTGCTTCTAAAAGCAACATAATGATATTAAGTAAAAATACTAACTAAGTATAGTTTAGGGATGGTTTCGCTGTTGCAGCACGCACATCATTAGGCATTGATTTTCTTTTTCTCGACAGTAGATAAGCAGTACACATAGTGAACTGAAAATACGGCAATGAAATATATCAACACACTTCATGATCACATTCATATGAAACAACATCTTATACATGAAACATTGGTCGATATGACATATAGCAGAATACCCTCCAGTAACAACAATTTGACTCGAATTAGTGCAAGTAGAACCATGGAGGTACGTAGTTCTTTGAACAAAAATTGGTAGAAAAAACAAATTAAACCAATATACTTTTTCAAATTTCCGTCGTATAACAAAAGAAACAATACGTTAGAAGGAAATATAATTGTGCACCTAGAACAACAATGAAATAGAAAAAGAAAGAAGCTCAATGAAGGCAAGAACAAAATAGCTAAGGTTATGATGACATGGGCATCGAGTTGTAATGCAAATCAAGAAAACTAAGCACAATGTTTAAGATTCCCTGGTGCTTCTCTCGTTTTCTCATTTTTCATTTCCTTACATGGTCGTGTTCCTTTGAAATGATAAACATTTCAGAACACTATTCTCTTTGTCATCGAATTGAACCGAAAGGATGCATCTTAGGGAATTTGAGAAAGAACCATGCAAGTTCATGGTCAAATTAGATATAAAAGACAGCAAGGATCTAATTTGACCAAGAACCATCTGAACTCATACTTACAGTTTCAGATACCCAAAAAAAAAATATACGTAAGGGGTACAAAGATACCTCGTCAAAAGATATACTTAATGATGTGCAAAAAGACAACGATATTATTTTTTAAGCCAATTGTGCCGGTAGATTGCGTGCCTATATAGTATGTGAAATAGAGTAAATGTGATAAAAATTATATTCCATCAAAGATAAGTTGACGTAGCATGAATGGTTCAATTATAATATGAATATTGAATTCAATGGTCAAAGGTTAGTATCTAAATTTATATCGGATAGATTACCGAATCCTGGTTGGCTAAGAAAACGACACACAATAGTGTAGCAGGACAGACAAAATATTAGGATATTAGCTAGGTTATTAAATCAGGCTTATTAGCGGCAATCCAAAATTCTATTGAACCAAAATATTAAGATATTACTGTGATCCCAGTGAACTCGCAATCTCCACACAACAAAAGATTAAAACATCCCAAAAGCAATTTTTCGGTGGCTGCACTATTATTTTTCTACCCTCTAATATGTATGACGCTCTTCACGTATAAGTAAACTATGTTGCTTGGCTAGTGTGGTAAAATTGTGTTGCATGTGAGCCTAGTGGGTTGTTAGTGAATTGATTAATGTTGATGTGATTGGGTATGTACCTACATATAACGAATTTTAACTGTATAATTATAAATTGAAGCTAATGTAGAACTGGGAGTTTCTTAGCGTTTTATGTTGGTTTCCGTCTGTGGGAATCAAACCCATGACCCTAGAGCAGAATGCCACGTTCTCTACCAAATGAGCTAATACGGCAAGTAATGGTAGCATTAGGGCTTTTTCCATCATATGAAGATTATGAGAACCCAGGGATAAACGACTAAGATATAGAGCTATGATAGGGATTCCTGTTTAAGTCTATCTAATTCATGTTTTTTTTTATTTAACAGAATCGAACACTAATGTAATGTTGTGAATTCAGAAAGAACACCATTATCATGAAACATAAAATTTGCACATGTACCCCTTTACATATTGCAGACAGGATTTCCATACCATTCAATCAAAGATAGGTAACGCTTTTATTCCCTTCCCTCTTCATCATTAATGTTTTACATGCACTTCTGGCAATATTGAATTGTTCCTTATCTATCTTTTGGTGTCCTTGCCAGACAATCAAATACTTACAAATAAAGCAAATGAGTTAATCTATCCTTAAATAAATCAATAAAATCGCATCCGTCAACAAAAACATGACAAAATTAAAATGATGCAAGAATATATAACATACTGAAAGAAACACAGACATAGTAAGAAAAAGGGCTCCAAATTATGATAATGTCTTGTATCCATTTTAGAAAACTTTTACAGGGATAGATCACCAATAAATGATTAGAAATCCCATTAAGGGCAATGTTCTGCCCAATATATATAGTAGGATCCAAAACAATATCGGCTAATGAAAACCATTTTGCTCGCATACAAATGAAAAGAATAAGAAATTGAGGAAGAAAATATATATGCGTGCAAAATACAATTGATCTTTAAAGATAAACTAAACCCAAAGAAAAAATCCTCCTAATGTGCAAACCCTCTAAATAATGTGTTCTTACTATATGTATGTTGGTGTTTGTGCAATATAAACAACGAAAAAAAATGGTCACATCAATATAAGCAATGAAAAAAATGCCCAGACACAGATCTAAACATACAAAACTAATCACAAATGTTGCATTAGATGGCTTATTAATTTTTAAAAAAAGGTAAGTCGGGTTCCAAGTAACTCTTATTACTTCTGGCTCAGTGAGTCCAATACCTACTTTTGCATATAAGGATTCAAACAAACTAAATTTCAAAGACCAAAATGATACCTATATCAAGCCAAACATCACTACTTAGAAAAGAGTATGAACCTTGACTAACCAAATAGAGAAGTCTGGTACCGGAAAATGTGCCAATCATAAGAATAAAACAGTAAGTTGAAACCACCAAAATATATATTTTGCTAGTGAGAAACAATGTGGTACTGGGGAAGTGTAGAATGTGCAGCTTGATGCTAGATCTTGCTGGTCTGTAAGACGATCAATGTTTTTCACCACTGGTCAGCCAACACGGTGAATTGCAAGTTGGAGAGTTACAAACTGTCTTATAAAGGATGGACTAATCACAAAATGATCAGCTAAATAATATTATATCAAGTTCTACTTTCAAACAAATAGCATTAAGAATGTATCAAATAAAATACAAATAGAATTAAGTTGAGACAAAGTGACAAACTATTCACTGAATGTCATAAGTCATAACCATGACTAAGTACACCTGAACCTTTTAATGATAATCCACAAAATATGTGTTAAGATTGACATGAATAAACTACTTCAAGATTTAAGTCATAACCATGACTAAGTAAACCTGAACCTTCTAATGATAATCCACAGAATATGTGTTAAGATTTACATGAATAAACTACTTCAAGATGAAGGAAATATGTAGAACTACTTTTTGTATACATGCACAACCAAAATTTGTGTTATCGAGTTTATGACTTAAGATGGACCTTCTACACTTATCAGAATTCCACAAAGGTCTATCATAAATCTATACTTGAGTAAACACATAAGGAAAGCTAAAATTTTGTATGCCAACTAAGACGTAAGGATAACTATTTTCTCACCTAATCAATAAGGATGGCATCCACAACATTGTTGTGCCTAGAATCCAAGCAAGTAGCTTCATATTCCTCCATGTAGTAAAATCTTTCTCTATCAGTGTTATTCTCTACCTTATCAAATGATATAGTCACAAAATATTAATCATGGGGTCACATTAGCTTACTTAGAGATGTATCTGGAGCACTTTTTGCAACACCCTCTTAAGGACACAATGAGCTTCATCTAAAATTTATAACCGTATTTTTTTTATATAAAAAGAAAATTAAACTTTATCTAATTATAAATAAGACACGAAATTCAATCGGGATGATACAACTTAAAAGAAAAATAAGCAATATCTTCTTTTATTTTAACAGTAGGAGGAATGGTATGTAATTCTTGTTTAATTAGTCAGAACTCAGAACTCAAAATACAGACTATGCCATGCAAATATCAAATTCACATTGATGTCGTATCCTACTATCCTTGAAACTTAGAGGTGTAACATATAATATCAAGAAAATTAATGTCAAAATATAACCATTACCTGTCCAACCTCTATACATAATAACCAACAAACATTTCGCATTATAAGCCTTACTTGATACTACTTCTCATAATTGGAAATGAATCATGATGAGCATGTGTTGCTAGTCAATGATTTTATTATAGTATTTTAAAGCTTCGGTGATGAGAAAATTGGGCATATTCAATATGTATCATTATTTCCAACATCACGTATACATTGAAGCCATATATACATTCAAGTAGATGCATTAAGCACTCAATACTATGGTAATATTCAAGTAGCTGCATTAAGCACTCAATACTATGGAAATATGATGTTAAGAAGAAAATAAAGACCGAAGTTCTATCATAGTATGTCAATAGATTTATAGTAAGTATGAAAATATTGATCATGATTCTCCAATTAAGAGAAATCAGAAGCTGCACTAATTGAATTCCTAATTCAGTTGTGCGAAGTCTTGGTATTTCTGATTGCCATAACTTCTAGTAAAAGGAATGGCAACTATAATGTTGAAAAGGCCGGTTAAGATGAGAATCAAATGGGGTATCCCTAGATTGAAGCTTTGAGCATTTCAATGCATGTTCTTCCAAATCTCTAAATACCAATAGTACTGCATAATAGTTACACTTATATGAAACCTAGGATCATGTGACATAACTGTGAATTTTAACGACTAAAGCGGGCGAGGGTGCTTAGCTAGACAGAAGTTTGGGGAAGGTCGTTAGACACTTCCTAGGGACCCTAAAGGATGCAAGACTTATCAGTTTAGGTTTTATCTAGATCCTCTATACCATCTTCGGTGCTCTTTGTTTGCAAAAAACAAAATATTTAACGTATGTGGTCCTAATTATTGTTAAAATAATTTCCGTCTAGATAATTAGTAAAGATACAACTACTCTATGAACAAAGAAGGTAGGAAGAGTCTAGGTTAGCTTTCAGATCCGACCATATTAAAGAAGTAATGTAGGAGCCTCTGATATGCAGTAGTATGTCATACAATGGTAAATTAACAATCTTTCATAAATAAACTATATGTATGAGACCCTACCATATTACTTCCTCAAAGAAAAAATGGAAATATGAAGCACAGATAAACTATGGTACGCAGTTTTGTCATTATCGTAATCGGTGCGCATAACAGATCTAAAATATGAATATGATAAAGCAAAGGTTTGAATAGGTTGCCTTGGGAACCTGAGTTTTTAGCTTGAAGTTGTTACCATGGATGAATTGGTTATCAACACTTGAAACCCACCATGATATATCGAAAAAATCATTGTTGTGGAGGATGCAAACAAATGTCCAGAAAATCAATACATATATGTCCACAAAGAAACTGAGATCAGGGGAAGGCTGTCATGATAATGGAGGAAACAACAACTCTCTATCGAACACAGCAAAATAAACAGATCAACATAAAAATAAACAAAATAAAATTATAAACTTTTGTTCTGCATATTAAGCCATTTTCCCAGGTCAACCAAAGGGCAAAAACATAGGTTTTACAAACATCGACTACATTTTGGAGTTTAAAAAATTTCAAGAATTTATTTGTTCAACTAATTTTTTTTACAAACATACAACAACTTAAAATGTTAAATTTGTGAAGCCAAGCCATATAAATGTCTCTAGATGCTCAGGTGACACCATCCAGATCCATGGACACCCACTGATTTTTTAGCAATCATAACTAACTATGATTCGCATTTGAACATAATGATGGTGCTTGTATCAAATCTAATATATTTTATGATTCTGAAAAGATCTCACGTAAAATCTCAAGTATACTGACTTAGTCGAGAATTAAAAATGCGTCGACAGTATCCTAAATACAAATAAAGGATGATATAGCCCACTCCATCAGCAGATCTATAAGAAATGTGCAATTGAAACTTATATATAAACTATCCATCGAACATGAGCTTACATATCTCAAGGTGTGCAGGCTCTAAAGGGTAAGCAAGTACTATGAATGATGATAGCCAACACTTCCATATTGTGAGCTATTTTTTGCAACTCACAAAATTCTTGCTCCATAAAGATATTGGTTAAGAATAAAGGATGCTACAGTTGCCACCATTAAGAATCTAAACTGTGTAAATTTCCACCAATAAAATAGTTACCGTAACAAAATGGAGAACGACATGTGATGAACACATTTTTGGTGCTAGTGTGCTTCGATTCCTACATTCTGCCATGGTGGCTAGCTTGCTTTCTCCCCCCGTTATTGGTGGTGGTGTGACTGTGCTTGATTTACCACTTTTAGTTTTTTTTTTTTTTTTTTTGCTGTTGCTATCGTTGGTGAAGGAATTAATTAATTATATTCACCTCTCGGTATAAACCTCTGAAAAAAATCAGGATTATTAGTAGCCACCCTTCACCACTTAGCATAAATACCCGTTCTTCCATTGGTTTTCCTTTTGATCCCTTTTCACCCACTGGTCCTTGATTAATGCAATGGATCTACCAAACAAAAAGGAAAATGTTAGTAATCAAGTTAAATGTTGATTCACAATCCTATTGTTGAACATAACTACACAAACATAAACGAATGTTGACCTTTCAATAGTTAAATGAGGGTATTCAATGAGTACTATAACAAAAGAGAGATAATTTCAACCAAATGAGCTTAGACATTGTAGTTTACACTTCACATCTGCAGAAATGAATTACCCAAATCAGCAGGAAGACCAAACCATAATCTAAGGAGTAACAATTCGTTGAATAATATCCCAAATTCACCCCCGAAAAAATGTTATCTTCAGGCCCATCTCGTAGTGTAAATCAAGATTACACAATCCAAATTTCCACACAGTACAGCAGACACCCTAAATTTCTTGAAACATATTAGTATCACAGTACGACAACCTACACAACCCACGACAAAAATATAATTTGTTGTTGTTTTTAACTGATATTGGGTTAGTATTTTATACATCTAAACTAATATCAACATTTCCAAAAGAAGTGTAGATTAGATGTACATACAATAACCCATTCCAGTTAATATCGTTGTCTCCCTCTTCTTATGAACACATTTCCATCTAAAAGTAAGTTGTTATTTGCCTGCTGTAAAAGAGCAAGAATGTAAGAATACAAAACCTTTCTTACTGTGTAATGCTATATGAATTGTGAACGTGGTTTGGTCCGTTGCGAATGAGCTCAGGATTGCCCATTATCTTTTCTAATTGTCTGCAAGATCTAAATTTATTCATAGCGCCTAAATATAAAGAATTTCATAAACATGATGTAGATTCATGGAGTTGATTATGCCCCTGGGAAGGCATGTGCTCTGCTTGTGTAGTTAATTCCAATGGTACCATAACTGCATTGGTGTTTCTTGACAATGGTGCGTCGATCTGAGGAATGAATGCTATTAATCTCTTCTTTTTCAACTATTCAAATAGGTCTGCATATGCAAGCTTCTTAAAACGAGCACTTTCACGCCGCTCAACATTACTTGCATTTACAAAAAGTATCTACGGAAGGACCTGTAAATTAATTTTTAAAATACATACACATCCAAAAATGAAGCCTAATTAACTTCTACAACAACAATAGAACTTACAAAATCTTCAAAGAAACAGTATTCCACTTCTAATTACTTAGTCAACAAATACTCAAATCAAGTAAATATACTATCAAAAGACTCTGTAGATAGAAACTAAGAATCGAACTAACTTTCAACAGTTGGGTTGTTATTGCTTCTGTATATCTTCATTCCACTCTCTCAATAATTATTAAGATTCAGTGAACAATTGTGCAAACCAATTAAATTTACTATTATAAAACGTTGTAGACAGAATCTTACCAATGCCAAAACCAACCTAAGAATCGAACTAACTTTCAGCATCTGAGTTGCAATTGCTTATATCTGCATTTCACTCATCGCAACTAAAAAATTAATAAAAAATTTAGTATTGAACCTGAATACAATACACAAAAAATCAGTAATTTTAGGCATTCAAAGTAAAACAGAGTCTCAAGAAAAAAATCACCAAAAAGACTCACAGTCACAAAGAGTAGAGCATATGCAGTACGAGCAACCAACTACAACAACAGTTGATGCTGAGACGGAAGGGTAAAAATCCCTAGAATTTGGTAAACCCATAAGACCCTTGGAGAAAACGCTGATTTTGCTTAAACCTAATACCCTAATTGAAAAAATATTGCATAACTTATTAGAACCCTTAAAAGGTGAGAATAAACTACTGATTTTACATTGATATTTTTGACTATATCATAATCCATAAAAATTGAACAATCAGTGTAGTTGCAGGAAATCCCACAACACTCCCCATATAATATTTTCTAGATCTAAATCTATTTCATAATCAAAATAAAGATTAAAGTGCTAAAATTGTAAAATGACACAAGGATTTACGTGGTTCGATCAATGTGATCTACATCCACGGGGTTAGGGTTCTTCACTATGATTATTGAAATTACATAAGTATTACATTTAGAATCTCCATTAATGGATATTTGATAGAGCTCTAGATCTAGTTTTTGGGAAGAAGGATGATAAAGAAAAATAAAGTCTCTCTCTCTCTCTGTTACAAAAATGTGTATCCTCCTTTTCTCTCTCCTACCTTCTTCTTTATATAGGTATATTTACATAGTGGATGACAGCTCACATACAGCTCATATTACCCTACATTTTCGGATCCCCTGCTATGTTCTCTCAGGCTCTCTTTATAACTTCGCATGCACACTTTATAATTTCACATGTTCTCTCTATAATTTCCCAAGCTAAGGAAATAATTAAATTAATCTCGAACACTAAGAAAACGTTGTTGCGAGATTCTGCTCCTATATTTTGCCTCTTTTTTCTTGAATATTGCTTGAAGAGCGATCTTTAAGAAAAAATACGTTGTTGTAGTAGTCTTTGATCTTTGTTGATGAAGGAACGAGCGAAAGAATACTGGACTTGAAAAGTACGTACTTGCCTCTATTATTTTGTGAAGTTCTGGAGCTTTGCGAAGTAAATAAGAAGTACCATCTTTTTAAGTATATGAAGTATGAAGTATCCTTGAAGAAGTATAAGAAGTACTTAATCCTCGAAATATAAGAAGTATCCATCCTTGAATGGTAGTAATAAGTATTTCCTTTATTCATGCGAAATTATTACTCCATTTTTGGTGAGGATTCTTGTTGTTCATTAGTGAACGTCCACTTTGGAAATGATTCTTGCCGAGAAGATAAAGAACATAAAATGTTTTCTTGGTAATCCATAGTTACCTCTGTTCTTTATCTATGAGGGTAGAATCCTTGAGAAAATGTTGAATAAGCGAGTTGTTTGTTCATTCATATCTTGCCTCTGTCTCATGTTTTGTGCTCATGTGATAGTATAATCTCTTCAAGTTGCTTATAATTGTGCTAAATAATCACATCCTGCAAAATAATCACATTCTACGAAATTCTGAACCATTCTGCGAAATTCTGAATAATCCTGCGAAATTCTGAATAATTCTGCGATATTATTCTGTAAATTTTTGTAAAGTACTTGTGCGAATCTAATGATTATGTTATGAAATGTGTATGCAATGTTTATGCCATGAAATGCTTATGCGATGCTTTCATGATGAAAGTGTGATGCTTGTATGATGAGAATGCTTATCTATTGCAATGTATGGCTAATGCTTGTATTAATTAGCTCATTTTGTCTCTCTAAAACTGATGTAGCTTTAAACTGCTTTCATTCTTCATTTCTCTGGCTTTGTCTCTAGTATATGCATTCCTCTTTGCGTATTCATTGTTCCTCCCATGTTCATTTGCTTGTGCTTCATTGTATTCTTTGTCCATCTTTAGCTCATTGTATCTCATTGTTTTACTGTCTCCGCTGTTTATTCCTGCACTATTAGTATCGCATAATATAATATAATCAAAATATCAAAGGTGCATCATTTTCACTATCTCAATTTCATTTATTTATACATGTTCGCAAGCTTGTTTGCTTACATATAATCATCTTCGCAAGTTTATCTGTTTACTCTCTTATGTGGTCTTATTTTTCCTTCCTAGTCTTTGCGACAAAATCGCAGGCTGTCTTTACACTTTCATGTAATGACCCATTGATCTTTTCTTATCATTTCTCTTAGTATTATTGCCTCTGCAGGATGTTTTTCATGCGATAATATGGCAGGCCTAAATATTCTTGCAAACATAAAGCCCCATGACATTGCTATCTTGCGATGAAATCGCAGGACGTCCGTACACTTGCATGCATTGACCCATTGATCTCGCCTTATCTTTTCTCTAGTATTTTTGCCTCTTCAGGATTGTTACACAAATATGACAAGCCTTGATACTCCCGTGAGTAAAAATCCTCATGACATTTGCGTCTTAAGACACTTATCAGCTCCCTAATGGATGGTTCCGCCCTTATCTTCCTCCTGGTTGCCCCTTCAAGGAGGCATACTTCTACCATACAAGGTTAGCTCCTACCATCTGGTCTTAACAACAATTAGTTGTTTTAGCGGCCTCTTATCCCTTCGCCGATATGGCTCATGGTTACAAGACCGCACCCTAAGTGGGGTTTTCTTCGGACCGAGTGCATCATTTTCCAAGACTTGTCAAGAGTGGTAAAGAGGCTCCAACGCCCCCCGCACTCTTGACCCAACCGTGTACCTCGGCGCCTTGATCGATTTATGCACTCCTTATGAGATTCCTTATTACCCTAGTCTCCCAACTCAAGTCATATGTTTAAGTTGAGAATCCAAGGTGCCATCTTGGATGGGCTTTATTGACCCCAAATCTCCATGAGTCAGGTTCTAGTAGCGGTGTAACCTTTTCGCTGAGCCATCTAATAGGTACCCCCTTCTATGACGCACTTTAGGTCTTACATTTGCCTCTTGCGAATTTTTTTTCGCAAACTAGGATGTACACCATAAAGGTTCGCCCCATTCTAATCTTAGATTTTTATGGATCTTAGGTTGTCTATTGCGAAATTTTCGCGTTTCTTTATTCTTTCATTCATTCTTTCATTTATGTCATTTCTTTCATCCATTCTTTCATTCTCATAATATCATATCATTTGAAGCAAAGTAAATATTCAAGAGACATTGTAATTCTGAAATCTTTGTAGTTGTGAAATTTTTATAATTCTGCGATTGTATTGCATTTTGTAAATCAAATCAAAAATCTTTTATTTTCTATAAGTAAAATGTTCAAGGAAGTGGTACTTAGATTTTATGTGATTTTCTGTTGTTGTCGTCTCTTGCGAAGTATATGGTTTCCCCGCCTCTTGCATTTTCTCGCATCATACCAACTGTTTTAACTCTCTCTTGCGAAATTGATGCATACTTGGTGAAACTTGACTTTATCTGTGCAAAATGAACACTCCTCTGCGAAATTATAGCATTCTTGTTGAAACTTTGTCTTTCTCTATGCGAAATTAACCCAAATTGCAAAAATGATGAATTTGAGGAGAATCGATCATGCGGCATTCAACTCTTTCTTTTCGCTCCTAGCCAACTGTGCCACTTCTCTTGTGCGAAATGAACGAACCATGTTGAAACTTGATCCTATCTTCTCCCTTATTAATTCAAAAATATTCTAAAAACTTGTGTGTCTAAGAATTCGAACGCACAACCTCCAGCTTATATTATGCGGCTCTAACCATATGCACTAGCTTCTATGTGCGAATAAACACATATCACCATCCTCTTATTCTTGTCTCCCATAGCATATGTAGATAAAATGTGAAAAAATATGGGTACGGTGAGAATCGATCTTGCAGCATCAAACTTCTTCTTTTCGCTCATGACCATCTGTGCGAGAAGCTATTTGTGTTGGTGCGAAATGATTCGCATAATTTATTCTTTTGTAATCTCTCTTTTCATAACCCTCAGGAGTTTGCTTCGTCTTCCTCCCTCTTGTTTTTTTATACTAAAAGGAGTTTATTGAAACAGGAGTTTTCAGGATTTAAATTCCTGGATAACATAGGTTCAAATTCAGAGGCATTACTATTGTAATCCTCTATTACACACCTATCTTTCCTAACTTTTTTAGTTATGGAATCAGCCAATTGGTTCCTAACTCTGAATAAAACTAAAATGACAAGACCGAAAAGAAGTAAAAAGTTGTTTGATGTATCTGACTAGTTTTCTGTTTTCCCATCTTGTTAGCAGAGCAACATTATTAAGGTTTTAACTACTATTTCTGAATCTGAGATGATATGAACTTCTTCCAGCTCCATTACTTTGGTCCAACTTAGTGCTTCTCTGATATCCATGCATTCCCATGCTTTCACATCTAGTATTCCAGCTGCATAGGTTTCTTTGATCCCTGTGTGTTCACCTGCAATGTTACACAACACCATTCCAGTGCCACAATCATTAGTTAACTCATCAAAAGAAACATCTGTATATATAATAATTGAGTCAGATGAAGCAGGAGGTACTAAATTATGATCATGCTGCATATCTGCAGGAGATGTAGTAATGTTATTATGCATTACATGTTTAAAACTCAGTAGGGTGCAGTTAATTCTAGAAGAAGTTTCAGAAGGGTTTAGGGTTTTCTCGGGAATACGCAATCTCATCTTTCCTTCCAGATTATCCAACAGCCAACCATTAATAAAGATCTCCACGAATGTAGTTCTTCAGTGCTTGCATTATGAATTCCTTGAAACCATGACATGATCCAATCTCTCACACTATGACAGTTGATAATAATCTGATCAATATTAATGCTGGGAATACGCCAAACTTCTTTTGCATGATTTCAAGAGATGAGTAAATGATAAAGAGATTCAGCTTCTGAACTACAAATACCACATGAAGTATCTATGGGGATCATAACTTGAGACAGATGGACTCTGGTTGGCACTATATCCTTAAGACATTTCCAAATAAACAGCTTTACCCTATGAGATAACCTTATTTTCTATAGGGACTTCCAAATATCTTGAGGAACAACACTGATAACAATCTGATTCTGGATTCTTTGTTTCATCAGAGAGTTGTATGCACTTTTTACTGTAAAATTGCCGTCTTTCGATGGCATCCATTTAATGACATCTTCTTCCAGAACTGATAGTTGCATTCTAACTATTTTGTTAACAACATCTGGTAAGAATAAATCATTTAACAAAGGAACATTCCAAGAATCAGTACCTGGGATAATAAGCTCACATACATACTCATACTGACGATGATAAGGATGAAGCGGCTCCAATTTGTGCTCATAGTTGATCACCCATCTGTCTATCCATATTTTTGTGGTTTTTCCATTATTAATTTCCATGCAGTAATGTTGTTGAAGTATCGAAAGACCTTTCTCAATCCCCTGCCAAACCCAAGAAGAGCCATTATTTTCTCCTTTTAAGTGTAAAAAATTGTCTCTCTTGAAATATTTCGCCTTAAGAATCTTGTGCAGTAAGTGATCTGATTACCGGTTGATTCTCCATGTTAATTTTGTTAATAAAGCATGGTTAAGCAATTATAAATCTCTGAATGCTAAGCCTCCTAAATCTTTGGAAAGACACATGTTTTCCCAACCAATAAGATTCAGACATCTATTTGATTTATATCCCCCACCAAAATTGCCTCTGGATTGTGTTAAGCTTCTTGAGAAGTTTTTTTGGTAACTTGAATGTGCTCATCTGATAAGTAGGGATAGCATTCAGTATTACCTTGACCATTATAGACCTTCCAGCCTGATAAAGTGTAGTACCTTTCCAATTCCCTAGTCTCCTTTCAAAAGCCGTATGAATGTCTTTAAAAGCTAGAACTTTAGATCTTCCAATAATAAGAAGCGAACCCAGATATTTCTCATTATTACTCATTGGTTTAACTCTTAAGATGTTACTAAGAGAAGCACATACCTCAGGATCCATGTTGTTACTATAGTATACCGAAGACTTGTTGAAATTTATGACTTGACCAGATTGTGAACTAAAGTCCTGCAAAACTTGTAGAAGATTATTCACACTGGTTAAATTAGCATGAGTAAATATAAGATAATCATCTGCAAAAAGCAAATGATTTATTGGGGGAGCTCCTCTTGATACAGTGATACCTTTAGCAGAATTTGACTGATGAGTAGCACATAAAGTTATGGAGAACCATTCCATGGCAATAATGAATAAATATGGAGACAAAGGGTCTCCCTGACGAACACCTCTGGAAGGAGAAAATTCCATGCACGGTGAACCATTAACGAGTACTGACAATGTAGTGGTACTTATCCATTGATATATTAACTGACACAAAGCATCACAAAAACCAAAACTTTGAAGAACTTTGATAAGGAAAGGACATTCCATCCTATCAAAAGCCTTCGACATGTCTAGTTTCAAAGCAAGCCAACTACTGGCACCTTCCTTCTTCTTCATTGAGTGTATTAGCTCATGAGCAATGATTGTGTTATCATTAATTAATCACCCTGAGACATATGCAGCTTGATATGGGGATATAATTCTCTCTATGAGTGGCTTCATCCTAGATACCAATATTTTGGAAATGATTTTGTATGAAGTATTACACAATCCTATTGGTCTAAACTCAGCTGGAGTACATGGTTTATTTTTCTTGGGAATCAAAGATATATAAGTCTTATTTATTTGTTTAGAGATATAACTAGAAGAGAAGAAATTCTTCACCATGTCACAAACATCAGAACCAAGAATATTCCATTGGGATTTATAGAATCCAGCTTGAAAACCTTCTGGACCTGGTGCTGACCAATTCTCCATGCTTTTAAGAGTTTTGAGGATTTCTTCATCAGTGGGAGTGATTAGAAGTACCCTGTTGTTTTTTTTAGAGATTAAAGTTGGGATGTGATTATAATGATGCTCTTCAATGATGGGAGTGGAGGAAGTACTCATATCTTTAAAGTGATTAGTTAACAAAGAAGCAACTTCATCTCTAAATGAACCCAATTTCCATGATCATCTTTCATTGAATCTATGTTATTATGTGACCTTTTCCTTCTAGTTAAAGTATGAAAATACTTTGTGTTGTTATCCATGTCATTTAAGAAAGTATTCCCGGACATTTTCTTGTTGAAATCATGTTGAATTTGGTGACATATTTATAACTCTTTACTAACTACTAAAGCTTGTGAAGAATTTTCTGGTGAGTAAGGTAAAGCTTGAATTGCATTTAACTTACTCTGTAAGTCATAAACATGCTGATTAATATCTCCAAAATGTGACTTATTCCATTTTGAAAGAGTGATTCTTGTAAACTACAATCTCTTGATGAGTTTAAAAGCAGCGGAACCATGAACAGATCTCTCCCAGGCTTTGGCTATTTCAGCAGAGAAACTTTTATCCTGCAACAAAGAGAGAAAAAAACGAAAAGGTTTCCATAATTTTGGTGTAGAGGGGTCTGTTACTAGCATAATTGGGCAATGATCATTGCCAAGCTGATTTAGATGAAGTAGTTTAGAGTCTGGAAAATGAGTATTCCATTCTGCATTGCCTAGTGCCATATCTATTCTTGATCTCTTCCAACCAGTGTCGATGTTGTTGTTAGACCAAGTGTGCCCTCTCCCTATAAAACCTATATCTTCCAGACCAACATGTTGGATGACGGCATGAACTAAACCATTATTATAAGAAGAAGCAGTTGAAGTAGTATCTTGAAGATGAAAATTTAAATCGCCCAAATGAATCCATGGCTGAGAGATATTTTCACCAATCTCTTTAATAAAACTCCTTTGTTCCTTTTACCGAGAGTAATCACAATACCCATACGTGCAAGAAAGTAACCACTCTGGCTGACTTGGATCATCTTGAACTACAACATGAATCATGTTGTTATCACAACTAAGAATATCATAAGAGAAGCCACTTTTCCATAAAAGAACCAGTCCTCTTGATAAACCTACAGGTTGTAGGTAATCTATATTTGGATACTTATAAGGAGGAAGAAGGGATTTCATTCTATCATTAGGTAGTTTAGTTTCACAAAGAAATATGGTATCTGGATCGTGAATTCTAATAAAGTCATGAAGATGATCTCTAGTAGTGGAAATGTTGAAGCCCTGAACATTCCATGGGAGAATTTTCATGGCTACTTGATCAAATATTTTGAGGGCAGTAAGTGTTTTAGAAGAACTAGTACACTTCACAACTAAAAATGGATAATAAATTAACCTAATGCAAACGACATGAGTACTAAGAAAATCAATGCATGGGGAATTAAATGGGAATGAAAACAATGAATTAGGGTTGTGAGGTGGCTTATAACCAGTTGAAGAAAAGCACATATAATTATTTAATGCAAATGATGAGAAATGATTGAAATAGAAAACAGGAAGTAGGAAATTAATTCTGCAATAATGACAATCAACAATAATGTAAAGAAGAGATGGATAATAAGTGAAGTTGATGAGGTGAGATTTTTCAAAGGAGTTTATTACCTGATTCCCCTTGTGTGCCTGCATAGAAGAAATATCTCCAGTTGAGATCTGTTGAGTATTCATAAGGGCTGGATTTGGATTCACCATGGTGCTTTGGGAAGTGGACTCAAAATTTTCGGTGTTGTTGTAAGCAGCGTTGCCTACTCGATGTCGCTTTCCTAGTCTGCTATAATCTTCAGTAGTGATTCCTTCTTCTTTGAGGATAGAATCTAAATTAATAACTTCACCATCTTTTGGAGGGATGAAGCTAGTTGATTTTACAAATTTTTTCTGACTGTTGGAACTTTTGTTGAAGAGTTGTCTGCAGTAGACTTAACAGCATTGATTGTTTTGCGAATATTAGTAATTTTCCCCACAAAATAAGGTTTCTCATGAGCCTTCTTCAAAAAAATAGCAGCATCTTTACAAGAAGTTTTTGAGTGATTGATAATATAACATTCCATGCAGATGTTTCTTACCCGACGCTCGTAAAAGAATTGCTGCCACTTTGTTACTCCAGCATAAGTTGAGCATTTGACACCTCTTCTCATAGGCATGGATAAATCCACGTTGACACAAACCTTAACCAAGGTATTACCGATAGGAATGGCGTCTTTGGGTTCTATAGCAATAACTTCTCCCATAACCTGGCCAATTTTTGTCACAGATGTGACATTCATGTGTTCAGGCAACAAATACTTGAGTTGAATCCAAAATAATTAGAACCCCAAATGCTTATCAGTGTAAACCATCTCCGGAATGTAATCATGGATAACTAAGAGGTGTTTGTTAATACCCCATGGCCTTTCATCAATAACTTTGTTGAGAAGGTCCCATTGGTTAAATTTGAAAATGAAAACATTCGGCTCAACCTCAATAATCTTCAAGTTTTCAAGATTAAAAAGGGCCAAGTGAAGATAATTCCCTTTTCCATCGAATCATAACTCATTCTGCCTTCAAATATAACTTTTCCGATAGCACTAGCTTCCCAGATGTCTTCTGCCTCATCTTCCTTGTTGTTATTTTTGATAACTTCAATTTCTGATAAATCACCTAGATCTATAGTAGCTTTCTGAAACTTTCTTACCAAATCAATAACTTGACTTGAGTTGCCTACCTCCATGATAGTTTTGATATGTCCGAGATGGTTTGAGAAGGAGAAAAGGGAACAAAGATTACAATTAAGAAAAGAAGTGTAAATAAAGTTTGAGGGATGAATGTAGAAACTAGGGTTTTGGAGTAGCAAATGACCTAAATTTAAGCTAAAGAGTAGTTGTGAATCTTTTTTGACTCTGATATTAAGGAAACGAATTTGGTGAGGATTTTCCTTATTTTTGGAAAGAGTATAGCTGGCTACAAGGAGTGAAATGAGCAAAAATAGGCAACCCATTAACTGCTGTTTGACTGAATTAATTTTGAAACTTTTTTGAAATCCTTGATTGGCGGGATGAAACGCTGCTGAGTTTTGCAGAGTTGAAGCCGATTCGAGATTTTTCCACAATGCACCATGAGCAAAAGCTTTGAATACAATTCTTTCATATCCCTTGAGCAAAAGCTTGAAGATATACTCAGCAAAAGCTAAGATCACAACAACACAAGTGGCAAAAGCCATTAGAGAAAAATCAATAAGCAGACACAATGAGAGGAATCAAAAGAGAGAGTTAAGTATCCATCTAAGGTTAAAATTAAAAAATCAAATAAATCAAATTAGAACAAAGAGTAATTAAAAATGATTAATCTAAAGAGAAATTAAAACTGATTAATCTAAAGAGAAATTAAGAAATAATGCACATAATGCACATGATGGTTAACAGTGGTTTTTGACTTGATGGATGGTTGATTGGCCCATATAGGAAGATAGAGGTCTACAACAGGTTGGTCAAAAAGATGTCTTCCTCCCTCTTGTTGTCACAGACTTATACTTGTTTAGCAGCTTTTGTTATTGGTGGGAAATTATCTCTTCGCACTGTTGATGGTCTCATCAGTCTTTCTTCTTCACACTGGTTGTTTTACTTCTTTGGCTTTTGTCCATTCTACCACTTTGTTCTTTCTTCCGTTGGAATCTCAAACTTTAGCTAAACTGGTGCTATTACAATCATTCGTTCTTTTGTAATCTGTCTTTGGTTTCTTCATTAGCTAATCCTCCTGTTTAGATGATGTCTTCGCATACGTGTATATCGATGAAGCTATTTTTTTTTTAGATTTAAATTTTGGAATTAAAAATTAGAGAAATGGAAAGGGAATTCTTCCTTTTTTGGAGTGATTGGTGATGTAGCGTTGGTTAATCTGGTTCTGTTATTGCGGACTTGATCGCTCTTATACATTTCTTTGATTATGATTGTTTTATTCGTACACCATCTTTTCTTCTTATGTCCTTAATGTGCTGATGATTTTTACTCTTCCATTCATTATATCTTCGCATAGCATGTATTGTTTGGCAGTCCACTGGCTTCTCCGTTCACTGCTATTAACGTGTGTTAGATAAGGTTTTTAATCATCACTGTTAGTTTCTTTCTTCCTTTCTTTCTTTCACCCGTGCGGCTTTGTCCGCATCTATCTATTTCATCCACGCGTTAGTTGCTTTCTCTTCCTTAAGTATTGTCTTTCTAATTCTTCTAATTGATTATCTTGTCATACACTTATTACCTAGCTGCGAACAACGGACAAATACGATCGTGAGATGAAATAGCTCTTCGCATAAAATTCGCTGCAAACAACATATCGATTCAGTTAACAATACATAATCAAGAAATAAAATATCCCTGGTAATTTGTAAACTTCGCTCATGGGAAGAATTCCCAAATCAATCTAAAAATTTTATATTTCATATTTTTGAAATCAAGCAAATTGGTTTGGAAAACAAGATCCTTATATTTCAGATGTATAAACAAAACTTATTTCAATCTAATAATATTAAAAGAAATCAAGCTTTAAGGAAGAGAAGAATTTGAGTTTTCATGAAATCTTTTTCCCAAAACTTCTTCAGATCTAAATACTTAGTAAAATTAAAGAAATAAGAAGAAGATTCATCCTTTGCGATTGATTTTTGACGTAGATTCGTTGAATTTCTCTTTTGTTTCCCTTATGTTCATCTCTGCTTCTGCTCTTCAATATTCCATCTTTGTCCCTTAATTTTGTAGATCTAATGAATTCAACTCAAACAATGTCTAATTTCTCTAAACTTTCTTGAACCAACAAGACTAGTCCCTATTTCTAGCGCCAAAAATGTAGTTGCAGGAAATCCCACAACACACCTCATATAATATTTTATAGATCTAAATCTATTTCATAATCAAAATAAAGATTAAAGTGCTAAAATTTTAAAATGACACAAGGATTTACGTGGTTCGATCAATGTGATCTACATCCACGGGGTTAGGGTTCTTCACTATGATTATTGAAATTACATAACATTTAGAATCTCCATTAATGGATATTTGATAGAGCTCTAGATCAAGTTTTTGGGGAAGAAGATGATAAAAAAAAATAAAGTCTCTCTCTCTCTCTGTGTTACAAAAATGTGTATCCTCCTTTTCTCTCTCCTGCCTTCCTCTTTATATATGTATTTACATAGTGGATGGCAGCTCACATACAACTCATATTACCCTACATTTTCGGATCCCCTGCTACGTTCTCTCAGGCTCTCTTTATAACTTCGTAGGCACACTTTATAATTTCGCAGGCTCTGTCTCTATAATTTCGCAAGCTAAGGAAATAATTGAACTAATCTCGCACGCTAAGAAAACGTTGTTGCGAGATTCTGCACCTACAATCAGTGACCAAAAAAATCACTGAACCAAGAACTGAACAATCGCTAATAAAAATTTATCAGATCACACAAAACTAATAAGATTCTTAAATCAAACATAAATATGTACCGTGAAAATATGGTTCTCAAGCGATAGAGGGAAGATAGAGTGTGTCAATATTGAACCAAAACTGATTCCAAATTGCGTTAAGTATTCGACATCTATAAGTGGAAGGAGTCCGTTTTATGGTAAACATCGTGAGTTTCTCATGTCCGGGAGTCCTTTTCAGCCGTCCAATGACTACTCCATCCGGAGCTTCCCGACCTTGGGATCGGGTCTATATTAAACGTCGTTCGTCTTATAGCTTTTGTCATCATGGAGACAAACATCATACCTTTTTATAACTATAACTAGGTATCACAGGGGCCTTACGGCCCTAGCTCAACCTTTCCTTACAGTTTACGTGTGCATACATGGTACCTATATTTTTATAGCATCGGTAGTAATAGAATCAGTTTATATTTAGGCACACAGTTCTAATAAAAATATATTTTGAACTTGAAAAATATCAATCACTTTATTTAATTTTATTGTTATTGAAGTTATCACGTTTGACCAAAATAAGATAGCAACAATGCATGTTGATTAATTAAAAAAAGTACATAAAAACAACCATGTTTATGGGTAAAAACTATCTCTGCTGGTTTTGGTAATTTGGGGTGTGTGGATGAGAAATGAATATAAACCCTAAACAAATGCACTGCACGGGAGTTCTTTTGATTCGAGAGATCAATCTATACAATTCTGGCTTAAACCAAGAAATGGTCGTTCCAGACTTGTTTCGATCACAAAGTGAAGGAGATGGGGTTGATCTTAGGGAGGGAAGCGAAGAATGTGTTGATATTGTGAAGGTGTAGGATATTTATGACTTTTAATAGAAAGGTGAGCAGGCTTACGATTAATGCAAGCAGGTTCTGGGTGTTTGAATACGTTTTGTATTAACACTTGGTTTATGTGTTGTCCTCTTGGAAATAGGGGGGAGAACCTATTTATACAAGTCATTTGAGCCTTATTCACGTCTCTCGTGGGAAGTGGGGTGATGGAGTAGTGGAGTTGTGTGTTAGCATCACACGATCAGTCTTGCCCACTTCTCCCATCGTCATTAACCGTCCATGTCTTCCTGACACGTTCTTGTCATGGCGCGTTGCACTCTGCACGCTGTAAACTATGTATCCCCTAGTTTGTGACATGATTTATGTCTCGAGTGTGTGGATCGTGGGACCCACATAAAGTATCATGTAATGCTAGATTAAATAACTAGGTTATTTAGGAAGTAAATACTTGTGAAGTATCGTGTGTATTTTATGCAGGTACTACATCAAATATATTCAACATGTATGAAGCATCGTTATTTTAAGGCTTAACGGAGTAAGTCACGAATTTGTGCGTCTTAAAATAGCATCACGTCCATCCTTCTTCGAGTGATAGTTTGGAGGCTATACAAGCAACCCTGACTTGGTCGATCACTCTATGTGGAAGAGTGGTAGACGATGATTGTGATGATGCCTCATTGGTATCCTGACTCATGTCTTAGGATGTCCGTCCAAGATGGTGAAGTTGGACGGACGAGATGACTTGCGGCCCACATCTGCGACCGTCGGATTAGGTTTTAGAAGGTGCGCAAGTACCTTCTTTCAGTTTGGTCGAATCCAAGTATGGGAAGTGTTTTATGGAGAACCGATCAGGCATGCATGTAGACGGCATGCTGGTGTCCATGTACATGCTTCACTGTCCCACGAAGGTGCGATTTAGGCCACTCAAGTTTACCGGTAAAGAAGAGTGGCTGAGATTGATTTGCGACAGGAATCATGTGTCGCAAAGGATTCCTAAAGGGGCGTGGCATGCCACCTTCAGGGCACACAAACTGAGGTGTCATGTCATGGTTTGTCTTGGTCGGTCGGACATGGAGATAGATGGGCCCACATTGATCATGTTGATACTCTCCGAACCTGCTTAGTTTATTAATGGACCCTTCATCCAAGCTAGCGAAAACGAACGCTCATGATCGATTAGCGACACATGTAATATGCCGCAAACCCTAATTAGGGTTTTGGAATGGTCGTGTGTACACAACTTCAACCTAACGATTTGGTAGGCTATGCTCCACCTTTGGGGAGACCGACTATGTGGGACCCATATTAGGACCGTGGTGATCATGGTGATACCTGATTGATGGTCATGGGTTTGATCTAGGCCATCCAAACATGCCGGCGAAATTGGATGGTCGTGATCAATTTGAGACCCTTAAAGCATCACGCCGGCCGAATTATGGGTGAACGTTTGCTCTTCCCTGGCTAGGTCGTGAGATGGTCGGCTATGCAGGTAAAAAGGGGGCCCGCCGGTGTGCACAGCGGTGCTTGCGTGACTAGGAATGGGACGCTCTGTGCCGTCCAATTATGCCGGCAAATATGATCGGCCGTGATGGGTTTGAGACTGTTGTAGGCAGTCTTGGCTAGTAAGAGTTCTTTCAAGACACTTCGTACCAGCATAGACGTCTAACTCTAGGCTGGCTGTAAATGGGGAAAAACGATCTGCTAGTTTTTGCGGAATTGAGGACGACCGTGCGGAGGAAATTCCTTGAACCGAGCTAAATGTTTAACCTCACACAGATGCACCACTATGAAGGGGGTGCTTTAAGTTCGAGAGACCAATCTGTAGTACTCCGGCCTAAACCAAGACAATGGCCGTTCCAGAGTAAATTCGGTCACAAGAGAGGATGGGTTGATCTGTAGGAGGGAAGCTGATAAATGTGTGAGATCAATGGTGATCTGAGATTGTGGTGTGTTATGAGTTCAGCGTGAAATGCTCTAAATAATTGAATCTTGCCTGATTGAGAGTCATTTCTGTGAGTTCGTGTAAACAAAGTGTGTCTGTATGAACTTTGGTAAGAAATTGCTCGTTCAGACGATTGTGTTCGAATGTTTGATAACTCTTCGAATCTTGTCTTCAATCAGGATTCAGAGACATTATATAATGCCAGAGTTTAAAACACCACGATCCCATGAAGTGTGACAGTTGATGGAGTGAAGGAGTGGAGAGATGGAAATAACGCTTGAAACCAGTTGCGCTCATTGTGCAGAGACTTGGTTGATTTTCCACCCACTACTTCGCTAACTCCCTCAACTGATTGCACGACTTACTCACATTTCATCATGTGTTTGAACACACGTGCTGTAGACCACCAACCCAAAACCCTAGTTGATATCCCCCCAAGTAACACGATTGATGTCTCGTGGTTAATTAAGTCAGTTGCTGATTTCATGACTTCGTGGGACCATGAGTCCACGTATTTGCTGAGTTAAACATGATTTTGTAGAATGTTATGCAACTCATGAATCGAACGTGTCTGCTGAGACAGTGATAGGATCCTCACGTTGAGGAGAGCAAGTGTTGCTCGCTAATTTATTTAATATTGGTAGTTCAATTTGAGTAAATATTGCTCATCTGAGCAAGTGTTGCTCGTTTGATGAATTATTGGTAGCGTGACCAAAATAAAATATTAATTAAAGTGCTGGTAGTTGAACCGAGCATAATTAATAAGAATATTGATCATGAGATCAGTGTGAAATTATTAGTGTTTGCATCTGGAATCATGATCCTTGGATTCAGCAACCCTAATTTGATCAATTGATGACCAATTGATGATCTATTTGAAATTAACCATAGAATAAAGGAGAACCGGCTTCATGGGACCGTGGATCGACCATGAAATTCTCATATGCTCACGTGAGCAAAATCCAAGACCTCTTTTAAGAGTTGGTGAGTTGTTGAAAGGATGATTAAATGTTGGTTTAATCATTTACTGAATTACTGCTGGGTTCAGCATTAGGTGATAGAACCTAATTAATTATTAAAATATGAGGGACCGACCAAGGGGTTGTGAAACCAGCCCTGGGTGATCACGGGATCAAATGATGATCGCTCCGTCAAATTCCGAAATTGTTTGGAGAGTTTTTGGACCTAATACGTGCAATTGTGCAAATTAGGTCAGATTGTGAGAAACACGTGGGACTAGATCATTGCGAGCCACAAAGCCAACACTGGTCAGTCAAGGTAACATGCTTTCGTCGTTGAGACGTCCATGTCTCAGTTATGAGAATTTTGATATTTTCTGGTGCTCGTTTGAGCGACCATTTGAGAAAATATGACAAAATTAAGGTTTTCTGATAAAACCGTCAAAACTTCATCGGATGAAGGAAAATAATGAAAAGTGAAGGAATTATGAAGAGGTGAGGGACCGACCAAGGGGTCATGAAACCGTCCCTGGGTGGTCACGGGATCAAATGTTGATCGTTTGAGCACTCCCAGATTGGTTGAATCCCTAATTAGCGTCCTTTGGTAGAATCAACATAGATTTCTCATACGGACTCGGATTTTGCTGGTCCGCCCCTCCATTCCGTACGGAAAAGAATTTCCTATCTCCCTAAGCGGGAATATTTAGGTTTTAAGCTCTTTCGTGAGGTGAAAACAGCCAGAGAGTAAAACTCAGGAAAAATCAAAGGGGTCGGTCCCATAACATTTTTCCTAATATGATAAAACCAAGGAGTTTTGTTGAAATCAAGGAGTTTTCATGAGACGAGGGAAACATCAAAAATCATAAATAACAAAATAAGGGACGTATGAGCGGTTATTAATGTATCATTGTTGAATACAATTGCACCATTTGAGACAGGGCTTGCTCAGGCGGTAACCCTGATGCCCGTGTGTCCAATATTTATTACTAATCCATGGACTTCTACTAGGAACAACCATGGTTTGCGTAATGAAATATCTGCGCAAATATCTGAATATTTTCAGCGATTTTGCGGATGAATCCAAGAATCTAAGTTTGAGACAGGGCTCGCTCAGGCGGTAGCTCTGATGCCCATGCGTCCAATATTTATTACTAATCCATGGACTTCTGTTGGGAACAACCATGGTTTGCGTAATGAAATATCTGCGAAAATATTTGAATATTTTCAGCAATTCTGCGGATGAATCCGAGAATTTAGGAATGATTAATTTATGACTTTATACTAGTAGAGCAAGTTGTTCGGGAGTTGTTCATCCCGTGATAGAAATAATGACCAAAGTATTATTCAGTACTCATGAGATATGTCGTTGTCCAGCTGTGAGACTACATATCTATATGCACTCTGAGAGAAAGTATTCTTCATCAGAGGATTCGATGAGAGACCCGTGTCTCCATATTCACGCCTAATTGCTGAGTCAGAGGTTCGTGTAATTATGGGTTTACGATTTTAGCCTTTGTCGAAAATCCACCATCTACATTAAGTCCCATGCTTAGTGAGGAAATCCGTATTCCTCAGTCAGCATTGAATGGTGATATTCCGGTCATAACAGTGCAAGTAATTGAACTCATCCATAAGTTAAGATGTTACCGGTTTTCGATGGTACGAGCATATCATGACTTGAAAGAAGGATCTAGTGGCATGATAGAATGTCGTTTGGTGAGCATGAGTTGGTGTTGAACCGCTGATTTGGATGACAGGACCTTGGTCATTCAGGATTCGCGGGCCGGGCCCAATAAGGAAATCCTTGGAAAATTAGGTGTTGGAAACAAAGTTTGACATAAAAGGAATTGCTTCTCTTCTTTTTTTAAATTTTCTCATGACCAACAGCTCCCATCATCTCATTATCTTCACGCCTGCACCAGGAGAGGAGGGAAAAAATTTCGTCGGAGCTCCAGCGCCGCCGTCGTTGCCGTCACCGTCCGACGGTTCATCGGCGCCGACAGGTACGCGTCAAGATTTTTTTTTTTTGCTGATGCTCATGAGTTTTATGGGTTATTCACATATTGATCATGATGAAATTATATACCCGTGTATATATGATTGTGGGTTTCGTTGAAAAAAACTTCGTTTTTGAAAACGTACGTTTGTTTGATCGTTAGTTTTGAAAACTAGTAATAATCCATGATTTAGGAGAGGTTTTCCTTCATATATGAATATGTAGGTTCAGTGATGAAACTATGTTGATGAGCTTTCTCGTGAGCCAAAGTTTCATCATAAAAAGTGATTTTTTCACAAAACCGTAGTAAAACCTTAGTTTTAAAGAATAATGATGATGCGGAGAAACGAGTTCTCTTTTTTATGTATACATGAACTTGTGTTCAATGATAAAATTTTATGTATGAGATTTCATGTAAAACTTTATCATGTAATGCGTGAGTTTTCACAAAATCGAAATAAACCTTCGTTTCAAATACATATGACGGTACGAAGGAAAAGAGTTTTCTTGTAAAAACATGGTCGGTTCATGGAAAAGTTTTTTTTTTCTTTGAAACCGTGGAGTATCCACGATTTATTTTTGTGAGCTTGGCTCATGTTGAAAAATATTTATTTACGTGAGTAAATAAACGTTCTATTACATATATATATATATATATAAATATAAAAATATATGCAGATATATATTGTTTCTCTAAAATCAAAACTTGAGTTTCGTGCGATATTGCTTAGAGATAAATATTATTTATGATGAAATAATGTCTTAATTTTCATAGTTCTATGGTGAATGTTCACATAGTAGAAAAGTTCATGATTTTATGAAAAATCTGAGTTTTGAACGTCTTTTGTAGGTTTTTAAGAAGAAGACGATTTAGGAGCATTAACTCTAGCATTACTCTCACTACTGTTTAGTGGAGGCGTAAAAAAGGTAAGAGTTAGGAATTACCGTTAGACGCTAGTATTTCCTTGATTCTGGATGATGCGTTGAAGTATAATGTAATGTGAATTTTGCAGCTACTTCATAAATATGACCAGCTCCCAAGTTAACGACTCTTCGAGAGATGAAATGTGTATTGATGATGACATATCCAGAGATGAGACATGCATGGATGAAGCTTCTGTTGGTGAAGACGAAGATGAAACTCCTGGGATTAAGAACATCCCAAACATTGATGACGCATTCTTTGAGGAATATACTCCGGGAGCTGAAAAACATTTGAAGTCTCCAGCCTATCGTCTTCTGATAAATCCCAGAACTGTCACTCGGAAGAAATTTGTGACTCCTAAGACAGTCATCCGGTTTTGTCTTGAGCGAGGAGTCTTTGCATCAATTATAGAATTCAAACTTTCTCGTAGACCTTTGGAGAAATTTGATGGATGGGCGAGGCATATGCTGGGTTTTCCTCATGTGAGGGCCATGCTCGATTAGTCACAGGTGACGAGAGCTATTCAGGCTTCTGGAGATTTGTTCATTTATCATGACGCAAGGGGTATGGTAGCTCTGCTTACTCGTTGGTGTATTCCCACTCACACCTTCATATGCAGATGGGGAGAATTTACCATTACTTTGGAAGACGTTGCAGCTTTAATGCACCTCCAAATCACGGGCAATCTCCCTAGGGATCTTTCAGATGAGGAGACCGCCATTTCTCACGTATTGATAGCTGCAATGGAGGTAGCAAACAAGGCTGGCAGTAAAGGATGTTATGCTCTCTGGTTGACACGCTGGTGGCCCAAAGATGAGATTTTTGATAAACCTATTGACAATATATTACCCATTGCTGCTTTCTTGTGTTTGTGGTTGTCCAGAGATGTCTTTGAAGACAACGGAAACTTGTTTAAGCCTTTCGTGATCCCCTTTGCTATTAAAATGGCTCAAGGTGAGAAACTTCCGATAGGTAGCTTGTTCTTGGGCTCCTTGTATTACAACTTAGATTCTTTGGTTATAGACTCCAGTTTGTCGAATAGCTTCATGAAGATTGAATGTTATGCTAACACGATGTTTCTTCAAGCCTTGATGTGGGAACACTTCAAGAATTATGCACCCCTCCCATGTAATGTTTTGCAAGGAACCAATAGTGACGCTCGCCATATTTTCCCTGAGAAAGAAAATGCTAGGATCATGCGTTGGTCCACAAAGCAACCTCGGTCTAAGGCGTACCTCATTGACGTGTTGGACGATGAGTCTGAGTTCAATTTTCGTCCTTGGGTGTCAGTGCCTTCATATGTTTCCCAACCAATGACTTTCAATACTGGAGAGAGTACTAGCTTGTCGTCTGGTGCAGATATGAACGATGGTGAGAGATCTTTCATGTTGAGTTGCACCCCTGGTCATTTTCCATCAGTCTCATACGGGGAATTTTCAGTGGAAGAGTATAACATTGATAGAATGGCTCGAAAAATGGGTATGGACTAGTGCGTTCCGACCATTCGTAGGAGGAAACCATCATCTGAGCAGTTCATGACTCATTTGGACCATACTCATGTGGAAGGAAGTAAATATTGGTTCCCTTGCTCTAACAGGTTTGCCTATGTGACCCCAGGTTACGCAGCCTTCTGGGACGATCAATTTGAGCGATTGCATGAATTCGTGACAGTTGGTCAGCCTCCAGTGAAGGATCGTCCTTCTGATGAGATGATTTCCAGCCGACCAAGATTGAATTATCTCTCTGGTGATAAGCGAAAATCGTCTCCGGGATGTTCTCAGGTACGCTTTGTTATATAATCTCCATAAAATTACGGTAATTGTATTCTGATTATTTTGTTGAGATTTATCACAGGATGGTCGTGTTGTAAGACCTCGAATCCGTGTAAATTTCTCAGAGATTGAGGCTGTTGTTCATGGCGGAGAGGGCAGGCATAAAAGTTATAAGCTGTTACCCAATACTATAACGTCCCCAGCTGGCGCTTTGGTGAGTTTCCAGTACTCTCTTTGTTATGACCCTTTCTCGGACGTATTACTAGGATCATGAAATTGATATTTTTGTTCCGTTGTAGAATTTTTCCCCATCAAGTATTGATGGTCTTCGTTTTTCCGCTCTTGAGCAAACAATTTCTGACTTGAGCGATGAAGAAGTTGTAAGTATCTTTCCCCACAGTAATCATGGCGCTTTATGAATGAAATGCTGATTGTTGGGGATATCTCCAGGAACATAATTCCATGGTCGTAGAGAACACTAGTGACGGTCGTCCGAAGGATAGCGATAAAGAGAACTCTCAGGGTTCAAGACCGAATGAAGGTAGCGGAGCTGTCGACATTGATGTGAGCAATCCTGGTTCCTTGAATGCTTCGGTAATCACCCAAGTAAGAATTTCTCTTGTCTTTCATCCATATAAGTATAAACTTGTTGATCCATGAATGACTGAACGAGAACGTATGTGAATATATGACAAGTTTTTGCCGAAAATACGTCACCAGAAAATTCAGAACTCAACATTTTAGGAGAAACGTTGTAGAATCTTCGTCTGATGTCAGATTTTGCTGATTCGCATATGCATATTCAAGCCCAGGAAATTTCCAAGCTTTATCAAAGAATATTTTTAAATTTTGAGCACGTTCAGAGCCTGAAAAAGACGAAATAGTGAACTTCCAGGAGATTTTCAAAACTCTTTCAGGTATCGCGTAGTCCCGAGTTTCGACCATATCTTTTTGATTGTTCATCCGATTGCTATGAAATTTTTACCTATTGTAGGAAATACCCATACGAATAGAATGGTATATAACTCAACCCTTGATTCTTCACCAATTACTCCCAGTTCATCGCGTTGTACAGGGCAGTGTAAAATCTCCTCAGGCGGACTTGTTGCAAAACGTGATTTTGTGACTTTCACGTTATTTACTAACATCTAGCATGTATAATGAAATGCTTTAATGATGTTAAACTGATTTAATGTTGTAGTTCATTATTTCCTTTGGTTTCATGCTTGGATGATCCTAATCTCATGTAATCTTCGTATTAGGTACAGAACACCGAAGTTGAGAATGAAGGAACCCAAAATGATGAAATGAGAGACTTTGAGGCTATTGATAGGGAGGATACCATCTCTGCTCCTCAAGTTCAGGAAAATGTTGTTGATGGAGTCATGGAGGCTCAGATTTTTGTTGTAACAGAAGAATCCAGTACACCGGCAGAAATACTGAAGAAATTGTTGCCTTGACCGTAGAAGTTGCTCCAGTAATTGAAAACCGTATGATCGTGCACGAATACCCAAGTGCAGGAGTTGATTTTGATCCCCCATTCAATGCCTCGCTCCCGTATCATGATTCAGTTGGTGGATTCAGCGTTCCCATTGGGTATGCGGGCTTGTACAAGAAAATATGGGAGAAATTTGGCCATATAATTGTTGACAGGAATCCTGGGCGTGCTTATGCTTTAACAATGCAGGTAAGTGTACTCTTGCATGTTGTAAGCGACATATGCACTAGAGCCAGAAATGTTGTAACTCCAGATGTACTCTTTGATTGGGAGTTTAACTTGGAGAATTCCGAGAGACTTGGCTTCAATGTGAAGTGGCTTCGTAAGAGGATGAATGCTATTAAAGATTCATGTGAAAATAACATACCCTTCCCAAATGATGTTGTGATGGATAAGGAAGACAAGATCGCCAGGCTTATTGAAGAGCTGACCAAGGATCAGGCGGCTTTGCAGGCTTTGAAGGACGTAGAGGCGCAAAAATCTTTCTTTGCTGATTTTCTTTGATTCATTTTGCATAATCTCTTTGGCTTATGAATTTCTGAGAGATGTGAGGTTTTATTTGGGTTTTGATATCATGGTTTTGGATTGGTAGATGGTTAAGGATTTTCTTTTGGGTTTGATAGAGATTTTCCTTTAATAAATATGAACTGAATTTCTGATAAATTGCTGAATTCAAATTCTGATTGCAAGTGTTGCAAACGTTTTGTAGGAATTGAAATATAATGAAAGAAAATCTTAAACGCCAAATCCAGACGTCATGAATGCTCAAGTGCCCAGTACCTCGAATGTCTCGTAATCTTAGACAAATGCTGTAGTTGCGGATTATCTCACAACTACACCCTCATTAGAATCCATTAAAATGATTCCTAAACCTAATTAATTTGATATGAAACTAAGAATTAAGGTACTAAAATTATAAAGAGACACAAAGATTTTTACGTGGTTCGATCAATGTGATCTACATCCACGGTGCTTCACTAGTGATTGTATGTGATTACATGGTTTTACAATTGAGACTCCATTAATGGATATTTGGAGCTCTAGAATTTTGGGGAAGAAGATGATAAAGAAAATAAATCTCTCCTAACATTTTTCTCTCTCCTCCTAAAATCATCCCCTCTCTCAAAATGTGTCTCTCCCTTCTTCTCATGCCTAAATGGCTATTTATATGATCTTACAAAATATGACAGTTGTGTTGTCCCGCCATTTCGGATTGAAGAATTATTTTACGAACCTTCGTGACTTCCTTTGCTCGCAAAACCTCTTTCGTGATTTCTTTTGCTCGCAAAATATTCTTTGCTCGCAAGATGTATTTTGTCTCCATAATTTCGTAAGTTATCATTTGCTGTGATATTCCGCTCCTACATCTTGCCTCTTTTTTCTTGAATATTGCTTGAAGAGCGATCTTTAAGAAAAAATCACTTGATGTGGTTGTTGGAGTAGTCTTTGATCTTTGTTGATGAAGGAACGAGCTAAAGAATATCAAACTCAAAAAGTATATACTTGCCTCTATTCTTTTGCGAAGTTCTGAAGCTTTAAGAAGTAGTTAGAAGTATCATCTTGCGAAGTATGAAGTATGCGAAGTATCTTGAAGAAGTATGAAGTATAAGAAATATAAAATATCCTTGGAGATGTATAAGAAGTACTTAATCCTCGGAATATATAAGAAGTATGAAGTATCCTTAAGAAGTATAAGAAGTATTTAATCCTCGAATTATATATGAAGTATAAAATATCCTTGATGAGAGTGATAAATATGGCCCCTGTTCATATGAAATTATTATTCCACTTTTGGTGAGGATTCTTGCTGAGAAGATAAAGAACATCAAATATTTTCTTGGGTATCCATAGTTGCCTCTGTTATTTATCTATGAAGGAGAATCCTTAAGAAAATGTTGAATAATTAAATTTCATCTCTATTTTTATCTTTCCTTTGCCTCAAGTGGTAACCCTGCTAACTTCTGAATTTTTCTGCAAATTTCTGAATTTTTCTGTGAATTTTTGGGATTTTCTGCGAATTTCTGAACTTCTGAATAGTGCTGCGAACTTACTGTTGCGAATAGTGCTGTGTATAGTGCTGCGAACTTAATGTTGCGAACATAGTGTTGCGAATGTACTGTTGCGAATATAGTGTTACGAACTATGAATAGTCCTGCGAATTATGAACTTTTCTGCGAAGTTTCGTGGTATTTTCCTGTAAAATTTTGTACAATACTTGTGCGAATATAATATTTATGTAATGATTATGTTATGAAATGCGTATGCGATTCTTATGCCATGAAATGTTTATGCAATGCATTTATGATGCAAATATGATGCTTGAATGATGCGAGTATGATGCTTGTATGATGCAAATATGATGCTTGAATGATGCGAGTATGATGCTTGTATGATGCAAATATGATGCTTGTATGATGTGAATACTTATCTATTATAATGCATAGCTAATGTTTGTGTTACTTATCTCATTTTGCTGCGGTAAAATTGATATATCTTTGAATTGTATCTATTCGTATAATTATCTTCGTAAGTTTATTTGTGTATTTTCTTATAAATTCGTCTTTGATCGCAAATGAAATCGCTTCTTCTTCGTGAAAATTCTTCAATGGGATTGTCTTCTTTGTTTCTTCAATGGGATTGTCTTCTTTGTTTCTTCAATGGGATTGTCTTCTTGATATATATTCTCTTCAAAATTCTTCAATGATCTTGATGGAATTAATTTCATGAATTGCTCTGGTCTTATCATGCCTTCCTAAGTAAAGGTCTTATTTTGCCACCTCTTTTGTGATAATTTTTGCGATAATATGACAAGTCTGAACATTCTTGCGAACATACATCCTCGTGACATTATCGTCTTACGATGAAATCGCAGGACGTCTTTACACTTTCATGCAAAAACCCATTGATCTCATCTTATCTTCATTGTACAGTATTTTAGCCTCTTCAGGAATTGTTGCGACAATATGACAGGCCTAAATATTCTTGCGAACATAAAGCCCCATGACATTGCCGTCTTGCGATGAAATCGCAGGACGTCTCTACACTTTCATGTAATGACCCATTGATCTCATCTTAACTTTTTATTATGTTCTGCGAGTTCTTTATTCTTTCTTTCTTTCTTTCTTTTTTTTTTTTTTTTTTTTTAGAAGGCTCGCAGAACTTCATTTGTTGCACAAATATGACAAGCCTTTATGTTTTCGTAAACAAGAAGCCTCGTGACATTTGCGTCTTATAGAACTTATCAGCTCCCTAATGGAGGGTGCTTCCCTTTATCTTCCCCCTGATTGCCCCTTCAAGGAAGCGTACATCGACCATACAAGGTTAGCTCTTCCCATCCGATTCTGCCAATAACCAGCTTTTGATCGCAACCTCTTATCCTTTTTGCCTATAGGGATTATAGTTACGAGGTTGCACCCTATGGGGTATCTTTGGGACAAGTGCATCATTTGCCAAGACTTGTCAAAAATGGCAGATGTGGTTCAACCTCACCCGGAACTCTTGACTCAACCGTGTACCTCGGCGCCTTGATCGTTTTCTGCACTTCTTGGGAAAGACAGTATGCCTTAGTCGCCCAGCCTAAATCTTCTTACACCGCATTTTATATTGCGTAATGTCGTTAGATTAGGTGAGAATCCAAGGTGTCTAACCCGGATAGGTACCCTATTATTGGGTTGTACCCCAAAATTTTTACCATGTACTAAGGGCCCTTGGTGGTGTTCCGGTTACCCTTAGCCACGTTTAGGTACCCCCTTAAATGACGTACTTTAGGACTTTGCCTCTTACGAAATATAGCTTCGCGAACTAGGTTGTATGCCACAAAGGTTTGCCTGTATAAAATTTTCTGCGGCTCTCTTTCTTTTTTGGAGGCTGATCACAGATTGCGGTCTTTTATTCGCAAGTTTCTCGTAAATGGCGGTATTTTTTCGCCTTTTAAAAATTCATCGTAAATTTTTCATGTATATAAAATGTTGAATGTTTTCATGAAATGTTTAGTATAAGAAGTATGAGAAGTATCCATATCACATCTTTAAATCAAAATTATTCTATAGAAATATAGGAATTGAATTTTCTCTATTTTTTGCAATTTTGAAGTCTTTGAAATTTTTTGAGATCTTTTAATTTTTGCGATGAAGTAATTTTAGAATCTTGCGATTGTATCGCTTTTCACCAATCTAAAAAATCTTTGAAATGTTTTGAAATCTTAGAAATTGTAGAAATTTTGCGAGTATATCGGTTTTAGTAAATAAATTCAAAAATCTTTTGTCTTCCGTAAATAAAATATTCAAGGAAATGGTACTTATCTCTTTCGGCTTGTTGCTGTCTCTTGAGAAGTATATGAGTTGGTTGAAGATTTATAAGAAATAAGAAATAAAGTCTTTTGAGGTTAACCCCTGATCTGCCTCTTGTATAATGTTGCGCCATACCAGCTGTGCTAAGCTTCTTTTGCGAAGTAATCATGTATAAGAAGTTTTTGTCTATGCTTCGAATGTTCACAAAGTAAATGTTATAAGTATTTGTTTGTGATGCGAATGTTCGGAAAGGAAATATCAAAATTATTGTGTACTTAGCTCGTCTTATAGTTGATGTCGATATGCGAGATAAAATCTATTGTTGTTGAGTTGTATGGAAGAGCTTGGTCATAAATGTTATCGACTTGTTACTGTTCGTGGGCTTTTGCGAATAGAACTTATTGTTGCGAAGTAATAATTGTATTAGTAGGCTGTGCCTGACGAATTGGACTACCTCAACATTGTTGGCTCGCAGAAGATAAGTTCACTGGAAATAATTGTTACTTCAACGAATTGGGCTACTTCAACGAACTTGGCCTGACGAATTAATCTACTTCAACGAACTGGGCTACTTCAACTAATTGGGCTACTTCAACATTGCGAAGTAATAATTATTACAGTTTCGCAAGTAGCTAACAGACATTGTTGGCTACTTCGTGGGTTTTCGTAAGTAGAAGTATATGAGGGTGAAGTATATCCCAACTGAATAAGTATCTTCATCCCTTAGTGCTGTCATGATCTCGTTCATAATGAAATCTCTTGATGCAAAAGCTATATTATTTTCTGTGCTAGTGAACTTGGTTATGTCTTCAAGGATATGAAACGTCACCAAAGTTCTTTCCATCATTCAAGAACAGTTGAATAACAAAAATCTTCTTGTGTGCTTCTCTGCCAATTTTATGACGAGTGAGAAGACAACACCAACCTTTGCAGCATTGACCACGGTTGAACATCATTGCTTCCTTGCCGTTGATCAAATTCATTAACCCCACCATTATCTCATCCTCCTCAATTTCTTTCTTCACATTATCTAGCCAGATCTCTACATTTTTCTTGATCGAGTCAAGATTTTTCTTAGCTGCAGTGATCTTCTCTTGTATCTCTGTTCTCATAGCTGACGTGAACTGGATTGAGTTGATATAAATTGAGTTGATTGCTTGGGACTTAGTTATTGCGAACTGGACTGACGTGAACTGATATGTTTTTTCGAAGTTGATTAATTGGTCTGCGAAGATCGCCGACAAAGCAAATGAATCCATATAACTGTTTTTCTTTCACCTTCATGCTGGTTGTGTTCCCTTGTGTCATTCTTGAAAATACATTATTATGATCTTCTTCATCTTAATACACCATTAGTTCGTTCTCTTCTTGCATGGTACATAATATCGTCCATATTTTGATTTTATTTCTTCATATAAAATGCATCCTTGACAGTTGAGAATGTTGAGAACATTTCGTGTTAAAATTAGTGCAGCTTTGGCCCTCTTGGTTTCTGTTGCTCGCAGTTTATTTACTATGCCGTTGGGTTGCTCGCAAGTCCATGCCCTTTGGAGATTTGAAACTTCAAATCCTTTTCTGCAACAGTGAGGTTAACGATGTTGGTTGAAACTTTGCTGAGATTTCATTTCCATTTTTTGGTCTTCAAAACTCATTAGCTCACTGGAAATGAGTTGGTTTACTCGTAAATATATGCTCTTTCGTAAATATTAGCGTTTTCTTGCGAGCAAAGAATATTTGGTATCAAAGCTCTTTCAATATCGCAGCTCATATATAGGTGGCACTCAATTTACTACAAATAATATCTTAGTTCTCAATTTAATGACCCTTTTGATGCATCTCCATTGAGATGCACTCAGCTCCCTTCTAACCACCACTACCATCAGCTGATATGAAGGTCTATCATTTTATCTCATACAAGAACTAACGATCATCTCCTCCGCTCCTCTGTATAGTTTGGCTTTTCATGTAAATTTCATTTGTTGACTTTAAGACTAAATTGAACTGCGAACCCTTCTCTAGTTGCTGTGATTGCTACACATGTGGGTTTGAACTATCACGTCATAGTGCTGGTCTTCTCCTATCAATAAACTTCACAAGAAAAATACGTTACGCAGGAATTTATATTCTTTCACTTGTAGAATCTACAGCTCCGTGCGTACTCTCTGATGCTACAATGATGCTTTTTTCTGACGCTTTCTCTTCCTGTATTATTGTATCCAAACCATTTTTCTGGTGATAAAAATTCACGACACTGTTAAATAGACTAATAACGATAACTGTATATGAAATCAACTAAAGTCATATGTTTTGTTCGTAGAAAAACTAAATTTCCTAATCAATTGGAAAATTTTGGTACTCATTATTTTTGAGATTAACCAAATCACAGGTTTGTATACCAAGAACTGTTGATTGTAAATCTTAAACCAAATCTTGTTTTGAGTCACGTTTTCAAGAGAAAATCTGTTTTTGACAAAGAATGGGATATGAGTTTCGCAAAGAATGGGATATGAGTTTCGCAAAGACATTCTAGAAATTTTAAAGAGTAAAGTTCAAGAAATAAGAGATTATTCATCCTTTTGAGATTAATATTGTTGCCACTTTGTTTGATTTGGTTGTAAATGGTTCATTTTTTGAATCTGCTTCCGTTTAGCGTCTGTATCTGTTCCTGCGTCAACATCTTGTAAATCACTACTACTTATCTCCTGAAGGTGTATATTCCTCCTAAACCTCTTTGTTGTTCCCTGTTTCTAGCGCCAATTATGTAGTTGCGGATTATCTCACAACTACACCCTCATTAGAATCCATTAAAATGATTCCTAAACCTAATTAATTTGATATGAAACTAAGAATTAAGGTACTAAAATTATAAAGAGACACAAAGATTTTTACGTGGTTCGATCAATGTGATCTACATCCACGGTGCTTCACTAGTGATTGTATGTGATTACATGATTTTACAATTGAGACTCCATTAATGGATATTTGGATCTCTAGAATTTTGGGGAATAAGATGATAAAGAAAATAAATCTCTCCTAACATTTTTCTCTCTCCTCATAAAATCATCCCCTCTCTCAAAATGTGTCTCTCCCTTCTTCTCATGCCTAAATGGCTATTTATATGATCTTACAAAATATGACAGTTGTGTTGTCACGCCATTTCGGATTGAAGAATTATTTTACGAACCTTCGTGACTTCCTTTGCTCGCAAAACCTCTTTCGTGATTTCTTTTGCTCGCAAAATATTCTTTGCTCGCAAGATGTATTTTGTCTCCATAATTTCGTAAGTTATCATTTGCTGTGATATTCCGCTCCTACATTTCCTTAAGCCAATTTTCGTGGATTACTGGTAGGGTCCGTCCATCTGTGTTGATCAGTTTGTAATATCCTCCGATCATGGATTTAGCGATCATAAACGGTCCTTCCCAATTGGAGTTCCTTGCAGAATGAAGATCTCGTCTAGTTGGCTTGAGAACCAAATTTCCTTCCTTGAACTTGTTTGGCTTTGCAATACGTGCCTTGAATATCTTCTTTTGATTTGGAATCATTCGAGCGATGTGACTCCGGGGATGTGTCACATGTGGACACTCGTGCAAAACGGAGCATCCCTCATATTTCTTGTCATGTTTAGCTGCATCTTCTACAATGAATCGCTTGATTGGATGATCAGCTTGAAGAGGCTCTGGATTCAGCCATTGGGAGAAATATTGCTGCGGTGTGATGATCCACGCATAGCATTTTGCAATTGCTAAATCATTTGTGGAGTGGAGCTCTCGAACCAAATGAGCATATTTGAGAACTAACGATATGGGCACATGAGAAGGAATAAGACTTGCCTGAGCGTGGAATCTCTTGACAAAAGCATTTGGATGTTCCCAAAAATTCTGCGCAAGTTTTGTCAAGGCTTTGACCTCCTCTAGATATTCAAATGGCGATATATCTTCCGCTTCTTCTTCTGAGTCAGACGTTCCTTCAGTGGATGAAAGTGCAACCGAAGGAGTTGGTGCAACTTTTCCACCATGGATCCATGTGCGCCCAAGAATCATGTCATATCCAGGGTCTTCCCAGATTATGTAAAATTTGGTCTTAGTGCAGGTCGAACCTTTCACAACTTTGAGATTGATGAATCCATATGCATCCTTGAGAGTTCCTTCATGATATCTGATCGTTGTGGGAGCGTGAGTAGCCTCATGTCGAGTAATGCCAGCAGCTCTAAGAGTCTTTAAAGGAATGATGTTGATAGCAATACCAACATCAATAAAATCCCTTTTGAATTCATTTCCTTTGACGTGCACTGTGGAGAGCAGTCCCCAGTCGTTCATTTCTTTTTCAGTGGCTGGAGGTTCGGGAGGTATATCTGCAATTAGCAGGCGCTTCCCGGAAACTATGTGATTCAAAGCCTTAAACATATCTCCTCTTTGTGCCTTCGATAGATAGAGTAATTCACACACATGCTCTACTAATTACTGGACTGCTTCCTTGACTGGGGCTTCGGAGATAGAGAAAGTTCTGACAGGAAGTGGATCTCTGTGCACTCCTTCAGTCCCCAAATTAAGTTCCCCTGACTTGACCTTTTCTTTAAATATGCGCTTCAAAGTCTTACAAGCATTTGTGGGGTGGCCGATGAACCTATGGAAGCGACAGTACCGAGGATTTTCCATCGCCTCTTCAGTTGGTTCCTTCTTGACATATGGCAATTTGATTGCGCTGTCTTGAATCCAGGCTTCTAGCAATTCGATAACTTCTTCAATTGGGCAGGGGAAATCAGGTGCTTCTGGATCTTCCATATGCTGAGAAGCCGTTTCCACATTATCTTTATTTTGTGCCTTTGAAGGGATGGGAGGAGCATGCTTGCGTTGTGGTTCGGCTTTCTATTTGCTCCCTTCTGTGACAGCGTTTGCGGAAGGTTGCAGACTATACTGCTTATTGACTAGGCGTCTGCTTCCCCGAGCATCTCGTGCTTCCTCAGCTTTTGTGAATTTTGTTCTTTCTAACAGAGCAGGCGCAGTGGTTTCCGACCTCTTCGCTGCTTCATGGAGCTCTGAGAAAGTCTGGAATCGGAGATTCTCCAAAAGATCTTTGTAGACTGGGAGCATGCCACTGATGCACAAATCCACCAGTTGTTGCTCCGTGACGTTTGGATCATGACAATCCAGGGCTTGGATTCTGAATCTTTTCATAAAGTCATTGGGATTTTCACCAACCCTTTGAAACATTCTTCCAAGGTCATAGAGAGTGACTTGCTTTGACACGAAGAAGTATTTTCTGTAGAAGGTGTTAATCATCTCTCCCCAATTATTAATAGTCCCTGGTGCGATGTTGTTGTACCAGGTGTATGCTCTGCCTTTCAAGGATTTTGAGAATTCCTTGAGACGGACGACATGGTTATGTTTATGCTCTCCTAAGGCTTCAAGGAAGCGAGATACATGCTCTCGAGCATTGCCAGTTCCATCATACAGAATAAAAGTTGGGGAGATATAACCTTTAGGAAGTGGAGTTCTTTGTGTAGTGATTGGATATGGAGATTGGTGACGATGGACATGCGGTGTCTTGTCTTTCCCATGATTCTCCAGAAGGCGCTCCAAGTCTTCTCGGGTGATGAAACTTGATGATTCTTTTGACGAATTTCCCGTGGCTTTGTTAGTTTCATCGTCATTCACCGTGTAAATTGGAGTTACCTCAGGATCAACAGTGTCTGAGGACTTCTCCTTTTCTTTCCCTTTGTCTTGAAATTTTCCTGACAATTTGTCCGTAAGGGTCTTCAGGTGATCAAATAGCTTTTCTTGTGCTGCGTCCATATCCGTCTGATTTTTTGTAAGAGTTTCTTGCGCTTTGACGAGATCAACCATAGTTGGTGGTGGGTTTCCTCTGACCTCTTCGGGCTGTCGGCCGAACAAAGGATGTCCTTACGCGTTGTTGTTAGGAGGAATGACGTCACCACTGTCAGTGTTAGCGGCCGGAACCGTTTCCGGGATGTCATCATTGTTGCTAGTACTAGCGATATTTGTGTTAGGGTTTGTGACCGATCCTGACCTAATACCAACCATTTTGTGAGAACGAGACATTGCAACCAAGTGAATGATCTCCCACTGTGGTCACCAATCTGTAGATGGGGAAAAACAATCTGCTGGTTTTTGCGGAATTGAGGATGACCGTGCGGAGGAAATTCCTTGAACCGAGCGAAGTGTTTAACCTCACACAGATGCACCGCTATGAAGGGGTGCTTTAAGTTCGAGAGACCAATCTGTAGTACTCCAGCCTAAACCAAGACAATGGTCTTTCCAGAGTAAATTCGGTCACAAGAGAGGATGGGTTGATCTGTAGGAGGGAAGCTGAGAAATGTGTGAGATCAATGGTGATCTGAGATTGTAGGTGTGTTATGATTTCAGCATGAAATGCTCTAAATAATTGAATCTTGCCTGATTAAGAGTAATTTCTGTGAGTTTGTGTAGACAAAGTGCGCCTGTATGAACTTTGGTGAGAAATTTCTCGTTCAGACGATTGTGTTCGAATGTTTGATAACTCTTCGAATCTTGTCTTCAATCAGGATTCAGAGACATTATATAATGCCGGAGTTGAAAACACCACGATCCCATGAAGTGTGACAGTTGATGGAGTGAAGGAGTGGATAGATGGAAATAACGCTTGAAACCAGTTGCGCTCATCTTGCAGAGACTTGGTTGATTTTCCACCCACTACTTCGCTAACTCCCTCAACTGATTGCACGACTTGCTCACATTTCATCATGTGTTTGAACACACGTGTCGTAGACCTCCAAACCAAAACCCTAGTTGATATCCCCCCAAGTGACACGATTGATGTCTCGTGGTTAATTAAGTCAGTTATTGATTTCATGACTTCGTGGGACCATGAGTCCACGTATTTGCTGAGTTAAACATGATTTTGTAGAATTTTCTGCAACTCATGAATCGAACGTGTCTGCTGAGACAATGATAGGATCCTCACGTTGAGGAGAGCAAGTGTTGCTCGCTAATTTATTTAATATTGGTAGTTCAATTTGAGTAAATATTTCTCATCTGAGCAAGTGTTGCTCGTTTGATGAATTATTGGTAGCGTGACCAAAATAAAATATTAATTAAAGCGCTGGTAGTTGAACCGATCATAATTAATAAGAATATTGATCATGAGATCAGTGTGAAATTATTAGTGTTTGAATCTGGAATCATGATCCTTGGATTCAGATACCCTAATTTGATCAATTGATGACCAATTGATGGTTTATTTGAAATTAACCATAGAATAAAGGAGAACCGGCTTCATGGGACCGTGGATCGACCATGAAATTCTCATATGCTCACGTGAGCAAAATCCAAGACCTCTTTGAAGAGTTGGTGAGTTGTTGAAAGGATGATTAAATGTTGGTTTAATCATTTACTTGAATTATCTTTTGGGTTCAGCATTAGGTGATAGAACCTAATTAATTATTAAAATATGAGGGACCGACCAAGGGGTTGTGAAACCAGCCCTTGGTGATCACGGGATCAAATGATGATCGCTCCGTCAAATTTCGAAATTGTTTGGAGAGTTTTTGGACCTAATACGTGCAATTGTGCAAATTAGGTCAGATTGTGAGAAACACGTGGGACTAGATCATTGCGAGCCACAAAGCCAACCCTGGTCGGTCAAGGTAACATGATTTCGTTATTGAGACGTCCGTGTCTCAGTTCTGAGAATTTTGATATTTTCTGGTGCTCGTTTGAGAGACCATTTGAGAAAATATGACAAAATTAAGGTTTTCTGATAAAACCGTCAAAACTTCATCGGATGAAGGAAAATAATGAAAAGTGAAGGAATTATGAAGAGGTGTGGGACCGACCAATGGGTCATGAAACCGTCCCTGGGTGGTCACGGGATCAAATGTTGATCGTTTGAGCACTCCCATATTGGTTGAATCCCTAATTAGCGTCCTTTGGTAGAATCAACATAGATTTCTCATACGGACTCGGATTTTGCTGGTCCGCCCCTCCATTCCGTACGGAAAAGAATTTCCTATCTCCCTAAGAGGGAATATTTAGGTTTTAAGCTCTTTCGGGAGGTGAAAACAGCCAGAGAGTAAAACTCAAGAAAAATCAAAGGGGCCGGTCCCATAACATTTTTCCTAATATGATAAAACCAAGGAGTTTTGTTGAAATCAAGGAGTTTTCATGAGACGAGGGAAACATCAAAAATCATAAATAACAAAATAAGGGATGTGTGAGCGGTTATTAATGTATCATTGTTGAATACAATTGCACCATTTGAGACAGGGCTTGCTCAGGCGGTAGCCCTGATGCCCTTGCGTCCAATATTTATTACTAATCCATGGACTTCTGGTGGGAACAACCATGGTTTGCGTAATGAAATATCTGCGAAAATATCTGAATATTTTCAGCGATTCTGCGGATGAATCCAAGAATCTAAGTTTGAGATAGGGATCGCTCAGTCGGTAGCTCTGATGCCCATGCGTCCAATATTTATTACTAATCCATGGACTTCTATTGGGAACAACCATGGTTTGCGTAATGAAATATCTGCGAAAATATTTGAATATTTTCAGCAATTCTGCGGATGAATCCGAGAATTTAGGAATGATTAATTTATGACTTTATACTAGTAGAGAAAGTTGTTCGGGAGTTGTTCATCCCGTGATAGAAATAATGACCGAAGTATTATTCAGTACTCATGAGATATGTCGTTGTCCAGCTGTGAGACTACATATCTATATGCACTCGAGAGAAAGTATTCTTCATCAGAGGATTCGATGAGAGACCCGTGTCTCCATATTCACGCCTAATTGCTGAGTCAGAGGTTCGTTTAATTATGGGTTTACGATTTTAGCCTTTGTCGAAAATCCACCATCTACACTGGCGTTTGGTGGCTATTTGATGGGCGTGACTTGTACTTGACCGGTCATGGCGTAAATAGGCCCGTTGGTGGTCATTGCAGTGATAGCCTGCTCCTGCTAGGGTTTGTCTAGGCTAGTTAAATCGTGCGGCCAACTTGCATGGTCGTGATTGTTTCTGAGACTGCTATGGACAGTCCAGATTCAATTATGCTCGATCGGGCTAGTATAACATACCGAGAGATGATCCTCTTTGTTAGAGAATAGTGTAGCCCGTACGGGTACTTCGTGCATTCCTCACTATTGATACTTGGATATTCATGTAACTCTGCTGAGAGTAACAATCAGTCAACATGCCGCACTAACCATGAGAGTTCTGCTGAGAACAATACGAGGCGATTCATGCATTAATAATGCTAAAATTCACAGAATACTTAGGGATTGTTGCTACATGCTCCATTCTAGGTGAATTATAAAGCGAAGAAGTATTCATCACTTATCAAATAGCCTTATCCTTTGCAGTACGGCTGTACAAAATTTGGTTTTACAATTCCAGCCCTGAACTAAAATCCACCATCAACAAGCCATAAGTTTAATGTAAAATGTAGCAGGCCTTGCCTTTTAATCCTATTTGACTTCTGCTAATCATTTAAATCTTAACCAAATCTATATGTCTTTGAATTGCACTCAATTTCTCATAATCTTTCGACCTATAAGATCTTCTTTGCATATTTTTATTCTTTCTCAATTGCAAATTCTATCCATGCTTACATCATATTTTTACCGCAACAGTTATTTGAATGTTAAATTTCTACATTCTTGTCTTTTTTACTATTCGTTCATTTATGTAGTGATATTTTCCTAATTCTTCCATTTGTTCTTAAAAGCCATGGTTTGTGAAAAGACTCATATATATGGTATGTTATATGCTATCTTAGGAATGAAATCATTTATCCTTCTAGTTCTTGTAGTATTTTATTTTTCAAACAATATTTGGAAAACAAAAATTGTCTATCTTTTTAATGGTGCAAAGATGTCTCTATAGTTCGTTTGCATCCATCCACTCATAAGTCTTTGAAAGTTTTATGAAAGTTTTCCACAGTAAATAATCTTAAGCATTTTACTGTCACGTGACAATAAATGAGTTGTATAATTTTGTTCCTGCATTGTTGATTTCGTCACTGTCATCAAATTCTACGCTAAACGTGATGCCACTCCATTCTTTGTCTAAATTTTTTTATTGTCTAAATTTTGTCATCTCGTAATTTTGTTTTCTCTTTTCATTTATACATATGATCCTATTGTAATAAACTTTAATCAAATCCTTTTTAAACTCATAAAATTCAATTGGATAATACTGTGATAACGTGATATTGTACTGATACTGTTCTATCCGTGTAGGTACCGAATATCGCAAGGTATTGGTTTACGAATATCGTAACAAGTATAATAGGAAAGTGTCACAAGATAGCGCGATAGTAGAAGAAGCACGGAAGAAGTGTGAAGGATTTGCGAACATGAGATAGATTTGTGAATATAAGTTGCGATATTTCGCAGCTTACATACAGTTGTATAGATTTCCCTATAAATAGTAGTTCAAATGTAAAATTGAGGGGGTTCTTTAGTGAGTGTTAGAAAATATCTTAGGAAAGAGAATAGAGAAAGTTGTAACTATTCTAGTTCCATTTAGGTACTTCTTTGTAATCAATTGAGAGCATTAATAAGAAAATTGTCATTCATCATCAAGAACTTCTTAAGTTTTACAAATTCTATTGAGGGTGTAGTTGTAGGATATTCTGCAACTACATAATTGCCGCTAGAAGGAGGGGACTTAAAGATTGTTATAACAGAAATTTTAAGGAGTTTTGAAAATCTAAAATGATTAGAAGAAGAAATACATCAGAACCATTGACTACAGTAATAAGAAGTGCAAGACTCGCAGGTGGAGAAGCAAACGTAACAGGAGAACCTAGTAGGAGAAGGAACAATCGAAGAAATCAAACTCAACAAATAGTAGATCATGATCGAGTGAGTATACACACTTGGAGAACTGATACACCAGCAGAAACATACAGAGAACCACAAATTAGAGAAAATGGGAGATTGATGGGAGGAATAATTCGTGAAAGAGAAATGGAGATAGTAGAAACATTGAGACAAGAAGTTCAAGAAGAACGAAGGTTAGAAGCTGAATAACGTGCCAATCTAACAAGACAGAATCAAGAATTAAGAAGGTAAAATGAGATGTTACAAAGGAGGAAATCTCAAAGTATTGTGAGATCAATTGTTAGACCAGAGAGAGAAGAACAAAATTCGCCAATAGTTAATAGTGAAAGTGCTATGCAAGAACAAGCACAGAATCAGGTTGAAAGAAATCGAGAGAATCGCTTCATTTTAGTACCAAATCACGAACAAAACGTGGAGAATTTACGAACAGAGCCATTTCCAAGGGAAAATAATCATAATGGCGAAGAAAATCAAGAGGAAGAGCGGAAACTCATGGAAGAAATTGAGAGACAACAAGCTATGCATCAAAACAATTACGAGGATGGAGTAAGAAGACGTGAACAGGCTCGCAACAATCAAAATCTTGAGTATGGTAGAATTCGGAGGAGGATTGGAAATCAACGAGAAGAAATAGTAAGGAACGAACCAAATCTTCGAATCAGAGTTCAGGAAAATCAGGAAGAGATAAATCACAGAAGAAGGAGAAATGAAGAAGAAGAAATTCCTGATAATCACATGAGAAGGATGAGGAGAATAGAAATGGAAGAACAAGAATTTCAAGATGCTCTGCCAAACAATTGTGACAACCTGGAAAGAAGATATTTGCAAAATTGTGCAAATGAAAACATTAATGAAGAATATGGTAGAATGCGAAGGCTCGCAAGAGAAGAGATGCAAGAACGTAGAAGAAGAGAGGCTGCGTTGAAGAGGCCAATGGATGAGAATTATGAGGCAAATGAACGGATCTTTCGAGAATTTTCGGAAATGAGAGGGATGCTAAACAATAGAAGAGGAGGAGATAGAAGGCAACTAGATGAAGCGATAGAAGAAGCTGTGAGGACTCCTTTTACTAGAGAAGTCCAGTTGGGAGGGATTCCACCAAAATGCAATCTACCTACACTAACCAATATCTTTGATGGGACTTCATGTGCTATTCAGCACATTAAATCGTATATAAGATGCATGTTACAGTGAGAGAATCATGATGTTGTATTATGCAAGTACTTCGCATCAAGCTTAATAGGAGAAGCTCTAAAATGGTTCGAAGGACTTCCCAAGAACACTATTACGTCATTTAATCATCTACAAGCAACTTTCTTAGGAGCATATATCACGAATCATTCCTCACGACTTGGTATTGAAGATGTGTTTGGTTTAAAACAAAGAGTTGGTGAAAGTTTGAAACATTTGGTAAGAAGATGGAAAACTATGTGCAGTGATATGGCAGGGCGTGTGGATGAGAGATACCTAATTTTATCTTTCGTAAATGCGATGTTCGCAACTGAACAACTATATGTTCAAATCTTCAGAAGAAATAATTATATTATGATGACAGAGTTGCGAGAATTACAAGAGGAATACATTACATTAGAGGAAAAGCAAAACAATATGGAGTCATATCATGTGAAAAACACCAACAAACAAGATACAGGAGCAAACTTACTTCCTAAAATAATCAATGTTATATCAGGTACTTCGCAGACATCCTCGCAAACATCTTCGCAGATATCATAAGAGAAGAAAAACAACAATAACCAGCCAAAAATAGTAGCAATGGGTAGCAAAGATCAAGAAGAGTATGATAGAGAAAGGAATTTCTATAGCCGAGGAGGAAATATCCAGATTCCAAGATTAGATCAGCAACAGGAAAATTATGGGGGACAAAGGCAGAATTATTTTGGACAAGGGAATCATAGACAAAATTATAACAATGGTCAAGGAGGTCAAAGAATGATAAGAGAAGAAATAAAGATGCCACCTTTGAATACAAGTGTAGAAAAGATATGGCAGGCAATTATCTTGATGGAGCATATACCAACTCCATGGAATATGGGAAAGGAACCACCAATGGGTCCAAGAAGTCATGAATTTTTCTTGTACCATCATTTTCATGGGCACTCTACAAATAGTTGAAATAATATCAAAAGGATTATCTTGCGAATGATTGATCAAGGCAAACTGGATCACTTTTTACTCAAGCAAGCACAGCCGCAACAATTACCAAAAGCCCCAATGGAAACTCGCATGGTGAATACAACACAAGAAAAGGGAAAGGAAATCTTACAAATTGAAGTGGGACCAAAAGCAAGAAATGTTTTCTGAAATTCTATAGTTCACTCATATAAAACCATAGAATATTTTCATGATAATGTGTTAAGCAGGGTATATGCGAGAGATGGTGAAGGAAGAGAAATAATGAACATCGCAAAAATTTCACGACTTGAAGATTGGCAGAAGCATGAAATCTCTTTTGAAGCCACAGAAATTCCAGAAGGTTGCGAAATACATGATAATCCATTGGTAGTGATATTGGAAATTTGTCTGAATATGGAAGAAAGTGAGACGAAGAATCATTTGGTCTTAATAGAATCTTAATTGATACAGGAAGTTCTGTCAATATTCTCTTCTATCCTTATTACAAAATCATGGGGGGAAAGGACGCAGATCTAATACCTTCTACTTACAAGATTTATGGCTTTAATGGAACTGCCAATAAACCTAAAGGAGAAATAAGCATGCGAATTCCATTAGGTGGAATGCGAACTGAAATCTTATTTTGCGTTGTTGATGTTGAGTCACCGTACAACGCTTTGATAGGGAGACCTTGGCTTCACGGGATTTTAGGCGTAGCTTCAACTTTTCATCAATGCATAAAATTTCCTCATCCTAAAGGTATTGGAGTTATCAAGGGTGATTGGGCAGAAGGGAAGAAATGTTACGATACTGAAGTAGAAGTTTGCGAAGGAAAAACTGTTGAGAAGGAAAGTTGGAGAAAAAGAGCAAAGGCTGCAAAGAGAAGTGAAAATTTAATGGCTAAGGATTAAGGCATGAAGGAATGAAGTTACAATGATTGAGCATACAAGAAATTTACGATGATAGAGAATGGATATGATTTACGAAGAAAAGAAAATGAAGAAAAAAGGTAATCATTATATTTCTTCACAGCATATAATAAAATGTATTTTGAAAAACAAGAAAATGAAATGAGGTATTTCGCAACATGAAATATTTGTGAGGTATTTTTATGAATACAAAAAATTTATTGCGATTAGCTTTCATTAAACAAAGACGCAAAAGATATTTGTGAACAAAAGACCGCAAACTGTGATTAGATTTCAGAAAAGAAAGAAAGCCGCAGAAATTTTACACAGGCAAACCTTTGTGGCATACACCCTAGTTCGCGAAGCAACATTTTGTAAGAGGCAAAGTCCCAAAGTACGTCATTTAAGGGGGTACCTATAAGCATGGCTCAGGGAAACCGGAACACCACCAAGGAACCTGAGTACATGGACATTACGGGGTACATAACCCAAAAGCGGGGTACCTATCCGGGTTAGACACCTTGGATTCTCAACCTAATCTTGCGATGTACCAGGATATAGGTTGGGCGACTAAGGCATACTGTCTTTCCCAAGAAGTGCAGAAAACGATCAAGGCGCCGAGGTACACGGTTGAGTCAAGAGTGCCGGATGGGCTTGAAGCACATCTGCCATTCTTGACAAGTCTTGGCAAATGATGCACTTGGCCCAAAGATACCCCATAGGGTGCAACCTCGTAACTATAAGCCCTATAGGCAAAAAGGATAAGAGGTTGCGAACAAAAGCTAGTTGTTTGCAAAACCGGATGGGAAGAGCTAACCTTGTATGGTCAATGTACGCTTCCTTGAAGGGGCAACCAAGGGGAAGATAAAGGGCAGCACCCTCCATTAGGGAGCTGATACGTGCTATAAGACGCAAATGTCATGAGGCTTCTTGGTCTCAAGAACATAAAGGCTTGTCATATTTGTGCAACAATAATATTTCTGCGAGTAAAAAAAAAAAAAATATATATATATATATACATACTCGCAGAATTAAATACAAAGGTTAAGATGAGATCAATGGGTTATTACATGAAAGTGTGATAACGTCCTGCGATTTCATCGCAAGACGATAATATCACGAGACTGTATATTCGCAAGATTATTCAGAGTTGTCATATTATCGCAAACACAAAAATATTATCACAAAAGAGGTGGAAAAATAAGACCTTTACTTAGGAAGGCATGATAAGACCACAGCAACTAATGAAATCAATTCCATCAATGTCATCGAAGAATTTTTACAAGAGTATAGATCACGAGTTCATAACAAAAGAGGCAATTTTGTTTGCAGTTAAACACGGATATTTCATATTCATTAAGTTTTACGAAGATTGACTACTTCTTATACTTCTTCAAAGGATATTTCATACTTCTTATACTTCTTCAAAGGATATTTCATACTTCTTATACTTCTTCAAAGGATATCTCATACTTCTTATACTTCTTCAAAGGATATTTCATACTTCTTATACTTCTTCAAAGGATATCTCATACTTCTTATACTTCTTCAAGGACATTTCATACTTCTTATATTTCTTCAAGGATGTTTCGTAATTCTTCACGGAGATTTCATACTTCTTATATTTCAAGGGGAGGATTTATTGTTTACTTCGCAACAAATTGAAACTTCGCAACTTAAAATGAGGCAGATATTCTAATACTTACAACAAAGATTGATCATCTGAAGAATAATAATAAGGGGAAAAATAATATTAAGCTAGGTCTTCAAGATATATTATTTCTCTTCATATGATCAAATTATGCAAATAAGGAAAGCACTCAATTAAAGAAAGATCAATTCATCATCGTAAAATTAAGACATTAAGTTTCAAAAAGAAATTGTTGGTTGATTAAAAATGAAGGAAAGAAGAAAATGTTGTACTCAAACAGACAATATGAAAAGAACTGGAGCAGACATACAGAAAATAATAAAGTTATTTTGCGGGTGATTTATTCCCATCAAAATGATCTTCTTTTTCTTCTTCGGAGATATCATCTTCAGCTTCACTATCAGAGATTTCCAAATACGGGGTATCCTTAGGAATTTCTTCAGAGAGGAGTGTCTGATACTTTTTGAGAGGAATTTGGTTGTCTTCACAAATCTTGCGAGTCATCATAGCTCAGAAACGTTTGATACTTAAGGTATGATTGTTTTGAGAAATCTGAAACTGAGACTTTAAATCAGAAATCTTATGGTTACGTGCGGCAAGAATTGTTTCCAGGTCATTATTCATCTTCGTATAATTTTCTGCAGCATCCGCAAAGCAAAAGGATAAGAGAATAAAGAATAAGGGAAGAAATTAAGGAATTGATTAGCAGATTGCGAAGTCAAAATAATCAAAATACGTAAATTTACCTTCTAATCGCTTCTTATCATTACGAAGAGAAGTATTTTTAAGCTTCAATTCTCCTCAAGAAGAGAAAAACTTCCAGATGCGATACTCGCAGATTGTGGATCATCTTCGCAACGGGATTTCAATTCCGCATTATCAATACTCAAATCCTCTATTTTCTGACGAAGTTTTAAATTCTCAACCTCCAACTTCTTACAACGATTTAAAGTTTTCTTCTCGCAATATTATGACGTCTTTCCTAGTCTCAAGCAACTCAAGCTACAAGTGACCCTCCCAACCCGAGCAAATAAAAAGGATTAGAAATCAATAAAACAAGGGAAATAAACAAGGGATATAAAAGAAACTTACTATACTCCCCAAAGAGTATAATGAAGCAGAGAGACGAATCTTGAAATTCCGATGAAGGGAATTATTGTTGAGTCTGATAGGAACTTTACAAGCCTTCGCAATAAGTTTACGAGCATTCGCAGTAGAATAATTTTCTAATCCACGAGAAGAGTGGAGAAAAACCTCAGACAATTGAATCATTGCAGACTCAAAAGTTTCCGCATTGCTGTAGTCTTCATCTTCTTCTTCATCATCATCATCATCATCTTCATCGTGTCCCCTATCAGAAATAGTATCAGAATTGGAACTAAGATCCTTCTCAGGAAGCTTATCACCTTCATCACTTTGTTCTTCGTCAACATTTTTGCTAGAGGAATTCACAATGGAGTAAGCATTTACTGGGACTCTTTTCCTCTTATTCTTAGAAACAATATCCTCAAGTTTCCTTTTTCCTTTGCGAAGAACATCTTCTTTGTCACCAGAAATTTGGGTATTCTTCGCAGAACAAAGTGTCCTTTGTCTTGTAGTTAGCACCTCGGAAGAAATTGAATTCTTGTTCTCATTCACAATAGCCTCAGGGATATTAGGGAGAACCTACAAATTCAAATAAGGATAAGAAACAGAGGCAACAATATATTGTTTAAAATGTATAAGAATGTTTCTTACCTCATTTGAAAACAAGTTGAAAGCCTCACGAGTACTGGATTTCCCAGTTTTAAGATAACTTTCCTTGAGTTCATTCCCCTAGGAAATATTTCAAAAGGATCAGCAAAAGAAGGAAAATAACAAAGAAAATAAAGGGATAAAGATACATACATCTTTATCTCTGTTAGGCCAAGAAAAAACCCAGGGTTGATAATTACTATCACGAAGATTCGCAGGAAGGTCTACTATTCCAGAGATATAAGAACCCGATAATGCAAGAGGATAGTTATACCAATCTTCATCATGAGAGCGGCGAGGAGTATGATTGTTCCCAGAAGCGTAATCAATATCATGCATAAGGAGATCATCTTCTGCGACATCAGATCTACGATGAAGACGAACACCCCAACGTTTATCTTCTCTCTTCGCAAGAATTAGTGTATAATTCTTAAAGAAATTCTCGACCGTGTAATTCTCAGCAATAATCTCTACATCTCTAAATACAGGCTTCCTACGTTCGATTGGATACAAAGATTTTCCAAAAGCAGCACGATTTGCGAACTCAACCAGAATACGAATGCAATCACTAGTTAATTGATAAATGGCTCGTGAAAAATTTGGGTAGGAAATAATTTCGTAGAATAGAGGAAGATTGACATCATAAAGAGGAAGAGGAAGACCTGCGAGGATTTGACCTCGTGAAACTAAAATTTTCCGATCATCCCAGTGGAGATCAGTAAAGAGTTCCATACAGAGAGAGGATTTATTGTTGTGACCATCAATTTCAGAAAGAACGAGGTCTCTATCAGCAAACTTTGCATTAAGTTGTTCTACAGATTTCTTCTTTGGAGACATTAGATGAAGAATAGATAATAGAAAAGAAAAGATGTAAAAGAGGTGAGAAATAGTAGTAGCAGAAAAAAGGAATATATTGCAGAAGAAGAAGTGATAAGGAAGATGAACAGGATAAAAGAATAAAAAGAAGAACTAAAGATAATATTTATAAAGAAGAGAGAATTCAAAGTAGATAGAAACTCATCAATACGATTAGACGTGATCGGTTAAGAAGAACGGTTACGAAAAAACGTGTCAAAAATTTAATGAAAGAAAAAATACGTGTTGCGAATCTAACAGGTGATGATAACTATATTAAATTCACGAGAATAATAATTCTCATGACATTTCTTCTTCGTAGAACTGACATGAGAAGAGGCAAGATGTAGGTACCGAATATCGCAAGGTATTGGTTTACGAATATCGTAACAAGTAAAAGAGGAAAGTGTCACAAGATAGCGCGATAGTAGAATAAGCACGGAAGAAGTGTGAAGGATTTGCGAACATGAGATAGATTTGCGAATATAAGTTGCGATATTTCGCAGCTTACATACAGTTGTATAGATTTCCCTATAAATAGTAGTTCAAATGTAAAATTGAGGGGGTTCTTTAGTGAGTGTTAGAAAATATCTTAGGAAATAGAATAAAGAAATTTGTAACTATTCTAGTTCCATTTAGGTACTTCTTTGTAATCAATTGAGAGCATTAATAAGAAAATTGTCATTCATCATCAAGAACTTCTTAAGTTTTACAAATTCTACTGAGGGTGTAGTTGTAGGATATTCTGCAACTACACTCCGTATATACCGTTCCAACTCATATATGTCATTAGAATCCACTGATTTTTTTATTAAGGATATGAAGGCGTTGTGTGTAAGATTTATTTTTTGTTGTGTTGTACCTAACATTTATTGATTAATAACACTCTGTTCTTCATCTATTCAACAGTTTTGATCTGAAGTTTGAACTATCTTGTTGTGGAGAGATAAATTTATCTTTCTATTGTTCTCAAACTCTATCTGTTTTCATACGAAAACTCAGTTATTTTCTGGGTTTATGTAGCGATAAACCTTGTTATATGTAGGTGTATATATCCTATTTTCGATGCCATCTTGTGATTCTAATGCTTGTTATTAATTGCTGAATATTTGGAGGTCCAAACGATTTTTTTTTATGCGTTGTAGAATATATTTTTTTGCATTGTTGATTTCATCGGTGTCATCAAATTCTACGCTAAACGTGATGCCATTCCAATCTTTGTCTAAAATTTGTTAGCTCGTATTTTTGTCTTCTATTTTATTTATACATATGATCCTATTGTAATAAACTTTAATCAAATCTTTTTTAGACTCATAAAACTCAATCGGTAAATATTGTGATAACGTGATATTGTACTTATACTGTTCTCTCTGTATATACCGTTCCAACTCATACATGTCATTTGAATCCATTGATTTTCCATTAAGGATATGAGGGCGTCGTGTGTAAGGTTTCTTTTCTGTTGTGCCGCACCTAACATCACTTGATTGATAACACTATGGTCTTCATCCTGTAGTTGCAGGAATTCCTACAACACACCCCTTATCAAATCTTGGTAACAATTCCTAGATCTAAATATAAAAATGGTGATAAAAATACTAAAATTATAAATAAACACCAAGATTTTTACGTGGTTCGATCAATGTGATCTACATCCACGGATCTTTACTATAATAATTTGTAACAACACCCATTTACATTTAAAATCTCCATTAATGGAGTTCTTGGAAGAATTCTAGATCTAGTTTTGGGGAAGAAGATGATAAAGAAATTACATTTTCTCTCTCTAAAAATCTCTCTCTGCAAAAGAACTTTCTCTCTCTTCCTAAAATTACCCCCCCCCTTTCTCTCTCCTGCTCTCTTCTTTATATAGGTATTTACATTGTGGATGACAGCTCATTGACATCTCACATTTCCCCTAATTTCAGATCTGAACTCTTGCGGTAATATCGCAGCAACATCATTGTCATTTCTCGCAGGTTTCTATAATATATCGCAGGATTTCTCTTGCTACATTTCTTGCGAGTTTTCTCTATAAAATCTTCACGTCTTTCTTCATATTTTATCCTTTGTTGCGTCGTTTTGGTAATCAATCTGTGACACTTGTCGTGTGTGGCATAAATCTTTGTAAGAGCGTTGTTGTTGTGAGATTCTGCTCCTACATTTTGCCTCTTTTTTCTTGAATATTTCTTGAAGAGCAATCTTTATGAAAAAATTTGTTGTTGTAGTAGTCTCTGATCTTTGTTGACGAAGGAACTAGCGAAAGAATACCAAACTTAAGAAGTATATACTTGCCTCTATTCTTTTGCGAAGTTCTAAAGCTTTGAGAGATAATTAGAAGTATCATCTTTTGAAGTACACGAAGTATGAAGAATGAAGTATGCGAAATATCCTTGAAGAAGTATAAGAAGTACTCAATCCTCGAAATATAAGAAGTATCCGCTCTTGAATGAAAAATATTGCCTCTATTCATGGGAAATTATTTCTTCATTTTTGGTGAGAATTCTTGCCCATTTTGGAAATGATTCTTGCCGAGAAGATAAAGAACATAAAATATTTTCTTGGTAATCCCTAACTGCCTCTGTTCTTTATCTATGAAGGAGAATCCTTGAGAAAATGTTGAATGATTAAATTGTTTCTTTATTCTTATCTTGCCTCTGCCTTAAGTGATAATCACTTTAAGAAAATAATCATATTCTGCAAAATAATCACAATTCCTACGAAATTCTGGTTGAATCTGCGAATTTATGAATGAGTGTGCGTGATTATGAATAAACTTTCTAATTTCTGCGATTTTCTGAACATTTTTGCGAATTATGAATAGTGCTCAAATAGTACTGTAAATTATGAATAGTACTGTGAATAGTGTCTCGAATTATGAATAGTGTCGCAAATAGTTCTGCGAATAGTGCCACAAATAGTGCTGTGAATAGTGTTGAGAATAATGGATCAAAATATGAATAGTCCTGCGAATTTTCAAGGTATTATTCTCATTTTGTCGCGGTAAAAGTGATGTAGCGTTTGTGCCTCATTTTTCTGGCTCATTGTATCTCATTGTTATTTTCTCCACTTTTTCCTCTGCAATATAATTATCTTCGCAAGTTTATTTGCGTTCTCTCTAGTGGTCTTATTTTCTTTTTGGCCTGTAAAACTTGTGTACTTCTGTCTTTCTTTCTTGCGACTATTTTCTGCGATAAATTGTAATTTCCATTTTATGCATTCCCATATCTGCCTCTTGTTATTGATCTGTAATGAAATAAGACTAATATAAAGTCGTTAGCAATCTATTATACGCTTGTAGGTATAACCTCTCTTGTGGTCTTATTTCGCCTTCCTAGTTAAAGGTTTTATTATGCCACTTTTTTGCGACAAGATCGCAGGACATTCTTACTTTTACATGTAATAATCCATTGATCTTGCCTTATCATTTAATTTTAATCTATGCGACAATATGATAAATCTAAGCCATCTTGTGAGATTAATCTCTCTTTGCTTTTTAAGACTTATGACATTGCCGTATTTGCGATGAAATTACAGGACGTCTTTGCGATTTATATCCTCTTATTATTTATTTCATTTATCTCATCTTTTGATCTTATCGCAAAAACCCATTGATCTCATCTTAACATATCTCTTTAGGCTTTTTGGCCAGTCACGCGGCAATATGACGGGCCTAAATATTCTTGCGAATATAAAATCCCATGACATTGTTGTCTGTGTCACGCGACAATATGACGGGCCTAAATATTCTTGCGAATATAAAGTCCCATGACATTGCCGTCTTTTTTGATACACAACTCCCAAATGGAGGGTATCGCCCTTATCTCTCCCCACGGTTGCCCCTTCAAGGATTATACATCGGCTATACAAGACTAGCACTTTACCATCCGGTTCTGCCAACAACCAGTTGTTTTCGCAGCCTTGTCCTTTATGCCTTATATGGCTTATAGTTACAAGACTGCACCCTAAGTGGGTTTTCTTTGGGCCTAACACATCGTAAGCCAAGACTTGCCATGGATGTCCAGGGTAGGTTCATCCATCCCGGCACCCACAGATCAACCGTGTACCTCGAGGCGCCTTGATCATACTTTGCATTCCTTAGGAGAAACTCTCAGGCGCCCAACCAGGGTATAACCTTATATAGTTGGGAATCCAAGTTATCTCTCCCGGATGGATTTTCTATAATCCCAAATCTCCATGACTAGGTTCCAGCAGCGGTATAGCCTTTCCCATAGCCATGCAAAGAGATACCCCCCTTATGACGCACTTTAAGGACATTGCCTCTTACGGAATAGAATCTGCGAACTAAGGTGTACGCCATAAAAGTTCGTCCCATTCTTATATATTTTTAGGCGATTTGCGTCCGTCTTATGCATTTGCATTTCTCTCTTGCAAAATTTTATTCGCGTTTCTTGCGATAATTTCGCATTTCTTTATTCATTCTTTCACTCTTTCTTTCATCTCTGTCATTTCTTCTTTCATTCTCATAATATTATTTTTGAAGTAAATTCCCTGTAAAATATTTTGAAATCTTAGAAATCCTCTTTGAAACCTTGCGATTATATCGCGTCTTTAAATCAAAAATGTTCTATAGAATTTTTTTTTTTTTTTTTTTTTTTTGAAATCTTTGAAAACTATTGAGATCTTCAAATTTTTGCGATGAATTCTTTATCGTAACCATTTGAAAAATTTTGAATCTTGCGATTGTATCTCTTTTTGCCAATCTAATAAAAAATCTTTGAAATTTTAGAAATCTTGCGAGTATATCGCTTTAGGTAAATAAAATAAAAAATCTTTTATCTTCTGTAAATAAAATATTCAAGGAAATGGTACTTATCTTTTTCGGCTTGCTGTTGTCTCTTGCGAAGTATTTGAGTTGCTTGAAAATTGTGAAGAAATGAGAAATGAAGTCTTATGAAATTAGCTCTTGATTTGCCTCTGGAATAATTTTGCGACAAACCATTTCTTGCGAAATAGCCAAAGATCTTGCGAAGAAATGAAATACCAAATTTCTACGGATCCATATATCATTTGTGCTGCGAATGTTCATTTAATGGGCTTGGACGGATCAATTTCTAGTGTTGGTTCAATGGGCTTGGTTTGCGTGAAGTAATCTTGCGTGATATCACGCAGCAACGAATAAGAGTTTACTTCTTATTCCTCTTCTTGTTTGCCAATATTTAAACCCTGCTATAGATGAATATTAATCATTTATTTATAGTGTTAACTGTACTTCCCTTCGTGTCTCGCTGATCATGCAGTTGCTGTCGTAATCTATCTATACTTTTGTTCTTATTTACGCAAGTACTTGGGAAAAAGACTTCGTGTGAAGGACATCACTTATTCATAATAATTCATCCCACAATTTCTGTGAAGTTAAGAAAGGCTGCGAAGAAACATAATTTGCTGGAAATGATGAACTTTTCGTCTTTTGTCATCTTGCACTGGATATAGCCGGACCTTCAGCTCCAATTTTCGATTAACCTTACAGCAATTGCAGAAATGTGGCAAAAATGACAGAAATGTCTTTTGTCGTTTGTAGCAATTGCACTACATTTTGTCTTTTGTCGTATTTTGTCCTTTGAATAATTCTTCTTTTGATTTGATATGTGGCAGAAATGTTCCTATGACACATTCCCTTCAAACTTCAGACAAGGATAAAAAAAAGTTGCGAAATGAAATAAAATGAAATGGTATCCCTTCATTTGTCTTTTGTCTTATTCTGCTTTTGTCTTTAATGGAATTTTATCAACAAAATGAAATAATTTTGTCTTTTGTCTTATTCTGCTTTTGTCCGTGCTTCATTTGTCGCTATCAACTATTTTGTTGATAAAATGAAATGGTATCCCTTCATTTGTCGCTATCATCAGATAATTTCTAAAATTTTCTTCATTTGTCGCTAATCTCTAAAATTTTCTTCATTTGTCGCTATTGATAGTTTTGCGTGATATCACGCAGGGAGGTTGGGCTAAATCCATCTTTTCCATTTTAAATTTCAATTCTTCTCAATTGTGTTACCGTCATTCCCTTCTCAACTGTAGTAATCAATTAATGACGTAGGATGATTGTTTTAGTATGGTTGGGTCAGTGCTTACATCCTTCTTTGCTGGAATAACATTTCTTCGCTGGAAACATACAATTTTCGCAAAACATGAGAATCTTCCCACTAAGGATACAGTTATTGAAAGAGATAACAAAGACAAAGAAATGTAAGCTATCTTATAATAATGAGTTCCTACTATCTTTAACTTGCGAAGTAAATTGTAAAATATCAAAGAAATGCAAACTTTAATAGCAGATTTTTCTTCATGATGAACTGTTATGCACAATGTAAACTTGCGAATAAAAAGTTTTCAGAAGAATGTAAAGTACTTTTTAATCAATTTTTGTTTTTCTTAAAAATTTCCGATCTGAAAAATTAAACATGACATAAAAGAAATAGGGAAGAAATTTGTCCTTTTTTGACTCATAGTTGACGTAGATTCTGTTGATGTAGAAACTCATCCTTTCGACGTAACTTTGCATCTTCATCTTTATCTTTTGCTTTTACTTGCTTTCACTGTGTTGTCGGTGTTTGTTGGAAGACAAAATTTCTCCATTGAAACTTCCACTCTTTTCCTCTCAAATTTTTTTTAGATCCAATGATGTATAACTCTTCCAATAGCTAATTTCTCTGAATCTTCTTCTAACTAACGATTTGCAGTTCCCTGTTTCTAGCGCCAAAATGTAGTTGCGGGAATTCCTACAACACACCCCTTATCAAATCTTGATAACAATTCCTAGATTTAAATATAAAAATGGTGATAAAAATACTAAAATTATAAATAAACACCAAGATTTTTACGTGGTTCGATCAATGTGATCTACATCCACGGATCTTTACTATAATAATTTGTAACAACACCCATTTACATTTACAATCTCCATTAATGGAGTTCTTGGAAGAATTCTAGATCTAGTTTTGGGGAAGAAGATGATAAAGAAATTACATTTTCTCTCTCTAAAAATCTCTCTCTGCAAAAGAACTTTTTCTCTCTTCCTAAAATTATCCCCCCTTTCTCTCTCCTGCTCTCTTCTTTATATAGGTATTTACATTGTGGATGACAGCTCATTGACAGCTCACATTTCCCCTAATTTCGGATCTGAACTCTTGCGGTAATATCGCAAAGAACATCATTGTCATTTCTCATGAGGTTTCTATAATATATCGCAGATTTCTCTTGCTACATTTCTTGCGAGTTTTCTCTATAAAATCTTCACGTCTTTCTTCATATTTTATCCTTTGTTGCGTTGTTTTGGTAATCAATCTGTGACACTTGCCGTGTGTGGCAGAAATCTTTGTAAGAGCGTTGTTGTTGCGATATTCTGCTCCTACACATCCATTGAACTGTTTTGATCCGAAGTTTGAACTATCTTGTTGTGGAGATATAAATTTATCTTTCTATTGTTCTCAAACTCTAATATTTGTCATACGAAAACTCAGTTATTTTCTGGGTTTATGTAGCGGTAAACCTTGTTATATGTTGGTTTATACATCCTATTTTTTGATGCCATCTGGTGATTCTTATGCTTGTTATTAAGTGTTGAATATTTGGAGGTCTAAATGATTTTTTTGATGTGTTGTAGAATTTTTTTCCTGCATTTTTGATTTCGTCAATGTCATCGAATTCTACGCTAAATGTGATGCCATTACAATCTTTGGCTAATTTTTTATATTGTCTAAACTTTGTCAGCTCGTATTTTTGTCTTCTCTTTTCATTCATACATATGATCCTTCGTAATAAAATTTAATCAAATATTTTGTAGACTCATAAAACTCAATCGTATAATACTGTGATAACATGATATTGTATTGATGAGTGTCGTAACCACAACAAATTAATTTATATTTTCCCACCTAATTAACAAGTAATATAGTGTAATCAAGATCGTTCCCACGAGGAGCAAGAGATTTTTAGTTGAAACCGAGCGAAAGTATCATTTTTTCCGAAACCGAGCGAAAGTATCACTTTTCCCGAAACATAGTGAAAGTATCACTTTTCCTGAAACGGGATGTGAAAGTATCACCTTTTCTTAAACGGAAAATTAGTCGATCCATAAACCAAAATATGGTTGCATGATGTGTTATGCATCCTTTGTGGTGGTTTGCAGAATGGCTATGCATTCAATTTTCGAGAATTGTGCCTAAAATAAAAGTATCATTTTTCTTGAAACGGAGGGAGTACATCGTTTTATTAGTTGCAACGGAAAATTAGTTGATGAATAAACCAAAAAATTTCTACATAAACCATTATGTATCCTTTATAGTGGTTTGCATAATGGATATACACTTAATTTTCTAAAATTATACCTAAAATGATAAATACCTCTGAATTTTTCGTAAAAACTCAAAATCTGATATTGTTGTTTGTGCTCATTGGATAGGTTTTTTTATTAGCTTTCCAACGAGATAAAATTTATAAAATTCCAAGGTGAGGATTTTTAGATATGTTATATTAAAGTTTGTTGTCCAATTATACCCCTAAAAAGATAGGATACACAAGGAGTTATAGTAATTGGACTAAAATAGAGGGACATTTTTTATTTTTCGTCCCTAACAATTTTCAATCTTTTTGTGTCAATTGATCACTTACATTTTACAAAAAAGTGGCCATATAAAGGTCCTCCCTCGCTTCGCTCGGTCGGCCCAAAAAGGCATTAAGATATATGAATTTATTAGGTTGATATTAGTAGTTAGACGCTTAGATCAAGGTCCACTTGCTAACGTTTTTTTCACACACAATTGCTCCACAGAATCCCTCCTCAAGGTCTCGTGTTTTCTACTTATGTAAATAGTCAAGAAACGATTACTTATCCCCTAACTTTCACTAGCTTTAGATCAATTAACAAATCCATTTAGTTGGCCACCCAAACGACCTATCAATCAAGCATAAACATTCTTATTAGCAAAAACAATCGATAATCATATGAAAAACTTCAAGATAGAATTGAAAACAAAACTCAAATCATATGTTAAAAACTAGGAATTCATCGTCAATCAATAAGAAAAATAGCTACTCATAGTTTGGAGTTCACACAATAATAATAATAATTAAAGAAGAAGAAAGATGAACTTATTGAAAAGATGATGGTTGCTCCTTCCTCCAATCCTTGTGCACTTTAACTCCTTCTCCAAAGTAGATGTGTGTAAAAAATTGTAGAGAACTCCTTTATTTATAGGCTTCAATGCTCTCCAATCCTTGTAGGAAAAGAATACCTTTCTCATAATAACACCACTTTCCCAATTTGAGCCTAATTCCAATTTCAAGTCCAATTCTCCAAAACTTCCAAGTTTTGGTTCAATTCCCAAATCTAAGTCTTCACACCCATGTGAGAGACTCACACAAAATTCTGTTGGTTACATTGTCAGAAACCCGCATGAAACTTCACATTTGATCACCTGAGATGCTTCTCCGCTGACGGAATATTTCGTCACTGCTCTGTTAAAGTTAACAGTATGACTAACAGTCTCTAACGGTCAATAGAGTCAAAGGGAGGAGAAATTCAGCTTGAGTAGGATCGCTTTCATCATTGAGTTAACTCGCCGGCATAGAAATCCAACAGAGTTTTTTTTATTTTCTGGGCATCTCTCAGGCCAAGTTCAGGCCATTTTCCCCTACACAATCTTACACACACATCTAATCAACAGCTTCACTCCATTTAGCAATAGGGATTCAACATCATCAACATTACCATCCATTACTTCTTCCCTTGTTTGTCTCATCTCAACTCACTGCAGAAACCAACACAAAACCCAATTTCTGAATCTGTTGTAGAACAAACTTGACAACCCATTTTCGATTCCATCACAGACCCATCTCTTCCAACTCTAGCAGCATCATCTAACACATTCAAACAATAACTCAGACCACCACCCATTCTCAATCAAACCACTTCAGTCTTCAACTCGAGCTACAATCACCACAACAAATTCCATTGTAATTTCATCCAAAACCCATACAGATGAGAACCCATATCTTCATTTGCTTTTTATAACTTAAAATCAGTTCAATTTCATCAGAATCAAACATCGACCACATCTTCTTCTCCATCTCTGAATTCAACAACACCAGAATCATCTTCATACATAGATCGAACCCATGATAATCACCATCTTCTTCTCGATCTAGAACTCATCTCTGTCTTGATTTGTCTCAGATCCATCTTCAATTTCTTCTCAATTTGACTCAACAACATCGATTTCTTCATGTAAAGTTTAAGAACACAACACTGCATATTTATCTCATATTCAAACTAAAAGCTCATTTACTTCATGGTACCACTTTCATCAGTTCTTCAACATCCCCACAAACAACAACTCTCGATCTCTCCTTCTCAATCTCTTGATTTTTCTCATTTTCGATCTCGGCAATAACAGCAGCCACAGATTTTTTATTTCTTCTCAATTTCAGATGCAATGATTGAATGAGGGAACTTGTTTCTCGATTTAGGTTTAGGTAATGATTTGGGCAGGATTCAGACACCCCAGCACTTAGACAAGATGCACCCAGATGGCAACCCCCTTAACCTTGGTTAGTCTGTATATAGTACTCCTTCAAATAGAGTTGCCCCTTAACCTTGGCTCGACTCCCGGTAGTGTTCTCCTAGAAAATGGCAATTACACCTTTTTTGATTAAATTGGGTGATTTCTTTTTCTTTTCTTCCGTGCGACTCCATAGTAGCTACAAAACTCAAAACACGCGTAAAATGCATAATTTACAAGAAAAATAGCTAAGAAAGCATAACCAATAGATAATAAATACGGTGTATTCTGCACCATATCATGTACTTATACTGTTTTCTCTGTATATACCGTTCCAACTCAGATATGTCATTAGAATCTATTGATTTTCTATTAAGGATATGAGGGAGTCGTGTGTAAGGTTTCCTATCTGTTGTTACGTACCTAACATTGCTTGATTGATAACACTTTGTTCTTCATCTATTGAATTGTTTTGATCCGAAGTTTGAACTATATGGTTGTGGAGAGATAAATTTGTCTTTCTATTTTTCTCAAATTCTAATTGTTGCCATACGAAAAATTAGTTATTTTTTGGGTTTATGTAGCGGTAAACCTTGTTATTATGTTGGTTTATACATCCTATTTTTTATGCCATCTTGTGATTCTTATGTTTGTTATTGATTGTTGAATATTTGGAGGTCTAAACGATTTTTTTGGATGAGTTGTAGAATTTTTTTTCCTACATTGCTGATTTTGTCAGTTTTATCGAATTCTACGCTAAACGTGATGTCATTCCAATCTTTGTCTAATTTTTTATATTGTCTAAACTTTGTCAGCTCGTATTTTGGTCTTCTCTTTTCATTTATACATATGATCCTATTGTATTAAACTTTAATCAAATCTTTTTTAGACACATAAAACTAAATCGGATAATACCATGATAACGCAATATCGTACTTATATTGTTCTCTCTGTATATACCATTCCAACTCATATATGTCATTAAAATCCATTGGTTTTCTATTAAGGATATGATGGCATTGTGTGTGAAGTTTCTTTTCTGTTATGTTGTATCTAACATTGCTTGATTGATAATACTCTGTTATTAATCTATTGAACTGTTTTGATCCGAAGTTTGAACTATATAGTTGTGGAGAGATAAATTTATCTTTTTATTGTTCTCAAACTCTAACTGTTGTCATTCGAAAACTCGGTTATTTTTCGTGTTTATGTAGCAGTAAACCTTGTTATTATATTGGTTTATACATCCTATTTTTGATGCCATCCTGTGATTCTTATGCTTGTTATTGAGTGTTGAATATTTGTAGGTCTAAACGATTTTTTGATGAGTTGTAGAATTTTTTTCCTCCATTGTTGATTTCGTCAGTGTCATCATATTCTACGCTAAACATGATGCCATTCCAATCTTTGTCCAACTTTTTATATTGTCTAAACTTTGTCATCTCGTATTTTTGTGTCTTCTCTTTTCTTTTATACATATGATCCTATTGTAATAAATTCAATCAAATCTTTTGTAGACTCATAAAACTCAACCAGATAATACTGTGATACCGAGATATTATACTTATACTCTTCTCTTTATATATACCATTCCAACTCATATATGTCATTAGAATCCATTGATTTTCTATTAAGGATATGAGGGCGTCGTGTGTAAGGTCTCCTTTCTGTTGTTACGTACCTAACACTACTTGATTGATAACACTTTGTTCTTCATCTATTGAACTGTTTTGATCAGAAGTTTTAACTATATGAATGTGGAGAGATAAATTTGTCTTTCTATTTTTCTCAAACTTTAACTGTTGTCATACGAAAACTCAGTTATTTTTCGGGTATATGTAGCAGTAAACCTTGTTATTATGTTGGTTGATACATCCTATTTTTGATGCCATGTTGTGATTCTGATGCTTGTTATTGAGTGTAGAATATTTGGAGTTCTAAACGATTTTTTTGATGAGTTGTAGAATTTTTTTCCTGCATTGTTGATTTCGTCAGTGTCATCAGTTTCTATGCTAAACGTGATGCCATTCCAAGCTTTGTATAACTTTTTATATTGTCTAAACTTTGTCAACGCGTATTTTTGTCTTCTCTTTTCATTTATACGTATGACGTATGATCCTATTGTAATAAAATTTAATCAAATCTTTTGTAGACTCATAAAACTCAATCGGATACTACAGTGATAACATGATATTGTACTTATATTGTTCTCTTTGTATATACCTTTCCAACTCATATATGTCATTAGAATCCATTGATTTTCTATTAGGGATATTAGGGCGTCGTGTGTAAGGTTTCTTTTCTGTTGTGTCGTACCTAACATTGATTGATTAATAACACTCCGTTCTTCATCTATTGAACAGTTTTGGTCCGACGTTTGAACTATCTTGTTGTGGAGAGATAAATTTATCTTTCTATTGTTCTCAAACTCTAACTGTTGTCATATGAAAACTCAGTTATATTACGGGTTTTTGTAGCGGTAAACCTTGTTATTATGTTGGTTTACACATCCTATTTTTGATGCCATCTTGTGATTCTTATGCTTGTCATTGAGTGTTGAATATTTTGAGGTCTAAACGATTTTTTTGATGAGTTGTAGAATTTTTTTCATGCATTGTAGATTTCGTCAGTTTCCTCAAATTTTACGCTAAACGTGATGCCACTCAAATCTTTGTCTAATTTTTTATATTGTCTAAATTTTGTCATCACGTAATTTTGTTCTCTTTTCATTTATACATATGATCATATTGTAATAAACTTTAATCAAATCCTTTTTAGACTCATAAAACTCAATCGGATAATACAGTGATAACGTGATATTGTACTGATATTGTTCTCTCCGTATATACAGTTCCAACTCATATATGTCATTAGAATCCACTGATTTTTTATTAAGGATATGAGGGCGTTGTGTGTTAGGTTTCTTTTCCATTGTGTCGTACCTAACATTGATTGATTAATAACACTCTGTTCTTTATCTATTGAACAGTTTTGATCCGAAGTTTGAACTAACTTGTTGTGGAGAGATAAATTTATCTTTCTATTGTTCTTAAACTCTAACTGTTGTCATACGAAAACTCAATTAATTTCCTTGTTTGTGTAGCGATAAACCTTGTAATATGTAGGTGTATACATCCTATTTTCGATGTCATCTTGTGATTCTTATGCTTGTTATTGATTGTTGAATATTTGGAGGTCCAAATGATTTTTTTGATGAGTTGTAGAATTTTTTTCTTGCATTGTTGATTTCATCGGTGTCATCAAATTCTACGCTAAACGTGATTCCATTCCAATCTTTGTCTAATTTTTTATATTGTCTAAAGTTTGTCAGCTTGTATTTTTGTCTTCTCTTTTAATTTATACATATGATCCTATTGTAATAAACTATAATCAATCTTTTTTAGACTCATAAAACTCAATCGGATAATATTGTGATAACGTGATATTGTACTTATACTGTTCTCTCAGTATATACCATTCCAACTCATACATGTCATTTGAATCCATTGATTTTATATTAAGGAAATGAGGGCGTCGTGTGTTAGGTTTCTTTTCATTTGTGCCGCACCTAACATTACTTGATTGATAACACTATGTTCTTCATCCATTGAATTGTTTTGATCGGAAGTTTGAACTATCTTGTTGTGGAGATATAAATTTATGTTTCTATTGTTCTCAAACTCTAATTGTTGTCATACGAAAACTCAGTTATATTCTGGGTTTATATAACGGTAAACCTTGTTAATAGTTGGTTTATACATCCTATTTTTGATGCCATCTTGTGATTCTTATGTTTGTTATTGACTGTTGAATATATTTGGAGGTCTAAATGATTTTGTGGATAAGTTGTAGAATTTTTTTCTTGCATTGTTGATTTCGTCGGTGTCATCAAATTCTATGCTAAACGTGATGTCATTCCAATCTTTGACTAATTTTTTATATTGTCTAAAATTTGTTAGATCGTATTTTTGTCTTCTATTTTAATTTATACATATGATCCTATTGTAATAAAATTTAATCAAATCTTTTTAGACTCATAAAACTCAATCGGATAATATTGTGATAACGTGATATTGTACTTATACTGTTCTCTTTGTATATACCATTCCAACTCATACATGTCATTTGAATCCATTGATTTTCTATAAAGGATATGAAGGCGTCGTGTGTAAGGTTTCTTTTCTGTTGTGCCACACCTAGCATTACTTGATTGAGAACACTTTGTTCTTAATCTATTGAAATTTTTTGATCCGAAGTTTAAACTATCTTGTTGTGGAGATATAAATTTATCTTTCTATTATTCTCAAACTCTAACTGTTGTCATACGAAAGCTCAGTTATTTTACGGGTTTATGTAGTGGTAAACCTTGTTATATGTTGGTTTATACATCCTATTTTTTGATGCCATCTGGTGATTCTTATGCGTGTTATTAAGTGTTGAATATTTGGAGGTCTAAACGATTTTTTTGATGAGTTGTAGAATTTTTTTCTTGCATTTTTGATTTCGTCAGTGTCATCAAATTCTATGCTAAATGTGATGTCATTCCAATCTTTGGCTAATTTTTTATATTGTCTAAACTTTGTCACCTCATATTTTTTTCTTCTCTTTTCATTCATACATATGGTGCTTCGTAATAAACTTTCTTCAAATCATTTGTAGACTCACAAAACTCAATCGGATAATACTGTGATAACATGATATTGTACTTATAATGTTCTCTCAGTATATACCGTTCCAACTCATATATGTCATTAGAATCCATTGATTTTCTATTAAGGATATGAGGGCGTCGTGTGTAAGGTTTCTTTTCTGTTGTGCCGTACCTAACATTGCTTGATTGATAACACTCTGTTCTTCATTTATTGAACTGTTTTGATCCGAAGTTTGAACCATATGGTTGTGGAGGGATAAATTTGTCTTTCTATTGCTCTCAAACTCTAACTGTTGTTATACGAAAACTCATTTATTTTTTGGGTTTATGTAGCGGTAAACCTTGTTATTATGTTTGTTGATACATCCTATTTTTGATTACATCTTGTGATTCTTATGCTTGTTATTGTGTGTAGAATATTTGGAGGTCTAAATGATTTTTTTGATGAGTTGTAGAATTTTTTCCTGCATTGTTGATTTCGTCAGTGTCATCGGTTTTTATGCTAAAGTGATGCCATTCCAAGCTTTGTCTAACTTTGTATATTGTCTAAACTTTTTCAGCTCATATTTTTGTCTTCTCTTATCATGTATATGTATGATCCTATTGTAATAAACTTTAATCAAATCTTTTGTAGACTCATAAAACTCAATCAGATGATAATGTGATAACAAGGTATTGTACTTATAATATTCTCTTTGTATATACCGTTCCAACCCATATATGTTATTAGAATCCATTGATTTTTCTATTAAGGATATTAGGGCATCGTGTGTAAGGTTTCTTTTCTGTTGTGTCATACCTAACATTGCTTGATTGATAACACTATGTTCTTCATCTATTGAACTGTTTTGATCCGCAGTTTAAACTATCTTGTTGTGGAGAAATAAATTTATCTTTCTATTGTTCTCAAACTCTAATTGTTGTCATAAGAAAACTCAGTTATTTTCCGGGTTTATGTAGCGGTAAACCTTGTTATTATGTTCGTTTAGACATTCTATTTTTGATGCCATTTTTTGATTCTTATGCTTGTTATTGAGTGTTGACTATTTCGAGGTCCAAACGATTTTTTTGATGAGTTGTAGAATTTTTTCCATGCATTGTTGATTTCGTCGGTGTCATCAAATTCTTCTCTAAATGTGATGCCATTCCAATCTTCTTCTAAGTTTTTATATTGTCTAAATTTTGTCATCTCGTATTTTTGTCTTCTCTTTTATTTTATACATATGATCCTATTGAAATAAACTTTGATCAAATATTTTGTAGACTCATAAAACCCAATCTGATAATACTGTGATATTGTTCTGACACTGTTTTATCTGTATATGTCATTAGAATCCATTAATTTTCTACTAAGGATATGAGGGCATCGTGTATAAGATTTCTCTTCTGTTGTTTCGTACCTAACATTGATAGATTGATAATACTCTGTTATTCATCTATTGAACTATTTTGATCCGAAGTTTGAACTATCTTTTTGTGGAGAGGCAAATTTATCTTTCTATTGTTCTGAAACTCAAACTATTGTCATACGAAAACTCAGTTATTTTTCGTGTTTATGTAGCGTAAACCTTGCTATTATGTTGGATTATACATCCTATTTTTGATGCCACCTTGTGATTCTTATGCTTGTTATTAAGTGATGTATATTTTGAGGGCTAAATGATTTTTTTGATGAGTCGTAGAATTCTTTCCTGCATTGTTGATTTTGTTAGTGTCATCAGATTCTACGCTAAACGTGATGCCATTCTAATATTTTCTAACTTTTTATATTGTCTAAATTTTGTCAGCTCGTATTTTCACAACTCTTTTCATTTATACATATGATCCTATTGTAATAAAATTTAATCAAATCTTTTGTAGACTCATAAAAACAATCGGATAATACTTTAATAACATGATATTGTATGTATATTGTTCTCTTTGTATATACCGTTCCAACTCATATATGTCATTAGAATCCATTGATTTTCTATTAAGGATATGAGGGCGTCGTGTGTAAGGTTTCTTTTCTGTTGTGTCATGCCTTTTTTTTCTGAATCATATGTATTAATTGAAAAAAGAGAAGCCCAAAAATTGGAGGTTACAAGAGAATGAAGAAAAAGAAGAGCCAACTATATAGGCCCAGAACAGAAAATAAGGGAAGCCAACTGTATAGGCCCAACAAGAAACTTAACAGCACATATATCAGATTTAGCAAAATCTGTAATACTGAACTTCTGGCATCTCTATCCTTGTTCGAAAGCTTGGTATGCCAATGAAAATTTTCCTTTCACCTGTATTCATTTTGGCTGCCTTTTTTGCTACTGTGTCTGCTTAAAAATTAACCTCTCTGAAACAATGATTGAACTGAATTGAGGAAATTTTCCTAATTGCTTTTAACCATCTCATTCTGACAAACCAAGGTACAAGATTTCTGGCAAAGTTTGAAATGACAGTCTTGGAATATGAACTTATGATTATATGTTTCCCCCCCCCCCCATTCTACTGCCAATTCTGCTGCACATACAATAGCATAAGTTTCTGCAATATGATTGGTGGCAATACCAATTCCTCCAGCCATTACTTCAACCACCTGACATAAATGATTTCTTACAACCACACCAAAGCCAGCATCCCCTGGATTTCCAACATATGCCCCATCACAACAAAATAAAGTTATTCCAATTTGAGGAGGAATCCAATTACAGCTTTTGATGCACTGAAATTTACTTTTTCTGCTTCCCAGATTGAAGTATTCAATTATGTGCAAGTCATAGCTGTGATTCCATTTAGTACACTTCATTCTCAGCCCACCTTCATAAACCATTTTCATTATTTTGTGCTTAAAAATCTGAATATTAGGTTTAATCTCCTCAAAAAACTTTTTATTTTTTTGGAACCATAATTCTTTGATCACAGAGCAAGCAGCTGTAATCCAAGTTTTTTTTATGATAGGACTCTTATTTTTAGAGTTTCTCCAAATATTATCAAAGGACTGAAGAGGACTAACTTCAAAATTATTGTAGATCCAACTCCAAATTTCCATACTAAAGGAGCAATGCCATAACAAATGATTCAGACTATCATGTTCTTTTTCACAAACACAACATCTTGAAGCTAAGTCATATCCCCTATTAACCATGACTATATCATCTACATAAATTCCTTTGAGAATTTTCCAAATATTACTTATTATACTGGGATGTAGAAAATCATTCCATATGTGCTTATGGCAATTCATTTCTGGTTCTTTGTGTCTTAATAAAGAAATAGCTGAGGATGTTGTGAAGTTACCTTGTAGATTACCAGTCCATATAAGTTGATCTTGTCCTTATCCCTGTAGTAGCAGTAAATCCCACACTATACCCCTCACAAGAATTCATAATAATCAACACATCTTTAAAAGATTAAGAACAACACTTTTATTAATTGATTCACATAAATATTACAAGAAATGGAAGAAAATAAGAATACAATCGCTCTATATACTTTCTCTCTCCTAATAACTTGCTCAACACTCGAAAAAGATCTCTCTCCCCTTACGTTTGTTCATCTCTTTATATAAGAATTTACATAGTGGGTGACAGCTAATCAATCCTTTATTTTAGGATCTGACTTGCGATACTCTCACAAGCTTGTTAGTGATACTTCCTCGCAAACCTCTTTTTTTCGCAAGATTATCACACTTTCTTCATGTTTATACCACCATCATCTATTACATCACTTTCCTAACCATTCTGCGACATTTGTAATGAGTTGTTAAAATTTCGCAAGAGTTTTGTTGTAAACTTCGCAAGACTGTTGCTCCTACGATATTCTGATCCTACATTTTGCCTCTTCTCATATCTTCTATGTGAAGAGGAAAAGATCATGAGAATCTTATTTCTTCATAATGCCGCAACCTCCCATCTTTCCATATTCTTCTATTCTGACACGATTCTGCATTCTTCGTCAAATTTACTACACGTATCCCTTCTTCCATCCAACTTATGGCACGTCCTTTTCAACCACTGTATTGCAACCATTCATGTCTAATCTTCGCATTAAATGTATTTATCTTCTTGAGTATCCTTTTCTCTATATATACTCTTTTCATTCTTCTCTACTCTTCTTTTTTACTTTCTTTCTTATTTTCTCTGCAACTTTCTTCACTGTTCTTCCGCGAATTCCGCTCCTGCTACTGTAATTTTTCTTGATTATTCTTCTTTTGATTTTTACTTTCTTCTTCATTCCCATACTAAAATGCCTCTAGCTGGTCGTAAAAATGAAATTGCTTTTGAAGAAGTTCGAAAGAAACTTCAAACCAAAGGTTTTAATTTATCTCCCATTCCTGGTCAAAACCCTAAAACTGAACTTTCCATTAATCTATTTTCTGATCATCCTTGCAATAATGAGGAGGTTATAGTCTCGCTAGGTCAGCTTCTTGCTGGCCTTCCCATTCTCCTTTATTATCTTGAACGTCCTTTATTTTATGAAATACTTTCTCATGCGAAGTTCTCGCGAGCTATTTATCAATTAAGTGGGGATTGCATTCGTCTTATACTTAAGTTTGCCAACCGTGGTGCTGGCAAGGGATATCTTTATACTGATAAAGCTAAAAATACTAGGTTTGCTGACGTTGCGATTTTTCTTGCGAACTATACCATGGAAAATTTCTTTGCGAATTATGAGATAATTCCTATGAAGAAAGACAGTACTTGCTGGGGTGTTCGCTTAAAGAAGAAGGATGATGTTGCTGATGACAAGATACTTATGCAGGAAATTGATTGGCATACTGGCAAAAACATATCCCTATGTTACTCCTGCGATGATAAATGGTGTATCTTCCCTTTAATTTTAAAGGGTCCGTACATCTCTGGATCTCATGTTTTGCCTGCGAATCTCGCAACATATGAACCATGGGCATTCACCTGGCCTGAGAGAGAAACTGAGGTATATTTCCACACTTTGCTTGAGTTATTATTCTTTTCACTCTCATATATAATTTTGTTGACCACTCTAATATTTTCACCTGCGAAATTATCAGATTGAAAGGTTGAAGGCAAGCTATATTAATATTGGGAAAATCAGTACTTTATCAGTTCTTCAACCATTCACAAACGAAGTAAGAAATATTCTCTTATGATTATTCACAATATATTGTTACCTCTATTTATTATCTTTATCTGTGTGTGTAGGTCATCGTTGTAGTGGAAAAACCTACCAAAGTTTCGAAAGCTAGGGGTAAAGGCAAGATTATTTCTCGCAAAGATAAATCTCCTGCCCCTCCTTCAAAGAAACGAAGAGTTCAATCTCCTTCTCCCTCAATTCCTCAAGATACAAAAAGTTCCAGTGACAATGATAATGATGATGATGATGATAATAGTGACAATGACGATATCTCTTCTGTAAAAGAATCTTCTCAACCTGAATCTTTAATGGCTCAATTGTCCGGCATTTTTGCTAACACTATGCAAGGTATTGGGAATGATGCTTTTACTAGTACGCGCCAGACCCTCGCAAGAATCTGCGATGCTCCTATACTGGTTGATAATGATTCACTTCGTGGAGCTTCGAGATCAGTGACTCCTAGTCTCTTAAATTCACTTAGTACTCTGGTATATTTTCATTTCTTCGCTTCTTCTCCATACTTAAAGTTTTAGCTATGTTTATTTTGGTAACCTTTCCCCTTTCTTCATAGGCTGGAAGGGCTTCTTTCATTGTTGCCTCAGATCTGGAGAAGAGACGTATAGCTTCTTAAAAGAGGAATACAAATCTTCGCAATAAAAATGAAGAATTAAAATCTGAGTCTGCTGAACTTCGCAAGAATAATGGAGAATTGGAAGTTGAAATTGCTGAGCTTCGCAGGAAGAATAAACAGCTAGAAATTGATGTTTCAAGCAACAAGCACAAGATATCTGATCTTGAGAAATCCAACCAGCAACTTTATGGTAAAAAGTTTTTCCTCTTTCTCTTAATTCTCTTATCCTATTGTTTTAGCTTATTCAAGCAACCATTTTTGCAGATACTTATGGTCTTACTGATGAGGCTACACTTTTCCGTTATTTTCCTGAACCTATAGATGAGGATACCCTTCTTGATCGCCTTAATAATTTCTTAAATAGTTATTCAAATGACAAGATTGAGAATCTCTTTCCATAAATGACCTCAGATCCAAACTTCGTCTTTTAGAAATTGACCATAGGTCTAGTTTGAGTGTAGCTAATACGTCTAAACGTCGCTATCTTAACTCCAAAGAAGAAATCAATAGTTTAAGAGCCAAAAATAGTAATCTCATAGACGAAAAAGGTCGTATATCTAGACAATGTGCTCAAACCTTAGCGGAATTCCATAATACTCTTCTCGAAGTTCAAATTGAAAGAGATAGACTTATTTGCGAGAATAATGCTCTTGTTGAGAGGGAAAACCAAGTTCGTTCCCGCCTTCTCATTAGTAATGATGATGAATTTGCTTGGGTTGCGAAGATTCTTGATAATGCCAGAAATAACTTAGGTGTAGATGTCAGTCTTCAAGCTGAGCAAACGACCTTGATTAGAGATATGATTTCTAACAGAGAAGGTTGTTAATCGTTCTTCTTCCTTTAGTTATTTACTTTTTCATAAACTACCATCATATTGTTGACTTATTTTTATATTTTCGCAGAAGATGAAGAGAGATATCGCAGTAGAATTGAAGAACTTGAGAATGAAAAGGCGAAGCTCGCAAAGGATCTTTCTTCTCGCAATGAGAAATGTTCAAGATTTAAGTCTCAACTGAAGATCACTATTGCGAATTTTGGGAATGACGCAATTTCTTACCGTAATGATACTATCAATGCGATTTGTGATGACAACAAGATTCCTCACTCCAAATATCCTTGTCTTTTAGACAACATCCTGGAGAATATGCCTAACTTGATCATTTCTGATAGTGAAGCTGATGAAGGAGAAGAATTTGAAGAGGATGGAAATGATGAATCTGATGAAGATAAGGAAAAGAGCTCTAGTGAAGAATATGATGGAGATAATGATGAATCAAGATCGAAATAGATTTTGCTTCCTTGCTTGCTCCCTTGTAAAACTTGTACATTCAATCTTGAATCTTTTATTCTTGTAATCTATCACTATGAATTTCTCCAATCTTTAATATAAGTTCTTTTTCTTTTGTTCTTTCCTGCGTGTGTTAGAAAAATTTTCTCTCTTGCAATATGACTATCCAAAATACGATTAATTTTTTATGTGTAAATCTATCATGTGAAAACAAATAACACTTTAACTTATTTTATGCATTCCCATACTTGCCTCTGTTATTTGTATTCAGATGAGTGATTGAGCAAGCTGCCTCTGTTTAATAAAATAATTTGTGATAAAATCGCAATTTTCCCTGCATAATCTCACAATCATAAATTGTCTGAAAATCACAATTATCTTTGTATAATTTCATAATTATAAATTATAAAATTGCATTCTTTCTTATATTTTGATGTGGTCTTATTTTTCCTTCCTAAGTAAAGGTCTTATTTTGCCATCTTTTTTCTTTTGCGACAAAATCGCAGGACGTATCAACATTTTCATGTAGAAACCCATTGATCTTGCCTTAACTTTTTGTTCTTTTGTATTTTTGCTTCCACAATATGACAGGCCTAAATTTTCTTGCGAAATCAAAGCCCCATGACATTGCCGTCTTGCGACGAAATCGCAGTACGTCTTTACACTTACATGCAATAACCCATTGATCTCGTCTTATCTTCTCTTTTATATTATTGCCTCTTCAGGAATGTTTCAAAAGTATGACAAGTCTTAATACTCCCATGAGTAAAACGTCTCATGACATTTGCGTCTTAAGACACTTATCATCTCCCTAATGGAGGGTGCCGCCCTTATCTTCCCCCTGGTTTCCCTTTCAAGGAGACGTACATCGGCCATACAAGACTATCTCATCTCATCCAGTCTTAACAACAACCAGTTGTGTTCGCAGCCTCTTATGCCTTTTGCCTATATGGCTTATGGTTACGAGACTGCACCCTAAGTGGGGTTTTATTCGGGCTGAGTGCATCATAGCCAAGACTTGCCAAGAATGGTCAGGGTAGTTTCATCTGCCCCGGACACCCTTGGCTCAAACGTGTACCTCGGCGCATTGGTCATACTCTGCACCCCTTAGGAGAGTCATTCTTACCTTAGTCTCCCAACTCAAGTCATATGCTTAAGTTGAGAATCCAAGGTGCCTCTCCTGGATGGGCTTTTATTGACCCAAAATCTCCATGGCTCAGATTCCAGCAACGGTGTAACCTTATCGATGAGCCATGCAACAGATACCCCCTTCTATGACGTACTTTAGGTCTTACATTTTCCTCGTGTGAATTTTGTTCGCGAACTAGGGTGTACGCCATAAAGGTTCGTCCCATTCTGGATCTTAGATTAGATCATTTCTTGCGAAATTTTCGCACATTTTTATTTCATTTTAATCATTAAGGAAAATATATTTTTTGAAATTTTCGCAACAAACCGATTATACATCTTTTTTCTTTCCCCCAATATTTCTTTCATTTCACAGTTTGAAATTTTTACCTTTATTGTTCTCTGCCTCTACAAGATTGTTAGTTACTTTCTGTCCTTCTGCGAGATTGCAACTTTCCTTCTTTTCTTTGTTCTACTTAATCAACTATCAATCTCTCACTTCTTTGTCTTTCTTTGATGTTATACTTCCAATTCCCCTTCTTCGCAGCTCTTTCTTCGCAAGATTCTATATCGATTTCATAGCACTTCTTTCCTTCAACCCAATCTCCCTTTATTACTCCAATGCCACTAGGATGTGGAAACTTAATGCACTGGTGGAAAGTTGATGCCACACCTAAAATCTCATGTAGCCAAGGTCGACCAATTAAGGCATTGTAGGGCGACTCCATATCGACAATACATAATAGAATCTTGGAAGATATCCCCTTTAATGGAATTCGCATTGTGATCTCCCATTTAGGTTTATTGGAAGTGCCATTAAAACCATAAATTTTATAGGTTGAAGGTATTAGATCCTCATCTCTGCCTCCCATTGTCTTGTAAGTATGATAAAATAAGATATCTACAGAACTCCATGTATCAATTAAAACTCTATTAATTTCCCATGAATCTTTGGCCTCATCATCTTCATCTTCTCTTTGTTTTGGGTTTATCTCTAGTCTCATCACCAATGGATTGTCATGCATTTCGCCAGGTTCAGGTACTTCTTGTGCAGTGAAAGAAATAGTCTTCTTTTGCCACTCTTGTAATGGCGAAGCTTTTGCAATATTCATTATTTCTCTCCCATCAAAATTTCTCACGAAAACCCTTCTTAGGACATTGTCATGGAAATCTTCGATTGTTTTGTATGAATGTACAATAGAGTTACAAAAAAAAAAAATTGCCTTCGCCCCAACTTCTATGACAAATGTTTCTCCTCCTTTTGGCGCATTAAATCTGTGAATTTCTGGTGGTGGTGGCAAGAGTTGAGATTGAGGGTTCCCTATTAGAAAATGATTTAGCTTTCCCTGGTCTATCATTCTGAGAATGATTCTCTTTATTTTTCTGCAGTTATTTGTAGAATGTCCATGAAAGTGATGATAAGAGCAAAATTCTTGACTCTTGTTATTTGAAAGCGGTTCTTTTCCCACGTTCCAAGGTGTTGGTATATTCTCCATTAAAATTATGTCTTCCCAAATTTTTTCCACACTAGTATTCAAAGGCGGCATCTTGATCTCCTCCCATGTCATTCTTTGACTTCCTGATCCTCTCTGATAGTTTTGTCTTTGTCCTCCATATGTTTCTTGTGGATGATCAAGTCTTTGAATTTTATTGTTCTCTCTTCGACTATAAAGATTTCTTTCTCTTTCGAATTTTTATTGATCCCTGCTTCCTAGCTACCAACTTCTGTTGATTATCATTCTTATTTTCTTGTTGGACCTGCGAAGTTCTCGCAACTGTGTTTATTAATTTTGATAGCATCGCATTCGCTGCTGATGAGCTTGTATTTACAACAGGATACGATTCCATTTCATTCTATTTTTCTTCAAGAGCAATATACTCCTCCTGCAGCTCCCGTAATTCAGTCATTGTGATTGTATTTTTGATTCTAAAAATTTGAATGTATAGCAGATTGGTTGCGAACATTGCATTGATGAAGGATAAAATGAGATATCTCTCATCCACACTTCCAGCCATCTCACTGCATATTGTCTTCCATCTTATGGTTAAATGCTTCAAACTTTCTCCAATTCTCTGCTTTAATCCAAATACATCTTCTATTCCTGGTCGCGAGGAGTTGTTAGTTATATATGCCCCTAAGAATGTAGTCTGTAAATGGTTAAAATATGTTATAGTATTCTTGGGTAGACCCTCGAACCATTTTAGCGCCTCTCATGTTAGACTTGATGCAAAATACTTGAACAACACAGCATCATGATTCTCCCATTGTAACATACATCTCACATAAGCTTTAATGTGTTGAATTGCACAAGTTGTTTCATCAAAGATTCTAGTTAACATAGGCAAGCTGCATTTTGGCAGTATTCCTCCTAATTGTACTTCTTGTGAGAACGGAGTTTTCGCATCTTCTTCTATGGCTTCATCCAATTGTCTTCTACCTCCTTCCCTCCTATTATTCATCATTCCTCTCATTTCTGTCAGTTCTCTTAAGATTTGTTCATTTACCCTGGACGCTGGTTCCATTGGTCTCTTCAATTCTGCTTCTCTTCTCCTGCGTTCTTGCATGTCTTGTGTTGCGAGAGTTTGATTTCCTTCTCCAGTATTTCCTTCTTGTCTTTCTCTGCGATCTTCTCTTTCATTTATTTCATGAATTCGCACACCATTATATCTCTCATTTTCTCCTCTGCGATTTTGCTCACTCCTTATCAATTCTCTTTGTTTCCTTTCGATTTTCCTTTGTATTCTATCATATACTTCATCGATATTACCATTGTTGCGGTTTTGCTCGCGTCTTCTTTCTCGATTATCATGGTTGTTCTGACGTATTGCTTCTTGGAATTATCTTTCCTCCACTTCTTCTCTCAATATCTCTCTCTCTCTCTCGCGCGGGCTAAACGTGCATGTTCAGCATAATGTCTCTCAATTTCTTCTTCAATTACTTGCTCATTTTTGCAATTTTCTCTCCCATGTAATATTCTTCTTCCTTCTTCTTGGTTTTCTTCATCACCTTGGTTATTTCGTTCCTGACGCTGCCTATTTTGTGGAATTTCTCCATGTGGTATGTATCGATCTTCAATCATTTATCTATTTTCACGACGTTCTTCATCTAAATTTTGTACCTCTTGCCGAATATTTCCATCAACATTTTCTACAAATGAGTTTCGTCTTTCTTCCCTTCTAATTGATCTTGAACTTGATCTTGTAGTAATTCTTGACCTTCTATTTTGTAGTCTCATATTCTCCATTCTCAATTCATGATTCTGTCTTGTCAAATTAGCACGTTCTTCTGCTTCTACTCTCCTTTCTTCATGTATTCTTTGTCTCAATTCCTCTAATGCTTCAGTTCTTTCATATCCATGAATTATTCCTCCAATTGCTTCTTCAGCTCTCTCTTCTTGTCTTTCATTTCTTAAATGTTGCTCCTCTTCCGCTTCACCTGCTGAATATTACTGCCATGTGTGTATACTCACTCTATCATAATCCATAGTTCTATTTTGCGCTGGTGTATGCTGAATTAGTTGTTGAATTTGATTTTCTCCATCATTTCTTGTATTTATTCTTGACAGTTCTCCAGTTTCGTTTCTTCTTTCTCCAGCAAGTCTCTTATTCCTACTCATAGTTGTTGGTTGTCTTGAAGCATTTCTTATTCTAGCCATCTCTTCAACCTCAATGAATTGTTGAAAATTATATGAAATCTATCACAAACTCCTCCAAATTCTTTCATATCACAATATTAATTTTTATTCTATCAACAAGGACGAATCCCTGTTTCTAGCGCCAATATGTAGTAGCAGGAAATCCCACACTACACCACTCACAAGAATTCATAATAATCAACACATCTTTAAAAGATTAAGAACAACACTTTTATTAATTGATTCACAGGAATATTACAAGAAATGGAAGAAAATAAGAATACAATCGCTCTATATACTTTCTCTCTCCTAATGACTTGCTCAACACTCGAAAAAGATCTCTCTCCCCTTACGCTTGTTCATCTCTTTATATAGGAATTTACATAGTGGGTAACAGCTAACTTGTCCTTTATTTTAGGATCTGACTTGCGATACTCTCGCAAGCTTGTTAGTGATATTTCCTCGCAAACCTCTTTCGGTCGCAAGATTATCACACTTTCTTCATGTTTATACCACTGTCATCTATTACGTCACTTTCCTAACCATTCTGCAACATTTGTAATGAGTTGTTAAAATTTCGCAAGAGTGTTGTTGTTAACTTCGCAAGACTGTTTCTCATGCGATATTCTGATCCTACAATCCCAGTTCAGGCAAGTTTGAGCATTCAAGATATGTTGCGGTTCAGCTGGCACCTCCCATCTGTTGTTTTGAATAATATTTGCAAGTTCATTTTAACATATGAATTGAATTCAGTTTTGAGAATAAGAGGAGTATTTCCTGCCCATACATCATTCCATATTGAGATTCTTTGACCATTACCAACACACCATTTGATTTTATCTTTCAGCTCATCCCATGCCCATTTCAGTCCAGGCCAAATGGTAGGTTGCTTCAAATTTTCACTCCATTGCCCTTTTCTATTTAAAAATTTTGCTTTAATGAACTTGGCCCAGTCCTCCTCTGAGTTTATTATTCTCCACATCATTTTCATGAGGAGGGCTCTATTAATGATTTCCAATCTTTGAATCCCCAGACCTCCCTCACTATATGTAGTACAAACCTTCTTCCAAGATAAAATAGTGTATTTTCTGGTTTCTCCATCACCTGACCAAAGAAAATTCCTGATGATTCTCTCACAGATTTTAATCACTGAAGTTGGCCATTTATATATTGCCATATTGTAAATTGGAATGCTCTACAACACTGACTTGATTAGCACTAATCTGTCTTGAAATGAAAGAAGTTTCCCCTTCCAAGCTGCTAGCTTTTTTTGCATTAGCTCCACCATAGGCCACACAGATTTAATTTTAACTTTTCCAGGAGCAATGGTTACCCCTAAGTATTTGTCAGGGAAAGATCTTAATTCCATATGCAGTATTTCCTTAATTTGATGTTTTATTAACAATGTAGTTCCATCAATAAACAACTTACTTTTAGTCTTGTTTATTATTTGACCTGAACCTTGTTGATAGTCTTCCAGCAGCTTAGCAAGATGCTCAACACTTCTTTTAGCTCTATTACAAAATATAAACACATCATCAGAAAAAAATAAGTGTGTTGGATGCACTCCTTTTCTTATCACCATTGGGCTTATTAGATTCTCTTGCACCATTTTCAGTATGCATTTACTTAAAACATCTTCCATAATTACAAAAAGAGTTGGAGACAATGGATCTCCTTGTCTCAAACCTCTACCAACTGAGAAAAAACCATGTGTCCCTCCATTTATTGATACTGATATTTTTGCAGACTCAAATAGTATCCTCAACCATTGACACCAAGAATTGGACAAACCATATCTGCTCAGAACTTGAAGTAAAAACTCCCAGCTAACTGAATCATAGGCCTGAGATATGTCCAGCTTCACACCTACATTTCCCCCTCTTCTGGTCTTCTTCATTTCATTCACCATTTCTGAAGCCAATAAAATTTGATCTTGAATGCTTCTACCTTTAATGTAACATGACTGTTGAGGAGTTATTAACTTTTCCATTATAGAACTCATTCTTGTATTGATTATTTTTGTAAAAATCTTGAAACTTACATTACTTAGACCAATAGGTCTAAACTGATCTGGTTTTTTTGCTCCTTCTACTTTAGGGATTAAAACAAGAAAGTATGAATTAAGACCTTTGGGGATAAATCTTCTAGTCCTGCAAAATTGGATTGCTTGTATGATATCATGTTATATAATTGCCCAAAAAGCTCTGTAGAATGCACCAAAAAACCCATCTGGACCAAGGGAACTGTCAGAGTCCATGCTAAATACTATTGCTTTTATTTTTTTCTGCACTTGGAACTGCATCTAGCATTTGTTGATCATCTTTATCAATTATATTTGGGATGACATCCAAGACATAGTCCACTTTTTCCACTTCCTTATATTTAAATTTCTTCTCATAATGCTGAACCAGAATCTCAGAAATTATTTCTGAATTTGAAGTGATTTCTCCATTATTATCTTGAATTTCACTAATAAATTTTTTTTCTTGTCTAATCTTCAAATTAGCATGGAAAAAGCATGTATTAGCAGAACCTTGTTTAACCCATTTTATTCTAGTTTGTTCCTTTAGCATTGAGTTTAGTTGGACTTCTTTTGAATTATAAATATTTTGAGCTTGTACCAAATTGTTCAGGGCCTCAACATCAAATGGATTACTATCAGAAATATGCATAACTTCTTTCTTGAGCTTCGGCTTCCTTAATTTGTTCATTTACATTTCCAAAAACTCTCCAGTTCCACTCTTTTATAATAGCCTTTAATCTTTTCAATTTTTATTGGAATATGTAAGCTGGTTCTCCTACAACCTCTTCTGACCAACTTTGTGTAACTATTTCCATAAAATTTGGATGCTCCAACCACATATTCTTAAACTTAAAAGGGATGTTAGTAGGCTTAGGTATGTTTGCATTTCCACCCAGCAAAGGAGCATGATCTGATGCAATCCTAAGACCACTTTGTATCCCCAGTCTGCAAATTTCTGAAACCATAAATGATTAAACACAACTCTATCTAAATGGCAGAGAATTATGTTATTACCCTGTTGACAATTAGACCAAGAATGAGAAATTCCTGATTTTGGAGCTTGCATTAGTTCACAGTTGTTGAGACAAGAATTGAACTCATTCATTGATCTTCTATTGGGAGTTCTTCCTCCAACTTTCTCATCTGGTGAAATAATAGAGTTGAAATCACCAATTGCTAACCAAGGCTTCTGTAGTTCACTAATTGCTTTCATTTCTGCCCACAAGAATCTTCTTTGAGTTACCCCCACATGAGCATGAATACCAGAAATAAGGACTTCTCCAATGCTTATAGTAATCATCTGACTAGAAATAGAAACTACTAAAGGAGTAGGAAGAGCTTTATTCCAAAAAACCCAAATATTGCATTTTTGATTATTGACTGAATTATAAATTTCCATACTCTGCATCCCTGGAAGATTTAGCTTATTGCAAAAACTTAGAGTGCACATAACTTTTGGTTCTGCTACAAAAACTACTAAAGGTTGAAATTGATTTATTAATGTCCACAACTTATTCTGGGCCCTAGCTCTTCTAAGACCCCTTAAATTCCAAAAAAGAACTTTCATTGTTGAGATTGGAGGTTTTTAGTACCTCCTTTCCCTTGATTTTTCCTAAAATTGTATTTACTTGGAAGTTATTGAGTATTTACCTTAGAGCCTCCAGTACTTTTTTCATTGGAAGATGAACTTGTTTTAGATGCTGCTGGTTTTTGGATGATTCTAGACCAAGAAGTAGATGGCACTCTTTCTTCTGAGACTGAACCATCTTTGCCATTAATATACTTTATGACACTTTTATCCACTGTATTATCCTCTGCTATTTGTAAAACTTTTGTTGGATCAAGCACTTAACTACCAGCCACTTCAATAATAGTTTCCTCATCATTCAAAGATCCAAACATTCCTGAATTAACTTTAATCACATCAATAGTCTGTTGAATGGACTTTACTTGATTATTAATTTGAGTCACTGGTATATCACAAATATCAAATTTCTCTAATGCAGTAAAGGAGCTTGTTCCTGCACCCTTATCAAATTGCCTTATATAAGTATTTTCACCATTTTTTGGAGTCCCAAATTCTTGTGATTTGCTAACATTTGTGGAAATATTCACTGCATCTTTTGGAGTTGCCTGTGCATTGTTAACTTATGTTAAAGTTCTTGATGCTCTACGTTCAGATTGAAGGTGCCCAATAATCTTACAATTACCACAAAACTTTGGTATTTTAGTTAAAATCACATTTTGCATAAAACCTCCAAACTTAATCTTAATCCACAATTTATTTGGAACCTTTTTTGCTAAATCAATATTAATGAGCATCCTTGCATAATAACCATTCTCATAATTCAATGTAGCTTCATAAATTTTGATTGGTTCTCCTAAAGCCCTTCCAATTGTAAACAAAGTTTTCTCATCCTAGAATTCTAAACTCATACCTGGAAGATGAACCCAAATCATTGCAGATGATGTTCTATGATTTTCTGGACAAAAATTTGGAATCCGATTTTGAATCCACAGAGTTTGATGAAAAACCTCCCAGTTCCCTGCTTTGATATAGTTCTTGTCATAATCATTATCAAGTTTAATAGTGAAGAAGCCTTTTCCTAATGGAATCATTTTACACTGTCCTGTTAACTTCCATTGATTTTTTAAGTTTGAACAGCATCATCAAATTTAATTCGAAGTAAATCAAGACGCCCAATGAGAGAAAACTTCCAAATAGCACACCGTTCATCAGTTTCAGAGATTAAATCAATCAATGGACTCTCAATAGGAGTATGAATGAAATCTACCACAGATGGATCCATTTCTAGATCCAAATTAGTTCCCATGAAAATTATTAAGTAATACCTTGAATTTAATATTTATAAGTACCTGAAGACGATTTTTAACCACCAATCATGAGATCTGTGAACAAAAACACCTGAATTAATGATGCAAACCGATGAGAACAAATAAGTAAATGAGGTTTTTAGAACTGAGTTCGTCGCCGATTTCCAGAGCTCAACTCAGCCGATCTCTAAAAAAACCATTGAATCTGACCTTCACAGCTAACTTTTTTAAGTTGTCCCACTCAAAATATTTTTTGCAGTATGCAGATCTTACCTGGATCAGATTTTGTAGAATGTGGATATTGTTGTGTCATACCTAACATTTCTTGATTGATAACACTATGTTCTTCATCTATTGAACTGTTTTGATCCGAAGTTTGAACTATCGTGTTGTGGAGATATAAATTTATCTTTGTATTATTCTCAAACTCTAATTGTTGTCATACGAAAAATCGGTTATTTTCTGGGTTTATGTAGCGGTAAGCCTTGTTATCATGTTTGTTTATACATCTTATTTTTGATGACATCTTATGATTCTTATGCTTGTTATTGAGTGTTTAATATGTGGAGGTCTAAAAAATTTTTTTGATGAGTTGAAGAATTTTTTTTTGCATTGTTGATTTCGTCAATGTCATGAGATTCTACGCTAAACGTGATGCCATTCCAATCTTTGTCTAACTTTTTGTATTGTCTAAACTTTGTCAGCTCGTATTTTGTCTTCTTTTTTATTTCATACATACGATCCTATTGTAATAAACTTTAACCAAATCTTTTGTAGACTCATAAAGCTCAATCGGATAATATTGTGATAACTTGATATTGTTCTCTTTGTATATACTTTTCCAATCATTGCAGCCTACGGCCGGGGCTCAACCTCTATCGATTTTTTTATGTTGTTTTGTCCACCGGTCCGTAACCTCTCATAATATTTTAGTCAATATGTAAGTTAATTGGGCTCAATAGAACCGGTACTTAGATAACCATGTTATAATATCGTTTTTAGTAAGACGAATTCTTTTGGAAAATAGTGTATGTTCCATTAAGATTATCCACTTTTAATTAGAAAAATAAGTTAGATTTGCAAACCTAATTATATTAATTAGGGAACTTAGTCACCACAAACTTAATGTTAGTAGTGTTTAGGATTAGTGGCTAGGTTAGGGCTAGCTTTGTCCCTAACCACAGCCTACGGCAGAACCTCAACCTCTTCGGAAAAAATAATAATAATTGTGTTTTATGGTTTGTTTTTTCACGTTATTGAAATAAATGCCTGGTTGATTAGTTTATCTCCGTAGGATTAGTTCATAAACGATTGCAATAAAGGATTTTATTATAATTTATTTTCTTTCTTTACTATCACTTGTTATAGATTAAAGTTGTTGGGAGTCAACAAAATGTCGAGATCAATCATATAGTCTAACCCAATTTGGGTTAAATCTTGGGCAAAAACATTTGTCTACCCTCCTTTCCATCTAATGATTAATGATAGTGCAAAAACTTTAATGTGCCGGCAATAAAAGAATAAAATACCATTCATTACTGAAACTCATCACGTACCCCAAAAAGTAAGTAGCATAAGCTTGCAGTAGACGAACTCCATGCATCAAACGTAAAAAAAATTTAACAGAACATTGGAATCATTAGATTATTGAAGAAGAAGATGGAAATTTACCTGATCTTGGATTTTAGCCTTCTATCTCCTCTATCATGACAATTCAACTCAGTAAAAAATATGAAGTCATCAACGATAAAGAATAAACATATAAAACTGAAATTGGATAGAGCTCACATTAGAAGATGTTGGAAAGACCTGGCCACGGCCGAATGTAGTAAACAATGTGATTTTGAACTTGTGGTATAATTTTGTCTCTTAATGACTTGGAGAAACCTTTTCTCCATTACAACTCTTATTAATACCATTAATGCTTGTTTGGCATCCTCTCTCCACCATGAAACTTAAGCCAACATAATGGTTGGCATTGCTTAGATCTTCTTGAACTTTTTCAGTTTCTGCAGACAAAGAAGTAGGCAACCTCTCTATTGCCAATCTAGTTGCTATCTCAATGTTCTTAGAATCTTCACCAACTTATATAACATAACCAAATAACAAACTAAATAGTGCACATCTCAAATAAAAACAGAAAATAACACTTCAACTATTTGTAAGACACGGTTAAATATCGGCAATTGGACCTGACGTGAATCGAACACGTAACCTTCTGACATGGAGTCTGACGCGCTACCATTGCACCACAGATCCATGATTTAAAAGACTGGTCTTTAGTATAGGATAGATACAGCTAGAAAATCGAGCTTTAAATGAACTACATATGCCATAATAAGATAAGAATAAATACCTGGACGTGATTCAGTAGTCCTTTCTGCATTAAAGTTGTTGAGTAGGTTCCGCCAAAAATATTAAATTCTCACAGTTTAAAATTTTCAGATTTTGAAGCATGCAAATTCGTTAAGCTAATGCAGCCAGTAACATTAACAACCTCAAAAGCTGTTACGACATCCAGTTATTCCAAGAAAAAAATATCAGATATGAGCTATTATAGATAATGTCGAAAAAGAAAGGATGTCACCACACTGAGTTTTATAGCAGGACTTGGCCGAGAATTCTCCTGAATAAAGGATTTCATCAGACGTGCTTGAATGAATTGAACTAATTCCATATTGAACTGGACATCTTCAAAATTCAAAACCTTCTTCATTCGGCATGAAAGGAGATTCTTCTAGTATTAATTGCTAAATTTCTAGTATTGATTACTAAAATATATTGTTGCCTTCTAGCCAAGCCCTATTATTCCGATGCCCTGATATCCATCTCAAGACCTTTAGGGACCTGAAATAAGCATAATGAACAAAATCAAAAAAGAAAACATAAGTACATGATTATATCAAGATACACACGAACTCTATTTATGTAGTCATCTGATTAGATATAGAGTAAGTAGAGTGCATAAAAAATCTACTAACCTCACGCATAAATATAACGTTACAAACTTCAGCTTTTCTAAAAGTAAAGAACAATAGTTCTCCTAGTGCCTTCGAAACAATTAGTTCCACTGCAGCCTTTGCAATAGGATAAAGGGACATTAATATGTTTATACAGAACCAAGTGATCAACAATTAAAAAAACAATGACATTATGATCCGTTAGACTACAACAATGGGAAATATTATATGTTTTTTCAGACAACACCTTTTTTGGTTGATCCCAAGTGACATTATATCCAAGTCTATTATTCTGACATACATAAATGAATAGTGGCAAAGAAAAAGGTTGACACATCTTACTGGTATAAATCGAATAAGCAGGCCCTTAGAATCAAAAAAAAAAGGAAAGGAAAGGAAAGGAAAGAACAGTAAAAACCATAAAAAGCCTAACCAAACAAATAAGAAAAGAAAGCAAAAAACCATATTACCGAGAAACATGTTGGAAAAACAGGTTCCTTCCCGTTGTACAACAGGTTCGAAATGCTTCCTATCACATTGACCCTACTATTTAGCAACAGTTGATCTTGTACAAAATTTAAATTTCAACTCTTTTGTGATCTTCAAAAATTATTGTCTAAATATAGCTATATGAATTACCAAAAATGTAAAGAAAAAAAGGAATTAAATAGAACTTCGAATTTGCAGGGCACAAAACCATTTTGATAACTACCTCTTTTGCTGTAAATTTGGTTGTTCTTTGGTGACAACTCGGAGCACAGACCTACTCTGACGCAATACAGTTGTATGCCAAACAACCTCCATAATTTATAAAGTTCGAAGATTGAAAAAGAAAATCCATGAATCACTTTCAAACCACAATAACAAATCACCATCTACAATTCAGCAACACATTAAGAGCTTAGTAGTAAGAATCACTCAATAAATACGACTATTCATGTATATTTGACCGGAACTAAAACCATACCTACATTTTTTTAAAAATATTTCTACCTTTACAATTTCGCACAACACCCTAAAAATAAGCAAGACGTATAAATTTAATTGTGAACCAAACATATGGAAGACTTGTATGTATTATCGCAAATCAAAGAAAGTTACCTTGATATGGAGGAAGCCAAAGTTGTAGCAATTGGATCAATCTGGACACTGCTCAATCCGGGATAATAGTTTTCATCATAGCAGTCAGTATGGAAGTTAAGACAGTGTGGTAATATTTTGATGCTCTAGGAGCTTCTAATACATCAATACCAAGAGATACGCCCATCCCAACAAAAAATACGGATATGGTTGAATGGTAAAATATCTTGGCCCGCTCTTTCATACTCACTTTTATTCAACTAACGCTGTCATGCAGTTAGCCTTGTTGTTTGGTAGAATCTGCAAAACATGACAGACAAAACGAATCAGTAGATGCTCATCATAAAAATCGTACAGAGCAGATGCTTCAAACTGGTCTAGTATATGTAAGAAGCGATAAATGAGACCTCGATTCGAACACCACTGCCTCGTAATAGGACAATGTTACAAAAAAAACTCCCCCCTTCAACAAAATGTTTTAAATTTAATTGGAGAACAATCAGAAATTTAGACTTTTGTTGAAAAATACCATATTACAGTTCTCATTATTGGGCCATCATGATTCCACACCTTTCCTAAATGGTTTTAAAACTTCTGGTTCGTGATTGCAGTTGTAGAAAATGAAGCGATAGACCTTTCGCTCCTCTTAAATTTCTAGGAGTTTTCCCATTAAAAAATAGATAATATAGAGCATATATAATGGGATAAGATGAAAAATACTTGAACAAAACCCATGAATAAGCAAGAAAAGAAAAGAAAAATTACTTATAAAATCCTAAGTTTCAATAAAATTTCAAGGATTTCATCAGTCTGGCTTCTAACTCTATGTTCAACCTTCCAGTAGCATTTCCACAAGAATCTCAGTCACACAAATCAATAATTAATTCTCCCCCAACAAAACCTTAATAACCGAATCAATTCATCAAAAAAAAAACCTAAGAAAACAGAAAATACTCGAAACAGATGCACGTAATACCTCAATTAAAGACCTTGCATAATTGAATTGCCATTTCCAGTTGAAAGTACAGTTGCAGAAGATGAAGGAGGAGTAACATAAACTCCAGCAACAGTTGATCCACTTGTAGTATGTGCAATAAAATATTTCATGTATCTGGTCAGGACACAACTCGAGATCTATCCAAACTAAAGTTACTAAACTGAATGGTACCTGTGCTAGCCTGAGGAGCCGGGAGAAAAGCTTTTAGGGAATCTTCATCCAGAAGAGGTGTACCTTCAATTTCCTTCACCTTCATCTGGGAGCTAGATACATCATACATAAAATAGGTTATTAACTTAATTCAGGAACATAAACCACTATTCCATGAACACCTAGTAGAACAAAAATTCAAGATAAGCACTTACGGGAATACTAAAAGATAGGTGTTCCCTGAAAAGCCAATTTTAGAACCACAACTATAATCCCCACGTAGAGGACATTACGCACCAGTGTTCCCATGCCTCCTAAAAATTTGGTGTTATACTATCACATAAACTATGAATATAGTAATAAAATGATCAAATCATTACATGAACTATGACTATGAGGCGGTCGCATCTTGTTAATTTGTTACACATCGAATTCATTGGTGGGAGTTGCCAAAAATTTCTCACCTATGAAGATTGAATTAGTAGTAGTACCACCAAGACAACAGAGTGCTTGCTCCGTAGATTGCTAGCTTCGAGATGGATAAATGAACACAACCCGCCGATGGCCTTGACCATTGCATTTAGCATCCCAATTCGAGTTGTAGCGATTATCCAGATCATCTTCCATATTCTTACTACCTAACGAAAAGAAAAAAGTTACAATGAGATCTTCATTGTGGAAGAGTGCTACAATGTACATAGATTTCTCTATTGTTCCACAAACATATTCCCACAATCAAGCTTACATAAATAATAATCAAACTTACGTTCCGATGATTTTGTTCTTCTCATCTAACAAAAACATAAATTTGAACCTTCCAAAAATCCTAAAGCAATTTAAAAGAATGTCTAAGAATGACATTTCAAAACGGTCCAATTCTTGCTGCAGAAGCCTATTCGATCTCTTTATCTATATACCTCGGAATTAGCAGCTTCAATTGCAAAGTGGATGGAAATATCTCTAGCATTAGTTTAGGAAAAGTGACAGGCTTTCATTTTCCATCAAGTGATGAACTTGTAGAAATTATTTTCCTATGAATAAATTAAGAAATTCACCCCAAAATGAGAAAAAAAAAAGTCACCGTAAGCGAGAATTGATTGTTTCCGTGACCTAATAATTTAAATATCAGAATCTCTAACCTCGAACTTCCAAATAATGTTTTTAGGAACCACCTTTTGAGTTTTATCTATAAAAACAACTCCGTCAATTAGATTCTAGCATGTTATGCAAAAACTGCATAAGGACTTCTCGGAATGTTAATGACATTGTATATGATAAACATGCCACTTAACACATCTGTATGTGCTTCTAAATCTAGAATTATAGACTTCAATTACAACTATGGTTGTTTTGACCACCTTAAACCTCAAAACCTTGAACAAAATACACATGTAGTTTAAGGTCATAGTCAAGTTTAAGCCTTAGTCCTTCCCAGCACAAAGAAAAATAGTTAAAGCTGAAAATGCAATCATTCATATACCTTCTGTTTCACTCTTACATTCCTAAGGACCCAATTTCAAAATCATCATGCCAAAAACACAACTTCATAAAATCTAATTTTATATAAAATCTATAGCAACGACCTTCCATTCTAACCCAGAACCGAAACCTCTTAAAAGACCATAAGAATAATCCCAACAAAACTAAGTATCTATATAAATTTCTCAACTCTTGACACTCAGCATAACAGACCCTCAAAAGTTAAGTTGAAATTAGAGCAATAGTAAATCTGGTTTAAAAACTGTATGCCCATCATTAGCATAACAATCTGTTGATATTAAAAAAGAATTGAATTGCAAAGAAGATTACCTTTGTCTATCAAACATCAATAACCATAAAAAAAAAAACTTCCAAGATGTGTCAATACTTCTGGTATCTTCACTACCACAAACCTACAAAACACATATAATCAAATAATCAAACACACTTGAGTGTGGGAGTTTGAGACAAAATAAAGAAGAAACACTCATAAAAACAGAAGAAAAAGTTCCTAGGTCTAGAGTTCTTAGACAATTCTAAGGTTAGCTATCAATCAACAGGGGCATTGATAACATACGATGAGAAAGAAAGAGGTTCAACTCTAAACCAACCAATCCAATGGAATTAGTTGAATAAAAATTATCTGAAAAGATTGAAAGTTTGATTCTAAATACCTGCAACTGATTGTTAGATACAGAAAGACCTACCCAACAACCAATAATGTCAGATTAAAAGTTCAATTCCAAACTCTTCAATGTTATAAACTTAGCTTCCCAAATTTCCTTCAAAAATCATGCAAATATCGAAACCCTAGATATCATATAAATTGATAAATTAGGGATTGCTGCGAGATCCATACCTCTTCAAAGAACTACAATATTTTCCTCTTGAAGTTCTGCGAACCATACAAAAGATCTGTAATTTCGTTAACAAAATTGCAGATACAAAAAAATCAAAGCCACAAAAAAGAGCATCTCAATAATTCGAAGAAAAAAAGCGTATAAAGAACCAAAACCAACCTAAGTAACACCCCTTACACCCACATTCACCTTACTCCCACTATCAAAAAAATCATCCTAAGTGACGCCCCTTGCATAAAGGTAGTCACATTGAACACGAATTGCAAACATCCGCAACTTAAGTGCAGATATTTCGAAGATGATCCCCATTGCCCTGCAACAGAAATATGCCACAGCTAAGATTACATTGATGACCCTATAAGAGACTTGCAAGAGACGACAGTCTGTAAGAAAAATGTTGCACATATTAAAGATCAAGGAAAAGACCACAACACCTGAAACTTAACAGTACATAAAAAAAAATTAAAATTATATATTCGATTCCTTTAGGTGGGATTTATATACTAAACTGAAGACAAAAACCTCAATTACCAATTTAATCTTATCAATTCCAGTATCAACAAATTTTTAATGAGTCAAATACCTACAACTCAAAAGCTTAATCGATACTTAAGATTTTTAAGAGGCTTGATATTTTCTCAAATTAAAATTACATCCACAATGCATGGAACTAAATCTTAATCAAACAATTTAAGGTGGTTCTATCAAAGGATATATTGATATATTTGATTAGAATATGGTAATTATATGCAATGAGAAAAAAGGCCACATGCTTTAATTATCCACAATTCATAGTACTAAATCGATATTGGTCCTGATAAAACACAAAAACATGGTAATTACCTGCCACAAATGTAATTAGAATATGGATTCAAAAGCATGACTCAAGACCACCGCATTTAGCATCAAAATCTACGCATGGAAGACCTGAAGAGCATTACCGGTAAGCTGTAATCGCACATCACCAGACGTAATAACAGTATCTCTTACTGGTTTTACTCCCTATGTAACCGTAACGTGAAAGTATACCAATGACTTATGGGACGTACTTCTTCCGTGCATCTGCAATGTGAAAAACATCATATTGTTTTTAAGATAAATTTATCAATGCAAAACTTGAAACGAAAAGTAAAGATTTATAATGATCACCAGCATTAGCCTTCCACTTTGTATTTGCCAAGATATTTTCTGAAGTTGGACTCTACAAACAACGAACACACAGTAAATATTAAGTCCAACTTGATTACTACTCTAAATATCAGAAATTAGAGGTTTGAATTTAAGAAAACATACTTTCCACTATCTTAGTTTATACAATTCACACCATTCATTCATGCCACACCACCTCTGTTAACAAATATGATAGGTTACCATCAAAGCAATGGTTGTAATGTCAGTCCAGTCAAATATTTATCCTACAAATAAAACCTACAAAACTCAAAATTCGAAAATTAGAGGTAATCAACACCTAATCAATTGAATCCCAAATAACTAATAAAGAAGGATTCCCCCGAATCAGAGATAACAAACACCGATTCAGAAGAAGATTATAAAATTAAAATTACACTAAAATAGTAATAGAACCACTGAAATTAGAAAAGCCAAGAATTTTGATTTTGTTTGAGGATCAACGGAACCTTGATTTGAGACCCATTTCTTTCTCATGGCAAACTAAATCAGAGAAAAACGAAAAGAAAAAAATACCTTCATTAATGAAACCCTAGGTTTCAAATTCATTACAAAATCAATCACCAAAATCTCTCCTTGCCAGTGATAGAAACCCATAATTATCTGAATTCATGACTCAAGACCACCGCATTATGTTATTCAGCTGACTATGGTTTTCAAACAAACAACTGAAATCAACAAAAAAAAAATGAAGATGTCGCAGGGACTTGCTCAGTATGAGAGAAGATGATGATGTATTTGAATCACTATTGATGCTCGAGAAGGAAAATAGATGAAGGTAAATAGGTGACGGGAAAGAAATTGGTGGCAAGGTTGAAGAGAAAATAGGAGGAAAAAATAGCAGGGTTAGGTTTCTCAATTGCGTTTCAATCTTGCTCGTGGTTTTGAGAAAAAAGAGATTACCTCAAAAATACGGTACATACGGGTTAAATTATCCAAAACAGAATCGACCCTTTCCCAGTCGTCCAACTCAGACTCTATCCGGATGATCCCGACCGCCGGATGACAATTTTCGGTATATCCTGTCCACTAATTGACTCTTTGATCAAGGAGACAAAGTGCACCTTTTTTTATAACAATGACTAGGTATCACCGGGGCCTTACGACCCCGGCTCAACCTCTCATTTTAGCCTTAAGTATATTTTAGTTAATGTATTTAAATATTTAAAAATCCTACAATTTGGTCAATTATATACAATAAATACTTTATTTTTTTTTGCAAAATATAGATAGCTTGTGTCATTTCAGGGTACTCATACTTCAATAATATCAGTAAACACCTAATAACATCAGTATTGATAGAATCAGTCAATATTTAGGCACACAGTCACATCAAAAATATATTTTGAAAAAAATAACAATCACTTAGATTTAATTTCATATATATTATTTCCAAATGAATATGAGGAAATCCACATTTCTGAAATTTAATCTTGAAAACGTGTACAACCACTTAGCCAGATACTTTTTATTTTTCGATTTATGCCAAAGTGATCTCTTTTTAACTTAAAGACATCATCTATCAAATCTGGACGATCATATTGATATTTTCGGATCTCGTCTTTGATCTCCACTCAACTGAGATTCATAGCCATTATTTGGAAGATCTGTAAGTGGTGATTAAATGTGTGATAGCCATTAATCTTGATATATCTCAATTATATGGCTGGGACCACCAATAAACGTCGACGACATGATAGGTCCTACCTTTTCATTGGGTTTCATCCCATCGTCTACCAATTTTTTATGCTAATATAACGATCTACGTGCAACGTATTTTGTATTTTCTTGAGATAGTATAAACGATTTTGTTCAGTTGATTCTCTTGAAAAAGTTCTTTTGCTCTTAGGAAGGTAAAATATTCAATGAACCTCTAGAAAAAACAAAATGATAAAACTATTGGAGAGTCAATTGAGATTTAGTATACTCTCCTGTAGCAGGGTCCAGGTTTTTTATGAAGGGTTTCCAACTCATGTCACAATATGAAAATATCATGATGTAGTTTAAGGGCAAGTGTGTAGGATATCACTCAAAATTTGGAAAAATAAATAAATTTCTTCCTTCAATTGGAATATAATATCCCTTAGGATGGGTACTTGAGAACTTTTTTCCAATAGAATTACCAAAACTTCTTCAGTCGTTGGCAGGTTGTAACACCTTTCATGTGTGAATTTTTTATAACGCATGATAACTTTCGCATTCTTCTAGGAAGGACTAACCTTCTTAGAATCTAATATGCTGAAGTATACTTGGAGTAGAATTTATTATACAGTGATAGAGTATCCTGAACTACCTCAAAAAAATATTTGTTAACTCTGTGCCACCCAGGTAGTTAGTGATTGTTTATTAGATTTTTTCCTTCATCCGGTACCAATTCTCCTCACTCGTATTTTTAAGTTCCTCATCTATTGAGAAGCACTTCAGACACATGCTCTTTAGAGATCTTTTATCCAAATCACAACCAAGAATGATAAATGCATTTAAACCATTATATTCTCAGATATGAACATGAAATTATCTGGAACAGGGATTCATATAAAATTCTCAAAGCCAACGTAGATTCAAGCAAAAAATAGAATCTTCAATTTTCCATGAAGGCAATTTCTCGGAGAGTGGTTTCTTTTGGATATACAACAGTCTTTTATTGATCCAATTCAAGGATCCCCTTAAGGAGCATTTAAATTCAATTTTTCCAAGATAATGATAGATAGATAAGTCTGGAACAGTATTCTGATTCACATTACTTTGTGTATCTCTGTCACTTTATTTATTCGATGGAACGCTAAAATCATTCGATGTAAAACCTTGAGCGCCAATTAATCAGTACACGAACAAATATGCATGCAACTAATATCGAATCCATGAGGACACATGTTTAAAAGTATAAAACTAACCAATCATTTTCTAGAGAAACGATGTCTGGGTGTAGGTTAAACTCAAAGTGACTACAATTAGCTCTACATGATCAATAATAGTGCCGGTAATCTCATCGTTATTCGGGTTGTTTATATTTCTAGGTATATTAATTTTCTACCAAACCAATATTCTTAGGCTCCTGGGTATTTGAAGATAACAAATTTCACAAACGTAAATTTTTTTAGATTCTTAACGCAATTCTTAAGAAAACATTATTGCATGAATTCTTTGAATATCTTATAAACATTTTTCAACAATATAAAAGCCCAAATAACTTAGTGTGAACCATAAGAATATAAAATGTAAACATAACTCTACAAATCAGTAGATGTTTTGTATTCATTGGAAAAATGTATTTCTTTCCGAATTGTTTTTTCGCACGACGTGCTTGCTGGGAAATTCGCCATTATCAATATAATAATAATAAACAAAGTATTTCAAAGTCATCGTCAAAAAAATTATAAGGATACGAACATTCAAACTTGACACTACGGATCAGTTGATGTTTTGTACTTCTTGGAAGAAACATTAATTTCTAAAGGGTTTCTTTCGCACGGCGTGCTTGCGGAACAATTCATCGATTAATAATATAATAATAAACATAGCATTTTAAAGTTATTATCAAAAAAGTGGCGCCAAACAATGATAAAAACATAGAACACTAATGTTATGGATCTACATATATTTGATGGAAATATGTTGACTCCACTTCTACAATTTTCTCCATTCTCCACGCTGAATTGATCCATTCATTTAGTGCTCTTGTAGACCTGATTATTCGTTAAATCAGGTTGATTGGTCGCTAATTCTGACAGACTATTAAATATTTTGATGAAGGGATGGAGGAATAATCTACCCATGTTCCTAAACAATTCAATATAAAAAGTAGAAACATACATTAGCTTATTTCTCTTGGTTATTGAATGGTTGTTGTTCTGAAGTCCCCATGTCTCCTTCTGATTCCTTTTCCCGGCATGTGTTATAGGTAAATGATCCTGATATATCAGCAAAACTATTACATAATCACGTTACATAGTTCACAAATAACTACACTACATGTATAAATTTATTACATGCATAATAGTCTTCAATAACAGATAGCTAGCAACCACATCTAACTTTAGTTCGCGTAGATTAGATATGTAAATCTGGATTATCCTCCGCTGCAAAAGGTATGTTAGACTATTGTCCCCGTCGTTCATCAATTTCCATATGTTGTTATTGACCTTTTCTTTCATGACGTCTCCGCTGCCTTATCATCCTTTTTTAGTGTAACCGAGAAAATAATTCTTTGATGACATTTTCATTACAGAAACTCAGAGCAAAACATCATAATTATTTGGAATATATGAGACAAAGGAATAACACATGTACTCAAACGCACCTATATATTGAGCTTTTATATTGCAATATCAAATTCTTGTCATTCCTATGTTGTAGCACCCAATCCCCAAAAGTCTTGCATTCGTCTTAAGGAGGATCCATTGACATGGTTATTCTACCATAATCTTATAATTTTGATGTCATTTTTCTTATAAAAAATACATGGGTATATGGATTTAAAGTTCATTTTTAGTGATATGTTGCCCGTACAAAACTTAATAGTTATACCCAAATTAGTACATTCGGGTCTACCATATCTCACCATTTATTGTTTTCAATTTCACCCGTTAGGTTTTGAAAACCGGCCTCAAATACATTATTTCTTGGGTTTTAAAAGAAAAAAATTTACACTATAATCGTAAGAGTGTGAAATAATCATGTCAACGGATTGTCCCTGTTTTGATCAAGTTGACTGTTTAGAATATCCAGTGTTTTCTATGCATATCTTGTATTACGGTATATTTATTTTATAATTTTTCTATATGGAATGTAAAGTTATAATTTCATAAAAAAGAGGGAGGATTCATGGACACTCTTAGATGGACACTATCATACATGATTAGTGTCATTTTCTACGCAAAATCCAAACGACGATGAATTTGAATATGATATTTTGATGATACGTTCTTATTATAACACTCTACATTCCTACCAAGAATGAGCATAGTTCGAGGCGTATAGCACCATCATCTACCCCTTTGAATATCAGCCTTTAAAAATTAACGGTTGAAATTAAGATCGGTAGATGGTTATGATGGTAATTCAATCCAACCCAATTAGGATTATTAATTGCGATCATTTGGACAATTGTATATATGAATAAAATTCGAACATAAGTCATTTGTTTTTCATGTAACTGTCCGAAGTAGGTATCCCTAAGAGAATTCTAATTCTCTTTAGAAAGTTTCATGTCTTTGGGAAAGAAGACAATGTAGAAGTATATAGAGTTTGCATAATTTTGGTATTATGTATGATAATTCTTATTTTTATTATATGTGATCTAAATTTGAAGAATTCTAATTCACTTTATAAAGTTTCATGTCTTTGGAAAAAAGAAAAGAAAAAAAATGTAAAAGTATATAGAGTTTGCATAACTTTGGTATTATGCATGATAATTCTTATTTTTATTTATATTTGAAGAATAATGTTCTTCTGCTGATAACTGGGATGGGTTAGTACCTCACTAACATAATTTTATACAACAAACTAAATCAGAAAAACGTTTTATTTTGAGTTACAATTGTTCGTTAACGCAAGCATGATTCTGTTGAAAATCACTAAAACATCTTCAAGCATTATCATGAATTTTTGCTCTTCTTTCCCTTTTCTTCGTTGCTATCTGAAATCCAAATGTAATAAAATACTCTTCGACATTAGACGATTTTAAATTTAAAAATACAATTACATGACACTAAGATCTTATTTTATTCGGCACACTAATTACGTTAGCCTAGGTTCATAAAAAGCCTAACCAACTAACTACATTTAGATGAGATATTTCGAGAAGTCATTGGGGATACTACTAAAGTAGGTAACACGCAAGGCTCCCAATAACTCAAGAACCAATCAGTTTAAGAAATTATTAGAAAATAATGACTCACCGACGCTATCTCTATTTTTTTCTTTAATGTCAAATCATGCATTATTACAATCAAAATCTCTCGGAAGCAATCACAAAACAATGAGATTTAGCATCAGGTGAGTATGCAATTTTGAGACAAACTTCATTTCATGGACACATAACCTGTAATCGTATTAATCAGCCAGCGATGGTCTTGAAGACATACAGATTTACATGAACCTAACGTTGGCTCATGATCTTAATAGTTTCCTTCTTAGTTCTAATATAAATTCACCAGCAAGCCTATCATCACCCTAGGCTTGCTAATTTCGGTGGCAGCTCAAACAAATTTCTGACTAATTGAAGTATTTAAAATGAACAACTGTCTTGACCAACCTTCCCGCCTACACAAAATAATAATTTCAAAGACCTGTCAATTCCCAAGTTGAGATCCAACACCAAGGCATGAGTTAGCTAAAAGTGGCCTACAACGTCCACAAATACGCAAAAAAATACCCTGAAGTAAATGAGGAAGCAACTAAGCTGATTACCTATTTACCACGTATTACAATGATGCAGTTGGCTAGTACTTTATAGGAACCATCTTCACCTCTCTAATAATACATCTTATTTACATCAAAGCAAATAGGGTTCAGATAAGTTACTAACCAATTTCATAAATTGAATCAACTACGATTATTCCATTCAATGCAGTGAATTATGCAGGAGCTACTCCTTGTTTTTTTGAGTATTTTCTCAATTGATGCAACCAAATGGTAACTTATAGAACCACCATAAATTCTCTTATTCACCAAAGAGAAGATAGTTCGCACATGTTACTGATACTGACCAATTCAAAAAATCAGATTTAACTGTTTCCAAAAAATATGATCTTTGCAATGAATGTAGGCCATTGTTTGCATGAAACACCATTAGGGTCAAAAAAGGAAAATGGAGGCTGAACAGCACAGAAAAAAGCAGGTGGAGGACCTCCTCTTCTTTTCTGAGATAAATTAGAATTAAATAGTAAAGTTGTCTCATATCTAAATTATTTGAGTGAAGGAAAAACCAAGAACATCAGCCGCGTTGCCTGAATATAAGGGCCTCCTCTGCACCGTAATGGCAGTTCCTATTTGTGGTCATTTCTGGTTGTTACCACTCTTTAAATTGCAGCTTGGAAGTTGCCTAACTGGAGGCCCTTCCTCATCTTACAAAAACATTCAACATATATGTCAGAAAATTAGTATGCTAATTGGGGTGTATCCTTGGTCAAACTTGTTCGACAGCTAACAACCACCTCAAATGAGTTCTACTTCTAATTAAGGGAGTAGGTACTAACTACACCGGTACTAAAAAAGAAAAGAAAAAAAAATTATTAATCAACCCATGGTAAGGAAGTGTATTTTTATTGTTTTAAATTTTCAAGAAAACCAAGCAAGCGCCACTATATGACCATGTCTACAATAACTACTATGCTTTAAATCTTGATGGATCGCATCTCAGAAATATGAGCAAGATGGATAGATATTTAACCTAAAAATATATTAATTGATTGAAAAAGTGTATAATGTTGAGCTCCAAATCACATAAATTTTCACATACAAAGAAAAAGCATAGGAACATTCACAAACTTCTTCAACTATCTTTTTACATATTTGACAGTTAAATAACCAAAACCGAATTATGGTATCCATAACCCTGTCGTGGCTTTCGCGACATGGCTTCTTGAAGGCAATGTCAACAAAACTCCTGATGTGATAACATCGCCAATGGGATAATGAAATTACTAATGCATATGCATGTTAGGTTGTGTAATGCTTACCTCTTCCCCAACTTATTTTTCCAGTTTTCGAACATCACTTTTATAGTAAATTTCTCAATTTAGTATTATAGTATGGAACTATTGATATTGGCTATTGCAGCAGGCTTTGCACAAAAATTAAACATGAAATGGCAAAGATCACTAAAATGCAAGGTTTGAGGTTGTTAAAATTAGTCGTACACTTTCCGATAATCTCCACCTTTTTGAAATCTAGACTTTTGGATCCAAGTGCTATATAGTAAGGATCAAGTGCAAGTAGGGGTGTACATGGTTCGGTTTGGTTCGGTTTCAAGCCAATCCAAAACCGAAACCAATACTCTCGGTTTCTTAAAATGAAAACCAAACCAAACCATTAACCATTGGTTCGGTTTCTTAATGGTTATAGCCGGTTTCGGTTTCTTCCATTGGATATCGGTTAACCAGCTACTATGTCAGTTTCAGGAAACTGACAGTTCAAATATAATGAAAAAAAAACATAGTTCAAAGTTTATAAAACCAACCTACAGCTACAGGCTACAGTTATAGTTCAAAGTTTTCAAATCTAAGAAAATATACGATTACATCATCTTTCAGTTTCACAGAAACATATATAAAAAAAACAAACTAAGCCATAGCAGCTAAACATCACTACGCCTCCACAAACTCAAGTGATAGCTTCTGATTTTCCAGGGTTGTTGACTGCATGTATGAAAATGGCAAGCAAGTAAGCAACTGATAGACTGATAGTTACAAATTTAGAATCTAATCCAGTTAGAAATTCAGATTTTCCAGGGTTGTTGACTGCATGTATATGAAATAATAATGATATGTGGTGGTGGTGGATAATGCTATTGGAGTCAGGTGAGATGAATTACCTTGGTACTCCTTAGTCGTCAACATCATCATCTGTTATGTTTACGAACATGGATTTAGAAAGAGAGTCCAAAAATTCTGCAATGAACAAATGGCAAATGCACAACACAGTTAGTAGTATACAGTTATTGTCAAGGAATTCTACATACAAATTAACAATTGAAATAATACCAGAATTAACTTCCTCTTCTGGTGCCAAGGAAGAAATATCAAGATCAATCGGCGTCTTCAACCAGTTAGTAGTATACAGTTATGGTAAACACATTTTCGATCTCCCAATCCAACAAGCATGTTCCTATCATTCTACCAATAGTCTCACCGCTATGACCTACAATTTGGATGAAACTAATTATCTTCTTATGCAACTTCCAATTAGCATCTATCCAATGTGCAGTAATAACCATATATCCCAACTTTTGAAGTGAGCTCCATGTGTCAGTGGTGAGGCAAACTCTGACTTTATTAACCTTGAAGTAACTCTTCAATCTCTCCTTCTCGAACGCAAACAGTTCCATAACATCTCTTGGACAAAGGACACGAGAAGGTATCTTGAATCTACTCTCAAGTACCACCAAAATTCTCAAAACCTTCCCCCTCAACTATTCTAAAAGGCTGCTCATCCACTATGATGAATATAACCAATGCTTTTCTACACAAATCCTGACAAAAAGTTACAGCAACCAACTTCTCATCTTCTCCCAGCCTAGCAGGTTCAAAAGAAAGTGTCGACTGACTAGAATTCTTAGTTATAAGATTGAGACACTTTCTTAAATGGTTATTCAAGGAGCCGGTCCCATGTGTAGAAGAGTCAGCTTTCATTCTCTGTTTACATTTCTTGCAAGTTACAATTATCGAAGGTGCAGGGTCTTGATCAACGTGATCCCATACCCATGAAGTTTTCTTCCGCTTCTTAGAAGTTTGTCCACTGATGGCATTAGCATCGGACACATTGGCAGGTGGTGCAAATGGAGCTTCACCTGCACTTGGTACTTGTCCAACTGAACTAACTTCTGTAGAGGCATTAGAAGATCTTGGAGGAGGAGCAGGTAGTGGTGGCAACATTGCGGTTGAGTTAATGGAAGCCTGAATATAAACAAGGCAGAAATTAAAAGCAAATAAATTCATAACTGAGCAAAATATGCAGGAAAACCAATCCACAGTTCAAACACAGGTTCATCATTAACAAATTCAGAACTCACACACAAATACACAATACATCTAAACAATCAACAATACATCTAGAACTCACTCTGGGAGTCTAAAACCAGTAACCACATATACATCACTACTCACTTGATTAAGTACAGGCTACAACAATAAAATCAAAGTTCAAGAAAACACCCAGCTTTTAAGAATCCTAAATTTTTAATTCTTGAGGAAAAATAACTTACTGGTGTTGAGAAAAAATAACTTACTGGTGTTGATCCTGAATCTTCCATGGTTGAATCAAATAAATCAACTGAATCCGGCAAAAAAAAAAAAAAACAAGCAAAATCAATTTTTTTTAGTAAACCCTAGATTAAACATAAATCATGTAAATCAAGTAACCCAAGCTACAAAAATATGATAACTCTTTAAAGAAATTAGATGTTCACCTGTTTATTTCGTCTGAAGATGATACCTTCTACTTCTAGTTAACCCTAGCTAACACTGAGAATTTTCACTTTTCAGGGTACCATCGACATCAGATTTCGCCTGAGAACTGAGAAGAAGGAGGAGGAGAAGAAGCAGGGAATGATTATTGAATTTTCTGGGTACCATCTACTTCTAGTAAACCCTAGTTTCTGTTCTACCTACGAAGTACGAACTGAAGGAGGAGGCGAATAAGAAGAGATTAGATGTGAAGAAGTTAGGTCGATGTATTCCTAATGGGTTATAACTGAACGAAGGGTGGGGATTGAATCTATCAAAATTTAATCAACGATCCATAATAATCGGTTTTACCAATGGTTCTTGGTTCGGTTTTCATGTGAAACCAAAACCAAACCAATAGTGTCGGTTTTTCCAAATTTTTTACCAAACCAATCCAAATCTTAATGGTTTGGTTCGGTTTCTTGCTTATTGGTCTGGTTCGGTCGGTTTCCAGTGGTTAACCGACACCATGTTCACCCCTAAGTGCAAGGGTGAATTCCAAAAATGTCCAAAATAGGTTTCAACCACAGTGATTAAAAGACGACCACTTGCATGGTAAAAAATTGAGGAAAAGGGAACCACGGTGATAATGCTTGAATTCCAAAGAGTATTTTATTACATTTGGATTTCACATACTCAAATGTTAGGTTTCAACCACAGTGATTAAAATGAGGTTACTCAAATAGTATGTGTTATGTCCATGATAACTTCCTCATTTTTGTACCTGAATATTTGAGTAACCTCGTCATTGTCCTACGTACTGACAGGAGCCTCATTCCCCTAGAAAACAGTCAATAGCTTGGATAAACCTGCATTAAAAAAACCTATAAATAAGAAAACATAATTTCAGTTAGAATTTTCTGACTTGTATTTGTTGACTTACCGCAATGTGCAACATCGGAAACTGGGTTCTAGAGGTATTCACTAAAGAATAGAAATAGAGAACTTAGTTCCATAATTTAAGTGTTCCCTTAATTTTCTATTGTATAATTAGGAACCTAATGTCTTGAGGACATATTATCTACAACAAAGATAGGCTAGGTAGTATGCAGTACAACTTACCAACATGTTCTGAAACCTCTTTCTTAGTCTATTGTTTTGAATTCTATATAACTCACACAGAAAATTAAGAACGATGAATTTCAATATTAATTTGCTACCTTTGCGGATATTTTATCATTTCTCCAGTCAGCTTATCTAATTGCCTTCACCATAAATTTTTCTTCCCACTCCACATATCAAAGATTTGATTCCAAACAGTACAGAAAGTAGTCTCCCAACACTTAATTCGTTTAAAACTTGAGTGCTAAAAGTATACAGGTTAGTGAATCAAATTCAAAATCATGGGGGAATTAGGTGTATGGAAGTATCTAATATCAGATAATTTGTGATCTCTTGTGATTAGTGACCCATTCACAATGCTAAAAGAGTTTTTCCCTCCTCATCTATAAAAGAACTAATGTACTTGTTAATATTGGTGGTGGCATGAATGCGTAGTGAGCTATTCATCTGGCGTGACACAATTCAATCCTCAATATAAATTCTATGTGCAAATTTGGTCATTTTTACTACTTGTAAGTTAGGGTAAAGGATGCAATAACAAAACGATTACTACAAAGGACTGAATCTGGTGTGAATTGAACACACAACCTTCTAACTTGATGTCAGACACACTACCACTGTGCCACATATTCATATTCATTGATGAACCGTTTTGAACCATGAAACTTTGTTTTAAAGAAATTAAACATGTCAAAATAAAAATTTAAAGGCAATCTAGCAAACAAAATGAAATCTTAGACACATGGATTACAATGAACAAACTAAAAATAATTTTGTATCAAAATTTCCAGGTTACGCTATTATAATCCTACAGTTATAAGTTTGATTTTTATAGTAAAATAGCATATAAAACCAATGAAAACCAAAACACATTGCTCACAAATAAGTAGTATTACACCACTAAACATAACAATCAGAACATGTTAACCTTGAGTCTTCACTACAAAGCCTGGGATTGAGATTCATACCGTTTTTAACTGGAAACCAATTTGTATCTCTTTATGGTTATGCAAATTACATAAATCAAAGAGAGAAGAGATTATCTCGAAAAATGAATCAAATCTGATGAAACCCGAATCATCCTCTCTTCACCTACAAAAACAACACAAAAATTAATCATTAACAAATATATTGAAAATTGAAAACAATCAAACACTATATTGTAAACAAATATTCGTGCATGGTTGTACGCAGATGTACATAGACTCGGTACTGCAAGACTGCTTCAATTAGCATACAAATGTATCTGATGTACACAGGTTTGGTGTTGGTGTGCCTCAACTCAGGTGAGACTTATTGGTTCTGACCGCATTCTGTCCCAGTGGTTACCTTGTGTTCCCCCCATGCGGTTGGTGGTGTTGTGACTGTGCTTTATACCACTTTTATTTTGCTTTCTGCTGCTGGCCAAAGGAACTGCGGCAAAAAATATCATTCTAAACCGAGGTATATATATTTTCCCCTAACAGATGCTCAGGATCTTGTCTGATTTTTCCTGTTTACATTAACCTGTCGTCAAACTAAATATCACCTCAGGACAGACTGTCACCATTCACAGGGGAATAGACTTTGGAAACGCAAACATAATAATGATTATTATACTTACAAAACAGAACCAATGAATTATATGAACTGCCTGGTATAAACCTGTGAAAAATCAGGATTAGCAAAACCCACCCTTAACCACTTCGGGTAGCTATTCCTTTTGATCCCTGTTCAACCACTGGTCCTTGATTAATGCGGTGGTTCTACCACCCAAAGAGGAACATCCATTTAGCATTGATTCATTGACCGACTTAATATAACTACACAAACATAAATGGATGGTTGCCTTTCTATAGGTAGATGAGGGTGTTCAATCAGTACTATACAATCGATAGAAAATTTCAACCAAATGAGCTTAGACGATGTAGTCTACACTTCACATTTGCAAAAACCAATTATCAAAATAAGTAGGAAGACCAAACCATAATCCAAGGAGTAATAACTCATAGAATGATGTACATAATTCCCACAACTATTGATTCAATAGTATGGCCAAAAGCCCTTTGATGCAACAAAATGTTTCCATCAACTGCCAAAAATATCCAATAATGACTATATCAAGGTTATGACGTTATTATTTTGTAGATCATTTACATCACCATTTCTCATCTTGCTAGAGACATTGTATATTCCGCTCAACGTTATAAAGGATCGATCTACTGAATGATAACATCATTGCCCGAATAAGATATGTCAGAAAAATATCAAGGGTTTCCTAAGTACATAAATCTCAATAGAAAGGAAAATATTTGCTTTGACGAAAGAGAGGGCATGTTGTATTTGGTCAGTGCTAACCATATGAAATTCTGCACCTCGACTAAATCAATAATCTTGCGTAAGCCTGAGTGGGGCACAAAGAGATAGACTTAACTATGCCAAAAATTCAGTCCCAATATCAACTTTTAATTCAATACCAACTTTTAATTTAAGACCACAAAACAAAATCTTAAGAGCGCCCCAAACTAAGAAATCTTACCTTTCTAAAACATCTCATTGATAATGAACAATACCATTTTTCTTTCCTCCTTGTTAAAGCTCTAGGATTCAACTTGATCTTCCCTATTTTACTCTGCAAATCTTCTCAATGAGAGTTGCAAGTGTCGGAGCTTCCTATTACAGTAATTCCCTTTAATTTGGTTTGTTGTGGTTATTCCATCCCCAATATCAATATTCACTTCCTCTAACTTTCGTGATCTGAAGAATGCTGAGTATCGACATCAGAGTTTTATGTGGATCTCTGCGACAGAACTGTCACTGGCGCAAGATAGATATTGTGATTCTGCCTCTTGATGCAATGATCTCTCACCAGCTTCATCATTGACATATACAAACACCTATGACAGAAGGAACACTTAAAGTTAACCACACAAACGAAAATAGAAAGTCAATGTCCTATTAGTATAATGTGGTTCTATAGGTATATACATATCTGACGTCAATTAACATTGAGCCTTTGGTGAATTAATTTCCTCATGAGAAGTAAATTGCACATCTTAAAGCAACCAAAAAGAGGTACCTGATGACGCAACAATGAAATTAACCATCAAAGGAACTGAGACCTGCAAAATCCATGCAATACGAAAGTTAAATCTTAATTTCTCCATTCCTAGTAAAAAGTGCTAAACCTCGAAGTATATTTCCTGATTTAGAGGGGAATCCAGAGAATCAATTCAATAAGAAAGAAAGAAAGGAAAAAAAAAAAAGGATAAAGCAACATGCTAATGAATTACTTTCTCAGCTGACTAATGTGATATAGTCTGAATAGCTAGATATTAAAGCGATTTACATTTTTCACACAATATGCTCTGACATAATGTTACAACTGATCTATCATTAACTTAATCCTATTTTAAAAAGTTCATTTTTGCTTGAAGATGAGGTAGTGTCTGCTACATTTTATTCAGAAAATAAAAAAAATAAAATGGCTACCTTCCAATCATTACTCGGCTTAATACATAACTATGTTGTCATGGGCGTAAGGCGCCGCGCGGCGTCGGGTGTAAAATCCCGAGCCGCAGCGAGGCGTGGCGAAGCCGCGGCGTAGAAGAATAATTACCAAAAATAACTAATAAATGACATAACTGATAGACTTTCTATATTAGCTTGTAAATCTTAATGAAAAAGATTTGCAAAGGATTTGGAAAGATTTTTTTTTCCTTTACTATTGTTAAAGTAATTAACAAAAACAGCTAGGAATGATCTGTTTTCTTAACATAATTATCTTAGGGTTTTAAAATATTAATGTATGACTTAATGAAAAAGATTTTCCAAAGATTTTGGGAATATTTTTTTTCCTTTTTGGTACAAAATGCCATTTTGGCGTCCAGCAAACTGGCGCCTTGGCCTGAGCGCCTAGAAAGGCAACGCCTGGGCGCCACTTTTAAAAGTGGCATCTCCTTACCCACTGCGTGGCGCCCAGCTCAAAATAAGGCCACTTTTACGCCTAGGCGACGCCTTTGACAACATAGATACATAATGTTACATTCGTGTCTGCAAGAACCGCACTAACCCGTATCACTCCAGCACCTAGTGCTTTGCTTAGTGTTTGAAGATAATTAACATGAACAGTTATACCATCGGAACATAATACTTTAGGCATAAGCCAAATGTTAAAGGAGAAGAGCTTTATGTTTTCAGAAGTTGAGAAAATTACTTGGCACATTGATATACCAAAAGGTAACATAATACTTTAGGCATAGGCCAAATGTTAAAGGAGAAAAGCTTTTTGTTTTCAGAAGTTGAGAAAAGTTTAACCATACAATACTAATTGTTTTTGCATCAATAAGTGGAACTTACAGATTTCATAGGAACTGTCTAGTGACAAATAGCTCGACCCTGCCGCCAAAAAGAACCACCGTCAAAATTAAACATCAAGAATCACTAATACAAAGTTACACACTATAAACTAAACTGCTTCCATCAGCACTACTACGACTTACTCTATAGACATGACATTTAAACCCGAATCATTGTCGATTCCTCTTGCAGCATCATACTAATTGGTGATCATTACTTTGTACTAATTAACATGAATTACAGAGCTATCAATCAGAATACTGATAGTGGACACTAATCAACATATACATGAGTAATTGATAACGCGTACAACATAAAAAACCATACAACTCTAACAATTTAGGTTACCTTAATCAAACAATATCTTCATCTCTACCAACCAAATTATATGAACTCCTAAAGGCATTGTGAATTAACGTATGACCAAATTGCAGAAAATGGGAAAGCTTGATTTCAAGCCTTTTCTTTCCTTTTGGGTTTCCAGCTCAAGCAAAAGCGTCATGTCTGTCTACTGGAAAAAAAAAATTATGCTTGTTTACATAATGGACCAATCATGTGTGCTTAATGAACAGGAAACACAATCAGACATTTTCAGTTCGCTTGCTCAAACTCTTAATGGCTTCCTTATCTCGACTCTACAAAGATCAAGTCATGTAAATATACTACAATACCAAAAAATAAAACGAATCGTTTACGTACATAAAAATACAAAATTCCCCTTAGTTTGCTAAGAGATACGATATCTACAGCTCAATTGCTGCGGCAAAATTCTCAATAGCATCGGACATCATTAAGAGTCATTTTAGTAAGATTAAATATCCACCATTCATCTCATTGCATCATCTCAAAAAACGTTTATGCATGGCTGTCACATATAAAAAAGCACGACTATATTTACCTTTATTTGAAGCTAGCCGAGAAGCGTAACAAACTGGAAGAGTAGCATTAGTTTTCCTAGCTTGAATTAAGTTAGCATTAATACACCTAACAGGATATGCTTTATATTATAGCAGGCGTTAGATGCATAAATGCTAACCAAGTTCAGCTAGGAACGGCCTTTTCTCCCTCGGCAATTATACACTCTGATAGTATTGTGCATCGTTTAGAAATGTATTATATCAAAGAGACCAATGTAATGTATAAGAAACCACAAATCTTAACAAATCTTAAAGCATGCCTCCTACTATTAAAGCGGAATGCCTGCTACGAAGCAAGTCGAACCTTAACTGATTGAACCAAACAACTCAAGCTAATTTGAAGTTCAAGTTCAGTTCAATTTAGAAGTAACCAAACAACCAAATTCAGAAGCACCCAAACTCTCAAAATTCAAGTATAATTTTGGAGTTAATCTCCATAATTCAAAATTCAGCACCCAAATTTAATGTTATTGGATCTGCACAAACAATTTAGAATTACGTGTAGGGATACAGTGAATATAAGGAACAACTTATGCCGATTAACTTGCAATTGTACTTGGATATTCTGCAAGTACCTGAGTTCGAAACTCATAATATAACAAAAATTGTTCCGTGACTATCAAGGTTTAAAATAGCGATAGCGTAAAGCGATGCATTCTCTTAGGAGAGCGTAAAGCGCTTATAAAAGCGTTAGTAAAGCGCTGCCCCACAAAATATAAATAAAGAAGAAATGAAGGTTGAAGAGGAAAAGATGATATACAAGAGTAGGAAGAAGAAGTAACGGGAAATACTAGGAGAAGAAACGTTTTTATGAAATATTTTAGGTTTTTTATCTATTTATTTACTTGGACAGACTCTTGGGCCTGTAAACTGACTTAATTATTGGGCTTCAAAGCCTTTTTTTTCTTAATATACCAATGAAAACCTAGAGCGCGCTTCAGAAAGCGTTTTAGGGTTGGGGCGCAAAAAAGCGCGCCCTGATAGCGCCCCAAAACGCTTTTTAAAACCATGGTGACTATCAACAAAACTAAAAAGATTGATTGATCGACCGGAAAAAATAATCAAATACTCATTGTTTCCCTAACATTGAGCATCTCAGCTGCTGCAAGTAATTTGCTCTCATTTAGCTTCTTCCGTTCTAAGGAAGGTGTCATTTCTGTGACAAACAGGAGCTTACTTAAATTAGCAGTTTAAGTGGGTGAGCTGTGATTTGAGTTTAGTCCTCTTTCGCTAATGATTAAGCTTCAAGTCAAAGTGAATGGAGCTAAACATAGACAAACCCGAGTCTGCATAATCAATTATATACGCCTTTTTAATCAAATTGTTTAAAGCTTGACAAATGATGCCCTACTGGTCTACTAAATTTTAAAATAAGCAAAATACTACATGAAGAGTCATCAAAATTTGTAACTCACGACTTTTCTCATAATTAATTTATCGTCATCGAGAACATGAACTATGTTCTCATATTAGCCTCTGAAGACCTTGAATAGTGCAACATGCAAGACTTTGTGTTTCAAAAAAGGTTTTTTCATTAGGTTTATGAGCTCCAGCCAAAAGGGCTTTGGAACTTCAAACTTACCGTGATTTGTCGGTGCAGAAGAACATCTTGAGGACAACTGATGCGGCGGCATAAGAAACCCATCATCAACATAATGAAAATAATTACTCCGAAACTATAGCAGAAACACTGGAGGCAATCATGTCTGGAGGACAAAGTATAAGGGAGGTGATACCTTATGAATGAGCATATAAGCAGTCCATGAATAAATAGAGGAGTGGTGCAGTTGATCCCACATTCACAACATCCTTATAACTGAAGAAGAACCATGCTGGTATCTTTGGATCATCTTCCTCGAGCAGTTCTGCATAAGCCTACACGTACAAAATATACATCATAAACACGGAATCATAATCCTTTGCCCTGGACAGTAAACTATTGAACTGAGACTATCCACCATCTAACAATTCAATAGTAATAGATATATTGCAACATTCATAAACAGGGTCCACAGTAAAACCAAGGAAACTTGAGCTTTAGCTTATAGGTATTGTCAAAGAATCAGATAAGCACCATAGTGTATGAAGAATGAGGGAGGGAAATGCATAAACTACCCTCTATAATTGGTGTTTTTGGCTGATCTTTCATGCTTGCATTAGAGCTTCGGGATTCCAGTGAAGTTCTTTCATGCTAACTGCGGTAGTCTTGATAGGATTTATCAATTGGTGTAAAAGCCAGTAGCAACCTTACACATAAAACCTAAAGAACGTAAATAAAGCACAGGTAACATAAGGTTCTTCGCATTATCTCTTACATATGGAAAAACCAACAAACCATCCCCTTCAAATCAAATATCATAGTTGTTTAGAACTGATAGCTCTTTAGAACAGGTTCCTTGCACAGGTCAGTTGAACATTATAGCTGTTTAGAACTTATACATGGCTAACGTAAGGTGTACGTATGTGTGCTGGCTAAAAAAATATAAAGCATCAATTACAATTTCATTAACTCGTCTCGGTGAGTACTCACTGTTCATGTTCAAGCCAATCTTAAATTACTGTTCTTTAGGTAAAACAAATCAGAAAAAATAACTTAAATGCAAGTATCGTATTGCTGGTCCAATAGAGACATTCTGAGGCACTCACCTAGGTATAAAAAATTAAGGAAAGGCCTACACAATATAAATCTGCTCAAAATGAATCTTATAGCTGGAACATCAACATAATGAATGAAAAGAGATAAGCAGATGATCGAAACAACGAATATCAGTTATCTGTACCTGAATAAGGTCTAGAACTCAGGAATTTGAAAACAAAAGATCATAGTACAGATTTCTCCTACAACATCAGCAGATGCAACATCTTCGACGACTTTCATAGTGAAAGAGTTATAAGACCTGAACTTGTTGACATCATCACCTTCGCTCTTCTTTCAAATCTTAAACAAACTTCCATGGGCATATGGGATTTTACTAATGGAATCTTTCATACTGCTTAGGTAGAGACGAAACTGAGAGACTTACAAAGTTCTTTCCTGACCACCACCTTGAGACAAAGTACTGTAGAACATCCAAGGCGGTTTTCCAGCCAAAGAGTGTGTTCTCCGTAGAACCCCTACGAGTTTATAAAAACCTTGAATCAAGCTTGCATCAAAATTTCATAATTATGTAAACAACACAACGGTAAGCAACTCATCATCATCAAGATTATTAGGAGTAATAACAACAATATTAGTAGCAATAACAGTAGAAAACTAATAAGGGAGAAAATACTCTTGAAATCAATATTAATTGGAAATAAAGCAGAAAGAAAATCAATATTAATCGGAAATCAATGTTAATCTTATAGGTAAATCTAATTCAATTTCATCTCTTATTACACAATAGCATCAAAAACCCTAGAAATTGATAAACCCAGAAAACCATAACTCTCCCCTAATATCCTTAATTGCAACAATCTTACGGATATTATTAGAACCCTAGAAATTGATAAATCAGGGTTTGCTGCAATGGATTTCGAGATACCTCTTCGAAGCACTACAATATCTTCCTGTGAAAAACAGTTGTGAAAATAATAATTCGCGGATCATGCAAATCTAAATTGGAAAAATCAAACAGAATCACGATAATCTACATTGTCTTTCGGAGTGGAGAGGGGGAGAGGAAAAGGATGAGAGGAAAAGGATGAAAGAAAAGCGGCCTTTATGACTAATATATAAAAAAAAAAAAAAAAATCCGACACGAGAATAATTATCATCTGTTTAGTCCAAAACCCGACACGGGTTTATACCTTTTTGTTTTTTTTTCATCCAAACTCTTTCGAATAGAATTATCCAATCTGGTCCAAAAAAGTTCAAAATCACTGATGAAATTACCTCTCTACCCATACACGGTTTACACGGATACCTTTTTTTACATACTTTTTTTTTTTTTCATTTTTTTCTTCTCTCTTCTGCAACTTCTGAAACTCTTTCGTCTTCTCCATCAAAACTTCTTCAAAACTTGTTTTTCTTCTCAATCAATCACTCTAAAATCAGTTACACAAAAATCATAAGATTGAAGTCAAACGATTGAAAATCATCACTTACAGAAATCGAAATAAAAAAAGCTTCCGTTCTTGATCTAATTTTTTTCATTGCATTCAATCGAATCGAAAAAGATGGTTACGAATAGAAGAATTAAGCGGACAATTAGAGAAGAAATTGTAGAAGAAACAACCCCTTCCCCAGCAAAAAGGAATAGAAAAACTATTGATGATTCACCAACAGAAACCTCCCCAGCAGCTAAATCACCGACAACTCGAAGTATGAGTAAAGTTGTTACTCCGTCACCAACAAAGAATGCAGATGTTCCTCCGAAAAAAGGTGAGCAGATCAAAAATTAATCATGATTTTGTGATTACATGTCCGTATGTACTTCAAATTGACATGCAATATATCATTAAGCACCGCTGCATACCAATATGTAGTGTTAGAAAACTAATACATATAAAATGTTAAAAATACTTGCATATCAATTTACAAGTGTGTACTACATATCAGTATGTTGTCTAATACTTCTATGATCTAACACTACATGTTTAGAATATGTAGTGTTTTTAGTGTTGAAAAATACTTACATATCAACTACATATTGCCATGTACTGTGTGAAACCTTCTTATGAATACGTAGTGATGCACTTACAAGTGTGTACTACATATCAGTATGTTGTCTAATACTTCTATGATCTAACACTACATGTTTAGAATATGTAGTGTTTTTAGTGTTGAAAAATACTTACATATCAACTACATATTTCCATGTACTGTGTGAAACCTGCTTATGAATACGTAGTGATGCATTGTTGTGTTTGTTTATGAATATGTAGTCATTTTTTTATACTGTTTTTGGTTTACAACAGGAAAAAAAACCAAAACAAAAGCAGCATTGGCAACTACTAAACCAAAAGGAAAAAAGGCTACAAAGGCTGCTACTCCTTCACCACAAGCAAAGGGGGACAAAACACTTGCCCTGAGAGCTGCTACTCCTTCACCAAAATTAAAGGGGAAAGCAAAAAGGGGGGGAGAAAATGTTCCTTCAAAAGAAGGTATGTAGTGTTAAACCAAATTAAATCTTAATAACTATGAAATATGTGATTTTAATGTTAACTTTCTACATATGCCATATGTACTGTTACATAGCAATATGTAGAGGTAGATACTTACATTCTTGTAGTGATATCTACCATTACATATTGATACGTACTGCTAATAATATGTAGTTACATAGCAGTATGTAGAGGTATATACTACAAGAATATGTACTGCTAAAAATATGTAGTTTCAAGTACATGGTAGATACTTTTATTCTTGATGATATAATTACATGTTAAGTTGGTATATGGATATGTAGTGTAATAGTTTTACATTCTTGTTATTGTATAGGTGGTAATAAGCGTAAGAAAGGAGCTGGAAAACCATGAAGTTTATACCGTGGCGGTTTTAGGGGCTTGTGGGGCCTTGTGAAGACTACTAAGACCACTGAAGAACTTCAGTTGAGTGAGTTGCAGCTGAAGCTGATTTCTGAAGCATCTTACGGGAACATGTTCTTAATGTTCTGGTACACCAAATTCGAGTTGGAACATTGGTTGAAGATTGAAGATGCAATGACCAAAATGTTACACTGTTACGTGAGGGGTCAAGATCCAAACAAGATTACATTTTGCTTTGAAAGACATGGCTTACTGAATGAGCTGGTATCCACACCAGAAGAATTAGCACTTGTTTATGGAATGCTAAGAATTCCAAATAGGGAATATTATGATTGGAGGCTTACACAAGTCAATAAGAAAAGTGGATAGCGTGAAACAGAATTCTTCAAAAGGACTTTCCCAGCTGATCTGAAAGGCGGTGAAAAAGTGACTAGGCCAATGATTGTGAAGGCAATCTTGAAAATCCTTAAACGAACACCAATTAATCTGAAAAAGAAGAAGTTTGATGAAGAGCCTCTGCAAAGCATGGGTGATCAATCAAATTAAGATTCTGAAGAATCTGAGCAAGACGAGGAAGATGCCAAAGATCTTGTTAGGATTATCTTCCTGTATATGTGCACTTCATTATTTTTCGCAACAAGTGATGCCAACGCTTTGACTGAAAAATACATTGGTTTCGTTCTTGATCTTGAGAAGGCCAAGAATATTTCATGGCCTGACCTCATCCATTCTCATTTAGAGAAAGAGCTGAATGAAAACGTGGAATCCGTAGAACACACAAATGGTTGTGCTGTTTATTTGTTGGTAAGAATCTATTGATTTGTTTATTCTACTTTAAACATCTTTTTGTTTAGTGTGTTTTCTACATTTTGGTAGTATATCTAACACTGCGTATCAATACTTGCAGCCATGGTTTGCGGAGCATACCCATTTGGTGGCGCCCGAGGATATAGTGACAGAACCTAATGGAATGTATGTGCCAAGAGTGGCTAGGTGGAATCATACAAAGATATGTACTGAGTTCCTAAAGGATATTGATCTTTCTGAGTATCAGGTAAACTTGAAGTAGATATTTTGTCGAATAAAAAGTATATATTGATAACTAGTTATTAGTGTATATTTTATGTTCTCTATTAACTAATAAAATTGTGTACTACATATCAGTATGTTGTAGATTAAGTAGTGTTTAGAATAAGTAGTGTTGTAGAATATGTAGTGTTTAGAATATGTATGATACTAATATGTAGTGTCTACATATTTATGAATATGTAGCTATACATTGTTGTGTTTGTTTACAAGGGGGCGCTGCCCCCTCGACCCCCGTATATGGTGATGCACATGAGATTGTTTAGAATAATTGATGAGTTTAGTGTTAAAACACTACATATTAGTATGAGTACATATCAGTATGTAGTTCTCCATATGTATCTAATAGAGAAAGAATTATAAAACACTACATAATAGTATGTTGATATGTTATAAAACACTACGTATTAGTATGAGTACATATGTAATATGTAGTTCTCCCTATGTATCTAATAGAGAAAGAATTATAAAATGTTTTTGTTGGTAATATCTAATATGTAGTTGGTTTTTTACATTTATTTGATTTGTACCAGTTCCATGTTGATTTTAAAGACGAGATGACAAACCAAGAAAGACAAATCCTTAATCGTATCTCAAGAAGGATTCAAGAGGAATAAAATAATGAAGCTTTTTGTTTAGATGATAATTCCGAATCGGCAGAAGAGAAAGAAGGAGAGAAAGAAGAAGAGAAAGAAGAAAAGGAAGAAGAAGATGACTCAGTATTGGGGGGAGAAGCTTGGAAGATCAAATATGATGATTTGAGGAGTACAATATCTGCCAAATGGAGTGAAGTCAACACAATGCATCAAGAGGGCGAAACGGTTGACGCTTCAAAGCTTGAGTTCATGTTGAATGAAACTTACCGGAAAGCTTTCCCTTTGCAGAGAGAAGCCAGCCCGGAAGATTATGTTAGCTTTGGATGTACACCTACTGAAAGCAAACCCAATGAAGAGTTGAATGTGAACCCAATAGTTGATACTGAAATGCAAGGTTATCAGGAAGATCAAACAGATGTACATGTCAACAACGCTGAAGTTGGTTTGTCAACACCGAAAGATCAATGTCATGCTAATGCTGAAGTTGGTTTGTCACCCGCAATATTGAAGTTCCACGATGTTGAAGTTCAGCGTTCTGAGGTTAAAAACTGGGCTAAATCTAATTTGGAGCAAAAAGTCAAAGAGATACAAGAGAGAAAAGGAAAAGAAAACACACATGTAAGTAGCATATCAGTACGTAGTCTAAGTAGCATATCAGTATCTACTGTTACATATCAATATGTAGTGGTAGATACTTACATTCTTGTAGTGGTATCTACCATTACATATTGATATGTACTGTTACATTCTTGTAGTGGTAGAAACTTATATTTCTTGTAGTGGTGTCTACCATTACATATTGATATGTACTCTAAAAAATATCAATATGTACTGGTAAATACTTATATTCTTCGTAGTGGTGTCTACCATTACATATTGCTATGTAACATTATGTAAAAACTCACCTAAGAAGGTTTTTGTTGACAGTTTCGATTGCTTTTTGCAGGTTGATCAACTTGAAGTTAGGCAGAAGCAAAGAAAGGAGTTGCTTAAAACTATGCTAGAAACAAAGGCTTCGGTTGTAGTTAATTCGCAGAAATCTGCAGAGTATAACGCTGAGATGGCGGCGGAAGATTTTCATATGCTGGATGTACCTTTGTTTACTGAGATGTCGAGTTTAGAACACATCGAAAAGCTCTCTATGGGAGATTATATAGACATGGCAAACTCCGGCTTTGGAATTTACGTCGAACAGTATGCTGACCTCCTTCCAAGTGGTGCTGTTGATCAAAACCTTGGTCTTTTTGGCATTGACTTACATCAATGTTTTCATAATTTAATTGGAAGAGATTTGGAAAACGTAGAATTTATTCCACACACAACTAAGCAACAAGAACCCATTAAACCGAAAGATGCATGTAAAGTTACAGCTAAGCAACAAGTTACTTTGGAGGTTCTATCAGAAGCTACTGTGGAGGTTCCATCACAAGATACTTTGCAAGTTTCATCACAAGATACTTTGGAATTTCCATCGCAAGATGTTTTTGAGGTTCCATCACAGGTACTGGATGCTAATTTTTGAATATGCATACTTAGTTTCATATGAAAGGTGAATGTTAATCAACAGCTATGTTGTGTGTTTACATATTGCTATTTTTTTATGTTGGTAAAAATGCAGGAACCAATTACACCAAGCCAGAAACAAAAAAGGGTTGCAATGATCAAAAAGACCGTCAAAGGGCCCGATAGGAAGCAGTTCACACCTGCCAGACCCGTAACTCGTGCCCATCCTGCAAAAAAGACAGATGATATTTACGAAAGTGGAAGTAAGTTCTCTCCATCGTATAAAGAACCTAAGAATCCGAAAGCTGGAGCAACAAAACCTAAGAAAAACAAGAAGCTTAGATTGCGCCGCAAATCCTTCCGGAAACTGAATAAATCACCATTCTATAATGACATGAAGGATGAACGAAAGACTACCCTTTCCACATTCATCGATAATGCAAAATTGCTTAGGTGAGTTATTGGTATCCATGCCTACTACATATTGATTTGTATACTAGATTTGTATCTCAGTATGTTCTGTTACACAGTATGTACTATTTGTATACTAGATTTGCATATCAGTATTTTTGGATTGTTGATACGAGTAGCTTAAACTAATCTTATGGAGTGGTTTAAATTTGCTTTATTTAACAATCAGTACATATCAGTAAGTAGTGCTTTATTTAACAATCAGTACTAATCTTATGGAGTGGTTTAAATTTGCTTTATTGATTGTATTCTTGTTAATTTCATATTTGTATACTAGATTTGTATCTCAGTATGTTCTGTTATACAATATGTTTGAGGACATATCAGTATGTTCTGTTATACAATATGTTTGAATATTAACCTTTATGTTGTTATTTTCCAGTTCAATTGCTTGGAGAATGGGAGAAGGTGGTCTTTGCGTAAGTGGAGGTACAATTGATGACTTGGTACAGAATGATTTATTAGAGCAAGATCTTATCAACTACGCACAATACAATCTTAAGAACAAGCTTCAGAAAGAGCAATCCAATGAACGAAATAGACAGAAAATACTTGCCTGTCTTGCATCTGGATCCGTCCGCTTTGGTAAGTTGTTATCTTACAGTGTATTTTTTACTACATCACATGTTAATATTAAAAGTATGTAGGGATCGGTACACTACATATCTAAACATAATTAGATATAATTATTCAAAGTACATCCATGTTTTCAGTTTAATGTCGAGTTCCCGGAAAAGCTCAAAGGAGGAGCAGACGATTCTGTTTACAAACCAATATTGGAGATGGATCAAAGTATCAAGAAGATTCTTGTACCAATGTGCCATATGAATATTCATTGGACGCTACTTGAGTATGACTGTGAAAAAATGGTGTTAAACCACTACAATTCTTCTAAGGCTGAATGGGGACCAATATGTTATCAAAACGCCACAAAAATGGAATATCACATGTACAAACCTATCAACATGTACTTGGTGGAGAAGAATAAAGAAACATTGAAGAATGTAATAGTCAATTAATGTGAAGTACCCCAACAAGGTGGATCACCAGATTGCCTACTATTTGTGATGCATTTTATGAAGATGAAGTCAAAAAGCAAATTTGTGGGAGTATCTTTAGGAGATGATGATGAAGTGCAAGTGAAGATTCATAACAAAAGGGTCTCGTTAGCATGCAAATTGCTGACAGCATCTCCACCGGAAATCAGTTGGCAAAACTGACGCAATAGATCCTAATTGATAAAAGTAGTATGACAATACATTTTAATATTTAGCTATTTTATATTTTTAAAACATACAGCTTTTCCTTTTACTAGTTATTTTTTCTTTATCTTTAAGAATGTTCAAAAACTTGGGTTAACTTTAATGTAGAGATATTTCAATTGTGTTACTTTGTTGTGTAGTCTAAATTATTACTGGTTATATACTCGATCCCTATGAAGATGGTGACCAGTACATATCAGTACGTACTGATTCTATTCTTTAATATGTACTAATCTGATTGAAACCACAAGTTTAAATTTGCTTTAAGTGATGCAACTGTAAGTATGTAGTGGAACATGGTTACTCCACACCAGTACATAGCAGTACGTAGTGATTGTATTCTTTAATATGTACTGATCCGATTGAAACCACAAAGGTTTAAACTAATCTTATGGAAATGTGATTATGATATGTTCTAAATAATCTTAGTGGAATATGGTACACCACAAACCAGTACATATTCGATTGTTTTCTTGTTACAACCTCAGTATAGTTAAACTACAACCACTATATATCCGTATGTAGTGGAAGATGCTTACACTAGAATACTGACATGTAATAGATACTGTCATTTTGGTAGACTTAGCAACATATTTCATTATGTCGAAAGATCAATATAACTACATTTTTGATAGTCTTATAATGTTTCAAAACCAAAAGATGTTCTAAGAAACAACAACAAAAACTGTAATATTTTCAGTTGGTACTGACAATAGTGACATATTAAAAAGAAAACAATAGAGTAGAAACAAGGGATAGAGGAAAGAATTGTGGACTAAAGAATAATGGCGACGTCATCGGTATCACATTCTGCTGCACGTTCAAGCCTGTGACTGCAATACATACCTGACGCAAAATCATTCTTCAGCAAGTTCATACTGATGGATAACATTGCATGTTTCCTTGTTGTGATGAGTCTTCAAATTACAGTTTGAACATTTGACAGATTTTCTACTAGTCTCATGAGCTAACTTAATACGTTTCCCCTTCTTCCTGCCTGGTGGAGCCCTAATTACTTCTGGTGGGAGAACAATATCGTCTACGTGATACTCATCAGGCCTGTGAGATTAAAAAAAATAGTATCATAACTACATATCATATATGTACACGGTATATTGTTCCTCAAAAAACAATATCAAAATGTACTGATTAAAGACACATACCTGTCGTAGTTAGGAACGGGTCTAATAGCTATTGAATATAGCTGACAGAAAGTGGTAACTTTGAAGTAATCCTCGACGTAATCAAGCATTCTTCCTCCAGATTTAGTAATAGCTGCAGTAGCGTGCGAGCATGGAAAACCATAAACGCGCCATCGTTGGCAAGTAAAAGTTTTTCTCTCTAGATCCACCATATGAGACCTGCACACACAAAAAACACCATATTATCGTTGGCAAGTACAAGCAGATCATGTAAATATATACACAGTACATATGAATATGTTATGCACAGTACACGTTCATATGTTATACACAGTACATATCTACGGATATATACACACAGTACATATTCATATGTTTTCTTTTAATATGTATATTGATATGTACACATTTAAAAGATACTGATATGTACATATGAATATGTTATACACAGTACATATTCATATGTTATATTTGAACATGCTACTTGAATTCATATGATAGAGATTAGGGGTAAAATGCTAACCTTGGAGAATGAACTTCATATCGCTTAGCATCTGACTGGCTAAATTTTCAGGGACGTCCAATTTGAATGTGTAGTTCAAGCAAGGCTTGATACACAGGGGTTAGAAGTTCTGGGTTCATCAAGACACTCTCCTCACGACGTTCTGACATCATTTCCATCATGCGTAGCCTACATGACAAAGGTAATAGAAAAAAAGTCTATTATAATACATTATACGTAGATTAACAGTACATATATATTAATACTGTTACAGAAAGAAAACTAATAAATTCTTAAAACTACATATAAGCTTGTACTGTGACTAGGGGAACTGATACAAACATGATCGAGTCAACAAACGCAGCAGCAGGAAACTTCTTCTCGCGCCTAATCCAGATATTGAACGATTCAGCAACGCTGGAAGAAGTCTGACCATAACTACATCCCTGAAAGAACGCACTGGACCACTTTTCCTTGGGAATGTTGCGGCAGTAGTCAGAAACCCAAGGCCTTCCCAAATTAACCATTTCTTGAAGAGCTTCCTCGTATGTTGCAGGAGAAATAGCATATGTCGCCTTTCGGAAAGCATCAGTCACTTCTTTATACTTATCGTCGGACTTTGCGATAGGTAAGTTTTTGTCCAAGTGAAAGTAGCAATATCTTTGACGAGAATTAGGGAATACTTTGGGAATATATTTAACCAACCCTTCACCTCGGTCAGTCATAAAAGTGATTGGGCGATCATCATTCAAAGCCTCCTTCAGATTATTGAAAAACCATTCCCAGTTGATATTACTTTCGCCATTTACTAAACCAAACGCGAGGGGATAAAAACCTGCAAAAAGGAATTACTAGTTATGTTAAGCAACTGCTTGACACAACCATTAGATATACCATACACCCATCTTCCACTAGATACCTATATACCATACAACCATCTTCCAGTACATGTAATACCAGTGTATAGATATTACATGTTGTTGATACGGGGCGCCGCCCCTCGACCCCGTAGATGGTGAATCATATCAGCATGTAGTGGAAAAGATGGTTACATCACAATCAGTATTGTAGTATTACATATCACTATGTAGTGGAAGATGGTTCCACTAATAAGGGTAACTGACATGTAATATAAGTATTAGGAATATGATATCAATACACCACTACATATCAGTATGTAGTGGAAGATGGTTCCACTAATAAAGGGTAACTGTTTATGGTTAACCTTGTATATGAATATGTACACAGTATATTGTTCCTCAATAAACTATATATATATATGATTTTCCTCAACAAACAAAAAAACATATGAATAAAAAAACCAGTTACCTTGATTGCCATTAAGACATGTTGTTGCCATGAGACCTCCTTTAAAAGTTCCAGTGAGAAATGTACAATCACATAATATCATGGGTCGACATAGTTTATATCCCTCTCTACAAGCTCCAAAGCAAACAAAAAGTCTGTTGAATCTTTTTGTAGCATCATTGAAGTCGAAATCAATAAATGACCCGGGGTTTGTTGTCCTAACAACATTCACCCACCAAGAAAGATCAGTGTAAGACTTGACATCATTACCAAAAATCTGTTTATGCGACAACTCGATTGCATGATATGCGTGGTGGTACTGAATGTCGATCCCACCACCAACTTTGATATAATCTATGATCTCTGCTGGTTTTATGCGAGGTTTGTGCCTGACATACTCATGAATTAGACTGTTCATGAGTTTATTTGTAACTCTTGGATTTTTCAACATATAACTACCGCCACAGGTGTGCCTTCCCTCGTATTCCTTTATCTTAAAAATATCAATAGAATTACCAATGGCAGTTGCGTGAAGCTTCCATGAACAACCTTGCACGCTGCATACGGCGGTGAATCTCTCAAGGTCATTCTTCTTCTTAATTATCTCATATCCAGTTTTCATGCAGTATTTTTGGCATGCTACACGAACGGCATCAACACCACCATATAATAATTGTTCTGTATCATCAAAAATCTTATCCCAACCATCTGAGAAAAACGCTTTCGGGACCTCTTTACCATCTTTCAAATAACTGTTTTTTGCACTGACAACTAAGTATGCGTTACTGTCGACTTCCATACGCCTATAAGAACTAGATGCGCCAGCTGAAATTACATCCACCTGCAAATCAAAGAAAGTCGATTGCTTTGCAGAATGTAATGCAGCAATGCTCTGGAGCGTTACGTCGGCAAGAATAAGAACTATTGCTTGATTCTAGATATAGTTAACCAGAATAGTCGCTGGAGTCAACCAGCTCCACATATTACAGATGCAAAATTTCAAATCCTCTAAAGTTGAAAACGATGTAACTGGATACGCAAAATGGTATTGCTTATGGTATATACATGAGAGTAGATCGAGAAATCTGGTTCGGGAGCAATGTTAGACATGTTAACCCTGTAAAAAAATGATCCAAAAATCAACTAAGTCTCTGAATGGATATCTATTCTACATAATGATATGTATTGGCATCATATTGCACAATACATACTAATAGAGCGGGCTATATGCAGTACGTATTGGTATGCAACATGTAGAATAGATAACATATATTTTACAACATACCAATATGTATCATGCCTATGAATAATCTAGGAATTATACATACTGATATGTATTGGCATCTACTGTATTGCACGATACATACTAAGAGAGCAGGCTATATGCAGTACGTATTGGTATGCAACGTGTAGAATAGATAACATATATTTTACAACATACCAATATGTATCGTGCCTATGAATAATCTAGGAATTATACATACTGATATGTATTGGCATATACTGTATTGCATGATATATACTAAGAGAGCAGGCTATATGCAGTACGTATTGCTATGTAACATGTAGAATAGATAACATATATTGAACAACATATCAATATGTATTGTGCCTATGAGTAACTATGTTCTATATATTTTGAGAATCATGATAATATAAACAGACGAACTGCAACTATATCAAAAAAGAGAATACAAAATTACTACACAATCTGTAGAATGAAATTAACCTATATCATATTTGATATCAAACCTATATCAGATTACAAAGAAACTAAAACAGGTGATTACATAACATACCTTGTTCGAATCTGAGATTAACCTAATTCGAATCTGAGATACCTAATTGAAATACATAAAAATCACAATGTAAATCGAACGACGTAAACTGAATTAAACAATGTAAATCATCACAAAACTAAAATCATCAAAGAAAGATAACAATGCACATCACATACAATACATTGATCAGAAAATAGAACTAATTATTGATCATGATTTCAAGAACAGCAGCTGAGGAAGATGATTAAAAGTATTGACGAATTGAAATACCTTGTTCGAATCTGAGATGAACCAAGTTCGAAGCTGAGACAAAACCAAATTGAAACGAAGAAACACAAAAATGCAGCAGCAGAGAAGCGATCGACTTGATTTTAGATGAAGAAAAAAAAGAGGAAAGAAACAAAGGCGGGTTTTGATTTCTACAGTACATACAATTGCAGAAGGGTATAATAGGTATATTGGAATGTCGGATTTGTGTAAATATCACGTGTATGGACTAGAGAATAAATATTCTGGTCCAAAAACATGTTTTTGGACCAACGGATAAATTAATTCTGGCACTGGATTATCCAGTTAACTGGGTCAGGTTTTTTGGATTAGCTAGTAATTCCTAGGAAAAAAAACAGTCGGTCTTAAGGAACACCCCATCCTAATCCTGCTGACCCACATTCCCACCCGAAACAATACTGAAAATTCGTGGTCGTCCAAGTCAAACACGATCCGGACGATCCCGACCACGGGATGACAATTTTCGGGAAAAAATTCTAGGATCCATTAAATTAGTTATCAACAAAACCTTGATAAATTATGATTGTGACAAATTTAAAGATAAAGGGAAAGACCACAACTCCTGAAACTTAACATTACATAAAAAAATTAATGGAGTAAACAGAATGGAACAGACAGAGGTCAGCTACTTTGGCAGCAATTTTTTTAGTGCAACATCAATGTCCAGTCTAGACAAAGCACGGTCAATTTGATAATTTTTACCCTCTTGATCAATCCATCAACATACTAAGAACTGAGAAAGAGATGAATATAGTTATAACTTAGAAGGTAAATGCCATTGCCTTGACATACCAGTGTGATAAAAACATCTCTATCTAGCATTGTTCTCGTCGTGCACCTGAAATCGATAACTAAAACAAAAACAAAAACTATATTATAAAGTTATAGGGTTTGAATCATAAGAATTGGAAGAGTTTCTTATCAATTCCTTGAACCTGCTAAGTAACTTTAATGTGGACTGCAGATGCTAACCGAAGCTCGTAATCGTACCTTATATATCTCGTAATCGTACCTTAACTTAATCACCATGGACACCAAGCATGTATCCACCTGAAGCAAGTTTACTCACCATGGACACCAAGCATGCATCCACCTGAAGGAAAAAAATAAGTTTCAAACATAAAGTGGGTGTTTACAGTACTGTATACCTTCCAATCCAGCTTTTACGTCCAAAAGTGTTTTCTCTGCTCTCCAAAATATGAGGCTACAGGTAGACTTATTTTCATCTATTCATATTGGAATCTACAAATAATTGAAAAGCCAAATGAAGAGACTAACCTAGACGGCTAAACTACGAAAACAGAGCTTTATGTCACCAACAAAATAATCTCAAAAATGAATTTGCATACTCCCAATAAGTTTCAGCCACCTGTTTAACATTTTTGAGAAACTAACTAAGAAATGAAACCCCCGCTGGCATTAAAACAAAAGGCATAAATCAGGTTAATATGCAGGATAACTGAGAATAAGAATATTAGTGTGAACTAATTGGAACTAATTGAAAGCTGAAAAGGATTTACACTTCCAACAACATAGAAAATGAAAATAATTTATCAAACACGTAATCAAAATCAGTACTAACTCCAAAAGATTCACCTCATCTTTAGAACTCGTTCCATAAAAAGTAGCAACGGTAGCATGCAATACATGAACATAAATTGGTTGCTTTTAATCCTTAAGTTTCTCAGTATAGCATCTGAAAAAAACTAACTACATCTCTTAAATTCTGGCTGTATTAACTTCGGGTTAAGTGAATTTGTTGTGCACCTCATTTTCCTTCTCATTATACAAAGCGCTAATGTTAAATGCGGTTACAGATGATTTTGTCTATCTTACTATCTGAATTAGTCATGCGAATCTTAAGGCGTCTCCCTAATAGTACGGCCTTCCAATGTTCATGTAGTTTGAGCACCAACTTTAATTGATTGCTCCACAACCTAAACAGAAAAGAACGAAAGAGGATGCATGCGTTTTTACCGTGACTTGTTAGGTTGTTTATCCATACCTTTTCAATAAAAATTGCATCTGCAGAATTAAATTAAACAAATCGATAACTAAAACCAAAATTATGTTATAAAGCTAGGGTTTGAATCATAACAATTAGAAGAGTTGTCAATACCTTCAAGAGGAAGTACAATGCCAGTGAATCAACCAAAAACCCTGATCAATCCCAGAAAAATAAATAATCAAAAACCGAATACAAATTAGAGACACAAACCACTGCAGGACATGAAATTTTGGTTGGAATTGAGACTAAATCTTGAATTTTACAACCTGAATTGCAAATAACATAATTTTCTTAATTCCGGTAACAATTTGTGCATCCCTATTCTGCAAAACTCAATTTCACTTACAAATCAAACATACAAAACCAAAATTCAAATATTAATCAATACCAAATAAAAAGAAATAGAAATTAGAACCACCGAAACTATAACAACCAAGAATTTTGATTTTGTTTAAGTATCAACAAAACCCTTGATTTGGTTTCAGGGTAAACATAGTTTTCTCCGGAGACCCTTTTCTTTCTCCCAAATATATGAAACCCTAGGTTTCAATTTCTAAAATCATTGCAAAAATCAATTAATATTAGAAAAAAAAATGTTCTTACCAACCAAATTCCTTGAAGTTGAACTGAAATCAACAAAAAGAAGATGAAGATGTTGCTCACGAATAAGAAGAGATGTCGTGGTATACTAAATTAATGTTGCTGCTCGAGGAGTAGATGATTTTCTCATAAGGATAACCCCTATGGGCTAGATTGGACTGCTAGATTGGCCAAAAAGTGTTGCAAATTATGAAAAAAGTGTGAGAAAAAAGTTAACACTCAATCTGGCTACTTCTCTCTCCTAGCATTTGCTCGCAGTTCAACTATCAGCGAGATTGAAACGCTAAATAGTGCGGCGCACAAAAAGTGGTGTAGACGCCGAACGATTCAGCGTTGGAAAGATTTTTTATTTTTTTTTAGTAAATCCAAAAAAAAGTTGATGTGAGAGTTATTAATAAATTATAAGCTACTCCCTAATTTGGAAACCGAGAATGGCCTTAGGTCCACACGATTTGAAAAGAGTAGAGGGGGAAAGATTTGAAAACTGGAGCCTCACATGCATCCACACGATTAACTAATCCTTTACATCTGAATAGCCTTAGGTCCACACGATTAGCCTATTTGCCTGAGGGGACATCGAACAGTGGAAATGACATGCAAAGGGACTACTGACTGTGAACTAGCATTAAATGCGTGATAGTTTTAACAAGCTAAAAAACTTTTTGATAAAATTTAAAGCGTTGTTTCATTCGGTGCTAGGCTGTTGCGCTGTTCCATTCGGCGCCCAACGTTGTTCCATCAGCGACTATCTGCTAGATTCGCCATGCCATAGGACTTAGGAGGTTGCCTATGCTAATGTGGATGGATAATCTAGCAGCTAGATATCTAGCATCTAGATATCTAGCCCATAAGACTTAGCCTAAAAAAGAAAAAGAAAAACAGAATGAATGGCATTTTAAGCCTCTATATCTAACGGCCATGAATAGTATCGTCATCTCAACGGCTCCAGACTTCCCCGGACCCACACACCCACCCTATATAACAATACTGAAAATTCCTGCTTTCTTCCCGGCCGTCCAAGTCAAACAAAATCCGGACGATCCCGACCGCCGGATGACCCTTTTCGGTAGATCTTGTCCACCGATTGACTCTTTGATCAAGGAGACAAAGACCACCTTTTTTTATAACATTGACTAGGTATCACCGGGGCCTTACGGCCCCGGCTCAATCTCCCATGTTAGCGTCAGTTTACATAATTTATTTATTTCTCATTCCAGGATACTCATAATTTTATAACATTAGTAAACACCAAATGGAAAAATTATATGAGTTTGTACATGCATCCTTAATAGAAAGTACATACTAAAAAGCCAAGTCAATAATATGACATTTTCCTAATGTTTCAGCGTAAGTAAATCTCACGGTCTCCGATCTAGTTCCTAACCAAGTAGTTGGTGCTTGTATAGGTCTCCATAAATCTCGATCACTAAGAACAGTAACAGACTTAGTAACCTCAATACCGCCACCATTATCTCCCTCCTCCTCATCTTCTCTAGATGGATTGCTTTGTAGTTTACGATTAAATGTGTACTACAATAACGCATTAAGTTGTTTAGTGCACAGTATCCGGCTATCAGCTTGCAGAGTAAGATAACACTAATAAAAACACAATGATCTCAAGGACAATGCATGTTTATTTTTAGTACTTTCTTATAGCGAAATCTTTGTGCAATTGGTTAATCGGAATATAGATTATAATTTCTAGAGTCAAATATAGTTCCCACTTTAAAATTAGTCGTGATTAGGTTGAAAGTTATAGGGTCGTCGAACCTATAAGGAATTATGCGATAAACCGAAGAAATGAAAATTACTTGGATCATATAAATACAGTCTCACTCTCCAGCAGCCTTCATTCGGTAGACGAACCACAAAAAAGTGAGATATATCCATCTCCAGACTATAGTTGTTGGCAGTTGAACTCTATAACTATTTTTACTAATTTATGTGGGAAAAAATTAAGCTTCATGACATTGAATTTCAACCATCATTTAAGAAAAAGAATTCACGATATCATGAATTAGCTAAAGCAAGCATAACTATTTGATGTTACTCATCGTTCACTTTTTTATAGCTGGACATTACGTACCACTAACTAATAAAAGTATACGACATAATTTTTGAAACTCACAACAATTGTGTAATTATGGAAAGATAGATGTGATGATGTGTTCCAGGAAGTATCTCTTAACCCTTTTAGTTTTATGCATAAGATTCAGTATCACTTGCAATCTCATTTACATGACACTAATGCATACATTCATAATATTAACACTCATAGAGTCTCCCTTGGCAACCTCCCATGCATGATATCTTAAAATTGAATGTAAACGCCTCTTTTAATCATGATACTAACCAAAGTGGCATTGGTATTGTTCTACGTTCCCATACAGGCACGTGCGAATGAATCAAAGGAAGCTACGCATATGCGATTTTGAGACCCGAGATGAGTGAATGCATGGCAATACGTGTGGGCTAAAGAAAAGCAACTTAAAAGAATTCACATAGAATCTAATGCAAAACTTATCATTCAGTCAATCACAAACAATGTTCTTCTCATACAATGGGAGAATAGAAATCTACTGAAGGAAATAATACATTTAAGTTCAAGTTTTTCTCAATGTTCTTTCTCTTTTATTGGTAGAGATGACAATCAGGTAGCTGACGAAGTTGATAAAACTGTTAGGGAAACAACTACTAATTTAGATCTTATTAATAATTTTCCCGAAGAATTATGTAATCTCCTGGCAGGAGACTACAATCTTGCCCCCAATTAATTAAAACTTTCATAAAAAAAAAACAAAAATTGTATAAATATAAATGATGTGATAGTTTACTTACTAAACAACTCGGGCTTCATAACAATACATGTACAGTATAATGAGCATGACAACATCACGTGGGATCAAGGATTATTTCAAGGCATATATGTTTCCATGCTTATATACATGTAATTCTACGAAACTTAAGCAATAAAACATTACAAATTCTACGAAACTTAAGCAATTAAACATTACAAATGACCAACTTTATTGGTTATACTTACGATACCTGGTAGAAGACAATTTGGGGAAATCTGCAATTAGTCCCCAACTTGGACTGTTCATCAAAAACATTATTAACCACACCATAATACACTTTTCCATTATAAAGGATCATTCAAATTCGTATCCATTTCATTAGTATCAGTGGCCAGTTCGGTTCCTTCCCTTTTACTTCTTATACATTTTCTATCTTTATTCCCTCAAACAAACAAATTCAAATCAGTTATTTTACAAATTTAAAGATCCAATCTTGTAGTTGCATTACAAATTATTATTCAAATTTATATAAATTATCCCAGAAATAAAAAAATATCTATTTAGGTTGATTGACCTTTAGGATCTATATATAGGACCACCAGGTCTAACAAAACCCCTATGTCGGTAGCAATTTATGGCACCATTATAGTTGAAATTTAGTGGGTCAGTGGAAGTTAACCTAACTCGACAGAAACATCTAGGATATCGAAGACGTTCACTAATATGAGATCAACAATCAACAATCAAACCAAAAGAAATTCACGGTAATAATTTAATTAGGCGAAAGAAAATTTTGCATTTTCAGATAGGTGAGTATCTCTCCCTGTGCGGAAATTGGATTACTACTTCAAAAAATTTTTATCTATTTCTAGACGTAAAGTTGAGACAAACTTTACCTTGATGAATTAGAGGCATATACAGTTTGACCAATTACGCTAGTCGTATATGGATGGAACTCACCTCAACTGAATTATGAAGTATTCTAAGAGTTTATAAGCAACACTCATGCACCAATATTAAAAATTTATTAGAGACAAAAAATTATTATTATTATTATTATCTTGATCAAAACAAACTTGATTAGAGAGCACAAAGCAAAATTTTACCCTCTTTCTTGTGCAGAGACACCATTAGATGCCAAATCTGGATGAACGAACAGTCACCTTGGGTTCTGGAACTTGACAAAAGAGATCCTTCGGAGAATCAATAGTCTGGTACATTTCTGCCAATGTCATGGGAGGTTTATGCCATGTGTGGGAATCGAACCCACAACTGCATGGCTAAAACCATGTGCTCTACCTTTTGATCTAAGATAGAAACTTGATCTATTTGTCTAAAAGATTTATAGAAAATAGAGATTGTACCTGACACCCTGCTCCATGTACACTAATAGCAGGCCTGAATTCTATATTGCAGCGATAAAGTCATCAGTTCACATTACCAAATATTTATTAAAAAACCCTCATCTAAAGCTATCTTTGTTAGCTTTTCTTCCTTAGCTTGTAGAATGAAAACATAACCAAATTTGATGTCACCAATGAGTGCTCACAATGAAACGCAAGTGCCCTAAAAGGCTGTATCAGCATGTAAAAATGAAATTGCTCACCGGTCATAATTTAGAATTAATGATTACTATTCTGAGATGATAGTTTAAAATAGCTAACCTAGTCATTTATTGATCCAAGTGTATATGTAAATGGTTAGGACCAAAATATTCATGGACATCCTTAATATGACCCCCTAATATGTTCATTATATATTCCAAAAAAACCAAGGTGAACTGTATCACCACATTAATTGTTACTAAGTTTACTACCAATTTGAAATCAAAAGTAATATCTCAACCTTGGCTTTAGGCGGTACCTCCATAATGGCACACATTTTGTTGAACCTGCGTAAAAATAAGGCTGAAACAATTTTAAATCTACAAAGCATATGCAAGGGTTAGTACTCAAGTAAGCAATATATTGGGAAATAAGATGATCAAACATAGCGATTAAAATAACTTGAATTAAAGACTACAAATATAGCGAAAACTGAACTCTTACCTAAAATTAGAATGCAATGAAAACCAAGCTTGAATTAGTCAATATATGGAAACGTAACTATGTGATGAAATATAAAAAAATCAGTTATACCGCTCGAATACCATCTTAACACTATCTTAATTATCAAATAGTAAATCAAACCGTAAGCATGGCTAATCTGGGTGAAAAATCTTACTATACAGTCTCTATCAAAAGCTCTAGTAGTACATTGAGCTACCAACATATTGAAATGTGAATAAAAAAGAATTATTTTAAACAAAAGTCAAACTGAAAAGGCGATGTCGCTATGGATAAATCATCCTTAATCACCTAGTGGTTCAACTATTTTTTTAATCTCTTTTTCCAAGATACAGAGCATAAAGACATACTTCGTCATACACTAAGCTTCTTTCGAAGAAGTTGCCGAAAAGCCAAGTAAATCAATTGCATTTATTACACCTTTGTTCATGCACTAAAATAAAAAATTGATTCATAAATATCAAAATAACAAACATAAGCGACAAAATAGTTACATAGGTGAGAGACTTACTGTCACTGAAAGGCGTCTTATCAACAATATCAACATAATCATGAAACCATTGACATCTACTATCACTTATACAAATATACTCCAGAGCGGAATGGAATAAATGTATAGGGTTTTGGTGCAACCTGTAAAATCAATAAAAACCTCATTATTATTTGTTATTTGTGGTTTGACTGATGTCTGATTACATCACTATTTCATGAAAACTCAAATACTCATACATATAAAACCCAATCATTCTAATAAGATGAATGATTACTTCCACTAAATTGGGATCAAGATGGCAACTATAAGCATCAGAATTACTTTCTCCTTAACTCATCACCTTTACTGCATCTGCATCATAAACAAATTATAATCCAATGGAGATAAATGCATCCCTCCATAAACCTCAGTCCATTTAAATTATATTCCATTTAAAGTCATTTCCCAAGGTTGACCGTGAATACAAAGAAACCAAAATCAAACAATCTCATTAAATCTATGAAATCAGGCATTCAAAATAACAAAACATGATCTCTCAGTCACGGTGGCTATAAGGCCAGCCAAATCTCGAATCATCAATCAAAGATGCAGCCAAAAGTATACAATCCTAACAATCATATTGTCACTTCGTATCCATAATACATTCGCTCCCTGTCTGGGTAATATTATTATTTTCATTTCCTCAAAATTTTACGATCGTGTCAGTTAATCCATTTTCTAATGTTTTGTTTTCAACAAACTGAATAAAGGAATGCTTCATAAGCTCCGTTCTCATCCATAATGGAATATATTACCCATGTACATAATAGGATAACAAAGCACATAACCAAGAGTATATTCATTATAAACAACCCATTGTAATTAAAACTGAAAACCCATTGTAGTGTAACAGAGATTAAGGACAATCAGCATTTCTAAAGCTCAATTTTAACCATTGATAGAAAACTGAATTCTACAAATTTAAAGCAAAAGCTACATTCTGGCTAAATTAAAAAGTTCAAGAAACTGGAAATTTCGTGATCAAATACATTCCTTACAGGATTGTTGCATACTAATGTCGCTCCAACGCACTTTATAATTATGATACCAAGGTTTTCATTCTTCAGATGCTGGTAGTGCAGCTACTAGAGTGTCATAGATGTACATTTGGAGGTATTTGGGTATGAATGGTGGTTAAAGTTAGTATAATATTTAAGTAAGATCAAGCTTCACGCATATTTTGTGTTTCATAGGTTAAGAATTTCGCTCAACAATGTCATGGTAACCTCTCTTCCAAATGTGGAACACCCTAGAATCTAATATAATGTTTATAACAAAGTACAACATGTGTGAAACGTATGAGAAGTATGAGGAAGCAGGAAAATTACCTTCAACGGAAGTTAGTGGCCTGACACCGGTCTCCATTGCTTCCACTGCCTCATCTTGATCCTTGTGCCAGTAAGAGTCATGAGTCGAAATTTCACACCTAATTTGCCTATAAGTCAATAAAAAGTTGGTCTCATGCTAGCCATGTCACCGATAGCTTAAAAGAGTACATCCTCAATGAAATATTTATTCTATAATATAATTAGACTGAAGTTAGCATTGTATTGTAACCTATACATGTCGGCGTACCAATTTGGATACACAAACACCCTTTATTTTATAATATAGATATTACGAAATCAAAAGGAAAAATCAAAGAGGTCCCTATGCCACTTTGTGAGAATATGCGTAAAAGTTTTGACATCTCTCATGAAAAAGAACATACTAACAATTTATACATCTCTCAAGAAAAATAACATACCAACCATTTATGATAAAATACACTACTAATTCGTTTACTTTTTTTAAAAATTAATAACTCGTGACTTTCGTAATCCATGTCTGTTTGCCATGCTCACATAGTTGAATAAAACGATTGGTTAAGAGAATTTGAAAGAGAACCCCCAGTAAAATTTCGAAGAAGATGCATTTTACTAACCTTTGCTGGTAAGTACTGGCCACAATCTTCATGATATTGTACATGAACTCATCATCTTCTGGTTCATCACCATAAGCTTCTGGTTGTGTTATACGGTTTCTCAGATGTATATATTCATGATTAGTTTTCTCCATTCCTTCCGTGGATGACACACTCTTAGCATAAAGCCATTCAACGTACTCAAACTGACAATCAACAAATCCCAGCACTTACATTGCCCTGCAGGGCACAATCAGTATTTATCAAGATAATATCTATTCGAAGCTGAATGAAAACTTCACATCAAATACTATATTATAAAATGGTGATTATTGAGCAATCTAAAAGATCTAAAATATTTTAATCCATGATAGATAAGCCTACACAAAAGCTTTTAATTAAAATAATATGCATTTCAGCCGACACATATAACATCTCCCAGTTAATCTAAAATGAGAAATTCTCATGCAACTACTACCCAGTGGGTTCATTTATTTATAGCACCTACCCAAAATGCAGACAAATAATCAGACCTTATCATGAGTTCATTTGAATACAAAATTAGCTTCGCATCATTTGAGAGATGGTCGCCATTCGGACAGGGTGAAGTTATGCTAGCAATGCATGTATGACTCACCTGGAAGATGGTATCAGAAATCTGTGTAAAAAAGACGGCGTTGGTAGATGCATGGAATAAGATGGAATAGATGCATTAAGCTAACTGGCTACATATTAACTAAACTGAGTACACACAGGTTAGTGATAAAGCAAAAAGGCAGCAATATCGATGGTGTACCTCTGACAGGAAAACCATGTCCCTTGATGGGCGCTCGACAATCGTTTCAACCTTGGATTCTAAGGCACTGAATACAATAATACTGCAGTTATGGTCTATGACTTCCCAGCGAATCAGGCACCACCTAGTAAATGCATTATTTAGAACGAAGGTGTAAATATTTTAAACTGAGGATCAGACAGGGTTTTGCGAATTATAGTTGTTGTACATCATTTGTTACTTGGGTACTGGGTTGGGGACATTATCTCTACATCTATTGTACCAAAGATAACACTCTTCTCCACTACTTTCGTAAGGCAGACATTGCAACCATTGATATTTGCATCCAATCTCGTGAATGATTTCTGTAGCGGATGCTCGACAAACTATATCGTGGACCAACCGAAAAAATTTGTCAAAACACATTAGTTTAGAAAGGTTATAGAAATGGGCAATCAAATAATGGAAAAACAACCAAGTTGGCCGCGGAATGCACACCAAGTTTGGGTTCTAAGTTGGTAATAAAAGTTCATAGAAGTTTTTTCTAGTTGATGAACTGTTAGAGTGTGGTGTTTGTGAAGCTTTTACGTGGAATATTGCTAGTGCTGGGAGATGAAACTACATAAAAAAATACTACTATTCAATAATGTTTTGCAGCTAATACGTATAAAGAGTAAACATAATATTATTAGTAGCTAAGGCTGGGATTACATACCCAAGGCTTTGGAATAATGACAAACATCAGAATCATCAAGTTCGGTTTCGTATGTATGTACAAAGTAAGCTGAATTTGGAAATAAAAATGTGATCATACACTTATGTAATTTCGTAATATCCTTGTATAATTTTCCAGAACGCAGTTTTGTGTCTAATGATTTTTGGGTTTCCAACCAAGAAATAATTTTTTCACTAAGTTCTTAATTGTATCTTCTCTAGTCCCAACTTCTACTTGTTGTCTGTGTATATGAGGGAAAATGTTTGATAAGTTCAACAATGCAAACATGAGAAGCAATTTTCTTTCAGTTTCTATAATCGTTTCCTACTCAATTTCTAGCTAAGGCAATCAGTTAGATGGAATTGTGATATGCAAATTTACACCCTTGATTTTCAGATAACTTAAGTTATTTTATACCAATATTTTTTTATCATAAATATTAGAAATTGGAATTCAAATACATTGGAAGCACTTATCAACTTCGTTACTATGCTTCAAAAAAACTATGTTACTATATGATATGAAGGGAATGTATTGGTTTTGAAACAGAATACCTCTTGCAACAAGTACTATTCAGTGGCTGTGCGTCTTATGAGTTTCTGTACTTCATTATCCAGAGCAACAAAGACAGTGGACACAGTTCAATATCTAGCTTCTAGTTGGAGTAGGAACCTAAACATAAATGTTACATCAGAGGGGGTCAGTTAATATTATGTGTGATGGATTCAAAGCCTACTGCTTATGGAAAGCACCACAAAATAAGAGCATATGAGTGACATTACCAGTGGTCGCCTTCATCTTCGACTATATTGCTCACCCACCGTTAGTATGTAACTTTGTGGCAGTGGTTTAACACATAATAATACACCCTAGGCACATTTGGATACTGAATCAGATGTATTCTGTTTGTTCACATCTTCATGAAAAGGTGCACATTTGTTGTTTAATGTCTTCCAACTCATCTTATGTTCCACTCAGTTTAGAGATGCATGATCTGCTTTTCCAAGTTGCATTACAAGGTCTTATATCATTCTTCTTTAGCTTAGTGACATCAATTCCACTCCAGAAATCTGAAACACGGATTGTTTGTCTTACGAAGTACGAAGATAGAAAACAAGAAAAAAATAAAATCGATGCAGTAATAGCAAGGTATAAAAATAAGGTTTATGAACTATATTTATTTAGATTTAGATGATGCTCATGAGACGAAATATGAGGTTAGCAAAGGTGCAAGCCACTTGGAGAATCTGCGATTTTGGTCATCCTCTAGAGCTGTTGAACGCTCATCTACAACAACATTTTCCCTAATAGAAAGAACCAGGCCTGCCGGTAATGAAGAGCCAACATGCGATTTTGGTGAGATAATATTCGTAGGGGCATATACCTCACCAACATGCGATACAACCTTCAGCCTTCTGTAAGCAGTTCCCTGAAGCACCAAGAGGAAAACCACCGAGATACAACATCCTGTGCGTCCGCCAACTCCAACTCCAGTACCACATGCACGACTCCCACAATGATGAAACAACGTCCAAGATATTCCATATCTAGCTCGATAACAACCACTACGAACAAACCATGTAAACCACGCTTGGGGACTGAGGCTCAGCATGAAGTTCCTTCACCGTTAGTCAAGGACTTCTTCAACACGAGAAAGATGATCAGTCAAGAAGCATGGAATTCGCAAGGATAAATCGAACTTAAGGGGGAGCCACTTTAACGCTCTCTCTAGCAAAAGCTTCTTCAATGGTCTATTCAAGAACCGCCTCAATGCTCTCTCCGAGACCCACGTTCGCTTCAGAATCCTACTTCAACACTCTCTCCAGGATCCACCTCAACGTTTGCACCAGAAGCCACTTTAACATCCTCTCGAGCTGTTTCAACACTCAAGTTACATCAATAATCTGCGCTCTGGTCAAGTTATTTTTGATGTACTCATTGCTCAACATACGTCTCATCCATCCTTCATGAGGGCCCAGTGGAGCATGAAAAACCTTGAAGTCGATAGGAGAAGGGTTATCTTGTGGAAAGGATATTTTCATATACTTGAAAGGGCGCGGTGAAAAACTCATCATTAATGTTTGTCATATCTTTGAAGCTGTCAACACCTCCTGACTTGGAACCAGCATTATCCCCATAAGACATATCAACAGGAGTTCTTTTCTTCATTCTACAATAAAAGACAGGAGTCAGTACTTGTATAAAAACGTGAGAGATGTGTAGTCACACACGACATAACATACATTCACGATGGAGTATACAAGGTTGATATTGGGTCCAAACACCGGTGTTGATCAAGTTTCAAGTCCGGTGTTGCTCAAGTTTCAAGTACGGTGTTGATCAAGTCACAAGTCCGGTATTGCTCAAATTTCAAGTCCGTTGTTGTTTAAGTCACAAGTCCGGTATTGCTCAAGTTTCAAGTCCGGTGTTGATCAAGTCACAAATCCGGTGTTGATCAAGTTTCAAGTCCGGTGTTGATCAAGTCACAAGTCCGGTGTTGATCAAGTTTCAAGTCCTGTGTTGCTCAAGTTTCAAGTCCGGTGTTGATCAAGTCACAAGTCCGGTATTGCTCAAATTCCAAGTCCGGCGCTGATCAAGTCACAAGTCCGGTATTGCTCAAGTTTCAAGTATGGTTTTGATCAAAGTCACAAGGTTGGTATTCAAATAAAACATGCGCAAGCAGCAGGGCCGGTTTTCAGTCGAAAAATGGGGCCAATGTTCAGTCAGGCACGTGACGGGTCCCACTTGATCCCAGCCCCATATTGGTCGAAGAAGACACAACCGTTGCCAATCAAAGCTCTCTCTCCAGAAGAAGGCATTTCATCTCCAACATTTCAACGCTCTCCCGGGCCTGCTAAAGAAGTTGTTTCAACGCTTTCTACGGGTCCCATATTTACAATTGAGCACACAAGGTTCATTTTTTAAAACAAGCATGCTCACATCGGGTCCCACGTTCGAGCGAAGCAAATAGAAAGGCTGGTGTTTGGTCAAAGCATCAAGTCCGGTGTTTAGTTAAGTTAGCTGGGTCAGTGTTTGGTCGAAGTAGCAAGATGACACTCGAGCAAGCACAACAACCGTACAGTCAAAGTAGGCACAGAACATGGCCGACGTTTGAAACATGTACCCGGTGGTCCCGCGTTTGATCGAAGCATGCACATCTGCCCATGTTCAAATCAAGCATGCTTACATCGGGTCCCACATTCGATCAAGAAGACGCAGCGGACCCACGATTAACCAAAACAAGCACATCAAACCCACGTTCGATCAAGCAGGCGCAGTAGCCCCACGAATGAAACAGGCGTAACAGTCCATCCAAGCAAGCAAGACTGGCATCATGCTCGGGGAACACTCGCCTGGACACCTCTCGAACGTGACATGCTCCAAGGACAGGATGGCCCGTCTCTCCTGGTAACATCTAACTTTGTCTCATAAGCTTTGTCTTTAACTGTCACCATCTCATGCCTACCCCACAATAGTGTAACCATTATGCGCTAGGCAGGGGACTTAATGTTGATGGTGGATTTTCATTTAAAAGTTAAAATTGTAAAATCCAAAAAATTATGCGCTAACATCTTGTAAAAGATAAATCCATTAATAAGTGTTGAATACTTCTTCACTTTACTAATTCACCTAGAATGGAGCATGTGGCAGCAATCCCAGTCTGTGAATTAAATACAACATTATTAATTAATGCATAACCAGCCTTGTATTTCCTGTACTCATTATCAGTGCGGCATGACTACTGAGTGTTGCTCTCAGCAGAGCAACACGAATCTCCAAGCATTATAATGAAAGCATGTACGAAATACCCGTACATGATGTCACTATCGGTGTGCTATACTAGGCCGATTGAGCAACTCTCGGTGTGTTATACTAACCCGGTTGAGCATCCGGACTTTACGTATCAGTCCGGAAATGATCACGACCATCCAACTCCACCAGCATGATTGGATGGTCCAGATCGATTCCATAACCCCCGAGCAGGTATGGAATATCCGTTGACGAACCAACGCGGGCCCCACATGGTCGGCCTCCCCAAAAGGTTGGCATAACTTGCCAAAGCGTCCAAACCAAAACAGTATGGACAAAAAAAAAACCTAAATTAGGGTTTTCGGCATATTACATGTGTCGCAAAACAGTCTCAACCATCCATCTTCGTAGAAATAGATGGAGGGTGTAGATGTAGATTCAGAGGGCCCAGAGCATGTTAAAACAACCACTGTGGGCCCACCTGCATACCTGACTAATCGGTCAGGACCAACTATAGTTGGTCACCTTGATTCGTGCGCTCCAAACCAGGTGTGACACACGGCCGGCAATACCTAACTAGGGTTTGTCTCGCGATCACGAGCATCCATCTTCTCTTGGTCGTATGGAGGGTCCAGGAATAGGCTAAGCAGGTCCAATAAGTATCAACACGATCACTGCGGGCCCACCTATCTCCATACCCAACCGGCCAAGACCGAACTTGGATATACGCCTTGATTCGTGCGCCCAAAACAAGCATGGTCGCACCTCCCAAATTGCAAACAAATCTTGGCCACTCGATTTTGCCGGACAAATTGAGTAGCTTAGATCATGTTTCTATGGGATGTTAGGGTATGGGCGTGAACACCAGCCTACCACCCACACGCCGAACCAATAGGCCGGGACCGACCAAGCCTGGTTGTCCTGAAACGCGCGCCTGAAGTTGGCATGATGCGCGGCTTTTGCGGCACCAGATTTCTGTCGCAAATTGATCTTGACCACTCAACTTCGCCGGATAAATTGAGTGGCCCAGATCACACTTCCACGGGACAGTGAGGTATGAACATGTATACCGGCATGTCGTCAACATACATGACCGACCAGCCATACCATAACCATGTCCCAAGCTTGGATTCGACCAAGCTGAAAAGTGGTGTTTGCGCACATTTTCCCAAAACCCTAATTTCACCAACGGTCGCAAATGAGTGTCTCAAAGATCATCTCGTCTGTTCAAATTCACCGGATTGGTTATACAGCCCTGTTCAGGAGTTAATTGGTCAGTGCCGCATCATGGTGATCATCATCCATCACTCTACCACACCATGTGGTCGGTCGAGGAAGGACTTGCTGGCGCAACTTCCAAACCATCACATGAAGTAGGCAGTATATGATGCTATTTTGAGATGCTCAAACATCGATGTTTCATACATGATGGATGCACTCGATGCCATACCTGCATAGAATACGCACGATACTTCACAGAATTCCTGAATAACACAGTTATTCAATCTAGCATTACATGCAATTTTCAGTGGGTCCCACGATCCACACACTCGAGACATCAATCATGTCACAAACTGGGGGATACATACTGGTGTATTGGTCTGGCGGTTTACAACATGCAGCGCACAACGCGCCATCACAAGAACGTGTCAGGAAGTCATGGACAGTTAGTGATGATGGAAGAAGTGGGCAAGCCTGGTCGTGTGACACTAACACATTACTCCACTACTCCACTTTCTCCACTTCCCATGAGATACGAGGGTTAGGCTAAAAGACTTGTATAAATAGGTTCTTCATCCTATTTTTCAAACAAGACAAGACAGACAGAAACCAAGTGTTAATACAACGTATTCAAACACCCAGAGCTGATTGCTTACATTATTTGTAAGTCAGTTCGGTATTCTGATACAAGTCATAAATAGCCTACACCTTCAAAATATCAACACCTTCTTCTCTTCCCTCCCTAAGATCAACCCCATCTCCTTCACTTTGTGACCGAAACAAGTCTGGAACGGTCATTTCTTGGTTTAGGCCGGACTTGCACAGATTGATCTCCTGAATATACAAGCACTCGCCGCGCAGTGCATTTGTTTAGGGTTTAGATTCATTCCTCATACACACACCCCAAATTACCAAAACCGGCAGGAGTAGTTTTCACCCATAAACGCCCACCCTAACACGAATCTGAGTACTTCAAATTTAATTATTATCAATATGGAACTTGACCATAAACAACATCAAGTATTGGAAACCAAAAGCTAGCAAGTCATATTTCTAATATTACCTGTCTGTACACAACACCTCCATAAGCTAGCAAGTTTTTCTTGCTGCCTTTTTCCCGAACCTGTTCTTATACACCCATATCTGGGACTTCCTACATCATCTATACGTCAAACGGCACCTAATATCAGTTTCCATCACCAGCTACCTCATATATCACCTGCTCGTTTCTACACTAACAACCCATACACCAGCTAATACTATCTCCTCGCACACAGGGCACCAGCTTTAAGCAACAATTTCCTCCCATCTGCACCCTGCTTAGTTTGCAAATGATTTCTCATGATTTATAAAACTTGTAAACTGTGAACCACTAATGAATAGTACTAATGAAAACACCTGGTGGATCACCCATAGTTCTGCACATTACGTATGATATTCTTTTCCATGAATTTAAAACCATAATTCTGTATAGTACATGTGCCATTCTTTTCCATGAAATTAAACTCACAGTAAAATTTCTATGGATGTGTACCATACCTTTATCACATGATTTCAATTTTTCTCTCTATTAGCTAAACTATATATGCCAGATTTGAGCAGGCGCCAATAATGTTACCCTGATCCATCGCGTGACCTCTATGGTTGAGAGACTTGGAGTCAGAACATATAGATATTGTCTATGATATTCTTCTACTATATACGTTATAGTTCATAGAAGTTTCCCCTACCCTGCCTTTGATAGTAAAAAGATTTCGTTGGGCATGTCATCCACCACTCTCAAGTGTATCTAGTGTCTACAAAAATATTATTGGGTTTAATTATTTTTCAGATTAAGGGTTCCTCTTGTTCATGGTTTTAGATTTAGGCAACATTATTGCAATGACTAATGTTTTTTGAACCAATCATTGAGATATAAGTTCTGCAATACATTCTCTTAAAGACGAAATAAATCAATAATCCTGCATCATCACCAATTGGAATTGTAGATAGACTGATTAGTGCATGTGAAACCCTTGTAATAAAAGAGTGTGAATCAGCCATTCAGGATTTAGCTCGGGCGAAAGATTATGTAGAGAAGATAACAACAAAAATCAAAATTCGAAATTATATAGGGGAAATTGAATAACTATTTGGGGTTTTCATAAAAACAACAAATCAAAAAACAAAATTTAGGTATATAGGGTTTTCACATGTTCACCTTGTTCTTCACTTCCTTTGCGGGGTCTCTGAAATTAGACTTTGCCTCCTAAATCAATAAATGTTATCATCTTTGCTCACTATCATTACCTCTACATCGTCTTTTTGATCAAACCATTGGACAATCTAAGGAAGCCAATAAAAAAAAAATCTAGGGTTTCCACATATTTATGTGTCTATTGTGGTCTCAATTATATATATTGTTAGTGCTTGATTTTGTATTTATTATGGCTTTTTGTGTCTTTGTAGGTGTTTTTGGAGAAATAATCATGTGTGGAGAATTTAGCTCAAAAAGTGGTGTTTGTACCCCTGAGATGAATTACTAAAAGCACCCGGAGGACCTGCTATTCGGACTCTCATTTTGGCTAAGGGGCACTCCAATGATAAGGGGTAACCCCAGGGCAGTTACTATTGTCAAGCCGGAATTGGATAGGGGGAGGTTATCTTCTCCAAATTTCAAACTCAGAAGAAAAAAAGCAGGAAAAAGAAGAACAAATTTAGGGTTCGATTTTTGGGAAACTTTTGGACAGATTCAATCGGAAATTCTCATTGGGCTGGACTTAATTAAGCTGAACAGAGAATGTATAGGTGTTGGATTCGATCAACCTTGCCTGGGTCATCGTTGGAAGCTAATACAGGGAAAGAAAAGTGCAGCCATCTCCGTAAATTTAAGGAGAAGATTTGGACATGTTTTTGATCAATTTATTCACGGATTTGGGTTTCTCTAGGCCTGTTAGGACAACACGGGTATGGTAATAGATTTGTAAACGTAAGAAAAAGGAAGATTGCACGTAATCTCGGTAAAACATGGAAGGTACAACATTCTCGGAATTTTGGTATTACGGGAAGTTACGTGTTATTCAGGGGAACATATCATCCCTGTTGATTTGCTTCTATCAAAAGTGGATAGATTTGAGAAATAATACAACCAACAGACGCGTAGAAGTGATAAAAGAGGGAAGAAATCCCGTGGATTGGAAAGAAAGAAATAAGAGGTATTTTTGGAGATTTCGTGGAGATATAATGAACCTGTTGCGCATATAAAGTCTGGGGAGAAGTCAGAGGAGTTAGTCGAGGAGTTTGGGGTCTATACGTAGTTTAGGGGAAGCTATGGTACGAAGAAATCACGCTGCAGAGAAAGTTGCAGCAGCATGAGGAAGAAGACGAAGCTGAAGAACATTAGACGACCCAAGTCAATAGCAGATAAGTGTGGTTTATCCATGACACACACATAGTATCGTTCTCAGCAGTCTTATATCTTATGTATCATTAGTAACAGTCGATCTGTAACGCATATAAACATTGAAATTGATATGTTTTATTGATTTTCTTTATATTTTCATCTTTAATACACCTTTGAGCAATGAATTCATATTTTAAGAGTGTTTGCACCATGAAGAGCTAAACCCATCACTGGGACGACGAAGGAAGCCTTATTTCACAATGGTTTGGTAACTATATTTGATTCTTTATGACTTTTTGCATTATGTTTAATCGATTTATGATTTTCATTAATTAGTTGTGATTTTGTTTGATGGTATATGCTTAGACGTAAGAGCTTTTGATATACCATGCTTATGATTTACATCTAATGTTTTAAAAATCAACCTTTGGCAAAGAATAAGAGTCTACAAAAGAGCTATAATTGTTAAGAATCATTATATAAACCAATTGAATGTGATTAATGGTGGAATCTTAAGTCCCAGTCTCTCTCGATATTTGTGACAATCTTTGTATATATTTTCTTTATTTTTATTTTTAAGTCTTAAAATCAACCTCAACGAGTCCGAGTGAACGACATTCTTACTACCACTTTTCTACAACACTTTAAAATTACATCAATTTTTGGCGTCGTTGCCGGGGACTTGTTTTTAGGTTAGGTTTTAGATATTTCCTTTTTTTTTTAGCTTTTTTTTTGTTTTTTTTTGTTTCTTTTGTTAGATTTTACTCTGCGTATTTTTGTTTTGGTGTGCAGGTTTTGCTGGAAACTAAAGGTGGAAAGCTGGACTTGCCTAAAAGAGCATAAAATCCCTAACTTTTTTTTTTTGGTGGGCTTTTATTTTTGGAACTTTTATTTTTGTTTGTTTATTTGTATATATTTGTTAATATTAAAAAAAAAAAAACACAAACACTAAAGCACACGTGCACTTCATATTGCATCGTCTGGCACCGATTAATAGGAAAACACGTGGTTTAGTACGGTGAACCCTTTGGGCGTTATCATCCGAAACACCATAAGCCTTAGCCTCATACCTTTGACCAGTCTCTTACTATAGGTATATTTTTCTAAAGGTAACTCAAGCCTACCCAAAATAGTCAACCCAACATTTGCATTTGCACGTAAAAATGTCGATTTGGTATTATAATAGCCAGTACAGTGAATACCCGACTGATTTTCAACATGGACATTATCCTTATTATGACTATAGTGTGAATAGTGGTTGGGAACGCCATCCTTTTGAAGGATATGGGTCTTACCATGGTGAGCCCAATTACTATCCACATGCGTACCAGTCATACGAGCAAGTATCTTACGTAAGTTACTTGAGTCAAAACGTAAGTTACTTGAGTCAGAACATAAGTTAGCAGACACAAATGACTTAGCTATGGATGAAAGAACTGTAGCAATGAGTTAACCTTCTTTAGAAGATAACCTCAAGAAGTTAGTTGAGTCAACATGTAAGTTAACTGAGTCAACACGTGAGTTACTTGAGTCGGAACATAAGTTAGCAGACACAAATGACTTAGTTATGGATGAAAGAACTGTAACAATGTGTGAACCTTCTTTAGAAGATAACCTCAGGAAGTTAGTTGAGTCAACATGTAAGTTAACTGAGTCAACACGTGAGTTTTTTGAGTCAACACGTAGGTTTGAGTTAGAGACAGAAAAAATAATTACTCGAATTACACTGAATTGCTAATATATTACTTCAAAAATCACCCTTGAAAATGAGAATTTTTTTTATTTACATAATCAAGATGACGAGGTTAGAATTGGAAGCAATACTTTAGATAAGGTTCAACCATATTCATATTACTATGATGATGAGGATAGTGTTGATGAAGAATTTGAAATATGTAGGCATAGTGATCAGGAATTTGCTACTCCAATTGAGCTTTATAATGATAATGTTATTTCTAGTTCAAATCCAAATAATTTTAATAATTATTCACCTATTCAAAAGGACGGGGATTTGACTAGAGATACCCTTGTTTTAGACGATGTAGTATTTCCTTTTTACGAAGCCGATAAAGGTTTAGAGGAACGGGTTTATCCTGAGAATACTATTTTAGAGTCCAAGGATTTAGAAACAAAAGTCTTAGACGAAGAAGATGAACTCGTAGAGCTTTTAAATATGTATGAGGATGTGTCACCCGAATATAACCTACAAGAAGCAATTGACCATTTTCAGGATTCTGATGATCTAGAAATTAGGGAAATTGTAGCTAGTTTATCTAGAGACTCCCAAAACTCTAAGTTTGGGGGTGATTATCATTCTCCCCGTGCTTTACCTTTAGCTCTTACAAAGATCCCTCACTCGGGACTCGACATATGTGCCTCAACCATTTTACAAGATTATCTTCATACACGTTTTACTGAACCTAGTTATGTCCATAAAGAAGTTCAGTTGTTAGAAACCCATCATCTAGTTAATGTGGTTTACCCAGGCTACGATACCCAGATTGATTTTGTTTTCTCACCAAATATTTTTCAACCAATTGTGGGAACGTATGAATTTCAAATGTGTTAGTTATTAAGTTTTGAGACTAAACCTAATTATTTTAGGAAAATAGAATTGACACATTTTCTTAAGAATGACCACCACTTTCATTTTGGTCAACTGTGTGAGTCAAATTTGATTGACTTAGAGGATCCTCAATTATTCAGGTTATTGTTATGTGCTTCTAAATGTTCCCAAACCTTGAAACCTGAACCTTCGGATCTTACTTATGAGGAGGGGCAGCCCATGAAAATATTTTATTTAGACCCCTTTATTGAACCTGAACCTGAACCACAACTAGATGTAGTTGTCTTAAACATGAAACTAGGCAAGGGTGTGCTATGTTTATTCTTGGTTTGCTGCAGTTTCCTTTTATCTGTGATAACATATTTTGATGCAGATGATCCACAATTGTTTCGGTTATTGATATATGATTCGAGGTGACTAATTCTTTCTTAGTCTGGCTGAAAACGTTAAACTTAGCACTTCTTGGGAGGTAACCCATGCTCATGCAACACGGTAATATCTTTCCTTAACTCTTTTGCTTCAAATGGTAACAATTTCTCCTTGTTCATGCTTTTAATTTCATCTTTAGAACATTGAGGACAATGTTAGATTTAAGTTTGGGGGTATGGGAGAAACTTTTTGTTAGTTGCAATAAATAAACTCCAGAGCCTAGAAATTTATGCTTATTAAGGATGGTACTAACCAATCTAAGTGGATGGAAGCATTTTGATTATAGGAGTTGAGGAACCAATCTGATTAGGTAGCAACATCTAAAGAGTCTATTCATAAAAGCACAAAGCTCAGGTGTTAGAAATAACATGATAGTTTCACCATATCTCGTTGAGTCCTTTTCACTTCTGTTTTTATTTCTTTATTCTTTATAAAATATGTTTCTCTAAGTGATTAGGTGGGGCTCACGAATCAAGTTGCTACCATTTCTTAGGCGAAATCGAGTGATTAATATACCAAAAAAAAAAAACAGACTAATTAGACCAAACGGAATAAAAAAATAAAAAAATTAACACTTGGATAGAAATATGTGTGTGTTCTTGATAGGTGTTGTAAAACACCTAATTTTATATCTAGTATTTATGCTTTCTTTGATATTTATTTTGTAAAATATGTATCTTATGATTGCTTTTGAGTTTATTAGGAGCAATGGAGTCCTTGGGAGCAAAAGAAGGAAAAATTGCCCATTTGGAGCGTAAAGGGCAAAGTGGTCAATTCACATGCGAAAGATTCTTGGAGCATGATAGGCTGTACCAGAAGGAGTGGGAAAATGAACCGTTAGTTCCCTGGAACCGACAAGCCATGTTCGAGCTAGTACCCCTTATCCCATGAGCTGGGGTGTGCGAATCCAAATTCCTACAAAATGCCTAAATTTCAGAGAAAAGAATCATTGGTTTTTCTTCCCCTATGTCGCCCCTGTCTGATGGCTGCTGCTGCTCAGTTAAATCAAGAAACCCTGAAATTGAGAGAATTTAGTTCTCAATTATTTACTTTCAGTCCCAACATCAGGAGAACCCATGGCAGCTGTTTTTATGTTGGAGAGAGAATTAGAGAGAAAGAGATTCAGAAAATCAGAGAGAGGTTAAACAGATAATGGGTATTCAATTGATTTTTTGGGTTCTCAGGTTAGGGTTTGGTTAGATGGAAGAAATATTGAAGATGGCAACTGATTTCAAGATGGTTTAATGGGTGTTTGTAGCTGACTCATGAATCGGAGAAGAGATTGACTGGTGTGTGATTCTCTATCAGAAGCAAGTGATCATACAACTGTTAGTGGTGATAAACTCAGGGGGTTTCATTCAAATTCGAGTTGGTAGAGCAGTTGTTGTTGTAGTTGACTCTTAAACAACACAGGGATTGAAGGTGGTGATCGATTGAGGTTATGAAGGAAGATATGGGATGAAGAACAGATCTGTGTTGGTTGAATCTGGGAAAATGTTAGGGTTTTGTATTCAAAATGAATATTGGGTTTCATGGAAATTAGAGTCCTCAGATGGAAGATAATGAAGAAATCAAGAGTGGGTTTTACTTGAATTTCAAGTTACAGTAGATTCAAAGAGGGTTAATGAAGAAATTAGGGTTTTGAAAATGGTTTTGGTTCTGTGATTGAAGCCGTGTTGTTGCAGCTGTTACAGATACTTTGAAGCTGAGTTGTGATAGGAATGGTACTGGTTCAAGTGAACTGAGAATGGAATGGCAGAAGCTTGAATATGTAAGTTGTGAATGTTATGCAGCTGTTGCAGGGGAGGTGGTTATTGCATTATGCATTAAGGGAATGAGCTGTACAAGCTGAAACAATGCAAGGTTAAATGCAGGTGAACTGAGAGATGCTAAAAAGGTTGCAGTTGGAGATGGTGTTGTTGATACTTTGCAAGATGAATGAACTAACTAGGAGATGATAGTAGAATGGTGGTTGTGGTGCTATGATAGTGCAGGTGATTACGTTTGTGGTTGCAGTGGATTCAAGTCCACAACTGGGAGCTGCAGATAATGGAGATTCAGAGTTGTTTAGCTGGAGTTTGTTGATGGTTGGTTGACAGGTTTATGGCTCAATTGAGTGGCATGGACTGTTATTGCAGGTACTGAAATGGGTATGAGATGATGTGGTTGTTGGTGCCATTGTTGATGAGCAGTAATGGAATGGTGGTGATTTGCTGCTATGGTTAATGGTTGAAGTGTAGGGTATGAAATTGCTGGTGCAATGGTTCAGAATTGAATGGAGCTGTGAAGTTGCAATCTGGCAGAGGAATTGGTGGTGGTTTTGCTGTCAATTTGGTTGGAACTGGAGGTGCAGGTTGAGATGGAATGGAAAGATTGATATCGAATTAGGATGGCGGTCTTGCTGGTGAAATTATATTGGCAGTGGAGCTGTTGGGGGTTGCAGTTTTTACTGAGTTGCAAATGCTAGGTGGAATGGGTATGTTGTGTTGGTATTGAGATGGTGGTGATGAACTAGAGAGTCTGTTATAGTTATGAGATACAGGGAAGATGTATTGGCTGCAGTTTAATGTAGGTGTATCTGCAGTTCGGTGCTAATGGAATGTGCATGGACATGGAGCAGCTGAAGCTGGTGATGATATGGTATTACAGGGAAGATGAGAGTCTGGTGCTGCTACTGAAGTTGGATTTGGTGAGAGACTGGAGTTAGACTTGCAACCTTATGCAACTGGTAGCACTGGAGTTGATACTACATGAAGAGCACTGAGGTGATTTGGAGGTTGAGTCCTATACTTGAACTGCAATGAAGATTGGTGGCTAGTTATGGAGATGCAGGTGCAGTTTATTAAACATGATGCTGCGACTGGAGTGCTGCTATGGCAAAGGGAAGTGAATGGATGTGTTGCAGGGTCGTATGAATCTGAACTGAAGATGGAGAAGGAATAGAAATGAAGCAGCTGCAGTACAGGGAAGGTTACAGAGCACAACCATCTTGGGTGTGAAGTGACAGTGCAGCAGAAGAGGGCCATCTTGGATGTGACTGAATTGCACAGACTACAGCCATCTTGGCCGTGAAATGCAAAAGAAAAATTCTGACCTGGATCAACTCATGTCAACTGGCTTAGTTGACTCCAAGTTGACTCGGTTAACCGTTTGACTTTTCAGGTCGCCGGATTCCGTCCAACTTCCGGCCGGCGTGCACCAGTTTTCCGTCGAGCATATTTTTGGGACATATTTTCACATGGGTTTCTCACACTTGGTTCATGGACTTGGTGGACCTCTTGTTATTGGACCGTGGGCTTTGAAGACCTAATTTTGGAAAGTGGGAAGACTATAAAAAGAGGAAGTTTTTATTCTTTTGGGAAACTTATCACGTATTTTTCTACTGTGTTTTTGGAGGAGAGCATCGACTAGGGTTTGCTTCCATTTATTTTTCATGTTCTTCAATTTATTTTTGATAATAATTATGTTGAATCTAAAAACCATGAGTATCTAAATACCTTTTATTGGTTATGGGATAATAAGTGGATTTCACAAATAAAATCTGATTCAATGCATTAGTTTTGTCTCAAGTTTATTGTTTATGTTTCATTGTTGATATTGATATATGATTTGATTGTTTATTTGGTTGAGTCCGGAATCAATCCGATTTGCATTCATATCTAGAGCTATATTAGGGTTTTCAATACGAAAACGTTGTTCATCCCTGATTCTAAGTAGCATAAATGTGGGTAGTGCTTGTAGAGATATATCCTACTAGTCACATATGAATCATAACTTGGGTTAAATTGATTTAGTGCTTTTACACATTTCGATTGCCTTGATTAGTCTTATTCCATATAGATTATTGCTTCTAGGGAGTTAAATCTAATTTGCTTTTACACTTTAGGTTGCTTTCTAGGAAGAATTCACATATGCATCTTTTAATGCGGTTGTGATGAAATCAGGGAATTAGCGGGATATTCTTGCGATCAAGGTATCCTAGGACTTTTAGTAAATGAGATATTAAATATCAATTCTAGTCATTGATGAAAATATGTATTTGTGAATGAAACTATCCAGTGACCAATAATTTCTCCATATTGATTATTTTCATACTTTATTGCTTTGATAAAACAACATCCCCCCTTTGGTTACTAAGAAACTGAAAATTTGCATAACAACAAAAAGCCTCTCCGTGGATACGAACTCTTTCTTATCGCATACTACTTTATTTTAGGAAGTAAGAAAGTGAAATTATATTTGTGTCGGCTGACAACCGATCAAATTTTGGCGCCGTTGCCGGGGAGGCAAACGGCTTGTTATTAAGTTTTTAGTTTCTTTTTATCATTTTTATGCTTGCATATTTGCTTTCCGTTTCTTGTCTTGTTTCTTACTTGTTTGCGAGAATTGTTTTTCAGGTACTAATCCCTGGCTTCTAAGGATTGGAATTATCCAAGGTGCGGGATAGCTACTCGAAGAGGCACAATACTCCAACCAAGTCAAGACACAATGGAAGAACAAGTCTTGAAAGTAGAACATGAAGCTCTTCATCAAGAAATGGAAGAAGAGTTACAACTAGAAGGAGAACAAGAGGTTCCATTCGTAGAAGAACCACTAATTGAAGAAGAAGAAGCAATGGAAGATGCAAATCGTACACTCAAGGATTTGGCTTCTCATAGGCTTGATGCACAACGGTGGTGTATCCAAACAAACTCAACTTTTGAGATCAAGCCGGGGTTGCTTAGAGAGTTGCCAAAGTTTCATGGTATGGCGAATGAAGACCCAAATAAGCATCTCATGGAGTTCTATACCATTTTCAAGGCTATGCTTCAAGCGGAGACTGAAGCCGATGGTGCAATGATGAAAGTTTTTCCATTTTCTATGGTGGACATCGCTAAGGATTGGTTGTATTGTTTGCCTGCCGGAAGTGTCACTACATGGAACGGGTTGAAGAAAATCTTTCTAGAGAGGTATTTTCCTGCGTCAAAGGCTACTCAAATTCGCAAAGAGATTTGTGGAATAAAGCAACATGTGGGAGAGTATTTGTATGAATGTTGGGAGCGATACAAGAGATTGGTGGCAAGCTGTCCTCACCATCAATTCAGCGATGCTATGATAATCCAGTACTTCTACGAAGGTCTCCAATCAAGTGATAGATATCTTCTAGATGCAGCGGGTGGTGGTTCACTAGTGAACAAGACGGTGGCCCAAGCTGCCGAGTTGATTGAAAGCATGGATGCAAACTCGCAACAATTCTACACAAGAGGTGAACCAATGATTAGAGGATTGCATGAAGTTAGTGATTCATCATCATCACACCGTGATCAAAGGATGGAAAATATGGAGCAAATGATGCAAAAGATGGCTGCGGTTATATTACCTGCATATGGTGAAGAGTTAGAGCAAGCTAATGCGGTTTTTCCAAACCCACAAAGAAGGTATGATCCCTATTCCAACACCTACAATCCGGGATGGAGAGATCATCCAAACTTCAGTTATGCCAACAAGCAAGGTGCGGTTCAACAACCTACCTTCAATCGTCCGAGTGGATTTCAACCGCAACAACAACAATTTCAACCTCAACAACAATTTCAACAACAACAACAGCAATTTCAGCAACCACAACAATCGGTGCAAAATCAAGGTTCCGATATCGATGCCAAGCTACAAACTTCTATGCAAGGTATTTCTACCATGTTCAAAGAGAGCCAACAAGAAACCAAGAGTGCGATTAAGGATTTGCAGACTCAAGTGGGCTCCATGGCGATTGATATCAACAAATTAAAGGCACAAAATAGTGGGAGACTCCCTTCTCAACCTATCAACCCAAAAGAGGGTGTCAATGCTATTACGTTGAGAAGTGGTACACAACTTGAGCAACCCAAAGTTGATGATTTGGGTGAAGAGGAAGTTCCAAAGGAGCCGGTTTCGGAGGAAAAGAGGGATGAAATTCCCCAAACACCCGAGGTACCTATTCCTAACTCTAAAACTCCTATTCCTACTTATGTTCCTCCTATGCCTTTTCCTCGCAGATTTGCAAGTTCTAAGAAGGCGGAACTAGAAAAGGAGATTTTAGATGTTCTTAAGAAGATTCATGTGAATATACCACTCATCGATGCTATCAAGCAAGTTCCCAAGTATGCAAAAGTGTTGAAGGACTTGTGTACCAACAAGCAAAGGCTTAAAGGCAATGAAGTGCTAAGTGTGGGGGAGAATGCTTCGGCAATCTTACAACACAAACTTCCACTAAAATGCAAGGATCCCGGTAGCTTTGACATTCCCTTCACAATTGGTAACACCACTTTTAACAAAGCAATGTTAGACTTAGGTGCATCCATTAATGTTATACCGGCATCCATGTATAATTCACTTAATCTAGGTCCTTTGAAAAAGGCTGAAATTGTGTTGCAATTAGCCGATCGCTCTAATGTTTACCCAATGGGTATTATTGAGGATGTTCTTGTGCAGGTTAATCAACTTGTATTTCCAGCTGACTTTTGTGTGTTAGAGATGGATGAAGGTGCACCGGACTCGTCTCTTCCATTGCTACTTGGACGTCCTTTCATGAAAACGGCTAAGACGATCATTGATGTAGACAAGGGAACATTGACTATGGAGTTTGACGGAGAAATAATACGTTTCAACATTTTTGAAACGATGAGATATCCTAGTGATGTCCACTCTTGTTTCTCCGTTGATGTTATGGATGCATTGGCGCAAAAAGTGTTTGAATTAAATGGTGATGATGCTTTGGAAACTGTTTTAACTACATCCATGGATGATGGAGTAGAGTGTGGTAATGAAGTTAAGGAAGCCCTTGGTGATCTCAACTCACTACAAGGATGTCCGGAAACTCATAATGTCTCTTTTATTTATTTACCATGCAATGATGAAAAGCTTTTACCTTCTATTGTTAAATCTCCAAAGTTGGAATTGAAACCTCTTCCAAGTCACTTAAAGTACTTGTACTTGGGTGACAATGAAGAATTACCTGTGATTGTTTCTAACGAGCTTAGTGAATTACAGGAGAAAAAACTTCTAAGGGTGCTAAGGAAGCACAAGACGGCTATAGGATGTACAATCGCTGATATCAAGGGTATAAGCCCTGCCGTTTGTATGCATAAGATTCGTTTGGAGGATGATGCAAAGCCTACAAGGGAAGCGCAACGTCGTTTGAACCCTCCCATGATGGAAGTTGTGAAAAAGGAGATACTCAAGCTTTTGGAAGTGGGTGTTATCTACCCCATATCCGATAGCAAGTGGGTGAGCCCGGTACAAGTTGTACCAAAGAAATCAGGGGTAACGGTGGTATAGAATGATGAGAATGAACTTGTCCCAACTCGTGTGCAAACCGGTTGGAGGGTTTGTATTGATTATAGAAAGTTGAATGCTACTACTAGGAAGGATCATTTTCCTTTACCCTTTATTGATCAAATGCTTGAACGTTTACCTGGACATGCTTATTATTGTTTCCTTGATGGTTATTCAGGTTACAATCAGATTGTAATAGCACCGGAGGACCAAGGGAAAACTACTTTCACTTGTCCTTTCGGTACTTTTGCGTATAGAAGGATGCCTTTTGGTTTATGCAATGCTCCAGCTACCTTTCAAAGGTGTATGGTAAGTATTTTTTTCCGAGTATGTTGAAAATATCATTGAAGTGTTTATGGATGACTTTAGTGTCTTTGGTGATTCATTCGACCTTTGCTTGAACAACTTGTCTCTAATCCTTGAACGCTGTGTTGAAACAAACCTTGTGCTTAATTGGGAGAAGTGCCATTTCATGGTAACTCATGGCATGGTTTTAGGCCATATAATATCTTCCAAGGGCTTGGAAGTTGATAAATCTAAGATAGACCTTATTCGTGCTCTAACCCCTCCCACTACGGTGAGGAAGATACGTTCTTTTCTTGGTCATGCAGGTTTCTATCGTAGGTTTATCAAGGATTTTTCCAAGATAGCATCACCACTTTGCAACTTATTGCAAAAATATGTGGTTTTTAACTTTGATGAGAAGTGTATGGCGGCATTCAATCGTTTGAAAGAACTTTTAATTTTAGCCCCTATCATTAAAAAACCGGATTGGAGCAAGCCTTTTGAGCTAACGTGTGATGCTAGTGACTACGCTGTTGGTGCGGTGCTTGGGCAGCGTGTGGGGAAGATACCTCATGCTATTTATTATGCTTCTAGAACATTAAATGAAGCCCAACAAAACTACACAACCACTGAAAAAGAGTTTTTAGCTATTGTATTTGCATTGGATAAATTTCGCTCTTATCTAATTGGTACAAAAGTTGTTGTTTATTCTGACCATGCAGCTCTTAGGTACTTGCTAATGAAGAAAGAAGCGAAACCAAGGCTCATACGCTGGATTTTACTCTTACAAGAGTTTGATATTGAAATCAAAGACAAGAAAGGAATCGAGAACACCGTTGCGGATCACTTGAGCCATCTTGCTGTGGACAAGGAAGCTATCATATTGCGTGAAAGTTTCCCGGATGAGCAACTCTTCTCAATTGCCGTTGGAGAACCATGGTATGCGGATATCGTGAATTACTTGGTAACTAAACAAATCCCAAGGAACTTGTCTCGTGCTGAGATGGACAAACTAAAGAGGTTAGGAAACCGATACATATGGGATGATCCATACTTATGGAAACATGGCAGCGACCAAGTAATAATAAGGTGCGTTCCCGAATCTGAGTTTAATTCTATCTTGTCATTTTGTCACTCATATGCTTGCGGAGGACACTTTGGAAGTAAGAGAACCGCTCACAAGGTACTTTAAAGCGATTTCTATTGGCCAACCTTGTTTAAGGATGCACATATATTTTGCACAACTTGTGATAGGTGCCAAAGAACAGGAAATTTAGGTGCCCGAAATCAAATGCCACAAACCTTTATTCAATTTATTGAAGTTTTTGATGTATGGGGTATTGATTTTATGGGTACTTTTGTCAACTCTCATGGGAATTTTTACATCTTACTTGCTGTTGATTATGTCTCTAAATGGGTGGAAGCTAAGGCCACCCCTACTAATGATTCCAAGGTTGTTTCAGATTTTGTTCAAGCTAACATTTTTGCAAGGTTTGGAATTCCGAAAGCCATAATTAGCGATGGGGGTTCTCACTTCAACAACATGACTTTGCAAAGCTTGTTGAATAAGTACAATGTGTCACATAAGGTTGCAACACCTTATCATCCCCAAACAAATGGACAAGCCGAGGTTTCCAACCGGGAGGTGAAATCCATATTAGAGAAGACGGTGAATCCAACAAGGAAGGATTGGAGCTTGCGACTTAATGATGCTTTATGGGCGTATAGAACCGCATACAAGACACCTATTGGGATGTCCCCTTTTAGGCTTGTGTACGGTAAAACTTGTCATTTACCCGTGGAGATTGAGCATAAAGAGTTTTGGGCGATTAAACAATGCAATATGGAGATGGATGGGGCTGGAAAGCAAAGGAAGTTACAACTCCAAGAGCTAGAAGAGCTTCGCAATGATGCATTTGAAAGCTCTCGCATTTACAAGGAGAAAATGAAGGCCTTTCATGATACTATGATTTCTAGAAAACAATTTTGTGTTGGGAAGAAAGTGCTTTTGTTTAATTCTCGCTTGCATTTATTTCCGGGTAAATTAAGGTCACGTTGGATCGGACCTTTCATTGTTACTAATGTGTTTTCTCATGGTGCAGTAGAAATTCGTAGCATAGCTACAGGCAAGGAACTTAAAGTTAATGGGCACCGGTTGAAACCATATTATGAGAATTTCACTTCCGAAGTGGTGGAAGGAGCTAATTTTGTGGATGCACTCCCTCTGGAGGAGTCATAGAAAGCAAGGAGATAGTCGGGCTGACGACTTTAAATCAAGCGCTAAATGGGAGGCAACCCATAGGATGAGTATCTCTTGTCTTATTTTCATTTTCTTGTCTTGTTTTTAGTTTTTTTTTCTTATCTTGTATTTTATTTTTCTGATTTCTTGTCATTTTTCATCCATAATTTCCCACCTTAACTTACTTTGGATGACTCAATTTACATTGAGGACAATGTAAAGTTTAAGTGTGGGGGAGTGGTTAAGCATTTGCATTGCAAATTTTTTCAAAATTTTCAACTTTTGTGTAAATTAGTGCATGAAAAACTCCAACTTGTAGTTAGTTTAGAGTCACATAGTATCCATGTCGCTAAGATTACATCGAGATTATCATAAGAGTGACTGAACTTAGAGATGACAGAGAACATGATCGGGTTTCTTATTTGTTTGAGAGTTAAAGTTGGATTTAACCATGCCAGTGGAAAATATGGTGCAGACTGAATTCGGTAGTAGAGTAGTGGTCCCATATAGTGGAGACTACCCATGTTACATCATGAGAGGCACCGACCTTCATTTCTTTGTACCTGTCTAAATTTGTGCTTTTAGAGTGTGTGTCACCGTACGTAAACTCCGGGTAGAATGGTGAGCTACCCAACCTCCCACCAATAGAAGCACTATTTTGATCTCTTGAGTGCTATTTTATCAATCATGAATGGTGACATCGAATTGCTAACTTACATACCACTTGTAATCTTGTTCGCAGTTAGCACCATCCACTTTATCTCTCTACACCAACAGGTCCATAGAAACATCATCATCGTCAACAAGGGAAACATCACAAGTTCGAAGGAAAGTTGAAGACGTTCTAGGTTTACAAGCAACGTTACAAAAATGAGCAGATTTCAGATTCAAGTATAGCAACAAGACAAGGAGTAGAATTTTTATAAGTTGAAGACTATTGTACAAGAATGGAGATTATCAAGATGAGAATTCAAGAAGTTTATGATATCGAGACATAAAAGTTGTGAAGAATCAAGCGGTAAAGTACTCACACCATGGCATTTGTACTTGCATTTTTATTTTTATTCGTATTATATTCTCTTGTCTCAAAAAAAAAATGGAACATAGTTATCATTATGCTAGTTCCCTTTAAAAAAAAAGTAAAAAAAAAACAAGAGAAAAGTTCTTTAGGATCATCATTAGTTTTTATTTTTGTTTGTTTTCATTTTGTATTTACTTTGTATTTAATGCTTAAAAAAATATATATATATATATATATTCAATGCATCATATTTTGGTTTGTTTAGTTCATATTTTGGTTTTGTATTCATTTAATAAGCCAACGGAAGAAGAAATATCTACAATGAAGTTTCAAGCAACAAGGAATGAGAGGAAAGAATCACATTGTCAAGATTCTACGAAGTTCAAGAGTTATCATCAAGAGTTGAAGACCGAAGATGAAGACAGAGATTGAAAACCGAAGACGTTTCTATGGATGATGTGAGAGTGGTGCTAGCTGCACGCCAAACGGATAACGAGGTAAGTAAGAATATTCCCACCTTCATTAATTGGTTGATTTCCTTTCTTAGAGATCGTCAGAAAAAAGGGTTTTCAAAATAAATAAAAGATGTGGGTTTTCAAAACATTTCGGAGGGTTTGCCTTCCTACTATTCAACGTGTCGCAGGATTCTCTCTTCATTCCTACTTGGACACATGTGTGACCCATAAAGAGCTGTTTATTATTGAGTGCAATTTCATAAAACCCTTTCTTGTGAGGCAGAGTCAAGACTTTTGATCACTCCGAACCCGAATTTCTTTCGATAAGGGATGGTTATTTCTCTCTCAACTTTTAAGAATGAGATTGTGTTCATTTATGTGTCTAACTTCTTATGACTAGTGTGTAGAATCTTTATGTCTTCTTAGCGCGTTGGATACTATCTTTTCGGAGAACTTGTAAGTTGGAAATGTAGGTTGTGTGGGTATTTCTCTAGAAAAGGCTCACGGAAGTTGTATGTATCTTTTAGAATAAGTTTTGTTTGATTTGCTCGAGGACTAGCAAAGTCTAAGTGTGGGGGAATTTGATAGGTGTTGTAAAACACCTAATTTTATATATAGTATTTATGCTTTCTTTGCTATTTATTTTGTAAAATATGTATCTTATGATTGCTTTTGAGTTTATTAGGAGCAATGGAGTCCTTGGGAGCAAAAGAAGGAAAAATTGCCCATTTGGAGCGTAAAGGGCAAAGTGGTCAATTCACATGCGAAAGATTCTTGGAGCATGATAGGCTGTACCATAAGGAGTGGGAAAATGAACCGTCGGTTCCCTGGAACCGACAAGCCATGTTCGAGCTAGTACCCCTTATCCCATGAGCTGGGGTGTGCGAATCCAAATTCCTACAAAATGCCTAAATTTCAGAGAAAAGAATCATTGGTTTTTCTTCCCCTATGTCGCCCCTGTCTGATGGCTGCTGTTGCTCAGTTAAATCAAGAAACCCTGAAATTGAGAGAATTTAGTTCTCAATCATTTACTTTCAGTCCCAACATCAGGAGAACCCATGGCAGCTGTTTATATGTTGGAGAGAGAATTAGAGAGAAAGAGATTTTGAAAATCAAAGAGAGGTTAAACAGATAATGGGTATTCAATTGAATTTTTGGGTTCTCAGGTTAGGGTTTGGTTAGATGAAAGAAATATTGAAGATGGCAACTGATTTCAAGATGGTTTAATGGGTGTTTGTAGCTGACTCATGAATCAGAGAAGAGATTGAGTGGGTGTGATTCTCTATCAGAAGCAAGTGATCATACAACTATTGGTGGTGATAAACTCAGGGGGTTTCGTTCAAATTCGAGTTGGTAGAGCAGTTGTTGTTGTAGTTGACTCTTAAACAACACAGGGATTGAAGGTGGTGATCGATTGAGGTTATGAAGGAAGATATGGGATGAAGAACAGATCTGTGTTGGTTGAATCTGGGAAAATGTTAGGGTTTTATATTCAAAATGAATATTGGGTTTCATGTAAATTAGAGTCCTCAGATGGAAGATAATGAAGAAATCAAGAGTGGGTTTTACTTGAATTTCAAGTTCCAGTAGATTCAAAGAGGGTTAATCAAGAAATTAGGGTTTTGAAAATGGTTTTGGTTCTGTGATTGAAGCTGTGTTGTTGCAGATGTTATAGATACTTTGAATCTGAGTTGTGATAGGAATGATACTGGTTCAAGTGAACTGAGAATGGAATGGCAGAAGCTTGAATATGTAAGTTGTGAATGTTATGCAGCTGTTGCATGGGAGGTGGTTATTTCAGTATGCATTAAGGGAATGAGCTGTACAAGATGAAACAATGCAAGGTTAAATGCAGGTGAACTGAGAGATGCTAAAAAGGTTGCAGTTGGAGATGGTGTTGTTGATACTTTTCAAGATGAATGAACTAACTAGGATATGATAGTAGAATGATGGTTGTGGTGCTATGATAGTGTAGGTGATTACGTTTGTGGTTGCAGTGGATTCAAGTCCACAACTGGGAGCTGCAGATAATGGAGATTCAGAGTTGTTTAGCTGGAGTTTGTTGATGGTTGGTTGGCAGGTTTATGGCTCAATTGAGTGGCATGGACTGTTATTGCAGGTACTGAAATGGGTCTGAGATGATGTGGTTGTTGGTGGCATTGTTGATGAGCAGTAATGGAATGGTGGTGATTTGCTATTGTGGTTAATGGTTGAAGTGTATGGTATGAAATTGCTGGTGCAATGGTTCATAATTGAATGGAGATGTGAAGTTGCAATCTGGCAGAGGAATTGGTGGTGGTTTTGCTGTCCATTTGGTTGGAACTGGAGGTGCAGGTTGAGCTGGAATGGAAAGATTGATATCGAATTAGGATGGTGGTCTTGCTGGTGAAATTGTATTGGCAGTGGAGCTGTTGGGGGTTGCAGTTTTTACTGAGTTGCAAATGCTAGGTGGAATGGGTATGCTGTGTTGGTGTTGAGATGGTGGTGATGAACTAGAGAGTCTGTTGCAGTTGTGAGATACATGGAAGCTGTATTGGCTGCAGTTTAATGTAGGTGTAGCTGCAGTTTGGTGCTAATGGAATATGCTGGGACATGGAGCAGCTGAAGCTGGTGATGATATGGTATTACAGGGAAGATGAGAGTCTGGTGCTGATATTGAAGTTGGATTTGGTGAGAGACTGGAGTTAGACTTGCAACCTTATGCAACTGGTAGCACTGGAGTTGATACTATATGAAGAGCACTGAGGTGATTAGGAAGTTGAGTCATGTACTTGAACTGCAATGAAGATTGGTGGCTAGTTATGGAGATGCAGGTGCAGTTTATTAAACATGATGTTGCGACTGGAGTGATGCTATGGCAAAGGGCAGTGAATGGATGTGTTGCAGGGTCGTATGAATCTGAACTGAAGATGGAGAAGGAATAGAAATGAAGCAGCTGCAGTACATGGAAGGTTACAGAGCACATCCATCTTGGATGTGAAGTGACAGTGCAGCAGAAGAGGGCCATATTGGTTGTGAATGAATTGCACAGACTACAGCCATCTTGGCCGTGAAATGCAAAAGAAAAATTCTGACCTGGATCAACTCATGTCAACTGGCTTAGTTGACTCCGAGTTGACTCGGTTAATAGTTTGACTTTTCAGGTCGCCGAATTCCGGCCAACTTCCGGCCGGCGTGCACCAGTTTTCCGACGAGCATATTTTTGGGACATATTTTCACATGGGTTTCTCACACTTGGTTCATGGACTTGGTGGACCTCTTGCTATTGGACCGTGGGCTTTGAAGACCTAATTTTGGAAAGTGGGAAGACTATAAAAAGAGTAAGTTTCTATTCTTTTGGGAAACTTATCACGTATTTTTCTACTGGGTTTTTGGAGGAGAGTAGCGACTAGGGTTTGCTTCCATTTATTTTTCATGTTCTTCAATTTATTTTTGATAATAATTATGTTGAATCTAAAAACCATGAGTAGCTAAATACCTTTTATTGGTTATGGGATAATAAGTGGATTTCACAAATAAAATCTGATTCAATGCATTAGTTTTGTCTCAAGTTTATTGTTTATGTTTCATTGTTGATATTGATATATGATTTGATTGTTTATTTGGTTGAGTCCGGAATCAATCCGATTTGCATTCATATCTAGAGCTATATTAGGGTTTTCAATACGAAAACGTTGTTCATCCCTGATTCTAAGTAGCATAAATGTGGGTAGTGCTTGTAGAGATATGTCCTACTAGTCACATATGAATCATAACTTGGGTTAAATTGATTTAGTGCTTTTACACATTTCGATTGCCTTGATTAGTCTTATTCCATATAGCTTATTGCTTCTAGGGAGTTAAATCTAATTTGCTTTTACACTTTAGGTTGCTTTCTAGGAAGAATTCACATATGCATCTTTTAATGTGGTTTTGATGAAATCAGGGAATTAGCGGGATATTCTTGCGATCAGGGTATCCTAGGACTTTTAGTAAATGAGAGATTAAATATCAATTCTAGTCATTGATGAAAATATGTAATTGTGAATGAAACTATCCCGTGACCAATACTTTCTCCATATTGATTATTTTCATACTTTATTGCTTTCAATTTATTTTTATTGCTTTGATAAAACAACATCCCCCCTTTGGTTACTAAGAAACTGAAAATTTGCATAACAACAAAAAGCCTCTCCGTGGATACGAACTCTTTCTTATCGCATACTACTTTATTTTAGGAAGTAAGAAAGTGAAATTATATTTGTGTCGGCTGAAAACCGATCAGTTCTCCCTGTCTCTGTCGCCTAAACTAGCGTGGAACTCAGGATCCACGAGAATTACCATGTAATCTTCTAACAAGAAGCATGCGCTTGGATCCACAAGATCTAATCATGTTGTTAAAAAAAAAGTGAATGTTGAATAAAATCGACCGCTGGTTCCCTTGTATATGCCAGACGAGTTGATCTAGATTTAGGATTATTGACCATTGGTCCCTTGTATATGCCAGTTGTGTTGATATTAGTTAGACCAGTATATCGGTCCATTAGGATAGGTTCATTTTGGCAGTGGCCTTCAGACAGATATGAGAAACACCGTTCACTTAGTCAACATCAAAACCATCTATATTTTTTCTCTATATCCATCTCTTCATCTATCCATATGATTTGTTGACTCCGGATATTGATGTACATAGTGCGACTATCTGAGTAGAGCTTTGTCACTTATATATGAATTTTTATATGCTTGAGTGCAAACTCGTGTACAACAATTGGAATTTCGCATCAGGGTACTTCCTCCTGTAGTCAATAAGTATGCAAACCAAGGAGATTCTTTAGTGCTTTTCAAGGTTCTGCATAGATAGCTAGGGTCTGGAGTAAAGGTTTTATGGGTATATCTCTTGTAAGCCCTCCCAAGACTATAACTCGGCCACTAGGGCCACCTAAGGGTTCAAAGGATTATTGCATACGCTAAATGCAATCGACGATGCCTGCGACAGTGAGTTAGGATTTTATTTTTTATATTTGATTTGCTCGAGGACTAGCAAATAATAAGTTTGGGGGTAATTGATAGACGCATTCAATTGTATATATTGTTAGTGCTCGATTTTGTATTTATTATGGCTTTTTGTGTCTTTGTATGTGTTTTTGGAGAAATAAACATGTGTGGAGAATTTGGCAGAAAAGTGGTGTTTGTACCCCTGAGATCAATCACTAAAAGCACCCGGAGGACCTGCTATTCGGACTCTCATTTTGGCTAAGGGGCACTCCACTGATAAGGGGTAACCCCAGGGCAGTTACTATTGTCAAGCCGGAATTGGATAGGGGGAGGTCATCTTCTCCAAATTTCAAATTCAGAAAGAAAAAAAAACCGGGAAAAGAAGAACAGATTTAGGGTTCGATTTTTGGGAAGCTTTTGGACAGATTCAATCGGAGATTCTCATTGGGCTGGACTTAATTAAGCTGAACAGAGAATGTATGGGTGTTGGATTCGATCAACCTTGCCCGGGTCATCGTTGGAACCTAAAACAGGGAAAGAAAAGTGCAGCCATCTCCGTAACTTTAAGGAGATGATTTGGACATGTTTTTAATCGATTTATTCACGGATTTGGATTTCTCTAGGCCTGTTAGGACAACACAGGTATGGTAAGAGATTTGTAAATGTAAGAAAAAGGAAGATTGCACGTAATCTCGGTAAAACAGGGAAGGTACGACATTCTCAGAATTTTGGTATTACGGGAAGTTACGTGTTATTCAGGGGAAGATATCGTCCTTGTTGATTTGCTTCTATCAAAAGTGGATAGATTTGAGAAATAATACAACCAACAGATGCGTAAAAGTGATAAAAGAGGGAAGAAATCCCGTGGCTTGGCAAGAAAGAAAAGGGAGGTATTTTTGGAGATTTCGTGGAGATTTAATGAACCTGATGCACATATAAAGGCTGGGGAGAAGTCAGAGGAGTCAATTGAGGAGTTTGGGGTCTATACGTAGTTTTGGGGAAGCTCTGATACGAAGAAATCACGCTACAGAGAAAGTTGCAGCAGCAGGAGGAAGAAGACGAAGCTGAAGAACATTAGACGACCCAAGTTAGTCGCATATAAGTGTGGTTTATCCACGACACACACATAGTATCGTTCCCAGCAGCCTTATATCTTCTGTATCGTTAGTAATAGTCGATCTGTAATGCATATAAACGTTGCAGTTGATCTGTTTTATTGATTTTATTTGTATTTTCATCTTTAATACACCTTTGAGCAATGAATTCATATTTTAAGAGTGTTTGCACCATGAAGAGCTAAACCCCATCACTGGGACGACGGAGGAAGCCTTATTTCACAATGGTTTGGTAACTATATTTGATTATTTATGAATTTTTGCATTATGTTTAATCGATTTATGATTTTCATTAATTAGTTGTGATTTTGTTTGATGGTATATGCTTTGACGTAAGAGCTTTTGATATACCATGCTTCTGATTTACATCTAATGTTTTAAAAATTAACCTTTGGCAAAGAATAAGAGTCTATAAAAGAGCTATAATTGTTAAGAAACATTATATGAACCAATTGAATGTGATTAATGGTGGAATCTTAACTCCCAGTCTCTCTCGATATTTGTGACAATCTTTGTATATATATATATATATATTTTTTAAAGTCTTAAAATAAACCTCAACGAGTCCGAGTGAACGACATACTTACTACCACTTTTCTACAACACTTTAAAATTACATCAACTGACGATCAGACATCCCAGTTTTGGTCGGTTTAGCGTTCACGAGCCCGGGCCCAAAAAGGAAATCCTTGTTTTAGGAACAGATGTTCGTTCTTTAGGTTAAGAAACAAACAATGATCCCTAGCATAAGAGAGATTTGTTTTTTAAGTAGACCTGCATCTAATGATAATATTTTTGTTTATGAGCTTTCGCGAAAACCAAATATTTATTTTTTAAATATATGAGATTTCACAAAATGGAATAAACTCTCATTTCAAATGTGGATGCTCGTACGAGAGTTTTTTTTTTTTTTTTTTTTAAAGGTCTGTTAGTAATAAAAAAAAATTGTCTATGAGCTTTCATGAAATTTTTTACTTTCGATATGTGAGCTTTCACAAATTTTTAAAAATATACTCTCATTTCAAAGACGTATGCTCGTGCGAGGGAGCAAATATATATATTTCAAATTTACGTGAGTTTCACGTTAAAATATATTTTTTTGTAAAATCAATGTTTTGATTTTGAACAATTATTGAAAGTAGACAATTATACATGGTGAAATAATGTTTGTATGTGAGTTTTCACAATTGTAGAATGGACGTATGTCCAATTGTAGAATGGACGTCTGTCCAATTTTTGAAAAATCAGTGGATGTTAACACAATAAAAATTTACGTGGGTTGTTCACGGTTTTATGAAAATCAATTTATGATTTTTGAATAATGGACTTTGCTCATCTTTGCAGGTTTGAAAAAATGGGCAAGTTCTTAAAAATTTTGTGTTTAGTTCACTACTGTTAGTGAAATTGTAAGCATGCAAGAGTCGGAGTGTTACCATTTTTATTGCGTGTTTGTTATTGGTATATCCATGACTCCATGTCTTTCGCCTTAGATAATGGTGACTTCCAGTTACAACCACCTTCCCGGATCTTCCGGGAATGCTCCAGAAATATTAATTTAAAGATGAAGACTAACGCAGATGTTCATGCCAATGTGAATCAACCTTTCAGAGATGCTGGAAAGCTGATACATGGTATGTCTCTTGATCATCTGAGAGTGGTTCATGCTAAGATATATGTTTTCTTAGTAAGTGAGACTACCGGATAAAGATGAAGTTCGGCCTTGTGTTGATGGTGTAGCTCCTAATTCAAATGTGGATGAATGGAGAATTTCGTCATAATTCGTCATCATAAAATTCAGAAGTTGGGTTTTCATTGAAAATGTTGTAGAATCTTCATACGATGTTCGTTTTTGATGATCTACCCCGACTTTTTGATGCCCAAAAAAATTTCTAGTTTAAGAAGAAGCTTTTTGAGTTTTGAGCACGTTTAGTGGTCGAAATCAACGAAACAGTAAACTTCCAGGAAGTCTTCAGAAACTTCAGTTGTCATGTAGTTTGATGTTTCGGCCACATATTTTTGCTAGTTCATCCAATTATTGTGAATTTTGTATATGTTGTAGAGGACATCCATGCGAAGAGAATGGTATATGACCCATCCATAGATTCTTAAACAATTTCTCCCATCTCGCTTCTTTGTGCAAGATAGTATAAAATCGTCTCAGACGAGCTTGTTGTGTAAAACCCCCTTGTTGTGTCTTTAGACCATTTGCTTGTGTCTTGAACGCTTGATAAAGGATTTCAATGCTATTGATTAATTTTCAATCTGAACCCCTTGGTTGATACATGATTTAAAGACCCTCAAGCTCGTCAACGCTATTAGACTAGTCAAGAGACGTATTAGCCAATAATATCTCGATTAGTTTAAAATGAACGTTAATTAATAGGTTTTACTCTAACAACAATTTTGATACGAAACTAGTACCGTTGGGTAGATCTCGAAAAGTTATGCAAAATGGACTACTTGAGCGTGTCATTCGTACATTGGACGAAGAATATGTCACCGAATGAGTATGAAGAAAAGATTAGTCATTCTATAGACAAACCAACTTGGAAGCCCATATCAAGAGCGTGGGTGCCTTAATAACTTCGGTCGACCTTATCATCACCAAATCAAAAGAGAAATTCATTTTCTCTTCTTCTTTCTCTTTTCTTTCTTCCCTCTATTCTTCTCCTGCGAGTGATTGAGAGATTAAGAAAATTATTTATGTTCAGTAGAATGTGGAGAAGATTATGGGTTAGTTGATGGTGATTGGGTGGTTGTCGGTAGTTGATTCAACTCGAGATAAAAGATGAATCAGAGAAAGAAAAGTTAGGGTCCTGATAGATGAAATCAATTGAGGATTTATGGGATATTGAGTATGAAATTAAGTAATTGATGATGGGTTTTGTTTGTTCAAAACAAGTGAGAAGAGTTAACTGTTGATTTAGGAACTTAATGAAGATTTGAGAAGATTAAGGTTTTTCTGGAAAATGAATTTCTCTTTCGATTTGGTGATGATAAGGTCGACCGAATTTATTAAGGCACCCACGCTCTTGATAAGGGATGCCAAGTCGGTTTGTCTATAAAATGACTAATCTTTCCTTCATACTCATCCGGTGACATCTTCTTCGTCCAGTGTACGAATGACACGCTCAAGTAGTCCATTTCGCATAACTTTTCGAGATCTACCCAACGATACTAGTTTCGTATCAAAATCGTTGTTAGATTAAAACCTATTAATTAACGTTTATTTTAAACAAATCGAGATATTATTGGCTAATACGTATCTTGACTTGTCTAATAGCGTTGACGATCTTGAGGGTCTTTACACATGAGCCTGGTGCTTGCAGTACCATGTTTCGTTTTTGTCAGTCGTAGAAACATCACTTCTGAAATCCTGGTCTCGGGACTGTAACTGAGGTTGCTCTCAAGAGGGGATAATGTAATTAGGGCTGCCAATGAGTACCCGTTTACCCAGAACCGAATCGGACCCGGATGATACGGGTCCGGTTCCAGGTCCTAATATCATACCCGTTAACAGTTTTAGTACCTATCAGGTAGACCCGATAAGGACCCGATATTAAACGGTTCCTTATCGGGTCTACCCGACGGTTCCTGGGTACTCGGTTAAATGTGTAGGGTATTGAATTGGAGGATATATGCAACCAAAAAAAAGGAAAACATTGAAACATTTCATCTTGTGCGGCCTCCCAAACTTTTCTCCATATATCCATATCCCTGAATCATCTCTTTAACACCTCTGTTTTAAACTTTTTTCTACCTGATTCAATCTTTCCCTCTCGTACTAAGTAATCAACTAATCTTGGATTATATCTAATTTTTATTCTACACCATGTCTATGTGGATTTTGATATGTAGGTTTCTTCATAAGTATAAATATTAATTGGATCTTTGAACTCCGTTATTACACAGATCTTGAATATGTGTATTGTGTTTTTAGTGTATAATTTTTATAGTATGCTAGATTCAATTAACTTAGTTTCTTTCTTGGCCAGATCTAATTTTTGATGGTGTAATGTTTGATTTACCGTGTATCAGAAAGATATCACTTTTAATGAGTTTCAAAATTTTGTTGATGTCGACTGAGTGAGGAGTTCATTTGTAGAAGAAGGTGGTGCTAAGTTCTATTCATGGGTAATGGCGGCGTCCCTAAGGCTAGGGATTCATTGTTTTGGAACCTTTTCTATCAAAAAAATAATGAAAATAAATTATTGTAGAACTGTTTATTTAAAGTTTGTGATAATACCATATTCAACTTAATGTGTTATTAGGTCTTAGAAGAACCGCTAAATACCCGGAACCGGTAGGTATTTACTTGTTTTAACGGGTCCGGTTCCGGATCCTAGAATTTCAGAACCGGACCCGTGTAAAATATCTGGTTCTGGTTAGTGCACTACCCGGACCCGATGGGACCCGTTGACACCCATAGATGTAATGACCATGGTTGTGTGTCTCGGTTGTAGCATTCGTTTTATGATGAATGATTAGCATAGGCGAGCTTGGTGCCAGTCATGAGTCTTGGACTGTGAAACTGATCATCATGACCAGTGGATCGTCAGTCCCCAATATTTAGTTAAATCTCTTTTTCGTTTTTTCTTCTTATGGCAGGACCTAGATAGAGGACAGGTAGAAAAACATGATGTAAAAACCTAAGTGGTCGAAGTTGGAGGTACCTTGATGAAGGACTTAGTGGAAAGACCAGGTGGACATCGATCGACAGTGGAGGTAATAAATCTCATCTAAGAATTGATGTTTGCATGTTGTATGCTCTGGAAGCTGTACGAACCTCATACGACATCGAAATTCGGTGCTTGACCCCAAATTTTGAAGCTAAGAGACTGAGTAGTCACATGAGAAAAGAATCACTCAATTTGGAGTTGTATAGGTCAGCCAACGAAGCGTGCACATTTGTAATTTGTAATCCCGTACAAATTTTTCAGATTTCGTAGACCTGACGGTAAAGGCCATATCTTTCAGCTCGTATGTCCGATTGATGCTCCCTTTTGGTATGTTATAGTAGAGACATATACAAACACCTTTTATCAAAGGAGAATTGTCCCATTCCTCACCCATTGGTACGTTTTTGTAAATCCATAGCCTGAACTGTGTTGTATCTTATTTGTAGAGGTGATGAGAACATCTTGTAGAAGACTTTGGCTTGTGCCTGTCCGTCATGCAAGCTTTGGGAAGACTTTCATGTTAACATGTTTTCATGTATACACATATTTATATGAATCATTAGTGCTTTGATAAGTATGATCCATCGAGTAACACTTCCAAACTTAGGATGTAGAGAACAGACAATTGATGAAACAAGATGTTACTCGTAAGACCGATGTAGATGATGAGATCACGGCTGATTATGCTCCAAAGATCCTTGTTGATTTTTATACCATGGATAGAGTTCCCCTAGAGATCATTGTTGATGTTGATACCATGGTTGAAGTTTCTCAAGAAGCCGAAAAAGTTAAAACCATGATTATCGACATAGTCTTTGGTCCTCCATATGATGAGCCTTTATATTCACAACTAATTGATGAGTTGAGCATTCCTAAGATGAAGGTGTACTGGGATTTCAACCCAAATTCTTCCGAACAGTATGACTTTACTATAAAGTGGCTTTGTCATGGAATCGATGGTATTGCGGCAGATAGCAGCGGCAGTCTTCATTTTAGATGTAATCGGTGAGAGAGAAAGTTCCTTAGTCGTGCAAGGTTTGAGATGTAGAGAGGTTCCGTTGATGACGTTTCATGGTATCACATCAGGTTACAGTGACTTGTTATGTGGAACACATTTATTGAAATCTATTTGAATTAATCTTTCCAACAAGATCAAGTCCCCAAGTGATCCATGGACGAGATGTTGCATCTGCTTCAAAAGTCTTGTCATGGGTGTTAGAGCATTGCTCGGTCAAACTCACAAGCATTGCTATCTCAAGCTTGTTTGTCAAATTTAGTTATCAAAACTACATGTCTTGATTTCTAGTCTATTTATAGCTAAGTCTCGGACTAGGATAGTTAAATATAGTTGAGCTCCAGACTCCATGGCGATCATCTTACGAAGACGAAGAACTACTCAAGGAACCAGTGGAACTTTATCCGACTAAAAGGTATGTGGAGACTTGAACTTATCTATCACTCAAAAGTCTATCTACTCTATCCCCTACTCTTAAGACAAAAGTCGTATAAGTATGATAGTTTTCATACATACACATTTGCTATTTCGAGTCGAGTTTACTCGCCTATCTATTTCTCGAAATATGTGTTGGTAAGCTTTCGCTTTAACCATTTTTCATCTTTACACCTGAAGAAATTCATGATGACGTTTCAATCTTGAAAATAACTTTGATGACGATAGTTGTGAATAACAACTGTTATAACATTATAGAAGAATGTTTCAATGATTCAAATGTAGAGTCGAGATTACCATATATGGATATAAGAATATATAGTGTGTTTGCACATTAGTGTATAAATCCATGTGCCGGAAACCAAGTGTGTGCATATGTGTGCATACGGTATTGGTAAAGGAGACAGGTTGGGTAAGCATACCCGTACGCGTACTGGCGGAACTTTTCCTCCCGGAAATTCTGTCGAGTTTGGAGTCTATGAACTCATAAACCAGTCACCTTAGGTACGTCTACCGGCATAACTCTAGCAACTGGAAAAACTAATCCCCACACCTTCTGTGTGATACTAGTTGGTTTAGCTAGAGTCGATTCTCCTTTAACCTTAGGTTTCTTCTCGAGACCCTGTAGATTAACGACTTAAAGACTTCATTGGGATTGTGAACAAGGTAGTTCATATCGCGTACCGGTATCGTATCGGTCGGGTACTATACACCTATACAAATGGTAATATATGGTTTTATATATGTTTTTATAAAACCATAGTAAAAAATAATTAGAATCATACACATATCTCAAATTTCCAAAATACAAGGTGGTTTATTAGATCTTCTCCAATGGTTATTGTGTGTGTATCCTATGTGGCAACACAAATAAGACATCCTCAATCCATTTTTCCTTAAAATTGGGGAGAGAAAAAAATCCATCTCCAACAGTATTGCATGTAACATCTTCTTTTAATTAGTATAAATTTTATTTTCCACAATTAAGATTTTATTAGAACTAAAATAGTTAGTTAATATATTAAAGTCAATTCAATTAAGTAAAAAGTGACTAGAATGGTAGACAGTGTCAAGGGGAATGTCTAAAACTAGATATTCACCTTGACAATGTCTACCCAAAGTCATTTATACATTGGTTTAAGACATTATTTACACTTTGATCATGTTGGTGTTGAATCAGTATGTCATAGTTGAGATATTTGTGCTGAAGCTAGAGGCGCATCGAAGGTGTACTCTTTGACTGGGAGCACAATTTGAAGGCTTCTGAAGAATATAACACTAAGAAATGAGAGGTTTTTTGACTTTCGGTTGGCCTTGGAGAAGTAGGTGACTGACAGTTGTATTTTGATAGTTTGAATTATTTAATGCAAGTATTGCATATATTTTGGAGGAATTAAAAATAATAGATAAGTTAAGAAAATCCTGAATGCTTCAAACCTCATATGCTTGAGCATTGAATCGTCATATCCCTTAAGCGTACAATGTCTTAGGCTTGATCTCCTCAGTCCCGAGTATCTTCTGTTGATTCAGCATTCTTTTTGAGGTTGGATTCCATACTTGTGCATACATCAAAGCTTTATGATTTTGTGGCACATATGGACACTGATGAAAAGGTTACGGGGAATACCCAAGATATTCTTTGTCATGATTGAACATCATCTCAGCAATGAATATCTCAGTGAGAATCTCGATTCGGAGAGGTGTCAGATTCAACCACTTGGTAGAATATTAATTTGGTGAAGCGACCCATTCATAACGTCATGTAATAGCAGAGTTGCTAGCAGAATTGAGTCCTCATGCTAGGATAACATGTAAGGAAATAGATGACATAGACATGAGAGTAATGAGACTTGCCTGAGTACGGAACCTCTTGATGAATGTATATGCATATTTTGCAGGTTCTTGTTTCAACCTCGTCAAAGTTTGAAATTCCTCCAAGTGCGCTGATGATGGAACGTCCACCAAAACTTATGGATCAGAACTTTGTTCTTCGGAGAGATGTGCAACCAAAGGCACTTTTTCAGTAGCCATCTTTTCAGTGTGGATCCACTCTCGTCCGAGGATCATGTCATATCTTGGATCTTTCTGATTATGTGAAACTTGGTTTCTGTCTAGGTTGAACCTATTTTTACTTTGAGAGTGATATATCCATAATCATATCTGAGCGTTCCTTCATGGTCTCTAATTGAGATAGAGCATGAGTAACTTCTTGTCGAGTGATGCCTGCGGATCTCAGTGAATAAAATGTGCTTTGGCAACGAAAACGACTAAAACCGGATATGTGGGCAGCAGATATGGGTTAATGGTTAAAAAGGTTGGTGGTGGCTTGAGAGCTTTGGAAACGGTTGGGACACAATTGTTATCGGTTAATGGACTTAATGGCTTGGTCGGGTGTAGCTCTGCCAACATAAACTAGGCAATAAAAGAAGGTGATCGTGAAGTACGCTGGTAACATGGACATAAAATAGTCAAATGGAAAGAAAACTTTCAAGCTATCAGTACTAGTAAATCAACAACGTGCATGGTTCCATTGTTTGGCATGAAAAATGAAGAAAGGAATTTTGATAAACTGCCCCACTCTCAATTTCCGGTTTAATAACATGCCCCCGTTTTTTTCAACTTTTCAAAAATGCCCCAAAGTTTGTTTTTCCGTCCATAGTCAACATTTTTTGATCAACCTGGTCATCACGGGGTCAAAATTCCGGAGAAATTACACCTTTATCCCTTGGTATTTATCACCTGGCGAGAGAGAGAGAGATTCATTTCTCGTTTTTTCTCTTAGGGTTTCAGAAATTCCCAGAGCAGCGGCGATTGAGAGATTTCAGATCAAGATTGTCCTGTAATCTAGAGTGAAATCGAGAGTGATGAGAGCGATTGAGAGATTTTGGTTCGTGTTTTACTTTATTTGACAGAAATTTAGGTTTCTTTACAAACCAGTGTTGAAAACAGTGAGGTCGAGACATGAGAGAGCATTTTTCTCTTGCTGGCAGCTGTGGGGTTGATTGCTATCAGCCATGAATCAAAGAGCATTTATCAAGAATCAAGAGCCCCATCCGAAGATAAGAAGAAGAAGAAAGATGGAATGAATCTGTTGGTATTTTGGATCTGAATGAGGGAAGATCTGAAGGTGTTGCTGGCCTGATTTGTATGAATGATTATCTGGGTTTATGAAAGCATTAGAACAGCAATAAGAACGCAGCAAAAGTGAATCGAATTTTTGGATTTAGAGCAAGTTGTTGCATTATAAATGAGTGAAGATATTGAATGGTTTCCATGGAAGTGATGGGTGTTTACAAGAGTTGAACGGGTGAAATTGGTTGCAATTTGCAATGTAAGTGTGTTTGAATGCTTGAATATTTTTATGGGTTATCTGTAAATTCTATTTGCAGAGAGGATTGAAGCATGGAAGCGACTAAAACATCACATCGTTGTCATCTCCTCCACCACCAGGTTATGCACACAACATGTTCGAGTAAAGGCCTGAATCACCATCTTCTTGTCAACTAAAATTCCGTCTTCAAGGGTTGTTGATATTCTGATTAGTGTGAATGAGTTAGATGGATATCTGCCTTAAACAAGTTGGAATATTACATCAATTTGTGGTATGAAACTGGGGAGATTTGGTGCAGTTTTGGAAGCAAGAAAACAACAAGAGAAGATGGTTTGTTGTCGTGGTTTAGTGGATGTTAATGCCATGAGTTCTTGTGGTCATACTGAGTTGACTGAGATAAGTCTCAGTAGTTGTTGGGAATGGAAGAATTAGGTACATATATGCTTAGGAAATGTGGGGTGCTGGTTGAATTTGGTTGTTGAATATTGCTGCGAAAGTCAGTGGAAGAAGGTTTATGTATGGTCCTAACAAGAAACTGATTGGGAATAGTAATTATAACGTTAAAGATGGAGGCAACAACTTTGTTAATGGCGATGATTGGGTTGTTAGATATAAGATAACATTAGGCATTACACAACATTTTCGTTACCTGCATCATGATTGTGATCCAGTTTTTGTTCATCCAGATGTCAAGCCTTGTAACATATTATTGTACAGCGAGTTGGAAGCTAGAGTTGCTGATTTTGGTGTTGCAAAATTGATTCAAACGAATGAATTTCTTTCCCTTTTGTGTTTCATTTTTGCAAGCATATTTTAATACTATGAGATGTTTAAATGTTTGCATCTTTAGAATATGGATTCAGTTCCGAGTTAAAAATTATACGTATTAATGTGATGTTAATATTATGGTGTTGATTTAGGAAAGTTCTCGAGCTGAGAAGATCTCTTGCAGAGAAGAATTTTCTGCTCATGTTGTTGTGTGTGAGATATACATGTGAGGGGTGTAGATGTAATTTGCTGGGTGCCAGCTGGGACTTAACACCCCTAACCAGCTGTTAACCGTTTTTTGAATAAAACGGGGCACTTTTGAAAAGTTTGAAAAAACGGGGGCATTTTATTTTACTATATTCAAAACGGGGTCATTTTATTAAAATTCCCGAAGAAGAACTAAAATGGAAAGTTCAGCTAATCCCATAAACAATTAATGCAAGTATAATATTGTTAAGCTACTGTGAGGGAAAGTAGAGATTTGGGATTGATTTAATTAAAACACAAATGGAAAGAATATTTAAGAAATGGAAAGAAATAGTCATCCTACTTTAGTTATTATTCCCAAATAAAAGGAAAGGATGTAATATTCCTATGCAATCATCACGTGGAGTAATGGGAAAGAGTGATTTGAGGATCTTAGTGTGTTGGAAAATTGATGTGTAGCACCTCCATTGGTTGGTTCTTGTATAATATCAAATACATGGCGCATTACGATTGGTTGGTGATGTGGTGTTTGAAAATAAAAATGGAAACAAGTTCCTTTGGAGACTATATATATGATGCAGTTTTGGACGGATGGAGGGAGAGCCGAGACCACTATAGTTTTAGACCGTTTCTTTTATTTTCAATTTGGTAATGGAAAGCTAGCTCTCTATATTGGGGCTAAGGAGGAAGCCAAAAAATCTTGTAAAAAATTCTAGTACTCTTTGAATAAATATTCTTTTGGAGCTATAGTTGCAGGAAATCCTACAACACACCCCTTATCATATCTTGATATTAATTTCTAGATCTACATATAAAAATGGTAGTAAAATTGCTAAAATTATAAACGGACACCAAGATTTTTTACATGGTTCGATCAATATGATCTACATCCATGATTCTTCACTATAATCGTTTAAGTTTACATTTGATTTACATTGATAATCTCCATTAATGGAGTTCTAAATCTAGTTTTGGGGAAGAAGATGATAAAGAAAAATACATTCTCTCTCCTCCTATTTCTCTGCAAAATATCTCTCTCTCTTCTAAAATTGTCCCTCTCAAGATTCTCTCAACTCTAAAAAATACATCATCCTTTCCTGAATCTATTGGATCTCTATTTATAGGAAACTACATAATGGGTGACAACTAAGCTGTCCTCTAATTTCAGATATTATCGCAGTAGCTATAATATTCCTTCTCGCAAGCATTGTAACCATCGCCAGTTAATCATGTTCTTTTCGTGTTTCTTCCATCGTCAACTGTTACATCATTATTTTGTGACACTCGCAAAGTGTTGTTGGAGAACTCGCTGTAACGCTCGTAGAAATGTTGTTATTCTCGCCAAAAGATTGCTGTGGCGATATTCTAGTCCTACATCTTGCCTCTTTTTCCTTGAATATTGCTTGAAGAGCGATCTTTAAGGAAAAATCGTTTGTTGTAGTAGTCTTTGATCTTTGTTGATGAAGGAACGAGCAAAAGAATACTGGTCTTGAAAAGTACGTACTTGCCTCTATTCTTTTGTGAAGTTCCATATCTTTGCTAAGTAAATAAGAAGTATTAACTCTTGAAGTATTCGAAGTATGAAGTATCCTTGAAGAAATAGAAGAAGTGCTCAATCCTCAAAATATAAGAAGTATCCGTCCTTTGAATGAAAATCATAAGTATCTTCTCTGTTCATGCGAAATTATTACTTCATTTTTATGAAAATTCTAGCCCATTTTGGAAATGATTCTTGCCGAGTAGATAAACAACATAAAATGTTTTCTTGGTAATCCATAGTTGCCTCTGTTCTTTATCTATGAAGGAAGAATCCTTGAGAAAATGTTAAATGAACGAATTGCCTCTACCTCATTCTGCGAAATAATGACTTCTCCTGTGAAATTCTGAAATAGTCTATGAGATGCTGAATGAGTTTGCAAATTTCTGAATGTTTCTGTGAAATTATGAATAGTGACACGATGAATAGGCCCGCGATGATTAGTGCGAAAGTATGAATAGTGCCGCGATGAATAGTCCCGTGATGAATAGTATTGCGATAAATAGTATTAAATAGTGTCGCGATCAATAGTTCCGCGATGAATAGTGCTGCGATGAATATTGCTGCAAGATTGTAGACAATCCTCTTGAGAGACTCTGAATAATACTTCTGAGAAATTCTGAACAATACTTCTGAGAGATTCTGATAGTACTTGCTATCTCTCTTGCGATGAGCAAATCTTTCTTGCATTCTTAAAAGAAAATAATTAAGTTTGAAATTATTCTATTGGTCTTATTTTGCCTTCCTAATTAAAGGTCTTATTTTGCCAATTTTTCTTTTGTATCTGCGACAAAATCGCAGGATATCTTCACATTTGCATATAAAAACCCATTGATCTTGCCTTATCCACATTTTTCAACATCTCTGCGACAATATGATAAGTTTAAGCTCCCTTGCGAGAACTACATCTTATGACATTGCCATCTTGCGATGAAATCGCAGGACGTCTTTACACTTTCATGTAAAAACCCATTGATCTCATCTTATCTTTTTTCTCTTATGGCTTGTTGTCTCTGTATAATTTTCGTCACGCGACAATATGACAGGCCTAAATGTTCTTGCGATCATAAAGCCCCATGACATTGCCGTCTTTAGACACTTATAAGCTCCCTAATGGAGGGTTCCGCCCTTATCTTCCCCTGGTTGTCCCTTCAAGGAGGGCACATCGGCCATACAAGACTAGCTCCTCCCATCCAGATTTACCAACAACCAGTTGTTTTCGCAGCCTCTTGTCCTTTATTCCTATATGGCTTATAGTTACAAGACTGCACCCTAAGTGGGGTTTTCTTCAGGCCAAGTGCATTATAGCCAAGACTTACCAAGAATGGCCAGGGTAGGTTCGTCTGTCCCGGACAATCTTGGCTCAACCGTGTACCTCGGCGCCTTGGTCATACTCTGCACTTCTTAGAAGAGATCCTCGGTCGTCCAACCAGGGTATAACCTTATAAAGCTGGAAATCCAAGGTCTCTCTCCTGAATAGGTTTTCTTTAACCCTAACATCTTCATGACTCAGGTTCCAGCAGCGGTATAACCTTATCGCTGAGCCATGTTATCAGAGACCCCCTTATATGACGTACTTTAAGGTCTTAAATTTGCCTCTTGCAAGATTGTACTCGCGAACTAAGGTGTACGCCATAAAGGTTCGTCCCATTCTTATGTCTCTGCGAAATTGTATTCGCGTTTCTCACGATAGCTTCGCGTTTCTTCATTCTTTCATTTTTGTCAATTCTTTCATTTCTGTCACTTCTTCTTTCATTCTTATAACATCATAGTTGAAGCAAATATTCTTTAAAATCTTTTGAAATCTTAGAAATATTCTTTGAAATCTTGCGATTGTATCGCGTTTTTACATCAAAAATCTTCTGTAAAAGAAATTTTCTAGAGAAATATATAAATTAAATGTTCCCGGTTTTTTGTAATTTTGAAGTCTTTGTAATCTTGCGAGGATATCGTTGTTTTGGAAATTAAATCAAAAAATTTGAAATCTTAGAACTCTTTGCAATAATTTCATTTTCTGTAATTTTTGAAATCTTTGAAAATTTTTGCGATCTTTAAATTTTTGCGATAATTTCATTTTTTATAATCTTTTGAAAATTTTGAAATCTTGCGATTGTATCGCTCTTTGGTAAGTTAAATCAAAAATCTTAGAAATTTTAGAAATCTTCTTTAAAATCTTGCGATTGCCTCGCTTCTAGAAATCTTCTTTGAAATCTCGCGATGGTATCGCGTTGGTAAATCAAAATTATTTTATTTTTTGTAAGTAAAATATTCAAGGAAAAGGTACTTAGCTTTCTTGCGATTTTTTGTTGTTGTCGTCTCTTGCGAAGTATATAATTTGCTTGCGAATTGAGAAGAAATGAGAAATGAATTCTTGATCTACCTCTTGCATTAATTATCTTGCGAAATAATCATCAACTTTCTTCTTTGCGAGAAGACCTTGCGAAATAATAAATTACCAAATTCATTCCTCTGACCAACTGGGCTTGCCTTCTCGCAGCATCAAACTCCTTCTCATCGCTGCTGACTTTCATACTGGCTTCTGATTGTGAAAGAAAGCCATATTACCATCATCTTATTATTGTCTTTAAGTCTTCTCTTTATTATTATCTTGTCTTTAAGAAATTTCCCCACCCACTCGTTGATAATTGTAAATCTATTATTAAATTGCAAGTGCTCTTCGCAAAGTTAACTTGTTGATTCTAGTAACCTTTCTAGTGAAATGGATCTATGGCGGTATTTACGAATTGCAACAAGCTTCTCTTTGTCCCCTAGTATTTTAAATCAAGATACCCTGTTAACTCTTTGGGTAGCAAAAATTTAAATAATACACTATATTTTGTGGTCCATAATTCACTTTTTCCTTTGTCATTAACCAACCACCTATTGCTTAATAAGCTGCAACATATCTAATGCATTCTCGTTTATTATTGACGAGAGTGGAATTCATTTCGATCTTCGCCACTAGATGTTGGTCATTTTGATCTTCGCTATTCCATCTCTTGTCATCGCTGAATTTTCTTATTCCTCTTGTCATCGCTGAATTTTCTTATTCCTCTTGTCATCGCTGAATTTTCTTAGATTAAATCTGATCAACTCTTCTTCATGTAAGCTTGTATATTATATTGTTTTGGTCACTGTTGGTTAACTCTTGACATTCTCTCGCTGGCATGACATTTCTTCGCAGAGACTATTAACTGTGCAAGAACTATTAATTTCTCTTCTTCGCTGGTAACTGTACTTCTTTTCATCGCCGGATGTGCCCCGTTGGTCTTCTTTCCACTTCGCAGAAATGAAATAGTTGTGGTTAGCTGATCATTCGCAGAACTTGTTTTGCTCGCATGTGTCTTTTTCATAAAAATTGATAGCAAAGCATAATTAATCTTGGTGACATCCCTCATTTTAAAATATTTAATTGCCTTTGATGGATATTTGTTAAATGTGTTGCGGGTATTGAGTTTGTTGCATTTACTGTTTCATGCTTTGTTTCATTCTTTGTCCTTTTCTGTTTACTTGAAGATCTTGTAGTTGAAAGTCCCTTTCTTTTACTTCTGCTTGCTAGCAATGCTTCCCCTATCCTCTTCATACCATGACTCCACAAGACAAGTAGAAAGATAAGCAATTAATGAAAAGACAAAATTACTGCAACATTCCTCTATTTTCTCCATCATTCCTTCTTCACTCTTTGGCGTTGTTGCTCGCGGTAATCCAAAAGATTTTCTATTCTATCTCTTCACAACAGTGGTGATAATCGCTAGTGCCCTTCGCAGATGGTAATTATTCTCCAATAACGGCATTTAAAATATCCAATAGCTGTTCATGTCCTTCTTATTGTCTGGAGTAGATTTTTGATTTTCGCAAGTGAATTTATGCGAGATTCATCCATTTAATTTCTGCGAGATTCATCCATTTAATTTAGTGAGTAGTCTATTTGAAAACAACATCCGTAAATCTGTATTTCGCATTTTTTTTTTAAATGAAATTAGAAAAGAGAAGAGATTTTGTCCTGTAGAATTATTTGTTGGTGTAACTTCTTTTGATTTCTTCACGATTGTTAATGAAGTACTTGGTGAATAAATCATTAGTCTGCTTCCTTTTTCCAGTGTGTTGTCTTTGTCCTTTGTGCTTTCTCCTCCGTTGGAATCTAATTTTTCTGTTAAAATGTTGGTGTTGATTTAATCCATTTATTCGCTGACTTTGTATGCTGATAAGTTGGTGGATGCATCTTATCGCAAAAGAGAAATTTCACTGGATCTTTTGATTCCTTCATCTTTGACTTCAATCACAAAAATCATGTTCTCATTAGTTGCTTATACAATCAAAATTATGATTAAATTCAAGGTTTATGGATGTAAATTTATGATCAAAACTCTTTTGAATTCAAAATATCAATTAAACATCAATTTTTGTGAAAAACAAAGTCTGATAGTTAAAAATTCAAAATCTTCCCGATCCAGATTATGAACATTTAATTAAAGAGATAAGAAAGAATTTGTCCTGTTTAAACAATTAATTGATGCCGATTCATTTCATTTCATTCCTATAAAGATTTCTTCGAATTTGCTCCTGCTTCGTAATTTTTCTGCTTCTTTTTCTCTATATACATTTCTCTTAAATTTTATTGGCTGTTCTTCATCGTTCTTTTCCCAAAATTTCCATATTTTCCCCTGTATCTCATAAATCCAATCGAATTCATCATCAATATTTGCTAATTTCTTTGTATCTTCTTCAATCCAACAAGTAGGTAGTGTTTCTAGCGCCAAAATGTAGTTGCAGGAAATCCTACAACACACCCCTTATCATATCTTGATATTAATTTCTAGATCTACATATAAAAATGGTAGTAAAATTGCTAAAATTATAAACGGACACCAAGATTTTTTACATGGTTCAATCAATATGATCTACATCCATGATTCTTCACTATAATCGTTTAAGTTTACATTTGATTTACATTGATAATCTCCATTAATGGAGTTCTAAATCTAGTTTTGGGGAAGAAGATGATAAAGAAAAATACATTCTCTCTCCTCCTTTTTCTCTGCGAAATATCTATCTCTCTTCTAAAATTGTCCCTCTCAAGATTCTCTCAACTCTAAAAAATACATCATCCTTTCCTGAATCTATTGGATCTCTATTTATAGGAAACTACATAATGGGTGACAACTAAGCTGTCCTCTAATTTCGGATATCATTCGCGATATTATCGCAGTAGCTATAATATTCCTTCTCGCAAGCATTGTAACCATCGCCAGTTAATCATGTTCTTTTCGTGTTTCTTCAATCGTCAACTGTTACATCATTATTTTGTGACACTCGCAAAGTGTTGTTGGAGAACTCGCTGTAACGCTCGTAGAAATGTTGTTATTCTCGCCAAAACATTGTTGTGGCGATATTCGGGTCCTACAGGAGCTTAAATGTTTTAATTAATCTCTCTTCTTATTTAGCTTCATAATAATTGTTTTGGGTAGTTTAACTATCGATTTTTTATAAGCGAAGGAAATTATACCGTTTTGGTTTACAACATAAGTTGTTATTTTGTTTTAATTGTAATATTTTCTGAGACATGCGATTGGGTTCAAAACTGTCTTGAGTAGCGTTACGAGTATTTTTCAGAGAGGAGTGATTATTTACATTATTGATTTGGTGGAATCCGAAGCCCTAGGCTTTCTCTCATTAATCATCTTAGCAAATTTTCTTTAGTACTTTTCTTAGTTAGTCTCAAAAATAAATCTTTATAAAAGTCCGAGCAACAAATCTTTACTCACCACAACTTAAAACTACATCATTAGACAATAACTTGTTTGTCAGAGTCTTGAGATAGGTGCACAATTTTTTCTGTGTTGCCGCCATGTCTGTATGATTCTTGGCAAGAATTTCCTGAACCTTCATGAGATCGGCAATGATAGGTGGATCTTCTCTGATTTCTTCACGAGCTCAGCCGAAGAGAGGATTATTGCCTATACCAATGTTGGTTTCAGCATGGAAACTGGTATTGTTGATTTGAGGGGTAGTATTAGTAGCGCCGTTGTTGGAAATGGGAAGAGTGACTGGAGTACCACCACTATTGTTGCTAGTGCTAGCACCGTTTGGGTTAGGATTTGTAACTGAACCTGGCCTAAGATCGACCATTTTGACGAATTGAGATTGCAACCGGGAGATTAATCTCCCACCGTGGTCGCCAATTTGTCGATGGGGAAAAACGATTTATTGATTTTTTAGGAAAGTGAAGAGACGACCGTACGGACAAGACACCTCAACCGAGAGAATTGCTTAACCTCAAACAAATGCACTGCACGGGAGTGCGTTGAGTTCGAGAGATTAATTTGTAGGACTCCGGCCTAAACCAAGACAATGGCCATTCCAGAGTCAATTCAATCACAAAGGGGAAAGAGGGTCGATCTGTAGGAGGGAAGCTCAGAATTGTCTGAGATCAATGGTGGTCAAGGATTGTGAATGTGTTGTAGGTTTTTGCAAATGAACTGTTGGGTTCGAATAAGTTTGAATTCTGCTCAATTGAGAGTGATCGTTCAGATGATAATTCTTGTGATAATTCCCGTATATATGTGTGTTGATAGGTTCTTCTTTTAATCGTGAATTCAGAGACTTATTTATATTGCCGGAATATAAACACATTGATCTCCAATAATTGTGATGGTTCTCGAGTGAAAGAGTGGAAAAGTGGAAATCGTGGTTAAACCAGTTTCAGGTCGTGCAGAGACTTGGTTGATTGTACACCCACTACTTTTCTAACTCCAGGGCCGGCCATGAGGCAAGGTCAACGAAGGTTGACTTTAGGGCAGCAATGAAAGGGAGCAACAAAAATAGGATTTCGTCTAGGGGGTTTATGATTAAAAAAAATGAAGGTTTAAAACGTGAGTACAACAAGTAAAAAGGATGTACAGGAAGAGAAGTAAAGGCATATTGTGAATAAGAACTTACTTTAAAGGTTTATTTCTAAATATATAATAAATATCATATATTACAAAGAGATTTTTTTCTCTCGATTTTTCTACCATAAACTCGTCTTCTTCCTTCTGCAGTTCTGTTTCTTTATTTCCTTCCCCACTCCTCTCCCACTTGAGCTACTGTTGTGACACCACCATTTTCACAGTAAGTAGAATCACAACCCCAATTCAATCATGATGCATAGGATAGATTGACATTTATATTAATTTATAATTGATTTTGCATCTGATCTTTGATTTCCAGTTAGTATAACTTAAGTGTATTTGTAGGGGAAAAAGTTTTAAACCCCCGATTCAATCATAAGAATAGATTATCATGTATGTTCTATAATTGATTTTAAATATAACTTTTTGATTTTCAATTAGTATTACTTAATTATATATTTTAGGGAAAAAAAATTTAAACCCCCAATTTTTAGTGATTTTTTGTTTGTTTGTTGTTCTTGTTTGCTGAGCATTTTTGTTTGTTGGATCAATTGCAGGTGTGGTTCTGACTGTAGTTTGTTGTATGTAAAGGGGTAGCATTTTTGGGTATGCTTTGGGACATCAAAATGTCAGGGCCGACTCTGGCTAACTCCCTCAACTGCTTGCACGACTTACTCACATTTCTCATCATGGATGAACACACGTGCCGTAGGCCACCAGACCAAAACCCTAATTAATATCCCCCCATGTGACATGATTGATGTCTCATGATTTGTGGAGTTTGTAAGGAAGACATGTATTTTAATTAGTCAGTTGTTGACTTGATTAGACGATGGGTCTAAATATTGTTCAGTCGAGCATGATTACCAAATGCTCTTACAATGGATTAAACACGTCTACTGGGACATACGTATAATTCTCAAATAAATGTTGATAATTGAATCAACATGATGAATATTGACAGTCCGAGCAAATATTGCTTAGTTAATGAATTATTAAATATTGATAGTTGAATCAATATTACTGGTCTCGCCCGAGAAAATATTGCTCGTTTGATGGATTACTGAATATTGATGGTTGAATTAAATATTGATAGTCTGAGCAAATATTTCTCGTTTGAACGATTATTGGCAGTATGACCAAATAAAATATTAATTAACTGAACAAAATATTATATCATTAATCAAGATGTTGATTGTTGGACTAACATAAAATTATGTTTTTAAAGATATCAGGAACATGTTGTACATTAAAATTATTAGTGTTTAAACTTGCTCAGAATTATGATTTGCAAAGCATTCATTTCAAAACCCTAATTTTGATCGATTGCTGATCAATTGATGATTTACTGAAAATTGACCAATGAGTGAAGAAGGAACCGACTACATGGGATGATGGCCGACCATGTAGCGCCCAGGTGCTCGAGTGAGCATGCACCAAATTCCTTTGTTGACCAGTTGATGAAAGGATAATTAAATGCTTGTTTAATCATTTATTAAAATAATGCTCGTCCGAGAATTAGGCAATACAACCAAATTATGAAAAGGTGAGGACCAACCAAGGGATGTGAAAACCGGCCTTTGGTGGTCATGGGACCAACTGGCGGTTGATTGAGCAAATTCCAAGTTGGTTGGAAAGAGTTTGATCCTAATATGAACTGTAGACAACTAATTATGTCAAAATTATTAAGATGTGTGGCACTGGCTCCTTGCAAGCCTAAGGGCCGACCTTGGTCGGTCAAGGTGGAATGCTTGTGTCACCATAGTGTCCGTGTCTCAGTCCTGGGAATTTTGGTATTTTCTGGTGCACGTTTGAGCAATATTTTGGATTTTCAGAAGAGTTTGATCTTGACTGAAAATATCGATTTTGCTCGAATGAGCAACTAGAACTTTGCTCGTGCGACCAATATTTTGAGAATATTAAAATAATAATATTTTAATATTTTCCATGAGTATCCTAACCGGTCATGTGACTATTTGACTTTTATGGCTTTCGAATGTTTGAGCAATAAAATATGGAAAAACTAGGGTTTTTGCTCAAACGGAGGAGTTTCATAAGATGAAGGAAATAATAATAATGATAAAATAAGGGATCATTAGATGTGGGACCGGCCACAGCTAGGGCATGGCCGACCGGCTATTAGGCCCGGTCCCGTGACACCTTTTCCTATTTTTAATTGTTTTTTCATCGTCTGAAGGAAAATATGGAGAAACTGAGAGTTTTGCTAAACGAGGGAGTCTTCTCAAATGAAGGAGTTTCCATGAGATTAGGAAAAATAATAAAATCATGGTAAAATAATGGGAGAGGCGTGGGGCCTTCCACGTCGGCATGACCTGCAGGTGGGATGATAGGTGTCTAAAACGCCTAATTTTATATCTAGTATTTATGCTTTCTTTGCTATTTTTCGTGTGAATTATGTATCTTATGTTCGCTTTTGAGTTTCATAGGTATTTTGGAGTCATTTACAGGAAAGACATGAAATAGACTCTCAATTCGTTGCTTGGAGTCATTGGCGGTTGACCGACAAGCCGTGAATGAGCTGGTTACCCCCTATCTTCCGGACCTGGGTGGCTGTATCCACCTTCATTTCTTACACAACTCTGAAATGTAGAGAAATCATCTCTAGATCGTTCTCGTCCGAAATTCAGAGAGAAGTAAAAGTTATGGTGGCACAATTAAATCCGAGAGATTGAGAAAATTTGATGGCAAATGAAGAAGAAGATTGAGTCTATGGGCTTCTGTGGTTGTTAAGGAATTAGGTCGTGGAATAAAATGTTAGGGTTTACGGAAGGTGGAGGAATGAAATACAAAGAAAGGGTTTGTGATGAATTTAGAGATGAATGACGGAGGTCGAAGAGATGGGTTCTACTCGAATTAAGTTCTAATTCCGGTATTTGTTAGAGATTAAGATGGGTTGCTATTGCCATCGATTTGAGAAATGGAAGAAGAAATCAGAGAATTAGGCTTGTTGCTGTTTCATTTCAGTTGGAATTGAAGATGGGCATTCTGAGATTGAAATAGTTTAGAAGAATTGGTTTTAGGTTGATTTTTATGGGAAGTTACAAAGAGGTTAAAGTTGTGAAAGAATATGGTGGTGGATTGATGGGTTGTTACCCAATTCAAGTTTTACAGTGATTGAGGTTAACAGATGGTGGAACTCAATTTCTAGTGATTATGCTTATGAAATGGAATTTGGTAGTGGGTTTTGATGAAATGGTGGATTTAAAAATGAACTTTCAGGCAAGTTTTGAATTGAGCATGGAACTGACACTGAAATTGAGTATACAGAATGGATGTTGTTGGATTACAGGGAACTAGTATTGTGCGCTGATGTTGGACCAGTTAGAAGCTGGCAAGGAAACAGAACTGAGCTTCCTGAGTTAGATTTGGGTTTGTTTAGGTTCCAATATCTGAGTTGAATTAAGTTGCAAATGATTATGAGATGATGGTATTGAGATAGCAGAAATGTCTAGGCAGCGAGTTGGAGATGTTGTTGTCAAGAATTGGTACCTCGAGTAGAGATGGAAGTGATCTGGAGTTGATATGGAGCATGCTTGTGATAGAATTGTAGGTGTTTGGAGGTTCAACTGAAGGCTCTATAGGTGATCAACGTAAGGAACAACAAGGGAGTAGAGGCAAAGAATGAGTGTTGGCTGGAGGGTGTGCACATGAGTCAGGTGGTTGAGAAGATGGATTATGCAGTTGAGATCTAGCAGGTAGCTGGTACAATGAAGAACTCAGGGAAATGATGGTGATGTTATGATGTTGGTTGGTCTGAGTTAATATGAGATTGCGAAGGATCTTGAAGCAGTACTGAGATGAAGATGCTGTTGTCAAGAATTGATGACGCGAGGAGAGCTGGAAGTGATCTGGAGTTGATATGGAGCATGCTTGTGACAGAATTGCAGTTGTTTGGAGGAGCAACTGAAGGCTCTATAGGTGATCAACGTAAGGAACAACAAGGGAGTAGAGGCAAAGAATGAGTGTTGGATGGAGGGTGTGCACATGAGTCAGGTGGTTGAGAAGATGGATTCTGCAGTTGAGAGCTAGCAGGTGGCTGGTGCAGTGAAGAACTCAGGGAAATGATGGCGATATTATGGTGCTGGTTGGTCTGAGTTAAGATGCGATTGCGAAGGATCTTGAAGCAGTACTGAGATGGATTTGAATGACTAAATTTACCGGTAAATGGAGGCTTCTCTGCTGTTATTGTAGTGGGTTCTTGGAAGGGAGGAGCTGCTGTGGCTAGACACAAGGAATGAATGGTGCCAACAAGGAACTGCAGGTTAAGGGAGCTAAAGTCTAACAGTTGCAGTTGGTAATTTGAATTGCGTGTAAATACAAAACTGAGATCGATGCTTTGATGGTGGTAGTGTGGTAATGAAATTGCAGCTGCATGAGATAAAACTGGTTGTGTGCAGTGAGTCAGTGGGAGAATGGTGGTGAAATGAAGTTCTGAAGCTGGAATTGTTGGTTTGGTTGATGTTCAGATGGGTCCTGGTGATGAAATTTGAGAAGGGTTTTGAATCTGGTGTTGTGTCAAGATCCATGATAGTGCGTTGTGTTGCTGCTAGAATGAAGGACCTGGTAATGAAGATAGGGTGGAGATTATCACTTGGATTTGCTGGTTGTGCTCGAATGAGATTGCATGAGCGGGATCTATTGCTGTATTCATGGTACTGATGCAGGTGCAATAGGTGGAATAAGTCAGTGTGGCTGAAGTGTTGAGATGGGTATAGCAGGAATGATAATTTGAACTGCAGCTGGTGGTTTGTTGCCCGGTGTTTTGGAAGAGAATCAATGTGGTTCTGGTGATGTGCAGCTGAGATGAAGGCTGGAATAGAAGATGGAGTAGCAATGGCAGGTGAGGTTGCCATGGTTGCAGTAGTTGAAACGGAGCAGAAAAGAATTGCAAGAACAGAATGAATGAGTTGTGACTAGATGAATGATTAGGTTGTGCAGTGAAGTATGGCCTGAGGTGGTTGGAATGAATGAGAGTTATGACCTGAACTGTGAAATAGAAACAAAATGTGCAACCAGCTGCAGAAATAGTGCGAAAAGTGGAGAGTATGGCGAGTCGGTGGTACTAGCCCGGGATGCCGGATTTCAGAGCTTAGAGTATGGATCATAAAGTTTCATTGAATCGTGAAGGGGGTATGTGTTGGATGCATGATTTTACCGTGGCATATATGAGTTGGGAGCTACGCTTTTGGGTACGTTTTCACAAGAACAAGGAATTGGCTCAAGTGGTTCTTTTTTGAATGTGTGGACTGCAGAGAAGCAAAGTTGAGCTACCGGAAGTGTAGAATTGCCTGGTGACAGATCTTTTTGGGATCAAGATGAATACGAAGAGGAATATGATGACAATAGTGCAGCTTGCTCAAGCATTGATCTTAATAATGATCAAGAGCCTATTCAAATGGTGGAGCTTGAGGATGAAGCATTTTTGAGTGTTCTAAAAAAGTTCCTTATAGCGAAATTTGGATCCGCAGTGGATTATGTGCCTTACAACAAAGAGGAGTGTGTTGAGAATGAAACCGTTAAGACTAATATTTTGGAAGACCCAATTGAGCTTGCATATGATTGTAATGATGATGTTGATACCGAGATTTTGGTTAAGGCAGAAACGGACGAAGAATGGTTGCAAGGTTTGATAGAGGACCATGATACACAAGAGGTGAATAATTCACTTGAGTTTTTCAAGGATGAAGAGGATTCCGTAATACAAGAGATTGTGATAGGTTTGTCTAACCCTTTGCATATTAAGTCTTCTCCTTTACCTCTTATTGGTTTGAATGTTTGTGCTTCGAGAATATTGTTGAATGACTTTGTTTCTCGATATCCTCTATTAGAGATGCTTGATTCTCATACTATGCAGGTTTGTGAACAAGAAACCGTGGAAGTACCCGACTCATATATTCTTTATACACTTCCTAGTGTGGATAAGAATAAGTGTGGGGGGAAACTTTTATCGGTTAATAGCTTCATTTCTGTTTTATATTACTAATATTTGTGTGAAGCTAGTGTTTGAAAAACAGGTGTTATGGGTGGATCCCCAACTTTTCCGATTATTGGTGTACGGAGAATTCGTCTTGCAAGTCGGGCTGACGACTTTAAACCAAGCGCTAAATGGGAGGCAGCCCACTGGTTTTGTGTATCTATCTCTATCTTTTTATTTCTCAAGTTTTTTTTTATATTTATTTTCTTATTTTGGATGTTTGCATATCAAAATTCCAACTTTTAGAGATTTTTGAACAATTTAGAATAAACACTAGCCTTTCTAAGTAGATGGAATTTTTTCTTGACAATGAGGTATATATATTGGCCGAGTGGGATTAGATGCCAACTAAATAGCTTGTTTAGTGTTTATTCTCTATTATTCAGAAATAACTATGAGTTGGAGTATCCGTTTTTTATCATGCATTGTGTATATATATCATGTTATGAATTTCCCATCTTGAACTTTACTTTGAATGACTAGATTTTACATTGAGGACAATGTAAAGTTTAAGTGTGTGTGTGTGTGGGGGGGGGGGGGGGTGTTCTCATATAGAGTTTTTAGTCTTGTTAGTTTTCCCTTGTGTTCATAAAAAAAAATATAGAAAAATAGAAAAAAAAATTACTTTATAAACTCCGAAACCTAGAAATATGTGCCTTTAGGATGACATATCAATCTAAATGGATGAAACCATATTGGCTGGAGGAGTTAAGGAGCCCATTAACTAAAAGGACAGAATTATTCAAGTATTAGAAATAATATGATAGTCGTTACCATATCTCGGAATTTCACCATATCACCTTCTGTTTTTATTTTTGCAACTTTTTGTTTATCTAAGTGATTTGGTGGGTCACTAAACATCGAATTGTTATTACTGCTAGAATGAAATAGAGTGATTGAGTTGCTAAAAACAAAAAGAGGTAAAAATAAATAAATAGAGACCGACCAATCAAAATAAAAATGACACTTGGATGGCAATATGTGTGTGTTCTCCCTGTCTCCGTCGCCTAAACAAGCGTGGAATGCAGGATCCAAGGGAACTATCATGTAATCTGCTGACAAGAATCATGCGCTTGGATCCAAAAGATCTAATCATGTTGTCTCAAAAAGAAAGAAAAAAAAAGTGAATTTTTTATTATTATCATTGTTCAATAAAATCGACTCCTGGTTCCCTTGTATATGCCAGTTGAGTTGATCTAAAATTAAGATTGTCGACCGCTGGTTCCCTTGTATATGCCAGTTGTGTTGATATTAGAATTTAGACCAGTATCTCAATCCAATATTATTCATAGGTTCATCTTGGCGGTGACCTTCAGACAGATATGGGAAACACCATTCACTTAGTTAACGTTCACAAACATCTATCTCTATATCCATTTTCTTAATCTATTCATGTGTGATTGTGGTTAGTCAGATTCCGAGTATTGTGGTTTGTTTGAATTTTTAAGTAGAGTTTAATTTACATATATATTAATTTGGATACGCATCAGGGTACCTCCTCCAATAGCCATTTTGGATTCGTTCATAGATTTGTCACAGGTAGCTGGAGTTGGAAATATAGGTTTTGTAGTTAAACCTCTTGTAAACCTTCACGAGACTATAACTCGTCCACTAGGGACACCTAGGGGTTCAAAGGCTTATTATTTGTGCTAAAAGTGACCGTAGCCTTGACGAGACGGAGTTATATGTATGTTTTAGAATTATTTTGTTTGATTTGCTCGAGGACTAGCAAAGTCTAAGTGTGGGGGAATTTGATAGGTGTCTAAAACGCCTAATTTTATATCTAATATGTATGTTTTTTTGCTATTTTTCGTGTGAATTATGTATCTTATGTTCGCTTTTGAGTTTCATAGGTATTTTGGAGTCATTTACATGAAAGACATGAAATAGACTCTCAATTCGTTGCTTGGAGTCATTGGCGGTTGACCGACAAGCCGTGAATGAGATGGTTACCCCTTATTTTCCGGACATGGGTGGCTGTATCCACCTTCATTTCTTACACAACTCTTAAACGTAGAGAAATCATATCTAGATCGTTCTCGTCCGAAATTCAGAGAAGTAAAAGTTATGGCGGCACAATCAAATCCGAGAGATTGAGAAAATTTGATGGCAGATAAAGACGAAGATTGAGTCTATGGGCTTCTGTGGCTGTTAAGGAATTAGGTCATGGAATAGAAGGTTAGGGTTTACTGAAGGTGGAGGAATGAAATACAAAGAAAGGGTTTGTGATGAATTCAGAGATGAATGACGGAGGTCGAAGAGATGGGTTCTACTCGAATTAAGTTCTAATTCCGGTATTTGTTAGAGATTAAGATGGGTTGTTGTTGCCGTCGATTTGAGAAATGGAAGAAGAAATCAGAGAATTAGGCTTGTTGCTGGTTCATTTCAGTTGGAATTGAAGATGGCATTATGAGATTGAGAGAGTTTAGAAGAATGGGTTTTAGGTTGGTTTTCATGGGAAGTTACAAAGAGGTTGAAGTTATGAAAGAATATGGCGGTGGATTGATGGGTTCTTACCCAGTTCAAGTTTTACAGTGATTGAGGTTAACAGATGGTGTAACTCAATTTTTAGTGATTATGCTTATGAAATAGAATCTGGTAGTGGGTTTTGATGAAATGGTGGATTAGAGAATGAACTTTCAGGCAGGTTTTGAATTGAGCATGAAACTGACACTGAAATTGAGTATGCAGAATGGATGTTGTTGGATTACAGGGAACTGGTATTGTGCGCTGATGTTGGACCAGTTAGAAGCTGGCAAGGAAACAGAACTAAGCTGCCCGAGTTTGATTTGGGTTTGTTTAGGTTCTGATATCTGAGTTGAATTAAGCTGCAAATGATTATGAGATGGTGGTATTGAGATAGCAGAAATGGATAGGCAGCGAGTTGGAGATGCTGTTGTCAAGAATTGGTACCGCGAGTAGAGCTGGAAGTGATCTGGAGTTGATATGGATCATGCTTGTGACAAAATTGCAGGTGTTTGGAGGTGCAACTTAAGGCTCTATAGGTGATCAACGTAAGGAACAACAAGGGAGTAGAGCCAAAGAATGAGTGTTTGCTGGAGGGTGTGCACATGAGTTAGGTGGTTGAGAAGATGGAATATGCAGTTGAGAGCTAGCAGATGGCTGGTGCAGTGAAGAACTCAGGGAAATAATGGTGATGTTATGGTGTTGGTTGGTCTGAGTTAAGATGAGATTGCGAAGGATCTTGAAGCAGTACTGAGATGGATTTGAATGATTGAAATTTACAGGGAAATGGAGGATTCTCTGCTGTTATTGCAGTGGGTTCATGGAAGGGAGGAGCTGATGTGGCTAGACACAATGAATGAATGGTGCCAACAAGGAACTGCAGGTTAAGGGAGTTGAAGTCTAAAAGTTGCAGTTGGTAATTTGAATTGCATATGAATACAAGACTGAGATCGATGTTTTGATGGTGGTAGTGTGGTAATGAAATTGCAGCTGCATGAGATAAAACTGGTTGTGTGCAGTGATTCAGGGAGAGAATGGTCGTGAACTGAAGTTCTGAAGCTGAAATTGTTGGTTTGGTTGATGTTCAGATGGGTCTTGGTGATGAAATTTGAGAAGGGTTTTGAATCTGGTGTTGTGTTAAGATCCATGACAGTGACGCTATGTTGCTGCTAGAATGAAGGACCTGGTAATGTAGAGAGGGTGAAGATTTTCACTTGGATTTGCTGGTTGTGCTCGAATGAGATTGCAGGAGCGGGATCTGTTGTTGTGTTCATGGTACTGATGCAAGTGCAGTAGGTGAAATGAGTCAGTGTGGATGAAGTGTTGAGATGGGTATAGAAGGAATGATGGTTTGAACTGCAGCTGGTGGTTTGTTGCCTGGTGTTTTTCAAGAGAATCAATGTGGTTCTGGTGATGTGCAGCTGAGATGAAGGCTGGAATAAAAGCTGGAGTAGCAATGGCAGGTGAGGTTGCCATGGTCGCAGTAGTTGAAATGGAGCAGAAAAGAATTGCAAGAACTGAATGAATGAGCTGTGACTAGATGAATGATTAGGTTGTGCAGTGAAGTATGGCCTGAGATGGTTGGAATGAATGAGAGTTATGACCTGAGCTGTGAAATAGAAACAGAATGTGCAACCAGCTGCCGAAATAGTGCGAAATGTGGAGAGTATGGCGAGCCGGTGGTACTAGCCTGGGATGCCGGATTTCAGAGCTTAGAGTATGGATCATAAATTTTCATTGAATCTCGAAGGGGGTATGTGTTGGATGCATGATTCGGCCGCGGCATATATGAGTTGGGATCTACGGTTTTTGGTACGTTTTCACAAGAACAAGGAATTGGCTCAAGTGGTTCTTTTGTGAATGTGTGGACTGTAGAGAAGCAAAGTTGATCTACTGGAAGTGTAGAATTGCCTGGTGACAGTTTCTGATGACAAAGGCGGCCAGATTAGTTTCCCGGTGACCGAATTACGTCAACCGGTGATCGGATTTCTGTGATGATGTCAGCAATTCCGGCGAACAATTTTGGACAGAGATTTTCATACGGGTATTTTCCACACATGGGCTTGGTGGACTAATTGGAGATGGGTTTTGAGAAGACTTGACCTAACTAAGGAAAGAGTATCCTTTTGAGAATTGGAGATGCATATAAATAGAAAACTCTTTCTTTAAACCTAGATATCTCCATGAGGGAGAATCTCTTCTTCTACTTTTGTTCTAGGGTTTCACATGATAGTTCTTCTTTGCTTTCTATGATGATTTCCAAAAACACAAGTAACTAAGTTTTTATTATTGGTTAAAGATATAGTTGGATTTTGAAAACAAGTTATGGATTTTATGAATTAGTTTTCTCTCAATATTATCGTTTGATTTCTACTGATTATAATAATTGCATGATTGATGTATTGCAATATGATTGAATGTTTGTTTAGTTGAGTATAGAATTGATTGAATATACATCCATATCTATAGCTATTTTAGGGTTCATCATCGAGCGATAACCTTGAATACAAGTAGCATGATATGATTACGGTTTGTAGTGATACACTCTTGTAATCATATGTAGAAATTGACCTTTGTTCGAATTGTTTGCGCAATGTATTACAATTGCATTGATTAGCCTATTTCTGAAACTTAATGCTCATAGGAATTGAACTTAATTAGCGCAAGGCGTTAGGTTATTCTTTAGGTAGAATTCACATATGCAGCTCTAATGTGTGTGTTGATGAACTTAGGAAATTTACGGAGTATTCTTGCAATAAGGTATTCTAGGGCTTTTGATGATAGCGAGATTAAATATGAATTCTAATCATATATTCAATACTTGTTTACAATTAAAGATGAAACCTTGACCAATATCTTCATCTTATTGATTTGCGTGCTTTATTGTTTGTTTGTTTTTATTTTACTTTTAGTTTATAAAAATCAGAAAACCCCCCCAGTGTTTTACATAAGAAACCGAAACATATTGACAACCTAAACCTCTCTGTGGGAACGATCCTTTCTTTCCCTTGCTTCATTATATATTTTGAGTAGTAAGAAAGTGTAATTTATTTTTGACGCCTACGACATCGATCATGGGCCCGGTCCTCTAAGCGCCTATTTTATTATTTTATTAATATTATTTTTCTTCCCTATTTGCATAGGTTTCCTCGTTCGTGCGTTCAGGTGCTCGTTCATGCATTATTGCTAAGTACACTCACACCATTTTCTCGGGGCTTACTCGGTGGTGGCCCATATGCCCGATCAGTGATTACCAATTCATGGAATTCAACTGAGAATCAACCATGAAATGGAGTAATGAAATAAATGATTATTTATTACTAATTTATGAAATCCAGCTGATGATCAGTCATGGAACAAAGTAATGAGATGAATAGGTTATTTTCTAGGAATTCAATTGATGAATGACATGCTAGAACTAACATATGAGTTGCGAAATCGAGATATGAGATAATGGAAGCATCATACTCGTTTTGAGGGGCGTATAGTCAGGGAACAACGAATAGCGTGAAGTCCTGAAGATGTCAGGCCCTATATTATCATGTAATATGTCTAGGAGCCACCCAATCGTTAGGATATTCTATCTACATAGTCAGGGAACAACGAATAGCGTGAAGTACTGAAGGCGTTGGGCTCTATACTAGCATGCAATATGTCTAGGTACCACCCAATCAATTTGATTCTATGTAGAGTTGATGATGAAATGTGTGGAGCATTGAAAGTTTAGCTAATAGGCTTTTCGAGAAACATATTCATCATAGCTCTGAGAGGATATTCGCTCAGTCAGAGATCGTGAAATAGTTTACGGATCATAAAATATGAATTGTCACATACATTCCTGAAGCCAGGTCGAAAACATGCAGTATCATGATTTTACGATTTTAGCCTTTGTCAAATATCCACCATCAACAATGCTCATAGGTCCTTAGCAGTTTTAGTTCGAAATAATTTATTGTTCAAGAACTATGTGTATGGATCATTTGAAATTTCCCAAGCAATCATATTTATATCTATGTCGATTGGGAATTTTTCAAACATCAAAAGAGAGTTTTCAGAACTACTGAAATCTGGACTTAGGGTAGGTACACATACCCAGTTCACGTATCATGGATATATGAAGTTCTAGAATACAAGATATACCCAGTATGCATACTATGGTGTTCTGAATTTGTGAATGGGTGGAGGTACGCATACCCAGCACGTGTACCTCAGAAGCCCGAGTTCGTAAATAACCTTAGGGTAAGCATATCTTGGCCGTCTGAATTCACGAACTGGATAGTAGGTATGCATACCCTCGCATACCCACATAGTATAATTTAGTAGATGCTCATGAGCTATTTTCATATACGTTTATCATTAAAAAAACTCTCGTGAAAACTTCTAAAACATTTTTGACCACTAAAACACCTTGTGTATGTGCATTATGATTCAAGTCTTACATGTTTAAATGAACATGATTATTTGTTTTTAAGGCATATTTGTTGTGAACTATCATTTTACACGGTTCTGGTGCCATAATGTATATCCTTTTATGTAATTTTGAGACATACTAATCACATACTTACATGAATTCTTAACAAGAGCTTCATTTAAACAGAGAAAGTGTTTGCTTGAATCTCGAGTTATCTCATCTTGAACTCTAACCAACCCTAGTCTTGAAATTTATAAATAGTGAAACTTAAACAACTGGGAAATTTAATCACTGACACTTATGTGTCATAGTTGTTTGCTAGAGTCGTCCTCTATGAACCTAGGTTTTCTCTGAAACATAATTAGATTTACTACTTAAAAACTCCACTTAAGGATTCGTGAAGCCATGCCTGACTATCTTTATCTTGATAGTTCATTTATCCTAATCTTGTTATTTTTGTTATTGGGGTTTTCATAATCTCTTTTAGGAACAAGATAAATAGAAATTATAAAGTTCTTTGCATCTCAGACTTTGTCATTCCTCAAGATTATTCTTTATTGACCGGTTTAAGATTGTTCTTGAGATGTGGTTAATAATTCAGGCTTCTCAGCTAACTGAGTGTGGTTCCGTATTTATGAGGTTTACTAGCTTTGTCGACTTCAAAGCCTTGATCTATCGATCTAAAAGTAAATCAATAGGCATATATGTTAGAGGTAGATTGGTATCAAAAGTCTCCACTTAGGCTGAAACAATTCTTTGAGTGTAAATGACGCCGAGGTTCAAGAACGTAAGGAGCATGATTGCAGCTGAATTGATTGGAGGGTGAATTCAGTCTCAACTATATTCTAGTCCGAAGTATGATAGTAGGCTAGTGTATGTAGCGGCTTAATACAATTATGTGTTCAAATCTGGACGATCTCCTGGGGTTTTTGTGCAGGTGCAGTTTTCCTCGTTAACAAAACTTCTGGTGTCTTGTGTTTTCCCTTTCCACATTATATATTTTTATCTTTATAATAGGATTAGCACAAGTAGTACATAATCAATCTTAGTAGATAAGTCCATATTAATTATGATCAATTACGAGACTCATTCATGTAGAATTGGTATCTTGAAAGATAAATAACAAGTTCCAAGATAAATAACAAGTTCCATACTTGGAAGAATTTGATTCAATTATTTGGATACGACTAGATTAATCTTGGATATTGATTTTTGAGATCGTTCAAGTACTCTTCTTACAATCAAGTTCAAGGACTTTATTGTCTTGTCTTTCTGATTGTGAAGAGAAAGAGATATGAACTCTATATACATAGTGTCAAGGATCTTTAAGTAAGTCTAATTGCAATTGTGTTAGGTTTTGACTATAAAGGTTGCTGAAAGAAATAGCTGGTGGTGTACTTGGTACCCTCTCATTTTCAAAGGTGACTTGGTAAATATATTAAAATCGAAGTATTAAGGAAAGATTTACTAGTTGTTTTATACCATTTTGGTGTATGGAGTTTCGAAGTATAGTTTTTCTGTGAACTTTATGAATCGGCATAACACTATTTGGTAACTTGTTGTTATTTAGTTTATTGAACTTTCAAAATGAATTCAACCTTTGGTAAAAATGTCGCTCTCGCCACGTCCATCTACAAGTGAAAACTTGTTTTGGCTCTAAAGGCTTAAATTACCCCTGACCGTAATTGTATCATAACGTTTCGTCGCATTCTATCTAGACTTGACTCTTTATCCAATTGACACAAAATCTCTATATACGTTTCTTGTTATTTTTCATACAAAGTTTCATTCATTTCGATATCCTCTTCCGTAAAATGAAAATCAGGATTCATGGTTGAATACGATTGAAATCGAGAGAAAATTGATATGTGTATGTATAGAGAGAGGTGTGATTTTGTGGAAGAGAAAGGTGGGTGGATTATAGGGAGAAAAATAAATAACCGTTGGAGGTAAACATTGGCAAACTAGTCACTGATGGCTGGACCCTCACCACTCGATGAAACTTCAATCATTGGTGTGGCACGAACCAACTTAAGCCACGCTTTTCTTTACTTATCACGAATTGAGTTTTTTTCACAATGAAAAACGCATTCATTCATCCACATGGCTGGGAAAACTTTGTTACTTACATTTCCCTTAGGAACTGCCCTTAGTACAATCCAAATAGATATGTTAAACTTGGTTTTAAGGTTATTCGTGGCCTTTTTTCAAACAAGAAAAATCGTGGCCTAAAGCCCCAATTCTTACTCACATACCCTCTCACTTGGAAACATATGCGCGAAGATATAGTGGATGGACAATGGTTGTCCGTTTAGAAACTTCAAAACGGATAATGATTGTCCATTTTGGCTAAGAAAAACGAACAACCATTTATCCCTTCCCAAGAAACCATTAATGATTTATCCACTTATAGGAAATGTTATACGAAGTATCATTATGTGTTTTTGATTATTTTACTTTTTTACCTACTGTCTGTTTATTGATCTGTTGGCCGGTCAAGATAGTATAAACGGGCAACAGTTGTCCGGTTTTCTGTTTATTGATCTGTTGACCAGTCAAGATAGTATAACTATAAACGGGCAACAGTTGTCCGGTTCCCAGAAAACGGATAACCATTGTTCGTATTTTTCATCAACATCGGACAATCATTATCAGTTTGCTTTAAAAATGGGAAACCACGCTGGACCTGGGCGCTCCCCAGGCTGACGGGAAAAGTGAATTGGGAAGAGCTTGGAAGCTCCATGAAACCCGGTCTTATATTGGCCTTGAATGACAAGTTACAACACGGTTTGTATAAGGAGAAAACGGTCGTCTATTGGTCAACCATTTTTTACAAATATATCACCGAAGGTCTGAAACCAACGAGTTGTCTTCCGAATTCCGATCTGCTTTCCTTCACTGCTCTGCGCCTATATGTTCCGTCTCCCCAGAACTTAGAAAACCCCAAAAGTAACTCTATTTAGAAAACCAACAATGACTGAAACTTCTTCATCAACAGCAGGAATGGCAAAATCAGATGAAGATAGAGAAGAAGTGTTGGATCGAATGTTAACACGTTTAGCTTTTACAGATGATGATAAACTCGATAACTTACTTTTCAAGCTTCTTCCTTACTCTATTTCTTCACTTAGTTCTCAATCTCCAGCTGTTCGGAAAAAGGTTCAATTCAATTGCTTATTCATTTCATCGTATAGGGTTTTATTTTCTTATTTTCTGAGTTGAACTTTATGTTTATGGGTAATCATACTTTTACATATATAAGAAGAAGATCAGTGGAGAATTACAAACTTCAATTTCACCCTTATGATAACCTAGTAGTGCAACTGTTTATTCTGCTGTGAACTACACGGAATTAATAGTCTATCAAGTTAATTTAGGGCAGAACTGTTTAATATCTATAAAGATGGTTTCATTAATGCTTGCGATAGTCTTCAATTTAAGCTTACCATTTCAAGTCAGTGTGTTGCAGGCCATAATTCATGATTTTTAATTCTCAACTTTGTAGCGTAACAGCAGTTATTGGTTATTGAATTTAGGGTTCAAACGTAATTGAAATGTCGTTATAGTGCGATCCAAATTAGCTGAGTGGAGTGGAATCAAGACCAAGTGTTAGAAGTTCGTCTGGTCAAGTATATCTTGTTTTGGTTGTTGCATAAATAGATCGGTTGAGTCATGTTCTGTGGTGCTTTTGGTTTCTGTAAACAACACATATTTGAATGTGTTGTGAATCTTGTCATTTAATTTTCAATTGCATGATTTTTTCTTCAGTTTGTCGGATCTCGAACTGCTCATTCATGTTGTTGAGAGTTTTGATGTTGTAGGTTATGGAGATATTGACTCATGTTAACAAACGAGTGAAGAACCAGCTTCAGATTAGTTTGCCTGTATCAGAATTGTGGAAGATGTATATAGAAGCTAATGCCGCTCCCATGGTGAAGAATTTCTGCATTGTATATATTGAGATGGCATTTGATCGCTTGTCTTTAGAGGTCAGTTTTGCTTCCTCAAGAGTTGAAGTTTACTTTTCTACGGCAATTAAGATGATTGATTCTCATAACAACTAGGTCTGTGTTGATTAAAGTTATATTTTATAGGAGAAAGAGGTTATGGCACCTGAGCTGGTTGCTAAAATCTCAAAGCTGCCTCCTCAACACCAGGATATAATACTTAGAATCGTTGCTAAGGTATGTACTTCACACCCAAAAATTATGATTAGTTTACTTTTCCTCTACTGTTCACACTTCAGATTAGCAATTTGTTTCTTATCCAAATTTTTGAACAAAAGGTTATAGCACCGATGAGTAACCCGATTGGTTTTTTGGCTTTTATGTAATGTCATCTTTCTAAACCCATCTTCTATGAGACTGCCCATCACACTCTCTCCAAGCATATTGGGACTTATGGTACTTACGCAGTTACCTTGCAAATATGTAGAAATTAGCTGATTGCCCAGCTCTCCAGCTCAGATGTTTGATTGCATATATAGATGTCATTCATTTAATATGTAAATCTACTCCCATATTTTCGAGGATGAGCAAATAAATGAAGCAATTTCGGTTACATCTGTGGTTTTATATTTCAAAACAAATACATTTGTTTTGAACAGTCTAAATTCTGCAAAATGCCTTGATGTGGAAACTTTTACGAGAAAATATATCGTCATGTGTTACAAACCCACAATCAATTCAAGGACCTGATTGATGGATAGTAGTTTTATCATTTCTGAACTTTTCTTGTTTCAGGTCATTGGAGAATGCCATTCAGTTCGAGTTAAGGAGGAAGTTACTGCAAAATACCGATTAATGAATGAGCCTCAGGATGTCCAGCTTTTTCTTGATTTTTGCCTTCATACTGTTTTGTATCAGCCACCATCTCAAGGGTTGGTTTTCCAGCTTAAGAATCGTTGTAGTCACAATTTTGACAGATTGCTTTAAAATCTTGTACATTTCCTGAAACCAACCATGTACTGTTTTTTCAGAGTGCGGTGCCCACCAGGGCTTTCTATTGCTCAGTCGGATCGTATTTCTGGGAAAAATCCATTGAAAGGTGATACACTTTTAAAGCAAAAGGTGAGAAAACTATTTTGAGGACTTTTTTACTTTCTACATATCTTGCTTTCTCTATTGTGATCATTATTAGTACGAGAATGTTCAGGTTGTGTTGGTTAACTTTATTTTTTTCTCTATTAGTTGGGTATCTTGCATGTGGTTGAAGCTCTGGAGCTATCTTCTGAACTTGTCTATATTATTTATTTGGCTGCTTGTTCAGACAGGTATTCAGTCATATTCTTTATTTGGCTTCTTTATTTCTGCAAGTAGGATTGCATATTATGTTTTTTTAGCTCATGTCTCTGTGCAGTGCTTTAGACTGACATGTTGGTTTATGGATGAATTTTAAGCTATGAGCCCCTCATTAAAAGAGGGGAGGAACTTTTGAAAAGAAAGGCAGCTGATGCCAACTTGGAAGATCCGCAACTGATAAACAAACTCTTTTTGCTATTTAATGGTATATGGTATATATTATGTTGATTTGTGAAATTGACTTATTTTGAATTGGTTGGTCATTAACATTCATTTATGCAGGTACTGTCGGGGTTGAGAGTATTGCTCTAGAAGCGAGGGTCATTCCTGGGAACTCTACTTTGAGACTTCGCTTAATGTCTGTATTTTGCCGCTCAATCAAAGCAGCAAATTCTTTTCCAGCCACTCTGCAGTGCATTTTTGGGTGCATATTTGGTAAAATTCTATTATTTTATTATAATCTAATATCTACTTTTGGTATTTGCTTATGTGAGTTCTATTATATTATCTTACATTCCTAGGATCACATCGCATGGGTGTACTTTTAAAAGTGTGTTGCAAAATCTGCACTCTTTTTTAGCATGATGCAAGTATATATACTCTTTTTTAAAGTATCAATATGTTTCATATCAAAAAATATGCTCAAGCACCTGTTATGTATCAGTTTTTTAGCTGTGTTGTCTTTCTTTTCTTTTCCTTTTTTTCTGTTGCTTTTAGAGTCTTCTATACAAACTCAAACTTTGGATGAATATAGGAAATGGGACAAATTCAAGGTTGAAGCAGTTGGGGATGGAATTCACAGTGTGGGTGTTTAAACATGTAAGCGCATGTGGTTTTGGTTTGTAATTTTACCTTTCATGGATGCATAGAAAATTAATCTTTTTACATGTTAGAACTTCTCAAAGTATATCCGAATCTGAATTATATTCTATTATACCTTCTATTCTATTCTATCCGAATCTGAATTATATTCTATTATACCTTCTGTTCCCACATGCTAGCAACTATGAACTATGTCATTGTTTGATTTATCTGTGCAGGCAATTATGGATCAGCTCAAACTTGTGGGCCCTGTTATTCTTAATGGGATATTGAGGTCCCTTGATGGTTATTCCAATACAGAATCAGGTTCTTAAAAAGAGTATTACCCTCATGCTTGTTGTACAATCTCAGCAATTTCGAAAATTAGCTTAATTAATTGTATGGAACTTTTGTCATCCAGATGTTGTTGCTAAGGATGTCAAAACCTTTTCCTTCCAAGCAATTGGATTGCTCTCACAGCGTATGCCTCAACTTTTCAGGTATTCTTAATAAACCTTCACATCCCATTAACTGCCATCCTTTTTGTTTTGTTAAGGTAACGCTTCACTTCTGTCTCAGAGATAAGATAGACATGGCTGTTCGGCTGTTTGATGCTTTGAAAATTGAGGATCAATTTCTTCGTCTCACTATTCAAGAAGCAACCAATTGCTTAGCTATAGCTTATAAGGTATCTTAATTACATAGGCGTAATATATCATGCAATTGTCATGCCTTAACTTCTTAATATATACGGTGCTGTTAGGTTAATGTTATTGCCTTCTAGCCATTTCTTTGCGTAACTATCTATCAATACTAACCTGATCTCCCCATGTACTCACTGGGCATGTCTTTTCTGCTTTTAACAAATATTTGTTTTAGGTGTAATTTTACCCCAGTTTTGTTTATCTTTAATCAGGGAGCCTCCTCGACCATCTTGAAGGATCTGGAGACACTATTACTGAAAAACTCTCAAGTGGTAAGGACTTGCTTTGCTTAGGTTGCAGTAGGAGTTAACAACTTTGAGATATAATTCATAATTCTTGCTGCTTACCATCCTCTTTATTTTGTTGGTGATCTCTAGGAACAAAGTGAAGTACGCTTTTGTGCTGTTAGGTGGGCGACATCTTTATTCTGTCTGGATCATTGTCCCAGTCGGTTCATCTGTATGGTTGGAGCTTCCGATCCTAAGATGGATATAAGGTCTATTCGCTTATGTCCCGGTGATGTCTTTTGCAGTTATTTTGTTCGTGATTATGCTAAATTTTGCATCTAAGCCTTGTATGTGTAGTGGGCTAGGAACAGCTTCTACTAGTGGTTAAGATTGCAAATTGTAATGGTAACTAGTCAGGAAAATTCTGAATTAGGTTTGTTTTCTTTCTGACTTCTAATTATATCTTTTTTGTGTGTACAGTTTCCTTTTCAACTGTACTGCAGGATGAATTTAATTTCATTAATGTTGTTTTATACAATTGCGCCTCAATGGTCTTCCATTGGTTTTCCACCAAGTCGGGAAATCTGTACCATTTGTCACCTGAGTTATATAAGTTTCTTGTTTCAGAGAAAGTTGGAGATAGCTGTTAGTTTGTTAGACATTGTGAAGACCCAACTGAGATAAATCTGGATTTATTATTAGGTTGTAGGTTTTGTTTCTAATTATTGACAGGCTTAATTCTAAATACGTTTACCTCTTTCTTTGTAGGGAAATGGCACTTGAAGGTCTCTTTCCTATGAAAGGAAAAGCTATAAGCAAAACTACCAACCTTAGATATCCTAAGACCACGGATATGCTAGAATATATTTGCAATCAGCAGCCGAAGTTATTGGACCCCTCTCAAATGAGGGAAGGCGAACTCCCTTTTCCATCAAAGATGTATGTGGTTATGATTAGGTTTCTGTTGAAGTCCTTTGAGGCAGATATTGAACTGGATAGTTCTGTACGTGGAACATGTGAATATCAGTTTTCTATGCACAAGTTGTGTCTATTACTGGAACATGCTATGGCAGTTGAAGGCTCTGCTGAGTTGCATGCCACGGCAGCCAAAGGATTGGTTTCTATTGCATCCAGCATGCCAGAGGTTTATTTCTACTATCTTGTTTTTTCCAGTTCAGTTTCTTTCTGGCCGTTCGTTCTTTTTATTTGTTGTTTCTACCTGTAGATGGTCGCATCACGCTATGCAGAGAAGGTTTCGTGGCTGAAGAAGTTATTGGGTCATGTGGACTCTGATACTCGTGAATCTGCAGCACGATTGCTAGGGATAGCTTGTTCTTCTCTTTCTACACCGACAACATCTGCTCTTATTTCAGAACTCGTCTCCTCAATAAGTGGGGTAAAAAATTTGAGGTTTGTTAGAAATGGGTTTATGTATAATGTGAATTTTCAATTTTTCACGTGATTTTGAGTTTTTACTACTTTTACTAGAATGATTTAGGTTCCTCCAATCTTAAAACTTATGGAACCTGGCCAGGTTTGAGAGTCACCATGGAGCATTGTGCACAATCGGATTTATTACTGCAGAGTGCATGTCAGCATCAGTCAGTGTAAGTTTCCGATTAGGCAAAAATGTAGGGGCCTAATCCATGTATGATTTTGTATTTACTTATTTTTACAGGCCAAGAGCATGTATAGATGTTTTTTTACATATATATTTTCTCCGATCTGTACACTTGTAGTCCTCTTAATATTCCGCGTGGAAGGCAATTTGTTCTCTAGGTTGCTTTTTCTTGAAGCTGACTTGTCATTACCTTTTGTGCTGATTTCCTTACGTTCAGATTTCAGAATCCTTGCTTCAAAATACACTGAATTGCTTGGTAGATGTGGTTCATTCTGAAACTGCATCTTTGGCTTCCTTTGCAATGCAAGCACTGGGTCATATTGGATTGCGTGGTCCAATGCCAGCACTTGTTCGGGACTCTGGTTCAGGTAATTTTGTTATGTATGCTATGGAGTTATTGGGATGCTTGATATTTGCATGTATAGTTACATCAATGTGATGAGTGACGTATCTTGCTACTGCAGGTGAAATTTTGGTGGTTTTGCAAGAGAAGTTGGCTAAATTACTTGCTGGAGAGGATATCAAAGCAATCCAGAGAACTGTGGTCTCTCTAGGGCATGTTTCTGCAAAAGAAACATCGTTTTCTTTTCTAAAGATTGCCCTTGATTTAATATTTAGTCTATCTCGATCAAAGGTGGGTGGTTAAGTTCATTTTCCTCATCTACTGACCCTCTATGACGATCTAGCTGCCCATGTTATCATAACAAATCATTTCTAGTTTGAGGGTCGAAAAAGATTTCATCACTTAATATCCAGAAGAAACTCATCACAGTAGGTTTTTGGGTTTCACAGGTTGAGGACATACTCTTTGCGGCTGGTGAGGCTCTATCATTCTTGTGGGGCGGGGTGCCTGTAACAGCAGATATGATTCTTAAATCCAATTATACATCCCTTTCTCTCAGTTCGAAGTTTCTCACGGTTGATGGACCATCATATCTTTCAACTGATGCTTCTAAGGAAGAAGCCGAAGGGAATGAAGAATGCCATGTTATGGTCAGAGATGTAATAACTCGAAAGCTTTTTGATGTGCTTTTATACAGTAGCCGAAAAGAAGAGCGTTGTTCGGGAGCCGTCTGGTTATTATCACTGACTATGTATTGTGGACAGCATCCAAAAATTCAGCAACTGCTTCCTGAAATTCAGGTTTGTCGTCCCATTTGCTCAAGCTTAGTTCAATTTGATAATATTGATGCCGCCTTATATTGTCTGACATTACGTAGTGTTTTCTTATGAAGAATGCGCGGAATTAGTCACTCATCTTGACATCACAATTATGTCAACTGTTTCTTATTGTAACTACCAAATGTCCTTCTTTCACTGAGTCAAACTGATTCCGATCTTTGCCACATTTTTCAGGAAGCTTTTTCTCATCTACTAGGTGATCAAAATGATCTAACACAGGATTTGGCCTCTCAAGGCATGAGTATTGTGTACGAACTTGGTGATGCATCCATGAAGAAAGACTTGGTAAATGCTCTTGTAGGCACCTTGACTGGTTCAGGGAAGAGAAAAAGGGCTATCAAGGTAATAATAATGTTTCAAAATTTATTCGAAACCTTTCAATTTCAATTGTGTATATTGCAAGGCTGGTTTGCAGATCTAAAAGCATAATTGTTGTTGGTTTTAGCTGATGGAGGACTCTGAAGTGTTTCAAGAGGGGGCTATAGGCGAGAGTCTTAGTGGAGGCAAACTTAGCACATATAAAGAGCTCTGTAGCCTTGCTAATGAGATGGGGCAGCCAGATCTAATTTATAAGTTTATGGATTTAGCTAATTATCAGTCGTCACTGAATTCCAAAAGAGGAGCCGCTTTTGGGTTTTCCAAAATTGCAAAACAAGCTGGGGATGCCCTTGCGCCACATTTACGTCTGCTAGTTCCTAGACTTGTTCGCTATCAGTATGATCCTGATAAAAACGTGCAGGTAGTGATTTTGTCGCTTTTATGCTGTCTTTCAAGAGACACCTTGCAGATTGCAAAAATAGGTTCAACTGAGTCAGTAGCATTAACTTTTGTTTGTGGTAGTTGTGTTAAAAGCTGAAAAGTTTGCCCGTTCACTTTTTTCTTTGTGTTCTCCTTTTCATTTTCCACAGAATTAGTCAAATTACTATTCATCTTACTGATTCCTTTTGAATATTTTGGTGCTCTTTTGTTATCTAATTTTAATATATCTATAGGATGCAATGGGGCACATCTGGAAGTCTCTTGTCGCAGATCCAAAGAAAACAATTGATGAACATTTAGACCTTATTTTTGACGATTTGTTGACACAATGCGGGTCTAGACTTTGGCGTGCACGAGAGGCTTCATGTCTTGCTCTTGCGGATATAATCCAGGGACGCAAATTTGACCAGGTAAATTAGTTTCTAGGTAGCTGTTGGACATTCTAAATTGAAGAGACTGCTTGTAATAATTATGCATGGACTGTGTACTCTAACTGTGTTTATCACAACAAAAACCCACCCCTATGAGTTCATTATAATGTCGTTAACACAAAACTGTTCGAGTTGGCTACCTAAGTGCAGATATGCTCTGTTGTTTCCTTTTATTTTCATCTCTGCTGCAGTATCATTGTCCTTCTTATTCCGTGCTTCTTGTTCTTATCTTCGTTTTTTTTTTTTTTTTTTTTTTTAATACGTAAATGGTTTCGTGGAATTTCTACTGTACTTGATAGTTACAGAAGTTTCTTCTTTCTGGTACATGTTCTAGGGTGGCAAGTACAATAAATGCTTCCAAGAATTATTCAACACAATTTATTCTCTCCTCATGCAGGTGGGTAAGCATTTGAAAAGAATATGGACGGCAGCATTTCGTGCTATGGATGACATAAAGGAAACTGTAAGAAATTCCGGCGATAGTTTATGTCGTGCTGTAAGTTCACTAACAATAAGGTTATGTGATGTCTCTCTCACACCGACAGCAGATGCCATGCAAACGATGGACATTGCATTGCCGTTTATGTTGTCTGAAGGCATTGCTAGTAAAGTTGCAAGTATACAGAAGGCATCTGTAGGAATTGTCATGAAGTTGTCAAAGGTGAGGCCCTCTTTAGTAAAAATTGATTCCCACACCAGCTGCAAACTTGATTATACATTTGGCATTTCGAATGTAACGACATCAAATTTGAGTATAAGCACACATGCAGATGGTGTTTTTTCATCCACTTAAATTATTTGTGCTTAACAAATGGTGTTTTTTCATTATCATAGATCATATTTTTCTTATTTCAGGGAGCTGGGGTTGCTCTTCGACCACATTTGCCGGATCTAGTTTGTTGCATGCTAGAGAGTTTATCCAGTTTAGAAGATCAAAGGCTGAATTATGTTGAGGTTTGGCTAATTTTGTATAACTCTCTTACCTTATAAATAGCAGTGGAACCTTTCTGGAGACTTGTTTAAGGATCTCAACTTTACCGGTGCTTAGAGTTCACTCTCTTATCTCTTCCTCATTATACTCCTTACCTCTTTCTTCTGTTCAACTAGTTGCATGCAGCGAATGCTGGAATCCAGACAGACAAGCTTGAGAATTTGCGGATATCAGTAGCAAAAGACTCTCCCATGTGGGAAACTCTAGATTTATGCCTCAAAGTTGTTGATACCGAATCGTTGGATCTATTGGTTCCACGCCTTGGCCAGATGGTACGATCTGGGGTCGGCCTCAATACTAGGTTTGTTGATATCCCGGGTTCATAAGTAATTTAATATTTCACTAGGTGATTGTAATATTGTACAAGTTTGCTAGATGTATATGAAGGTATTTGTGGCGTCTTGCTAAATGTAAGGTGTTCATATAGAAGAGAGAACAACTGGACATGTACCGCTGTGTTCAACTACCTTTCTCTTATTTATAGTGAATGGCTTCCCTGTTTATTGGGATCATCTGACGTTAGCACCCCTGTAGCTAAGTTAGAGATCTCCCAAGGGTTTTACTAAGTAATAGGAGTCACTTCTACCTGCACTTTTGCTCTAAATAGGCAAACTTTTGTTAATATTCTCCCAGACACAAATAAGAGCTTTCTGCCTAAACTGATGGAACTTCACCTGAAATTGGTCCTTCGCTAAATTCAAACACTGGCTTTTGGAATGTCTGGTTCCCTTATTAAGATAATTAATAGTTAGCACTTGTATTTTGCTATTGGTACAGGGTGGGCGTTGCTAGCTTTATTAGCTTATTGGTTCAAAAGGTTGGCATGGATATGAAAGCATATACCACCACGTTAGTGAGGGTCTTATTTCCAGCTGTTGTGGAGGAAAAGAGCGGTGCAGCAAAAAGAGCTTTTGCTAGTGCTTGTGGAATCTTATTGAAGTATGTAGCTTCCTCCCAGGCCCAAAAGTTGATTGAGGACACTACAGCACTGCATACTGGTGATCGGAATTCTCAGATATCATGTGCAGTTTTGCTGAAGAGCTATGCAAACCGGGCTGCAGATGTTGTCAGCGGCTACGGAGCCACCATTATTCCTGTCAATTTTGTTGCAAGGTGAGAAAACTAAACTGGCCAAGATCATCTGTAGAAATAGGCCCTTGTTGAGCTTGCTTTCACTCATATCTAAATTTCAAATTTAAATGCTGTTATTTTTGGTTGGGAACTTGGGATTTTGAGCTTGATGTCCTCCGGAGGCTTACTTTTACCTTCATATTGGTTGCTGATCTCCACTTAGAAGTAGTCGATTAGATCAGTTTTGTTGTCTAACATTGTAAAGATTAGGAATCAATAAGGAAGTTAGAGCTGATCATTACTATTTTGTATAAAGTTACTACTGAGCAGACTATTTTTCCAGTAAATTATGAGTACTTATGTCCTTTTCCCTCGTTTACAGATTGTATTTTTTTCACTCAATAACATTTGAAATACCCAGGAAATAACCTCCATGTCCAAGTGCAAAACCAACCAAATTACATTATCACATTGGATCCTAACCTTAAAGGGCGATAAAATAAAAAGAAGTTATCTTCCATCCTTATGATTTGCCAAGTCCTATGCAGATTTGAGGACGATAAAGATGTTGCTAGCCAATTTGAGGAGCTGTGGGAAGAAAACACGAGCAGCGAAAGGGTTACCCTTGAACTGTACTTGGCTGAAATTGTTTCGCTTATTTGTAAGGGAATGATGTCATCATCATGGGCAAGTAAAAAAAATGTAAGAATTGCTGTTTATTAACTCGTACTTGTCCCCTGTCTGGTGCATGTTAATTTCAAGGACCTTTGGTTTGTGATATCTTTTAAACTTAAGGTGTCTGCTTTTTTCTTGCAGTCAGCCAAGGCAATCAGAAAACTCAGTGAAGTTTTGGGCGAATCCCTTTCATCTCATCATCATGCATTGCTTTCTTCTCTTTTAAAAGAATTACCTGGCCGCTTATGGGAGGTAGGAACCTATCATATCATATTCATCAAAATTCTTGCTACTATGATGTTGCTATAAGTCATGTGATTTACGACGTTATTTAAATTGCATGTTTTGTTTCTGGTTCTCCACATATTCCTTTTGCACATTATATATATGTTAATGATCGGGATCTCAATGTGTGTCACCTATTCTTCCTCTCAAACTTGAGGTAAGCGTCAAGATAGTTAAAAAATGAACCATCATGAACTTCTGAAGCTCATTAATATAGTAATGTAGTTATGTGTACGCTACAAGTTCTACCTTACCTTATAAATCAATTTGTCACTCAGTTATCATTCCTTACCGTCCATTGCATTTTTCAAGTCTTAGTAATTATACTCATTTAGAAGATCTACCATAGCATCTGATTAACCTATATCTAAAGGTAAAAAGTTATTTTTTTTCCCTTTGAGGAAATATTAGCTTAAGTAACCGTTTCCTACTCTTTTGAGATTAAAACTGTTGCCTTCTCTTCTTTCTATCAAAACATCTTACCATCATCATTATCCAATATCCGCACATTTTCTGGACGACATAGATGAAAAGAAGCTCTGAAAGGCTTCAGAGTAGTTTTGATTGGGGTATTTTCAGGCCCATGCCTATTATGAGTCCCCAGAGAGTATACCTTAAGTTATCCTTTTGTTTTTCTTCTTCTTATCCTTATTGCTAAATCTGCTTAATAGGGAAAAGAAGCTATTTTACATGCAATTGGTGCCCTTTGTACTGCATGCCACAAGTCAATTTCTGTTGAAAATCCTGCGGCACCAAATGCTATTTTAAGTGCTGTATCCTCTGCATGCACCAAAAAGCTCAAGACATACCGTGAAGCAGCTTACTCGTGTTTGCAAGAGGTCAGAGAAGCTATTTTGCTCTTGTTTGCTACCATATCCATTCTTTCGTTTTAACATTCTAAGTTTCCATATTTAAAGTTTCAGTTTCATTGCTCCGCTCAGGGATTACTTTTGCTTTCCTCACGATGTAATGTCTTGTTGTATCCTTACATTTTCCTAGGTAATAAAAGCCTTCAGGAATCCAGGTTTCTTTGGAATAGTTTTTCCATTATTATTTGAGGTGTGTATTAAAGCAAGCGCCTCCAAACCTCGGCAAACATCTTTGGGGACTGATGCTAGTAATGCAGGTATCTACAAACAATGATATGTACTTCTTCTCCCTCTGTCTTTTTTTTTAATATTTATTATTATTATTCTTTTGATTGTTGTAGAGAGAATAATAATAAAGAAAGAATATGCAACTTTACCTTTTCACTGTATAATTGATATTTTGATTAGAGATAGCATAATTTGCGAAGTTGATTTCGAAAATCCTAACTTCTCGTTAATCACGTAGAATCCATAATCGATGAAAACACAAGTTCATACTAAGTTTAAAATTTATGATCGCATTAGAAAAGAGTACATAATGTTTATTTTGGGCCAGCTAAAGCTACTATTTCACCTCAAGTGGTTTAGTCAGTTTTTGGTCTTAAACAGCAAAATATCTAACCAACTTTGCTATGGGCATTAAGTGCTTGATGTCAGTGCGGTAAGGCGTTCTTAGCCAAGCCGTAATACTACATGTGACAGTAGCAATTAACCTTTCCACTTTGGATGCAGTATATCCATTGCATTGCTAACTCTCGTATATTCGTGAAATACAGCAGAAGACAAAGAAGAAGAAGTCTCTGCTCCACTTGATAAAGTTCTAGATTGCATTACATCTTGTATCAGCGTTGCTCATCTGCCTGATGTTCTCGAACAAAGAAAGAACTTGATCCATGTATTCTTAGTTGTCTTATCCCCGAATTTGCAATGGACAGGTATATTCTTTTTATCTTTGTCTCTAGCTTACAGTTTTAAAAGGGTTTGGGAAGGTTTTTCTGATTGTTCAGTTTCTAGTTTTAATTCGGTTTAGTACTAACGTCTAGTTCCATCATTTATGGAACTGTTGAAACCAGTCAAAATGTCAGCTTTCTCGACTATAAAGCAGCTTTGCTCAAAAACTCACTCGGTTGTCAGCAATACTCAGGACACGTCTTTACATGCAGAAGCTACCGTTGTCATTCAAGAGGTAATTTAGAGCATATTTTGTTCTTCTCTTTGCATTATATTATCCTCCTGAGGTGCTGGTACATCTAACATTTTGGTTTCCCTATCTTCAGTTGTTTAACTGCGTGTCACCAAAAATAGTGGAGTGTATAACGGCGGTCAAGATTTCCCAGGTATGTCTTCCATTCCAAATGTTACATGTCGTCTGCTCTCATTCGTTGATTTCAAATTTTTCTGTACATAATTTCAGATTTATATGTTCTCTTGAATCGTTTACTTACAGTCTTTTCACCAAAGTTAGAAATTTGAAAAAATTCTGCTCATGATCAAACAATAACCAGAATAAATATAAAATCAAACCAAAAAAGTAGTTCTAATTTTTGGTAGAAGTCCAGTTTCTTACTTAGCTTTAGTTATCTTTTGATTCGCTATATATTGTTCCTGCAACTTCAGGTACATGTGGCTGCTTCCGAGTGCCTCTTAGAAGTAACCAAGTTGTATAAAGATGCTCAGCTTATGCAGAGTGAAGATGTCAGTTATAAAGGTGAGCTCATTCATCTTTGTGATGTGGAAAAGAGTGAGCAAGCGAAATCGTTGCTAAGGAAATGTATTGAAATTCTTGAAAGCCTTTGAGAAAAAAATACCTTTCATACAGTATTTGGGTTGTCAAGGTTGTCTGTAAACTATTGCTGCTTCAATTTTATTTGGTTGCATGTACTTAAGTTAGTTTTCTTGATGTTTCAGTATCTAATTTTTCCAATCCTTGGTTTATGTACAAGGCAGCTGATGCTTCATATGCAGATGTGCTAGTTACTATGATACTTGAGCAATAATTAGAATACCTAACCTGATTTTCCCTCCCCCTCCCTCCTTACTGCTAATATTTAGCATATTTGGGTGTCGGACTGATGTCCTCAATAAATGAGATGTTGATTTGCGCCCTGCGGAAGATATCCACGATCTCTTTATCCTAAGCCTGCTTTTTAGACTTGGAAAAGAAGGTGGGGTAACATGTGGGAAGTTGGGACCGAGAGACCTAGGTTGGCTGGTTGAAGATAAATTTTCCATAAGCTCAAGTTGCACCCCATTAAAGAAATAGGACTTAGAGCTAAATATCCATGTGTCCTCATTGGTGATTTAAACATTACCATGGCTACTCCTGAAAGATCTAGCTTCTCGTCATACAATTTCTTCCATTCCTGAAATCAAAAATATTATGGATTTGTTGGTTGTCAATATACTTGGACCAATAAACAGTCACCACCTAATTTGATTAAAACCAGACTTGACACGGTTTTGGTAAATGGTGGCTCAATCATTATGGAAACTCAAAAAAAATTCATTCACTAGGCTCTGACCATTTACCAATTCTTTTGGTTACTGATTCTAATTCTAAAGGGAAAAGACCTTACAGATAGTACTATAAGTGTTGGTTTACTGGTTTAGAAACCCAGCTTCTCATGAGGTTATTAAAAAGGCTTATGACTTAGAAATAATGGGCTCACCTGCTTATCAATTTACAAACAAACTAAGAAATGTCAAGTATGGTTTGAAAAGATTTAATATCTACCATTTTGGTAATATTGATAATAGGGTCAAAGAGTTAATAGAAAATGTTGAGTCTATTAAAATTGTTGAAAATTCTCTTGAACATTGGCAAAAAATTCAAGAAGATTCGACAAGACTATATCAAGAGCCATGATAGAAACACTAACTATTACCATACTTATGCTAATAAAAGAAAACATCCCAATCATATCTCTGCTCTTAAACTCAGTAACGGTCAATGGTTAAGTGACAGAGCTAATCTTGAAGACCTTTTAATATCTCATTTCAATGGCATTAGTTCTTCCACTAATCCATTGCCAAATAAAGATTTTCTCAACTGTATTGACCCTTGCATTAGTGATCTGGACAATGACAATTTATTGTGTCCAATCACTATTGAGGAAGTGAAAAATATCATCTTTCAAATGAGATCATGGAGTGCACCAGGTCCTGATGGGTTTCCACCAGGTTTTTATAAGCAAAACATTGATCTCTTGATATATGATACATGGCTTATGGTATGGAATTTCTTCGAGACTAAACACATCCTTAAAGAAATGAACCACGCTTTCCTCGGTCTAATACCCAAGACTAACAACCCTTCTACTTCTATTGATTTTAGACCAATTTCTCTTTGTAACACTAGTGACAAAATTATTTCTAAAATCATTGTTAACAGAATAAAACCATTGCTGGGCAAAATTATATCACCATTTCGGGCAGCTTATGTTCCTAACAGACATATCCATGACAATGTGGTGATAGCTTGTGAGCTGGTTCATACAATGAAAAAGAAAAAAGGGCAGAAATGGTTATATGGGTCTCAAGTTAGCTACGTCGAAAACTTTCGACAGAGTTGAGTCGTCTTTCATGATAGATATTCTTAAGAGATATGGTTTTTCAAAAGACTGGTGTGATATTATCCATCAATGCATCAGTACAACTAGTATCCCTATATTGCTTAATGGCACTCCTTGCACTTCCTTTAAACCTTCCATGGGTTTAAGGCAAGGAAACCCTTTCTCTCCTTAACTTTTTATTATATGTATGGAGTCTCTTTCTAGATATCTTCTTCATGCCGAATCTATTAATCTCATTCATGGAATTAAGGTTACTAGAGATGCTCCAAGCATCTCTCATCTGTTTTTTGCATATGATTGTATCATATTTAGTTTTGCTTCCCATGAAGAGGCTGATAACTTGGTGTCTTTAATTAATGATTTCGGTGCTTGTTCAGGTCAGGTCATTAATCTTCAAAAATCTGGATGCTTTTTTAGTAAGAATTGTAATCCAGATTTTTGTGTTTCTCTCATTAGGCAACTCAAAATTAAGAAAATTGATCTTAAGGAAAAATACCTTGGTATTCCTCTTTTCATTGGTAAATCAAAGAATGAGGATTTTGAACATCTACCTTATCATAAAAGAGTTGCTAAATGGAAAAGAAAATATTTTACTCAGTCTGGTAGATCTATAATGGTCAATCATGTTCTTCAGTCTTCTCCTATCAAATGGACATTTTTTTCTTCCAGATGATAGTATTTATAAAATGGAGAGATCTCAAAGAGAGTTTTGGTGGGGTAAAAACCAACCATGTGGGAGCTATCCTATGGCTTGGGACAATATTTTTTGTCATAAGCTTCAGACAGGTTTAGGTTTCAAAAACTTAAAACACTTCAATTTGTTGTCCCTAAACCACCACTTTTTCTTAGGCAATCTGTATGGACAAACTCAATACAAATCCGAGAGTTAAACTCAATCAAGAAATAATATCTTAGATTATATATCTCTCTTTCGTGATTATAACGTTTACAGAATCAAATTTTTGAACCTAACCACAAAGAGATAACTTGGACGGTACCAAAGACCAATGTCCAAGAATCAATCAAATCGTATCTGACAAACTAGGTCGGATGTCTCTACTATGATTAATGAATGCAAAACCTGTGATATTTCAATTATAAAGGTAAACAATATAATGGTAAAAAAAAATAACACAGATACCAGAAATTTTGTTAATGAGGAAACCGCAAATGCAAAAAAACCCCAGGACCTAGTCCAGATTGAACACCAAACTGTATTAAGCCGCTACAGACACTAGCCTACTGCCAATTAACTTCAGAATGAAATTTAGTTGAGCCCTAAAAGTTATCCCACATGTTAAGGTACAGTCGCGCTGCTTACGCCTCTTGAATCCCAGTAGGACTTCGCGCAATTGATTCCCTAGGCGGACCTCACACCAACTAAGAGTTGCTTCAACTCCATTGAAGAATTTAAACCAAATATGCCTCCCAGGAATTAAGCTTATATATGATTTCCTTTTACAATCAAAGAGTTTGATCAAAGGTGTGGAAATCGATATCAATAGACAAAGTCTGGCTAACCTCAAAATCCGGACTTATGCAACCTGCAGTGCATCCTAGATTATTATTTACCTCACAAGTATAAAACCTATGGAATAAACAAAGTTTGAGATGAAGAGAACTTTGATGATTTCTATCAATCTTGATCAAGTGAGAAACTCAACAATCGATCAAGATCAGGATACACGGGTTATCAAGGAAATATAACGGAACCTGGCTTCACGAATCCCTATGAAGACTTTGTAGTCACTAGACCCTAAAAGAGTTAGGAAAAGGGTGATTCTAGATACAACTAGGACAAAAAAAAAATAGTATGGGGATTCAAAGATCCCAGTTGCTTGAAGTTCCCCTTTTATAGACATTCAAAGCATAGGTTGCTTTAGGTTTGAGCTAAGATAGCTTTGGAATCAAGCAAACAATATCCACCGTTATATGAATCTTTTAATCTGATTCACATAAACAAGATATACACTCTGGTTAGGTAAAACCATAACCGAACCGTGTATAAAGACTATGTTCAGCATGGTTAGCCGAAACTAGCCGGTTTGAACTTAAAAGCTTAATATTCATTTTCATGAACACATACGACATTAACTCTGAGTCACAAACATGTGATCAAATATATCTAGTGTTTTTAGAGAATTAACCAAATGCTAATTATTTCGAAGAAATAATTTAAACACACTTGAAAATATAATCGACATGGTTAGTAGGTGTTCAAGGTACAAATACCATTGCCGTTCGTGAATCGGTTCAGTCACAGTACGCGTACAGGTTTGTAAACATTTAACCAAACAAAGTTCCGGAGTTAACAAAACTATTTAATTTTTCGTACCGGTTTGGAAACCTCAAGTCTGTCACCGGTTCCGAAGTTCACAGAACTAAATCGATTTGTGTACCAGTTCGTAAACACAACCTAGTTCAGGAACACATAACTGTTTCAGCTTGCGTATCGGTTTGGAAATAAACCCGGTTCCGTAACCACAATTCAAGAATGGTTTGCATACAAGTATGCATACCTATCCGGTTCACGAGTCAAACAGATTTTCATATGATATACATAAGAATATGTGTACCACAAATCTGTAAGTCGATATATATATATAGCTACAACGCTACATGTATGAGTACATGTAATACGGGTTCAGACATATATCAGTTTTCCCAGTTTATAAGACTGATACCACTGTCTTGTATCCGAATCTATAATAGTTCTATATTTCTCTCTAAATCGATTCAAAATATTCCTGAATAACATCAATAACACATATCACTATTCCATGCTATTTCCGAATGATAAACTTGAATCATGATTTTGATTCCGAATAATAAATTTTCTTTAACCGAAATTCATCAAGTATGAACAAATGTTCATTAAGCTTAGTCATTATATTTTGAGAACTAATTATTAACATAAACTTGACTTGGAATTGTTGTCTATACATAATAGTTTAGTTATGCGACATCGTCTTAAATAATAGAAAAGTGAATATAACTTGAGATTTATGTGGTTCAGTCTTCACTTACCTTTTGTTGATGAAGTTCTCCAAAAGCGTCGGTTTATCTTCGCCTTCAAACGGTAGAACGCAATGATGACTGCTATGATCCACTATTTCTCAACTACATTTATATCCTAGTCCGAGACTTAACTAATTGTAAACTAAAAATCAAGATTTACAAATTTTGACAACTAAATTTGACGACAAGCTTGAGATAGCAACACTTGTGAGTTTGACCGAGAAATGCTCTAACACTATCTATTGTCGCATGACTAAAGTGGACTTTACATGCACCACAAAAATTTCGAATCAAGTTTATCTTGTTAATTATTCTCAAAATAGCCTGGAATAGTGATATGTGTCGTGAGATATAGAACTACTGTAAATCTGGATACAAGACAATACACGTACCACCTTACATACATGCGCAACTGTTATAGGTCCGGATCCACAATACATGTACCCAGTACACATACCAGTGTAGATATAGTTCGGCAACAACTTTTGGTACCAGGGGCAAAGCTATTAGTGAGGTGGGTGGGACCTTGGACCCACCTAAATTTTGGTAAATCCTTAATTTAGTATTATTACACGTTTGGAAAATTTTAAAGTGAAAAACATCACAGCAGTCAAATTAAGGAAACATGTAAGGGGGGAAATGCTAAATTTAAGGTTCAGTTTAGTTTTGAAGGAAGAATTCCTAATCACCCGAATACTCGGCTACTTTTCTGCTCAGAGTACCTATCCTATTTTAATTTTTTCTTAAACTTATAAATATTATTTTAGTGAATTCGTTCTTGAGAGTTTAAAGTTTAAGTCACTGAATATTGTTTAGTTAACGTTCTTTATCGAAGTTGTAAACTCCATTGGAAGCAAAAACGATCTTCAACCAATGTGATTTTGAGAGGAGATGCCTTCAATACTCACCTTTGTATGCAAGTTCCCACTAATTATGTCTGCATCAACTAATTTTGAGTGGTTCTTCAAATGTGTGATTAGATGATCTGATGATGCATTTTGGTACTTCCATGTTCAAGGAGATGTGTACATTAAGATTTTTTTTTTTTTGAAGCAATGTGTACATTAATATTTTTGGTGGTTTTCCATGTACTCGTACCATATTTGGATATATAATGCAAACCGTTATGACTTGTTACAATAAGCATAAGATAAGTTACGGTGTAAATTTTTTTTTAATAATGCCCCACCCAACCAAAATTTCTGACTCCGCCACTGTTTGGTACACATACCGAGTATGAAAACCCAAAAAAGTCTGTTGACTCATGAATTAACTCAACACAACTCCGATAGTTAAAACTCAATCAAGGAATGTGTCTAGAGTTATATATCTCTTTTTTTTTTGTTAAAACGTTTAAAGAACTGAATCCGTGAACTTAAGTACAAAGAGAGTTCTTGGACGGTACCAAAGACCAATATCCAAGGATCAACCAAGTATTATCCAACAAACAAGGTTGGACCTATCTATTATGATTGATCAACACACAACCTATGATATTTCAATTATAAATATAAACAATATAACGTGAAAAAAGAAATAACACTGACACCAGAAATTTTGTTCAAGAGTTGTTCAATTGCTTAGATCTTTATACATAGACACAAATGAAACAAAATGGTTTAATTCACTCGAATCAATTCATGAACAATATAGCCACGGTTTGAAAAGATTGCATTCCTTATTGATTTATTTTTTAAGTTCATGAGCTAACCGATTTGAGAAATATAACCACCTTGGGTACGCGTACGGGTATGCGTACCTTATCTACCAGAATTGGTTTGAAAACCCAGCAGAAATTTTCGGTTGAAAACTTCCGTGGGTACGCGTACCTAAGGTGACTTGTTTGTAAGTTCGTAAACTCCAAACTCAGCATAAATTCACGGACGTGAACTTCCGCCAGTACACGTACGGGTATGCGTACCCAACCTGTCTTCTTCACCAATACCGCATGCACACATATGCACGCACTTGGTTTCCGGTACATGGATTTATACACTAATGTGCGAACACACTATATATTTTTATATCCATATAGTGACGGAGCCAAACAAAATTTTGAGAGGGGTCATAGAAAATCCCTAACAAAACTTTATGTATTTGATCCCCTTAGTGTGTACTATGATTAAATCTTAAAGAAATGAAGGAGCTTCTCAAAAAGTAGAATAAGGAGACTTTTGGATATAATTATATTCGACTTTACAATATTTTGTTAGAAATTCTAGTTCTTGAAAATCTTGTTGAATATATCATCTTTCCTAAAGAAGTGTTCGCCAAAATATTATTTTGAAAGTTGAATTTGAGAAAATTTCACTGATTCAGGAAACTTCTTGCAGACTCAAATCTAAGTCAATGTTGATTAAGGATGGAGATAGAAATAATGCTCATTTTATGAAGACTGCTTCAGCAAAAATGAGGTATAATAAAATTAAGAAGTTATATATTGATGTCCCACTTACTTATGAATTTTTTTAGCTAGAGGAGCATATTATGGGTTTCTATAAATAATTGTTTACTGTGGAACATGTCATCAGACATGAATTAGTAGACATGGAGTTTGACAATATCAAAATTTGGGTAAAGACAAGGCACCAGGGCCAGATGAACATACTATTATGTTTTTATTAAATTTTTGTAAATTCTTAAAGAGTGGTTATTTTGATTCGGCACAGTTGGGCCGGCTCCTTGAGAAAACCGATCCAGCTAGTCCATCCAATTGTTGATCCAACCGTCATCCCAAAAACATGATTCTCTTCTCACTAGGAGATGAGAAAATAAGGGATCCAACCCTCCCTAATGGGAATCGATCCCCCTACCTGCCGGTCGCACTATGGACGAAAGGGAGTGTGTTACCCGTTGTACTAAACAATAAATTGTTGGGAATTCCTGAAGAGTGATTTGTTGGTTGTTGTTCATGAGTTTTGCAATAAGGGTTGTATTGATACCATGCACAACTCAACCTTTATTTCATTAGTGCCTAAAAGAGATAGTATTGAGACAGTTAAAGATTGCATACCTTTTCTTTTTGACTAGTGTTTACAAAATCATCTCTAAGTTTCTTGCTTCCAGATTGAAGTTTAATGGATAAACTAATATCTCAAGTAAAATTCATGTATAGAAGGTAAACATATTATTGATGGTATTCTAGTTGCAAATGAACTTGTGGATTCAAGGTTGAATTCTGGAAATCTTGGCGCGATATACAAAATTTATTTAGAAAAAACTTTTGATAGAGTCAGTTGGGACTATTTGGAGAATATGATGAAGAAAATAGGATTTATTTCAAATTGGTGCAAATGGATCATGAAAACATTGGGGGTACAAAAATACACCACCAACTTTTTTTAGGAAATCTGTATGAACAAACTTAAATACAATTCCGAGAGCTCAACTTAATGGACCTCAATCAAGGAAAAATATCTAGAGTTATATTTCTTTCTCTAACAATCACAAAGTTCACATAGACTAGTCTGTGAACCTGATTTACATATGAGAGTACTTGTACGATTCTAAAGATCAATTTCTAAGTAATCAATCAAGTTGTACCCAACAAACAAGGATGGAATCTACTTGATTGAATTTACATACAACCTGTGATATTTCAATTAAAAAGATAAAAAATATAATGCGGAAAAGATATAACACATACACCAGAATTTTTGTTAACGAGGAAACAACAAATGCAGAAAAACCTCGGGACCTAGTCCATATTGAACACCAAACTATATTAAGCCACTATAGGAACTAGCTTACTACCAATTAACTTCAGACTGGAATGTAGTTGAGACCGAATTAAACCCTCATATCAATTCAGTCACAGTTGCGCTTCTTATGCCTCTTGAATCCAAGCAGGACTCTGCGAAAATAATTCTCTTAGATGTCATTTACATCCTAAGAACTGCTTCAACTCAATTGAAGACTTTAAACCAATATGTGTGATTTCCTTTTTCATTTCAGATCAAGGTGAGACTGGAAATCGATAGCAATAAACAAAGTCTAGCTAACCTCAAAATCCGGACTTATGTTTCCCGAAGAGAAGTCTAGATTATTATTCACCTCACAAGTATTAAACTTGTGGAATCAACAAAGTCTGAGACGGATAAAACTTTAATGATTTCTATCTATCTTGATTGATGGATCAAGCTCAACAATCGTTCAAAATCAGTATACTCGAGCTATCAAGAGAAACAATAGCTAGACCTGGCTTCACGAATCCCTATTAAGTCTTTGTAGTCTCTAAAACCTAAAGGGGTTTTAGGAAGAGGACGACTCTAGTTTACAAGTAGGACACACAAAAAAGTAGTGCCAGGATTCAAAGATCTTAGTTACTTGAGGTTCCTATTTTATAGACTTTCAAAGCATAGGTTGCTTTAGGTTTAATCTAAGATAGCTTTAGAACCAAGAAATCAATATCCATTGTTAGATGAATCTTTGAAATGTGATTGACATATCAAGATATACACTCTAGTTAGGATAAACCTTAACCGAATTGTGTATAAAGACAATGTTCATGAATGGTTAGCCGAGACTAGCCAACTAAACTATAAGCTTGACCATTTTTATATACAACTTAAGACTGTAATCTTGAGTCACAATCATGTGATCAAATATGTCTATAGTGTTTTTAGATATTGTTCAAGTGCTAATAGCTTCACAGATTTTTTTTATGTGCATCTGAAATTATTCAACAGGGTAAGTACATATACTTAAACCTTTTTCGTGAACTTATTTGTTATGGTACGTATACTGGGTATGTGTATCCTAAATATAAATTAAAGTTCCGGAACATACAAAACTTTTCAGGAATGTGTACCGGGTATGTATACCACACTGGTTCCAAAACTGATAAATATTTTTCAGTAAGTGTACTAGTTTGCGTACCATTACGGGTTCACGAGTTCACAGACTTTTCAAGGTATGCATACTGGTATGCGTACCTAAAAGTTTCTATCGACATATAGCTACTCCGGTACGTGAACTAGGCACGTGTACTACGGTTTCAAACCTATAACAGTTCTCCCATTTGTAAGACTGGTATGCATACTGCCTTGTATCCGAGAATAATAGTAGTTATATATATATATTTCTTTCTAAATCAATTTGAAAATTCCCAAATAAAGTCAATGACACATATCACTGTTCCAGGATATTTTCGAATGATAATCTTGAATCATAATTTAGATTACGAACAATGGATTGTCCTTAACCTAAATTCATCAAGAATTCATCAAATATGAAAAAGTGTTCATTAAGCTTAGTCATATGTTTTGAAAACTAATTACCAAGATAAATTTGTCTCGAAATTCTTGATATGCTTACGATAGTCCAATTAGTTATGCGACAATGTCTAATAGATATAAAGATGAATATACTTGAGATATAGGTGGTTCAGTCTTCACTTACCTTTTGTTGAAGAAGTTCTCCAAAAGCTTCGCTTGATCTTCGCCGTCAAACAGTAGAATGTAATGATGGCTATCGCGATGTCCGTTTCTCAACTACATCTTCTATCCTAATCCAAGACTTAACTAATTGTAGACTATAAATCAACAAGCTTGAGATAGCAACACTTGTGAGTTCGACCGAGCAATGCTCTAACAGATTAAATTTGTTATTAATCATTTTTTGTCCTAACTAATAGGTCTTCTTTTGGATAGTTTAAGAGTAGGTTCAGAGTTAGATGTGGTGTTCCTTTGTTGTTTTTACTCTTCGACATTGTAGTTGAAGTTTCTTCTATATATCTGGATTAATTTGTTAACTTGAAGTTGTTTTACCTTATATTATGCAAATAACACTATCTTTTTTTCTTGATAATGGTAATGAGAAATTTCATAATCGTTTTTCCTTTTTGAAGTATTCCGAGTACATTGCAAGTTTGAAAATCGATACCTCAAAAACTATACTTATACCCATAGACAACTTTGGGGATTTGTCAGAATGGGCTTCAGAGCTTGGATGCATAAAAAATAATATTCCTTTCATTTAACTAGGTATGCCTCTTGGTGCCAAGGATACTGCTAAAATAGTTTTCCAATTTTATTTTTGTTAAGTTTGATAAAAGTTCTATTACTAAGTGAAGTAAGCTTATTTTTCTTAAGTGCATCCTTGCTTCGTGGCCTATGTACTATTTATCTCTATTTAAAGCTCATACTTCTATTATTCATTAACTAGAGGAAAAATGAGAATTTTCTTATGGGATTACAAAGCTGGTGCCAAAAGCTCTCATTTGGTTAATTGGAAAATGGTTTGTGCACCTAAAACTAGAGGTAGTTTGAGGGTGTTGAATCACATACTTATGAATTCTGCTTTTATTTCCAAGTGGTGTTTGAGATTTCGTATTGAAAAGAAACCATCTTTGACATAAGGTTAATGTGGAAAAATATGGTGCAGTTGCCAGTGGCCTCTAACTGGTTTCCTGGTAAAGTTCCTTCCTCAAGTGGCATCGCTTGTTGGGAAAACATTGCTTAAAATGACTAGTTAAACAATAAAAATTCGTCTACTTTCATTTACTCTAGAAATAAAGTTTCCTTTTCGTTTGATAAGTGGATAGGTAAAGAACTTTAAAATTTGGCTTTTCGTAATTTGTTTAGATTGTCTAAGGGCAGATTTTCTTCTACTGATTAATATATTTTTGTTGAAGTTGAATTTTTTACTTTAAAAGAAGATTGTTAAACATAGAAGCTAATTATTTTGCCTTACTTCTCTTTCATATTGGTGCTCGAGTTGAATTTTTTACTTTAAAAGAAAATTATTAAACATAGGAGCTGATTATTTTTCCTAACTTTTCTTTCGTATCGTTGCATCTCTTCCAAGGCTTGATGGTAATCCTGAAAATAGAAGATGGGCTATTGGAAATAATGGTGTTTTTTCTATCAGATATTCAAACTTATAGAAGCTGAAGATGTTGATGACTGTCCTCGCCATTTTATCTCGAATGTTATTTTCCTTTCTAAGATAAATTTTCTCTTACAATGTGGTACACATGCTAAAATAAATACTCTTGATATGCTCGGCATAAAGGATATCATCTTAAATAATACTGCGTGATGTGTGGGAATGCAAATGAAACTGCAGACCACCTTCCCTTACACTATAAGATTTGTTTTAAGGTGTGTGCTATGGTAACACCTTTCCTGTGGGCATGAACTTTCCTTGCTTCCTTATATGACCTTGCAAAATGTAAGAACAATAATTTTCATGCTAATAGCTAGTGGTGTTAGTTGGAATACTATTTATGTTGTTGTGGGGTGGGTTCAGTGGAAATGATGGTATGCACGCATCTTTAAAAACAAATGCTAGAGCACTGCTCGGTCGAACTCGCAAGCATTCTTATCTCAAGCTTGTTTGTTAAGTTTAGTTGCCAAAACTATAAGTGTTGATTTCTAGTCTACTTATATTTATGTATCGGATTAGGGTAGAATGTGTAGTTGAGCTTTAGACTTCATGATGTTCATCGATTGAAGACGAGGAACTAGTAAGGGGAGCTTGTGGAACTTCATCGACAAAAGGAATATGGACGATTCTAAAGCTCATCTATCACTCAGAAGTCTATTTCTATTCTATCTCCTATTGAGACAAAAGTAATATATCTATATAGACTTTATATTATACACATTTGATATTTTGAGTTGAGTTTAACTCGCTTACATATTTCTCGAAATATGTGTTGGTAAGCTTTCGCTTTAACCAAGTTCATATTTTATTCTTGACGAAAGTCAAAAGATGATCATGTGAAAACGCCTGGTAACACCTTACATGATTTGCGTGAGACAGTCATTTGATGTAGACTCAGAATGTTTCGTATTGATCAATTGATCACTTGAAAATTTCTTTGAAGCTAATGTTTGTGTGAGACAGTTATTCCCGTCTTCCAAGAATGATTCAATGATTAAAATGGAGTTTAAAACAATTAACCATTGATTGGATATAGCACACTATGCATAATTTTATACTAACTATTGCAAGTTATTCCAAGTCCGGGAATCATAATATACATACCCGTATGCGTACTGGTTTGATAGTTGAAGTCCGGGAACTTGGTATGCATACCCGTATGCGTACCGGCTTAAGTTCAAGTCCGGGAATTCAACTGAGTTTGGTTGTGTACGATAATATGCATACCCGTTCGCTTACTGGTGAACCCTGACCAAGTCAGGCTACTTCAGTATGCATACCAATTTGCATACTTGAGTGGGTTAAGTTCTAAAATCGGTATGTTCATGAACTAATAAATTTAGAAAAGTAAGGAATGCAATATTTTGCAAACCGTGGCTATAATGTTTATGAATTGATTCGAGTGAATCAAAATCGATTTTGCTTCAATTGTGTCTTATATACTTCTATGAGAATATAAACAATTGAACAACTCTATAACTAGTTTCATTTGAGTCATTTGAACTAGTTGTGTTTAAAATGAACAAAGTTTATATGAAAGTGTTCATATGGATGACTTCGGTTAACTATTGTTGAGCTAACAAAGTGTACACATTTAGGTACGGTTACCCATATCTAAATAAAGTCACTTTTCATTTGTGTGTAACAAGCCAAGTTTGATCTAACGGTTCAAAGATATTAGCTTGAGTCTAATCAGGTTTTCATCTAACGGTGAATATTGAATGCTTTGTTACCAAGGTAACATTGATTGCAAACCCTAATTTGAATACTCTATAAGGGAAAACTCTAGAAACCGGGAAACTTAGTCCCCACACCTCCTGTATGATACTAGATGCGACTAGAGTTGATTCTCCTTTAACCTAGGTTTTTCTAAAACCATTATAGGATAACAACTTAAAGACTTCATTGGGATTCTGAAGCCATCCCCAACTATTTTCTCTGTGGTTACATGTTCTGATCTTGCTTTGTTCTATCATATTGAGTATTATCTTCTCTAATTCGCTCGAGATTTAATCTCCAATAAGCAAGATAAAAAGTAGCCACAAACATCTTCATCTCATCGTTTGTGATTCCACAATATCTTGTTTCGCTACCATATGATTAACCTTATTGTGAGGTGATTGATATTACTAGGTTGTTCTTCGGGAATATAAGTTCGGTGTATTAATTGGTTCTTGTTCACCTTGATTTATCAAAAGATGGAATAAAAACTCGTAGGTATTTCTGTGGGAGACAGATTTATCTATTCAATAGACTTTTCTGTGTGAGACAAATTTGTTTATCAAGTCTTTGACTTTAGGTCGTAGCAAATGTTAGTTGTGGGTGAGATCAGATAAGGGAATCAAGCGCGTAGAGTCCTGTTGGGATTCAGAGGCGTAAGGAATGCGACAGTACCTTAATCAGTGTGAGATTGGTTAGGGCTCAAATACATTCCAGTCCAAAGTTAACTTGTAGTAGGCTAGAGTGTTTAGCGGATTAATACAGTGTGGTGTTCAAATATGGACTAGGTCCCGGGGTTTTCTGCATTTGCGGTTTCCTCGTTAACAAAATTTATGGTGTCTGCGTTATTTATTTTCCGCTTTATATTTTTATATAATTGAAATATCACAGGTTGTGCGTAGTTTAATCAATAAGATAATCCAACCTTTGGTTGTTGATATAAATTTATTGGAACTTGAACATTGGTCTTTGGTACCGTTCAAGTTGTTTCTCATAATAATCATGCTCGCGGATTTCTATCTGTTTGATTTACTGATTACATTGAGAAATAAAGATATAATTCTTGGATGTATTTTCCTTGATTGAGTCTGACTGTCTAGTTGATTCTCTTGGAACTATATTGGAGTTAGTTCATACAGATTGCCGAAACAAAATATTGGGTATGGCTGTTAGACCCCCGCTTTTTCAACAACCTTCTTTCAAAACTGATGAAGACCTTGGATTTGAAGCTAAGTCTCTTGAGAAATCTTGAGCGGTGGCGTTTGGTCATTCGATATCCAGTAGCACCATTCACTATTGGGATGCTTTATTTTCTTGATGTGTTTTTTTATTTTATTTTGTTGCTATATGTAATGGCTTATTATATCTATGCATTATTTCCACTAATATATTTTCCCCTTCTATCTAAAAACGAAAAATCTCTCCAACTTAAAAATTCTGTTGTTCAAAAAAGATTGTAAAATTAAAAAGATTTATGAACAAAAAAATAGTAATGTCCGACTAAACTCAGTGAAGATGGACTCAGGTATCTCAACAAATATGCAATAATTTTCCATAGATTTAAACCAGGTATTGTAACTAATATTGAGGGCATGAGATCGAACTCGTTTATTCACCTTAAGTATACTATTTTAAATTTTTTGTTGTTATCATCGTTGTCTTACACATCATATTTTTCAAAAGTCAATAAAATTACTATAATTGAACGATATAAAATAATGAACAATAAAAATATTAGGCTGGTTCTTACCAATAACTTTTTAGTCTAGGGTTCGGCCAAAAGTCATTAAGACAACCAATGATATTTGTAAATTTTTGGTTGTTTATTTTCGGAAACATATGAAGATTTTTTATGTTGGATTTGAGGCATTAAAATTGAAAGATAATAAATATAGAACTGTTTGGCAAAAAATTTAGTCATATAGGCATTAAAAAGGTTTTTCATAAGTCAATCTAAATAACATTGTGGTGTCTCATGTCGCCTAATAATGTGGTATGATTTTCGCGGTATTTGGAGGATTGAAAATTTGTACGAGTGATAAAAGGCTTTTCATAAGTCAATCTAAATCACATTGTGGTGTCTCATGTTGCATTATAATGTGGTACGCTTTTCGCGGTATTTCGATCTTTCTCTTTTTAATTTACTTGCTTATTGTATTTTCATTGAAATTGGTTCTTGAGTTTTTTGTTATTTGATGTACTTGCTCCTGAAATCTATCATGTAAACAATATTTTGATATAAATGAATTTTTTAGTTTTTTTAATATTAAAAAAGTTAATAATTATAATTATAAAAAAAATAATATCGCATAACAACGTATAGTTTTTAAATAATTGATCCCCTAGATAGAGAACCATCAAGTGGTTTGATGGTTCTCATGATCCCTCCCATTACGGAGGTAGGGGTTTGAACCCCGTAATTTCCAAAATCCACTCCAATCTAACGAGTCACTAGTTTAGGGTATCAAAAAAAAAAAAATCCCCTAGATAGTGAAAACATCCTTTTAGATAGCAGTCATTTACGATTAATGCCAAATTTGTATACATAAAAAAAGATGCAAAATTACAATACAATGTATCTGTATCAAATACCTAAGATTATGTGGAATTTTTTTGCTCAGATGCTGCCTGTAAATGTATTGCTGAAGTTTTATAATCCTTACGTAGATGAAATATGTCCTTTGTGTAAGTTTGATGAAGAGTTAGTCTTTCACTTGTTCTTTAAATGTCCTATTGCTTTACATATCTGGTTTGGTTTATATCAGCAACATTTGGTTTCAGTGGATTTAGATTGTTCAGAAGATGCTTTCTTGTATTGGTTTGATAAAGATTTAGGGGTTTCTCCTTTTGTTGTGAATTGTCCTAGTATTGGTGATATAGTATTGTGGTGCGTACGGGAGTTGAGATCTGATGTAGTCTTTAAAAAAGTAAACATTAACATGGTTAAAACTATTTTGGATGTAAGAAGAACGATTAACACTTATATGTTCTCTCATATGGTTACTCAAAATACTAGAAAAGAGTTTACGCTTTCCAGTGAAGATGTCAATCATTTTATTTTTGTTGATAGTTATTTTAAAGATTTTAATATGGGTAATGGCTTCATTTGGTGTGATATTGCAATAAGGATAAAAGGTTATGGTTCAGACTTTGGACTAATTCAAGATGCGGTTGGTGCTGAAGCACCTGCATTTTTTTGGGATATCTTTTGGGCGCAAGAAAAGAATCTGTCTAAAGTGATTTTGGTTGGTGACTGTCTCCAACTTGTAGATTTTGTTAATGGAGATAGTAATATTATCGGATGGAGAAGTAGTGATATTTTGACAGATTGTCAGTCTTTGATTTCTAGTAGTAGTACTTTCAAAGTTATGTATATTAAGCATGTTAAAAATCGTCTAGCATACTGGCTTGCACGTCGGGCTAGAAAATATTGTATTAAAGACTATTGGGTTCATTTTCCTTCTTTTTTGGACATTCTAGTTAGGAAGGAACCTCCAGGATAAGTTTGTAATTCTCTTATTTTTCAATATATTGTGTGGTTCTTAGCAAAAAAAAAAAAAAAAAAAAAAATCAAATACCCAAGATGCACATTAATAAGAAAAGCATGCAAAATGAACTGGCATCAATAATAATAAAAAATGTATATAAATATTGTCTCACTCGTATTTTTGTTATTTTATTTTTCTGAAAATCCTATTTTGTTAAAAGATATGTGCTACCTACAAGCTCAAAGAATTATCTGAAGAAAAAGAATAATTCCCATGGCGGTGCAAGTGGAATTCCAACCATAGAAAATCTTGGTACCGCCATCAAGTGCCTGACCGACTCACTTGTTAGACGTAGTAGAAATCATTCCTCGGTTCCGCTAGGTGCGGGAGCTTGGAGCGCGGAGAAATGAGTTTGGACTTGTAAATCGCCAAAACTCGGTCTAATATTCGGAATTATTTATAGAGACTTATATATTTCTACTCATGAGTCATGACTTGTACCTAAATAAAATTAATATTTTAACACTATTATGTAATGAAGTGTGTAATATTCTTATATCGAACCTATCTATTATGTTCTCAGATGTTTTACACTTTATAACTCCCATCTGAAAGGTTACGAAATCCTTTTATTTTTTTCTTCTTCCTTATGATTTTGGTACATGAAAATCCAACTCTTTTTGCTCAATAATCTGTCAGTAAAATTAGCCGGCTTAATCGATAAAATTCAGAAATGAGTTGGAATCGAAAATCGCATCGGTCATATAGCGAGTAGCGATTACTCAGCAAGTAGTTGGCATTGGAGAATGATTTTGACTACACTTTTTTTTTTGAAAGATGAATTTTCGAATTGGGCATATCCATAAAAATCAAAATGTATTAAACTTAAAACCAAAAAACAATTGTAAGAAAAACACCAGCACATATTTGTAACATTAGTCAAGTTCTTCAAGAGTGATGAAAGTGTAGAACTTGTTGCACAAGAGAAGTTCGTGACTAAGTCTAGACACACTTCTTAATTTCGGACATTTTTGATAAAACTTAAGCAAAGGCACATATAACTTAAGCAACTACACCTATTGGGCAACACAAAAATGGAACACAAGAAATGCTAATAAATAAGTTGGTTCCCTATGATGATCTTCCTCGCCATTCACCTTCACCTTTTACATATAACTGTAAGCATTAGTTTCTTATGGGATAGTAGTTTCAATATTAGATGGCTTTAAGATGTTAAAACCATCCGAAGATGTAGTCATTATCATCCCCGGGATCTGCGCATGCCAATAAAACACAAGACACCATAAGTTTCATTAAGGAAAACTTCACTTGCAGAAAAAACTAAGGACCTCGTCCATCTTTGAACACTAAACTGTATAAGATGCTACAGGCAGTAACAAATTATGGGACTTTGGACTGGAATGTAGTTGAGACCGAATTAACCCTCCAAGTAATTCAACTGCAGTCATACTCCTTATATCTCTTGAACCTCGCAAGGTTCTACGCAATTGATTTTCTTAGCTGACGTCATTTTCATACTAAGAGTTGCTTCCACCTAAGTGAAGACTTTTGATACAAATCTACCTCTAACAGATAAGCCTATTCGATTTCCATTTAGATCGTTTAGATCAAGGCTTGGAAATCTGTTTAACAGACAAAGCTAGCAAACCTCACGATTTCGGAACACTTACACTCAGTTAGTTGAGAAGCGTATATTACTAACCACCTCTCAAGAAAAATCTAAAGTTATCAATAAAGAACAAGATCAGGATACACGAACTATCATATGAAAGATAGTTGGACCTGGCCTCACGAATCCGTAAGTAAAGTCTTCAAGTTGTAAACCTAATTATGTATTATAGAGGAAATATATGTTAATAGAGGACGACGCAAGCAAGAAACTAGGACACATAAGTACCAATCATTGAAGTTCCCAGTTGTTTGAGTCCCTTTATTCGTATATTTTCAAGGCTCTAGGTATATTTGAATTCAAGCTAAGATAACTTGAGATTCAAGCAAACACTATCTGATTAGTTTAAATGAAATTCTTGTTAGGAATTCATGTAAGCATGTGAGAAGTTAGCATTGAAATTATATAGAAGAGAGTTCTGGAACTGTGTACAATGATAGTTCTTGGCAAAAATGTGTTATGAACTTGCGTTCAATAACACTCAAGATTTAAACCATGATTCACAAATACAAATTGATTGAGTGAACAAAGTTGTCTTAGAAGTGTTCATGAGAGTTGTAGTAGTGCCAAACATATTTGTGAAAATAACATCTTCGTAGTTCATACTGGGTAGGTATGTGTAGGGGTGCACATACTTATTGACCATTTCATGAAATCAAGTTGTTAGGGTACGCGTACGAGAATATGTACCCTTAGCCATTCACGAACTCCGACCCTTGGGGTATGCGTACTGGGTATGCTTATATCCCCCCATTCACGAACTCAGAATCTTAGGGTGCGTGCGCCTACCCTGTTCCTGAACTCAGATATCTAGGGTACGTGTACAGGGTATGCGTACTTACCTTGTGTCCAGAATCTCAGTAGTTCTGAAAATTCTCTTTAAACAATTTGAAACATAATCAATCCCCATAAATAATAAATATATTGCTTAGGTAATTTCCATATGATCAACTTGAAACAACAATAACACATGAACAATAAACAATATTTAATTAAGATTGCTTAGGATCTATGAACATCCATTGCTTGAATCATATTCCGAGAGATTTATTAACACAATCTTGACTCGAAATTTCTTCTTTGCATTATGAAATCTACTAAAATCATATGACATAGTCTCATAGAATAAAATGGTAAATGCCGCGAGTAAATAGGATGGTTTAGTCTTCATATACCTATTTGTCGATGAAGTTCTCCAAATGTCTTCCTTTGATATGTAGTCTTCAATCTTCGAGGGTTATTCAATAATGTCTGATACTCAACCACCATACTCTAATCCTAGTCTGAGGCTTGACTTTAATGGACTAGAAATAAAGATATAGTTTTGTGCATCTAACATTGACAACAAGATTGAGATAGCAAAACTTGCGAGTTCGACCGAGCAGTGCTCTAACAGGAGGCAAGCTTGGAGACGAACGGAAGAAAACATTCAAGACTCGTAAAGGATTATATGAATAGTTGGTGATGCCTTTCGGTCTATCCAATGCTCCAAGTACATTTATGCGAGTAATAAATCGGGTACTAAAACCATTCATTGGTAGAAAGGTTCTTTTCCTTGGTTAGGTGATAGCCGAAGATAAGATCAATGCTGACGAGAGAAAGATTGAAGCATTAAGGACCTAGTCTAGTCCTTCTACCGTAAATGAAGTTTGAAGCTTTCATGGTTTCGCGTCTTTTTATAGGTATTTTATCAGAAATTTCAAAAATATTATGGCACCCATACATATTGCTCAAAAGCTGGGCATTTTGTATGGACTGGGGGGGCGGAGAAGAGTTTTCAAGACATGAAGATGAGCTTATGAAAACTACAAATATTATAATTTCCAGAATTCATAAATCTTTTCGAAGTACACACTGATGCTTCAAAGATTGGAATTTGAGATGTTCTCAGCCAACAAGGAAGACATGCTGCATTTTCAGCGAGAAGTTGGATGGAGCAAAGCTGAGATACATCACTTATAAGCTTGAGTTTTAAGCCATAGTCCAAAAACACTGGGACATTACCTCATACACAACGATTTTCTTCTCTACACTAACTACGAAACATTGAAACACATTGGCCAGCAAGGCTCTGTCAGACCAAGGCACTCTCGATGGTCTAACTACTTACCAGAATTCATTTTCGCACTAAAGCATAAATCGAGAGTCCAAAAGCGAGTTGTAGACGCTTTAAGTCGTCATAAATCACTTCTTTCAACAATCACCCCACAGGTAATTGGTTTTGAAAGCGTAAAGGCCTCACCAGTTATTGATCCCTATTTTTATCCAATAATTACGGCGCTGCAGAATAAAAAAACATTCTGATTTTTGTTCAAGGGGATTCGTCTGTGCATTCCATATTGCAGTTTTCCTTGCAATATCATCAAGGAACTGCATAGTGAATGACATTTTGGACGTGATAAAATGTCACTCCTTGTCACAGATTCTTATTTCTAGACGAGATTATCTAAGTAAGGTGGTAGATTTGTCCGACATTGCCACATTTGTCAAGTTTCGAAATGGGTTGCCACTAATTCGAGTCTATACTTGCCATTACCAGTTCCAAAAACACCTTGGACTGATATTAGCATGAACTTTATGATTACCTAAAGCTCAGCGAGGAATGGGATTCTGTATTCGTTGTGGTTGACAGATCTGGAAGATGGGGCACTTCGTTGCTTGCAAGAGGATAACAGTTGCAGTAAATGTTGCCCAATTGTTCTTTAGAGATGTTTATCGACCACAATGGGTGTTCTCTTCTAACATTTCAAATAGAGACACACATTCTTAAGTCATTTTTGGCAATCTTGTTGAAGATGTCGCGGACCAGTTTGAACTTTAGTACCACGTATCATCCGCAAAACGGACGGGAAGACATAAGTTGTTAATGGTTCGATAGGTTAATCTTTTACTAAGTTTGGTAGGTTCTAACACTAAGTCTAAGTCGTGGGATCAACAATTATTTTTGGTTGAATTTGCTTTCAACAAGTCAATTAATCGCAGTACTGGATTTAGTCCTTATTATATTATGTAATGATACAACTCAAGATCAATGCTGGAATCAGCTCTGGTTCCTGACCTAGAGAAGATTTCAACAAGAGTTGCAAGCTTACACTCAACTGCTGGACACTCATGCTAATGTACACAAAAGACATTTTTTTACTAATATATGAAGTACTAGAAATAACCCGTGCCGTAACGGCACGGCATGAGACGGGATAATTTTTATCATAATGATTTTAATAATTACTACTACACACTATCATAAGAAGATTAATTTGACTCATGAGATTTTGTAGCTATGCGTATCTTAGATATTTTTCATCCAAACAATTATAAATTCGGTTACGCTTCCAACTGATTAAAATAATAGTTTTTGATAAAAATCTAGGTAAATTATCTTATTTTGTCCTTGAAAAAAAAAATTACGATCCCAAAGATTGGTGGTTTTAATGAGACTATTATGCGGAATCTTCATCTGATGAGCAATAAATGTAATTACATCCTCACATAAATTATTTTTAGATCGCAAGGACTATCGTCCTCTGTTCGTCATCCATATGCTCTGGTGATTCCTTTCCGGTCTTTTTGGTCTGATTAAAATAAGAAAAAAGTGAGTTGTATACCTTAATCACACAGTACATGTCCTCAATTTTCTCCTCAATTATGATGGCCCTTTTTGTAACTGTTTCTTGGTGTCGAAACAGACCATCGGGAGGACACAAAATCTAAATCAATGGTGAACTGGGTAAGCTTGATAATTGTACCTTAGGAGAAAGATACCCGATCAAGATTTTTACTCTTCGTGCTTAAATTTAAGATTAAACATGGTTAAGAAGGCTACTTTTTGTGCTTACATTTCTAAGGCGAAACAGCTGGTCGAGTCATTCATATCTCACTTTTTTACAGCAAAGAGTCTCAATTTAAAGAGGAAGCAGAGTTTGATTAAACTATTCATGGCATCAATGAATGATTAAGATCTGATGTCCCCGTAAAAACTCAAGCCACCACGATTGTCAATCATGTTTATATGGACAAAAAGATAGTCATGATCTGTATCAAGAATGCTTAAATGTTCCTAAGAATGCTAAATTTGTTATGGATGAAAACATGGTTCATTTTTCAGGGGAACATGAAGATGCAACCATATAAGATAATGAAAATTATGGGAATTATTCTTTGTATATTTTTAAAAAGGACTTAAAGTTGGTTGTTCTTTGGGTTTTACACATTGCAACCTCAAATGCTCTAATGTTACTTTTGTTTTGCAGGTTGATGAAGGTTGGCTTATTCGAGCGATAAAATTAAAATAAGCTTATAATTTAAGAGTAAATTTTTGGTGAGTCATTTTATGGATATGTATTTCATTTTTCAATTATTCCCTTTACATTGAGTATTTATTCTTTGTATTTTTTTTTTTAAATATCTAAATTTTGTTGTTGTTTGGGTTTTACACGCTGTAACCGCCAATGTTTAATGTTTTTTGTGTTTTGCAGGTTGATGAAAGTTTGGCTAATCTGATTTTCTTAAAGATATGGTGCAAGGAATTTTCTTATTTTTTTATAATAAAATATGAGTGTAAAAATATGATTGGTTTTAATATTTAACTGTCCACTTTATTTTTTTGGTGGGACATTATTTTTATTTATTTTTAATTAGTGTGGAACTAATTATGAGGGTTATCAATGCATATAGCCATAATGGAAGAAGGTTACAACTCTTACATTCGTTAGATTAAATGGCTAGGATGAGACCTGATGTAAATGGCTAGGGTTTGTCAGAATACGGGCATCCAACTCAAAACCAATTGGCAATGAGTGGAGGGGCCCTAAGTGATTATAACCGCAGGATTTTAAATAACCCAACAATGTGAGACTAATAATCTCAACATGGTTATAATAAACCATGTTTTGCATTGTGTTTTTCAATGTTATCAAGAATGCTCAAATGTTCCTAAGATTCTAAATTTGTTATGGATGAAAACATGGTTCATTTTTCAGGAGAATATGAAGATATGACCATTAAGATAATGGAAATTATGGAAATTATTCTTTGTATCTTTTAAAAAAGGACCTAATTAAAGTTGTTTTTTCTTTGGGTTTTACACACTGCAACCTCAAATGCTCTAATGTTACTTGTGTTTTGCAGGTTGATGAAGGCTGGCTTATTCGAGCGCTAAAATTAAAATAAGGCCTATAATTTAAGAGTAAATTTTCGGTGAGTAATTTTATGGATATGTATTTCATTTTTCGATTATTTCCTTTACAATGAGTATAATGAAAATTATTTTTTGTATTTTTTTAAAAAGGATCTAAGTTTTTTGTTGTCTGGGTTTTACACGTTGTAACCGCCAATGTTCAATGTTCTTTGTGTTTTGCAGGTTTATGAAGGTTTGGCTAATCTGATTTTCTTAAAGATATGGTGCAAGGTTTTTTTTTTTTTCTTTATACAATCAAATATTAGTGTAAAAATATGAGTTCTACATGATTTTAATATTATTATTTTTTTTGAAAGTTAAATATATTGAAACAGAAAAAAAAAAAAACATGAGGCTAATACCCCTGTTGGCTGCCCTTATCTCAGAGTTATGAACTGAAATATGGGGATCTTCCAACAGGGTAGTTCCCTCGGAATAAACATAATTTGCATTCGAAACAAAAAAACTAGCATCATCAATTAAAGCAGAAGAAAGGAAAGCCGGCATTTGTCTCCACTGTTGTTTGTAGTAGACTTCCTTTCGTGCTTGTTTTGCTAAAACATCTGCGACGTTGTTACTACTCCTATGACTGAATATAAAACCCAAAAAATGCTCACAAGACTTCAGAATTCTCTGAGCTTCATTTACTATGGCCTGATTTCTCCAATGGATAGTGCTAGATAAGCCTTTAGCATAGTCTAAAACTCCTTTGCAATCTCCCTCGATCCAGAAATGTTTGCAGTCCATGATTTCTGCCCACTTTGTTGCTTCGAGCAAAGCTAAAGCTTCTGCCTCTTCAGGGCTGGAGGAAAAGATGGTCCCAGATCCATCTTGGACAGCTGTACCTGTTGTAGAGTGAAGGATTAGTCCATAACCTGCCATTGTTTTTTCATCAATCCATGAGGCATCAAAATTCAACTTGAACTGAATCAAATTGGGAGGGAGCCATCTTTTGTTGTTAGGGTTCCTAATATGATTAACAACTACAGTTCTTGCAATATCAGATGCTTGACTAGATTCACCATTCATAGACAAAGTATTTAGTAAAGATGGAGACCAAAATTTTATGTGTCTAATTACTGCCATAGAGAGCTGAATACTAGAGACTGATTTATCTTGAAAGACCCTTAAACACCTTTCTTTCCAGATCAACCAACATTTGGTTGCCACAATTTCAATGACATTATTTATAGAATTACCTGTAATCCAGTTCGTATAAAGACTCAAAAAAGGTGAATCTGTATTGAGATTAAAATTCAAACCTGCCAATGGTGGAAGCATCCATACCGATCTTGTGTATGAACAATCAAAGAACAGATGTTGTAATGATTCACAATGATGATTACATAAAATACAATGCAGATCAATGTTATCCATGTATTGTCCTAGCATTTTCCTGACATTGTGGATATGTTTCCATAAAAAAATCTTTATTCTTAAGGAAAAATTTAACTTCCAAAAAGCTTTCCAGAAAGCTACTGTGGCCTGCGAATTTTGGTCTTGGATTTTGTTTTGCAATTTATCATACAATGTTTTAACTGTGAAGTTTCCATTTTTAGTCAGTAACCATCTTAAAGTGTCTCGTTTCATGTTTCCATTCATGTCGGAAAAGATCTTGATATTTAAAATTCTATCTGAGATAGATTGGGAAAAGTTATTTCTAACTTTTCCAATGTTCCACTTCTGTGTAGTTGGGTCAATCAACTCAGCTACAAGTGTTAAAGAGTTTGAGTTTGAACCACATAGTGATTCAAGAGTTTCATCCAAGCCTGGTATCCATTTATCAGTCCAAATATTTATTGTTTTTCCATCCCCTACCTCCCAACAACTGTATTTAAGGATCAGGGACACTCCTTGTTTGATACATTTCCAAATCCATGTTTCGTTATAATGTTTTTTAGAGTGGAAAATTGTTTTGTTTTTAAAATACTTTTCCTTTAGAATACTTGCCCATAAAGCTTTTGGCTGAGATGCCAATCTCCAAGCCAATTTGGCTATCATATCCAAGTTCATTTTGTTTGCATCTTTGAATCCTAAACCCCCTAAAGCTAGTGGTTTGCACAAAAATTCATAGCATTTTAAATAACAGCCTCTTGCATTTTTCTATTTTCCCCACCAGAACTCTCTCTGGATTGCATTTATCCTATTAGTGATCTTTTTTGGAAGAATGAAATATCCCATTTGATAAATGGGTAGACTGGTTAGAATTGATTTGTTTAGTAAAAACCTACTAGATTGATCCAAAGAGGTACCATTAAAACTCAACACCCTACTTTCCATTTTTTGAACTACGGTATCAAATGTTTTAAGTTTGGATCTATCTACAAACAGTGGTGCCCCTAAGTAAGAGTCGGTGATATCGATTTTCTTTATTTTTAAGAGTCTAATCATCATTCTTTTATGTCTGGCATGAATTTTATTACTGAAAAACACACCTGATTTATTAAGTTTATAAGCTGTCCAGAAGCTAAACTAAATTGATTAATGATGTCTAATAGATTTTTACAGCTTAACAGACTCGCTTTTGTGAACAACAAACAGTCATCTGCGAAGAACAGGTGACTAACAGATTGAGAATGCCTAGAAATTTTTATTCCAGTTATCTTTTTTTCTTTTTCATTAGCTAGTAGGAGTCTGGAGAAGGCCTCCATAGAAATTAGAAAGAGATAAGGAGACAGTGGGTCTCCTTGTCTCAACCCTCTAGAAGGAGTAAAGAATTCACCTGGAATTATATTTAGCAAGACCGCTATAAAAGCCGTTGACAGGCATTGCGAAATTAGATTGCACCAGTCACTACAAAAGCCAAAAGCTAACATGATTTGATTTAAAAATTGCCAATTGACCCTGTCGAAAGCTTTCGACATATCAATCTTAACCCCTAGGCCTCCATTTTTGTTTTTCATTTTTTTTAAGGAATGAATGATTTCATGTGCTACCACTATGTTGTCAGCAATCTGTCTTGAAGGGATAAAAGCCGACTGGAATGGTGAAAATAGGTGTCCCAATAGCAATTCTGGGTGACCCCCTATGTAATTTTTTTTTAATTCCTAATCTAGCCCCCACTAATTAGGATTAGTGATTAAGTATAATTAGTAAAATGTTAAGTATTTGGGGGATAAATTAGTGTGTATTTTTATTTGTGTTTGGGTGAGAGTAGAAGGAGGGAAAAAAATATTTGAGAGGAATTTCTTTTTTTGAAAATGGGAAGATGATTGTGATGAGAGAATTACTGATAATAAGAGGTTGAAAAATTGATTTTTTTTCTTTGAATCCACCATTGTTGCAGCTGAAAAAGCGTGGTGCCGGCATGGTATTCAACCAAAAACTCATGCCGGCAATTGTTGGAAATGTTCATAAATTGTTTGCCACTATCCGGGGGGGTTCAGGGGGGCGTAGCCGGATGGTAATAGTTTTCATAAATTGTTTTCCTGGTTTTGATCTTCCGAATGTTGATTTTTTTCTGGTATTGAACAGGTACCGGCATGGTAATAGTTTTTTCGAGCGTGCCGGTACCTGTTCCGGCATAGTATTTTGCTTAAATACCTATGCCGAACATAATGAAAAGTATCCGAGAATGTTGATTTTTTTTTTCACTTGACTACCGGCATTGATAGGAAATTATCGGGCATCTTGACGGGTTCCAAGCATATGGTCTTTATCAATTCCGGCATGGTCTTCGTCACTTCCATTTTGAATTTTCCTGGCTTTAAAAAGCTTGGTGCCGGCATGGTCAGTTGATATGAAGACCATGCCGGTATTGTATTTCTGCATAGGAAATAAATATGAAAACTATGCCGGAAAAAAATACCGGCATGGTCTTCATATCAACGGACCATGCCGGTACCAAGCTTTTTAAAGCCAGGAAAAATTCAAAATGGAAGTGACGAAGACCATGCCGGAATTGATAAAGACCATATGCTCTAACCCTGGACCGGCATGGTCTTCATCAATTACGCATGGTCATCATCACTTTCAAGATGATCTTCGTCACTTCCAATAAAAAAAAAAAATTCGTTTCCAAAGTGAGGTGAAGAGAATTTGATATAGAGTGGGGAGAGTTTAGAATTTGAAAGGGAATGGAGAATATTTGGGTTTCAAAACACTACCCCTAAATAAGATTAATAAGAAGTGGAGATGGAAATGAGGGATATGATTTAGATTTTTGATTTTAAGTTTTTAATTTTTATTTTGAGGGAAGAAGTGGAGATGGAAATGGGGGATATGATTTTGTTTTTTGATTTTAAGTTTTTTATTTATTTTGAGGGAAGGGTATTTTAGTATATTCATAACCAAAAGTCACCCCTTAGCACACACCATGGGTTGGGGGAAGTAATTCATATCCCCCAATTAATTCCCATATCCCCCAATTAATTCTTCTTTTTTATGTCTATTTGCCAATAATTTAGAAAGAATTTTATATGGTGTGTTGCTTAGTCCTATGGGTCTGAAATCATTAGGATTTTTAGGATGTTTTATCTTAGGTATGAGGAAAAGGAAAGTTTCATTAAGTTTTGGGTTAATTATTTTTGTTTTAAAAATGTCTTGGATCAAGTTAACAATCTGAGAACTTATCAATTCCCAGTTATGTTTAAAGAAGATCACTGGGAAGCCATCTGGTCCCGGTGATTTGTTAGATTTCATTGATTTAACCACCCCCCAAATCTCAGACTCGCTAGGGACAGACATTAAATCTCTGTTATCATGATCATAGATTATAGAAGGTATTAGTTTCAAAATTTCCTGATCATTCGAAGTAGGGACAGAAGTGAATAACTCAGTAAAGTGATTTCTTAGAAGTTCCGCAACTAGTGGTTTTTTTGTTATAATCTCCCCACTATGGTCAGCCAAACAATCTATTTTGTTTCTTTTTCTTCTTTTCAGGGTTTTGACGTGAAAATATTTTGTGTTTCTTTCTCCTAAGTTAACCATATTGTCCCTTGATAATTGTTTTGCTATTGACTCTTGTATGTCGTAAAGTTTTTCCAATTCTAAAGTTTTTTTGTTTATTTGTTCTTGATAGTAAGGGTTATTAGATTTCAAATTCAGATTTTCCATCTGTTTCAAAGTGTTCTTAATTTTCCTGCCCGGTGCTCCAGAAACAAATTTTTTCCGGTCAGTTAAATTTTCCCCTAGTATTTTAAGGTTTTTAATCACTACTTCGGTTACATTTATCAAAGATGTGTCCCATGAATCATGGATCAATTCTATACAAGTCTTTTCTTTAAGCCAAGTATCAAAAAATTTAAAAGGTATTTCCTGATCTATGAAAGATGCATTGACTACTTCTAGTTTAATGGGATTGTGATCAGACCCTATGTGAGGCAAATGTGTCAGAGAAGAGTCAGGATTCCTAACTAACCATTCGTTATTTATGTATGCTTTATCTAGTCGTTCTTGTACATTTCTATTTCCTCCTCTTTGGTTATTCCATGTGAAACTATAACCTTTAAAACCTAAATCAAAGAGGCTTGCACCATTCAGCAACCTTTTGAAAGGTTATGCTTCCGTGTTATTAAATGGCAAACCCCCCCTGTTTTTCACTTTATTTTTTTAATATTTGATTTTAATATTAATATTTGATTGTCCACTTTATTTTTTTGGTGGGACATTATTTTTCTTAATTAATGTGGAACTAATTATGAGGGTTATCAATGCATATAGCCATAATGGAAGAAGGTTACAACTCTTACATTCGTTAGATGTAAATGGCTAGGATGAGACTGGATGGTTGGATCATCCGTTTGTCTCCAAAATATTATCTAGCCGTTGAACCCTCAAAAATCCATGTTGTTTTGTATTTTAGATAAAATTGCAGTGGACCGGAGTCGTTGTTTCTTTGAGTTTGAGGCGGTGGTCATGTTTGGATTGTCCTTACAAAGAATTATATCACTACAAGCGAGGACAACAAACTAAGCCCTCGCAAGATTGGTCCCTTAAAAATGCTGAAGAGCAAAATTCAGAGACAAAATTTTCTTTTCGAAGAAATAGATCTTAGCCTAATAGGAAGCCCAAGATCCAACAATAGTTAAGCTACCCAAGTAGCGTTCTATTTCAGCGGAAGTCTGTTGGTTTTGTTTCACATTTTTATTTCAGCGGAAGCATGTTGGTTTTGTTTCACATTTTTAAAGTAAGAGAGTTATTAGTATCTAGATATTAAAGTATGAGAGTTATTACTCTTTCCGTCCCCAATATATAGGCGGAGTTTTGAATTTTTTTAATCCCATTTAATAGGAGGAATACCAATTTCAAGATAATTTTTTCTTATATATACCCTCATCTATTGTATATTGACAAAGGTTAACACAGGAAAATAGATAGATATTTAGGAAATCAAGATAATTTTTTAATCTAAGAGATTTTGCAAAATCCGCCTATATAATAGGGACAGAGGGAGTACTTATTAGCATCTAGATAAGTTTTTCTTCTCTTAGCTTCCAAGTCTAAGGGTTCTATTCAAGTATTTATTGGATGTTTTTAGAAGACGGTTGATGAATAACAAGAAAAGGTTAGAAATTCACAGAAGTTTTATTTCAGTTTCTTTTTCAATCCTGTAACCCAACGACGCAATTGGGTTTGCTATAGGAAGAAAAGAAAGTTCTTATAGGAGGAAGATTTGGAAAAAAAACAAAAAAAAACCCTACTTTACACCAAATTTAGCTAACCTACTAATATTTCATTTTCCTCCCTATATCATCAGCTAATACCTATTTCGGTGGACTTGGGAGGTAGGGACCGTACAACGTTTGCTTGGTGATATCATCAACTATTAACATAACAAAAGGTAAAGACAAAGAGGGCAGTATCTCTTACAGGCGTTGCGAATTTGTGATATAAAATTACATGCATTGATCTACATTCAATTTTATTCCGTACAATAGAGTTTTCTTACACCCCCTACTTGGCACTTGCAGAGTAAGCTGTATGTGGCTGATGTCGGAAAAGATCTTCTGCCTTCTGGACACCACTGATTTAAAATTTGAACTCATGTAGTAGCAGCGCAGTGTCACTTAATGTAACAATATTGGAGCAAATGAAGTCCGAAACAATATTTATAAGGGAAGCTGGAAAGTGTGGGTAACTGCCACCTCATGACCCGTGTCTGACAGATGGTCTTCATATCCTACTCCTTGTTTATCAGGCCTCGGTAAGCTTCAACCGGGGGACGATATTCATTGATTGAAGTTCCTACAAGTTGCGGATCAGAATTCCATCAAATAAAAAAAGAAACATAAGGAACAATAAAATTCAAAAATAAAACTAGGTATCTCACAATTCCTTTTCGAGTTTAACTGGTTAAGATGGATGAAAAATTACGAACTCACTTGGAATAAGAGTTTGCAAGCATATGGCAATTTCATCTTCGAGATATTTTCACCGTTTTTGCAAGAAGAACAAATACCAGTTTTGAGCTTATGGTTGTAATAACCTAACAAACCGCATACCCGGCAAACCTGCACAAAATAACAGTCGTATTGTCGTATTGAAGTGCTTGAGAAACAGCATTGACAAAATATGCAACCTCATCAAAAGCACAATTAGAGCAAGGTCTCTTAGCATGCATCTTCCTATCAGTTTATAAACCTGAGATACAAGAGTGGTGGCTTCGGAAGTTTAATATAAAATGTCTTCTTAATCAACTAAAGTTAGATAAATTATGGCAAGAACTGGTGCAATGATACATTTCACTGGAGTCCCATAAAAAAGCACTACATCTATGCATCGGAGTTTTTGGTATCATGCAGCATCTTCACGACTTATATCCAATTCTACTGTGTTTATTATGAGTCACATCCAGTGTGTGCTGATGAGAGTACAAATAGGTTCATCCTGGTTGCATATTCTGCACGAGTAAAATAAGACATCGATAATATCCTTGGGTAATCCAAAAAAGGACTCATGTCAGTGAAAAGATTCAGATAAGTAGTTTCTGCTGTGGCATCTCTATGGCAAGGAAAAGTTTTGCAGTCAGATAAAAATCTTCATCTTCTTATTAGAGGGTCTAACTGTGGCCCAGCTTAACAAAGCCCTAAAATGCTTTTGAACGCAAAGTCATCCAAAGCCAAGGTGTTACTGTGCTGAGTGCTTCGGGCTTATCAGTTTGATAACTTCAAACCAGGCTACTAGAGGATAAGCGAGTTGTGTCTCCATAAACTACAATTTAAGGCTTTAAATGTCCATGCAATATCGTAAGGAGGATATCATCCGGTGCTAATTCCCAAGCCTTAACAACAAAGACATGATCATGTTAAACATTTTGGCTTGTATTGATCTGGTGGAGGCAACAAAAAGAATTCCGTTTTCGCACTGCCTGCATGTTGCTACTCATCCTTTCTGGTTGATAGTTATGCACTTCACACACGATGATCCAAGCAGATCCCATTGCCCATGGGTTTACGAGAAATTGATTTATATTTCATAGCTTAACAAAAGAGATAATAACCCTTCAGGTTTCAGTAAGAATCATATAGGCAAGTGATAATACCTGAACCTCAAACGGATCACTAGAGATCATTAAGCGTTCATAAATCAGCATACTAGCACCATATGCAATCAAGCAATCACGTTCCATTTCTCCTAGTCGCAACCCTGGAAGTATTTAAACAAATTAACCACGAGCACACATTTTTTAGGATATGTGGTAAGGACTTCAATTGGAGCTCAAGTATGCAAAACCTCCATCACGACTCCTCCCTTCAGTAGGTTGCCTAGTGAGCATGACACGAGGTCCTCTACCACGAGCATGCATCTTATCTAGTACCTAAGAACCAAAGGAAGTCATATAAGAAAGCATAACAAGAAGGGGGGAAAAAAATGAATATGTTAGGTGGAGATGCCAAAGGTGTAGTGTGCATGTACTGAGATGTTCTCCAAGAGTCAGGAGGCGCCAGATGGGCATTAATTCCTAATCACTTAAAGAAATGATTGCTATAATAAAGTTGCTGTTTTACTTCATACATCAAAAGTGAAATCTCTGAAGAGCCAAAAATTGGCTTGCCAAAAAGCAGAGGAACATTCTTAACATAAAAGAAACTATGAGAATACCATATCAGGAGCTACTGAAGTCATCAATTAGTACAACGCCTCACCCTTGCATTTACTAATATCAGCAATCTTATAAATACGAAAGTCGAAACACTATGGACTTGGCAACTTAGGAAGTAACCATAAGATTTCTAAAGGAAATAAACATGACACTCCATACAGCATTTGCCAAGTCAAACTAAAATAGACCACTAAGGTGGTCAATAACTCCAGAAATACAGAATAACATGCATTAGAAGACTAATTAATTTTTAATCTAAGCTTAATGACCAGAATATCGGTGTCTACAAGAAAAACTAAGAAAAACCCTTATACCATGTGCTTCAGCTTCTGGTAGTATATTGGTCCCATGAATATATATGCCTGTAGAGGAGACCCAGTGATACCTGAAACAAGAGGTACATGAGAAACCAAACAAAAACGGAGAAAACAGGAAGAATTCTGAGATTTGTGTAAACTACCATGTAAAATAATCAATTATCTTAGAGGTCTCCAGCATATCTGAGTGCAAATGGAACGAAGAATAGGTGCCATTTGGATACTACAATCAGTTTTTGGGTATACTGGTAAGTGTTGAGGAATCCATGCCTATCCCCTATGTTGGATATTGGCTCGATTTTAGGAAACATCAGTGTGATTTCCTAAATCAGTTTTGACTGATTTTTAGAATTATGTTTAGACTTCTATCTAAACAAGAGTTTCCTATTCTTAGCTAGTTTAGGTTACCTAATTTAAAGTAAAGCTTGGTTTCCTAACTAAACTATTCTTAGCTAGTTTAGGTTACCTAATTTGAAGTAAAGCTTGGTTTCCTAACTAAAGTAGAACTTTGGTTTCCAAGTATCACCCTATTGTAGGCCTATAAATAAAGGCCTAACCTTTAGGTTATATGTATCTACATCAACTACATCAATTTTGTCTAAACCCTTAGGTTGTAGACATCTATCTCCTCACAAAGAATAGAAGTTATCTCTCCATTAGAAAGATGTAGATCCTCTTATAGCTTTAGGGCTGGGAGAGTTGGGAGAGAGTTGAAGGTGAGTTGAGAATGTCAAGAAGAAGAAGAAGAAGGGGTGTTGAATGTCAATTGTGTTGTGTATTCTCTGATATATGAATAAAGTGAATTTCTGCTGCCCGTGGATGTAGGCACATTGCCGAACCACGTTAAATCTCTGTGTCTTATGTGTTCTATGTGCATTAGCTTCCGTTGAATGTGTAGTTTTCTGTTTCTGATGCTAGATCCTGGAATGCCTTGAGGAACAATATGAACCTCTCGGCACTACAAACTGGTTCTTGAAATCTAGGGTTTGCTCGTTTGAATTGGGTCAGAAACGGTATGTGAAGATATCAAAGAAGATGTCAAATTTGAAGAAGAACACAAAGACAAGATGACGGTTTTCTTGACTGAGATTTGTGGTGGAAGATTCGTTACAGTTCTGTAAACTGTGGTGAAGAACCGTGATAGTTCCTAAAACTTGTGGTAAAGATTGGTGACAGTTTTAGAACTATGGTGCAAGGTTGTAACAGTTCTGTCAGAAAACGTGGTGTATTGAATTAGCAGTGGATTTGTTGAAGAAGACATACTTAGAGATTGAAGTAAAAGCCTAGAAGAAGATGCATCAATAGGCATGTTGTAGAATCAAGTAATGTCGGCATTGTGTAGCCTCATGTGAAGAATCTTGGAGACAAGATCGTTTGAATTGCATCAAGTTGAAGAGGTGGATTTTCTAATTTGACAAGCACAGTTTGAAGTATCAATTACTCATAAACGAATGTATTTGAAGTGTTTCACATTCGTTGATTGTTGATTAGAAAGTTGAAGCTCTACTTGAAGGGAGAGTTGACGTTGGTATACTTCTTGAAGCATAAACCCTATGTATTTTGCTTAGCATCGAATAAGTAATTCCATAACCTTATTAACTAGTTTGAGAAAGGTGTTTAGTTGTTTTCGATCTTTACCTCGCTTGTCTCGGACTTTTGTGGACTATTTGGGAATACCTTGTTGGTTTTCCGTTTGAATGTGCTTGTTTGGCAAGCCAAGTTGCAAGGAAACAAGAGTGTCGTGTTTGAAGTACAAGTTGAATGGTTTGTATGTTGAAAGAGGTAAAGATGCAAAATTGAATTTCGTCATGATCCTTAGAATTGTTCGAAGTACCAAGGGGAACAATTGTGAATGTTGCTGGTTGTCATTAGTTCGATCATGTTATCCTCGATGCAGTCGAAGGAACTGAAGAAGAAGTTAAACTCAAGTTTGCCTCAGTTGCATGGTGTAGCGAGGTTTGGAGAAACCTATTAGTAGGTATCGTGTGAGAATTATCAATCGTTTGAATGTCTTAGTGTTGCGAGGGCACTAGTGGAAGGTTGATAAATTCTGGGTGAAGAGTTTGATTTCAGGAAGAATTGTTTGAAGCAGCTGGCTATAAGCATATTGAATTGTTGATGATAGATTGAAGAGACTCTGTAAATTGGATTTCCTAAATGGAGATATTGTGTGGTGGAGCTGTAGTTTCTTGTTCTATTTTGAAGAGAAACTGTTGAAAATGAGGTCAACACAGTTTTTGGCATATGCGCCTTGGGCATATGGTTGAAGAAAAGGGTTTTCTGAATGTGTTGAGTTTGAAGCTTACTTGTATAAGCTTATGAGCATGGTATTTCTGCAAACTTTTGTTGTTTCCACAACAATGTAGGAGCAGATTTTTTTCGTACCGTTGAACACTGCAAATATGGTACATTTTGAATCATCCACTTGGATGTTTGCAGGCACCTCTTTGATTTACTGTTTTTTGAAAGAGGAGCTAGGTGGTTTGTTACCTTTGTTGTTTTGATGATATTTGGCGGAGAATGAAGGTGTTTACCTTTTGAAGTCATCAAGTTGAAAAAGTGCAAGACCGTGGTGGAAAAACAGATAGGTCGTGAAGATATGTTTCCGGTTTTTTGAGGTGAAAACTTGGTTGCAAGGAACAAGATATCATTGTGGCACTTCAAAACTGTAAGGTACAATACTACATGTGAAGTATATAGTTAAGCGAAGAAATCGCAAAACTATTTGAAGAATGCGGTATGTGAATTGAATTTCCTTTTGTCGTAAGGAAAGGCATTGGAAAACAAGGAAAGAAGTTTCAAATTCAGACGTGAATGTTGAAAAATGCAGATCTAGTGACGGTGTAAAATTTTGAGTGCTTGAATGATTTTCTGATTTTTAAGAGTTGGAGTTTGAAGTTGAAGATATTAAGCATTCGTTTGAAGTACTTAGGTACAACTCGAGAAGTTTGAAGAAGAATCTGAAATCATTAGATCCATTTGACTCTGTGGGGTTTAAAATTGTTTAAACGGTGGAGTATTGAAGAAGATTTTCAATGCAGTTGCAGTGATAAAAGTATTGAAGAATGGAAATATGTATTGTTGAATATGGAAGTAGAAGTGTTAGATAGTGCGCAATCTAATACGGTTGAACACTAATTCATGCAGTTAAGGCATGAAGTTGAAGAACAGAATCATGCAGTTTAGGATTTTGCGAACATTGTGTGAAGGTGGAGAAAGAATCAAGCTTGGAGTAGAAAGTTCCAGTTTCGAAGATGTGAAAATATCATGAATAATCACCACATGGTATACTGGAATGTGTTCACACATATGTTTTGGAAACTTACAAAAATTACATCTTTGTAAGGTATGAATTATTTCATCTTTTGAAGAGAACTTCGTCGGTATGGGGGTACACCATACATTTGCATTGATGAAATATTGAACTCCGTGTTGAAAGACTAAGTGTTGGAATTTGAAGAAGTAGGATGGAGGAAGAGCTCAAATTTGACAAGTGAAGTGGTGAGTTGAAGTCAAAGACTATATCCTACAAGTTGAGGCAAATGTGCAAAGATTTGAATCTTGCAAGTTTGAGGAATATGTGCATGTGAAAATCTATGAAGCTGAAGACGCGTCAAGAATTCATATATAATTGGATTTGCTGAGAAATTTGCAAAGCAGCAAAAGAAGTGGTGGAATTCGGGTAAGGCCTTCCTGGACTTAATCATGTCTTTTGAGTTTGCTACACTGTTTTGGTGTATCGGTGTCTTTAGACACAGTTGCAGCTGTTATGGGATTGAATTTGTGAAGCACATGTTGAAGCACATTGCATCCTTAAAAGGGATAAACACCATATGATGTGTTCGTGTCAGTTGACACATTTGAACCTTACACAAGGATTTTGGAAGTTGTACCAGTGCAATATCTTAGGATGATTGAAGTATGAAAGCATCACTAGATGATTGAAGTATTGAAGTCCTTTCATGGAAGTGAAACATCTTCGGATGGTTGGCACCTACGGGTGAGTGAAGTATTGAAGTCCTTTTATGGAAGTGAAAGATCTTCGGATGATTGGCACCTACGGGTGTGTTGTGTATTGAAATCCTTAAGTGGAATTGAAGTATCTACGGATGATTGGCACCTCCGGGTGATTGAAGGAAGTAGAATACGAAGGCGTGGAAGGTGAATGTTGAGTTTCATGCCAAGGTGGAGAAATCAGAGAATAGTGAAGTTGAAGTTGTCCTAGAAATCTTGCCAAGGTGGAGAATTGTTGGATATTGGCTCGATTTTAGGAAACATCGGTGTGATTTCCTAAATCAGTTTTGACTGATTTTTAGAATTATGTTTAGACTTCTATCTAAACAAGAGTTTCCTATTCTTAGCTAGTTTAGGTTACCTAATTTGAAGTAAAGCTTGGTTTCCTAACTAAAGTAGAACTCTGGTTTCCAAGTATCACCCTATTGTAAGCCTATAAATAAAGGCCTAACCTTTAGGTTATATGTATCTACATCAACTACATCAATCTTGTCTAAACCCTTAGGTTGTAGACATCTATCTCCTCACAACGAATAGAAGTTATCTCTCCATTAGAAAGATGTAGATCCTCTTATAGCTTTAGGGCTGGGAGAGAGTTGAAGGTGAGTTGAGGAACAATAAAGTGATATAGGGGTGTTGAATGTCAATTGTGTTGTGTATTCTCTGATATATGAATAAAGTGAATTTCTGCTGCCCGTGGATGTAGGCACATTGCCGAACCACGTTAAATCTCTGTGTCTGTGTTCTATGTGCATTAGCTTCCGTTGAATGTGTAGTTTTCTGTTTCTGATGCTAGATCCTAGAATGCCTTGAGGAACAATATGAACCTCTCGGCACTACACCCTAGCTATTTTTTAAATGTTACATGGTCCACTATTTAAGAATTAAAAGCTACTGCATGCTTTAAGCTGTTTAAAGTTTCAGAGGCAATAGAAAAACCTGAGTAGAGGAAATCTTTGCCATTGTAGCTAAAGCCCTTGTCCACAAGTGTTTTACTGTAACAAAAAAGAAACAATTCATTGGTTAAGAGTCTTGAAACCAAGTAAAATAATTAAGGCCTTTGAAAGAAAGAGAAGGGATACCTTATGGCTTCAACTGTGTCTGCGTGGCCACTTGGTTCCCCAAAGGCACTGCCATAGTGAAATCTACCACATGATACCCCGGCCTTGCCACCAAGAAGCTCAATCATTTTTCCAATTGTCATTCGACTGATTCAACAAAACAGATTTTGATGAATACAATGAAAAAGATAATAATTATCCACGGATTCAAGGTTAGGACCTATCCACCAAAGTTACTTAATTCATCAGACATCAGTTGACTTAATGACAACAGATGAAATCTCATTAAGCAGAAATCCATTAGAAGGTCAGAAAATAAATCAATCATTCAAATATGCTAGGATTGTTCGTACCTTGGAAATCCGTGAGGATTCATAATCAAGTCAGGGCAAATACCACGTTCAGAAAAGGGGAAATCCTCCTGCTGAACGATGGTGCCACAAACACCTTTCTGCCCATGTCTACTGCTAAATTTGTCACCCACCTGTGCCAACAAATAAAATTGATTCACAAAATTAAAACAAATAGGTTCCAGTGATAATGATGAACCATTGAAAAGAAATTTTAGTTCCCTAAATGTAGCCATGTAAAATTACCTCCGGTCTACGGGTATGACGAATTTGGAATTTGATGCATAAATTATTGTTAACATCTGAAGAGAGTGCGACTCTGTCGATTACTGCTGTCTCACCTTTAGCCCCTTTGTATGTCTGATAGCTAGGCTTGAATTGACTAGATTCCAAAAAGAGAATATATATATATATATGAAAAAAAAAAAAAAAAAAAAACGAAGAGGTTAAGAGACGGCGAGTCCTACATCTCTTAAGCAATAATGTTAAAAATCCGAAAGGTCAATACTTACATATTTTGTGAATTATCCTTGGTATTCGTTGGGACTTCTTTATGAACATAGATGTCATAAGGCCTAATTATTTCCCCGGGAGCTGCAATCCCATCCTCATCTAATACCTATACATAAAAGACAACTATGTTTACGATCACTTTAAATAAAAATTCATTTGTATATAGCTTACTAGAGATGTATAACAGCATAAGTAGATTCAAATATCTCAAGCAGAACAACCAGTACAGGAAAGTAAACTACATGACGAGAACCAAATAAACTGTCTGTAGCAAAAGCCAAAACACAAAGATACCATGATGAGGCGCAAAGGTTGTTACTGTTGAACAGGGTTTGTGGGAATGCACATCAAGGCAAGCTTAGAAGTCAATATGCGTTTGCCATTTTTGATAATAGGAACTACGAAACCAACGCTGTACTAAAATAATTCAGACGAATTATTTAGGAAAAAGGAAGGAACTTTAACTAAGTGAGATCTCATTAAATCTCAAGTAAAGAGTGATCCAGGTTACATAGTTGAACACTGACATTTCCAACTTGAAGTGCAGAAGAGAAACAGCAATACTGTAATGCAATTCATCTTTAACTTAAAACTTTACTTGAAATTTGAAATCCATGCACTAGCTTATTTGTTAATTGAACCCGACTACACAGTTGTCTAAGTTTTTGGCATGAAGTTATTCCAAAATGATGAATGAAAAAGGAAACCTATGTCCTCCTAGGCTTCTGCCAGGAAATCTTGTCACATTCTTTCCCTGTGTTGGTGTAGACATCTGACAACTAGAAAGTTCTCATCCTAAACAAGCAAGATCAATTTCTCCCGAAGGTTGAGATCCTAGTCTTTCTAATAATGTAAGCAAGTTTGGAAAACTTTTTCTTCTCTGCAAAATCATGTTAATTTGTTGTAACATTTGAGTGAAGTTTCAAGGTTCTTTTGAAGTAAAATAAACTTGTTTCAGCAGAGCCTTTTAGTTTTAATATCAGTGACAATGCCAGAGACGATTATCAAAAGTAGATACTTATTATGTCAAAATAAGACTCTCGTTTAATACAAAATAACATGAAGGAAAAAAGGACACAATATAAATAAAGAAGAACAATCGTGATTTTGGTTTTGGGCTAAATATAAGTCGAGTAATACAATGACATACATAACCTCTAAGAAAGGAAATTCCATGCTTATTAGTTGACGCAGCAGTTGCAAAGAGTTAAGAATCAACAGCGGGAATAACAGATTAAGCTTGATAAAGCAAGGGTTTATGTTCTGAATCCACAAAAAAAATCCCTGATAAACCTAAATTTATGATTTATATAGGATGATCCGTCACCTAACATGTTTCTAACGTTAAAGTGGACAGGTAACGGACACAAATTAAACAGAAGAAACTAGATAATTACTAGCAAAGAAATAGTAATTGCTACACATGAATGGGAAGTTGGAACAATTAAAGAGTGATTCGGTTCTGCATCATTGCTTTACAATGTCCTACAAGTGTCAGTCATGTAGCTAATTTGAGAACATGTTTTTTTGAGCGAGAAGGTATTTAAAATCAATCCGTACACTCACTGCTCTTCCAAGTTGAGGGCAAGATCAGCATAGAAATTGTATAGCTTTTAAACTTAACTACCAACAAAATACAGGTATATCAAAAACAAAGCAGAGGTGAAAGGTCAAAAGATTCTTAACCTTCATCTTATGATGGTCAACACCCTTTCTGTCAGGCCTACGTATCCTGTCTTGTGTGTTATTACCATACTTCTGCAATATTGCAACACTCCTGTCCAAAGAAAAATAGATAATCAAAGAAACATCCTAACCATAAAACCCAACAGCAAACATATGTAAGCTTGCACGTAAAACTGATAGGCAAAAATCGTTTACGGTGAATAAGGTTAGTTACTTTTTCAGTACAATGCAACGGCCAAAGCCGCGATCAAGAGATGATTTGTTCATAACTATTGCATCTTCAATGTCATAACCGCTATAACTCATTACAGCAACTGTTGCATTCTGGCCAGCTCCTAATTTATCATAACCAACCTGACAATAAAAAGTATTTAGTTTCTCCATCAATCAAAGAGCATACAAAATGAACAGAAACCAACCAGTTCAATTGTTCTCGTCGTCAATAGAGGTCTTTGAGGATACACTAAAAGGTAAAGTAGTGAATCCATTCGGGACAGCTGCAAGATCAAATAAATAGAAGATTAGTTAATAAAAGATTATCATGTAATCATAACTTCAAAAGGCATTACTGTATTTGCATCCAAAACCAAAAGTATTTTGTAAAGAAATAAAAAGATCAAATAGAACCACATGATCCGTGCCAAAACCGCATAGCCTACTTGCAAGACCTAAACTCTGATTTTGCACTGAGTACAAACTTTAATTAGTATTCCTTATTAAAAACGTTTCTTAAGATAAACCAGCAGGAACTCAACCTGTACGTGCCAAGTTTTATTCAAATGCGCAGTACACGGTTGCAGTTATAACCTGTCTGCTCCCAGGGATGGAGTGAGGTAGTGATGACTAAAGAGTGTCTATTACTCTGTTACAACTTTAACTAGAGAATGCTTATGGTTGCAGTTGTGAAGATAATCATCTAGCCGTAATTGAGTAACTTCTACATATACAACCTGTTTATCTAGGACACCCTTCAAAGTAGATCATTCTCCTATGGCGCAATCAGATTGGAAGGGAAACCGACAGACAGGCTATCAGAATTCCTATGAACTTACTAAAAATTTCTCTAGGGATATGATGCAGTTTACTCTCATCTTGGAAGTCTATAAATGTGATGTGGTTGTGTTATAGTCCACCTGCATGCCACGTAAGCGTTTAACACCTCTTAGCCCTCAACTTTGACGCAAACTGCTCAGCAATGAAATCCAGTTTTAGTAACCCCTTAATATGTTTATATAATTACTCTCGAAGTCGTCTATATTTGTTTGCTCTTACATACTACAGCTGCTAAACATAATTTAAGTAAATCTGCATTGGTAGCCAAATCTCCACGATGCGGAGAAGGATCCGATGACCTCCTTAAACTACGGTTTAAGGTTGCCAGAGGAGGATTGGCCCATATAAACTTCCACAGTAACCAGTTGTGTATAAAAATTAGGGGTTAATCCTTCCTCTTCTTTTTTTATTTGATAAGTGCTCCGGATTTTATATATGACACTATTTTATACCATAAAAAGTTTGGAATCGGATTCCTCAATTAATTTTTTCGTTAAAAATATATATATATATATATATTAAAAACTACATTAATGTCTTAGATCTATTAAATAATTAAACCCCTGGAACTATGAAGGAGGTGAGGGTCGAACTAAAATACTAAGAACTAACAAGAGATAAATCTGCTACAACTACAGTCCTTCACTCTGCCAACTGAGCTAAGGTCGGTTGTTTTACTAGTTGAGAACTGAGGCACTTTAATTTTCCAAAACAAACCACAAACGGAGCATAAACATTGAGACATAAACCTAGAAATCCTGAACAGTACATTCAGAAGATATTCTGAATTTCGAAGGACGCACTTGAAACCTTGAACTACGCCCATTGTGTTCTGTGTTGAACACCTGTAGTTTTGCGTAAACTTTAACATTGGTAGGTAGAGTACTTTATATGCATGGTCATACAACTCACTGAAATCTGCAAGAGACTCTTCATAGCTCCAGGTACTAATCACATCTATGATTTATTGAACATGTAAGCTAAAACTGACTGGCAAAAAGTGTAGATACTAATAAGAACATACTAAACGAAGAGTCTGGTGTGGTATGAACAGAACTCTTACTTGGTTATAGGCAATATTGCCCATTGCTTGTTTTCCCATTGCACACTACAGAAATAATATGAATCAAGTTAGTTTAGGCAATTCCAGTATATGAAGAAAATATTATGCTCGAAACTGCAAAAGAAGTTCAGCAAACCTGATATGTATTTCTTGGTGACTGATTGTGGTGAGGAAATGGAATTAGCCCAGCACAAACACCCAAGATCGTGAAAGGTTCAATTTCTATATGAGTGATATCTTCTTTTGGTTCCCCTTCATATAAAGCAATCTAAGCAACAATTTTTCAAGTAAGCCATTACTGGTAGCTTGGGATTAACATTTTCAAGGAGAACCAAGCAAATGATAGAGTTAGAGACAAACCAATGCATTGTTCTGTTCATTAACGTCAAGATATTCGATTAGTCCTTCCCGTAGGAAGTCGTTAAATGTGCGCACTCCATCCTAAAAAGGTTTAAAAAAAACATGAGGAATCGGATAACGACAATATTGGATTTGCCTAAGCTTGAGAAAATTTTAGAATACAAACTCGCATCTCCTGCATATGGTGTTCTTTAATCCTGGATATTCCCTTGTCAGCAATGACAAGCGGACGACATACGCGACCTCCATCCGAGGCAATGTAAACACAACGCTGCAATAGATTTAAACAAGATTAGATGTACTGTTATAAGCTTAAACTGGGCATACTTGTCCTCCCATCAATTGATGTTTTGAATTCTAAATGCTGACAACATTTGACAACCACTACACAAGTTCATTAATATAGAATCACTACTCCTGCAATGACAGGATAAACAACCTACATGACACTCTTACAGTACAACCAAAGTACCTGGTTGCAATAAGAAACTTACCTGCTTATCATTCACATATACACTGACAAACTCCCCAATCTTTCCTGCTCTCCGCAACTTTCTCATGTTAGTTGCAAAACGCTGTTGCAAAACAGAAAGAAACAAGATATCAGATGTGAGCTTGAACAAAAAGTATACGAAAAGAAAAACATAACTAGGAAAACTACCTGTGGTTGCCTGTGCTTGCCAAGGATAAGCCCATTAAAAATGACCAAAAATGAGTTTGGCGTGTGAAGCTCTTCAGCGGACAACAGTTCTAAACCTTCCACACCCAAACTGTGACACTGACGCAAAACCACGGAATACAATTGAATATACACGAAATGACAAATATTACAAGAATCTACATAAGTTTCATTGCAAAGTTAAACATCAGCACCAACAAGTTTGAAATGCTCTAGGTTAAGTAACAACAGTTGCTGGGAATTTTTGACCTGTCTTTGAAAGATGTCTCTATTGAGTGACGGGATACAAAAACTAACATTTCAACCTACGAGGTTCGCTGTAACAATGTCTATTGTACTAAAGAAAAACATGATCGCACATTGGTTTTCTAAGTCAACGGACTTAGTTGAGCCGAAAGGTCCAGGCATCTGTTTTCCAATTCAATTTAGTTTGACAGTAGAGCATTGTTCAAATGATAGAATGAGCAGATTTCAAATGATAGAATGAGCAGATTTGTTGATTGACAATAGTGAAAGACAATTCCATATTGGCAGGCCTAGTTTCTTACCTAGAATTGAAATGCCTAATTGTGAGTATTATAGGTTTTGCTAGGAACAGTTGAGGTTTTACTTCTGTAATCCAATTTTTTTTTGTTCCTTTTTATTCTCATTTGGCCTTGTAATTTGGATCTTTGATTTGGAATTAATAAAATAATTGATTTAGCAAAAAAAAAAAAAAAAAAAAAAGATTGACAATAGTGTTTTGGAATCAAGTGAAGCACTTATAACCAAGATTTCTCCTTCGGAATATTAGGAAATAACATATAAGAGGGTTACTTAGGTCCAGTATAATCTTCCACGGAAAACCTTATTCTCTATACTTCCCGAGTTCAATTAATTGCTCAAAGAATCACAATAAGAAGCGGGTATGTTTTACATTTTCTTTTTCTAAAGGAGATAAGAGAACCCCTACCTAGAATGTACTACACGCACAAAGAGTTCTACTACCCCTTCGAAATGGCCTTCTCCAACTGCCGCTTTAAAAATTCAAAATTGAAAACCGTCTACATTGTTGAAACTCTCAGTGTCACAAGTTTAAAAAAATCCACAGCAAACTTTGGATTCTTGAGCATCTAATGGCTATGGATAAGTATGTTTAGAATAGAATCAAGGAAGTCAACATCTGAATTAAATTTACTGTTCCCGTTTCACACACTTCACCTTCAAAACCAGAAACTCGGTAAACAGGAATCACATGTACATAACAGGTTCTACTTAAGTTCATCCTAATTCTTACATATTATAATTCTACAGTTTATATACAACCCCACCAGTACAACCCTAAATAAGATGAAGGACTGCCTCTATCCAGTTCCTATATTGCGTAACTTAATGTTAAATCGAGAATAACGCTTAAAATGCCGGCTGAGGGAAGGTAATATTGGATGGCTCTTAACCTCTTGAATTTAAACTTTACTACTTATTTTTGGCAATTACCATTTACATACCAAGGTATAAGATATAATTTCTAATCTAGATAGGTAGATAAGTGGTAAACAAACAACTTAATGTTAAAATGACAAACCAGCAAAATCAATGGGACTTCCTCCTCATCTGTTGTAACATGAGTCATCAGGGCCAAGTTTTTAACCAGCCCACAAGCTTCCCCTTCAGGAGTATCACATGGGCAAAGCATACCCCACTGTTCCAAAATCAGCCAACAGAGAAATTTCAACACATAAAAGACTACGAAAAACACCCTAGCGAACTTGAAAGATCCACACTAAAAGTACCTCAAAATAAAAACCACATATACCTGGCTCGGCTGCAACGCCCTTGGTCCACTTACTTTTCTGGACTTCTCAAATTGTGGTGAAACTTTCGTCATATGTCCCACACTTGCGATGAAGGAAAGCCGAGCCAGAACCTATACAAGGAAGAAGTACTCTGACTTATTAATTTATACACACAAAAGAAGGAAACCACCTTAAATGAAATAGAAGCAAAAGTGAACCTGTGTCATTCCCTTCCTGTGCATTTTGAACCGTTTTAAATCCCAATTACCAGTAGAAAGGGCCCTTTCCAAGCCCTGGGTGATACTGTCTCTCGTTAAATACTACAAACAGCAGCATAGTTGAAAATTATTAGAAATCTTTGAACATAAGATTGAAACATTAACACATCAGCCATATTTATTAAGTAAACTCAAACGAAATATCTGAAAAAATTAGTACTGAAGATAAATTAAAAATATAGAGTCCTAGGGAACACCTGGCATCAGACTACACTAATAATTAAGATAGCAGTCACAAGACTTCAAAAAACTAGAATTTTATTAACTGAAGATATGAGTCATATGACCCCAAGCTTGTTGGGCCTTTTGGATATTCCTATGTCGATTAGCCAACCAATTCGCCCAGGCACCCAGTACACATTTTCAGTTCGTATTGCTAGATCATAAACTAATGAAACTCTTCGATAACAAGTTATTTAAAAGCAGGCTCATTCCAACCATATTAGACACTACGAGATCACTATCTTTAAGGATGCAGCAGAACTCAAAACCCACAAAAAGGAATGAAAGCTGACATCACATAGTACTGAGATAGGGAAACACAACTATATATGCCCACTAATAATTTTTAAGCACTGCAGCCTGGGAAAGGGATTGATAGCCTTAGCCCCTAGTTCTAGAAGATCACTCAGCGTCATGTTAGCTATATATTGAAATCCTCAAGTCCATCCTAAAGCATGAACCATAAAGGCAACATCACCCATTTCCATTCCCCTTCAAGACCAAGATCAGAGTCATCAGACCTATCAACCAAATGATCACGGCAATCGAACCACTGTATCACTAAGAACTGGTTGCTTGATATAATATAAGTAGCTTATTAAAAAAAATATTGAGGAAAACTACAGTTTAGCGGTATTCTAACTAACTAGGTTACATGAATAGAGAAGCTTGTAAATAGATTCTCACCACACATCTGCATCGCTCACCAAATTTAGAACGCAAACAAAAAAGATTAAAAATACAAAACCTTCTTCTGACAAACAGTGAAAAGATGTGTCTTTATTTAAGGCACCAAAAGAAATATGTTGCTGAAACAAGTTTCCAGCCCCATCAAAAAACAGGAGTAAGCTTACCTAAGAATAATCAAAGGACTCAACACTTACATTTGAGTTGTCAAAGCTCCTTGCCAGATTTTTCGTTAGAGCCAAATCCATTTGCTTCTTCACTTCACCATTCATTGTCTTGAATAAATCCTACCAAAATTTTAAAAAGAGCTTACAATGAAAAAAAAATTATGAAATTTATTGTCTTACTAAGTGGGACAGAGACTACATGTCATGTACCTCAAAAAGCAGAGATATCAATTGTCCAGATAACTCCAACCGCTTGTTCCCCACATAATCCTGTAAAACAAAATCGGTAAAGTGCATTTATTCTGAAACTAAACTCTGCATTTAAAAAGATGATTCAAAGACAACGACACACTAACATTCAACTTCCCAACATCTGTCTCCTTTTGTATCTGTGATCCTAACACATGCTACGAAATCGGTAAGTGCCATCTTTGTGCAATGGAGGATCATATGGATCATCCTTCTTTGTACATACTGAAAGAAATTACATGTTGTGTGGTGCACATTTGCAGGTTTAGGCATCTGGGTCTGCACACCGGAATTTGCTTAACCTCGACAACCTTCGGACACACCCGTCTCCTTACAATGGACGCACCTTTTTTAGTTGCAGATTTGTCTCCCCATATTTGAAAGTATGAGTCTATGCAATTTGAACTTAAATGGAACTATAACCAGATTCAATAGGTGCAAACTACATACTAGAAGACAAACATAAATTAACAGCCTAATCCGCAAAAAGAGAATACAGAAATTAGCTAGTTTATACAAATCCCTTAATTCAATTTACCTTGTCATCTATAGCATCCTTATTCAAAATCGCATCCATCATGCGTCTCAACATTACAGCAGCATATATACATTTTGGACGGAAATTCTGTTCACGAACCTTGGAAGATAAAAGAAGGATACAGTGATTAGCACAACTGAGCAAATAAGAAAATCTTAAGAAACGTATAAAAGACTTACAGGAACATTAGCAAGAAAAACATCACGCAGAATACTCAGAGCTCTTCCTTCCTGTCACATAAGAATAAGTCAGTAACTACATAAGGCCTATATCACTTATCCAGTGGAATAGATGTCTACAGAGAAAAAGGTAAGATAATAAAGAGACAGTGAAAAAAGGAGACTTTACCTGATTCACATTCGAAAATGCGAACTTCTTGACCTGCAAGCATAATTTGTACAAGTATAAGACGGCGGAATAAGCCAAGAGACAGCAAACAAACACAGCATGCAAAGTATCAAACGATGAACCTATCCACATGAAAGGATAGCATCTTTTTTAAGATTAGCTTCCAACTGAAGGTTTAATGGTTGAAGTAATTTCATAAACCCTAATTATAAACTACAGGAAAGTATACCTTATTATCAAGATACTCCAGAGCCTGTTGTTGATTAAATATATTCTCTGTTGCACATTCCTAAGAGGGAAGCAAACAGTACCATTAATAGGAATAACAAAAAAAGATGAAAGATATGCATCATGGAATATTGAAGTCTACGCGCATGGGATGCGGAATTAGAGTGGCAAGAGAAATAAACAACCAACTTAGAAAATAAAAGCTGAAATCAAACTACCCAGGCTAGAAGCAATCATATCTACCAAAAGTAGGCAATTACCATCTTATATTGCTTAACTGGCTAATACCTTACTGGAACAGCTGGTATAAACTTCCTTCCTCTGATTAATGGCTGGTGATGTACAGAAATCGAAAATAAGGCAAATCCTCACCTTTAATTGGTGGTTCATAAAATTCAACAGGGTCTCACTGTAGGTATTTTTAGCTAGATATACTGGTTGTCAAATAGATTTACTTTGTGAGGACGAATGACCTAAAACCCCAGTTCAGAGTTTAATGCAGGATCAGTGTTCCATGTTCATCAAACATTAGTGTGATAACACTTTCGAATGCGAAACTACTATAAAAAAATAGGTGCATCCCACCTTGAGATGGTGTTTCATAGGATTCAACAGGGTCTCATTGTACGAATTATTAGCTAGTTATGCTGGTAGTCAAATAGGATTACTTTGTGAGGACCAATGACCTAAAAGTCCGAGTCCACCACACATTAGTATGACTGCAACTGTGAAATTGTGATTTTAGGAATTATTAGCTAAAAATGACCACCACATTAACACATCCTTGTCAGCCATATAATGACATGGGCAAGGGTGCTGGTGTCTGACACAGTGAGTTAAAAGAAGTAAAAACACGGACACGGTCATAAACTTATGTGTACTTGTGTCAGTAAAAATCCACTTCAGATAACATTTGCCGAACTTCGATTTGATGGCCTCTTAGTCTCACACGGCCCGACCAACAAAGTGCACTTAAAAATAATAAACAATACTTTACTAAATACTTAAAGTATACTTAATCTCGACTTGCACTTATGATTGAGTACTCCTTAACTCCAAATTTCACTTCTCAACCATCGGTATAACTACTCTAAAATAAAGGACAACTATGCATCTGCTCCATATGATTGCAAATCTATAGTACTGCTGTCAATGCATAAAGCATAACTAATTTTGCAGCATCAACTCTAATAACGAGAAAGAATCTCTGTCACCTATGAGCAAGTCCTAACATAATGATCAAAGCAACCAAAGACCATTACACATTTTTATCTTCAAAGAATATATACCTGAATCGACGGAAGAAGTAAAGCTGCATATCGAGGGTCTCTTCCAACCATCTGTACTACCTCTTGATCACTCTCAATTCCCATAGCCTTCATGACCACCATGATAGGAACCTATACAAAGCAACAAAACCAGTGAAAATCATCCAACCCAAACTCTTTCTCAGTAGTGCGGTAGCCATATATGATAAAAATACTAATAACTATGTTACAGCACCGGCTTAGGAAAAGCATTCAGTTGTAAGAAAATTTTCTCTTTGTCCATGAGAATAACTGTCTTGCTCTTTGTCGCCTCTGTGCTGCTGGTTACAGATGCGACTAAACTGATCATGCACAAATACAATTACAAGGAAAGATTAGAAGTAAAATCAAATAGTTGAGTGGCAGAAGATATTTAGACATTATGCATAAACGTACATAAATAAAATAACATGATCAATATACAAGAAGAAAAAAAACTAACATAACTGATCAATATATTACAAAATTGATCTGAATTGATAAAGAAGGAACAACACTAATTACAAAATACTTACTGTCCTTTCTTGTCGGTCTCTATGATTATTCTGTTCTTTGAAAGTTGCTCTTGTATTAAGATCACCTACAAACGAGCAGTTTATTCATCTATACTGCAGCTTTTTACGAATTTAAATGAGAGTGACATTCTAACAATCATAATATTACCTTCTCAGTTCCTTTAACAATAAAATAGCCTCCGGGGTCGAGGGGACACTCGCCTACAATAAACAATTAAGATATTGAGCATATTTCTGCTAACAAATACGTATATTAAGAAAATTACACATATGTTGTAACAAACCCAGCCTGGCAAGTTCCGCTTCATCCTTTCCGGTCAAAACACAACGGCAACTACGTAGCATAACAGGCATTCGTCCGATAATAACATTTATCTGCAGCAACAAAATTATTATATAGCCTAACTACACATATCAATGTCTAAAAAATAAAGTAATTTAACTCGAACCTTTTGCTTTATTTCTCTCTTTTCTTTCATTCCTTTGGTGTAGGTTATATCCACTAGTATAGGAGCTGCATACCTGCAGGTAAAATACAGTTGGCATAGGGTTACAGATTACCAGATCATCATAAAATTTACATATTAACACTGAAACATTCAATTGAAGTGAGTGAATGAATAATGGTGAAACTGGTAATGCAGTCTCAAAATTTTAGTAGATCGATAGACACTTATACTGTTTCGGATGGACACTTCTACATGGCCCTGGGTGTGCAATTTGATTATAGTTTACTTTTGTATTTTTCATGTTCACATGCGCTTGATTTATAGGAAATACTTTATCAGATTTCAGCCTTTGTCAAATTGGCGTACTTGTTCCCTTAACTATGCTTAGTTGAGGTACCTACTAGAACAATTTCGGTATTACTAAAAAGTAAAATAACAACAGAAACTGCATATATATATATCGATAAAGAAAACATACGTTGTGTCTGATAGGCGGCATCTGTGAGGTGTGAGGTTATCAACAGAATGATCTATTTCAATCGAGGGGTCTCCTATTTTAACATTAGTGTACCTGCAATCCATAAACAATCAGTTCTCAACATTTTCTTATCATCGAATACACAAAGATTAACATATGAAGATGATAACATCAAGACGAGCAATAGATATAATTACCTAATGTAAGTTTCAGGATCGATACTGGATTGAATAAGAGAGTTAGCACGGATAATTTTCTTGATTTCAGTATTAACAAAATAATTGTACGAATCCAAATGTTGTTTCACCAATCCCCTAACCTATCATAGAAAAGAAAAAGAAGTCACATAAGTTGAATTAACAAATGCGAAACTCCAACAAAAATAAAATGGTATTACCTTAAGAAATTCAGGAAGAAGTTGGAATTTGTCTACGGCTTTTTTTATGGGGGAAGCAAGAAATTGTTTATCAATCTGAAGACTGCACAAACAAAAATATGAATTAAAAACCAATGGAAACTTAAATGGAATCTGAAAGAAGTAAGAATATAAACCCTGGTATTCATACTTATTAGGGACTTCCATAGTTGAGGACTATTCCGTGTTTATGATTACTTCGTTTACCGGAACGCAAAGAGAATAACCCTCTCACCGATCAAAAGACAGAAGAAGCCTCTTCAACTAGGCAGACTACTAACTAAAACCCACAAATGAGCACAGAAGAGAAAACTAAAACCCTAAGGGCATGTTTGGTTGTCGGTATGTTAAAGACTTGCTGCCAAGCTAAGGCTACTTAAATTGGGCTTGGAATTGGATGGGTATACATACTATCACTAGCCACTAGGGTTGAGTTTTTTATGGAATGATTCTTTGGGGACTTTGGTGGGGGGACTATTATTCATTTTTTAGGTGACATTAGAAGTAATCCTAAGTCACCCTTTATCCAAATATTTAAGTTAATACCAAACTTACCCTTCTTAGTTAAATAAGTTAGCGTAATTATTAGTTAGTGTAATGATTAATTAAATAGTTAAGTTAATTTGTAATTAGCGAGGTTAGATTAATTAGTCGGGTGTTTTTAGAAGAATAAGTTTTGAGAAGAAGGGGGTTTTGGTTTTTTTTTTTCTTCTTTTTTTCTAAGATGGATGATTTCGAAATGAGGGTTTTGGGTAAGTTGGTATACTTCAAATTTAGTTTATCTTGCTTGAATTGGCCAAAACTTTCGAAAAATAAAAATTTTATAAACTGATTGTGGCTATGACAGTAGAGTTCGGCTACAAAATCCGAAGAACAGGTAGCCGAACTCTTCTGCTAGTGTAGTTCGGCTAATGGTTCCGAAGACACAGGTGACCGAACTCAGCTTGAATGGAGTTTTTGCTTTCAGAGAAGAGTTCGGTTAGGACAAAAAATTGTGACGTAACCGAACTAACGGTTCGGCTAGGATTATTATTTTTGCGACGTAACCGAACTAAAAGTTCCGCTTGGAATTTTTTTTGCGACGTAACCGAACTTTATGTTTGCGCCATAACCGAACTAAAAGTTCGTCTAGGAAAAAAAACTGCGACGTAACTGAACTTTTCTCTGAAAGCAAAAACTCCACCAAAACTAAGTTCGGCAATCTGTGCATATTGCGAAATAGCCGAACTTTCCTTCATGTTCTTCGTTTCCATCAGGTTCGGCTAGTTCGACAAAAAATTTCCAAAAACTCCTAGCCGAAGTTCTCTCTGCAAGTTCCATTTTCAACTCATTTTGATGATTACTTCTCATTTTTTTCAACCAAAAACGAATGAAAAGTAATGGGTTTGTTATAATTTTGATTTTGGTTTTGTTTTTGCTAATGATTTAAATTAAGCTATATATAGAGGTGGCGGCGGTGGTGGTAGCGAAGGTGGTGGTGAGCGGCGGTGGTGATGGGAGGAGGTGGTTATTAAGTTGGTTTTCAATGGAATTAGGTTAAGGGTAGATTAGTCATTTCCACACTTTAAGACACCCCTTATAATTATAGGGTAGATATTCTTATCACATAATAGTCCCCCACCAAAAGAGAGTAGTCCCCAAAAAATCGTTCTTTTTATGCTACCCACATCCGGTCCATTTAAACAGCGGGGTGCTAAATTTTCATGGGTATCGGGTCCATCACCCAAACGTCTAACATTCATGTGTAAACGGATTGGATGAGACAAGATTTGTATTAAAAGTTCAATTCAAGTGAGTAAGAAACCGGTAACTAGTTCAGTTGGTCATTTCAGTTCCTCAAAGGTTTGATGCGCTCAAGGAGATCTCAGGTTTCGAGTCTCTGATGGAGAAATATTACAGAATTTGACACTCTGATGGAGCATTACTGCAGAAAGTTAGATCGCCCCCTATCCGTTTCGGCTCCCTTGCCTGGTTCCTCATGAGGATCGTTGGTAATCTAGCACAACAACTTGTTCAACTAATTTAGTACGTTGTTGGAGCCTCTACACTAGTAGCATGTAAAACTAAAATATCCCTACTAGGTAAACTCTCTTCGCCTCTATACTAGTAGCATGTAAATCTAAAACTCTCTTTGCCTCTGTACTAGTAGAACGTAAAACTAAAATTTACATAGATAAATAGTATGAGTAGTATACTGCTGGGCATAAATTACACCTTGCATAATTCAATATTTATACTCTTTGTCTAACGGGTCTGAGTATCCAATAAAATTTCAGACATGTGCATGTACGCAATCCAATATTTGGCGGATGTTCAAAAACGAATGCATGTCCAATTGACTCATGAGCGGGTTGGGTGTCCACCCGCCAAATTGGGGGTGGATTCGGTCATGGAGGGATGGACTACCCATGCTCCCCCTAACTATCACCACATATGTTACTAAGGTAGTAGACTTGGGAAAGGTTGGTCGGGTTTCAACTTAATCCGAGCTCAGGCTCGCTGATAGGATATAACGAAAACTTGTTCAACTAATGTAGTACTCTTTAGAGCCTCTGTACTAATAGCATGTAAAACTAAAATATCCTTACTAAGTAAACTCTCTTCGCATCTATACTAGTAGCATGTAAAACTAAAATTTACATAGATAACTAGCTAGTATGAGTAGTATACTATTGTGCATAAGTTATACCTTGCATGATTCAATACTCTTAACTTTTTGGTGTGGGTATCCAATAAATTTTTATACATATGCATGTACACAATCCAATATTTAGTGGATATTCAAGAATGAATGCATGTCCAATCGACCCATGAGCGGGTTAGGTGTCCACCCGCCAAATTGGAGGTGGATTCAGTCATATTGGCGAATGGACCACCCATGCTCCCCTTAACTATCACCACATATGTAACTAGGTTAGTATGGTGTGACTTGGGAAAGGTTGGTCGAGTTTAAGCTTAATCTGAGCCCAATAAAGCTTGGGTTTTACAGATTAGGATTAAGTTCTTGATAAAATATGACAAGAAACAATAATTTGTTTCCATTTTTTGTCACAAGTCATCACTTAAAATATATGGATTTTTTAAGCAAACAAGTTTTTTCTCTATACTTATTTTCATCACAAAACAAGACTTGTTATAAGTAAAGAATATTACCCTTCCAAGTTACACTGGCTGTCGGGCATGATTTAAGAGAATATTGAAAAAATATTCTCCATTTTGCTCACTATCGATGGTGGTACAATAAAGTTTGGAGTGAGTTTAGTGAAATTGTTGAGGTTATTATTGGTGGATATATTATGAGAAATTCTCAACTCCATTCAGCCGAAAAAAATTAGTCAGATGATGGACCAATGTAGTTTAATAGATTTAAGAGCTCATGGGATGAGATTTACCTGGAACAACAAAAGAATTAACATCGCCAATATAAAAGAGAAGTTGGATCGTTCCATGGTGAACCCTCGCTGGTGCTACATGTACATTAGTTACCGAACTTTAATTCTAATTATATGGTTTAATTATTTGATCTTGAGCCAAAAAGAAAGTTCAAAATCAAACCTTTTAGATTTAAAAGTATATGGTCTAATGATCATTGGAATCTTAATATAATAAAGAAAAGTTGGATTTCAACTAGAATTGATAATAGCTATTATTATTTTGATAATGTTTTTAGAATGAGGATGTTCTTAGAGGTGAATCTTAAAATGAGGATGTTCTTAGAGAAACGTCTATGTAATGAGTGTTAAAAAAGTCGTGGCTGGCCAAGTTCCCATGGAGTGACAGCTCACTTGGCCAAGGTCCAAAAAAAATCGTGGCAAGTCTTTCAGGGGAGATGGCGTTAGCTGGCCTAAGAGGGTTTGAGCGTAGCATGTGAGCTACGCATTTGGCCAAGATTTGGACAAGTTATACACACGTGGCAGGCTAGGTCATAACTAGCCAAGATGTGATTGACTATGCCATGGACTTGGCATATTGCTTTGGGATGATTCCAACTAAGCCATTAGTACATTCCTATCTTAGCCGAAGCGCTATGAGCTGCAATAGCCGTATTATGACCTTAGCCATAGCTAGCTAAGGTATTATGGGATATGTAGCTAGTATATGATATGGGCTTGGCTATGCATATCCAATGTGCCGAAATCCTCACGCCATTAATCATGATTTGATTATCACATGGCTATAATATACGGTTTGAGTTTATATCGATGTGATAGGTTTGATTTGAAGCATAATGTTATTTTAATACAAATTTGAATATGATAGTGTCAATATGTCAAGGAACTTAGCCATGGGAGTTTGCGACTTGAGACGATACTCGATATAACTTTAGTTTCAATCTCTTCTCTCGTGGTGGGATTTGATTTGGAGAGTTTAATTTCAATCTCAGATTTCTTCATCTTAATAAAAAAAAACTTCATCTTGATTTCTTATCCGATTCTCACCAACTCAAATCTGATTATTTCTTCATATCAGTCTTCTTCATCAAATTTCTTCATCTGATTATACTTTAACTAAACAATCAGATTTATTTGGAAAGATTTACTCACTGATCGAATTTCTCTCACTTCAGAAGTAAACCCTCTAACCTCCTCTATTTTTTCCCCAATTTGATTCGATTTTTTTCTTTTATCTCAATATTTTTTGTTTTCTTTTAGGCAAATCACAAATTTGATGCATTAGAAGCAAGGATTTCGATGCTTGAATCTCTTAAATTTCATAAAAAGGAATCAGCTCAGGTAAGATTTTATGCAAGTTTTTTATTAAATTAGGTGAATTTAGAAACTCAAGTTTTTTTTTGGGTTGGCAAAGTTTACTCAATTTGTGAGTTAAGTAATTTCAGCCTTCAATTGATTGTATATATATTAGATTTCATTTTGTATTGAGGTTTCATATGCGTGTGCAATGTTATGCAATTTTTCAGTCAAGCATTAAATGAATTTCTACTTGGGTGGTTGAGTTTTAGATATTCATAGCAAGTTTGGCATGACATTTTTTATTTGGAATATGTTTGAAGACTGACTACATCGTTATAAGATAGATAACTTGAAATGCATTTTGGTAATAATAGATTGGATACTATGTGTTTCCTTTAAAAGACTGAAATAGCCTATAGAATTGAAAAGTTTAAAACCTTACTCATTTTTGAAAGAGGAACCTTACTATCATGATAGAATTGTAGGTAGGCACCATGAAAGTACGAGGGTACCCAAATATACCTCAATCTAAAACTTTTCCACATATAAGTCCTTTCTCCAAAAGTGATTGTCTATGGACTGAGTCAAGACAATACAACGAATTGGTTCACACTTTGTGTGATCGTCTATGGATACGAGATCGAGACAATACGACGACAACGTAACTTGTGTGATTGACTATGGATACAAGATCGAAACAATACAACAACGAAGTATGATTACTTGATAATACGTTCGGACTTAACCAAACACTATAGGATTGCTATCATGTAATTAGGAATTAACATTTGTGTATTTTACTTCTAATTATAATAAAAACAATTATAAATGCGGAAATAGAAAAGTGAAAGACACAGCAAGATTTTGTTAACGAGGAAACCGTAAATGTAGAAAAACCCAGGGACCTTGTCCAGAATTGAATTCTCTCAGAATTAAGCCGCTATACAAAATCTAAACTAACTTTGTATAGTTGAGACTAAGCAACTAAACCTATAGTTAACCTAATTCCCCCAGTATCCCCGTGCCTCCAAATTGTAACAAGTCATGCACTTGGAACAATTCCTTTGGTTCGTATTCCAAACAGTAAAGGAACAACAAATCTGTTCGGTAACAACTCTTTTCAAACAACGTGATATGAGTTTGACAAAAGGCTCTTCCGTTTATCCCAATAAACTCCTTTGTCGGGTTCTTAGATCAATCCATTCAACAACTACCAAAGTTATTGTTTAGACTAATGCAATCAATACTATAAATCACAAAGAAATGTATTGATGCCGATTTACAAAACTAGTCAATCCAATCTATCAAAAGATAAACCAATTATAGTTGGATCCCCAGCCGATCAAGTTTTGTGCACACCAAAGATTATGAACTCAAATAAGAAATCTTTTTTGTCTTCAAATCTTCTTAAATCTTCAATAAACACCTGCACACAAACAACTTGAATCTTTTGTGATCAATCACACACATAATGGAGTCTGTTAACGATGTATTATTACAATACTTCTTTAGATATACAAATAGTCTAAAGATCCCCGTCAATACTTCGATCTAGTTTGAGTGAATCTTATATCAGAAGAGAAGATTCTCAAGCATAAACAAACTAGGTGCAATCAAAGTTCAACAACCGTTAGTCAATCAAATCAATCGAAAACTAATAATAAACTACAATTATCTAGTTTTCCACCGACGGTACTCGTAGAGCTTCTCAATCCCAAATAAGTCTTTAAAACAAGCGGTCGTAAGATATTTCGCCTAATTAGGTTACTTTCCTCTCCGAATAGACGGATCCACCAATAACAATATAAATAGGTAGTTTTTCTGGCTCTGAGGATTAGTTTGCTCGAAATTCAAACTTCGATATTTATAGACCAAGGAAGTTTGGACACCAAGGAATTTCCAAAACCGACTCTCAAAGATATGCAATAAATGCCCAAATCGGTTTTCATAATTCCTGGAAATGCTCTTTCCAAATATTGACCGAAATCTTAGTAGAAAATCTCCAATTAGTAAATGCACATCACCAATTTTTATTTTCTAAAGATATGCATTTAATTGCTGGAAATTAAAAGCATATAAAACTAAAAACCTTAATTAAAAGATTAAAGCAGTGTTACGAGTTGTCGGGTAGACAAAAAGCAGTGTTAGGTTTTCGGTAAGCAGGGCATGCTCAGGATTTCCTCCTCGCTATTCCAATTGAAAGCCTTGGGCAGAAGATGTCACCTGTGGAGTACCGTACCATCCTTAAATACAGATTGATGATCCCCTTATACCCATCAGACTCTCGGTGTCCTGCTTGTATCGCTGGGTGTTTGGATGCTTATGGGGAACATGCAGTTCATTGTAAGGTGGACCTTGGTTTTAAACATAGACATGATCATGTGAGGGACATTTTGTATGATATACTATGGAGAACCGGTATTTTTTCGAAGAAAGAAGCTTCTGTCAACTTTTTGACTGATCCACTTGAGGGGAGATCGATGCTTAGGCCGGCGAATGTTTTAATTTTTGGGTGGGCTAACGGAAAACACGCATGTGTTGATCTTACTTGGGTTTCTCCGTTAGTAGGAATCGGACATGGCACGTTTACAGTCGGGCAAGCGGAGCTAAGGGCTGCCTCAGGTAAGATAACGAAACATGAGAAAGTGTGTCATGACAATGGGCATGCCTTTATCCCCTTCACTTTTGATACATTTGGTTTTTTAGCTCCAGAGGCAGTTGGACTCCTCAAAAGAGTCCAAAAAGTCATGCACAATAATGTTATGACTCCTGGGTCGAGAGAGTTTGTTTTTCATAGGTTAGAATTTGCAATTCAAAAGGGGATTGCGGCGCAGCTTGTTGCGCGTTTGCCTATTTCCTCGATGTAATTCTTAATATAACCTTCCTTGATTTTTTTTTTATTAAAAGATTCTCAATTTATTTCGATCCGGAATTCTCCTTTAGTTATTAAGGAATATCTTTGAAAAATAATAGATAAGAATTACTACACATGTTTAAAGAATGTCGACATCTTTACTTTGTAAATCCTTTTTCATATTTACAATCTTGGAACCGATTTGCCACACTTCCAAATGAGTTTAGAATTGGTTCATCTGATTTCCAAGAACTATGTGATTGATCAAAAACATCCAATCACCATTCATGGATTTAACGGTTCTACCAAACACAAAGTTCGGTTCTACCTCCAAGTGGCTACGAGGATCGGTCACACTAGTTTCCGTAAAATGTCTAAGTACCAGGATCGGTTACCACTTATTTATGGTACTTACTTGTGATCGTTTGCATGAGTTATTGGATCAGTTACACCAATTACTAAAACTTGTTAACCTACTACAAGGATCGATTACACATCTTGTGATTAGTCCCACCAAGTTCTAGGATCGGTTACCCAATGACTAGGAATGGTCACACCAATTACAAATAAGGATCATACCATCTCAGGTGATTACTTACGATTGGTTTCACTAATAAAAGTCATACTGATACATAAGTCAGGCATTGTGAATAGTTTTACCAAGATACATAAACAAGCTATGAGCGGTTATACTAAACACACATATTGGTAATCCAAAGATTTGCAATGAATAACAATACCAATAAGCCTAGTGACATCCCTTTCGATTCACAAAACAAGTTTATGAATTGTACTTCCTTTAAATGGATGTAAAACATTGTTTCCTAAGACGAAATCTTCACTCATACCCATACATAATCACAATAGCATTCATACGATTATGTCGATGTATTATATATGAAGTTCAAAAGATAGGCGTTATACTTCGCATTATAATTCCTTAATACTATGTCTAACTAGAGTATAATCATTCACAGCTTCGCATTTATGTTTTCAATATAGCACGACTTGAAAGATACGTTAGGAATGAAATAGTTCAAGTCAAAATATTATTAACCTTAAGAGGAAGGATTAAGGGTGCACGTGGTACGGTTCGGCTCGGTTCTTGCCGAGGCTGAGTACCTGTACCTCCCTAGGCTCGGTGCCAAAATTTTGGACATGTACCTTGTACCTCGGTTCCGGTACCAATCGGTACTTTCTGTCAGAATTTCAGACAGATTTTCCTGTCATTTTTCCAGACACATTAAGTACCTGTTTTACCTATTCTTCAATATATTAAGCAATATCTCAATCAAAGAACAAAGTAACAAACACACATACTGACCAAGGTCTTCAAAATCTGGGAAAAAAACAACAAGTAGCAGTAGAAAACAAACAACCCAAGTCTTGAAAATGTGAAAAAAGAACAAGTAGCAGTATCACATAAACACACACACTGACCAACACAAAACTGTCTTAACCAACACAAACAATGCACTGGTGGTGGCATTATCAAGTAGCAGTATCAATGACTAGACAGTGGAGGCAATGATAAATGCAAAGTCTTGAGTCTTGATCTTCTATTCCGTGGCAGCAGCACTTGTGGTGGCATTATTGTTGATAGGACCAAGTAATGCTGCAAAAACAACCATAGTAAGCAACCATTATTGTTGCAGGGACTGAATGATACAAAGCGAAGAAGAAGTTTTAGTAAGCAACCATAGTAAATATCTATCACAAAAGCATCATTTCACCTTATTGTTTCAAGAAACTAACCGCCGGCACTAAACCGCGAGTAGACCCGATTACTTCTCTCTTTTTTCTTCCTCCTTGGCTTGTACAGCAGCTTCGCAAGCACCTGAAAAGCTCAAGAAAAAAAAATCATTTCACAGAAATATATATATTTACAAAATAAGGAAGTAAGTACCGTTGTTATAACAAAGCTACACAAAAATAACAACTACCTTAGCCAAGAGTATATCTAAGAATAAGACATTCCACAAGGGACAGAGATTCAAACATACAACTGGATAGAAATTTTACTCATTCATAATAGTGTTGCTTTTATAGTTCATGCTATGTTCAGTATCATTCATTTTTAACTTCTAATACAATGAAGTAGAAAACATAATACATCTAATCGAACATTACTATAGCAGTTTGCAAAAACTATTCATTAGTTGACGATGACCAACATTACCCTCAAAATAAAGTACTTATGCATAGACGCGTTGATTGTTTATCATTCAAATTTCACTTTAGAACTTCATCAAACACAAAACATGCACCATATGTCTATAAGCTCAAACCCAATTTTTTGAAGAACACAAAAATTTATTTAATTCACAAACTAAAACGATGATCAGTAAATACAATTTTAAAACCAAATTCAAAGTCTGGGTTTCATATGAACTAAAAAATAATGAAAAATCAAAAGATTAAGGAGATAGAATTCTTACCAGTTTGGTGGAAATGCAATCCAATCCAAATCAATCAACTCTTGTAGAGAAGGAAGAAATCTTTTTGATATCTTAATTACAAATTTGATCTAATATCAAGGAAGGTAGAATTATTATATAGAATAAAAATAATGAAAAATGTATCACCGCTCACCAGTAATTAATTTGGTAAACAATACAAATTAACACTACTTCAAAAGAATCAAAACCCTAGGTTCCAAAAATCGAAATAAGAGATTCAACACTTACCCTTGGTTAACAATTTCTCCTTATTCTTCTGGATCGAGAGGTGTAATTGGTAAGTAAATCAAGTTCGTGGAATTCTTCTAATGGAGAAGAGAAGAATCAGAAGAAATCTAATGGAGTTCTTCTCCTTCTGAGAGAGAGAGGAGACGGAAAAAAAAAAAAAAAAAAAACCAAAACCCTAGCCCTATCTTTCTATTATATACCACCCTTTAATCTAATGGCTATTATTGATTTATTACCCCTAAATCTAACGACTATTACTACTCGGTACATTCGGTCTGGGACGGCACGTGATTTGTATTGGACCATGTACCTGTACCCCCCAGAGGTCGGTTCCTATTTTTTGGAATGGTACCTGTACCCCCTTCCTCGGTTCGGTACAAAACTAGGTACGGTTCCGGGACAGTCCGCCGGTCCGGCTCGGTTCCTGTGCACTTTTAGGAAGGATGATGTCGTCGTTGTAGCTCTTTAATTCTTCACATTCTTCAAGTCTTCGAGTAATACTTGTATGTCTCATATCCTAATAAATTTCTAGCTAACATATACGAAGTTGACTCTAGTAAATAATCAAGTGACTCTTTAAATGAGTTTTAGTTCACTAAAATATGACAACCGAACTTGACATACCAATGCTTGGTAGGTTCAACCGAGTTATGCTCTAACACACCACTTATTTATTTTTTTCCATATTTTGTATAGTTGAACTTATTGGGAGTGTTTAAAACTACTTCTACCGGTTTAAGTAATTTTGGGTGTGTGTAGATGAAAAGTGAGTTTAAACCTTCAACAAATGTGATGCACGATGAGCACTTTGATTCGAGAGATAATCTATACAATTCTGGCCTAAACCGAAGACACGGCAGTTCCAGTTTGTTTCGGTCACAGGTGAAGGATGTGAGGTTGATCTTAGGGAGGGAAGCGAAGAAGGTGTTGAGAGTATGAAGGTGAAGGTGAAGGCTATTTGATGACTTGTTAACAGAAGGTTGAGCAGGCTAGCAAATGCTGCAGGCAGGCTCTGGGTGTTGAATATGATTAACACTTGGTTTTCTGTGTTGTTCAAACTTATGTTTTTGGAAATAGGGAGGAGAACCTATTTATACAAGTCATTAAGCCTTCTTCACGTCTCTCGTGGGAAGTGGAGGAAGTAGAGTGAGGGAAGAGTGGAGTTGTGTGTGAGTGTCACACGATCAGAACTGCCCACTTCTCCCATCTTGACTTAACCTCCCATGTCTTCCTAACACGTTCTTGTGATGGCGCGTTGCACGCTGCACGCTGTAAACCGCCAGACCAATACCCTAGTTTATATCCCCCAGTTATGACGTGATTAATGTCTCGAGTGTGTGGATTGCGGGACCCACAGAAAATAGTGCAGGGTGAACCATGAACTTGGTATAACATCGCATGCAGCCATCTTCAGGTAACCGTTTGGAGGTTGTATAGACAGGCCATGCTTTGGTCGGTTACCTTGTGAAGAAGAGTGACGGATGGTGGTCATAGTGATACCTTGTTTGCTGGTTGATTCGCACCCTAAGCCATTCGTCCAAGCTTGCAAAGCTGGACGGACGAGATAAATCGTAGCCTTGCTTGCGGCCGTTGGATGGGAGGCGCGCATGCTGCCTCTTTCGGCCCAAACGTTTGCATGCTTAGAGAGTTCCAATGGAGGAACCGATCATCCCTGCATGGAGGTAGTACAATGGTGTTCACGCCCATGCCTGCTTGACTCGCAAAGATTTAATCTAAACCACTCGACTCAGGCGGCAAAGACGAGTGGTCGAGATTAGAATTTATGGAGGGGCCGTGACATGTCACCTTTGGGCGCGCATACCGAGGAGCTTGATCACCGCCGGTCTTGGACGATCAGCTAGACGTGAAGCCGGGCCCACGGTGGTCATGCTAGCATGTTCGGTTCCTTCTAAGTCTCCATCTTGGCCTTTCGTCCAAGCCTGCGAAGATGGACGCTCGAGATGTTTTTGCGCCGCAAACCCAAATTAGGGCTTTGGACCGGCCACTTTGGGCGATCGGTTTTGGGTTGCGCGCGACTATTTTGGGGAGACCGACCATGTATGCAACATCTTGGGTCGACGTTGAGCATGTACATGCTTGCTCTATGACCCTGGGCGCAATCTAAGCCATCCAACTATGCCGGCGAAGTCGGATGGTCGTGATCGTTTTGGATCTTCTCAACCTGCATAAGGCGTTAATCTAGCCTTGTTTGGGCAATCGTTTCTTGCACCACGGCTTGCCTATGAGGGAGTCGGTCATGTAGGTAGAAAGTGGGCCCTCCAATGGTGTACCATCACTTCACTACTTGTTTTAGGGTATAATCTAAGCCGTCCAACTATGCCGGTGAAGTTGGACGCTCACGATTAAAAGAAACCCTAGCCGTGCGTCATGCTCACTTTGAGCGCACGTTTTGGAAGGACCAACCGTAGTTGGTCTTGACAGTTTGGTCATGTGTGAAGGTGGATCCGAGGTGATCATGGTATCATGCTCAGGACCCCCTGAATCTATATCTACACCCTCCATCTATGCCTGCAAAGTTGGATAGATGAGATATATTTTTGGGTTTGTTTTCAGCAAGTGAGACTAACATGGGAAGTCTTGCATGCGTTCAACGGGGCTAGTATAACCTTCCGTCAGGTAGCCTACGGGTGTTTGCACGTCGAACACAAGGCTTTAATTAAAGCATTAATAGTAATGTTGTATACCTACAGAAAACCGGGATGGTTGCCACATGCTCCGTCGGGATGGTTGCCACATGCTCCGTTCTGGGTATGATTTAATTCTCAGGGATGGTTGCACATGCTCCAATGAATTAATATGGCGAGAAGTATTCATCGCCCGAAGGCTTTATCCTTTGCAGGACGTCAGCTTACAAAAATTGGCTTTTTACAATTTTAGCCTTTAAATAGAAATCCACCATCAACATTAAGTCCCCTGCCTAGCATGCAATGGTTACACTATTGTAGGGTAGGCATGAGATGGTGACAAATATACGTAAAATAAATAAAGGTAACTAACCTTGGAAGGCAGCCGCTAGTGATTGTCCATGTGGATGTACCGTCGCAAGCATGAAATCTTGGGTGGGCCGGTTTCCCTTCTTGGTTTTTTGGAAGCAAAAAGGAATCCTTTTCTAATCAGGATTCTTCAAATTTTTCCTATAAAAGGGAGAACCCTTTTTCCGTTTTTTCTTCACGATTTTTTTCTTTTCTCGAGTGGACGTCCAGCTCTCCCCCGCGCCGCCGTCACTCCAGCCGCCAGAGTTCACCGTCACCGTTGCTGGTTTTTGTCGCCGCCGACGCCGTTTGTCAGGTAGGTGCAATTTTTTTTTTTTTTTTTTTTTTTTTTGCAAACCCTAATTATTTAGTTAGAGTTTCTTTTGCATTTTGAGAGGATTGTAGGTGCAGCAAAACATACCATGATTAATTCCTTTACCGCCTGTTAGGGTTGCGTAGTAAAAGAAATCATGAACATGTCGTTTGTTCCCTTTATCCTTGCATGTCAAAACCCAGGTTGTAGCTTGGTAGAACCGCCGTCTTGAACTTGTAGACATGATAACCAACTGTAGAAAAATATGTTGACATGTTGGCTTAGCTTTAGGGATACGCATGCGAACTTTAGTGCCCGCCTGCGTGATTTTGAGGTACTCTTGCGCTTGCGTTTACCGAAATTACTGTAGAATCTTCATACAAACTTGGATTTCGACGTTCCGCATATGTAACTTCAAGCCCATAAAATTTCTAAGCTTTAACAAAGAAGATTTTTGTATTTTGAGCGTGTTTAGGGGATAAAAACCTCGAAATAGTAAACTTCCAGGAGGTTTTGACAATTTTTTCAAGTTGCGTGTCTTCTGATGTTTTGGCCACCCCTCCTTGCTCTTTCATCCGATTGTCGTGAAATTTTGATATACTGTAGGTAACTTCCATATGAAGAGAATGGAACATAACATAACACTAGATTCCATACCCATTGCTCCCGGTTCATAATCGAACACAGGGTAGTGTAAATTTCCCTCGATTGAGTTTGATTGGAGGATGCTTGAACCATCCCAATCCCATGTAATCTCCGTATTAGGTTCCTAACAACGAAGTTGGGAATCAAGAGAATCTTTTATTGCTGTACGACTCCTTGGAAACATGCTAACACTTCCAATCTTATTGCAGTTGCTCAATGATGAACGCGGAGGATAATGTTGTGAAGGGAGGTGTCGACTCTTTCAGAGATGTGCCAAATATAAATGATGGAATGCTTACCAAGTTTTTTCCAATCGTCAGGAGGCACCCCAAACATAATATAATCCTTATTACCGGTTTAGAAAGTGAAGAGAGTCTACCATCGTCTTTAGCATGCGTGATGAGGCTTTGTATCCAGAAGAAAGAATATCCACCTTCCCCTATTGACTTTAGAATTTGCTAGAATCCACTTGACTCATACGAAGGATGGATGTGGCGCATGTTGGGTAATGAAGAGATTAGAGGCAACTTAACCAAGGCGCGAATTCTTGATGCTGTTAAGGCGTCTGCAATTCTTCATGTCAAGAAGGATATCCCAGGTTTGGTCGCTTTTGCTGCTCGATGGCGTCCTTCTACGAACACAACTTTATGCACGTGGGGTGAAATGACTATCACTCTTGAGAGCGTGTCTACATTAATGAGCCTTCCTGTCGCTGGCAGTCTTAATTGCAAGTTGTCTAAAAGCGAAGACACCATCTATCATGCTATAATTCAGAAAGTGAACGAATACGATCAGTTGGAGAAGAAGACGAAATGTTTCTACACTTGGTGGGTAAGTGAATGGTCTTCCACACAAGGTAATGATGATCTTAGCACAGCTGCATTCTTATCCTTGTGGTTGTCCAAAGATATCCTTGATGACGGCTCCGGCTCAAAAACTATCAGAAAGAAAATCATCGTATTCGCCATTAAGCTGGGCAAAGGTATAACTCTCCCTTTGGCTTCGTTATTCCTAGGCTCGCTGTATGGTCACCTGAATTCTTTAGTGGAGGAGATGTATATTTCCAACGGGTACATGAAGGTGGATACATATGTGCACGTCGCCTTTCTTCAGGCATTTTTGTGGGAACACTTTAAGGATTACGCTCCCACTCCTACAACCTCAGTCCCCATATTGTATGGTGATTCAAGAATACTCCGTTGGCATAATAGACGTCCAAAAGATTGGGTGAGGCTTGTAGATTTGCTCGATAGTGTGAGTGCCATAGACTTTCGTCCTTGGGGGCCGGTTCATCCTTCTGCCATCGTCCCTGTCATTGAGCTGCCGCCTGAGGGGAGAGATATGAGCCCTGAAGAAGTCGTTTTCCTGCGGAGCTGTATACCAGGATATGTTCCTTCTTTTTGTGATGACATGCTAAGCATTATTCCATATAATATTGATAGAGCCGCTCGCCAAATGGGTTTTGATCAAGGTGTCCCATTTCGTCGTCCCGCAACGCCTTCAGAAGAACTTAAGTCATCATGCCTCGATGTTTATGTTTTCACGCCGGAGCTGAAACTTCCTTTTCCTTCCCCGGGGAGAAAGCCGGTAGCTTCTTCTGGTTACAAAGATTTTTGGAGGGGGCAATTATTGCTCTTTAAATCATTTGCTAGCGAAGCGGTAACTGACCTTCATGGTAAACCTCTTGATGACGTCTTGGATGGTCATAGGCGATTGAAACCCCTTCCAGGGAAGCGAGGCAGGGTTAACGCCACCGACTGCGATCTTAAGTCCAAGAAAAAGAAGCAAGCATGTAGTCCAATAATTCTCAACTCTTCCAATATGCAGGTATTCTGAATTCTTTATGCTTAATTTTCAGTTTCAACTTCCATGAGAAGCTTTTACTAATCCTTGTTGGTGATCAGAATTTTCCTAAAGAAAATACCTTTGCCGCGCTGGCCCGAGTTTACAATGAGGAGCGTGGAGGCAACGGGAAGTCTGGAAATCTTCATGCTAAGAAGCCTGGTAATAATGATCTTCATGTAGAATAGTCTGGAAACACTGATCCTCATGCGGAGAAGTCTGGCAACATCGATCTTCATGTAGACGAGTCTGGTAACACTGATCCTATCATATACAACGATGAAGATGGTTCAAGCTCGATTGAAGAGAATGCCTTTCAGAGCGGTAATTTTAATGAGATTGTAGATGAGGCTGTGTCAGCAATCTAGACCAGCACTTCGAGGAGTTTGGAAGGGACATCTACTGCGATGGTTCCTTCTAAAGAGATGTTGTCACCAGCAGTCGTCCCTGGTGGTGTGTTCGACCTTCCCTTTGATAATCCACGTCCTGATCATGTGTTGGTTGGAGGGTTCAGTGTGCCGTCCCAGTTTGAGGAGTTGTATACCACAATATGGAAGAAATATGGCCATATTGCTACCACCACAAAGCTGAAGAGTCGTCTTGCTTTGGTAAATCGCGTTCAGGAGGCCTTACCCTCTATTCGGGAGATGAGTGTCGCCATTGGTCGTGATGTTTCTGAAGACGTGATGGAAGACTGGAAGTGCTACTTGGATGTGTTTGCGCAATATGACTTCAATGCTCCTTGGTTCCTCAAAGGGTTTCAGGAGATTCAGAAGAAGCAAGGTACGGTGTTTTCCACTGAATGCGTTGCTCGTCAGAAACAAAAGGTTGGTAGGTTGGCCGAGGAGTTGAAATTTCAGCAATCCGTTCTCCGGAAGATGGAATCCGCTCTTGATCAGAAGGATGAGGTGCTGCTGAAAGATTTTCCCTGAAGTATTCATGCCGTCTACTTGTGTTTTCTCTTTAGATGCTTTTTGAGTGATTGTGAGGATTTCCTTTCACACAGTTTGGTTTTAGGTTTTGAATTGATAGGTGATTGAATCTTGGACTGGTTTATTTACGACATGCTTTTATGAATGTTTGAATTTTGGAAAAGATTATTCTAAAATAGAATCTGAATCTTATATTATGAGTGATCATACGCGTCATGTGAAATCGAAAACGCAGTGTGAAAGGGAAAGGTGAGGGGTGGCGAGCATGTATGGCGCTTGCTCATTGAGTATCCTGTTCATATATGTAGGACGCCAAGTCCCCAGTAGGATATATAATTATCTTACAGTAACGTTTGTTGGGACTTAATTGTCTTTCTAAATCTGTGTATGAGAATGAGCACTCCGAATACCCTCTCCCCAAAAAGCGCGTGCTAAATTCTTTAGGGGAAATATTGCTTCTCTGAATTTATCTTATCGTGGACAATGCGTTTCAATGCGTGGCACTCGCTGGTGGGGTGATGGAGAAATCGATGGTAATGACAATACCTCGGGTTGGCTGTCTCTTGATCGGTGGGCGGACGTCGCATCGGCGGCAGTCGTACTTCTCCATCACGTACCCATATCTCCAACAACTCCACAATCTTCCTTATGGGAAACGGGAATCGTGGATCTTTTGAGTCTAAACTTTCCTGCGTCAGCGTGTGTCGTGGCTCTTCCCTTAGGTTTCGGTGTGAAGCACGCTTTGGAGACGGAATTGAGGCATTGTCATGCGTCACTTCATTCGCGGCCCTCTTGGTCGGGAGATTCTGCTGAAACATGGAGGATGTTGCGCTGGCGATGGCATTGTCGTTGAGCTGGTGATTTGAAGGCTGCAAGCTCTTACGTTCATATGCTCTCTGATTGATTTCGCCTTCCTCCAGCGTTTCTTCCCCTGGATGAAGAGTCAGCACGGGTTGGGTATTATCCTGAGTTCTGGCAAGAGTCTTGAGGTATAAATCTTCTAACAAGGCTTCGTATGCATTTGATTCTCTGTTTTCATCCGGCAAGCGTCGCAATTCTTCATGCTGGTCGATCCGTCTCAAGCTCCCGTTGCCAGGTGAAAGGTTTTGTTGGTCTCTGGGTTCTCTGGTGCCATGTGTTCCGCCAGTTCTTTTGAAAACCTGACCTCCAGAATTTCTTGCATCATTAGTGACACTTCCCGGGTAGCTGCTTGTATAGCCCTCATGTAATTGAGCCGATATGTTGTTCAAGAGATGGAAGGTTTCACTCTGCCTTCTGGCAATACCTGCTTGATTTTCCAGGACATCTTCCAGCATCCTGGTCACATTTTCGATGACTCTTGAATTATCCATGGTTTCTGAAGGATTCAACGAACAGGAGTACATCTCGAGATGAACTTCTGGGATTTGGTGAAGAGTGAATTGATAATCAAATCAAATCTAGGATCTGCCTCTCTAAAGTCGAATAAAAACTGGTAGCCTTTAAAGATTCGAGTTCTGCAACCGAGAGATTAACCTCCCACTGTGGTCGCCAATTATTTGTGGGAGAAAACTACTTCTGTCAGTTTAGGTAATTTTGGGTATGTGTGGATGAGAAGTGAGTTTAAACCTTCAACAAATGTGCTGCACGATGAGCACTTTGATTCGAGAGATAATCTATACAATTCTGGCCTAAACCGAAGACACGACCGTTCCAGATTTGTTTCGGTCACAGGTGAAGGATGTGAGGTTGATCTTAGGGAGGGAAGCGAAGAAGGTTTTGAGAGTATGAAGGTGAAGACTATTTGATGACTTGTTAACAGAAGGTTGAGCAGGCTAGCAAATGCTGCAGGAATGCTCTGGGTGTTGAATACAATTAACACTTGGTTTTCTGTGTTTTTCGAACTTATGTTTTTGGAAATAGGGAGGAGAACCTATTTATACAAGTCATTAAGCCTTCTTCACGTCTCTCGTGGGAAGTGGAGGAAGTGGAGTGAGGGAAGAGTGGAGTTGTGTGTGAGTGTCACACGATCAGAACTGCCCACTTCTCCCATCTTGACTTAACCGCCCATGTATTCCTAACACGTTCTTGTGATGGCACGCTGCACGCTGTAAACCGCCAGACCAATACCCCAGTTGTGACATGATTAATGTCTCGAGTGTGTGGATCGCGGGACCCACAGAAAATAGTGCAGGGTGAACCATGAACTTGGTATAACATCGCATGCAGCCATCTTCGGTGTAATCGTTTGGAGGTCAGTATAGACAGCCATGCTTTGGTCGGTTACCTTGTGAAGAAGAGTGACGGATGATGGTCATAGTGATACCTTGTTTGCTGGTTGATTCGCACCCTAAGCCATTCGTCCAAGCTTGCAAAGCTGGATGGACGAGATAACTCGTAGCCTTGCTTGCGGCCGTTGGATGGGAGGCGCGCATGCTGCCTCTTTCGGCCCAAACGTTTGCATGCTTAGAGAGTTCCAATGGAGGAACCGATCAACCCTGCATGGAGGTAGTACAATGGTGTTCATGCCCATGCCTGCTTGACTCGCAAAGATTTAATCTAAACCACTCGACTCAGGCGGCAAAGACGAGTGGTCGAGATTAGAATTTATGGAGGGGATGTGACATGTCACCTTTGGGCGCGCGTACCGAGGAGCTTGATCACCGCCGGTCTTGGCCGATCATCTAGACGTGAATCCGGGCCCACGGTGGTCATGCTAGCATGTTCGGTTCCTTCTAAGTCTCCATCTTGGCCTTTCGTCCAAGCCTGCGAAGATGGACGCTCGAGATGTTTCTGCGCCGCAAACCCTAATTAGGGCTTTGGACCGGCCACTTTGGGCGATCGGTTTTGGGTTGCGCGCGCCTCTTTTGGGGAGACCAACCATGTATGCAACATCTTGGGTCGACGGTGAGCATGTACATGCTTGCTCTATGACCCTGGGCGCAATCTAAGCCATCCAACTATGCCGGCGAAGTCGGATGGTCGTGATCGTTTTGGATCTTCTCAACCTGCATAAGGCGTTAATCTAGCCTTGTTTGGGCAATCGTTTCTTGCACCACGGCTTGCCTATGAGGGATTCGGTCATGTAGGTAGAAAATGGGCCCGCCAATGGTGTACCATCACTTCACTACTTGTTTTAGGGTATAATCTAAGCCGTCCAACTATGCCGGTGAAGTTGGACGCTCACGATTAAAAGAAACCCTAGCCGTGCGTCATGCTCACTTTGAGCGCACGTTTTGGAAGGACCAACCGTAGTTGGTCTTGACCGTTCGGTCATATGTGAAGGTGGATCCGAGGTGATCATTGTAGCATGCTCAGGACCCCCTGAATCTATATCTACACCCTCCATCTATTCCTGCAAAGTTGGACGGATGAGATATATTTTTGGGTTTGTTTTCAGCAAGTGAGACTAACATGGGAAGTCTTGCATGCATTCAACGGGGCTAGTATAACCTGCCGTCAGGTAGCCTACGGGTGTTTACACGTCGAACACAAGGCTTTAATTAAAGCATTAATAGTAATGTTGTATACCTACAGAAAACCGGGATGGTTGCCACATGCTCCGTCGGGATGGTTGCCACATGCTCCGTTCTGGGTATGTTTTAATTCTCAGGGATGGTTGCACATGCTCCAATGAATTAATATGGCGAGAAGTATTCATCGTCTGAAGGATTTATCCTTTGCAGGACGTCAACTTACAAAAATTGGCTTTTTACAATTTTAGCCTTTAAATAGAAATCCACCATCAACAGGGAGGAAATAGCTCTGAATAGGTACTTGGTTGGTATATATCAGTCAGAATATTATCACTTCAATTGTTTATGTTGACATGGATGTTTGAATAAATGTGGGGTTGTACATAATAGTATTCAGTTCTAACAAGTACGTAGATGGGTGTTTGCACACTACCATGATGACAATAGTTATGTATGTAAGGAGTAAGTAAAACCTTGTGACACTTATGAGTCTAAATTATTGTTAATAGATATTGATACACATATGTGCTTTGTGCTTTTTAATGATGACTATGTTTGTATTGTCAGTAAATACGATGCTTACATTCGGGATCAGAACAAGTCTAAAGGAAGACGCGAAAAACAACAAATGAATAAAATCATGGAGTGTATTATGTGGTTAACTGAAGAGCTGGAGAAAGAGAACACGAGTACCCTTAAGAGGCTTGCAAATGGTCCAGATATTAGTGTTATTTCATACAAGTCTTACATATCAAATGGAGATCTGTTTAGCACAGATGATTCATAAGCGACTTTAACCACACAAAATAGTGGGGTATCAATGAAAGCGGTAGGCACTTTCTGATCAAGATCCAATGATACAAATTTGAAAACTAACAGTGGGACTTATTATGGTATTGTGAAGCAAATACTAGAACTAAATTACTACAATGATTTTAATATAGCAGTAGTTTACTACGATTGGGTGCGCATGGAAGACAAGCTTAATCGATATGAAGTGGATCCAGAAACCAACGTAGTCTGTGTCAATTTTGCAAGGTTCCAACGAAATACAAATGTAGAAGATGAACCATTTATCCATGCTTCTCATGCGTCTCAGGTTTTCTATTGCAAAGACGAAACAAGGGATACTTGGTGTTTGTGGGTGAAAACTACTTCTGCTGGTTTTGGTAATTCGGGGTGTGTGGATGAGAAGTGAATCTAAACCCTAAACAAATGCACTGGCGATGAATGCTTTTGATTCGAGAGATCAATCTATACAATTCTGGCCTAAACCAAGAAATGGTCGTTCCAGACTTGTTACGGTCACAAAGTGAAGGATATGGGGTTGATCTTAGGGAGGGAAGCGAAGAAGGTGTTGAGATTGTGAAGGTGTAGGCTTTTTTATGACTTGTAATAGAAAGGTGAGTAGGCTTATGATTAATGCAAGCAGGCTCTGGGTGTTTGAATATGTGTTGTATTAACACTTGGTTTCTGTGTTGTGTTCTTGTCTCTCCGTTGTGGAAATAGGGCTGAGAACCTATTTATACAAGTCATTTGAGCCTTATTCACGTCTCTCGTAGGAAGTAGAGTGATGGATTAGTGGAGTGGTGTGTTAGTGTCACACGATCAATCTTGCCCACTTCTCCCATCATCACTAACCGTCCATGTCTTCCTGACACGTTCTTGTGATGGTGCGTTGCACGCTGCACGCTGTAAACCGCCAGACCAATACCCCAGTGTGTATCCCCCAGTTTGTGACATGATTGATGTATCGAGTGTGTGGATCGTGGGACCCACATAAGGTAGCATGTAATGCTAGTTAAATAACTAAGTTATTTAGGAAGTCGATACTTGTAAAGTATCGTGTGTATTCTATGCATGTCATGCATCGAATGTATTCGGCATATACGAGGCATCGTTGTTGAGCATCATGCCCTGCCTACTTCACGTGAGGGTTTGGAGGTTGCACTAGAAAATCCTCCCTTGACCGACCACATGGTGTGGTAGAGTGGTAGACGGTGATCACGGTGATACTTTACTGGTCGCCTAACTCTTATCCTAGGCCGTCCGTCCGAGCGGGCGAAGTTGTACGGACGAGATGATCAGCGACCCACATCTGCGACCCTCAGATTAGGGTTTAGAAGGTGCGCGAGTGTACTTCTTCAGCTTGGTCGAATCCAAGCATGGGAGGCGTTTCATGGGGGACCGATCTGGCATGCGTGTAGACGGCATGCTAATGTCCATGCCCATGCTTCACTTTCCCACGAAGGTTTGATCTAAGCCACTCAAATTTACCGGTGAAGTTGAGTGGCTGAGATCGATTTGCTACAGAAATCCTATGCCGCAAAGGATACTTAAAGGGGCGTGGTATGCCACCTTCAAGGCACGCGTTTCGAGACAACTAAGCTTGGTCGGTCTCGGCCGTTTGGTACATCGTGTAGGTGGTAGGATGGTATTCACGCGTATACCTGACTGTCCTATGGAAACGTGATCTAAGCCACTCAATTTGTCTGGCGAAGTTGAGTGGTCGAGATCAATTTATGATTTAGGAAGCGTGACCATGCCAGATTGGGCGCACAAACCGAGGCACCTGACCAAGGTTGGCTTTGGCCGATTGGTCGGTCATGAAGCCGAGCCCGCAGAGGTTATGCTAGCATGTTCGACCTTCCCTAATGTTTCATCTTTGCCTTCCATTCAAGCCTACGAAGATGGACGCACGAGATGACTTTGCGACACATACATGATGCCACAAGTCCCAATTAGGGTTTTGTCGGCCGTGCATCATGCTTGGTTTGGTGCGCACGAATTGGGACAACCAATCAAGGTTGGTCCTGACTGATTGGTCATGTGTGTATCCGGGCCCATAGTGATCGTGTTGACATGCTCTGGGCCTTTTGAATCTACATCTACACCCTCCATCTATGTCTGCGAAGATGGATAGTTGAGATCATTTTGCGACACATGTAATGTGCCGCAAACCCTAATTTAGGATTTCTTGTCCATTCTGCTTGGTTTGGACGGTTTGGAAAGCTATGCCACCCCTTTTGGGGAGGCCGATCATGCGGGGCCTGCATTGGGTCGGCAGTGAATGTTCCAATACCTTCCTGGGGGTATTGGATTCGATCCCGACCATCAATCATGCCTGCGAAGTTGGATGACCGTGATCGTTTCTAGACTATTACGGACAGTCTATACGCTCAATCGGGCTAGTATAACACACCGAGAGTTACATGCTCAATCGGGCTAGTATAACACACCGAGAGTTACAGCCTATACGGTCACTTCGTGCATGCCTCACTGTTGGTACTTGGATATTCATGCTACTCTGCTGCGAGTAACAATCAGTCATCATGCCGCACCAACAATGAGAGTTTTGCTCGGAACAGCACAAGAAATACAAGGCGTTTCATGCATTAATCAATAATGCTAAAATTCACAGAATATTCGGGGGATTGTTGTTACATGCTCCATTCTAGGTGAATTAATAAAGCGAAGAAGTATTCATCACTTATAAAATAGTCTCATCCTCTGCAGGATGGTTACAAAAATTGGTTTTTACAACTTTAGCCCTGAACTAAAATCCACCATCAACACTTGGAATATTGTATTAGAGGCTCCAAAAAGTATAACTCTTAATGTTGATGCGTATCAAAATCCTTTTGTTTTCTCTGGAGCTTCCGATGAATCCCTGTTGTCTACATTTAGAGATGGAGAATAAAATTAGTTATCTAATATTCATGTTTGAGTTTGTTTGTTTTTACTATACATTGTGATGGTTTAGTAGTTATAATGGGATAACTGGTTAATTTTAATAAAAGTTTTATTTTGAGGTTGTATTTGTGGTACATTTTGGTGGTATGTTTATGGATAGTTTAATAGTTCTGCAATATCTGACGCATTTGGTTACTCAGTTTGATGATGTCGGGTAACAGATGTCTATCTAGTACTGGGGAACATGAAGCAATTGAAGGCCGCAGAAGAGGAATTGACTCTCATAGCGAGTCTAACCGTGAAGACCTTACCGCAGATAGTTATGGAAGTACTTCTAGGCTATCAGGTAAATACTCACATATAGTAACTTACAGGATAATTGTTTTCTTATCAGTTGGTATATGAAAATATTGTAATGTTTGAACACTTGATTCATTAGGCAACCGTAAGCAGATTATATTCGAAAAATATGGGCGCCCTTGTGATATCGGTTCAGAAAAAATTGTAAAGGAAATTGGAAAGATAGTAAGGGCATATTGTCATCCTACAATTGATTCTTGGATGGTTGTTTCATAAAGCATCAAAGACGATATATGGAACAACGTCGTTGTGAGTGAATTATTATTATTTGATTTGCCTTTATAATTTTTATAATTAGTACATGATAAAAATGAAGGTTAAGTTTGAGGTTGCTGAAATATGAGGTTGTTGAAATTTTATTTTCCTCTATTATAATTTTTAATTTGCAAGTTAAGTATGAGGTTGCTGAAATTTATAAGCCTAACATATTGACAAAGGCTAATGTTTCTTGGAAAAACTGGAAGCATCATCTTCGACTTGTGTTGGATAAGTATGACACTATTGCCGAGATGAAAAGAAATATGCCTGAACGCTTAATTGCAAAAGGAAAAGATTGGGAAAGTTTTGTTGATTTCTGCAATATCGATGAGGATAAGAAACGTCGTGCAACTGGTAAAAAGGCTAGATAAGTTGTTGAACTACTACAATCATGTGGCCGGAATGGAATTTCTCGCACAATATACGACCTGGTAAATTACTACATATCTTTCCTTATGTTTTATTTTGACTACCTTTTCTTGTCTTAATTACTTACTCAGTTGTAGGACCCTTTTCATTAGAGTAACTTATTCCCATTCCCTAAGGGTTTAGGAACCACAAAGGGTTCATTTCTCCTCTGTTTTGCCATCCCATTTTTTAATATAACAGAGATATGGAACCCCATGCATTTTTTATTTCGTCTCCAGCATTGCAGCACAATGTTATGCATCTTGAGTCCAATGTTTACTTGGATATAGGCAAACAACATAGCTTTGAACATTCAGTTTATTTGGAGGTGGAATCTACATGCATGGTATTAGAGCATTGCTCGGTCGAACTCACATGCGTTGCTATCTCAAGCATGTTTGTCAATGTTAGTGATCAAAACTATAAAGTCTTGATTTCTAGTCTACTATAGCTAAGGCCTCGGACTAGGATATAAAGTGTAGTTGAGCTCCAGAACTCCATGGCGATCATCGTACAAGACGAAGGACTACTCAAGGAACCAGTGGATCTTCATTGACTAAAAGGTTTGTGGATACTTGAACTTATCTATCACTCAAAAGTCTATCTACTCTATCTCCTATCTTGAGACAAAAGTCGTATTACTATATAGACTACGATTATACACATGTGATATTTCGAGTTGAGTATATCTCGCTTATCTATTTCTCTAAATATGTGTTGGCAAAGCTTCCGCTTTAGCCAAGTTCATCTTTACCTAGTGACGAAAGTCATGTTATGTTTCTATCATTTTGAAAATTGCTCTGACGAAAAATAGTTTGTGAATAACAACTATATAACGAACTCTGAGAATGTTTCAATGATTGAGATAAGAGTTTAGACAATATAACCATTGGAGGATATAAGCATTGTTGTGGAAACACATATATGTATAAGTCCTTATTGCTTGAACCGAAGTTTGCGAACTTTGTTGATCAAGTGAAACCGGAGTAGTACGTGAACTTCAGTCAGCGAACTTAGTCTGTGAACCCAGTCCATGAACTGGCATAGTTCTCGAACCCGAGAATTTCTGTTGGAGTTTGTGAACTCCGTCCGGGAACTTAAGTTCGCGAACTTGAGTAGGTTATGTCTAAAAACGATGTTTGTGAACTTATCTTAATAAACTAAGGAATGCTATTGCAAACCGTGGCTTTATAGTTCATGAATCGATTCGAGTGAATCACATCGTTTTTGCTTCGATTGTTTCTTGTGTAGTAGATAAAGATCTAAGCAATTGAACAACTCTCTAACTAGTTCATTTGAGTCATTTGGACTAGTTATGGTGAAGAAAAATATGGTTGATATGAAAGTTATCATATGGCTAACCATTTGGTTAACTATTGTTGAACCAACTAATGTACAAGTTTGGGTACGGTTACACAAGCCTAAAAACGTGCATTACATGTGTGTATAATAAGCTATGTTTTCGATCTAACGGTTGATAAGTATTAGCTTGAATCTAATCAGGTTTTCATCTAACAGTGAATATTGAATGCTTTGTTAGTAAGCTAACATTGATTGCAAACCCTTATTTGAAGACTATATAAGGGAGAAATCTAGCAACTGGGAAACCTAATCCTCACACATTTTGTGTGATACTAGTTGTGCTAAGCTAGAGTCGATTCTTCTTTAACCTTTGGTTTTCTTCTTCTAAAACCAGGTTAACGACTTAAAGACTTCATTGGGATTGTGAAGCCAGACCGATACTACTTTTATCGTAGTTGTGTGATATGATCTTGTTGTTTTTATCGTACGAGTACAATTGTAATAATTGGCTTGAGATTTCAATCTCCGATAGGCAAGATATAAAAGTAGTCACAAACACTTCGTCCTATCATTTGTGATTCCACAATAATTTTTTTCGCTGCGTCGATTAAGACTATTGTGAGGTGATTGATAAAGCTGAGCTGTTCTTCGGGAATATAAGTCTGGTTTTATCAATTGGTTCTTGTTCACCTTGATTTATCAAAAGAAGGAACAAAAACTTGTAGGTATATTCGTGGGAGACAGATTTATCTATTACTGTAGACTTTTTTATGTGATACAGATTTGTTTATTAAAGTCTTCGACTTTGGGTCGTAGCAACTCTTGGTTGTGGGTGAGATCAGCTAAGGGAATCAAGTACCTAGTATCCTGCTGGGATCAGAGACGTATGAGCATAATTGTACCTTGGATCAGTGTGAGATTTGTTGGGGTTTAACTACAGTCCAGACCGAAGTTAGCTTGGAGTAGGCTAGTGTCTGTAGTGGCTTAATACAGTGTATGTTTAATCTAGACTAGGTCCCGGGTTTTTTCTGTATTTGCGGTTTCCTCGTTAACAATATTTTTGGTATCTGATTTCTTTTACGCATTATATTTTGTTATATAATATAAATAATACAGGTTGTGAGTTGTTCAATCAATTAGAATATCCGACCTTTTGGTTGTTGATTTAAATTGATTGACACTTGGATATTGGTCTTTGGTACCATCCAAGTTATCTCTCTTTGATAAAGACTCGCAGATTTCTATTTGCTTGAGTATAAATCAAATTGAGAGATTGAGATAATAACTTTTTGATATATTTTCTATTGATTGAGTCTGACTGTCTAGTTGATTATCTAGAAAGTATATTGGAGTTTGTCCATGAAGATTTCTAATCGAAATATTGGGTGTGCTTGTTAGACCTCCGCTTTTTCAATTGGTATCAGAGCAGGCAAACACGTTCAAGACCTTACAAGTCTGTGTTTATAGCGATCTAAATCTATGGACAAGAGTAGTATCTCTGATTATCACGTCACCAGAAATAAAATTTTTGTCTCGTCTATTTCTATTAAAGAGAAAGATTCTTCAATCTCAAACATAGATGAACCTCGTGTTCAAACTAGACAGACAAAATCTGACATATGTTGTCCCGATTACTTTTCAAAAGAGTCTATTTCTCAAAAAAAAAATGGGAAACAGCTGAAGAGAGTGAGTTAATTCTAAATCTTGTTAGAATCCAAGATGATAGACTCAATCGGATGAAACAACACGTCAGTGTTCTTCTAGGTATGATAAGAGACTGCAAATCCATAGAAAATACTGAAGATCATTCTTCGTGTATGACTCTTGAGGCAAACCTTGAAAATGATGCATTGGAAATAGAACATCACTTGAGTAAGATTTCTATTCAAGGATGCTCTAAGCAGTCCAATATACCAATTACTTCTGCTACAACTGAAAATGCTCCAGCACCAGAAGTAAAAATGGAGTCCCTTCCAATTAAGAAAGATGTGTTAGTTTCCTCTGATCAAGGAAATCTCATACCATATAGATGGAAGAAATCTCCTTACGAGAATGTTAAGACTAAACTTCCTAATCACTCGTGTGATCAGAAAGTAAGTCTCTTTTGCGAAGCAAAAGGTTCTGTTGGACAAAAGAGAAACTCTAGGTTGAATAAAAAGTCTCTTGTTAAACTTCAACACACCTTAGACTTAATCCTCAAAGGTGTAACTGATATTCATATGGCGAAACCCATTGGTTTTCATACGTACCCTATGTATGTTACCAAAAAGGTCAGTTCAATGAGTTCCTCAAATGTTCGAAAGCAGAACAGAAGTCTTAATAAGAATCGTTTAAGGAAAGACCAAGTTGTTGTTTCTGAAAATAGCATGTCCCTTGATTTGAAATAAATTCCAGGATAAAAAAGGAAAAATGATGATATGAGAAATAACCTGATAAAGATAATTCAAGGGTACAAAGAAATTGTCAGCATGTTGTCATCCTCCTCAGGTCAAGACTCTTCTGGTAAGAACTCAAACTATGTCTCATATTTTGATGACAGTAAGTTTTATGATAATTTCTCAAATCATAAGGGATCCCTCTAAAAAACAGGAGGAAAAAGAGACTTGATCATAAACACCGTTCCTTGGATGAGCTCAGAGCTCATACTTGTGCTAATTAAATTATAACAGTTAGGAACTTGCTCGTAATAAATCCTATTGAGGAAGATGTGTAAAAGTCAGGTGTACTTTGGTAATTTGCGTTTCGCCTATTTGAGATATTTTCTTATCGTTTATAGCTAAACTAGTGCTAGCAGACAATATTGCCTAGTGTTGGAGTTGTGTGGCTCAAATACACACATGTGAGTCACACATGGGGTTGCTAAGGATATTCCCACATGGAGGAGAACAAGTTCCATATGGTGATATATAAGCAAGGCATTCTCCATACATAGTACCGAGGCCTTTTGGATGAAAACCCCACACCTAACCTCAAGGTGGTCAAGTGGGGACAGTATCGGTGCTATGTGGCCTTTCCCGGAGAGGGTACGGCGGTCCGTGGAGGTCCTACAAAATGGTATCAGAGCATCGGGTAAAAGCGATCAACGATGGCGGCAAAGTATGAGATTGAGAAATTTGATGGAAGAAATGATTTCAATTTATGGAGGCTAAAGATGAGGGATGTTTTGGTGCAACAAGGTTTGGTGAAAACTTTGAAGGGGAAAACGGCTCTAGCAGAAACATTGAAGGATGAAGAAAAAGAAAGCACATGGATTAATTCTATTGTGTTTTAGCAACGAGGTCTTGAGAGAAGTGGCGGCGGAAACGACACCGTACGGGCTATGGAACAAGTTGGAGAAAAGGTATATGACTAAATCCGTAACTAATCGTTTATATCTTAAGAAGAAATTACATACTCTTAGAATGCATGAAGGAACGTCTATTATAAATCATATTGATGATTATAATAAAATTCTCTTGGATTTGGCAAATATTGGTCAAAATTGAAGATGAAGACCAAGCTTTGGGTTTGCTTTGTTCCTTACCACCATCTTATAAATTTATTGTTGATACCGTAATGTATGGAAAAAATACAATTTCCATGGAAGACTTTAAAGCGGCTTTGAACTCTAAGGAGTTAAAGAAGACGGGTATCGACGGTAAAGATAATTCGGGAGATGGGTTGTTTGTTAGAGGAAGAGGAAACCAAAAAGGCGGATTTGATAGGAGTAGATCAAAGTCAAGGTCTAAATCAAAATCCGGTAAATTATATTGCTTTCATTGTAAGGAAAAGGGGCATTTCACGAAGGATTGTCCAAAATTGAAGACTGTCGAGAAGAATACCAACCAAGGCACCGCAGCAAATGTTGAAGCAGAAAGTGATGATGGAGCGGTTCTCACGGTTCATACCGAAAGCTCGGAGAACGGGTGGATTCTTGATTCGGGGTGTACTTTTCACATGTGTCCTCATAAAGAGTGGTTTACTACTTATCAAGCTAGAGAAGGTGGTAAAGTTCTTATGGGAAACAATGTCACTTGTAAAGTGGTGGGTGTAGGTACAATTCAAATTAAGATGTATGACAGTATGGTGAGGACTTTAACTAAAGTTAGGCATGTTCCAGACCTGAGAAGAAATCTTATTTCTTTGGGTACGCTTGATTCAAATGGCTGCAAGTATCAAGGTGAAGGTGGAGTTATTCGTGTCTCAAGAGGAAGTCTTACAATTATGAAGGGCGAGAGAATTAATGGTCTTTATACGCTGCAAGGTACTACTGTGACGGGTGATGCAGTTGTATGTTCTTCAAGTTCTGATGATGATACTACCAAGTTGTGGCATATGCGGCTAGGGCATATGAGCGAGAGGGGGTTGGCTGTTTTAAGCAAGCAGGGATTTCTTTGTAGTCATAAAACAGGCAAGCTTGATTTCTGTGAACATTGTGTCTTTGGAAAGCAGTGTAGAGTCAAGTTTAGTACAACTATTCATAACACCAAAGGTATTCTGGATTATATTCATTCTGATCTTTGGGGTCCTTCTCGGGTCGATTCACATGGTGGTGGTAGATATATGCTGACGTTCATTGATGATTTCTCAAGGAAAGTATGGGTATTCATACTTAAACACAAAGATGAAACTTTTGTCAAGTTCAAACAATGGAAGACTATGGTTGAGAAGCAAACCGGAAGACAAATCAAGTGCTTGAGGACAGACAATGGTTTGGAATTTTGTGGGGGTGAGTTCAATGAGTTCTGCAAGGATCAATGGATTGTGAGACACCGCACAGTCAGAAAAACACCACAGCAAAATGGTATCAGAGCAAGGTGGAGCTGCCGGGAGTCGGGATGAAGAGTGGTTATGGAATGCCGGTAGTCAGAAGGTCGCAGGTGGAGCCGGGAAGCTCAAAGTATGAGTAGTGTTACAAGAGCATCTGGTGGCAGTAATCATTGTCTGATTGGCAGCATACAGACGGAGGTGGCGAGGTGGTGTGTATCCTCACCAAGGTGGAGATTGTTGGAGTTGTGTGGCTCAAATACACACATGTGAGTCACACATGGGGTTGCTAAGGATAGTCCCACATGGAGGAGAACAAGTTCCATATGGTGATATATAAGCAAGGCATTCTCCATACATAGTACCGAGGCCTTTTGGATGAAAACCCCACACCTAACCTCAAGGTGGTCAAGTGGGGACAATATCGGTGCTATGTGGCCGTGCCCGGAGAGGGTGCAGCGTTCCGTGGAGGTCCTACACCTAGTATTTGCAATGTCTTTATTGTTTCCATTTTTAAGTGTCTTGTGTTTTTCCTTGTGGGGTGCATTGTGTTCGAATGTGTACACGGGTTACCATATCGAGTATACAGCTTGAAAAACCCTAAAAGTCTTCCTTCCTGGAAACCTTTAAATATCTGACCTATTGAGTTACATAGTCACGTACATATACTCTAGGTTTTCTTCTGGATTATCAAGAATTTCATCTTCTTCATCTCTCCATGGTGTTTTTGCTAAGGGATTTCTTGATAAAGGTTTTGGTTTTGAATCAAAAGGAAGGAAGAAAAGAACTCTTGTAGAAGATGGTGCACCTAATGCCTCATGCTACTATGCCTACTCACATCAAGATGTTGAGAATGAGGATATGGTTTCTGCTGAAGTGGTTCATGACTTTCTTAAATACTTTGAGAAAGCAAAACTGCAACTTGTTGATTCGATGAAGGATCTTGATGTGGTTAGAAGTGAATTGAAAAAGGTTACTGCTGACCTTGGTCTCTTGAAGTCACATGTTAAAGAACTTCTCATTAAGGATATCTTCTCCAAAGACGCAGTTGATAATATGAATCACAAGCTCAAAGATCTGTCGAACGTGAACTTTAGCTTATGATCGGTTTTTAGAAGATATATTTGAGTTGATTTTGCCTAGTAAATCTTCTATTTTTCATGTTTTTTTTAGAAGAATAACTAGTGTTTGGAATATCCATTATTGTGATTACACATAGCTATGTCCAAAGTTTTTATCTTCTTGTTTTTAGATTTATTGGTTTAAATCCTAAACTTGTTTGGAAGATGATTTTTGCAGTATTAATCTTTTTGATTTTATATATTGCAATATTATTATGGGATATGTGTGTTTACGTCCCTGAACTTGATTGTCCCATACTTTGTCAAAAGTAAAGTCGTTCGTGAATTGATATGCAAATATTGATAAAATAATGAATAGACTTTTGACAAACACAAAAGTTAAGCCTATATTGTCAATTATTGATGTAACATAGGTTAAATTTTTTTTTGATTCAAGGATTATGTCTATTGTATGTCATTGTGCAAATGGTGATGGAAACATAGAATGAATCCTTGTGTATTCCGCAGTAATTAATCTTCCCTGATCCATATTTTGTGTATTATTGTGAGGCTCCGTATTGTGTCTTATGTCGAGCACTAGACAACCAAGTTGATTATTATTGTGATTATCTTAGTTGTGTTCCGTAATGTACTTTATGTTGAGCATGTTGAACTAAATTAATCGTCTTGTGTGATTATTTAGTTATGACTCCGTAAGTTTGTCTTATATTTGAGCATTTTCGACTTGGTTGGTTGTTTTTATGATCAACTTAGTCATCGATCCATAGATTTTCTTATGTGAGTATAAACGATTAAATTGATTACTTTTGTGATTAGTTTAGTTGTGTATTCCGGTTAGATTAATTATGGGTTCTCTTGTGATTAATCTAATTGAGTTTTTAAGTATCCATAAGTTTACTTGTGTTGAGCATATTTGGTTAAATTAATCTTAGGTTCACTTATGGTTAATTTGATTGAATATTTCTTTTTGAATTCCAAATTCATACTTGTATGATATTTGTTGAGTCCAAAGAAATCCTTCTTTTCTTTTAAAATTAAGGTCGCTCTTGTTGTTCTTTCGGGAATGACATTTTATGGGGGAGAGTTCTTTGAACTTGTGCTTAATTGCCAAATCTTTGTGGGGGAGTGCGGCTGTGGAATATTATAGGGGTTATCTTGTATCTTTATGAACTCCTTGATGAATGCATTTAGCTTCGGCTTTATGATTGCATCTAATGATATACATTTACTCTTGGTCATGAAATGTCTCTTACGGAAATTTCATTAGGATCCCATTCTTATACCTTTGCCAATTTTATTGACAAAAAGTGGAAGAATTAATATGTAGTTCACACTACATATACATATGGTTTTTGGATCATTATGTAAGGGGGAGTGGTTTCCATGTGAGATGGAATATTGACTAAGGGGGAGTGACGTATCACCATAGTATTGTTGTTAAAGTTGTGATGCAATTGGACTTTGATGTTGTGTAATGATACTACGACACTGTATAACAATGATTGAGAACTCTTGTTTTCTCGTTGTTATAGCTATGGATTTTCAACAATGATGATGCTAAACTTACAACCTTTGGGATCATTGGACTACTTGGAAGTGACAAAGATTTCGAGTAATGTTGAAGATTAGACATGTGGAATAGGAGCTACAAAGTTTTTTTTTTTTTTTTTGTATTCCATATGTATTAATAGTTTTGCCACTAAAATTGACAAGGGGCAGATTGTTAGAGCATTGCTCGGTCGAACTCGCATGCGTTGCTATCTCAAGCATGTTTGTCAATGTTAGTGATCAAAACTATAAATTCTTGATTTCTAGTCTACTATAGCTAACGTCTCGGACTAGGATAGAAAGTGTAGTTGAGCTCAATAACTCCATGGAGATCATCATACAATACGAAGGACTACTCAAGGAACCAGTGGATCTTCATCGACTAAAAGGTATGTGGAGACTTGAACTTATCTATCACTCAAAAGTCTATCTACTCTATCTCCTATCTTGAGACAAAAGTCGTATTACTATATAGACTAAGATGATACACATATGATATTTCGAGCTGAGTATATCTCGCTTATCTATTTATCAAAATATGTGTTGGTAAAGCTTCTGCTTTAGCCAAGTTCATCTTTACCTAGTGACGAAAGTCATGTTATGTTTCAATCATTTTGGAAATTTCTCTGACAAAAATAGTTTATGAATAACAACTATATAACGCCCTCTGAGAATGTTTCATTGATTAAAATGAGAGTTTAGACAATATAACCATTGGAGGATATAAGCATTTTTATGTAAACACATATATGTATAAGTCCATATTGCTTGAACCAAAGTTTGCGAACTTTGTTGATCAAGTGAAACCGGAGTAGTACGTGAACTTCAGTCCGTGAACCCAATCCTTGATATGATGTAGTTCTCGAACCCGAGAATTTCTGTTGGAGTTTGTGAACTCCGTCCGGGAACTTAAGTCCGCGAACCCAGTCCGCGAACTTGAGTAGGTTATGTCTAAAAACGATGTTTGTGAACTTATCTTAATAAACTAAGGAATGCTATTGCAAACCGTGGCTTTATAGTTCATGAATCGATTCGAGTGAATCACATCGTTTTTTCTTCGATTGTTTCTTGTGTAGTAGATAAAGATCTAAGCAATTGAACAACTCTCTAACTAGTTCATTTGAGTCATTTGGACTAGTTATGGTGAAGAAGAATATGGTTGATATGAAAGTTATCATATGGCTAACCATTTGGTTAACTATTGTTGAACCAACTAATGTACAAGTTTGGGTACGGTTACACAAGCCTAAAAACGTGCATTACATGTGTGTATAACAAGCTATGTTTTCGATCTAACGGTTGATAAGTATTAGCTTGAATCTAATCAGGTTTTCATCTAACAGTGAATATTGAATGCTTTGTTAGTAAGCTAACATTGATTGCAAACCCTAATTTGAAGACTATATAAGGGAGAAATCTAGCAACTGGGAAACCTAATCCTCATACATTTTGTGTGATACTAGTTGTGCTAAGCTAGAGTCGATTCTTCTTTAAACTTTGGTTTTCTTCTTCTAAAACCAGGTTAACGACTTAAAGACTTCATTGGGATTGTGAAGCCAGACCGATACTACTTTTATCATAGTTGTGTGATCTGATCTTGTTATTTTTATCGTACGAGTACAATTGTAAGAATTGGATTGATATTTCAATCTCCGATAGGCAAGATATAAAAGTAGTCACAAACACTTCGTCCCATCATTTGTGATTCCACAATATTTTTTTTCGCTGCGTTGATTAAGACTATTGTGAGGTGATTGATAAAGCTGAGCTGTTCTTCGGGAATATAAGTCTGGTTTTATCAATTGGTTCTTGTTCACCTTGATTTATCAAAAGACGGAACAAAAACTTGTAGGTATATTCGTGGGAGACAGATTTATCTATTACTGTAGACTTTTTTATGTGATACAGATTTGTTTATTAAAGTATTCGACTTTGGGTCGTAGCAACTCTTGGTTGTGGGTGAGATCAGCTAAGGGAATCAAGTACGTAGTATCCTGCTGGGATCAGAGACGTAGGAGCATAATTGTACCTTGGATCTGTATGAGATTGGTTGGGGTTCAACTACAGTCCAGACCGAAGTGAGCTTGGTGCAGGCTAGGGTCTGTAGTGGCTTAATACATTGTATATTTAATCTAGACTAGATCCCGGGGTTTTTCTGCATTTGCAGTTTCCTCGTTAACAAATTTTTTGGTGTCTGTGTTATTTCTTTTCCGCATTATATTTTGTTATATAATAGAAATAATACAGGTTGTGCGTTGTTCAATCAATTAGAATATCTAAACTTTTGGTTGTTGTTTTAAATTGATTGACACTTGGATATTGGTCTTTGGTACCATCCAAGTTATCTCTATTTGATAAAGACTCACAGATTTCTATTTGTTTGAGTATAGATCAAATTGAGAGATTGAGATAATAACTCTTTGATATATTTTCTATTGATTGAGTCTGACTGTCTAGTTGATTCTCTAGAAAGTATATTGGAGTTTGTCCATATAGATTGCTAATCGAAATATTAGGTGTGGTTGTTAGACCCCTGCTTTTTCACATGGAATAATGTTTCCACCGCTCATAATAAATTAGCAGCAATCTAAACTGTAGATGATAATGAGATCAATCATGACTCACTTTTTGGTTCGATAAATAATGTGTTTATTTGTCATCAATTGTAGGAAAAAGAGAGTATAACGGGTGAAATTAACAGATTTGTGGTGTTTGCGACAACCCATGTAACCAAGACTATAAATGATCCTGCATCCACATCCGCCTATGATGTTAAAATTGTAAGACTAATCAAATTATTATGATTTTGTATGTGACTTTGTCCTTACGTGAATAGAGAACTCAAATTTCTCTATCAGACTGTTGGAAAAGTAATTCCTTCTGTACGTAATTAAATCTAGATTATTTTTTATCTTGTAAAGGAAAATTAAAGAACTCGTAGATGCTGATCCAAAAGGTCAGAATGATATCGAAAGGATGTTATTGCTAAAGTAATTAAGGACACAATTAGTATATCTTTTGTGAATTTTAATCTTATCCACTGGTGTACGGAGTACCCTTACTGCCTTACTTTTAATGTCTCGTTTTCAGACATGTGGGCGTGATAAAAAAAAAAGGTTATGTACGAGGAATGGGAGGAGGTGTTACCAAGACCCATATGCGTGCTTTAGTATTAAGTAGAGAGACTCTTCGTAAAGTACAAGAAGAAAACAAAAGTATGCGGTCTGATATCGATTTACTCCAAACACAAGTTGGGGCACTCGTGCAAATATGTATTTCATCATCATCGTCATCTAATCGGGTACAATCAATATTATACCTTAGAAAGTAATTTGTTAAATTAATAAACAACCTGGAAAAGCATAAACAAAAATGTAAGGGTGATTCTATGCCTGGCATTCACTCACATTATATTGGAATTTTGGTTTGTTGCATCTAGGCACCTGATGAGTCCAACCTGCATGTTGTTAGTAAAGGCTTCATAAAAAACTTTAAAGGGAGAACCATTGCTTTAGGAATTTACAATACCGGGGTGTTGATGGTGATTTTTAGCCTAGCGTTAAAATCGTAAAACCCTAAACCCTAGTAGACAGTGACGTCACAACATTTAATAGGTGCATTTATTGAAATCTTTAATGTGTCTATAAATAACTACCGGCGTATCTTTTTCAATTAGGGTTACGACAAGCCAAACCCTAATTCCCACGTGTGCCAATGGAAAACCATGCCAGCCACACTAACTGCGCCAAAGCATGCCAACCATGCTTTAGCGCACCTCTGTGCCAATGGAAAACCATGCCAGCCACACTAACCGCGCCAAAGCATGCCAACCATGCTAGCCGCACCTCTGTGCCAATGGAAAACCATGCCAGCCATACTAACCACGCCAAAGCATGCCAACCATGCTAGCCGCACCTCTGTGCCAATGGAAAACCATGCCAAACACACTAACCGCGCCAAAGCATGCCAACCATGCTAGCCGCACCTCTGTGCCAATGGAAAACCATGTCATCCACACAAACCGCGCCAAAGCATGCCATTCATGCTAGCCGCACCTCTGTGCCAATGGAAAACCATGCCAGCCACACTAACCGCGCCAAAGCATGCCAACCATGCTAGCCGCACCTCTATGCCAATGGAAAACCATGCTAGCCACACTAACCACGCCAAAGCATTCCAACCATGCTAGGCGCACCTCTGTGCCAATGGCAAACCATGCTAGCCACACTAACCACGCCAAAGCATGCCATCCATGCTAGGCGCACCTCTGTGCCAATGGCAAACCATGCCAGCCACACTAACCGCGCCAAAGCATGCCAACCATGCTAGCCGCACCTCTGTGCCAATGGAAAACCATGCCAGCCACACTAACCGCGCCAAAGCATGCCGACCATGCTAGCCGCACCTCTGTGCCAATTGCAAACCATGCCAGCCACACTAATCGCGCCAAAGCATGTCGACCATGCTAACCGAACCTCTTTGCCAATGGCAAACCATGCCAGCCACACTAACCGCGCCAAAGCATGCCCACCACGCTAGCCGCACCTCTGTGCCAATGGCAAACTATGCCATCTACACTAACCGCGCCAAAGCATTCCAACCATGCTAGCCGCACCTCTGTGCCAATGGCAAACCATGCCAGCCACACTAACCGCGCCAAAGCATGCCAACCATGCTAACCGCACTCCTGTGCCAACGGAAAACCATGCCAGCCACACCTACCGCGCCATGCCAAACGCACCTCGCCATGGCCCCATGCCAACTTAGCGCACCACCATGCTGGCCTTCCCTACGCGGCTACCAAAACGAATGCGTGCAACAATCAACGGTTTCCCTTCAATCCCAAGAGAAAATCCTGGCCGTCTAAGGTTACCAAACGACCTTTGGCCCAAAACCCTATCTTGGTCAGGCACCTAGCCAAATCTAGCCACGCCATGCGCCCATGGCAAACCCTTGGTCCCACACGCCAAGAAAAAACCGCACCTAGCACAAATCTTGCCACACCATGCGCCCATGGCAAACCCTTGTCCCCACACGCCAAGCCAAAACCGCACCTAGCCACGTAATGCACCCATGGAAAACCCTTGGCCCCACATGCCAAGCCAAACCACGCCAAGGCATGCCATGCCAAACTAATTTCCAAGGCATGCCATGTTATCCTAGTCGTGCCACCATGTTGGCCTTCCCTACACGGCTACCCAAAACAAAGGCGCGTGACAATCAACGGTCCCCCTTCAATCCCAGGAGCAAATCCTAGCCATTCAGGGTTACCAGACGACACATGGTAACCTTTAGCCTGAAACCCTAGTTTGGCCACGCCAAGGTATGCCATGCTAACCTAATTGCGCCAAGGCATGACATGCTAACCTAGTCGTGCCACCTTGCTAGACTTCCCCACGCGGCTACCAAAACAAAGGCATGCAATAATCAACGGTTTCCCTTCAATCCCAGGAGCAAATCCTAGCCATCCAAGGATACCAGACAACGCATGGTAACCTTTGGCCCAAAAACCTAAGTTTGGCCACGCCAAACCAGCCGCGCCACCATGTTGGCCTTCCATGTGCGGCCACCAACAAGCGAAAGCTTGCAGCGATCAACGGTTACCTTTCCTCTTAAGATGCAAAATCTCGACCGTCGAAGGTCACCGAGTTGAAAAGTCTCCCAAACTCAACTTGCCAAGCAACAACGATATGCCACATGTTTTCCACAAAACATTCGAGATATCAAACACATATCACAAACTGGGGGATCCTCTTTGGGTATTGGTTTGGCGGTTTACAGCGTGCGGCGTACACTACGCCCGTCATAAGGAAATGTCATAAGTAAATACAGGGAGTTAAAGGTGAAACGTTCATGGGATATTAATTCCATACATTAACAGTTTTACGGAACATCAATTCCATGCGTTAACAATTTTATGGAACATCAATTCCATGCATACGGTTACCACCTCCTCCCATTTACTTCCCCATTCCTTAATGAGACCAGAGTAAGTTTCACTCCGACTTGTATAAATAGGTCTTACCTATTTCCACAGAACAACAAGTTCATTCGGGAATATACAATACTCAGAAAATACTTGCTTGCTAGCTTACCTCGTTAGCCTTCCCACTTTTCTGATACAAGTCGTAGTAACACAACTACTCTTCCAGAATCAACTTTCTGGTCTCATCACCTTCCTTGTTTCCCTACCAAAAACCAACCCATTTTCCTCCGCTTTGTGACCGAAGCAAGTCTGGAACTGCCATTTCTTGGTTTAGGCCGGACTTGTACAGATTGATCTCTCAAATCTAAAGTACTCCCTTGCAGTACATTGTTTAGGGTTTAAATTGTTTCTCACCTTCACACCCGAAATTACCGAAATTAGCAGAAGCCTTTTTCACCTATAAACATGTATATAGCGTAATTCTTGAAGAAATATTTGACAGATATGCAAAATTGTATGATGAAGATGGAACTCTTAGTGATATTATGCTTGGGGAGGTAATCAATTGGCCGAAAGAAGTGTCAAGACTTATTAGGAATAAACCTTGTCACTGTAGTTTTAGACTTTAGCAATGTATTTTTGAATGAATTACTCTTCTTGTCTATTGTGGTCTTTTTTTACGTCGTCTTGTTGGATGTTGTTTGGACGAAGAATCCATTTGAGGTTAAATATTTACGATTTATGGAATCTTATTTTGAAGTTAAGAATGTCTTAAGGTTTCTTTTAATTACTAATTAAGCGATAAGAAATTATTTATATAATTATCAGGAATAATATATAGGCTAATGAATCAATATTGAATTGATTGAAAAGTAATACCCGTCAAAAAATTATTGACAAGCATAGCATGTAGCTTATCATTAATTTTTATTGACAATAAGTTACCATCAAATAAGGTTTTTGACACCTTAAAATATGACATGCCATCTGACGGGAGAGGACTGTCAAAAAACTATATTATTAACAGACCTTGTCCGTCAATAAAGGTGATTTCTGGCGTAGTGATGCGGGCCATCTAGAAGTTCCGGAATGATAATATTTTTAACAACAACAATCCTTCAATTCAAAGAATCATTATTGAGACTCATTTCTGGTACAACTATAATATACGTGAAAGTCAAGAGAGCCCGGAAACCCAAATATCCTCTTTAACCGTGACCACAGGGAGAAATAATGAGATGGATAAATGGGTTCCCCTGAGGGTATGGCTGAAATTGAATATTGATTTTGCTTTTAATAATAACTCAGGTGCATGCGTTGCGGTGGAAAGCATAACTACAACTCTCATTTGAAGGCTGAAACCAAAGTTATTACCTTAGTTTTTGAACTCGAAAATGTTATTTGACCAGCTAATCTGATGTGGCATTACGAGGTGGATCTTATTTCTCTCCACATCATGAAATTATTAAATAAAAAAAAACAATTCTGTTTTCATCTTCACTAATCCTTTTTCTCATTTTAACACTAACTTAGAATGAATATACCATGAGTACGATTTATATCATGATCTGCTGCTCCCACTATTACTTCATATTCAGCATATGTCGCATCAACAAAAATTTCAGGCTCATGAGCAACTCACACTGGCATGTACTTTCATTCATGTTGATGATTTTTCCCAAAAAACATTCCAGATTCATATTAAAAATATAGGCAGACTTTCCAAATAACCCGTAATCAATAAACTCATTTTATTTTTCTTATTTACAGAGAAAAAAAAACTCAACTAATTGCAGAATTGAAAATTCGCATTTTTAAATGTACCAAAAGTTTGATAAGCATTGGTTGATCCAAGGAAGAAAAAGATGATTATTTTAACAATAATTACAAATCAATGGGAGAAAAAAATCTTCATTAGGAAATTGAATTAGGATTTTTGAACTTCTGTATGTATGTTATTCTAGATTTTAATTTCTTAAATTGATAAGAAAGAACTTCAATAATTTATCTGCAACTGTTACAACATTACTCGGTTGAACCCACCAAGCATTGGTATGTCAAAGTTGGTTGTCATATTTTAGTATCAAAACTCATAAGTCGCTTGATTAGATTACTAGAGTCAACTTCATTAGGTTAGACTAGGAAGTATAGAAATGTTGAGACATACAAGTATTACTCTGAAGAATTGAAGATTCCGAAGAAGGGGCATCATCCTTCCACTTGAGGTTAGTAATACAATACTTAACTTGTTTCCATTTTTATTATGTTATTTTCAAGTCGTTTAGATTGAAACATAACATGCGAAGTTATATACATGAAACTCTAGTATAAGAGACTTGATCATCATATTGTGATCAAAGTGTCAAAGAAACAATATATCAATAGTGATGAGTGTTTTATATTGGTATATTGAATTACGAAGTATAATGCTCATCTTTTAAACTTCGTAATTGCAATATCAATATAATCTTTATAACTCGTCAGATTGTATAGTGAACATATGTTTGATTTCATACCTACAAACTAGGTTTAATTACATGAGTTTAAGGAAGTAGACATACGAACTTATTTCATATATGAAAGGAAATCAGCAGGATTAAAGGTCCGGTTTTCATTGAAGATATTAAGGTTGGACCGATCCTAACCTATATAGGGAATCAAGGTAGAACCAATCCTAGCTTATGTTGGGAGTCAAGGTAGAACCGATCCTAACTTGTTTTAGGCGTCATGGTAGAACCAGTCCCAATAGGCAAAACCTAAGTCACGTACACTTTTTGGTTTATGTGATTTGGAAATTGGGTTTGCTAAATAGGAAAGTTCAAGATGCTGACATAATGAGTAATTTGAACATGTGCTAAAATCTAATTTCCTAATTGTTCAAAGATATTCCTTGATACTCAATGTGAGATCCCAAACCGAAATAGTTGAGAATTTTGAATTAATATTTTTTGTTTGACCAACAAGAAAAACATATCTCTGTAAATATATATATTAGTTAAGTGCTAGTTATGAGTTGTCTAAGAGATTTCGGTTATACAGTTGGATATCGGTTAGAATTAGACAAAACTGAATTTAGGTGCTTTATTGCATATCTTAAGAATATTTTCGGTTATGCAAATTCCTTGGTGTCCAAACTACCTTGGTCTATAAATATTGAAATTTATTTTTCTTACAAACTTATCCTTACACAGACACTTCAATTCGTAGTCATTGTTGTAGCCGACTAATAGTATAACTTGTTATACTTGGAGAAAATAGTGACATAATTAGGCGAAATATCTTACGTTCGCTAGTTTAAAGACTTTACTGGGATCAAGAAGCGATCTACTAGTACCATTAGTGGAGAACTAGATTTTCATAGTTATATTAGTTTTCAATTATTGGTTTGATTGACTAACGTTTTGTTAACTCTTGATTGTACCTAGTTTGATTATTCTTGAGAGCCTTCTCTTCTGACATAAGGTCACTCAAACTAGATCAAGAGATTAGTAGTAGTTTAGATCTATCTTTATATCTAATGTTAACTTATGATCATCCATTGTTAACAGACTCCGTTCTATGAGTGATCGACTATGAGTCAAGAATCAAGTTTGTTATTGTGCAGGTACAAAAGACTATTGAAGATTGAAGACAAAAAGATTTTTCGTATTGGTTTTGTATCTTCGTAATTTGCTTCGTGCACAAACTTGATCGGTTGGGATCCGACTAGATCTGGTTTATCTTTTGATAGACTTATTACCGACTAGTCGTATTTATATCGACAAGCTATCATTTGGTGGTACTCCTCAGTATCCGAATCTGGTAGTTCTATTTGACTTGATATGATTAACTTGTTTAATCCAGATATTGGAATATCTAAACCCGACAAAGGAGTTTAATTAATTTTAAATAGAAAAGCCTTTATCATACTCAACATAATATATCTCTGATTAATTTCCTAAGATAGGAGATTGGTTACCAAACATATTAGTCCTTTTATGTTTAGAAGACGATCGAAAGGGACGAGTTCTTAAAGTCTTCAAAAAGGCTTGTTAGAGCAGTGCTCGGTTGAACCCACTAGCATTGGTATGTGTAGATGTTGGATTTTGACAAGGTCTAAAATCGTAAACCCATAATTATACGTATTCCTGATCCAACAATCAGATGAATATTGAGGCTCGTGTCTCTTATCGAAAGCATGAAATCTCATGCCACAAGAATCTCTGACTGAGAATACTGTCTCTCATAGTATATGTAGATATGTAGTCTCTTAGCTAAGGCAACGACATATCTCATGAATACTGATCAATTTCAGTAAATTACTTCTATGTATAATCGAAAGATTGGACGGCTCCTAGACAGCTTGCCTACTAGTATAGAGCAATAACGTCTTCAGGATGTAACAATATTTTTCCTGACTATATAAAAGAAATATGACGCTTCAACAAGCTCATATCACTCAATTCCTGAATAATTAATGCTCCTAGGCGATCGTACTAGTATAGAGCCATTAATTAATTATTCTGAAACCATTAGATTCATTAATTGAATCCCTGGAAAATATTCAATGTTTTTCATAATGTTTCGTTACTTCAATTTATGGTTCCTTCCAGCAGAATACCATGGGTTAGTAATAAATTTTCAACACACGGGCATCTGAGCTACCTTCGAGTAAGCCCCGACCAAAATGATGCAAGTGTACTCAACAATAATGCACTAACGAGCATATGATTGCACAAATGAGTATTTCAAAATACGACGAGGCGATGAACCTATGCAAAATAGGAAGAAAATAATAAATAATAAAATATTAACCAAGGCGCTGAGGGACTGGGCCCACCGGTCGGCCAGTCACGCCGTGGCCAGTCCCACGTCCAATTCAATATTTTATCATATTTTTATTATTTTCCTTGATCTCATGAAAATCCTTTCATTTGAACAAATATCATTCGTTTTAAGGAAACTCCTCAGTTTCATGGTGTTTCCTTAGCATCAAGGAAATAATATAAAATTGGGAAAGGTGTCATGGGACCGTGTCTACTAGCCGGGCGACTATGTCCTAGTCATGGCCGGTCCCACACCTCATGATTCCTCAATATTTTATTATTATTTCCCTAATCTCATGAAAACTCTTTAATCTCATGATATTTCCTTCAAATCATGAAAATTAATAAAAAAATTAGGGAAACTCATGGGACCGGGCCCTAGCCGAACGGTCATGCCCTAGCCAGTCCCACATGCCCTTTATTTTTTTATTATTATTTTTATGTTCCCTTGATTTCATGATATTTCCTTCAAATTATGAAAATTCCTTCACATCATGAAATAATACATAAAATAGGGAAAACTCACGGGACTGGGCCCTAGCCGGCCGACCATGGCCAATCCGGTCCCACACGTCCCTTATTTTTTTTTATTATTATTATTTATGTTTTCCTCATCTCATGGAAACTCCTTGATTTCAACAAAACTCCTTGGTTTTATGATATTTCCCTAAAATCATGAAAAATATTATAAAATTAGGAAAAATGTCGTGGGACCGGGCTCTTTGGATGGATGGCCATGCCTTGGCCATATCCGGTCCCACACTTTATGATTCCTTTATTTTTTATTATTATTTTCCTTCATCTCATGAAGTTTTCACGGTTTCAGCAAAAATCCCTGATTTCTTCATATTTTCCCAAATAATTGCTCAAACGCACATCATAAAATATCAAAATTCTCAGAACTGAGATACGAACACTTTGGTGATGTGAACATGTTACCTTGACTAACCAAGGTTGTCTATTTGGCTCGCAAGGAGCTGGTCCCATGTATTTTCACAATTTGACCTAATTTGCGCAATTGCACGTATTGGGTCCAAAACTCTTCCAAACAACTTGGAACTTCATAAGACGATCGTTATTCGATCCCGTGACCACCCAGGGCCGATTTCATAACCCCTTGGTCTGTCCCCCATATCTTCATAATTAATTAGGTTTTATCACCTAAGGTTCAGACGAGTACTATTTTTCAATAAATGATTAGACCATCATTTAATCATCCTTTCACCAATTGATTTTCAAGAAACTTTGTCATATTTTGCTCACGTGAGCATCCGGGCGCTACATGGTCGATCCATCATCCCATATAGCCGTTCCCTCCTTCACTTTGTGGTTTATTCTAAGATACAAAACAAAGCTTGGCTAAGTTTGCCCATGTAAGTGGTGGTCAGGATTTGTCTAGAGAGAAGATAAATCAAGGGATGTGGTTCTTCTGACCACCCCTACAACTCGCACGCATGGCATTAATTCCAATATTGTGAATGAAAAATAATACTCAAGTCAAGATATGAAATTTCAAAAATTATAACGGGGAGGTCCGAACTCATGACCTATTGTGTCATAAGAGTGGCCTCTAACCAGTGTTCCACCTTGGTTGGAATTGATAGAAAAGATAAATCAACAGTGTTGGTTTGTTCAACTTAAATACCATAATTGCTTTATTAATTAGTGTTTCACTAATTGCACATAATAAATAATCTATTCATTATAAAGTGTTTTATTAATTAGTGTTTCACTAATTGCTCATAATAAATGACTAATCATTTTTATAATTATAAATGTTTTCTTAATTAATTATAATATTTATTTCTATTAATAAGTAATTTTGATAAATAATATCAATAGATATTTTCTGCGACAATAAGTAGTAGAAGAGGTGGAAGCCGAAAGATTAGTGGTGGTTAAGGGCAGAGCCAAGCACAATTATATTTATTTTTGTTCTTTTATCGTAAAATGGGATACAAAGTCCATTTTTCACATGTATCCAACTTGCCAAGAATTTTTTTCTCCCTCTCTCCTCAAAATCCTGGCTCCGCTCCTGGTTTGTGGTGGAAGAAGTAGTGACGGTGAATGCTGGTGAGTAGTGATGGACAATATTAATTTTATGTTGTCGTTGCAACATCGATAACATCGTAGTGTGGAAGATGTGGTTGGTTGTTTTTAACACTTTTGATAAAGGAAGGTACCATATATTTCAGGGATAATATCATACAAGACAATATTTTCATGATCGTAGTTGGATCACCCAAATGGTATCCCTGTTATCTTTGGTACTATATCGTATAAATCATAATTTTTTAATGTTAAAATAAAATTGATTGCAATACGAAAAAGAATATATACACGGAAAAAAATATAATGAAACTAATCAATTGACGAAATTTTGTTCAATCTAAACCTCATACATGGCATTTGTGATTGAAAATTAGAATTGCGTCCAACAACCTACATGGGATGGGCGGCAGTGATGGTGGCAGTGGTGGAGTCAACAATTGACATTGAGGAGGCCTATTTTTTTTTAAAAGAAACATGTAAACTTTGGTGGACTAAACCATAAATATATATGGACAAAGTACTATTTATACAATAAACTAAAAAAATTATGTAGTTATTAAAAATTTAAGGGGTTAGAGCCAGATTAGTCAACCCTTGGGTCCGCCACTAGGTGGTGGAGGATAAAATTTTTGGATTCATATGGTTTTATGATGGTGGCGGGTATTGGTGAATAAAAACATATTATGTTAATTTCGTAATGCCACAAAATGTGTAACGTTATATTATAAAGTATAAAACGTGGTTGATCATTCTAATGTTAAAATAAACTTGATAAAACACATGTCCATTTTAAAAAATTGGTGCAATCAATTGCCATGTTATGTAATAACTAAACGAACGACACAAATCAAGATCAGAACATATGAAATTATTTATTATCGATTTGTTTATGTAAGGAGTGGTCAGGATTTGTCCTTGGAAAAGATAAATTTACCACTGGGGTTTGTTCAACTTAACCATTTTTAAATGTTTTATTCATTGGTGCCTCATTGATTGTTCATAATGATTAATTAAATTTCTATTATTAATGTCCCTTTAATAATCTAACATAAATACATAATTTTATTAATAAATAATTTTACTAAAAACTATATTAATTATAATGATGGTAGTGAAAGTAGGGTTAGTATAAGCGGTGGCGAGTGTTTGTGAATGGTGGAGGCGGTAACATTACTATTGGTGGAAGAAATAGTGGCGGTGGATGGTTTTTATGGTGGTGGGTGTTGGTAATAATAGTGTATAATAATAGTTTTTGCTTTTTAGTGAGTTATATTGACCAAGTAAAAAAATAATCGTCACAAAACATGCGACATTGTATTGTGAACGATGTAATTGGTTGTTTTTAGCACGATTGATAAGGAGAAAAACCAAATATTTCGAGGATGATACCGGAATGTATAAGATAATATGATCATGACTGTTCGATCACCCCTATTATATAAAGGCAATTGGTGTAACTGCGTAAGAGAACATTATCTCGCTCTCAAGTACTATTACATTCTTTTTCCTGAAAGACCATCAATGTCGAGTTGTTTCGCGACAACTACCTACAAAGACAACAACTTTCACTCAATTCCCGATATAAAACCTTAGTGACCGGGAAAATGTATTTGCATTCTAAAATATTTTTTTGAAAATTATGTTTGTTCATCAAAATCATCATAAAATACTCTAAATCACAAATCTAAATCTCTCCTCCGATGTTTATAGAATATTTTTTATATTTTACATTCTCAAATCATGCGACCTCTTGATGACAAATCAACAATATCAAATTACGGATCAATATGTATAGATTTCATTCACTGGGTTAGAAGGTAGAGTAGACACAGATGGGTAGATCACACAAAGCAGAACATGACTGAGAATACTTCAATAATTTGGTCAAGAGATAAGGTCAAAAATTTAATATTAACTTTCATAGGACTAATTAGATCGACTTCGATAGGATCTGACTAAAATATGGATTAATAATAATTTTCACGTAAGACGATTGCAAAACGTAGTTTGGCTAACTCTGCCTTTGTAAAGAGGGGTCAAGATTTGTCCTTCCTCAATTGCTATGTTATGTGAGAAGAAGGTGATATCTAAGATTAAGGTATAATTCAAATCTATTAGATTCATACCATTTACAACTGGATGTCTTGAAAAAAATTAATGTGTTGTTATTATTATTACAGGGAAGGGATACATTGACCGCACTTGCGCAAATAACTCACTTCGCAAATGATTGGTGTTGCATGTACTGTCTATAATGCAACGAGGAATTTGAGGAAACAAGGCACCAGAAGCAGTGTCCGAAGTATTTTGGATATAGTAACTTAGACTCGGTGTAATACTTATGTTTTTTTTTTTTTTTTTTAGTTTTTCCACAATATATTTATTTAAGAAAAATGAACATTGCAAATACATAACATCAACAAAAATTAGACAGGCTGCGTTTGACAATAATGGCTACTAATGGTCCGGAAACGGAAAAAGAAATGAATTGTTGTAGAAGAATTGTTGGGATATACAACGGATTACTTTATACGAATGAAATAGGTGTAACTATTTTGATTTTGAAATCACTTAAAGTTCACAGTAGAAGATGACATCAAGTTTAAAGTTAGTCACAATAATATGGCTGACTAAAATGTTAAAAACAAACAGGATATATAAACTTAGAAAGTCGTGGGACTTGAAGAGGCCAATTTTGAAAACTACAACCTTAGAAAGCAACGATCCACAACACCATAATTTTTCTTTTATAAATATTCAACGTAGAATGTGTCAACTTTTGGTAAAGGATCTATTGACAACCTATTAATTTGAAATAGGATCAGGGAGTGCAATGTGTGTTCAAGGTTATTTATGAGGTAATGTGTCACCATATTGTATTCTACGTGAAGGTAGGAACATACAGAAGTGACAAAATGTCCAAGACTTTTGAAGTTACCAAAGATTTCGTTAAGACGAATTGCTTGGCACAATACTTTGTTGAAGATTTAATGGCAGAGGTTCGCATATATACAATCCCTTCGAAAAGTTAATGGGTACACATTTTAAACATTGTCATATAATGGGTGTTGAAAAATTACAGGAAAATCATATCACATTGGATAGTTTGTATCAATCATTTGATGCAAAAGAATACTATTCTCTGCCTATTTGGAGGATCGACAACATGACCATGATAGATGAGTTAGCTGGAACGAAATAGGAGCACGTGGAAACTTTTATGGACGATATTGATTACTTGATTTCACTAAGATGAGCGCTGCTAACGACATATTTCCAAAAAATATTTAAACTTCCATGTTCATGTAGAGCATTATCTCATTATAAGCAATGAACCTAAATAAAAAAGTGTCTGGAAGTTAAGATTATATTTTTTTCGTCTGAGAAAATCTCCGGCGGTAAAATATTAAAGGAAAAAATAAAGGAAAATCCCAACTATTTTTATGACAAACACATATTAAATCATAAGGAGTTGATAAGTATTCGAGACACAAATTATACGATATATTAAAAATGAACCAACATCATGGCCCGTGCCGTTACGGCACGGGTTAAGGGCTAGTTTTTAATAAATCATCAATTGATCAAATTAGGGTTCTTGAGTCCAAGGTTCATATTTCCAGATTCAAACACTAATAATTTTGCACTGATCTCATGATCAACATCTTACTTATTATACTCGGTTTCAATTGCCAGTATTTCAAATTAATATTTTATTTGGTTATGCTACCAATACTTCATCAAATGAGCAATATTTGCTCAAACCAAGGAATATTGGTTCAACTATCAATATTCAACGACTCATTAAATGAACAATACTTGTTCACTTTAGATATCAACATTTATTCGAGAATTATACCTTTGTCTCAACAGACATGTTCAATTCGTGAGTCTCGGAACATTTTCAAATCATGTTCAACTCAATAATACAAGGACTCATCGTCCCATGAAGTCAGCAACTGACTAACTAAATACACGTCTGCCTTGCAAACTCCACAATCACACGAGACATCAATCGTGTCACATGGGGGATATTAACTAGGGTTTTGGTCTGGCGGTCTATGGCACGTGTGTTCATACATACGATGAGAATATGAGCAAGTCGTGCAATCAGTTGAAGGAGTTAACAAAGTAGTGGATGGAAAATCAACCAAGTCTCCGCATGTTGAGCAGCTGGTTTTAACACGATTTCCACTTCCCCATTATTTGATTCCATCAACTGTCACACTTCATGGGATCACGATGTTTATAATTCTAGCAACATAAATAAGTCTCTGAATCATGATTGAAACAAGAACAATCTCACGTTAAACAGACAACACGAGATTAACAACTCAACATCTGAACAATTACTCTCAACAGAGCAAATTCAATCATTCAGAACTTATCTTATTTCAGAATACACAACACACCTACAATCTTCGATCACAATTGATCTCACACATTTCTCAGCTTCCCTCCTACAGATCAACCCATCCTCTCTTGTGACCGAATTTACTCTGGAACAACCATTGTCTTGGTTTAGTCTAGAGTACTATAGATTGATCTCTCTAATTCAAAGTACTCCCTTCTTGCAGTGCATCCATGTGAGGTTTAACAGTTCGCTCGGTTCAAGGAGTTCCCTCCGCATGGTCATCTCCTCAATTCTGTAAAAACTAGCAACTCGTTTTGCCCCATCTACAGTATGTCAAGTTAGTTGTCAATTTTAGTTGCCAAAATGCATACTTGATTTAGCATACTAAAGATAGTTTCAGACTAGATTAGGTCTAAGAAGTTGAATCGAAGCTATCCTTAAAGGATGAAGATTGGAGATTGAAGACTACAAGAAGACATCAACAAGTACTTCATCAACAAAGGTTTGTGATTGATTTCATTTGGATTCTTGTTCAATTCTACCTTTCTAATATATCGAGATAAATGCTCACTCCATGGAATATTTCCAATGACGGTAAATGTACATTTGTGTATATATACTTGAGGTTATTTGATTCATGATCTAGGATATAATAACCTTTATCCTTATAAATAATCTCATGTTATAGTGAATGAGATTACGAATCCAACGAGCCAAGAATCACTCAATTCCGAATTATAACAATGAAGTTATCAGTGATTTATTAAAGTAACAATTATAAGTGTTGTTGTAATTGTTACAGTTCGTTAGTAGGAAACAATCCATGGACTGTTTGTAACAGTTCACGGACTTGGGCCCAATTACGTGACTAAAAGGCATTTTTGGTCAAGTTGGTGATGTTTCCTTATCTAGGAAAGTTATCTATTACTCCAAACATCTTTGATTACCATATTAAAGTGTTTGTGATTCCTTCCTAATTTAATTTGTGATTTATTCACAAAAATACAATATTTGCTAATTCATTATTTATTTAATTATTTTGGCAAGAGTTGTAATTTAGGAAATACTCACAAAATTAGGAGAGTCTTGAAAAAGGAAAATAGCTTTCTTAGTTTTCAAGCTATGTTTCACTATAAATATTGAGTTTGTGAGTTTACACCTTTTTCATCCCCTTTGGAAAATTGGCGTAAGCTCTGCGGGTTGTTTTCCACGTCTTATGTTCTTCGTGAACAAGAGTGAGATGAAAGTCTTTGTATTGGGGATCACAAAGCCAAGTTAGATTAAATATTTGTGATTGATTATACAACTTGTAATCTAGATTTTTCACCTCTTGTCTATTCTAAGGTTTTCTCTTCTGATATAAAACCATTCAAGAGTTGTTGATCATAAACCCTAGGTTTTGATAGATTTCAGTTTCCGATCGTATACCAACACTTGTTAGTCGAAATCGGAGACTAGAAAGGAAAACTTATATTGAGGGATCTCATAAAAATCCTTAAGAAGTTTTAAACAAGATTTCCAAAACCTTGATTTATATCTAAAGGGAAATCAAACCGGTGTTTTGTGCAAACAAAATATCGAATCGTATCAATCGTGTTGTTGTATCTTCTAAAGAGAACCTTGGGTTCTGTTAGAAGATTTGTGTGAAGAATTCCTAAAGAGAATCCGTGTTCTGCTAGGAGTTCTATAAGAATACAGCTGAAGAAGGTATTACATCTAGTCCTAATAGGTAGTAGGAAATTGGTGTAACAACTTATAATCAGTGTGTGTTTATTCTGGACTAGGTCCCGGAGTTTTTCTGCATTTGCGGTTTCCTCGTTAATAAAATTTCTGGTGTCTGTGTTATTTCTTTTCCGCATTATATTTTATTTATATAATTGAAATAATACAGGTTGTACGTTAATCAATCATAGTTGTTAAATCCGACCTTGTTTGTTGGATAAGACTTGATTGATCTTGAACAATTATTTTTGTTATTTTTTACATTGTTAGACCAGTCCGGACTAACCCTGTTTCAAGTGGACACCGTGTTGAAATATTCCTTTAGTGATTGTTGCTTAAAGAGGTTTATACACGGTGGATATTGAATAGGTTGTGATTAACACAAAAGCTTGTTTCAAGAAACCTCACACTAAAATCAGGTTTACAGACTTGCTTCTGTTTAACTATTGATTGTGTTGAGAAGGAGATAAATCTCTTTAATATTATTTCTCAATTGAGTTTTTGTTCTTGAGATTATATTGAAGTTTCTTCCATACAGATTGCCAAATGAAATATTGTGTGTTGTTGTTAGACCCTCGCTTTTTCAAGGCTGAAACGACTTAAGATAGTGGACTCTATCTTAGGATTCACGTGCGTTGGCCAGATTGGTTATAGGTGCAAGGATACTGAGGAAACTAGGTAACTAGGGATAGTTTACTTGGTCTTAACTATACGAAGTTGGTAGTGGTTTTTGTATAGCGGCTTGATTATGATAGTATTCAAAACTGGACTAGGTCTCAGGGTTTTTCTGTATTTGCGGTTTCCTCGTTAACAAAATCTTGACGTGTCTTTCCTTTTACTTTCTGCAATCATAATTATTGTTTTAGTTATAATTAGGGTTGTTTGGTGTTTAGTACTTACATTTTGTCTAAAATTAGCGTCCGGTCTAACATTTGTTCAACTTTGTGCTTGGTACTTGAAAGTAATGTTGACTATTTTTGACCAAATTTTAATTAATTTTGTGAAATAAAAAAGCCGAGTTAACATTCGTACCCCCTAAAATAGGCCTAAGATCCAATGGCTTAATAGAACCATGTATCCTACGGTGAGAGACCAAAATTTTCATTAATCCCTGTGCTCTTCTTTTTCCTACACCTCTTCATATCAAAATCATGGAAACCAATCAATTGTTTCCCAAATCCTTCACCACTTCCATCTCCGCCACGACCTTCACAACACTCTTCTTCATCTCCTTAATTAATCACTTAATCAACAGACCCACTTCTAATCTTATACCACTTACTCAATAAACCCACTTTTAATCTAATAAAAAATTCCTCAAATTTTACATTAAGATTCTCCACCACCACCATAAAACCATTTCTATCGAATGTTCATAAACCCTCAAAAACAACAGTAACAAACAAAAAATCAGAAAGAGAAATTAACTAAATCTCTTCTGAAAATATACACAGTTGTATTTATTCCCTTGAAACAAATTCGTGAATAAATTTATTCCAAATTCCGTTCACTGCCTTGATGATGTTTGTGGCTTGTGATTTAATCTCGTTATTCTTCTATGATTTCATTTGAATGGGAATTGTGAAACTAGGATTTGGTGGAGATTTTTTTTTTTTGGATCTTAGATTTCCGATTTTGGAACCAATGAATGAGAATGTGAAGTAAAAAATGAATTCCATCTAATTTAAGAATTATTAAATAAGGTTTCAAGAAGAAATAAATGATGGGTTAGCAATAGAAAGTGAGAAGGTAGTTTTGGTACGTGATGGTTTCACTGGTAGTGAGGTGGTGTCAGAGCAATAAGGGATGGTGATGGTGGCGGAGATGGGTTTGGGGAAAAAAGAGACGTAATGGACGACTGTGAGTGGTGATAAATTGAAGGATATAATAGTAAATTTGCTTTGGTAATTTGATTTTATTTATTTTAAAATAATTATTAATCAGAAGTAAAAAATTATCGAGTCAACACGGGTCAACTTTTGTACTAGAAGATATATACCAATTGTATACCTTGTGGTTCCTATATTCTTGGCAGTTTCTGTCTATATTAGGTCACGCAAGGTATCAAACTTATAGGTTGATATCGAAAAGATTGCGGTGTACTTGTACCCTCGTCATTTCAGTAAGATTCAACACTAACGAATTAAAATATAACCAACAAAAAGAGGACTTCAGGTGTATCGGGATATACGGAGTGTAAAACAAAAAAATGCCGATATGAGCTTTTGAGATCAAGTTTACTTACTTTTTTATTCTTCTAATGATGTGGCCAAGATTAATCAAGTTTTTTCTACCACATGAGTTAGCCACATCACATCAGCTATTATTCAGTTGTTATCTAGCTGGTTACATGTTTGAGCATAGCTCGGTTGAACCCACCAAGCGTTGGTATGTAAAGTTTGGTTGTCATATTTTAGTATCAAAACTCATCTAGAGTCGCTTGATTAAATACTAGAGTCAACTTCGTTTAGGTTAGACTAGAAAGTTTAGGAGTGTTGAGACGTACAAGTATTACACCGAAGACCTGAAGAATGTGAAGAAGTAACGACTACAATAACGACATCATCCTTCCTCTTGAGGTTAGTAATATTTACTTGATCTTGTTTCCATTCTCAACGTATCTTTCAAGCCGGATTATGTTGAAAACACAACATGCGTAGATATATATATATAATACTCGAGTGGTTAGACTTGGTCATGAAATTATGATCAAAGTGTCAAGGAATTTGTTGAATTACGAAGTATAACACTTATTTTATGAACTTCGTAAATATGACATCGACATAATCTATTGTATATAGTTATTTGATTATGTGTGCATTATATATATGAATGATTTCACCTTAGGAAATGATGTTTTATAACATTTGTTTAAAGGAAGTACGTATATGAACTTGTTTCATAATCGAAAGGAAAGCATGATTGGTCAGGTTCTTTATTAAATATCTTTTAAATGACCAATATACGATAATAAGATAAAACCTATCTCAACTAGTTAAGATTGATGGTATGACCAGTCATAGCCTATATAATATAACACGTTGTAATCAGTCACGAGCTACATTGGAAATCAAGTTGTAACTGATCACAAGCTATATTGGAATGTAAGTTGTAACCGGTCACAAATTACTTTGGGATCCAAGGTATAACCAGTCACAAGAAGAATTAGGAAGATAGTTGTAATTGATCACAAGCTACATTTGGGAAGGAAGGTGTAACCGATCGCAAGCTACCTCTCGGAAGCAATATGTAACCGGTCATAACCTGGTTTTGGAAACATGGTATAACCGATCACAACTTACATTTTGAGGTTGGTACAACCGATCCCAATGAGCAAAACCGAGTTTCCAATTATAATCACATATCTCTTTATCTTTTGTGTAAAGCTTGGAATTTGGGTTTGCTGAGAAACTTCTAGATGTTGATGTTATTTGAACATGTACATAACTCTTATCATTTATTGTTAAAAGATATTACTTGATACTCAAGGTGATCCCTTGTCCGAAAAAGTGAAAAGCATTTAATAATGATTTTCAACATGTATGTTTTAATTACCAGCAATTAAAGCATATCCTCTGGAAAATATTATTTGTTAATGTGCTAGACTAATAATAGAAGTTTTTTATGAGAGTTTCCGGAAATATGGTCTGGCATTTATGTGGAAAAATATGAAAACCGAAATTAGGTACTTTAACGACAATATCTTGAAAATATTTTCGGTTTTGGAATTTCCTTGTTGTCCAAACAACCTTGGTGTATAAATACTTGAGTTTGTATTTCTTGCAAACTATCTTAAGAGCCAGGCAAACTCCATTCTTGTTGTTTCTGGTGGAGCCGTCTATCTGGAGAGAAAAGTATCCTAATTAGGTGAAATCTCTTATAACCGCTCGTTTAAAGAATTATGTGGGATCAAGAAAGCTCTACGAGTACTGTTGCATTGTTATTGTATTTTTCAATTATTGATTTGATTGATTAATGGTTGTTAAAACTTTGATTGCACCTAGTTTGTTTATTCTTGAGAATCTTCTCTTCTGATATAAGATTCACTCATACTAGATCAAAGTATTGACGAGATCTTTACAACCATTTTCGGATCTAAAGACATCTTGTGATAATCCATTGTTAACAGACTCTGTTATATGCGTGATTGATCATAAGAGGTTTCAAGTGGTATTGTGCGGGTTATTTAAGACAAACGAATATTTGAAGACGTCGAAGTTTTTTTTTTTTTTTTTTTCCGTATCTTGTGAATTGTGTGCACAAACCTTGATCATCTGGGATCCAACTAGAAATGTGTTTATCTTTGATATACTTGATTGATTAGTTACGTGATAATGGCATCACGTTATATTTTCTCTTTGAAATCTATATTGATTGATCGCGAATCTATAGTTTGATTATTTCGGTAATCAAAAGATAGATTGATCTAACCAGACAAATGAGTTTATTAGATTAAACAGAAGATCCTTTGTCAACGACTCATTGATATCTTATTACCAAGATTGAATAGAGTGGTTACCAAACATATTTATCCTTTACTATTTGGAATACGATCTAAAGGATTGGTGATTCACGTGCGTGACTCTAGAAGTCGAAGGCACAAGGATACTGAGGAAACTAAGTAGCTAGAGGTAGTTTGATTGGTCTCAACTATATGAAGTTGGTATTAGATTTTGTATAACGGATTATTTATGAGAGTATTCAAAACTGGACAAGGTCCCTGGGTTTTTCTGTATTTGGGGTTTCCTCGTTAACAAAATCTTGCACTGCCGTTTACTTTATTTTTTCGCATTATAATTGTTTATTATAATTAAAGTAAATTACACTTGTACGTTAATTCGTAACACTTGATATTGATCCTATAGAGTTTCGGTTATTACCAAACCTTTTATCAAGTGATCACTTTGTTTTTGTATCATCTCGATCTTGAATCCTAAGTCTCGATCTCGTATCCATAGACGATCACACGAAGTGTGTACCGAATTTTTTGTATTGTCTCGACTCAGTCCAAAGACGATCACACTTGGTAAAGAACTTATAAGTTGATAAATAAAAGATTGTGGTATATTAGGGTACCCTCGTCTTTTCATTACCTAGCACAGTTATTTTGAACTTGTTGAGAAGATTAAGTGGGAGGACATCATCATTGAAAGTGATGCAGAAAAGGTGATTAAAGTGTTGAATAACAAGACTAACTTGTATCCATGAATACTGAGACATATGATTATGCAGATAAAGTGAAACAGTTTAACAGAGACTGCTTTAAATTTATCAAAAAGAGTGCAAATTAGGTAGCTCATCATGTAGCAAGTTTCTCTCATAAAAACCAAATTTCTAACCGATGGCTAACTTCTACTCCTATTTGTATTCCCTCATTCTATGTTAGAAAGGGTATGTTGTTTTAGTTTTTTTTTCCTTGCCTTCCGTCTTGCCAAAAAAACAAAAGAAAAGAAAAAGCACGCCTTGAGGCCCAACCAAGAGATAATATAAAAAGTGTCTAGGCGCACGAGGTCTTGACCTAATAAGACTTTGCCAGAATATCGATATTTGTTGATTTTTTTTTTTTTTGATATTTTTCAAGCATGATTATTATTTTTAATATCGTAGACTACTTCCAAACTCTTTAAATTAGAATGGATTCTGACAATTATGGGGTTCAGACCCCTACCTCTCCAGTGTAAGGGAGCATAAGAACCACTAGACCACTTGATGGTTCTCCAGCATGATCTTCCTTGAATGCTATACTTTGTCAACCGCTAAGGTTAAGCCATGTGGCTAAGTCCATCTAAGGTTACGCCACATGGCTAAGTCCCCCAATTCATGGTAGATCTGGTAGCAATAATTTAGTAAAACAAGTCCACTCCATCCATGCTAGTGAAACTAAAGTTGGGTCATGATTGAATCTTATACTAATATAAATAATAAAGCTCTTTTTGGCAGGAGACCTTCTAAATTACTTAGTTGTCCCTATTTTTTACATATTTACATAAATACTATTGTTTTAAAAATAGATCATAAATTTTAAAAATGTTGTAGGGCTTGTAGCCCATGGATGTGCGGCCTGGGTCTAGGGTCTTCTTTCTACTTGTATATAAAAGAATATATTTATGTAACACAGTTAACTCTGATTAATAGAACTTATCTCTGCCTCTTTATCTTCTATATATTTTCCACTACAATACGTTATCATGCACGAGCTCTTCCATGTCGCTAATATTATTTTTTTGGTTCTCCTCAATCGGTACATCGAAAACCCTATCAAAGATTTTATTTTCCCCTTGTCAATCTTCCGTTAAGAAAGATGTATTTGGATTAATCATACAAAAATATATTTAGGGGTATGTGTATTTGGATTAATCAATCATGGAAGTTCAGGGAATCTATATCTATAAGTGGGGCAATATGCGTATGGTTGATTCATCGTCATCTATCGATCATGGAAGTAAAGGTGCATATCTATTAAAAAAAAATTCGTCATATCGTAGTCCGGGGAAAGAGAAATAAAAAAAGAAAATAAAATCAGTTCATGTTCAAGTCTCTTCGCTGGAAAAAGGAAAGGTAAATAGAAATCACTGCTTCAGTTCTCTTCCGACCCGGTTTCCAGTTCCGGCTCCCGATTACGACCCGGTTTCCGATCTCGGCTCCAGTTCCGACCCGGTTTACGATCCGGCTTCAGTTAAACCCGGATCCTTCCAGTTTCGATCCTATCCTGTTCTTAATTTGGTGTTTGGTTGTGCGCAACCAAGGCTGTTCCGGTTTTGTGTATATACAACGGGAACCAAAGAATGAGGTATGTAACTATAATGTGGTTTTGTACATTGAGTACTTACTAGGTTTATTTATTTGTTTTTTGAATATGCCTAGCTTTGTTTATTTTATTTTTCTTAAGATGAGTCCATATCATATAAACGGTCAACGTAAATTATGATTATTGATCTCGATTATTAAGAATTTTGGTCTTACTGTTATTTTATTCTCTTGAATATGATATTGGCTATAGTTGAATGGTGTCTTTTGTACAATTGGTTGTACCAACTCGATTCAAATGTATGTATTTGGGGTTTAGAAGTACTTGAGCACCATTCTCTCCAAATTTGAATGTTATGTGGAATGTGATAAACTTGTGCGACTATTAAAGATTCAGTAGATTCAAAACATACGTTCAAATAAAATCACGTGTTTTTCCAATTTTTGTGGAAGAACTCACAAAAGATGATATGAGTCAGAAAATTTTCATTTATATACTTCATCCATGATACTAACAAACCGGTATATGTTGAAGTATGACAACAAGAGAATTATCTTTAGTATTATATTCAACCTAAAGTAAGTGGTTGACATGTGTAGTGAGATATTCTCTTGGCTTATTGAGATAAAGAAATTTATCAAATTAATATAAATGTAGAAAAAATTGAAAATGGAAAGAACCCTGAAGTAATGAGGGTTAGACGTATAAAGCATGTGAAAAGAGACATATATATCATGACGAAAAAAGAAAAAAAAAATTCCAACAATAATGACACCAAAGTACAAGTATCAATTGAACATGGGATGAAGCTAAGATGTAATTCTAGCTCTCACCAAAGAGTTGGAAATGAATCTTCTTACCAGTATTGGTACAAACAATGTGATGCGGGTACCATAGTAGCAACCAATTTCCATAGGAAGGTCATAATTTAGAAATCAACTTTAATGACAAGAAGAACTTTGCCCGGCCAATTGACTATTTAATTGAACTAGATCCAATGTATGCGCTTATGGAATGAAAAGTACACCATTCCCAAGAAACAAAAATTCTCTAAAGCACTTGAGATATATCTGGATGAAACGTAACATACATTCTCTCTAAAGTAATTGAGTTGAATCTCACTTTTGTTACTAATAAGGCAACATCACTTATTTAGTATCTCAAGACTCAATGTCTAACAGATAGTGGTTTCCCTCCCACCAGCTTAAGGAATTTAAACTAGTTGTTGAACTATTTCCTTATAATGTGACTACGAGGATTGGATCATCGAGAGCAACACTACTCAAAATTTGTTTTCGAGATACAACAAAGACGTCACAAAATCTCTACATGTACCGAGAGATAATCACACCTTGTTAAATTCCAAAGACACTCATGCAAATGGATATCATGTGGAACCTCACAGTGATGAGAATGTAATTGATTGCATCTTTTATAGTCTCTAATATACTTGTAAGGAAATATATTTTAGAGAAACTAATGAGTCAATCTACTGAAATGTAAATCATTATAGTATTTGGATTATTGAATCCATATTGACTCCGACGATGAAATGTTGGGAATTGACTCATACAGGCTTTGGGCATAACCATAAAGAAACTTTGGTTGTGACATGATCATCATTTTTCGAACATCACTGTATTTGAGTGGAAAAAAAATGGGAAAAAGATTGACATAATGTGAAGTAACGACATATCTCTCAATAAGTATTTTCTAAAGTACTAGATGCACAAACCCCTCCTCCCTCCCATTATGTTTTTAAGTAAGAGATCATATCACTCATTGTATAAAGTCTTCGGTAAAACATGATGGAGACCATCCTAAGATGCAAATGGTAAACAATCCATATTACAAAGATAATAAGGTGAAGTTTAGAAAAATATTCATGCAGAATGCGGAACATTAAAGTGACTTATGGCTCTGGTGAATGTTTTGACATTTTGGACTAGTTATAGTTCCCAAGAAATTTGCGTTTAAAAACTACTAGCACATATTTTACATGTAAGGGCTCACCACTCATTGTAAATGCTAGCGAGTGTACAACAAAATGAATTGATGGTTATTGCATGTTTAATAGGATTAATGCAGAGCATCCTATACCTCATGGTCTCGCAAATGCTACCATCAAAAGTTACAAATGATGTCTAAGGAATAGGTTACGCGTACTAACCTACCTTTTATTGCTTTGGGGATATGCAATATTAACGCATCTTTACTTAATTCATTTTAGAACCCAATATATATTAGTCAACCTTTTATGCGTACCATTTGGTAACTGGATATAAGCTTGACATTTGTGTTTTTACGTATTTTTTGGTTGAACTATATATGTGCCATTACGAGTCCACATCGTACTATGATGGGTCACAAAAACGATTAAGTAATTTTGTTGGATATTTACTCTTAACAATTATCCGCATTTTAAAACCTTTGGCATGAGATCTCTTACCTCTAGATTTGCGAGTTATCACTTTAATGAGACAATCTTCCCGTCGTTAGGGGGAGATAAGAAAAAGTATTTTCTAAGGGAACGACAGGAATTGTCGTGGTGTGTTCCCAGTGTGTCTCATATTGATTCTTGTACTCCACAAATGTAAATGTGAAGTGATAAAGAATATTCTATTTTCAGAATGTACACTGATGTTGCTAAAGTGATGATATCACACATATCAGCTGCAAACCTACCAGCAAGGTTACAAATCCTCAATAAGGGAAATACACCATAGACTAAGGTGTTGCAACTATACTCAGTGAAAGTGTGGTTGAGGCTGTGGCTCCATAAAGAAAGTTGGAGAGACCAATTGGTTCGATCAATCCTCACCTAAAATGGAAGTAGGTGAGTAAGGCAAAACTTATTTATATCATCAGAAATCATCTCATAAGATTGTCTCTAAATATGTCCATGGATCAAACTAGAGAACGCTCCGAAGTTTTAAATGATTCTAGTGAACAATAAAATCCTGACGGATTATGATAATGCATATGAGTCAATTGAAGAATCAGGCGTGCACAATGATGATATAATCCATAAATAGTTTCTCCAGAAGTAGATCACAATCAGATCGAACCATGCTTTATTTTGATTATTTTCAAATAAATAGCATATTTGGCCTACGCAATCCAGGTAGAACTTAGTTCTTTGAAAAATATACGGGTATTTGGTGTGGTAGTGCTAACCAACCAAGTGTAAAGCCTGTGGGACATATGTGGTTATTTTTCAGAAAGTGTAGTGAGAAGAATGAGGTCTTAAAGTATAAAGAATCACCTTGTGGCGCGAGTGTAAGATCATAATATCGCAACAACAACATTCCTGTGAAACCTTCATCTACAACGTTGCGAGACCGTCGCAGACAAATAACAAAGATAACATAACAAGTGACATCATCTCAAACATGATAAAAGTGTGATGATCTTGCGAAATTTAAAGAGTTTGGGAAGACTAACATCAAAAGCTTGCGAGAACATCGCAAGTCAGATCCGAAGTTAAATGACTGAGCTGTCATCCACTATATAATTCCCTATATAAAGAGCCGAATAGTCTTAATGGGAGGAAAAAATCTTTTTTTAGTGTTGAGTAAGTCATTAGGAGAGAGAAAGTCCAGAGCAGTTGTTAATTTCTTAGTTTCATCTCTTTCTTTCCTTGTAAAATTTGTGAGATTAATTAATAAAGATTGTGATTGTTCATCCAAAAATGACTTGATTGTATGAATTCTTGTGAGGGGTGTAGTGTGGGATTTCTTGCAACTACATATTGGCGCTAAAAACAGGGACTTTTCATTGTTTTTAGTGTAAAAATTAGTATTGATATTTGAGAGAATTTGAAATAGTTGGTGAAAAGTTTCATATAATTTTCAACAATTCATTGAGATTGAAGAGATGGCTAGAAGAAGAAATGCTTCAAGACAACCAACTACTGTTAGAAGGAGTAAGCGACTTGCTGGAGAAAGAAGAAACGAAACCGGAGAACCATCAAGAATTAATACAAGAAATGATGGAGAAAATCAAATTCAACAACCAATTCAGCATACACCAGCGCAAAATAGAACATTGGATTATGATAGAGTAAGTGTATACACTTGGCGATCAGATTCAATGGAAGAAATGGAAGAGGAACAACAATTAAGAAATAGAAGGAAAGAAGAGAGAGATCATGAAGTAATATTGGAGGAATAATTCATGGAGATGAAAGAAATGAAGCGTTAGAAGCATTGAGACAAAGAATACACGAAGAGAGGAGGTTGGAAGCAAAAGAACGCACAAATTTGACAAGGAAAAACCATGAGTTGAGAGTGGAAAACATGAGATTACATAATAGGAAGTCAAGAAGTACTACAAGATCAAGTTCAAGATCAATCTGAAGTAAAGTAAGACGAAATTCGCTTACGGAAAATATTGGAAAAAGAGATCGAGAAGAAATACGAAATCCAAATGAAGAACGTTGCGAAAGGAGAGAAGTAATTGAAGATCGCTACATCCCACCAGGCGAAATTTTCCAAAATGGACAAACAACAGGAATCAGGAGAATGGGAGACGTCAGGAGCGAAATAATCAAGATGGCGAAGAAAATCAAGAAGAAGGAGGTAGAATATTATATGGAAGAGAAATCCAAAGAAATCAACAGGTAATTAAAGGTGAAATCGAGAGACATTATGCCGAACAAGCACGTCTAGCTTGCGAAAGGGAGAGGTTGAGAGCAGAAGTGGAGGAACAAGAGCTCCAAGAGGAAATACACCAGAACAATCACGATAATCGAGAAAAAAGGCGTGAAAAAAATCGTAATAATGTAAATATCAATGATGGATACGATAGAATACAAAGGAGAGCTGAAAGGTAGCAAAGAAAATTGATAAGGAATGAACAAAATCACAGAAGAGAAAATGAGAGATATAATGGTGTGCGAATTCGTGAAAGAAATGAAAAAGAAGATCGCAGAGAAAGACAAGAAGAAAATGATGAAGAAGAAAATCAAAATTTCGCAACACAAAACAGGAAAGAGCGCAGGAGAAGAGAAGCAGAATTAAAAAGACCAATGGGATCAGCACCTGGGGTAAATGAACAAATCTTAAGAGAATTGGCAGAAATGATAGGAATGCTAAATAACATAAGAGAAGGAGGCAGAAGGCAATTAGATGAGGCCATAGAAGAATCTGCGAAAACTCCATTCACACAAGAAGTACAATTAGGAGGGATACCCCCAAAATGCAATCTATTTGTGTTAACTAACATTTTCGACGGAACAACTTGTGCAATTCAACACATCAAGGCGTATGTGAGACGTATGCTACAATGGGAAAACCATGATGCTATATTGTGCAAGTATTTCGCATCTAGTTTAACAGGGGAAGCGCTGAAATGGTTTGAAGGTTTGCCTAAGAATACGATAACATCTTTCAACTATTTGAAAACTACATTCTTAAGGGCATACATAAGTAACAATTCTTCGCGACCTGGAATTGAAGATGTATTTGGGTTAAAACAGAGAATTGGTGAGAGTTTGAAGCATTTAACCATAAGATGGAAGACAATGTGTAGTGAAATGGCTGGGCGTGTGGATGAGAGATATCTCATTTTATCATTCATCAATGCAATGTTCGCAACCAATCTAATGTACATTCAACTTTTCAGAATTAAGAATACAATCACAATGACTGAGCTGCGAGAACTACAAGAGGAGTATATTGCTCTTGAAGAAAAACAGAATGCGATGGAGTCATACCTAATTGCAAAATACAAATTCATTAGCAGCGAATGCAAGTTTACTACCCAAATTGATAAACACAGTGGCGACCACTTCGCAGACAAACCAAGAGAAGATAATGGAGAATAGTCAGCAGAAAGTAGTAGCTATGGGAAGCTTAGACCAAGAAGAATTTGAGAGAGAAATAAATTTCTATATCCAAGGTGGAAACAACAAAATTCAAAGACTTGATCAGCCACAAGAAACCTATGAAGGACAAAGATAAAATTATCATAGAGGATCAGGAAGTCAAATGATAATATGGGAAGAGATCAAGATGCCACCTTTTAATGCTAGTGTGGAAACAATTTGGGAAGCTATAATCTTAATGGAGAACATTACAGCACCCTGGAACATGGGAAAAGAACCACTTCCAAACCACCGAAGTCAAGAATTTTGCTCTTACCATCATTTTCATGGACATTCAACAAATGACTGTAGGAATATAAAAAGGATCATTCTTAAGATGATAGATCAAGGAAAATTAAATCATTTTCTAATAGGGCATCCTCAATCTCAACTCTTACCACCACCACCAGAAATTCGCAGAGTAAATACAACAAAGGGAGGAGAAACATTTGTCATAGAAGTTGGGGCGAAGGCGAAGAATTTGTTTTGTAACTCTATTGTACATTCGTACAAAACAATTGAAGACTTTCACGACAATATTCTAAGCAGAGTCTTCGCAAGGGATGGTGATGGAAGATAAATTATGAACATTGTGAAGATTTCGCCACTAAAAGAATGGCAAAAGCAAATTATTTATTTCAATGCAGAAGAAGTACCCGAGGGAGGAGAAATGCACGATAATCCATTAGTGGTGAGATTGGAGATTAACCCAAATCCTAAAGATGATGAAGATGATAAATCAAAAGATGCATGGGCAATCAACTGAGTTTTAATTGATAATGAAAGTTATGTAGATATTCTATTCTATCATGCTTATAAAACTATGGGAGGGAAAGATGAAGATCTAATACCTTCAACCTACAAAATCTATGGTTTTAATGGTACTGCCAATAAGCCTAAAGGAGAGATTACTATGCGAATTCCGTTAAAAAGGGTTATCTTCTGAGATTCTATTATGCGTTGTTGATGTGGAGTCACCTTACAATTCTTTGATTGGGTGACCTTGGTTGCATGGGATTCTAGGTGTAGCCTCGATATTTCATCAATGCATCAAATACCCTCATTCTAGTGGAGTTGGAGTCATAAAGGGAGATTGGGCATAAGGAAATAAATGATATGAAATCGATGTAGAGTCCTGCGAAGAACGGGCTGCGAATAAGGGAAATTGGAAAGGTAACATCAGAGAGCAACAAAGAAGTGAAAGACTCATGGTGGATGCAATAGAGAAGAGAGAAGAAGAAATCTTGCAGAAAAGAAGAAGCAGCGAAGCTCTCGCAGAAGGTAAGAAAATAACAACAACTATCAAAAATACTGAGGCAGAGAAGAACAAAGGTAAGAAACTAGAAATGTGAATGTATTCGCTGATGTTATCACCGCAAAAATATAACTGTGAAGAAAAAGAAAGATGTATGGCTGATTTGTCGCAAATTTAAAAATATATATATATATATATATATTACCTAATGACAAAAATGAGACCGATAAATTACAACAGAGTTGAAATGCAAAAGAAAAAATAGAATAATTCTTAGAATGGGACGAACCTTAATGGCGTACACCCTAGTTCGCGAATAAAATTTCGCAAGTGGCAAATATAAGACCTAAAGTGCGTCATAGAAGGGAGTATCTGTTGCATGGCTCAGGGATAAGGTCATACCGCTAATGGAACCTGAGTCATGGAGATTTGGGGTCAATAAAAGCCTATCCAGGAGAGGCACCTTGGATTCTCAACTTGAGCATATGACTTAAGTTTGGCGACTAAGGTAGTAAGGACTCTCCTAAGGAGTGTAGAGTATGATCAAGGCGCCGAGGTACACAGTTGAGCCAAGAGTTCCCGGGGCATATGAAACTACCCTGGCCATTCTTGGAAAGTCTTGACTATGATGCACTCGGCCCGAAGAAAACCCCACTTAGGGTGTAGTCTCGTAACCATAAGCCATATAGGCAAAATGGATAAGAGGCTGCGAAAACAACGGGTTGTTGTCAAGACCGGATGAGAGGATCTAGTCTTGTATGGCAGAAGTACGTCTCCTTGAAGGGGCAACCAGGGGGAAGATAAGGGCGGCACCCTCCATTAGGGACCTGATAAGTGTCTTAAGACGCAAATGTCATGAGGCTTTATTTCGCAAGAAAATTTAGGCTTGTCATATTTGTGCGGCAATCCTGAAGAGGCAATAATACAAAAGAAAAAGTTAAGACGAGATCAATGGGTCACTACATGAAAGTGTAAGGATGTCCTGCGGTTTCGTCGCAAGACGACAATGTCATGGGGCTTTAATTTCGCAAGAAAATTTAGGCCTGTCATATTGTCGCAGAAAAAATGACAAAAGAACAAAAAGATAAGACAAGATCAATGGGTTTCTGCATGAAAGTGCAGAGATGTCCTGCGATTTTGTCGCAATGACAAAAGATGGCAAAATAAGACCTTTACTTAGGAAGGAAAAATAAGACCACATCAGAATACAAGGAAGAATGCAATCTTAAAATATATGACTGCGAAACTACATAGAAATAATTGCGAGATTGTCGCAATAATCTTACTGAAAAAAAAGCAACTTGCTTAATCTCTCATTTGAACAAAAATAACAGAGGCAAGTATGGGAATGCATAAAATAAGAGTATGTTATTTGTCTCCATATGATAAATTTACGCACAAAATGAAAAATAAATTATGTACTGATTAATCATATTGCGAGAAAAAAATTGTTTTTCTAACACATGCAGGAAGGAACAAAAGAAATAGAACTTGTATTGAAGACTGAAGAAATTCGCAGTGATAGATTACAAGTATACAAGAATAGAAGATCAAGAGAAAATGTACAAGTTTTACAAATAGTTGAATAAGGAAACATAAGGAAGCAAAAACTACTTCTTGCTTGATTCTTCATTATCATCATCAAATTCTTCACCAGAATTTTCTTCTCCATCAGATTCTTCATCAGACTTCTCTTCTTCATCTTCTTCAGAATCTGTTTCTTCATCAGCATCACTATCAGAGATAACCAAGTTAGGAACGTTTTCTGGAACTTCATCTAAGAGACAAGGATACGTAGAATGAGGAATGCCATTTTCATCACAAATTGTTTTAATAGTGTCGTTGCGGAAAAGAACGACATCATTCATGAAGTTCGCAACAATGATTTTTAGTTGATTCTTCAGCCTAGAACATTTCTCATTGCGAGAAGAAAAATCCTTTGCAAGTTTCGCTTTCTCATTCTCAAGTTCTTCAATCCTCTTGAGATATCTATCTTCATCTTCTGTGAAAATATAAAAATAAATCAACAACTTAATGGTAGTTTGTGAAAAACAAATAATTAAATAAGGAAGAACAGTTAACAACCTTCTCTGTTAGAAATCATATCTCTAATCAAGGCTGTATGCTCAACTTGAAGACTGACATTTACACCTAAATTATTCCTGGCGTTATCTAGAACTCTCGCAGACCAAGAAAATTCATCATCATCATTTATGAGAAGGCGGGAATGAGTTTGGTTCTGTCTTTCACAGAGCACAACATTTCTATGTTTGAGATCATCTCTTTCAATTTGAACCTCAAGAAGAGTTTCTTGGAATTTCACTAAAGTTTGGGCACCTTGGAGAGAAATACGATATTTTTCATTTATGAGATCACTATACTTGGCCCTCAAACTATTGATTTCTTCTTTGGAATTATGAAAGAAACGTTTAAATTTATTAGCCATACTCAAGACATATCTATTGTCAATTTCTAAGAGGCGAAATTTGGATCTAAGTTCATTTATGGGAAGAGATTCAATCTTATCATTTGAAAAACTATTTAGAGAAGTATTTAGATGTTCAAGAAGAGTATCATCATCCATAAGATTGGGAAATGTATGAAGAAGAATAGCTTCATCAGAAAGACCATAAACGTTTGCGAAATGGTAAACTGTATAAGAAAAAATTATGAGAAAATAAAATAAAGAGAAAGAAGAAGAGTCCCATACCATAGAGTTGTTTATTGGCATTTTGAAGACTAGATATTTTATTCTTCTGAATAGAATTTTCAGATTCCAACTGCTTGCTTTTTTCGCGAAGACCAGCAGCTTCAGTCTCCAATTCTTCATTTTTCCTGCGAAGATCAAGATTTTTCTTTTCAAGAATTGCACGTCTTCTTTCCAAATCTGAAGTAACAGCAAAAGAAGTATTTCCAGCCTGTGAAATAATACAACGAGTTTTAAGAATAAATTATGAATTCAAAGCAAAAATCAAAAGAAGAAAAATATAAGTATGAAAATTTACCAAGATATTAAGCGAATGTAAGAAACTTGGAGGTATAGATCTTGAAATCCCGCGAAGAGACTCATTATTCTCAAAGAGAGGGGCATCACAGATAGTAGCTACGGATTGGCAGGCATTAGTAAGAGGAGTATCACCCATTCCCTGCAGAGTATTGGAGAAGATGCTAGACAATTGTGCCTTAGAAGATTCTGGTTGAGAAGCTTCCTTCGCAGAAGAAATATCATCATCATCATCATCATTACGATCACTAGAACTTTCGCTAGATTGAAGAAATGTAGGTGAGGGAGATTGGACTTTTCATTTCTTTAGAGGAGGGACAATAGACTTCTTCTTGCGAAGATCACCTTTGCCTTTACTTTTATTCCTGGTTTTCACAACTTTTACAGGTTCTTCCACTTCAGCGATAACCTACATACACAGATAAATATAAGAAATAGAAGCAACAATATATTGTTAAGAATCATAAAAGAATATTTCTTACTTCATCTGTGAATGATCGAAGAGATGATAAAGTACTGACTTTCCCAGTCTTGTTATAGCTTACTTTCAACCTTTCAATCTTATAATTTCGCAATCATACGAAAATATTGGAATGGTCAGCAAAATTATATATGAGAATGAAAAGAATAACAACTCAAATGAAGTTTGGAAATACACATCTGCTTCCCTTTCCGGCCAGCTGAATACCCAGGGTTGATACGCTGCGAGATTCGCAGGAAAAACATGAGATCCGGAGATGTACGGACCCTTTAGGATTAAAGGGAAGATACACCACTTATCATCGTTGGAATAACGTGGGGTTGTATTATTACCAGGATGCCAATCAATGTCTTGCATGAGTATCTTGTCATCAGCAACATCATCCTTCTTCTTTAAACGAACGCCCCAACAAGTATTGTCTCTCTTCATGGGAATTATCTCATAATTCGCAAAGAAATTTTCTACAGTATACTTCGCAGGAAAAATTTCAACTCCAGCGAATTTAGGGTTTTTAACTTTTGAGGGATAAAGATATCCCTTACCAGCACTACGATTGGCGAACTCGAGAATTATACGAATGAAATCTCCGCTCAATTGATATACTGCTCGCGAAAACTTCGCATGGTAAAGTATTTCATAAAATAAGGGAAGTTCAGGATCATAAATGGGAATGGGAAGGCCAGCGAGAAGCTGACCTAGCGAGACTATGATCTTCTCATGATTGTAAGGATGATCAGGACCTAGCGAGACTATGATCTTCTCATGATTGCAAGGATGATAAAAAAATAAATTAATAGAAAGCTCAGATTTAGGGTTTTGACCAGGAATGAGAGATAAAGTAAAACCTTTGGTTTGAAATTTCTTTTGAGCTTCTTCAAAGGCAATCTCATTTTTACGACCAGCTGGAGGCATCTTCAGTATGGGAATGAATGAATAAGGAGCGAAAGATGAAGAATAAAAATTTGCAGTAGCAAAATCGAAACTTATGGAGGAACAGTGAAATTGCAGAGAAAATAAGAGAGAAGGTAAAAATAAGAGAAGAAAAGAATAAGAAGAGTATATATAAGAGAGTAGAAATTCTCGAAAAGATAAGTGCATTCAATGCGAAGAGTAGACATGAGCGGTTAAGAAGAAGCGGTTAAAAAAAGACGTGTCAAGAGATGAATAAAAGAGGGGATACGTGTAATAAAGTTTGCGCAAAGTACGGAATTATCACAGTACAGAAATACTTGAAAAGATAAGCAGTTGCAGCATTTTGAAGTACAAATTCTTATGACATTCTCCCCTTCGCAGAGAAGACATGAGAAGAGGAAAGATGTAAGATCAGAATATCGCAACAACAATGTTCCTGTGAAACCTTCATCTACAACGTTGCGAGACCGTCACAGACAAATAACAAAGATGACATAACAAGTGACATCAGCTCAAACATGATAAAAGTGTGATGATCTTGCGATATTTAGAGAGTTTGCGAAGACTAACATCAAAAGCTTGCGAGAACATCGCAAGTCAGATCCGAAGTTAAAATACAGAGCTGTCATCCACTATGTAATTCCATATATAAAGAGACGAACAGGCTTAAGGGGAGGGAGAGATCTTTTTCGAGTGTTAAGTAAGTCATTAGGAGAGACAAAGTCCAGAGCAGTTGTTAATTTCTTAGTTTCATCTCTTTCCTTCCTTGTAAAATTTGTGAGATTAATTAATAAAAATTGTGATTGTTCATCCAAAAATGACTTGATTGTATGAATTTTTGTGAGGGATGTAGTGTGGGATTTCCTACAACTACAATGATATTTCTCACAAACCCCTGGATCGCTTACTCTTTAGAATATCATAATGTTCAGTCAATTAGTTTGGTCAGTGGTTTCCAGAGAACTTGAAACATAGTAGATGTGGTTATATCTCTAGAGATTTAGACTCAAAGATATTTGCAAAAGTGCATGATGGCCTTTGCTTCCAAAGTCGAATGACTCTAAACTACGGAGTGTACTTGCTGTTACACTGGAACAATCACTTATTGATTTAAATAATTAGGCGAATGTGATATACCCGTCTAAGTGACTATTTAATTGGGAAGGGATAAACAAGTAAGGTTTTGTGCCATGCGTATTAATTAAGTTCCTAATTTATAATTGTAACTATATATGTCGATGGTACATGCATGATGGGTACTCTTGATGTAATAAGAGACCTTAAAAGCTATTTGAAATCCGAATTTGAGATAAAAAAAATCTGAGGAAAGCTCGACCGAATACTGAGCTTGGGGTATATTATTCTACCAGTTTGCATATATCTAAAGTTGTCAGGAAATTTAATAAAGACATGCATCCTGATAGCACTCCCATGATTAGTCGAGGTTCAAATATGAGTAACTGACCATTTCGTCTAAAGGAAGATGACGAAGATGTGTTGGCAGATGAAATTCCCATATCTAAGTACAATAGACACATTGCTGTACTTAGTATACTAATGTACTCGATTAAATTTTACATCTTCAGGGAACTTGTTAGCTAGATATAGCTCAGCGCCAACAAACGTCATTGGAATGTTATAATGAATGTAATCATGTACTTAAAAGTAACCATTGACATAAATTTGTTTTATCCTTGCAAATATATGAAAAGGAATGCTAATGAAAGTTCAATCCAAAAGTTGTTGATTATAAAGGAACAATAATCTCTTCTCCAACGAAAGTAATCAAGGGGAGATACGGTAGACTATTTTCTAGGTCATTACCGATATTCAGTTTCTAAAAGCACATGACTAAAGGAACAGTCTGGAACAACTCTGAAAGTAATCAAAGGGAAATGCTGATATCAGGGGGAGGATCTAAGGACATGATGTAGACATACTTTACTTCGAAATTAAAGTTGTGTCATACTCTTTTTCCCTTCGATCGAGAATAGTTTTTCCCAAAGGGTTTTGTTACTCGACGAGGTTTTTAGCGAGATGACACTAAAAGCATCAAGTATGCTGAACATTGAAGATATAAAAACCACGTTGATATTATTGAAAATATCTGAATCAAAGAAATGTAACGTTATAGTCTGTTAAGCAACGTAAGTTCCAGAATCAACAACATGGTCTTATAAACATTCAAGTCACCAAAGTAAAGTGTGATAAACTCCTTTTGACTGCATCAGTCTAATGAAAATTGTCTGACATCAGGGGGGAATCTAATGGTGTGTTGAACTATTTTCCTTCACCGAGGTTTCTTTTTCCCACGAGATTTTGTTACTCGGCAAGGTTTTTAATGAGACAACAACAAACACCAGGAATGTTTCCCAACTAAGGCTATTTGTCTTTCCCACGAGGATTTTCCGCCTTTGGAGTTGTGAAGGAACTAGTCAACTTCAACGAAGCAAAGTGATCATCTGCAATGGATCACCTTTACTCACGTTGTAGTCTTTTTCCTTGTCAAGGTTTTAATGAGGCAACATATCCGAGTCCAACTATGTTCTAAGTTTGCTTAATAATATAATCTTTTTATTTAGTTTAGGTTTTGTCCCTCTGGGTTTTTCCTGACGAAGTTTTATCGAGGAAATTAACTTAGACTAGTCGGTCCTTGAAGATCGACATGTAAAGTACGAAATAACATGTGAAGTACCACATGTGAAGAGTTATACCAAGGTTTTGTCCCACTGGGTGATGTAATTTGAAAGTGGTAAGAAAGATTCGTTCAACTCGGGCTTGTAAAGGTTTGATTTAGTAAAACACTAAAAACAAAGAAAATATATACACAAAAAGTTTTCACAATATCGAGAGGTACTGAGACTCGGGATTCTACCAATTCTCACATTCATGTGGTTCAACTAATAATTCTAGACGTTTATAACTCAAATAATAATAATTTATTGACTCTAATTCATTGCCAAAAGTAGATTTTAAAAGTACTGACTGTAAATCTAGAGCATGAGACATCAAAACATTTAAGCAAGCATGACCCATCAATTGAAATAACAATCACTCAATAAAAATCATATATCAATTAAAAATTGATGCAATAAGTCATAAAAGAAATAATAAAATTACCACACGCGTGAAGAATGGCTTCCTCCGTCGTCCCAGTGTTGGGTTTAGCTCCTCATATCAAAAACACGCTCAAAAATATAACGCATGGCTGAATAGGTGTTTTATTGAAGAAAAATCGAGTTTGTAACAGATATAATTGTTACAGAACCCGCTGTTACAGAGCCAGCTGTTACAGAGAATTCTTAACAAAAATAATAGTTGGAAAACTATTACAAATATATAGAATTTTGAAAGTATAGCCAACGGTTTCTTCCTTCTTCTTCCTCGTGCAGCATCAGATATGATGATTCTATGCACTTCTTCTTCTCGGCTCTGCAGCCTTCTATTCGTCCCCAAACTCCCGATACCCCTTATGTGACTCCCACATCATATATATATATATACACACAGATCACGATATTTCAGGAAAGATTTCAATTATCTTCCCGTATTATTCTCTGCAAGTTGCGGCCTCTTCTTCCTTCCTTTTTTATATTTACGCGGCTTCTCTTACGCTGTTTCCAGCTCTTTCCAAACTCTAAAGATAGAATAAAATCTGTAGAGGATACTTCTCTATTTTCTTGCACGTATCTTTTCTTCTTTCAAACCCAACACCAGAGAATATATTTATGTCCCCTGTTTTATCTTGAACCAATCATCCATCCCAATCTAGTTGATCCAAGAAAATGTAACTACCCTGTTTAGTCCACCCGAGTCAAACCCAACTGAATTTAGCGATTGAATCTGTCCCAATCATCCCTGAAATTCATATCCAAAATCTACCTGAAACTGCCCATGAATATCTATCTTCCTGTTTTGATCCAACATGATTCTGCAGCCAACTCCGATCGAATCCATTGCATATATCAACCCTGTTTAGTTTTAATGAACCCAACAAAATTCAGGGATTGAATCTCGACTAAAACTCGAATCTAAAATCTGCTCGTGCCTGCACCAATTTCCCGCCAAAACTGATTTCTAATAAAGAAGATGAGTGGCCCTGATCCAAAAGTTGGGCGCCTTTAACAGCTGGGGTGTAAATAGCAGCAAGGTGCCCCTTAGTAATTCAGGCTCCCATGAGCGCAAAAACCAATTTTCGAGCCAATTTCGCCGCAAAATCTTATTTCTCCATAAACACCTACAGAACAGTAAAATAATCAAATAAGTACAAAATCGAGCACTAACAATATATACAATTGAGATTATACCAGACAAAAAAAATGTGTATATCACTGGATTTTTCCTTGTCAAAGTTATAAATGAGGCAATTGATTTCGGCACAAGTCATCAAGGAGAGGACGGCATTTGAAGAACTATATTCGAAGCACTAAATGTGAAGCACTGCATATGAAGTTCTACTGGACCGTACAATGGGGAGTGTTGTAGGGCTTGTAGCCCATGGATGTGCGGCCCAATATAGTGTCTAGGGTCTTCTTTCTACTTGTATATAAAAAAATATATTTATGTAACACAGTTTACTCTGATCAATAGAAACTTATCTCCGCCTCTTTATCTTCTCTATATTTTCCACTGCAATAAAAAACTTAATATCTTTCAAAATATACACTGGATTTTTTTTTAAAATTTATATGTTTATAGCATTTAACTCGTGCTGTAACGGCACGGGCCATGATGTTGGTTCATTTTTAAAATATCGTATAATTTGTGTCCCGAATACTTATCAACTCCTTATGATTTAATATATGTTTGTCGTAAAAATAGTTGGGATTTTCCTCTCTTTTTTTCTTTGTTTTTTCCTTTAATATTTTACCGCCAGAGATTTGTTCAAACGAAAGAAATATAATCTTAACTTCCAGACACTTTTTTATTTTGGTTCATTGCTTATAATGAGATAATGCTCTACATGAACATGGAAGTTTAAATATTTTTTGGAAATATGTCGTCAGCAGTGCTCATCTCAATGAAATCAACTAATCAATATCGTCCATAAAAGTCTCCACATGCTCTTATTTCGCTCCAGCTGACTCATCTATCATGTTCATGTTGCCGATCCTCCAAATAGGCAGATAATAGTTTTTTTTTTTTTTTTGCATCTAACGAATGATACAAACTATCCAATATGACATGATTTTCCTGTAATTTTTCAACACCCATTATATGACAATGTTTAAAATGTGTACCCATTACCTTTTCGAAGGGATTGTATATATGCAAACCTATGCCATTAAATCTTCAACAAAGTATTGTGCCCAACAATTCATCTTAACGAAGGATTTGGTAACTTCAAAAGTCTTGGACATTTTGTCACTTTCGTATGTTCCTACCTTCACTTGGAATACAATCTGGCAACACATTACCTCATAAAGAACCTTGAACACATATTGTACTCCCTGATATTATTTCAAATTAATAGGTTTTCAATAGATCCTTCACCAAAAGTTGACATATTCTACGTTGAATATTTATAAAAAAACATTTACGGTATTGTGGATCGTTGATTTCTAAGATTATAGTTTTCAAAATTGGCCTCTTCAAGTCCCACGACTTTCTAAGTTTATATATCTTGTTTGTTTTTAACATTTTAGTTAGCCATATTATGTTTGTTACTAACTTTAAACTTGATGTCATCTTGTACTGTGAACTTTATGTGATTTCAGAATCAAAATAGTTATACCTCTTTCATTCGTATCAAGTAATCCGTTGTATATCCCAACAACAATTCCTTTTTTTTAACGTTTTCGGACCATCAGTAGCCATTATTGTCAAACGCAATCTGTTTAATTTTTGTTGATGTTATGTATTTGCAATGTTCATTTTTCTTAAATAAATAGATTGTTGAAAAACTAAAAAAAAAAAACATAAGTTTTACATCGGGTCTAAGTTACTATATCCAAAATAATTCGGACACTGCTTCTGGTGCCTTGTTTCCTAAAATTCCTCGATGCATTCTAGACAGTACATGCAACACGAATCATTTGCGAAGTGAGCTATTTGCGCAAGTGTGGTCAATGTAAATGTATCCCATGCCTGTAATAATAATAACAACACGTCAATTCTTTTCAAGGCATCCAGTTGTAAATGGTATGAATCTAATAGATTTGAATATACCTCAATCTTAGATATCACCTTCTTCTCACATAACATAACAATTGAGGAAGGACAAATCTTGACCACACTTTACATAGGCAGAGATAGCCAAACTATGTTTTGCAATTGTCTTATGTGAAAATTATTATTAATCCATATTTTAGTCATCTCCTATCGAAGCCGATCTAATTAGTCCTATAGAAAGTTTATCTTAAATTTTTGACCTTATCTCTTGACCAGATTATTGAAGTATTCTCAGTCATGTTCTGCTTTGTGTGATCTACCCATCTGTGTCTACTCTACCTTCTAACCCAGTGAATGAAACCTATACATATTGATCCGTAATTTGATATTGTTGATTTGTCATCAAGAGGTCGCATGATTTGAGAATGTAAAATATAAAAAATATTCTACAAACATCGGAGGCAAAATTTAGATTTATGATTTAGAGTATTTTATGATGATTTTGATGAACAAACATAATTTTCAAACAAATATTTTAGAATGCAAATACATTTTCCCGGTCTATAAGGTTTTATATCGGGAATTGAGTGAAAGTTGTTGTCTTTGTAGGTAGTTGTCACGAAACAACTCGACAATGATGGTCTTTCAGGAAAAAGAATGTAATAGTACTTGAGAGAGCGATAATGTTCTCTTACGCGGGTACACCAATTGCCTTTATATAATACGGGTGATCGAACAGTCATGATCATATTGTCTTATACGTTCCGGTATCATCCTCGAAATATTTGGTTTTTGTCCTTATCAATCGTTCTAAAAACAACCAATTACATCTTTCACAATACAATGTTTCATGTTTTGTGAAGATTATTTTTTTACTTGGTCAATAAAACTGACTAAAAAACAAAAACTATTATTATACACTACTATTACCAACACCCACCACCATAAAAACCATCCACCGCCACTATTTCTTCCACCAATAGTAATGTTGCCGCCTCCACTATTCACAAACACCCGCCACCGCTTATACTCACCATTAAAATTAATATAGTTTTTAGTAAAATTATTTATTAATAAAATTATGTATTTATGTTAGATTATTAAAGGGATATTTATAATAGAAATTTAATTAATCATTATGAACAATCAATGAGACACTAATAACTAAAACATTTAAAAATGGTTAAGTTGAACAAACCCCAGCGATAAATTTATCTTTGCCAAGGTCAAATCCTGACCCCTCTTTACATAAAAAAATTGATAATAAATAATTTCATATGTTCTGATCTTGATTCATGTCGTTCGTTTAGTTATTACATAACATGGTAATTGATTGCACCAATTGTTTAAAATGGACATGTGTTTTATCGAGTTTATTTTAACATTAAATTGATCAACCACGTTTTATAATTTATAATATAATGTTACACATTTTGTGGCGTTACGAAATTAGCATAATATGTTTTTTTCACCAATCCCCGCCACCACCATAAAACCATATGAATCCACTTTTTTTATCCACTACCACCTAGTGGCGGAGCCAAGGGTTGACTAACCTGGCTCTAACCCCTTAAATTTGTAATAACTACATAAATTTTTTAGTTTATTTTATAAATAGAATTTTGTCCATATATATTTATGGTTTAGTCCACCAAAGTTTACATGTTTTTTTTTTAAATAGGCCTCCTCAATGTCAGTTTTTGACTCCACCACTGGCACCATCACTGCCGCCCATCACATGTAGGTTGTTGGACGCAATTCTAATTTTCAATCACAAATGCCACGTATGAGGTTTAGATTGAACAAAATTTCTTCAATTGATTAGTTTCATTATTTTTTTTCCGTGTATATATTCTTTTTTTGTATTTCAATCAATTTTATTTTAACATTAAAAAATCATGATTTATACGATATAGTACCAAAGATAACATGGGCACCATTTGGGTGATACAACTACGATCATGAAAATATTGTCTTGTATGATATCATCCCTGAAATAAGTGTTAAAAACAACCAACCACATCTTCCACACTACGATGTTATCGATGTGGTAACGACAACATAAAATTAATATTGTCCATCACTACTCACCAGCATTCACCGTCACTACTTCTTCCACCACAAACCAGGGGCGGAGCCAGGATTTTGAGGAGAGAGGGAAAAAAAATTCTTGACAAGTTGGATACATGTGAAAAATGGACTTTCTATTCCATTTTACGATAAAAGAACAAAAATAAATATAATTGTGCTTGGCTCCGCCGTTAACCACCATTAATCTTTCGGCCTCCACCTCTTCTACTACTCATTGTCGCAGAAAATGTCTATTGATATTATTTATCAAAATTACTTATTAATAAAAATAAATATTTTAATTAATTAAGAAAACATTTATAATTAAAAAATAATTAGTCATTTATTATGAGCAATTAGTGAAACACTAATTAATAGAGCAATTATGGTATTTAAGTTGAACAAACCACCACTGTTGATTTATATTTTCTATCAATTCCAACCAAGGTGGAACACTGGTTAGAGGCCACTCTTATGACACAATAGGTCATGAGTTCACGTGCGAAGTGTAGGGGTGGTCAGGAGAACCACAACCCTTGATTTATCTTTGTCTAGACAAATCCTGACCACCACTAACAAAGGCCAACTTGTCCAAACCCTGTTTTATACTAATGAAAAAGCTCATTTAATCATCTACGTAACGAGAAAAATCATAATAAGAATAGTAAATATTTGTTTTTGAGAAAAAAAAATCACGGCTCTCAAATTAAGCATTGTTGGATGAGTAAAATTTTTAAATAGTTGTAAGTTCAATAATTATTTTTAAAAAATTGTTGAGGTGACATGAGGTAGATTCTATATAGCACTCATTAAACTTTCAATACCCTATCACTTTCAAGATTACTTATGTCTCTAGAATCTAGATGGCATTGGTTCGGAAAACTCTAGAACTAGGACAACCGTTATTGTCCAGATATGGGACAATGAATCTTTAATCATTTCCCTCTTCACCCCGCTGCTAATCCCGATGTTAGAATCATTCCCCTCTCAACCATTAAGATTGTGCCACCTCATGTCCAAATTTTGAACTATCCCTATTGTCTCAGCTGTAGACTCTTCCGATTCGTTCCCTGGCACTTACAAGATTACTTCTGTCTCTAGAATCTAGATGGCATTGGTTTTACTGATCCGCTGTGTTCGATAACAACTTTTATCTTTATGTTTGTGGAAGCTAAAAAATTAACTGGATCGCTAATTTAACCAACTAATATAAAAGCTTGGTAACTAAAAAGAGTTTCATTAAAATAAACATAAACATATACACCAACAACATCTTTAATCATAAACAAATAAAAATACATGCTCGTATGTAGTCTTGGGTAATTCATGGAACACAATGATGGTTGCAATTATTTAAACATACATACACTTATCAAAATAATCAACGTTGTTCAGGAAAATATAAAAGATTGATCTTGATCTGATCTTCACAATCTCTTTTCATAATTTCTCCTGCTCTTTAATCTTCTATTACTCACGTAAATTCTCATAAATTGGGTGGTAGATTTATTGTTGAAAGGCATCGATCCCCATTGAATCCGCGTTGGAGAAATCCGACTTCATTAAGGTGACTAACATCACTCCATATCTTGAATACCCATTTCTTCTCAGTTAGATGGACAACATTTATGGAAGCGTTCAATATTTTTCCAGCACTGGCTTCACCGGTAACGGCCATGTAAATGGCTCTTAAAACACCGCCGTGTGTCACTACGATAACTCGTTCACCTGTAGGTCCATCCCACAAAAATGGTGTCAAAATTAATACCATCATGTATTTATTATTTTTTGTCTACAGAGACCCAAAAGAAAAATGAAATTACATGCCAAGCTTATGGTTTTAATCTTAAGACTCTAACAGTGGGAATGTGGGATATATCATCAGATCTAGTGATCATTTACCGGTCTAAGAAGTGGTGTCCAAATGAAAAATGGGGTAATAATAGAAAAACAATGTAGGGTATCAGTGTACCAAATCCTAGTCCAAGTTCCAACCATATGCATATATCAACTCTCTCTGTCCCACCAATTAAGGCCGATGCACATTGACTGATCAAGACCATTCTATACATATCATCTCACTATTACTATACCATGTGTGTGATTGATAGTTTAAGGGAAAACTTGTCGGTTCGATCTATAGAATCTTAATAGTTGCATAAAACGTAAAGTACATATTGAGATCTGTATGATATATATTATATACCCTTGTGTTTTGATGCAATTTTTTCAAGAGCAAAAACTGATCTCTCACATAGCTGATTAAAGCTCTCTCCTCCGCCCTACATATGGAAATAATGTTAGTTGCGCATACAATTATGTATAGTATGTATACGTACTTGGTTAGGTATATAGTTACTTACAGGGATTTCAAGGTCCTTCTCAGAAGAGAAGAAAGCAAGATAAGCCTTGGGCTCTTTCTCTTGAATCTCACTCCAGTAATAACCTTGTAGGCTTCCTACATGCCTTTCCTTCAACTCTGGTACTTCTATTACTTCGGGGATATGGCATGCCTTGGCAATCATTTCTGCGGTATTTTTAGCACGCTTGAGGTCAGATGAGTAAATGGCTGCAGGTTCCAACTCTTTTCCTAACCTGGCCGCGATCTATAACAACAACGAACACAAGGCAGTTAATATGAATTTTTAGTGCAAACATGCATGTGTTTTATGAGTTAATTAATGAATTGATAAGGGTTAGGTAGGATATTAACTGCATCGGCTTGCTTCCATCCAGCCTCATTAAGCTCGGATTCTAAGCTTCCTTGAATTCTTCCTGCGTTGTTCCATGTGGTCTCTCCATGTCGAACTAGTACGATCTCAGCTACATTGTGTGGAACTTCGGTTGGAACCTCAACGTCAGCTATCATGTCAACCATGCCGTTGATTCTGATATTTTGATAGGAATATATGTTAGATAATTAGCCATATGTCCCATTAAGAAACTAGTTTTACATGCGTAAATGTAAATTAAATAAACTAATGAACTAATAGGTCCTTTCAAACAAAGTTTGTAAAAGTACGTACTATGTATTACGAGACTTATAAAAAACTGTATACTAATATAATCAATATATGATGATGAAAATCATATATAGTAAAATAATTTTGTAAAGAAAGAAGATGTCAAGAAAGATAAGGGTAGGAAAACCAAACCCACTCGACTGGCGATACACATGATAACAAATAAAATGTACGCAGTGGCGGAACCGGAAATTTAGTTTGGGGGTGGCTTTGGGCTTTTTGGGTGGCTTAAGCTTATAACTTGGGCTTAATTTTAGCAGCCCAACTAAAATAGGTAGTGGAAAACAAGTCTTTTTGGACTTCTAGGAGTGGCTTAAGCCAGCCCTAGTTTGGCCGTAGTTCCGCCCCTGAATGTAGGGAAAATGAGTTATTTGTCCAAATATTTTTAAAACATAGTTTAAATGGACGATTAAAAATTAGTATGGGTGAAATGGACAAAAAAAAAGGATGAAATTGGATTCATCCTGACTTAAACTTAAAAAATAACGAGGATGAAACTGGATGCATCCTGATGTAAATTAAAAATAAGAAAAAGTATTTAAAAATGGGTAAGATGAAACTGGTTACATCCTGGTTATTTTTATATTTTTGTCCATTTAAACAATATCAAAATTTAGATATCTTTTTCACCCAAAAAATTATTGATTTTGATCTTTTTAACCAATTTTGTGTAAAATGTATCGATCAAAAAAAAACACGAATGCTTTAAAAAAAAAGCGAAATAAACGTAAGCTGCAAATGAATAAAAAATAAGATGCAACAAAACAAAACAAAAAATGTAAAAAATGATAATCAAGAAACGAGTAAATATATAATTGGAATGTAAGGAAATCCAAAAGAAGTAAAAACGTACGCAGGCTCATTTGAAGAAACAACACAAGTTGCCATTTGATATCACTAGTAGCTTAGTAGTGTGGAAGATTATGGTTTTTGGAGAAAGAGAAGTGTATATATATATTATTTTTTTGGTAATAGGCTTGTTTTAAGAATGAAGGTTATTGAAGCATAACGGTGTATTTATAGGCCAGAAAAAGACCTCTAGTAACACCTGGCCACTGAATTATTGATGATTACAATAATGTCACTCAATAATACGAAAAATAAAAGAGAGAAACCATTTAAATTATTTATCAATCAATTAATAGGTGATTCATCGCGTATTTGAGCAGATGAAATCTACCCACAAATTTGGGAGGAGACACAAATGGCCATGTGTAGTGTCCAAATTGGAGAAAGAGAAGTATATCTCTGTATATATATATATATACTAGGGCTTAACCCGTGCCGTAACGGCACGGGCATAATTTTTATTTAGTTGTGCATTTTCCGAATATGAATATGAATATTAAATATAATATATAATATCAAGTTTACCCTTCTTATCAGTACAAAATTAAAGGAAAACCCGATAGATTTTTTTAGTCTTCACTCCCCAAATCCTTTCTAGCATTTTCCGCCTTGACATTCTCCCATATTATCCCTCTCCTCTCTCGAGTTGTATCCTCAAGCCAGCCATGAAATAATATCTGAATTAATTTTTACATATTTTGTCCCCAAAAAAATATATTATTTGATATGTTTTTTAGTTTACAAAGATATCTTATCGATCCTTTTAAATGGTGTTACCTTTCTGCATCTTCCTTATTTTAGCGAACGATGTTAGGATCTTCATGGACCATATGAACCTACTATGGACCCGACCACATAGCACAGATACTGTCCCTAATTGACCACCTTGGGATAAGAGGTGTGCAGTTTTAATCTAAAAGGCCTCGTTGCTACGTAAGGAAATGCCCAAGCTTATTAATCTCCACATGTACTCCTCTTTCTTCCATGTGGGACTATCCCTAGTTATACATATGTGGTTTATCGCGCCACATACGCCAACAATCTCCACTTTGGCGAGTTTAAACCACTTCGCCAGTCCAATCAGATTCCACACGATACGATTACTATCTGTATATGCTACCCATCGATCATGATTATTATTATCATTATGCGCCTTGGAATCCTACTCCACGTTGAGTTAATGAGAAGGTAAGCACTAACTTCACTTGAGAGTTAATTTGTGAGACACTAACTCCACCTTGAGTGCCAGTTCAACCTTGAGCATTGCCTTGCCGATCTAGAACCCTGCTCCACCCGAGCTAATGGGTGAGACACTAACTCCACCTTGAGCGCCAGTTCAACTTTGGGCCTTGCCTTCTCCAACTTGGGCCTGACTCCACTTGTGCCCTAAATCGGGTGACATCCACAACCACTTCTAGGGCTCTGATACCAATTGTTAGGATCTTCACGGACCATCAGACACTACTCAGGGTCCGAACACATAACCCTGAACTCCACTTGACCACATTGGGATAAGAGGTGTGGGGTTTTTAATTAAAAGGCCTCTGTGCAATGTATGGAGATTTCCAAGGTTATTAACCTCCACATGTATTCCCCTTTATTCCATGAGGGACTATCCCTAGCTTTACATATGTGGTTTATCGCGCCACATACTCCAACAACCGAGCAGAACCAAAAAATTAAACTATGTAAGATGTAACAAAATTACAACACCTGAACTCATTCGTCTCAAGAATAATTGTGTAGATATTAACGGTGTTCGGATTCTTGTTTCTTTTTCCCCCCTTTAAGAATAGTCTAAAAAGAATAATACTCGGAATTGACTCAACAATACATATCGTTTTGTATGTTCTTACTAATTTAATGACATAATGAAAAGTTAATTCATTCTTCTTAAGCTATTATATTTTAAAATGTTAAGTTAGTTCCGATGGCAACCATTTACTCACATACGATGTAGTTCTAGTTTCTCAAAACTCCAAAATATATTATGTACATAATTAAATTCAAGAATTCATACTTGTCCTTTCGTAATACCTTTTCAACATAGTTGGATCGTTCATCAATAGCAATTTTTATGCATTCTCGGAAAAATCTCCTCCCAGAAAATATATTAATGACCGCATACCCATAACAACCGTTAAATGGGGACAATATTGGCGGAGGATCGGGTCCTTAAAATGGTATTAAAGTTGAGGATGAAAGATTTGAAAGAGTATGCAGGAAGAGTTCACCGAATGTAATATAGGTAATGACTTGTCCTTTAGTAACATTGTGGCCTTTTCAACATAGTTAGATCATAGTTCGTCAATAGAAATGTATTTATGCGTTCTCGGGAGAGAGTAATCTAGGGATGAGCTACCCTCCCAGAAAAATGTTAATTAATGACCGCATCAGTGTCAGTTGAAAATCCCAAACTGTCGGACAACTGTAGTGACTAAGTTGGGAAAATATTGGCAGAGGATCAGGTCCTTACAAACGGTATTAAAGTCGACCATGGGTTATTTATCGAGGATGAAAGAGTATGCTTGATGGATTGTGTTGGGAAATGGTCTCATGAGTGAGAAAAATTTCCAAAGTCTAGGATTGAACATATTCCGGAGCCGAGGACGACTCCAAATTAAGTTGGTATAAAGTAGAATATAGGTAATAGTTTCTCCTTTCCTAACACCGAGACCTTGTCAGCATAATTGGCTTCATAGTTGGAAAAAAATCTCTATAGTTAAGCATACTTGGTATTGAGTAATCCTGAGATGGGTGACCTCCTGAGAAGCTGCTACTGGATGACCGCATATGTGACCATTGAAACCCCCATACTGTTAGATGACCGTCGTGGCTAAGTGAGGACATTATTGGTAGAGGGTCAGGCCATTACATTCTACGACATTACGCTTCCAAATGTGAGGTTATTCGTTACATAAAAATAATAAAACCATGATTAGTAATTCAAATCGTTAAGTACTTAACCTAATAACAATACGCTCTCCATCATCATTGAATAAAAATAACGTTAAACCATTTATCAAGAAATACGTGAAACGATGCGAAATTACCTATATAATTGTTAGCCAATCTAACTAAGTTTGGTACTGTTTTTTTTCTTTAAAAAAAAAGTACTTTGAAAACATATTTATAGCAATATTTTTTTCATCCTAGTGTTTGGTAAAGATTTCATAAAGTATTTTTTTATGCAAAACACTTGCAAAATCTATTAATTTTAAAAGCTTCAAAAGCAAATGTTATAGTTCACCCTAATTTCATATTTTGTTTTCCAATTCTATCCCATATTTTTTTATAACTGACAAAAATTATCCTTGAATCTATATATCGCCAATTTTTATTCGTTATATTTTATTCCTTGAAGATAATTAATTTTTATTTTCAATCTACATTTTGATGTAAGTTTTTCACAGTTATGCAACCTGATATTATGATCTTCCGAGTTGCATAACTTTAATTTATCAACAATAAATATTAAGCAATTATTGATTTTTAAAAAGCGGTTAAGAAAAATATTACTTTTTAGTAGTAATACTAATTAGTAGATTTAATATTATATATATATATATGTACTCTAATAGTAGGAAAAATGATTTATTTTAAGCACAATAAAATAGAATAAACAATTTTCAGAGATATGTCTGTTTTTGTCATTTTCTCACTAATTATAGCTGAACCTGATATTTTCCCAGACACAATTTGATCATTTTTTTAAAATAGTTTGAGCTTTAGTTTATAATTTTCAACCATTCAAATTTTTTTATTTTTTTTTACAGAGCTCGGCACAGTAACGTATATCGGCAACCATTCAATTGTTTTTTTTCTACATATCTCGGCACAATAATGTACATCGGAAAAACACTTTTGTAAAGCTCGCAACAATACCCAACTAATCCTAAGTATTAGCTAATAAAAATATACTTTATTATCATGACTAGTAGAATAATTTATATATTATCATTTTTAATTTGACATTTAATAAAATATTATCATGGAAAATTAATAGAGTATTTATTATGAAGAATTATGGAGCCTTAATGACATGATAAATTTTGTCTGTTAGATGCATTTATAATCTCAATCACAACCATCACTTATGACAAATAATTACATCCTTAGATTTATCTCTTGTGAGGACAAATCTGAACCGCCACTTACATAGGCAAAGTTAGCCAAACTGTGCTTTATATTCTTGATACATATATTTATTGGTAAAAGGTTAATATGTTTGTTTATTTTGTGAAAAAGATGGTGAAGCTCGATGATGTGTTTGTGAAGAGGAAAAAAAAACCATCTATACTCCTTGGCATTGAATTATCAATAATGCTATATGTCCCAACTCTCAATCGGGTTTTCTGCAACCCAACTTAGGTGGCGCCTATGTGGACGTGAATCTTAACTGATTCTTCTTTATTTCCTTTTTTTTTTTTTTTATAAAAGATACAAAATCTTACGGAATATCTGCAATATCCCATTTTTACTAATTAAATCCGATAAAATCTTTGGATAGAGGGGAAGACCGTAAAATGGGCGGGAATCAGTAAAACTCAACTGTTAAATATTCCAAATGCGTTCTAAACTTATAGTTGGGGATAAGAATATAAGATACTGTGCGGGTGCGGCAAGTATGGCTAATAACAGTGGCTAGTGCTTCTAACACAAGATAGATACTTGCACTCTATACTTTCTCCGTAAAAAAATAATAGAGACATTTGAGAAAGGATGGAAACGAGATAGAAACGTTGTATGAGAGGATTAGCTGATGATTTTTATCAAATTATTGGAGATCAGTGAAGCAAAAAAATAAAATTGACTATAGAGCTAACATAACATGAACATAGTTATCTATTCATCAAGAATAAAGACAAAAACATAAAATTAATTGTTTTAGATTGGAGGTTACTACACAGGGAACCTCATTCACGAAACCAAAATAATCCATTGGTTTGATCTTCTAGTTCAGGGAAACCATTGGGTTCTTGTTGTATTTGCTTGAAGTTAAATAGGACACTTTGTGAGCTCATCATAATGCTCTCTTGTGTCTAGTTTATTGTGAGACTCTCTTGTATTTTGTGAACGCATAAATTACGATGGCATCTAATTGTTCACAAACAATGTTAGCATACATAAAAATTCACAGACTAGGTGTAGAGTGCGTAAAGCGAAGTGAGTACACCAATTCATCGACTCGGAGTCTTCGGACTCGTCTTTGTCTACTCGTATACATCACCATAATGTTCTTATAGTAAAGTAAATAAAGACCGTAAAGTAATATAAAGCTTATCATACAAAATACTGAATGTAAAGTGCGGAATGTAAGTGCTAAATGTAAATGAGACAAGTATTTACGTGGTTCGGCACTGAGGCCTACATACACGGGGTTAAGGGGATTTCATTATACGTAGATTGGTTACAAGTATAGTCGAATGAATTTGGATTTTTAACTTAGGGAAACTACTTACTCTTCCTATTCTCTCTTCTCCCCTTTCTTTTCGAACTGACCTTCCCCTGTCTCTTAGTGAGGAAGGGTATTTATAGGGGTTTCGACGTGGGGTCCGCTAATGAAAGCCGTTGCATTCTTATCGTCTTGTGTTTTGTGCCAGTACGTGAACCTCTTCGTCTTCCACGATGCCCCCGTCGTTTCTTCCTTATTACCGAAGGGTTATGGTTGTGTCTTCCTCTGGTTGGTTAACACGTATACTTCCCAGGGTGTTTAATGCGGGTGGTTGATTCGTCTGCACGCGTCAGTCCACAGTCTTATGCCCCTCTCATATCCGTGTCAGTTAGCTCGGTCCTAGCCGTCGATCTGGGACCTCTCTCGAGATGGGATAAAGCAAGTCCGAGGGTGTATTCAGTATTTCTCAGCAATACTCTGCCACGGTACCCATTGATTTGGAGTCGTCGGATCTGCGAGATGAGGATGATGAGTGCCAAATATTGCATATTCATACACCTTTTCATTGGCACTTAACTCATCTTTCGCGCTTCAAAGTCATATATTATCCCAAATTCTGCATTCTTACCATCTTCAAGAATAAATATTTGTATTAATTAATTTTGTGTTTTTAAGTACTAAATAAAGCTTGGAAGAATTGAGAAGACAAAAGAGAAGAAAGTTGGAAGCATTGCAACCCGCTCGGGTATCAGTGGAATCCTGTTTACAAATTCATGGGATTAAAAAAACCCATGATCCAAAACCCAAGACCCAAATCCATTTCCACCTCACCCCCATTGGATTCTTTCCAAAACATCCACCTCACTCCCATTGGATTCTTTCCAAAACATCCACCTCACCCCCATTGTATTCCATTCTATCCATCAATTAAGAAAACATGTTTTGTTTAATTGTTGAGTGGTTGCTACAATAAAATTCGAATCCAAAGTGTGAGAGAGTTTTTGTGTATAAATAGAGAGGGTTGTTGTGTTGAAAACTCATCCAAGAATAGCTTGTTCATGTTAGTTTATCAAATTTCAGTTTTGTTGTAATGTTCTTCATGTTCTAGTTTCATTTGCTAGGGTTTAAATGAAGCCGTAACTCATTGGTATGTATTCATATCTTGTATCTTGTTCTTGAAAGTTTAGAATTATTTAAAGATATAATTTAATCCAAGTTTGTCAACATCTTGCTCTCACAATGAATGCCATGTATCCATTGTAGTTAGAATATCTCTATGTTGATTATTCTACAACTCATGCTTAACCAAATATTGATCCTCAGATTAGTTGTGCTTTAATTAGACAGTTAATGCTTTGGAGAAATACCTTAGTTGTGATTAAATTATCCATTGGAGAAACACCTTAGATATACGGTAGACTTAAATATGCTGTGAGGACAAGAATAATATTACAAGTTGAATGCATATCATAAGTTAGTTGTGGATTTGAATACCCTAGTATCCATATTATCAGTGTTTACACCTCGATTTAATTGCGTATTTTAATTCAATATTATTTTCTGTTTAAGTCTTTGCCAATATCTCGTCGTATCGACAAAAGCAAACCCCTTTTGGTTACTCTCTGAATCAGTTCTAAGTAAGGATTTAGAATCAAGTTTTACACTCTCCAAGTCTCTGTGGTTCGACCTGTGCTTGCCCTGTGTTGCTTGTCGACACTGTGCACTTGCAGTATACACAATAGTAGGTATCTTTCTGATCCTACCAAGGTTTTGGCGCCGTTGCCGGGGACTCGGTAGCGGTGTAGTTGAAGTTTCTATCTCATGTCACTGTACCATAATCACTGTACATAAGGTATTTCACTGTAGCAGAGTAACTATTCACAATCAATTTTACACTTATTTTTGATATTTTTTTTATTTTGCTTTTTCTTTAAAACTTCGAAACCCTAACTACCTCTTTTGAGCTCAACAGGTGCCTGAGTAGCTGTTGTAAAGGCGAAGGAAAGGAAGCGAAAGAAAGCGGAAGAAGCTTTTATTTTAATAAAAAAAAAAGAAAAAAAGAGAGAGTTTATTTTATTTATCTATTTTTAGTTTGTATTAGGATTCCTTTACTCTTGTAATTTTCTTTTTTGTTTTGCACCTTATTTTGGACTTTGGACTTGGACATTCTATTTTTATTTTTAAACCCTACGGAAGGGTAGTATTAAATATCAAACTGTTTGTAGAGAAGGACGGTGATTACAATATCACCTCGGCCCCTCGGGTTCGTTCATGACATAGGAGTCGTGGCCCGAGTCGACAACAACGGTTCATCCCCCGTCTGGTATGGGAGGTAAGTTTGTCGAAACACTCGCGAATCCCCTGTTAGCGACTTACTGTATTCCTTCGGTTGCATATATGTTGAGGATTTGAATACGATTGTTTTATTTTCCTAGTAAAGGGCAAGGACTGGCCATACAAGATAAGAGTTCGGATTTCATCACCGTTCTCTTCTTGCCCGCCTTAGGAAAACGATACCTAACATGAACCTAAGCTTTAAAATTTGGAATAGAATGAGACCTATAAGTTACCAACTTAGTAGGAAAGTAGTTCGAAAAATATTGATTACTCTTTAAGCATACTTCGAAGTTCATGATAGTTTATGTAAGTTGAATGCGTGACTGCGCCGCCTTGTAATACGGTGAGGACTTGGGTATCAAAGCTCTAGAAGCTTCCCTCGCCTCTATTCAATTTACTTAAACTCAGATTGATTCCAGAAGGGTTTGCTCAGATTGTAACGAATTCCCTTTCGAAGGATTAGAAGCTGGTCTAGAAAACAATCTAAGTGAATCCATCATGCTTTTTGTTTACTAGAAATCAGTAAGTTTACTATGGTGGAGTCAGCCTTGTTTGCGATTGCATAGAACTTCCCTTCCGTTTATGATTTTTCTTCTTTTATTTTGTTTTTCTAATGTATGCCCGAGGTAATTAGAGAACGGGCTTGTCAAAAAAAAAAAAAAAAAAAACCAATAATGAAAAAAAAAATATTGGTCTTTTTTCAGTATGTATATCCCAATCTCTGCAACAAGCCTAGTGCTAGTTAGAGATCATGTCAGGATTCTGGTCTGCAGGTGGGGATGGAAACAAATCCATCAGAGAGCTTGCTTAAGGGCATGCTTCATATTATGAGCCTCCAACAGACCATGATGTCAATAGTTATATGGAGTTTTATGGACATTTTCACAATCCACGAGCATCAATACATGGACCCTAATAACTACTCACACATGTATCATCCACCACAGGGTGAAAATGAACATCTTTACAGTGCCCAACTCTCACAATCATCACTTTTGGACCAGTTAGAAGCTGGAACTGCAGCTTTAGAAATGCAAATGCATGAATCTGTCGCATATAATTCTTCTAGGCAATCAGAAATCTATGCTTGTACCTTATGTGGAGGCTTAGGCCATCCTGCTGAGAATTGCAATATTTTGCATGATTTTAGCCAATCTAGAGAATATCATGAAAATCCAAAATATGAAATGCCAACAGATTACAAAGCTGATAGTCATTGGGACCATAATCAACCTTTCGAAGGTTGCGATCAGTATTTTATAGACCCTAATGACCCTGCACATATGTATCATCCACCACAGTGGGAAGTTGAACAATTTTGTACTTCTCAATCTGTGGAGGAAAATCTCAGACTCATCGAACAAAATAATGCTAGGAGTGTATTGCATGATAAACCATATAGCATTGATTATGAATTTCCTACTGTTGAAGACTCTCCTTCCATCGAACAACTTAATGCATTATTAAAAATGAATTTGATTCATTTACAAAATGTAGGAAGAGAGAAATTTCAGGATGAAATGTTTGTTTGTCCTAATGAAATAAAATGTGAAAATAGTATGCCTAGTCTTACTCGTGCAACTGATATTGCATATGAACCTGTTTTAAATGAAGGGACTAGAAATACTACGATTTTGAATAGGGAAAAGCATTTCTGTGATGATAATGATGATGATGTTATGTTAGAAGAACATGTTTTTACTGAAAATATTGTCGAACCTTTGGGTTCAGAGACAATAGGCTTATCTGCCTCGACCTTAATGGGTGATGTTTCTTCTAATGTTCCATATACATGGGATGTTGATACTGATCTTGAGCCTGTGCAATTGTCCTGTGAACAAGATCATGACACATTTCTTGTGTCTGACTTAGAAAATGTTAAATCTCCTGTCGACACTAATGATCTTATGCATGAAAATATAATTGACGTGTCTGATTCTATACCTAGGTTACAACATGATGTCTCTTTCGATTTGTCTATGCATGAGAATAAAACTTTGGATGATCATGAAACTGATTTGGGTCTTGCTGAATTGTTCTATGAATGTGAGAATGATGTAGCACTTGTAGATGACTTAGGAGATGTTAATGTAACTAATGATAATGGTACTCTTGATCTCATCCATATGAGCAACTTAGACGTGCCTACTCTCCTGATTAAGTCACCAACTGATGGTCTTGCAGTGGACCTAAGAATTGTTCCTTTGAAGTGTGCTGAACTAGGGTTAGAGTTATGTGCATCTCAAATTCTTTTGGACTTTTTGTCCACTAAATATCCTGTTATTGAGAAGTCATATCTGGAATGCATTGATGTTTCTCTACCTATCCCGAACAAAGCCCATTTTGAGCTAGACCTTCTGCGTGATGAACCCCTAAAATTGTTAGATTTCGTGCCCAAAAGTATTACTATTGAAAAATCTAGGTTTGGGGGTATCTCATTTTGTTTTACTTTCTCACTTGCATTTGTATCATATCATAATTATGTGAGATTGTTAAAATTTCTGCACTTCATCTTTTGGGTTGATCCTCAACTCTTTAGATTGCTAGTGTATGGTGAATCTTTGTATATAATCCAGTAGATATTGTTAAATCTTGTTTCATGAACCGGTTAAGTTGTATTTTGTATATATTTTGTGCTAACCAAATTTTTGTCTTATCACTCTTATTGTTTGCTTTCAAAGCATTCATCCTTCTATGGTTAGCACCAACCTTTTTGCATTTGGTAATCTCTTTCCTTTGAATCTGTTTTGTTCTCATGGTTTATTGTTATTTCTGTCATCTTTTGAAACATTGAGGACAATGTTAGATTTAGGTTTGGGGGAGTATTCGCATATGGCGTTTTGTAGTCTTTTGCATTTTTTATGACCAGCTGTGTAGCGGGTCTTTTGTAGGATCCTTTGTAGTCTCTTGCATTTTTTGAGTCTTTTGTTGTTATCTTTTATGACCAGCTGTGTAGCGGGTCTTTTGTAGGATCTTTTGTAGTATTTTGCATTTTTGTTGTTGTCTTCTATGACCAGCTGTGGAGCGGGTCTTTTGTAGTATGTTATCTGATGACCAGCTGTGTAGCGGGTCACTAAAAAAAATGATGATCAGCTGTGTAGCGGGTCTTAAAAAAAATAAAATAAAAAAAATGGTTACAAATTTTCATGGTTCTACGAAATTCCGAAGTTCATCATCTACAGTTGATGACCGAAGACGAAGACATTTCTATGGATGCTCTGAATTTGGAGAAGGTTTTGTGGGTACATCTTTGGTAGGCCCTCACGAGACTACAACTCGTCCACTAGGGACACCTAGGGGTTTAAAGGCTTAATGCATACGCTAAATGCATTCGAGAGACCAGCGACAGTGGTATAGTTAAGATTTCTTAAGTTCTGTTTCACTCGAGGACAAGTAAAATTTAGGTTTGGGGGTATTTGATGAGTGCCAAATATTGCATATTCATACACCTTTTCATTGGCACTTAACTCATCTTTCGCGCTTCAAAGTCATATATTATCCCAAATTCTGCATTCTTACCATCTTCAAGAATAAATATTTGTATTAATTAATTTTGTGTTTTCAAGTACTAAATAAAGCTTGGAAGAATTGAGAAGACAAAAGAGAAGAAAGTTGGAAGCATTGCAACCCGCTCGCGCATCAGTGGAATCCTGTTTACAAATTCATGGGATTAAAAAAACCCATGGTCCAAAACCCAAGACCCAAATCCATTTCCACCTCACCCCCATTGGATTCTTTCCAAAACATCCACCTCACTCCCATTGGATTCTTTCCAAAACATCCACCTCACCCCCATTGTATTTCATTCTATCCATCAATTAAGAAAACATGTTTTGTTTAATTGTTGAGTGGTTGCTACAATAAAATTCGAATCCAAAGTGTGAGAGAGTTTTTGTGTATAAATAGAGAGGGTTGTTGTGTTTAAAACTCATCCAAGAATAGCTTGTTCATGTTAGTTTATCAAATTTCAGTTTTGTTGTAATGTTCTTCATGTTCTAGTTTCATTTGCTAGGGTTTAAATGAAGCCGTAACTCATTGGTATGTATTCATATCTTGTATCTTGTTCTTGAAAGTTTAGAATTGTTTAAAGATATAATTTAATCCAAGTTTGTCAACATCTTGCTCTCACAATGAATGCCATGTATCCATTGTAGTTAGAATATCTCTATGTTGATTATTCTACAACTCATGCTTAACCAAATATTGATCCTCAGATTAGTTGTGCTTTAATTAGACAGTTAATGCTTTGGAGAAATACCTTAGTTGTGATTAAATTATCCATTGGAGAAACACCTTAGATATACGGTAGACTTAAATCTGCTGTGAGGACAAGAATAATATTACAAGTTGAATGCATATCATAAGTTAGTGGTGGATTTGAATACCCTAGTATCCATATTATCAGTGTTTACACCTCGATTTAATTGCGTATTTTAATTAAATATTATTTTCTGTTTAAGTCTTTTCCAATATCTCGTCGTATCGACAAAAGCAAACCCCTTTTGGTTACTCTCTGAATCAGTTCTAAGTAAGGATTTAGAATCAACTTTTACACTCTCCAATTCTCTGTGGTTCGACCTGTGCTTGCCCTGTGTTGCTTGTCGACACTGTGCACTTGCAGTATACACAATAGTAGGTATCTTTCCGAGGGTGTATTCAGTATTTCGCAGCAATACTCTGCCACGGTACCCCTTGATTTGGAGTCGTCGGATCTGCGAGATGAGGACCCCCTCCTGATGATACATTTTTCTTGGTTGTATGCACGTGGCATCATTTCTTGATGCTCCACGTCACATGTCTCCCACGTGTTTAACCGAGGGCACGTGGCGAGGGGTGAAAATATGTGCATACAATTCGATGAGTTTCATATGCTGACTACCGTGGGGGCCTTCGAGGCGGGTCTCATGTTGTCTCTGTATAAGTCAGGTGATTCTTTTTACTATGACGTATTGGCTGGTCGTGAGGGTTCTTTTACAAATACCCATAGTCGTTCTGTGTCATAGTTGACTGGGAATTATCTCCGCGCTCTAAAAGAGTGCTATCTTCGGAGCAAAGGAGAAATGATGATGACTTGTTATGTCCCCGACCCTGCTGAGATGGAATGGTATACTCCCCAGAATTTTAATAATTCCTTCGGGGATTATATCAATAGTAGGAACCGTAAGCCGTGGAGTATGGGTCTTCGTAATATTGCTGCTTCCGTGGCGAGGTTCGTCTTTTAAGTGAGTTGAGCGATGCTAAGTTGAAGTACGTTCCTGGTACTGAAGGGTCTGCTAACAAGAATATTTTCCCTTCTTGTGAGAGGATTAAGCGTGATCATGACTACGAGTGGCATTCCACCGTTATTGAGATTATTAGTCTGTGGGATTGGGGTTGAATTCCTAGGCCCCACGGGTGGCGTCCTACTGCTGATAGCCTTCCTCATGAGGCTTCCCCCACTCGTTATGGAGATTTCTGCCCTTGGCGTCTGAACTTCTAGGGTATGAATTTTTCTTATGCCCTTGATTTCGTTGATGGCGATGAAGAAGAAATTTCATATACTATTCTTTCTTCGAAGAGTACTGCGACTGTGAAGGTGTGAGTTCTTCCTATATTTGCCCATTTTTTCTTTTGTTTCACAAAACTTTTGAGAAGAAGGAAAAAAAAAGTTGATTTGTTTCCCTTATTGTTCTGTAGGCAACGAAGAAAAGAAGGATTGGTCCCAAGCGCTCTTCCACCATTGTAATTGATTAGGCAGAGGTCCAAGAGGAGGTTACCAGCCTTGTTAATGAAGACTTTTAGGAGGATGAGGACATCTCCGATGGAGAGGAACGTACTGACACTTCTCCCCCTAACCATGAATATGGTGGTGGTATTGATGGCACGAAGAATACCCCTGGTGGTAATGATGCTGACAATATTACCGCTGCTGGTGATGGTGGTGGGGACAAGACTGCCCAAGAATTCTCTTTTGGTAGAGTCTGCTCCGCAGGGGCGTCCTTCGATATGAATGCTGCCATGGGTCTTGCTAAGGAGTTTTCTTTGCTTTCCCCAAACGATGATTGGGACGTGCTGGATACCTCTGGCAAGGTAAAAGTTTCGGGTCATACGGTTGTGGATGTTGATGACGCTGGGACCTTCGTTAATGAAGGTGAGGGAGCAGTTAAGAAGGCAACGGATGGAAATGTTCCTGTTGTTGGAGAATCTTTGACCGGGTCCCCTTTGGATGATTTCCCGCAATCCTTGATGCTGTAGGGTGATGATGTCGTTCTTTCTTGGCTGAAGAATAAAAATTTGATGTTCGTCCCGAACCCTGCTCCCGTGATTGCTGGGGAGAAGAATTCCGATGCCTATACTCGTCGGATGATGCATCTGTCCACCACAAATCAGGTTGCGGAGGTTTGGGACAAGGACATGAGGTCACTGGAGGCTCCCCTAGTAGTTGATCCTCCATCTACCGTTGTTGATATGATGGCCATAGATGATGGATATCAGTATGGTTATCCTCAGCAACGGATACTAGAGGTACGTTGTGTTTTCCATGTTTACTTTTCAGTGGGTATCCTATGGTTTTCTGACGTGATGCCTCTTTCCTGGAACATAGATAATGAGGATCGAATAATGCAATCATAACTTGTACCAATTTTTCAAGTCCAAGTCTCTTAAGTTAGAGGGTAAGATTCTTCACAGAGAGGAGGAGAAAGCTGCGGCTGAGGTGGTCATCTCTGCCAGAGATAAGGAAATAAGTGAGCTGAAGAACCGTCTTAATGGGAAGGAAAAACTCGGCAACGACGAAGAGAGGCTCCATCTGGAGCTTTCTATGGTGCGCAGCGAGTTGGAGAGCGTTCGAAAAGATACTACATCTTTCACATGTTTGCTTCCTTTATTCTTACTTAACACTGTCATCTTCTAGCCATTAGTGTTTTGTCTGAGTATCCCCACCTATCTTCAGTGGGTGGAGTCCTCGAGTTGATATGGCTTCGAAGTGAGAGAGAACATAAGAAGACCCGTATTGCCGAGCTAGTAGAGCAAATTAAGAGTGAGGCCGAAAGATGGGATGCCAAGGCCGAGGCATGGAGTCTGAGGCATACTCAGATAGTGGATATGCAAAATAAATATAATGCGAATCATCATCTATTTAATGGTACTTTGTTATGTACGCGTAACAATCTCCGTGAAGCCCGCGAACTTGCTTCGTCTTTATCGGTTAAGATGAATCTTCTATAAGAATAACTACGGCAGGCTCGTTCCTCTCATGATTCCGAAGTAAGAGAGTATATGCAGCGTTTTTCCAAAGAAAAAAAATGATGCTAGGGCCGAGGCATGTGCCCTTGGCAAGGCCTTAGCCGTGTCTCGGACTGACGTAGCTCGTCAGGCTGAGTCTGAAAGAAATCTTGAAGTTAATATGTAAAGACTTAACAAAGGAATGGAGGAGATAAATAATGAAGTCAACCATCTTCGTCATTTGGATTCAATGAAGCAGGTAGAGTTAGACGCTAGTCAATTTTCTCTTTCCACTCTTCGAGTGGATTATAAGAAAATTGCCGACGAGTATGACTTTTTTGACGAGGCTCGGGATGCGGTTGTTAATGAATATGAAATAGCTTTGGATAGAGTCGAAGGTATATGTTTGCTTTGCCGAGTGTGATTTTGTTCTTCGTAGTTCTAACTCTTCGTTTTCTTTTTCAGAGCTCCAGGGACAGCTTCTTGTTGCAAATTAAAAGCTTGAAAAAGCTCAATCTGAGTTAGGGAAGGCTCAAACTGCCTTGGTGAACCAGGAGGTTTAGACCTCGTATTTTCGGGGCTTGTATACGTCTCACGAACATGCATCTCACTTGGCCTCAACGGAGGTGAGCCGTCTATCCACTTTGTTGTCTCAGGACGAAATGAGAAATGCTGCCATTATATACAAGGCTCGTTGTCAACTGGCTGAGGATACGAACAAGGTTTTGGCCAAGATAGAGTATGACCTCAAGACCGAGCATGGCCTCGTCAAGGAATATCCCCGTCGTCTTAAACCTCCACCCCTGTCCAGTTATTCGGGGCCTTCTTCAGGCGGGAGCGTACCTTCGTCGCAGAGGGAGGACCCCACCGGTGGAGCTGAATTATCCAAGTAGATTCTTCTGTTAGTTATAGAAAGTTGATCTTCATTGATTATAGAGTTCTCATGGTATCTATCGATTTTTTTTTTTTTTTTTTTTTTGCTTATTTTGCCGAACTTGTTATCAACTTTCATGGAATAGATCATCATTTATTGGTTATGTTTGCCCGCGTCCTTATTTTAGCTGCGTTGTTTAGTTAACCAAATGAGGTAGATAAAATAAAGAATGGAGTGTTTGAGTATGATATCGAAGGTATGTACCTTCGTAATCGTCTTGAGACCTGTCACCCCGCTGGCTAATCCTTGGCCAGAGGATTCCCAGATGGTTGGGGTCGATGCAGAGTTCTAGGATATGGGGTGTTACTATTTACATGTCCCCATTCCGTTGACCCGCTGAATTAGAATAGTTGGAGATATCTTTCTGCTGGATGTCTTACCCATGGTCTTACACTTATATACGCTGATAGGGGAGTCCTGAGAGATCTTTCCAATATAGGTGCGTCGTTTTCGTAGCATATTTGTAGGTGTATTTACAAGTATTCATTCTGCTAATACGCTGTCCCGTGTATTGTCTTAGGATAATTGCTATTTAGTGATATTCGCAAGAAAGTTTGTTTGATTGATTTGTTGAGGTCTGCTATTCCTCGTCCAGAGATAGAAACATGTTGATGAGATGCATCATTTTCTTCTTCTGGTACTCTTCATGCAGTTGCAAGATTGCGCTGCTATCTATGGATGGTATGGCTTGAGATATTTAGCGTTCCATGGATGGCGGAGGACTTCCCATTTTAGGTTGCGCAGGTAATAGGCTCCGTTTCACGCAATATCTTGTATGACAAAAGATCCTCCCCATGTTGGTGCCAATTTCCCCCTCTTCTTTTCTCGTTGGTATTGAGGTATGGTTCTCAGCACGTATTGTCCTTCTAGGAAATTTCTAAGTTTAACCTTTTTATTGTACTCCCTTGCTAATTTCCTTTGATAATTCTCCATTTTTTGTAACGATGCTTCTCTTCTTTCCTCGAGATCATCGAGTCTTTCCAACATCATGTCCGTTGTGAGGTTCTTTTCCCATGCTTCCGTCTTTGTAGTTGGCATGATGATTTCCGTGGGGATGACAGCTTCGGCTCCGTAGGTGAGCATAAAGGGAGATTCCCCTGTGTATGATCTTCGGGTAGTTCGGTACGCTCATAAGACGTTGTGTAACTGTTCACACCATCGTCCTTTGTGCTCGTCTAATTGTTTCTTGAGAATGAGAGCGATGGTCTTGTTTGTGGCCTCTGCTTTGCCATTTATTTGAGGGTATATTGGTGTCGACTTATTCTTTCGGATATTGAAAGTGTCAAATAGTAAATCTATATTCTTTCCCTGTAGTTGTTTACCATTGTCAAAGATAATCTCTACTGGAATTCCGAACCTGCAGATTATGTTCTGAAAACTGAATGTGAAGACATCTGAGTCGCGGATTCTGGCCAATGCTTTAGCTTCTACCCACTTACTGAAATAGTCCGTGGCCACTATAAAAAATATTCTTTTCCCTGATCATTCGATCAGGGGTCCCACAATGTCTATGCCCCATTTTGAGAATGGCCAAGGACTATCTACCGTGTTTAGCATCGTTGCTGGTGCGTAGATTCTTCTGGCGTAACGCTGTCATTCTTCACATCTTTTCGACATCCTTGCAGCGTCTCGAATCATCGTTGGCCAATAATACCCCTGGGTTTTTTCCTTGTCGTCCAGGGATCTCATCCCGCTGTGATTCCATGCGTCCCCTCAATGGATATCTTTTAGCACTAGGTGACCTTCGGTTATGGATAGGCAGCGTAGCAAAGGTCCGAGGAAAGATTTTTTGTATAAAATCTCTCCCCTTAAGTCATACCTTCCTTCTTTTGATTTTACCTTCCTTGCTTGCTTTAGGTCCGTGGGGAGTGTTCCTTCCTTGAGAAAGTGGTGGATATCAAACCTCTAGTCTTTTTCTTTGCCGAAGTCTTCGTCTTCATTTGCTCTTGTCATGATGTCATCCTCTAGAAAGTCATCCATGATGTATTCCCCTATATTATCGTCCGCTACGTCCTATCTTGTGTTATCCTTTTGGCTAGCAGTGCAGAATTCTCGGGAGGGGATTGAGGGTTCATAAACCCTGGTGATCTTGATTGCCCCGACATCTTCGTTTTTCAACATATATGAGATATATGCCAAATAATCTGCATGCCTGAGCTCCTTTCTGCTTAAGTGCCAGAACTTAATGTTTGGTATTTGATGTGCCAGTGTCTGGAGTAAAGTCATGTATGCTAACAAGGTTTCATCATACACATTATATTCCAGTTCTATTTGTCGGATGACCAGTTATGAGTCACTGGTCAAACGTACATTTGTTATACCCATTTCTATTATTAAACGTAGAGCATGCACAACAGCTTCGTATTCGACGATGTTGTTGGTGTGTCCTTTGAACTCTATTCTGAAGGCATGTATGATTTTGTCTCCCGTGGGAGTAGTGATTACGATGCCGATACCGGCTCCTTCTTTGTTATTCGAGCCGTCAAAGAAGACTTCCCATTGTCTTTGGTTTGCTGGTTCGAGAATATCGACGGGATCTTTGCTTCTGTCGCCCTCTGGTAATCCTGCGGTGTTGAGCCCATCGACAAAGATTTCTTCATCATTTTCTAGCGGTAGATCTTCCAGGAAATCTGCTAGGACTTGAGACTTCTAGGAATGCTGGAGCTCATGTATGATATTATATTGGTTGAGATGAGTGTTCCATTTTGCAATTCTCTATGTCTTTCATGCTCTTTTGAGGACAACCTCTAGCGGGGCTTTGCATGGAACGCGGATATAGTGGGTCAGGAAGTAGGTCCTTAGTTTTTGGGTGGCCCATACTAACGCCAAGATGAGCTGTTCGATCTTTGTGTAATTTCTTTCTGCTGTGTTGAGAGTTTTGTTGACGTAGTAGATGGGATGTTCTATCTTCGTGTTGGTTTTAAACAACACCGCGCTGACTGCATCCTCCGTTGCTACTATGTACAGGGCCAAAACCTCATCGGGATTGGGTTTTTTCAAGATGGGGATTCCAACAAGGTATTCCTTGATTTCTTTGAAGGCTTCCTCGCACTCTGATGTCCATTCAAACTTGATCCATTTTTAAAGGATGTTAAAGAAGGGCTTGCATCTGTCTGAGGATTTGGATATAAACCTCCCTAGTGCTGCTAGGGAGCCATTGAGTCTTTGGACTTCTTTTAGGTTCCTTGGAGATGGCATTCCTGCAATGGCCTGAATTTTGGCAGGGTCCACTTCGATGCCCCTCTTTGTTACCAGGTATCCTAGGAATTTTCCTGAAGTGATGCCGAAAGTGCATTTATCTGGGTTTACTTTCATGTCATGTTCCCTCATTTCCTGAAAGATATCCTTCAGATCTTGGTGGCGGTCTTTCCGTAGCTTGATTTTGACTAGCATATCGTCCATGTAAACTTCCAGAGTATTCCCAATCCATGGCTTGAAGATAGCGTCGATCATCCTTTGATACGTTTCCCCTGTGTTTCGGAGCCTGAAGGGCATTCTCACGTAGCAGTAGAGGCCATGCGGGGTGTAGAATGATGTATGTTGTTGATCCTCTTCTGACAGGAATACTTGGTTGTATTCGGAGTATCCATCCATGAATGACATCTCTTCGTACCCCTCAACTGCTTCGACCAGTTGGTCGATGCTTGGCAAGGGATAGCTGTCCTTGGGACACGCTTTGTTGAGGTTGGTGAAATCGATGCATATTCTCACCCCACCGCTCTTTTTAGGTACAATGACCATGTTTGAAATCCATGTTGGATATTTGACTTCTTTGATGAATCCAGCTTCTAGTAGCTTATGAAGCTCCTTTTCGACTGCTTTGTGGTATTCTGGGGCTACTTTTCGTACCTTTTGCCTGAAAGGTGGTGTACCTGGATTTATTTGAAGCTCATGATTGATTTTCTTAGGGTCAATTCCTGGCATATCTCATAGCTTCCATGCGAAGACATCTGCATACTCCGCGAGTAATCTTATCAAAGATGTCTCACGCTCCTCATTTATCAACGTTCCAATCTTGACCATTCTAGGTTCTCTTTCAGTTCCTATATTTATTTATTTCACCGCTTCTATAGGTGTAAACGTGGGTTTTGATTCCCCTAGAAGAGGAATATTCTTTGATTGCTATTTGTTAGGCTCCTCGCCTTCTTTAATGGCCGAGGTACTTGCCTCCGTGTTCCCAATCGTATTTCTCTTTGAAAGTCTTCTTCCGGAGATTTCTTATAGGTAGGCGTCGATGGATTTTTCTTTCGCGGCTTCCTTATTTCGGGATCTTCGGTTCTTTCGCTGCTCATCTTGTTCGTTGTTGAGCTTGTTTTGCATAGTTTGACACTCTCGTGCCGTGACTTGATCTCCTAATTTTATCTCCATTACCCCTTGGGGGGGTTGGAAACCTAAGGTACTGGTGGTATGTAGCAACCACTCCCTTGATTTTATGCATCCATCTTCGACCGATTATGGAATTTTATGGCGAGGGTGCGTCCACCACGCTGAACCGGGTGTCGACCTTCATTGGCCCCGCATCTACTTGCAAGACAATATCCCCTAAGGGCTTCATGGCGGCTCCATTGAATCCGTAGATTGTGTAGTATGAAGATAATAATTGTTTATCGTTGAGTTCCATTCGTTTGAATGTATCATAGAATATAACATTAACGGATCTTCCCCCATCAATGAGGATTTTCTTGATATTGCACCCTGCAATTGGCAGTGTGAGAACCAGGGGATTGTTGTGATCTTCCATATCTCCTTCTACATCGTCTGTGTCAAAGATCATGGGTGCGTCCATCCACTGTTCATGCTCGTCCACTTCTTCCCCATCGATTTTTTATAGTTCACAAAAGTCTTCAAACTGTTTCCTCAGCCTTTTTCCTATCTGAGCCGTTAGGGATGGTCCCGCGGACTCGGAACATGAGATGGTGTTGAGGGTGCGGTTGCCTTCAGGAAGCTGGACCTGTTTGCTTCGTTTATCTTTATCTTAATCGCTAGTCTTTTGCACATATTGTTTGAGGTCTCCCGCGTCGACTAACTTTTGAATCATTATCTTTAAATTGTTGCATTTCTATGTTAGGTGACCATTGAAACAATGATATTCACAGTACTCCTTGGATTTTTCTGATCTTGGGGGCTGCTTCCCCTTAGACCATGGCCAGTCGAGGTTCTCACGGCCCTTGATTTCTCTCAATATGCGTGAGTAGCTGGCGTTCATCTTTGTGTAAACTTGGTCTTCGAATTTTCGGACATCCCCTCGTCGATTATCCCTGCGATCCCTTCTATCCTCGCCAGGATGATTACTTGAGTTGCCCCTTTTTGATCCGCTGGATTGTTCTGCGGAGTTTGTGCATGGTGGACGCTGGGTTTGAGCTCTGGGATTTTCTCGTTGGATTTCTTCTAGTCTGGCATGCTTTTCTATGATCACTCGAAGGTCTCCTTCAGTAGCAGGGACGGTGCCATGGATCTCGACGAATATGGGGATCATCCTGTCAATCCCCCATTTGTAGCAGTTTACGCTGACCACGGGGTCCACGTTTCCGATGGCTTGACAGATTTTGTGCCACCTATATGTGTATTCTATGATGTTTTCCTTGTACTTGACTGTTAGTGAGAAGATCTTGTCCATTCCGGTGTTTACAACTTTGTTATACATGTAAGTTGTCAAGAACCTCTCAGTAAGTTGGTCGTACAAGTCAATGGAATTTGGTGGCAAGTTGTCTAACCAGGAGAGTGCGGATCCTTTCAAGCTCGAAGGGAAGTATCTGCACAATATGGCATCGTTATAATCCCATGGTGCCATCATTCGTTTTAATAACGAAGATGGTCAGCGGGATCACTAGATCCATCGTAGCATTCGAAGGCCGGAACTGGACATTTCTGAGGGATGAGATCTTTGGCCAAGAGTTGTGTTAGGGGGGTAGTGCTCGCCTCCTTCATCACTTGCTCCAATCTTCCTCCTCCTTGCCTAGATTTTAGTTGTTTGATCTCCGCCATCATCTCGGCGCGGAGATCTTCCATTGTGCGCTGATTTTCTTCCTGAACAGAGGGTCGTGCAAGCCGGGGGGGGGGGGGGGGTATCGTTGTCGAAGTAGTCCGAGTTGTTAGGGTTATAATCTGGATCGGATCTTCGACTTCCTCTCGTATCTCTTTGGTTCAGCGGCTCTGGGATATTGGCCACCACCATCCTTCGATCTTGATTCGGTCTTGGTGCCCTTGAGCTAGCCTCGTCGCGCTGGACATAAATTCATATGTTATGAGTAGCTCTTTCTTTGAGTTGCTGATTTTCCTGATCCAACAGAGCTAACGCGTCCGCGTATGTCTTTTGACTCCTTATCAATTCTTCTAGCTCTACCCTCATCTGGTCAGAGTGATTTGATTCCTGATTAGGAGTCCTTTCCTGCACCTACCTTCCAGCTGCTATCGTCTGATCTTCGTCGATGATTTGAATCAAGGGTTCAGGTGGATCTGTCTGTGGGTTTAGCTGCTCCGGTTGTTGCTGAACGTGTGGGCTCGTTATTTGGAGCGGTTGATTGACTTGGAGGGGCACGTTATGTTCATTGGTGAGAGGTATCCCGTAGAGAGGTTGCCGCATCCCTGACTCTGCCATCCTTTCACGCTATTCATGCGGTTGGGTGGAAGTGGTCACTTTGGAGGCCCCTCCCTTAGATGCCCCGACTTTTGATGTTATGTCTTTGGCAGCCGCAGCCTTTAGATCTTCCGCTGCAATAGCACTGGCATCTAAAGGCCTTGAGCTTTCTGCTCCATTCTGCAGTTTTTCTACGGCTTTGAGATTTTCCCCCTTCTGCTTGCTCCTGGTCATTACTGGTGTTGTCCTTGGTGTTTATTTTGACGAGGCCCTTGTTTTTCCTGTATCTTTGTTCTTCTCCATTTCTGATATTTTCTGAAAAGGTTATCAGATATAAAAGGGTGATTCTTAGGGAACCCGTTAGTAGAGTCCTGGAAATCAGGTCCCGGAGGTGTAAAGAGATTATCCGGCTATTATTCCCCTTTTCAGGGGTATCGGATCTCTTGACTACCCCCGGTTTATTTCACAAGTTTGATCACAATCATGCGTAGTTTGAAAAAGAAACGTAGACATGATAAAAGGTATGTCGACGAAGAGATATTTCACCCAATACTTTTAAAATCATATCCAAGGTGTGGAACCTCTAATAAATGCATGAAATGAACATGGGTCTATCCATGAGTTTTATTAAAAATGCTTTCGAAGATGTAGATCTATTAAAATAGACGTGGATCTATCCACACGTTTTATTTTCCAACAACAAGAGCTTTAAAACGTTTTTGAAGATATAGATCTACTAAAATAGGTGTGGATCTATCCACACATTTTATTTTCCAACAACAAGAGCTTTAAAACGTTTTCGAAGGTGTATATCTACTAGTTTTAAGTTCCCGTGGGTTTCAAAGAAAATAAAAGCTCTAAGCACCGCTATTTTCAGAGAGCGATTCTCAGAACAGCCGGAGCGTTTAAATCACAAGATAAGATAAATCTTTTACCGGGACAGAGTCCCCGTTTCTAGCGCCAGATTGTGAACAAATTACGATGGCATCTAAATGTTCACAAACAATGTTAGCATACATAAAAATTCACAGACTAGGTGTAGAGTGCGTAAAGCGAAGTGAGTACACCGATTCATCGACTCGGAGTCTTCGGACTCGTCTTTGTCTACTCGTATACATCACCATAATGTTCTTATAGTAAAGTAAATAAAGACCGTAAAGTAATATAAAGCTTATCATACAAAATAATGAATGTAAAGTGCGGAATGTAAGTGCTAAATTTAAATGAGACAAGTATTTACGTGGTTCGGCACTGAGGCCTACATCCACGGGGTTAAAGGGATTTCATTATATGTAGATTGGTTACAAGTATAGTCGAATGACTTTGGATTTTTAACTTAGGGAAACTACTTACTCTTCCTATTCTCTCTTCTCCCTTTTATTTTCGAACTGACCTGCCCCTGTCTCTTAGTGAGGAGGGGTATTTATAGGGGTTTCGACGTGGGGTCCGCTAATAAAAGCCGTTGCATTCTTATCGTCTTGTGTTTTGTGCCAGTACGCGGACCTCTTCGTCTTCCACGATTCCCCCGTCGTTTCTTCCTTATTACCGAAGGGTTATGGTCGTGTCTTCCTCTGGTTGGTTGACACGTATACTTCCCAAGGTGTTTAATGCGGGTGGTTGAGTCGTCTGCACGCGTCAGTCCACAGTCTTCTGCCCCTGTCATATCCGTGTCAGTTAGTTCGGTCCTAGCCGTCGATCTGGGACCTCTCTCGAGATGGGATAAAGCAAGTCGAGGGTGTATTCAGTATTTCGCAGCAATACTCTGCCTCGGTACCCCTTGATTTGGAGCCGTCGGATCTGCGAGATGAGGACCCCCTCCTGATGATACATGATTCTTGGCTGTATGCACGTGGCATCATTTCTTGATGCTCCGCGTCACATGTCTCCCACATGTTTAACCGAGGGCACGTGGCGAGGGGTGAAAATATGTGCATACATATTTGTCCTAGGCCTGTTGAAATCCTTCTCCATTTGATCCCATGGACACTACTAGGCTCTCATTGATGGGAGACTCCTCTACCATTTTTGGATGAAATGATTGTATAGGATGACAAATCTACGTACAACAAAAGTCAAGAAAATAAATATCCATTATGAAAATGATCAGCACTCTGTCACCAACATACAGTTGAGATCATGCCAAAAATCAAGTGACTAAAACCACCCCAGAGCTTCAAAATCTTTCCAAGTAATGATAAATGATTAAACTTTATCCGATTTAATTAGGTATAAAGGGATATTGCAGGTATTCCGTGAGATTTTGTATCTTTTATAAAAATTTCTCCTATTTTCCACCCATGGTTTTCCTATTTGCTACCCCCATTATAATATTAAAAGTAATAGTACTTTTCAATTCAACATTTCCTATTTACCACCCATAAAAGTCAAACTAAATTTGACTCCAACCATTACAACCGAATTACAACTCTTATTTTTCTTCTTCTTCATTAAGAAAATCTTCTTCTTCATTGATCATCATTTGCATTGGAAAAAAATATTAATCCCAATTTTTTTAATTAAGGTTTGGTAACTGATTATCCATACCTTAGATAATTTGAACATCCAAAGATTTTTTTTAATTAACGACCAACAAATTTGGTTTAACCCTATGATTCTTATTTTTGTTTTATATATCAAATTAAACAGATAAAAATATTCACTTTATTCATTTACGTCTGTGGATAACTTAATGAGTTGATCAATTTATGATGAGACTAATTTCACGTTACATAATCAAAAATCTCTGAAAGAGAAGAAAATTTGTAGTGTTACACACTGTGACGTCCCAAATCAGTGATAGTCGTCCAGATTAGGACGACCTAGAGCTGCCGTAGTCGTCCAAAGATTGCCAACTATTTAACATCCTAGTCGTCCAGAAATGACTGTAGATTGTTCTAGTCGTCCATAATTTCACGACAATTCACATTTCTGAATTTCATTCGTCAATATAGCAACCATTAAGATCATTCATGGTTGCTGAATTGTGACCGTTCCTGACCGTCTCTGGGTATTACAACCATGAATGTTAAACATTATTTCTTTCTCAAATAAGAAAGGGAGAAAAGATGGGAGAAGGTGGTGGGTGGTACGTGGTTGGAGATGGAGTAGAAGAAGAGGTCGGTGCGGGAAGATGATTAAGAACCAATTTGTAGTATTTAAGAAATTTTAAATTTTTTATGGGTGGTAAATATGATAAATGGGGGTGGTAATTTATGTGAGTGGCAAATAGGAAAAACGTAGGTAGCAAATAGGGAAAACCTTATAAAAAGAAAAAAAAAAGAATTAAAGAAGAATCAGTTAAGATTCACGTCCACATAGGCGCCACCTAAATTGGGTTGCAGAAAACCCGATTGAGAGTTGGGACATATAGCATTATTGTTGAATTATTGATCACAATAATGTTGTTCAATGATACGGAAAAAATAAAGAGAGAGACCTTTTAAATTATTAATTAATCAGTTAATAGGCGATTCGTCGTATATTTTGAGCAGAGGGAAGGGATCTGCGGCTGCCCACAAATTTGGGAGGACAAAGGAGATACAAATAGCCACGTGTGGTGTCCAAGTCCAAACCGCACGTCATGTGGAGTAATAACAGTCTTATATAGCTTAGTTATAACTAACTAGATTTTGTGACCGTGCTACGCACCGGGGTCCCCAAAACCACCCGTTATCATTTTTTTTCTTCCTTTTAACCATATTTTTGGTTTGGTGTGATGTGGTTTTGCTTGCCCCGTATTGTATTTTTGATTTGGTGTCTGGGGTTTTGGTCCACCACGTCGCGGTGCATTTTTGATTTAGTGTGGCTCGGCTTCACCCCGTCCCGTCGCTTAGGATTTTTAATTTGGTGTGGGTTGGCTTTACTGCGCCCAATCGCTTAGGATCTTTGATTTGATGTGGCTCGGCTTCGCCTCGTCTCAATGCATGCAAATTTAGGGTTTTTGATTTAGTGTGGCTCGGTTTCGCCTCGCCTTGTCCCGGTGTATTTTTGATCTGGTGTCCGAGCTCACAGCTATTGTAGGCAGCTGTTCCATGCTAACCATTGCGGATTTATAAGTTGACCTATGGGAGTGCCCTGTGCCCATACCGAAGAAGTCAAACCTGATTAACCGTCGGAGGGATGTTGACAATGGCCAATAAATCTTGAAGCTTCCACAACTAAATTTTTTCCCCTGTAATCCACGAAAAAAACTAAGTTTCCTGAGGTACCTGTCTTCATAGTAAAGTCCCTAGTTATCCAATCTCAAATGAAACTCATACAAATACTTAATGATATAAACCTTGCTTGCAATATTGTGCAAGTCTTATATACTCCCTCCGTTCCTTTTTAATAGGTTGGTTTTAGTTTTAGAAAAATTAAGGAAATTAAGATAACTAATCATTGAAAGTGGTCCTCATGACACTTGTCAATAAAAGAAGTGAAGTGAAATGGTCCCCATGACACTTGTCAGTAAAAGAATTAAAGTGAAATGGTCCACATGACACTTGTCATCAAAAGAAGTTGAGAGAAAAGTGGTCCCATAAAATTAAAGTAACATTTGACTTTCTCAATTAGGAAATCAACATATTTTTTGAAACATTTATTTATAGAAACTAGCCTATTAGAAAGGAATAGAGGGAGTATTAAATAACGCATCCAAATTCATTGCAGCAGTTAGGCCACAAACACTGGTATAGTATACCAAAGTTCGACCGCCATGTACTTGTGCACAGGCCGTCACGTGTACAGACAAACTCAGGGGAGGATCTACAGCTTAGCCTAGGCTGGCTCAAGCAAGCCCCAAAAGTCCAAAAAAGCATTATTTTTTTTCACTACCTAATTTGCTTAAAATGGTAACATAGGCCTAAAAACTAGGCTTAAGCCAGGCATAAAATATGGGTTGCAGTCCAGCTAGTTTCTCAAGCAAGCCCTTAACCAAATTTCTGGTTCTGCCACTGGACAAACTAATGATTCCAAACGTTAACACCCTATGATATGAAAGAGATGAAGTGCTCACAAACTTCTAGAATCTCACATGGCAAGACAATTATTTCTACTAATTAAATCAAGGAAAAATATATGACGATGCCATTGTTGCTAGACTTGGTTACATCCTAGGATATGACACGTGTCGTTACCGTCTGTTCACGTTAGAGTCACTGCCTCACACGAGTCACACCACAATAAGTACAATTTTTTTTGCCATTTATGTTGCTATGCCGTTAGTTTGAAAATAAAATAGACAAATCACGTTAGACGAAGAAAATCGCCATCTTTTCAATTCCAAGAAATGCAAATTGCACTTTGATCCTATTATGGTAAATAAGAGTTGCACATGCGTTCTAACAATGAAAAAAAAGAAGAGATAGATGATCACAAAAGTCAATTTAGAACAGTGTTATTCATGTTACAAAGGACCACTATCCAAGGGTTGTTCGGAGAAAACTTGTACTCAAGTTAAATACTGTATATCACATATTAACAACACTCTTCGTTACATGCCAACTCCATTTCACCATGAAGTGACAAATGTGTTTTTTATTCCAAATATAATCTGGCGCATATTGCAAATAAAGCAAAGACAGAAAGACAAACAGCTTTATCTCGTGTTCTTAGAGCGTAAATACCACACCAAAATGCCATCTTGAGTTTAAACTGCTATATCTACATCTCCAAGGAGATTCAATTCGAGATCATTTTTACCATCGTTCTTGTTATGCAGAAGTGGGCATTCCCAGGCTGTAAATAGAGAACCAATTATTAGATGTGAAGAACATGATACCATGCAAAAAGATATTGTTCCCATCACCCTCTTTTTCGAATCTGAAATGTCTCCGCGTTCAACAATATTGAATTTATGATGATGTTTCAACAACAAACAGTAAATCCAAACGGCAGACCCTGCCAGCTATATATATAGTACCATTCTCTCTGGTTAATGAATTTAATAAATTAGGTTCTGGTTTCTTAGAAAAGAATCCTACAGCCAAACTGCATAAATTCGTAAACATACAAATGCACAAAGAGGTGACAGCGACGTCATCTGCAAATTAATTTTTTATAAACTTTTTTACCGATCAATTTTTTTTTTAATTATAAACTTGGATCCAGGGTGGAGGTCCGAGCACGCAGCTTCTAGAGAATAAAAAAAAATAGCCCATACATGCCACTAATATCTAGGGTGAAAGTCATTTAGTAATATTATTGTAGCACTGAGAGTGAAGACGGAGAATCCCTTCCCATTACACAACTTGGTGTTAATAGCATGGTCGATAGAAAAAAGGAAACAACATTTGTGTAGGAGGGAATTATTACAAAAACATAGGTACGAGGGAATTATTACCAAAACATAGGTGTTGGTAATATATATTTAAAACATAAATTGAATTGCCGTTAAAATGCTTTTTAATAGCAATTAAGGTTTTCATAAAAGAAAAATTAATTTTCTTAACATATTTGTAGTTTTTAATGGAGTTAACTCCACCATAATAACATTTTTAATGATATTTAAATGTTTTGAAACTCTTGACTATAAATCAGAATTTTGGTTGGAAAAACAAAAGGAGAGATGAATGTTCTTTAATGTTTTAGTTTTTTGATGAAAAGAATTGGGAGAGTTGTTGAAGCCTTTTTTCTTATGTGAGAATTTTCTATTATGTCTTTTGAGTTTACTAGAAAATGATTTTTTGTGAGAAATAAAAACAAGTGTATGATCATCATTAGGTATCCTAAAGAGTTTCTGAGCAAGAATGAAGTGTAAAAGTTTCACATCCTCTCAAGTGCAAGAGATGGATCTCGACTGTTTTATCTTGGGGATGACGCAACAACGATGAACTACTTGCACAATTTTGGGCAGAGCCACAAAACGTCTTAAAGAAAGCGACCTAGTCCGCGACTCATCCATAACGTTATTTGTTTCGTGTTTGATTTTATTTGTTGTGCAGGCATAATTAAACAATTATTCCAACAATAGGTTATGTTATCCCTGCCCATTACATAGTTTGGTGTTAATAGCATGGTCATAAAAAAAAAAGATAAGTGGTAATTGAGTAGTAGTAATTATTACCAGAACATATGTTATAGATTGTGCTTTTTTAACATATGTTCCGCCAAAAATGACTACGCCAGTTGGTTGCTCTATTCCAAGATGTTGCAAGTTAAGCTCATAAATTGATTCATCTGACATAGTGATTGAGATGACGTTGTTGAACCACTAGATATATCAGTGACAATGACAAAAATTAGGAACATGACCAAAACCCATGAAATCCAAAACTTCTAAAAATATGGGGCTTCCTCCATTAACTGATCAAGAATTTAAGTTTTATATCGGAACGGGTACGGTATCATAAGTTAGCACCTCAACAATAACGTTGAGGATTCAGTTAAATGGTAGTATGATCAGTTAATATGTCATGAGAAGAATGAAGTTACATCATGACTGTATTGTTTTGTAACCTTATAAATTTTAAAAATCATTATACCTTTAATGCTTTCTGATAAACGTTCATATATTGATTGATGAAAATAAAATTATCTCTAAGTCCATTCTCACTCAAACTATTCCAATTTCGCAGACACCAAAACCCAAACAACTTCAGTTACCACAATATCAAATTATCAATTCAAGGAATTTGGAGATAATAGAAGATAAGATCATTGCCCATTGCAATTGGAACTATAAATCAAAACTTCTTTTAATTATGCTCAACCAAATCAACCTAATACTTGATAATATTCATAGGCTGGAATGAAATCAAAAGAGATTTTACCTGCAAGAACGTCTACACCATGATAAGGTTGATCTGTTGTATCGAACTCTATTTCACCGTGGCATCAAAATATTAATTCTCCAGCAACCTTCAACGATAGTGATTTTCCCAAGTTCAAGAGAAACGATAAGTATAAGATTATAATGTTGCAAATCAAATAAAAAAAAATGTCTGATATCATGGGTTACATGCATTGTTATGAGAAGTTAAATATACCCGGCGGTGTGTAGACCATAACAAAATTTCCTTAATTAAGTATACCATTTGTAACACGGTTTCCTTAATTAAATTGATTTCCTTAATTACTTTGTACCACAATTTCTTTAATTATCAGTTTCACGTTCTTTTTTTTTTGTTTTTTTTAACGATTTTAGTGTCGTCCACCTTTGATGGTGTTAGTAATGTACAGTAAGTTTTGGTGTAAACTCGGTGTAACAAAATTATTTAAGCTCAAATTTTGACATAAGTATTGTCCACCTATTTCTTTGTCTACACCATTACTAACGAACAATTAAGTATTTGATGTAACAAAAGTGTACCCAAATTTGAATTATTACAACCAATAGAGTTATTCCAAGTGTCCTCACCATAGCATCTGCATTAGAAAAGGCCTATTTCGGGCAATAGGAATCGAGGGTTTCATCACCGTTTAACGTGAGAGCTTTATTTGTCAAGGCCTTTAAGGAGGAATATTTCTAGAGTTTTATCTGGCCAATCAACAACAACAAAAGCGTTTAGTGCAAATTACAAAGTTGGGTAGGATAAAAATGAGATCCGACATCGAAGTTACTAAAAATAGAGGCAGAAAAACAAAAGAAACAATAAAAAAATTAGTGATGCTTCTAACAGTGCCAGATGGCCAGTAATAGGGAGCTTTTATCAAAAACAAGCAAATTTTGGACGGTGTTTAGGTGGCTGGTGAATGCATAGACAACAGATTAAAATCAAAGATTCCAGGTGTGTTTTGTAAAATTGATATCAAATGGAAGGCTCTTTTGTTCATACTTTAGAAACATGGCTTTGGTGAGAAATGGTTTTTTTTTGTTGATACAATGGTTTTTTAGTTCTGCAAACATTTCTATCTTGGTTAATGGGAGTTCCATGGATTAGTTTAGACCTTCAAAAGGCATGCGACAAGGAGACTCTTTGTCTCCATTTTTGTTTCTGCTAGTTGTAGAGGTGCTTTCTAAACTTATTAAAGATGCTGATTTTAGAGGATAGATACATGGTTTTAAGGCTGCTGAAAATGATATTGAGGTGACTCATTTGCAGTTTGCGGACGATACCCTCATATTTATTAATGCTGATGTTGTTGCTTATCTTGTCTACTTTTGAGATGCTGACAGGGATGAATCTAAACCTAAATAAAAGCTCAATTACAAGTGTAGGTGCAAATGAATCTATTAGTAATTTGGCGATGGAGCTTGGATGCAAGGTGGAGTCTATGCCTATAATGTATTTGGGGTTGCCGTTGGGGGCTACAACAAGGAATACTTCAATATGGGAGGTTGTTATTCAAAGAATGGAAAGTAAATTAGTTTTGTGGAAGAGAATTTTTTTTAATAAGGCTGGTAGGCTAATCCTTATTAAAAGTTTCCTCACTAGCTTTCCTATTTATTTTCTTTCTCTAATCCATTTACGTGCAGCAGTGGAGAATAAATTGACTAGGATTATGAGAAACTTCCTTTAGAATTCAATAGAAGACAAGAAAAAGATGTGTTGGGTGTCTTGGAAGATAATTTGTACTCCAAAATTTATAGGTGGTTTAGGCGTGAAGAATCTGAAGCTAACCAACAAGGCGTTGCTATCTAAATGGATCTGGAGATTTACTAAAGAGAAAGACGCATTTTGGAGGATGGTTGTTCAAGAAAAATTCAAAGGAAACAAGGATATATTTTTTCCAGTTGATGATGCATTACCTCAGGGTAGAGTTTTTTGGAAGAACATTCTGAAATCTAGCTCCTTGATTCAGGATGGTTGTGAGCTGCAGGTTAAGAATGATAAGTCGATGCGATTCGCGGGTTAGATAATTGGTGTACAAATGGTTTATTAAAGGATATATTCCCAGTTTTTTTCAAGGTATGTAAAGACAAAAATGCATCTATATCTGAATTGATAAATCATGGCAGATTACAGTGTAATACTAGAAGGACTATAAATGGGGTAGAACAATTAGAATGGGATTTCATGTGTAATGGACTAGGAGATGTACCAGACTTTGGGAATGATAAGGATGTCATTTCTTTTCAAGGTGAATTCAGCGTGAAGAAGGCTTATGAGCTCCAGATAAAGGAGGAGAATCATTGTGTTTTTCAGAAGCATGTTTGGAAAAAACTGATTCCACCTAAGGTGAGCTTCTTGCTTTGGGCTACTTTTCATAATTCTCTTCACACTTTCTCTATGCTCAGACACATGAGTCAATGTGTCGTCAGAATCGTGCCACCTTTGTCAGCAAGAGGTGGAAACTGCTGACCATTTATTTCAACATTATAAGGTCTCTTATGCTGTTTTGATGGATTTTATGGGATCTTTTAGAGTTAATTGGGTTATGCCTGCTACTCTACTTAGTTTGTTTGATATTTGGTGCAATATAAACTAAGTGGAAAATATAAGGATGTGTGGGAGAAGATTCATTATGCTATTGTTTGGCACATATGGACAGAAAGAAACGGTAGATCCTTTGGGGCCATGCAAATAACGGCGTCGAAAATAATTTTACTAATTAAAAAACCTTAGCTCTTTGCCTTTAGGATAGGGAAACATTCATGGATGTTGATGTAAACTCGATACTTTTTAACTGGGATACAGTATTGCACATATAATGTAAGTGTTGGTACCCTCCTTGAGTTGTAAATACTTATCTTTTTTAATATAACCTTCCTTTTTTTTAAAAATAAATAATCCAGACACTAATTATATTAATAAATCCTGGATCAAAGACCAAACTCTTAAGTCATACTTGATTCTCGTCGTTAAATAGAGTCATAACTTCTAACGTTACCTCTAAACAAATCCAAACCAAACTACCGGATAGCTAACTTTCATACAATTCTATCAGAATCCAACTCATTGGATGCATTCTTTCTTAAGTTTCTTTTCATTGCTTTCTCCCATGTCCATATTGGATATTTCTGCCTCTTATTGTGTTTAAAATACATTTTACGATACCAATGTACACTGCTACTTCCGTAGGTCTCCGTTGGAAAATTTCAAATAATCCGGGTCAGTAATGAATAAGCTTCTCCTCGATCAAATTTATTCCAAATTTATCGCGTATGTCATCATTTTTAATCCGGTCATGCCTATTATGTCCACAACTCTACCGCAGTATACACATCTCTGGTAAACTTATATTTTTAATGTGTTGTCTTTTACTCGTCGGCATGTAGCACCACACAACATCGCAGGTATGATCGTCATTTTATATAGTTCGCATATTTGAGCTTTTGCGAGACATTTTTTTGTCATTAAGGACATCGGTCGCATGTCGTCATTTCATCAATCTCTCTCGAATCTTATGACCAACATTCTCATCAATCTTCACATCGTTGTGCAACACCGATCCTAAATATCTACAAGTGTGCTTCATGAAAACTATTTGTCCAGCGAAAGTGACATTCCCATCCTCTTCTCTAGCATCACTTAAATCGTAACCCATATACTCGGTTTTAGTCCTAGTAAATATTAGAGCACTGCGTAGAACTCATCTCGCGTTTGTATGTCAAGTTTTGTTGACAAGTTTAGTTCCAAAACTTGGACTCTTCAATTGGTTACTAAAGTCAACTTCATTAGGTTAGATTAGGAAATAGAAATTTTGAGGAAAATTGAATTGAGAGTTCCTCACAATAATGGAAAATATTATTAGTGATAAAAAATACATCTTGACTAAAAATGGGATACAAAAGATTTGTACCACTAAGAAAATATAAGGGCAAATTAACTTGCTAAGATTTTCAAATTTGAATCCATTACAGACTTGCCAAACCGACACAATTACTCGGAAAACCAACAAATCCGGGTGGTTAGCGAATCGAGACAAAGAGTCCACCAAGCGGAAGAGAGTTTACCGTTCGGTAATAATATTGCCACTAACACGCTATATCATCCAAGGATTCAATTTCAATCTTCTATGTATATCCAATTTCAACCTCCATTCTATACCTAAAATCTTATAATTTTTTTCTTATAATTTCAATTAAATATTTTCTAATCTCACATTAATTTCCTGAAAGATAGCTCAACCTAGAGTTCATGCTCTTCGATTTATTGATAAAGAGGATATGTCTATTTGTATAGATTAGGTATTACAATCACAACATCCTCTTCATGGTGTAGATCAACCAAAGGCCCACAAATTTTTGGCAAGTGTTCATGAAAAGCTCGTTGCAGAAACCAAAAACACGAGAATGTGTGATTCAATGTCGTTGGCCGTTTTTAAATAATCATCGTGGAAATAATGCAATTTGAAGCTTTAGTAATGAAACCAATCGATTTATAACGAGGAGTGAAACTGTTTATGAAGTTGTTGATGGTGGTTTTTAGTTTAGGGATAAAATTGTAAAACCTTGTATCTAATTAGCCGTCATTCTGCAAAGAGACTGAGCCGTTTAAAAGTAATGAGTGCCCATACCTCTTTACTTACGTATGTATTGAGTAATTCAACATACTTATGAAATTTATCCGGAATGGTGCATGAAGCAACAATCCCAGATATTCTGTAAATTTTAACCTCCCCACATTATTCATTAATTTATGACCTATTGAGTATTTTCCTATGCTATGTTCCCCGGCTGAACCCTTAATATTGATATGACATGATAATTAATGTTCATTCGCAGTTGAGTAGCATGAATTTCCCGAAATATCAAGATTAAGGTTTGCATAAAAAATACTCAGTCAGAAGACGCACTAACTGCTCTCTGAGAATAAAATTAATTTGCAAAAATTAGGTTTTTTGCGGCCTCCGCAATATCTCGAACCCTGTTGGTCGAAAATAAACCTAGGCAAGCTAGGAAACTGATCCGCCATGGATTAGTATGAGAAAAATCCTACCAAAAGTAGAAAACAAGAAATAAAGAGAAACTGCAGCAAATAAGAGAAGTAGCAAGGGGAGGCGTGGCCACGACACTCATCCGACCGATCTGCTCCAGCAGGCGACACTGTGCCGATCGGCCACGCCCCATGCCGGCCCTCTTTCCCATCGACCAATCAGATCGCTTTAAATGCGCCACACACACTTTTGATTAAATTTCGAAGTTGGTTGGTCGACACAAGCCAATTCCTTAAGGAATTTAATATAGACTTCCCATGTCAGTCTTAAAACGATCACGGCCATACGTTTTGGACACTCGATTTATCAATCTTAGCCGCTCCCTAACGCGACCGGACAAGCATCACCATACACACAGGCGGGCCCACTAATGATTTGGCCATTCGAATCCTCCCAAATCACAAGCAGAGTCACCAAACGCTTACCCAAAGTAAGTTGGGCACACGAGCTACAAAACCCTAATTTTATTAAGCGACATTACATTACTGCCGCAAAACGATCTTGACCGCCCAACTTCGCCAGCCGAATTGATCGGCTTAGATTTAATCTCGGCCAATGGGCAAAGTTCAAATATGCTCACCAACGGCTCAGCTACAGTGCTGGCCGGTCGAACAACTCCCAGCGCCACTACACCAAATCGACGGTTTTGAGACATATATGGGTGTCTCGTTGATTTTTTGAGACATATATAAGTGTCTCAATTTTGGCGTAGTGAACGTTTTGAGACGGATTTAAAGACGCTTATAAGCGTCTCTTAATTAATTTATGAGACGCTTATATGTGTCTCATAATTGTTTAGTAAGTGAACCAAATTTATTTATTCATCCCATTTAACGCGACGCAAAAAAAAATTGAGCGACACTTATATGCGTCTCAAATAAAAATCAGATTCCAAAAAAAAAAATATACAAAAACTTATTTCAAGATTTCCTGCACCTGCACATTTGATTTCTTCCACCAGAATACAGGTATCTAGCCAATCCATTCCCAATCATATATGAAACCATTATACAATCAATTCTATTATCACATATGGATCCAACCTCAGTTCTCCATTTTCTCATCTACAAACCCACATCTCACATCAAATTTCAGACAAATATTGAGATACTTGAGCACATATTTTGATTAGCCATTTATACCTCGTACATAAAATTGTGTCTCCCCCCGGACAAGATTCGTTTGGCTTACAAAAATAGTCCATCCAAAGAGTAAGTAGATGACAACATGGGTGCCCCGAAAATCCACATTCTATTTGTGTAAGAAATTTTCTGTAATGGAGAAAGTGATGTACTAATATTAACCAAACTTGAAAAGTTACCTCCGCAAATTAACAAGATCCTGAGAAGGTCTTTGATGCTTATAATCCTGCATCACAAAGTACCATCAAGCTCCAACAAAATTCAAAACAAAGAAATTTTATCATAAAGGTTAGATTTCTATCATATATGGTCTACCTCTCACATGATCATGAATTCATTTACAGGGTAGTAAGTGTGAAAAATTCGACTTACTTGTGGGAGATCATTATGTCCTGGTTGTACACTTGTATAGGATAAAATTGGACCTGAAAAGTACCATGTATGGGCAGCTCTCCTTCATGTCCACCAACCAGCTGAAGATAAAAAAGGATACAGGATTAGTAGTTGATACTGAGAGTATTTCTTATTGGCCTAGAAGATCACAAGATAGATATACAACAGGAGCATCTGGGTGCTTCCATATGCAATTGATCACCTGCTTAAAATAAACACTTGTTAAATAATAAACCGACTTACAGATTTCTTAAGTTAACATGTCCGCTTAATTTCCACTAGGACATTACAATATTAAGAGCTTGGACATTTTCTCATAAAAACAATCATTTTTTAGTTTTCCTGGATACAAGCCACTAAAAATCACAACTTTCAACTTTGTGTACTATATGAAGAATTTTCATGCACGTAAACCTCGCTATCCGAAAGCTAGTTTCTTCATCATTTCCAACCAAACAAGTATAGGACTTTTATGCAACCGGGTCACAAAAGGGAATCCTGGGAAAAACATGGTTCAAGTAAAGTAGACTACAACTTGAGGGCATTTTATCTCACATTTCGTAGGGTCGTGCTTTTAACTTCTTTTTCAAAGAACAAATGATTTCACAAAATAAGGAGTAGCAGATCTATTTGCTCATCAATAAAGGAGGCAAAAAACGCACAAGAAAAAGCTCAAAGCTTGACAAGAGACAATCAAGGGTCAAAGCATGAAGGCCTGGATAAACATCTATTTTTCAGAGACCTTGTAAAACTTGATTTACTCACACTGTGTCCGAAATAAAATCACCACTACACACACAAGAAAAAGAAAGAAAGAAGAGTTTTAATAATTACCCAAAATGAAGGACCGACATCATTGCTACTCATAATTTGGAAGCAACGTCACTTCCTTCACATGAGGCCTCACATACGAACCGGAGGTACGCACTAATCATTGCTACTTTTTTATATATCCCAAGCTTTAGCATAACTGGAGGCAAGGATTCCTACCGACAATAAACAAGCTCTGTGATGCTTCAAATTTAATGTTAAACATACATTAAAACCACATGAACCCATAGCGAGGATTACAGTAGTTAGTCTCACCGGAACAGAAGCATAATCGCAGAAGTACCCTGGTTTGTTTTCGAATGCGAAAGCAATGCTTTGGCAATATCTATATGGCTACTTTAATGCATTCAAGAGACACCAAATACAAATAGTCAATCGTGTGAACCAGCAAAAGCACAAAGAAGAAACGGAAAAATAATATGGAAATTATGTCATTAAATGTTAGGACAAGAGAGACTAAGATATGCACAGAACGAACATTTCAAATCTTGCTTGACGAAAACAGCAGAGGCATGAATGAGGGCTCGCTCCTTCGCAGCATATTGAAGCAATCAACCTAAAAAGTAACCAAAATTATTTTTAAGACTCAAATCTACACTGAAAAGACAATAATATTCATTTGAAACTTAATATTAACCCCTTTCTCAGCTCATAAACAAAATTGAAGACTCGGAATCTTCAATGACAACACAAAGAAGAAAAATCAGATACTTTAAATCAACTCGGGAGAAAAAAAAATTGAAAAAAAAAAAATTGGAATTAGAAGCATACCCATGCTTTAAAACTCCATGAAATCAACTAAACATGAACATAAATTGAAAAATCTAGAGAGAAAATACCATGCGAGCTAGGGTTTCAAAATCAACTAAACCTGAATCTTCTTGGATTTGTCCGTCAATCGTCTCCTGCAATTTCAAAATCAGAAGTTAAAAATCAATTTCTAGGGTTCACGAAATAAAAATACACAAAATCTGTAAAACGGGTTCCATGCCTGAGATTAGGTTACTTAGACAAAGTAAAACGGTTACGATTTCGGTAATACTCTTAAGAAGATTTCCGGTCGATTTAAGTTTGGAATTAGAAGAAGAAGAAGAGTAGATTTGAGGTCTAATAGGCTTAAAAGTATTGATAAGAAGGGGTTTTGGTCGATCCAGGTATGGATCTGTCTTTGACATATATGGTATGGAAAGAGATGCGTTACTCTCAGGTCGATCCAGGAAAAAATGGGAGTGGATGTTTTCTATGAATATGAAATTTGGGCGAAAGGAAAAGATGAGAGGGGTAGAGAGAGAGGGAGAGAGGAGAAGATGCCTTTTCTTCTCGGTGCTTCCCTTGGTTAAAACCCTCAAATTGAGACATGTGTTCTTATTAAAAGAATAAAAGTGAAAGAAATGAGCGGGCTGGGAGGGAAATGGCCAAATTTTAAGTGGAAATTGGGGGGAGATTTGGTTTTACCCACAAAATGAAGTGGGAAAAAGTCCAGAGACAAAATTTTGGTCAAAAAATTGAGGGAAAATTGGGAGGGAATTTTGGGGAAAGTTTGGAGTTTTGGAGGGAAATGAAATGGAATTATAATGAAAAATAAATGATTAATTAGATATATATTAAAGTTATTAAATTTTGTAGAGACACATTTTAAGACACTTATATGAGTAGTTGAAAAATCAGAATTAAAGCTACTCATATTTTTTATTTGAGACTCTTATATGAGTGGAAGCACTAAAGACATATATATGTGTCTCAAACCCAAAAATCAATATGTCTCAAAATGGGCCATATGGTGTAGTGCGCGCCGCTAGCACCAAAAACCGTTAGCCCAAAATAGGTTGGCCACATGGCTTTTAAAACCTAAATTAAATCAATGGCAGCCATTAACTGCCGCAAATCATCTTGACCACCCAACTTCGCCGGAAGAATTGGCCGACCAAACTTATATTCTAGGCACCAAACAAGATGTGGTCGTAACCATTGCCCGCCTCTCTTCCATAAGGAGCAACCAGCCAATCCGCGGCCGCCCATATGTCTCCCAAACGCGCGCCCAAAGATGGTTGGCTGTGCTCCTTATAAAAATCTTAAATAAATTAGCGGCAACCAATAACTGCTGCAAATCATCTCAGCCATCCAATTTGGATAACCAATTTAACCGGTCTAGATTTAACTTGGACCGTCCAATAGGATGTCGAAATGGCTACCAGCCATGACTCTCATATAGGGACCGACCAACCCACTTTTAGCGTACATGAACAGCTCCCATTAGCTTCCTGAAAGTGGCCGGTCACGCTCCTTTTAAGACACTAGGTTCCGCGACCAACCAAGACAGGCTATATACAACGATGCTTCACATGCATCAATTATTTTGAGCTGATTTCTTAAAGGCGATGCTTTACATGCATCGAGTACATACGATATTTTATAAGTATTGGTTTCACAAATAACTTAGTTATTTAACATAATAGCGCAACATGTTATTCTTTAAGGCAAGTCACATAACTTGGATCGCCACACATGACTACCCTCCACTTAGTTTGCACGTGATTGGTAAGAATAATTAGGCAAGACCCACACAACAACTTGCTACACATTTTTTATGAAATACTCAAGATATCAAACATGTCACAAACTGGGGGATGTTCATCGGGGTATTGGTCTGACGGTTTACAACATGCGGTGCGCAATGCGCCTATTACGAGAAAGTGTCGGGAAAGGGCGTACAATTAGTAATAGTAAGAGAGTAGTGGGTGTAAGGATGACCATTCTTCCCTCATGACGGAAACGTGATGTTCACCACCTTTTACACATCCCCACTTATCCACTACTTAACTGTCTCTACTTCCTACGAGATCAGGGTGCGCTCAATCATGACTTGTATAAATAGGTTTTCAACCTATTTCGACAAAGACACAAGTGTTATCAACACAGTATCCAGAAGAAAACACCAAGGAACTGATAGCTTACATTCCGCAAGCCAGTTCCATATTCTGATACAAGTCATAAAATAGCCACAACTTCAGAGTTAACCATTCTGATCTCAACACCTTCTTCTCTTCCCTCCCTAAGATCAACCCTTCTCCTTCATTTCGTGACCGAAGCAAGACTGGAACGACCATTTCTTGGTTTAGGCCAGAATAGTATAGATTGATCTCTCGAATCTAAAGTACACCCGTGCAGTGCATTTGTTTAGGGTTTAGATTCGTTTCTCGGCGGCACACCCAAATTTACCATTTCCAGCAGAATCAATTTTTACCCCAAAACAGAAATGAGCTTTAACTCTTCTTTTAATTTTAATTCTTTTACCATGTTGTGAACTTTAACTTTTTCTTTTTTTTGTGTGTGAAATTGCATGAAATGAGCTTTACTGGAATGGTCATAACGAAAAGAAAAATTTATGGCTTCGAAGATTGTTTCGACATCCTCAAGGTGTTAAAAAAATTCAACTATTTTTGGAAGTTATTCTGCCACCTATATCACAATGAAGGTGTAAATTGAGTAGTTTCAAAAAAAAAAAATATGTACTTTGTTTTTTAAAACAGATTATTTTTAATTATAAGTATGGTTTTTAAACTTAATAGCTGGATTTGATTAAATTTAAATGGAATGTGGTTGATTCGAATTCAAAATTTAATTCTAAATATTTTTATTAATTAATAAAAATTACATCTAAGAAAATATAATATAAACAAAATTACATCTATTCCATTGTTCTTCATTAGTGCAGGAAGACGGTAGGCTATAAAAAAGAATGAACTATGAAAAGTATTTCTTTCCGTATTAAGAATCCATATTTGGATACTGCTCCATCCAGGTAAGTCTATGTCTGGATAACTTCTTGTTCCTAACAAAGGTTGTGATACCTTGTTGTGTTCAAGTACCATGTTGATCTCCATAACCTTGATAATAAGAAATATTATTTTGTTCTAGTGCCTTCACATGATAAATTCCACCTGGTGGTGTGTTCTATGGTCAAAGTACTTGGGTTTATGGGATAAGTAGATTATGTTACGGTACTTGAAGGAAAAATCCTTGTTGTAGAACATGAGTCTCTTGTACAAATTCTTGAATAGAACGATTGTGGATTCCACCAGCAGAGTATACAAGTAGACTTATTTTGAACAAAATGGAATTAACTCTCCATATTTGTGGACTCCAAGTGGGTAGCCTGCATTAGTTCGTGATATATAACACAAATTATTACAACGGGCCTTTTTATTTCTTTTCAGTAGCATACACCCCTAATATAGTTTTGTCTGATCGAGACCTTGTAAAATAAATGATTGGAACTAAAGTAGACTCCCCTTATCAAATAATACTCCATAACTCCCAAGGAATTTGTGGCATAGGAGATAATGAAGAACTAACATTCGTGAGAATGTACATAAATTTGGATATTCCAGAGGAGGCTGGGCTGGAATAATACCTGGAGAAAGACCTATCCTACGTAGTGTCGGTTGATCCATCCCATAGTGGTGTTGTGGCTCCATATTGTTCCCGACTTCACGATTGAATTGAACCAACTTAGGCAATGTTTTTCATCTTTAACGGGATGGACATTATCTTTATAGTACTCCCACTCTTGTCCACTATGTAACGACCATCAATAATAACCTTTGATAATATAACCTTGAACTAAATCATTTATTTATGGCCTTCATTCACGAGTTCTTTAATTATAGTAGAAGTATTTCTCCCATGTACCAAATACCTTTCCCTAACACAAGCCTGAATAACACCACTGGGGACGTATCTTTTGCTCCTCAGCAAGGTGATACTCTGGAAATTCACGATACGCCTCCAGAACCACATCCCGACTAGTTATAGTGATTCTCTGAAATCTATATTGGAGGTTGAATCTAAAGCCATCATCAACTTGGGTTGGTGCTCAGTTTACCATTGCATATTTCTCAATAATCGGAAAAACGATCATAGATCAAAATAATTGGTTCACCAATGCGGAAGTAAGTATACCACTAATACTGAAAGTAAATTCATCAATTTAATATATTACCATTTTATCAATAAACAAAAAAATCACAATGCAAATCATGAATTGTGGTATTTATCTTAATAAAGTCCTAAAAACCGTTGAAGTGTTTCCCTTGGTAGCATATGAATCAAGGGATAACTATAGTTTCGATACATTACAGACCCTCATTCAAGATTTGGTGCCATTTACAAATATTCAAACGCTTCGAGCCAACCAGCTTTTGTACTAGCATTGGGAAAAAAAGTATTAACCAAGTACCCCAGATCAGAAACACTCTTTCGATTTCTTCAAAATAGTCTGGGTTCGTCTGGCCTCATTTTTGCTGTAAAAATCCTTCAACCATGGGTTGGGTACTCGACAACTTATCAATTATATATGAATTAGGATCGCTTATTGTTGGAGAATATTAAGGATATTGGTGAAATATGTTTATCTTAATTAGTGATTATCCTGTTTCCATATATTAGTTTACCGTTAGGATAGTTTCCTTTCTAGATTATAGGATACCCAAGTTATCATTCTCTATTATTGAGAGTTATTGTCTATATGTAAATATATATATTCATATACTATGATTGATAAAAGATACTGCAATACAATTATCTCTTCTTCCTAGTTTCTCTTTGTCTCAGTTTCTTCATGGTATCGCGAGCAGGACTCGATCCTGTTTTGTGAGTTTTTTTTTTCTCTCAATTTTTTTTTGGTTGAAAACTTCAACCAAAAATGTCTGGAATTGAAATTAACACTAGCGGAAGATTATCATCTGTGTTGCTTAGTGGTAATAATTATGTTCTTTGGTCACGAATAGTGACTTTGTCTCTTGGTGGAAAGAAGAAGTTGGGTTTCATCAATGGAGAAACAATCTGCCCTTATCTAAGGAAGCATCGAAATATGAGGAATGGATTTCTTATGATCAAAATGTTAGATCTTGGCTTCTTAACTCTATGGAAGCATCTATTGCTGAAATATTTACATTTTCCGATTCGGCCAAAGAATTGTGGGAAGCTGTTGCGGAGTTTTATGGTAATCAAAATAATGCAGCTCGTGTATTCGAGTTGAAGAGTCAAATCGCAACGGCAACTCAAGGTGAAAAATCATTTATTGAACATCTTGGAAACCTGAAAAGGATGTGGGATGAACTTGATATGTATCATCCACACACAATTGATGCAAAAGTTCTTTTGAAAAGGGCCGAAGAAGATAAAAATTTTTCATTGCTCAATAGTTTGAAACCAAAATATGAAAATCTCAAAAGTCATGTTCTTATTAATTCTGATATTCCTACTTTATCAAGTGTTTGTGCTACGATTCAGCGAGAAGAAACCCGAAAGAAATCGATGAATTCAAGCAATATTTTTGAAACCAGCGAAACAAGTGCTCTTCTTGTCAAGAAATAGGATAAGCCAAGTTTTTCTGGTACCGATAGAGGTAAGCAAAATTATACAAATAAAAACAAGAAGATTTTTTATTGTGATCATTGCAAGAGAACCGGACACACTATCGACCGTTGTTGGACTTTACATCCTCACCTTAAGAATAGTTATGATAAAAATAGAAAAGATCATGCTGCCGCAGCTGATGGTTCATTTTCACTAAATGATTTAGCGAAACTTCTACTGCAGCAAATGAGTAAGTCCGCTCCTTCTGATTCCGGTCCTACAACTTCAAACTACACTACATGTAATATTCATGATTACCTTGCTTCCTTAATGTCTAAAATTAATTTATGGATAATTGATTCAGGAGCCACTGATCACATGGCTAATAACTCAACTGAGGTATATGATTTTATTCCAAAAACTGGGAAGCATGATGTTTCCATTGCTAACGGTTCCACTGTGCCTGTGTTAGGGAGTGGAAAGACTAACTTTTTCCCCGAGAGTCCCACTTCCGATGTTCTAGTTGTCCCATCCTTTCCGGTTCAATTGTTATCTGTCAGAAAAATTACAAGATCTTTAAATTGTAATGTTATTTTCTCACCTACTTCTGTTGTATTTCAGGATCGAAAAACGAAGAAGACGATTGGTGAGGGAATATATTCTAACGGGATGTAATTATTTAATCCTACTAGTAAAGCATGTCATACTGCAAATTTGATTCAAAATCATATTATGCATAAACGTCTTGGTCATCCATCAGATCGTGTTTTAACACATCTTTTTCCTTCTAGTTCTATTAAGACTGGTATATGTGATGTTTGTCAATTTTCTAAGCAAACTAGATTGTCATTTAATAAATCTTTATCTATATCGGCTAAGCCGTTTGAACTTATTCATTCTGATTTATGGTCTTCACCTACTGAATCATATGATGGTTATAAGTATTTCGTTATATTTATTGATGATTTTTCTCGTAGTAGTTGGATATATCTGTTAAAATCAAAATCTGATATTTTTTCTACTTTCCAAGTTTTTTATAAAATGTTAACTAATCAGTTTGGTGCAGAGGTAAAATTTTTAGAACCGATAATAGAACCGAATACTGTAAGGGTCTTTTTCCAAAATTTCTTAGTGATCACGGAATTATACATCAAACAAGTTGTGTAGGAACACCGCAACAAAACGGTGTTGCCGAAAGGAAAAATCGGCATATCTTAGAAACTACTCGAGCTATAATGCTTCAAATGAATGTTCCTAAAAAATATTGGTCTCATGGTGTTTTGGCTGCTACGTATTTAATTAATCGACTACCAACTAGGATTCTTGATTTTAAGTCTCCATTAGAAGTTTTAAAAAATCGTAAGCTTGACCTATCACATTTGCGAGTGTTTGGGTGTGTTTGTTATGTTCATTTGCAGGTAACTCAAAGAGATAAATTGGATGCACGGTTTATGAAGTGCGTTTTTTTCCGGATATTCTTCAACTCAGAAGGGATATGTATGCTACAATGTGACGGCTCGCAAAATTATTATCTCCAGAGACGTGCGATTTGATGAATCTGATCCTTATTTTCAAATTAAAGATAACCATGGGAATCGATCCGAGGGGGAGTCTTCATGGGATCTAGTTTCACTTGTACCAGCGACAACTACAAAATCAATATCTACAGAGAAAATTGCACCTATAGTACATCCTGAAATAATTGTGCCCAATGGGAATGGAGGGACCAGAAATACTGAACCTGGAGGAATGATCAGTACTGAACATGAAGGACCAACTTTGTCGACATGTGCAGACATTATTACTGCCGATCAAGATGCCAACAGTGAATCTCAAGATGCACGAACTGCATAACCGTCACCAATAAGTGCTACACGAAACTTTACTCCACCAACACGTATGGACATCACCGCTATTTCTCATCCTTCGGAAATAGCTACCAGAATTTTAACTCCTCCAACATGTGTGGAAAGAACTACTACTACTCCTGTTACGGAAAGTGCTACATAAATTTTAACTCCACCATGTACGGACAGCACCACAACTTCTCATGCCAGGGAACCAAGTCCAAGAAAATCAACATGTGTGGACAAAAATACAACTACTCATGCTTTGGAACATGGCCTAAGAAAATCAACCAGAGAAATCAAGGCTCCAGAAAAATTAAAGGATTTTTATACTTATCATGCAACAACATATCCCATTCAAGAGTGTTTGACATATAATAACATTTCTCAATCTTATCTAACTTTTCTTACTGCCTTGTCCAGCGAGGAAGAGCCAAAGAACTTCAAGGAAGCAAATCAAAATCTTGTTTGGAGGAAATCAACAAAAGAAGAACTACAAGCTCTTGATGAGAATGGGACTTGGGATATTGTTCAGCTACCGCGAGGTAAAAAGGTTGTTGGTTGCCGTTGGATATATAAAATAAAATATAAGAGCGATGGGACCATAGAGCGGTATAAGGCGAGACTTGTCGCTAAAGGATTTACACAAACATACGGCGAAGACTACAAGGAAACATTTGCCCCGGTTGCGAAAATTAACACATTTAGATTTTTGATCTCTTTAGCAGTAAACCAAGACTGGAAACTTTTTCAAATGGATGTAAAAAATGCATTTTTACATGGAGATCTTGAAGAAGAAGTTTATATGAGTATTCCACCTGGCCATCCGGAAGAAGGAAAAGTAGGAGTTGTCTGTAAACTTAAAAAGGCAATATATGGACTAAAACAATCGCCAAGAGCTTGGTATGCAAAGCTTAGTACTGTTCTCAAGGTAAATGGTTTTAAAGAAAGTTCTGCGGATCCAACATTATTCGTTAAAAGAGGTATGTCAGGTACAACTATTGTCTTGGTTTATGTTGATGATATAGTGATAACCGGTGATGATTCTGCTGGTATTGCAAAACTAAAGTCTCTCTTACAAAATAAATTCGCTATCAAGGACTTGGGAATTTTGAAGTATTTCCTTGGCATAGAAATTGCCCACTCAAAAAGAGGTATTTTTTTTAAATCAAAGAAAGTATGCATTGGATTTATTGAAAGAAACATGAAATTTGGGTGTAAAACCAGCAAAAACACCCATTGATAATTGATAGCCAAGAAAAGCTTGATGAAGATGGTGAGTTACTCTCTGACAGTGGTCAATTTAAAAGATTAGTAGGTAAACTTATATATCTTACCATCACAAGACCGGATATATCTTATGATGTTAGCCTTGTAAGCTGGTTTATGCATGCTCCTACAGTAAATCATATGAATGCAATTAACCGAATTTTGCAATACTTGAAAGTCTCTCTGGGAAGAGGATTATGGATGCGTAAAAATGGACAACGTTCCATCTCTGGTCATTGTTCGGTACCTATTTCCGCATACACAGATGCAGATTGGGCTGGATGTCCGGTGGATCGAAAGTCTACTACCGGATATTGTACGTTTGTTGGTGGAAATTTGGTAACATGGAGGAGCAAGAAGCAAAATGTTGTTGCACGGTCTAGTGCGGAAGCTGAATACCGAGCTATGGCATTAAAAACATGTGAAATTATTTAGCTTCGAGCTTTGTTACGTGATTTGGGTTTCGCTTCTCCTCATCCGACAAAATTATTTTGTGATAATCAAGCCGCTGTACATATCGCTTCTAATCTCGTATTTCATGAGAGAACAAAACATATTGAAGTAGACTGTCACTTTGTCAGAGAAAAATTGAAAAGCAATGTTATATGTACCCCGTTTGTTCCGAGTGCTCAACAGTTGGCTGATATTTTCACGAAAGGGCTTTCCGCTGCCAGATTTGAGGAGATACTAGGCAAGTTGGGCTCAATGAATATTTTCGCACCAACTTGAGGGGGAGTGTTGGAGAATATTAAGGATATTGGTGAGATATGTGTATCTTAATTAGTGATTATCCTGTTTCCATATATTAGTTTACCGTTAGGATAGTTTCCTTTCTAGATTATATGATACCCAAGTTATCATTCTCTATTATGGAGAGTTATTGTCTATATGTAAATATATATATTCATATACTGTAATTGATAAAAGATACTGCAATACAATTATCTCTTCTTCCTAGTTTCTCTTTGTCTCAGTTTCTTCACTTATGTATCAATTTTATATACAAGTAAAGAAGTTCATTTGTCTCATGGAAACCACTTCGTTTGGACGAATAAAACTAATTTTTTTTACCTAGTTATGGTGTAGTTCCAGGGACGGGCCTAGCAAGGGGCTAACCCGGGCTATAGCCCGTCCCTAATTTTGGTCAAATAAAAATTTTGTATGCAAAATTTGGGTGAATAAATGTCTAGCCCACCCACAATCAGAATTCCCTAGTGTAATTTCTAGGCCTAGTAATTTTTAGCTCATAACAAGATATAATTTAAACCAAAATTTAGTTTAAAACATGAAATTTTTTCTTCCCACCTCACTTATTTCTCATTTTTCTTATATAAACTACAATTTATTTTATCTAATCATGTTTCTTTTATGAATTGTGTTCATGTTTGATCTTTATTTGTCTAGTCTCTTATGGGAAAATCTCGACTTTACACTAATTGCGCGATTTGTTCTAAAAAATTTGTCGCGACCTTCGGCCGCATTGGAGACAAATGATATTCTAGCCCTACATAATAAAAAATTCTGGGTCCGTCCCTGTGTAGTTCCTATAACAACAATTACATAATTTAATTTTGCACATTCTTAGATGCATGCGAAATAAAATAAAATCCTAAAAATGAAGAAACTTACTGATTTCAAAAGTTTTGAAACATAACTTATTTGAGTATCCACACACTAGCGTTCTATTACCATTTGAACACATTGAGTTCTATAGTTTTTATGTGATATATATAATAGAATGGGATCAAGGACATCCTCGTACTCTTTCTTTGACCGTATTAGTAGCCACCTGTATACTTCAACGATTTTGTCCACCCATCTCTCAACCTGTGATAGTAATCTCATTCTTGATTATCACATATATGACTAGCGCGTTGTTCCACTGGGGCTAAAAACAACTCGCGACTGAGTGAACTCACGTTGTTGATCATGACTCCAATATGCCCTGGGTGGAGGGTTAGCAGTTGGAGATCTATAACAAAATATTTTGTATTGAAGATTTAGAAGTGAAGAATAAAGAAGATGTAAGATGAAGAGTTGAAAAATAGAGAGTATAAATTGATGGGTTATTTGGTTTTTGGTACTTAGATTTTGACCAAAATCTGGGTTTGGTCTAACATTTGTCCAGCCTTTGCGTTTGGTCTAAAGACCAACGTTGACCTGCATGGACTGTCTCAAATCTTGACTTCTGTTACATAATTATTAATAATTTTAAATAAAACGAAATTACTTAACACTGTTAGTTCCACCGTTATCACGTGAGTTACTAAAGAAGTCACATGCCTAATATTTATATCTAAGGTCCTAATTGAACAAATCCAACGGACTAGTTTTTATTTTCAATCTCAGACAAATTATTTTTATTTTGAATCCAACACGGCGTGTTCACTGAAGAGAAATGTTCTAGCGGCGCCGCCAAGGTAGAGATAAAGGAAACAACAATCACCACCACCAAGACATCAGCTAGCCACCACCCACATACGATGACAAGAACCCAAATTAGAAAGAGACCAAAAATCCACCAACGTACGACCAGAAATCCCAAGGAGTAAACCTCCAACTAAAACAACCACCACCACCAACTGCAACCGCATCACGGAAAATATGATTCAAGCTCAAAAAATTTCATTGGCAACAACATGATGTAGCAGCAAGAAAACTCATGGCTAGTGCAGCACACAGAAAGATGAAGAAATCGAACAAAAACCCCAAAAAATACTCCATCGGACATCTAATTTGGAGCAGCACCGATCAAACAAAATTTGACAAAGTCTCAGTTAAACAAACCAAACCCACAATATATTTCCCTTTTGGAAATATTAAAAAACACCTAAATCCAAAATCCCTAATTTTTTTTTATAAACCCTAATTATTCAATCCAAAAAAGAAAGACTAATCAAAACCAGTAATTCCATCACAGTTTCAGCTTTAAACCCTAACAACAACACTAACACCTTCTTGAATCGACCAATAATGATCTTATACTTCAAATTTCAGAAATCCTAAAAACCATGCTTAACGAATCATGTCTACCGGAGAAGAAATGAAATGGGTCGATAGTTCTTTAGGTTATATCCAAGGAAGAACTAATCTCAGACATTAATCTCATTTTTTTGGAGATCTATTGTGGATCGACACATGTAAGGTTATGGACTTAGTATGTCATTGTTAGTAAATTTTAAAATATTTTAGTCATTACCTATTTAGTGGATGGAAAACATTACACGTCATCACTTGAGACAGTCAACGCGAGTCAACGTTGGTCTTTAGACCAAACGCAAAAGCCGGACAAAAGTTAGACCAAACCCTGGTTTTGGTCAAAACATGAGTACCAAAAACCAAATAACCCTAAATTGATTGGTGTTATGAAATAGAGTTGTATTTGATATGTGATCGTTTGAAAAGTAACCGTTGACAAGAGTGTGCCGCTATATGGATTTTCCCATTACAGAGAACTCCGCTTATCAATCCATGTGACTTAGCAATTTGAGATTTTTGTCCAGTCCATAACACTTTCTGTGACAAAGAACAAGTGAGAAGAAAATAAGAATAGGGAGGCTAAGGTAATCGAAAGTATAATAAATAACTGGGGAGTTTTTTTTGTAGCCCATTTCTGAGTTTTTCTATATATGAAACCCATCATTATAATTCCATATATGAAAAACCCATATTTATTTATAAGTAGAAGTTGATTACACAAATAACCTTTTACCGAGAATTAATTTGTTATTTTCTAATGCAAAAAATAAATAAAATTGTTGTAACAAATTATAATCCCTCAAAAACTCCTTTGATTTCTCTTGAATAATTCCCTCATAAAATATCTCCCTAATCATGTCATTTGTTTCTCTCTTAAACAACGGTTTAACCATATATTAATATAAGCCCTAAAAATCCTCCACTTCCCTAAAAATACTCCTTTCTTTTTGATTGACTTATCTAAAATAACTCTTTTTACTCCACAAAAAATCCTAAAATAACTCATCTATTCCACTTTGACGGTAAAAATTCCTGAAATAACTCATTTTATCTTTTTTGACCGTGAAAATTGGAATCTTCACAATTTTTTGATAATCTCCATTTTCAAAGTTTCGGTTGATAATCATATTTTTCACAATATAGTGATAATCCCCATTTTCAAGATTGGTGTTTGTGAAGTGATAATCCTAATTTTTACGGCTAGATTTGGGGAAAATTATAAATATCACAGCTAAATAGGGATTCTAGTTTGCTAAATTAGTGATAATAACGATTTTTTGCCCATTATAATTATTTGTGTTTTGTGAAAATCGCAATTATCACTATGAAAATTGCAATTTACACCAGTATAAAATATTTTTTCATAAGAAATACCCATGCAAGGTGACATTGAAAGACATAAAAATTGTCCATGGGAATGAATCGAACTCATATTACATGGTTAAAAACAAATATTTCTACCATTTGAGCTAAAACAACATGATCATACATACAAAAATTGTGAATGCATAACTAAACACGGCAAATGAATTTAGTATTTAAATACAACATATGATCATGGACATGCAAGTGTAAAAACATGACCAAAGTGGATGGCCATCAATACAACGTCGCAAGCATGAAAGAATAAGGAACACTGATTCTGTTTCTGGATCCACTTAAAATAAGTGATTATTGGGTTGATCAATTTCTTTTGATAAAATTATTTCTTCCCTTGATAGAACCCACTTATGATCGATCACACATAGAGTTGAGTATGTTAACAATGGATGATCACAAGTTGTCTTTAGATCTAAAAACATTTATAAAGATCCCGTTAATACTTTGATCTAGTTTGAGTGACCCTTATGTCATAAGAAAAGGCTCTCAAGAATAATCAAACTAGGTGCAATCAAAGTTTCAATAATCGTTAGTCGATCAAATCAATAATAAAAAACTAAAATTACCATGCAATTATCTAGCCACCAACGTACTCGTAGAGCTTCTTGATACCACGGAAGTCTTTAAACAAGCGATCGTAAGATATTTCGCCTAATTAGGGTACTTTTCTCTTCAGATAGACGGATCCACCAGAGACAACACAAATGAAGTTTGCATGTCTCTTAAGATATATTGCGAGAAATGAAAACTCAACTATTTATAGACCAAGGTTATTTGGACAACAAGGAAATTCTAAAGCCGAAAATATTTTCTAGATATCAATAAGTACCTAATTTTGGTTTTCCTATTTCCGATTAATATCCAACTTGTAACTCTAAAATCTCTCATTAGAAAATATATAATATTCTCTTAGCATTTAACTAATATAACTTTCCATGAGATATGATTTGCTGGAAAATCAAAAATATATAATCGAAAAGTTTAATTAAATGATTCTCAATATTTCGGATGGGGATCACCTTGAGTATCAAGGAATATCTTTAGACAATAAAAGATAATAATTATCTTCATGTCCAAATTATGTCAACATCCAGAACTTTCCTATGTAGCAAACCCTAATTCCAAACTCACACAAAACCGTAAAGTAATATGTAAATATGAAGTATCGGTTTACCATGACTCCTAACATAGATAAAGATCGGTTCTACCAAGTCTCCAAATATAGGTAGGGTTAGGTTCAACCATGACTCCCAAAAATAGCTAGGATCGGTTCTACCAAGACTCTCAACATAAATTAAGATCGGTTCTACTGCGTATCTCAAATTAGGCAAAGATCGGTTCTACCATAACTCTTAACATAAGTAAAAATAGGTTCTACCAAAGTTCTTACCTAGGTTCAAATTGGTCATCCAATGGATCTTCAATGAAAACTAAACCTAAATGCCTATTGATTTCCTTTTGATTATGAAACAATTTTCGTATATGTACTTCCTTTAAACATATGTACAAACATAGTTTCCTATGATGAAATCACACATATATCCAATACACAATCAAGTAACGAGTTAGTTACATAGATTATGCTGATGTCATGTTTACGGAGTTCAAAAGATAAACATTATACTTCGTAATCAAATAATCATCCTTGACACTTTGGTCATAATAAAATGACCAAGTCTAACACTGGAGCAAAGTATAACCTCACATGTTATGTTTTTAATATTCAACGAATTGAAAGCAATAATAAGAAGGGAAACAAGCAAGTGGAATGATGATGTCTTCATTCTAGTCAATACGTTTTCACGATCTTCAGGTCTTCAAGGTAATACTTGTATGTGTCAACATTCCTAGACTTTCTAGTCTAACCTAAATGAAGTTGACTCTAGTACATTTAATCAAGAGACTCTAATTGAGTTTTGATACTAAAATATGACAACCAAACTTGATATACCAACGCTTGGTGGATTCAACTAAGCAATGCTCTAACAGTTCCTCATACAACTGTATTCTGGGTTACGACTTTGAAGACTTCACTCAAATATTCGTGAAGGCTAGCCAGTCTATCCTTTACCTGATAGTTCGTGTATCTGTATCTTGTTCTTAATGATCTTTGAGGTTTTAGTATTTTAAAATATGAAACAAGATAGATAAATATCACAAAGTTCCTTTCGTATCAGACGATATGATTCCTCAAGATAAATATCTAAACTCTTATTCGATTTGGATTGTGCTTGAGAGGCGGTGAAAAATCAAAGCTTCTCATCTAATTGAGTGTAAGTTATTGGAATTGTGAGGTTCGATGGAATTTGTCTACTGCAAACAGATTTCTAAACATATATTGAAAATTAAAAATATAAACCAGATATGCTTGTTTGTTAGAGGCAGATAAAAATCAAAAAATTTCACTGAGGTTGAAGCAACTCTTAGGTTGTAAATGATGCCATCTAAGGGAATCAAGTGCATAGAACCTTGCAAGGTTCAAGATACGTAAGGAATACGACTGCAACTGAATTTCTTGAAGGGTGAATTTGGTCTCAACTATATTCCAGTTCCAAGTCTGATAGTAGGCTAGTGTTTGTAGTTGTTTAATATATTGTGGTCTTCAAAGATGGACGAGGTCCCGTTTTTTTATGCAGATGCAGTTTTCTTCGTTAACAAAACTTCTGGTGTCTAGAATTATTTTTTTTTCATTTCGCATTATATTGTTTTATATTTACAAAAAGAATAACACAAGTAGTACGTAATCAATCTAGATAGTTTAAGTCCTTATTAGTTAAGATAAAAAACAAGACTCGTTCTGGTTGAATTTCATCAAAGATTGATTAAAATTTCATACTTGTTAGAATTCAGATCCTATTAATTCAGATACGACTAGATTGATCGTGGATATTGATTTTTGAGATCATCCAATAATCCTTTCTACACAATTAGGTTTAGGTATTTTTAGTATAAACATATTGATTGTGGAAGAGAAAGAAAAAAACTTTACATGCATATTATTCGAGGGTATTTGCTTTAGACCTACTTACAAATGTATTGGTTTCATCCATACAAGTTGCTGAATGAAACATTTGGTGGTGCACTTGCTACCCTCTCATTTTCAGTATTTGGTGTAGTATTTTTGTGATTTGATGGATTACATGTTGAATTTTTCATGGTGATATAATGCATGTTGTGAGAAAAAGCACGATCAACAAGGACTTATTCGATGATGATGATGATAGAGGAAATTTTCATGAGCTGAGCTTGTGTGAGAATAGTTATTAGTGCCCTTGATTCTTCTATGATGAAGTAAAGCTTAGTGGATCTTCAATATCACAAAGCACCTTCCCAATCCCAGTCCTCAGTATAACTCGTGAACCTGTAAGGATTGCCTTAACAACTCTGTCACAATTGTGTTTTGTGGAACTTCGTGGTAGAGGTGTCCAACCCAATGATGTTGTATACTGGTGAGTTTGGTTGGTGTTCTTTATATCACTTAAAGATGATCATGTACCTAGTGGTGGATGATGATGCGTAACCCGGATGAAGTCACAAACTCCTTTAGATTTGAACAACTCGGTGGTGGTGGTTGGATGCGTTGGTGTGCTGGAAATTAATATTTTTTTTATATGCAGCCAAATATGCAATATGTATAACATATGTATGTAATGAAACTTTTGATGGTTGTGATTGTCGATATGCGGGGTGAAGAATTCTTTCAATGGTAGGTAGGTAGATAACTAGTGAAATGGTTTCACTGTAAACATATTGGCAATTGCAAAACATGTAGTCGACAGTTTCCAATGGCCGACTAATATGAGGTCAAATATGGGAGTCGATGATCTCTCGTTGGTGAAGAGATCCCTTGTAGGTATGCCTTGATACAAGATTTTCTACACAATAATTTGAAATTTCAATAAACATGGTAATGATAATCAAATATTTTTGAGATGGTTTTCCTTGCGAGTTGTTTGAAGGTTGATGGAGAACTATGTAGAAATATTTTACCAAGTATGTACCAGTTTTGGTCAGGTAACATATAATTTTATCTGCAATGGTGAAGGTGGATATGGAATGTAAATGATTTTAAGGTTGGTTGTTGGACATGTGATAGTAAGGATGAATACAAAATTCCAATTGTTGGTTGTTGGGATAATAAGTTGTGAAACTATGGCGAGGGTAGATGATGTTGTATTGGTTTAGGTGCCCATATTTGATATTCATTAGTGTGACCAACTGTGAGTTTGATAACTTTAACCAATTTGATGAAATAGACCCCTTTGAAATAATGGTAATAACTTGGTCATATCACGCCATATGGTCCTTAGGTTGGAAGTTGAATGGATATATGATGAAGATGAGTAAAGTTGGAGGGGTACTTACCTATGCATATGGATGCCAAAGATGGTTGGTCTTGAATAGCCCAAAATATTTTAAGTATCAAATCCCTTTTCATTGACTCACTAGTGCGAATGCCTAATTCTTTTAAGGACTCGTTGTTGCAAAGAATCTTTCAGTTGGCAATATGAAGTTATCTTGTGTTGTTTAGGTGACCCCAAAAAGAGTTTCTTTTAATTGATCAATTTTTAGTGAACATATTGAGAAAGAAAGATGTTTGTATGATGTGATTGGCAACATGGCTCGACGAGGTAAGGTAGTGCAGTGAGGATATTCAGGACAGAAAATTTTCACATTTATCATATATGTTGTTAATCGTAATTAATATATTTTATTTTATGTGATTTTTTTTTTTTTTTTTTGAAATTAATCTAACCAATTCATACATACCAAAAGATTTTTAATCACATAATAACTTTCAAGAGCAAGTACATTGAATAACAAGAAACTCAAGAACCAATTAAAATGAAAGATACAATACGCAAGTTAATAGAGAAGAGAAAGATCAAGACACCGCAAAAATCGTACCAAACTCTTATATGAAGAGTATCATACTTAAAGATTATGAAGAGTATATATATACACACATTCATACTTAAAGATTATTTACATGATAGTATTCAAGAGCAAATACATTAAATAATAAGAAAACTGAAAACCAATTACAATGAAAGATACACAATAAGCAAGTTAATTGAGAAGAGATATATCGAGATACTACAAAGATCGTACCAAATTCAAGAATTGATGTCAGGAATAAATCTAAAGATTTTGAATGATATTCTTCTTAAAGAATAGATGCACGTTTAAAATAAAAAGTAATAAACCTAAGACACCGAAAGCAAAGATAAACTAACTTGTACCTAGATAAGAGCACCAAACTATAAACAAAAGTACCTACCTTGTTTAGATTTGATACGAGTCTGATCGGATCCAAACAAGAGAGCGTAGCAGTAAAAAATATCTTTGGAGTTATTGGAATAAAGTTAGAAAAGAAAAAAATATAACTTGAAAACACACTCCACAAAATAACACTTCCTCAGTATATAATCTTGAGATGGTTTTTTAGTGCAACGGATACTATCAAAGGATAGAAAAGGGATAGTTTGTTCAAACCTCGAATTCCTAGGAATAACGACTATGAACAGAAATAATAATTATTTAGACCTCGGTTTCCCGACTATAAATAAAAATCCGAATTAAACTTGAACAAGTTCAATAAAATAATTATATTAATCAAATAGAAGACTCTTAAATAGACATGGGAAAAAACCTTAACTTGTGCGACAAGAGAGGATGAAAACAACCCAAAACCGACTCAAACTCAAAATTTGCTATTTTTTGGCAAATTTGAGATTTTCCTAAATAATGAAAGTACTTATCAAAAGAAACTACGGGCTACAAACGGCGACTCAAACGGACTCCTAACGAAGAAGTTATTAGCAAAAAAAAAAACTTTCATAAAACGGGTCTAAAACGCCCGAGTCAGTGGAATATAACTAAATTTAGAAGATCAAGGTGGTCATAGACCCCTTGTCATGATTGTTGGGCTGAATCCCATCAAAATAAACACCCGCCAAGCTGTTTCACAACAATCGAGTCTTTTGCCTTCCAAATAAGCTATGGCGTGTTCGTCTGCATCATTTTTATAATTTTAGGTTTATATTTATTTGGTGTAATTATTTGACTCATTTCACTGTAGTTTTGGGTACCCCAAAGATTAGTTTTCAAGGAACAATGACAATTTTTAATTACATACCCTTTAGACTTTTTTTCGTCCAACTTTTGTTGTTCCCTAACTAGAATAGAAGTTATTTGAGTATAATGGTTTTCATTCCAAAATGGGTTTTGAGTCGAAAAACAATCATGTGATTAAAAGGAAAGGCTGACATGAAAACAAACCCCACCTTACGCGCATAATGGTCTTCATTCCAAACTATCTGGAGGTGGAGGTAAAACTTCGTCTAAATAAAACCCCACCCGAAAATAATCCAATACAATTGTTAAAGCAAACCCCGCTGTCCTACGAACTTCTAGTATGTGGCCTTACGCCCTTACTGAAGGGTGATCGATGTAACGCGGAAATTTGTTTTCATCTAAATGCCATGACAAATATTTTGTGCCACTGATACTCTAGTGTGAATATCGTAGGAAATATTTTGTGCCATTGCCTTGGTACACATTTGTACGTACTCGTGTCATGCCCTTGAACGTAGATGTACTGAGAATTAGCTGTAGTTTGAAATCAAATAACGGAATTGTCTTGGTACACATTTTGTGCCATTTCACACTACCGCCTTCTTGCCCGGGGAAGAAGACACTCATATGGCTTGGAGATAGAAAGTAGGGGAAGTTTTTCGGTAAAGCTACATATGATATTTGCCAATGCTCCTGCCAACTTCACTTCTCAGTTTCCCACGCTTGGGCCCTAAAAGGTTGGTTTTTTCTTAGTAGGAAATACCATATGATCCTAGAAATAATATACTCCAATTGACCTAGTTAATTATCTGTTTGGTCCTATTTGGTAATATAAATTATTATTTGGTCGTAAAAATTATAATTTGGTCTTAGGGTGGTGTCATGGATGATGTAAATGTCATCTTATAGTGGCAAAAATAACCTTATATTATTGTTTGGTCCTAGAAAATAATGATTTGGTCCTAATGTGATGTCAAAGTCCTTTGCTTTTTTCTCTTTCTTAATATAAATAAATAAATAAAAATTAAAACTTAAATATCTTTTGAATCATATGTCTAAAATGATAAATTTTATATATTCGGAAAGCCTTCGATGATAGCTTTCCAACGAGTACCATTGTCGCTATGTTTCGGAGCTTTTAATTTTTTGCCTTATTTTTTAGCTATAAAATAAACTATTATACGAGTTCATTATATAAAATGAACTACTTTGATGAACTATTATATTATGGAATGAAGTCTATACAAAAACCTGGAAAAAAACAGATGGTGGGTTTGGTTGCAGAATTCACAATTTCCAGGAATTTGTAATCCCCTCGTATGTTTGGTAATTCAGTTGAGATTCCTAGGATTCATAAAATTTTCTTGTGTTAAAGTCCATGTATTGTTTGGCATTGTCCTAAGAAGCTTAAAATTGTATATATATGGGATTTGCACTAAAAAAAAGTGGGTCCACAAATCCCCTGATAAGTTTCCAAGCAAATCTTAGGGGGAGGGGTCGGACTCCATATGGAGGATTGGCTGGAAAAGTTAATCTCATAGGAAACGTAATTCCAGGGATTTGGGAAACCAAATATAGCGAGGAAATCGTAATTCCACCAAATCCCCTGGACCCATGAATCTCATCTTTAAAATTCTACATCCAAACCCACCGAGACTTCATTCCAGAAATGAAGTTCATATAAAACATATACTAACAGACTTCATTTTTGAAATGAAGTCCATATAAAAACCTGGAAAAAAAAACAGACTTCATTCCAAAAATGAAGTCTATATAAAACATATACAAACAGACTTCATTTGTGGAATGAAGTCCATATAAAAACATAAAAAAAAACAGACTTCATTCCAGAAATGAAGTCCATATAAAAAGCCTAAAAAAACAGACTTCATTTCTGGAATGAAGTCCATATAAAAACATCAACATCTTCATCTTCATCTTCAAATGAAGTTTGTTTTTTTCATTCTCGGAATGAACTACTATTATACCGAAAAATATAATTAAAAGCTCTGAAACATAACGACAATGATACTCGTTGGAAAGCTATCGTCGAGAGCTTTCCGAATATATAAAATTTATTAATTTTTGACATATATTTTGAGAGATATTTAATTTTTAAACTTTTAAATATTAAAGTAAGAATGAGAGAGAAATTAGTAGAGAAAATAAACAACAGAGAGAAACCATTCACGTGAGAGGAAAAAATAAGAGAGAGAAGGGGTACTTTAGATATTTTAATAATTATGGACCAAATAGAAAAGGTGATTTCTGAAAGGACCAAATAGACATGAGACCACCTAGAAAATGACCAAACCATATTTTTCCCTTTTTCTTATGGAGAGCCTGTTTAAGTCTACTCCCAGCCATTCTTATGCAACTGCAGTCATACGAATATAACTAAAGACTAAAAAAAAAATGGGTTTAGTCTGTGGTGCAGCGCTACGGTGGAGGAGTAAATTTGGTGGAGCGTAGTTCTAAAGGTTCGCCTGACATGGGGCGTAGCTATAAATTGCGTTTGGATTGGACGTAACTTTAAATAACGCCTGATGTCGGGGGAGTCTAAATTTGCGTTTGGTGTGGATCGTAATATATAAAACCGCCCGATGGAGAGACGTAATAAAAAACTACGCCTGATGAGACGTGACTTGGAATTATGCCTAATGGGGCGCAATTTGTAAACCCGCCCGTATGTCTGTGGGACGTAACTCATTAATTGCGCCTCACCACACACTCCCACCAGGCGTAAAGAGATGTCATTCCATTACAAGATTCCATTAACATAATTAGTGAATCTGTGAATCGCCAGATGTACGTCTATAATTAACTCCCACCGTTCCCAGAACATCATCCACCAAAATGCTAATCAAATCCTAACCATTCAACAACTACCCAGATCATCCACTAGAAATTAAGCAAGCTAACTTAGATTTTTATTCCTACATAGTATATCATTCACAAAAGGAGTAGAGCACGACGGTATCATCGAACGTTTCTTAGGTGAGCCTACCAACCACACATTTCCATAAGGATGAAATGAGATTTCCCAATTTGTAATGTCTAATATGAACTAATGTAAACAAGGATTAAAGAAGTCTAGAGTTAGGTAGAGTTCAAAGTATCTAGAATGATCAAGAGAGGTTTCTCAAATACCATAATGTAAAACATGTGATAAAAATGTTAGTCTAGTTTGTAGGCTAAGGAAGTAACTCAATTTGGAGTTGCTCACTTGGAGGCTTAGCTAACTAGTAAAATTTGTAAGTGAAATAAACATCCATGGTTTCATCAGTGACGTAGGCGTCCGTGCCGAACCACTTTAATCTCTTGTGTCTTCTTTATTTACATTTGATCCTTACTCTTACCACAAATCTAAGATGCTAAATTTCTATCATGGTATCGGAAGAATTTCGATCCAAATGGGCGTTTAAGTTTCCGGCGACAAGATTAAGTTTAGGTTTCCACTCCTATCGTGAGCACCCCACTCGGTGTCCATCCATGTGTCGGTGGTTTCGTACCACTGGAGGAATGGGGGCATAGTTTAAACTCGAATTAACAAATAAGTCAAAGACGCCCGTCACATAAAGTAGCATATAAGTGTTCCTTCTCATGGAAAACCACTAGTTACCGAACATAATTCCTAGAAACCACCAGCTATGCACCCCACCATGCCAAGAGTAGCTCCGCAGCGTCACCACCTATCGAATCGCCACCAAGAGAACATACACGAAATCCACCAGACACCCAACCTTGCCGAAAATAGATGCGAAATAATACAAGGCAACCATGAAGATATAGTCGATATTCTAGATAATTGTTTACCTAATTTGTAATGTCTAATATGAACTAATGTAAACAAGGATTAAAGAAGTCTAGCGTATCTAGAATCAAGGTAAATACTAATGTAAAACATGTGATAAAAATGTTAGTCTAGTTTGTACCTAAGGAAGTAGAACTCAATTTGATTGAGGAGGCTTAGCTAACTAGAAACATACCACCCAAAATGAGTAGATTGGGTCCTTAGTAAGTGAGAGTTGAGAAATGAGTTTAAAATCATCTCAGTGATTACGTCCAATATATCATCGGGCGTCAGATTAAACTTTAATCTCTTTTTGTTACATTTGATCCTTACAAAAATCTAAGATGCTATCGAGAGATTAAAATTAAGCATTTCAATTTCACCGCAATGTAAACGTAACTCATAAATAGTTGCCTCACTGCCAAACGTAACTCATAGTTGCGCCCCAATCAGGCGTAGTGTTAAATTACGCTCGACCAAAACCAAACCAAAGACCAAATGTAGTTTGGTTTTTGGTTTTAGTCTAGTATTTGCTCTTTACTCCTCTCCGTAGCGTCTGGGTTTTCGACAAAATATTTGGTTTTAATCGATGACTGTGGTTGCTCTAAGCAGTCTATTTTATGTAAGGTCTAATTGTTTGGAAGAATCTGTTGATCACCTCCTGATCCATTTCTCTGTGGCTATTAAGCTTGGTTATATTTCCTAAACCAAGTATTACTGTCCCTAATGATGTCAGAGAGGTCCTCGAGAGATGGAAAAAATCGATGCTCTTCGACAGATCGGAAAACAATTGTGGAGGCACCTTCCGGCTGCTATCACTTGAAATAATTTGAAATCTGAAAAAAAAAATTCTAACTTTCTCTGGCTGGACTGTTAAGGTTCAGGATGTCATAAGGGACACTGAAATTGACACTTCCCACAGGCAAAAAGGCTCTATTTGTTGCAAAGGAGTTGATAATTCGGTGATTATTACTGCATTGCACAATTTCTTTTTGGGTTCTTGTTAGTCCTTGTGGACTGATTGTTTGGGGTTGGCTTTGTTTGCTTTGTTTTTATCTATGTAGACGATAGAGGGTTTCTCTGTTGTTTTTTGGTCGGCTATTTTTTTCCAGTTTCTCTAGATTTTATGTATTATATTTTCCCCTCTTAATAAATTTCTTCTTTGTGGAGTTTTTTTTTTGTTGAAGCATATTCTTTGCTGAGTTAAAAATTATTGTATACTAAAAATTATTGTATACAATTTTTATAGGTTTTTTGTGCGATGCAATTAGAAGTAATTAGAATATCTCAAGTATTTTTCGGTTTGACCGAGTGATGCAACTAATACTTGGTCAAGCACTATGGTGAGGGATTTTTAGCGATGTTTCTTAGCTACATTTTGACGTTGATCACATCTGATGAGCTTTGTAGCGTAGAGAAATCACACGGAAAATGAGTATCCGTGAAATATTCAACTACTACTCAGTATTAGTTTATAGTTTTCACCATTTTACTCTAATATTCCTCCTTTTTCACTGTTTTTATTTTACTACAACTCTTTCTTTTTCTTAACTAAACTAAGGGGTGCCCATTTCCCACAGTGAGATGATTTTTGGACGCATTTCGCAATGCTTCATATAAGGGATGGCTAAGGGATATCCCTCACCATAGTGCTTGACCTAGAGCTAGAAATCTTTTGTCACCCTCGTCAATAAAAATAATTAAATAACCAAAAGTCTTTTTCATTTGGTCCCTCATAGATTTGCTTTTTATTTGCTGCCCCTCAAAATCTGTTTATTTATTTGTTTTGCACCCTATATGTATGCCATAAGTTTTACATAGAATCCTTTCACTATTGGTATTAAAAAAAATTAATTTGCGGCCCCGTTCTTTGTGTGGCCTAAAGCTCGTGTTTTCCCGTATCGTATGTTGAGAAAAACTTTTCATATTTAGCTCGTGCAAACAATAAAGGAAAAATATTATTAATAAGGGTTAAATTTGTGCACCATAGTAATATTTTTCACTAATGGTCTAACAAATTTAAAGTCAATATTATGTAAATTACGTAACTGATTATTGTATATATTTATTTTTTGTGCCACGTGGTGCTGCATCACAAAATGAGGGTAAAATTTGGATAAAATGACCTTATTAAATAGTTTACTAAAGATTAAATAAACACACACAAATTATATGAAATTTTTGGTGGGGACACAATAGAGACAAGAGGAAGATGCATTTTCTAAAATTGGAATGGTTTAATCTGTCACAATTAGAAGGAGGCATGGGCTTAAGATATCTGTTAGATCTTAATGAGGCTCTAGTTGCAAAACTAGCCTGGAGATTTCTTCAGGACCAAGATTCACTGTGCACTAAGTTACGCATGCAAAGTATCTTAGAAAGCTTTGTTTCTGGGAAGTAAAGAAACCGGAAAAAAAATCTACCACTTCGGCAGCGATGTTGGAGAGCAGAGATAACCTTAAAAAAAGGGTGAATCTGGTTAGTAGGTAATGGTCAGTCAATAAACACCTTCTCTGATCCGCGGATACCTACAATCTCTAGATTCATTCCTGCTAGGAAAAAAGATGAAAATCCAGAAATTACTAAAATCCATCAGCTGATAAGTGATACAACTTAACAATGATATATGAGCCTTACGAAGAAAATTGTAGATTCATTCACGGAAAATCCATCCAACTAGTACCCATCAATAATGCAACAAAACACATTCTCATTTGGAAGTTTATAATGCATGACGAATTCACCCCCCCCCCCCATCGCCATTTCAAAAAGTGTTGGAAGAACATCATGGTGAAACTTCAAACGTGGAGGAGAACTAATTCCCTTTGGGCAGTCAAGAAAGTTTCTCCAAAGATAAAAACTTTTATCTGGAGAGCGCGACATAACCTTATCACATTCGCTCAAAAAATTGGCTGGTTCGTTGAATATGTCTCAATGGACTACAACAGCTGTCCAAGTGCTTTTGAAATTGTATAACATATTATGATCCATTGTAAGTGTTCTAAGGAAGTTTGGTTTGCTTCTCCGTTAGGATTACGACTTCTACGGATGATGGTTATACTCAACAACAACAGTTCTAACAACTTTGTAGAGAAGGAAAATACTGCTTATCATTCTCTTACATCTTATGCAGTGTCTCACAAAGTCCAAGCTACATAGACTAGATCTAACATTCCCTCTGATGTTGTTACGCTCTGGAATGTAACAACTTACTTTGTTTTTCGTTTTTGCTTTTTGTATACAAAAAAAATAATCTTTTACTAAAAATGGAAATCATATTTTATTTTATTTTAGATTCTTAGGAAACTTTAATTCATAATAGCACAAGTGCACCATGTAAATCCTCTCATTGTGCCTTTTACATAACAGTTGGATCCATTCGGTGAAGGAGCAATCTTTATTGGGCCGATCATTAGATTTATGCCACCCAAATTCACAGGCTCTAGTCCATGAGTTATCCTTGATATTATTTCCTCAACTGTGTTTGAAGTTGATTAATTTCCTTAAAGAATTGATAAATTTGATCCATAACATACTTCATTAAAGTTTCCTCCATAGCTTGTATTCTTGTTTGTGCCTGAAGGACTAGTAGGTATCGTACCAGTCATTCCTCTAATACAATGCTTGGTGATGCCACTGGAAACATGTTGAAACTTTGATTGCTTGTCCCCATTTCTATCAATTGAGATTTGTGACTGATGTTATTTCTCAATCCAATATCTATAATCTCACCCTTTTTTTTTTGTAAATCTCACCACTTACAAACCTTTCATTAACACCAAATTCATATGCCTTGCCTTTATTATTTCCGAGCACATAATAGTCATTTCCATTTATCGTTCATGCATTCATTGAGAGATAATCAATCATTTTTAAACAGTTGTCCTGCCTTTTTCGCCGACCATCCTTGATGATTCTTGCATTTAAATTGTTTTTTTTTATTTATTTACATGAACCCGTTAATCTGAATTAAAGGTTCGATATGACTCGAACACTCACTCAATGTGGATAAACAATTTTGGATCTCCATATTTTTACTCTGCGGATCACGTCTATTAGTTTTTTTTTTTTTGACCCCATGACCTAGCCATGATATTCTTCATGCGCACCATCATCCAAGGCCTTAATCTTTTGTCTTGCTCATTCCAAGATGACATATTTATATTATTATCCAAGTTCAAATTCGAACAAGTAACTAAGTCAGGACAATTATCGTCTTTAGATATGATTTATCTTATTACAATAAAATAAAATATTATTAACATATGTGTATAGTAAGTTTCTAACAGTTTTGTATTGTAATTTTCTATAAAGATTTCAATTCGAATAACAATTTTCTAATAGAAATCGGTATCTATTTATACACAAAATCGTGCGAACTTCCTTCCTATAACAAGTTCAATATTTGCATCCAACTCGACCAGTTTCCAGACATGCTTCCACCATTGAAGAGAAATACTTATCATACTAATCAAGAGGCAGTTTAGGTTATCCAACCTACACTATGGATTTGTTAATAATAAATTGCCTCAAAATTTTAAAATTAAGGGTTCATTCTTAGAGACAAATCATGATCACCAAAGAACCAAGGTTATTCAAGATTTTTTCAGTCAGTAGTAAAAACTAAATTCTTTTTTACGTGTTAATGGATGAAGGTAGTGCAGTTTGTTTACTATGCTTATGGATTTTAACAACTTAAGGATACATGTGATGAATTTGTGATCCACTGTGATATATTTTTACTTTTTCATATTTACTTTGTTGTGTACATGCATCTATGTTTATTCTGTCAAAAATTTTACTTCTTGATATTTTCTTTTTTGTACACATGCATCTATATTTTTACTTCTTGATATTTACTTTTTAGATTTGTTATAATATATTGCTGAATGTCACAATCCATTTTCCCAACCTAATATTTAATTTTGGTAATTAAGTTTATTTGATTTTCCTGCAACACCTTATTTCGAGAGAAATTTTTGAGGATACAAATTCACAAACAAAGGAAGAATGGAAAAAGTGTTTTGATAATTTATTTATTTATTTTTGGAAATTGTAACACTCTGGGTTCGGCAGCAGTTTTCCTAATGGAATATATATACCTCAAACTTTTATCGTTGTCTTTTTGACATAACGACTTTGGGATGGAAATATCTTGCAGTTACGTATGCTTTATCCATAACATTACATGGATTGGTGACATTCCAGGAAGCTACTGCTGGATAACCACGTCAGTACCCATTGAAAATTTCACACCACAATATCTAAGTAAGGGAAATATCAGTGGAGGTCGGGTTGTTATATATTTTAACGATACTGAAGATGGACCGCTTGTCAAGGGTGAAAATATGGATGAAAGGGTCAAATACTTGTCTCAGGAGATACATGGGACGTTGGAGATTTGGGAATATATATTCCCAAGCCGGGGATTACTCCCTGTGGTGAAACTTTAACATCATTGATTAGCGACAGTGGTTGGCAGATTGAAATACATGTAATCGGATACCCTAAACTTTTTCAGGGGAATTTCTAAACACAATTAACTTAAGAATTAGGAACAAAACTCGGCAATCTAACATGCTTGTAATCCATAGATGAGTGATCCGCTAGAAAGCCAGTGATGGATGAAAACCTTTCTAAAAAAAAATCCATTTGCCTCTACTGGATGACTTTAGTGACTAAGTAAGGATAATATTGGTGGAGGTCGGGTCATCAGAAAGAGAAAGGTGTTTTTTTTTAAAGCATGAAAGAAAGGAGAATATAGTTTTTTGAGTTAGGATAAGATAGTTTTTGACAAAGAAATTCAAATTTGGCTAGCGATAAGAAATTGAGAAGAAAAAAAACTTATATTGGGGGAAATAGAGGTTGCTAGAGAAAACAAATAGTTTATCAGGGATTTTTTTTAGGCGAAAGAATGGGGGCAGAGTTTTTCAGTGATCGTATAGACTACTCATTAGAGGAATCATATAGATTATTTAGGTATTTTAAATAATTAACCACATCAGTATCTGTAATGACCCGATCCTCCACTGATATTGTGCCCACTTAGCCACTGTGGTTATCCGGTAGTATGGGGTTTTCAACGGGCATCGCTGTGGTTATCCAGCATCAACTTCCCGGGAGGTCACCCATCCTTGGATTGCTCCTGCCCGAGCACGCTTAAGTGCAGAGTTTTCTTCCAATTCTGAAGCCAATTATGCTGAAAAGGCCTCGGTATAATGTTGACGTTCCTTGCCTCTTGTGAGACCAATATCTAGCATAACACCTCAGCATACTCTCCCACACGAGAGCAAGCAAACGGTCCATAGTTGTATCCCAACTAACACCGATATTGTTTCCACTTACCCACTGCGGTTATCCAGCAGTGTGGTATTTTTAAGGCACCACTGCGGTTATCCAGCAACAGCTTCCCGAGAGGTCACCTATCTTGTGACTACTCCCGGATGAGCATGCTTAACTGAGTAGTTTTTCCCAAAACTCAGTAAAGTGTACCCATTAGGCCTCGGTGTTAGGAAAGGACAAACCATTAAGTATATTCCATTCAGCCAACCACTGCCGAATATCGAGGTATTACAATACCACCACCTTAAATTAGATCCATCCTCGGCTCCTGAATATATTCATGCCCAAATATCCAACGTTCCCTTCCCCTCATGAGAAGCACATGGACCAACCCCGTCCAGCGTACCTTCCCACCCTCTGCAGGTGACCCATCGTCGGCTCTGATACCATTTGTAATAACCCGATCCTCCACCGATATTGTCCCCACTTATCTACTGCGGTTATCCGACAGTGTAAGGTTTTTAACGGCATCACTGCGGTTATCCATCAACAATTTCTCGAGAGGTCAGGCTGAGAACGCTTAACTAAGTAGTTTTTCCCACAACTCAGTCAAGGGTACCCATTAGGCCTCGGTGTTAGGTGATGTGATTTTAATTGTTGTTGTAAAGTGGTAGTAAAAGTTCGTTCAAAGACTTGTAGAGATTGATTTTAGACTTAATATATATACAAGATTTTCACGATAACGAGAGATACTAGGACTTGGGATTCCACCAATTCTCATATTCATGTGGTTCAACTATTAATTCCAGACAATTATAGCTCATAACATAATAAATATTGACTCTTTATTCTTTGCCAAGGTAGATTTTATAAAAGATTGACTGTAAATCACAAGCATGACGTAAAAAAAATACGAAGACCAAGCATACGTCATCAAACAAAATCACAATCAATTAAGAAAAATCATAAAACGATTTAAAATAGTGCAAAAGTCATAAAGGAATTAAATAGATTACCACACGCATAGAGAATGGCTTCCTCCGTCATCCCAGTGTTGGGGTTTAGCTCCTCATGGTAAAAACACGCTCCAAATAATAACGCATTGCTTAATAGGTGTTTTATTGAAGAAAACTAGTGTTACAAAGAATCTGTAACAGATATAATTGTTATAGAGACACTGTTACAGAACCTTCTGTTACAGAGAAAAGACTAACAGTAATAATTGTTGTAGGATTGTTACAAAGAAAAGATGATTGTTTTCTGATTAACTGTGATCTATTATTCTTGTTCTTCTTCTCCGGCAGTCACGCCTGCAACTTCCCTGCAGCTACCCTAACACCTCTGTTCCGTCCCCCAAAGTCTCGAATACCTTTCCTTTTACTCGCAGCAACATATATATACCTCAAAGGTCGAAAATATCTCAAGAATATCTCAATTATCACCTCCGTTTCTTTCTTCCAAGCCACAGTATCTTTCCCCTTTTATCTTTTCTACGCGTCTTTGTGTAGTTATAAACTCTTCCCAGATACCCCATAAGGAACGAAAAGAATGTCTTGTCCCATTACAACACGTAACTTCCAACAATAAATCAACTAAAATTCGTAACTTTCTTCATCTCCTTGTTTACCGAGAATCAATGCAAATCTTTCCCTTTTTGTGATTCTAAAAGATATACCTTTCCTGTATTGTCGCAACAGGGTGAACCCAACTCATTCCCGTGCAAAACTTCAGCTATAATCTCGTCCAAAGTTCTCCCATAAACCCGAGAAAAGTTCAGCCCCTGTTTGTCGAGAATCCATTGGAACTTCCCTTTTTTTACGTGAAAAACTCTATTATCGTCCCTGCCTTCTCGATACAGGCTACTATTAATCCAAACCCATAGAAATCCTGGCCAAATCTCTCCCATATTATCTCGGAAATTTATGCAGCTGTCTGAGTATTGTTTCCCGCCAAAATGAATTCAAACGAAGAAGGTGGGTTGCCCCTTAACCAGAATAGGGGGTGTCCTTAGCAGTAAGATGTAAATAGCAATTAGGGTACCCTTAGCAGTGGAGTGCCCCTTAGTAATTGATATGCCCCTTATCCAAACTGAGAGTCCGAATAGTAAGTATCCTCCAGATGCCTTTATCAACTTTTCGAGCCAATTTCTCCGCACAAGTGTATTTCTCCAAAAACACCTACAAAGACATAAAATACCAAAATAAGCACAAAATCGAGTACTAACATTACAGAGAATTGAGACTAATATAGACACATAAATGCGTCTATCAAATACCCCCAAACTTATTATTTGCTAGTCCCGAGCAAATCAAATCTACAAAATAAAATCCTAACTCACTGTCGCAGGCATCGTCGATTGCATTTAGCGTATGCAATAAGCCTTTAAACCCCTAGGTGGCCCTAGTGGCCGAGTTATAGTCTCGGGAGGGCTTACAAGAGATATACCCACAAAACCTTTACACCTGCACCTAGCTATGTACACAGAACCTTGGAAGGCACTAAAGAATCTCCTTGGTTGGCATACTTATTGACTACAGGAGGAAGTACCCTGATGCGAAATTCCAATTAATGTACACGAGTTTGCACTCAAGCATACTAAAATTCATATATAAGTCACAGAGCTCTACTCAGATAGTCTCACTATGGACATCAATATAACGGAGTCAAAACTAATCACATGGATAGATAAAGAAGATGGATATAGAGAAAAACATAGATGGTTTTGATGTTTACTAAGTGAACGGTGTTTCCCATATCTGTTTGAAGGCCTCCGCCAAAATGAACCTATCCTAATGGAATGAGATACTGGTCTGACTAATATCAACACACTGGCATATACAAGGGAACCAGTGGTCGACTTATTCACTGAACATTAACAATTAACTTTTTTTTTTAACTGCATGATTAGATCTTTTGGATCCAAGCGCATGCTTCTTGTCAGCAGATTACATGATAGTTCCCATGGATCCTGCGTTCCACGCTTTTTTAGGCGACGGAGACAGGGAAAACACACACATATTGCTATTCCCAAGTGTTAATTTTATTCCGTTTGGTGTAATTGGTCTGGTCTTTTTTTTTTAGTAACTCAATCACTCTATTTCACCCTAGAATTGGTAACAACTTGAATCGTGAGCCCCACCTAATCACTTAGAGAAACATAGTTTAAAAACAAAATAAAATAAAAACAGAAGTGAAAAGGACTCAACGAGATATGGTGAAACTATCATGTTATTTCTAACACCTGAGCTCTGTGCTTTTATGAATAGACTCTTCTAGATGTTTCCATCTAATCAGATTGGTTCCTCAACTCCTACAACCAAAATGCTTCCATCCACTTAGATTGGTTAGTGCCATCCTTAATAAGCATAAATTTCTAGGCTTTGGAGTTTACTAATGCAACTAACAAGTTTCTCCCATACCCCCAAACTTAAATCTAACATTGTCCTCAATGTTCTAAAGATGAAATTAAAAGCATGAACAATGAGAAACTGTTACCATTTGAAGCAAAAGAGATAAGGAAAGATATTTCCGTGTCGCATGAATATTGGGTTACCTCCCAAGAAGTGCTAAGTTTAAAATCTTCAGCCAGACTAAGAAAGGATTAGTCACCTCATAGAATTATAAAGTAATAGCCGAAACATCTGTGGGTCATTAAAACCAAATAAAGCTATCACAAGTAAAAGGAAAATGCAACCTACCAAGAAAATAAACAAATAAAGCACACCTTTGTCTAGTTTCATGTTTAAGACAACTATATCTAGCTGTGGTTCAGGTTCAGGCTCTATGAAAGGGTCTAAATAAATTTCTTTAGGATGCACTACCTCATAGCTAAGATCCGATTCAGGTATTAGAGTCTGGAAAAACTCAAATAAAAACTTAGAAGCACATAATAATAACCTAAATAATCATGATCCTTAAAGTCAATCAGGTTTGACATATGTGTCTTACACAGCTGACCACAATGAGAGTGGTGGTCTTCTTTAAACAAATGTGTCGATACTAATTTCCTAAAGTACTTAGGTTTAGTCTCAAAACTAAATAATTGACACATCTGAAACTTATAAGTTCCCACAATTGGTTGAAAAATACTTGGTTGGAAAACAAAATCAATATGGGTATCATAGCCTGGGCTAACCACATCAACCAGAGGATGGGTTTCTAACAACTGAACTCCCTTATGGACATCACTAGGTTTAGGAAAACGTGTATGAAGATAATCTTGTAAAATGGTTGAGGCACATATGTCAAGTCCCAAGTGAGGGACCTTTGTAAGAATTAAAGCACACGGAGAATGATAACCACCCCCAAACTTAGAGTTTTCAGTATCTCTAGAAAGACTAGTCATAACTTCCCTAATTTCAAGGTCATCTGATTCCTGAAAATGGTCAATTGATTCTTGTAAGTCGGGTTCACCCTCACTCATCTCTACGAGTTCATTTTCTTTTTCTAAGTCTATTGTTTCTAAATCACTAGACTCAAAATATACTCGTTCCTCTAAACCATTATTAGCTTCGTAATCGAAAGAAAATACTACATCGTCTAAAACGGGGGTATCTCTAGTCAAATCCTCGTCCTTTTGAATAGGTGAATAATTATTAAAATTATTTGGATTTGAACTAGAAACATTGTCATTATTAAGCTCAATTGGAGTAACAAATTCCTGATCACTATGCCTACTTATTTTAAATTCTTCATCAACATTATCCTCATTATAATCATCATTATAATAATATGAATATGGTTGAACCTCATCTAAAGTGTGACCAATTATAACCTCAGCATCTTGATTATGCAAATAACTATCCTCATTTTCAAGGGTACTATTGGAAACACTAAGATTATTTTGAGCAAAACTGTTTTGGGCCTCTAACAAAAGCTTTTGTGTCGACTCACATAACTTCCTTATGGTATCATGACTCGACTCACATGACTTTATTAGGGTATCGTGTATAGAAGGTTCATTCATGGGTGCATTTTGTTTATTCATTTATAACACAAACCTATTTGTATTCTCAGTTAATTGTTTAAGAGACTCTTCTAGAGGAAGAACGGGTTCAACCAAACCATTATGCATATTTCATTCGGCCAACCACTGCAGAATATCGGGGTATTACAGTATCAATTGATCTTGGTAAGTGAAACCAAACATAAAATGGATACAAATAGTCTTATAATACCTATAATTTGGCAGCGGTACCTTGGTGAAATGGAATCTAAGTAGTGATATTTTCTGAAATTTCTCAAAGGCTTTTTGTTAATTGACTTAAAAGGTGGAAAGAACCATACAGTTACAATGTCCAGTCTAGATATAACCTTGGTAGTGCCCGTTGAAATTTCCACAATGCTAGATGACTGTAGTGACTAACTGAAGATAATATCACTGACTCAAATGTATTATTTAGAAGTTCCATTTACCATACATGAATATTTTTCCGATGTGAGCATTTTCCTCATCGCCCCTATGTTTTTTATTTCCTCTCTTCTTCGAAAGAGAAAGGTTAATATAAAAATAAAATTTCAATATTGTTTATAAAGATATATCAATAGCGGACAAACGTCTTCCAATTATAAAGAAAAACTGCTACGTGATTACCAATATAATTTATAATAATAAATATTTATAATTCTAGTGAGTTGTTTGATTGGGATCGGAATATGCGGCTAGGATTAGTTATATAACGTATCTTTGTATATGGGTGTGTGCTAACATAAGATGATTGGTGAAATATATTGTGTGTTTTGTTTATATTAGGGGTTGTTTTCCTATAAACATAGGTTATTTTTCTTATAAGCAATTATCTCATTCATCAATTATCTGTCTATATAATGTAACAGTTGGTATCAGATTCGCAACGATCACCATAAGAAACGAGAAAGAGAAATGTTTAATCTTCAAGATCATATTTAGGAATTTTTGAAACCCACTATATAAATCAGAGATGATTTCAAAGAATTAAGAGAGGCTTTATAGATTTTAAACAAGAATCTCAAAAATCTCATAGACCCTCTGGTTTTATAAAAAATCTCTACATACAAGGGTTTTCAATTTGAGTGATTTCCTTAATATTTTTAAAGAAGATACTAAGTGGATCTCAAGAAAAAAAATATCAACGATTTCCAAGCCTTTCATTTTTATTTATTTTTTGTTAAATCGAGTGACAACAAAGATTCATGTTTTGTTATTCCACTATTGCAAGCATCTTCAAGACTTCAACCGATAAAGTTTAATTTTTTATATCAATTGTTTTCGATTTTATATGCAGATATATTTGCGACTGAGTTTTTATTTGAAAAGGATCATTAGTAATCAATATGTTGAAAGGTATCTAGGTCGTCTTGGAACGTTATTTCTAATAAATACTCCCTTTCAAATTAGCAACCTTAAGGTTAAGGTCAATCTCAAGACGAAAGGGATGTTACATGACAAAGAAATTAATCTACAGGCTTGAGGACAAGTGTGAATTTATAGGGAAAGGAATGTTACGTGATTAACAATATCAATTGTAATAATAAATATTAATTATTCTAGTTAGTTATCAGATTAAGATCAAAATATGTGGTTAGGATTAGTTAAATGAAGTATCTATATATATGGGTGTGTGGTAACAGAAGATGATTGGTGAAATACAATGCTTGTTTGAACATATTGTTAATATTAGGGTTTGTTTTCCTACAAACATTGGTTGTTTTCCTTATAAACAATTATTTAATTTATCAATTATCCGTCCATATATGTTATGATTCAATAGAGAACGTAACAACAGCTATAATGGGTATATTCCTGGAATGTCTAAGTTTGGATATAATATAATGAATTTAACTCTTCCTAAGATTTAGAAAGTCCATTAGGTCGGTTCTTATGGAGTATGTCAAAAAACTTCAATTGCTATACCAAGTGTCCTGGTAAACTAGCCGAGCCACTATGGGAAAATGATCCAGCGATAGACTTGCGATTTAGAGGCCGTACCGATAGAGCCAGCATAGAGTAGAGTCTTTATCGCTAGCGATTTTGTCTATATCACTCTATATAATCAATATCGTCAACGATTGAATTAATAACGCCAACGGTGGACTCTATCCCGCTTGTAAATACCCATGCCTTCCGCCATTTCTCATTCACGCCTTCTATTCCTTATCCAATTTTTCCTAAACAAAACTCTTTAAACCATAGTTATTTATTTCTAAATTTTTGTTGTACCATTTTTCCCGCAAAATGGGACCAAGAACAAAAAGAAATAGAAAATTCAGAGGATCAATCAGCACCCCAGCGACTGGATTAAATTATGAGCAAGATAAAGAATATGAGTTTGAAAATGTTATACAACTAGCAGGTGATCTGGAGCGAGTTAATAAAGTTTCTCTAAGATGTGGGTGGTCTAAGTTCAATACGGTGTTCAGGTTACTTCCCCTTAGTGTTCAAGATAGAGTCAGATATCCTTGGTAGCGTTTATATTTTGTGCAATCTAGAAACAATATGAGTCAAATTTTCTGACTTATATTAGAAAAATGGTGGAAGACTACAATTTCATTTTTTTCCAAAGATTTCGAATGTGGTTAGTTAGTTAGTTTTTTTAATTCAATTTTTATTTTATTTTTGGGTTTTTATGAACTTTCAACCAACTTTAATTATGAATATGTTGTTTAATAGGAGTTATATTGCTAGATTTGTACATGTTGACCAGAATTACATGTGAGGAAAATGTAGTTCCATTTGACAAATTAAAGTGGGAGTCGGAAGGAAGATAGAGAGACCAACTTCAATTATACTCAAATGAGCTAGAAGTGAATTCAGATCATAGGAAACCAAAAGCTCATGGATTAAAGATGTCTGAGTTGAAAAGTTCTTTAAAATGTTATGCTAGGAAACTGAATGAAAACAGGATTTAAGAAACACAATATTTGTCCCCTGAATATTATGAGGAGATCGAACGTGTGTTTGTATTGTGGACAATATGCCAATGTCTATTTCCAAATGCTAGCTTAGTGATATTACTTGGTTTTCTCGAATCATTAGAAGATTTAGAGCGAGCATCAACATATGACTGGGGTCTCCAATTTTATAAGAATTTTACTTGACTCTTGGTCAATGCTCGTCGTGTTTGAATGAAAACATGAATGGTTTTTGGGGAGTGTTGGAGGTAAGAACCCGTTTTTCACATCATTTATTTATTATCATTACGAATTTTGAAATGGTAAATATACCAACCAACAATGTTATTTTTTCAGTATTGGCGGTATAATTACTTCCTTATTTGTGAACCTTATCTTCATAATAATATCGTTATTTTTCCAATCATGCGGAAGTATGATGCCGATAATTAGATGAAGGAACAGTTGAAGATGTTTAACATATTGTCGTTATCCACATGACTCATCAGTTGTGTAGAGCAAGTAATAAAATTATTACCATGTCATATCAAACAATCCCTAAGTTCGAAGAAGTGGAAGCTCAGTGTATGCTACATCTAAGCCTTAAGTGTATTGTGTTATACAATCCTATTTATAAAACGTGTTTTTGGTATTATGGCGAAAGACACCTTCTTCAATTGCTAGGAAGAAATGTGAAAGTCATCAACCCATATCCCAGTTAACAGATTTCTCAAAATGACTGGGAGAAATTGATAAGGGATGGTCAACATTGGGAACAAGCTGAGGATTTGGTCCAGGAGATTCGTGATGATATTGAATACCTTTCTTGGTGACAGGATTTACAAGCCAAATATTGTTATGCATCCACAAAATTTGGGTCGGGTGGATTTCCCAGCTTTAGGTAGGATACCACTTGTTGATGAGTATCTTCCTTCCTTACTTCCACCACAGACGACAGATGTATTTTCGTATCCCAGTAGACAATTGGTTTTATTTTCGGCTATGCCACAATTTATTTAGGAAGTACAAAATATATCTCTGGAAGAAAATATTACTCCCTCTGTTTCAAAAAAAATAGGCTTGTTTCCTTATTTGGAAAGTCAAACGTTATTAGTTTACTAATTTTCCCATAAAGGGACCACTTTTTCTCTCTTAATATGAAGAGGGGACCACTTCTCTCTCTATTTTCTCTTTGATATCAAATCAATGGGACCATGGATAAAGTAGGAAAAACTATGAAAAAGTGACTATAATGATTAGTTCTTTTAATCATTGTGCAAACCAAACAAGCCAATTTTTTAGAGACGGAGGGAGTATTTTTTTTTCCAATTAGTGATGAAGGTCTCAGACAGTCTTATCCATATGGAGGGATAGATATTACACCAGAGTAACACCAGATTCAGTTGAACGGTTATAACCATCCAGTACATGATTTCAGAAAATCCACCTCGAAGAGATGCAAAGAATGAGGGAAAGCATGATGTTTGACATCATGGTAATGTACGTTCAAGTCCGATGGTATATGGGTTCTAGTCTTGGTGGTGGAAGTTAACGAAGTTTGAGAAGTCGCAGAAGTTATGGAAGAGGAAGAAATTTGAGCAGTCGTTCTATGCATAATGATAAGTGCATAATTCATATGATTTTAGAGTCCATTCTATACTTGCTTTAGCTATTATTCTTGCATATTTCCGTATAATTACTCTTGTTTTCTCTTATTTGCCTCTATTAGGTGAATCATCCAAAAAGGAGCTACAAAGTGTTGAAAAGAGCTATGAAGAGAAGTATTCCAAGTATCCAAGCGCCCAAGTCCAAGAGAAGTGGAAGAAGTGCGACGAAAAGGAGCAAAACACTCAAAATCAAGAGAAGGGCCAAAGACCGATCTTAACTCATTCAAATCAAGTATTTCTCATCACCATCTTTAAGATAATTGAAAGATAAAAAGAATTCAAAAATAATGAGGTCATTCCGAGTTCGGATGAAGAAGTTGTGACCAAAACAGTTTTCATTAAAAACCGAAGATAGTTCAGTCCGTGAACTGGGTTTGCGGACGGGGTTCACAGACTTAATTCCGAAAATATCTGTTGGAATTTGAAGTTTGCATACTGGGTTCGCGCACTTATCAAAGGGGAAACTTGTATAAACTTCTTGGAAGGTTTAAGGGCACGCTTGGGAACGTTATTTCGTTATTTTAGGTTGGGTTTTTGATCCAAACTAAATACGTGAAGACCAAGTAATGTAAACCTATAAAAAGGTATTAGGTTATGTGAAAATATATCATATATCCTATCCTTAATTAACGAAATTGTTAGGGTTTGGAGAGGAGAAACATCACACGGAGCGATTATCAATCGTAACGTTATCTCTTAACTCTTCTTATATGTATATCATGGGTGTTTCTACATCCATGAGTAGCTAAACACACCTATTGATTGAGGATGAATTCTAAGTTGTAAACAAGATTTGAGTTATTATATTAATCTACTTTGAAGTTCTTCATATGATTATCGTTTGTTTATACTATTTGAATATTTATGATTGATTGATAAATTGTTTAGGTGACCAACTAAATTGATTTGTTGATTCAATCTATTGCTAGTATTGAGTTAGGAGATAAGTAATCATCGAATAACCTTTACACGATACCTTGCAGAGGGATTCTGTGGAACGATTGTGTGTATAAACAACACTAGAAAGTGAACCTTGAGCTAAGATTTTAACTATTAGGATCAACCTAATTCACAAAGCTTAAAGCATTTGATTGGATTACACCTTGAGTGAGCTACTACTTCGTGGTTCAGTTGAATAGAATCTAATATTGGAGAGATTTCATATCCGTGGTATAAGGAGTTTTGGGGATAGCACTAAGCTAGATGATATTTTTCGGTTGGTGATAATCTATGATTAACGACGAGTAAGCAATTATAATAACTCATTGATGGTTTATTATCGAAGAAGGATTCCTCGATCATATCTTTCTCTATTGATTACAATACAATTTTATTTGCTTTGATTTTTTACTTTATTTAAATCTAAAAAAAAACCCCTCTTTATGACACTTTGACAACTAAAACTCACTGCTCTTCGTGGGAACGATCCTTACTTCCATTATATTACTAATTAATTGTGTGGAAATAAGATTATTAATTTGACTTCACTCACGACACGCATCACATAATGTGGTGGTAGATAGTTCTACTCCAAATATAATGTTAGATACTCAAGTACGAGGAGGTGATGGAAACAACTTCTATAGGTTTGTTTAACCAATTTCAAACTGACTCTCTATACCCCAATTTCCTCAACTGCATCAGCATTTTAACTATTTCAAGATCACCCTTCTACATATTGCTATCATGTTGTCCTCTGCACGAATGATCCCCTTTGGTTTACTTTTTAAGGTTTTGGAGATTCTGATGAGACTCAACCACCAATTGAGTCTCAAACTGGTGAGATCTATATTATGTTGAACAACAGTCTTTTACTTTTTAGAGCAACTGTATTATTCGATAAAACCTGGCCAATTTGATCATTAGTAGTCAGGGAAATCGGTAGTTTATGGATGTAATTCAATTTCAATCTTCTAATGAAATTGTTTTGTTTTTATTAACAAAAACCATCTTAAAATTAGTGTTCCAATCCTAACTTGTTTTATATTTCATTAAGTTTTATTTAGACCAACATTTAATTTAAAAAATATAATCGGATTATGTAATACTTAATCAAATTTATATCCTTGCACATGAATCTTATAGAGTTCACAATATTCGTTACGAAACTCTCTTCTGTTAGCTTCAAAAAAATTGGAATGAGCTCTCATTTTCTGAAAAAACATATGAATAAAAAATTGGAATGGCTCACGAGATTTTATTTTTAATAGGATAGGTTTTGCTATTCAAAAAGGGCTAGCGGCACAGCTTGTCGCTCGCTTGCCTAGTATGTAATTTTTAACTTTGTAAGATTTTGTTAAAACGGATCGGAATATGATTGAGTTAAATAAACCGAGTTGCCAAAAAGAAAAATGTTAGTAAGATACTCACTAGTCAGTCCATGGAAAACCCAAGATGATCCCCGTTATCATCCACAAAATTTCTGCATACGTGCTCACGTCCTTGTTGAGAAAGGAAAATATTATTTGAAGGTTCTTATTTGTTCTTATTGAATTTTCAGTACCAGAAAACACTATAAACCTTTGAAACACATAGTCCCATAAATTAAAGTGGAAATTGTATTAAATTGAAACCTTCACCGTTTGCAACTAACATCCAAGATCGAATCGTAAAAACATCTTCTTCGTGTAGAGAGCACTAGCCATGTCGGTGTAGCGAGCACTAGTCATGATGAAATAAATTAAAGTTGAGATAGTGTAAGTTGAAATGAATTTAAAATTGAGTATTTATAGGTTTTTGACCGTTAGATGATGAACCATTCAGCGATGACCATATAGCCGAGCGATATATAGACTATCATTGGTTTTCTATAACTACCAGACAATATAAAGATCATCGAGTGATGAAATCTCTATCACTCGGTAGATATTTTATCGGAGCTGGCTAAGTGCCTAAGAGGAAACTCTCATTTTCCCGTTGTTACTAATTGGTGTAACTATATACTGTTAGAAATTCCTATGGTCATCGTTGATTTGATCTTAATGAATAAAGAAGAACCAATGAAGAATGCCATAAATCCAATCGTTTCCATGATCATTTGATTGAAGTAAAAAAAAATATTATAAAGTATGTCTACACTCTTACTGTTCTTTATTTATCTATGTATGATGGCTACAAAATCTATTGAGATTTTATTTTTCAGTGAGTGTAGGGACCTGTTCTTAATCTCCTAAAATAACTCTTCTATCAAGAGTCACCATACATGAGAACCAAATCCAAAAGACACCTACTTTAGAGCGAAGAAACACAACCTTAGGTGTAGAGACATGTTGTTTAGATGAAACCGTTTCACATGAGGATGTGGCACATGGGCCACATCAATATTTTTTCAACATTCTCCCACTTGGCCCATGTGACACAAATTTGTCTCATAACATGCCTTTCTCTTCATTTTATATGTAAAGTGAATTTGGAATATTCTTTATATGGAAAATGATAGTTCTCAATAAAATGCAACCTACAAATAAAATTAATATACGAATCATGGCGGTCAAAACTCTATCAACGAGCAATCCCTTCCATTATCACAATAACATTGTTTTCATAAATAGACCCATCATAATGGCGTTATGAATAAGTACCAATTACTTATTTTGGTCCAACTGTTGTCTCCAATGAGACATTTCTAATTTTCCAAAACCTTATGTATACAACTTGAATGGAAAATATAGAAATTTTATTCCTAAATGCTGCAAGTCACATAATTCAGAAAGTGTATTAACGCACAATACATGATACACATCAAGGGTTGATCAGACCCATATGCTTAACAAGATCCCTATATAACTGTGTATATAATCCTTTTGTCAGTGGATCTGTAAGCATAAATTCGATGTTAATGTGCTCCTTAGTCACGTGATTTAACTAGACACATTTTCTGACAAAAAGCTACTTGATATCGATACGCTAATTCTTACTCCCACTTTACTTAATGTTGGAGTGAAAACCTGCAGCTAAATTATCATAGTACAACATTAATGACTTAGAAATAGAATCCATAATTCTTAGCCCCATGATAAAATTTTGTAACCATATAGCTTGTGTAGCTGCTTCGTAACATGCTACAAACCCTGGAATTACCAAGGTACTCTGAAATCTTCCCAACATTCTGACTGCATAAGCAATGTCAAGTCCTGTAAATACTTGTCATACATTAAGCTTCCAACGACTGGTGCATATGAGAATGGTTTCCATCACTTGTATTTCTAGATCATTCTTTATGTATTGATCTAAACTTAACTTATCTCCATTTTGAACAAGTGATATATTATGTGCATAATTATGCGTTTAGAACCTTCCACAACTTTGTTTATGTATGTCTTTTTTGAGAAAGTCCTAGTGTCTCTTGGGACTTGTCTCTATGAATCCGAATTCCTATAACATAAGAGGCTTCACCCATATCCTTCATTTCAAAGTTTTGTGAAAGAAACTGTTTAACCTCATGTGACAGTCCCAGATCATTACTAGCCAACAAATATCATTTACATATAGGATAAGAGCGGTTAGTTAGCTCCCACTAACCTTTAGGTATATACATTGATCCATAATGTTTTATAAGAAACCAAATGAAGATATCACATTATAGAATTTCATATACCATTGGCGGGACACTTGTTTAAGCCCATATATATATCTCCTTAATTTGCAAACTAGATAATCACCTTGACTTGAAGAGAAACCTTGAGGTTGCACCATGTACACTTGTTTATCTAGACTTCCATTGAGGAATGCAGTTTTCACATCCATTTGGTGTAACTCTAAGTTGAAATAAGCTACTAATTCCATGATTATCCGAGATGAGTCTTTCTTTGAAACTGGAGAGAAAGTCTCATGGAAATTAATACCTTCCATTTGAGTAAATCCCTTAGCTACAAGTCTAACCTTGTATCTTTGGAAATTACTTTTAAAGTCTATATTGGTCTTAAAGATCCATTTACAACCAATGGTTTTAACTCCTTTGGTTAATTCAACAAGGTCCCGAACTTAATTATTAGCCATGGAATCCATCTCGTCTTTCATGGCTTCGAGCTAAAGTTTGAATTTGGCACCATTAACAGCTTGTGAAAACGTTATTGGATCATCCTCAATTCCGATGTCATAGTCACATTCTTGAAGATACACTTTTTAATCTGAGAAAATTGCAGATTTTATTGATCTTGAAGATCTCCTAAATGGAATCTCAACATTTTCATTTTGAATATGTTACATTTCAGGTTCCATTATGATTGGCTCTTCATTTAGTGGTAAGTCTTGAACCGCCACTTCCTTTTGTATGACATTTTGTGAAATGTCTTGCGAAGTGGGTAATTATGAAGAAGGTGCACGTGTAGTTACTTGATCACGTCCTTCTTCAAAGACAATTCTTTGAAGACTCCCACTGATGTTGCCATCCTCTATAAATCTTGCATTTCTAGCCTCGACTATTTTCATTCTATGATTAGGACAATAAAACCTAAATCCTTTGGATATCTCCGCATAGCCAATGAAAAATCCACTGACTGTTCTTGGATCCAATTTTATTTCTTGTGGATTATACACCTGGACCTCAACTTGACAACCCCATACATGTACATGTCTCAAAACTTGGTTTCCAACCTTTCCATAACTCAAAGGGTGTTTTTGGAACTGCTTTACTTGGAACTCTGCTTAAGATGTACACATTGGTCTTTAATGCCTCACTCAACATCAATGTACGATTCCTTCTTTAAGCTACACCATTTTGTTGTGGAGAGCCATGAGTCTTATATTGAGCAACAATTCCATGTTCTTCAAGGAATTTTGCAAATGCACTTGGTTTTTGTTCTGTTTTCGTGTATCTTCCATAATATTCACCACCTCTATCTGATCTTACAATTTTTTATTACTTTACTAGTTTGTTTCTCTACTTCTGCTTTAAACGATTTAAAAGCATTTAATGCTTCACTTTTATCATTAAGAATATAGAGATACATAAACCTTGTATGATCATCAATAAATGTTATGAACCATTTTTGACCATTCAAACATGGCGGTGTAAATGGTCCACATATATCAGTATGAATGATTTCCAAAATGTTGGAACTTCTCCTAGCACATTTCTTTGTCTTGTTAGTCTATTTTCTCTTTATACAGTCTACACAAGTACCAAAGTCAAAGAAATCAAGAGTTTGTATAACACCCTCTTTCACTAACCTTTTTAACCTTGCAATGGAGATATGTCCCAATCTTATATGCCATAACATAGATGACTCTTCATTCACAATACTACGCTTTATGCCAATACTTTCAGCTGTGGTGCAAAGGTTATGGTTAAAAGAAGAATCTAAATTAAGCTTGTATAAAACATTTTCAAGTTTTGCAAAACCAATAACTACCAAGTCTTTCAACAAACTTAAAGAATATTTTTAATATTAATTTCAAAACCAAAAGGAACAAGTCTTGAAACAGAAATAAGATTTATAGAAAATGAAGGAATGTAAAAAGTTATTTCTAAACCCAAAGTAAAACCAGAGTCAAGAACGAGTCTAAAGGTTCCAACAGCCTCAACAGTTGAAGGCATCCTATTCCTAGAATAGATGCAACGTTCAATGTTTGTTGGTTTTCTTTGGCTAAGGAAGCCCTGCATAGTATTGGAAATGTGGATTGTAGAACCAGAATCAATCTACCAAGTATTGTAATGGAAATCAACCATATTGGATTCAAAACATACTAATGATATGTTGTAATTTTGTACACCAGAAGTCCCATTTTACCTTATTGATGACAAAACCAAGAGAATTTTCTCTTTCCATTCCTTATAGTTGTCACCATTCAATATTGGGATACGAGAAGATGGAATATTAAAAAAAAAAAAAACAGATTTCATAACTACAAATGATAATAAACAAGCATGTTCACAATTAATTATCGAAGCAACGCTACCAAAATCTAGAAATTTAACTAATGTCTACTATTATAGTAAAAACTTCAAGTTAATCTAATATTTCATTCAACCCTCATGTGGGTAAAAGTCACAACAACACTTAATATCATAAATACAAATGACATACATGTATATATAATGCTTTATGATATGACTAGTAAATTTAAATTAAATATTAAAAACCTCTTTTACCTATGGGCATTAAGAAAATTTTAATCTAATATTTCATTCAATATCATATCCCAAACAACAACTAAAGATTTTGGTTCAGCTTCCCTTATTGGTTTGGTTTGGTTTGGTTCATGGGGCAGAATCTTTACAATATAGTTGTTTGCAATTATTTGAAATTAATTTCAAATCTATAAGATGTTGTGGCAGAGTCCAAATTTGTGCACCCCTTTAAAACCGTGGTGCACATTCCCCCCTCCCTATTGGAGGATTTCTTTCAATAAAACAACCTATTTTGACTTCACAACTTGAGGCATAAATTCTCTCTCCTATTTCTCTCCGCCAATGTTATTCTTGCTTTTTTTAGTATCGTCAACATCTTCGTTAAACTTTTCGTTATGAGAATATAGGAAACGTGAATTTTGACTTTGGTGAAAAATTTAACGAGTGTTTATGGGCTAAGATTTCTAGTATTACATTGCATAAAAAGGTTTTCGAAAATCTGATCAATTAAGGGTTTAGTCTATTCAAGAGTTTGATACAGCGGAATAATGGTTTTGATACCGAAGGGAGATAGAATTTTTATTATACTGCACTAAACAGAGGATGATGTTCTTGACCGAGTAAAATAATGGTACTGGGTGGGTTTTTAAGGACGAACCATCACTATTGGAATCAAAATACCATATGCTTTGTTAACAGTATGGAATTGATTGACTGTTCAAACCAGATATCTTTTTTCCACTCATTCACATTAATAAAACTCATACCACCCAGAATTGATCCAAATTCCACATATAAGAAATTTCCATCTCCACTAATATATCAAATTTAAGAAATCAATCTTAAAAGAAAAGAAAAAGTGTTAAGGGGATTCATGATGGAGTTATTTAAAAAAAAAATAGTTTTAACTGTTGAATTAGATTTTTTTTACATCGACGGAATCAGAGGAAGCATGTTCAATCAAGATCAAAATAAACGGAATTGAACAAATGGAATTGTAAAAGGCAGAGAAAATCAATATAACAAATAGGAACGAAACTGAGTATTCAATAACAAGGAATTATGTCTTAACGGTGAAGGTATGTGTATCAAAAGATTTAAGAAAATTTCAAATGAGGATTGCAACCAGTATGAAGAAGATTAACCCTGTAGAAAATAAAACAAGAGAGAAAAATATTTACGGAAAGTTACTTTTGAATACCGAGACTGGTTTTTGACCAAAAACTCTCCAATAAGAAGGGGACGAATGTGCACCCCGGTTTTAAGCGGTGCACAAGTTTGGACTCGCTGTGGCTAGTTTTTAAATATTAATCATCTCAAAAATATTGTAAAAAGCTTATGGAATACTATCCTAAGATATCTCTCGTACACAATCAAATTTTAACCATCGCATGCAATATAATGTGTGACACATTGACCACATTAATAGGATCGAGTTCTTTAATTAGACACAAAATATGCATAAGAGCATCTCCAACAGAGGGTGCAAATATTTTTTTTTGAATGACACATAGGATTTTAGATCCCCATTTAGTATAAAATCATCTCCAATGGTTAGGTCCTACAAACTAGGAGGGGCCAAATACTAAATACGAAGGTGTTAAATAAAGTCTTAACTACACCTTCGGGATGACCTTAACTAATTCCATGTCATCAATTTTATTTAAAAATAATAATTTTTAATATGGAATCAAGCTAAATATTTTTTTTTTAATGGTTATCTAAATCTAAAATACATTGTATAACCTTGACTATTTGAGATGGGTTTTAGTATAAAGGGTTTTACTAAGATCTCCAGGGATAAAATCTAAATAAATGGGGGTCTAACAATGACATCCATGTAGGATTTTTTTGACCTACTGTTGGAGATGCTCTAAGAGCATTAAGTTGCTCGCTTGTTTAGGAAATAATTTGGGAAATACCAAATATATATCTATAAAGCAAGAGACAATTATGGAAATGGTGAATATAGGATTATTTTAACATAGACAATTATGGAAATGCATGAAATACGATTCCTTGATATCTCTTGTTTAACCGAGATAATTAAGGGAAATAAGTCAATAATATGGTAATAGATATTTATGAATTCAAAGGAAAAGATATCCTACTGAATCCATCCATAAATATACTAATCATAATTGTAGAATCCTACAACAATAACGAGTTTCATATCGGCGTGATTATAATATTTCAGTTCTTATTTTGGTTTTTTCTAATTTTCACTGTTATATAAATTTATGATTTTAAATCATGGTTAGTATTGTCAAATCAAAGAAGGACCAGAGCAGCATATGCTCTGATATCAAATGTTAGAAATTCTTTATGCGGAAATAAGATGGATCACATACCTCTGGTCATTGTTGATTTGATATTGATGAATAAAAGAACCAATAAAGAAGAACCAATGAAGAATGCCATAAATCCAATCGTTTCCATGATCACAAAATTGAAGTAGGAATTTATTACAAAGTCTCTCTACACTCTTACTGTTCTTTATTTCTCTCTGTATGATGGTTACATAATCTATTGAGATTTTCTTTTTCAGTGAGTATAGGGACCTATTCTTAATCTCCTTAAATAACTCTTCCATCAAGAGTCACCATACATGAGAACCAATTCCAAAAGACACCTACTTTAGACGTAAGAGACACAACCTTAGACGTAGAGACATGTTGTTTAGATGAATCCGCTTCACATGAGGATGTGGCACATCATTGTTTTTCCAACATATATAACAAATAAGCCATTGATTCTGTGTGCTCCCATTTGATGGTTAGTTACTAAAAAAACCAAAGTATAAATTATTTTCCCTGTTTTAATCGGCAAGTAAAGTTTACAAAATATTTGTTCAAGTTTAATCCATAATACGCTACTGGTGACATATAGTTTCCCACTTACCCTTACGTTTTGTTTACCAGATAAAACAAAGAAATCCTTACAAGTTGTAACTTCATGGAATGACAACACGGCTATTTTTCCCTCCCAAATTGGAGGGTAGACGTAGTTACCATGTATTAAATCACTCATTATAACTGATTATAATTAATTTAAAAAATTGCACTCCTTTATTTTTCGTATTACTAAATACCATTATTTTAAGATAACAATAATTTCGTAGTAATAATTCAGTATTCAGGTGTCAATAAAGGGTCTTCTTTTTCCTCTATAAATACTCATTAAGCTTCGCTACTCTTCATTCACAAACCAAGTTTAGTATTGCACTAAATATTTCTCTATCTCTCTCTTTTTCTCTAAACCATAAATATTTATATCTCGTACAGTAGTTATCAAATGGCAGCTTGTGTTGTTTCTTCCAATGAACAGTCTGCGTACGTTTATATTTCCTCTGAATTTATTCCTTTACATACTCAATATACATACACGATCATTTTTCACAACCCTTTTGTTTTCATTTTACTGTTTTATCAACCATTTTGGTTTCGATCATCATTCATAAGTAGATTTGGTTTTTCAATTGTATATAGTTTCGTTCTTTTTTTTTCTTCCTTTTGACAAGAGTTTTATTTTTATTAATATATATATATATATATATGTGTGTGGTGGTAGAATTTACCGTCGACATTAAACGTTGTTACTCAATCGTTTTTGCTATTTCATGGAACGATATTAGTGATGTTTCCCACAATATCCACTACGTACTAGCTATATGCAACCAACCAGAAAAACTAACTATATATTTTCTATTGCTTTACGTGTAAAACCAGTTAATGAAATTTGTCTATTTATTTCTGTAAAAATACAAGAATCAACGCCATGGTAGGAATGGTAGCTGACACAGAGGGACTGAGAGAAGTTCCACATAATATGGCTGAGATTGTATTAGTTCGATATGGGGAGACCACATGGAACAACGCAGGAAGAATTCAAGGAAGCTTAGAATATGAGCTTAATGAGGCTGGATGGAAGCAAGCTGATGCAGTTAATATCCTTTCCTACATAACCTGTAGATTAACATATCAAACACCTTTTTTTGACATGTTTAAATTGGCGCTTCCTTGATATTTAGTTTTTCCTTTTTTTGGTGACAGACTAAATGAAAATGAATTCCAAGTAAAAAAAAAATCTGTAAAATATTCTTTTCCTTATGCATTATACACTGTCACAAAAAATTAACCATTTTGTTTTGGATAACCTTGATTTACAGGCATCTGGTACTTTGTGAGACAAACTCCAAAATATATATTATGATCTTACCTCCTAATTATATATGTGATAATTAATTTGGTAGTGCAACTATGGATGTTATTGTTACAGATTGCAACTAGGTTAGGAAAAGAGTTGAAACCTGCAGCCATATACTCATCTGACCTCAAGCGTGCTAAAAATACCGCAGAAATGATTTCCAAGGCATGCCATATCCCTGAGGTTGATTTTTTGTTCTCTCATAACTTCACGCTGCTTAGCAAGTTCTTTTTTTCCCTTTCTTACTAGTGATTGTAACGAGAGTTTCCGAATATGAGTTCACTAATACGTGTATATTATCCACTGATATCAGGTGATAGAAGTGCCAGACTTGAAGGAGAGACATGTAGGAAGCCTCCAAGGTTACTACTGGAGTGAAATTCAAGAGAAAGAACCCGAGGCTTACCTTGCTTTCTTCTCTTCCGAGAAAGACCTTGAAATCCCTGTAAGTAATAAATTTAGAGCATCAACTTCATCGGTTCATCCAGCTACAAGTAATCTCTAAATTTGAAATATCATGTGCATGACATTTACATAGGGGGAGGAGAGAGATTTAATCTACTGTGCGAGAGGTCTGTCTCTGCTCTTGAAGAAATCGCATCCAAACACAGAGGTACATAAGTTATACTCCCTCCGTCCTGATTCACATAATTATTTTCTGATTTTGGTACAAAACTTTCTCTAGTTTATCTTCATATTGAAGAAAAAAAAGTACATATACCAATGGACGCATGCAACTTACTAATTCACCATTTGTTGGTATGCACAGGTGAACGAGTTATCGTGGTGACACATGGTGGTGTTCTGAGAGCCATTTATATGGCGGTTACTGGTAAACCGAGTGCAGGAAAAATAATGAACGCATCGATAAATGTAGTCCATCTCACCGAGGAGAAATGGGTATTCAAGACATGGAGTGATGTTAGTCACCTCAATGAAGTTGGATTTATCCAACGCGGATTCAACGGGGACGCTTTCCAACACTAAACCTATCAATAATAACTGGAACTTGGCATTATCATTATCTATGGCTACTACGAGTGTTCGTCCATGGCATCATAAATAATTATTGGGCTGTTTATGTGTGTAAACTTGGTTTGTGGCATGTTTGTTTATTTGAATAAATTAGACTGCAACATAAGATCAATGTCTATCATGAATTACCTGAGAATATAAATTTCAGGTTTGTTATCAGATTATCTATGAAAAAGTTCCTATTGATTTTATTGAAGATGTTTGGAGTATGTTTATTTAGATTAAGCGGTTAAATTAGTTTTCATTTTCATCGACAAAATAAAATAAACAAAGTTATGGAAGGTACAACTAGTTCCTCGCATGCTTCAAAAAAAAAAGTTAGTAGTTCCTTTCTACGTATATTTCTCAAAAAGGAAAAAAAAAATAGAGAAATATATTAAGGAATTCGGTCTCTTTGAAATTCAAACGGGTAGATAATATGATATAACACATAACAAAGTGCACTAAAGTTACGTGAGAGTGTAGCACCAAGTGTGAAGTTAGTGTCAAAGTTAAGCACATCTAGGATCCCGCACCTAGATGAGACATGCTATATTTTGAGTTCCAACGGTTGGACGGTTTTTCTAACGTTGAGATAGGTACTGGGAAAAGTGGAGAACCTACTTCTCTTAGTCGGGATTTTCCACGGTACTAGCGAAGTGCCCAACCCAACTATTTCTCTCATTCGTAGATTTTCCATTAAACCTGGCATTTTCGCCCCTCGGAAATCATAGCAAAGTGGGCATTTTCGCCCCTATATATATGCATACATGTTTATTGTAAGGAGGGTTCTATTGTTGTACTACTCCCTAGTAACCTTGTGAGTTTACAGAAGTCCATGAGCTTTATGACCACGTGAACTTTGTTTCCGAGTGTTGGAGTAAATCTTAAGCATCCTTTATTGCGCAAGCGATACAATCAAATGGTCTCTAACAAATAATGATGTTTTTAAAGTGAAATCTTTGCATCACAAGCTAACTATACCTACAAGCAATGAAAGCAACATGAAGACTTACGAAAATCTTGGAACCAGAATACTATTTGTAGAAACTAATTTTGTTTTATTCTGTGTGGAAATGCTCTCGTGACATCTTTGCGTGTGCACCATAGAATAACACCTAACATTCTCCGCTTTAAAGCGGAAGAAGATGAGGTTTGGATGTACATGCCACAAACATCAAATTTCGAACACCAACTGTTCCAGAGAGTACCTGGTTCATCCGAAAAGCAAGGGGTGGTGTTACGAGTAAAATTTTATCAAAACCAGTTTTACTTGCTATATCAAATCAGATTGAAAATCTTATAAATAGATGGTTAGTGCTGGATATGCAATACTTGAATGCATCAAGAAACTATCTTAAAAGAACTGCAATTTGATTTCATCCATAAGATTCACCACAGTTTATAAAGGGAATACCATTATTAGCGGGGGTGATACCATTACATATGGGACAAACAAATGTTAGCAGATCCTAACTATCGGATTGGTCAAATGGTATCACCCCCCCCCCCCCACCCCCACCCCGCTAATAATGGTATCCCCTTTATAAATCATGCAGTTCAGCAACGGTGAGAAGTAACCTACCCTTCTAATGATTAGTTAGGCCGCATATCAGCTCAAAATATCCTTCAAGGACATGACTGATGGTTTCCTGTTTCAAATAAATTGTATATAACTAAACGAAAATGCTCTAAAGAGCCTTAACACCCAATCTTTTCTGCATAGTCATGTGAAGTTATGGACAGGGATTTCACTTAGAGATGTTCTGCTTTTAAGAAATAGTATCTTACTGGGAGTGTATCTGTCTCTATGAACATAAATACTGTGTTGTAACTGTTCAACCATTTTCGATGATACTGTAAGTGCAGCTACGATTCTCTTATACTTTCCAAATTATAAGTATATTTATTTTTTGTTTTTGATGAATAAAACAAAGCAAGAAAAACCTATAGATAAATTAAGCCACACAAGTGGAGTGCACGTGCGTTGCACGTCGGCACACAATAGGATTTTTCATATCAAATCCGAATATATCAAAATTGTAATATACATCATCCAAATAGTAATGATTTTCGCTCATCTCCCCCATACAAAACACATCAACATACCAAATCAATTCAAATGAACCCACATGCAAATATATCAAAATTGTAATATATATCATCAGAATAATAATGATTTTTGCTCATAGAAGTAACAAACATTGGGAAATTTGGGAATAGATTAACAAACCATGTTCAACTAATTTGTGGAGAAATAAAAATTTATAAATTGAGAAATAATTTGCTCATATAGTAAATGTTGATATTGTTAGTGAATAACAAACCATCCAAAATCCCGATATATCCAGGGTTGATGTGTATGCAATTAGGGTATCTAAAGAAGAAGTTAAGATCTGCAAAAAACGGACTTAAAAGGAATAAATTGAATCAGTTTCATGACCAACTTGATGCAGCTGAAAAAAGGGTGTATATATTGAATAGGGTTTTTTGCTCATCTCCCCAGTACTAAAGTTTTTCTGATTCGTTTCTCAATATTAGATATGAAAGCAAGTCGTCCATTCAATCTGGCAAGTACATTTTAGTTGACATAATAAATTGAGCATTATGAAGACTTACACCAATCCCTCTATACTATTAACATCATTTCTAATGCTTACCAGCCCCAAAACCATGCCCAAAGCCGACTCCGCATCCCACACCTGCTTCAATATTCTTAGCTCCAAACCTTCTTAACTAAAAATGATACCAAAAAAACAAAAATATAAGAAAATGCAGATTGAAAACATTTCAAAAATCCACAATTCCTTTTTAATCCCAAAAAACTAAAACTTACAGTGTTATACACGTCTTCAAGCTCCCGAAAAAGAATCAGTTGCACCTCTAGCCACACTCCTTACCTGTTGTAACGCTAGTATTGCCCCTAAATTCAAACAAATTGCATCTCAATTTAAACACAAACTCAAACAACTTCTGCAACAAATTGATGAAATGGATAAAACAAAAACCCATTTTTATTTGTATTACCAATTGATTTGAGCTGAGGGTTTTCACCATTATTATTAGGTTTTGGAAATCCCCCCAAAATTCATCATCAACAATGTATAGAAACTCAACGAATTGAAGAATTAAGAAAGAAAGAAACAGAGGGGTTTACCTAAATTTCAAAGGACGACCAACGCTAGTAGGGTGTAATTCATAAGATAAGCAAGAAAGTGTGAGAGTGCAGCATCATCATCATGTCTTACTTCAGTTGATTAATTTTGAATGTTCACATATTGTCTTGGTAAGTAAAAATTGGGGATTTAGGTTCGCAATTCCTCACCTCTTCATTTCAATTCACTCTTTCTATCTGTATTTTTCGTTGGATTGTAGTCTGTAGATTTATATTTCAGTAAGGAGAGAATTTGGTTATGCACAACTGAGAAGAGAAGAGAGGAAGAAAAATAATAGAGGAGACTTTAAATGGAGAAGGATACAATCCAACGACATGTGCCAAAAGTACGGAATTATCAAAAATACGGCGACGAAAAAACGTGCATACACCAGAATTGATAGCGTTTTTTAACCTTCCACATTTAGGGGCGACCAAAACCGAATTAGGGGCGACACAAAACGACAAAATAGCAAACAATTCACAATCGGAAGGTTATTTTCGGGGAGTTTTTTTTTAATGGCCAAACTACCCATGACTTCCGATTATACAATGGATCTCTTTGCAAATATCCTACCATATTCGGTAGTCAAGATAGTTCATATGACTACCGAATATAGAGTTGCCCCAAAATCAAATTTTGCAAAAATCCTCTTTTTTCTGAATTTTGGTTGAGCCTATAATCGGTAGTAAATGAAGTGTTATCATGACTTCCGATTATACAATGGATCTCTTTGCAAATATCCTAACATAATCGGTAGTCAAGATAGTTCATATGAATACCGAATATAGAGTTGCCCCAAAATCAAATTTTGCAAAAATCCTCTTTTTTTATGAATTTTGGTTGAGCCTATAATCGGTAGTAAATGAAGTGTTATCATGACTTCCGATTATAAAATGGATCTCTTTGCAAATATCCTAACATATTCGGTAGTCAAGATAGTTCATAAGACTACCGAATATAGAGTTGCCCCAAAATCAAATTTTGCAAAAATCCTTTTTTTTCTGAATTTTGGTTGAGTCAATAATCGGTAGTAAATGAAGTGTTATCATGACTTCCGATTATACAGTGGATCTCTTTGCAAATATCCTAACATAATCGGTAGTCAAGATAGTTCGTACGACTACCGAATACAGAGTTTCCCCAAAATCAAATTTTGCAAAAATCCTCTTTTTTCTGAATTTTGGTTGAGCCTATAATCGGTAGTAAATGAAGTGTTATCATGACTTCCGATTATAAAATGGATCTCTTTGCAAATATCCTACCATATTCGGTAGTCAAGATAGTTCATATGACTACCGAATATAGAGTTGCCCCAAAATCAAATTTTGCAAAAATCCTCTTTTTTCTGAATTTTGGTTGAGCCTATAATCGGTAGTAAATGAAGTGTTATCATGACTTCCGATTATAAAGTGGATCTCTTTGCAAATATCCTACCATAATCGGTAGTCAAGATAGTTCATATGAATACCGAATATAGAGTTGCCCCAAAATCAAATTTTGCAAAAATCCTCTTTTTTCTGAATTTTGGTTGAGCCTATAATCGGTAGTAAATGAAGTGTTATCATGACTTCCGATTATACAGTGGATCTCTTTGCAAATATCCTACCATAATCGGTAGTCAAGATAGTTCATATCAATACCGAATATAGAGTTGCCCCAAAATCAAATTTTGCAAAAATCCTCTTTTTCAGAATTTTGGTTGAGCCTATAATCGGTAGTAAATGAAGTGTTATCATGACTTCCGATTATACAATGGATCTCTTTGCAAATATCCTAACATAATCGGTAGTCAAGATAGTTCATATGACTACCGAATATAGAGTTGCCCCAAAATCAAATTTTGCAAAAATCCTTTTTTTTATGAATTTTGGTTGAGCCTATAATCGGTAGTAAATGAAGTGTTATCATGACTTCCGATTATACAATGGATCTCTTTGCAAATATCCTAACATAATCGGTAGTCAAGATAGTTCATATAACTTCCGAATATAGAGTTGCCCCAAAATCAAATTTTGCAAAAATCCTTTTTTTTTTTTTGTTGAGCCTATAATCGGTAGTAAATGAAGTGTTATCATGACTTCCGATTATAAAATGGATCTCTTTGCAAATATCCTACCATAATCGGTAGTCAAGATAGTTCATATGACTACCGAATATAGAGTTGCCCCAAAATCAAATTTTGCAAAAATCCTCTTTTTTATGAATTTTGGTTGAGCCTATAATCGGTAGTAAATGAAGTGTTATCATGACTTCCGATTATACAGTGGATCTCTTTGCAAATATCCTAACATAATCGGTAGTCAAGATAGTTCATATGACTACCGAATATAGAGTTGCCCCAAAATCAAATTTTGCAAAAATCCTCTTTTTTCTGAATTTTGGTTGAGCCTATAATCGGTAGTAAATGAAGTGTTATCATGACTTCCGATTATAAAATGGATCTCTTTGCAAATATCCTACCATAATCGGTAGTCAAGATAGTTCATATGACTACCGAATATAGAGTTGCCCCAAAATCAAATTTTGCAAAAATCCTCTTTTTTATGAATTTTGGTTGAGCCTATAATCGGTAGTAAATGAAGTGTTATCATGACTTCCGATTATACAGTGGATCTCTTTGCAAATATCCTAACATAATCGGTAGTCAAGATAGTTCATATGAAAATGAACCATGAATATATAGAGAGTTCCCCAAAATCAAATTTTGCAAAAATCCTTTTTTTTATGAATTTTGGTTGAGCCTATAATCGGTAGTAAATGAAGTGTTATCATGACTTCCGATTATAAAGTGGATCTCTTTGCAAATATCCTAACATAATCGGTAGTCAAGATAGTTCGTACGACTACCGAATATAGAGTTGCCCCAAAATCAAATTTTGCAAAAATCCTTTTTTTTTATGAATTTTGGTTGAGCCTATAATCGGTAGTAAATGAAGTGTTATCATGACTTCCGATTATACAATGGATCTCTTTGCAAATATCCTAACATAATCGGTAGTCAAGATAGTTCATATGAAAATAAATTTTGCGAATATAGAGTTGCCCCAAAATCAAATTTTGCAAAAATCATGTTTTTTATGAATTTTGGTTGAGCCTATAATCGGTAGTAAATGAAGTGTTATCATGACTTCCGATTATACAGTGGATCTCTTTGCAAATATCCTAACATAATCGGTAGTCAAGATAGTTCATATGACTACCGAATATAGAGTTGCCCCAAAATCAAATTTTGCAAAAATCCTCTTTTTCTGAATTTTGGTTGAGCCTATAATCGGTAGTAAATGAAGTGTTATCATGACTTCCGATTATACAGTGGATCTCTTTGCAAATATCCTAACATAATCGGTAGTCAAGATAGTTCGTACGACTACCGAATATAGAGTTGCCCCAAAATCAAATTTTGCAAAAATCCTTTTTTTTAATGAATTTTGGTTGAGCCTATAATCGGTAGTAAATGAAGTGTTATCATGACTTCCGATTATAAAATGGATGTCTTTGCAAATATCCTACCATAATCGGTAGTCAAGATAGTTCATATGACTACCGAATATAGAGTTGCCCCAAAATCAAATTTTGCAAAAATCCTTTTTTTTTATGAATTTTGGTTGAGCCTATAATCGGTAGTAAATGAAGTGTTATCATGACTTCCGATTATACAGTGGATCTCTTTGCAAATATCCTAACATAATCGGTAGTCAAGATAGTTCATATGACTACCGAATATAGAGTTGCCCCAAAATCAAATTTTGCAAAAATCCTCTTTTTTATGAATTTTGGTTGAGCCTATAATCGGTAGTAAATGAAGTGTTATCATGACTTCCGATTATAAAATGGATCTCTTTGCAAATATCCTAACATATTCCCAAAAATCAAATTTTGCAAAAATCCTCTTTTTTATGAATTTTGGTAGAGCCTATAATCCGTAATAAGTTATCATGACTTCCGATTATAAAATGTTGCCCAAAATCAAATTTTGCAAAAATCCTCTTTTTTCTGAATTTTGGTTGAGCCTTAATCGGTAGTAAATGAAGTGTTATCATGACTTCCGATTATAAAAGTGGATCTCTTTGCAAATATCCTACCATATTCGGTTTTGTCAAGATAGTTCATATGAATATCCTACCATAATCGGTAATAGTTCATTGAATATAGAGTTGCCCAAAATCAAATTTTGCAAAAATCCTTTTTTCTGAATTTTGGTTGAGCCTATAATCGGTAGTAAATGAAGTGTTATCATGACTTCCGATTATAAAATGGATCTCTTTGCAAATATCCTACCATATTCGGTAGTCAAGATAGTTCATATGAATACCGAATATAGAGTTGCCCCAAAATCAAATTTTGCAAAAATCCTCTTTTTTTTGAATTTTGGTTGAGCCTATAATCGGTAGTAAATGAAGTGTTATCATGACTTCCGATTATAAAATGGATCTCTTTGCAAATATCCTACCATAATCGGTAGTCAAGATAGTTCATATGACTACCGAATATAGAGTTGCCCAAAAATCAAATTTTGCAAAAATCATCTTTTTTCGGAATTTTGGTTGAGCCTATAATCGGTAGTAAATGAAGTGTTATCATGACTTCCGATTATACAGTGGATCTCTTTGCAAATATCCTAACATAATCGGTAGTCAAGATAGTTCATATGAATACCGAATATAGAGTTGCCCCAAAATCAAATTTTGCAAAAATCCTTTTTTTTTATGAATTTTGGTTGAGCCTATAATCGGTAGTAAATGAAGTGTTATCAATACTTCCGATTATACAGTGGATCTCTTTGCAAATATCCTACCATAATCGGTAGTCAAGATAGTTCATATGACTACCGAATATAGAGTTGCCCCAAAATCAAATTTTGCAAAAATCCTCTTTTTTATGAATTTTGGTTGAGCCTATAATCGGTAGTAAATGAAGTGTTATCATGACTTCCGATTATAAAATGGATGTCTTTGCAAATATACTATACATAATCAAGATAGTCAAGATAGTTCATATGAAAACCGAATATATAATCGTTAAATGCCCCAAAATCAAATTTTGCAAAAATCCTCTTTTTCAGAATTTTGGTTGAGCCTATAATCGGTAGTAAATGAAGTGTTATCATGACTTCCGATTATACAATGGATCTCTTTGCAAATATCCTAACATAATCGGTAGTCAAGATAGTTCATATGAATATCGAATATAGAGTTTCCCCAAAATCAAATTTTGCAAAAATCCTCTTTTTCTGAATTTTGGTTGAGCCTATAATCGGTAGTAAATGAAGTGTTATCATGACTTCCGATTATACAGTGGATCTCTTTGCAAATATCCTACCATAATCGGTAGTCAAGATAGTTCATATGACTACCGAATATAGAGTTTCCCCAAAATCAAATTTTGCAAAAATCCTATTTTTTCTGAATTTTGGTTGAGCCTATAATCGGTAGTAAATGAAGTGTTATCATGACTTCCGATTATAAAGTGGATCTCTTTGCAAATATCCTAACATAATCGGTAGTCAAGATAGTTCATATGAATACCGAATATAGAGTTGCCCCAAAATCAAATTTTGCAAAAATCCTCTTTTTTCTGAATTTTGGTTGAGCCTATAATCGGTAGTAAATGAAGTGTTATCATGACTTCCGATTATACAGTGGATCTCTTTGCAAATATCCTACCATATTCGGTAGTCAAGATAGTTCATATGACTACCGAATATAGAGTTGCCCCAAAATCAAATTTTGCAAAAATCCTCTTTTTTTTGAATTTTGGTTGAGCCTATAATCGGTAGTAAATGAAGTGTTATCATGACTTCCGATTATAAAGTGGATCTCTTTGCAAATATCCTAACATAATCGGTAGTCAAGATAGTTCATATGACTACCGAATATAGAGTTGCCCCAAAATCAAATTTTGCAAAAATCCTTTTTTTCTGAATTTTGGTTGAGCCTATAATCGGTAGTAAATGAAGTGTTATCATGACTTCCGATTATAAAATGGATCTCTTTGCAAATATCCTACCATAATCGGTAGTCAAGATAGTTCATATGACTACCGAATATAGAGTTTCCCAAAATCAAATTTTGCAAAAATCCTCTTTTTTCTGAATTTTGGTTGAGCCTATAATCGGTAGTAAATGAAGTGTTATCATGACTTCCGATTATAAAGTGGATCTCTTTGAAAATATCCTACCATAATCGGTAGTCAAGATAGTTCATATGAATACCGAATATAGAGTTGCCCCAAAAATTTGGTTTTGAAAATGCACAAGGCCGGCAAGGTGATGGTTTGAATAAAAAGCCGTTCGTTCTCTGGCCGTCAAGGTTAACTTTGCATAACCTGCCGACCAATGTTCAACCGGAAGGGTCAACTTTGAATAATCTGCCGACCTTATGACCGTCGACATTGTATCGGTTGAATAACTCATCGACTATATTGGAACAAAATTTTACGTTCGGCATGGAAAATTTTCCAACAATGCCGGCGGTCATAACGTCGGCAAGCAAATAGTTTTTATCACTGCCGGGTGACATGTAGCCGGCATGTTAAGGATTTATATCCTTGCCGACTTGTACTTATACCAAACAGAAAACAGAAAATATGGAAGATGTAATTCATGCAATTTTGGTTACTACATTGATTGAAACATAAAAAGGAATGCACTTAGCATGTGCATCAAGCCTTTGAACCCCTAGGCGACCATAGTGGACGAGTTATAGTCTCGTGAGGGTTTACATAGAGGTCTACCCACAAAACCTATACAAAAACTTCTAAAGCCATCAATCTTCCTCCTCCGAAGACGATACGGCATCCAAGTACTCCGGGTTATCCATCGGGGTTCTTTGTGCCAAGAAGTGATATCTTGCATCGAAAGCGAATGCTTCCCCCTTTTCCTCCAAGTAGCGCGCTTTCACGACTTCGTGTTACAAAAACAAAAAAAACAAACTTACATTTGTTAGTGGTGTTTAGTAGGAAGATCAAACAACATGGATCACGTAAAATAAACCACAAAAACACTTACAAATTGTTTAATGGACAAGTTGAAGGGGCGAGCGTTGAAAATCCGGGGTTGGAGAGCTAAAAAAGCGAGTATCGCATTTTCGATTACTAGGTGCCTAGCGTGGACTTGATGAATACTTCTTGCATTATGATTCCCAAACTTGCCGCTAAATTTGTTGTGTACCCTAGCCCAAAAGGTTATGGAATCCTCCCTTTCGGAGGATTGACGTCTAAGTCGATTTTCCGCATACCATGCTTTGGTGATTGCCAAATCTTCATTTGAATCAAACGATGCCATTGTTGTTTGTAGAGAGCTATTGGGTGAGTTAGATGGATTGTATGATGATATGAGCTTTGGAGAGTATATGCAAATAGTTGTGTGTTGTTTTGTAGAGAGAAATAGTGTATTTATAGGATGGTGGCCAAATTTGGCCGTTATAGTGCCAAAGTACAATTCAATCAATGAAATTGTACTTGCAAAAAATTTGAATTTTGAATAATCCGCGAGATATGTTTTCTCCAAGATGCCGACGCAATTAGCCCGGCAGGGTCCTAAATTTGTTACAATGACGGTCGTGTAAGATTTTAGGCATCATGAGAAGGTTTTTTGCCACAAAACCGCCGGAATTGTATTGGTTCACTACACTGTCGGCTACAAATCAGCCGGAAGTGTCTTAAATTTGTTACCGTGCCGGCGAGGTATGTTTTGTGTTTTTGCAACAAAACCTATGGAACTATATTGGGTCAATACATTGTCGGCCACGAATCAGCCGGAAGGTTATCATTTTTATACCATGTCGTCCCTGATAACTACACAATTTCCTTTGTCAGGGCCGGCAGTCTGACAATTAACAACCTTGCCGGCCCTGGGACAGCCGGCATTGTAATTTTTAGTAAGCATTCCGGCTTATGCATTAAAACTTTACATAGATAAACAAACCATTCATTCAACAACTAGAAATCCAACACGTTTTGTCCAAAATGAAAACACGTCCCATAAACCTTAAAAAAACATTTGTCCACACCATTAACTTAAACATTTGTCCACCACAACATAAAGAAATAAACTACGAAAGCATTCATTGACCACGACCACATCCACGACGAGAACGACCCCGTTTTGGAGAATTACCTTCACCACCACGACCAATGCTGCTACCTTCACCACCACCACCACCACTGATGCTACGAGTCCTCTTTTTATCAGCCTTCATCTTGGCTTGTGCTTCTCTCCTAGCTTTTTGTTCAGCCTTTACTTGAGCCTCGAGTTGCTTGAACATTTCATGGGCATCCTCATTGCCAACATTGTTAACATAGTCAATGTGCATGCTTTGCTCTTCAATCGACAAAGGCTCTCCCTTTTCTATCGTGCACAACAACACCTTCGCAAAGGTCTTCAAATGCTCCTTCTATTTTCAATTAAATAACAAACAATGAATAGAAAGGTTCGGTAATGCAATCAATCTTAAAATAGTAAGAGCAACTCTAAATATACTTACAAAGAACTTAAGCAATGTTGTTGGGTATTTTTCTTCCAACTTCTTCCTTAGAGCCAGTTCTTCAGCAGTCATTTTCCTAATCACAGTAGGACGAGCCCAATCCAAGTAACACACCATGTATTTCTCCGTAGCTTCATGACCGGTGGTCACGTCATCCAAAAGAGTCACATCGATTTTACGGCGATGTCTATTGTCCCAATGTTCTTGAGTTGGTGCTGGATCGTAAGTGACGTTGATACTTTTTTGGGACGTGGTGCAGTCAGCCCGGTTCACAATAAAGAACGGCTTATCTTCATCAAAATGAGGTTCTTCTTGGACGTAACCCAATTGTCGCATAATCCGATGTGGATCGTACATTGAAAATCCTTCAAACACAGTCATCAAGGGTCCATAGTATAATGCAACAACTTCATTTATAGGATGGATTAAACCTTGATTTCTAGCATCCCGATACAGATCAAATATCACCTCCTCCACAGTCAATTTGTCGATGGCGCTTCGGAGTTTCATAAGTTGTTGCGGCATTTCCTTATCATGAGTACCCTTAAAACTGTACCTTTGCGCTCTTGGCCTATGAAACGCAACACTCTCATCCACTTTGATGTAGGAGCTGTCTTTGAACAAGGAAGGGAAGTGCTCATATATCCAAACCTATGCAAAAAAAAATTTAGAAAGAACCTTATCTTACGAGAATATTTGGTAATATAAATGTTTTAGACAATAAAATTACCTTGAAGAGACATGTGTTTCCGTTAACTTGCTTAGTGAGTGCCCTAGAACATTTTGTCAACTCATTGTTCAAGAAGGTGACCACCGCAGTACCCCAAGAATACTCACGCATCTTATGTAAGGGATCCAATAGGTGCAAGTAACTGGCCTCGACTTGGTTTCCGGAACTGTCGGGGAAGATACATTTGCCCAGGACGTATAGCAAATAACCGTCCGCGGCAGCATTGATTCGCACCGGGTTCACCATTACTTCCCTATCAAGGATTGACCGTGTATCCCATAATGTGTCCCTCAACCTCTTCACATTAAACTTCTTGGTTAGACGACCATCCTTCATGTCAAGAACATCCTCCGTCTGAACCTGATTCCAACCGAACAATTTCTTGCTCAAATCGTAAATCTTCTCGAAAGAAATCGCATTATCGAATCCCTCAGTGACTGCTTTTCCATCAACCTCGAGGCCTAGAATTTGTTGAGCATCATCGGGAGTTATCGCCATCTCACCGAATGGGAATAACATAGTATCAGTCTCTCCGTAGAACCTCCCACAGAATGCAGATACGGTAACTTTATCAAGATTAATATTCGAACTCTCCACTGCATGCAACAACCCGGAGTTCCTGACAATCACTTTAACCTCCTCACATTCCTTGTCAAGATGCCAAGTATGAACCACTGAACACGAAGCTTGGCGCCTCATGAGAGGGATGGCATACTTGTGATCCTAAATACCAAAAAAAAAAATGAAAAGAAAAGAAATACAAACACTTGACGCAAATTTAATTAAGATAGTTACACACTTGAATAAGAACAAAGACGGATTAAGATTACTTACAATAGTATTATGGATCGTACATGCCCATGAGTCTTTGTATCCAAAAAGAACTTTTCCACCATCTCTTGGGGTCCCCCTTGGGTCCTCATCTTTTTTCAGTGTAACCATCAAGTGAGAGGGAGGCATGTGAGAATTAGCTGATTTAGTGATCACCCTCTTCCTCGCTCCGGTTGAAGTTGAATCCGAAGCTTCGGTGTGTTCAAAAATTTGTTCTCCATCTCCTTGTTGTTCTTCTTCTTGTTGTTGTTCCTCTTCCTCTTCAACAATTTCATCTTCGACGGTTTTCTTACCTTTATCTCTATTACCATCATCATCATCATTACCTCCTCCAACAGGTGGCATGTCTTGATCACCATCATCCTCATCATCATTGTTGCCTCCTCTAGCAGCCGGAGTTCTTTCATCAACATCATTATCATCACCTCTTCTACCAGATGGAATTGATTGGTCTTCATCTGGAGTCTCGTCTGAGTCACTGGGTTCCGATGGTGGTTCATAATCATCATTCGGTATACGGATCTTTGTCGTTCCCGGCTCAACGAATACCCTCCGATGTTGTGAAGTCAAGAGTTTTCCACCAACACGAGGAGGTCTTGAAGGAGGGATAATAGCTTTCGCAGCTTTCTTCTTTGCCGTTTGCAATCTGAACAAGAATAATTCAGAAAGAAAAAATTTACAGGCCGGCAGGGTCGACAAATATAACCTATCCGGCGAAAACATGGCCGGAAGGGTCCACCAAAAGCAGTGTGTCGGCTAAGAAAATGCCGGCAGTGTATCATAAAAATAGCCTTCCGGCGCACAAAAAAATATAGGATTTTTCACTAAAATAGTCGGAAGGGTCCATTCCACATACATCGCCGGCTGCCAAACCGCCGGCATGGTTTTATACAAATACCCTTCCGGATTCAAAAATTCTAGGCATCATGAAACATTCTATACAAGTAGCCGGAAGGGTAAAAAATAATAAGACGCCGGCCTCATTAAAGAAACACATACGCCGGAATGGTATACATATGAATAACCTGTCGGCCCTGCTAGTAGCAGTTACAGAAACTACACAGCCGGCAAGTTCTTCAACCATATACCTTCCCGGCCAAACCCTAACTATGAAACCCCGGAAAGGTCGATAAAAAATACATTGCCGGCGTCTCAACTGCCAATTCAAAATTTTGAATTTTCTAACCTAATTTGATATGCAAACATGAAATCGAAGTACTAAAGTGAGTTTAAACAAGCCCGTACTTTCTTAAGCGCACCATTTCGCGTGTTTCAGCGGGTTCAAATTCTCCTTCTTCGACGGTTTTTTTCTTCACTTTCTTAGCAACCAAACTTCCAATTTCAGGGTTGTATTCGTTGGGTTTTCTATTTGTTTGTTTCATCTTACTAGCCCTAGGTGGAGGCAGATCCATTGATGAAGATTAATCGGAGTTTTCGAATCGACGATATTAACGAATTGATCGACAAGTTTTGGTGGTGGTAGGGGTGATGGAGCCGGTAGGGTAGGGTTGTGGAGGAGAAGAAGATGAAATGAAAAGAAAAATTAAAACTAATTTTGGTTTAATAGGTTTTTAAAAGATAAGGGTAGTTTTGTAACTTACCCATTAGGACTCCCCCTAAAACCCACAAAAAGTGTCCCTTTAAAATTGGGTATACCCCAATCAAGCCAGGATATTCTACCATCATAAGGAGGTTAGTAAAAAGAAAGAAATGCTAAAGACAAAAGACAATAATTTGTCCAATTATCATATAAGTAGAGATTTTTTCTAAATTAACCTGAAACCGAAAACACAACTATTTTAACGCGTTACACCAAAATTCTGATAGCAGACTCAATAGCATGAATCTCCTCTTGTCTGACCTTCTTCCAAACACCACCAATCATCAAATAACCTTTCAAATCCTCTGCTTCACTACTCTTTATCTCATTTATAGTGGAAATCTCCAGTGACTCAACATCAGAATTAGCTTGTCTCTTACTGCAACGACTGGTTTCTGTAACTTGCTCATCCTCAGGCATTTTGACTTGTGGATCGAGAACGGGAAGAACACTCGTTGAACCAAGAACACGAGGCAACATACCAATGGGACATGCGTTCCAAAACTCAGCTTCTTTCCACGTGCTTTCTTTCTCTCTGGCACAAGCAGGCAATGCTGTTGTGTTTCCGGAATTACCCTTTGCTCGACGTAGTTTGAGAAGCTCCAGCTTCTTTGCTGCTTCACTGATAGAGACCTCTTGCTCATAAAGGATCTTTTCAACCCCTGGGAGACTGGAGCATTCTTCAGCATATGTAATACTCGGTAATCTTAAGTTAGAAAGCTTTTTTAGTTTTATTACCAGATTTTCATTTCCTAACATTTGAGCAAGAAGTATTGCTGACTCAGAAAGGTGAGTATTGCCAGGATAAGATACCAGAAGACACTTTCTAAGAAGTTCCGTTAGATTTTTATCCCCGGATCCTATCTTACTGGGACCCTTTCCTTTCTTTAATCTGTCAATGAGCCATGGAACCAATGAAGAAAGGTATTCAAGGAGACGATTTTCAGCCTTGTACTGCGACACCGAGAGCCGATATAACCCTGTTGAGTTCACAAGGAGAAGACATTGAAAAGTTCAGCACCAAAGGTCTAACCCAATAAGTTTCTATGCATATGGGTTACAAAAAGGGTGTTCTCGGGCAATAATAAGCAAATTTTAGTAAACAGAAGTTTTGGTGAATTAGAAAATGCTACTAACGGCCGTAAGCCAAATCACCAGTTTCAAGTGCCCTGGTTTCTCGAGTCCCAATCATTTGAAGAAGTTCGCTGAGTATCATTAGCAGAAATTCTGGCTCTTTAGATGCAATTCTGGTCACCATGAGTTTCCAGATATCTGTCGCGCTTGCGGATATTTTAGAACAATCCACACGCCCTACTTCGTCACCCCCTGATATACAAAGAAACTCCAGCATCATGGCAACCACTTCCATGGGGAAAGAAGAGTATAACTGCACAAGGACAAGCAGAGTCCTCTTAACCTGTTTCTTTGAACCTGAAAACAAATTTTCGCCTTTAAGCATTTGTGCATGAGCATATATTATTTGAGCAGAAGGAAAAAACTCTGGAGATCATTGGTTTCCGAAGTTCATCAGCTCCCCAAATGCACATTGAGGGTCTATAGTCGAACAAGCACATCTTGCAGGTCACAAAAACTCCAATGTGGAGAGATGTACTTCCCGAAATTACCTAATTATATGCATATAAGCCAGGGTGTGGAGAAAAACTAATAAGCTCGGAAAATGCTTCAAAATGATTTCATGTGGTTGCTTCATACACATGACAACTTTTGAGGATCTTTTTCTTCATAAACGAGAATAAAACAATTTCAGAGCACTTTAGTGGATCCTAGCAAATGCCCATAACGGGAAAGAAAACTGATGTAAAAGTTAGCAATATCAGATACGTTATATCAAAAGATAATAAGGAGTTCACAGCCTCCAGGACACCTGAAGGAAGGCTCAAAAAGACTATTTATTTCATCTACTGAAAGAACAAATGCATAATGTAGCATCCACGCTATTGTAAGATTCTTCCGAAGTCTAAAACTGTTTATCCTATCACTATCTTATACATGAGCCAATTAATGCAGGCAAGCAAAAGAACCACAATAGACTACAAAAGAAAGGCACTTTACCGAAGGATATTCAGTGAAAGGTATTTAAAGTCAGGACCAAAATGTTGAACAGAATTTTCATTTTCATATGATTAGAAGCAAGTTAAACCATAGTACCATGTCAAAGCTTAACCTGATAAAACTAAACTATTGAACTTACGCTTTGCCTTCTTTGATGGAGGCTCTGAGCCCTGCTTCGTGGTTAAATGAGAAGCTAATTCATGCAATCTAGACTTGATTTCTTCTTTGATGTTAGTGCTTCCATCCGTGTTAAATGGTAAGGAGTTCTTTTGAGGCTCCCAGTAATAAGATTTAAGCCAGTCAAGTGCCTGAAAGTTCAAAAGGTAGAAACAATAATAAATCATGCATAATGAGCTGAAGATCCATAAGAAACATTAAGGGCAAAAGTGATATTGGATATTAGTCGGATGATGGAGTATCAGGTTCTTTCCCTGTTTGATTCGTATAAACTTCCCAGAAGCAGCAGTAGTTTCTAAATCAACTGTTCCTATCAAACTGGTTCTATTACAATGTGCGAATTTTAAATTAGTGCCATTGCCATCCTAGTTATTGTGTAATTTGTGAGTGATATCTTATGCCCAGGTCGATACAAGATTAATACTCAGTAATGAACCAGCCCGACCCAGGTCCATGTCTGCTTTTCTCTGCCAACATTCAAAGATGTTAGAGATTTGGTTCCCAGAAAAACTAAGCTTATATCATAGCTCTATTATTCTGTTTTTCCCTAAATTTCGTAATAGTTATCTAGCCGAGACTCCCTACCATGGGCAATGAACTGTGACTCAAGACAGTACAATAGAAATAGGCCTAAACTGTCAACAAAATAATATAAGCTGGATAAGGGTGAATAATATTGTCATCCATAACACAGAAACTTGATTCTTCATTTTCATGTAGGTAATACTAATGGGAAACAAACTTACTCTTATATGATGGAAACAAACTAAAATGGGAAGTTTTGTATCTCAACCAGGAAAAACATACACTACCAGCTCCTGAAAATATTTATAACCAGAGTGACAGAAGCTTTATGTACCTTTACAGAGGCAAGACGAACAATGTTAAGTGAAGGTAGATTACGATGAGAACTCTCTGCAAAATATAATCAAAGAAAACAGCATAAGGTACAATATGCCCAAAATTCAGAGACCTCCAAGCAAAAAAGAATTATTAGAAATCCCATTTTCAAACATAATGATTGTGTGCCTGAATGGGAATTAAACAAAATTCACCTTGAGGGCGTATATATTAATTGGTAGATAAAGTATCCTCACCATGACGAATATCTATCAGCATACGCGGGATACCGATTGCATTTGCTGCATCAGCAATCGAAACTTCTGTTTTCTTCCGTGTCTTCTCAACGACCCCATTTACAAGCCTTCACAAATGAGATTGAAGTGTAAGCAAAAAGAAACTAAACTTCTTCCTAAAATTCTAATGGAACCACAAATATAAACCAGAAAGAAAATGAAAAGGAAATAACAAGTGTTAGCACATTAATTAAACGTCTCTATAAAACCCAAACATTGTGTATAACAAAGAGATCTAGTCATCTGTCAGCACGCAAATTTCCATCTACACTTCTACTGCACCATGGCTGAGAACATAATGCCGAGAAAATCAAATTGGTGAATTTCGTGTTGCTGAATTACACATTAAAATCAGCCAAGACTTCCTAATTCCTAACAACCAGTTAGTTTTACTTTTTCTTTTTCATCCATGGCAATCAAAAATTTGCAGACAATTTATATCAGGTTCCGAATGGGATCTTGCACTACTAATACTCTGATTTTTTTTATATAATTTGTATTTTCTCATGAGTGGGACAAGTAATTTCACCTCAGAATGGACATGCAGTGTAGCATGGACAGAATCTCGTCTGAGTCTACTGCTTCATCACTGGAACCCAATCTACACCATCAAACAGAAAATAAAAAGAGGTAATCAACACACAGACCAATGTTGAAAAAATTGACCAAATATCAACACTATTAATGACTGAACTTGTTGGAATTACCTGAAGAAAGGATCTTTCAGCTGAATTTCAATAATAGAGGCTGTAACTTCAATAACAATAGGAAGACAGCCTCTACTTCTCCATGCCGATATTCTTTTTAGAGCTTCGTTAATGGATTCTGTAGAAGAGGAAAATAAACATTCACGAACCCAGTTCCATTCATTCCAGCTTAACCAAGGAACCAACTTAACTGAATACTCTTTTCCTTCATCCTCCACCTCTGTCTCTATCTTAGGAAACCCTAATTCCATTATTCCTGGACAAAATCAGCAAATCCTTTCTCCTACACCAACTTTACCTCTCTGGGGGATTCCTTAAACCCTAACAAGTAGGGTGCACGTGCGTTGCACGTCGGTGAAACTACACTTAAGGCTTGCTGCAGCTCACCTGTATAGTTTGTCGAAAGTATCAGTTCCACATTGTATTGCAAAAACATGAAATTTGAAAGCTTATTCAAAGGAGAAGCTTGAAGAGAAACTGCTGCAATGACCAAATGCAAGGATTTGGTCAATGAAAGCTCTATTTGTCTTTTGCAATAACAAATAGATATGTTTTAGGTTCCTACGTTTCGCTGTACAAAGGAACTGGGAACTGACCGACTTGCTACTATGGCCGTCGATGCTTAACAAAGTGTAATTTCGGCCAGCTGAACCACTTCCTAATAAGAATATCATAAACTAAGCAACTAATTAAGAATATTGTGGACTGTTGATACAAAAATGTCGCGCAGCAAGCAAGCAGTTGTAAGTACCGATGTACAAATTCTATTTGCTTGAACATGGCAGATGACTTCCTAGAGGGTTTTGTAAACCGGAAATACTATTTTCTGGTCAAATGATAATGAGGCGAAGATAGGATGAAAAATATTGGAAGAACACCAACAGAACCTAAGCATTGATATTGCAATGTGATGTGAGCCAAATCTGAGAACACAACACCAACTTTCGCGCAACAAATTCAATCAAGAACAAAGTTATTATGATCTAATTTACAGGAATCAAGAATTGAAAATATAAAATTTACAAAATTTACAAAAATTCCAAGGAAAATTTCACCAAACAATCAAAATCAGTGTAACCAAAGGTGGTGGTTAACATCTGATGCACGACCTCAGTGTAATATTGACGCACCAACTTGTACGGTGAAAGGACAGGTTATAAGGTCAACTGCTCAATGACTAAAACATTCAACTGAACCACATTACTCCAACATCATGTACATTCGAACACAATGCCATACATATTATGATATTATATATGTATATATCACCAAACCCATAAAGCTGACACTTCCTAAACTTAGAACTCGGGAAGGTCGGCTAACAAAATTCAGATAAACAGTCAAGCTAACCTACAATCAACAACACAGTGAGCTGCAAAATGCAGAGATCCATTTAAATTCAACCAAATTAACTCTATAGCCATCCACAGAAAACTGAAATCACTAAAAGAAATTAACAGTCGGAGCGAAATTGGTTTGACAACATTTCAAATTCAACTGAGACCACTTGACTCAGTGGAATCTAAACTGTGTTAAGGTTCAGCTTGTATAAACCCTACTCACATATCTTTGCTGTTTGGAGTCTGGATCTGTTTAAATTTAATCCCCTAAATTTATTAATAATTGAGTCACTTGGATGGAATGTTCCTGCTCAATTGAATTGAGTCAAAGAGACCCAAAATATAACAATTCATAAACCCTAAAATTCCAAAACACCCTGGAGCCAAATTATCTCAAATTTTCACAGAACTGAACCAATAATATTCTTCATAAATTACTTGAAATTAATAAAATGAAAAATAAACAGATATTATGTTTCCCATACAAACCCAAATCAAATAAAACCCCTAAAACTTACAAAAAACCCTAGAATTTCAGATAACCCAAATCAAAATATATTAGAAAAATTACATAATTAACAGAATCTCTTGTTTTATTAAACTGCACTATCAACAAATCATGCATGTCCAGTTATAATTTATTAAGAAAATGAAGCAGTTTAATATCGAACACTAACCTGATGATAATGTGACGAATTAGCGAAGTGATATTGAAACTGGATTTGGGTGGATATGAAAATCAATCAATTAATTTGGTGCTTCCCTAGAATAAGTTTGGGAGAGAAAATGAAATCAAAGGAATTAATCACTGAATACTGTCGGAGAAGATCGAGGAGGAAAAGAAAGAAGAGAAGGAAAAGAAACGAATTGTTTCCGTTTATGTTTATGTATAAAAGAGGTACTTTGTAATCTAATAGATCGTATCGGATGGCTATAGTTCGAGAAGAACACAATCAACGGATAATACTTAAACAACAGAGCAAATGAAAAGTACGTTTGGTGTCCGATAGATACGGCGGTACACCAAAACATGGTTAGTGTTTTCGGGGAAGGCTTGCTCTCATTTTCTAACCCAGCAAAGGCAACATTACATGAAACCTATGTTGGACAGACACGGACACGAGACACAGTTACGACACGACACGGTTATGGAGACACGTCAAATCTCAAAAAAGCTGGTTACGGCGACACGTTATATATATTACACATATCATTAAATTGAGATTGTACATTAATCGGCTCAACATAGTAATTATTCTTATTTTCAGAATACTTATTTACTAATAAATTAAAATTAATAAAATGAAATTAAGATCAAGTTTTTCATAAATATTGTTTATATTTGACAAAAAGAGGAATAAATTAGCTTCACGCCTAGTTTATTTTGATTTTCCAATCCAAAATTAATCATTCATGGTGTGTCCGGAAGTGTCAAATAGTGTCTGCAAAGTATCAAATGTCAATTTCTACGGGACACATGATGTGGCGTGTCCATCGCGTGTCGGGAAGTGTCGTAACCGTGTCGTGTCCAATTATGTGTCCGACACGATTACGGCATCTTTCTAGGTGTGTCCGTGCAACATAGCATGAAACATTAGTGGGAAAATCGGACCTAACCTAGCAATGGGAACCGATCCTAAATTATCAATGGAAATGGACAAGTTTACCCACAACTACCACGGAGAAACATTACATGATTTCTTCTAAACTCACTTGATAAAGAAAAATCCAGTTCTTCCTCCCAACCCAATTCCAACCATGAAGACAAACCCTATAAATATTTATTTAAGTCCTCTAAAAATTTCAATCAAATTATTTTTAGGCGTTGTATAAGGTTTATCCTGCAATTGGTAATCTTAATCCAGCGAAATCCTTAGATTTAACCGTGAAGAACAAACCTCAGAAATGTTTACCATAATTTTCCATAAAATTTTAACCAAATCATCATCAAATGTTTTCCAAGGGTTGTCTTATCATACAACATAACCAACAAATTTGGTCATCACACCTCATAAGACTACTGTGTAATAAATTCCTTCAGGTCTAATGACATACATGGAAGATTTATTAAGATCTCTTGAAGAACATTCGTTAAGCAAAATTGTGCTAATAAATTGGCAGCAAAAGAGTTTCAACAATCGGTACAAACTTGGGGATATGTCAAAATCACGTTTACCTTGGAAAAAGAGATACCAACTTATCACGCTAACCGAAAAAGCCAAGAAAGCAATTTTTTCTCGTTCACTCTGGGTAAGCGTGAAAACTAGATTCCTCTTTTTTCAAAGTGAACGAGAACAGTTTTTGGGTACAACGGAGAAGTGAAAGAGCACTGTTATTGCTTAGCTCTTGGCAAGGTTCGTGTAAGTTTTTTGTTTTTTAATTTGATGTTAGACCTGTTTTTGGCTTTTGTTATGGCTTCTGGTTGCGCCGTTAGTGTTTGCAAAATGAACCGAACTAAGTGCATTTTCCATATGGGTGAATTCGACAACAACATGCACCTCTTCGTTGCATGTATCACTAGACATCAAAATTAAAAAAATAAACTTTGGCTCTACTTTATTATTTTCAGAAATGTCTATTGATTAAACTCTCTCTTACCAAGAGATGGGGAAAAATATTTGATAGCATAATTATCATAGTTTTACTTTGTAACCAATCAAAATTTTCGTTGATTTTGTAGTCACTAAAAATGTGATGATACTACATACGGAAGAAAAACATAGCTCATATGTTTGAAGATCTTCTCTCTTGATTAACTCTCCGACCATTTATTTTTTCCAAAAACTTGTCCATTTTGATCGTGTTTAAGTATATTTGACACGAATAGTACCGCAAATTTCTGCGTAAATTTAAAAATGATGGTACCACATTTTTCCTTTCTGTTGTGGTGGTCCTTTGCAAAATGGTTTTTCCTTTATCAACATCCATACTCCATGATTTATCTCTTTTTCCAGACCCCAAACCCTTCGGTTTTAAATGCTCCTTAAATTGTAGATGCTCGGTGGACACTGAATTATATGAGTGTAGGATGAGTTTCTTCATTATTAGATAGAGCAACAAATGGAAGAACCATGTCATCAAATTCAATGTGATATAATAAGATTAAACAATCAAAATTGGAAGAAGAAAAAGAAAGATGGACATAGAAACCTCATATTTCACTATCATTAAATGGGCAGCGATACATTCTATCTTACCATCACTCAAGTGGTAGACAAATTCTTCATTTCACCATCATTTACATGGAAATGAAATCTGGTGTTCACTTTTCGTATGGTGAACGTGAATGTTATATTCCTCTTCGCCTGGTACGAACGAACCAAGGTTTTACATACTGAATTTTTCTTTTGATAAACATACATAAAAATGATTTGATCACTTGGGTACCGGAGATTTTTCATTTCCATCAAACTTTGGTGTATTTTTTTAGAGCACTGCTCGGTCGAACTCGCATGCGTTTCTATCTCAAGCATGTTTGTCAATGTTAGTGATCAAAACTATAAAGTATTGATTTCTAGTCCATTATAGCCAAGGTATCGGACTAGGATAGAAAGTGTAGTTGAGCTCAAGAACTCCATGGCAATCATCATACAATACGAAGGAATACTCAAGGAGCCAGTGGATCTTCATCGACTAAAAGGTATGTGGAGACTTGGACTTATCTATCACTCAAAAGTCTATCTACTCTATCTCCTATCTTGATACAAAAGTCGTATTACTATATAGATTAAGATTATACCACATGAGGTATTTCGAGCTGAGTATATCTCGCTTATCTATTTCTCTAAATATGTGTTGGTAAAGCTTTCGCTTTAGCCAAGTTCATCTTTACCTAGTAACGAAAGTCATGTTATGTTTCAATCATTTTGGAAATCGCTCTGACGAAAAATAGTTTGTGAATAACAACTATATAATTCCCTCTGAGAATGTTTCAATGATTAAAATGAGAGTTTAGACATTATAACCATTGGAGGATATAAGCATTGTTGTGGAAACACATATATGTATAAGTCCTTATTGCTTGAACCAAAGTTTGCGAACTTTGTTGATCAAGTGAGACCAAAGCAGTACGTGGACTTCAGTCCACGAATTGGCGTAGTTCTCGAACCCGAAAATTTATGTTGGAGTTTGTGAACTCCATCCGTGAACTTAAGTCCGCGAACCCAGTACGTGAACTTGAGTAGGTTATGTCTAAAAATGATATTTGTGAACTTATCTTAATAAACTAAGGAATGCTATTGCAAACCGTGGTTTTATAGTTCATGAATCGATTCGAGTGAATCACATCGTTTTTTATTCGATTATGTCTTGTGTAGTACATGAGATTTCCTTGCAATTGAACAACTCTCTAACTAGTTCATTTCAGTCATTTGGACTAGTTATGGTGAAGAAGAATATGGTTGATATGAAAGTTATCATATGGCTAACCATTTGGTTAACTATTGTTGAACCAACTAATGTACAAGTTTGGGTACGGTTTTCACAAGCCTACAAATGTGTGTTTCATGTGTGTGTAACAAGCTATGTTTTCGATCTAACGGTTGATAAATATTAGCTTTAATCTAATCAGGTTTTAATCTATTGGTGAATATTGAATGCTTTGTTACTAAGCTAACATTGATTGCAAACCCTGATTTGAAGACTATATAAGGGAGAACTCTAGCAACTGGGAAACCTAATCCCCACACATTCTGTATGATACTAGTTTGCTAAGCTAGAGTTGATTCTCCTTTAACCTTTGGTTTTCTTCTTCTAAAACCAGGTTAACGACTTAAAGACTTCATTGGGATTGTGAAGTCAGACAGATACTACTTTTCTTGTAGTTGTGTGATCTGATCTTGTTGTTTCTATCATACGAGTACAATTGTAATAATTGGCTTGAGATTTCTATCTCTGAGAGGCAAGATATAAAAGTAGTCACAAATTCTTCGTCTCATCGTTTGTGATTCCACAATATCTTTTTTCGCTGCGTCGATTAAGACTATTGTAAGGTGATTGATAAAGCTGAGTTGTTCTTCGGGAATATAAGTCTGGTTTTATCAATTGGTTCATGTTCACCTTGATTTATCAAAAGACGGAACAAAAACTTGTAGGTTTATTCGTGGGAGACGGATTTATCTATTACTGTAGACTTTTATGTGTGATACAGGTTTGTTTATTAAAGTCTTCGACTTTGGGTCGTAGCAACTCTTGGTTGTGGGTGAGATAAACTAAGGGAATCAAGTGTGCAGTATCCTGCTGGGATCAGAGGCGTAGGAGCATAATTGTACCTTGGATCAGTGTGAGATTGATTGGGGTCCAACTACAGTCCAGACCGAAGTTAGCTTCGAGTATGCTAGTATTTGTAGCGGATTAATACAATGTATGTTTAATCTGGACTAGGTCTCGGGGTTTTTCTGCATTTGCGGTTTTCTCGTTAAAAAAATTCTGGTATCTGTGTTATTTATATTCCGTATTATATTTTGTTATATAATTAAAATAATACAGGTTGTGCATTGTTAAATCAATTAGAATATCCGACCTCTTTGGTTGTTGATTTAAATTGATTGACACTTGGATATTGGTCTTTGGTACTATCCAAGTTATATCTCTTTGATAAAGACTCGCAGATTCTATTTGCTTGAGTATATATCAAATTGAGAAATTGAGATAATAACTCGTTGAGATATTTTTATCTAGATTGAGTCTGACTGTCTAGTTGATTCTCTAGAAAGTAACTCAGAGTTTGTTCATACAGATTGCTAATCGAAATATTGGGTGTGGTTGTTAGACCCTAGCTTTTTCAATTGGTATCAGAGCAGGCAAACACGTTCAATACCTTACAAGTCTGTGTTTGTAGCGATCTGACTCTATGGACAAGAGTAGTATCTCTGATAAACGCGTCACCAGAAATAAAAAATTTGTCTCATCTATTTCTATTAAAGAGAAAGATCTTTCAATCTCAAACATAGATGAACCTCGTGTTCAAACTAGACATACAGATTCTGACATGTGTTGTTCTGATTACATTTCAAAAGAGTCTATTTCTCAAAATAAATGGAAAAAAGCTGAAGAGAGTGTGTTGATTCTAAATCTTGTTAGAATCCAGGCTGATAGACTCAATCAGATGAAACAACACATCAGTGTTCTTCTTGGTATGATAAGAGACTGCAAATCCAAAGAAAATACTGGAGATCATCCTTCATGTATGACTCTTGAGGCAAGCCTTAAAAAGGATGTGTTGGAAGTTGAACATCACTTGAGTAAGCTCTCTATTCAAGGATGCTCTAAGCAGTCCAATATACCAATCTTTTCCGTGACAGCTGAAAAAGCTTCAGCACAAGAAGTAAAAGCATAGTCTCTTCCAACTAAGAAAGATGTGTTAATCTCCTCTGATCAAGGAAAATCCACATCACATGGAAGGAAGAAATCTTCTGACAAGAATGTTAAGACTAAACTACCTAATCACCCGTGTGATCAGAAAGTATGTCTGTTTTGTGAAACAAAAGGTTCTGGTAATCAAAATGGAAACTCCAAGTTGAATAAAAATTCTCTTGTTCAACTTCAACATACCTTAGACTTAATCCTCAAAGGTGTAACTGACATTCATATGTCGAAACCCATTGGTTTTCATACGTACCCTATGTATGTTACCAGGACAGTCAGTTCAATGAGTTCCTCAAATGCTCGAAAGCAAAACAGAAGTCTTAATAAGAATCGTTTGAGGAAAAATCAAGTTGTGTTCTCTAAAAACGTTTCCTTTGATTTAAAAGATATTCCAGGAGAAAGAAAAAAAAATTGATGTTGTGAGAAATAACCTGATAAAGATAATTCAAGGGTATAAAGAGATTGTCAACAGGTTGTCATCCTCTTCAAGTCAAGACTCTTCTGGTAAGAACTCAAACTATGTCTCTTATTTTGATGACAGTAAGTTTTATGATAATTTCTCAAATCAAAAGGGATAACTCTCAAAATTCAGGAGGAAAAAGATACTTGATCATGAACATAATTCCTTTAATGAGCTCAAAGCTCATACTTATGCTAATTAATCACAAGGGTTAGGAACTTGCTCATAAAAATCATGTTGGGCAAGATGTGTAAAATTCAGGTGTACTTTGGCAATTTGCGTTTTGTCTAGTTGAGCTATTCTCTTATCGTTTATAACTAAACTAGTGTTAGGAGACAATATTGCCTAAAAGTATTTGCAATATTTTTTTATTTCCATGCTTCAATTTATCTTGTATTTTTTCTTGTGGGGTGTTCTGTGATCGGATGTGTACACGGTTTACCATCTCGAGTTTACAGCCTGGAAACCCTAAAAATCTTCCTTTCTAAACAAAACGTTTAAATAGCCGACCTATTGAGTTACATAAGTCACGTACGCATACTATAGGTTATTATGGGTTATCAAGGATATCCTCTTCTTCATCTCTCTATGGTGGTTTTGCAAAGGGATTTCTTGAGAAAGGTTTTGGTTTCGAGTCAAAAGGAAGAAAGAAAAGAACTCTTGTGGAAGATGGATCACCTAATGCCTCATGCTACTGTACCTACTCACATCAAGATGTTGAGAATGAGGATATGGTATCTGCTGAAGTGGTTCATGAATTTCTGAAATACTTTGAGAAAGCGAAACTGCAACTTGTTGATACAATGAAGGATCTTGATGTGGTTAGAAGTGAGTTGAAAAAGGTTAATGCTGACCTTAGTCTCATGAAGTCACATGTTAAAGAACTTCTCAATAAGGATATCTTCTCCGAAGATGTAGTTGATAATATGGATCACGAACTCAAAAGTCTTGAAACCTGTGAAACTGTCGAACGTGAACTTTAGCTTGTGATAGGTTTCTAGAAGATATATTTGAGTTGAGTTTGCCTAGTAAATATTCTATTTTTCTTGTTTTTTTTAGAAGAATAACCAGTGTTTGGAATAGCCATTATTATGATTACACATAGCTATGTCCAAAGTATTCATCTTCTTATTTTTAGATTTATTGGTTTAAATTCTAAATTTGATTGGAAGATGATTTTTGCAGTATTAATCTTTATGATTTTATATATTGCAATATTTTTATGGGATATGTATGTTTACGTCCGTGAACTTAATTGTCCCATATTTTGTCAAAAGTAGAGTCGTTCGTGTATTGATATGCAAGTATTGATAAAAGAATGAATAGACTTTTGACAAACACAAAAGTTAAGCCTATATTGTCAAGTTTTGATGGAAGATGGGTTAAAATCTTTTGTGATTTAAGGATTATGTCTATTATATTTCATTGTGCAAATGGTGATGGAAAATAGGATGAATCCTTGCTTATTCCACGGTATAAGGTCGATCTCAGATTCACAATTTTTTGTAAATATTGTGTTGTTCCATGAAGTGTCTTATGTTGAGCACTAAAATTACAAAAGTTGATTACTTTTATGATTAGCTTAGTTGTTGGTACGTAAGGTACTTTATGTTGAACATGTCAAACTAAATTAATCATCTTGTGTGGGTATTTAGTTAGCACTCCATAAGTTTTCTTATGTTTGAGCATTTCTTTGATTGGGTTGGTTATTCATGATTAACTTAGTCATTGCTCCATAGATTTTTCTTAAGTCGAGTGTGACCAATTAAATTGATTACTTTTGTAATTATATTGGTTGAGTATGGAAATTAGATTATTTGCGAGTTTTCTTGTGATTAATCTAATTGATTTCTTAAGTCTCCATAAATTTACTTGTGTTGAGCATATTTAGTCAAATTAATCATGGTTCGCTTAAGGTTAATTTGATTGAATATTTCTTTTTGGATTCCAAATTCATACTTGTATGATATTTGTTGAGTCCAAAGAAATCCTTCTTTTCTTTTGAAATTAAGGTCGCTCTTGTTGTTCTTTCGGGAATGACATTTTATGGGGGAGAGTTCTTTTGAACTTGCGCTTAATTGTCATATCTTTGTGGGGAGTGCGGCTGTGGAATATTATAGGGGTTATCTTGTATCTTTATAAACTCCTTGATGAATGTATTTAGCTTCGGATTTATGATTGCATCTAAACAAGATGATATACATTTACCTTTGGTCATAAACTGTCTCTTACGAAAATTTCATTAGGATCCCGTTCTTGTACCTTTTCCAATATTATTGACAAAAAGGGGGAGAATTAATATGTAGTTCACACTACAAATACATATGGTTTTCGGATCATTATGTAAGGGGAGTGGTTTCCATGTGATATGGAGTATTGACTAAGGGGGAGTGATTTATCACCATAGTATTGTTGTTAAAGTTGTGATACAATTGGACTTTGACGATGTGTAATGATACTATGACATTGTATAACAATGATTGAGAACTCTTGTTTTATCGTTGTTATAGCTATGGATTTTCAACAACGATAATGCTAAACTTACAACCTTTGGGATCATTGGAGTACTTGGAAGTGACGAAGATTTCGAGTAATGTTGAAGATTATACAGGTGGAATAGGAGCTACAAAGTTTATTTATATATTTTTTGTATTCCATATGTATTAATAGTTTTGCCACTAAAATTGACAAAGGGGGGGATTGTTAGAGCACTGCTCGGTAACTCGCATGCGATGCTATCTCAAGCATGTTTGTCAATGTTGGTGATCAAAACTATAAAGTCTTGATTTCTAGTCTACTATAGCTTAGGTCTCTGACTAGGATAGAAAGTGTAGTTGAGCTCAAGAACTCCATGGATATCATCATACAAGACGAAGGACTACTCAAGTAACCAGTGGATCTTCATCGACTAAAAGGTATGTGGAGACTTGAACTTATCTATCACTCAACAATCTATCAACTTTATCTCCTATCTTGAGATAAAAGTCGTATTACTATATAGACTAAGATTATACCACATGAGGTATTTCGAGCTGAGTATATCTCGCTAATCTATTTCTCTAAATATGTGTTGGTAAAGCTTTCGCTTTAGCCAAGTTCATCTTTACCTAGTGACGAAAGTCATGTTATGTTTCAATCATTTTGGAAATCGCTCTGATGAAAAATAGTTTGTGAATAACAACTATATAACGCCCTCTGAGAATGTTTCAATGAGTGAAATGAGAGTTTAGATATTATAAAAATTGGAGGATATAAGCATTGTTGTGGAAATACATATATGTATAAGTCCTTATTGCCTGAACCAAAGTTTGCGAACTTTGTTGATCAAGTGAGATCGGAGCAGCACGTGAACTTCAGTCCGCGAACTGGCGTAGTTCTCGAACCCGAGAATTTTTGATGGAGTTCGTGAACTCCGTCCGGGAACTTAATTCCGCGAACCCAGTCCGCGAACTTGAGTAGGTTATGTCTAAAAACGATGTTTGTGAACTTATCTTAATAAACTAAGGAATGCTATTGCAAACCGTGGCTTTATAGTTCATGAATCGATTCGAGTGAATCGCATCGTTTTTGCTTCGATTGTGTCTTGTGTAGTACATGATATTTCCTTGCAATTGAAAAACTCTCTAACTAGTTCATTTGAGTCATTTGGACTAGTTATAGTGAAGAAGAATATGGTTTATATGAAAGTTATCATATGGCTAACCATTTGGTTAACTATTGTTGAACCAACTAATGTACAAGTTTGGTTACGGTTTTCACAAGCCTACAAACGTGCATTTCATGTGTGTGTAACAAGCTATGTTTTTGATCTAACGGTTGATAAATATTAGCTTGAATCTAATCAGGTTTTCATCTAACGGTGAATATTGAATACTTTGTTACTAAGCTAACATTGATTGCAAACCCTGATTTGAAGACTATATATGGGAGAAATCTAGCAACTGGGAAACCTGATCCCCACACATTCTGTGTAATATTAGTTTGCTAAGCTAGAGTCGATTCTCCTTTAACCTTTGGTTTTCTTCTTCTAAAACCAGGTTAACGACTTAAAGACTTCATTGGGATTGTGAAGCCAGACCGATACTACTTTTCTTGTAGTTATGTGATCTGATCCTGCTTTTTCAATCATACGAGTACAATTGTAATAATTAGCTTGAGATTTCTATCTCCGATAGGCAATATATAAAAGTAGTCGCAAACTCTTCGTCTCGTCGTTTGTGATTCCACAATATCTTTTTTCGCTGCGTCGATTAAGACTATTGTGAGGTGATTGTTAAAGCTGAGTTGTTTTTCGGGAATATAAGTATGGTTTTATCAATTGGTTCATGTTCACCTTGATTTATCAAAAGACGGAACAAAAACTTGTAGGTTTATTCGTGGGAGACGAATTTATCTATTACTGTAGACTTTTATGTGTGATACAAATTTGTTTATTAAAGTTTTCGACTTTGGGTCGTAGCAACTCTTGGTTGTGGGTGAGATCAGATAAGGGAATCAAGTGCGCAGTATCCTGCTAGGATCAGAGGCGAATAAGCATAACTGTACCTTGGATCAGTGTGAGATTGATTGGGGTTCAACTACAGTCCAGACCGAAGTTAGCTTGGAGTAGGCTAGTGTCTGTAACAGCTTAATAATGTGTATGTTTAATTTGGACTAGGTCCCGTGGTTTTTCTGCATTTGCGGTTTCCTCGCTAACAAAATTCTGGTGTCTGTGTTATTTCTTTTCCATATTATATTTTGTTATATAATTGAAATAATACAGGTTGTGCATTGTTCAATCAATTAGAATATCCGACCTCTTTGGTTGTTGATTTAAGTTGATTGACACTTGGATATTGGTCTTTGGTACCATCCAAGTTATCTCTTTTTGATAAAGACTCGCAGATTCTATTTGCTTGAGTATAGAACAAATTGAGAGATCGAGATAATAACTCCTTGAGATATTTTTATCTAGATTGAGTCTGACTGTCTAGTTGATTCTATAGAATGTAACTCGGAGTTTGTCCATACAAATTGCTAATCGAAATATTGGGCGTGGTTGTTAGACCCCCGCTTTTTCACATTTGAAGACATAATATACAAAATATTTCAATCGATTCTCTTGGGTTTGAAAGATGGTTCTCAACCTTCAAAATCAACACATTTATTCACCATTATCGTCATACCTTTGAGAAGATGTACTTTTGGTGATGAAGTGTTCAAGTATTGATGGTTGTAAATTAAACGAATCATACATAATATCGTGGTTTTGAGGTTTATGATTATTCTTCCTTAATAGGAAGAAAAAGTAAAAAAGAAAATAGTACTCTTTGGAACCTGCAGGAGTTTTTTACGGGGGTGTTTTTGTTCGACTCATAAAAAAATATTGAACAGGTTGTACAAGGTGAGTTGAGTACGAGTTTATCACTCCCTTGATCCAAAAACTCTCTCCCTATAACAAAAGTGCTCATTAAAGGGGGAAGATAATTTCATGTAGCAGAGGAGAAGAAGAAATTCACAAAGTGGATAATTTCGCTCAAAGACTTTTAACAGTCCATCGGTCCATGCGAAAACCACCCACGTATATGAAATTCATATGGGATAACTTGCCCATTTTCATCCCACTATGAGAAATCAAAAGAGAATATAAATGGGCAAATAAGGAAATTTATTGGCTTTCCCATTGCGGTTCAATAAGAGCAGCGTGCTTTTTCTTCTTCTTAATCCGCGTGATTTTATCCCAACTGCTGGCAGATTCGGTCCAACCGCACGTCTTAACCAAATTTGCTTGGGATACAACTTAATTTGCGAGATTTTCATTTGCCTGCCAACGGATATATCTGAATGGCTACAAAAGTTAATCATCCAACGACTCTAATTTTTTCACCTATAAATTTAGCTCATTTCACCCTTTCTGCACCTCTAGATCTCACCGAAAAATTATCAAAAAATGCCCTAAAAATTTGTGATCCTAGATACACTCTGTAAAAGGATTTAGCTACTTGTAAAGCTTGTGTTTTTCATACTCAAGAAAAGATCAATAGTAATCAAGTTGTGTCTTGAAAGATAGATAACAAGTTTAATCACTTGGCAGAATTCCAAGTGAATTATTTGGATTCGACCATATTGATCTTGGATATTGATTTTTGATATTGTTCAAGTACTCTACTCAACAATCAGGTTCACGGATCTTGTGTCTATATATATACTAATTGAATAGAGGTTGAGATATAAACTCTATATACATATTGTCAAGGATCATTCAGCTGGTCTACTTGCTATTGTATTAAATATTGTTTATACAGGTTGCCAAATGAAAAATTTGGGCGTATTTGGTATACCTTGTGTTTTTCAATCGGTGTCAGAGAAGGCAAACGATGTTGACCTAATAAGTATGTGGTTGAAGCGAACTATATTATGGACAAGATTGCAATCTCTATTAACGTACCACCATCTTTCGATGAAACAAATTACTTATGGTGGAAAACTATTATGTGTTCCTTCTTACAAGCTCGTGATTTTCGGACATGGGTTCTTGTTGGAAGAGGATATAATGCTCCACTAGTTGGAAAAGGAGCCGATGATGTTCCTAAATCCATAAAAACATATGACAATAAATAAATAAAAGATGTTAAATGCAACTCTAATGGATTGAACGCCATTATTCACACCATAATTCAAGATCTTCGACATCATGTGTCTATGTGCACTATATAAAAAGATGTTTGGGATATCTTAGAAACCATATTTAAAGGGAATTCCGCGGAGAAAGAAGTAGGGCTTCAAAACCTAACTTCTGACTAGGCAAACCTTCGTCTGATGAAGATTCATTTGAGGAATTTAATCACAAATTGTCAAAAATAATGAATGCTTGTTATTCATTAGGAAAGACGACTCCTAAACGGTATATTGTGATGAAAATTCTGAGATCTTTGCCAACTCAATAAGAGTCTAAGAAACATGCCATTATGGAAGAAAATAATCTTACTACACTTTCCAGAAGCACGTTTGTTGGAAAGTTAAATATCTTTGATCATGATTAGCAAACTAAAGCTGATAAAGCTATTGCGTTAAAAACACTGACACACTTGCTAAAAGTGAAAATGTTGGTATCTCTGAGAAAGAGCTTGTTAACGAACTTTCAGATGAAGATCTTGAAATTCGGTTTCTCTTATTACAAGACAGTTTAGAGATCTTATCAAAAAAATATGAATAAACGGTTCTCAAGAGAAGCTTCACCTTCATCAGCTAAACCTCGTGATCGTATTACCCCTAAAAAGGATGATGATGAGAGTGGTGATGAGGATATGCCACCGTGGTTCATGTGTAGAGGTTTTGGTCATTTTGCTAATGAGTGTCCAAACCGACATAAATATACTAACAACAAGGGTCTTGTTGCAAGCCTGCAACTCTTGATGGAACTTCTGATCATTATGGTTCAAAAGAAGAAGAAGCTCAATCTTGGCACTCCTGGTTAAAACAGTTAATCTTGATGAGAGTAGTGATACATATATCAATCTTGACAAGCTGTTTGAAGATCCCTCATCCATAACTTTTGAGGACTTAATGGATTTTTGTTCTTTGGGTAAACTCATTATTGATCCTCTAGAAACATCTCTGAAGTGGTTTTCAGCTAAAACTAGGAGTGTTCTTGATTCTCGTCCCAATCGTTTATGTCCTTACTGTACTACTGCGGGTCATGAACTTCAACAATGCTTCAAGTACAAGCAGAAAATGAGGCACATTAATAGACTGCAATGGAGAGCGGGTCACCTGACAAATGTACTTAAACTCTTCCAAAATCCGAACCCAGCTAAGGTATGTAACTTTATTTCTCCTTCTTCTCCCAAGAGTAGTATTGTCTCTAAGAAGAAAAAAAAAAGGTCAAGGTCTAAACGATCGAAAAAAAATGGAAATTGACAAACCGGTACATGAACCAAGTGGTGAGATCACTGATGCTTACCCCAACACAAACTAATTGTGTTGAAAAAAGGTGTTGTCTTGTGTCATATTCCCTGAAAAAAGACAAGAACTTTGCACCTCCAAAGGGCTTTGGGATAAACTCTCTTGTTTGTGTATTGAATCTTATTACTTGAATTTCCATCATTTTATCAGAGACTCAAGATTCTAGTACCTTTGATAATTCATGTTGTTAAAACGAGAATAACATTGATTCATGTTGATCCTGCTCCATTTAGTTTGGTCCAGTTTCCTAGTTTGTGACTTGGTTGTCATACTTTGAAATTTATTTTCACTTCCGCAAGGAAAAATAAAAAAATATCTTGAATATTCAAAGTGTCTTATATCTTGAAACTATTAATGACGCCAACTTATGAGAAAATGGGGGTACAACAACAACACCCAATATTTTGTTTAGGCAATCTGTATGGACAAACTCCAATATAATTCCAAGAGAATCAACTAGACAGTCAGACTCAATTAATGGAAATATATCAAAGATTTGTATCTTTGTTTCACAATATAATCACCAAATCAAACAGATAGAAATCAGCGAGCCTAATTATTATGTGAAACAACTTGAACGGTACCAAAGACCAATGTTCAAGTGTCAATCAATTTATATCAACAATCAAAGTTTGGATTATCTAATTGACTGAACTACGTACAACCTGTGATATTTCAATTATATAAACAAATATAATGCGGAAAAGAAATAACACAGACACTAGAAATTTTGTTAACGAAGAAACCGCAAATGCAGAAAAACCCCGGGACTAGTCCAGATTTGAACACCACACTGTATTAAGCCGCTAAATACACTAGCCTACTCCAAGTTAACTTCAGACTGGAATATAGTTTAACCCTAACCAATCTCACACTGATCAAGGTACAGTCGCATTCCTTACACCCCCTGAATCCCAGCAGGACTCTATGCACTTGAATCCCTTAGCTGATCTCACCCACAACTAAGAGTTGCTATGACCCAAAGTCGAAGACTTGATAAACCAATCTGTCTCACACATAAAAGTTTATTGAATATATAAATTTATCTCCCACAAAAATACCTAAGAGTTTTTTTCCATCTTTTGATAAATAAAGGTGAACATGAATCAATTGACGCCGGACTTATATTCCCGAAGAACAACCTAGTAATATCAATCACCTCACAATAATCTTAATCGTATGGTAGGAAAACAAGATATAGTGGAATCACTAACGATGAGACGAAGATGTTTGTGACTACTTTTTATCTTGCCTATCGGAGAATAAATCTCAAGCAAATCTTAGAGAGGATAGTACTCAATACGATCGAAAACAGTAAGATCGGAACACGTAACTACAGAGAAATAGTTAGGTCTGGCTTCACAATCCCTAAGAAGTCTTTAAGTTGTTAACTTATAATGGTTTTAGGAAAAGCCTAGGTTAAAGGAGAATCAACTCTAGTCGCAACTAGTATCACACATGAGACGTGGGGATTAGGTTTCCCAGTTGCTAGAGTTCTCCTTTATATAGTCTTCAAATCAGGGTTTAAAATCATTGTTACCTTGGTAACAAAGCATTCAATATTCATCGTTATATGAAAACCTGATTAAACTCATGCTAATATCTTTCGACCGCTATATCAAACTTAGCTTGTTACACACAAATAAAAAGTGACTTCATTTAGATATGGGTAACTGTACCTAAACGTGTACACCTTGTTGGCTCAACGATATTTAACCGAAGTTATCCATATGAACACTTTCATATCAACCTTATTCATCTTAACCATGACCAGTTCAAATGACTCAAATGAAACTAGTTCTAAAGTTGTTCAATTGTTTATATTCTCATGGAAGTATACAAGACACAATTGAAGCAAAATCGATTTTGATTCACTCGAATCAATTCATGAACATTATAGCCATTGTTTGCAAACGATTGCATTCCTTAATATATAAATGTATTAGTTCATGAACAAACCTATTTTCGAACATAACCTACTCAAGTATGCAAACGAGTACGCATACCTAAGTAGCCGAACTAAGCTTGGGTTCGCCAGTATGCGAATGGTTATGCATACCTTACAAACTCAGTTAAATCCCAGAACTTTGATCTTACGCCAGTACGCCTAAGGGTATGCATACTAAGTTCCCGGACTTATATTAAACCAACCAGTACGCATACGGGTATGCATACTATGGTTCCCGGACTTGGAATAACTTGCAACAGTACAAGTACGCATATTGTGTTATATCCAATCATGGTTGATAATTCTAAACTCCCATTTCAATCATTGAAACATTCTTAGAAGACGAAAATATCTGTCTCACACAAACTATTAGCTTCAAAGCAATTTTCAAGTGATCGAATGATCAATACGAAACATTCCGAGTCTACATCAAATGAATGTCTCACACAAATCATGTAAGATGTTACTAGGCGATTTTCACATGATAATCTTTGACTTTAATCAAGAATATAAGTTGAACTTGGTTAAAGTGAAATATGTCCAACACATATTTCGAGAAATATGTAAGCGAGTTAAACTCAACTCGAAATATCAAATGTGTATAATCGAAGTCTATATAGCTATACGACGTTTTTCTCAAATAGGAGATATAGTAGATAGACTTTTGAGTGATAGATGAGTTCAAGTCTCCACATACCTTTAGTTGATGAAATTCCACAAGCTCTCCTTAGTTCGTCTTTAATCGATGAACGCCGTGAAGTCTAATGATCAACTATACTTTATATCCTAATCCGAGACTTGCTATAAGTAGACTATAAATCAAGCTTTATAGTTTTGGCAACTAAACTTGACAACAAGCTTGAGATAGCAACGCTTGCGAGTTCAACCGAGCAGTGATCTAACAATCTCCCCCTCTGTCAATTTTAGTGACAAAACTATCAATACACATATGGATTACAGAATAAATAAACTTTGTAGCTTCTCATCCGAATGCTTGAGTTCCTTGGTTCTTCAATATTACTCAAAATCTTAGTCACTTCCAAGTACTCCAGTGATCATGAACGTGTTCAACTCAGCATCATAGTTGTTGAAGGTCCGTAGCTATAACAATGAGAAAAACAATAGATCTCAATCATTGTTATACAGTGTCATAGTATTATTACACAACATCAAAGTACAATTGTATCATAACTTTGACAACAATACTATGGTGATATTTATCACTCCCCCTTAGTCAATACTTCATTTTACATGAAAACCACTCCCCCTTACATAATGATCTATAAACCATATGTATTTTTAGTGCGAACTACACATTAATTCCCCCCCTTTTTGTCAATATAAATTGGCAAAGGTACAAAAACTGGTGAGATCATAATGAAATTCTCATAGAGATACTTCATGACTAAAAGAAAACATATCAACTTTGTTTCGATGATTTCACATAGTCGAAACTTAGAGTGTTCATCAAGGAGTTTATAAAAATACAAGATAACTCCTACAATATTTCACAGCTGCACTTCCCACAAAGATTTGGCAATTAAGCACTAGTTCAATTAAGAACTCTCCCCCATAAAATGTCATTCCCCAAAGAACAACAAGAGCGACCTTACTTTTACAAGAAAAGAAGGATTTCTTTGGACATTAACAAATTACATAAGACATGAATTTGTATCCAGAAAACTCAATTAAATTAACCACAAGGCAACCCATGATTAATTTAATCGGAAATGATCAACATAAGAAAACTTACGGAGCCGCACAGTACTTTCACATAGAAGTGGATCAGGGAAAGATCAATACTGCGGAATATTCAAAGATTCATTCTATTTTTCATCAATATTTGCATAAAGAGTTATAATAGACTTAAACCTTGGAATCAAAATTTCATCATATCTTCTATCAATATTTTCATAGTGACATAATAGGCTTAAATTTTGACATATATGGGATAATCATAGTTCACGGACGCAAACACACATATCCCATAACAATATTTGCAATATATAAAATCAATAAAGATTAATACTGCAAAATCATCTTTGAAATAAACTTTAGAATTTAAATATCTAAAAACGTTGCAAGATGAAAATCGTTGGCAATAGCTATGTATACTCACAATAATTTTTATTCCAAACCCTAGTTATCCTTCTTAAAACACAAGAATAAATTCTAATAAGAAGTTTCCTAGACAAAATAAAACAACTCTAAAAACAAAAACCGATCACAAGCTAAATCAAAGTTCACGTTCGGAAATATCACGAGTTTCAATGCCTTTGAGCTTGTGATTAACAACATCAATTGCTTCTACGGAGAAGATGTCCTCATTGAGAAGATCTTTCACATGTGTTTTCATGAGAACAAGGTCAGAGTTAACCTTTTTTAGCTCAGTTTTTAACACATCGAGACTTTTTATAGTATCAACGAGCTGCAGTTTTGTCTTCTTAAAGTAATTGAGAAAATCATGAACCACTTCAGCAGAGACCATCTCAGCTTTTTCAACATCTTGATGAGTATATTCATAATAGCATGATACATTAAGATTGAGTTTGTCCGTATCTACAATGGTTCTTCTCTTCTTCCCATCAAAACCGAAATATATAACAGAGATAACTCAATCTCAAAAGAAAAGTATATAAACGTCAACAAAATCTTCTTGCAAATCCCAAGAACAAGGAGGATGAGACATTTTTTATAAGAGAAACCCTTGAGAGAGATAACTCAATCTCAAAAGAAAAGTATATAAACGGTTTTAGGGTTACTATAGTTGGTTCGTGAAAAGTAAAATGGGTACCCGTCTTTGAGAAGTGAAACAATATAGCGATTTGCTCTTGTGTTCAACACATTTTGACCTATAAACACAAAAACTATTGAAAATGGCAAACCGAAAAGGAAAAAAACATTTGTGTGCTGCAATGGTGTTGGTGGTCATGGACAGCTGCAGTTTGGTTGTGCTGATGAACAAGAGAGTATGAGATGGTGGAGTTCTGAGTTGCTTGAATTTTTCATAAACGGGAGAATGGCTCAGGTGTCGCAACTGAGGTAGCTGGAGGTATTGTGTTTTGGATTAGTGGACTGCAATTGGCAGTTGAACTGCTGCAGAGATGCAGGTTATGAAGTTGGCTTAGATGTATGTGTGGTCTATTGAGATAATGGTTGTGATGCATTTTGCAGGTGGTGGATTGATTTAGTGGTAGCTGGCAGCTATGGAGGTAGTACTGGTACTGAGTTGCTATGGATAATGGTTGATTGTCATGGGTATGATGGATTGCAGTTGCAGGGTCTGATGTTGTTGATGCTATATTGAAGCCAAGAATGAACAGGTCATGGGCTTGAGACAAAAATAAAATGGCCAGGCAAGGTCAAGTAGTTGCAGGTGGTGACTGTGGAGTTACAGTTGAATCTGTTTTGGGTTGCTGGTGTTGAGAAGGGGATGGTCAGATTACAAGAGATGTGTGGGTTCATTATGAGCTTAAATGGAATTGCAACTACTAATGGGTGTTACTGGGAGATGGCTGTGATGAAGCAATGCAGTGACATGTTTGAGCAAGAGCTGATGTTGGTGATGCAGCAAATGGTGGAGGTGCGAGTAGTGGTGCTACAATAAGGTGGGGGTTCTGATGCTAGATGGGATGATATGCAAGCAGGTTTTGCCAATTGCAATGGGTTCATGATAGAACTGCAGTTCAGGTGATATGAATGTGGAATGATGGCAAAGGAGTTGGTGTTGCTGTGTTATGAAAACTGGGTAACTGTTGGTCATAGTCAGGCACGAAGCTGCAATGGAACTGACATTGTGTTGGTGCTTGGCTCGACAGAGAAGGGAATGAGAAGAATTGAAGTGCAGCAGCAGTTGAAGAATGTGGTTGAAGCTGTAGCAAGTGGTGGAGTTTGCAAGTTAGAAGCTGTGAAGACATGAATTGATGTATTGATCCTAGGAGCAGCTGCATTTGCAAACAACTATAGTAGTAGAAGCAGAATGGTGAAATTGCAGGAATAGCAGGTGTTGGGAGTGGCAGTCACGGCCATCTTGGCCGTGAACAGTATTTGGCTTATGCAGGATTTCAAAATCAAACCAACTCGGTCCACTCAGATCTGACTCGGTTCTCGACTCAGCTTCTGACTCGGTGTTTGACCCGAGTTGAATCGGTTGACCCGAGTTGGATCGTTTGACCGGTGACCGGGCAGACTTTGCCGGTCACCTTAGATACTTTCCGGCGCCGGATTCCGGCCAAAAACACAGTTTTTCGGCGAACAATTTTTGGGTCATATTTTCACATGAGTTTTTCACACACATGAGTTTAATGGACTTCTTGGTATTGGACCGTGGGCTTTGAAGACCTAATTTGGAAAGTTGGAAAGCTATAAAAGGAAGAGTTTCTATTCTTTTGAGAGATATATTTCTACTAGAGTTTTGGAGGAGAGCGATTTTACTAGGGTTTGATTTCGTTTATTTTTCATGTTCTTCATTTTATTTTTGATAATAATTATGTTGAATCCAAGAACTATGAGTAGCTAAAATTCATATTATTGGTTATGGGATAAAGTGGATTTCACAAATGATATTTGATTCAATGATGTAGTTTTGTCTCAATACTTTATTGTTTATGATTCATGGTTTATTTTGTTTTATGATTTGATTGTTTATTTGGTTGAGTCCGGAATCAATCCGATTTGCTTTCATTTCTAGAGCTATATTAGGGTTTTCAATACGAAAACGTTGTTTATCCCTGATTCTAAGTAGCATAAATGTGGGTAGTGCTTGTAGTATATATCATACTAGTCACATATGAATCATAACTTGGGTTAAATCGAATTAGTGCTTTTACACATTTTGGTTGCCTTGATTAGTCTTATTCCATAGAACTCATTGCTTTTAGGGAGTTAAATCTAATTGTGCTTTTACATTTTAGGTTGCTTTCTAGGAAGAATTCACATATGCATCTTTTAATGTGGTTGTGATGAAATCATGGAATTAGCGGGATACTCTTGCGATCAAGGTATCCTAGGACTTTTAGTAAATGAGAGATTAAAATTTCAATTCTAGTCATTGTTGATAATTTGAGTTTGTGAATGAAACTATCCCGTGACCAATACTTTCTCCTTATTGATTATTTTTATTATTAATTTGCTTTCAATTCATTTTTATTGCTTTGATAAATCAAACCCCCCCCTGGTTACCAAGAAACTGAAATTTTTATAACAACAAAAGCCTCTCTGTGGATACGAACTCTTTCTTATCGCATACTATTTTTATTTTAGGAAGTAAGAAAGTGAAATTATATTTGACCGGCTGACAACCGACCAAATTTTGGCACCGTTGCCGGGGAGGCATACGGCTTGTTATTAAGTTTTTAGTTTATTTTTATCATTTTTCTGCTTGCATATTTGCTTTCCATTTCTTGTCTTGTTTGCGAGAATTGTTTTTCAGGTACTAATCCCTGGCTTCTAAAGATTGGAATTATCCAAGGTGCGGGATAGCTACTCGAAGAGGCACAATAATCCAACCAAGTCAAGACACAACGGAAGAACAAGTCTTGGAAGTAGAACACGAATCTCTTCATCAAGAAGTGGAAGAAGAGTTACAACTAGAAGAAGAACTAAAGGTTCCATTTGTAGAAGAACCATTAGTTGAAGAAGAATAAGCAATGGAAGACGCAAATCGTATACTCAAGGATTTGGATTCTCATAGGCTTGATGCACAACGATGGTGTATTCAAACCAACTCAACCTTCGAGATCAAGCCGGGGTTGCTTAGAGAGTTGCCAAAGTTTCATGGCATGGCGAATGAAGACCCAAACAAGCATCTTATGGAGTTCTATACCATTGTCAAGGCTATGCTTCCAGCGGATACTGAAGCCGATGGTGCAATGATGAAAGTTTTTCCATTTTCTATGGTGGACAGCGCTAAAGATTGGTTGTATTGTTTACCTGCCGGAAGTGTCACTACATGGAACGGGTTGAAGAAACTCTTTTTAGAGAGGTATTTTCCCACGTCAAAGGCCACTCAAATTCGCAAAGAGATTTGTGGAATAAAGCAACATGCGGGAGAGTCTTTGTATGAATGTTGGGAGCGATACAAGAGATTGGTGGCAAGCTGTCCTTACCATCAATTCAGCGATGCTATGATAATCCAGTACTTCTACGAAGGTCTTCAATCAAGTGATAAATATCTTCTATATGCAGCGGGTGGTGGTGCACTAGTGAAAAAGACGGTGGCCCAAGCTACCGATTTGATTGAAAGCATGGCGGCAAACTCGCAACAATTATACACAAGAGGTGAACCAATGGTTAGGGGAGTGCATGAAGTTAGTGATTCATCATCATCACACCGTGATCAAAGGATGTACAATATGAAGCACATGATGCAAAAGATGGCTGCGGTTATATTACCTTCGTATGGTGAAGAGTTGGAGCAAGCTAATGCGGTTTTTCCAAACCCACAAAGAAGGTATGATCCCTATTCCAACACCTACAATCCGGGATGGAGAGATCATCCAAATTTCAGCTATGCCAACAAGCAAGGTGCGGTTCAACAACCTACCTTCAACCGTCCGAGTGGATTTCAACCGCAACAACAATAATTTCAACCTCAACAACAATAATTTCAACCTCAACAACAACAATTTCAACAACAACAACAGCAATTTCAGCAACCACAACAACCGGTTCAAAACCAAGGTTCCGATATCGATGCAAAGTTACAAACAATGATGCAAGGTATTTCTACCATATTCAAGGAAAGCCAACAAGAAACCAAGAGTGCGATTAAGGATTTGCAGACTCAAGTGGGCACCATGGAGATTGATATCAACAAGTTGAAAGCACAAAATATTGGAAGACTCCCGTCTCAACCCATTAACCCAAAAGAGGGTGTCAATGATATTACGTTGAGAAGTGGTACACAACTTGAGCAACCCAAAGTTGCTGATTTGGGTGAAGAGGAAGCTCCAAAGGAGCCGGTTTTGGAGGAAAAGAGGGATGAAATTCCTCAAACACCAGAGGTACCTATTCCTAACTCTAAAACTCCTATTCCTACTTATGTTCCTCCTATACCTTTTCCTCGCAGATTTGCAAGTTCTAAGAAGGCGGAATTAGAAAAGGAGATTTTAGATGTTCTTAAGAAGATTCATGTGAACATACCACTCATTGATGCTATCAAGCAAGTTCCCAAGTATGCAAAAGTATTGGAGGACTTGTGTACCAACAAGCAAAGGCTTAAAGGCAATGAAGTGCTAAGTGTGTGGGAGAATGCTTCGGCAATCTTACAACACAAACTCCCACTGAAATGCAAGGATCCCGGTAGCTTTGACATTCCTGTCACAATTGGTAACACCACTTTTAACAAAGCAATGTTAGACTTAGGTGCATCTGTTAATGTTATGCCGGCATCCATGTATAATTCACTTAATCTAGGTCCTTTGAAAAAGGCTGAAATTGTGTTGCAATTAGCCGATCGCTCTAATGTTTACCCAATGGGTATTGTTGAGGATGTTCTTGTGCAGGTTAATCAACTTGTATTTCCAACTGACTTTTGTGTGTTAGAGATGGATGAAGGTTCACCGGACTCGTCTCTTCCATTGCTACTTGGGCGTCCCTTCATGAAAACGGCTAAGACGATCATTGATGTAGATAAGGGAACGTTGAATATGGAGTTTGACGTAGAAATAATACGTTTCAACATTTTCGAGACGATGAGATATCCTAGTGATGTCCACTCTTGTTTCTCCGTTGATGTTATGGATGCATTGGCACAAAGAGTGTTTGAATTGAATGGTGATGATGCTTTGGAAACTGTTTTAACTACATCCATGGATGACGGTGTAGAGTGTGGTAACGAAGTCAAGGAATCCCTTGGTGATCTTAAATCACTACAAGGATGTCCGGAAACTCATAATATCTCTTTTATTTCTTTACCATGCAGCGATGAAAAGATTTTACCTTCTATTGTTAAATCTCCAAAGTTGGAATTGAAACCTCTTCCAAGTCACTTAAAGTACTTGTACTTGGGTGACAATGAAGAGTTACCTGTGATTGTTTCTAACGAGCTTAGTGAATTACAGGAGCAAAAACTTCTAAGGGTGCTAAGAAAGCACAAGACGTCCATTGGATAGACAATCGCTGATATCAAGGGTATAAGCCCTGCTGTTTGTATGCATAAGATTCGTTTGGAGGACGATGCAAAGCCTACAAGGGAATCGCAACGTCGTTTGAACCCTCCCATGATGGAAGTTGTGAAAAAGGAGATACTCAAGCTTTTGGAAGTGGGTGTTATCTACCCCATATCCGATAGCAAGTGGGTGAGCCCGGTACAAGTTGTACCAAAGAAATCATGCGTAACGGTGGTAGAGAATGATGAGAACGAAATTGTCCCAACTCGTGTGCAAACCGGTTGGAGGGTTTGTATTGATTATAGAAAGTTGAATGCCACTACTAGGAAGGATCATTTTCTTTTACCTTTTATTGATCAAATGCTTGAACGTTTAGCTGGACATGCTTATTATTGTTTCATTGATGGTTATTCATGTTACAATCAGATTGTGATAACACCGGAGGATCAAGAGAAAACCACTTTCACTTGTACTTTCGGCACTTTTGCTTATAGTAGGATGCCTTTTGGCTTATGCAATGCTCCAACTACCTTTCAAAGGTGTATGGCAAGTATCTTTTCCGAGTATGTCGAAAACATCATTGAAGTGTTTATGGATGACTTTAGTGTTTTTAGTGATTCATTTGACCTTTGTTTGAACAACTTGTCATTGATCCTTAAACGATGTGTTGAAACAAACCTTGTGCTAAATTGGGAGAAGTGCCATTTCATGGTAACTCATGGCATAGTTTTAGGCCATATTATATATTCTAAAGGCTTGGAAGTTGATAAATCTAAGATAGACCTTATTCGTGCTCTAACCCCTCCCACTACGGTGAGGGAGATACGTTCTTTTCTTGGTCATGCAGGTTTCTATCGTAGATTTATCAAGGATTTTTCCAAGATAGCATCACCACTTTGCAACTTATTGCAAAAAGATGTGGTTTTTAACTTTGATGAAAAGTGTATGGCGGCATTCAATCGTTTGAAAGAACTTTTGATTTCACCCCCTATCATTAAACCACCAGATTGGAGCAAGCCTTTTGAGCTAATGTGTGATGCTAGTGACTACGCGGTTGGTGCGGTGCTTGGGCAGCATGTGGGGAAGATACCTCATGCTATTAATTATGCCTCTAGAACGTTAAATGAAGCCCAACAAAACTACACAACCACTGAAAAAGAGTTTTTAGCTATTGTGTTTGCATTGGAGAAATTTCGCTCTTATTTAATTGGTACAAAAGTTGTTGTCTTTTCTGACCATGCATCTCTTACGTACTTGCTAATGAAGAAAGAAGCGAAACCGAGGCTCATACGATGGATTCTACTCTTGCAAGAGTTTGATATTGAAATCAAAGATAAGAAAGGAATTTAGAACACCGTTGCGGATCAATTGAGACGTCTTGATGTAGACAAGGAAGCTATCCCATTGCGTGAAAGTTTCCCGGATGAGAAACTATTCTCAATTGCCTTTGGTGAACCATGGTATGCGGATATTTTGAATTACATGGTAACTAAACAAATCCCAAGGACCTTGTCTCGTGCTGAGAGGGACAAACTTAAGAGGATAGGAAACCAATACATATGGGATGATCCATACTTATGGAAACATGGCAGCGACCAAGTAATAAGAAGGTGCGTTCCCGAATCCGAGTTTAATTCTATCTTGTCATTTTGTCACTCTTATGCTTGCGGAGGACATTTTGGAAGTAAGAGGACCGCTCACAAGGTACTTGAAAGCGGTTTCTATTGGCCAACCTTGCTTAAGGATGCACATATATTTTTCACAACTTGTGATAGGTGCCAAATAACAGGCAATCTAGGTGCCCGAAATCAAATGCCACAAACTTTTATTCAATTTATTGAAGTTTTTGATGTATGGGGTATTGATTTTATGGGTCCTTTTGTCAACTCGCATGGGAATTATTACATCTTACTTGCTGTTGATTATGTCTCTAAATGGGTGGAAGCTAAGGCCACCCCAAATAATGATTCCAAGATTGTTTCAGATTTTGTGCAAGCTAACATTTTTGCAAGGTTTGGAATTCCAAGAGCCATAATTAGCGATGGGGGTTCTCACTTCAAAAACAGGATTTTGCAAAGCTTGTTGAAGAAGTACAATGTGTCACACAAGATTGCAACTCCTTATCATCCTCAAACAAATGGACAAGCCGAGGTTTCCAACCGGGAGGTGAAATCCATTCTAGAGAAGATGGTGAATCCAACAAGGAAAGATTGGAGCATGCGTCTAAATGATGCTTTGTGGGCTTATAGAACCGCATACAAGACACCTATTGGGATGTCTCCCTTTAGGCTTGTGTATGGGAAACCTTGTCATTTACCCGTAGAGATTGAACATAAAGCGTTTTGGGCGATTAAGCAATGCAATATGGAGATGGATGGGGCTGGAAAGCAAAAGAAGTTACAACTCCAAGAGCTAGAGGAGCTTCACAATGATGCATTTGAAATCTCTCGCATTTACAAGGAGAAAACGAAGGCCTTTCATGATACTATGATTTCTAGAAAACAATTTTGTGTTGGGCAGAAAATGCTTTTGTTTAATTCTCGCTTTCATTTATTTCCGGGTAAACTAAGGTCACGTTGGATCGGACCTTTCATTGTTACTAATGTGTTTTCTCATGGTGCAGTAGAAATTCGTAGCATAGCTACATGCAAGGAACTTAAAGTTAATAGGCACCGGTTGAAACCATATTATGAGAATTTCACTTCCGAAGTGGTGGAAGGAGCTAATTTTGTGGATGCACTCCCTCTGGAGGAGTCGTATAAAGTAAGGAGATAGTCGGGCTGACGACTTTAAACCAAGCGCTAAATGGGAGGCAACCCATAGATGAGTATCTCTTGTCTTATTTTCATTTTCTTGTCTTGTTTTTAGTTTTTTTAGTTTTTTTTTCTTATCTTGTATTTTTTTTTCTGATTTCTTGTCATTTTTTTTTATGCATAATTTCCCACCTTGACTTATTTTGGATGACTCAATTTACATTGAGGACAATGTAAAGTTTAAGTGTGGGGGAGTGGTTAAGCATTTGCATTGTAAATTTTTTCAAAATTTTCAACTTTCGTGTAAATTAGTGCATGAAAAACTCCAACTTGTAGTTAGTTTAGAGTCACATAGTATCCATGTCGCTAAGATTACATCGAGATTCTCATAAGAGTGACTGAACTTAGAGATGACAGAGAACATGATCGGGTTTCTTACTTGTATGAGAGTTAAAGTTGGATTTAACCATGCCAGTGGCAAATATGGTGCAGACTGAATTCGGTAGTAGAGTAGTGGTCCCCTATAGTGGATACTACCCATGTTACATCATGAGAGGCACCGACCTTCACTTCTTTGTACCTGTCTAAATATGTTCTTTTAGAGTGTGTGTCACCGTACGTAAACTCCAGGTATAATGGTGAGCTACCCAACCTCCCACCAATAGAAGCACCATTTTGATCTCTTGAGTGCTATTTTATCAATCATGAATGGTGACATCGAATTGATAACTTACATACCACTTGTAATCTTGTTCGCAGTTAGCACCATCCACTTTATCTCTCTACACCAACAGGTCCATAGAAACATCATCATCATCAACAAGGGAAGCATCACAAGTTCGAAGGAAAGTTGAAGACGTTCTAGGTTTACAAGCAACAGTACAAAAATGAGCAGGTTTCAGATTCAAGTATATCAACAAGACAAGGAGCAGAATTTTTATAAGTTGAAGACTATTATACAAGAGTGAAGATTATCAAGATGAGAATTCAAGAAGTTTATGATATCGAGATATACAAGTTGTGAAGAATCAAGCGGTAAAGTACTCACACCATGGCATTTGTACTTGCATTTTTATTTTTATTTGTATTATATTCTCTTGTCTAAAAAAAAAAATATAAAACAGAAGAAAAAAATAATATTCATTGCATCATATTTTGGTTTTATATTCATTCAATAATCCAACGGAAGAAGAAATATCTACAATGAAGTTTCAAGCAACAAGTAATAAGAGGAAAGAAGCACATTGTCAAGATTCTACGAAGTTCAATAGTTATCATCAAGAGTTGAAGACCGAAGACGAAGACACGGATTGAAGACCGAAGACGTTTCTATGGATGCTGTGAGAGTGGTGCTAACTGCACGCCGAACGGATAATAAGGTAAGTAAGCATATTCCCACCTTCGTTAAGTGGTTGATTTCCTTTCTTAGAGATCGTCAGAAAAATGGTTTTCCAAAATGAATAAAAGATGTGGGTTTTCAAAACATTTCGGAGGGTTTGCCTTCCTACTATTCAACGTGTCGCAGGATTCTCTCTTCATTCCTACCTGGACACATGTGTGACCCATAAAGATTTGTTTATTATTGAGAGCAATTTCATAAAATCCTTTCTTGTGAGGCAGAGTCGAGACTTTTGATCACTCCGAACCCGAATTTCTTTCGATAAGGGATGGAAAACACTTTATGAAATTGTGTTCATTTATGTGTCTAACTTCTTATGGATAGTGTGCAGAATCTCTATGTCTTCTTAGCGCGTTGGATACTATCACTTCAGAGAGCTTGTAAGTTGGAAATGTAGGTTGTGTGGGTATTTCTCTAGAAAACGCTCACGGGAGTTGTATGTATCCTTTAGAATAAGTTTTGGTTGACTTGCTCGAGGACTAGCAAAGTCTAAGTTGTATGTAGACTTGTTCATATACATGTGAGATCGACAAGTCTTTCTCTTTAATAGATTTCATCAAAACAGAACTTTTGTCTCGGGTGATGCGTTTATCAGAGATAACACAACTATCCATAGAGTCAGATCGATATATACACAGACTTATAAGGACTTAAACGTGTTTTCCTGCTTTGATACCAATTGAAAAAGCGGGGGTACAACAACTACACCCAATATTTCATTAAGGAAATCTGTATGGACATACTCCAATATAATTCCAGGAGAATCAACTTGACAGTCAGACTTAATCAATCGAAATATATCAAATAGTTGTATCATCGTTTCACAATGTAATCAGCAAATCAAACAGATAGAAATCCGTGAGCCTGATTATTATGTGAAACAACTTGAACGGTACCAAAGACCAATGTGCAAGTTTCAATCAATTTATATTAACAACCAAAGGTTGGATTATCTAATAGATTAAACTACACATAACCTGTGATATTTCAATTATATAAACAAATATAATGCAGAAAAGAAATAACACAGACACCAGAAAATTTGTTAACGAGGAAACCTCAAATGTAGAAAAACCCCAGGACCTAGTCTAGATTTGAACACCACACTGTATTAAGATGCTACAAACACTAGCATACTCCAAGTTATCTTCGAACTGGAATGTAGTTGAGCCCTAACCAATCTCACACAGATCAAGGTATAATCGTGTTCCTTACACCTCTGGATCCCAGCAGGACTCTGAGCACTTGATTCCCTTAGCTGATCTCACCCACAACTAAAAGTTGCTACGACCCAAAGTCGAAGACTTGATAAACCAATATGTCTCATATAGAAAAGTCTATTGAATAGATAAATTTGTCTCCCACAAAAATACCTAAGAGTTTTGTTCTGTTTTTTGATAAATCAAGGTGAACATGAACCAATTGATATACCAGACTTATATTCCCGAAAAACAGCCTAGTAATGTCAATCACCTCACAATAATCTTAATCGTATGTTAGCGAAACAAGATATTGTGGAATCACAAACGATGAGACGAAGATGTTTGTGACTACTTTTTATCTTGCCTATCGAAGAATAAATCTCGAGCGAATCTTAGAGAAGATAGTACTCAATATGATAAAAAACAGCAAGATCAGAACACGCAATTATAGAGAAATAGTTGGGTCTGGCTTCACAATCCCAATGAAGTCTTTAAGTCGTTAACCTATAATAGTTTTAGGAAAAACCTAGGTTAAAGGAGAATCGACTCTAGTCGCAACTAGTATCACACAAGAGGTGTGGGGATTATGTTTCCCGGTTGCTAGAGTTCTCCTTTATATAGTCTTCAAATCAGGGTTTGCAATCAATGTAGTTGCAGGATTTCCCATACTACACCCTTGTCAAGAATCTATGAAAATTAAGTCATAAGTGTGGATGAACAACAACACTTTTATTAATTCACTTTCAGGAAGATTTACAAGAAATGTCAAAACTCAGAAGTACAACTTTCTTTCTGGAGTTTCTCTCTCCTCAAAACTTTCTCAACTCTCAAAAAGTACATCATCCTTTTCTGGATTTAGTCGAACCCTTTATATAGGAAAATACATAGTGGAAGACAGCTAAGATTTCCCCTTAATTCGGATCTACTCTGCGATCTCATCGCCATAACTTTAGTCTTCATCATCGCCAACTTTGTAACCATCGTGAAGCAGACTTATTATTCTCATATATCTTCAGTCATTAACTGTTATATTACTCTTTTGTGACACTCGCCAAATGTCGTTGAAGAATCTTGCGACGTTATCGTCAAAGTGTTGTTAATACTTGTAGAAATGTTTGGGTTTCTCGCAGAAGCGTTTCAAGAATCTATGAAAATTAAGTCATAACTGTGGATGAACATCAACACTTTTATTAATTCACTTTCAGGAAGATTTACAAGAAATATCAAAACTCAGAAGTACAACTTTCTTTCTGAAGTTTCTCTCTCCTCAAAACTTTCTCAACTCTCAAAAAGTACATCATCCTTTTCTGGATTTAGTCGAAACATTTATATAGGAAAATACATAGTGGAAGACAGCTAAGATTTCCCCTTAATTCGGATCTACTCTGCGATCTCATCGCCATAACTTTAGTCTCATCATCGCCAACTTTGTAACCATCGTGAAGCAGACTTATTCTTCTCATATATCTTCAGTCATTAACTGTTATATTACTCTTTTGTGACACTCGCCAAATGTCGTTGAATAATCTTGCGACGTTATCGTCAAAGTGTTGTTAATACTTGTAGAAATGTTTGGGTTTCTCGCATAAGTGTTGTTTCCATCGCGAGAATATCATTGTGGCGATATTCTGGTCTTACATCTTGCCTCTTCTCATGTCTTTTCTGCGAAGAAGATAAGATATGAGAACTTTCAACTCTTCATGATGCTCGCAGCTTCTTTCTTTACAAGTTTTCTTCTCGATAAACCTCCGTTTATTTAGTTTAATCGTCTACACGTGTTGTAGCTCTTCTTAACACGTGTCCTCTTAATGGGTCCTACTACTCTTGTCTATAAAAGGTGGAGCCAAGTTACGGAAATAATTTTCTCTTTTTACTTATTCATCTTCTTTATCCGTTTATTTCACTTTCCGGCTGCAACTTTTCTTTATCTTCATATTCTCCTGCTACTGTTTTAATGGAAACGTCAAGGTATGTATTTCGATTATATCATCTATTTGAATTACTTTTTACTTTTGTTCTTCGATCTTCCTGATTTAATTCATTATAATTCTTGTCATATTTTCCTTTAGAGGAGCATCCCTATCGCCCATTCTGAAACTCCAAACCCTAACTCCCTCAAGAAGCTTGTTGAAAAGAGGAGGAAGAAAGATTCTGCGAATGATAAGGTAGTAAGAAACACATTTTATCTTAATAACAATATTGTTGCCTCTGTTTCTTATCTAAATTATTATTTGTAGAATGACGAGAACACCGCTAGACCTCATAAAAAATCCCATCGCAATAAAACTCTTGAAGCTGATATCATTATCCCTGAGTTATCATCTAAGAGAGTTATCGTCATACCCTTACAATCTAATCCTCCTTCTTCTGTCTGCGAGAACCTCGCTATCAATACCCCCCTTCCTTCAGAAAATTTGACAAATCAAATCCCTACAAATATTGTGGCTGAAACTCCTTCTAGTCCAATATTGCCTTCAACTGTCACTTTCCCAAAAACTCCTCCTTCTCATAATGCATCCATCGCAGATGATTCAAATCATCAACTTGTTATCATTATTAATTCATCCTCTACATCTCTTCCTATATCAAATGAAACCTTTGTTGGAGTTGATATTGCTTTTAAAATTTTATCTAATATTTTAGATAACGCTAGAAAGTCTTCTACTGATTCTCTTCAATATGAAGCTTGCGAGACTTTACTCAAGTATTTTGGCTATGATAATTCTTCTTCGCGAGTATCTTTGGAATATAAAGTTGAAGCTCTAAGGAAAATCCTTCAAGTTAAAACTTCAGAGTGTAACACTCTGAATCATATGTTTCGCAATTCTTCACTTGAGTGCGAGAATCTTCGCAGACATAATGACGAGTTGAAAGGTATAGTTTTCCTGCCTCTATATTTTTGTCTCTCCATTCTAATAATTTCTCGTCTTCCTTATTTTTTACACTCCATTCCTTTTAAATGTTTGGTTTATTTATTTATCTTCAAATCAGAATCGATTAATGAAGATATTTGAATTAGAATCAATCGCTGAAGAAGCTCGCGCTGAAAAAGAGTCTTGGATGGACCAACATAGTAGATTAGATAATCTTTATACTTACTCAATTGATCACATAAATAATCTTACTAATGAGAATAATCAATTGTCACAAATCCAAAATTTATTGTGTAGCGAAGTTGCTCGCCTTTCATATTTGTTATTTAAGACTGATTTGGCGATGAAATCTTTATCAGATGAGAATAAAACTTTATCCCAAGAAAAACATAATTTTTCAAGTTTGATGGTGGCTTCCTCGCAAAAATTAGATAATCTTCAAAGAATTTGTGATAACCAAGAGCAATCTCTTCGCTCCCTTAAAGATGAACTCAAGGAAGTAACTGAATCATCTGCTGCTGAGAAGGATAAACTTATCAAGGGTAGATTAACTCTTAGTTTAAAGGCTAATGAACTTAAAGATCATAATCCAAAACTTAACCTCTCAAAAAGAAGGTAGTCAGTTGACTGCCTCAATTGTTGATTTTTCTGATAAATTCCTATGTTTTACTTCTCGTGAGATCTTCATTTGAACATTTCCTTGTCATTTTTGGTATTCACAGAATCTGAAAGAAGCCATCTCTCTACTATTACTGCTCTTACTGAGAAATTAGATAAGGTTCGCAAAGAAAACAAGACTCTCATTTCCGATTGCTTGGACGTTCGCGATAAGGAAGAAAGAAGGCTTGATTATCTTGAGTACTTCAAGAATATGGAGATTAGAAACCATGATAAAGGTTTTCTTCGCAAAGTTCATCTTACTGTTGAAGTTCTGTTGAATAAGATTCTGATCTCCCATTCTCTCCCTCCTGAATCTGTTCTTCCTCTAGAAGTTGAAGATGACGAGATTCCCATTCCTATGGATAAAGATTTAGAAGATACACCCACTGAAGGAGAAGAAGAGGCTGACGAAGATAACCCAGAAGAAGGTGAAGGCTCTCCTAGAGAAGAAGAAATTCACAAAGAAAAGGATGTTGGCGATACTGAAAAGAATGATGGCGATACTGATAAATCTGCTGGTGAGAATGATAAATATTCTGGCGAGAATGATAAATCTGGCGAGAAGAATACTGATGAGCCTGTCGCTGAAGTTTGAGTTTCATTTTTGCTTTCTTTTCCTGCTTCTTTTTTGCGAGGAATGTAACTTGGATGACTTTTAGAATTTAAATTTTCCTGTTGTCTGTGTTGAACCTTCTCAAGGAAGATATTAAGATTTTACTTGCTCATTCCTCTTCTTGCCCTTTAATATCTTTCTTGAGATGGTGAATTATGTTCCTTATCTTCCTTTATTGATGAATTTGTTGGTGATATTTTGGTGATATTCTAAAAAAATCTGAAGTAATCTGCCTCCTGCGATGAATAGATATTTCCTGCATTCTCAAATAAAATAATTAATATTCAATATTAATCTGTTGGTCTTATTATGCCTTCCTAGTTAAAGGTCTTATTTTGCCAATCTTTAATATTTCTCTGCGACAAAATCGCAGGACGTCTTTACATTTACATGTATTGACCCATTGATCTTATCTTATCAGTATCTTTTTAATATCTCTGCGACAATATGACAAGTCTAGATTCTCTCGCGAGAACAAAGCCTCATGACATTGCCGTCTTGCGATGAAATCGCATGACGTCTTTACACTTTCATGCAAAAACCCATTGATCTCATCTTAACATTTTCTCTTTAGGCTTTTTTCCTTTGTATAATTTTCATCATGCGACAATATGACATGCCTAAATGTTCTTGCGATCATAAAGCCCCATGACATTGCCGTCTTAAGACACTTATCAGCTCCCTAATGGAGGGTGACGCCCTTATCTTCCCCCTGGTTTCCCCTTCAAGGAGGGTACATCGGCCATACAAGACTAGCTCCTCCCATCCAGATTTACCAACAACCAGCTGTTTTCGCAGCCTCTTGTCCTTTATGCCTATATGGCTTATAGTTACAAGACTGCACCCTAAGTGGGGTTTTCTTCAGGCCAAGTGCATCATAGCCAAGACTTACCAAGAATGGCAAGGGAGTTTCGTACGCCCTTGGGTCAACAGTGTACCTCGGAGCCTTGGTTATACTTTGCACTTCTTGGAAGAGATTCTCGGTCGTCCAACCAGGGTATAACCATATATAGTTGGAAATCCAAGATCTCTCTCCCGGATAGGTTTTCTTTAACCCCAACATCTGCATGACTCAGGATCCAGCAGCGGTATAACCTTACCCCTGAATCATGTCAAGAGATACCCCCTCATATGACGCGCTATTAGGTCTTACATTTGCCTCTTGCAAAATTTTATTCGCGAACTAGGGTGCACGCCATAAAGGTTCGTCCCATTCTTATATCTCTGCGAAATTTTTATTCGCTTTTCTTGCAATTATAATCGCCAAAATTGTAATTAAGAAAGAAGAATTCATTATTTGTTTCATCAGACAATATACCAGTACCTCTTACCTCGCAAAAATTATCATTGATAATACCTTTTCAGATATAGTCTATTCCATGGTCTATCAAGTCTTTGGCCAACATCTCTTCCTTCAGGATCCATTAATTTGTATGCCTTAGTTCCAATAATCTCTTTGATAATATATGGTCCATCCCATTTTCTCGCCAACTTTCCACCACTCTCTCGCTGATAACTTGGTGTTTCTCGCAACACTAGATCGCTAGGTTGAAATTCACGCTTCTTAACACGTTTGTTGTACTCGCGAGCTAATCTGCGTTGATAATTCTCCATATGTTGTAGAGTTTGTTCTCTTTTTTCTTCTAATTCATCCAACTTATTCAGTATCATAACGGCACTTAAATTTATTTCCCATGCTTCTCTTTTTGTTGTAGGAATAACAACTTCTATTGGTAATACAACTTCTACCCCATATGTCAAACAAAATGGTGACATTCCAGTTGCTTCTCATCTAGTTGTGTTATAAGCCCATATTGCATTATGTACTTGCTCACACCATGCTCTTTGGTATCCTTCTAAATTCTTTTTCAAGATATCTGCGATTGTTTTATTAGTAGCCTCAGCTTGACCATTTGCTTGCGGGTATAAAGGAGTAGACTTTCCACATTTTATCTTAAATGTATTGAGTAACAATTCTATATTTTGTTCCTCAAACTGCTTTCCATTATCAGATACTAACTGTGCTGGAATCCCAAATCTGCAGATTATATTTTCAAAGATGAATGTAAAAATATCTTTATCGCGAATATGTTGTACTGCCTTTACTTCTCCCTATTTTGTGAAATAATTTGTTGCGACAATCAGATATCTTCTCTGTCAGAACCAGGTACAAATGGTCCCATAATATCTAACCCCCATTTCCCAAAGGGCCATACACTTGTTGAAGATGATAATGGTGCTCCTGGTGCATGTATATTTTTCCCGTATCGCTGGCAATCCTCGCAACGCCTTGAGAGTTGCTTTGCATCCTCATGCATATATGGCCAGTAATAACCCTGCATTTTTGTTTTATATGCTAAAGATCTTCCTCCACTGTGATTACCAGCGTCACCACTATGTAACATCTTTAATACCTTTTGTTCTTCTTCTCTCGTCAAATATCTTAGCGATGGTCCATTAAAAGATCTACGATATAACACTCCATCTCTTAGCTCATAATTGGTTGCCCTACTTTTTAACTTGTGTGCTTCCAACCTATTTCGTGGAATTTCTCCTCTCGCCAAGTATGCATGAAGATCTTCTCGCCAATCCATGATATTGCTCGTGGGTTCTCCCTCGCCAGCTTCTACCATCATTACATCTGTCTCTTCTTCTTCTTTGTTTATCGATGGAAATGAAAGTGTTTGAATTTTTATGCACCTCGCCAATGGATTTTTCATCATACTAGATATGAAAGCGAAAGCATCCGCGAGCCAATTATCTTTCCTTGAGATGTGTCTCCATTTTATTTTTGGAATTCTCGCAGATAATTCTTCAACGAGTCTTTTGTATTTTCTTAGGGATGGTTCATTTGTTGTGTATTCTCCTTTTATCTGACAAATAACCAATTGTGAATCGCTGGTAATTCTGGCATTTTCCAAATTCATTTATATCGCGAATTTTAAAGCATGGATCACAGCCTCATATTCCGTCTCATTGTTTGTAGATGCAAATTTTAATCTAAATGAAAAAGCTATTTTTTCTCCTTCTGGCGATATGAAAACAACTCCAATTCCATTTCCTTCTCCGTTTGATGATCCATCCACTAATATTTCCCATCTATTGGGTTCTGTTAATAGCTCTTTTGGATCTCTGCATTCCTCTTCTACATCCATCATCTCTTCCACAACTTCACCATCCTCCAAAGGAAATTCAGCCAAGAACTCTGCGATGACTTGGGATTTTAGCGAAGATAGAATTTCATATTGGATATCAAAGTGTCCTACTTGTGCGTTCCATCACTCAACCCTACCTGATCTTTTTGAATTTTTCATTACTGATTCAATGGGTACCTTTGTTAATACTTTGATTTTATATGCTTGAAAATAAATTCGAAGCTTGAAAGTCGCATGTACCAATGCTAGAATTAACTTCTCAATCTTGGAATAATTTCTCTATGCATAATTGAATGTTTTTCTGATATAATAGATTGGTTTTTCTACTCCTTCATCTACTCGCAACAATACTGCACTTAGCGCGTATGTTGTTGTCGCGATATAGATCAATAATTCTTCTCCTAGTTCAGCCTTTTGTAAAATAGATACATTCACTAAATGTTCTTTGATTCCTTGAAAATCCCTTTCACATTCATCTGTCCACTTGAATTTTGTTCCCTTCTTCAATATGTCGAAAAAATGTTTGCACTTATCTGAAGATCGCGAAATGAATCTCCCTAGCGAGGCTAAGAGTCCATTCAATTTTTGTACATCTTTTATTGTTGCGGGTGTTGGCATATCGCGAATTGCTTGTACTTTTTCTGGATCAACTTGTATTCCTTCTTTCGATACAATATACCCCAAAAATTTCCCTGAAGTTACTCCAAAGGTACACTTATCAGGATTCACTTTAATATTGAATTGCCGTATTTGATTGAAAATCTCTTTTAAATCTTGTACATGATTCTATGATTCTTTGCTTTTGATCATCATATCATCTACATACACTTCTAATGTCTTGTGGATCCATTTTGCAAACACCTTCTCTACCATTCTTTGATATGTTGCTCCAGCATTTCGCAAACCAAATGGCATATTTGTGTAACAATACAACCCTCTTGGAGCAAAAAATGTTGTATGTTCTTGATCTTCTTCAGCGAGAGGAATTTGGTTATATCCTTTATATCCATCCAGTGATGATATTCTTGCATTTCCCGCTGCTGATTCAACCATTTGTGGGATATCTGGCAATGGAAAACTATCTTTTGGACAAGCCTTGTTTAAATCAGTAAAATCTATACAAATTCTTATCCCTTTGTTCTTCTTTGGGACTACCACCATATTTGCAATCCATTCTGGATATTTCGCTTGCCTTATAATTCCTGCATCGAGCATTTTCTGTAGTTCTTCCTCTATTTGAGAATGGTATGTTGTTGCGATTTTTCTTATTCTTTGCTTGAATGGTCTTACATTTTTGTTGATTTCTAATTTATGACAGGCTATTGATGGATCTATCCCCGACATTTCATCCATACTCCACGCGAAGATGTCTTTATATTCTCGCAAGAGATTTATAGTTTTTTCTTCCACATCTGCCTCCATTCTAGTCCCAATTTTTAGTATTTTAGGCTCTTCTTTACTCCCAATATTTACTTCTTTTGTTGGTTCCGATGCGGTGTAACTAGCTTTAGGTTCTCCCATTGGTGTTGGAGTTTTCATTTCTCTCGCAAGCTCATCTCCTTCTCGCGACACTTCACTAGGTATCCCTTTTCCTTCTTTTGCCCTTATCATGTAAATTTTAAATTCCTCTTCTTTCTTTGTTTCTCTGTTCAATTTTCTACGAGCCTTTTCGCAGCTTTGGACGTTCTTCACAATTTTTCACTTCAATTTGGTAACATAATTTTGCAAAATCCGTATCTCCTCTAATTTCTCCGATTCCACTGGGCATAGGAAATTTAATGCACTGGTGCAATGTTGGTGCAATAAATTTAAAGCCCAAAGAAATCATTCTCTTGTGATTAGAGTAAAGGTCGCATTGTTGTTCTTTCGGCAATGACATAAATGGGGGAGAGTTCTTTTGAACTTGTGCTTATTGGTAATATCTTTGTGGGGAATGCAGATGTGGAATTATATGAGATGCTTGTGCCTTATGTCTCCTTGATGCAGACCGAGGTTTCTTGGTTGAAATTGTTTAAACTAAAGGTTGATACGTGTTCTCTAGTCTTGGAATTATTTTGATTAATTCATGATTATCCCGATTTTTCATCTTTGCCATCTTGTTAGAAAAAGGGGATAATTATTAAGTAATATCTAACTACATAACATTTGGATTTACGGAGCATCATGTAAGGGGGAGTGAGTTATTATCCATAGGTTTTACCTATTTTGCAAAAGTAGTATATATTAACTAAGGATGAGAACATATCACCGTAGTATTGCTTCAAAATTGTGATGTTATTGAATTTTGAGGAAGGTAACAATACTATGTTTTTGTATAACGATTAATGAGTAGAGTGCATTTACCTTATTCTATAAAAGCTTTAAATGAGTATTCTCATAAGTTGTTATTGCTACGATCTTCAACAAAAAAGTGCCGAACGAACACCTGCAGAACATTAGAATAACTTGAAGTATGAAGAATTCATATGGATTGAGCTGAAAAGTTTATTTATTATATCTATATGTATTGATTAGTTTTGTCACTAAAATTGACAAAGGGAGATATTGCTAGAGCACTGCTCGGTTGAACTCACAAATTTTGTTATATCAAGCTTGTTGTCAATGTTAGATGATCAAAACTATATCTTGATTTTGAGTCTAATAAGTCAACTCTCGGACTAGGTTAGAATTGTAGTTGAGTATCGGAGATCATCTTTGAAGACTGAAGATCGACAAAGATATTTGGAGAACTTCAGTATCAGGTATGTGAAGACTGAACCATTTTATTTTACTCACTATACCATCATTTTATTTATTCGGACTATATCGTATGACTTATAGTATAATTACAAAGAAGAAGTTTCGAGTACAGCTTGTCTTGTGAAAAATCTTGAAATATGATTTAGCAATTAGATATTCAAATGTCCATAACAATATTATTAGTTTTATGAATTAAATTGTGGATCAATTAATAATTGCTCATACAAATGATCAAATCAATTGGGAATTTTTCATACATCATAAGAGAGAAATATGAACTTACTGATATTTCTACAAACCACGATTTCAGTTGGGAACAGTTCACGAACCCTGTTGGCGAACCGTGGTGAACTGAATTTATAAGTTTAATAAATTGGCTAGCAGTTGGCAAACCCGGTTTGCGAACCGCGGTCAACTGAGATCGGCAGTCTAGAAGGGTTGGCAAACCCGGTTTATGAACCTTTGCACCCTGACTCATAAACAAGCCCTACGGTTGGCGAACCGTTGTACCAACTGTACCGACAATGTTTAGCAGATGCTTAAAGACTTTTCTTTTAATATGTTTAGTATTGCTGGAACTCTCTTAAACACTTCTAAGACTTCATTGATCACTTAAACACTTATGTGTGTGAATCATGATGTTGATGGTGAGTTTTTGACAAGGAAATTTGTAGTAAATTATCCTTGATTTAGTTATATAAATAATCTCGGGCACGGCACTAGGATGGTTGAATCTGCATAAGTATAATTTTGTATTCCGCAAGAGAATCAATAAATTGTATTTGTCTAATGGGCTCATCAGTCCTAAAGATATTTTGAAAGTGTATACATATGCCATATTTCCAGGCTTTCCCCAGCAGAAACCTTATTGTTTCATGTACGCCAATATACATGTCTTTCATGCCGTATGCATGGTATCAGTCTTATTCAGAAAAGAAATAGAAATTATTTAATAAGTCATTAAGAATATTATGCTTATTATATAGTCATATCAGTATCGCCTCAAGTCGCAAAACTCCCACGATCGAGTTCCTTGGGCATGCTATAGCGGCACTATTATATTCGAAGTTTATACTAAAATAGCATTCTGACTCCAAATCTAGCATGTTGCCTTAAACTCAAACCCTAGATTGCAGTTATATGATGATCACATCATAGCGGCATATTGGATAGACATGATCAAGCCACCGGCGTACACCACATATCTCATAAGGTACCTTAGCCAAACGTGGATAAGGCCATAGAATAGCCATTGTGGATTACAACGCTTTGGCTAAAAAAAATGGACTAATAGCTCATAAATCACTTCAAAATAACTGATTAAGCCCTAACACAATTTGGCAAAAATGGCCCGTGGAATATTCACCATAGTGCCAAATCGTCCACAACACGTTGTCGTGCGACTTCCACGGCCACGACACGTAGCCATGCGATATTCTCGGCCTTGGCAGCTTAAGCCATGGCCATGGCACGTAGCCATGCGTCATTATCGACCATTGTAGCTGAGGCCAAGGCCATGGAAAGACTCTGTGCACAATTTTCGGCCATAATATCTTATGCCACAACAAGTCACGATTGCACCCTAAACATATGTCATATCAAGGCTATGATTTATCCTAATTAAGATGAGATCTACGATTCATCAAAAACATCTAAGAAATAGCAAAATACATCACGTGGGAGATTCTTTATGGGGTATTGGTACGGTGGTCTACGACAACACCCATCGTGGCAACACCCCATGTGAAAAATTAAAGTAGTGTGGCAGTTATAAGAGTTGGAGATATAGTGGGCGTAACATAAAGGGGTTTTGTAAAGACCCTCAAGCTCATCAACACTATTAGACCAGTCAAGAGACGTATCCCAATTAGTTTAACATGAACGTTAATTAATATGAATTAAGATAACAACGATCTAGATGCGAAATTAGTACCACTAGTTAGAACTCGAAAAGTTATGCGCAATGGGCTACTCGAACGTGTCAATCGGATACCGTATGAAGAAAAAATCATCGGATGAGTATGAAGGGTAAAATAGTCATTTCATGGGAAATCACTAAAGATGCAACACAAACACGTGTGACTTCCCCTATCAAAGCAGGTGTGTGTCCGTGACTTTCCTTTCGGCCTTCTCTTCAGTTCTTCACCAAATCGAAACAGAGAGAACCATTCTCTCTTATTCTTATTCTTCTTCTTTCTTTCCTTTTCTTCTCTGTTTTCTCTCTCCTTCTACTCTCTTCTTCGTCTTCTATTCTGCGTCTCTGTCGAGTCTGAGACTGTTCTGAACCTATGAGATCGATCATCTTAGGAGAATTATTAAGTGGTGATGGTGTTGTGGTTGTTTGAACCGGGAAGAAGAAGATCGAGCTGCTGTAGAAAATCAAGGGTTAGGGTTTTCATTTATGAGATGAAGAAATCAAGAGTTGATCGTTGGTGATGCTGTTGTGTTTGTTTGAGCACGGAATAAAGAGAATGGAGTTGTTGTTGTAAGATGTGAATTAGGATTTATATAATTGATGTTCTGAAGATTCAGAGGAGGAATTATGGAGTTGTTGTTGTTGAAGAGTCATGGGTGGTTGTTTAATTGAAGTGTCGAAGTTGATTCAGTGACGAATCGTTGAAGATATTAGAATTAGGGTTTCTGTAAATTGATTGTAATTCTATTCGAGAAAGGATTAAGAAGAGTTAGGTCGAATTACAAGATGGGTTGTTAGTCTTGAAGAGTTTGATTGATATTTTGAGTTTGAATTAGAGAAACAAAAGATTTGGGGATTGAACTAGGGTTTAGTTGAGGACTGTTGGTGATGATAAAGACTGCCGGGTTTAGTTAATTTAGGATTTCTATGGAGGTGGATGGTGAAACAACAATTTAGAGGATGCTGGTAATTGGGTAAGTTTTGAGTTGTTGAAATTTGAATATTTGTATTGAACTGTCTGTATAGTTGAGTTTATGGAACTGGTGTTATTGTTGAGCATGCTAAATCTAGGGGAAAAGAGAATGAGTTTACAGTGGTGTTGATGCTAAAATTGATCTTTGCTTTAAGATGGATATTTGGTTTGGTTGTGGATTACAGGGAGGAAGAATGAGATGTTAATGTGAAGTGTTAAATGGATTGAAGTTCTTTTAGATGATTGTTAGGATTTTGCTTAGATTGTAATGCAGATGTAAGTTAAGATGATGGAATTGTGTTGGGATTTAACAAAAGTTAACTATGCTGGAATGGGATGTGTTAGGTGAAGGCACAAGTCTTGTAGTGTGGATAGTGTAAGGGAATTGATGAGATGTTACAAGAGTGAGCCATGGTGGTAGTGTTGCTGATGTTGGGATGTTGGCTGGAATTGGTTGAGGTAATAACGATGTTGATACTGGGATTCAAGTTGAGTGTGCATATTTGCTTGAGTTGGTAATATTGTTGTTCTAGAAGAACCGAAGAGAGATTTCAGTTGATGTAATATGGTGATTGAAGAGGAATGATGAACTGAGTTATTAGTTGTAGTGGTGGTGGTGGTGTTTGAACTGGACTATTATAACTGAAAGGGAATAAGAAAGAGTTGAACGGAATTGGGTCGGATTGTGTTGTAGTTGAGATGTATTACATGAACTTAGATTCTGTTGCAGGGAAGAGTTGAGTTGTAGAGAAGTTCTAGAAGTTATGACACAAGAAGTGGAATGAGATTTTCTGTGACTGTCATATAGGAATAGAGGTTAGATGATAATGTTGAGTTGAACCTCTTCAGTGGAAGCTTGCAACTACTATTGCAGGTAATCAAAGTTGTTTGTAAATGAAATTCATTGTTTTGTATTTGAATTGAAGTTACTTTGTTAATCAAGAAGTTGAGAATATAAAGAAATAGAGTTGAACTTGGTCTGCAATAGAACTATGCCTGTTAGTCATCCCAGTCAGATGTCTGACTAACTCATTTAGCTGACTCAGTTGTCTGACTGAGTCGAATCGGTCTTGACTCCCTGAGTTACCTGTTTTGACCTGAGTTGACTCCGTTGACCGATTTAGACTTGACCATGGTTTGACCTTGACTGGACGTTTACCGTTAATTGACCCTTTGACTTTTATTGACCGTTAGTTGACATTGTTGGACCGGGCTTTAGATTAATGGGCCGGTTTAGTAGACTTGGGCTTCTAACCATTAGTTAGACTTGTATGAGCCTTGTACAAGCCTTTTGGCTAAACTCTTAGAGTGCTTGTATGATTAACAGTTAGTCTATATTAACAACGATCGATTCAAAGGATGAACCAGTGGATCGTGGATCTCGAGGTAGGCGTGGCCTGTCATCAAAAGAGGTGGGAATGCATTTGTCACCTTTGTAATCATTATTGTTGTTTTATAAAAGTTTATGCTTAACAAACTCATGCATTGTCTGTCCGTGCATTCCATGCTTTGTTTAAAATGCAATTTGATAATACTATTATTTATGTGAATCTTTCCACGATTTGGAAAGGACTTGTATTGTTTTGTTGTCAATATAAATTGTTATGGGAAATGAGAATTTCCACTTGTGGTATATAGGATACGCTCCTTCACATTTATACCTACTTTAATTCAGCTTTTACTGTTTAGAGTTGGTCACCATGGTCTTGGTGGCATCCATAGCTAAATAGGTGTGAATTTCCGGTTAGGAATTTACAACCATATTAGTACATTGTTTGAAAGAAGGAGTTTGTTCCATATACATGTATGATTATTTCAGTGACTTAGTCACTGTTTAATGTTTCGGAAAAACATGTATTGTTTTCCAACACTTGCCTATGATTACTTAGAAGTTAAATGTTAATTATTCCCATTTCAGTTTCAGTGACAGATCAGAGTTGTGCAACGAAAGCTCCGAGAAGTTAACTTCGTTAGTGGATTATATTCTGATATGTTTATTATGTTGTATATTATATTTGTAAACCAAATGACTATTTTATATGTATCCTTGGAGATGAGTTCTTGTATATATATTTCTGAGCGGGGTTAGCTTTGGGTTAAGTTTTTGTAGCAGATTTCTTAATTGAAAGTTTAAGTGTTTAATTTGGATTCTTAGTGCCTCTTATTTAGTTAATCTCTTGGATTAGTCAGCTACTAGCTTAGGGGGCGCTACAGGTTTCCAGAAACTTTCCTAAATTATCTCACACTAAACCATCATCTCCATCCTTCCATAACTCACGACTTCCACTACTTACGAGATTGGCATTGTGTATCTTAAACTATTATAAATAGGCGGATCAACTTATTCAGAAGATAGAACAAGCTTTATCATTAAAAAAATCTATGTATTTTTCCTAGTTTTCAATACCCAACACACACAATTCCATACCATTGCCAATTTCTCAAACTTTTCTCCTTCCCTCCCCTAAGATCAACCCATCTTCCTCTCCATTGTGACCAAAGCAGGACGGAATGGCTGCTATAATGGTTTAGTTTTATCCTGTTCGATTTTGATTTTCGAACCTAAATAAAAAGTACCGCAACGGTGCATTTGTTTTACCTAGAAGTAATTTTCAGGTACTAACAATTAGCGACCACAGACGGAGATCAACCTCTCGGTCACGCAATCAGATTCTTCAACTATTTGAAAATCAATTCTTCAACCTTTCGAAAACATGGTAGAGCTTAGATCCGGTGCAAGGGTTGATCCCATTTCCAACAACCTCAATGGTCCAGATCCTAAAAATGTCTCTCTGAATAGCATCCCAGAAAATAACACTACTCCTCCTACCGACGGTGCGAAAGGTGCTACTAACAATGAAGGAAAAAATGGATAAATTCCCCAGATCTTAGCAGACTTGATGCAAATACAAGAGAACCTGGCGAAGAAACATGAGCAGATAACAACTACTCAGATATAAGTACTTACCTGCCTCAGAAATTTGGTAGCGCGGTTAACTCCGGAGCAGCGTCAAGTACATAACAGGCTCAGAATGTCCCTGGACCTTCCATAAGAATCAAATATTTAAGGGAGAAGCTACGAGAAGATGGTGTTTGCACTATTATACCGGGAGACAATCAACAACCGAATTTCATCACTCGACAAGATATGGAGAAACTCCTGCAAAGTCGTGGAAGGGAAGAATCGTCATTATTTCACCACCACCAACCACCTTATACTGAAGATGTTTAGAAGGAACCTATACCAAGAGGATATGTATCACCTACCTTTTCTCTTTATACTGGGACAAGTGACTCCCGTGAACACATCTCCTGAGAAGCTTTAGGAGTGCATGAATACCACCAAGTATTATGATTCAATAAATCTTCAAAGTCACTCACTGGAAGGGCGTATACCTGTATAGATGGGAAAAAACGGTTCGCTGGTTTTTTAGGAAAGTGAAGAGTCGAGCGTGTTGTCGAGGCTCCTCGAATCGGGAAAACTGCCTAACCTCACACAGATGCACTGCAAAGGGAGTGCTTAGATTAGAGAGATCGATTTGTAAGACTCTGGCATAAACCAAGTCAATTGCCGTTCCAGAGTCAATTCGGCCGCAAATAGGGAGATGGGTTGATCTGTAGGAGGGAAGCTGAGAATTGTGTGGGATCAATGATGATCAAGGATTGTGGGTGTGTTGAAGGTTTCTGCAATAATTGGTGAACTGTTGAGTTCGAATAAGTTCTGAAGAATTGATGAATTCTTGATAATAATTAATCGAGAAATTCTGTGTAGACTGAAAACGTTGTCCTCAATCATGGATTCAGAGACTTATTTATACTCTCAGAGTTGTGAACACCTTGATCCCTGTAAGTGTGACGGTTTCATGAGTGGAAGATCATGGTAACGTCAGTTCCATGTCGTGTGGAAACTTGACGGATGATGATTATTTTCAATGATGTTGTAGTGAAAGGTTCGTTAAGACTTGTGAAGGAAGATTCTTTAGACTTAATTTTTATAAATAAAAATAACAAAATCAATTAAAAGTGTTGTAAAAAAATGGAGAGACCGGGGCTAGGATCCCACTAATTTCCACACTCATATGGTTCATATATCAATTCCAAACAGTAAAAGCTCAAATGATATAGTTTTATTGACTCTAGTTCATTGCCTAAGGTAGATTTAGAAAGTAATGGGTGTAAAGCTAAAGCATGGACATCAAAACATCTAAGCTAAGCATGACCCATCAATTGTAATCACAACCATTCAATGAAACTCATAAATTAATTGAATAACAGTGCAAATAGTCGTAACAAGAATTGATAGAGTTGCCACATTTGTGAAACATGGATTCCTCCATCGCCCCCAGAGGATGGGTTTAGCTCATCATGTTGGATACACGCTCAAAACTTGATTTCATTGCTCCAATAGGTGTTTACAAGGACGCAATATAGAGAAAATGGTTAAAACCAGGTGTTTGCAACGTTTACAATTGTTGCAAAACACTGTTACAAAGAACGATAAAAGGTTACTGTCGCTGACACTGTATATATATACGACTGTTTGTCACTTGTCATTTTCACTGTAGCAAATACGAATGTTCCTCTGCGTCTTATGTTCTTCATGTTCTTGGTGCAACAGCAGCAGAAAATAATTTTCTGTAACTTGATTTTCTTGCTCTGTTAATGCTCTGTAATCTCCCCAAACTCTCCTTTCTCATTATATGACATCCCAACACTATTTATAATCACCACGGGGCCAAAAAAATCGTGGTAATAACTCGATATAATCTCCAAAATATTTTATGCTAATCACGGGAAATATTTTCCTGTTATCTCTTCTCGCGCGACTATCCTTCTTGTCACATGCAGAATCATTCAAACACACGCTTTCTTCCCATTACTTATCTATTCAAACACACCTGTTGTCCGTTTGAGCAATCCCCAGGTTGGTTGGAGAGAGTTTGGGCCCAATGCGAGCAATTCAGCAAATTAGGTCAGAATTATGAAAACATGTGGGACCGGCTTTGTGCAAGCCCTAGGAATGACCCTGGTCGGTCATTAAAGAATGTACATGTTTCCATGGTGTCCGTGTCTCCGTACTGAGAGTTTCAGTATTTTCTGATGTGCGTTCGAGCAACATTGTGAATTTTTAGAAGAATTTCATCTTGACTGAAATTCTTGATTTTTTGTTGGAATGAGCATGTATGCTCAATTAATCAATATTTTGTAAATATTAAAATAAGAGTATTTTAATATTCAAAATTGTCGTGAGAGGCTAGCCGGTCATGTGACCACGTTGGCTCTTGAATTTTCATATTTGAGCAAAATTTGAGAAATTATGAAGAAATCATGTTTTTTGCTCAAACCAAGGAGTTTCATGAATTCGAGGAAAATAATAATTATAAAAAACTAGGGATTGTAGGGTGTGGGACCGGCCACGGCTAGGGCATGGCCGGCTGTCTATGTTGCCTGGTCCCGCACTCCTTTCCCTATTTTATAATATAATTTTTCATGAATCCGTGATGTTGTGGAGAATCCATGAGTTTTTGTTGAAACAGAGGAGTTTCATGAGTTTTGGGAATAATAATTATAAAAATCTAGGGACTGTGAGGTGTGGGACCGGCCACAACTAAGGCATGGCCGGCCGGCTATGTTGCCCGGTCCCGCACACCTTTCCCTATTTTATAATATTATTTCATGAATCTATGAAGTTATGGAGAATTCATGAATTTTGTTGAAACCCAAGAGTTTCATGAAATTGGGGAATGATTATTATAATAGGCTAGGGATTGTAAGGTGTGGGACCGGCCACGGATGGGGCATGGCCGGCCGGCCATGTTGCCCGGTCTCGCACACCTTTCCTTATTTTATAAATATTATTATTTCATGAATCCATGAAGTTACGGAGAATTCATGAATTTTGCAAAAACAAGGAAAGTTTCTAAAATCAAGGAGTTTTTCATGAGTTCATGAAAATAACAAAATAGGGCAAAATAATGGAAGGAGCATGGGGACCGGCCACGGCTAGGGGATGGTCGGACGACCGGTGTGCCCGGCCCCTGGGCGCTCCTTATTATTTTATTAATATTTGTTGTTTTCTCCTGTTTTGCGTAGGATTCCACATCTATTCATGTTTTTGGATACTCATTCGTGCATCTGGGTGCTCAGTCGTGCATCATTGTCGAGTACACTTACACCGTTTTTCGTGGGGCTTACTCAGGGATGTACAGATGCCCGACTGTGAGCATTTGTTGCTAATCCTGACATTCAGTGTAGAATAATTCATGAAATTGAACAAATAAAAATGAGTAGTTATTTATTATCAATTCATAGGATCAGTTGTGGATTCGACCATGAATTTGGAATAATAAAATAGGCATTACCATTCCATGGGATCGTGGATTCGACCATAGAATCGGAGTAATGAAATTATCTTTTACCATTCCATGAGATTAGCAGTGAATTCAATCATGAAATCGGAGTAATGAGATAATATAAATTGTTATTGCCATTCCATGAGATCAAGTCGTAGATTCGATCATGGAATCAGAGAAATTGTTGTTGCCATTCCATGGAATCAGGCCGTGGATTCGACCATGAAATAGGAGCAATCGTTATTGCCGTTCCATGGGATCAAGCCGTGGTTTCGACCATGGAATAGGAGCAATAATAGATCATTCTAGGAATTCAGTGGTGAATGTCACGGCAGAATTAATCTATGTGCATAGGCAGGAGGTAGCTAATCCTGAGGGTGCTCTCAGACACTATGGAGAACACCTGAGTCTATACACGGTAGCTCTACATAGTCAGGATCAGTGAGTGTCACTGTCCTAAAGGCGTTGTTGCTCTCAATCTTACGGAGAACCGCCCAATCGTTCTTCTATGAAGAGGGGAGTTGCTCTCATGTAGTCAAGGAACAGTGAGTATCACCGTCGTCCTGAAGACATTAAGCCCTCTCAACAAACAATTATGTAGGAGGACCGCCCAATTTTATTATTCTACATAGAGTGCACAATGAAATGTCAGGGATCGAATGCTCAGCTAGTGGAGGCTTTTCGAAAGATATGTTCATCATGGCTTTGTAAAATATGAATCGTCACATGCCTGAAGCCGTATCAGAAACATGCAGTATCATGATTCTACGGATTTGACCCTTGTTGAAAATCCACCATCAACAACCTGGTACAATAATCTCGCCACAAATAGTATATCGAGATGGTTCGAGTTGGTGAGTGCTTTCTATCAAAAGTATTTCTTTATTTCCGAGCAAATTACGTTTTCAGATCTGGGAAGCATATTTCAGCGCAACAATGAGCATCCCAATGATTATGTCAAGAGGTACAGAATCTAAGCCCTTGACTGTCATGATCCGAACATAACAGAGCAGCACCTAGTGGAATCGTGCATTAACAATATGCTCCTTATGTATCGCACCTTACTCGAAAATTTACTTTTCTAAAATTTCTCAGAATCACACGAAGCAGCCAAGTGATCGGCCACCACCGCCCCAGCGTTATTGGAAAGAAAAATACCAGTTAAATATGAAGGTCGCGACACCAGGGGGAATATGAGTCTAATCAACAAACAATACTTAGTCCCTCTATCGGCGTCATCACCAATGAAGAGCCAAAGAGAAAAGCCGCACCTCAGCAAGCTCCTCGGGAAAAAAGTGTCATGTATTCCCCAACACCTGCCCAGAATCCGACGCCACCCCTACAGGGTCCACAAAAGGTTGCATGACAACAACCACCAGCAAAATCGAATTCGGCCTTTCCTGACTTCCGATGCTCAATGAAAGAGGTTCTCGAATTACTAGAAGTCTGGATACAAGACAGAGCTATCAAGTTAGCTCCCGTGCATCTCCCACCTACTGATTAAGACATGGTGGATCCAAATTATTGTCGCTTCCACAGGTTCATCAATCACCCTACTAGCAAATGTAATGGGCTGAAGCGTATCTTCAAGGAAAAGATAGAATCATGAGAATTGGACTTGGGGACTGAAGGAATTCACAGAGATCCACTCCATGTAAGAAATTTCACCCTTTTCGAGGAACCTGTTATCCAGACAGTCCAGGGACTAATGGAACGTGTGTGCGAAGTTCTCTACCTTTCAAAAGTCCATCGTAGAGACATTAGATAGGAATATTGCCTATCACAAGTAATTACAATAAGACGTTCACATCATCCAGCGTAATTGTCAATTCACCCAATGCACACATTGCCGAGTTGATTGGTTCACACCATCGAAGAATGAATGCAAGCAAGCCTCTCATATCCTTGGTAAATTCCTGTGTCTCAAATACTCTTAAAGAATAAAGAATCTTAGAATTGTCAAGGTGTTGTCTCACCCCAGGATGATTCAACATATCTCTCAACCATTTCGTCCAATCTAATGAAATAGATTGAGAAGCCTTGAAGTCAATGGGAAATGGTTCATACTCTCCTCTTTGCAAGAAGAACCTAACAATATCTCTTGGATAAGTACTCTAGAATTCGTTCTCATTGTCAGAGTTTAGAACGTAACAATCAGTATTATTCAGGAGGCTAGTTTTATCTATGATACCTTCGAAAAAGTTGTCATAATGATTGGGAACGATCCCCAGGGTAGTTGTGTTAATATATTCATGAGAAGGGATCATCACAATATCGTTTCCATGATCATCATGCATCGCAAAAGTTTCCTGTGAAAACATCTAAAGGATTCGTGGTTCAGGTGCAAACCCTTATCTATGTTACTATCAAACCCTAATTTAAAGAACGCAGATTTAAAAGATGTTGATAAAAAATAACCGAGTTCTCACTTGGAAGAAATTCCCATGAGAATTGATGAGTCGCTGATGGAAGAATGGCTCATTTACGATATATATATATATATGTGTGTGTGTGTGTGTGTGTATGTATTAGGAAAATACATATATACGCATATGAAAAATTCTTGTTGGATTAGGAAAGCCAATTAGGCAAGAGGTGGTCATCCAAACCAATTTTGTCACGGGATGGAGATATATCTTTGGGACTCGGATTGACCAAACTCATAACAAGAAATTCAAATATTAATTCTTTTAACAATTATCACAAATAAAAATTTAGACTCTTAGCCAAAGTAGATCCTTAAAACATTAATTGTATCCCCTATAGATTATCTTAATACAAAGCATAACCTATCTAATTGAATCACAACCAATTTTATCGAAACATAAATCAATTAAAAATAATGCAAAAGTCATATAAAGAATTAATTAAAATTACCCATGTATGAAATTTGGCTTCCTCCGTCGTCCAGTGTTGGGTTCTAGCTTCTCATGTTGTAACACGCTCAAAATGATTTTTCATTGCTCAAAATGTGCTTACAAAGAAGAAAATGATGAAAATCGAAAAGCGTTTGCAACGCTTATAAATGTTGAAAACACCGTTACAAAGACTATTGTTGTTCTTTATGAATGTGCGACCCGTTCTTTTGTCGTATCAAATAAACGACTGCCCAAGAGTGAACGTTTTAGGAGGCGATAATTTTTCGCGGCTTGATTTCTCGATCTTCTGGTGCTCTAAAGCTCTCCCAATCTCTCCATCCTCTTCTACCCCGCGTAGCCTATTTATACACCTTTGGACCAAGAATCTTCGCTCATTACTCCCAAAAATCTTCCCATTTCTCGGTGAAAGAAAATAATCTCGGGATATTTTCTTCCTATTCTCACGATATCCAATTTCTATCACACATGCTCCATCTGATGCTTTTATCCTCGTGAATTGGATAGCCAATTATAGCCAAATTTGATCGAACCAAAAGCCCAAAACATGTTTTCAGGACATAACACAACTTCCTACCAAGAATTAGCCATTTAATCGCTAAACACGTTCGAAAATCAATCGGCCAGGCATGCATGGTTTTCCCGCCAAAAATCGTTTTTCAAATGTTGAAGATGGTGTCCCCCTAACCAGAACTTTTGCCTAAATGAGGTGCCTTATCCACAATGAGGGTGCCTTTAGCAAATGTCCTCCGAGGTGTTCCGAGCAACTTTTGAGCGGATAAAAACGAAATACGAAACATTGAGGATGATTAGACCATAAATCTGAAATACCCCCAAACTTATTATTTGCTAGTCCCGAGCAAATCTAATCTAGGAAATAAAATGACTACACTTAGCACGTGCGGCAAAGAAGTTAAAGCGCTAGAGTGGCCCTAGTGGCGGAGTGTCGTCTCCGAGTTTTACAATATCTATGCGGGAAGGCACTAAAGAATTCCTTGGTTGGCATACTTATTGATGCGAAATTCCAATTCTTTGCATCTACTAAAATTCATATAAAGTGACAAGAGCTCTACTCGGATAGTTTATGGACATCATAATTCAACCAATCACATAGATTAAAGAATTCAAGAGGTGGTCATCCAATCTAAAGTAGTGTTACCAATTCTAACCTCGTCATCTTGATTATGCAAATAACTATCTTCATTTCAAGGGTATTATTGGAGACATCATGTTTGAAAATTAAGATTATTTCGAGCAAGTTTTTCAACAATCCTATCTCGTACGCATGGGCTTACTCATCATGGTACGAACCATAACCTTGAAAAGGTGGATGCTCCCAACCACTATTCATACTACGCCATTTTGAAAATTAGTCGAGCCCAAGCCTGTGAGCTTTGATACCCAAGGCCTCACCGCATTACGATATGAATACTAGCACCGCCACCACTAGTCCTTCCACGCATGCGCGCCATTTAAGTCTCCTTTGCCTTTCTTTTCGAAGACTTTCTCTTTTCTTTAGCTTAGCTCCAAATCAAAGAAACAAAAATACCAAAACGCGTAAAAAAGAACAAAAATAATAATAATAAAAATAAAACCTAAAAACAAATTTATACACAAGTTCGCGTATTTGTGGCGCGCCAAAATTGATATGAATCAATAATGTTGTAGAAAAGTGGTAAGAAAAGGTTGTCGTTCACTCGGACTCGTTGAATTGATTTTAGGAAAAATAAAAAGGAAAATATATACAAATTTGTCACGGGATGGAGATATATCTTTGGGACTCGATTAAATCATAACAAGAAATTCAAATATTAATTCTTTTAACAATTATCGCTAACAAATAAAAATTTAGACTCACCCATATATTACATCCCCCAAATAAAAACGACCCATGAAGATAAGTAACGATTTTCTTCACCCATGAAATTTTAGGTTATATGATATTTGTGTCACCATCTGATGCTTACCACGCAACACGATATTGTTCCATGCTAACCAGGGGACTAATGTTGATGGTGATTTTTTGACAAGGGTATTTGCAGTAAATTAGCCCTGATTTAATTGTAGAAATAATCCTTTATTTCCAAAAAATACCTCCACACAAAACACCATAATAAGGATAAAAACCTCCCATTGAGGACAAATTAGACAATAGGATTGTTGAATCTGCATAAGTATAATTTTGTATTCTGCAAGAGAATCAACAAATTGTATTCGGCTAGTGGGATTAGTAGTCCTAAAGATATTTTGAAATTGTATACATATGCCAAATTTCAGGGATTTCCCCAGCAGAAACCTTGTTATTTCATGTACGCCAATATACATGTCTTTTATGCCGTATGCATGGTATCAATCTTATTCAGTTAAGAATTAGGCATTATTTAATAAGTCGTTAAGAATATTATGCTTAATATATAGTTATAGCAGTATTGCCATAGTCATTAAGAATATTATGCTTAATATCGGCACTATTATATTCGAAGTTTATACTAAAATAACATTCTGACTCCAAATTAAAATCTGGCACGTTGCCTTAAACTCAAACCCTAGATTGCAGCTATATGATGATCACATCATCGCGGTATATTGGCTAGACATGGTCAATCCACTGGCGTACGCCGTACATCTCATAAGGTACCATAGCCAAACGTTTCTAAGGCCATAGAATAACCATTGTGGATTACAACACTTTGGCTTAGAAAATGGAATCACTTCAAAATAACTGATTAAGTACAATTTGGCAAAAATGGCATGTGGCATATTCTCCATAGTGCCAAATTGTAAGTTGCGGTAGCTTATGCCAAGTCCACATCACATTGTCGTGTGACTTTCACGGCCTTGGCAGGCCATACCAAGGCCACAACACGTTTTCGTGCGACTTTCACGACATTGGCGACCAAGGCCACAACACGTTGTAGTACGACTTTCACGACCTTGGCCTAGGCGACATCCATAGCCTTGGTAGCCTAGGCTAAGGCCACATCACATTTTCGTGCAATATCCACGGCCTTGGAAGCCTAGGCCAAGGCCAAAACACATTTCCGTGCGCCGTGTGACATTCACGACCTTGGAGGCTTAAGCCACGGCCATGGCACGTAGCCATGCATTAGTACATTATAGCTGAGGCCAAGGCCATGGCAAGACTTTGTGCACTATTTTCGGCCATAATATCTTATGCCACAACAAGGAACAAATGCACCCTAAATATATGGCATATCAATGGCTACTATTTAGCCTAATTAAGATGAAATCTACGATTCATAAAAAACATCTAAAATTTTTCAAAATATATCACGTGGGGGATTCTTCATGGGGTATTGGTCTGATGGTCTATGGCAACATGCGGCGTGTAAACACCCTACATGAAAAGTTGAAGAAGTGTGGAAGTTATAGCAGTTGGAGAGATAGTGGGCGTAACATAAAGGAGTTTCCAGAAACTTCCCTAAATTGTCTCACACTAACCCATCATCTCCATCCTTCCATAACTCACGACATCCACTACTTACGATATTGGCATTATATATCTTAAACTATTATAAATAGGCAGCTCAACCTATTCAGAAGACAGATCAAGCTTTATCATTTAAAAATTCTATGTATTCTTCCTAGTTTTCAATACCTAACACACACAATTCAATATCATTGCCAATTTATCAAACTTTTCTGCTTCCCACCCCTAAGATCGACCCATTTTCCTCTCCATCGTGACCGAAGTAGAACAGAGCGGCTCCTATCTTGGTTTAGGCTTATCATGTTCGATTTTGATTTTCGAACCTAAACAGAAAGTACCATAGCGGTGCATTTGTTTTACCTGGAAGTCATTTTCAGGTACTAACAGATGATTAATTTCTTAGGTGTTTAAATGAATATCAAATAGCTTTCAGTTCTTTGGCTAACTTTCAAAACCGAACAATCATTATATATGGTGCCGTAACTGAACCTATGTGTATACTCTTCTATTGTATTTTGAAGACCTAAAGTGTTTGCTTGATTCTCAGGTTATCTTAGCTTGGATTTATGCTAACCCTGGTCTTCGAAAACTATAAATAAAGCATCTATGTCAACTGGGAAAATTAATCCTTGACACTTAGTATCCTAGTTGATTCTATAGTCGTCCTCTATTGACTTAGTTTTCCTCTGTGAAACATTATTAGGTTAACAACTAAAATACTTCACTTTGGGAATTCGTGAAGCCAGGTCCGATTATCTTTACCTTGATAGTTCGTGAATCCTGATCTTGCATTTCTGTTATCGAGATTCTCGGAATCTCTTTCAGGCAAGATAGATAGTAATCGCAAAGTTCTCTTTGTATTAGAATTTGTGATTCCTCAAGATAGATATCTAAAGACTGATCTTAGTTGGTCTTTCAAAGATTTTTCTTACGAGGTGGTTAATAATCTAGGATACTCATCGGGAGTTGTAAGTTCCGAATTTGTGAAGTTTACTAGCTTTGTCTATTGTGAACAGATTTCTACACCTTGATATTTGATCTAAACATAAATGAAATAGGCATATCTGTGAGAGGAAGATTGGTACCAAAAGTCTCCACTTTGGCTAAAGCAGCTCTTAGGCTGTAGAGGACGTCATCTAAGGGAAATAAGTGCGTAGAACCTTGAAAGTTTAAAGAGACTATAACTGAATTTCTTGGAGGGTAAATTCGGTCTCAACTATACTCTAGTTTGAAGTCTTATAGTAGGCTAGTGTATGTAGCGGCTTAATACAGCGTGGCATTCAATCTGGACGAGGTCCTAAAATTTTCTACTATTGTGGTTTCCTCGTTAACAAAATTTCTGGTGTCTTGTATTTTTTCTTTTCCGCATTATATTGTTTGTCTTTATAATTGGATCTATACATGTTTGTACGTATGTAATCTAAGTTTATACGTTCGCTTAATTGTAATTGATTACGAGACTAGTTTCTTGCGGAAATCATATATTGAAAGATAAATAACAAGTTTAATCACTTGACAGAATTTTGATTGAATTATTTGGATACGACTAGATTGATCTTGGGTATTGATTTTTGAAATCGTCCAAGTACTTTACTCAACGATCAAGTTCGCGGACCTTGTGTCTACATACATACTGATTGAGTATAGGTTGAGATATAAACTCTATATTCATGTTGTCAAGGATCATTCAGTTGGTATACTTGCTATCGTATTAAGTTTTGTCTATACAGGTTGTCTAGAGAAAAAGTTGGGTATATTTGGTATCCCTTACGTTTTTCACCACGGAAAGTGAAAGATTTGATTTTCCATCTTTACCATTCCTTTAGGGTCCGTTTGGCATGGCGTAGTTGGAGGAGGGAGTGCGGTCAAATGGAATAATATGAAACTGCATTTACAAACTAAGTGTTTGGCATAACACAAATGCATGACATAAGAACTACTTAGGCAATTGAATTACCTCTAATGGGTCACATTCAATGCATCCCTCTTAACCTTAGCATTCAATGAAGCCTTCTATTATAGCTCCCAAGTACACCTTTAACCTAATTTGACAATCCCTCTATTTATTATAATTGTTATATTCCTTTGTTTCTCTTTCGCTACTTGTTTTGAGAAGAAAACCGAACATCATCTTCGTTATCATGATCGTGTTTTCTGTAAATTAAAACTATTTTGTGTGAAGAAAATAACTGGTGTTTAACAAACATCCCATTTAAAATTATATATTTTTAAAGTATCAAACTCAAAGGGCATAAATTTTTAGGGTTTGAGATTTAAATCATAGAGAGATAAAAACCTGATAGATCATCAAAAACTCAGCTAATTAATCAAAGATGAATCTTTCTTTATATGCCTTGTCTTTTTAATCTTTTATTCTACTTCAAGACAATGGATTAAAGATTTTTTGGTTGAAGAAACAATAAATCATTTTTTTTAAAGTTGTTCAGAATATTAATTATCTTAATAAAAAAGTTAACCAGGTAATCCAAGTTTTTTTTTATCGTGTCAAACACTAAAGTTTCAATTCCGTGTGGTTTTATGTCGTGTGTTGTGGACTGCATGTAGTGGTAACTACCTTTTATTCGGAAAAAAATGTATGCTAAACAGACCCTTAGAGATCTTCTTACCAAATCAACATCAATTTCACCCCTCATTCTTGATGGATTAACTTGCATTTTTGAAGCTAAAAATTCGTTTACTTCTTTGCTAGTTGGGTGAAAACAATGTTGTAAGCGAGATGTATCATGTCCTCTAGGGTTTGCAGTGTTACCGGAAAAATTTTCATAAACACCCAACCATAAAATAACATGAGCTTGTTGTATTGCAACAAGTTGTGATTGTAATATATAATTTATGCGAATAAATAAATCTTCCTGTAGAGTATACCCACGATCACGAACTATGGGTTTAACCATATTTCAAAAGATTAGAAAAAATCTGAATAAAATTATAAGAGGCTATAGTGGGATTTGAGTTATGGAAAAGGTGTAATTTGAAACGGTGAAAATGGTAATATTTTTAGGGAACTCAAAGATAATCGTTGGATGTAACCGTTGATCAACAAAACTTATGTCGCTCGTCTTAATCCTATCGCTCAACGACACAACTTGTTTTGTGAGATGTACCATCGCTCAGCTACAAAATTTATATTGCGGAACAAAAGTTTACCCTAGCAACAAATTATTCGCGCCACTAATTGTGTCTTTCGGCTTACGAACCCTCGGATTTGTGAGTTTTTCCATTTGAATATTTGTAGAGTCCATAGTGAACTCAAAAATGATCATTTCTCCTAAGGTAAACGGAATTGACAACATCATTCTTATCGTGTGGTGTTTTTGAGCCCTTTTTGTGCACATTGCTGTACATTTGACTAATTCATTGATATGTTAAAAAAAAAAAATGCTACTAGTCATGTTTGAAATTTGGTCCCTCGTTATATAATTTCCAAAATTAAACAATTAGTGGAGATTGAAGTATCACGTGCACACTCGTCAAACAGTGTGCACAAATTCGGGAGTCCTGTTAATATGAGGGAAATAATTAATTTTAGGAGGGAATTAAAATTTTAGAGGAGGGATTGACCATTTGAAAAAGTGTTGAAATGTCTTTAACATCCTTATCATTCAATTTTATATCCAAAATAAGCACCTAAAATCAACTAAAAATCTCAAAATACGTCTTCTTCTCCTAAAATATCAATGTCAAAACTCACTTTGTTTTCATGATCAGATCAAAACTAACCTTAAACCATCAAAATGCCTAAGTTTCTAAATTTTATAAACACCGCCGAATTAACAGATTGAAACCATCATTACATTTTATTGTGGTGGCGAGTCTTCTAATAATTAAACATTTCCATATATTGAAATTATGATCCACTACAATAATAACGATAAAGACCAATAGGTGAAACTATGCAACAAAATATCCAATATCTACATTAAACCTTGATGTATTAATTATTTATTCTAGTACACAATCGACCTGTTTTGATGATAGGTAGTGTTTTATGCGTATCAACTTAATCGATTTTCAAAGCTTACTTGCACATATAAATTAAATCTAGGGGTTTAGAACTGATAATGGATAAGTTTATAGTTGTATTAGGTTGTTTGTGATAAAACATGAGCATTAGAGGAAACTAAACAAGTTGAGAGAGAAATATCTACTGGACAAAGTCATAGTAAATATACAAAGATTACAACGCGAAAAATGGAAACAAAATATACAAAAGATATGTACAATACTATGACAACATTCAATATATATGTAGTTAAGGAGAAGATATGTAAAGATACTATAGTATCTCGTAACCCCCCCCCACCCCACCCCCCCAGACTCAAGATGGTGATGAACTCATCTTGAGTCTGGAAATCAAGAACTTTAGTCGAGGAGCAGGATGTGACTTGGTGAATAAATCTTCCAATTGAAATTCCGAGCTTATGTGAGGAAGAGTAATTGTTCCACGCTGAAAGTGATGTCTTGTAAAATGACTGTCAATCTCTATATGCTTAGTTCTTTCATGAAATACGTCATTATGAGTAATTTGAATTGCAGCTTTGTTATCATAAAATAGAGGTGTAGGCGTAGAAATGACAACTCCCATGTCGCTGAGTAACCATCAAAGCCATATGATCTCAGAAGTAGTATGAGATAGAGCTTGATATTCTGCTTCAGCACTTGAATGAGATACAACAATATGCTTCTTACTTCTCCAAGATATAAGAGAATCTCCCAATAACAAGCAATACCCTGTAATATATCGCCTATCTGTAACATCTCCTGCCCAATCTGAATCTGAGTATGCTCTAAGAGTAAGTTTGGATTTGGATGAGACTTGCAACCCCTGATATAAGGTTCCCTTGAGATAACAAAGTATTCTAAGAATAGCAGTATAATGAGGAGAATGAGGAGATGACATGAATTGGCTTACAATATGAATTGTATGCATGACTTATATCAGGTCGAGTAATGGTTAAGTAGTTTAGACTCCCTACCAATTGTCGATATAATGTTGGATTAGATAAAAGTGTTCCATCTGAAGGACCATGTCTGACATTCACTTCAAGTGGAGTGTCTGTAATTTTAGCATCAGTAATTCCAGAGCGTGCAATGGTTTCAGATGCATATTTAGCTTGAGAAACGAAATAACCATCAGTTGATTTACTCACCTCAATACCAAGAAAATAACTGAGTGGACCAAGATCCTTCATTTGAAAACATGTACTTAGATGAGTTTTAAGATTTATTATACCTTCAATGTCACTGCCAGTGATAACCATATTGTTTATGTACAATATAAGGATAATAATACCTTTGTTTGATGATCATGTACACATTTCTGAATCGTAGTAACTCCGTGTAAAGAAATATTGAAGAATTGCATTACTGATTTTTTCAAACCAAGCATGAGGTACTTGTTTTATTCCGTAGAGAGCTCGACGAAGTTTACATACATGATTTGGAGCATGATCTAATCCAGGAGGAGGATGCATATAGACTTCTTCTTGCAATTCCCCATTAAGAAATGCATTTTTGACATCCATTTGATGAAGATCCCACTGTCGAACAACAACAAGTGCAGTGAGTGTATGGACAGTTACCATGCGTGCAACATGAGAAAATATTTCCTCATATTCTATGCCATATTCTTGAGTATAACCCGGAGCAAAAACACGAGATTTGCATCGTTCGAGACTCTCATCTGACTTAGTTTTAACTTTGTAAACCCATTTTCTTCCAACAACAGATTTTCCAGGGGGGGATCTACCATTTCTCATATACCAGCTTCTTTATGTGCTGTCAACTCATCTGTCTTTGAATCTTTCCAATCTGGTATAGCTGCAGCTTCTCTGTAGTTTCTTGGTTCATAAATAGACATAATAGTGGATAATGAGCAATGGTAGTCATGGAAATTAGCTGGAGGTCTTCGATTGCGAGGTGGAAATGTATCAACTTGAGAATCAAAATCTCTTTCCAAGGCAGCATTGTTAGGTGGAGGCATAGAGTGGTCAGACACAGCTGGAATCTGATGAGTATCATCTATATGGGAGAAAGTTTCATTAATAGACACATGCACTAGAGATGTATTGGTGATTACTTTACTAGAAAAAAGATCAGTGTAAATGAAGTTCTCAAAAGAATAGGATTTACTGTTTGGAAGAGACCAAAATGGAACCTTTTCCCAAAATGTTACATGTCTAGAGACTCGAAGTTTTCTACTAATAGGATCATAGAAGCGATATCCCTTTTGTTCAATACCATATCCAAGAAGCACACAGAGAAATGGTCCAAATTTGTGACGTCTTAGGAAGCTCTGCGAATCGGAGTCAACTCAAGCGACTGAATCGTTTTCGTTTTCGCGAAGATTTCTAGTTTTTTGTGTATCACTCATTAAATTTTAGGTATTTTTTACAGACAGATCTAATGATTGATGTTGTATCATTACAATCTTTAGATGTCTAAATTCATTAACTCGTCGATAAGAATGGAGAATCGACCAAAAATATTTTTTTTTCTAGGTCTTTTCCAGGAAGTTTTGAATCAAATTTTTCACATCCCAACAATTTTGTGAATATTTATGATCTAGTTTCAAGTAATCCAGTTTGTTATATACCAGACGAAGTAATAGATGAGAGCTTGGATGAATGGAGATTTAGCTTAATCGGAAGACTGGATCTAGTCAAGCTTAAATTTGATTATACAGTGACGATTTTGAAGAAACAATTGAACATAAAAGGTACAATGCAATGTATTTCTCTTGGAAAAGGTTTTTTCATTATCAAATTAGACAATACAGAAGATAAACACTATATTTGGGAGGGATATTGGCATGTTGAATCTCAAACTCTAAAATTAAGAGCATGGGAACCCAATTTTAATCTTGCAATTCAGAAATCTCCTACTGAGTTTGTTTGGGTTCATTTCCATGGTCTAAGTATTGAATACTGGAAGGAAAATATTCTGATGCAAATTAATAGATCGATTGGTAAACCAGTTAAAGTGGATGAAACAACTCTCAAAAGGGAGATAGGTTATTATGTAGGAGTCTTGGTTGAGATTGATTTATTAAAAGCTATTCCTAGTAAGGTGAAAGTTGAAACTAAGTATGGGAGTTTTGAACAAGCAGTTCAAGTTCCAAATTGCCCAAAATTTTGTAGTCACTGCTTTGTTATTGGTCATTATGTCATGGAGGGTATAACTAAAAGAAAATAACAAGATCAACAACAAAATATTCTACCTCTTAAGAAAGCAAAGGAGTGGAGAGTTGTGAATCATAAACAAAATAATAAAGGTTTTGATATTTGTTTCTCAGATGAGGAATTAGATAATATGCAATCTGTAGTTCAGGAAGAAGAGAATACTGAGTCAGGAAGAGTACAAGAAATTCATGAAGAAAAGATTGTTGCCAGTATTACTCCTTTAAATTCAAATGGTGCATAATGTTCTAAAAATCAGGAGCAAATCATCAATTCTGGTAAATTTCAAGTGCTTCAATTCATGAATGATAATATTTTAGAATCCAATAGTGAATTTCCTGCACTATCAATTAATAAAGTTACACAAGCTGTGGTTAGTTCTCCATCTATAACTTCAATTGTTAAAATCACACCTCCAGTGGGAAGAATAATACAATTTTAGTTGGTAAGGCAGCTACAAAACAGAAGAATAATAAAGTGGGTAAAGTTACCACAAGACAACAGGCTGCTAATTTAAGTTCAACAGGATTGAGGAGCATTCCTTCTCAGTCACTTCCTCTTAAATGAAGATAGTATTTTGGAATGTCAAAGGCTTGAAGAGACTACAAGCCAAAGACAAACTGAAAAGTTTAGTTCAGTCTTTCTGTCCTACTTTAGTTTTTGTTGCTGAACCAAAGGTGAGAGCTACTTATGATTTTTTCAAGAAATTGAATTTGCCTAAGATGCACTATAAATTAATTCATAATTCTACTGGTATAAAGAAAGGTAATATTTGGATGTTCTGGAATGTAAACATATCTACCCCTACTGTATTTTCTATTACTCCTCAATCCATTACTGTTGAAGTGGGGGGAGCTTTGGTTACTGGTATTCATGCTGCTTGTTTAACTGTTGAAAGAAGAGAACTCTGTGAGAGTTGGAGTTTTTGAATTCTCAAGATAAACCTTGGATGGGGATTTTAATACAATTATGAGTGTTAATGAAAAGAAAGGAGGAAGGAGTCCTTTAACTATATCTATGCAAAATTTTAATGATTGCCTTAATACTTGTGGTTTAGTTCAAGCACCTAAATCTGGAGTTGAATTTTCTTGGTGTAATAATAGAGCTGGTACAAAGATAATTTTGTGCAATTTGGATAGAGCTGTATATAATGCAAAATGGTTAGAAATGTATCTGGTTGGAGTTATAAGGTAAAAGCTAGGGGGACTTCTGATTATAGTGCCTTATTAGGTACTAATGCAGTCATGCCAAAACCTGCAAATGTGCCTTTTAGAGCCTTGAAAGTGTGGCTTACTCATCCATATTGTTTGAAGCTAATTAGAGAATCATGGGAATATGATCTAGTTGGTAATCCAATTTTCATTTTCTTATCCAATTTGAAAAGATTGAAACAAATTATTAAAGACTGGAATTGGAATGTATTTGGGGATGTCAGAGTTCAGCTTCAAAATGCAAAAAAGGAGGTGACTACTGCAACTTTAATCTCAGACAGACAACCTGAAAATACTTTATACTGAACAATCTTGTAGTTGCAAGAGGGAAACATGAAATTTTGGAACAAAAGAATAGAGAAATTTCTCATCAGAATGCAAGAATTAAATGGTTGAAAGAAGGGGCTTCTTATTCTAATTTTTTCCATACTTCTATCAAGATAAGACAAAGCCATAATGCAATTACAGAATAGGAGAATTCAGTAGGTAATATCATTTCAACTCAGCAAAAAATCTCAGATACTCTTGTAGAACACTTTGAAAACAAATTCAAGAAACAAGAAGTAGAATTTTCTAGTGGTATTTTTGACAATATTCCAAAGATCATTAATGATGAAGATAATAACATGCTTAATGTTGTTCCAACCAAAGAAGAAATTCATGCTGCAGTAAAGGAGATAGATCCAGATAGTGCTCCTAGTCCAGATGGTTTTGCTGGTTGGTTCTACAAGAGCACATGGGATATATTAGGTAATGATTTAACACTAGCAATTAAATTCTGTTAGATCAGAGGTTTTATCCCCAAAGGAATGAATGCAAATTTTCTTACTCTTTTGCCTAAAGTTCAGGGAGCCAAGAAAGCTTCTCAATTTAGACCAATTGGTATGAGTAACTTTTGTTTCAAGATTTTTACTAAAATTATCACTACAAGAATGAGGAGAGTTATAGAGAAAGTAGTATCTCCACAACAAGGTGCTTTTAACAAAGGGAGAAACATTCAAAACCAAATAGTGTTAGCTTCAGAACTAATAAATGAAATGTTGGTCTGAAACTAGACATTACACAAGCATATGATTCTCTCAGTTGGGACTTCTTATTTCAAGCTATGCACACTTTTGGATTTTCAGTCAAATTTACTCAATGGTTACTAGTACTTTTTCAGTCTACTAGGATATCTGTTATGGTCAATGGAGGTCCGTCTGGTTTTTTATCTATTGGTAGGGGGTTGAAACAAGGTGATCCTGTTTCACCTATTTTGTTGATCATTGCTCAGGAAATCCTAAGTAGGAAAATAACTCAGATGGTGCAAGAAAACAAATTGATCCCAATGGTTAATATAAATGAAATTCAGCCTTCACATATATTTTTTGCTGATGATATTTTTTTGTTTTGCAATGGTCATAATAGAAAAAATTGGTAAGCTCATTAAACTCTTGAAGGACTATCAACAATCATCTGGTCAAATTGTGAGCATGAAAAAAAAACAAGTGTTTTGTGGGTGGCACTTCTGAAGCTAGGAAAAATCAAATTGCAGAATACTGTGGTATGTATTTATCTAAATTTCCTGACAAATACTTGGGTGTTAACTTGGTTCTTGGAAAAATTAAATCATCTCATGTATGGGAATGTGTGGAAGCTTTACAAAGTAAAATGCCTGGCTGGATGGGTAAAATGTTGTCTTTTCATGAAAGACTTGTATTGGTGAAGCATTGTTATGTAGTATACCAATCTACAATATATCAGTGTATAAGTGGCCTAGGGAAGTCTTGTTAGCATGTGATAAAATAATCATAAACTACCTCTGGTCAGGGGATCCATCAAAGAAGAAATTATTGATAGTTAAGTGGGAAGAAGTTAATGTTCCTTTAGCAGAAGGAGGACTTGGCTTGAGAAGTTTAGAAGATATTAATAAATCTCTTTTAATGAAGTTAACTTGGAAAATACAAAACGATGTAGATGAATGGGCTAAATTCTTTCAAGCTAAATTCCAAGATAAACATGGAGAATAGATTAATTATTACAAGAAATCTTCTATATGGATTGGGATCAAATGGGTTCTTAACTAAGTCTTCATCAATTCAAGATGGATTGTAGGTGATGGTGAAAACATATTAGTATGGAATGATATTTGGATCACAAGTAAGCCTTTAAGTACATTATTTTTTGAGCGTTCTTATATACTTTAGAATCCTCATATGAAGGTGAAAGATCTCTTATCAAATGGTGAATGGGTGATTCATGCTGAGCTATCTAACATGATAAATGTGAATAAACTTCCTATGGTGGATGGGAAAAAAGATAGGAGAATATGGATATGGTCAAAACTGGAGAATTCACAGTGGCAACTGCAGTGGAGTGTATTAGAAAGAAATTCCCTGAATTACAATGGACAAAGAAAATTTAGAGAAACATCATTCATCCTAGTGTGTCTGGTAACATATGGAAGACTATTAAAAATGTTTGGTCCACTGATAAAAATATGAAGAGAAAGGGTTTTAACATAGCCCGTAAACAAGCTGAAGAAACTACAGACCATATATTGTGGTACTATAACTTTAGTGAGTTAATTTTGTAATGGCTGGGTGGAATGTTTTCATTCTTTAATCCTATATATTTTGAGGAAGTCTTCTCTATGGCAAAGTCTAAAAGCCCAATTGTAAAGGAAATTTGGATGTCTGCTGCTCTCATAAGTATAAAAAAATTGTGATTTCATAGAAACAATGTTGTGTATGATCGATCTTAACCAAATCCAGAAGAACTGAAGAGCATAATCTTTCATTTTACAAAGGAATGTGAAGTCAGGATGAAAGGGTGTATGTGGAATACAATTGAATACTTACAGATTCTCAAAAACTTTGGAATAAAATGCAGGACAGTGAAAAATTGCAGAATACAACAATGTTTTTTCTCTCTTCCCACTGGAAACAAAATCTTATTATGCTGTGATGGTGTTGCAAAGAAAAATCCAAGAGAAGCAGGCTATGGATTTATTGGAAGAGACAGTGCAGGTGGATTCTTGATTGTTGTTGCAGATGGAATGGGCATTTGTCCAGTACATGTTAATGAATGGGAGTGCCCATATCTTATTATAGTATGTAGTTAGCTTAATTAGTGTTAATTGTAACAGAGGGTTCAGATGTAACCACATGGAGGGTTAGTGGTCGTTAGTTATTTGAGAGAGAAACCTGGTTTATAAGCTAGGGATGCTGTAATGAAACTGCAATGAAAATTATTAATCAGAACTTTGTTCTTAGGCTGTGTTCTTCATTGAACCAGATAAATGCTTGATTCGTGAGAATCAAGAGAGGGTTATCCTCGAACTAACGACCACTAACCCGCCACGTGGTTACATATGAACCCTCTGTTACAATTAACACTAATTAAGCTAACTACAGACTATAATAAGATATGGGCACTCCCATTTATTAGCAGGTACAGGACAACATTGTAACTAACTACATGCAGACTTTTTTGCAGTCATAAATGCATGTGAATGGGCCATTAGTAAGAGTTTCTTAAAGGTATGCATTAGAACTGATTCTGCATCAGTTCTAAATTCTTTGGTAAACAAGAGAATCCCATGGTATATTCAAACCAGATGGAATAACATTATGTCTACACTGGTCAGTTGTGAATTCATACACAGTCACAGAGAAGTAAACTTCTCAGCTGATGGGCTTGCTAAAATGGGAGCTACTCTTCTGAGAGGTGAAAAGAGGATTTTTTTGCATAAGCCTTCTTTCTTGATTAGCTTAGATCAACCAGATAAGATGTATTGTAGATTTGTGTAAGGCTGTTTCCTCTTTGGCTGTAATCTTTACATTCTGAAAAATGTTCTTTTGTAAAATCTTTTAGATAATCAATACAAATTTATTATTCAGCAAAAAAAATAAAAATAAAACACATAGAGAACATTCCTTTGAGTAAGCTTATTGCATTCACGCTCAGGAAGGAGAACAAAACACGTTGAACCAAAAAATTTAAGCTCAGGGTAATCAGGTTTCTTACCATAAAGGCATTCATAAAGAGAAATTCCTCCATTGATAGTTGTTGGAACACGATTGATGGTATAAACTGCTGTAAGGACCGACTCTCCCCAGAAATTGGATGAAACTTATGCAGAAACTAGTTGAGTCCTAGCTGTTTCAATAATATGACGATGTTTGAATTCTGCAATTCCGTTTTTCTCAGGAGTTTCTGTACAAGATAGTTGTAATAATGTGCCTTGAGTTTTGAAAAAATCTTTGAAAGGAGTGGATATATATGCACCTCCTTGGTCAGCACAATTTTGATAGTTTTACCAAACTGAGTTTTGACCATAGTTGAAAAGGTTACATATAAGTTAATAAATTATGTTCTTGAACTAAATAGATAAACCCAAGTATATCGAGAATAATCATCAATGAAACTCACATAGTAAAATGCACCTCCTTTAGACATCACTGGAGATTTACCCCAAATATTAGAGTGAATAAGAGCAAAAGGTTCATTAGTTTTTGAAGTACTTGCATTAAAAGAAAGTGCTGGTTATTTTACCAGTTTACAAGAGATGCAACTATGTTCTTTGTCTACTTGTGTATCTCCTATTAGACCTTTATTGACCATATATGAAAGACGAGAAAATGAAACATGACCTAGTCTAGAATTCCAAGGCATGAAAGGAGATGTGGAGTGGGATGTAGTAGTTGTAGCTGCAACATGATTTATGAGTTTTGATGGAATAATCAGAGTATGAAGAAGATATAATCGACCCATTCTATGGCCTATCCCAAATAACTTCTTTGTTTTGAGATCCTGAATAACACAACCAATGGGAGAGAAAACAATGTTAAAACCTGGATCACATAGTTGACCAATTGAGATGATATTTATTGTAATCTTAGGAAAAATGAGAACATCCAGTACACAAATTTTATTTGAATCTCTAACCACCCCAATGTGACTGGAAGTTACTAGAGTTCCATCAGCAGTGTGAATCTTAGGAGCAACAACTGGACAAAGAATGTCAAAAACTTTTGAATCATAAGTCATATGGTTGGATGCTCCAGAATCTAGATACCATCCAATTGAGAAAATACCTGAAGGAGTAGAGAAGACAGATGCAGCTGCAGTATTATTACTAACCGAAAGAGCTTGTTTAATCATCTCATATATGCCAGCAAGACTAGGTGATGATGTATCAACTGGAACTGTTGATTGTTATGGTGCAGATGGTAATGATTCGACATATGAAGCTGGTGTAACAGAGAATCTACTTGAACCATTAAACTTGGTTATACCATTAGCATTTAATCTCCGCATATTCCTGGGGGTTGGAGATGTGCAATTTCTAGTGGAATGTCCAAGTTCCTTGTAGTAGTTGTACTGGGCGGTAGGAGTATCTTGCGGTATTGCAGCAGGCGGCAGGGTACAGTTCCTTGCTATGTGATAAGTTTTCTAGCAATTATAACAAGTAGGTTGTGAGGAATCACGCTGTGTTAAAAAACCATTCTTCTGATTGTTGAAGTTTGGACGAGATGCAGGCATAACAAATACTTCTGATATCTCTGGCTTGATTCATTTGCGTGTTTCTTCAGTAATCAGCTCAGATAAAGCAGTTTATGCAGGTGGAAGAGGTGAACGATGAAGAATAGCACCTCTGACTAATTCATCAAGAGTTGAACCAGTCTTATCTTTTCTCTATATTTCTCCCATATTTCCAAGTCAGTTGTCCATTTTAGCTTCATAAACGCAAGTTGATTCCAAATCACAGACATCTCAGAATGAAAATCAGAAATCGATTGATCTAGTGGTTGCTTCATAGAACGAATATCTTGTTCAAGTTTGTATCTTTGAGCAAAGTTAATTTGTGTGTACCTTTTTGCAAGAAAGTCCCAATCATCTTTAGCAACTTCTAAGCTGTAAGTTGCATACTGATTGAAGTAATCACTGTGTTGCCAATCCAAGTCAGAATCTTGTGATTATTTATCTCTCAGGTTTCAACATCACTTGCTGATGTTTCTGTTTCCTTCTCTTTGATGATAGAAGTAGATGCTTTGGGTTTTGTTTCTGTCCCATCTATGCATTTCCACATGCTTTTGCCTTTGAGAAAGCTTTTCATAATAAAAGACCAGTGCGTGTAGTTAGTACCATCTAGTTTTGCAGTAATAGGTTGAAAATCTTCGCGTGAGATGATTGTCAGGAGGATGAAAGAAAAGTAACTGAATTAGGGTTTATAACTGAAGGTAAAAAGGTGCTGAGACACAAGAGTAAAAGATTCCTGGCTGGCTTAAGAAGATTGTTTGTTTGCATCATAAGGTGGCCTTTCATATCTTACCTAGCTCTGATGCCATGATAGAACATGAGCATCAGAGGAAACTATACAGGCTGAGAGAAAAATTTCTATTGCGTTGAGATCTCTATTGGACAAAGCCATAATAAATATACAAAGATTACAACGAGAAAAATGGTAACAAAATATACAAAAGATACGTACAATACTATGACAACATTCAATATATATGCAGTTAGGGAGAAGATATGTAAAGATACTATAGTATCTCGTAACAGTTTGTTGTATCAATTTTCTATGTGTTTTTTACTCCATACAAAAAGAACAATAAACAGTCACAATTTTTTTTCGGCAGGCAAAGCAGTGTTTAGCGATTAGGTTTAAGGGATTAGGTTGGTATTTTAAAAAATATTTTTTACTTTTCATGTTAGTTTACATTTGAACGAAGTTTGACTTGAGTTTGGGCGAATTTTATCCTCCTCAAATCCATTATTTCCTCCGTTGGTGATTAAATTCAGAGAGCTGGAGGGCTTACAATACTCTCTCCGGGAGTCCGGGGTTGGGTTGGTACTTTTCAAATTCAGACTCGGTTTTCTTAAGCGTAGGACCGTAGGTGGATTAATCCGTTGGCGGCGGCAAGAATACTTGTGATAGCTGGAGGGCTTAAACGTGATTTGATTAGGTGTTTAGGGAGTAAATTGGAAGTTTCGGAAACAACAAAACCTTATGTTGCTAGGGTTTCTTTAAGGTTTTAACCAGAGAGAGTCTTCTTCACACGGAATAGAACTTAGTAATCCAATGGCGGACAAATTCAAAATTGTAAGTGGAATTAATGAAGAAAGTGACGATGACGAAGGATTGGAACAGAAGCTTGATGAAGCTTGGGAGGATTGGAAAACTGATGAAGAATACGAAGCAGAAGAATTTATCTGTTTGTTCTGTGATGAAAAGCACAAATCCATCGAGTCTGTTTTCAAACATTGTAGTTCTTATCATTCTTTTGATTTTCAAAGTATAAAGAAAACATTAAGCTTGAATTTTTACGATTCCTTTAAGCTCATCAACTACGTCAGGTCTCAGGTACTTCTTATCCGTTTTTATGTCTGTTACTTAAAATCCTGGTTTAATGTGTTAATGTGTTAAAGCTAGTTGATATTTTTGGTTGCTAGGTGGCAGGTAATCAAAGTTGGAGTTGGAGTTCTCTGGAGAATGAAAAACGATGTTGGGAAGATGACAAGTATCTTAAACCTTTCATGAATGAGGATTCCTTATTGCACAACTTCTGGGAAGATGAAGATGATGAGGAAGAAGATTATACAATGGCGATTGATAAAGAGGAAATACTGATGGAGTTAGAAAATAGCCAAGATGTTGAAATGAATCAGCTCATGGATGAGGACATTATGGATGTGCTTCCTTCTAGACCCAGTTGCAGCAAGGAAAATGGAAGCAAAGAGTCAAATGGGCCTGTGGACATGTTAAGATCATTGGAGAAGGTCACACTTAATGGTGGAGTAGTAGGTAACGATAGTGAATCATCTAATAATAAGGAAAAGCGTAAGCTTGGGAAGGTTTCTTTTGCAAATGTTGTTGCAAAGGAAATCAAGACTGTAAATGAGAATTATTTCGGGGCATACGGTAAATTTGGCATCCATAGAGAGATGATCAGTGATAAGGTATTTTCTCATTTTTCAATCAGTAGTTATTAATCCATGTTGCATTAAATCAGAGTTTTGCATAAATTCACTTTTTACTTTTGATGCTATAGAAATTCTGTATAGACTCACAGAATCCTGTCATGTAGGTGAGAATGGATGCTTATAGAGGAGCAATCTTGAATAATCCCTCTCTCATGAATAATGCAACTGTTATGGATGTTGGTTGCGGTACTGGAATACTAAGGTTGGGTTTTTTATTATTATTTGTATCCCTGTGTTATATCGTGCTATGGATGCAATTCATTTCTTTCAGAGGTCGCCCCAGTTTGTGAACCCTCATCCTAGTTTCCATAATATCTGATACTAGTAGCTAATTTCTGAAATTAGTAGTTTCCACCTGTATTATGTCAGTACGAGACTATACTGAGTCTCGGTAGAGCTACAGATCCCATGGGCCCTATACATGTATGAGCTAAATCTACAAATTCGCAGTCTCCTCTTTCATGAAAATTGAAGTCTTGCTATGGCTGGTTCAACTTCTACTGAACTAGAAGGATAGTAACTGTTGGTTGATTCTGTCAAAAATATTTAGATTTTGTATTCGAATTGAGCCTCATATTTTCTACCATCATCATAAAGGGTAAATAGATCTGTTAGTTCCATGAGTCCAGTAATCGGTTATTCTCCCTACATGTGTTTGTATTTTTATTAAGTAAATGTCTCCATTCGAGCAGTCCTAAACCATGAATGTTACTTGTTTCTCATGTCTGTGTTTCATATTATCTTTTGTAGTCTGTTTGCCGCCCAAGCAGGGGCTTCAAGGGTGTATGCAATAGAAGGCAGTGAAAAAATGTCTGCAGTGGCAACTCAGGTATAGGCGCATCTCCCTGTTTTTTTTTTTTCCTGTTCTCTAATGGTGTATGCAAAGATTGAGTTTTGTTTTAATGGCGTGGATGTATGCATGAACATAGATCGCCAAAGAAAATGGAATGTTATATGATTCGAACTCAAGTGCTGGTAATGGGCACTGTACTGGAGTAGTCAATATAGTTCAAGGTATGGTTGAAGAGCTTGACAAAGTGGTGCAAATTCCACCTCACAGCGTCGACGTATTACTAAGTGAATGGATGGGATATTGTCTACTCTACGAGACTATGCTTACCTCAGTGCTTTATGCCCGTGATCACTGGTTAAAACCAGGTGGTGCCATTCTCCCTGACACTGCAACTATTGTAAGTTCTCTATAACTGCTTCTGCTTCAAGTTTTTGTGCATCTTAACTTTTAAACTTGTTGAATTTTGCACACTTTCTCATAGAGGCATCTTTGTGTAGTTCGTTGCAGGTTTTGGAAAAAGTGGAACCAGCATCCCGTTCTGGGAAAATGTTTATGGTTTCAATATGTCTTGCATTAGCAAGGAGGTTGTAGAGGATGCTTCAGAAAACCCTATTGTTGCTGTGCTGGACAGTCGTGATATAGTGACCCAAAATGCTGTTCTCCAGGTTAGTTCATTTCTATCAACTGCCATGCAGCGGTGGGATTACCTTGATCCACACATCTCATTATATTAGTTTGCTTTCTGAACCCTCAACAACACTTAGTATCTGACTTCAATTGAAATTGGTTTTTGTTTCTCAGGCTTTTGATTTGGCAACTATGAAGCCTGAAGAGATGGACTTCACGTCAAGCTTCGAGTTGGAGGCGAAGTCAGATCTTTCAATGACAGATAGAAATGCCAAATCAACTTGGTGTTATGGAGTGATCCTTTGGTTCGAGACTGGTTTCAGTAGCAGATTCTGCAAGGAAATGCCAACGGTCCTCTCTACATCACCTTATACTCCTAGTACACATTGGTCCCAGACTATATTCACATTCCGGGAACCAATTGCATTGGCACTTGCAAAACCCGAAGCCGACGGAATGGCAACAGTTGGAACTGAATCTTACCCTGCTATAAAAATCCAAGCACGCATCAGCATTGTCCGTGCAGCAGAGCATCGTAGTATTGATATATCCTTGGAAACTTCTGCAGTCGGTGTAGCTGGTCGAAAACGAAGTCATCCTGTTCAAATCTTCAATCTATAAACAATTTAGTTCCTGTTTGTTAATCCACAGATAAGATTCCTAGCAGTTGCAAAGGGCAATTTGATGGTGATGGTATTTTTTTGTAAGTGAGTTGCATCAGTTTAAGGTTTTGTTGTTGTGACTTGAGTTACTCCTTACTCTCTAGTAAAATTTTGATGGACAACAATCGAAGTTTTTTTTTTTTATTGATCAGAAACAGTCGAAGTTAATGCTTACACAGTTCAGCATTATATTTAGGCCGAGCGAAGTGAGGGAGGACTTTATATATGGCGACTGTGTCACATGTGACACGATTTTTTTTTACAATTTGACAAAAAAGATTGGATTTGGTGTTATACCCCCGAAATTTCCAAATTGTCCCTCCCTTTTATTCCAATTATTATAACTCCTTATATATCCTATTTTTTCAAAGAATGTAATTGGCAAACAAACTTTAATATAACATATCTAAAAATTCGTGTCTTGGAATTTTGTAAATTTTATCTTGTTGGAATGGTATTAAAAAACTCTACGCAATGAGTACAAATAACAATATCAAATTTTGAGTTTTTACGAAAAATTCGGAGGTGTTTATCATTTTAGGCACAATTTCGAAAATCAAATGTATTCTCATTATGCAAACCACTACAAAGGATACATAATACTTTATGTAGTCATATTTTGGTTTATGCATCAATTTTTTCTCCGTTGCAACTAATAAAACGATGTACTTCCTCCGTCTCAAGAAAAGTGATACTTTCACTTTAAGCATAATTTTCGAAAATTGAATGCATAGTCATTATGCAAATCACCACAAGGGATGCATAACACATTATGTAGCCATGTTTTGGTTTATGCATCGGCTAATTTTCCGTTTACTTTCACCCGATGTCAGAAAAAATGATACTTCTATGCCATGTCAGGAAAAATCATAATTTCGCACCCTGTCAAGAAAAATCATATTTTTACGCCGTTTTCTTCGGTCGGCCGTTCCACCGTGGCAACGGTCACCTAGTTACTCTCATGGTAGTTCCAAAAATCATCCTTTTTGTCTTATCAGTTTCAACTTTCATGGGAAAAATTCACTTGTCGAGATTTTCCGGTGGTTCTCCTCAGATGTCATTCCAGAGCTAAAAAATAAATAAATCTAATTCCACGAAACAGAGAACTTGTCACTAACTTAGCAAAACTAAGATCAGGCCGGAACAGATTCAAACTGGAAGCACTGACACGGGCACGGACCCACGGGACTAAGTCGAATTTCTTGAAACTGGGAAGCAGTGGATGGAAGTTGAGAACTGTTTAAGAGAAGCAAGCCCTCCATTACTGAGACGACTACAATTGAATCTGCAAAAGGAAGAAATCTAAAGAGAGGAAGAGCTGAGAAACCCTAAATAATGTGGAGTAGAGCTTGTTGTATCCCTAATTCAATAAAATTACCATCACCAACAACAAGTTATTTATGTAGTCTCAAGAATACTAGTAATAGATTAACTCTATCTCCATTGAAACCTACTCGGACTCATACTTGTTCTTTTTCTAAACCCTTTATCACACTCGCATCAATTTCACTCTCGCCTTCCCATATTCTAACACCTATTAGCTTCAAGGATACTACTTTGTCCAAGAGAAAAGGCATGACAACTCCTAGTGGAAGAGGTCAGTACCGGGTTCTCGTAAAACCCTTATGTTAGCTCTTATATTTTTGGTTCTTCGTGTAATAGTATGATTTCAGGTGAATGGATTGTTCTAATGGATTGATCGAATCTGTTTCTTTTATTGAAGTAGTAACTGTGCGTGTTAATAACCATGAACATTGAATAGCTATTCTTGTTATGCATTCATCCATCGGTATGAGGTCTTCTATTGTATTGTGTAAAGTGGGATTGAATAGTTTGAAGCATAAATATGGATGTTTTCCGGTTTTTCTGTGTATCTCTTACTTCGTAAATCGTAAAATGCTTGTTATGATTGATTGTTCATTCTGTATAGGTTCAAGCTCTGAGTGTGTATGTGTGTGTCTAAAGCCTCTTGTAGTTCTGGAAGCAGTGGAGGAGGTGAAAGCCGGGAAATACTCGTTCAGCATTTACTTGTTAAAGAAGAGGATCTTAAACTTCTGGTGGAGCTTCATGCGAGTATAACAAGAGGTCAGAAACAATGAACTGCATTTTAAGCAAATGAAAAACGACGCATCTTAGGCTTTACATCTTGCTTCTTGTATCTGATTGTGTGAGCTTCGATTGTTAGCTTTTATGTAGTTCCAGACCCCCAGTGGTTCATGTAGTGAAAGATGATTTATTTATTTTTTTCTTTTTAACACCCCATAAAAGTGATAAATTGTTCCCTGCATTTTAAGTCAATGACACATTTTACCTATTTTTATCGTCAGTGAGACGTGCGTTGTCTCATATCCAATTCTTAGCATGTTATGCACATCTTAATCAAGTAGCATAGTTGAACACTGACATGGTACATATAATAAATGCTAAATTATCTTATTTTTCTTCCCTCATCCTTGTTCTGTTACTCTCTCCCTTTTCTACATATTTCTAGTAAGAGATTGGCAGCACCTTGCTGTTGTTTAATGAAGTGGTAATTTATTCATGTATGCAGGACTGGATTTAAGTGACTTGGCTGTCGAGTACTCAATTTGTCCATCAAAAGATCAGGGGGGTATGCTTGGATGGGTTAGGAAGGGACAGATGGTAATCTTGAAACTATTCATATACAGCTTTCACATGCTATATCAGAGCACTCTTAAATTCTGTTCATATGTTCATGAATGGTGTTTCTTCCATTTTGTTGATCCCTGATTGACTTTTGTTTCTTGGTTAACTATCCTAAATAGGTACCAGAGTTTGAGGAAGCAGCTTTTAATGCCCCTTTAAACAAAGTTGTTCGATGTAAAACCAAGTTCGGATGGCACTTGCTACAAGTAGTGTCTGAGAGGTGTGTATGTTTGACCTTCATCTGTTTGAATAATTAAGGAAGCTTAGCTATTCATTTAATCACTTGTTGCAAAGAGAAACTAATGCATTATGCAACAAACTCTGTTGCATCAGGGGTAAATATTAAATGTCGCCATGTCGGGTATTTTAGAAGGATCTTAAAAAAGAAGACAATAATTCTCCCAAAGAATTTTCTCTCACATTCCTTTGTGTATATATAGGGAGGAAGCTGTGCTTCAAGATGTTCAGCCAGAGGAGTTTCATATGAAAATGCAAGACCCAAGTTTCCATGAAGAGGCCCAACTATTAGATGTTCGAGAACCTGAAGAGATGTATGGATCTTACGAAGTGTTTTTGCAGACTTCTCTAAGTTAACTAAGAGAGCTTCATTTTTAATCCGAAGCTTTTTATCTTCAAGGCTCAATATTCTCATCTCTAACCTGTTTGATTATTTTGTTGAAACAGCACCCAAGCTTCATTGCCTGGTTTTGAGGTTCTTCCTCTTCGTCAGTTTGGCAGTTGGGGGTCAGAAGTAACAACCAAATTCAATCCTGAAAAAGACACTTACGTTCTGGTATTCTTGAAGCGTTTACATTTTTCTAGGTTGATATACTCGGTATTGATAAAGATTATGTTTTGATTTTCTTCATTCTTCGTACTGCAGTGTCATCACGGAGTTCGGTCTCTACAGGTTGCGAAGTGGCTCCAGGCGCAGGTTAGATCCTCATTGCTTTGACCATGAATTGTGAATACCTTCAATGCTTGAATTTACTCAATGTTTTTGACTCTCTAAAATAAGTGATCAATCTTTTGCCTCACGGATTGGCCGTGAAGGAAAAAAACTCGTTCAATCACGTTGCTGCTGATAATTTGTTATTGCTTCTTGTAGGGGTTCAAGAGAGTATTCAACATTGCTGGAGGAATTCATGCATATTCGGAGAAAGTTGATCCATCTATCCCAACTTACTAGCAAAGGATGATTATATCTTTATAAGATCAACTAGATGTATACGACTTGTGCTGTCTTGAAATGAAAACTTCAATTTTGATGATAAGAACGGCTCAGATTTGTATGCATCTTATTTTTATTTTTGTTGAAATGAGATATCTTTAAAGCTTTTGAAACGAAATATGTAAAACACTGAAACTGATCACAGATGAGCAAGATAGGAGGGTCTCTTAATAAAAGTCTTCTCGTGTTGTACAGTGCTTGCTGAGTTTCCTCATCACTCCCTCCCCCTTCGTTGATGTTCCATATGGGCCAAAAGACCTTTGTGCTAATGCAAAATTGTCTAAAAGTACTCGGTTTCATATATGCAGTTCACCTTCGTCCAGTTTTCAACAGGCATGGGGCATGACACTTTTAACCGAAAATGCGATCAATTGGAAGGCCAATGTAATGAAATCAAGTCACTAAGATTATTAGGTAACACACCGGCGAATATGATTACGGAATATACTTAAAATTCAGAAGTTCACTCTTCATAAATGTTAAAACCCCTTGATGGGAGTTTGCAGCCTCAATAGCATAAAAGAGTCGACACATGATAGAACTTTTATTCACTAAGACCCTTCTAAATAACTTCTATGCTTGGTCGCCAAAGGGTGGGATTACTTGTGCAGAATTCCCAATATATCCTGATCTCCATACAAGAGATACCTGTAAGGATTTCAAAGGAACATAAGAAAAAAAAATCACATATTGAGCTTTTTAATGAATTTATAGATTGACCATTAACAATCAACACAAGCATCGTAAGAAAAATATATGATTTCAAAGGTACAAAACATCCTAAAAAGTTCATGCAAAGGGTTAACAACAATATTCCTTCGTAGATTTCTTTTTGGTTGAAGTATCAAGGTTTTTCTTAGACTAATAACTAAACCTTGTATTCTCAACCATAAGGCAATTTTCCGAAGTTCACGAATATATCCTCATACAAAAACAAGAAGGCATAGGAGAAATTGATAGCTGACGGATATATAGCGAGTGGGTATTGGATATTTAGTATTGGCTTATAAGCACTTAGCCTTTTTAGTTAAATAGCAGAAAGAAAACAAGGAAAAGAGGTCTTCTTTGTCCTGATACACTGCGTAAGAGCAAACTAGGGATATTATATGTTAGCTAATACAAGTCCTAATCAGAAAGATAAGGCGCATCAGATACATGTATATCACTTGCACATCTCCCTAGTGTGAAAAACGCAACAAGTTCTGCTATGTCAACTAAAAAGTAAGAACAAGCAGACGAGGGTTTTCTCAAAAGAGCAACTAGACCTTGGATTCTCGACCGAAAGTCATTTTTCTAAGGTTCTTGAAAATGCCTCATACCAAAAGAAAGGGGAATAGGTGGAAATGAAAACTGAGTTCGTATAAGATGTGGTTATTGGCTTTAGCCTTTTGACTTTGTTTACAGAAACACAACAATGCGAAGAGGTATACTTTATCCAATCAATCTGAACTAGTGTTACTAAGCAAACAAGAAATATTTTCTGTTATGCAGTCGGTTGTCAGCTTTAGAAGTACTAGTCCGGGATATGAGACGCATAATACATCTGTATATCACATCATGCACATCTCCCAGAGCATATACAAAATAAACTGATTTTACCTTAATAGGTTCTGTTTTATCAGTTGAAAGAGTAAAAATAAAAAATTACTTCTCAATTAGCGGCCAAGAACTAGACCAAAACCACCATAAGACCACCTGCATAAGGGTCTCCCCTAACTAGGTAAACATGAAATCTCCATGTCACAATGTCAACTCCTTCCCACCTGCTCTAGCACTGTCTTGTTTAACGCTGGACCGAATCCTTTAACTAATTGAAAATTTACATCACTAATTTAATGTTCCATTTTTTTACAAAGTCATGGTAATGGTGTTAAACAATGTTTTAAATTCTATGAAAAAAACACACAAATTGGTGGTAACTAACAAGCCAACATTGAAACCTCAGGAACAAGCCATCATTGAAACTATTCTGACCCATTAAAATATGACATATCCCATTTTGAACAAGCAAATAGAGAGAAACACAAAGATGCTGTAATGTTAAAGAGAGAGTATTTTGTAACTTACTCTTTCTCACCAAGCTTTACATTCATTCCTCCGTATTCAGGTAAGAGGACAGTTTCACCTTCCTTTACACAGACAGGAATATGGTTCCCCTCTCTATCTTTAGCTCCCGGACCTACTGCAACAACTTTCCCAGAGTTCAACTGAACCAAATACAACAAATAACAAGCTAAAGACATTAATCAACCGGCGATATAGTTTGGATGATCCAACTCAAATCAAATTTTATCTCAGCCTAGGTATTTTCTTTTAATTATCTATTTCTATTTTAATAATTAAAAAAACTCATGAAGTAAACAACGAAATGAAACTTGATAAACACAATGTTACATGTAGATATAGAGGGAGAGAAAGAAGTTATTTCGAAGACTATACCTTGGCGGTTTTCTCAGGGAGTAGAATTCCGGCCGTGGTTTTGGAAGGAGGAACGATCTTCTCCACCAAAACGCGATTCAAAGATGGGATCAGACGCCTCGCCATTAGAGTAAATTTCTGGAGGGAATAATGAATTAGTGAAAACAAAGGCAAATCGTTGTGTAGAATGCGACTGATGATCAGTTCCTCACGACTTTGAGGGTTTTAAAGAGGGATTCTTGGGTTTATGAGTTACTTGCAATTAGGCAATTAGGGTTCGCTTGTACGGTTAGACACAAACTGGTGATGCCCCGTGCTGAGTCTGCTGACTACCACTAGGCACTAGCCGATGCCAAGAAGCAAAATTCCTCGGGAAAAAACAACAACAACCCTTTTACGCAAACAGACCACAAACTCCCCCGGAGACACCACAAGGTCAAGCATTATGGTAAGGATTTCATTTCGCTATAGCTTAGTTGTAGCATAATCTAATTACTATGGTCCTCCATATCGTTTAGTAGCGATATCCCTTAGTTATGCTTTAAAGTTGATCACATCTAATACGTTTTGTAGCGAATGGAAATTACACTTGTGCTTTTTCTTTACGAAAACTGAGTTTCCATGTGATTACCAACGGATACTGAAATTACACTTGTGCTTTTTTCGATGCGTCGATTAAGTTTATTGTGAGGTGATAGATAAAACTGAGTTGTTCTTCGAGAATATAAGTCTGGTTTTATTGATTGGTTCCTGTTCACCTTGATTTATCAAAAGACGGAACAAAAACTCATAGGTATATTCGTGGGAGACGGATTTATCTATTACCGTAGACTTTTCTGTGTGATACAGATTGGTTTATTAAAGTTTTCGACTTTGGGTCGTAGCAACTCTTAGTTGTGGGTGAGATCAGCTAAGGGAATCAAGTATAGTATCCTGCTGGAATCAGAGGCATAGGAGCATAACTATACCTTGGATCAGTGTGAGATTGATTGGGTTTCAACTACAGTCCAGACCGAAGTTAGCTTGAGTAGGCTAGTGTCTGTAGCGTCTTAATACAATGTATGTTTAATATGGACTAGGTCCTTAACAAAATTCTAGTGTGTGTTATTTCATTTTCCGTATTATATTGTTTATCTTTATAATTGAAATATTGATCTTCAACGCACAACCTGTATTACCGGTCAAGTGTCAATCAATGTAAATCAATAAGCAAAGGTTGGATATTCTAATTGATTGATCTTCAACGCACAACCTGTATTATTTCAATTATAAAGATAAACAATATAATGCGCAAAATGAAATAACACAGACACCAGAATTTTTGTTAACGAGGAAACCGCAAATGCAGAAAAACCCCGGGACCTAGTCCAGATTAAACATACACTGTATTATGCCGTTACAGACACTAGCCTACTCCAAGCTAACTTCGGTATGAACTGTAGTTGAACCCCAATCAATCTCACACTGATCCAAGGTACAGTTATGCTCCTACGCCTTTGATCCCAGCAGGATATTACGTACTTGATTCCCTTAGCTGATCTCACCCACAACTAAGAGTTGTTACGACCCAAAGTCTAAGACTTTAATAAACCAATCTGTATCACACAAAAAAGTCTAGACATTTTATCCAATCATCCAATTTTTCTACATCGACACTTCCATCGTAAAGTGGAATATCAACACGAAAATCATTTTTCAGATTCTTACCGTGAGGTTTAGTTGATTTAGGACTTTTAAGAAACTCATTCTTCTTCTTCTTCTTCTTCTTCTTCTTCTTCTTCCGATTCATCTTTTTCCGAAGCTTCGGGCGAAGGTGTAATATTTTTCTTCTTTGAAAAGGCGAGGGTACCCAAATATACCTCAAGCTATAACTTTTCCTTCCTATAAGTCCTTTCTCCGAAAGTGATTGTCTATGGACTGAGTCGAGACAATACAACAAATTGGTTCACACTTCGTGTGATCGTCTATGGATACTAGATCGAGACAATACAACAACGAAGTGTGTTTACTTGATACAAAGGTTCACACTTAACCAAACTTAATAGGATTCACGTATCATGTAAATAGGAATTAACGTTTGTGCAATTTACTTTAATTATAATAAAACAATTATAATGCGGAAATATAAAGTAAATGACACAACAAGATTTTGTTAACGAGGAAACCGCAAATGTAGAAAAACCCCGGGACCTAGTCCAGAATTGAACACTCTCAGGATTAAGCCGCCATACAAAATAAACCAACTTCTTATAGTTGGGACAAAGCAACTAAACATATAGTTCACATAGTTCCGTCTGTATTCCCACGCCTCCGACCTGTAAACAAGTCACGTACTTGGACCAATTCCTTTGGTTCGTATTCCAGACAGTAAAGGAACAACAAATCTGTTTGGTATCAACTCTCTTCAACGAAGTGATATGAGTTTGACAAAGGATCTTCTGTTTATATTAATATAAACTTCTTTGTCAGGTTCCAATATCTATCTTATGTTCAATCACCAAAAGGTAATCGTTAAGATTTTGCAATCAATACCTTTAATCCCAAGGAAATGTATTGATACCGATCTTCACAACTATTCTATCAAAATACCACAAGAATAAATCGATTATAGTTGGATCCTATATTACCGAAACAAGTATTGTGCACACCAAAGATTTATATAACCAAGTCAGAAATATTCTATCTCTTATTTGTCTTCAAATTTTCTTAGATCTTCAATAAACACATGCACACAACTACTTGAATCTTTTGTGATTAATCACACATAGAACAGAGTCTATTAACAATGGACTATCACAAGATCGTCTTTAGATCTAACAACAATATAAAGATCCATGTCGAAACTTTGAACTAGTTTGAGTGAATCTTATATCATAAGAGAAGATCCTCAAACATAAACAAACTAGGTTAAATCAAAGTTCAACCACCATTAGTCAATCAAATCAATATGAAAACTAAAGATAAACCTCAATTATCTAGTTTCCCACCAACGGTAAACACTAGAGCTTCTCAATCCCAAAAAATACTTTAAACTGAGAGGCCGTAAGCGATTTCACCTAATTAGGTTACTCTCCTCTCCGAATAGGCGGCTTCACCAGTAACAGTACAACATAGGAAGTTTACTATCACGAAGGATTAGTTTGCTAGAAATGCAAACTCAAAGTATTTATAGCCAGGGAAGTTTGGACACCAAGGAATTTCCAAAACTGAAAATTTTCTCAATATATTCAATATTTTCCAAATTCGGTTTTCATAATTCCTGAGAATGCACTGTCCAAATTTATGATCGAAATATCCTTGGAAAATCTTTAACTAGCAAATGCACATTACTAATTCTTATTTTTCATATATAATTAAAAACCTTAATTAAAAGATTCTTAACTTATTTAAATTCGATCTTGGGATTTACTTCCTTCTTAGCCGTTAAGGAATATCTTTGAACAATAAAAGATACACATTAATGCGCGTGTTCAAAGTGTGTCGACATCTTTCCTTTTGTAAGTCCTTTTTCATACTTACTCACTTGAAACCGATTTACCACGCTTCCAAACAAGCTTAGAATTAGTTCATTTGACTTTCAAGAACTATGTGATTGATCAAGTAACACTCAATCACAAGTCATGGGTGTAACGTTTCTACCAAAACAAGTTTCGGTTCTACCTCCATGTGAGTACTGTGCATAGTCACACTAGCTTACCGAATATTCTGTTGACTAGGTACTAATATCGGTTCCCCACATATATTTGGTATCTAACTTGTATGTGTTGCACATATCTATAGGATCGGTTCCCCTTAGCCTAAAAAAGTGTTGCCCATGTTCATAGGATCGGTTCTCCTTTATATTATAAACCTTGATGCATCTCATATAAGGATCAGTTCCCCTTTGTGATGTACTGCACCTCTTACTAGGATCGGTTCCCCTATCCCAAATTTGGTCAGACACACAAACCCGGTCATACCCTAGGTGATTACTTAAGATCAGTTTCACCAATAAAATTCATACCAATACATAAGTCAGGCCTCATGTGAATAGTTTTACCAAGAACACAAAAAATTCATGAGCGGTTATACTAATCACACATATTGGTTATTCATAAGATATGCAATGAAGAACAAGCCCAATAACGCCTGGCGATTTCCTTTTCGGTTCACAACACATATCAACTTACTTCCTTAAACACATGTAAAAACATTGTTTCCTAGGATGAAATCCTCACCTCATACCCATACATAATTACTAGCATTTATACGATTATGTTGATGTTTTATATACAAAGTTTAATGGTTAAGCAATAAACCTCATATTGTATTCCTTAATACTATGTCTATCTAGAGTGTTCATGCTTCGCAGTTTTATGTTTTCAATATGCACGACTTGAAAGATACGTTAGGGAATGAAATAGTTCAAGTCAAATATCACTAACCTCAAGTGGAAGGATGATGTTGTGGTTGTAGCTCCGTACTTCTTCACTTCTTCAAGTCTCCGCAATACTTGTAATGTCTCATCCTAATACTTTCAAGCTAACCTATACGAAGTTGACTCTAGAACATTTAATCAAGCGACTCTTAAATGAGTTTTGGTTCACTAAAATATGACAACCAAACTTGACATACCAACGCTTGGTGGGTTCAACCGAGCTATGCTTTAACACTGCCCCCCTTTGTCAATTTTAGTGACAAATAAACAAACTACAAGAATTCATTACACATACGCTTGATTACCGAATTCAACGACACATAACCTGCATTCATTCAATCCTTTAAAATGCCGCTGTTGAAATTATAATAACAAAGCTCATACTCCTCCTAAAGTTGAGATAAGTTGATTTTCAATCCGCGCGTCTTTGTTATACCAATCATATGATCCCCTTAGTATGTGCTTTTCCTTTTTCGTTAGATAAACGTTCAAGCACCATTGTCCTCTTCCCTAGTGACACCAATCAATATAAAATTGATACCAACATCACCTGTTTACTCCATATATTTCTCCCCATTTTTGTCACAAAAATGACAAAGAAACGAAAAAATAAAGGACAACACGAAAATGATCTTACAAATCTCAAAATAGACGTGCAACCTGTTGAGTCAAGCACGAGGGTTCCACATACCATTTTTGATAACCAATATCAAAACCGAAACTACAAAGTAATTATGTTTTGATATGTCATCATGGAAATAATTGCCCGAAGCAATTTTCCCAACTACTTAATTAGCAAACCAAAAGTCAACTAAGCACCTTAGTTCCTTTGCTAAACCGATTGTATAAATACAACCGCTTCATTCGATAAGACCAAAACAAAGATAAACTCCATTTTTCTCATCAGGTTCTAATTAGACCTTTAGATTTTAAACAAGTCAAATACTAGGTTAGTTAACTAGCATTTCCTTGTTTAGGAATTCGGCTAGACTTGAATAACCGAAACCTCCACTTTGATAAGTCTAACTAAGATCGAAATTAACTTAGTTTATATTATCCGGAATCGAATTGGACTAAACAACTCATCCCGTCAATATATTCATTCGTTATGCCATAAATAATTCATACAAACCAATAAATCAATTTGCATAATCATTCACCTCAACCGGAAGCAATTGAAACAATATATATTAAAGTTCCACTATTGCACCGAAATTTTGTAAGCCTAAACAATTGATACCACACAATAAATTAAAATAACAATTGTTTTACTTAACTGGAAGCAATTGAAATAACATAGACATTAAAGCACCGCAATTGCACCAAAATTTTGTAAGCCTAAACAATTGATATCACACAAGAAAGCAAGATAACAATAGTTTTACTTAACTGAAACCAATTGAATCACACATACATCCGTACATTCATAATGGAATAAACACATCAATTGTACCGACAATTTTGTTTAAGCAAAAGCAATATATATATCAAATAAAAACAGGCTTTTCTTAAACAGGAAAATAATTAACTACCAAGATTGTTACCTCAATTTCGCATCCAACTTCTCCAATATGATCGCATCTTTTTCTTCCAGGGAGAATTGATATCGAAATATCATTATGTTGTCATCCTTATACAAAAATAATAAAAGAATAACAACAACCAACCTTTACCAGAGAAAGGTTGAAAATCGGTTTTAACAATTTCAAGCAAAAGTTGAAAACCGTCGAAACACATATTCTTTTATGCTAAACCAAAACCGATTCAACATATTGTGGATTTTTCACATATTGTTTCTATAGGAACCCCTCATGATCCTTTGATAAAGCCTACCAACATGGACTAGAACTTAATCCTGCTAAATCATAAAGTCACCCAAACCATATAACATATTATGAGATCGAATATTAAGGTAGTAAAACCGAAATCAAACATCTCATAAATTACTTTGCAATACACCATAAATGTTCAACATAAAATCAAGTATTGCAATTACTGAAAAAGCGGGGGTCTAACAACCACACCCAATATTTCGATTAGCAATCTGTATGGACAACTCCGAGTTACTTTCTAGAGAATCAACTAGACATTCAGACTCAATCAATAGAAAATATCTGAAGGAGTTATTATCTCAATCTCTTGATTTGATCTATACTCAAACAAATAGAATCTGCGAGTCTTTATCAAAGAGAGATAACTTGGATGGTACCAAAAACCAATATCCAAGTGTCAATCAATTTAAATCAACAACCAAGAAGGTCGGATATTCTAATTGATTGAACAACGCACAACCTGTATTATTTCAATTTTATAACAAAATATAATGCGAAAAAAAATAACACAGACACCGGAATTTTGTTAACGAGGAAACCGCAAATGCAGAAAAACCATGGGACCTAGTCCAAATTAAACATACATTGTATTAAGCCACTACAGACACTAGCCTACTCCAAGTTAACTTCGGTCCGGATTGTAGTTGAACCCCAACCAATCTCACACTGATCCAAGGTACAATTATGCTCCTATGCCTTTGATCCCAGCAGAATACTGCGCACTTGATTCCCTTAGCTTATCTCACCCACAACCAAGAGTTTCTACGACCCAAAGTCGAAGACTTTAATAAACAAATCTGTCTCACACAGAAAAGTCTACAAGGATAGATAAATTCGTCTCCCACGAATAAACCTATGAGTTTTGTTCCGTCTTTTGATAAATCAAGGTGAACAAGAACCAATTGATAAAACCAGACTTATATTCTTAAAGAATAGCTCAGATTTATCAATCACCTCACAATAATCTTAATCGACGCAACGAAGAAGATTATTGAGGAATCACAAACTATGAGACGAAGTATTTGTGACTACTTTTATATCTTGCCTATCGGAGATAGAAATCTCAAGCCAATTATTATAATTGTACTCCTATGATAGAAGATGCAAGATCAGATCCCACAATTATGATTAAAGTAGTATCGGTCTGGCTTCACAATCCCAATGAAGTCTTTAAGTCGTTAACCTGGTTTTAGAAGAAGAAAACCAAAGGTTAAAGGAGAATCGACTCTAGCTTAGCAAACTAGTATTACACAGAATGTGTGGGGATTAGGTTTCCCAGTTGCTAGAGTTCTCCCTTATATAGTCTTCAAATCACGGTTTGCAATCAATGTTAGCTTAGTAACAAAGCATTCAATATTCACCATTAGGTGAAAACCTGATTAGATTCAAGCTAATATTTATCAATCGTTAGATCGAAAACATAGCTTGTTATACACACTTATAATGCACATTTCTAGGCATGTATAACCGTACCCAAACTTGTACATTAGTTGGTTAAATACTAGTTAACCAAATGGTTAGCCGTATGATAACTTTCATATCAACCATATTCTTCTTCACCATAACTAGTCCAAATGACTCAAATAAACTAATTAGAGAGTTTTTCAATTGCTTAGATATTTATGTACTACACAAGACACAATTGAAGCAAAAAAGATGTGATTCACTTGAATCGATTCACGAACTATAAAGCCATGGTTTGCAATAGCATTTCTTAGTTTATTAAGATAAATTCACAAACATCTTTTTTAGACATAACCTACTCAAGTTTGCGGACTGAAGTTCCCGGATGGAGTTCACAAACTCCAGCAGAAATTCTCGGTCGAGAACTTTCACCAGTTAGCGGACTGAAGCTCACGCACTACATCGGTTTCACTTGATCAACAAAGTTCGCAAACTTCGGTTCAAGCACTAAGGACTTATACATATATGTGTTTCCACAACAATGCTTATATCCTCCAATAGTTATATTGTCTAAACTCTCATTTCAATCATTGAAACTTTCTCATAGGGCGTTATATAGTTGTTATTCACAAACTATTTTTCGTCAGAGCAATTTCCAAAATGATTGAAACATAACATGACTTTCGTCAATAGGTAAAGATGAACTTGGATAAAGCGAAAGCTTTACCAACACATATTTCGAGAAATAGATAAGCGAGATATACTCATCTCGAAATATCATATGCGTATAATCTTAGTCTATATAGTAATACAACTTTTGTATCAAGATAGGAGACAGAGTAGATAGAATTTTGAGTGATAGATAAGTTCAAGTCTCCACATACCTTTTAGTCGATGAAGATCCACTGGTTCCTTGAGTAGTCCTTCGTCTTGTATGATGATATCCATGGAGTTCTTGAGCTCAACTACACTTTCTATCCTAGTCCGAGACCTTAGCTATAGTAGACTAAAAATCAAAGACTTTATAGTTTTGATCACTAATATTGACAAAAATGCTTGAGATAGCAACGCATGCGAGTTCGACCGAGCAATTCTCTAACAATCTCCCCCTTTGTCAATTTTAGTGGCAAAACTATTAATACATATAAAATACAAAAATATATAAATAAACTTTGTAGCTCCTATTCCACATGTCGTCTAATCTTCAACAATACTCAAAATCTTCGTCACTTCCAAGTAATCCAATGATCCCAAAGGTTGTAAGTTTAGCATCATCGTTGTTGAAAATCCATAGCTATAACAACGAGAAAACAAGAGTTCTCAATTATTTGATATACAATGTCATAATATCATTACACAACGTCAAAGTCCAATTGCATCACAACTTCAACAACAATACTATGGTGATACTTCACTCCCCCTTAGTTAATACTCCATCTCACATGGAAACCACTCCCCCTTATATAATGATCCGAAAACTATATGTATTTATAGCGTGAACTACATATTAATTCACCCCCTTTTTGTCAATAAAATTGGCAAAGGTACAAGAACGGGATCCTAATGAAATTTCCGTAAGAGACATTTCATGACCAAAGGTAAATGTATATCATCTTGTTTAGATGCAATCATAAAGCCGAAGCTAAATGCATTCATCAAGGAGTATATAAAGATACAAGATAACCCCTCTAATATTCCACAGCCGCACTCCCCACAAAGATTTGGCAATTAAGCACAAGTTCAAAAGAACTCTCCCCCATAAAATTTCATTCCCAAAGGAACAACAAGAGCGACCTTAATTTCAAAAGAAAAGTAGGATTTTGTACAAAACACACTATAGAAAAAACAATCTATGTGAATAAAATATTAACATGGCGTAAACTACTGGAGTTCCAACTCAATTTCCCAAAAGATCGAGATAAGCACAGGGGCAAGAGTTATGGAAATAGATAATGAACTGAAATAACACCAATAGACTGCCGTAAGTGCTGAAAAGTGGCAGTGTCTAATGGTTTGGTGAGAACGTCAGCCAATTGTTGTTCAAAAGGCACAAATTCCATATTGATGATACCATTCTCATAAAGATATCGAATAAAATGGTACCTTATGTCAATGTGCTTTGTTCTTGAGAGCTCAACGGGATTCTCAGTGATTCGAATCGCACTAGAGTTATCACAAAAGATCTTCATTATTCTAGTGTCAACTTCGTAGTCATCCAGCATTTATTTCATCCATAGGAGTTGAGTACAACATGACCCAACAAAAATATACTCTACTTCGCATGTAGACAGGGATTGTGAATTTTGTTTTTTTGCTATGCCAAGTAACAATACTCAGTCCTACATAGTAGAAACCCCCTGATGTACTTTTTCTGTCTTCTACACACCCTGCCCAATCAGCATCAGAATAAGCGGAAAGGTCAGTGTTCGTATCAAAAGTATATGATAGACCATACCCGACAGTATGATTGACATATCGTATGATCCTTTTTGCAGCTACAAGATGAGATTCCTTTAGATCAGCCTGAAACCTGGCACAACAACCAACACTAAAAGAAATATCAGGTCTAGTAGTTGTTAGATATAAAAGGCTTCCAATGATAGATCGATATAATTTTTGATCTACTTTTACTCATTTCTCATCTCTATGTAGTTTACCAGTAGTAGGCATATGTGTTAATTTTGGAGAAGACTTATCCAAGCCGAATCTTGTCACAAGATCTCTTGCATACTTTTCTTGGGATAAGTAAATTCCATCCTCATGTTGTTGAATTTGCAATCCTAGGAAGAATTTTAATTCACCAACATTGCTCATTTCAAATTCTCTAGCAAGTGAAACTTGAAAATCCTTTGCTAGCTTCTCAGAAGTTGATCCATAGATGATATCATCTACATAGACTTGAGCAATGACAATATTTTTCCTACTCCATTTGGTAAACAAGGTCTTATCATCTCCTCCTCTTGAGAACCCTTTCCTAATAAGGGAAGTGATAAGTTTTTCAAACCAGGCTCTAGGTGATTGTTTTAACCCATATAATGCCTTTTTGAGTTTGAGCACATGATCTGGGAAATCACAGTTTTCAAACCCCTTAGGTTGAGCAACATAAACTTTTTCCTTTAAAATTCCGTTTAGGAACACAGATTTAACATCCATTTGGAAAAGATTAACCTTGAGAAAACAAGCATGAGCTAATAAGAGTCTAATGGACTCAAGGTGTGCCACAGGTGCAAAGGTTTCGTCAAAGTCGATACCTTCAATTTGTGAATATCCTTGAGCGACAAGTCTGGCTTTATACAATGGTTCCAAATTCATCAGACTTGTTCTTGAATATCCATTTTGTACCAACAATATTAACATTGGAGGGACAAGGTACAAGTTCCCATACATCTTGTCTTTGAAATTGATTTAACTCTTCATGCATTGCATTCACCCATGCGGGATCGCTAAAGCTTCATCAATATTTCTTGGTTCTACTAGAGACATATAACAACCAAAATTACAAATATTTTGAAGTTGTCCTCTTGTTTTGGCTGTAGAATATCTTCCTCCAATAATACTGTTTGGATCATGATTTCTTTGAAGTCAGAGGTGTCATGGAGGGACATGTTCTTGTTCGTCAGGAGCATCTTGATCAGTGTTCTTCTCCTCGTCACTAGAAATATCAGGATCAGTAATAGTTGGGATAACTTCAACTGATTTAGGTATTTCTTTGACTTTCTCAATTGTCTCTGTTGGAGGCAATTCAGCAGGAGAATTATCATGATAAAAATTACTAATATCATTGATGATAACATTAGCAGATTCCATCATGACTTGGGTTCTGAGATTGAATACTCGGAAACCACGACTATCAGAAGCATATCCAAGGAAAATACCTTCATCACTTTTGGTGTCAAATTTCCCTCTCTGTTCTCGATCTTTTAGAATATAACACTTACTACCAAACACTCTAAGATAGTGCAAGTTGGGTTTTCTACCGTACCACAACTCATAAGGAGTGTTGAGGGTTTTGGACCGTAAGTATACATGGTTGATCAAATAACATGCTGTGAAAACAGCTTCTCCCCAAAACCTTAAAGGTAGGTTTTTGTTATAGAGCATTACCCTGGCCATTTCCTGAATATTTATGTTCTTTCTCTCTGCAACTCCATTAGCTTGAGGAGTAATAGGTGGAGAATATTGTTGAATAATTCCCAGTTCATCATGAAATTCAAACACTTTAGTGTCCTTGAATTCAGTTCCACGGTCGCTCCTAATTTTCTTTAGTTTGCGACCTTGTTCATTCTAGATTCTATTAATAATAATCTTGAATTCTCTAAGGGTTTTATTTTTATGAGATGGAAATGCAACCCAAGTGAATCTGTTGTAATCATCTAACAAAAGAATATTTCTTACCAGCAACGATGGATTGTTGAATTGGTCCGACGAGATCCATATGAATTAAATCAAATGGAGCTTTAGTGAGAATATCTCGAGATGATTTATGGTGAACTTTTGTTTGTTTACCCTTTTGACAGGCACCACATACACCTTCAATATTTGCATTAATTTTGGGAACACCTCTTACAAGTTCTTTGTTAATGATATTAGTTAGAAGGAGATAATTGATGTGACCAAAACGTTCATGCCAAAGATATGTAGATTCTACCTTAGTCAAATTGCAACAATTGCTGAACTGAGTATCAAGAAGATAACATTTATTTTTACCACGAGTTCCTTGAAAAATTACTTTCCCAGTTTTGTCTACAATGTCACATCCTTTTGCATTGAAGACAATTCGATGGCCTTTGTCACAAATTTTACTAACAGAAAGAAGATTTGCAGTCATACCTTTTACATAGACTACATCATGGATTTCAGGTACGCCATGTAATTTGATCGTTCCCTTCTTGCTTATGTAGCAACATCTCCCATCTCTGAATGTTACAGGTCCGCCTTCATAGTCGTCTGAAGAAACAAACCAAGTGAGGTCACCTGCCATGTGTCTGCTACATCCACTGTCAAGAAACCATTCAAAGGGTGATGTTGATTTTAAAGCAAATGCTCCCATACTATTAGTACTATTCTGTTTAAAATTTCCCAATAGTTCTGTATGTCTTTTTAAAGACGAAGGGAGTTGTTTAGTTCTCTTATAAAGGTCACTTGCAACTTTTAATCTCTTTTGAAAAGACACACAATTATGTTGTAAGTGATTGGATAAATCACAAAAAAAACATGGGCCAACACCTTTTAGTTTGGTAGAGCAGTTTTGAGTCATATCAGTTTTCACAACATTTAATCATTGTTTAACAGATGATGTATGACAGTTCTTGAGACAGGAACTACTGGAGTTACTCACATCCATTAAGGAATTTAAAATGGGTTTCATATCCTTTAGTATTGCAATTTCCGCAATGAGATCATAATTGATCCAGATTTATTCATCCAACCTTTTCTGGAAAATAACCAATTTATCAGAACGTCTTCTACGATTGGTTTTTAAACCTGGTGAAGCGTTACAAGAGACTTTATCGTCCATAGAGTTAGATCGCTACAAACACAGACTTGTAAGGTCTTAAACGTGTTTTCCGGCTCTGATACCAATTAAAAAAGTGGGGGTCTAACAACCACACCCAATATTTAGATTAGAAATCTGTATGGACAACTCCGAGTTACTTTCTAGAGAATCAACTAGACAATCAGACTCAATCAATAGAAAATATCTCAAGGAGTTATTATCTCAATCTCTCGATTTGATCTATACTCAAGCAAATAGAATCTGCGAGTCTTTATCAAAGAGAGATAACTTGGATGGTACCAAAAACCAATATCCAAGTGTCAATCAATTTAAATCAACAACCAAGAAGGTCGAATATTCTAATTGATTGAACAACGCACAACCTGTATTATTTCAATTATATAACGAAATATAATGCGGAAAAAAAAAACACAGACACCAGAATTTTGTTAATGAGGAAACCGCAAATGCAGAAAAACCCCGGGACCTAGTCCATATTAAACATACACTGTATTAAGCCGCTACAGACACTAGCCTACTCCAAGCTAACTTCGGTTTGTACTGTAGTTGAACCCCAACCAATCTCACACTTATCCAAGGTACAGTTATGCTCCTACGCCTCTGATCCCAGCAGGATACTATGCACTTGATTCCCTTAGCTGATCTCACACACAACCAAGAGTTGCTACGACCCAAAGTCGAAGACTTTAATAAACAAATCTGTCTCACACAGAAAAGTCTACAAGGATAGATAAATTCATCTCCCACGAATAAACCTATGAGTTTTGTTCCGTCTTTTGATAAATCAAGGTGTACATGAACCAATTAATAAAATCAGGCTTATATTCCTAAAGAACAGCTTAGATTTATCAATCACCTCACAATAAGCTTAATCGACGCAACGAAGAAGATTATTGAGGAATCACAAACGATAAGACGAAGTGTTTGTGACTACTTTTATATCTTGTCTATCGGAGATAAAAATCTCAAGCCAATTTTTACAATTGTACTTGTACGATAGAAGATGCAAGATCATATCACACAACTACTATAAAAGTAGTATCGGTCTGGCTTCACAATCCCAATAAAGTCTTTAAGTCATTAACCTGGTTTTAGAAGAAGAAAACCAAAGGTTAAAGGAGAATCGACTCTAGCTTAGCAAACTAGTATCACACAGAATGTGTGGGGATTAGGTTTCCTAGTTTCTAGAGTTATTCCTTATATATTCTTCAAATCAGGGTTTGCAATCAATGTTAGCTGAGTAACAAAGCATTTAATATTCACTGTTAGATGAAAACCTAATTAGATTCAAGCTAATATTTATCAACCATTAGATCGAAAAAATAGATTGTTATACACACTTGTAATGCATGTTTCTAGGCTTGTATAACCGTACCCAAACTTGTACATTAGTTGATTCAACACTAGTTAACCAAATGGTTAGCCGTATGATAACTTTCATATTAAACATATTCTTCTTCACCATAACTAGTCCAAATGACTCAAATGAACTAGTTAGAGAGTTGTTCAATTGCTTGGATATTTATGTACTACACAAGACACAATTGAAGCAAAAATGATGTGATTCATTCGAATCGATTCATGAATTATAAAGCCACGGTTTGCAATAGCATTCCTTAGTTTATTAAGATATGTTCACAAACATCGTTTTTAGACATAACCTACTCAAGTTCGCGGACTGGGTTCGCGGACTTAAGTTCCCAAATGGAGTTCACAAACTCTAGCAGAAATTCTTGTTCGAGAACTTCCGCCAGTTTGCGGACTGAAGCTCACGCACTACATCGGTTTCACTTGATCAACAAAGTTCGCAAACTTCGGTTCAAGCACTAAGGACTTATACATATATGTGTTGCCACAACAATGCTTATATCCACCAATGGTTAAAATGTATAAACTCTTATTTCAATCATTAAAACATTCTCAGAGGGCGTTATATAGTTGTTATTCATAAACTATTTTTCGTCAGAGCGATTTCCAAAATGATTGAAACATAACATGACTTTCGTCACTAGGTAAAGATGAACTTGGCTAAAGCGAAAGATTTACCAACACACATTTCGAGAAATAGATAAGCGAGATATACTCATCTCGAAATGTCACATGTGTATATTCTTAGTCTATATAGTAATACGACTTTTGTCTCAAGATAGGAGATAGAGTAGATAGACTTTTGAGTGATAGATAAGTTCAAGTCTCCACATACCTTTTAGTCGATGAAGATCCACTAGTTCCTTGAGTAGTCCTTCGTCTTGTATGATGATTGCCATGGAGTTCTTGAGCTCAACTACACTTTCTATCCTAGTCCGAGACCTTAGCTATAGTAGACTAGAAATCAAAGACTTTATAGTTTTGATCACTAATATTGACAAACATGTTTGAGATATCAACGCATGCGAGTTTGACCGAGTAATGATCTAAAAATTACCTCAATATTTTATGAAATTGAATTATCAAAACAACGCAAAAAGAATGAGGTCATTCCGAGTTCGGACGAAGAAGTTATGGGAAAAACAGTTTTACACTTCTTCGTAAGGGGACCTCTCACTAGGATCGGTTCCCTCACCATGACATGGTACTAGGATCGGTTCCCTCACCATGACAGGGTACTAGGATCGGTTCCATCACCATGACAGGGTACTAGGATTGGTTCCCAAGAATTACTTGTGAATGATCACAACTAAATTGTTTTCTACATGACTTTTGCATACGATGTCCGATTTCAGTGATTGTTGGCTCATTTTAAACATAAAAACAAGAGATACACATATATGATCAGTATATATCAACATCATAAACTCATAATTAACATTTATTTCAAAACCCAAATACAGATAGATAAAGTATGAGTATGGAAGAAAATAAATCTCCTAATGTTAATTAGTCATATAATAATCAAGAGATCATGTGCTCAGGTTCATGTGCCTCCTCACCTTTCAAAATTGAGCACCAAGGTGAGCATGCACATTTTAACGCAACTAGGTTGTGTTAAGTTTAGTCTTGTCTTGTTCGTGATGAGTGACTAAGACAGAATCATTATTGACCTCTTGCTTGGTTTGTTTTCTATTGTTCCATCTCTTGTTTTTCTTCTTTGACTTATGATAAAGAGTGTCATTATCACAACCTTTACTAGTACAAGATATTTCAGACATAATGTCTTTATTTAGCCTTTCAAGAAGACTCTTGTAATTATTGTCACCAATAATTAACAGCTGAGAGTCATTCTTGTAACTAAATTTTGGTCCCTTCTTGGCTATGGAGGAATTAGGGGACCCATTTAGAGTTAGGTTTCGCAGGAGAAGCTTTATCCTTCATACCATTAGGATCGTTGTCCTTTTGAATATTTTGTGAATCACCTTTTCTCCAATTTGGAACATAAGATCTTGTTTTTACATTTAAGAAGTCATCTCTCTTTCTATTATTGGATCTTTTATGAAATGACCTTGTCGAGTGATATGCAAAATTTGAACTATCATTATAATAATTCTTTTGCCTAAACTTAGGACAATACCGATCTGAGTTCTTATGAGGATAAAACTTAGCCAATTCGTTTGATACAATAGAAAGTGCATCTTGCATCTTACGAACTTTGCATCCCCATTGCATGTGTCCTTTATTACCACAATAATAACGATGCTTAGTATAAATATACGAAGTATGAGTTTTAGTGTTACCTTTTTGTGGATCATCTTGCATTCTTGACGAGTTTTCTTCTTCTTATCCTTGTTCAACATTATTGCTTTCTTGACATTAGCAGAAGTGGTCTCGTTGATTGCTGCTGGTTGAACAAAATTCTTAGGCTTGACTGGCTTTACTTCTTTACAAGAAATAGTATCACTTTTGTCAACAGTGGAAGCCTCTGGTTGAGAAGAATTAGGATCTTTAACTTTTTTTTTTTTGGTCATATTCAAAGCCTATAATTGATTTCTTTAAAAGATAAAAATTACATACTAGGCAAGCGAGCGACAAGCTGTGCCGCTAGCCCTTTTTGAATAGCAAAACCTATCCTATTAAAAATAAAATCTCGTGAGCCAGGGGTCATTACATTGCTGCGCATGACTTTCTGGACCCTCTTGAGTAGTCCAACTGCTTCTGGAGCCAAATAGCCAAAAGTATCAAAAGCAAAGGGGACGAAAGCATGCCCATTGTCAACACATGCTTTCTCATGCTTCGATATCTTACCTAGGCAGCCTTTAGCGCTGCTCTACCCCGACCATAAAGGTGCCATGTCCAATTCCTACCAAAGGAGATACCCCGGTGAGGTCAACACATGTGTGTTTCCCATTAGCCCATCCAAAAATAAGAACATCAGCTGGTCTTAGTGTCGATCTCCCTTCAAGTGGGTCATCAGAAATGCACAGTGCTTCTTTCTTTGCCGAAATGCCGGACCTCCACAAGACATCATACAAAATATCCCTCACATGATCATGTCTATATTTATAACCAGGGTCTACTTTACAATGAACTGCATGTTCACCATATGAATCAAGCAACCTGTGATGCAAGCGGAGGCAGCGAGAGTCGAGAGGATAAAGCGGGATCATTAACTTTGTATTTGAGGATAGACCGGTACTCCAAAGGAGACATCTTCTGCCCTAGCCCCTCAATCGGAATAGCCGAGAAGAAAATCTTGGGCATGTCTTTGCTTGCAAACAACCAAAAACCGCTTTCTGTCTCTCCGTTAGCATGTAAACTCTATCAATGTCCTTAACCACTTTACCAAAAAGAGCACTCGCCGAGATGCTTTGTGCTTTAGGGGGCGTTGTCTTTATTGGTGAAGTTGTTAAGATCAAAATCGGGAAGAGTCACTTGTAACGTTTCCAAAGCCTTATTAAAATTATCATCCATACCGTCCACACCACTACTCCTCAATATGTGATCCTGTAATCCCCAAGATTGCACACGTGAAGCCACAAAAACATACTCGGATGCCTCCCTAGCGAGATAAAGTCCAAGACCTCCATATCGATAGGTAGAGTAGATAGTCTCCACCTGAAGCTCTCCAAAGAACGGTCCCCGCACACCACGATGCCTTCCACCACTTCTCGCAAGCCTCTATCAAATATATCTACCGCCTCCATAATATAGTCTGGGTGACAAATACGAAGGCCAAAAAGAAGCTTGGAGATACCCATACACGTTCGTAAAGCAAGAATTCACTTTGAGGATCATGGAGCTTGGATAAAATCTGCATCAAATCCACTGCTTTTTCAGCCCTCTTAATGGCAAGGCCCTTCACAAAACCATCGTCGAGGCTAACTGCACCACCTAATAGTTTGACTCCCTTATCTGGTCTTGAGATTTCGACAGGAAACATCCCATCACTTATCCTTCGTCCATCACAAGAGGGCCAAAATATTTCAGTTTTCTTAATATTCAGTATAAGCCCCAGCGCAGCCCTCTCTGTTTTGATAATAGTGAGTGCTTTTGCCACTTCTTCGGTGTCTCCAATAACAGTGCCATCATCAAGATACCAGGCATGTAGGGATAATATGCAGTGCTCATTTATCTTAGCTATAAGCTGATGAAGTACCAGAGAAAATAACAAAGGCCCTAAAGGGTCACCTTGTTGTACTCCTGTGGATGAGTAGATAAAGGAGTCCCCAACATAGAGCCGTGCAGGTTGACCATACAAGTATTCTACCCAAGGCGATATAGATGGACAAAGCTTACGTACCTCAGAAAGCATAGCCGTTCGGTCAACTAGGTTAAAAGCATTGGTAAAGTCAACCATTAGCATAGAGAGGCTAGCGTCTACATGATGTTTACTGACAAACCTATTCACAGCATGTAGGATTGACTCAGCACCACCTGAAACACCTACACCAAACTGGAAATCCTGTAGATACGCTGCCATGTCCTTACCAACCCCTTTCATCGCCGCTTTGGACACCAGTCGACGCCAAATTGTCCCAACAGCAATGGGACGAATGCTCTTATCCGGTTTAAGGAGGGGTGTTAGGGGAGCCGATGCAATGAACTCCGCTAGGTTAAGAGGGCATCTCCGCCAAGCCAAAGATTAACAACCCTAGTTATGGCCGTGACCATATCAGCAGACCACAGTTGAGCCTTCCCCACGAAAGCATCCAACAAATGTTGTGCCCGAAGGCCATCCCTTCCACACGAAGTTCCCTTAGGGAAAGATTTAATACAACTAAGAATGGTACCTTCTTCGGCCACTAGCGGTGTCTCCTGCAACGTACAGGTTGGTTTCCTTGGAGGCGGCATCGTCGGATGCTTATCCTCAAGTGCTTTCCTTGTGTTCTCGTTGTATGGCGCCACCCCGGACGAACTGATGGATTTAACAGCCGCTATGAAGTGCCCATCCGCCACCTTGCGCAAACAAGTAGAGATATTGGTACCGAGCCTGTTGTCTTTCCCCGTGTCATCATCTTTGTTGTCTTTCTCTGTGTAATCATCTCTAACACTAACTGTTGCCGGCAGCTTTAAAATCTCACGAACAAGATTTATAGTCCCACTAGGTTCACCCCAAATTGCCAGCGCTCTAAGAATTTGTGTCTGTTGTGTCGCCTTGCGATTACGGACTGCATTCAGCTCTACCCTTAGGTCGGAACACTCTCAAAGTGCATCGAGGGAGCAGCAAAAGCCTGACCCAATGTTTAACAGCTTTAGGTTCAGCCGCGACTTTCTGTAGTGCCGCTTTCAGGGCATGAGAAAAAGCTAACATGCAACCTCTTGGAATGCTCTTAACCGTACATACCGGGGCTCTAAAGACTGCTTCCACAATTGCTTCATTCAATTCAAAGTCGCTGTCAAGCTGCACTAAATCCTCCTGTAGACGAGGCTTAGGCACTCCAAAAATTATTTCAGCTACTTCACCAGAACTCTTTTATCTCAAAGCTTAATATCGTTGTTCCCTTCATGCTTGCACGCTCTGCTCCAAGCCCTAATACTCATACATTCGAAGCACAACCATTGTCTTAAAGTTCTCGAGTTTCCTCTAAACTCATGAAGACATCAACATCAGTTCTTATGGCCTGTTGGAGTGCAGTCTTCTTTTCTTTATTGCAGAGGTGTTGTCTCTTCAGGTGGGAATCAAACATGAAAAACCTTTACTCCCGGTCCCCCATCTGGACAACCATGAAAATCTCTAAACGGACATCTGATGATTCCTTTACTTGCAACTGTCATTGAAGCATAATGACAAACAGTTTGGTGCTTAAATAAATTATCCACTCTTTGGTTCAGAAACACACAGAGTAGCACCCGATTACAAGCAGTTTTCTAGGTGTATGACAATTCAAAAGCACAAAATCAATCAACCAAAATGAGTATGAACAAACTAACCCATCAATACACCATGAGAGTACCAACATGGAAAACATAAAAACTAAAATAAAACGAAACCCCCCAAACCACTGTAACCCATTGAGATGATGGTGGTGGAAATGGGAGTTTGCTGCTGGTAGTTTACAGTCGGTGATTTGAAAACGAAATGAATTTTCCGAATCCTAAATTCGAAAACGCCCTGAATTGCTACAGTCGGTGGTTTTTTTTTGTTACTGTAGCACGAGAGTAAATATTTGAAGCATATATTCCCTTATAGTCCAATCCTCATGTATCATGATGATTTTTACTTGCTTCTAACATTGAGGTTAAATTGTTTGAGCTAACATTGAACTTTTTAAGGTCTAAAATTTCTTCTTCCCACATCTTGATTTTATCAAGAGCACCAGCTAAATCAGCCTCAAGGTGTTTTTCTCGTGAGAGATATATACCTTCTTTCTCTTCAAAACTCTTTTGTTGAGAGTTAATCCTTGCATCAGATTCAACAAGTTTTTCTTCAAGACCCTGTATTTGTTGAGAAGTATCTTCCATAAACTTCTTGTGATTTTGATACATCCTTTCATATTCAATTTTAATTGCTTTATAATCATCCCGATTTTCTTCAATTACCTTTTTATAAATAAGCAGTTGTTGTGAGTATTCTTGTTTCAGCAAGTTACGCTCTTCATCGAGATTTTGAAACTTTAAGATTAAATCTCGTTCTCTTTCAAGTGCTGAAAGAAGTTCATTAGAACCAAAAAGAAATTGTTTGCTCAATTTTTTTAGTTCAGATACTTTTACACTTGATCTTTCATCAGAAATCTCAAGCATATAACTCAAAAAATTCTCATTTTCAAAAAGACATTTTTCAGAGTCTGAATCATTGATTTCGAATACAGGGCTTAACTTAGTCTCGTCTAGAGAACTTTCAGACTTATTCTCAGAAGAGCAAGTAGAACTTGATGAAGAAGCTCCTTTTAAGTATTTTTTAAAATCAAAACTTGCAACATCTTGCGATACGTTAAATGAGTCTTTCTTTAGTTTTCGCTCTCGCTTAACTCTACTTTGACTCATATCTTATAGGTTGGATCACATCAAACATAGATTGTTAGATCTTTTCGTGTTTGCCTGCTCTGATACCAATTGAAAAGGTGAGGGTACCCAAATATAGATAAAGCTATAACTTTTCCTTCCTATAAATCCTTTCTCCGAAAGTGATTGTCTATGGACTGAGTAAAGAAATACAACAAATCGGTTCACACTTCGTGTGATCGTCTATGGATACGAGATCAATACAATACAACAACGAAGTGTGTTTACTTGATACAAAGGTTTAGACTTAACCAAACTCAATAGGATTGCGTATCAAATAAATAGGAATTAACTTTTGTGAAATTTACTTTAATTATAATAAAACAATTATAATGTGGAAATATAAAGTAAATGACATAGCAAGATTTTGTTAATGAGGAAACCGCAAATGAAGAAAAACCCCGGGACCTAGTCCAGAATTGAATACTCTCAGGATTAAGCTGCTATACAAAATAAACCAACTTCGTATAGTTGAGACCAAGCAACTAAACCTATAGTTCACCTAGTTCCGTCTGTATTCCCACGCCTTCGACCTGTAAACAAGTCACGTACTTGGACCAATTCCTTTGGTTCGTATTCCAAACAGTAAAAGAACAACAAATATGTTTGGTATCAACTCTCTTCAACCAAGTGATATGAGTTGGATAAAGGCTCTTCTTTTTATCTTAACATAAACTCCTTTGTCAGGTTCCAAGATCTATCTTATGTCCAATCACCAAAAGGTAATCGTTAATATTTTGCAATCAATACCTTTAATCCCAAGGAAATGTATTGATGCCCATCTTCACAACTATTATATCAATATACCACAAGGATAAATCGATTATAGTTGGATCCTCTATTACCGAAACAAGTATTGTGCACACCAAAGATTTATATAACCAAGTCAGAAATATTCTATCTCTTCTTTGTCTTTAAATCTTCTTAGATCTTCAATAAACACCTACACATAACTACTTGAATCTATTGTAATCAATCACACACAGAACGGATTCTGTTAACAATGGATTATCACAAGATCGTCTTTAGATCTAACAACAGTCTAAAGATCCTTGTCGAAACTTTGAACTAGTTTGAATGAATCTTATATCAGAAGAAAAGATCCTCAAACATAAACAAACTAGGTGCAATCCAAGTTCAACCACCGCTAGTCAATCAAATCAATATAAAAACTAAAGATAAACCGAAATTATCTAGTTTCCCACCAACGGTACACACTAGAGCTTCTCAATCCCAAAAAATACTTTAAACTGAGCGGCCGTAAGAGATTTCACCTAATTAGGTTACTCTTCTCTTCGAATAGGCGGCTTCACCAGTAACAATACAATAGAGGAAGTTTACTGTCACGAAGGATTAGTTTGCTAGAAATGCAAACTCAAAGTATTTATAGACAAGGAAGTTTGGACACCAAGGAATTTCCAAAACCGAAAATATTCTCAAGATATTCAATATTTTCCAGATTCGGTTTTCATAATTCCTGAGAATGCTCTGTCCAAATTAATGATCTAAATCTCCTTGGAAAATCTTTAACTAGAAAATGCACATTACTAATTCTTATTTTTCATATATAATTAAAAAACTTAATTAAAAGATTTTTAACTTATTTAAATTCGATATTGGGATTTACTTCCTTCTTAGCTGTTAAGGAATATCTTTGAACAATAAAAGATACTCATTAATGCACGTGTTCAAAGTGTGTCGACATCTTTCTCTTGTAAGTCCTTTTTCATATTTACTCACTTGAAACCGATTTAACACGCTTCCAAACAAGTTTAGAATTGGTTCATATGACTTTCAAAAACTATGTGATTGATCAAGTAACACTCAATCACAAATCATGGGTGCAACGGTTCTACCAAAACAAGTTTCGGTTCTACCTCCATGTGAGTAATGTACATAGTCACACTAGCTTACCAAACTTTGGTTGACTAGGTACTAGGATCAGTTCCCCACATATATTTGGTATCTAACTTATATGTGTTGCACATGTCCATAGGATCGGTTCCCCTTTGCCTAAAAACGTGTTGCACATGTTCATAGGATCGGTTCCCCTTTATACTATAAACCTTGTTGCACCTCATACAAGGATCGATTCCCCTTTGTATATGTTGCACCTCTTACTAGGATCGGTTCCCCTTTACCCAATGTTAGGTCTTACACACACAAACTCGATCATACCCCAGGTGATTACTTAAGATCGGTTTCACTAATAAAAGTCATACCAGTACATAAGTTAGGCCTCATGTGAATAGTTTTACCAAGAACACAACCAAGTCATGAGCGGTTATACTAATCACACATATTGGTCGTTCATAAGATATGCAATGAAGAACATCCCCAATAACGCCTGGCGATTTCCTTTTCGGTTCACAACACAAGATCATGAACTTACTTCCTTAAAACACATGTAAAAATATTATTTCCTAAGATGAAATCCTCACCTCATACCTATACATAATCACAATAGCTTTCATACAATTATGTTGATGTCTTATATACAAAGTTTAATGGTTAATCAATAAACCTCAAATTGTATTCCTTAATACTATGTCTATCTAGAGTGTTCATGCTTCGCAGTTTTATGTTTTTAATATGCATGACTTGAAAGATACGTTAGGGAATGAAATAGTTCAATTCAAATATCACTAACCTCAAGTGGAAGGATGATGTTATGTTTGTATGTCCGTACTTCTTCACTTCTTCAAGTCTTCGCAATACTTGTAGTTTCTCATCCTAATACTTTCAAGCTAACATATACGAAGTTGACTCTAGAACATTTAATCAAGCGACTCTTAAATGAGTTTTGATTCACGAAAATATGACAACCAAACTTGACATACCAACACTTGGTGGGTTCAACCGAGCTATGCTCTAACATTTGTCTTTGTCTTTGGTGTATGAGAATGAATACATTCATTCAATTCTTCAAGGGTGGTTTTATTCGACTTCATGCCTGTTTATAGCGTATCCACCTTTTCTTCCATAGTTTGTGGTTCGTTATGCTTAGGTTCATCATCTGACTTTGTCATCCTTGATCCCCTTGTTCTCCTAACATCTTCTAATTTCTCGAGTACCTCACCAACCTTTATGTAGAGAGATCTAGTGAAAACGATTAACCACGGGGATCTACCATAAAACGAACCTTGCTCCTGGTACCAACTTGATACGTTTGATCTATATACCTTGGTAGCTATTACTATAAAGGTGGAATTCAGAATGATAATAGACGAAAAACTTAGAAAATAGAGACACAAGAAAGTAATTCGAAGAAAAATATCTTCTCTATATTATGAACAAGAAAACGATTACAATTATCACTTTGTTATGCTCACAATCTTCTCTAAACAGTGGATTAACTTTAAACTGTTTGCTAAGCTTGCACAAGTATTGTTCCAAGGTTCCTCTAGGTTTTCTATACATAGTATTTGTGTTTAGCTAATAGCCAAAGCCCTCTATTTATAACCTTCATCGTACTTAGATGACCAAGGTCTTCTATTAGGAATCTATTTCAAGTATTGCCTAAAACAAAACTCTTCCCTAACTAGGAATTCTTCCGAAACAAGAATTCCTGCCTAAAATAGGATTCTTTCCTCAACTTAGCTTGAGGTTAACTAAGTTCCCTAAAGGAGTATGGATACACCTGTATCACTCAAGGAAGTTGTGGCTTTACTTCATGAGAAATAAGTTCTAGGTGTATGAAGTGTTTTAGAAGTGGAAATCTTTGGTTGAAACATAAACTGGTATGAAGTTGAAGTGTTTAAGGTCAGACAACGGTGGTGAGTATTACAAAATAAAATTCTTACAGTTATGTGCTACAAATGGAATTTATTTCGAGAGGACATTTCCAAGTATGCCACAGGAGAATGGAGTAGTAGAACGTATAAATTGAACGTTGAATGCACATGCAAGGTACACGAGGTTGCAATCTGGTTTGCCCGAGACCTTCTAGGCACATACAATGGAGACGGCTGCTTATCTAATTAATAGGACACCTAGTATTCCATTATATATGAAGATACCAGAGGAGGTTTGTACCGGAAAAAAGGTAAATCTTTCTTATTTGAAAGTTTTGGTAGTGTTGGTTATGTTCATCTTAGTTTCAGTGAGAGGTCTAAGATAAGTGCTCAAGCAAATAAGTGTATATTCCTTGGTTACGGAAATAACGCTTTTGGGTATAAACTTTGGGACTATAAGGGTCACAAAGTTATTAGAAGTAGAGACGTTACTTTAAATGAGAGTGAGCTGTACAAGGATAGGAATACAACACACGTTGAAAATATCGGGTCAAGCAACGTCGATAAAGAGTTGTGTATCGATATTAATAATATTTTTGGAAGAAGTGTGGTACAAGAAGAGCATGATAATGCTAATGGCAGAGAAATATAGGGTGAAAGAACTTCTGCTGCAATGGGAGTTACTCCTACAGTTCCACAAGAAGTACGAAGATCATCCAGAACTCTGAAACCAAACCTAAGGTATGCTTTGAATTATCTATTACCTACAAATGGAGGTGAACTTGAAGATATTAAAGAAGCACTAGCGGTTGATGATTCAAGCAGGTGGCAACTTGCTATGGAATATGATATGAATTAACTTAAGGAGAATGTCACATGGGTGTTAGCAAAATTACCTAGAGGTAAGAAGACATTACATAACAAGTAGGTTTATCGGATGAAATCTGAAGCAAATGGAGAAATTCGCTACAAGGCGAGGTTGGTTGTAAAAGGTTTCCAGCAGAAACTGGGTATTGACTACAACGAGATATTTTCTCCAGTTGTGAAGATGACTACTATTCGAGTAGTGTTAAGCCTAGTGGCTTCTGAAGATCTTTACCTTGAACAGTTGGATGCAACGACAGTTTTTCTTCATGGTGACCTAGATGAATAAATTTACATGAAGCATCCGGAAGGATTCATAGTAAAAGGCAAGGAAAAGATGGTGTGCAAGTTAAAGAAGAGTTTGTATGGTTTAAAACAAGCCCCGAGACAGTGGTACAAGAAGTTTGATATATGCATAGAAGTGGTTACTCATGGTGTAATGCAGATCATTGTTGTTACTTAAAAAGGTAAGGTTCTGACTACATCATATTATTATTGTATGTGGATGATATGTTGGTTGCCAGAACATCTCTACAAGAAGTTGAGAATTTGAAGAAACAATTGGCAAGTGAGTTTTCTATGAAAGATCTTGGTGAAGCGAAACAAATTTTTGGTATGAGAATCATAAGGTACAAAGCTAAGGGAGCTCTTATGCTTAGTCAGGATGAATATATTGAACGAGTGTTGAAAAGGTTCAATATAGAGAATTCTAAACCAGTTAGTTCTCCACTTGAAAATCAAATTCGTCTTTCAAGTATGCAGTGTGCGAAGACAGATGAATAAAAGAAGTACATGGCTAACGTACCATATTCTTCAGCCATTGGGAGTCTAATGTATGCTATGGTGTGCACAAGACCAGATATTGCACATGAAGTAGGAGTAGTGAGTAGATATGCAAGCAACCCAGGGAAACAACATTGGGAAGTTGTGAAGTGGACTCTCATGTATTTGAGAGGTAACACAAACGTACCATTGTGTTATGGAAGAGGTGGTTCTATCTTGAGGGGTTATGTGGATGCAGACTTCGCAGGTGATGTAGATAAAAGGCGAAGTACGACCAGTTATGTTTATACTATAGGGTCAGTTGAAGTGAGTTGGAACTCTCGGTTACAGAATTTGGTGACATTATCCACTACGGAAGTGATGACAAAAGCGAGCAAGGAGATGATTTGGTTATAAGGATTATTAGCTAAGTTGGGAAAGGAACAACGAGATAGTGTTTTGTTTAGCGACAGTCAAAGTGCTATACATTTAGCCAAGAACTCAGCCTATCATGGTAGGACGAAGCATATAGATATTCGTTATCATTTCATTCGGGATCTCTTAGAAGAAGGAGAGTTGAAGCTCGAGAAGATTCTTGGTTCGAAGAATCCGACGAACATGTTTACCAAGGGAGTTACATCAGACAAGTTAAAGCTCTGCAAGGCTTTAGTTGGTATCTCAGAATGAGGATCTGGGAGGGGAGCCGAACTAAGAAGGAAGATGTTTTAGCACCGTCAATCCAAAGTTGAAGAATCGAAGATAATCATTAAGTCTTAAAAGTGGGAGATTGTTAGTTATTGAAGACTAATTAATTGTTTCCCAAGTTAGTCATGATTATTTTAGGAAAGGGGTTTCCTAAACCGGTTATAATTCTTGGTGTCCAAGTTTGTAACCTATATAAATAGGTAATTAGGCCTTATAGAATTTGTGTGCGTGTGTGAAGAAAATTGTATAGCTTTTAGGGTAAAAAGCTAGGGTTTCATTGTGAGAGCATATTGGTGAGGAACAAGAGATAAGGTTATCGTCTTGGGTAATTGTTGCAGTGTAACCAAGGGTTTGCTGGGATTCACACAACACTGTAATCGTTTTCTTCATAGTGGATTTGAGTTGGTCCGGCTCAAAGTGGACGTAGACAATATATACACGTTGTATGTATTAGTCGAACCATTATAAATCTTGTGTCTTGTGAGTTAATTTATCTTCCTCGTATTATTATTGTTGCTTGTGCTTGGTTTACTTATTATTCACCATAATATCTCAACATCTTGTTATTCCGTGGTTGTTAGTGATTCATTAAAAATCCTGACACGGGTCCCTGTTTAGCTTATTTTTGGAATTTCAGGGAGACTAAATCGTAGATAAGTTTCCTAAATATTCTTATCTATCTAAGGAAGAGTTTGGGAGGAGTTGGACAACTCAGAAACACGTAAATAAGTTGGCAGAGAGATTATTGTCTTGGCTTGCACAGAAAGAAAAGAAGAAATTTAATCGGGATTTTGGGGTTTTAGAAGTGTATAGAAGGTGTTGTCGATCTTTAGAGAAGGGTATTGAAGTTTAGAAGAAGTTAGGGGAAGTTTAGAACTCCACAGAGCCGGAAAATCGAAGTTGCGGGAAATCGGGTTCTGCTGTTGCTGCTGCTGAAGAACGCGAAGAACATAAGACACATTAGAACAGTCTTTTATTCTACAACATATCCCATCTATTGTTTCTTGTAACAATTATTTATTGCAACAGTTCTCTGTAACAGACAGTTTGTAACGCCTATAAAACGATGCAAACTGTCTGCTTTATTAGTTTTCTCTTGTTTTTCACCGTTTTGAGCTATGAACACCTATTTTGAGCACATGAACAATATAAGGAGCTAAAACCCTTATTTGAGGTGATGGAGGAAGCCATTGTTCCATGAAAAGTGGTATGTTTCTATTTTAATTAATTCATGCAATTTCTTTTATGATTATTTGCATGGAACTAATATTGGAAAATTGATTTGTATTGAATGATTGTGATTCGTTTTGATGGAGAATGCTTAGTTTAATAATTTTGATGTTTCATGCTTTATGTTTACAATTGTTACTTCAAAAATCTACTAGAGGCAATAAATTAGAATCATTTTAAACGCAAAGAATTGCATGAATATTGATTAGATTGAATCACTTAATTGGTCAATGGTGGAATCCTGAGTCTCGGTGCTTTTTATAATTTTGATACAACTTTATTTGAGTTACCTAGTTTAATTTAAGTCTGAAAATCATCTTTTACAAGTCTGAGAAACGAACTTCTATATACCACTATAAAAACTACATCAAGTACCGTTGGTGGAAAACTAGATAATTACAGTGTTACTAGTTTTCGATTGATTTGATTGACTGACGGTTGTCAAAACTTTGATTGCACCTAGTTTGTTTATTCTTGAGAATCTTCTATTCTGATATAAGATTCACTCAAACTAGATTAGAGTATCAACGGGATCTTTAGAACTATTGTTAGATCTAAAGATATCTTGTGATAATCCATTGTTAACAAACTCCGTTCTGTATGTGATTGATTACAAGAGATTCAAGTGGTGTTGTGCAGGTTATTAAAGATAAAATAAGATTTGAAGACGAAGAATATTTGTTATTAGTTTTTGTATCTTGTGAATTATGTGCACAAACCTTGATCGGCTGGGATCCATCTAAAATCAGTTTATCTTTGATAGATCTGATTGATTATTTGCGTGAAATCGGCATTCTCTATATTTTTCTTTGAAATTTATATTGATCGAGTGCGAATCTATACTTGTCTATTTCAGTAGTTATAGTTAGATTGATCTAACAAGACAAATGAGTTTATTAGATTAAACATAACAGCCTTTGTCAACGACTCATCTGAATCTTGTAGCAAGATTGATTATAGTGGTTACCAAACAGATTCTTCCTTTGTTGTTTAGAATACGATCCAAAGGACTTGTTATTCACGTGCGTGACTCTAGAAATCGAAGGTGCATGGATACTGATGAAACTAAGTAGCTAGGGGTAGTCTGCTTGGTCTCAACTATACGAAGTTGGTATTAGATTCCGTATAACGGCTTAATTATGAGAGTATTCAAAATTTGACTAGGTCCCGGGTTTTTCTACATTTACGGTTTCCTCGTTATCAAAATGTTGTTGTATCTTTTACTTTTATTTCCACAATATAATTGTTTATTATAATAAAGTAAAATACACATATACATTATCTCTATATTACTTGATAGTGATCTTATAGAGTTTGGTTATTACTGAACCTATTATCAAGTAACACAATTTGTTGTAGTATTGTCTCGATCTTATATCCATAGTCAATCACACAAGTTATCTTGTTGTTTTATTGTCTCGATCTCGTATCCATAGACAATCACACGAAGTGTACCTTGAATCAGTGTGATATTGATTAGGGTTCAACTACAGTCAAGACCGAAGTTAGTTTGTATGAGGCTAGTGTCTGTAGCGGCTTAATACAGTGTGGTGTTCAATCTGGACTGGGTCCCGGAGTTTTTCTGTATTTGCGATATCCTTGTTAACAAAATTTCTGGTGTCTGTGTTATTTCTATTCCGCATTATATTTTGTTATATAATAGAAATATCACAGGTTGTACGTTGTATAGATCAATTGTGAAATCCAACCTTTGGTTGTTGATTGGAAATCTATTGATCCATGGATATTGGTCTTTGGTACCATCCAAGTTTATATCTCTTGTATTTGATAAAGACTCGCAGATTTCTATTTGCTTGAGTATAGATCAAATCGAGAGATAGAGATATTAACTCCTTGATATACTTTTTATTAAGATTGAGTCTGACTGTCTAGTTGATTATCTTAAAAGTATATTAGAGTTAGTCCATACTGAAAAAAATGGGGTCTAATAACCTCACCCAATATTTCGATTAGCAATCTGTATGGACAACTCCAAGTTGTTTTCTACTAGACTCAATCAATAGAAAAAATCTCAAAGAGTTATTATCTCAATCTCTCAATTTTATTTACTCAAGCAAATATGATTCGCGAGTCTTAATCAAAGAGAGATAACTTGGATGGTACCAAAGACTAATATCCAAGTGTCAATCAGTTTAAATCAACAACCAATAATGTCTGATATTCTAATTGATTGAACAACGCACAATCTGTATTATTTCAATTATATAACAAAATATTATGCGGAAAAGAAATAACACAGACACCAGAATTTTGTTAGCGAGGAAACTGCAAATGCATAACAACCCTGGGACTTAGTCCAGAATAAACATACACTGTATTAAGCCGCTACAGACATTAGCCTACTCCAAATTAACTTCGGTCTGGACTGTAGTTGAACCCCAATCAATCTCACACTGATCCAAGGTACGATTATGCTCCTACGCCTATGATCCCAGCAGGATACTGTGCACTTGATTCCCTTAGCTGATCTCACCCACAACCAAGAGTTGCTACGACCCAAAGTCGAAGACTTTAGCAAACAAATCTGTCTCACACAGAAAAGTATACAAGATAGATAAATTCGTCTCCCACGAATAAACCTATGAGTTTTGTTCCGTCTTTTGATAAATCAAGGTGAACATGAACTAATCAATAAAACCAGACTTATATTCCCGAAGAATAGCTCAGTTTTATGAATCACCTCATAATAAACTTAATCGACACAACGAATAAGATTATTGAGGAATCACAAACCAAATGGTTAACCAAATGATCACTTTCATATCAACCATATTCTTCTTCACTATAACTAGTCCAAATGACTCAAATGAACTAGTTAGAGAGTTTTTCAATTGCTATGAGATCTCATGTACTACACAAGACATAATTGAAGCAAAAACGATGTGATTCACTTGAATCGATTCATGAACTATAAATCCACGGTTTGCAATAGCATTCCTTAGATAATTTAGATAAGTTCACGAACATCGTTTTTAGACATAACCACTAAAGTTCGCGGCTCAAGTTAACCGGTTGGAGTTCAAAATCTCTAGCAAAAATTCTCGGATTCGAGAATTTCCGTCAGTTCACGGACTGAAACTGAGCTACAACTCTAGCAGAAATTCTCGGGTTCGAGAACTACGCACATTCGCGGACTGATCAAGTTCCGGTTTCACTTGATCAACAAAGTTCGCAAACTTCGGTTCAAGTGATAAGGACTTATACATATATATGTTACCACAACAATGTTTATATCCCCCCAATGGTTATATTATCTAAACTCTCATTTCAACCATTGAAACATTCTCAGAGGACGTTATATAGTTGTTATTCACAAAATATTTTCGTCAGAGCGACTTCCAAAGTGATTGAAACGTAACATGACTTTCGTCACTAGGTAAATATGAACTTAGCTAAAGCGAAAGCTTTACTAAAACATATTTCGAGAAATAAATAAGCGAGATATACTCATCTCGAAATATCACATGTGTATATTCTTAGTATGTATAGTAATACGACTTGTGTCTCAAGATAGGAGATAGAGTAGATAAACTTTTGAGTGATAGATAAGTTCAAGTCTCCACATACCTTTTAGTCGATGAAGATCCACTGGTTCCTTGAGTAGTCATTCGTCTTGTATGATGATTTCCATGGAGTCCTTGAGCTCAACTACAATTTATATCCTAGTCCGAGACCTTATCTATAGTAGACTAGAAATCAACACTTTATAGTTTTGATCACTAACATTGACAAACATGCTTGAGATAGGAATGCATGCGAGTTCGACCGGGCAATGCTCTAACAATCTCCCCCTTTGTTAATTTTAGTGGAAAAACTATTAATACATATAGAATACAAAAAATATATAAATAAACTTTGTAGCTCCTATTCCACATGTCTAATCTTCAACAATACTCGAAATCCTCGTCACTTCCAAGTAGTCCAATGATCCAAAAGGTTGTAAGTTTAACATCATCATTGTTGGAAATCCGTAGTTATAACAATGAGAAAAGCATCGACTCTCAATCATTGTTATACATGTTGATGGTGGATTTTCATTTAAGGCTAAAATTGTAAAAGCCAAAAAATTATGTGCTAACATCTTGTAAAAGATAAAGCCATTAATAAGTGATGAATACTTCTTCACTTTACTAATTCACCTAGAATGGAGCATGTGGCAACAATCCCAATCTGTGAATTAAATACATCATTATTAATTAATGCATAACCAGCCTTGTATTTCCTGTACTCATTATCAGTGCGGCATGACGACTGAGTGTTGTTCTCAGCAGAGAAACACGAACCTCCAAGCATTATAATGAAGCATGTACAAAATACCCGTACAAGCTGCAACTCTCGGTGTGCTATACTAGCCCGATTGAGAATATTACTCTCGGTGTGCTATACTAGACCGATTGAGCATCTGGACTGACCATGTCAGTCTCAAAAACGATCACGACCATCCAACTTCACCAGCATGAATTGGATAGCTCAGATCATATCCATGACCCCAAACAGGTATTGGAATATTCACTACCGAACCAATGCGGGCCCCACATGGTCGGCCTCCACAAAAGATTGGCATAGCTTGCCAAAACGTCCAGGACAGATCAGTATGGACGAAAAACCCTAAATTAGGGTTTGCGGCACATTACATCTGTCGCAAAACAGTCTTAACCATCCATCTTCACAGGTATAGATGGAGGGTATAGATGTAGATTCAAAGGGCCCAGAGCATGTCAACACGATCACCATGGTCCTGCCTACATACCTGACTGATCGGCCAGGACCAACTATAGTTGGTCGTTCCATTTCGTACGTCCGAACAGAGCATGACGCGCGGCCGTGAAACCCAAATTAGGGTTTTGAACATCACGAGCGTCCATTTTCTCCGGCACGAATGAAGGGACCAAGATTAGATTAAGCAGGTCCGGTCATACCAACATGACCACTGTGGACCCATCTATCCCCTCACCTGATCATCCAATGCATACCATGCCTGCTTATCCCAAATCGCACGCCCAAACTTGCGTGGTCACACTTCCCAATTGCAAACTAATCTCGACCACTCAACTTCGCCGGACAATTTGAGTGTCTTAGATCATGTTTTCATGGGACAGTCAGGTATAGGCGTGAACATCATCCTACCACCTACATGCCAGACCAATCGGCCAAGACCGACCAAGATTGGTCGTCATAGAACACGCGCCCGAAGTTGGAACGATGTGCGGCTTTTGCGGCACCAGTTTTGTGTCGCAAATTGATCTCGACCACTCAACTTCGCCAGACGAATTTAGTGGCCCAGATCACACTTTCGTGAGACAATGGGGTATGGGCGCCTACACCGTCATACCATCTACATGCATGTATGATCGGCCAGCCAAAATCATATCCCAAGCTTGGATTCGATCAGGCAGGCTGAAGAGTGGTGCTTGTGCACCTCCTCCAAAACCTTAATTTCACCAACGGTCGCAGATGAGTGTCTCAAAGATCATCTCGTCCGTCCAACTTCACCGGCTTGGTTATACAGCCTTGGTCAGGAGTTAATTGGTCAGTGCGGCGTCATGGTGATCACCATCCATCACTCTACCACACCATGTGGTCGGTCAAGGAAGGATCTGCTTGCTCAACTTCCGAACCATCACATGACGTAGTCTGGATACGAGGCTACTTTGAGACGCTCAAACGGCGATGTTTCATACATACTGGATACACTCGATGCAGTACCTGCAAAGAATGCACACGATACTTCACAAGTATCAACTTCCTAAATAACGTAGTTATTTAATCTAGCATTACATGCTACTTTATGTGGGTCCCACGATCCACACGCTAGACACATCAATCATGTCAAAAACTGGGGGATACATACTGGGGTATTGGTCTGGCGGTTTACAGCGTGCAGCGCACAACGCGCCATCACAAGAACGTGTCAGGAAGTCATGGACGGTTAGTGATGATGGGATAAGTGGGCAAGACTGGTCGTGTGACACTAACACATTACTCCACTACTCCATCACTCCACTTTCTCCACTTCCCACGAGATACAAGGGTTATGCTAAAAGACTTGTATAAATAGGTTCTCCTTCCTATTTTTCAAAAGGACAAGACAACAGAGGCAAGTGTTGATACAATCGTATTCAAACACCGGAACAAATAGATTACATCATGCAAGCCAGTTCAACTTTCTGAAACAAGTCATACATAGCCAACACCTTCACAATCTCAACACCTTCTTCGCTTCCCTCCCTAAGATCAACCCCATCTCCTTCACTTTGTGACCGAAACAAGTCTGGAACGACCATTTCTTGGTTTAGGCCGGATTTGCACAGATTGATTTCTTGAATCTACAAGCACTCACCGCGCAGTGCATTTGTTTAGGGTTTAGATTCATTTCTCATCCACATACCCCAAATTACCAAAACTGGCAGAAATAGTTTTCACCCATAAACAATACAATGTCATAGTATTATTACACAGCGTCAAAGTCCAATTGCATCACAACTTTAACAACAATACTATGGTGATACTTCACTCCACCTTAGTCAATACTCCATCTCACATGGAAACCACTCCCTCTTACATAATGATCTGAAAACCATATGTATTTGTAGTGTGAACTACAATTAATTCCCCCCCTTTTTGTCAATAAAATTGGCAAAGGTACAAGAACGGGATCCTAATGAAATTTACGTAAGAGACATTTCATGACCAAAGGTAAATGTGTATCATCTTATTTAGATGCAATCATAAATCCGAAGCTAAATGCATTCATCAAGGAGTTTATAAAGACGTAAGATAACCCCTCTAATATTCCACAGCCGCAATCCCCACAAAGATTTGGCAATTAAGCACAAGTTCAAAAGAACTCTCCCCCATAATATGTCATTCCCTAAGGAACAACAAGAGCGACCTTAATTTCAAGAGAAAAGAAGGATTTTTCTTTAGACTCAACAAATTACATACAAGTATGAATTTGGAATCCAACAAGAAATATTCAATCAAATTAACCAAAACGAACCACGATTAATTTGACTAAATATGCTCAACACAAGTAAACTTATGGAGACTTAATAAATCAATTAGATTAATCACAAGAAAACTCGCAAATAATCTAATTTCCATACTCAACCAAACTAATTTTAATAGTAATCAATTTAATTGGCCACACTCGACATAAGAACTTCTATGGAGCAATGACTAAGTTAATCACGAATAACCAACTAAGTCGAAGAGATGCTCAACATAAGAAAGCTTACGGAGTGATGACTAAATAACCACACAAGATGATTGATTTAGTCCAATTATGTTCAACATAAAGTACCTTACGGAACAACAACTAAGCTAATCATAAAGCAATCAACTTTTGTTGTTTTAGTGCTCAACATAAGACACTTCATGGAACAACACAATATTTACACAAAAATTTGTGGATCGGAGAATCGACCTTATATCGTGGAATAAACAAGGATTCATTCTATGTTTCCATCACCATTTTCACAATGACACACAATAGACATAATCCTTGAATCAAAAGATTTAACCTATCTTACATCAAAAATTGACAATATAGGCTTAACTTTTGTGTTTGTCAAAAGTCTATTCATTCTTTTATCAATATTTGCATATCAATTCACGAACGACTTTACTTTTGACAAAATATGGGACTATCAAGTTCACATACATAAACACACATATCCCATCAAAATATTGCAATATATAAAATCAAGAGATTAATACTGCAACCATCATCTTCTAAACAAACTTAGAATTTTAAACCAAAAAATCTAAATATAAGAAGATGAAAAACATTGGATATAGCTATGTGTAATCACAATAATGGCTATTCCAAAACACTAGTTATTCTTCTAAACAAAAGAGAAAATAGAAGATTTACTAGACATTCTGAACCAAACAGAATAAATTAAAAACACTTCCATGTCACTGCGAACTAGAGTCAAATTGACAGTTCGGGACATTCTTGAGTCTTAAGGTCTTGGAGCTTGTGAAAGGCAGCATCCTCTACACCCTTGAAAAGTATATTCTTGTTGGGAAGTTCTTTAACATGGGTTTTTATGAGAACAAGGTCAGACTTAACCTTTTTCTGCTCAGTTCTTACCACATCAAGACATTTCATTGTATCAACAAGTTGCTGCTTTGCTTTCTCAAATTCCTTCAGGAAGTCGAGAACTACATTCGATGAAATCTCTTCAATCTCCTTTATATCAGAAAGTGACTCAGAGGATTGAGGAAGGAAACCTTCATTATCAACAAGAGTTTCCTTCTCTTTATCGAGTTTGCAATATACCGCCTTATCAATGACATCTTTAGGCAAATTCAATGAGAAGGAAGAAGAAGAAGCCATTGATAAAAAGAAACCTAAAGTAATAAGAATAACTCAATAGGATAGGTATATAAAGAAAAACTCGAGAGATTTAGGGTTTATGGGATAGGTTTTAAAGAATAACCCGAAACCGTACATGTACCCGTAAGATGGTTTTTCGCAAAACTCTGCATGGAAAGAGAAAACACTTTTACTTTTCAAGGTTAAGTTTAGACAAGGAACATCAAAAAAGAAAAATACTCATGAACCAGTGTTTGACCAATTATCCTTCTAAAAACGATAAAAGATTAGCTAGATAATTAGAGTCACTTAGTTATGGAGTATACCTATTCAAGTCTCTCACAACTAGGATTTTTGTATGTGAGATATTCAACCTTGTGATTACTTTACACAAGTATGATTTAGCTCATCAAATGAATATTATTCCTTTTTATTCTTCTGTCTTTGATATGTGCTCTTTCTAGAGAGATGGGACACTGATTGATTAGCATATTTACCAGAAGGACTAAATCTAAGATCTCTTACAATTGGATTAAGAGGATCAGAGTGGATGGGAATCCATTTTATAGATTTAGATTTACCAGAATCATCCTTATAAGTACATGAAATGCTTTTCTTAGCAGCCCAAGAATTTATGCCAGAATGTACTTGAGTCCGGTGATGATTTCTAGAGTAGAGATCATTCTTATAAGGTTTCTGGTGGGCATGTGATTCACTGCGTTAGTCAACTGACTATTTGTTCCATTGACAGTGAAGAGAAACAAATTACGAAGCTTAGAAAAAAATTTCCTTCTTGCAAAACAATGGATAGCATAGTGATGCCCTTTCCCACAAAAAGTACACGTTCGTGGAGAAGAAGCAATAATTGGCACCTGTCCTAACTTCATAGCCATATGAGAAGATTGCAAGTTATGCAAACCTTTCTTGATACAATCTTCATCTTGAGAGCATTTCTTCATGTGTACTGAAGATTTTCTCCTTAAGACAGAGTTTTCTTTTTCCAAAGATTTACATTGTTCATGGGCTTGAGTAAGAGATGCACTTAGTTTCTCTTTTTCATCACGAAGTCTGTTGAGATCCGATGAATGAGTCTCGAACAAACGTTTTTCTCTAATTGAGTCCTCTTTAATGATATCCTCAAGAGTACTAATCTTTTCGTGTTGAAGAGCAGTTTCTTGAAGAAGTTTCTCAATATTTTTATAGAATGACTTTATGATGTTATAGAGATCACGTTCTCGATCAAGAGACTTTTCAAATTTATCAATGAGCTGATCATGATCATTAAAATTAATGTCTTCAACTGTATGTTTTGAAATTCCGGTGAGCTCCTTTTCAGTTTTTGCCAGAATATCACATGCCTCATGAGAGGAAGAAATGTCATTATCAAATTGAACATTCTTTCTAACTCGGGATTCAGAAGAATCTTCTAAGGAGTAATCCTTTGAGGTGTTTCTAAGACACTTGACATCATCAAAAGCTCTAGGAGACATTTTGGTATGCATAATAGAGATTTCGTCCACAGACTCAGATTGCCACAAACAAAGACTTGTAAAGTCTTAAACGTGTTTGCCTGCTCTGATACCAATTGAAAAAACGGGGGTCTAACAACCTCACCCAATATTTTGATTAGCAATATGTATGGACAACTCTGAGTTGTTTTCTAGAGAATCAACTAGACTCAATCAATAGAAAAAATATCAAGGAGTTATTATCTCAATCTCTCAATTTGATTTACTCAAGAAAATATGATAAGCGAGTCTTAATCAAATAGAGATAACTTGGATGGTACCAAAGACCAATATCCAAGTGTTAATCAATTTAAATCAACAACCAATAAGGTCGAATTTCTAACTGATTGAATAACGCACAGCCTATATTATTTCAATTATATAACAAAATATAATGCGGAAAAGAAATAACACAGACACCAGAATTTTGTTAACGAGGAAACCACAAATGCGTAAAAACCCCGGGACCCAGTCTAGATTAAACATACATTGTATTAAGCCGCTACAGACACTAGCCTACTCCAAATTAACTTTGGTATGGACTGTAGTTGAACCCCAATCAATCTCATACTAATCCAAGGTATAGTTATGCTCATACGCCTCTGATACCAGCAGGATACCGCGCATTTGATTCCCTTAGCTGATCTCACCCACAAACAAGAGTTGCTACGACTCAAAGTCGAAGATTTTAATAAACAAATCTGTCTCACACAGAAAATTCTACAAGATAGATAAATTCGTCTCCCACGAATAAACCTATTAGTTTTGTTCCGTCTTTTGATAAATCAAGGTGAACAATAACCAATCAATAAAACCAGACTTATATTCCCGAAGAACAGCTCAGTTTTATCAATCACCTCATAATAAACTTAATCGACGCAGCGAACAAGATTATTGAGGAATCACAAACGATGAGACGAAGATGTTTGTGATTACTTTTATGTCTTGCCTATCGAAGATAGAAATCTCAAGCCAATTATTACAATTGTACTCATACGATAGAAACAACAAGATCAGATCACAATATTTTAAGAAAAGTAGTATCGGTCTGGCTTCACAATCCCAATGAAGTCTTTAAGTCGTTAACTTGGTTTTAGAATAAGAAAACTAAATGCTAAAGGAGAATCGACTCTAGCTTATCAAACTAGTATCACACAGAATGTGTGGGGATTAGGTTTCCCAGTTGCTAGTTCTCCCTTATATAGTCTTTCAAATTAGGGTTTGCAATCAATGTTAGCTTAGTAAAAAAGCATTCAATATTCACCGTTAGATGAAAACTTGATTAGATACAAGCTAATATCTCTCAACCGTTAGATCAAAAACTTAGCTTACTATACACACATGTACTTGACGATTTTGGGTTTGTGTAACCGTACCCAAACGTGTACAATAGTTGGTTCAATATTAGTCAACCAAATGGTTAGCCAAATGATCACTTTCATATCAACCATATTTTTCTTCACCATAACTAGTCCAAATGACTCAAATGAACTAGTTAAAGAGTTGTTCAATTGCTATGAGATCTCATGTACTACACAAGACACAATTGAAGCAAAAATGATGTGATTCACTCGAATCGATTCATGAACTATAAAGCCACGGTTTGAAATAGCATTCCTTAGATAATTTAGATAAGTTCACGAATATATTTTTTAGACATAACCACTCAAGTTCGCGGACTGGGTTCGTGGATTCAAGTTAACCGGTTGGAGTTCACAAACTCCAGCAGAAATTCTCGGGTTCGAAAACTTTCGTCAGTTCGCGGACTGAAATCGAGCTACAACTCCAGCAGAAATTCTCGGGTTCGAGAACTACGCACGTTCGTGGACTGAGTTAGCGGACTGAGTTGACTGCTCAAGTTCCGGTTTCACTTGATCAACAAAGTTCGCAAACTTCGGTTCAAGTGATAAGGACTTATACATATATGTGTTACCACAATAATGTTTATATCCCCCAATGGTTATATTTTCTAAACTCTCATTTCAACCATTGAAACATTCTTAGAGGACGTTATATAGTTGTTATTCACAAAATATTTTTCGGCAGAGCGATTTCCAAAGTGATTGTAACGTAACATGACTTTCGTCACTAGGTAAAGATGAGCTTGGATAAAGTGAAAGCTTTACTAACACTTATTTCGAGAAATAGATAAGCGAGATATACTCAGCTTGAAATATCACATATGTATATTCTTAGTCTATATAGTAATACGACTTTTGTCTCAAGATATGAGATAAATTAGATAGACTTTTGAGTGATAGATAAGTTCAAGTCTCCACATACCTTTTAGTCGATGAAGATCTACTGGTTCCTTGAGTAGTCCTTCGTCTTGTATGATGATTTCCATGGAGTTCTTGAGCTTAAATACACTTTATATCCTAGTCGAGACCTTAGCTATAGTAGACTAGAAATCAAGACTTTATAGTTTTGATCACTAACATTGACAAACATGCTTGAGATAACAACGCATGTGAGTTCGACCGAGCAATGATGTAACACATACAAATTTTTAATAGAAATATTGGGTGAGGTTGTTAGACCCACGTTTTTTCAATTGGTATTAGAGCAGGCAAACATGTTTAAGACCCCAAAAGTCCGTGTTTGTAGCAATCTGATTCTGTGGACAAAGTAGTATCTCATATCTATGCATAGTTTATGTACTCCAATACTTTTAACTATGTCAAGTGTCTTGGTTTTTCCTCAAAGGTTAACTCCTTAGTTGATTCTTATGAATCCCGAGAAAGAAACGAGATAATTAACAAGATGTCATAAGTAGAAAGGAATGTCTCCAGAAACAAAGAAAATCCAGCTGAGACGATTGACTTCCGTAATCATGCTCAACTCTTGGATGAATTTGAAAAGTCTCTTGGTCGAGAAGGTGAACTCTATAAAATCATTGAGTTATTCTCTAACAATATTATAAAACTCACTCAGGAAAATATGCTTCAACAAGAGAAGATTAATATTCTTGAGAATATTGTTAAACAAGCGATAATTAGAGAAAAATGTTTAATTGAGACACATTCATCTAATCTGAATAACCTTCGTGTTGAAACAGAGAACATTGATGCATCTCTTCACCTAGCCAAAAGATAGTCTATCTCCTTGACAAAGGAAAACGTTGTTGAAATGAGAAATTCTTCTGTGCCAAGCAAGTTACCTGACACGGAGAATAACTCACCAAAGGAAGTCCCTGCTACAAATTATTTACATAAAAGGCAGGCTTCCAAATGGGATATGGGTTTGAAACAGATATTTTTCAACAATTCTCTTCCACGAACATGTTCATTATGTGGGAAAAGAAATCATATTGCTATACATTGTTAGCTAGGAAGAAACAGATCTTCGATCTTCGAAATCTTCTTTTATTCACCGTTGTTTATGGGTGAAAACTACTTCTGCTGGTTTTGGTAATTTGGGGTGTGTGGATGAGAATGAATCTAAAACCTAAACAAATGTATTGCACGTGAGTGCTTTTGATTCTAGAGATCAATCTATACAATTCTGGCCTAAACCAAGAAATGGCCGTTCCATAATTGTTTCGGTCACAAAGTGAAGGAGATGGGGTTGATCTTAGGGATGGAAGCGAAGAAGGTGTTGAGATTATAAAGGTGTAGGCTTGTTTATAACTTGTAACAGAAAGGTGAGCATGCTTACAATTAACACAAGAAGGCTCTGGGTGTTTGAATATAATTTTGTATTAACACTTGGTTTCTGTGTTGTGTTCTGTCTTGGAAATAGGGAGGATAACCTATTTATGCAAGTCATTTGAGCCTCATTCACGTCTCTCATAGGAAGTGGAAGAAGTGGAGTGATGGAGCAGTGGAGTTGTGTGTTAGTGTCACACGATTAGTCTTGCCCACTCCTCCATCATCACTAACCATCCATGTCTTCCTGACACATTTTTGTGATGGCGCGTTGCACGCTGCACGCTGTAAACCGCTAGACCAATACCCCAGTATGTATCCCCCAATTTGTGACATGATTGATGTCTCGAGTGTGTGGATCATGGGACCCACAGAAGGTAGCATGTAATGCTAGATTAAATAACTAAGTTATTTTAGGAAGTCGATACTTGTAAAGTATCGTGTGTATTCTATGCACGTACTGCACCGAATATATCAAGCATGTATGAAGCATCGCTGTTTAGCATCATGTCCAGCCTACTTCACGTGAGGGTTTGGAGGCTGCGCTAGCAAATCCTCCCTTAGCCGACCATATATTATGGCAGAGTGGCAGACGGTGATCACGGTGATACCTCACTAGTCGCCTAACTCCTATCATAGGCCGTCCGTACAGGCTGGAGAAGTTGGACGGACAAGATGACTTGTGACCCACATCTATGACCATCGGATTAGAGTTTAGGAGGTGCGCGAGTGCACTCTTTCAGCTTGGTCGAATCCAAGCCTGGGAGACATTTTATGGAGGACCGATCAGGCATGCGTGTTGACGGCATGCTGATGTCCACGTCCATGCTTCACTGTCCCACGAAGATTTGATCTAGGCCACTCAAATTTACCGAGGAAGTTGAGTGGCTGAGATCTATTTGCGACAGAAATCCTATGTCGCAAAGGATTCCTAAAGGGGTGCGTCATGCCACCTTCAAGGCGCGCGTTTCGAGATGACCAAGCTTGGTCTGCCTCGACCGTTTGGTCCGACGTGTAGGTGGTAGGCTGATATTCATGCCTATACCTGACTGTCCCATAGAAACATGATCTAAGCCACTCAATTCGTCCGGCGAATTTGAGTGGTCGAGATCAGTTTATGATCTGGGAAGTGTGACCACGCTAGTTTGGGCTTGCAATTTGGAAAAACCAGGCATGGTATGCCTTGGTCGGTCGGGTGGGGAGATAGATGGGTCCACGGTGATCATGTTGATGTTCACTGGACCTATTCAATTGTCTCCTAAACCCTTCATTCGATCAATAGAAAACGGATGCCCGTGATCAATACAAACCCTAATTAGGGTTTGGCCGTGCGTCATGCCTTGTTTTGGGCGCACGAATTGGGACAACAAACCATAGTTGGTCTTAACCAACTAGTCATGTGTGTAGACGGGCCCACGGTGATTGTGTTGACATGCTCTGGGCCCTTTGAATCTACATCCACACCCTCCATCTATGCCTGCGAAGATGGATGGTGGAGATCGTTTTGCGACACATGTAATGTGCCGCAAACCCTAATTTAGGGTTTCTTGTCCATTCTTCTTGGGTTGGACGGTTTGGCAAGCTATGACACCCCTTTTGGGGAGCCCGACCATGCGGGACCCGCGTTGGGTCGGCAGTAAAATTTCCAATACCTGCTTGGGGTAATGGATTCGATCTAGGCCATCAAATTATGCTAGTGAAGTTGGATGATCGTGATCATTCCTAGACTGCTATGGACAGTCTGGATGCTCAATCGGGATGGTATAACAATCCGAGAGTTACAGCCTGTACGGGCATTTCGTGCATGCCTCACTGTTGGTACTTGGATATTCATGCTACTATGCTACGAGTAACAATCAATCATCATGCCGTACCAACAATGAGAGTTCTGCTAGGAACAACACAGGAAATACAAGGCGTTTTGTGCATTAATCAATAATGCTAAAATTCACAGAATATTCGGGGGATTGTTGCTACATGCTCCATTCTAGGTGAATTAATAAAGCGGAAAAGTATTCATCGCTTATCAAATGGCCTTATCCTCTGCAGGATGGTTGCACAAAATATTGGTTTTACGACTTTAGACCTGAACTAAAATCCACCATCAACATTAAGTCCCATGCCTAGCACATAATGGTTACACTATTGTGGGGTAGGCATATGATGGTGACATTTAAATATAAAATTTATGAGACAAAGTTAGATGTTACCAGGAGAGACGGGTCGTCATGTCCTTCGAGCATGTCACGTTCAAGAGATGTCCAGGTGAGCATTCCCCTAGCATGATGTTAGTATTTCCTAATCGATGGACTGTTGTGCCTGCTTAGTTCGTGGGGCTATTGTGCCTGCTTGATCAAACATGAGCTCGATGTGCCTGCTTCTGTTAAACATGGATCCACTGCGTGCCTACTTTGGATGAACGTGGGACTCATCATGTGCCTACTTCGGTTAAACGTGGGTCCACTGCGTGACACGTGTCTGATTTGCTTGGGGCCGGATGTGCCTTCTTCGACCAATATGGGGCTGGTTGTGCATGATCAAGTGGGACCCGATGCATGCCACGTGTCTGCTTTGCTTGGGGCTGGTTGTGCCTGATCAAGTGGGACCCGCCGCGTGCCTGCTTTTCCCAAATGTGAACCTTGTATGTTCGAATGTGGTATGGCTCCAGCTGTGTTCATACCCTCCTAGGAGCATGCTTCACTTCTCTTATCGACTTCAAAGTTTGTCATGATCCTCTGGGATCTTATGAAGGATGGATGAGATGTATGTTGATCAATGAGCACATCAAAGATAACTTGACCAAAGCGTATATTATTGATGTAGCTTGTGTGTTGAAACGACTCGAGAGGATGTTAAAGTGGCTTCTGGTGTGAACGTTGAGGTAGATCCTGGGTAGAGTGTTGAATCAGGATTTTAAAGCGAACGTGTCCCGGAGAGTGTTGAAGTAGCTTCTAGAGCGAACAGGTCCCGGAGAGTGTTGAAGGAGCTTCTGCTGGAGGGAGCGTTTGAAGCGGCCTCTTCTTCATTTTGGTTTCCCCTTGCAAATTACATGCTTCTTGATTGACTATCTCTCTTGTGTTGAAGAAGTCCTTGATTGACGGCGAAGGAATTTCATGTTGAGCCTCAGTCCCCAAACGTGATTTATATGGTTCTATCTTGTATGGTCGGTGAGTTTACCATAATAAAAATATCGCCATCTAATCTCCGTGACTCTATTACTTCTCCATGGGAAAATAAAATATGCAGAAGTTCGGATTACCTCTGTCCTTAGTGGTTGTTCCTATCGTGAATCTTGGGTACTGGTATCAACAAGTGAACAACGATTCTTAGCTGCATCTGTGATCAGAAGAGATTGGCAGGAAGAGGCATGATAGAAACTTGCACGAACTTGGCACTCTTCATACAACGGTAGAGATCGTCTCGTTATTAGAGGGATACGCTGGAACCGATAGCTTTCTTGATGTTTCTTCATGGAATAGAGAAGAGGGAAACAGTCCCCTGCCCGCGAATATCCAGGGCTCTCGACTTGATAGATGTTGTCATGCTAGGTTCACAAGTCCGTCTTTACATATGCTCTCTAGAGTATATCCTCATCTTTGGCCATCTTGGAATCATAATAATAGGGTGCTTGTATCTCTCTAAATTCACCATCTTTGAGATGGGCAGTGGTAAACAGTCATCAGTCATACGAGAGGCAGATTTTGAAAGCGTCTCTCATTGACGTAGCTACCATCAATCCAGATATGGAATATCTTGGACGTTGTTTCACCATTGTGGAAGTCGTGCATATGGTACTGGAGTCTGGAGTTGGTGATTTTGAACATGCAGGATGTTGTATCTTTGTGGTCTTCCTCTTGCTGCTTCAGCGAAAATGCTTACAGAAGGCTGAAGGTTGCACTGCCTGTTGGTGAGATGTATGTTTCCACGAACATCATGAGGCTCTTTATGACGGGAAGGCTTGTTCTTTCTAGCAGGGAAGGTGTTGTTGCAACCTGAGCGTTTAGAAGCTTCACGGAGTTCAGAGGGTGTCTGAAAGCACATGCTCTTCCACAAAGTACGATTGACAGGTACCATCCTATTGATGCACAATTACTACTTGTTGTTCAGTCACATTTGGATTGTGATCCTTCAGTGCCTGAATTAGGGACCTCTTGACATAATCATTTGGATGTTCATTGTTTCGCTGAAGCATTCCTCTTAAGTCTGACAGAGTGATTCACACAAGCTGCGGATTATTTCTCGACATGACGATGCTTATCTTCTTGAAGTTGCTCCCTTGAGGTGTTGGCTCCAGTAGATCTGAAGATGTCCCGGGCTTGCTCTTTTTCCGGATTTACATAATAGGCGAACCCTTCATGATGATTTGGAGATGACAATGTTCGTTGAATCTTCCGAAACGCTTCCCGCTGTAGTGCGGTCCAGACAAAACTTGTTCCTTTCTTGCCCATGAAGCTCTGGAGTTTCTTTACAGTTTGCGGAGGCGGCGTCGTAAGGATAAATTGGGTCTTGGATGGGTCCACTTTGATACCCTCAGCAGTCACCTGGAATCCCAGAATTTTGCCTGAAGAGACGCCGAAAGCGCATTTCAAACGATTCATCTTCAACTTGTATTCACGGCACTCGAACACTTGTCGTAAGACTTCTGGGGTTCTTTTATTGGGGATTAATAAAAGAACTGAAGTCCTTATGGGGTTCTAATCTTAAGGATAAATACTTTAGGAAAAAAATCAGTTTTCAGAACAAAAGTCGCCCCTACCAGTTTTTGGGTCTGAAAATGTATAAATAAAGGAATTAAGCTTGTCAAAGAGTTCATTATTTGGGAGATTGGAGATGGGAAAAATATCTACATTTGTGAGGATAAATAGGTACCAAATTTAGATCACACCTTGGTTCAATATAGAGACAACAACAATAACACTTGTAGTTGATCTCTTAGATCCAATTACTAAAAAGTGGAATTCATCTAGGATACATTCTATGTTTCTTACTCACGTAGCAGATAGAATATGCAAGATCAGAGTTTTCTTAACTAGAGATAATAAGGTAAAACCTGATTCTCTAAGGTGGCTACTCACTCCATTTGGGGAATTCACAGTAAAATCTCTATATAAAAAACTAAATAATCCAAGGACTAATGCAAATAATATAGACATGCCTGGCTAATTCTGGAAAGACTTATGGGGGCTAGATTATTCACAGATGATTAAGATTTTTTCTTGGAAGTGTCTTCAAATGTTTTATTAACAAATTATAGACTGTTTGGTATTATAAGTGATATTTTTCCTTGTTGTTCTTTTGGTTATGATGCAAATGAAATAGTGGAACATATTTTTTTTCATTTTCCTTTGTGAAACATGTCTAGGCACTCAATCCTAATCATGTTCAGTTTTTTTAATGATCTGTTCAATTAATTAACATCTGCAAAGATTTGTTGCATTCTCCTAGTAGCTCTATCTCCTTAGAATTAGTGCTAACAAAGATGTGATTCATTTGGAAAGAGAGATGCAATAGAACTTTTCAAGGGAAACAAAAGGCAGTTGCATAATTAACCATAGAAATACAGAGATATGTTCAATTCCCGTACAATAATGAAATAAGAACCAAAAAGAAGACCCTCCTAAAAGGTAACTAATTGAAGAAATCTGGAATTTCCAGCAAAGAATCATCATAAAATTAATGTAGATGCATCATGGATAAATCATGACAAGCCATATGGTTTTACACTAATTTTAAGAGATGATGCAGGTGAATTTGAGAAAGGGAAAGCAGGACCATCCACAAAAGCTGAACCAAAGATGCAGAAGAAGTAGGTGTTTTTCCGTCTGCAACTTGGTCAAAAGAGAAGAACCTATCAAATTTCAGTATTGAAGGAGATTGTAAAAACATTTTTGATTTTTGCAAGGAAAGAACTCCACAATTTCTTGGTAGAGTCAGGCTATTATGTTGGAGGCTGACAAGATTACTAAAACTTGTCGGATTTTATCGTTTTTTTCTTTATACCTAGAACTTCCAATTGAGCAGCAAACTTATCAGCTAAGGGGGCAAAAGATTTTGATTTGTATGCATGGCTGATTGGGACAATGTCCCACCACTTGGTAATGTTTTTATTTTTTTAAAAGCACTTTCAAAAGAACATTTAATTGGGGATATTTTACTGTAGCTGACGGCATGGTTTTTCAATGACGTCAATCCACCGACCATGCCGACAGCATAAAAAAACTATGTCGACAGATATCCTCCAATTAATTTATGTATCCTCCAATTTGGTGTTCTTTCAAAAAATATACATAGTAATTATTTTTCATATTAGTGTTTGGTAAAATATTTTGAAAGTGCTTTTGACCCAAAACATTTTCAAAATTCCTCAACTTTTAAAAACTGGGGAGAAGAGCTTTTAAAATCAATAAAAGCATAAGCTTTGGTCTCACCTTATTTTAGTGCATGATTTTCTTTTTATATCCCTAGTATATTATATAAATGACCAAAATTGCCCTTAAATCTTTGATAATCAATTTCTTATTTCCATATCATATTCTTTAAAGGTAGTTATTTTAAATCCATGTCACATTCTTCAAACATTATTATTTTCACTTTCAAATTATATTTTATATACCATTTCAATTAAAAAATAAGAACCAATATTAAATAAACATTTAATTTTAGTATAATTTTTACTCCCAAATTATATCAATAATAAAAAATAGTTACTTAATATATATATATATAAATATCTAATATATTTAAATCTCATAAAATAGAATAAAACTATATTAAAAGATTATGTATGTTTTTGTCTTTTGTTACAACTACAATAAGTGAACCTATATTTTACCAAACACAATTTGATCATTTTTTTAATCAGCTTTAGCTTTTAGTATCTAGTTTACCAAAAACTTAATTGTTTTTTTACAAAGCACAACGCCAGCATAACATAAAAGCACTTTTACAAAAGCCGCAGCATTACCAAACTAAGTGTTAGTTGTTTGGAATGAATCTATCGATTTACCGAAAAAAAAAGACAAAAAGCAAAACAAGTCAACGTTTTGCGGTATCCATATGCAAACTTAAGGATAATTATAACCTCCCAAATAGCGCGTTTGGATACAGTTTTGCTTCTGATTTTTGCTTCTCCAGAAGCAGAAGTCCAGATATTTTGTTTCACAAAAAGTCGACTTTTCTGATTCTAGAAATCGTTCTGAAATTCTACATCTAAACTGATTTCTTGATTTTTGACTTCTAAAAGTCAAAAAATTACTTCTGGACGTGTACCTCTCGTTCGATGAATTTTTCATAAATTTTTCTTTAAAAAAGTATAATTAAAACAAATAGGTCACGACCAAATAGAAAGATCATAAAGATAAATTAACAGAAACAGGAGACTAATACCCACTTGATCAGCAAATTCATGTTTTAAACCCCACATTTCATTGGCTTGATAAAACACAGACAGACACCCACTGTCATTAGTCCCCCACTAAATCCCATTATTGTATCACCCCTTTTCCTTTTCTCTCTTTTATGGATGCCATGCCATGCCATCTACTAACTATACTGGTGCAGTAGAGTAATAGTAATGTTGACATCACATTTGTTTTTTATGTTCTCTTTTTCTTCTCTCCAATAAATACGAATGAGTTTGTTTTATGAGATAGTGCTCTTACTTGAGAATTGAGAATGTTGTGTAGATCACCATTAGCAAAGGCACCCCAAGATTTGGAAGATCAAATAATGGGTTCCTTTTTAAATGTTTAGGACCAAGATTCCACAATCTTATGTATGCTTTCCCAGCATCACCTTAATGAGAGCCCTTTTCATGCAAAATATATTGAGATGCTTAATGTCCTTTTCAGCATAAAGCTCCCCATACAACTAGGGTTCTTCTAGCTAGCGGCTCTATCAACTTATATGCCTTCCTGACGGAACAAAAATATGTCACACAGTTCAAATCTCTCGGATCTCAATATATTTTGTGAAAAGGACATTCAGCATCTCGATATATTTTGCAAAATAATGGGTTTCTTTTTGGTGCATAACATTTTGCTTTTAAAGGCGTACAGTCGTCATTTGCACAATTGCAAATCAAAGTCTAAGAACAGAAGTTCTTGGGGTTTTTGGTATATCCCCATATACAGGGTTGTAAATCCGTCGGTGTCTGACTTATTTAGTGGTCATTCGACATTTGAGTCGGCTATCAATTTCTCAAGATCACTTTATAGCCGCAATCACATTACATGCAAGATGAACAAGACGCTTCCTTTTCAAAAACGAAAAACAGGACGCTTATAAATACTCCGTTTGTGCAAAATTACGTAGTTAAAAATCCATAAACATTGATTGGATTTCATCGGTTCTCTTATACAACTATCTGCATTCACAATTTCACTCCAATTCAATCGGTTTTAACATTTTACACCCGATCCGATCCGACAATCTAATATCTAAAAGTACACCACTATCCCTATACCGATTGTACTTGGGACCCAAAGAGTTAGAATCTCAGTGTTCTAAGCAACTTTTGGTCGCACATTCGAGTACCCAAATTGGCACAGGGCCCTGGGCGTTTTTTTTTAGGTATCGATTCTTGGCAGTTCCCTTATTATACTAGAACCAACCCCATTGGCGCATTGTGCCGAATCCAGCGGGAAAGCGGCCATCCCGGTTATCTTGGCTTTACTGGTAAAGCCAGTGGATTATTTAAAAAAAAAAAATTGGCAAGAAAAAGCTAGTAGTTGATACATAGATAAAGTAAAATAAAATAAAGAAACTATTATTTTGAAAATGCAAGAAATTCTCTCTCCGATTTTTGCTCTGCAAATCCGAGGCTAACTCAGTCTTTTCTTGGTTCTATTTTCTTGCCTTATGTTCTCTGTTTTGTTCCAGATTTTAGCCCTTTGTTTAGCTATCTTCCTCATCAACTGCATTAACTACTCCATTGCCTTATCAAGTTTGCTACCTGGAAAAATCACCTGAAGATTATTAATTCTATCAAACCCAAACACAAATTCTACTCCTTTGCTTTTAAAAGTAACATCTACATGTTTAGACTAAAACATAAATTCCATTTAGATAATCTTGAAAGCAACAACATTCAGTTCTACAACATTTCAACCATCATTTTTTCAAATCATAATTACAATACTACTTTCAACCAAGGAAAAAAAAACAAGTTTCATGGGTATAAACCCCAGTTCCACCCAACCAAAGAACCACCAGAACCTTTATCAACCTCAGAACAACTACTGCAAAAAAAACATATGTGCACGAACTAAGCAAAATACCAACAAAGCCGACCGATTCATCCAAAAAAATAACAAGAAGCTAACCACCATCAGAAGAAGCAACATATTCAAAAGGTTGGGCAAACAGGGAACATACCGGAGAAGCCTTTTTACAAAACATTTTCTAACCATTATTAGGCTTTACACCCAACATATGAAATTGGCTCCCCCAGTAACCTATGTGGTTCTCACCACATATCATCCTGGCCACCATCACCTTCTCGCTCGCTATCATCACTATCTGAAGGTGCATGTGATGTGCCGTTTGAATCTGTATCACCATCTTGACCTTCAGAACCATAATAAGCTCTTGCACTCACACTCAGGCGTATGGTTTCACCTTCGTTCATGGTGCGCGGGAATATCTTTGGATGGTCAAGCTCATATGCAAATCGACTCTTTAAATGCCCTTCATCATAAACCATTTCTCCTTTCCCCTCTCTTTCACTGTCTCCATTATCTCTTGAATCTAAATCACTGGTATCCATACCACCATCATACTCATCATCTGACTCAAACCCTTCTGATGCATCTGTATCTTCATCTGTTGCACTTTCATACTTTGGGGCCTTTGCATGCTCCTCCTCCTGCTACTCTTCCCATTCACTATCCTTCCTCTCCCTCCTCTCAAAATACTTGGGTAGCCATGCCTCATAAACTCTCTCACGCCTTCTCTCTTCTTGAAGTCTCTTCTGTGTAGCAAAATTTTCCTCTTCTTGCTGAATCTGAAACCGCCTCTTCCTATCCATCTTTGCATGAAGATTATTGTCCAACTTCTGCAATTCCTCCAATCCTAACGATGCCAGAAGGGATTTGTCCAATCCATACTCTGTCGATTCAGTACCTTCAACAGTAGCGGGTTGATTATTCTGAGAAGATGTTCCAGCCATTTTCTGATCTTACTAAATCTTTTCCTAACCTTCCCTTTTCTGGTAAAAGTGTTTTGATTTTTTTCCTGGTTTATGCTAATTACCTTCCCAAACCGCCTTTTAAAGATACTAACACACCCATTCATTACCATTTAAGTCTCTTGGTTAAGAGTCATGTCGCTTTGTTTACTACGCCGAGTAAAAGCCTTGCGTCTGATTCAACCCCTTATTTTCATAATTACACCACTGTTCCCTATTTTCAACACCTAAATTCAATTATAACTGTTATACCCTATCCTTGTGCTTTTAAGAGGAGCTTTGGCAGGTTACCAATTTTTGATTATTTTCTTTGGGGACTAATTTACATTTTATGTGGCATGCAGATTTGGATACGGCAGCATCAGTTGGGAGGCACCGTTGCAGTTAGGGGCATACCAGCCAGGAATGTTATCAGGGATAACGGCCAAAACGCTATCCAAATTTCTTCACCCCCCCCCAATTTTCCATAAAGGAATACCCCTCTTACTTTTCTACCATTATTACCTTTGGAAGTTTACATCATCATATTAACGTCATCTTCAGTAATGACAAGGACAATAAATTCTTAACAATCCATCATATAAGTACCCACTCCCTTTTCATACCGTACCAAAAATATTATTACAATATCACTAATTCCACCATGATGTGCTTCTTTCCTTATAGCACTCACGTGAACACTCCACAGAAAAGTCATACCCAAAAGTCTGTAACTGATAATGATGTTACTTATGTAAAACCTCTCACCCAAAGTACTACTCTCAACCTCCATTTTGTTACCTTACATCAAAACCTCACTGAAAACTGCCTAGACTTTGGTCATCAATATTCTCATTCTATTTTTAAGGTTCAAACACAAAAGACTACAAACTTTGCTACCTTTTCCATCTGGTACATTGCTTCCATCATCTATCAGCATAATACTCAACAGAACTTCCTTTGTTTAACCATCTATTTTATAATAGCTTCTGAATATCCCAAGGGTACTAAAATCTTTGAAATATATATCCTCATATCCTTCTCCATGGATAAACCATCTTCCTCATGAGATTCTAATACTCTGAACCTTGATATCCAAGCTCTCTCTACCCAAATGTCAGACAAGCTCAATCTCCCTGCAACCCTTACAAAACCAGTTTTCATAGATAAGAAAGTTATACTAGCTGAAGCTGATACCAACTGGAAATGGTGTATGGATGGTTACATTTGCTGTGAAACTTTCATCCCAACTTCTTGTATCAGATACTACATCTGCAATAATTGGCCTCTGGCTCAAAATCCTACGGTTACTACGTTCAATGGTCAAAGAAATAAGGTTCTCATCCGTTTCCTCTCGGAAGAAGATTTTAACAGAATTAATTCCTAAAAACCTTGGTTCATTTGTGGTTACTTATCTATTCTGAAAGTGGTACCAAAGAAAGGCTGGCCTCCAAATCAACAACTCGTTTTCGATAAAGAGATCACGTGGTTTATATTGTGTAATATACCAAATTAATGTACTGAGTTTGAAGATCTGAAGCTACTCACTACAAGTATGGGTGATCTCATTGAAGCTCAAAATCCACAAGAAGAATGTTAAAGTCTGCATCAAAATTCCAGTCCAGAAAGCCTTACCAACTGGCATACCTCTCTTTACCAATGGCAGAAATGAACCATTCCTTATTGAATGCAGACACATCATAGTCCCAAGATACTTTTGCACTTCTTGTCGCATACTTGACCATAAGGATCAAAATTGCCCTGCTTGGAATCTTAAACAGAAGAAGCTCATAGAATTAGATTCTAGCCGTAACAACTACAATCTGCCAAGTGTTTCTAAGCTCATGATGCCTTCACCTACAATGAAAAATTGCAACTCCTCTTATGGTACCGCTGATACAAATATGCAAACGCTTGAAGATGTCCAAGATACTCATATGAGCCCAACATTACAAGGAAAGTCCTTAGGCAAAATTGTTGCAACTGAAAACAGTACTACTAATCCTGCAAAGTTTCTCTATCTAATACTTTCCAGATGGGTCCTTTTGTTAATAGATCTCCATCTCTGAAGATTTTGGATGTTGGCCATGTACAACAACACACTACTCAAATGGACAAAGGGTTACCAATGATTGGCAAACAAACTACCATCCAAACTAATTATGTTACTATTGCTGGGTCTGTATCAACTCCGAGTGGTCCGATTCGGACTAACAACTCTTCAAGAAGATTCAAAACAGCTATTGTTTCTAATGTCAGTCCTATTGTCACTAGAGGAGATATTACCTCTGCTGAAAGAGATGTCATTGCTAATATTAAAAGAAAGATTAATCCAAGAGCGGATCTAAGGAAACGTACCAGAGCCACCCTTATTGTTGATTCCTTAGACACTACCTCTGAAGTACAAATTTACAATGAACCAGATTATGCTCAACTATGTTCTTCCATCACCAAATTGGATGACCTGCCTGATATTGATCTCTCCAACTGTTCTCTCAATACTCAAGCCATGTTTAACTCCATGGGTAACTTCACCGTTCCTACTGGTAATTCCCCTACACGCAATGATGTCCGCAATAATTCCCCTCTCAATGCTGCTGATCCTAATCTGGTTTCTCCCAAAAGTTCTACTCAGAATGTTGATACTGCTATCTCTCCTCTTGGAAGCAATTTTGGCTCTCCTTCTCAGGTAAACTCCATTCCCAGTAACCCGATTCTTGATAATCTCAATCCTACTATTAATCAATTCCCTATCAATAATATCAATCTTATAACATGGAATATTAGAGGCCTAGGAAAAAAATCTGCTAATAAAGAACTCGGTATGCTCTGTAGAAATGTGAATCCTTATATTATTTTCCTATCTGAGACAAAAATGGGGAAAGATATGGCTTCAAGGAAACTAAAAAACATGGGTTATCCATGTACTTTCAATGTTCCTAGTATTGGTAGAAGTGGTGGTTTGGTGCTGGCTTGGAAGAAGGAAATTCATTTGTCTGTTATATCATATAGATTAAGGGGCATCCGTGTGACCACTACTCATATAATCCACTCAAAACCTTGTCATAATCATTTTGTGTATGGTGAACCTAATAGTGCTCTTAGAGCCTTCTTTTGGGAGCAATTTTCACACCAAACTATAGCTCCTATAAATGAACCAGTTTTTGTCATTGGTGATTTTAACACTCTTCTAGGATATGAAGATAAGAATGGTGGCCTAGAGATAAAAGATTCTGACTGTGAATTTCTAAAAAACTTATGTCTAATTCATAATTTGCATGATCCTGGCTTCTCTGGTCCTAGGTTTACCTGGTCTAATATGCAACAGGGCCCTGACCTGATTCTTGAAAGACTTGACAGATATTTTCTCAACCAACTAGTTGAAGATCTTTGTCCTAAATTATGTGTTAATAACCTACCTAGAGATTCTTCTGATCATTGCCCTATGCATGTTGGTTTCAACTATGAGGAAAATTGTATGCCTAGACCTTTTCATTTTATGGCTATGTGGATAGATGATCCTATTTGAAGGGATATAATTGCTAACTCTTGGTCTGTAAATGTCATAGGCTCCCCAGCCTATAAACTTAAAGCCAAACTTCTTAATACCAAAAAGGGTCTTAGAAATTGGAACAAATCTTCCTTTGGTAATATTCAAACTGATATATCTACCATCAGGAAGGACTTGTTAAATTTACAAATATCTAATCCTACTAATTCCATGACTACTTCTAGACTTAAAGCTAAGCTAGAGTATTGGTACACCCTTGAGGAACTCTATTGGAAAGATAAGTCTAGAGAAGTTTGGCTCATTGAAGGAGATGGAAACACACCTTACTTCCACAAAGTTACCCTTTTTAGAAGGAAAAGGAATGCTATCAGCTGGATCAAGGATTCTGCCAATGTTACTCTAACTGATAGAGATAGCATTGGGAAATCTTTCTTAGATTATTTCAAAAGTCTTTATTCTTCTCAACCTCAGCACTTTCAGGAGGAAATTCTAAGGGATCTCCCTGTGAAATTTTCTGCTGAGGACAATGGTTTGCTAAATGTTCCTCTCACAGCTGAGGAGATAAAAAATGCTGTTTTTCAAATGGGAGGGAAAAAATCTCCTGGACCTGATGGTTTCACTGGTTTGTTTTACCAAAAACATTGGGACATTGTGGGTGATGCTGTAGTTGATATGACCCAAACCTGTTTTAGAACCGGCCATATTGCAAAAGTTTTCAATCACACTAATATAGCCCTCATTCCCAAAGTTCCCTTAGCTGAGTTAGTCAACCATTACAGACCTATTGGTTTATGCAATTTCATTTACAAAATTCTTTCCAAAACTCTAGCCAATAGGCTTAAACCCTTTATGGATAAAATAATCTCCCAAAATCAAAGTGCCTTCATTCCTAAGAGGAGTATTTCTGATAATATTCTTCTAGAAAATGAAGCCATATATTCTGTCAATCATAATGATAAAGTGGAGGGTACTGCTGCCATAAAACTTGATATGTCCAAATCTTATGATAAATTGGAATGGAATTTTCTAGAAAAAGTCTTGAGGAAAATGGGCTTAGCTGAAAAGTGAATCAAGCTTATAAATCAGTGTGTGTCTATTGTCTCTTATTATGTTTTGCTTAATGGTAGTCCCACTGGCTTTTTCCAACCTGAGAGAGGTCTTAGGAAAGGGGATCCTTTATCCCCTTACCTATACATTATCTGTGCTGAGGCTCTCTCTTCTTATATAGACAGTCTTCAAAGAAATGGCTCTCTTAAAGGGATAAAAATTTATAAAAATGCCCCTAAGATGACTCATCTCCTTTTTGCTGATGATTCCCTTCTATTTTCTTCTACCACTCCTGAAAACTTCAGTGTTATAAAAAACTATCTTCAAAAATATTGTCTTGCTTCTGCCAGGAAATTAACTTTGAGAAGTCTGGTATCCTTTTTAGTAGAAAGGTACCTGAACATAGGAAAGCTATGTTAGCCAACATACTGGATATCCAAAGCAGAGATTTGGGAGAGAAATACCTGGGTACCCCAACTATTTTTCAGTCTTCTAAAATCCAAACTCACATGAGTATTTTACAAGCTGTGGATGCTAGGATTACTATTTGGTTACATAAACTTCTTTCTCAGGCTGCTAGAACCACTATGGTTAAACACATTGTCCAGGCTATCCCTTTCTATCAAATGAGTGCTTTTCTTATCCCTAAACACCTTTGTAGATTGATGGATGCCAATCTCTACAAGTTTTGGTGGGGAGAATCCTTAGACCCCAAAGATAGAAAGCTACATATTTTGGGGTGGGATACTCTTTTCTCCCCTAAATCTGAAGGCGGTTTGGGGTTCAAAAAAGCTGAGTTAAACAATTTGGTTATGCTTGCTAGAAATGCTTGGAAAATTATTGAAAACCCTGACTGTATGTTAGCAAAAATTTTAAAAGTCAGATATTTTCCTAGAACTGATTTTCTTAATGCCAAGTGTCCTTCCAATTGTTCTTGGACCTGGAAATGCCTTCATGCTATAAAAGAATTGATAAAACCTTTTGTTTCTTGGATTGTTAGAGATGGGAAGTTTATCAACCCTTGGTGTGATAAATGGATACCTTCTTTAGGGTCTGCTTCTCCTAAACCTGGTACCCCCCCTAATCCTAGCTTGAATGTTGATTACTTCATTGAAAATACCTCTAGAACTTGGATTGTCTCTAGACTTGTTACTCATTTTGATGATGCTTCTGTTAAGAAGATTATCACTATTCCCTTAAGCCAGCTTTGCACTCCTGACAGGATGGCTTGGGATCTTTCGAAGAATGGGAAATTTTCTTCAAAATCTGCTTATTTTGGACTCAGAGGCTCCTACCCCCCTTCCAATAAGACTCTTTGGTTACACATATGGAAAATTAGAGTTCCTTACAGAATTCAACTTTTTCTTTGGAAGGCTGCTAAAAATGCTCTACCAGCTAGAACTGTTTTGCATACCAGAATGCCCATGCATTCTGTTGTTTGCACCAGGTGCAGTGACCCCCTGGAAATCATTATGCATGCTTTGGTGCTTTTTCCCTTTGCTTCTAAAGTTTGGTTTCTATCTAAGTTCTGCATAAATACTGCTTTCTTTACACAAAAAACTTTTCAACAATGACTTGTTTTCTGGTTGTTGGATTCTAACTCCAAATTATTTGAAGATGATCAACAATTCTTTGTTGCTATTTTATGGTCTATTTGGACTAGTAGAAATAACTTGGTCTTTCAAAACTTGTCTGAACCTCATAAGTCTGTCTTAGAAAGAGCCAAAGTTATGCTTCTAACTAGGAAGAACATTGTTGTAGCTCCTTGTTCTACCCCTATCAGCCTGCATCATAAATGGATGCCCCCTATGACTGGTTGGATCAAATGTAATACTGATGGTGCCTATGATGACATATCTGGAGACAATGGTGCAGGTTTCGTGATGAGATATCACACTAGTAAAGCTTCTCTCTGTGCTGCTATGGTCTTTGAAGTTTTATCTGCAGAAGAAGCTGAAGCTAGAGCAATCTGGGGAGCTCTCAAGAAAGTTGTGGAACAAAAACTTACACACCTCATTATTGAAAATGATGCTCAACATCTGGTGGAACAATTCTCTTCAGGCCTTTTTGAGGGTGATTCTAGAACTGATGCCATCTTCAAAGACATTCAGTTTTTTGATTCTTCTTTAATCTCTTGTATCTTTTCCTTTCAACCTAGAATTTGTAACTCGGTGGCCCATGAGTTGGCATATTGGGAAAAACAGAAAAAAACCTCTATGTTTTGGTCTATGTCTCCTGCTTGGCTAGCTCCAGCAGTTGAAGCCGACCGTTAGCATTTTTTTAGGCCGTTGATTATAAAAAAAAAAAAATGAAACTATTATATCTTGGTTTAATTGGGGGCCTGGACGTTTTATTTGCACCCCAAAATTTGCAGGGGCTTATGAATCCAAAATTTGAAAATACTATTTTACCTTTTACTAAACTTAAAACTTAAAAATCAATTAATCACTAATTAACCCTCCTAATTAGGCCCCCAATTTATATCCTAAAACCAAAACAAAAATCAGTTTCAAGTTCTTCATCTTCCTCTCGTCCCTTCTTTCTTCTCCACCACCACCATTAACGACTGTTTTAGATTATTTTTTTTCGCCCGATTCATGGCGTAATCGTCGATGATAAAACTTTAATCGACGACTAACTTCTTCTACAAACATGACACGTACAAAGCAAAACGCTCGCAAAGAAATTCAAAGCCTTAATCTCGTTGAAACCGTGAAAGGCAAGGTCATTGAGGGAAGCACTCCAAAACCGATAAAATCGAAACCAAAGGAAAAAATGGCTCCGATTAGAAGGTATGTGAACTTAAACCCACCTTGTATTCAATTTTTTGTTGTGTTTTGATTGTGAAAATCAGTTTGGTAACTAAATAGTTGCAGTTACAGATTTAGGGTCGGTAGTCTGTAATTAGAAAACCCTAATGACTTTTGATATGCATGTGGATTATATGAAAAATCGTTAGGGTATTAGGTTGAAGATGACGACTTTTTTGCTGGTACTACCAAATATTTTGCCCTAGAATAGAGTCGTTAGTTTTAAAGGTTGAAGATGAAGACTGTATTTGGATGACCCTCTTTAATTGGTCAACGACCCTTAATTGGAAAAAAAACACCCCATCTGTTCAAATATTTGTAAGGGTAGTTAGCGTTATATGTTAGAGTCGTCAACCGGAAGTGAAGGCTCATTTGGGTTTTAGATTATACCACTGACGACCCATTATCTGATACCATAAAATTAGAATCTTATTTTTTTTATTTTTTATTTTTTTGTGTTTGAAATATAGCACCAAGAAGACCAAAGACACGGTTCAAATGATGATGACTCCTCCTTCCAAACCTACCCTCCACGGTAAATACTTAATTACCGGTCAATTACGCTGAAGAAAGCCGAGTGGGGTATCATTTTCTATCACCGAACCAAGAGACAAAGGTAATGAGTTGTCAGATTCGTCGGAATCATCCTCTCCTGTTATTTCCGCTGATGGTAGCGATGATGGAGAAGAAGAAGTGATATAAGAAGATCCTCCCATAGGAGGTGAAGAAGAAGAGGAAGAGGAACAACAAAGTGATAATGATGATGAAGATAATGTTAGTGGTGATGATTCTGAAGATGGTAATGGTGGTGATGAGGAGGAGGAAGGGGATGAAGGTAAAAATGGTGGTGATGAGGAGGAGGAAGAAGGTAATAATGGTGGTGATGAGGAGGAGGAAGAGGATGAAGGTAAAAATGATGCAGAACATGAGGAAGATAATGCAAAGACAAAGCCGGTAAAGAGGGTTAAGAAGGATGGAACCAATATTGCACCCAACGCGAGACACATTCCCGATGGTCATTTGATGTTGTCTCCTCTTCGAAGTGGTAAACCTAGAGGACAACCTAGAGATGACGGAAAAGTTTTATTTGGATATCCTGGATCGTGGGCTCGTACCATCTATGAGACAATCGTAAGAATCCCAACTTTGGCTCCTATTTGATTAGTTGATGCTAACTTTCTATTTTTTTTTTAAATATTTACTTGTTTTTGTTTTGTAGGATCATAAGAATGTCGCACGTCTTTTTAGGAACCAATCTTCTTTTAAGAAAATGGAGTTGTGGCCGCTAGAAGGTGAATGTGCAAGAGTTAGAGACTATGTTGAAAACTCCGGTTTGTACGATGCCGTTGTCAATTCTGTGATTTCGTATGACAAGGTTGCAGTATCTAGTTTCTGTGAAAGGTATTACGCTGAAGTTGACACATTCCAACTTCCTTTTGGAGAGATTGCATTGATTCCTGGTGATGCAGAATAGATATTAGGGCTGCATGTCGAAGGTAAATCAACCAGTGAGAAGTTCAAGAGAAGACCTAGTTGGGATGAAATTTATACATGGACCAAGAACTTGTTTTGCTGGGATAAAGAGAGGACTAATGGGATTTTCGTGCCGGGAACTAATTACCCTAAGAAAGAGTTCAATCTTGAGGAGATTAGGAACATGTTTGCTGGTACAGAAGAGAAGGAAAAAAAGAAAGGTCTCTCTGATATGGAATATCGTTATGCGGTTGCTGGGTATTTGTTGTACGTCCTTGCCTCGGTTGTATTTACCGACAACAAAGGTGTTAGAGCATTGCTCGGTTGAACCCACCAAGCGTTGGTATGTCAAGTTTTGTTATCATATTTTAGTGAGCCAAAACTCATTTAAGAGTCGCTTGATTTAAATGTACTAGAGTCAACTTCGTATAGGTTAGATTGAAAGTATTAGGGTGAGACATTACAAGTATTGTGAAGACTTGAAGAAGTGAAGAACTACAGAGCTATAACGACAACATCATCCTTCCACTTGAGGTTAGTGACATTTGACTTGAACTATTTCATTCCCTAGCGTATCTTTCAAGTCGTGCATATTGAAAACATAAAACTGCGAAGCATGAACACTCTAGATAGACATAGTATTAAGGAATACAATATGAAGTTTCTTGCTTAACCATTGAACTTTGTATATAAGATATCGACATAATCATATGAATGCTATTGTGATTATGTATGCGTATGAGGTAAGGATTTCATCCTAGGAAACAATATTTTTACATGTGTTTTGAGGAAGTAAGTTCATGATATGTGTTTTGAACCGAAAAGGAAATCGCCAGGCATTATTGGGGCTGTTCTTCATTTCATATCTTATGAATGACCAATATGTATGATTAGTATAACCTCCCGTGACTTGTTTGTGTTCTTGGTAAAACTATTCACATGAGGCCTGACTTATGTACTGGTATGACTTTTATTAGTGAAACCGATCTTAAGTAATCACATGGGGTATGATCGGGTTGTGAGTGTCTGAACTTATTACTTGGAGAAGAGGAACCGATCCTAGTAAGATGTGCAGTGCATCACAAGGGGAACCGATCCTTGTATGAGGTTCAACAAGGTTTATGGATGAAAGGGGAACCGATCCTAGGAACACGTGTAACATGTTTTTTGAAAGGGGGAACCGATCTTATGGACATGTTCAGTGCATACAAGTTAGATACCAAATATATGTGGGGAACCGATCCTAGTACCTAGTCAACCTTATCTTTGGTAAGCTAGTGTAACTATGCACATTACTCACATGGAGGTAGAACTGAAACTTGTTTTGGTAGAACCGTAAACCCATGAGTTGTACTTGATCAATCACATAGCTCTTGAAAGTCAGATGAACCAATTCTAAACTTGTTTGGAAGTGTGCTAAATCAGTTTCAAGTGAGCAAGCATGGAAAAGACTTGCAAGAGTAAGATGTCGTCACACTTTGAACACGGTGCATTAATGCTTATTCTATATTGTTCAAAGATATTCCTTAACGGCTAAGAAGGAAGTAAATCCCAAGATCGAATTTAAATAAGTTAAGAATCTTTTTAATTAAGGGTTTTTAATTATATATGGAAAATAAGAATTAGCAATGTGCATTTGCTAATTAAAGATTTTCCAAGGAGATTTCGATCATATTTTTGGACAGTGCATTCACAGGAATTATGAAAACCGAATTTGGGTTAAATACTTTGAGTTTGCATTTCTAGCAAACTAATCCTGCGTAACCTAGACTTACTCTTTTGTCTTTGTTACTGGTGAAGCCGCCTATTGGAGAGGAGAGTAATCTAATTAGGTAAAATCTCTTACGGCCGCTCAATTTAAAGTCTTCTTTGGGATTGAGAAGCTCTAGTGCGAACCGTTGGTGGGAAACTAGATATTGCGGTTTATCTTTAGTTTTCATATTGATTTGATTGACTAACGGTGGTTGAACTTTGATTGCATCTAGTTTGTTTATGCTTGAGAATCTTCTCTTCTGATATAAGATTCACCCAAACTAGTTCAAGGTTTCGACAGGGATCTTTAGACTGTTATTAGATCTAAAGATGATCTTGTGATAATCCATTATTAACAGACTCCGTTCTGTGTATGATTGATCACAAGAGATTCAAGTAGTTGTGTGAAGGTGTTTATTGAAGATCTAAGAAGATTTGAAGACAAAGAAGATATTGAAGATTTCTAACTTGGATTTTACAATCTTTGGTGTGCACAATACTTGTTTTGGAAAAAGAGGATCCAATTAATAATCGGTTTATCCTTGTGGTAGATTGGATTGATTAATTGAGGAAGATCGGCATCAACACATATCACTTGGTTGAAGAGTGTTGTTGGATTATTCTTAACGATTACCTTTTGGTGATTGAACATAAGATAGATCTTGGAACCTGGCAAAGGAGTTTATGTTAAGATAAACAAGGTAACCTTTGCGCAACTCATATCACTTGGTTGAAGAGAGTTGATACCAAACATATTTGTTGTTCTTTTACTGTTTGGAATACGAACCAAAGGAATTATTCCAAGTACGTGACTTGTTTACAGGTTAGAGGCGTGGGAATACAAACGGAACTGGGTGAACTATAGGTTTAGTTGCTTGGTCTCCACTATACGAAGTTTTCTTATTTTGTATAGCGGATTAATCCTGAGAGTATTCAATTATGGACTAGGTGCTGGGGTTTTTCTGCATTTGTGGTTTCCTCGTTAACAAAATCTTGATGTGTCATTTACTTTATATTTCCGCATTATCATTGTTTTATTATAATTAAAGTAAATTGCACAAACTTTAATTCCTATTTACTTGATACGTGAATCCTATTGAGTTTGTTTAAGTCCGAACCTTTGTATCAAGTAAACACAGTTTGTTGTTGCATTGTCTCGATCTCGTATCCATAGAAGATCACACAAAGTGTGAACCGATTTGTTGTATTATCTCGACTCAGTCCATAGACAATCACTTTCTGGGAAAGGACTTATAGGAAGGAAAAGTTATAGGTTGAGGTATATTTGGGGTACCCTCGCCTTTTCAAAAGGTAACAGGGTCAGCTCCAACCTTCTACAGCTTTTGGATCCATTGGAAGATGTGAACAAGTACTCTTGGGGGACTTCCATAGTTGCACATTTGAATGGTCAGCTTTCCCAGGCATCTCGCGAAATAACTTCTCAAATTAATGGGAATTTGGCTCTAATCAAGGTATTTGGATTGATGAAAGTTGTTTTTTTTTGTTCGTTGTTTTCCTTAAATCTTTTTATGTTATTTTGATTGTTTTAAAATTTAAACTTTGGTTGTTATAGGTGTGGATTTATGATTATTTTTCGTCACTGTTCAAAGATAATGAAGATGTGAAACTCATCCCACATTGGAGCGAAGGTAGTGCAACATGAACGCGTTGGTTGTTCACATGTTCTCAAGATAAGGAACAAACTGATAAGTTGATAGCGATGCGCCAAAAACTTGACAACATCACGGCGGAAGAGGTAATCTTTAATCCATATAAGGATGTTAGACTTGGCACAATGGAAGATGTTGTGTATTACCATGGCCCTTTGTTTCACCCTAACGGTTTTTCAATGTACAATCCGATGAGAATCATGCGTCTACTTGGGTTTATTAAATATTCCCCCGATGATGACTATGTACCTCCGTTCAAGCACAAGTTGGACAAATGTCGGGCTGACAAGTCAAACATAAAGGTGGTTTACGAACCTGAACCTGATGTCAAGCATTGGAATGCTAGACATTTTAGGTTAGTAGACATCAGACATTGGGTGCATGCGAATGAAGGTCACGAGGCAACAACAGATTAATATCAATGGTACAAAGGCTTCTCCCATGGTAGGGTGATACAGATAGATCAGAGTACGGGTAATAGGACCAACATAGCATCCACCTCTGCTTCTCAAGATGACACTAGAGATGATACTACCTGATCGATGTCGCATGCATCAAAAATAAATTACACTTTCTCACTACTCAAAATAAAAATATATCAAGGGCAAGAAAGGATCGATCCCACAGAGAGGACTAGGTTGTCAAGTTGTTTTGGTTTCCTATATAAAACACCGGGGGATTTTCTGATTTTATAAAGTAAAAGTAAAATAAAAGCAAAGAAAGAAATAAGCAAATAAATCAGATAGAAGAGATATTGGTTAAGGATTCATCTTCATTCACAAACATGCTTTCAAAACAATAAGTAGAATTGATATTTAATCTCAACTTTTATCAAAAGCCCTAGAATACCTTGATCGCAAGAATATCCCGCTAATCTCCTTTTGTCATCAACAAACACATTAAAATATGCGAGTATGAGTTCTATATAAGAGAACAACCTAACGTGTAAAAGCACTAATCAAGTTTAATTCCCTAGATGCATTAAGTTCTATGAAATCAGGCCAATCAAAGCAATCGAACGTGGAAAACGCACTAATCCGATTTAACAAAGGTTATGGTTCACATATGATTATAAGGATGCATCACTACAATCTATAACCATATTCATGCTACTTGTAATCAGGAATCTATCACTTATACGTATAACAAACCCTAATCTAGTAATAGAGATGAAAACAAACTCAACCGATTCGCGTCTCGATCAAACAAGCATGCAAATCATGTAACAATATAAACAGTGAATCATAATCGATAATATGGAGACAAAACTAATTTATCATATCAAAAAGCATATTATGTGAAATCCAATTATTCCATAACCAATAGAAAATTAAGTACTCATGCTCAAGGAGTTCACAACAAGAAGAAAAAGAAATTCTATCATATTGCAAACCCTAGAAACAAAAGTAGAAGATAAGAGATAAGATTAGAGAAAAGTCTTCTCTTTTATATGTTTCTCAATTTCCATAAAGGATACTCCTTCCAATATTAGGTCTTCTCAAAACCCATCTCCAAGTGGTCCACCAAGCCCATGTGTGAAAACCCGTGTAAAATTCTGTCCCAAAACACGCTCGCCGGAAAACCGAGGGTTTTTCCGGAAATTGGCCGGAATCCGGCTAAAAAAGTCACCGCCGGCTAACTAAGATGCTTTTCCGTTGATAGAATATTCCGTTATGATTCCGTTAGAGTTAACGTTCAAGATAACAGTCCTTATTAGTCATCTGGGTCAAAGGAGGGAGTCATCTATCTCAAGTCAGCTGTCTTATTTGGCTGAGTCGTCTTAGTAGGTCTTAATCACTGAGCTGGATCGGTAGCTGAGTTGAATCGCCTGAGAGGAAAAACGGTCAGGTTCTGGCTGTATTCTGGTGCATTTCCGGTCATTATTTCAAGACATTTCATTCCCTGCTCAAATCCTAGCACATACATCTATTCATTTCATCTCACTGCTCCTGCAATATTAGACAGATCCCAGTACACAAGCATAGCATCTGAACTTCCACCTTATTGCATCATTAAATCATCTTGTAACCCTTGGAAATCAACATCACAGATCACCAACAGCTTCTCCCCTGTGAAGATTTCCTAACATACATCTACACATTCAAGACATCAATAACTGATCACTCTCACTATCAACAACATCAAATTCTTCTTCCCATTGTATCTGACCTAACCATTGCACACCACAGTCTCCATCAATCTTTCTCTAAAATTCAAAGCAAACCCAGCCATCACTATCACACAAACCCATTCAATCTCAGATTACATCGAACCCATCAGCAGCAATTCAATCTCAATCGAGACCAAAATCTCACAGTAATTCTCGAGCCACAAAACCCATCGTTCTTCTTCATCTCCTGAATCAATTCCATTCATCTGAAACCCTAGAATCAATTCTTCGTCTCTGAAATCAATTGCAACATCAAATCATCAAACCCACAGATCCCATTAATTCCATTTACAACATCGTCATCTCTCACTGCCAAATTCAATCTTGAATCAAACCCTAATTTCATCCTCTACAACATCACCCATAACAACTCTCGATCTCTCATTACCAGCACTATCTTCTAAATCCATGAATCTCTCGATTTACTCTCGGACGACAGCAGCTGCTGCTGCTTCCTTAATTTCTCAATTTCAGGGACTAATTGAAATGAATAAAAACGAGAGAAAGAAATTTCTCGGATTAGGGTTGAGTTAATCATTGGGCGCATAATTACACCCCACTGCATAATAGAAGAACCACCCCAAGATTGAGTGTCCTGAGTAATTCAGTGTCTGCCTTTAGCAATACTTCTATGAGTAGCCCCTATACTTGGCCAGGCTCCCAATATCACTTATATGTAAAATGACCATTCTACCCTTCTTGCTTATTTTGGATGATTTCATCTTCTTTTCTCCATATGACTCTAGAGCACCTAATAACTCAAAAACACACGTAAAATACATAATTCACACGAAAAAGTAACAAAGAAAGCATAACCAATAGATAATAAATAGGATGTATTCTACAACCTATCACTACCATCCTTAAACTAGTGGTGAGAATTTAATTTTGTGATTGTGTTATTCATATACATACATTTTTAAACTAATGTGTATTGGTATTTGATTGCATATAGAGGGAACGAATGAATCTTTTTGTCAAGTCATTGTGTTGCTCGGCTGACAAAGGGAAAGCGTTTGATCCTGCGAATCTACGTCGGTACGCTGATTACATGACGCACGTTGAAAATCCCAATGCAAAGAAGATGTTTGCTGAGGTGGCTAAGGAAGGTAAGAGGTCCCGAAAAACACGTAGTCGGCTAGCCGAAGAACTTGCCGAACAGGGGGAGTGTAGCCAACCTAATGATGAACAAGGTGCTATAGAAGATGGTGGTTCCCCAAGGGGCAGTGGAACTCAGGGTCCTCCTAAGATAAGCCGGAGATTTTCCCGATCAGGGAGGTAAAGAGGAGGTCGAGGTGGAGATGGTAGTCTTGAGTGAGGAGATGTTACCGTTGACTTGAACTTATGTGATTGTTTAAACAACTTATGTGTTTGTTGAAGCTACTTGTTGTTGATAGTGGATTTTAGTTTAAGGCTAAAATTATAAAGCCAAAATTGTACGCTGACATCTTGCAAAAGATAAAGCCAATAATAAGTGACGAATACTTCTTCACTTTACTAAATTCACTTAGAATGGAGCATGTAGCAACAATCCCAGTATTCTGTGAATTTATAGCATTATTAATTAATGCATGACCATCCTTCTATTTCTTGTACTCATTATCAGTGCGGCATGACGACTGAGTGTTGTCTCTCAGCAGAGCAACACGAACCTCTAAGCATTAGTAATGAAGCATGTACGAAATACATGTACATGCTGCATCTCTCGGTGTGCTATACTAGCCCGATTGAGCATATTATTCTCGGTGTACTATACTAGCCCGATTGAGGATATTTGAATCTGTACTGTCCATGTCAGTTTCAGAAACGATCACGACCATCCAACTTCACCAGCATGATTGGATAGCTTAGATCGGATCCATGACCCCAAGCAGGTATTGGAATATTCACTACCGAACCAACGCGGACCCCACATGGTCGGCCTCCCCAAAAGGTTGGCATAGCTTGCTAAAACGTCCAAGCCAAAGCAGTATGGACGAAAACCCTAAATTAGGGTTTGAGGCACATTACATGTGTCGCAAAATGGTCTCAACCATCCATCTTCACAGGCATAGATGGAGGGTGTAGATGTAGATTTAAAGGGCCCAAAGCATGTAAACACAATCACCGTGGGCCCACCTACATACCTGACCGATCGATCAGGACCAACTATAGTTGGTCATTCCATTTCGTGCGCCCAAACAAGGCATGACGCACGGCCGGTGAAACCCAAATTAGGGTTTGAACATCACGAGCATCCATTTTCTCCTGCACGAATGAAGGGTCCAAGGTTAGACTAAGCAGGTCCGGTGATACCAACATGACCACCATGGGCCCATCTATCTCCACACCCGATCGACCAAGGCATATTATGCCTAGTTTTCTCGGTTCGCATGCCTAAACTAGGCGTAGTCGCACATCCCAAATTACAAACTAATCTCGACCACTCAACTTCGCCGGATAAATTGAGTGGCTTAGACCACGTTTCCATGGGATATTAAGGTATGATGTAAACATCGGCTTACCACCCATACGCCGAACCGATTGTCAAAGACCGACTAAGCTTGGCCATCTTGAAACGTGTGCCCAGAATTGGCATGACGCGCGGCTTTTGCGGCACCTGATTTCCGTCGCAAATCGATCTCGACCACTCAACTTCGTCGGATAAATTGAGTGGCCCAGATCACACTCTCACGAGATAATGAGGTACGGGCGCCTACACCGTCATGCCGTCTACACGGATGTACGATCGGCCCTGCCAAAATCGTATCTCATGATTGGATTTGACCAGGCTGAAGAGTGATGCTTGCGCACCTATTCTAAGACCCTAATTTCACTAACGGTCACAGATGAGTGTCTCAAATATCATCTCGTCCGTACAACTTTACCGGCTTGGTTATACAGCCCTGTTCAGGAGTTAATTGGTCAGTGAGGCGTCATGGTGATCACCACGCGTCACTCTACCACACCATGTGGTCGTCCAAGGGAGGACTTGCTTGCGCAACCTCCAAACTATCACATGAAGTAGGATGGACATGAGGCTATTTTGATATGCTCAAACATCGATGATTCATACATGCTGAGTATACTCGATGCAGTACCTGCATAGAATACACACGATACTTCACAAGTATCAACTTCCTAAATAACTTAGTTATTTAATCTAGCATTACATGCTACTTTCTGTGGGTCCCACGATCCAAAAATTCAAGACATAATTCATGTCACAAACCGGGGGATACATACTGGGGTACTGGCGGTTTACAACGTGCAATGCACAATGCGCCATCACAAGAACGTGTCAGGAAGTTATGGACGGTTAGTGATGATGGAAGAAGTGGGCAAGACTGGTCGTGTGACACTAACACACTATACTCCACTCTCTCCACTTCCCACGAGATATGAGGGTTAGGCTAAAGACTTGTATAAATAGGTTCTCCACCCTATTTTTCAAACAGACACAAGACAACAGAGGCAAGTGTTGATACAGTTGTATTCAAACACTGGAACTGATAGCTTACATCCTTCAAGCCAGTTCAGCTTTCTGATACAAGTCATACATAGCCAACACCTTCTTCGCTTCCCTCCCTAAGATCAACCCCATCTCCTTCACTTTGTGACCGAAACAAGTCTGGAACGACCATTTCTTGGTTTAGGCCGGATTTGCACAAATTGATTTCTCGAACCTACAAGCACTAACGTGCAGTGCATTTGTTTAAGTTTTAGACTCATTCATGCGTGTCGTAACCACAACAAATTAATATATTTTTCCACCTAATTACTAAATAATATAGTGTAGTCAAGTTCGTTCCCACGAGGAGCAAGAGATTTTTAGTTGTATAATTGTCACAAAAGGGGGGGTTGGTTTAAGATTTTAAAAAAAATAAAAGAAAGTAAATAAATAAAGCAATCAAAAGTTTAAGTTGAAATCAATAAGAGAAATTAGATCAAGGAATCCTTCTTTGTTGCAAAACAATGATTCAAGTTATGTTCTTTTCCACTTTTTATTATTCACGGATTATCACCAACCGTATATATAACATCTAGATTAGTGCTAACCCATAAATCCCTTGTATCACCGGATACAAAATTTCTCGCCTACCGGATTCTATTTACCAAACCACCTAGTAGTAGATCACTCAAGATGTAATTTAGTTAAATGCATTAAGATTTATGAATTTATTAGGTTGATATTAGTAGTTAGACTCTTAGATCAAGGTCCACTTTCTAATGTTGTTTTCACACACAATTGCTTCGCGGAATCCCTCCGCAAGGTCTCCTATTTTCTACTTATGTAAAGAGTCAAGAAACGATTACTTATCCCCTAACTTTCACTAGCTTTAGATCAATTAACAAATCAATTTAGTTGGCCACCTAAACGACCTATCAATCAAGCATAAACATTCTCATTAGTAAAAACAAACGATAATCACGTGAAAAACTTCAAAGTAGGTTAAAAAAAAACTCAAATCATATGTTAAGAACTAAGAACTCATCCCCAATCAATAAGAAAATTAGCTACTCATAGTTTGGAGTTCACACAATAATAATAATAATTAAAGAAGAAAGAAAAACTTATTGAAAAGATGTTGGTTGCTCCTTCCTCCAATCCTTGTGCACTTTAACTCCTTCTCCAAAGTAGATATATGTGAAAAGTTGTAGAGAACTACTTTATTTATAGGCTTCAATGATCTCCAATCCTTGTAGGAAAAGAATCCCTTTCTCAAAATAACACCACTTTTCCAATTTGAGCCTAATTCCAATTTCAAGTCCAATTCTCCAAATCTTCCAAGTTTCCATCCAACTTCCAAATCTAAGTATTCACGCCCATGAGAAGAATCCACACAAAAATCTGTTATTTTGGTACGCCAGAAAATTATTGGGATCACCGAAATTTGGTGTCGCCGGCAACCTAAGATTCTAAGCCGTCGCTGGAATATTCCGTCAGTCCATCGTCAAACATAACAGTCAAGATGGTCTTCTGTTAGTCAACTAGTTCAAAGAGGAGGGTATTCATATACCGAGTTAGTAGTCTACCTCGGTCTTACTGGGCCGACTTTTCTGAGATGCTGGTATGGATCGGTCATCGATGCACCTGAATTGGTTCATCGCCAACTACTGAATTAACTCACCGTACTGGAAAACCGGCCGAGGTTCGTTTGTTTTCTGACATTCCCAGGCCAAATTCAGGCCATTATTTTTAGTCTTCTCCTGTGATAATCCTAACATTCATCTACACATCTTTGAGAACCAATTTGTTCATTCATGCATCTTCATTCTTCCTTGTAATCAACAGCAACTCAGCATACCCTAATTTCATCTCTTGGCTTCAAGAACACCACAAAACCCTGGCAGCAACAGATTCAAACCTGTTATGGTACCTAACCAAATATAAGATTGTACGTGACTTTTATAGGCAAAATTTAAGTGAGTAACTGATAAAAACCTTTTGAATGGAGGTTAACCACAGAACTGAAGATATGAGAAGATTAAGAAGAATATAAAAGAAGGTTAGCAGAGAGATTGGAGAAGAAACTTGAGTTTTGTATTAAGTCCTTAATCTTTTACAAACTCAGGAGTTGTATTTATAACTCCAAATACTTGTGAAACAAGTAACACTAATTATAGAATCTGAACTAAACACTGAATTAAAAGCAAGCTAAGAATAACCAAGCATAAGAAAGGAAACTAAGCAAACTCGGTGTTGGTACTACAACATCCCTCTCTGGATGAAAAATGGCTTGTCCTCAAGCCTCAAAGTTTATAAAACGAATAAGAAATTCATCCGCATATTCCCAAGTAGCTTCATCACTTGGGTGATCCATCCATTTCACAAACCATTTAGTGCCTGCATAAGAACCTTTCTTGAACATTTGACGGTCCAAGACAGCTTCTAGTTCCCACTTATCATAATCAATAACAGATAGTAGAATTTGTTGAACAGAGTCAGCTGATCCTAATTTTAGTTTTAACTGGGAAACATGAAATACAGGATGAATGCGACTTTCTGCATGGAGCTCAAATTTATATGCCACCGACCCTATCCTTTCAAGAACACGAAAAGGACCATAGAATCTTGGAGATAGTTTTAGAAAAAGATTAATTAGTAACAGTTCTCTGCCTATATGGCTGTAAACGAAGAAAAACTCAATCTCCTATAGAAAATTCTCTCTCAGTACGATGAGTATTAGAGTATGCTTTCATTCTAGATTGAGCATCGTGCAAGTGAGATTTTAGAAGCTTCAAAGTATTATCCCTTTCTTTGAGATTCAAATCAACATCATGCACAGAAGTGGTACCAGGTAAATAAGATGAAATAGTTGGAGGAGGCCGATTGTAAAGAGATTGATATGGAGTCATATTAATTGCAGAATGATGACTTGTATTATACCACCACTGAGCCCATGGTAACCATTTAGACCAATCGGTTTGCTTTATACCAGCAAAACATCTCAAATAACACTCTAATGTTCTATTAGTTACTTCAGTTTGTCCGTCACTTTGAGGATGATATGCTGAGCTGCGACATAATTGTGTATTTTGAAGCTGAAAATAAGCTTCCCAAAATTTTCTCATAAAGATGGGTTCACTATCGCTAACTATACTTCTTGGCATTCCATAAAGGCGAACAATCTCACGAACAAACACTTCTGCAATAGTGCTAGCCTAATAAGGGTGTGTAAGAGCTATAAAATGTGCATACTTGGTTAAACGATCAACAACGACCAAAATTGCATTTTTACGATCAGAAGTTGGAAAACCATCAATAAAGTCCATGGATATATCAATCCATACGTTAGAAGGAATTGTAAGTGGACTCAATAATCCTGGTGGTGAAATAGCTTCAGTCTTATTTCTTTGACACACATCACAATGAGCAATAAAATCTTTGATTGCTTGCTTCATACCCTTCCAATAAAAACTGTGTTGCAGACGCTTATAAGTTCTCAAAAATCTTTAATGACCCCCTATATGGTTTGAGTGAAACTCCTCAAGAAGTTTGGTACACCATGAAGAAGTAGTTACCACAACTATTCGTCATTTGTAGCGCAAAACACCACCATTGTATGAAAAATTGGGTTTGCAAGAAGGAGAATCAATGATTTTTTGAATGAGTATTACTTAGCTCAGCATCCAAATGACATTCTTGAATTATTTCAGTGACTCCAGAAAAAATTGGTGCAGTCAAACTAAAATGAGATCCAATGCCGCATGACAAAGCATCAGCTGCAAGATTTTCTTTTCCCTTTCGAAAAATAATTTCGTAATCATATCCCAGAAGTTTGGATAACCATTTCTGTTGCTCCATAGAAGAGAGTTTTTGTTCAAGAAAGTATTTCAAACTCTTGTAATCAGTAAGAATATTGAAATGTCTACCAAGCAGATAAGGTCTCTATTTTTGAACTGCAGAGACAATCGCAAGCATTTCCTTATCATAAACTGAAAGATTTAAATTCTTACATGTCAAGGGTTTGCTGTAATAAGCAACTGGTCGACTAGACTGCATTAACACAGCTCCTACCCCATTCCCCAATGTATCACACTCCAAAGAGAATTCTTTAGAAAAATCTGGAAGGATTAAAACTGGTGTTGTGGTAAGAGCCTTTTGAAGCACTTTGAAAGCATTAGTAGCATTATCATTCCAGAAAAATGCATCTTTCTTCAGTATTTGGTGTGAGGGTGCACTAAGCTTACCAAAGTCCTTGACAAATTTTCGATAATAACCTGCTAAACCCAAAAAACCTCGTAGTGCCTTTAGTGAAGTTGGAAGTGGCCATGACAGAATACTTTGAATCTTATCCTAATCAACTGAGACACCTTCAGAAGAAATTGTGTGACCTAAATACTTCACTGAATTTTATGCAAAGGTGCATTTAGACTCTTTGACAAATAACTGGTGAAGTCTCAATAATTCAAATACCAGAGACAAATGATGAATATGCTCAGACATGGTCTTACTGTAAATTAAAATGTCTTCGAAAAATACCAGTACAAACCTGCGAAGATGAGGATGAAAAATATGATTCATCAACCCTTGAAAGGTGGCTGGAGTATTTGAGAGACCAAACATCATAACTAAGAATTCATAATGTCCATCATGAGTGCGAAAAGATATTTTTGGAATGTCTGGCTTATGCATAAGTAGTTGATGATAAGCAGATCGAAAATCTAGTTTTGTGAAAACTGTTGCACCATGTAATTCATCCAATAACTCATCTACCATTGGTATGGGAAAACGGTCTTTGATAGTTCTCTTGTTCAGAGCTCTATAATCCACACACATACGCCAAGAACCATCCTTCTTGCGTACCATTAATATGGGAGAGGAATAAGGGATAGAACTTGGTCTAATAAGTCCAGCTTGTTGAAGTTCATGCACTATCTTCTCAATTTCGTCTTTCTGAAAATGTGGATAACGGTATGGTCTGACATTGACAGGTGCATAATCTGGAAGTAAATTGATGCAATGATCATGTAGTCTCTCAGGAGGTAATGATGTGGGTGTTTTGAAAACATCAGCATATTTTGATAGCAGGTCGCGTAACTCAAGTGAATTAATTTCTGCAGCATTGAATGAAGTAGGCAATGCATATAGTTGTAAGAAGACCGCAAAAGTATCTCTAGACAATAAGTGTTGCATGGGTTTAGCGTCCAAAAACATAATGCTGGATGACTTATTTTCGAGTAAAACCACATCACGATCTTGAATTCGAAACTTCATCACTAACTTCGAAAAATCCCAAGTAATAGGACCCAATGTACGTAACCATTGAACTCCTACGACTGCATCACAACCACTGATATCAAGAAGATGAAAATCTGCAAAGAATGAATAATCTTGAAGTTTAACTTGAATATCACGACAAGAGCCACGAGTTTGTATTTGACCACCATCACCAACAATAACTTGTAAAGCATTATCTTCAGAATGTGTGTGATAACCATATTGTTTAGCTATTTTAGGATGAAGAAAGTTATGTGTTGAACCAGAATCAATCAGTATTGAAAATGGTTGAGCTTTAGTGTAACCCAAAATACGCATAGTTCTAAGGAAAGTTGAACCCATGAGTGAATTCAAAGAGATTGTTGGTTCCAAATTCTCTGAAAAAGTATTTTGAGTTAGAATAAAATCTTCAGCAGCATCGCAGCTAAACTCATCATGTGCTTCATCAATGTTTTCTGAATTTGGAGGAACATCCAATATTAATAATCTAGGCTTCAAGCATAGGTGACCAGGCTAATAGAGTTGGTCACAATTAAAGCAAATACTCTCTTTTCCTTTTGTTTTTCCCAAGTAAGCCACTTAGCACCAGGTGGTAAAGTAGTTTTCCGTAACGGAAAATTATTAGTAGCAGTAGGTGTTCGAAACGGATTAGGCCATGAGAGTTGTTTGGAAGTTGCCAATAACACTGCTTCTTGGTTGAGCGCTTTCTTAAAGGATGAAGCTAAGGTAGTGGGTTCAAATAACTTAACAACGGAGCCAACCTCAGGTTTCAACGAATGAATGAACAAATTAATCAAGTGAGATTCATAGAAATCCACAAAATTCAAAAGACGTTCAAAATCAGAAATATGATCTTTGATAGTACCTTTTTGTTTAATTATGCTAATTGCCATTTTAGCATCAATAAACTTCTCAGGAGAGAATCATTCACGAACCAGAGTACGAAATTGTGGCCAAGTGGGATTTATGATTGTAGTTCTCTTCCAACGAAACCATGCATTAGCATCTCCCTTAAGGTGAGAAGCAGCGAGCGAAACCTTCATATTATTAGCAATATTATGCCAAGAAAAATATTGTTCATCTTGAAATAACCAGCCATCAGGGTTATCACCATCGAAAGAAGAAAATTTCATATTAACTGGTGGTGTACGATTCGGTGTTTCAAGAAGTACAATATTAGTATTGGTGGTACGGTGTGTATGCTGTCGAGGAGTACCTTCTGTGGATTGATGATGAGGAAGAAACTCTTGAAAAACAAAGCGTAACGTCTCTTGAAATATATTACGTAACGAATTTTCATGTTCATCTAAGTCAAGTTTGCGATTAGCTCTGTCATCATCACGGGCTATCTTTTCCTGGTCACGTAACTTTTTAACTACAGCTTCATCAATATCACGATCTTTGGTAATAGTATCAACCAATTTGTCGAATATCTCAGTAAGTCCCATAATACCATCGTTAACCAATTTGAGGTTTTCTGTGTAAGATATGATAATAAAGAAAAAAGAAGAAAAAAAATTGGTCGATTTTAGGTTTTGATCTCAACCTGCTCTGTACCAGGTGTTATGGTACCTAACCAAATATAAGATTTTACGTGACTTTTATAGGAAAAATTTAAGTGAGTAACTGATAAAAACCTTTTGAATGGAGGTTAACCACAGAACTGGAGATATGAGAAGATTAAGAAGAAGAGAAAATAAGGTTAGAAGAGAGATTGGAGAAGAAACTTGAGTTTTGTATTAAGTCATGAATCTTTTACAAACTCAAGAGTTGTATTTATAACTCCAAATACTTGTGAAACAAGTAACACTAATTGTAGAATCTGAACTAAGCACGGAATTAAAAGCAAGCTAAGAATAACCAAGCATAAGAAAGGAAACTAAGCAAACTCGGTGTTGGTACTGCAACAAAATCACATAAAAACAGCACCACCAACATCATTCTTGCTACCTGAGTCAAATCGGAACCAAACCCACTCTCAATCTTCGCTGCATCAACTACCAGAACCCTTTATTGTCCATTTCAATTTCTCACCCATTCTGTAGTTCGAGCAATAGCATATCCTTCTCATCTTGATTCCTATCTTAGATAACAACAGCACTGGACCTCATTTAATCTCTCAAATCATCTTCAAGTTCTCTGAAAAATGGCTTCAACCCCTAGCTCGTCTCGATCTATTTATCTTCATCTGCAACCCCTATCTTCGATAGAGTAAGTTTCTGAATCAATAGGCCGTTCATCGAAAATTATTTCTTTGGTTATGTTTATTCAAAAATGCTAACTTATAAAAAATATTGTTTCTCCAGTACTCTTTGGGTCGCATCCAATACGAATGAAAGTACGGCCATGAGTTTTTGCACGAGGAATGCTATACTCTCTTGGAGGAAACCGAATGGGAATTCGCCTTCTATAATTAAACTCGTTTAGGTTTTTGATGGCAATGTATTGAACTATTATATGTCTTTTCATTCTATTTAATTTCATAGTACGTGTAAGTTTTTTTTCGATTCAATAAAATGACTTCAAGTATTAGGTAAATAAATATAAACAACAAGAGTCGTCAGGGTTTTTATACACAAGATAGATGACTCTAAAGTTTATTCAACATGTTTTTTGGGAGTCGTCAGCCTATACAAAGTCGTTGTTAACGACTCTAGATGTCACTTTACACGGGGACTCTTTGATAGTAAGAGTCGTCAGCCAATAAACAAAACATAAGACGACGCTTTTACTCTTAAAGAGTCGTCAATTTGTTAATTTTAAAGTTAACGACCCTCTTCACATTTAATGCGAGTTTTGATTTCACCCAATGTGGTTGAGTCGACCAACGGAAAAAAATTCAAAAAATTGGCAGTTGGGTCGTTCAATTCTATAAATAGAGACCCATATCTCACATCTTCCTTACCCAAACCATATTTCCCAACCTTCTCTTCCCATTCTCATATATTTATCATCCAAAAAACACCATGGATACTCCCTACACTTCCGAAGAGAATTGCGCCATTGTGAGAGCTTGGTTGACAGTCACAAACCACTTTGAAAATCAAGGAAAATACATTGATAAAAAATCGTATGCTTGGTGGAACCGTGTATTCATCGTTTTTGTGGCGTTAGACGGAAATTGCAACTCAAGGTATTTGAAACTCGTCAAGGAACGGTTCAAGAAGATAAAATTGGAATGTGATGCTTTCAAAAGAGAAATTTATGTCGTAAGGGAATCCATGCCCAATATGTTGGGTGCTATAAGAGTAAGTATTTAAACAAGAGGTAAAACTTATCGATAGCTTTGAACAATACTAACTAAGTTTTTGTTTTGTGTTTTTAGTTTGGGAAGGCATATAAGCGATACGAGGTGCTTCGTGGGAACATGTTTGAGTTCGACGATTTCTACCTCATCTTGGAAGGCACTACCTTTAATTACGACATTTATGGTTAAGTGTTTAAGTGCACCATTATTATCTATTATATTTCATTTCCTTCAATGCAATGCTATGCAAGATGTATTCCTTTTACGATTCAATGAAATGATTCTATGAAATCAAAAATCTTATAAATTAACAACATGGGTCGTTAAGGTTTATAAATATCCTAAATGAAGACTCTTTGGAAAGTTTTTAATGGTTCTTTAGGGTTGTCATTGTGTCGGACTACAACTATGACGACTCAAAAACACCAAAAAAATTGGTTCTTTACAGAGAGTTTGGATTCAAGAGTCATCCGTGTATCAAATGAGACAACAAACGACTCTAAGATAACTACTCAAAAGAATCGGCATTGTTTTAGGACACCACCTTAATGATTTTTCATACCCTGTAAAAGTTGCAGGTTAGAGTAGTCAGTATGAATGTCGAATGTTTGACGACTTTAAAGAGTCATTAGTGAATCCAAACCCGACTATAACAACCTTCACACTGAGGAGTTCCATAGTGACCATCAATCGACCACTTGGAGCACCATTCAAACAATTTCAAGAGTATATGAGGTTTACCTAATTGTTTTGAGGTGCATGTTCTTCATTTTGAGGATTGGTTCCTTTATTTTGAGCATTAGGATCTTCATTTCCACCATTATTCATGGCTTCCTCTATTAACATTTCTTCATCAAACATCCAATCCATAGGATTAGTTGATACAATCTTACCATCAACACAATCATGGTTGTTATTTGAACCTTCACCAACCTCATTCCCTCTACTTGAATCACTCATTTCTAAAAACCCTAGTTTTTCCTCTCAAAACTCCACTTTTTCTTCTCAAAACAAAAAAAAATCCCAAAACTAAAATTTACCCAAATTTTAATCCCAAAACCTGATTTTTATCTAAACATAATTAACACACTAATCAACTTAATTAACTCTTAATACTAATCACTCAGGGGGTATTTTAGCCATTTAGAAAGATTTTTTATAAAGGGTGGCCCAAATTGCTATTGGGAGACCTTTTTTTTCTTCTAGTGCATTGCCCCCAATTAGTATTCATGGCCCCCAATTAAACTAGGTATTATATTATGTGATTGGATGAGTTATGAGATCTGTCCCTAAATTCCAGATATCATGCAAGTAGCATTAGTAAAAAATAAAATAAAAACCTTGAAATTTCGATCTATAAGAAAAATAACTTCAAAATAATCATTGTTTTGCACGATTGCTAAAAGCATGTACCAATATCATTAGGGCGAATACTAATACATAGAAACCAAAATAATTTCGATTCCTGGATCGATATCTGTTTTAATAATATTGATTTTTGAAATGACAAGGGTACCCCAGTACACCACAATCTTTTCGTTTTAACCTATAAATTTGCTACCTTGTGTGATCATCTATGACAAAGTCGAGATAATACAACACCAAGATACTCACTTGATAATAGTTATGGTTCAAGACCGACTTACTATGAGATCAAGATCAAGTGATTAAGATTAAAGTACCAGTGTATTTACTTTTATTTATAATGAAACAATTATAATTACAGAAAGTAAAAGTAAATCACACAACAAGATTTTGTTAACGAGGAAACCGCAAATACAGAAAAAAACCCGGGACCTAGTCCAGTTTTGAATACTCGCATAATTAAGCCGTGAACAAAGCTTATTTCGTATATTTGGGATCAAGTAATCTACCCTAGTTAATTAGTTACTTCAGTATCCCTACACCTACAAGCGTTTGGCCAATGCACGTGAATCCCAAGACAGAAATCACTATCTTGAGTTGGTTTACCGATGTAAAGTCTTAAGCACTCAACTCCTTTCGATCGTCTTCTAAACAGTAAAAGAACAAAGTTGTTTGGTAACTATTCCAATAATCTTTTAAGAAACGATTTGTTGAGTTTTGACAAAGGATCTTCCATTTAAACAAGTAAGCTCCTTTGTCGGGTAAGATCAATCCAAATCTGAAATTATCAGATCCAGATTCACAACTATCAGATTCGGGTATTGAAGAATACCACCAAATGATTGTTGATAATCTATACGACTATTTGATCAAATCTATCAAAGATAAATCTGATCTTAGTTGTATCCCAGACGATCAATATGTGTGCACAAATATCAATAGATACGAAGACCAATAAGAAAAAAAATTTATCTTTAAATCTTCAATTGCCTTAGATTGTACTTACACAACACATACTTGAATCCACTTATATTCGATCACACATATAACGGAGTCTGTTAACAATGGATGATCACAAGTTGTCTTCAGATTTAAAAGTAGTTCTGAAGATCCCGTCAATACTTTGATCTAGTTTGAGTGACCTTATGTCAGAAGAGAAGGCCCTTAAGAATAATTAAACTAGGTGCAATCAAAGTTTCAACAACCGTTAGTCAATCAAATCAATAATTGAAAACTAAAATAACAATGCAATTATCTAGTTTCCCACCAATGGTACTCGTGGAAATTCTTGATCCCACAGAAATCCTTAAACGAGCGGACATAAGAGATTTCGCCTAATTAGGGTACTTTCTTCTCTGGATAGTTGGCTCCACAAGAAACAACACGAAAGAAGTTTTCCTGGCTCTTAGGATAGTCTGCAAGAAGTACAAACTTAACTATTTATAGACCAAGGTTGCTTGGACAACAAGGAAATTCCAAAACCGAAAGATTCTCAAGATATACAATAAAGTATCGAATTTTGGTTTTCATATTACCAACTAATATCCAATATTTTATTCTGAAATCTCTGTATAAAAAATATCTACTATTAGTTTAGCACTTAACTAATATATCTTTTCAAGAGATATATTTAGATTACTGGAAAATCAAAACATATAATTAGAAAATCTTAATTAAAAGATTCTCAATATTTCGGTTTGGAACCACCTTGAGTATCAAGGCATATCATTGAACAATTAAAGATAATAATTATATACATGTTCAAATTACGTCAACATATGAAACTTTCCTATTTAGCAAACCCTAAATCCAAACTCACACAAAACCGTAAAGTAATATGTGAATGTTGAAAATCGGTTTTGTTCTTGGTGTTAGAGTATTGCTAGGTCGAACTCACAAGTGTTTTTATCTCAAGCTTGTTGTAAAATTTAGTTGATCAAATCTATATCTTGATTTCTAGTCTACATTTAGTCGGGTCTCAGATTAGGATATAAGTGTGTAGTTGGGAATCGGATATCACTGCGTTCTACCATTTGAAGGCAAAGATCAACAAGAGTTTTGGAGAACTTCAACATCAAAAGGTAAGTGAAGAATGAACCACCTATTTTTCAAATTTTCACCTTTCTATATGTGATACATTGTCGCGTGACTAAATTAGACAGTACATGCATAACAGCAATTTCGAGTCAATTTATCTTGAATATAATTATCAAAATATGACTATTTATGCTTAAAAATATTTGTTAATACTTGATGAATTTGGTTAAGAACAATTTATTGCTCATGACTTAAATTATGATTCAATATTTAATCATTTCAAAATAAACTGAAATAGTAATATGTGTCATTGATGTTATTCGGGAATGTTTCGAGTTGATAATTAGAGAGATATATAACTACTGTTAATCTAGATACATGACAGTATGCATAACAATTCACATATTGGGAGACCTGTTATAATTCCGGAGCCGCAATAAAAGTACCCAGTACACGTACCGGTGTGTCTATAGTTCGGCAACGACTTTTTGGTATGCATACCCGGTATCCATACCACAAAAAATCTGTGATTCGTGAACCAAGAAAGGTACGCATACCTAGTATGCAAACAAAAAAGATTTGTTGGTTTTAAAACCAAAAAGGTACGTATACCCAGTTGTTTGTGGGTGAAAACTGTTTCTGCTAGTGTTTGGTAATTTTGGGTGTGTAGATGAGAAACGAGTCTAGACCCTAAACAATGCACTGCACGGGAGTATTTTTGATTCGAGAGATCAATCTATACAATCCTGGTATAAACCAAGAAATGGTCATTCCAGACTTGCTTCAGTCAAAAAGTGAAAGAAAAGGGTTGGTCTTAGGAAGGGAAGCGAAGAAAGTGTTGAGACCAGAATCGTTGATTCTGAAGGTGTGGTTGTTTACGACTTGTATCATAAAATATAACTGTCTAGCATAATGGATAGCTATCAGGTGATTTCTGGATACTGTGTTGTTCTCTGACCAAAAACTTATTGTATGGTGGAAATAGGTGAAACCTATTTATACAAGTCGTAATAAAATGTACCCTGATCTCGTAGGAAGTGGAAACAATTGAGTGGTGGAAAATTAACGTGTAACGTCAGGAATTATGCTTCCATAATGAAGGGGTGGATCTATTTACACCATTACTTATTTCTATTACTAACCGCCCTGCTTTATGACATTTTCTTATAACGGGCGTATTATACGCCATACGCTATAGACCGCCAGACCAATACCATAATGAGCATCCCCCAGTTTGTGACACGTTTGATGTCTCGAGTGTTTTCTTAGAAAATATGTAGCACTTTGCTACGTGTAGCAAATTAAAATCAAGAGGCTTGCCACGGGAAAATAACATGTGATGCTATTAGGCTCGTCTTTGATGGTTGCCTAAAACTTTCCACAAGTCTGTCAGTTCGGTAGTGAACTACGATGGATAAGATCGGATCTCATGAGGAAGGGTAGCCGTTGATTATGGCTACCTTGTCTTGGCGCCTGATAATGGCGCAATGGATTTTTGATGTACGCCGGTGTCAATGTGGCATGGCTGGCATGGATCGTGCATGCCAGTGGCACGATGGTGAAAGTGGCGCCTGGCGTAGCCATGGACACTAGATTTAGGCGGCTGGTCGCCTAAAACTTTCCACAAGCCTACCATCTCGGTGGAATACTTGGATGGCTGAGATTTCATCTCATGAGGAAGGGTAGCCGTTGATTATGGCTACCTTATGTTGGCGCCTGATAATGGTACAGTGGCGCCTTTAGCGTACACCAGTGGTATTGCGACATGGCTGGCATAGTTCGTGCATGCCAGTGGCGTGGTGGAGTGGCTGGCATAGTTTGTGCATGCCAGCGGCACGATGGTGCTAAGTAGCGCCTGGCGTAGCCATGGACACTAAATTTTGGCACATTGGTGTTAGACTCAAATGTGGTGTGGCAATATCAGTTTCAGTGGCCACATCAATCCCAATGCTCCGTGGAACATTGTTTTGGATCGGTTGGCGTATGAATTTTGCCTAAATTAGGGTTTAGCATGCCGAAACCCTAATTAGCGCATAGGGTATGCGGCATGCGGGATGTGGTCGTGGATGGCCGAGATGATTGGCTCAAATTCAATATAAACCATTTAAGTTGGCTATCCAAGTTGGATGGCTGAGATGATTCACATAAAATTTGTGTTAACTCGTGAAATTTCGTAATCAGAAAATTCAGATGTGGGACCCTCACTAAAATCGTTGTAGAATTCTCGTAAGAACTCGTATTTTGACGGTCAGCCCCTCCATTCTGATCAGAAAAGAATTTCATATCTCCCCACGAAGGAATATTTAGGTTTTGAGATCGTTCAGGAGGTGTAATACAACCCGACAGTGAAACTCATAAATATTTCAGGAAGGATTCTGTCAGTTTTCATCCATGACCTAGCTAGCCTTTTATGATGTATCTTTTAGCTCGTTACTCTGATTGATTTTAATTTTTAGTATGTTATGCTAGACATCTATATGAAACTTTTGGCATGTAGTTTTGTTGATGGTGGATTTTAGTTCAGGGCTAAAATTATAAAACCAGTTTATGCGCTGTCACCCTGCAAAGGGAAAAGCCGTTTAAGAAGTGATGAGTGCAAAAAACCTCTTCACTTTATTTATTCGAAGACATTCAATAAAATACACAAGATTCACCCAGAATGGTTTGTGCAATAGCAATCCCAAATATTCTGTGAATTTTATTAGATTAACAATTAATGCATGATTTGCCTAGTATATCCCGTGTTGTTTTCTCAGCCGAACTCTCATTATTGACATGACATGACATGACGACTGAGTGTTCACTCTCAGCAGAGTAGCATGAATCTCCATGCATGTATTGAGACATGCACGAAGTACTCACACAGGCTACATCACTCTATGACGGAGAGAGTCTCGCATCGACGCGCTTTGGTTAGCCCGATCGAGCATACTTAATTTCCTAAGGGAAATTTGGACTTTCCGTATCAGTCTCAGAAACGATCACGGCCACGCAAGTTGACCGCATAATTTAATCGGCCTAGACGAACCCTAGCAGGAGCAGGCGATCACCATGATGACAGCCGGCGGGCCTGCCTATGCCCTAGCCAGTCGAATACCACACTATACTCCCAACTCCCGTCAAACGCCGGCCCCAAAGAGGGATGGCCGCGTTGTTTTGGGAAAGGCTCGAACGAGCAAGACCGCTTAAAGCAGTCTTAAAATCATCATGACCGCCCAACTTCGCCAGCCTGGTTGGACGGATTAGATCATCCCGCGAGTGATCAGGGAAGCACCAACACATACGTTGATGGGCCCACTTTCCCCCTACCCGATCGGTTTTCTCATGGCAAAACCATAGAGCATCGGAACGTGTTCTCAAAACATGGTTGGCGGTATGCTTTCGCGGAAGTTCCACTAGTGTCTTAAATCGATCACAACCATCCAACTTAGCCAGCATAATTGGATGGCTTAGATCGCGCCTAGGACCATTGGAAAGGTGCACATATGTTCACTGTCAGCCCAACGTGGGCCCCACATGATCGGCCTCCCCAAAGGAGAAGCGCATCTTGCCAATTCGTTTGGCCCAAGTTGCGTGTACGTGACTATTTCAAAACCCTAATTAGGGTTTACGGCAATGTACATCTGTCATAGTTCGATCACGTCCATTCATCTTCGCCAGCCTAAACGGAGGGCGTAGATATATACTCAAAAGGTCCCGAGGATATTAACATGATCATCGTGGGCCCACCTGTGCATGTGACCGTCCTTCCAAAGTAGACCATGGCCAGGCGCCTCGAAACGCAGCCCAAATATGACATGTCTCGCGGCCTCTAAATCCTTTGCGGCAACGGATTTCTGTTGCAAATCGATCATGACCACTCATCTTTGCCGGACAAGTTGAGTGGCCTAGATTTCACCTTCATGAGACAAAGCGGTATGGACATATACACCGGCAGGCCGTCTACACGCATGCCCGGTCGGTCCCACCAAAATAACGCCCATGCTTGAATTCGGTCAATCCAAAGAGTGATGCTTGCGCACCTCTTAAAATCACCAAAGTCCATCAACGGTCGCAAATATGTGTCGTAGATCATCTCGTCCGTCCAACTTTACCAGCTTGGTCGGACAACCTAGGTTAAGGGTTAAGCATCCAATAAATCACCTTGATGATCATTGACCAGGGGATGACATGTCCATGTGGCCTCCAAACGATCACTCGAACATGGTTAGGAATGCTACTATTTTAAGACGATTAATCCATGACTTATTCGGTTAATCTTTAAAACAAAGATGCTTCTCACATATTAATTGTTTCTGATGCATTACATGCATCGAACACACATGATATTTCATAAATATTGATTCCTTGAATAACTTAGTTATTTAACTTAATAGCATTGTATGCTATTTCCTGCAGTGGGTCCCATGATCTGCTTATTCGAGACATCAAGCATGTCACAAACTGGGGAATAGTTATTGGGTATTGGTATGGCGGTTTACAACGTGCAGCGTGCAACGCGCCATTACAAGAACGTGTCAGGAAAAGGTGGACGGTTAACAATGATGAGGGAAGTGGGCAAAGGTGTGATCGTGTAACAATCACCACTCCTACACGACCCCACTACTCCATCACTTCACCTCCTCCACTTCCTATGAGATGAGGGTTACACTCAATGACTTGTATAAATAGGTCCTTTACCTATTTCCAAACAACACAGAAAAACCAAGTGTTGTCATCAGTATCCAGAAAACACCCAGAACTAATAGCTTACACTGTGCAAGCCAGTTTAACATTCTGTTACAAGTCATAAACCGCCAACACCTTCATAATCTCAACACCTTCTTTGCTTTTCTACCTAAGATCAACCCCATCTCCTTCACTTTGTGACCGAAGAAAGTATGGAACGGCCATTTCTTGGTTTAGTCCAGAATTGTATAGATTGATCTCTCGAATCAAAAGTACTCCCGTGCAGTGAAATTGTTTAGGGTTTATATTCGTTTCTGATCCACACACACCCAAATTTACCAAAAACCGCAGAAACAGTTTTCACCCATAAACGGCATAGTGACCACTTGACGCAATTCCACCTATTTTAATATTGTGGCAGGTTGAGAGCAACCTGATTTGTCAATAAAAAGAGGGGGTCGGCCAAGCACGAGTGTGGCTACACTTCTGGTGTACGTGGTAGGTTTAATGTGACCTAATTGGTCGATGGGGAATATGGCCGGAAAGTATGGGCCTAGCCACAACCCATGGGAGTATGGCAGGTTTAAAGCGACCTAATTGGTCAACAAAGGAGTAAGGGATGGTTGGGTAGCATGGGGAGTGGCCAAGTGGCGTATACTAGTCTATGACATGGCCACGCTTCCTATCATTATTGCTCCTTCTCTGCGGCTCCTTTATTCTTTGCTTTCTGATTTTGGGTAGGACTTTGCACCTACTAATCCATGGAAGATCAATTGCTTAGTCTGGGATTGTTGCTACAGGCACCAGTCTGGATAAATTTCATGTGAACATATTGAGTTGCTTAGGTTGAACTCTCACCATTTTACATGGCTCCATTTCTTTGCAGAGTGACGTCACATTAAATGTGAGGTTTTATGATTTTAACCCTGAACTAAAAACCACCATCAATATTGAGTCCCCTGCTTAGCACGTAACAGTCACATTATTGCGGGGTAAGCATGAGATGGTGACATATGAGGATAAAAATCGACAGGGAAGACATTAAGAGATTTCCAGGAAAATTTGACTAACCTTTGGTAGGAGGCATGAGTAGTCTATGATCATTGTGTTGGCATACTTCTGGCTTGGCCACAGGGTGCTGATGTAAGGGAGTATTGGTGCAGTGATCCTTAACACATAGATGAGTGTTAAGGTGGTGAAGCCGTTAGCACTATGACAACAACAGTGAGTGTTGAGGAGTTTGAACGTCTCAACACTAGGAGGAAAGATGTGTTGAGGCAGTATGCTTAACAACATAGTAGTGAGTGTTGAGGAATTTGAAATCTCAACACTAAGGGAAAATATGTGTTGAGGCACTTTTCCTGGCAACATGGATGTGTTGAGGCAGCTTGCCTGGAAACATAGTGGTGAGTGTTGAGGAAATTTCCACGTCTCAACACTAAGGAAAAATATATGTTGAGGCAGTTTGCCTGGCAACACAGTGGTGAGAGTTGAAGAAATTTCCACGTCTCAACACTAAGAGGAAAAATATGTTGAGGCATTTTTCCTGGAAACACAATGGTGAGTGTTGAGGAGTTTGAACGTCTCAACACTAAGAGGAAAAGGTGAGCTGAGGCAGCATTCCTCGCAACACAGTAGTGAGTGTTGAGGAATTTACATGTCTCAACACTAAGAGGAAGGATATGTTGAGGAAGCATGCCTAGCAACACAGTAGTGAGTATTGAGGAATTTACACGTCTCAACACTAAGAGGAAAGGTGTGTTGTGGCAGTATGTCTGGAAACACAGTAGTGAGTGTTGAGGAATTTACACGTCTCAATACTAAGAGGAAGGATGTGTTGAGGAAGCATGCCTAGCAATACAATAGTGAGTTTTGAGGAATTTACACGTCTCAACACTAAGAGGAATGATGTGTTGAGGAAGCATGCTTATCAACACAGTAGTGAGTGTTAAGGAATTTATACGTCTCAACACTAATAGGAAGGATGTGTTTAGGAAGCATGCCTAGCAACACAGTATTGAGTGTTGAGGAATTTACACGTCTCAACACTAAGAGGAAAGGTGTGTTGTGGCAGCATGCCTGGAAACACAGTAATGAGTGTTGATGAATTTACACGTCTCAACACTAAGAGGAATGATGTGTTAAGGAAGCATGCCTAGCAACACAGTAGTGAGTATTGAGGAATTTACATGTCTCAACACTAAGAGGAAAGGTGTGTTGAGGAAGCATTCTTAGCAACACAGTAGTGAGTGTTGAGGAATTTACACTTTTCAACACTAAGAGGAAACATGTGTTGAGGAACCATGCCAAGAAACACAGTAGTGAGTGTTGAGGAATTTACACATATCAACACTAAGAGGAAAGGATGTATTGTGGGAGCATGCCTAGAAACACAGTAGTGAGTGTTGAGGAATTTACATGTCTCAACACTAAGAGGAATGATGTGTTTAGAAGCATTCCTAGCAACACAGTAGTGAGTGCTGAGGAATTTACACGTCTCAACACTAAGAGGAAAGATGTGCTAAGGAAGCATGCCTAGCAACACAGTAGTGAGTGTTGAAGAATTTACACATCTCAACACTAAGAGGAAAGATGTGTTGAGGAAGCATGCCTAGAAACACAGTAGTGAGTGTTGAGGAATTTACACGTCTCAACACTAAGAGGAAAGGTATGTTGAGGCATCATGCCTGGCAACACATTGGTGAGTGTTGAGGAATTTTCACGTCTCAACACTAAGAGATTTAAAATTTATTTGATATGCCTAATAGACATAAAACATTTAGTTTAAGGATAGTTACTTAGCTCTATCTCCGCTAGGCATGTCCTTCGCGCATGATTGGACTTTAGGTGTATCAGGCTCTCCCTTGAGTAAGCAGCGTGACAAAAGTCCCCATGTGTAATTGTACTGAGCTTATTTTCTCGTGGAATATGTGCTTCCATTTCATTCGCTAGTAAGGAGGTGAATGCGTTTAAACTTCTAAACCTGAAGGAGGCATCCGTCCCCAAGTGTAGCTTACTTTGATTGCACCGCCTCGAATCCACGCCTCTGTGATTTGATACAAGATTATTATACTCTCTAGGATTGGATGCTTGGAACATCACATGGATGAAATATTCTTTGTAGTGGTTGTTGCTATGGTGAAGCTCTGGATGGTATAAACAAATGAGCAACAGCGGTTCTTGGCGGCAACTGTGATCAGAAGAGACTTGGCTGGCTGTGATCACAATCCTTGATAGGGAGGAGTGGAGTGGCGGCTGTGGGAACGAACCTTGGCAGGAAGGAGTGGCGGCTTCTGGATAGAACGTTGAAGCGGCTTCTGGAGCGAAACGTTGAATATGAACAACTTCTGGAGCGAAATGTTGAAGCGGAGGCTCTTGAAGCGAAACGTTGAAGCGGCTCCTGGAGCGAAACATTGATGCGGAGCGGCTTCTAGAGAGAATGTTGAAATGATGGCTTCTGGAGAGAACGTTGAAGCGTCTCCTGGAGAAATGGTCGAATCGCCAATGCAACACGGTTGAGGACCGAAAATATATCTCGGCGGTGCACCTTGGAGAAATAGAGAATCTCACACACTTGCTCCATCATAGACTACATGGTTTTGTTAACAGAGTCCCCAGAAAGCATTAATGCACAACTCCACCAATGGATGTTAAGTCATATTTGGTTTAAGACAATCTGACGCCCAAATTCTGAATCCCTTGACTAATTATTCGGATGTTCATTGTTTCACTCCTTTTGAGTTGTGGCCATGTCTGTCTGAGCCTTAGCAAGAACTTCTAGGCTTCCATCAAATCAGCATGGTAATAGGGGGTTGGCTTCCTCTGGCTCCTACGGTCTCTCTTCCTGATGGTGGAGCAACAACAGCTCTGTTGACAACTGTGGGCGTCACACTTGAAGAAACAAAGAGGTGGCGGCAGCGGCTCTGGCTCTAGTGATTGGAGGTGTAACGCCTGAGGGAGTTTTTTCTATACCACTGGTGTTTTTGGTAAAGTATGCGGCGTCGTGGGTTTTGATCATGCTGACAGGTGGTACATTGATGTCACTGGAAGAAACATTGATATCAAGGGCGTTTTCAGTGCCGGTGGCATCAGGGTTTGTTGCTGATCCGGACATGAGTTCTACCATCTTGAGATCGGGATTGAAAAACGAAATTGGAAATTGATATTAAAACCGAGAGATTAACCTCCCACTGTGGTCGCCAATTATTTGTGGGTGAAAACTGTTTCTGCTAGTTTTTGGTAATTTTGGGTGTGTGGATGAGAAACGAGTCTAGACCCTAAACAATGCACTGCATGGAGTACTTTTGATTTGAGAGATCAATTTGTACAATCCTGGCCTAAACCAAAAAATGGCCATTCCAGGATTGCTTCGGTCACAAAGTGAAAGAGAAGGGTTGGTCTTAGGGAGGGAAGCAAAGAAAGTGTTGAGACCAGAATCGTTGATTCTGAAAGTGTGGTTGTTTACGACTTGTATCATAAAATAGAACTGGATAGCATAATAGATTGCTCTCAGAAGATTTCTGGATACTGTGTTGTTCTCTGACCAAAAACTTGTTGTCTGGTGGAAATAGGTGAAACCTATTTATACAAGTCGTAATAAAATGTACCCTGGTCTCGTAGGAAGTGGAAACGATTGAGTGGTGGAAGAGTAACGTGTAACGTCAAGAATTATGCTTCCATAATGAATGAGGTGGATCCGTTTACACCATTACATCTTGCCATTACTAACCGCCCTAATTTATGACACTTTCTTGTAACTGGTGTATTGCACGCCGCACGCTGTAGACCGCCAGACCAATACCCTGATGAGCATCCCCCAGTTTGTGACATGTTTGATGTCTTGAGTGTTTTCGTGGAAAACATGTAGCACTTTGCTACGTGTGGCAAGTTAAAATCAAGAGGCTTGCCGCAGTAAAATATCATGTGATGATATTAGGCTTGTTTTGGCTGGTCGCCTAAAACTTTCCACAAGTCTGCCAGTTCGGTGGCGAACTTCAATGGCTGAGATCACATCTCATGAGGAAGGGTAGCCGTTGAATATTGATACCTTGTGTTGGCGCCTGATAATAGCGCAATGGCATTTTGATGTACATCGGTGGCAATGTGGCATGGCTCGTGCATGTCAGTGGCACGGTGGTGCAAGTGGCGCCTGGCGTAGCCATGGCCACTAGATTTAGGCGGATGGTCGCCTAAAACTTGCCACAAGCCTGCCAGCTTCGTGGAAGACTTGGATGGCTGAAATTGCATCTCATGAGGAAGGGTAGCCGTTAATTATGGCTACCTTCTGTTGGCGCCTGATAATGGTACAATGGCGCCTTTAGCGTACGCCAGTGGCATTGCGGCATGGCTGGCATAGTTTGTGCATGCCAGTAGCGTGGTGGAGTGGCTGGCATAGTGTGTGCATGCCAGAGGCACGATGGTGCAAGTAGCGCCTGGCGTAGCCATGGCCACTAAATTTTGGCACATTAGTGTTAGACTCAAATATGGTGTGGCAACATCGATTTCAGTGGCCACATCAATCCCAATGCTCTGTGGAACATTGTTTTGGCTCGGTTGGCGTAGCAACTTTGCCTAAATTAGGGTTTGGCATGCCGAAACCCCAATTGGCGCATAAGGTATGCGACACGAGGCATGTGGCCGTGGATGGCCGAGATAATTGGCTCAAATTAAATATAAACCATTTAAGTTGTCTAGCCAAGTTGGATGGCTGAGATGATTCACATAAAATTTGTGTTAACTCATGAAATTTCGTAATCATAAAATTCAGATGTGGGACCCTCACTAAAATCGTTGTAGAATTCTTGGACGAACTCGGATTTTGACGGTCCGCCCCTCTATTATGATCAAAAAAGAATTTCCTATCTCTATTTGAGGGAATATTTAGGTTTTGAGCTCGTTTAGGAGGTGGAAACATCCCGACAGGGAAACTCATGAAGAATTCAGGGGGGATTCTGTCAGTTTTCAGCCATGACCTTACTCGCCTTTTATGATGTATCTTTTAGCTCGTTACTCCGATTGATTTGAATTTTTAGTATATTATGCTAGACATCCATACGAAACCTTTTGTAGGTAGGTCATACTAAAATTGTATACCAAACGTTCCCAATTGTTTGTACAATCTTTAGGAAGCCAATTTGGCATGGTGACCACTTTTAATATTGTGGCAGGTTTAGAGTAACCTGATTGGTCAATAAAAATAGGGGTGCGGCCAAGAACGAGTATGGAAACACTTCTGGTACGCGGGGTAGGACCTAATTGGTCGATGGGGAATATGGACGGAAAGTATGGGCCCAGCCAAAACTCATGGGAGTGTGGAAGGTTTAAAGCGACCTGATTGGTCGACAAAGGAGTAAGGTCTGGTTGGGTAGCATGGGGAGTGGCCAAGTGGCGTCGGCTGTCCTATGGCATGGCCACGCTTCCTCTCATTGTTGATCCTTCTTCGTGGCTCCTTTATTCTTTCCTTTCTGATTTTGGGTAGGACTTTTCACTTACTAATCCATGGCGGATCAATTTCTTAGTCTGGAATTGTTGCTACATGCACCAGTCTGGATAAATTTCATGTGAACATATTGAGTTGCTCAATAAATAAGCCAGTATAGATGTTGAACTCTCATCATTTTACATGGCTCTGTTTCTTTGCAGAGAGATAACACATTAAAGGGGTTCAATGAACTCAACATCATAGGCGAGAGCGTAAGGAGATGTTGAAGCAATTATGCAAACAATTTTGTTTTTGAGTAAGGCCTTCATGCATTGGTGGTAGGTTGAGGGAACCACCTTGTTGTTATGGATCCATGGTCATCCAAGTATCATGTGATAGTCAGGTTCTTGCTCGATCACGTGAAATTTCACTTTCGACTGAATTGGGCCCACCCTCAAATCTATGTACGCATATCCATATATATGAGTTTGGATTCCTTCAAATCCTGTCATTAGAATGGGATGGCGAATGATTTTACCTTGTGGGAATCTGGCCATCCTAAGAGTCTTCATAGTGACAATATTCGTGGAGGCACCGGTGTCGACGAGAGCCCTTCTAAATTCGGTGCCTTTGATGAAACCAGTCACATATAGCTCCCGGTTGTGTCCTTGGTCTGCCATGCGATCTTCTTCTCCAAAGGTGATGTTATCGACGGTATTTCCACACACCAAAGATATTTTTTCAATCGCTGGGGTTGGTGAAGTTATTTTCATGTCAGATGATATCAGGCTGAGAGCAGCAAACGTGTCTGTGCGCTGGTCCTTGAAGAAATGTAGGATTTCACATAAATTTTCAATCAGATGTGTAACCTCCTGTTCCATTGTTTTCTCATATGTAGTAAAAATGTTGGTCTGAGGAGGATCATCAGTCGAGAGACTTGGAGGTTCCACCATCTCTGCTCCTAAAATCCTCGTCACGTATACCAGACAAGTGAACAGGTTGTCGATCGCCCTCTTTAGCCGGTCCACGTTCCTTGACAAGTCTTTTTGTGTCCGTGCTAATTCAGCCAAGATTGGGGTTTCTCCGTTGATTGGTTCAACAGGAATAAATGGAGTTGTAAAATATGATAATTCATTATAACCAGAATTGTTCGAATGAGTGTGAGGGACATTATCGTTCGAGCGATTCTGGTTGGGATCTGGAGCGGTTGAGTTATTCCTAAGACCGACCATCCTTGTGAACTCGTGAGACTGCAACCGAGAGATTAACTTCCCACTGTGGTTGCCAATCTGTAGATGGGGAATAACGATTTGCTGGTTTTTACGGAATTGATGTGTCGACCGTGTGGAGACTCTTTGAACTGAGAAAAATATTGAACCTCACACGGACACTGCAACAATGGAGTGCTTTTAGTTCGAGAGATCAATCTATAAGACCACGGCATAAACCAAGAACAATGGTCGTTCCAGAGTCAATTCGGTCACAAGAGAGGATGGGTTGATCTGTAGGAAGGAAGCTGAGAAACGTGTGAGATCAATGGTGATCTGAGATAATAGGTGTGTTGTGAATTCAGAGTGAAAATGCTCTGAATGATTAAATTTTACCTGATTGAGAGTGATTTCTGTGAGTTCGTGTAGACGAAAGATTGTCTGTATGAACTTTGATGAGAAATTGCTCGTTTAGGCGATTGTTGTTCGAATGATCGAAAAACTCTTGTTGAAAAATGTTATTCAATGTTGTTGTTTCAATCAGGATTCAGAGACATTTTATAATGCCGGAGTTAAAAACACCATGATCCCATGAAGTGTGATAGTTTGCTGAAATCAGAGAGTGGGGAAGTAGGAAATCGTGTTAAACCAATTACTCATCGTGCGGAGACTTGGTTAATTTTCCACACACTACTTTGCTGATTCTTCCAACTGATTGCACGACTTGCTCACATTCTCATCGTGGGTGAACACACGTGCCGTAGACCGCCAGACCAAAACCCTAGTTAATATCCCCCCATTGTGATAGGATTAAAATCTCGTGATTGTGGAGTCATTTGATGACTTCGTGGGACGATGAGTCCATGGAGTGTTGAGTTGAACACGTTTTATCAAATATTTCGAAACTCATGAATTAAATGTATGTCTGCTGAGACGAGGTACCATTATAACCTAAAATGAGTAAACTATGTTGCTGAATTGTCGAATATTGATAGTTGAACAAATATTCTTTGATCTGAGCAAATATTGCTAGTCTGGGCGAATATTGCTAATTTAAGTGAATATTGCCGGTTCGAGCAAATATTGCCAGTTTGAGCAAATATTGCTCGTTTGATGAATTTATTGGTAGCAAGACCGAATAAAATATTAATTTAATTTACTAACTACTGAGTTGAGAAAAATAAATAAAAATGTTGATCATGGAATCAACATAAAATTATTAGAGTGTTTGAATTTGCTCAGAATCATGTTTCTGTGGAGCTCCGGATTCAAAACCCTAATTTTACCGAGATGATGATTTATTGCAAATCAACATGGGACCGGCTACATGGGATGACGGGTTCACCATATAACGCCCAGATGCTCGAATAAGCAAAAATACCAAAGTCTCTTGAGGACCAGTTGGTGATATAATGATTAAATGCTGGTTTAATCATTTACCGAAATAATGCTCGTGTGAGCGACAAATAATAAAACCTGGTATTATGAAAACGTGAAGGATCGACCAAGAGGTCATGAGATAGGCTCTTGATGCGTGTGGGACCAGCAGATGGTCGTTTGAGCAAACTTCCAATAGTTTGGAAAGAGTTTGAACCTAATATGAGCAGTTGAGCAAATTAGGTTAAAATCATTAAAACATGCGGGACTAGCTGTTTGCAAGCCTCAGGGTCACCCTTGGTCGGTCAAGGGGATGTGCACGTGTCACCACAATGTCCGTGTTTTAGTCTTTAGAATTTTGATATTTTCCGGTGCACGTTTGAGCAACATTTGGAGAAAATATGCAAAATCCATGGTTTTGCTGAAACTGGGAAAAATACATGAGATGAGGAAAAATAAATAAAACAAGGAATTAAAAGTTGTGAGACCGTCCACGGCCAGGGCATGGCCGGCTATCTGACACGCGGTCCCACATGCTTTTCCCAGTTTTATGTGATTTTATGTATTTTTCTCTGATTTAAGGAAAATTCCTTGAAACTAGAGAGTTTGGCGAAATTAGGGAACTCCCATAAGGAGAGACAAAATAAAATAAAATAAAATAATAAATGGGAGTGTGGGACCAGCAAAGGCCAAGGCATGGCCGGCCGGCCATGGGCGCGTGTCCCAAGACACTCTCCCTAATTTTATGTAATTTTCATGATTTTAGGAAATTTTACATAAAATCAAAGGGATTTGTTGAAAACCAAAGTATTTTGTTAAAATCAGGGAGTTTTCATAAAATCATGAAACAAAACACCAAATAATAATAATACAAGGGGCGTGTGGGACCGACTAGGGCATGGCTGGCCAGCTAGAGCCCAGTCCCACAAGTTTTTTCTAATTTTTAAATATTTTCTATGATTTTAGAGAAAATACATGAAATTAGGTAATTTTAGGGAAAATTCATTAAATCAAGAAATTTTCATAATTTTAGGAGGAATAATAAAATAATGGGGAAGTGAGGTATGGGACTGTCCACGGCCAAAGGCATGATCGGCCGGCCGGCGGTCCCATGTCACCTTTTCCTAATTTTATTATTTTTTGATAAAATCATGTGATTTAGATAAAAATACATGAAATTAGGTAATTTTCATGATTTTAGAGAAAATTCATAAGAAACCAAGGAATTTTCATAACTTGAGAGAAATAATAAAATAATGAGGACGTGAGGTGTGGGACCGGTCGGCCGGCGGTCCCATGTCACCTTTCCATAATTTTATTATTTTTGATAAAATCATGTGATTTAGGTAAAAATACATGAAATTAGGTAATGTTCATGATTTTAGAGAAAATTCATAAGAAACCAAGGAATTTTCATAATTTGAGAGAAATAATAAAATAATGAGGACGTAAGCCGTGGGACCGGCCACGTCCAGGGCATGACCGGCCGGCCTGCGGTCCCATGTCACCTTTCCCTAATTTTATTATTTTTTGATAAAATCATGTGATTTAGATAATTTCTTTGAAATAAAGAAAATTGCTCGAACGAGAGGATTTTCATGAGATCAGGAAAATAACAAAAATATGATAAAATATAAAATTGAGCACGGGACTGGTCACGGTATAACTGGACGGCTGGTGAACCCAGTCCCCTGGCGTTTTTGCTAATATTTTATTATTATTATTTTCCTTCCTATTTTGCATAGGTTCCTCGTTCGTTCATGCTGGTATGTGCATTATTTACAAATTACACTTGTACCATTTTTGTCAGGGCTTATTCGATACTCAGATGCCTGTTTCTTCGGATATTTATCACTAACCCGTGGCATTCTGCTGGGAAGAACTACAAATTAAAGTGACGAAATATAACAGAGAATCGTAAAATATTGCTGGATATTTAGACGATTAAAGATGGCTCATAGAATATTGTTGGATATTCATACGATGATTCGTAGAACATTGCTGGATATTCAGACGATTTCAGATAATTAATCGGTGGCTCAATACTAGAAGGGCTTCCTGCCTAGGAGCATTAATCATCTGAGGGTTTGAGAAATATGAACTTGCTGGAGTGTCATATTCCTCTTGCATAGTCGGGGAAAACCGGTCGCATCCCGAAGACGTTGTCACCCAATCTTTCGATTCTATACAGTATGAGATGTGTCATGGTCTCAGCTGGAAAACTTCACATCTGCATCTTCTCTGGGAGACTTTCTCCATCAGAGGGTTATGAGATGTGTCGTGGTCTCAGCTGGGAGACTGCACATCTACATCTTATCTGAGAGACTTTCTCCATCAAAGGTTTATGAGATATGCCGTGGTCTCAGCTGGGAGACTGCACATCCGCATCTTCTCTGAGAGACTTTCTCCATCAGAGGCGGCATGAGCTTTCATGCATAGAGACATGAGTCTCGATACTCATCCGATTGCCGGATCCGGAGTAATTTACTGAAATTGCTCAGCATTCATGAGATGTGCCATGGTTTCAGCTGGGAGACTACACATCTTCATGTACTCTGAGAGACATCCTTCTCAGTCAGAGATTTGCGGCATGAGCTTTCATGCTTTAATCGAGAGACATGAGCCTCAATACCCATCCGATTGCCGAATCTGGAGTATAGTTTTATAATTCTACCCTTTGTCGAAAATCCACCATCTACATTAAGTCCTTGCTTAGTGAGGAATAGTCATGTTCCTCAGTCAGCATTGAATGGTGATTTTTCAGGTGTAAATAGAAATAAGTAATTGAACTTAGTTATAAGATATGATGTTACCGGATTTCGACTAAATGAGAAAACCACGGTTTGAGCAAAACCCAGTGGCATAATAGGGTGTCACCCAACGAACATAAATTCGTGTAGAACTGTTGATTCTATGGTGGAACCATGGTTAGTTTAGGATTTACGGGCCGGGCCCAAAAAGGAAATCCTTAAGGAATTAGGTTTTGGAAATAAAATTAGGTATAAAAGGAATTAATCCTTTTTTTTTATTTCTCCCACACATCCACCATCTCCTCTACCTTCTTCCTCCCCTTACGTCAGTGGCAGCAGAAGAGAGCAGGAGAAGTTCGCCGTAATTCCACCTGCCGGCGCCGTCCGTTCAACATCCGGCCGGCAACATCCAGGTAAAAAAATTTTTTTTTTTTTTTTTAAATACTTGCTGATTTCATGAGTTGTTCATGTTTCATCATGTTAAAATTTTATACATGGGTATATGTTAACGTGAGTTTTGTAGAAAAACCCTTAGTTATTAAACGTATGTTCGTTCCGTCGTTAGTTTTGAAACTAATAATAAATCCCTGATTTATGAGAGATTTTTCTTTGAAAATAAACTTCTGTCCAGTAAAAAAAAAAAATTATGAGCTTTCATGGGAAATAAAACCTTATGTTAAGAGTTGTGAGCTTTTACAAAACCGAAGTAAACCTCGTTTTAGAAAATAGGGTTCATTCGAGGAAAAATAGTTTTTTTATAACATATATGCAACCGTGACATATAATGTGGGATATGATGACATATGTTATTCACATGGATTTGTTCCTATTAAATAAATTCTTGAAAATTTACGTGAATAAGTTGCATGAATTATTGCTTTGCAAAATCAAGACGTGGGTTTTGAGCAACCTTCGAAACTAGACAATCTATTTATGATGAAATAATGTCTTGTTGTAAACTTCAAAGTTCAGTTGTGTGAATGTTCACATTATGGAAATTATGTCTATGATTTTATGAGAAAATCATTTTTTATGAACTGATGAAGTTTCGTTCGTTACTGCAGGTTTCAAGAAATGAACTAATTTCGTGTGCTAACTCTTACGGCGCAATCACTGTTTAGTGAAATTGAAAAAGGTAAGAGTTGAGAATTACCGTTTTGGCGATGAATTTATTATGTTGATAATTCCGTGTTCCTGGTTTCAGAAAAATGCCGACTTCTAGCAGCAGTTCTCTGAAAAAATCCTCCAAAGCTTCCGTAGCTAAATCTAGAGCCAAGGAAATTTGTAATGAAGGAGAAAAACCTAGCATCCCCTTGAATTAACGAAGAGTCACCTTCGCTGAACTCAGGAAAAGGAAAGCTGAAGATGATGCAAAAGAAGCCCGTCAACGTGACAAGGATAGAGTCCGACTCAAAACGCAAAGAGTTGAAGAGAAACACCAATTCTTGGACGGGAGGCCTGCTGACTCTGATGCTGATGATTCTGAAGAAGACATATGGGAGGTACCACAACACAAGTTTTGGCCTAATCAATGTGAAAAAGAGTACCAGAAATCCATGCAACAAATTAGAGATGAATCCGAAGAAGATTCTGATTCGGATGACGATGATTTTTACGCTCGTTCAGCCGTCAGCAATAATTCTGCCAGTGACTCTAAAGATGAGGATTCTGATGAAGACTCCGAGAAGGACAGTGATGATAAATCTGACGAGTAGCTTTACTTTTGATTCTCTTTTCTCTTTTAATATTTGAATACTTTCAATTTTCGTAGCAGATGTCTTCATTCAAACAATCTTATTGAAGTAGTTAGATTTTCCTTTTGAATGAGAGATTTTATTAATGTCAGTTATTCTTGGTTGAATCAAGCAACTTCCATGCCAAACCCATTGTAATCTCCCTTAACTCTTGTGATTCTTCATTTCACGGAAATACCCAATCATAACCGTAGCATATGAGGTCGTGTGCCTCGCTGATCATGACTGACTCCGGTCAGTCCCCAGTGTACTAATTTTGCTCCACATCCCCAGTTTGACTTCATTCAAGACCTAGGGTTTCAGCAAAACTTGCAACTGAATTGGAGATAAGTGTCTGACATATCTTGTATATATTTTCAAGATTTAGGGTTTATCACTTGCGCAATCGTTTCTTCCATATTTAAGTTAGTTTCACTAGAAGAAATTCCAATCCCCATACCTCTTACACCATGTCTAGTGATAATACCTCTTCTCAAAATGGACTTCAGTCGGAGCATGGAGTAGTAACATCCATCTCGGTAAGTTATACATCTTTTATAACTTTGCTTGATCGAGGTTATTGACTGCAAGGAATTGATTTGATGCAGAATGACCAGAAGAATTCTTCTTCTCACAACCCAAGACCTAAGCGAACTGTCAGAACCCCTACCCGATATAGGTCGGCTCATACTGAGGCTGGATCATCTGTAAGTAATTCTATAACTTCTTGAAATTTCATTACGTCTAATTTGGCGAAATTAAATGTTTCCCATCCCATCGCAGGCAGATGTTCGTGTCGTTGTTGACGCCAGGAGGAGAAGGAGCGAAAATTCCATGACCATAGTTAAGGTTGAAGATAGTAGCAATCAGGCATGCGAAGACTCTGCATAATCTGTGGAGACGGAAGCTAGTGTTCAGGATCGTGAATACCCGACGGCTGGACTTTTGTTTGAAGCTCTTTTGATCAATACTTTCCCAGATAATGAAGCGGTTGGTGGATTCTTCATTCCCTAGTGCCATGCGCCTATGTATACTAAGATATGGAAAAATTACGGGCATATTGGTACTATGGAAGTGTGGAAAGGTTTCCCACCAACTCTCTTAACCATAGCTGCAGGGTTGCTTCCAATCATTGAAGAGATGAACCAAATGCACTTACGGGACGTCAAGAATCAGGAACTGCACAGTTGGGATGAAATGATTTATAACTGTGAGATACTTCTATTCAATATAGGCTGGCTCCGTCTTCGACTTGAGATAATCAAGATTCATAAGGCGGCGGAGGCTGCTGATGCAATTTCCATGACTACCGCTTTATTGGAGGATGAAAATATTCTAGCCTTGGAATCGGCAAGGGTTGAGAAAGATGTTGAGGATTTGAGGGCAAAGACTAGAATTTTTCAGAAGAAACTTGAAAGAGTCTCTTATAGGGATTATCCATTGCTGGATGGTTTGCTCTGAGTAATCAGGATAATTGAGAGGTAGGTTTCTGATAAGGCAGAATAGTCTAGAAATTTGTTCAATTGATGAATGTTAGGTGAACAAACGAGCCTTTTGCATGCTCTTTGAAGAAAATAAATTACATTTGAGATGTATTTGAATGAAAGATTAATTATCTGGTTTTGATCAAGCATAATAGGCTTTGAGCCATTTACGTTGATAATATTTCCTTCCCTTCCTCCATTAATTGCTAAAATTTTGTAGTATCCGCTAGACACTGCTTTGGTGATAACATATGGTCCTTCCCATTTAGGAGAGAATTTGGGAGCGAACATATCTTGTTGAATGCGCTTTGCCATCTTTAATACCAAATCTCCTACTTAAAAAGTTCGAGGTTTTACCATTTTGTTGTAGGCTCTGGATATCCTCTGTTTGTAGGCTTCTACATATTTTTCTACCCTGGTCCTCTTTGATTCGAGCATGTCTAGTTCAACAACTCTTGACTTGGGCACTTCAGCTTCATTCCATTGTATTCCGCTGGCTGCTGCAATTCTTGCTGAAGGAACTTTTATCTCAACCGGAAATATAGCATCAGACCCACAGACGAGCAAATAAGATGACGTTCCAATTGAACTCCTTGGTGCAGTTCTGTAATCCCACAAGGCTATGGGCAGTTGCTCATGCCACGATCTTGGATTGTCATAAATCGTTCGGCTGATAATTCGGATCATAGTTTTGTTGGTGCTCTTCGCTTGTCCGTTCCCTTAGGGGTAATATGGTGTAGAGAAGATTTGTTTGATCCCATACTCCTTGAGTAATTTCTCAACATCTTTGTTGGCAAGCGGAGTTCCATTATCTGTGATGATATGCTTAGGGACGCCGAATCTACATATAATGTGTTCTTTGATGAAGGCTTCAACAGTTACTCCCGTAGTACCTCTGAGTGGGATTGCTTCAACCCACTTGGTAAAATACTCGGTAGTTGTGATGATGTATTCATGCTTCTTTGAGGATGGTGGATTGATCTTTCCGATGATATCAAGTCCCAAGCTATAGAAAGGCCATGGACTATTCACAGAATGTGGTGGAAGACAGGGGGTATGAATAAGATTACCGTGAACCTAGCACCGGTGACCCTTATGAACATAGGCGGCTGCATCGTCCTCCATAGTCGGCCAGTAATATATCTCATGAATCTGGAGAAACAACTTCTTTTTCCCTTGATGTTCTCCTTCATGTGTTTCCTTTATAACCATCAAAAATTCATCTCTGGCTAGACATCTCAACAAGTCTCCCCTGAAACTCTTGCGGTATAAGATTCCATCCAGGAAGACAAATCTCTTAGCTCTTTGTATAAGCTTGATTGCATCTTTCTTTTCCGGCGGGAACTTGTTGTCTCGAAGGTATTCAATGTAAGGTTGTCTCCAGTATCTGGTATGATGGAGTGTCAGGACCTCCAAATGGTGAGGCGGCTTCTGACATTCAGGACAAGCTCCTTGTAGAGCCTTTGATTGAGTTTCCATGGAAGGCCAGTAATACCCAAGCCTTTGAAGTCTTATGTAAAGTGTTATTACCAGAGTCTGCCCACATACTTCTTGATGTACACTTTCGATTTTTTTCTCTGGCTTCTTCATCTCCAAGGCATCGTGACAGAGAAGCATCGGGGTTGCGATGATACAAAGCTCCATGGAGTAGGAAGAAGTTCTTCAATTCTTTGAGGCTGACCGTTCCTTCTATAATGGAACTGCTTAGCTCCCGAATAATAGGTGACCTCCAATCACTTGCTGGAGTATCTTCATTTTGGTTAAGCCACATGGATGATACAACTCATCTCTACACTATGATGGCTTTCTCTGACCCTTCGAATTGTAACTTGGAGGCAAGAGTTGCTAAACAATCAACATGTCTATTGTTGGTCTGGCCGATATGGATGATGGTCGCATCGATAAAATGAGTCAGGAGTCGTTGTGCTTCAGCCCTGAATGGAGCAAGCATTATCTCCTTAAGAGAATATATCCCATTCATTTGATTGACCAGCAGTTTTGAATCTCCTCTGATCTCCAGATGCATTTCCCCCTGCCTGTTTAGCTAAGGATAACCCTAGCAAGAAAGCTTCATATTCTGTTGAATTATTTGTACAATGGAAATCTAGCTTGAATGAATGTGAAAATACTTCTCCCGGTGGCGATACCAAGACTATGCCCTCTCCTCCAGTATCATTGCTAAGAGTGGCAGATCCATCAAAGTACATCAACCATGTTTCTTCTTTGACGATTGAGATTTCGGCAAGTTCTCCTGGTACATCATCTTGCAATGTTGTGGAATCTTCTCCTGGAAAGGCATACAACAAATCTTCCACTTCCTGACCCTTGATTGCTTTAGGGGAAACATATACTATGTCGAATTCCAACATCTGCAATAGCCATTTGGCATGTCTTCCCATCAGGGCAGGCTTTGAGAGTAGGAACTTTATGGGATCAACCTTGGATACAAGCACAACTTTGTTGGATAGTAAATAATGCATAAATATCTGTATCGCATGAGCTAATGCCAGGCACGTCCTTTCAGCTTTCGAGTATCTGAGTTGAGCGTCCTTCATGGTTCGGCTGTAATAATAAATTGGATGTTCGTCGCCTTCTTCATCTTCTTGAGCTAGCAGTGCTCCTATAACGACGTCACTGGAAGCCGTGCACAGTATCAATGGTCGTCCCTGCACTGGAAAACTCATGACTGCAGGTGACAAAAGTATCTGTTGTATCTTTTGAAAGGCTTCATATTAAACGTCCGTCCAGGTAAAACTTGCTCCTTTCTTCAGCAGAGGAGTGAACGAAGCGATAAGTTGAGACAATCCTGGTATGAAGCGTCTGATATAATTCACTTTTCCTATGAAGCTCTGCAGTTCCTTCACAGTGCGTGGAGAAGGCATGGTGGATATTGACTTTGCTTTGTATGGATCGACTTTGATTCCAAGAATCCCAAAAACTTTCCAGAAGAAACCCCAAAAGCGCATTTTAGAGGGTTCATCTTTAACTTGTATTTTCTGCATCTTTCGAAGACTTGTCTCGGAACTTCTAAGTGGGATGCTCGAGCTTTCGATTTCACCACGACATCGTCGACATAATCTTCTACTTTCTTGTGCATCATATCATGAAATATTGTTGTCATGGACCGTTGGTAGGTGGCACCTGTATTCTTCAATCCAAATGGCATCACAATATAATGAAAATTCCCAATGGGAGTACGGAATGCGGTCTTGGCAGCATCGTGTTCAAACATCTTGATTTGGTTGTACCCACTGTAACCATCCATGAATGAGAACATATCGTGGTCATTAGTCACGTCAACGAGCATATAAATGCTGGGTAAAGGAAAGTCATCCTTCGGGCAGAATTTATTCAAGTTTCTGAAATCCACACAACATCTGATTAGGCCATTTTTCTTTTTAACTGGAACAACATTGGCCAGCCATGTTGGGTGCTGAATAGGTTTGATGAATCCTGCTACCAGTAATTTTTGAATTTCGATCTTGATTTGCTCCTCGACTTCGTGCCTGAACTGTCTAGGTGGTTGTTTGACAGTTTTGGAGCCGGGGATGATGTGCAGACGGCGAGTGACTAGCTTGTCATCCAGACCAAACATTTATTCATATGTCCAGGCGAATATATCTTGATATTCCTTCAGTAATTCCACCAGGCATGCACGTTCTTCCGGTAATAGCGCAAAACTGATCAAGATTGGTCTTGGGTCTTCCTTTGTGCCGATGTTAACTTCTTTAAGGTCATCAGTAGTAGAATTCGTGCCATCTTGCAATTGTTGTGGATCTTTCTAAACTTCCTCCTCATGTTGTTCGTTCTGACACAATTCATCAGTGCGGGAAGACTCTTGATCAATCTCCCCTGTAAATTGCTAATCTTTGCGTCGCCGGTAAATGACCCTTCCTTCTTCATCACGAGTGGTCATAAAATTGAATTTCGGGATCATGATTTTATTTTTTCGACATTTGACTGGTGTAGCAGGTAACTTGACCGGTCCTACCTCTGAAGGTGGCGATGATGTATCCGCAACAGATACTTCGATCGTCTTCCAACTTGGAAGTGGAGTAGTGTATATATTCTTAGGAGTTTCAGGGACACTCCTCTGGGATTCAATGAATTCAGCATCATAGGCGAGAGCGTAAGGAGATGCTGAAGCAGTTATGCAAACGATTTTGTTGTTGAGTAAGGCCTTCATGCATTGGTGGTAGGTTGAGGAAACCACCTTGTTGTCATGGATCCATGGTCGTCCAAGTATCATGTGATAGTCAGGTTCTTGCTCGATCATGTGAAATTTCACTTTCGACTGAATTGGGCCCACCCTCAAATATATGTACGCATATCCATATGTATGACTTTGGCTTCCTTCAAATCCTGTCATTAGAATGGGATGTCGAATGATTTTACCTTGTGGGAATTTGGCCATCCTAAGAGTCTTCATAGTGACAATATTCGTGGAGGAACCGGTGTCGACGAGAGCCCTTCTAAATTCGGTGCCTTTGATGAAACCAGTCACATATAGCGCCCGGTTGTGTCCTTCATCTGCCATGCGATCTTCTTCTCCAAAGGTGATGTTATTGACGGTATGTCCAGACAAAAAAGATATTTTCAACCGGTGGGGTTGGTGAAGTTATTTGCATGTCAGATTATATCTGGCTGAGAGCAGAAAACGTGTCTATGCGCTGTTCCTTGGAGAAGTGTAGGAGTTCACATAAATTTTCAATCAGATGTGTAACCTCTTGTTCCACTAGTTTCTCATATGTAGTAAAATTGTTGGTATGAGGAGGATCATCAGTCGAGAGACTTGGAGGTTCCACTATCTATGCTTCTAAAATCCTCCTCACGTGAAGACAAGTGAACAGGTTGTCGATCGCCCTCTTTAGCCGGTCCACATTCCTTGAAAAGTCTTCTTTTCTCCGTGCTAATTCAACCAAGCTTGGGGTTTCTCCGTTGATTGGTTCAACGGGGATAAATGGAGTTGTAAAATATGATAATTCATTATAACCAGAATTGTTCGAAGGAGTGTGAGGGACATTACCGTTCGAGCGATTTTGGTTGGGATCTGGAGCGGTTGAGTTATTCCTAAGATCGACCATCCTTGTCAACTCGTGAGACTACAACCGAGAGATTAACCTCCCACTGTGGTCGCAAATCTGTAGATGGGGAAAAACGATTTGCTGGTTTTTACGGAATTGATGAGTCGACCGTGTGGAGACTCTTTGAATTGAGAAAAATGTTTAACCTCACATAGATGCACTGCAAGAAGGGAGTGCTTTTAGTTGGAGAGATCAATCTGTAAGACCCCGGCATAAACCAAGAACAATGGTCGTTCCAGAGTCAATTCGGTCACAAGAGAGGATGCGTTGATCTGTAGGATGGAAGGTGAGAAACATGTGAGATCAATGGTGATATGAGATAATAGGTGTGTTGTGAATTCAGCGTGAAAATGCTCTGAATGATTGAATTTTACCTGATTGAGAGTGATTTCTGTGAGTTCGTGTAGACGAAAGATTGTCTGTATGAACTTTGATGAGAAATTGCTCGTTTAGGCGATTGTTGTTCGAATGATCGAAAAACTCTTGTTGAAAAATGTTGTTCAATGTTGTTGTTTCAATCAGGATTCAGAGACATTTTATAATGCCGGAGTTAAAAACACCATGATCCCATGAAGTGTGATAGTTTGCTGAAATCAGAGAGTGGGGAAGTAGGAAATCATGTTAAACCAATTACTCATCGTGCGGAGACTTGGTTAATTTTCCACCCACTACTTTGCTGATTCTTCCAACTGATTGCACGACTTGCTCACATTCTCATCGTGGGTGAACACACGTGCCGTAGACCGCCGGACCAAAACCCTAGTTAATATCCCCCCATTGTGACACGATTAAAATCTCGTGATTGTGGAGTCAGTTGATGACTTCGTGGGACGATGAGTCCATGTAGTGCTGAGTTGAATACGTTTTATCAAATATTTAGAAACTCATGAATTAAATGTATGTCTGCTGAGACGAGGTACCATTATAACCTAAAATGAGTAAACAGTGTTGCTGAATTGTCGAATATTGATAGTTCAACCAATATTCTTTGATCTGAGAAAATATTGCTAGTCTGAGCGAATATTGCTAATTTAAGTGAATATTGCTGGTTCGAGCAAATATTGCCAGTTTGAGCAAATATTGCTCGTTTGATGAATTTATTGGTAGCAAGACCGAATAAAATAATAATTTACTTAACTGACTACCGAGTCGAGAAAAATAAATAAAAATGTTAATCATGGAATCAACTTAAAATTATTAGAGTGTTTGAATCTGCTCAGAATCATGTTTCTGTGGAGCTCTGGATTCAAAACCCTAATTTTACCGAGATGATGATTTATTGCAAATCAACATGGGACCGGCTACATGGGATGACGGGTTTACCATATAACGCCCAGATGCTCGAATGAGCAAAAATACCAAAGTCTCTTGAGGACCAGTTGGTGATTTAATGATTAAATGCTGGTTTAATCATTTACCGAAATAATGCTCGTGTGAGCGACAAATAATAAAACCTGGTATTATGAGAACGTAAAGGATCGACCAAGAGGTCATGAGACTGGATCTTGATTTGTTTGGGACCATCAGATGGTCGTTTGAGCAAACTTCCAATAGTTTGGAAAGAGTTTGAACCTAATATGAGCAGTTGAGCAAATTAGGTTAAAATCATTAAAACATGCGGGACCAGCTGTTTGCAAGCCTCAGGGTCACCCTTGGTAGGTCAAGATGGTTCAAACCAATAGGTCTCTATTTAATTTTAAAACTATAAATATAATTAGACAAAAACACCCAAAGCTGAGATGGTATAAAAGAATATGGAAAACATGTATACACCCCTCAACAACAGCAAATGTTTGGAAAATATCCAGAGGTGCTTGTACAACAGATGAAAATGTGAAGAAAAGAGGTATTAATCTTGCTTATAGATGCTAACTATGTATTAAAGATCAAGATACCATTCCTCACTTATTGTGCTCTTGTGATTATGGTCAAATCCTTTGGAAATGGATAGGAGGAGTATTTGCTTTTAGAAATCCCAAGTCTTTTGATGATATAATGAATGTTTGCAAAGAAAAAGTGATGTAATCCAGGAGCTTTGGCATATTGCAGCTTTTAATATTTTGGTAGATATATGGTTCACCAGAAATAAGCTTTTTTTTGAAGACATTCAGCCTGATAGTAGAAAGGCAAAACAAAGGATAGCTAGAATGATTCATGATTGTGAAGTCAGACTAAAAGGTAATATGAATAATTATGCCTATGATCTCCAAATCTTGATATTCTTCAATATTGGTTGCAGAAGAGTAAAATCCTTTAGAGATTTGGAATGCACCTTCTCACTGCCTACACCAGATAGAATTTTACTTTGCTGTGATGGTGCTTCTCAAGGAAACCCTGGATGTGCTGGTTATGGGTTCATTGCTAGAGACAGTCAGGGTCAATTCATTTTTGCTGAAAGTGTTGGTCTGGGTATCTCAAATAATTTCATTGCTGAGGTTCTAGGGATCATTGGAGCTTTGGAATGGGCTATACTAAATGGTAAAGAAAAGGTCAATATTAACTCTTACTCTACAGCTGCCATTACTGCTTTCACCAAGGATAAACTACCTTGGTTTGTATGGTCCAGGTGGTTGTATATCTGCAAGAAACTGAGAGCTATCCATTTTAATCATGTTTACAGGGAAACTAATTTCTCTGCTGATTTCTTTGCTAAAAAGGGAGTGCATCTAAGTAAAGGGCAGGTGATGAAATTCTTCAATAGACCTACTAATATGCACATGATGGAGATGCCTGATAAAATCTATTATAGGTTCTAAAATCTGTCAATTTTCTTGTTGGGTTTGTCCAAACTTTTCTTCTTGCTTATAATGGGCTTGAGACATGTTGTCCACTTATGCCTTTTGTATTTCATTTAAGTTTTTGTTGGACTTGTTATCCAACTTTTGCTCTTATTTTTTGTAATTCTTTTGTTTCGTAATCAATAAATTGATTTTTGGATTTAAAAAAAAAAAAAAAAAGCAGTTGAGCAAATTAGGTTAAAATCATTAAAACATGCGGGACCAGCTGTTTCCAATCCTCAGGGTCACCCTTGGTCGGTCAAGGGGATGTGCCCGTGTCACCACAATTTCCGTGTTTCAGTCCTGAGAATTTTGATATTTTCTGGTGCACGTTTGAGCAACACTTGGAGAAAATATGCAAAATCCATGGTTTTGCTGAAACTGGGAAAAATACATGAGATCAGGGAAAATAAATAAAACAAGGAATTACAAGTTGTGGGATCGGCCACGGCTAGGGCATGGCCGGCCGGCTAACACGCGGTCCCACATGCTTTTCCCAATTTTATGTGATTTTATGTATTTTTCTCTTATTTAAGGGAAATTCCATGAAACTAGAGAGTTTGGCGAAATTAGGGAACTCCCATAAGGAGAGACAAAATAAAATAAAATAAGATAAAATAAAATAAGGAATGGAAGTGTGGGACCAGTAAAGGCCAAGGCATGGCCGGCCGGCCATGTGCGCGGGTCCCAAGACACTCTCCCTAATTTTATGCAATTTTCATGATTTTAGGGAATCTTACATAAAATCAAAGGGATTTTTGAAAACCAAGGTATTTTGTTAAAATCAGGGAGTTTTCATAAAATCATGAAAAAAAACACCAAATAATAATAAAACAAGGGGAATGTGGGACCAGCTAGGGCATGGCCAGCCAGCTAGAGCCCGGTCCCACAAGATTTTTCTAATTTTTTAATATTTTGTATGATTTTAAAGAAAATACATGAAATTAGGTAATTTTAGGGAAAATTCATGAAATCAAGAAATTTTCATAATTTTAGGAGGAATAATAAAATAATGGGGAAGTGAGGTGTGGGACCGACCAAGGCATGACCGGCCGGCCAGCGGTCCCATGTCACCTTTTCCGAATTTTATTATTTTTTGATAAAATCATGTGATTTAGATAAAAATACATGAAATTAGGTAATTTTCATGATTTTAGAGAAAATTCATAAGAAACCAAGGAATTTTCATAACTTGAGAGAAATAATAAAATAATGAGGACGTGAGGTGTGGGACCGGCCACGGCATGACCGGTCGGCCGACGGTCCCATGTCACCTTTCCCTAATTTTATTATTTTTGATAAATCATGTGATTTAGGTAAAAATACATGAAATTAGGTAATTTTCATGATTTTAGAGAAAATTCATAAAAAACCAAGGAATTTTCATAATTTGAGAGAAATAATAAAATAATGAGGACGTGAGCCATGGGACCAGCCACGTCCAAGGCATGACCGGCCGGCCGGAGGTCCCATGTCACCTTTCCCTAATTTTATTATTTTTTGATAAAATCATGTGATTTAGATAATTTCTTTGAAATAAAGAAAATTGCTCGAACGAGAGGATTTTCATGAGATCAGGAAAATAGCAAAAATATGATAAAATATAAAATTGAGCATGAGATTGGTCATGGCATAACTGGTCGGCTGGTAAACCCAGTCCCCTGGCATTTTTGCTAATATTTTTTTATTATTATTTTCCTTCCTATTTTGCATAGGTTCCTCGTTCGTTCATGCTGGTCTGTGCATTATTTACTAATTACACTTGCACCATTTTTGTCAGGGCTTATTCGATACTCAGATGCTTGTTTCGTCGGATATTTATCACTAACCCGTGGCATTCTACTGGGAAGAACCACGAATTGAAGTAACGAAATATAATAGAGAATCGTAAAATATTGCAGGATATTTAGACGATTAAAGATGGCTCGTAGAATATTGCTGGATATTCAGACGATGATTCGTAGAACATTGCTGGATATTCAGACGATTTTAGATAATTAATCGGTGGATCAATACTAGAAGGGCTTCCTACCTAGGAGCATTAATCATCTGAGGGTTTGAGCAATATGAACTTGTTGGAGTGTCATATTCCTCTTGCATAGTCGGGGAAAACCGGTCGCATCCCGATGACTTTATCGCCCAATCTTTCGATTCTGTACAGTATGAGATGTGCCGTGGTCTCAGCTGGGAAACTGCACATCTGTATCTTCTCTGAGAGACTTTCTCTATCAGAGGGTTATGAGATGTGTCGTGGTCTCAGCTGGGAGACTGCACATCTACATCTTCTCTGAGTGACTTTCTCCATCAGAGGTTTATGAGATGTGTCGTGGTCTCAGCTGGGAGACTGCACATCCACATCTTCTCTGAGAGACTTTCTCCATAAGAGGCGGCATGAGCTTTCATGCATAGAGACATGAGTCTCGATACTCATCCAATTGTAGGATCCGGAGTAATTTACTGAAATTGCTCAACATTCATGAGATGTGCCGTGGTTTCAGCTTGGAGACTACACATCTTCATGTACTCTGAGAGACAGCCTTCTCAGTTAGAGATTTGCGGCATGAACTTTCATGCTTTAATCGAGAGACATGAGCCTGAATACCCATCCGATTGCCGAATCTGGAGTATAGTTTTATAATTCTACCCTTTGTCGAAAATCCACCATCTATAGTCAGATATATAAAATATCACAAATTTTCCGCGTATCAGACTTTGTGATTCCACAAGTTTATACTTGTGAGGTTAATAATAATCTAGGTTGCTCTTCGGGAGTTATAATACCTGACTTTGAGGTTTGATAGACTTTGTTTATTTTAATTAATTTCCTACCTAACCTTGATCTTTGATCACAACGGAAAGCACATATAAGCTTATCTGTGGGAGGGAGATTGGCTTAAAGTTTTCAATAACAACTCTTAGGCTGTAAAAGATGCCAGCTAAGGGAATCAATTGCGCGGAGTCCTTCTGGTATTAAAGACGCGTAAGGAGCCCTACTGTAACTGAGTTGTTATGACTATTTAACTCCGTCTCAACTACAAACATTCCAGTCCGAAATGCTGATAGTACGCTAGTGTCTGTAGAGGCTTAATACAGTTTAATGTTCAAATTTGGACAAGGTCCCAGAGTTTTTCTGCATTTGGGATTTCCTCGTTAACAAAATTTCTGGTGTCTTTCATATTTCTTTTTCCGTATTATATTGTTTATCTTTTATAATTGAAACATAACAGGTTGTACGTAAACCAATCAAAGTACATATATCCATCCTTGTTTGTTAGATATAACTTGATTGATTCTTGGACATTTATCTTTGGAATCATCCAAGTACTCTCATGGTATAATCAAGTTCGCAGACAAGTCTCTGTAACATTCTGATTGTGAGAGAAAGAGATATAAGCTCTTCATATAATTCCTGATTGAGATTCATGAAGTTGAACTCTCAGAATTGTATTCTAGTTTAGTTCATACAAGTTTCCTAAGAAAAAGTTAGTGGTGTATTTTGGTACCCCCATATGGTGGTGTATTTTGGTACCCCCATATATTTTCACTTGGGACCGGTTCTACCACGACTCCCAATATAAGTAGGGATCGGTTCTACCAAGTCTTCCAATATAGGTAGGGATCGGTTCTACCGTAACTCCCAACAATAGCTAGGATCGGTTCTACCAAGATTCCCAATATAGGTAAAGATCGGTTCTACCAAAACTCCCAATAATAGATAGGATTGATTCTACCATATATCCCAAAGTAGGTAGGGAATGGTTCTACCTTGACTCTAAACATAAGTTATGATCGGCTCTATTAGAATTCCCATCTTAGGTTCGAATTGGTCATCCAATAGATCTTCACAGAAAACTGGACCAAAATACTTGCTGATTTCTTTTCGATTACGAAACAAGTTTCGTATATGTACTTCCTTTAAAAAAATATAATCAAACATAGTTTTAGAGGATGAAATCACACCTATATCCAATATACAATCAGGTAACAAGTTACATATATTATGTCGATGTCGTATTTACGAAGTTCAACAGATAAACGTTATACTTCGTAATTAAATATTCTTCCTTGACACTTTGATCATACTAATATGACCAAGTCTAATACTAGAGTATTAAATATAACCTCATATGTAATGTTTTCAATCTTAAACGACTTGAAAGTCATGATAGGAATGGCAAAAGATTAAGATAATATCACTAACCTCAAGTGAAAGGATAATGTCTTCGTTGTAGTCGATATGTATTCACGTTCTTCAGGTCTTCAAGGTAATACTTGTATGTCTCAACATTCCTAGAATTTCTAGTCTAACCTAAACGAATTCAAATTTAATACATTTAATCAAGCGTCTCTTTTTGATACTATAATATGACAACTAAACTTCACATGCCAACGCTTGGTGGGTTCAACCGAGCACCTTTAGTAATTATGCTTTTTTTGTTTATTTCTTTCAGTATACAGGAGTGATCTGCACACAAACAAAAAAACTGGGACAAAAATGCAAGAGTTATAATCGAATACGTACCTGTACAAAGATGTTGTTTGGTGATTTAGATGTCAGATCACATATGATGATCAATTATGGTCCTTAGTTGGTGATTATACCTTCAATATTAGTTAGGGTTTGTTGATTATGTTCTAAGATAGTTATGGTCAATGACACAGAAGAATATCAAAGAAGAGAGAATCACAGAAAGTGTAACATTATTGATCATAATTGTCTGTCTATATTGTACTTAGTTTACAAGATTAGCTTTTATGGATATTTATATTAGTGCCGCTATCACGCGAGAAAAATGTTTGATGAGGAACCGCTTTTTAATATATCTAAAAATGATGTCATGATCAACTCAGACTTTATCTTCTCTGCCAAGTCACTTCATCAACATGGACTCGGTTCTCCTTTCTCGTGTAATCTTCATTCCAGGTCTCGAACGCTTGGTCTTAGCTTCTAACTGCTCATTGGTCTTAGTAATCTATATGGGCTGCAAAACTCAAGTCGCACATGTGACTTAGTCTTTGTATTCAAGTCAAACACGTGATTACATAGTAAGTTGCAGCTCTTGCACGTACTAGAGATTTGTTTGCCATATCTTGACCTGGGTTCTATCTCACCACTCAGCTTTATGACCTTACAACTGTTAGTACTTGGTAGATGTTATATTTTGTCATTTACAATCACCTCAACCCCCACAAAAAAAATGTGATTGGGGGAGTTGAAGTCCATGCCTTATATTTGCGAGGCAAAATGAGAATCATCCCACCAAAAGTTGGCACCAGTAGCTACATATTTATGTATGTTCATTATTTTTCAACTGACCTTACTTGAATCCATATAATAAGGAATTATTTGATGTTTACCCAACTCGAACCCAAAACCTCCAACAATAGGAGAACAAGAGGAGATCCACTATTGTAACTAGGGATGTGGCTTCATTGCCCCCATTTTGGTAAATATATAAAAAAAATATTATAATTGGTTATGTAGATATATATGTATTTAAACTTAAAATACAAAAATAAATATTACTTTATGTGCAAGATGATGCGCACAAAACATTATATCTGAATAATATTCAATTATATTTGTGTCAGTATTTCTCGACTGACATTATTCAAATTCATAAAAAGGTATTATTTGTTGTCTACCCAACTCAAACCCTCAACCTCCAGCATTGGGAGGATAAGCGAAAACATACTACTTACAAGGGACATTTTGTTATGACCCCTGTTCTTATATTGAAGGAGAGATTCTTACGTAGTTAGTTGTGTTAGAGCATTGTTCGGTCGAACTTGCAAGTGTTGTTATCTCAAGCTTGTTTGTCAAGTTTAGTTGTCAAAACTATAAGTCTTTAAGTGTAGTTGATCTCTAGACTCCACGGTGTTCATCATCCAAAGACGAAGAACTACTCAAGGAGATTGTGGAACTTCATCGACAAAAAGGTATGTGGAGACTTGAACTTATCTATCACCCGAAAGTCTATCTATTCAATCTCCCATCTTGAGACAAAAGTCGTATTGCTATATAGACTTCGATTATACACATTTGTTATTTCGAGATGAGTTTATCTCGCTTATCTATTTATTGAAATATATGTTGGTAAGATTTCGTGTGGGCCAAGTTCATCTTTACTCGTGATGAAATTCATGTTGGTTATTTCAATAACTTGAAAATCGCTTTGATGAAAAATAGTTTGTAAATAACAACTATATAACATCCTCTAAGAAACTTTCAATGATTAAAATAAGAATTTAGAACATGTAACCATATTTGGATATAAACATGGTGTGTTCTCACATTTGTGTAAAAGTCCAAAACCGGGAACCCAAAGTATGCGTACCCGTAAGCGTACTGGCGGTTGTTGGAAATCCGGGTAAGTATGCGTACTCGTACGCATACTGGCAGAAAGTTCACGTCCGTGAATTTCTGCTGGAGTTTGGAAGTGAAAAACAAACTCAATCCGGTTACTTAAGTACGCGTACCCATATGCATACTTAAGTAGGTTACTTTCTAAAATCGGTATGTTCATGAACTAAAACATTTATGTATTAAGGAATGCAATCTTTGCAAACCGTGGCTATAATGTTCATGAATCGATTCGAATGAATCAAAACCGATTTTTTTTATTGTGTCTTGTATACTTCTATAAGATCTAAGCAATTAAACAATTCTCTAACTAGTTCATTTGAGTCATTTGAACTAGTTATGGTGAAGATGAATAAGGTTGATATGAAAGTGCTCATATGCCTAACCATTGGTTAGATATTGTTGAACTAACTAAATGTACACGTTTAGGTACGGTTACTCAAACCTAAATGAAGTTACATTTCATTTGTGTATAACAATCTAAGTTCGATCTAATGGTTGAAAGATATTAACTTGAATTTAATCAGGTTTTCATCTAACGGTGAATATTGAATGTTTTGTTACCAATGTAACTTAGATTGCAAACCCTGATTTGGAGACTATACAAAGGAGAACTCTAGAAACTGGGAAACCTAATCCCCACACCTCATGTGTGATACTAGTTATATAAGCTAGAGTCAAATCTCCTTTAACCTTAGGTTTTTCACGAAACCCTGTAGGTTAATGACTTAAAGACTTCATTGGGATTGTGAAGCCAGACCTAACTATTTTCTCTATAGTTACGTGATCTGATCTTTCTATTTCTATCGTGATTGAGTAAATCGTAAGATTGGCTTTGGATTTATATCTTCGATAGGAAAGATAAAAAAAGTAGTCACAAACACCTTCGTCTCATCGTTTGTGATTCCACAATATCTTGTTTCGCTAGTCGATTAATATTATTGTGAGGTGACTGATATTTCTAGGTTGTTCTTCGAGAATATAAGTCTGGTATATCGATTGGTTCATGTTCACCTTGATTTATCAAAATACGGAACAAAAGTTGTAGGTATTTCTGTGGGAGACAAATTTATCTATTCCTTTAGACTTTTCAGTGTCATACAAATTTGTTTATCAAGTCTTCTAATTTGGGTCGTAGCAACTCTTAGTTGTGGTTGAGATCAGCTAAGGGAATCAAGTGCATAGTATCCTGCTGGGATCAGAGACGTAAGGAGCGCAAATGTACTTTGAATCAGTGTGAGATTGATTGGGGTTCAACTACAGTCCAGATCGAAGTTAGTTTATAGAAGGCTAGTGTATGTAGCATCTTAATACAGTGTGGTGTTCAATCTGGACTAGGTCCCGGAGGTTTTCTTCATTTGTGGTTTTCTCGTTAACAAAACTTCTGGTGTCATTGTTATTTCTTTTCCACATTATATTTTGTTATATAATTGAAATATCACAGGTTGTGCGTTGAATCGATCAATTGGTAAATCCAACCTTTGGTTGTTGATTGATCTTTGAACATTGGTCCGTGATACCATTCAAGTAATCTCTCTTATATTCAATCGGGCTCGTAAATTATTATTTGTCTGATTGAGGATTGAATCAAGAGATTGATATAAACTTTTTGATATACTTTTTATAAGATTGAGTCTAACTTTCTAGTTGATTCTCTTGATTGGAGTTAGTCCATACAGATTGCTAAGCGAAATATTGGGTGAGGTTGTTAGACCCCCGATTTTTCAAGTTATAAGTATATCAATGTTTAAATTTAAAACGACAAGGCACATAAGAAGAAGTTAATATTATAAAATATTAACAAGAAGTTGATGATTCCATTCATAGAATTTGTTACAAATCTCGAAGTATAAAATATTCCAAAAAAGTTTACAATTTTTTTCTAGTGAAGTAATCAACAACGATCAAAGTACTACAATGAACTTCACCACCACCACATTACTTTTGACTAGAAAAAATGCTGCCACTAAAAGAAGGTCTTGATGTAGTATGCAGAGGATCGGGAACACGACGACGATTATATGCTTTCTTAATTCTATCTTTCAAAAGACTCTGTTCCACCTGACTGAGTGTTTTATTAAATTAAAGGGAAAGCTAACGATGAGCCTCAACTTTGAAGACAACAAAACTGGTTTCAGATTGCTTCAACTCAATATTCTACCACTCCAATTCTTTAGCAGCTTCTTTGGCACTCACATATCATGAATAAGCCAGCCCTTCACAATACTTGGCATGTCCTAGTTGCGTGACTAATTCAGATAGAGTCTTTTCAAGTTTTTCATCTACAACCCGAAGCTTTCCCTCGAGCTCTGCAAAATTAAAAACCAACGCCAGCAAAATATATAAACAACTACACACGACAAATAGACAACTATATTCGACACAAGCCGAAGCTACTTCTAACTCATCTAAGACGACGTCACCAACTTCTTTGAGGAAATATTCGTTGGAGAGATTTCAGTAATCTAGATGGCTATACCTAAGGTCGAGTTTGCATTGTTCCAACTCTACATGATTCATATAATCAAGATGACGAAGATGATTAACTTCGTTGGTGATCCTCTCAATTCTATTCTGAAACTTATATATATACTAGGTATCACTTCGGCCTACCTTTTATTAAAATTGAAAAGGATAAACCCATGGTTCCATCACAAAATTTTATTCTTTACATCATTTTCCAGATGTAAAAACTTTTATCCTTAGGTTTAGCTAGTGGCAAAAAAAAATAAAAATGTTAAACCGCTAGACCGCCAAACATACCGGTTTTTCATCTATTATCCCAGTAGATGAAAATTATTTGGGATAATCATTTGTCATTTATTATCCCACCGTGCTGATTATTTAGTGGCATTACTATTACGTGTTGGAGAAAAATGAGTTTTTAATAAAATGTTTTGGTCTTGGTGTGGTTTGATCTAGTGACCTATGGGTCCAAGGATACTTGCTCATTTTATGAGTGAATGAATCTCTCTTTAGTCCCACATTGGGTATAATAGAGAAGGAGCTCCACTATATAACCATATGCTTATGGATATGTTGTAAAACAACATTGTGGGTGGAACGGGTGGGCACAAATACATATTTTAACCCATGTGATATGCGCGTATGCCATGCACCAAGTTCCTCTTCTACTCGGTTTTATTTTTTGGGCGAGTTTATTTTTAGAGTTTTATTTATGGGTAAATTCCTTTTTGGTGTTTTACTAGTTTTTAAAGAAAACCAAAACCTAACTTGATTCTGTTTTCAACACATCTAAATTCCTTCTCCTATAAATACAACTCGAAATTCTGTTTTCAACACACCGAAAATTCTTCTTTTGTTCTAGGGTTTTCTCTATACGGTTTTTACTTCCATCCCTTGTTGCTGAGTTCGAAGAAAGGGTAACTTGTGTTGTGCTAATATAAGTTATATCAGGCAGTCTTATCCTGGACACATCTTCGCTGTGAGGGGTTTAGCATTACTCAACTCGAGTATACCCGCAAACTAATGTGTTAAGGACAACTTGTTGAACCTTTGATTCTGCCTTCGTCAAGTTATTTCGGTAGAGTTGTCTTGGATTAGTTCTTACATATTATTTTTGATACATCTAACGTGTTGTTAATTGTTGCAAGATCCCAACATTACGTACTATAGGGTTAGACAACGCATGTGTCGTTAAATTTTTTCTATTTTCTAGAGTCTATATTCCGTTGACAATTATTTACCCTATCGCATTGCCAAGTAATTTGTCACTTCAATTACGAAATTACTTAATCCGATGGCTGAAATGTGGAGGTTAGGGGTTTGGACTTGCGATGTTTTTTTTTTTATAAACATCGTCAAGATCCCCCTGAAATTAAGTCACGTTTGTTTAACTTATTATTCTTCTTGCAATTTGCAATATCCTTATAATTTATTGTGCCTTCCTGACTAACACACAATTGTGTTATGACATCTTAGAACTGGCCTTAATACTTTGCATCCTGATCAACACAATATTAAGTCTCACCTTTTTTCTCCTTGTTTTCAAGGAAGAGTCTTCCGGTTTTTCTTCTTATTATTGTTAAGTTAATCAATGAACGCATTGTTTTCTTTATGATCTTCTTCAAACTATTTTCCCATTAAACTACTCAACATAAATTCAATGGAAGAATGGAGGCAGTCGCACATAGGGTAATTTTTTTTTTTTTTGTGAAACTGAACTGCAACAACATGGCAGTGACTTTGCACAAATCAAATCAATCGATTTTTTTTACTATTTTTGCTTATAAACAACGGTGAAAAACTATTGAACGGGGATGATAAATAAACATGTTCTTATGTTTGAGGCGTGATTAGAAGAAGAAGTTGCTAGGGAACTATTAAAAGGTTCATAGTTATGGGGAGCCACAGTTAGAGCTAGCTATCGATGGGTCAAAGCCATGATTAGACAGGCCGATGCATAAGCTGTTAAGGTTAAGGTCAGGTGCAAATGGGTATTGGTTAAGGTCAGGTGCGAATGGGTGTTGGTTAAGTTTTTCTCCCTATAGGTTGTAAATGGAAAGAATCAGTATCGTCAACTAAACCGGTGGTCAAATATGGTTAGCTTAGAATGCTTAGAGATTTTTGTTTCTTTTTTGTTTTGATCTTTTTTTGTAGGAAGAATGCTTAGAGTCGGGGTTAGCTTAGAATGAAAAATAACGCAAACGACATTAATACATTGACACATTATGGTCGTTCTCTTCAAAAAAATCCATCAGAACGTTGAAAAGTTGAGATGCAATAATGCATTGATGCTCTTGAGAATGCAGTTAATTGCTTTGGGGATATGAAAATTGGAGCATGCCCAAACTCGTTAAACATAGACTAATCAGTTTAATGTAGAGTTAGATAAACGTGGAAAAGTAGGCATCATGATTTCGTTTTTTTGTTGGTAGCGTTGATGGCCACGGTCACCCGGTTTAGAAGAAAGGATGAAGAAGAAACGTGACTAAATAGTAGAAGAGATTAAAGTGACCAATCAGTATGAGCTGTCCCACATTAGAGGTATCTAGCTAGGACAGAAACAGACACAATGTTAGCTTGGGACGGTATAAACCCAAGAGCATCTTGAGCCTCGGCATAAACCCAGGCGATTTTGGTTAGTTGGACCAAGCCAAGGTTAGCTTAGTTAGGGTTAGTTTTGTTCAAACCACAATATAATCTTTACCGTCCAGAATTCAGGATGATCTCGACCGCTCTTTGAACTAGATACATACATACCACCTTTCCTTAGACTATTGATTAATATCAAGATTTCTCTTTGACTTAACCGAACGGGAGACTTCGGAACGAGAAGCAGCTTAAGCTTAACTATCGGCATGAGCGTCAGCTCTAGCATCATCTTGTTTACAAACCAATCTTTGGATATGATCTTCAATGTTGGGATCCCAATATGAACGTGCCTCACAAAGTTCCGTTTTCAGATCTCTCATCTAAGACTCCAATTAAGAAACCATATCACGAGCCTCGGGGAGAGACTGTCTTATCCAACTCAACATACAATCAAACTGTCTATGAAGTGCACTCATCAAATTTTGTATTTCAACCATCGACTCCCGCTAATTACTGAAATCCTCCACCAACCTCTTGTACTCATATACCCTATAATTCCATCTATTGGACCCCCTATAGCCTTGTGGGTTTTCTCTTTCCTAAGCCAGTTTAATTTTTCGGAACTCCCTGCTGAAGACATGAGGGATAACTCAGAAAGAACACTAACAATTAAAAATAAAAAGAGAAGTACATGATGAACCGTTAGAGGAATATTCCGCAACTGAAGCATCGGAACGAGCACTTTCCAAATCTTTCCGAAGAGTAGCCATCTCCTGTCAAAGACCCGCCTCCACCTTCCCAGCTTTCTATTTCTCCTTCAGTTTCTGTTTCTACATGGTTATCTCCATATCTTTCTCTCCGAAGGTTAATTGAGCAGCGTTCTGTTCACTATCGGATTGACGAAATTTAGCCTCCAACTTCGTGGCTTTCTCCCTAAAGTACTAGTAAAGAGAATGAATGCAGTGTTGACTATTGTCCAACTACAAAGAGCAACTGTGAAGTTAGAACTAATATGGATTTACAATTATAAACAAGAATACAACAACAAAATATACTCATCTCAAGAATACGACGCTGATAAAAGCCACAGACTTCCCCATCAGCCACATCTAGCTATAATCTTCGGAGGGGTGATTCTTAAATCAGAAGGGACGGGCACATCCTGACCAAGCTTCCATTTTTCATGCACCTTCTCATATGATGACATCTCCATATGCTTACGATTATACGCGTCGAAATCATTATCACTCTCAACCACCGGAGCGGGATAGGGAACATTAACAAGGACTTTTCTCTTCAACCATTCATATGCATCGTTGTCATTATCTCGCATGACTGTTCGAACAAAGCCAGAATCTTCGGAGTTAATTACTATCATAACCCCCTTCTCCTTTCTCCGATTAGCGGCAGACTTAGCAGCAAGAACATCGGCATCCACACCTTCACATATATCCTCTTCGTCCTCATCACGCTTCTCTTCTGTATCTCTAGCTTCCAGCTTCCAATCATCAATAAGTTATAAGAGATTGAAGTCCTGCAGTACTCCCATGATTATTATCCAATCTAATTGATAACCAGATTCTCCAACAAGAAATTTTTTACCAAAGAAAACTAGACGCCTGACACTTGGAAATCCTCCACTGAAACATCCAAGTGCTGAGAACCTTGATCAATGTTCATTGGTAGTGGAACGTCCTCATTGGATAGCGGAGTAGGTGAATGCTCAACATCAATGTTCATAACTGTTAGAGAATTTCTCGGTCGAACTCGCATGTTTTGCTATCTCAAGCATGTTTGTTAATATTAGTGATCAAAACTATACGTCTTGATTTCTAGTTTACTTATGACTAAATCTCGGTCTAGGATAGTTAAGTATACTTGAGCTCCAGACTCTATGGTGATTATCTTACGAAGACGAAAAACTACTCAAGGAACCAGCGGAACTTTATCCGACCAAAAGGTATGTGCAGACTTGAACTTATCTATCACTCAAAAGTCTATTTATCTCCTATTCTTGAGACAACAGTTGTATAAGTATAATAGTTTTCATACATACACATTTGCTATTTCGATCCTAGTTTACTCGCCTATCATTTTCTCAAAATATGCATTGGTAACCTTTCACTTTAACCACTTTTCATCTTTTCCCTTGACGAAAGTCATGATGACATTTCAATCTTGAAAATAACTTTGATGACGATAGTCGATTCTTATGTCTAACTACGATTATAACATTATAGAAGAATGTTTCAATGATTGAAATATAGAGTTGAGATTACGTAACCATCTATGGATATAAGAAAATATAGTGTATTCGCACATTAATATATAAATCCATGTACCGGAAACCAAATGCGTGCATATGTGTACATGCGGTATTGGTGAAGGAGACAGGTTAGGTACGCGTACCCGTACGTGTATTGGTAGAATTTTTCGAACCGGGAAATTCTGCTGAGTTTGTAGTTTGCAAACTAGTAAACTAGTCACCTTAGGTAGGTGTAACCGTATGTTTACCCACGGAAGTTTTCGAACCGAAAATTTCTGCTGAGTTTGTAAACTCAAATCCGGTAGCTAAGGTACGCATACCCGTACGCATACCCAAGCTGGTTATATTTCTCAAATCGGTAGCACATGAACTTAAACAATAAATCAATAAGGAATGCAATCTTTGAAAACTGTGGCTATATTGTTCATGAATTGATTCGAGTGAATCAAACCGATTATGTTTCAATTGTGTCTATGTATAAAGATCTAAGCAATTGAACAACTCTTCAACTAGTTCTTTTGAGACATTTGAACTAGTTGTGAAGAAGATGAATATGGTTGATATGAAAGTGCTCATATGGCTAACCATTGGTTAACTATTTGTGAACCAACCAAATATACACGTTTAGGTATGGTTACTCAAACCTAAATGAAATACATTTCATGTGTGTATGACAAGCTAAGTTTCGATCTAACGGTTGAAAGATATTAGCTTGGATAAATCAGGTTTTTACGGTGAATATTAAATGCTTTGTTACCAAGGTAACTTAGATTGCAAACCCTGATTTGAAAACTATATAAAGGAGACGTCTAGAAACTGGAAAAACTAATCCCCACACCTCCTGTGTGATACTAGTTGGTTTTCTAGACTCGATTCTCCTTTAACCGTAGGTTTCTTCTTGAGACCCTACCGGTTAACGACTTAAAAAATTCATTGGGATTATGAAACCAGACGAAACTAATTCTCTTATAGTTAAGCGATCTTCTATTGTACGAGTTCAATTGAATAATTGGCTTGAGATTATATCTCCGATAGTGAAAGATAAAAAGATATCACAAACATCTTCGTCTCATCGTTTGTGATTCCGCAATATCTAGTTTCGCTATCATACGATTTAGATTATTGTGAGGTGATCAATAATTCTAGGTTGTTCTTCGAGAATATAAGTCTGGGTTATTGATTAGTTCCTGTTCACCTTGATTTTATCAAAATACGGAACAAAACTCATAGGTTTATCTGTGGGATACAGATTTATCTATTATCATAGACTTTTCTGAGTGATATAGATTTTTTTATTGAAGTCTTCGACTTTGGATCATAACAACTCTTGGTTGTGGGTTAGATCATCTAAGGGAATCAAGTGCGTAGTATCCTGCTGGGATCATAGACGTAAGGAGCGCAACTGTACCTTGAATCAGTGTGATATTGATTAGGGTTCAACTACAGTCCAGACCGAAGTTAGTTTGTAGTAGGTTAGTGTCTGTAGCGGCTTAATATAGTATGGTGTTGAATCTGGACTAGGTCCCGGGGTTTTTCTGCATTTGCGGTTTCCTCGTTAACAAAATTTCTGGTGACTATGTTATTTCTATTCCGCATTATATTTTGTTATATAATTGAAATATCACAGGTTGTGCGTTGTATCGATCAATTGTGAAATCCAACCTTTGGTTGTTGATTGGAAATTGATTGATCCTTGGATATTGGTCTTTGGTACCATCCAAGTTTATATCTCTTGTATTTGATAAAGACTCGCATATTTCTATTTGCTTGAGTATAGATTAAATCGAGAGATAGAGATATTAACTCCTTAATATACTTTTTATTAAGATTGAGTCTGACAGCCTAGTTGATTCTCTTAAAAGTATATTAGAGTTAGTCCATACAGATTGCTAATCGAAATATTGGGTGAGGTTGTTAGACCCCCACTTTTTTAATTGGTATCAGAGCAGGCAAACACGTTTAAAAACCTTATCAGTCTGTGTTTGTGGTGATCTGACTAGATGGAAAGTAAAGTCTCTATAAACGCTTCACTAGGAGTAAAACATAATCTTAGAGAATGTTCTAAAAGTCTTGTGATTCTCCAAAGGAAGTTGGATGAACAAATATGGATCAATCGTGATCTTGTTGCAGAAATTGCAAAGCATAAGGATTTAAAGTCTGTCAAAACTTCTTTTGTAATAATGAATAACTCATTCGATTCCTCTCTAAAGGATCATAGTATGTCAAGTCTTAAACAAAGCACATGCTTTGAAAAACTTGATAGAAGGAAGAACTTCTTAAATAAGATTATTGATGTTGCCCAGTGTATATTTTGTAAGTCTCACAATCACACTCAACATACATGTACACGTTTGCATAAAAGCATAAAAGTTGTGAGCAAACTTCACAAGGAAGCTGAACAACTGTTTACTTATCTAAAATGTGTACAATACTAACAGGAAAACCAAAATAGGAAAGTAGTGTTAGTATGAGAGCTTTTTCCTTAAAATCAACATCACCCTTTCAATGGTTTCTTGACAGTGGTTGTAGCCGACATATGACTGGTGACCTTTCGTGGTTTGTTTCCATAAGCGACTTTGATGGAGGACCAGTTACTTTCGGAGATGGAAGTTATTGATACATTAGCAAGAAAGGTACGATCAAGCTTCCAGGTGTTCCAGAAATCCATGATGTAGTATACATCAAAGGTATGACTGCAAATCTTCTTTCTATTAGTCAAATATGTGACAAAGGCCATAGAGTTGTCTTCAATGCAAGTGGATGTGACATTGTAAACAAAACTGGAAGAGTGATTTTTCAAGGAACTCTTGGTAAAAATAGATGTTATCTTCTTGATACTCAATTTAGTAATTGTTGCAATTTGACTAAGATGGAATCTACACATATTTGGCATGAGCGTTTTGGTCACATCAATTATCGTCTCTTAACTAAGATCATTAACAAGGAACTTGTTAGAGGTGTTCCCAAAATCAATGCAAAGATTGACGGTGTATGTGGTGCCTGTTAAAAGGGTAAGCAAACTAAAGTTTACCATAAGTCATCTCGAGATATTCTCACTAAGGCTCCACTTGATTTAATTCATATGGATCTCTTCGGACCAATTCAATAATCTACTGTTGGAGGGAAGAAGTATGCTTTAGTTATGGTAGATGAATACACCAGATTCACTTGGGTAGCATTTTTATCTCATAAGAATGAAACCCTTGGAGAATTTCAGATTATTGTTAATAGGATCCATAATGAACAGGGTCACAAACTAAAGAAAATTAGAAGTGACCGTGGCACTGAATTCAAAGACACCAAAGTATTTGAATTCTGTGACAAACTTGGGATTATTCAACAATACTCACCACCAATAACTCCTCAAGCTAATGGATTTAGTGAAAGAAAGAATAGGAATATTCAGGAAATGGCCAGGGTAATGCTCCACAACAAAAACTTGCCTCTAAGATTTTAAGGAGAAGATGTTTTCACATCATGTTACTTGGTCAATCGTGTCTATCTACGGTCTAAAACCCTAAACACTCCATATGAGTTGTGGTATGGTAGAAAATCTAACTTACACTATCTTAGAGTGTTCAGAAGTAAGTACTACATCCTAAAAGATCGAGAACATAGAGGAAAATTTGATACTAAAAGTGATGAAGGTATCTTTTTGGGCTATGCGTCTGATAGTCGTGGTTTTCGAGTATTTAATCTCAGAACCCAAGTACTGAAGGAGTCTGCAAATGTTATCATTGATGATATTAGCGACTTTCATCATGATTTTTCTCCCGCTGAACTTCCTCCAATAGAGAAAGTCAAAGAAGTTCCGTATTCAGTTGAAGGTACACCTACTATTACTGATCCTGATCTTTCTAGTGACGAGAAGAAAAACACTGATCAGATTATGCCTATTGAACAAGAACGTTTCCCTCCACGAAACTTCTGGGTTCAAAGAAACCATGATCCCAACAGTATTATTGGAGGAAGAGATTCTACTGCAAAGACTAGAGGACAACTTCAAAATCTGTGCAATTTTGGATGTTATCTTTCACATATGGAACCAAGAAATATTGATGAAGATCTTAGTGATCCCATGTGGTTGAATGCAATGCATGAAGAGTTAAATCAATTTCAAAGACAAGATGTGTAGAAACTTGTACCTTGTCCTCCAAATGTCAATATTGTTGGCACCAAATGGATATTCAAGAACAAGTTTGATGGGTTTGGCACTATTATCAGAAACAAAGTAAGACTTGTCACTCAAGGATACTCACAAATTGAAGGAATTGACTTTGATGAAACCTTCGCTCATGTGGCACGCCTTGAGTCCATCAGATTGTTATTAGCTCATGCTTGTTTTCTTAAGGTAAAGTTATTTCAAATGGACATCAAATCCGCTTTTTTAGACGGAATCTTAAAGGAAGAAGTCTATGTAGCTCAACCTAAGGGATTCAAAAGCCCTGACTTCCCAGATCACGTCCTTAAACTCAATAAGGCGCCATATGGGTTAAAACAAGCACCCCGTGCCTGGTTCGAAAAACTGACCTCATCTCTTCTTGGGAAAGGTTTTTCGAGAGGAGGAGTTGATAAAACACTGTTTACCAAGTGGAGTGCAAAAGATGTTGTGATTGCTCAAGTTTATGTAGATGATATCATCTATGGATCAACATCGGAGAAACTTGCACAAGATTTTCATGTATCTCTTAGAAAGGATTTTGAAATGAGCAACGTTGGTGAATTAAAATTCTTTTTGGGTTTACAAATTCAACAACACAAGGATGGAATTTACTTATCACAAGAAAAATACGCTAAGGATCTCATCTCAAGATTTGTTCTAGATAAGTCCACCCCTAAACTAACTCACATGCCTACCACTGGTAAACTACATCGAGATGATAAAGGTGTAAATGTGGATCAAAATCTTTATCGATCTATCATTGGAAGCCTTCTATATCTTACAACTACTCGACCTGATATTTATTTTAGTGTTGGTTGTTGTGCTAGGTTTCAGGAAAATCCAAAGGAATCTCATCTTGCATCTGCAAAAAGGATTATTCTCTACATTAATCACACTGCGGGGTATGGTCTACCTTACACTTTTGATACTAACTCTAATATTACTGCCTATTCAGATGCATATTGGTCAGGATGTGTGGAAGATCGAAAAAGTACATCATGTGGTTTATACTATGTAGGACTGAATCTTGTAGCTTGGCATAGCAAGAAACAAAATTCATAATCCCTCTCAACATATGAAGTAGAATACATCGCTGCAGGCTCATGTTGTACTCAACTTCTATGGATGAAACAAATGTTTGCTGATTATGGAATCAACACTGGAATAATGAGAATCTTATGCGATAACACTAGTGCAATTTACATTGACATAAGGTATCATTTTATTCGAGATCTTTATGAAAATGGTATCATTAATATGGAATTTGTGCCCCTGGAACAACAATTTGATGATATTCTCACCAAACTATTAGACACTGCTATGTTTTAACACTTACGGCAGTCTATTGGTGTCGTTGTGGTTCATTAGTCGTCCATAACTCTTGCCTCTGAGCTTATCTCGATTCTTTGGGCAATTGAGTTTGAAACTTCTTGAGGTGTAAAGTTATTTCCACATTTGTTTCTAGCATATGTATCTTCTAAGTATCTTAGTGTTATCTTGAAATCCTTCTTTTCTTGTAAAAGTAAGTTTGATCTTGTTGTTCTCTCGGGAATGACATCAAATGGGAGAGAGTTCTTTTGAACTTGCGCTTAATTTTCATATCTTTGTGGGGAGTGTGGCTGTGGAATTTTTAGGTGTTATCTTGTATCTTTATAAACTCCTTGATGAATGCATTTAGCTTCGGCTTTATGATTGCATCTAAACAAAGTTGATATGTACTTTTCTTTGGTATTGAAGCGTCTCCGTGAAAATTTCATTAGGATCCACCTTTGTCAATTTTATTGACAAAAAGGGGGAGAATTAATATGTATTTCACACTACAAATACATATGGTTTTCGGATCATTATGCAAGGGGGAGTGGTTTTCGTGTTGAGACGAAAGTATTGACTAAGGGGGAGTGATACATATCACCATAGTATTGTTGTCAAGGTTGTTATATAAGAACTTTGATACTGTGTAATAATACTATGACACTGTATAACAATGATCGAGAGTTTTTTTTTTTCTCTTTGTTATGGTTACGGATTTTCAACAACTATGATGCTAAACTGAACATCTATGGAATCGTGGGAGTACTATGAAAATACGAAGTTTTTGAGTAATGTTGAAGCACCAAGGAGATCAAGCATGTGGACGAGAAGCTACAAAGTTTTATCTATTTTGTAATCCATATGTATTGATAGTTTTGTCACAAAAATTGACAAAGGGGGAGATTGTTAGAGCATTGCTCGATCGAACTCGCATGCATTGCTATCTCAAGCATGTTTGTCAATATTAGTGATCAAAACTATACGTCTTGATTTCTATTTTACTTATGACTAAGTCTCGGTCTAGGATAGTTATGTATAGTTGAGCTCCAGACTCCATGATGATTATCTTACAAAGACGAAGAACTACTCAAGGAACCGGTGGAACTTCATCCGACCAAAAGGTATGTGGAGACTTGAACTTATCTATTACTCAAAAGTATATCTATCTCCTACTCTTGAGACAACAATCATATAAGTATGATAGTTTTCATACATACACATTTGCTATTTCGAGCCGAGTTTACTCGCCTGTCTTTTTCTTAAAATATGTGTTGGTAAGCTTTCGCTTTAACCACTTTTCATTTTTCCCCGTGACGAAATTCATGATGACGTTTCAATCTTGAAAATTGATTTGATGACGATAGTCGATTCTTATGTCTAACGACTATTATAATATTATAGAAGAATGTTTCAATGATTGAAATGTAGAGTTGAGATTACGTAACCATTTATGGATATAAGCATATATAGTGTGTTCACACATTAGTGTATAAATCCATGTACCATAAATCAAGTGCGTGCATATGTGTGCATGCGATATTGGTGAAGGATACAGGTTAGGTACGCGTACCCGTATACGTACTCGCGAAATTTTTCGAACCGAGAATTTCTGCTGAGTTTTTAGTTTGCAAACTAGTAAACTAGTCACCTTAGGTATGCGTACCGGTACGTGTACCCACGGAAGTCTTCGAACCGAAAATTTCTGCTGAGTTTGTAAACTCAAATCCGGTAGCTAAGGTACGCGTACCCAAGCTGGTTATATTTCTCAAATCGGTAGCTCATGAACTTAAACAATAAATCAATAAGGAATGCAATCTTTGCAAACCGTGGCTATATTGTTTATGAATTGATTCGAGTAAACCAAACCAATTTTGTTTTAATTGTGTCTATGTATAAATATCTAAGCAATTGAACAACTCTTCAACTAGCTCTTTTGAGTCATTTGAACTAGTTGTGAAGACGATGAATATGATTGATATGAAAGTGTTCATATGGATAACCATTGGTTAACTATTTGTGAACCAACCAAATGTACATGTTTAGGTGCGGTTACTCAAACCTAAATGAAATAAATTTCATGTGTGTGTGACAAGCTAAGATTTGATCTAACGGTTGAAATATATTAGCTTGGATAAATCAGGTTTTTCATCTAACGGTGAATATTGAATGCTTTGTTACCAAGGTAATTTATATTGCAAACCTTGATTTGAAAACTATATAAAGGAGACATCTAGCAACTAGAAAAACTAATCCCCACACCTCCTATGTGATACTAGTTGGTTTGCTAGAGTCGATTCTCCTTTAACCGTAGGTTTCTCCTCGAGACCCTGTCGGTTAACGACTTAAAGACTTCATTAGGATTGTAAAGCCAGACGAAACTACTTCTCTTGTAGTTGATCGATATGATCTTTCCATTATCTATCGTACGATTTCAATTGAATAATTGGCTTGAGATTATATCTCCGATAGGGCAAGATAAAAATAAATCACAAACATCTTCGTCTAATCGTTTGTGATTCCGCAATATCTAGTTTTGCTATCATATGATTTAGATTATTGTGAGGTGATCAATAATTTTAGGATATTCTCCAGGAATATAAGTCCTGGTTATTGATTAGTTCATGTTTACCTTGATTTTATTAAAATATGGAACAAAACTCTTAGGTTTATATGTGGGACACAGATTTATCTATTATTGTAGACTTTTCTGTGTGATACAAAAAGTCTTCGACTTTGGGTCGTAGCAACTCTTGGTTGTGGGTGAGATCAGCTAAGGGAATCAAGTTCGTAGCCTGCTAGGATCTAGATGTAAGGAGCGCAACTGTACCTTGAATCAGTGTGATTTTTATTTGGGTTCAACTACAGTACATACCGAAGTTAGTTTGTAGTAGGCTAGTGTTTGTAGCGGCTTAATACATTATGGTGTTCAATCTGGACTAGGTCCCGGGGTTTTTCTGCATTTGCAATTTCCTTGTTAACAAAATTTCTGGTGACTGTGTTATTTCTATTACGTATTATATTTTGTTATATAATTGAAATATCACAGGTTGTGAATTGTATCGATCAATTGTGAAATCCAACCTTTGGTTGCTGATTGGAAATTGATTGATCCTTGGATATTGGTCTTTGGTACCATCCAAGTTTATATCTCTTGAATTTGATAAAGACTCACATATTTCTATTTGCTTGAGTATAGATTAAATCGAGAGATAGAGATATTAACTCTTTAATATTCTTTTTATTAAGATTGAGTCTGACTGTCTAGTTGATTCTCTTAAAAGTATATTAGATTTAGTCCATCAGATTACTAATCGAAATATTGGGTGGAGTTGTTAGACTCCCCGCTTTTTCAATAACCCCTTCAACCAGATCCTCTCGACCCTCAAGATTTCCCTCTTCCTTCGTCTCAGAAATCCGATTTGGCATAGTTTCAATTCTTTCTTATTTATCCTTACCATCGGAATCATCAATATTTTCATCATCAATCACATGACTATTGACCTCTTTCGCTTCGGTATCCTCACCCTCAGCGGTTGAAGATTCACGAGGAGTGATCTTCGGGTTTTTTGAATCCTGCAAAAGTTACACATCAAGTTATGGTCTGAGGGGCAATAGATGCAGATACATGAATAACAATTTTGTACCAAACCATACCTTGATAGTAGAAGAAGCAGTCTTTCCCTTTGAAGGAAGTACAAACTCATAACTCTCCTCTTCACCCTCTTCCTAAAACCCAAAAAAGGATAAGAAATGATGGGGCATAAAACAGGGGATAAAATCTAAGAAGAAGATGAATACCTCGACAAATTTGGGGGTTGCATAATAGAAACCGGAGCTAGCGAAGTTGAGCTTCCAAGGAATGTAAGCACCATAGCATTCATACGGATGACTCCAAGCCAAAGTTACATCCTTAGGAGCCCAGCCATAAGCCCAAGAACCAATAATGTTTCTTGGTGTACGATGACATTTAAAATCATGGTCACGACGAAGACGCTCTTTAGAAAGAAAAGGCTTCGATTTATGCAAATTCTCGGTACCAGGAACATACTTCAACTTAGTATCTTTCACTTCACTTAAAAGCCGAACTTCATCTGGCTCATCCTTGATTTGACAAATCCCAACACTCAATTTCTTGCGCTTATTCCTATTGATGTAGTCAGCATAAGTAGTGTTGAAATTTTTAGGAATGTACCAATCTTTTTACTGTGGATTAGGAACGTAGGACTCCATAGTAGTCTGACCCTTACTACGAAATTAGCTCTTATGCAAGCATCGACAAAAATTTCCATTGTACTGATCCACAAAGCGATAATGAGTACTAGAGTCTTCGAATCAAGACCGCAATGAGCCAAGACATCTTAATAGAAGGAATATTTATACTTGTACCGGGAAGCATTAAAACCTCTTCAAGGGCACCGTCGGAAGTCAACATATGTTCATGATCGTAATTATAACCTTGTATCATATTAAGAGTAATATCATTACCTTTGTCATAGAAACAAACTTCGAACCTCTCGAGACCATGCTTGTTTTTGAAAGTCACGAGATCAAGATTCTTATAGCTGTAATCTTCATCAGAACCTCGTTTCGTTTTCTACTACGCCGTTGGTGCATATTTTTTTTCCAAAACCTTATCCGAAGACTCAATGTTCATGGTAGTTGAACCTCCCCTTGACATCAGAATCTTATCCGAAGACTTAACCGGAGCATCAACCTTACTAGGGGAAATAATTCGTGAAGAACGATCACCTACCGGGTCAGTTTGCTTAGAAGAAGATTTGTTAAACATTTGAGACGAAGCATACCGTGATCATTTGGTGCCATGTTCCATCCTCGGGACAGTCTCTTGCAGCGGGCCTCGGGATAGTATTTTATGGCGGGCTCATCGTAGGAGATCACTGAATAGAAGATTTGAGAGATCAACGTTGCGTCGTATATTTACGAAGACCATGTAACTAATCCTCTGTGATCATCATCTTCACCAGCCATAGTTTCTGGAAAACAAAGAAACAAAAAGCTTAATAGCCATGAAAAATCAGTAGGCTTTACAATGAAGAACATGGGAAAGTATATATACTTTAGTATATTATTATACCTTAACCTGTGTCATAACGGCACATGATGTTTTGTCTCTAATACGATATTGTTCAAATTCCTCTTGCTTCATTTTTTTCTTGAGTAAATATTTTGATATTCAAATAGGTTTTGGGCAGAAAAATAATGGGTTACCTGATCTTTTTATTTTTACTTAAGCATGTTATTTCAGTTTATTGTCTGGACGGAGTAATAATGTTGCGCTAACATGAAAATAAAATAAAAAAAGTACAGTAAATCGATATTTTCCCCATCACACCATAATTTTAAATTTCAAAAAGAATATTTTATCTAACAATACATATACCTAAACTGGCAATCCAACTCTATGATGTTTATGACTACAATTGGTTCCGAAATCATTGATAACAAAGGCTCTAAGGAGTGAAGCAAAAACCCATAATATTTTCCCTATTATAGATAAAAACTATTTATTTATTTTTTGCAAATGTGAGTGTTATAAAAATGAAGAACCCTTGGCTATTGTAAGGCTAAGATATACACATGTGAGATGAAAAAATAAACTTATAAAAGTAAATCAAAACATGTGTAAGATTCTTTCTCAATCATATTAATTGATAACATAAAATTGAAGAAATTCGTGGATAAAACGAGTTCACACCAACTATGCTAAGTAGTGCATGAATGGCATTCTCACATCTAGTGTTACTCAAGTAATTTGGAGCAATAAAGAGCATAGTCATATTGATATTTGTATCTACATAAATTCAACTAACCTTCTGAAGAAAAATTATTAGTTTCAAGGTAGAGCCGACACAAACTTCTGTCGCCTTCAATGTGTAGAACACACACTTGGTTTAATCGGCCTTGAGATTAAACAACTACCCCAACATTAGTCAAATATGTCTACAAATACAGGATCGAAACAAAGTGCTAACGGGAAATATGAGAGACTAACATCAATGTTACAAAAAAAATACCTTATATGTATCAAATTTTGTTAACCAAACATGTATTCAAATTAAAAAGTCATACACTTAACACAAAAATATAAAAGAACCCAAGTTAAATCAATGCTTGCATAAACAAAACTTATAAGAGAATTTCATAATTATTAAATACCTTTAAAATCACTATTAGAGATTTAATTGCATGCCTGTTTAAAAATTACGGTAGGACGAAATCACAAGATCAATCTGTAGAAATTTCACTGGATATGTAGCAATTCAGAAAAGTTTGCACTAGTGGTGATGCGCTCCATTCTAAGTGTTGTTCGATTGATTATTTTTTTAGAAGGTTTCGGTTTTCATTGGAGCAACCGAGAGGGAGCGTTTAATTATATTCATTATCATTCAGAAATCCAAGACCAACTCGCGCTCTGCTTACGGGATTTTCAATACAACCTTAGATTTATCTATTGGAGGGAGAAACCTTGATACTAAATATGTAGTTTTTAATATTATTTGTTATACAACGTGACATCCAAATGTTTTTTTCTTCTTCTTAATTTTCATGTATTTTAACCGAGTTTATATTAGCACTAAGACGATCAACCACATTTCTACTTTATAGTGTTACCCTTTTGTAGCAGCACATAATTAACATAGTCAATTACTACTCATCAATACCCTCCATCACCACAAAAACACCATATATCACTTCTTTCTCCACCACCACCATTTCCCATCCCTCGTAGAATATTTGGCACACTTATAACTTTTAATCCCAGACGTCATGTATAAAGTTTAGGTTTAACAATCTTAGGTCGTCAATTAATTTATTCAAATATATGTTTTTTGTTAATACTGAAAATCATGCGTATGAACGGTTACCAAAAATAGCAGTGGTATCATCCCAAAAATTTGTTACCTTCCTTTATTGATCGTGTCAAAAACAACCAACTATTCCTATATTTTTCACAATACAATGTTACCCGTCATGTAAAAAAATTATTATTATCATTTTTGCTACAAAAAGAAAAAACCAATACCACCACCATTAAAACCACCCAACGCTACTATTTCTTCCACCAAAACTAATGTTACCGCCTCCACCACTTAGTAACACCTTCCACCACTTCCACCACCTACTTCTTCTTCTTCCACCACAACCACCACTAATATCTATTGAAATATTTTTTGTCAAAATTATTTATTGATGGAGATATGTATTAATATTAATTAAGTGACATTTATGATGTAAAATTAATAAATTATTTATCATGAGAAATTAATAAGACACCAATTAATAAAACACTTATACTAATTAATATTTAAGATGAACAAATCATGACCATAGATTTATATTCTCTCTAAATAAATATGGACCACCACTTGCATAGGCAAACTTAGCCGAGGTTTATTTTGTATCTTAGATGGTCTTCATCGTAAAACCTAAGAAACAGTAGCAGAAAACTCGAATGCACACAACATAAAATATCAAAAGAGAAAGAGATTGGAGAAAAATCAAAAATACAGAAGCTCTATATACCTGCAACAATAGCGGAAACGAAAAACTCCCACTAACAGAAACTCGAAATCCTTGGCATCAATAGACGGAGAAGCAACAAAATAACAGAAGATGAAGACAAGAAAGATTGATCAAAGCCTTAACATAAACAGAGAAGAAATAAATAAGAAGTAGACAAAGAAGAATAATGAGAAGTTAATTCCAGATGCAGAAATATATTAAATTCTCGAGACATAGAATGTTGGAAAAAGAAACAGAATAAATTAAAATCTCAAGGGTCCAAATCCTCAAGCGTTATATACTTAAGAAAATCGAAAATTGCCGCAGAAATTTATGGGCAGTTATTACAAATAGTAGTAATCGTGGGAAAAATTTTCTTCCCATCTTACCCTGGAAAAGATAGAGAAGAAAATGGGCAAACTCCACGTGTCCTTCAAACTAGGCACGTGGATATCATACAGTACAGGTGCATCAAGATAGGGTGACACGTGTCCTTCAAACTGGACCACCACTTTCACCAAAGGAGCTATTTGAGTAGAAGCAAACAGGAGTGCTTGACTAGTCTGATGCATTACATAAATTATCAATAGAAGCTAGATCCTCATAAATTATCAATAGAAGATGAAGAAATGGATCATGCTTTTATTTATTGAAACAAGTTCTAAATTTATTTTTGCAATAATGCACTGAGGTAGGTAGCATAAGTATAGTACATAAAATTAATGAACATGGAAAGTTGTTGAAGATGTAGTGTAGAAAGTTTTATACCTGACTCTACGACATCGTCCTCGTCCTCGTTCTCCTCATCTCCAAATGTAGAAGGATCCATGTCAATTGGTGTCCGCAACCAGTTTTGCAGTAAAATTAATGCTTCCACAGTTCGAGGCCGTAAAGAACTTCTGAAGTGACCAAGAATTCGCTTACCAGTACTGAAAGCGGATTCACTTGCAACTGAAGAGATGGGAATCGCCAGTATGTCTCTTGCTATGAGTGAAAGAATGTCAAACCTAGCAGCATTAATTTTCCACCAGGTCAATATATCAAATTTTGAACCTTCTTTATTGTCTTTTCATGGTGAGTAAATCGGCTCCGATAAATATCTTTCCACCTCTGATTTGTCAAAATCCTCAATTCTAGACATCTGGTTTTTACATTCTTCTCTATGTGCCTTGTGTTTTTTCTTTCTATGTAACATAGAACTAGAACTCGCTTGACTAGGACTACCACCAGTTTCACCTACAAACTCTGACGAGGCTACTACACTTGCTACACCAAAGTATTCTGCCTTATAAGCTATAAACAAGTCATTAAAGTCCTCTTTCACTTTATCTAACCAACTTTTTACCAATCTTTGTTTCTGAAAAGGATTATCATGCATAATCAGGTCTTCTACAATTACTTGCAATCCACGTTCTTTTTCTCTTGGATCTAGAAGCACAGCAATAAATAATAAAGCGTTCATCTTTTTATACTCACCCCAATATTTGTTGTATTTAAGCAACATTTTATCGCCCATATGGCTTAAGAAGAGGTTGTCGTGAGATTTTTTCCAATCATTTAAATATCCACGAATGTCACTGATTTCCCCCAAGAATCTATGTGAGGTGCAATAGGTAGAACCAGAGAACTCAACAGTGGCTTCGTAAAATACATGTACAAACAGCACAAATTGTTACCTAAGTATCATGTTATCTAAGAGCAACAACAGGGAACAGTAATAGTAAAACAACAATTCAAAAGAGTCCAATTTAAAAAAAAAAAGAACAAATAAGTACAACAATTCAAAAGAGCCTCATGCTTTGTTTCCACCTAACATGCTTTGTTTCCATATCGAAAAACTAGACAAACACACGCCATAAGTGTCTATCCGCGGTTCCGGATGTTATCAAGAAAAAAGGTGGACAAATAGTAGCTAGTTCAGGAACACGGGAGGGCCAGACTAGTAACTTGGGTGTAGCTATTAATTACCCAAGAAAGCTATAACTAGTAATCCTCTGAATTTACATCACTGTTCCAGACTCAGTAAAATATAAATCACATAAATGGGGATACACAAATTGTAACACAATGGTGGATGTGTTCCAGTGATGTGTTAATCTAGTACACTGATTTCTTCTTCAGGGACATGGTTTCAATCTATTAAGAGAAAGCAGTTTCAAACAATGAAAGCTGATCAACAATAAGAAGAAAAAAAAGGAAAGGAATAACAACAGGGAACAATAATAATAAAACAACAATTCAAACAACATGCTTGAACAAACAACCAACTTTAAACTTATCTGAATTCAAGTGATGCTTTGTTTCCATATTGAAATGTAAATTACCTGTAGAAATTGAATTAGGACTCGAGCATTAGCCCAATCATACTTTTCAGGAGCATGCACGCGAGGTTTTTTCTTCTTGGCTTTTCTCCTAGCAGCTAAGGGTTCTTCAGGGTCATCAAAATCAAATGAACTAGATTCTGGTTCATCGGGAACATCTGTACTATCAATATCATCAATATTTTCACCCATTATTGGTTCATCGGGAATATCGAAGATAAATCTCTCACGAAATGCTTTATCTGACCGTGCCAGCCTTACAAAGGCCTTTTCATATTTTTCTGCAAAATCCAACATCAAGTAAATGGAGTTCCATCTTGTTTTCACATCTAACACTAATCCTTTTTTATATTCTATTCTTTCAATAGATGCAGCTTTTAAGAACTTCTTCATTCAAGCAGGAGAGGTTGTGACGTATTTAACCACTGACCTGATTCTGACCACTGAAGTATGATACTTTTTCAACCCATCCTTAACAACTAGAGCTAATATGTGGGCAGCACATCTAACATGTAAATGGTTACCTCCTACAATTGAGGATCCCCAACTTACAACTCTCTCTTTCACATATTCAATTCCCTTATGATTGGAAGATGCATTATCGAGAGTGATGGTGAACACTCTCTCAAGCCCCCACTTTATCAAACACTTCTCTAAGGTTCTTCCAATATGTTCCCCTCCATGACTAGTGATTAAACAAAAACATATGATCCTTTTGTGCAGTTTCCAATGGACATCAATAAAGTGAGCAGTAACTACCATGTAGTTGTAGTTCTGAATGGACGTCCAAGTATGAGTTGTGAGATAGACCCTAAACCTATTCACCTTGAAATAGTTTACCAAATTGGCTTTTTCACTCACAAATAATTTGCATATATCACGATAGACTGTCATTCGAGATGGAAGTTTGAACCTCGACTCAAGATATCTACAAAATGCTTTAAACCCTTCTCCTTCAACCATGCGAAAAGACTGTTCATCCATGACAATAAACTTAATCAATGCTCTTCTACATGCTTCTTGACAAAACATAACCCCAACCATCTGCTGCTCATCACCCGGATTGCTAGGCAAATCAAGAGATTGTTGTCCAGACTGCCCAGTTTCTAGTCTCTTTTTATACTTGTCACATCTAGGCAAATGATAATTCAAATTCCCTGTTCCATAATCCTTACTAGGACCAACCTTATACTTACCACCTTCACAATAGTTACACTTATCCCATTCAATACCATCTACATCAAAACTCGTCTCAAAATGCCCCCATACCCAAGATGTCCTTTTCCTCTTTTTACTTATGCTGACCTCAGGTTGAGAAGATGGTGGAGGTGGAGGAGGTGGAGATGTAACAACACTATACATTCGTTGCACTGGAGGTCTCATTGACATCTCTTCTGAAATCTCAACCATGTTTACTCACAATAAGCCTGCACAAATTAAATGCACTACACGTCAAAGCCAATCATTCACAAGTTCTCAACCATTGGTAAATCAGCCTAAAGTAAGCAAAACTTCTCATTAACTTGTTTTTCCAACAAAAAGTGTGTGTGGAAGATCAGTAACAAAAAAAGAATCATAGAGTATATTGTATACTAAAATAATGAATAAAGCTGGAATTATAGATTATACTGTATACTACAAGAATGAATAAAGCTGGAATTATCAATTCTTGCCCATCTCTTCACATGGTGGAGCATAATTATCAACAGCGTAATAAAGTAAGAACAAAGATGTTAAAATTGGATGATTATCAGATGAACCAAATTGTAAAACAGGGAAGCAACAATTAAAGTAAACAAGATTCAATCAAATAACTTAATTCTGGCAAAGTTTAAAAGATTTGTAAGACTAATCCAGATATTTATCAGATGACTAATCCAGATATTTGTAAGACTAATCCATATATTTATCGGAGCTAAGATAGATATCAATTAAACCTGTTCTTAATATGCCACTATGTTCACAAGGAGGAATAAGAAGTAGTTACTCATTACCTCCTCTGTTTCCAATTAGTGCCAACAAAAAGTGTGTGGCAGGTCTCTTCTGGATTTGGCATAACATTTGGAGGCACTCATGTACTAGGTTGCCTATATTTTAGTCTTCTTAAGGACAACATATATCAGTACCAGTTTATTAATTGAACTTATAAAGATGCCTTCTCAGAGAAATTATAAATATGCCTTATTAGTACTAGCAAAACAAAACATTTTCCGAATCAATATTTCCCAGACAGAGAGTGTCGATATATATCTTTCTTATAAGTTGTCAACGGGAACTTAAACACAAATGTAAGGACAAGCTGGTCTCTCATTGATAGATAATATAACAGAGATCTAATGATTTTACTCTACGTATACCCAGGTCCTTAATTCTACTGCTAGAGACAAACAAACAGCTGTAAACATATTTAAGGTATCACTATGCCACTACTAGGATTAAGATGAATATGTGTCATGTGTGTACTGGATTCCGTAAACTTTCATGCACATTCTACCTTTTGATTTCATCGATCATACCTGTTAATTTTTATATGTTGAGTCGTTGAAGGAGAGATTTATTTGCAGAAAACTTTTGAGCAATTTTATTTTCTTCAAATGCACCAGATATCTCGAGCAGTTGTGAAGCCAGTTACACTTCTAAATATTTTAAGCATCATCAGATGTGGCATTGAATGAACATAAGATTAAAAACATGTAATAAATCAACTATCATGCATTCAATATAAATGTTGTTTCATCCACATACTTATATAGATCAGTAGTCACTGGAATGAAGGTTTTTTGAAAGTTCCATCCTCCTTAAGCTTTACTGGAACAGTGTTAGTCATATTTTGGAATGGTAATAAATAATTTAACTGACAAATGAGAAACACTCGTTTACTGTTCAATAAATCTTAAGTTGAAGCATAACTCTTAAGTCATAATTGACTTCCTTTTGTTCAATCCATTGCATCTTCTACTGTTTAAAATCGTCTCATTACGAATAAGCAAGGGATTTCGAACAGACTTTGCAACATCTAACATCACAACTTACTGCAACATAAACAAAAGCAATCACACAAAAATATATCTTCAACCCACTGATTTTAATACATGAAAACATGTCTTGTGCGCATTCAATCTATGGAAAATTACTACTTGCGAATTACCAAAAATTTGCCCTAGTTTCAATTTTCTACATATAAATTTTCCCTAGTTTCAATTTTGTATTCACATAATTGAAAATTACCAAAAGAAAAAAAAAATTATCACAGAAAATCAATCAATAGATAATCAAATGAAGAAACTAACCTGTTGAAGTCGAATTCTGCAAATCGATGTTTTTTCTCAGTCTAATCTCTATTGGGTAGAGTTACTGAATTGAAACCTTAATTTGAAAAACAAATTAGGGTTACTACTTGAATAACTCGGTATAGCATCATCATCTCGATGGAATCGAATATAATATGAGAATTAGACTGTGTAAATAACTTACAGATTGGGGTTTACTACTTGAAACATACTTTTTCTACGTCAATTCAGAAGTTCTCCATCAGATTTGCCGGAATTAGACTGTGTAAATAAACCAACTGAGTAAAGGGTTTTAAGTTTTAACCGAGACCTTGAAAGATGAAGATGAATTTCAGAAGAGTAAGGTCTAGGTTAGAACTGGGAAAGGGGGATGGGTTTTTGACTTTCTGTGTCGATTTGAGATGAAGAAGAAAGAAGAGAATAGATATGGGTAGATGCAAAATCACGTTTTTATTTTACCCCTGATAAGTTTTAAAATAACGAAACAATGGGCAGGGAAAAAAAAACAATAGAAGGGTTACTTTGTCTTTTCAATATGAAGCGGGTAGGATAGGTTAATTTCGAGTTTCACCCGTCACCATACCCATTTGATGGCGGGTAAGAAATATTCAACCATCACCCTATCCATGAAACAGCGGGTAGGGTAGGATACGGGTAAAATAGTGACGAGTAGGGTAAAAATGGCGGGTAGGATTGGGTATGTGCACCCCTAACCAAGGACAAGGGGTTAGCAATTTTGGACGGAGGAGTATTCTAGGAGAGATAGAAATTAAGTATTAGGTGTGAGCAACAGTCATGTAACTTCCTTAAACTCATAGTGAAAATATCTCAATACCCCCGTGGACGTAGGCCTTCGTGTCGAACCACGTCACTACGTTATTTATGTTTCTGTACTTCTATTATGTTTTTTTTATCATTACATGTTTTATATATCCTTACATGCCGATGATATGTACTCATTCACATGTCATTGAAACCATCTACTTAGTCATTGGGATAATTTTCGTGTCTATGAAAAATTATCATTATTTATCAACTAACCCATCTCATGTGTAATTTGGGATTATAGTTACTGGTGAATGTCCTATCTTCTTGTAAGTACATAATTCCGCCACTCTCCACGTGTCCTCGGATAAACACGTGGAGAGCGCACGACGAGGGGCATCGAAAAACGGTGCCACTTAGATACAACCAAGAGACGTGCGCTAGCAGGAAGGGACACTCATCTAGCAGATCCAACAGCTACAAATGAAGGAGCATGGGAACGAAGCACCACTGCGATGGACCCAATACACCCTCGGATCTGCTTTATCCCATATCGAGAGGACTTTTGGATCCACGGTCATGGATCAACCAGCTGACACGGACGTGACAGAAACAGAAGACCGTGGTCTGACACGTGCAGAATGTCTAACCACCGCATTAAACACCTGAGACGCGTGTCAATCAACCAGCGTAAGAGAATACCTTACCTCTTCGGAAGCAACAGAGGGAACGATGGGGCACTGTAACAACCGAAGAGGTCCGCGTAACGGCACAAAGCACAAGACGATAAGGTTTCAACGGCTATTTCCTTGGACCCCACAATAGAACTCCTATAAATACCCCTCCTCCTTAAGAGAGAGGGGCAAGTCGATTTGGAGAGGATAAGGAGAGATAATTAAGAAGAGTAAGTAGTACCCTAATCCCGCAGACTAAGTTAGCACACCCAAAGTCTTTTGACTACTCTTGTAACCAATTTACACTTAATGAAACACCCCTTTTACCCCGTGGATGTAGGCCTCAGTGCTGAACCACGTAATTACTTGTCTCATTTACATTACGCACTTACATCATGCACTTTACCTTCCGCATTTACATTACGCACTTACATCATGCACTTTACATTCTGCACACTATATTCTGCACTTTATATTCCGTTTAATCCGAGATTTCCTTTGTATCGATCCGTGGATTATCATTCATAATATTGTACATTGTTAGTGATAACTATGCGATAAGACAAGGACGAGTCCAAAAACTCAGAGTCGATGAATCGGTATAGTCACTGCGCTAACACATGTGTTATATTTAATCTATGAATTTCAGTATGTGCGAACATTGTTTGTAAACACGCAGATTCCATCATAAATTACGTGTTCACAATTTGGCGCTAGAAACAGGGAATCTTTCCCGGTAAAATATTTATCTTATCCTGTGATTTAAACATTATGACTTCTCCGAGCGCCGCTCTCTGAAAATAGCAGTGTTTGGAGCAGTCTGGGGCTTTTCTTTTAGAAAATCAGGCGTGTGGACATATCCACGGATTTTTCAAAAGATCTACATCTTCGAAACGATTTCCGTATTTTTTTAGAAAATCAGGCGTGTGGACATATCCACGGATTTTTCAGTAGATCTACATCTTCGAAATGATTTACGTGTTTTCTTTTAGAAAATTAGGCATGTGGACATATCCACGGATTTTTCAGTAGATCTACATCTTCGAAACGATTTCCGTGTTTTCTTTTAGAAAATCAGGCATGTGGACACATCCACGGATTGTTCAGTAGATCTACATCTTCGAAACGATTTCCGTGTTTTCTTTTAGAAAATCAGGCGTGTGGACATATCCACGGATTTTTTAGTAGATCTACATCTTCGAAACGATTTTCGCGTTTTCTTTTAGAAAATCAGGCGTGTGGACATATCCACGGATTTTTCAGTAAATCTACATCTTCGAAACTATTTGAGAATTTTCTTTTTTAGAAAATATACACCTAATGGTAATCTTATCTCACATCACTAACGGAATCCCTTGTGGACCAATCTTCTTCGTGTGTACATCATAATCATTTTCAGAAAAAATATCAAAAATGGAGAAGAACAAAGATACAGGAAAAGCGAGAGCAACATCAAAGGAAACACCAAGGACAACTCCGATAATGACTAGGAGCAAGCAAAAGGGAGAAAAGCTCAAAACCACAGACAAAACGCAGAATGGGGGGAGAGCTCAAAGATTTTGGATGTAACCACTATTGCAGCGGAAGCCCTAAAGGCCGCGGCCACCAAAGCCGCAACATCAAAGGCCGGGGCATCCAAAGGAGCGGCCCCCAAAGCAACCGCTACCACCCGACCACACGAACCGCGTGAAGGGGTGGCAGAGTCAGGGTTGCAGCATCCTTTATACGGGATGCCCCGCACTGACAAACAGAATGCAGCCCCACAAGTGAATCAACCGCTTCTGATAGAAAGCATACACGCACCACAGCCAGCGGAGCAGCTACACCCGCAGTCAGATCCCCCAGAGCCCTTGATTCAAATCGTGGACGAAGATCAAACGATAGCCGCAGAAGAGCAATTGCCGGAAGGGAATCCTAATCAGGAGTTGAACCAATCTACCCAGATAAGGGCAGAATTAGAAAAATTAATGATAGCTCAAAAGACATACGTGGAGGCGGTAGCTCTGTTGGCGCAGGAAAATCAGCAACTCATAGCTACCCGTAGCAGGGACACGGAAATCCAGCGCGATGAAGCCATCTTAATGGCCCCAGGACCAAATCAGGATCGTAGGATGGTACTGGCCGCCAACCCAGACCCTACGAAACCAAGAGATGCGACTAGAAGGCGAAGACCTGACCCGAAGGACAACCCACTCAACGCGGACTACTACGACAGCGGTCACCCACGCACGAGGCCGCATTCTGCCCAGGAAGAACATCAGCGTGCAATGGAGGATCTCCGCGCAGAGATGATGGCGGAGATCAAACAACTGAAATCTAGGAAAGGGGGGAAGACTGGAACAGATAATGAAGGAAGCAAGCACTACCCCCCTAACACCGCACCTAGCCAAGGTTCTCATCCCGCAGAAGTGCCCAGTTCTAGCCTTCGAATTCTATGACGGATCTAGCGACCCCGCAGCCCATCTTCGATATTATAATCGAATGATGGCACGATAGAATTATGACGAGGCCATATTATGCAGATACTTCCCTTAAAGTTTGAAGGGATCGACGCTCTCCTGGATCGATAACTTGCCACTAAATTCCATCAACTCATACGAGCAACTTACTGAAAAGTTCTTAACAACTTACATGTGCAACAAGGTGGTAAACACTGGGATGGATAAGCTCTTCTCACTAGAAGTCCAGTACAAGGAAACAATCAGGGAATACACAGACAGGTGGCACAAGATCTGCCAAGCCATCGGAAACGTAGATCCCGTGGTCAGCATCAACTGTTATAAGTGGGGGCTCGATAGAATGAGCCCACTAATTGTCGAGATCCATGGAGTTGTCCCTGCAACAGAAGGAGAACTTCGAGTAATCATAGAAAAGCATGCCATGTTGGAAGAAATACAACGGGAAAACCCAAGAGCTCAGACCCAACGGCCACCGCGGACGAACTCTGCGGAACAATCTAGCAGGCCTATGGCGGGTGACTTGGGTGGAAAGCCTAACGAAGATAGCAGAGAACGTAGGGATAGTCGACGAGGAGAGACTCAAAAATTCGAAGATCGAGTCTTCACGAAAATGAATGCCAGCTACTCGCGCATCCTGAAAGAAATCAAGGGCCGCGAGAAACTGGAGTGTCCATGGTCCAAGGGGAAGCATCCCCTAGGTCCGAACATGCCAAAGAATATTGTGAATACCATTGTTTCAATGGTCACTGGACAGAGAAGTGCATGAATCTAAAAATAATAATTCAAAAGCTAGTAGACGCGGGGGACCTCCAGCAATTTGTGCACAAGACAGGCGAGGAAGATAAAGCCAAACGAAGCAAGCCAGTCCAACTGCCTGAAGGTAATCGCACCCTTAACACCATCTCCTGTTCTGAGTCCATAGAACCTTCCCTAACGGCTCAGATAGGTAAGATGTTGGGGAAGCAATTTGAAGACTACTGCGAGCTTTATAAAATCTACGGGGAAGAAGTGGACATCCACGAACAATGGATGGACGCGCCCCTAACTTTCGACACAGACGATGTAGGTGAAGACATGGAAGATCATAACGATCCCCTTGTTCTCACACTACCAATTGCAGGATGCAATATCAAGAAAATCCTCATCGATGAGGGAAGCTCCGTCAATGTTCTATTCTATGAAACATTCAAACGGATGGAACTCAAGGATGAACAACTATTATCCTCGTACTACACCATCTACGGATTCAATGGAGCACCCACCAAGCCCTTATGGGACATTATCTTACAAGTTGATGTAGGACCAATGAAGGTCGACACACGATTCAGCGTGGTGAACGCACCCTCACCATACAATGCCATAATCGGCTGAAGATGGGTGCATAAATTTAAAGGGGCCGCCGCTACCTATCACCAGTACCTCAGGTTTCCAACACCCCAGGGGGTAATGGAAATAAAAGGCGACCAAGCCGTGGCACGAGAATGTCAAAATCTACAAAAGGAGCTCAACAACGAACAAGAGAAGCAGAGGAAGAGCCGAAGATCCCAAAACAAGGAAAATAAAAAGGAAAAAACAATCAATGCTTACCTAGAAGAAATCTCAGGAAAAAGGCTTCCAAAGGGACTCATAGCGGGAAACACGGAGGCGGGCACCGCAGCCACGAAAGAAAACGAGGAAACCGTCAAATAGCAATCAAAGAAGGTTCCCCTCCTAGGGGAATCAAAGCCCACGTTCACTCCTGTAGAAGCAGTAAAATAGGTAAACATAGGATCAGAAGAAGAACCAAGAATGATTAAGATCGGAACGCTGATGGACAAGGAGCGCGAGGCATCCTTAATAAAGCTGCTCACGGAGCATGCGGATATCTTCGCATGGAAACTATGGGACATGCCCGGCATTGACCCTAAAAAAATCCAGCATGAACTTCGCATAAAACAGGGCACACCGCCTTTCAGGCAAAAAGTGCGAAAAGTGGCCTCAGAATACCACAAAGCCGTCGAGACGGAACTTTGTAAATTACTAGAAGACGGATTCATTAAGGAGGTAAAATACCCAACATGGTCATTGTACCTAAAAAGAATAGTGGAGTGAGGATATTCATAGATTTCACCAACCTCAACAAAGCTTGTCCCAAGGACAGCTATCCTTTGCCAAGCATCGACCAACTGGTCGAGGCAGTTGAAGGGTACGGAGAGATGTCTTTTATGGACGGATACTCCGGTTAAAACCAGGTGTTATTATCATAATAAGACCAACAACACACATCATTACACACCGCATAGACTTTATTGTTACGTAAGGATGCCCTTCGGACTTCGAAACGCAGGGGCAACATACCAGAGGATGGTTGACGCCATTTTTAAGCCATGGATCGGAAATACCTTGGAAGTCTACGTGGACGATATGCTGGTCAAAATTAAGCTACGAAAAGATCACCACCAAGACCTAAAAGATATCTTTCGGGCCATGAGGAAACATAACATGAAGGTAAACCCGAAAAAATGCACTTTCGGTGTTACTTCATGGAAATTCCTCGGGTATCTAGTAGCCAAACGAGGTTTCGAAGTAGACCCTGCCAAAATACAGGCTATAGTAGAAATTCCCTCTCCAAGGAGTCTAAAAGAAGTCCAAAGGCTCAACGGTTCCCTAGCAGCACTAGGAAGGTTCATATCCAGGTTCTCAGACAAATGCAAGCTCTTTTTTAACATCCTTAAAAAAGGGACCAAATTCGAATGGACGGCAGAATGCGAAGAAGCATTCAAAGAAATCAAAAACTACGTTGCGGGGATACCCATCTTGCAAAAGCCAGACCCCGAGGAGGTCCTGGCCCTATACATAGCATCAACAGAGAACGCGGTCAGCGCGGTTTTGGTAAAAACCAACACGAAGATAGAGAAGCCCATCTGCTACGTCAGCAAGACTCTCAACACGGCGGAAAGAAATTACACAAAGATCGAACAACTCATCTTGGCATTAGTATGGGCTACCCAAAAGCTAAGGACCTACTTCCTTACACACTACATCCGCGTCCCCTGCAAAGCCCCCTAGAAGTTGTCCTCAAAAGTGCAGGAAAAATGGGGAGAATTGCAAAATGGAATACTCATCTCGACCAGTACAACATCATACACGAGCTCCAACATTCCCAGAAGTCCCAAGTTTTAGCAGACTTCCTTGCCGACCTACCACTGGAGAACGATGAAGAAATCCACATTGAAGGGCTCAATACAGCGGGATTAACAAAGGGCAGCAGAAGCAAAGATCCCGTTGATGTCCTCGAGCCGGAAAACCCAAGACAATGGGAAATCTTTGTCGATGGCTCGAGGAACAAAGAAGGAGCGGGCATAGGTATCGTAATCACTACCCCCACGGGAGATCGAATCATCCATGCATTCAGGCTAGAGTTCAAAGAATACACCAACAATATCGTCGAGTACGAAGCTATGGTACATGCTCTGCGTTTGATAATAGAAATGGGGATAACAAATGTACGCTTGACCAGTGACTCACAACTAGTCATCAGGCAAATAGAGCTAAAGTATAATGTGTATGACGAGACCTTGTCGGCATACATGACGTTAGTCCAGATACTGGCACATCAAATACCAAACATCATATTCCGGCACTTAAGCATAAAAGAGCTCAGGCACGCGGATGCTTTGGAATACATCTCATATATGTTGAAAAACAAAAATATCGAAGCAATCAAAATCACAAGAGTTTACGAGCCATCAATCCTTCCGCGAGAACTCTGCGCGACAAGCAGGAAGCATAATGCGGAGGGAGACATGACATACGACGATGTAGGAGAAAACATCACAGACGATTTCCAAGAAGATGACATCATGACAAGAGCAGATGAAGAAGAGGACTTCAGCAGAGAAGAAGACTGGAGATTGGGTATCCACCAATTTCTAGAAAGAGGAATTTTACCCAGAGATCTAAAACAGGCTAGAAAGATTCAATCAAAAGCAGGAGGGTACGATTTAAGGGGAGAGATTTTATACAAAAAAATCTTTCCTCGGACCTTTGTTACGATGCTTGTCCAAATCATAAGGACACCTAGTGCTAAAAGACATCCATCGTGGAGACACGGGAAATCACAGTGGGATGAGATCCCTAGCTGACAAGGAAAAAACACAAGGGTATTATTGGCGAACAATGATTCGAGATGCTGCAAGGATGTCAAAAAGGTGCGAAGAATGTCAGCGGTTCGGGAGAAGAATCCACGCACCAGCAACAACGCTAAACTCAGTAGATAGTCCTTGGCCATTTTTAAGATAGGGCATAGACATCGTAGGACCCCTGATTGAAGGATCAGGAAAAAGAAGATTCTTGATAGTGGCCACGGACTATTTCAGTAAATGGGTAGAAGCCAAAGCTTTGTCCAGAATCCGCGACTCAGATGTCTTCACATTCATCTTTCAGAACATAATCTGCCGGTTTGGAATCCCAACGGAGATTGTCTCTGACAATGGTAAACAATTACAAGGTAAAAACACCTATCTACTATTTGACACTTTCAAAATCCGAACAAATAAATCTACACCAATATACCCTCAAAGCAATGGCCAAGCAGAGGCTACAAACAAAACAATCGCTCGTATTCTCAAAAAATAATTAGACGAGCACAAAGGGCGATGGTGTGAACAACTGCACAACGTCTTGTGAGCATACCGAACAACCCGAAGGTCAGCTACAGGGGAATCCCCTTTTTTGCTGACCTACGGAGCAGAAGCTGTCATCCCCACAGAAATCATCATGCCAACCACAAAGACAGAAGCATGGGAAAATAACCTCTCAACAGACATGATGTTGGAAAGACTCGACGATCTCGAAGAAAGAAGATAAGCAGCACTACAAAATATGGAGAATTACCAAAGAAGATTAGCAAGGGAATACAACAAAAAGGTTAAACTTAGGAATTTCGTGGAAGGACAGTATGTGCTGAGAACCATACCCCAATACCAAAGAGAAAAGAAGTGGGGCAAGCTGGAACCAACATGGGGAGGACCTTATGTCATACAAGATATAGCAGGAAACGGATCCTATTACCTGTGCAACCTAAAAGGGGAAGTCCTCCGCCATCCATGGAACGCCAAGTATCTCAAGCCATACCATCCTTAAATCACAACGCAGCGTTGCAACTGCGTAAAGAATACCAGGAGAAGAAGATGATGCTTTTTCGATATGTTTCTATCTCTGGATGAGGAATATCAGGCCTCAATAAATCAATGAAATAAACTTTCTTGCATATCTATGAAAAGCAGATCTCCAACTATTCTAAGTCAGCGGGTCGACGGAATTAGGGACATGTACATAGTGACACCCCATATCCTAGAACGCTGCATCGACCCCCACCGTCTGGGAATCCCCTGATCAAGGATTATCCAGCGGGGTGACAGGTCTCAAGATGTTCACGAAGGTACACACCTTCGGCATCGCACCCAAAAATTAGGTCAACGGGTCGACGGAATGAGGGACATGTACATAGTGACACCCCATATCCTAGAACGTTGCACCACCACCACTATCTGGGAATCCTCTGGCCAAGGAGTAGACAACGGGGTATCTGGTCTAAAGATGTTCACGAAGATACATGCCTTCGGCATCATACTCAAAAATAAGGTCATCGAGTCGACGGAATAAGGGTCGTGTACATAGTAACACCCCATATCCTAGAACGCTGCACCAACCCGCACCGTCTATGAATGCTCTTGCTAAGGGTTAACCAGCAGGGTAACGGATGTCAAGATAATTAACAAAACTAACCAACAAGCGATGATCCATTCCAAAAAAGTTGATTACAAGCTCGACAATATAAGCAAAAGAAGAAAAAAATTAAGCAAAAGAAGTTTGACAGACACAACAAGAACTCTATAATCAACAAGGATCAACTTTCTACAAATAAATAGAAAAATCTACTTGGACGATTCTGTGCCACCAGTAGGACTCTCCATCTGCAGTGAAGGAACGCTCCCACCCGAAGAAGGACCCGAAGATCCCGTCGGGACCGAAGGCTTAGGACGACGAGGATGGTTCTTTTCCAGACCATGCTCGGTCAGAAGTTCATGCTCTATCTTGGCCAGCACTTTGTTCGTATCCTCGGCTAGCTGGCAGCGAGCTTTGTACGTAATTTCAATGTTACGCATCTCAGCCTGAGACAACAGGGTAGACAGACGGTTCATTTCCAAAGAGGCCAACTGAGCCGCGTGATCATTAGTCGAAGCCAAGCCTTTGAAATACGAGGCCTGGCCCTCATGTTGCACCAACGCAGCATGAGACTGCTCTAACTCAGATTGAGCCTTGTTAAGTTTTTCATTTGCAACGAGAAGTTTTCCCTCGAGCTCTGAAAAATAAAAACGAAGGGTTAGATCCGCGAAGCATGAAAATCACACCCGACAAAGCAAATATATACCTTCGAATCTAGCAGAAGATATTCCATACTCGTTAACAACCGCATCCCGAGCATCGTCAAGAAATTCATATTCGTCGGATATTTTCTTATAATCCTTTTGAAGAAGGGAAAGAGCAAATTGACTAGCGTATAACTCTACCTGCTTCATTGAATCCAAATGACGAAGATGATTGACTTCGTTATTTAGCTTCTCCATTCCTTTACTAAGTCTGTACATATTAATTTCAAGGTTTCGCTCAGACTCGGCTTGACGAGCTACGTCGGCCCGAGACGCGGCTAAGGCCTTAGCAAGCGCAGAGGCCTCGGCACGAGCATCATCTCTTTCTTTGACAATACGCTGAGTATACTCCCGCACATCGGAATCTTAAGAGGAACGAGCCGGACGTACCTCTTCTTCTAGGAGATTCACCTTAGCCAACAAAGACGAATCAATCTCGCGGGCTTCGCGAAGATTACCGCGCGTCCACATTAAAGTACCATCAAAGAGACGACGATCCGCGTTATACTTATTTTTCATATACACCATATGGGTATGCTTTATACGCCATGCTTCGGCCTTGGCATCTCACTTCTGGGCCTCACTCTTAATTTGTTCCACTAGTTCGGCAATACGGGTCTTCTGCCGCTCTCTCTCATTTCGAAGCCATATCAGCTCAGGGACTCCACCCACTGAAGATAGGGCGGGATACTCTAGACGGAACAAGAATTCCCAAAAAGAAAACGATAAACATGAGCAAGGAACAAACCTGAAAAAGAAGAAGCATTTTTCCGAACGGCCTCCAGCTCGCTACGCACCATAGCAAGATCCAAACGAAACCTCTCTTCTTCGCTGCCCAGATGCTCTTTCCCCTTAATACGATCCCTAAGCTCACTTATATCCTTATCTCTGGCAGAGATAGCACTCTCTGCCATAGCCAGCTCCTCCTCTCGGTGACGAAGCTTACCCTCCAACTTGAGAGACTTGGCCTTAAAGAACTGGTACAAATTATGGTTGCAGTATTCACTCCGCATCACCTACGAATATCTGTAGATCAGAATACCGCGGAGTGTTCACAAAATACAAACAATAAAACACTACGCACCTCTAACATCCGCTGGTGGGGATAACCGTACTGATAACCATCAGCTATGGCCATCATATCAGCAACGGTGGCTGGAGGGTAGACTACTAAGGTAGCCTCCAGTGACCTCAGATTCCTGTCCCATACCTCCGCGACTCGATCTTCAGCGGATAACTGCATCATCTTTCGGGTATAGGCATCGGAATATTTCTCCCCAGAAACCACAGGTGCAGGGTTCGGAACGAACATCAAGTTTTTTCTCTTCAGCCAATCAAGGACAGCATCATCACCTTCCAGCATTAAAGGCGGCGAAGGGGACCGAGTGGAAGGTTCCCTAACAGAGGGAGCCTTCTCAGAGGTCCCAATAGGCACGGAAGTCTGCGCCGCAGCTTTCCCTTTACTAGATGTATCCAGTACGTCCCAATCATCATTGGGAGAAAGCAGCGAGAACTCATCTGCAAGACCCATGGTAACATTCACATCAAAGGACGGCCCCGCAGATTGGACCCGGCCAAAATAAAATTCTGGACCAACAGGGTCCCCACCAATACCACTAGCAGCGGGAGTACCCTCGACACCAGTATTAACAGGGGCACCCTGCGTACAACCACCATCCATGGTCACATCCGCAGCCTTCCCGCCAGAGGAAGGATCCTGTGCACCACCAACATCATATTCCTCACGAAGAGGGGGAGAAGTTTCAGTACGTTCCTCCCCATCGGACACCTCTTCGTCTTCCTCGAAATCATCATTCGCAGGACTAGTAACCTCCTCTTGGATCTCCGCCTCATCAACAACAACGGTAGAAGAGCGCTTGGGACCGATCCTCCGTTTCTTCGACACCTGCGGAGTAATAAGGGAATCAAGTCAACACTCTTTCCTTAACTCAAAGATCTTCTTTGAATAAAGAAAGAAGGGGAAACTAAGGAAGTAAAAGATCCGCACCTTCACACCCGAAGCACTCTTCGAGGAAGGGGCAGCACCGGAAACCTCGTCGTCAGCATCAACAACATCGAAGTTATATGGAAAATTCATACCTTCGAAGTTCAATTGCCAAGGGCAGTAATTTCCATAGCGAATAGGGGGAACCTCACGAGGAACGCTACCAACAGTAGGACGCCACCCGTCGGGACCTGGAATCCAACCCCAAGCCCACGGACCAACAACCTCGATAACGGTGGCATGCCACTCATAATCATGATCGCGTTTTATCCTCTCACGAGCAGGAAAAAGCTTCTTATTAGCAGACCCTTCGGTACCAGGAACATACTTCAACTTGGCATCGCTAACCTCGCTTAAAAGATGAATCTCGCCGCGGGAGGCAGCAATATTGCGAAGGCTCACACTCCACGGCTTCCGGTTCCTGCTATTGACATAATCCCCGAAAGAATTGTTGAAGTTCTGAGGGGTATACCATTCCCTCTCGGCGGGATCGGGGGTATAACAAGTCATCATCGTCTCTCCCTTGCTGCGGAGATAGCACTCCTTCAGGGCGCGGAGATAATTCCCAGTCAACTGGGATACAAAACGACTATGGGTATTTGTCGAGGAACCCTCGCGACCAGCCAATGCATCATAATAAAAAGAATCACCTGACTTATACAAAGGCAGCATAAGACCCTCTTCGAAGGCACCAACAGTAGTCAACAAGTAAAACTCGTCGAACTGGTATCTCGAGATGAGATCATAAGTAATGTCATCATCAAGGGCATAGAAGCGAACGTCAAAAGCTTGGAGCTCATGCTTCTCCTTAAACATTTCTAGATCAACGTGTTTAAAGCTAACTCTTTTTTTCCCAACCGGGACGCTTCGAATAACCAACGCAGCATCTTCCTCATCAAGAGGATCCTGCACGGAGTCTTTTGAAGGGCTCGTTTCCAGGGCCTTCCTTTTCGAAGGCACGCTTTTAGTCGGTTCAACCTTCGAAGCCCTAGCCTTAACAAATTTTCCTTTCGAGGGGATCACCGGAGGAGGAGGAAGAGGATTCTCCGGTAACACCGGCGGAACCAAAGAACGAAGGGGATGGACATCCAAAGCTTCGTCACGAGGAAAACCCTGCGTATTCGTGGGATCGTTACGCGAACAGGAAGAAGCGCGGGTAGCAACGTATCTAGAGCCAAGGGGATCCCTCGGAGTGTATCCCCTCCTCGAAGAATGCCTATGTCCGGAAAAGGACGGAGCCCTCTGAGAACGAAGATCCACGTGCGAATCCCTAGAGCCTCCGGGCGGAGATATATCCGAGTCTCTACGAGGAGGAGATCGGGGAGGACTAGGCGGCAGAGTTTGGTAATGACCCCACGGACGATCATCCATGTCTGCGGATACACAAACAAATATCAGATTCCGCAGAACCACAAATACAAATCAAAAAATTGAAAATTCGAAGGAATACGAAAACCCTAGCTAACTTATAAAACGAGAAGGCACTCTCCAATTGAAAACTCGTAACCCTTGCAAATGAAGAACAGGGGAAAGTATATATACTTTGTATATGTGTTCTTCATCGCAAGGGTAACGAGACAGCAGCAGAGAAGGAACAGATAACAGAAAAACAAAGACCAGAAGTTGAACACTTACCTACAACAGAGAAGAACGAGCAAAGGAGATCAAGGACGGGTCGTATTCAAGATGGAACAGTAGCAGCAGCGGTCGCCTTTAAAATAGAGCAGTAGCAGCAGCAGTTAATGGAATCCAAACAAGATGGAAGAATTTTCAGGAGAAAAGAAGATTAGACAAAGAATGAAATTTATTTCACATTCTCTTCCCCCTTAAATACCAAAGAAATCTGAAACTGTCCCTTCTCCCAAGGGGGAGTTATTGCATGAAGTTATTGCTTAGTGGGAAACGCGCCCTAAAATCAAGGGGAAGTTATTGGGCAAGTGGGCAATATGTGACGGTTTTCCTCTCACTTCAACTGACGACTTAAAATCAGAAGAAAAGGGGAAAATTGTAAGTACATAATTCCGTCACTCGCCACGTGTCCTCGGATAAGCACGTGGAGAGCGCACGACGAGGGGCATCAAAAAATGATGCCACTTAGATACAACCAAGAGACATGCGCTAGCAGGAAGGGCCACTCATCTAGCAGATCCAACGGCTACAAATGAAGGAGCACGGGAACAAAGCACCACTGCGATGGACACAATACACCCTCGGATCTGCTTTATCCCATCTCGAGAGGACTTTTGGATCCACGGTCAGGGATCAACCAGCTGACACGGACGTGACAGGAACAGAAGATTGTGGTCTGACACGTGCATAACGTCCAACCACCGCATTAAACACCTGAGACGTGTGTCAATCAACCAGCAGAAGAGAAGACCTTACCTCTCCCTAGCAACGGAGGGAACGAGGGGGAACTGTAACAACCGAAGAGGTCCGCATAATGGCACAAAGCACAAGACGATAAGGTTTCAATGGCTCTTTCCTTGGATCCCACAATAGAACACCTATAAATACCCCTCCTCCTTAAGAGAGAGGGGCGGGTCGATTTGGAGAGGAGAAAGAGAGATAATTAGGAAGAGTAAGTAGTACCCTAATCCCGCAGACTAAGTTAGCACACCCAAAGTCTTTTAACTACTCTTGTAACCAATTTACACTTAATGAAACACCCCTTTTACCCCGTGGATGTAGGCCTTAGTGCTGAACCACGTAATTACTTGTCTCATTTACATTACGCACTTACATCATGCACTTTACCTTCCGCACTTACATCATGCACTTTACATTCCGCACACTATATTCTGCACTTTATATTCCGTTTAATCCAAGATTTCCTTTGTATCGATCCGCGGATTATCATTCGTACTATTGTACATTGTTAGTGATAGCTATGCGATAAGACAAGGACGAGTCCAAAGACTCAGAGTCGATAAATCGGTATAGTCACTGCGCTAACACATGCATTATATTTAATATATGAATTTCAGTATGTGCGAACATTGTTTGTAAACACGCAGATTCCATCATAAATTACGTGTTCACACTTCTAAAAAATAAAATGGGTCATCGTGTTTATATCATGTCGTGTTCATATCATTATTTATCAACTAACCCTACTCTAATCCACAAAATAAGGTATGTTGTTCACCTAGCTCGAATCCTTAGCTTCCAACATTCAGAGATAAGAGAAAAACCAGTTCCTCTCGCTGCATTTGGAAACACCGCTCGGATGTCCCCTGCGGTAAGCAAAAATTAAAGCACATTTGACTTTTTACTAGCGTTTTAAATTCCTTAGTTCCTAACCCATCATATACGCTTTTCTTGGAGTATCATGGTTGCTAATGGGGGTACCAGTTTACTGGTGAGCGTACCAAATCCCATATAGGACAAAGCATTATGTTCACAGTTTTTAAAATTGTGCGATTTGCACAAAATCGATTCGAATCGCTGTTGTAACTCATTTTTCCTGAGAATTGTTAGTCCTTGTTTGACTATGATTCTTGACTTAATTGTAGGTCCAAATTGATTTTTTTCAAAAATGAAAGCCTAAAGTTTCAAACACAAAGCCTCATGCGTTAAAAGGGTGGACTCTAACCAATATTCCACCTTAATTTTTGTTGATGTTTATTTTATTAGTATACTAGTCTTGCACCCGTGCGTTGCACAGGATTAAGTTTTTTGGTTTTAGGGCTTATGTTTCTGGGCCTATGTTTTGTTTAGTAATTTGTTACCTCTTCTTAAGATTCAAAGAAATCCCAAAAAATTTCTTCAATAATTTTCAAATTTTCCTGATTGTTTATTCAAACACCATCATTGTTTGGATTATTACTTTGGTCAAGAAAAGTGTCACTTGTATACTTCTACATGTTTATATGCATTAAAGAGTGACCTGAAGAGGATACCTCTTGTAACCTGAAGTGGTTTAGTATTTATACCTCTTATAGGATATGCTTCAAATAGCACTAAATAGTAATGTACAAACACTAACCCATTTCAATCCCTTCAGAATATGACGGTTATTAAGCACGCATGATCAACAGTCATTTCTGAGGTGCACACCCATAACAAAGCAGAGATGACACATAATCTATCTCTACACCAACGAATCATTTCCCTCAAATTAAATTTCACCAAATTGAGGTTTATCAATTCCCTCAAATCATTTCCCTCAAATCATGTACCTGAAGCATCTCCAGACCCACAAATATCCCTTCCTCTTCAAGATAATTATATATCTTTCACACTTTAACATATCTCAACCTTTACCTACTCAACTACAACCAAAGTCTTTGTTGGACACGGTAAAACTAGAATGATTGCCCATGATTATCATCTTATAAACATGAAAATCCATACAGGCAACCAATATAGTTCGTAAGAGGGATCCCACTATACTTGTTCCTGCCCACCAATTCGCAAGTGTTCATACAACATAGTTTTGCACAAACAAAACAAAAGAAGGAAAAAAAAACAGCAAGAAGATTAACAAAATTGCAGAATCACCGTGTACTTCAGCCATGACCATTGTTACTATTAGATAATAGCTTCTGATTGCACCAACCGTCTTCATTGCAGGAGCCCTTGCATCATTTCTTTGGAAAGCTCAAACTTGAATTTCCAAAAATCCTTTCGTTAGGAAAAAAACATTTGACCTTAAACACTCATGAACATGCCAATACCAGCAAGAGTAGTTATGATACAAATTAAACCTTATTCATCATCGACGTAATTGAGAGCATTGATTTACCCTGTAGAAATGAAGAAAAATTCATTATGAGTCCATCTAAAAGATTCACTTCACATAAAAACTATTTAAACTAAGCTAATTAATAATAAATATAATACCATTTCCGCGTAACAGATCATGTCATCTGACAAAAACCACATAAGAAAAACTAATTCACCATACAAAAAAGAGTGATATTTCCTTATATTTGTATACATATGAATAAGAAAACATAACCCACGATGCAAAACTAAAACAACATTTAAGAATGGTCTTTGTATTGTCAGTAAAACTTAACAAATGGAGTTGCTATTGCGTATACCACATACACATTTGATAAACAGCTGAATGGGCCGGCTTTGTTAACCTTAAGTGTCTCACCATACAACAATCATTCTAGGACCCACTTACATATGAAATGCTTCAAGCACATCATTGTAATGGCATGGATGATCTTGTCTATTAACTTTAACACAGTTAACAAAATCAAAAATAAAGAAGAAATAATTCATTAGATAATAAAGCATCGACAAATCTATCTTCAAACCATCTTAATACAAAGAAAGGAACACTTACCTCCCTAAGTTGCAGAAGTTTTCATTAATGTCCAAACATTCCACAAAGCTTTAACATACAATAAGACTCGTGTGACACTATTATAGAAAGTTGACCACACTGATAAGACCAAATAAACAAATTAGTTCGACTAAAGTGATGGAAAAACAGTAAATCAAGGAAGACGATCTACTGACTATAAACTTCATCAAGTATTAACTCACCTAGCCTATCATGACTGAAGCTTATACAATGGCCAGTTCTGTGTTCTACGATTTTATTTAATTTATGGTAAAAAATTGTAATTGTTTGGAGCTCTTTGGATTATATAATGGCCAATTACAAACACTCAAAAAAATATACCATGGGAGAAAACTTACACAGTGACAATAACGGCAAACCCACTGCATAAGGCAGTTCCAGTCTTCTTAATATGTTCATAAAGTATTTCATCTCTCAGATAAAATTTTGATCGATTTCTTCTTAATCAAAATCAAAGTTCATCTCTTTTTCAACTTCAGCTATTTATTCCTCCCACCACGATGCTCCGCTTTAGTTAAGGCATAAATCCGGGACATACTTTACTACAATAACGAAAAACAAAACTATAGTTAGACAAACTACATCCCATATGGCAGGTACTACCAAATCCCAAATCTCAGTTATATATCAAAATACCATAATACTTCCAATGCTTCTTTCTACCTTGAGACTATTTCAGGTAAGTAATTAATGTGGCATGAGAAATATAACGTGAAGAAAATGAAAACATGGTCCCCATCAAAGAAAACTCAACATGGATTTCCTTCTCCTGCAACAAAAATCGAAAAACCAGAGTTTTACAGAAATTCCATTATTAACAAAAATAGAAATTTAATATTCAAAAATCAGCACAAATAATTTTTATCTAAGCATGAAAGGTAGAAAACCACTTCTAAAACCTATCATTTGGTAGCATTTCTACTCCGCGCAGGAAATAACATCCATTGAATTAATAAATCATCACGAACAGTTTTCCTCTAGATATCATCAATGGTACTGCTGCAAGAAAAATTATGATTATGAAAAAGAAAAATCAATAACAAACTTGAAAATACATCATGAATTCAGGTTGAAACGGCAAGAAGCAAAAAAATATCATAGGGATTAGGGTTTGCAAGAAAGGTTTTATACATTAGCCATCGTAGTAATGAGAACCTCATTTGTTGTCTAGTTAACTGATTCCATTCTGAAACAACCCCTTAAACCCTGAAACAACCCTTTAAACCCTTTAGAAAATGAAATCAAAACAATCAATTTCAGAGTCAGCAGATTCGAAACCGAAGTTGTCAAAACAAAATATTGAAAAATAAACATACCCGTTAGAAAAAACGGATCAAAGAAATATATCAACCACACTAAAGATCCAAGATAGAACGGTTGAAGAGAAAGCGGGAAAAGGTAGGAGGTGATTAGGGTTTTCGTTTTTGAAGAAATAAAGAAAACGAAAATAAGGTTGCAAAAGAAAAGTTGAGTACGATTTTATATTTTACATGCATCATGCATGAATCACCGATTTTTTTTCAAAACCCACTAATTCTATTGGTCTATTACCTCGAGTGGGGCCAGAAGCTCTAGAATTTGAACTTGATACAGCTTTTAACCACAACAAAGTATTTTCTCCTGAAACTATATATATAATATAGGAAAAAAAAAACTATGAAAACACGACCCCTAAGACATTGTTCCAACTTGGTGTAAATGGGAAAAAATGAGTTGCTGGTTTTTAAAGAATTGAGGAGACGACCGTGCGAAGGAAACTCCTTGAACCGAGCGAACTATCTAACCTTACATAGATGTACTGCAAGAGGGAGTGCTTTGAATTCGAGAGATCAATTTGTAGGACTCCGGCCTAAACCAAGACAATGGTCATTCCAGAGTCAATTCGGTCACAAGAGAGGATGAGTGGATCTGTAGGAGCGAAGCTGAGAAATGTGTGAGATCAATGGTGATCGAAATTGTAGGTGTATTGTGTATTCTGTGTGAAGAAATAATATAAGTTCTGATTGATTGAATTTTCTCTGTTGAGAGTAAATTTTCATACGATGAGTTTGTATTCTCTTGTGTCTGTTCAACGAAAGATTATTCTGTCTTTCAATCATGATTCAAAGACTTATTTATATTGCTAGAATTTTAAACACCTTGATCCCATGAAGTGGGACAGTTGTGTGAAGTCAAAGAGTGGGGAAATAGAAATCGTGTTCAAACCAGTTGCTCATCGTGCGGAGACTTGGTTGATTTTCCATCCACTACTTTGCTAAATCTTCCAAATGATTGAACTAATTTCTCACATTCTCATCGTGTGTATGGACACGCATATCGTAGACCGCCAGACCAAAACCCTAGTTAATATCCCCCATGTGACACGATTGATATCTCGTGATCGTGGAGTCTGCAAGGCAGGCGTGTATTTAGTTAGTCAGTTGATGACTTTATGGAATAATGAGTCCTTGTATTGATGTGTCGAATGTGATTTTCAAATGTTCTAAGACTCATGAATTGAACGTGTCTGCTGAGACAGAGGTGTAATTGTCGAATAAATATTAATATCTAAGATGAACAAATATTGTTCATTTGATGAATCGTTGAATATTGATAGTTGAACCAATATTCCTTAGTATGAGCAAATATTGCTCATCTGAGCAAATGTTTCTCATTTGATGAACTATTGGTAGCATGACTAAATAAAATATTAAATTAAAATACTGGAAACTGAACCGAGTATAATCAATTATAGTGTTGATCATGGGATCAACGTAAAATTATTAGTGTTTGAATCTGGAGTTATGAACCTTGGATTCGAAACCCTAATTTGGATCATTTGATGATTTATTGAAAATCAACCACGTTGTGAAGGAGGGACCAGCTACATGGGATGATGGGTCGACCATGTAGCGCCCAGATGCTCGAGCGAGCAAATACCAAAGTATTTTGAAGACCAGATGGTGAAAGGATGATTAAATGCTGGTTTAATCATTTATTAAAATAGTGCTCGTCTGAACTTTAGGTGATAAAACCTAATTAATTATGAAGAGATGAGGGACCAACCAAGGGATCATGAAACCGGCCATGGTTGGTCACGGGACCGTATGACGATCGTTTTATGAAGTTCCAAATTGTTTGGAAGGATTTGAATCTAATATGAACAAATTAGGTCAAATGATGAAAGCATGTGGGACCGGCCTCTTGCAAGCCAAAGAGCCAACCTTGGTCGATCAAGGTAATATTCTCATGTCACCAAAGTGTTCGTGCCTAAGTCCTGAGAATTTGGATATTTTTTGGCGTGCATTTGAGCAACATTTTGAGAAAATATGAAGATATCAAGGTTTTTGCTCAAACTGAGGAAACTTCATAAGATGAGCCAATAAGCCCGGTCCCATGTCACTTTTCCTAATTTTATATTATTTTCATGATTTTAGGGAAATATCATGAAATCAAGGAGTTTGTAAATAAATGAGTTTTCCTTAAAGTGAAGGAGTTTCCATGAGATGAAGGAAACAAATAATAATAATAATAAAAAAAATAAGGGCATGGGGGACCGGCCGACTAAGGCACGTCCGGCTAGGGCATGTCCGGATAGGGCCCGGTCCCGTGAGCTTTCCCTAATTTTATGTATTATTTTCATGATTTGAAGGAAATATCATGAAATCAAGGAATTTCATGGGATAAAGGAAGTAATAATAAAATAATAAGGAATGCAAGGTGTGGGACCGGCCACAACTAGGGTATGACCGGCCGGATAGTGGGCTTGGTCTTGCGACACCTTTCCTAATGATGTGAACGAAACACCATGAAACTGAGGAGTTTCCTTGAAACGAAGTAATTTTGTTCAAATGAGAGAATTTTCATGAGATCAAGGAAAATAATAAACATATGATAAAATATATAATTGGGCGTGGGACTGACCACGGCACGACCGGCCGGCCGGTGGGCCCAGCCCCCTATCGCCTTGATTAATATTTTATTATTTTATTTTTATTCTGCATAGGTTCATTGTTCCTTCGTATTTTGGAATGCTCGTTCGTGCATTCAGGTTCTCGTTAGTGCATTATTGCTGAGTACACTTGCACCATTTTAGTCTGGGCTTACTCGAAAGCGGCTCAGATGCCCGTACGTTGAATATTTATTACTAACCCATGGAATTCTGCTGGGAAGAACCATGAATTGAAGTAACGAAATATTATGAATAATGTAGAATATTTTCCAGGGATTCAGTTAACGAATCTAAAGATTTAGAAATAATTAATTGATCGATCTATACTAGTATGATCGTCTAGGGGCATTAATTATTCAGTGATATGAGCTTGTTAAAGCATCATACTTCTTTTATATAGTCAGGGAAAACATTGTTACATCCTGAAGACGTTATTTCTCTATACTAGCAGGCAAGCTGTCTAGGAGCTGTCCAATCTTTCGATTCTATATAGAAGTAATTACTGAAATTGCTCAGTATTCATGAGATATGTCGTTGCCTCAGCTGAGAGACTACATATCTACATATAATCTGAGAGACAGTATTCTCAGTCAGAGATTCTCGTGGCATGAGCTTTCATGCTTCGATGAGAGACATGAGCCTCAATACTCGTCTAATTGCTGGATCAGGAGCATATATAATTATGGTTTTAAGATTTTAGCCCTTGTCGAAAATCCACCATCTACACTTGGTTGTTGGTGTTAAAACTCAATATATTTCATATAAGAGAGATGTTTTGACTTGCATTGGATATTGTAAAATTTCACTCTCAATGAATGCATGTTTGGTATATCTATGTTAAATTTCATTCTCCAATGCAAGTTCAAAACATCTATCTTATTTTTTTAATTGTTTTTGCACATTCCCAATGCAATGATTGGGCGTATTATACTAATCACATATCAAAAATCAAACCCTAGGAATATTTTGTATGGTCCAAAGATATTTATAGACATATATTTACGATTTAATAATCAACCATGAATCTTCGATTCATGATTTAACATATGATTCGATTCGCAAATTTTAAAAACGATTCACAATTTTAAAAACCTTGACTATGTTGTTTGTCCTATATGGGATTTGGTATCCTCCCCCGTAAACCGGTACCCCCATTAGCAATGTTGAGGAATATGTTGGGACAATTGGATCACTTTGATACCAATTGTTGCGCCAAAGCCTGCGAAAGCATTAGGTTTACAACTACTACGAAGGTATCTAAGTATCGTCAAGAACACAATCACACACACAAGAAAAACAAGTATTTAACAAGGTTGAATCCTTGGGAAGGAATAAGCAATTTTATATATCACCATATAGGTTGGAATGTACAAAGCCTAAGCAGAGAAGAAGAGAACCTTTTCTTTTAGTTTTGGTGTGTTTTCTCTAGTTCTCTCTATGGCTATTTATACACATCAATTGGACTGGACACATTCCTTAACAAGGATTAGTTTCCTACAAGTATAAGGTTTCCTAACTTAGCTCTAAGAGACAAACATCTTAAGCTGCTATATTTAGGACACAAGTACTTGGTTTCCTTAGCCAACTAGATTTCCTAATCTAGACCTTGACTGACCTACCAACAATTCTCCACCTAGGATCGTGCATTCATGCATGAGACGATCAATAGACAAAATCACCTCCATCTTCCAACGTCGATTGAACCATCACTGGATTCCTTGGTATCCTTAATAGGAATCAAACCCGACCGTAGTTCTCTCAAATAGCCTTGCTAGAATACCTCCAGCAGGTTCTTTAAGAACCTTTTACCCCAAAAGGGCCTTTCACAAAACCGGAAGGATGTGGATCAATTTAGTCAACATATCAGCTGGATTGTCTTTGGTATCAACTTTCACAAGTACAATGTCTTCTTCTTCAAGAATTTCTCTCACAAAGTGAAATCGTACGTCTATATGTTTGGTTCTAGCATGATGCACTTGATTCTTAAACAAATAAATTGCACTTAGACTATCACAATGCACATGTAGTTGGTCTTGCACAACTCCTAAGTCATCTAGCAAACCTTATAACCATATAGCCTCCTTAAATGCCTCAGTTACTTCCATATATTCCGCCTCCATAGTTGAAAGCGCCACAGTAGACTGCAAGATTGATCTCCAACTTACTGGTGCCCCATCTACAGTAAATACATACCCTGTAGTTGAACGTCTCTTGTCCAAATCACCAGCATAATCATAATCTACATACCCGACACATAACTGATTGTTACTTCTATGCTTCAGAAACTCCAAGCCAACATCAAATATACCATAAACATACCTCAAAATCCATTTCACAGCTTGCCAATGTCTTTTACCAGGACAATCCATATATCGGATGACCATACTAACTGCATGTGAAATGTCATGCCTTGTACATACCATTGTATACATCAAGATACCTACAGCCTCAACATATGGGACTTGGGCCATATACTCTCGTTCTTCTTCACAAGTGGGAGACATACGAGCATTCAACTTAAAATGAACAGCAAGGGGAGTACTTACAGATTTAGTTCCATCGTAGACACCAAACTTCTGTAACACTTTCTTCAAATATGCCTTCTGAGACAAACAAACCTTACCCTTCTCTTTGTAACGTAGAATCTCCATAAAAAGAATCTTATTAGCCTCTCCCATATCTTTCATCTCGAACTCAAATGACAACTTGTGCTTCAAATTATCGATCTCTTTCTTGTTACTTGATGCAATCAACATATCATCGACATACAAGAGCAAATATATGAAATAACCATCACGTAGCTTCTTGAAGTATACGCAATAGTCATAGTGACTTCTTGTGTATGCTTGGCATATCATAAACTGGTCAAATCGCTTGTACCATTGTCTTGGAGATTATTTCATCCAGTACAACGATCTCTTCAGTTTACATACATAATCTTCTTTTCCAGCAACCTTGAACCCACTCGACTGAGTCATATAGATCTCCTCTTCTAGATCACCATGTAAGAACACCGTTTTAACAACTAGTGGAACTAGTTCTAAATCATATTGTGCTACCAAGGCCAAAAAAATACATATTGATGAGTGTTTTACCACCAGAGAGAACACATCATTGTAGTCAATCCCTTCTCTTTGGGCATAACCTTTTGTAAATAACCTTGCCTTGTAGCGTACTTGATTCACCGAAGATCCTTCTTTCTTAGCATATACCCACTTACACCTTATGGACTTATTACCATTCGAAAGCTTCATAAGAATCCATGTTCCATTCTTGTAAAGAGACTCCATATCGTCCTGCATTGCACCTTCCCATTCTTTACACTTTGCACTACGTACAACTTCTAAATAGGAAGTAGGAGTACCATCTTCAACAACTGGTAATGCATAAGTAATTTAATCATTCATCCAACCAGGCTTCCTGGTTGATCTTCTCGGTTTTCTGGTTGCTATGGTCTCCGTGACCGTAGCTTCTGTATCTTCTACTGACTCTTGCTCCTCTTCTTCAACAGCGTCACTGTCATTTGGAACTTCAGTAGATACTTCTCTTGCAGACCCAATATCTTCATAAGTATTTTGAACAGATATAGACTTAACTAGAATTGGTGGAGTTACATCAATCTCCACCTGCTACAAAGGCTCACTAGTACTGGTTCTTATGTTCTCCACCTGCCGAGAACCCCAAGACTTTACCATAGACATCTCATCAAATGTGACATCTCTACTCATGACTATCTTCTTCTCAAATGGACTGCAAATCTTGAACCCTGTTAATCCACTATTCATACCCACAAAAATTCCTTTCACAGCATGACTATCAAGTTTGTTTTCACTAACATGATACCACGCAGGACAACCAAAGATATGAATTGAGTCATAATCATAAGATGGTTTACCAAAACACTTATCCATTAGGAGTTTTACCTTCTAATGCAGCTGATGGAAACCTATTAATGAGGAAGCACGCATATGTAACTGCCTCAGCTCAAAACGCTTTACCTAATCCAGCATTAGATAACATACATCGTACCTTCTCCATCAAAGTACGATTCATGCGTTCAGCTACTCCATTTTGTTGCGGTGTCTTCTTAACTGTGAAGTTCCTCTTTATCCTCTCGTCCTGACATACTTGCAAGAATGAATCACTCTTGTACTCTCCACCATTATCCGAACATAGTACTTTGATCTTTCTTCCAGTTTGAGTCTCAGTTGCCTTTTTCCACCTTACAAAGACTTCTAGGACTTCATCCTTATACCTCATTGTGTACACCCATACACGCCTAGAATAGTCATCAATGAACGACACAAACCAATGTTTCCCTCCCAATGATGCATTCTTGGAAGGACCCTAAACATCTGAGTGAACATAGTCAAGAACTCCACTAGTATTTTGGATAGATGTGCCAAAGCTCGTTCTTGTTTTCTTTCCCTTAACACAATATTCACAAAATGCTAACTTGTAGGCAATAGCACCTTTCAACAAGTCTTGTTCAATAAACCTATGCAACGACTTTTCACCTGGATGTACAAGTCTCATGTGCCATAGCTTCATCTTCTCGGTAGATGCACTCTCAATGTGTTCAGAAATAGACACATTCGCTATTGTTGTACTCCCATTCAAGTAATACAAGTTACGACGACGTGTGCCCTTCATGATTACCAACGATCCAGATATTACCTTTAGAACGCCATTCTCTGCTACTAGTTTGTAGCCCTTAGCTTCCAAAGTTCCGAGCGAAATCAGATTCTTCTTTATGGTAGGTACATATCTTACCTCCTTCAGCTCTTAAACCATACCATCATGCATCTTGATACGAACACTACCAATCCCAATCATCTTGCAGGTATGATTGTTTCCCATACGTAAAACCAGTCACAATATGGACATATATGATACGTTGATCCAGTATCTAATACCCATGTACCATCTGTAATAGTACAAGCTGATGGTGTCACAGTTAGCGAGAAATCAGAAGCATCATCTGATTCTTTATTACCTTTAGCAATGTTTACCTCGGTATTACTATTATCTATTTCTCTTTCCTTACGCTTGATACAATCCTTAGCCTAATTACCAAATTCATTGCACCAAGCATACTCATCTTTTTGCAGTCGCGTTATACTCTTCGAACGTCCTCTACCCTTTCCATAACCACTAGTCTTATTTCTCCTGTTTGTTGAACGACCTCTTGCAAGAAGCAAGTCATTGTTAGATTCACTTGCAAGGCCTTCACGATCCATCTTCCTGGATTCCTTACTACGCAATGTTGTAGTGACCTCAGCGTATGTCATCTTATCTTTGCCGTGCATTAAAGCTTTAATCACGGGTTCATACTTTTCAGGAAGAGAGTTTATCAGACATAAAGCTTATTCCTCGTCGTTGATCTTCTCATCGTAGTTAATCAACTTAACAAGAAGTTTATTATATGAATCTAGGTGCTCAGTTAGGGTTGCACCTTTCTTCATGTTATAGTGATATAAATTCCTTTTAAGATGTATCATATTGGCCAAGTTCTTCACAAGGTATTCTTTCTCTAGTTTTTCCCAGAGATCCTTAGTTGAAGTCTCATGCTGATAATTAACTCTTACTTCAGTTGCTAAACACCCTCGTATCGAACCAAGACATAATTTATTGATCTTGTTCCACTGCTTATCAGACATCTCAGCCGGCCGATCTTCTAGAGCTTCTTCTAGGTCAAGATGAACAAGAGCATCCATTACGTCTGTTCTCCATAAACCAAAGTTATTGGTTCCTGTAAACTTTTCTACCTTGAGTTGTGATCTATGTGAATGAAGTATTTCTTCTTTTGTTTCTTTATCTTTATTTATGGACTCCAAATGTTCTCCTAAAAAATCTTTCGGATCAACTGGTTCTTTCCTGTCAACCATTGTTCACAAACAACCAAATATAGATAAAAGAACAGAACCTTTGAGATTAGTATTACCTCAAGCAATCTTCAGAAAAATACCTTCACTTCAACTGCAATCTGAGTACCTGTATCCAAGAGTGTTTCCTCGCTCTGATACCAATTGTTGGGACAATTGGACCGCTCTGATACCAATTGTTGCACCAAATCCTGCGGAAGCGTTAGGTTTGCACTACTACAATGGTACTCAGTATAGCCAAGAACACATTCTCTCACACACACAAGAAGAAGAAGTATTTAACGAGGTTGAATCTTTGGAAAGGAATAAGCAATTTTATATATCACCGTATAGGTTAGAATATACAAAGCCTAAGCAGAGAAGAAGAGAACTCTTACTAGTTTTGGTGTGTTTTCTCTAGTTCTCTCTATGGATATTTATACACATCAATAGGACTGGACACATTCCTTAACAAGGATTACTTTCCTACAAGTATATGGTTTCCTAACTTAGTTCTAAGAGACAAACCTCTTAAGTTGCTATACTTAGGACACAAGTACTTGGTTTCCTTAATGAACTAGATTTCCTAATCTAGACCTTGACCGACCTACCAACAGAATATTACTATTAACAATTGCACACTCATTACTCATTCTATAAGTGTTCGGCTGTTGACATGTTACTAGCAACTGCTCATATATTTTTGGGTAGGCACCTCTCATAATTGTTTATAAATATATCCCATGATGACAAACAGGAAGATGTGCCAAGATATATTGGTTTACCACTTTATCTATTTTATCCATCTATCTTAGTCATTTTTTGTCTTCGATTAAGAAGAATCAATAATTAAAAGCTTTGTGCCAAAATAAAAATAAAAATAAAATAGTAATAACAATTAAAACCAAGCGGTGATTACTATTTTTTTTTCTTTTTTCGAAGCATGGTGATTACTATGAATAATAACAAATTTGACAAATATTTTATAATCTATTCTGGTCTGATATATATCGGCTACTTGTATGGATGGGCTTTGTGGTAATTTTTAACCAAAAGTTGCATTTCTCTCTGGCAGCAAGCGTTTTAGAGATTCAATTACACGGCACCTAGTTGCATCCACAGGGTTGGAATTCCCTCCTCAACTTTACATGAGATTTTTTTTTTCTTCCTAGGTCTTATAATTTCTAAAAAAATTGATCGTCATATTTCATTAAGGTTTGTGATTTTGCTGGAGTTCGTTTTAGCTCTACCCAGAGTTATTCTACAACGAGAAGTTTTAAGCCAAGCACTATGGTGAGGGATTTCCCTTCGCTATAACTTAATTGTACCGGAATCCAATCACTATGGTCTTCCATGTAGCTTAGGTGTCGCGATATCCCTTAGCAACATTTAAAAAGTGGATCATATCTAATCCGGGTAGTAAAGAAGGGAGTTTCCGTGTGATTTTCTGCTTTACTGAAACTGAGTATCGTTTGACAACTGAAACGGATACTCAGTATCATTTTACACGGAAAATGAGTATATGTTTGCTAAATTTTATTTTTTGACCTTCTTTTCGTTTACGTTTGTCTCACACCCGATCTTAACCATCCATCATCTCAACAACTCTATCTTCTCCGCCGTCGGATCCCAATGATTATTTTTTCAAAAATTTATAAAAAATTCCTCTACAAATACAACTCTACTAATTCTCAATTTAATCTTGTCCCAATTAATTGAGTTTAATTGATTTCTTATCTCTCTTCTACTATACTTCTTTGATTTTTTTTTCTTTGCCTTCTACTACTCAAGTTCTTATATTTTAGTTTAATTCAAAATGGTTAATAATTTTGTTCAAAGAGAATAAATTGATCTTATTGTTGCATATATTTATGTGGGTTGTGATGAAATTATTGGTGTGCAACAAAAAACCTCTCTTTTTTGAGAACATATTCACGAAAATTTTGTCGAACGAAATGGCAATCTTAATGGAAGGGATCCCGGTGCCTTAAAAACAAAGATGAAAGCAATAAAAAAAGATGTGAGAGAATTTGTGTCAATTCTTAACACTATATATCATCAAATTAAAACTAGTGCTTCACACGAAAATCTGGTAAGTTTTATCATTTTATTGAATGATTCCGTTTGGTAATAATATTAATTAACTTATCATTTCAAACGTAAAATCAAGATGGTCGGGAGCAATTTCAGAATCAAACAGGGCTACCATTCAACCGTGGATTTGATTATCAACTTACTGTTGTACAAAATATTGCCCTGTTTGATAGTCATCAGAACTTTGTACCAGTCGAAGATGGGATGAAGTATTGCTTAATGGAGAGACTCATTGGAATTACAAGTATCAAGCTAAGCCTATAGGGACTAAAAAAGCCCAAAGGGAAGCAAGGATAAAGAAGTACCGGGAGAAAGGCATATTCAGAGAAGGTGATGGGGGAAGTTCTTCGGTTAAGATGGAATAATAGAAGATCTATCAACATAGTGCAAATATTTTAGCATATGTTAAGGAAACACGATCAAGGAAGGAAGCAATGAAAACGTAACAAGAAGCCCAATTTAACACAGTTTGAACGTCTCATCAACAACAGAGTTATCAAATGCACGAACAACTAACTTATCAAATGATCCAACAATAGGGTTATCAAATGCACCAACAACTTAGTCATCAAATGCGATTAGAAAAATATAATGCAATAATGGCTATGGATCTTAGTAAGTTATCTCCTAACGAAAAAAATATTATCGACGGAAGAGAAAGGATATTTTCAAAAGGATGAATGTAATCAACGTTGAAGATTTAGAAGATGATGAAGTAATCCATCTCTAATTGTTTTCCCTTTAAGAAATTTAATTGAATTGAATTTTTAATTTCCAGTGTTGTTTCAAATTAATAGTGTTGTCTTTATTTAGATTTTGTATAGTTGTTGGGTAATTATAAAATATCTTGTCTAAATTAAGTTAAGCGAAATTAATGTAGTTGTTGTTTGAATTAATAAAGGTTTGAATTTCGAGTAGCCAACGATTCAATTTTTTTGAATTAACACAAACAATTATATTTTTTTGAATTGTCATCAACGACTATTTTTAAAGTATTATTTAAAAAGAGAAAGAGTCGTTACATATTTTTTCTATATAAATAATATGTTTTCCTCATCAACAAAACACAAAATCAATCCTACTTATATTCCTTCATTCATTCTCAAAATCTAACAATGCAACCACCAAATACACTGTACACACTCAAGGAGGATACCGATTTGATATGTGGTCTTTGCAAAGTTTTGATAATTCGTCAAACAACCTTAGTGAAAACTGGGAGTCGTTTTTGGTCACATATTTGGAGAATGTTCGTGTTGCGTTTTAACGGTATTGACAATAGTATAATGTATCAGAGTTTACGAGGATGGGTACAGACCATTATAAACAATTGTAGGACATTCATAGGGTGTTTAAAGAATCATAATAATGATGGAGAGGCCGCGGTGAATGAATTTATCCAAATTAGAGGGTATTCGTTCATTCATTTCGTGGCAAATGAAATGTTTGGTATTGAAATCCTGCAGTGAGCACGATTTAATAATTGTTATATTAAAGTGTTTAACACTTGTGTTGTGTTGTAGTTTAATATAATACTAGCATCTTTAGAACGAAAGGTTGGATTAAACCAATGTTCATTAATAACTGAAAAAATTAAAACTAAAACCGCTCATTCGACTAACGCGTATTTTTAAAACATTTTTTTGAACGAAAATTCCAAATGAAGTATTTTCATGCAACACTTTCATTAAGTAGTATAAATCCCTTCTCTAACATCATAACGTCGTGGAAGATTTCTCGAAGAGAATGGGTTGAATCTTTGCATCACCTTGATGATATTAAAATGAGGTTCTTAACAAAAAAAAAACATTTCCATCTTCGACATTCTCGGAGAGCTGTAACTATAACCTCTTCATCTCTTTCACCCCTGAGTCGATATATCTATTGATAATCAAAGTTAAAGCAACGAATTCGTCATCTTCTTTGCCTATTGTTGCATATCGAAGGAACAACCCAGAATTATTCTGATTATTGGGGTTACATGTTTCTGAGGAGAAACGCTCAAGAATGATATGCCAATGAAATTGACTGGGAATTCCATTTTTCCTGCGTTCGTGACCCCTAAACAGAAAGAATAAAACCCAGTTTCGACAAAGAGGTATCTTCCTCTAAGGTGAACTCAACAGGATTCACATATGGTTGAGCCGTCTTTCAGAATGATCGAGAATATGGTCGAAGGTGTGGCTTCTAAATAAGATATGTGGGTATATATTATATCTTCCATCAAGAATGGATATATTTATTGGATCTCGCCCCCCAACATATATATTTATTGAATCTCCGCGTTCAACGACTATGTTTCTTATAACTTTCGGCCAACGACTATATATTTTCTTATAAAACTAGACTAGCGTAAATTATTTTGTCTTACCAACAACAAACTCAAATCATTCTCAATCATAATCTGCTTCAATGCCCTTGGATATATTCAAAATATCCACAACGAGGTTGTACTGGCACTAGGAATATAAAGGAGTATGTATCAGAGAATATAAGGTATTTGGAATGTGAGTATGCTAACTGTCCTGGAGAAACACAATGGATGGAGGATGCAATGGAAGAAAGAAAAAAAGTTGATGAACTCTGCAAAAACTTCAAACTTAAAGAAAAGGTGGAGTTTGAATGCACATAAGGGATTCAATGTGAAACCCTTGTGAAAAATCGGGGGTCTAACAACCACACCCAATATTTCGATTAGCAATCTGTATAGACAAACTCCTAGTTACTTTACTAGAGAATCAACTAGACAGTCAGACTCAATCTAGATAAAAATATCTCAAGGAGTTATTATCTCAATTTGATTTACTCAAGAAAATACAATCTGCGAGTCTTAATCAAAGAGAGATAACTTGGATGGTACCTGTAGCGCCCCCTAAGATAGCAACTGACTAATCAAAGAGATTAACTAAATAAGAGGCACTAAAAAATCCAAATTAAACACTTAACTTTCAATTAAGAAATCTGCTACAAAAACTTAGCCCAAAGCTAACCCCGCTCAGAAATAATTATACAAGAAATCCTCTCCAATGATACATATAAAATAGTCATTTGGTTTACAAATAAAATATACAACATAATAAATATAACAGAAGTTAATCAACTAACGAAGTCAACCCGTGAAGCTTTCGCTGTGCAACCCTGATCTGTCACAGAAACTGAAGTGGGAATAATTAACATTTAACCTTCTAAGTAATCATATGCAAGATTTGGAAAACAATAATGTCTTTCCGAAAATATTAAATAGTGACTAAGTCACTGAAATAATCATACATGTATATGGACAATCTCCTTCTTCAAACAATGTATAATATGGTTGTAAATCCCTACCCGGCAATTCACACCTATTTAGATATGGATGCCACCAAGACCATGGTGACCAATACTCTAAACAATAAAAGCTGAATTAAAGTAGGTATAAATGTGAAGGATCGTATCCTATATACCACAAGTGGAAATTCTCATTTCCCGTAACAATTCATATTGACAACACATTACAAGTCCTTTCCACATCGTGGAAAGATTCACAGAACCAACATGATTAAGATAATGCATTTTAAACAAAACATGGAATGCAAGAACAGACAACGCATGAGTTTGTTAAGCATAAACTTTTATAAAAGCAACAATAATGAATACAAAGATTTAAATGCATTCCCACACCTTTTTGATGACAAGCCACGCCTACCTCGAGATCCATGATCCACTGGTTCGTCCTTTGAATCGGTCGTTGTTAATACTAACTGATAATCAAAGAAGCATTCTAAGAATCTAGCCAAAAAGGCTCACACAAGAATCATACAAGTCTATCTAATGATTCTAGGCCCATTTACATTTTTATACCCTTTTATTATCTATCTTTAACCCATCTAAGGTTCTTCACATCTTCATAATCCATCTCTTGCATATCTAAAGATTTACCAATTCATTGGGTTGGTTCTCTAATCCAATAGCTAAGTCTTATGAGTATCTACAACTTTGTAGAAGAAGTCAAAGTCTAATTCGGACCACGAGAGGTCCAAAACATCTAACTAAGAAAACTAAATAAGTCCTAAGCCCAAGTCCTCAACTCTAGCCCATTAATCTAAGGCCTGGCCCATTAGAAATAATTAACGGTCACTAACGGTCAAACTAACAGTCCAAGGTCAACTTAACAGTCAAAGTCTAAGTCCAGGACAAAGTCTAGTCAATGGTCAAGTCCAAGTCAAAGTCAATGTCCATGGTCAATGGTCAACGAGTCAAGACTCATGACTCAGTGGGTCTAACCCGATTCAACCTGATTCGACTCAGTCAGATGGACTGAGTCAGCTAGAGTCAGATACCTGACTAGGCTGAATGGCACAAGGCCAAACTCTTGCACAAGACAAGGGTTCTTCACACAGTTGCAACTCTAATCTCAGTTCAATACTTTATCTAACTCTACAACATTTTACAATTCTAACTCAAATACAACTTCATTCTATTCAAAGCATCACTTCAAATCATTTAATCATAACTAAAAATTTGATTTACAAAAATAACAAAGACTACCTGCAAAAGCAGAGGTTGCAATCTTTCACAGCAACCACAACTGCAACTCTAAATTCATCACGAAACTCAACTACAGTCACCTGTAGGTCTAACTCATAATTCAATCTCAACACAATTTGTAACCCGAGCTCTAAGTACTTCAACAACAACTCATTGGATCACCAACACAAACACACAAAGTATCCATAGTCTCACCACAATTCATTCAGTTCATCTTCTCTGTGTCACCACAATTGTGACTTAACTATCACAGCAGCATCACCATTTACATGTCTCATACATGATCTTCACTTCAACTGCCATTCAAAATACAGCAGCACCATCACCAGTTGCAATATAGAACCTCAACTGGTTCAACAATACCATCTATAATTATATCTTGTGCAATCCATTCTCTTATCTCAAATGCATAACCAATACCAAAGATCATAATTACAGCTCCACTGTGATCAACAACAACCACTACAATTCGTAACTCTCGCATAAACAATATCTGTATCTGCAACACCATTATCAGTATCTGCAATATAACAACTTCTCAATTTATCCTCCACCTGCATTCACAACATTGCACTACTACCCATTCATCCAAATCTCAACCACACCATAAAACTAATTCTAACTTCGTTTGTAATTCAATATCAGTCTCAACAGCATAACCAATTACCCAATTCATTCATCTAAAACTCCCAATCTCAAGAAACGCTGCACCTCCAACTCTACAAAACACTACCAACTCAATTACAACATCTCTAGTTCAGACCAATGACAACTCAGCTTCATCCTCCTTGCCATTTTATCTGTACAATTCATACATCTGCCTAGATCATTCGTCTAACTCACAGCAAAATTCTTCAATCACTGACAATCCCATTACCATGTCATCACCTCAACTAACTTTATATTCATCTATTGCTTCCAACTCAGGAATCCTAGCCTGTGATTCTCAAACTCACAATTAAAGCGAAACAAAACTCCATATAATTGATTCAACATTAATCTAAACATACCCATCTATGAATCATCAACTATTATCCAATTTCAAATAAGACTAAATCAAATCAACGAAACCCAAAATTACCTTTTCTTCACTGTGAATCGAGAATTGGATTCCAATTCTTCTTCTTAGTAACTGGATCTGTAAATTAGCATCATAATCTTACTTTTCACTTCATGTTCATCAAAACCCCATCATAAATTGATTGATTTCATCTTAAATCCAAGAAGAAAAGGATTCAAACCAACAAAACCCTAAGCCGTCCCTTTTCTTTCGATTCTTCATCACGGAAACCTAATTTCATCAATTCAACCCTCACCCATTCAACCTTCATTCACCAGAAACTCAATCCATTAATTAGTTCTACGAAATCTCAAAACAACCTCTAAAACGCTAATTCATATTCTCTGTTTTACCTTTTCGTTTAACCCAAAACAGCAACACCCTCGTTCACGTTCATAAACTGATCTCCGACGTCTTCCCTTTACCTCAAAACCTTATTTCATCAATCAAAAACCCAAACAGAAGAAAGCAGAGGAACGAGAGAAAGGAAGAGAAGAATGAAGAAGAAGAAGAAAAGAGAGAATGAGTTTCTCTCGATTTGGTTTGAGATAAGGCCATAGACAATTGCTAAAGGGAGTCACCCAAATGATATGGGGATACCAGATCGGTTAGAATGTTAAAAGACTAACTTGCCCTTCTCACTAATCTGATAAATTCTTCTTCGTCCGATGTCTGACTGACACGTTCGAGTAGTCTATTTCGCGTAACTTTTCGAGATCTTTTCAATGGTACTAGTTTCTAGATCGTTGTTAGATTAATCTCTAATAATTAATGTTCGAGTTACACTAATCGAGTAATTATCGACTAATTCATCACCTGACTAGTCTAATTGCGTTGACGAACTTGAGGATCATTATATTCTCCCCACCTTATATCATTTTCGTCCTCGAAAATCGGTCCATCCTTCTGGTCTTCATTAACTCCCCACCTTATGGAATAATCCCATCTCTTGTCTAAGCGCACAACAATATAAAACATAGCACAAACCTATATGGCTCTACAACTAAAATCTAAAATTTGTAGCTCTAAGTTCAACTACACTGATATAGATTCTATCAAATAGGGAAGTCTAAGTTTCTTACGTGAAAATTTTTTACACTAATTTCTAAGTCAATAACTTACTGGTTCTAAGTACTTTTAGAAGATATTGAATAATAAAGTTTCTCATTAAAATTTGGGATCTATTAGTTTACTAATAGAAGCAAGTTTTCCTTCCATGCCTAGTGATACCAGAATGCAATTGCCCTGTCTAGGTTTGCGACACCTGACAATTCCAACTACCTAACAAGTATCACCTGAACATATCAGAATTACCAACCTCACTATTCCCTTGAAAGGTCTTTGGATTACTAAGTGCAAACTTATTACGATTAACCAAGTGTTAATTTTATTTTATCAAGATTATTTAGTCTTTAACTTCTATATTTACTAGTGTATGTCTGATAATTTACTTTGTAAAATATATAAGCAGTTCACATCATTTTAAGAAATTTAATTATTCAAATTATTTATCTTACCTTTTATTTTATTATTATTTATTTATTTTAATGAAATCAAATTTTTATTTCCAAATGAGACTATATTATTATAACTAGATAGATTTTAAATTCATGTACTAATTAAGAATAACTTAACGTTATATCGATTATTCAAATGTTATTATATAATGTTGTATATATTTGTTTATTTCATCGTGTGATTTGATATAAATAGATAACCGCTAACATTTTTATTTTATTTTATTTTTTTATAATTGTTTGGTATTGATATTTTATTATTATTGTAACAACGAATAAAAGTTAATGTAATTAATCATAATCCCAAGTTTAAGCTTATTATCAATATTAGATTTGATTTGATCTAACTTTATTTCCTCAAATTTATATTATTGTTAATTAATCTTTAAGTTATACTATTAATAAAAATTACATTTAGCTATTACTATCCAATAATTATCATCCAAGTGACATTTACAATAACTCTAAATTTTATAGCAATGAGTAAAATATAATGTTATTAATTACTTATCTTATCAAAAATTATTGTCTTAATGATATTATCATTTTCATTATTCTTATACCAATTTTCTTTATTTGATTACTAGCGTAACTAAAATACAGTCAAAGTAATTATTTAGTGATGATACTCAGTTTTATTAAGCCCTAATCTTGTAAATATAATTTTACTTTCACGAAAAGATTAATATAACAAATTTTATTTATTCAGATTGAATGCGTATACTACGTCTTGTTAAATATTGGTGTTAGTAATTTAATATGATTTAAACTTTGAGTTTGCATAAAAACTTAGTATGTCTTCATAATCTTAAAATTTCTGTATTAATAATAAGTATCTTATTCATAGATAAATTTATTCTCCTTTAAGTTTAATTTTGTACTAAGCATTCAAGTATTATAATTATCACTTCATGTGAATAATTTAGTGATTTAATGAATCATTTATTGAACAAAAGATAATGTGTGTATAAGATTGTTTACATGTTAAATCTTTATTTTATGCACTATATGACCTCACGTTCTTAATCCCACCTAATAAATCTTATATTAATTATCTGGTTTGAACGCAAAATGCATAATTCTAATTTGCTATAAGTTAACTTTGCAAAATTTAATCATAGATAAGTACTAATAATTTTCCATTGCTATTTAATTCTCATCATTATTTTATCGCTATATATTTATTAATGAGATTTTAATTTAAGTTATGCTTAATATAATATTAATTTAAATTCTAAGAGTATAAGTTCTTAATTTTTATTTGCCATTTCAAAAGATGATTGAATCTATTTACGAAGAAGGATCCTAACAATATACGAATTTATTTCCTTTTTATTCTAGTACTAGTATTACACTAAGCATCCGAATACTATTATTACTACTTCATATATATTTGTTTCATTTTATTAAAGATTTACTAGATCATTTGTTAGCCTAAATATAATTTTACTACAAGATTTCAAACAAGTTAAGTCTTTTTATTTTATACATTATTATATCTCACCTTTTACGGCTAACGTCTAATAAGTATTATTTTAACTGTCCAATTTAAACACAAAACTTACATTTTTAATTTGTAATTAGTTTAATTTACAAAAGTTAACTATACACAAGTGTTACTAATTTTCCATAACTATTTATTTAATTATAATTTTTTTCTTATCATTATATATCCTTGTTGGAATTTTAGTTAAATTAAGTGTAATATAATACTAATTCATAAATGCTAACAATACTTTATTAAATTATTGTTATTACTTTTATTATCATCTATAGTCACTATTATAATATTTTTATAATTAACTCTGATGGTTCAACTATTATTTAAAACTACTCTTACAATTATTATTAAGTCCCAAAAATATTATTAATATTTATGTAATTATAATTTGTTTACTCTTCATAAGTCTATGTGTTTAGTAAATTTCCACGTGACTTACAAGTTTTATCAATAATATTAATCTCACTACTATTATAGTATTAGATTGTTTACGTGTTCATACTTTTTAGATTAGTTATTCTCAAATCCTTATTCGCTAAAATTATTGGTGTACCCTACAATTTTTACTCCATTACACAGACAAACAATCAAACAAAACAATTCAATCAATCAATCAAATAAATATTTTATTTATTAATAGCTTTTAGTGATTAAGATTTATCTCACAAACCCAACCCAATTCTAAACCAATCTAGTTCACTAACTGGCACTGGCTATTCCTATTGTCTACCATATAAGATCTAATAGTGAGCTCTGATACCAAGTTATAGCGCCCCCTAAGCTAGCAGCTGACTAATCTAAGAGATTAACTAAATAAGATGCACTAAAAAATCCAAATTAAACACTTAACTTTAAATTAAGAAATCTGCTACAAAAACTTAGCCCAAAGCTAACCCCGCTCAGAAATATTTATACAAGAAATCCTCTCCAATGATACATATAAAATAGTCATTTGGTTTACAAATAAAATATACAACATAATAAATATAACAGAAGTTAATCAACTAACGAAGTCAACCCGTGAAGCTTTCGCTGTGCAACCCTGATCTGTCATAGAAACTGAAGTGGGAATAATTAACATTTAACCTTCTAAGTAATCATATGCAAGATTTGGAAAACAATAATGTCTTTCCGAAAATATTAAACAGTGACTAAGTCACTGAAATAATCATACATGTATATGGACAATCTCCTTCTTCAAACAATGTATAATATGGTTGTAAATCCCTACCCGGCAAATCACACCTATTTAGATATGGATGCCACCAACACCATGGTGACCAATACTCTAAACAATAAAAGCTGAATTAAAGTAGGTATAAATGTGAAGGAGCGTATCCTATATACCACAAGTGGAAATTCTCATTTCCCGTAACAATTCATATTGACAACACATTACAAGTCCTTTCCACATCGTGGAAAGATTCACAGAACCAACAGGATTAAGATAATGCATTTTAAACAAAACATGGAATGCAAAAACAGACAACGCATGAGTTTGTTAAGCATAAACTTTTATAAAAGCAACAATAATGAATACAAAGAGTTAAATGCATTCCCACACCTTTTTGATGACAATCCACGCCTACCTCGAGATCCATGATCCACTGGTTCGTCCTTTGAATCGGTCGTTGTTAATACTAACTGATAATCAAAGAAGCATTCTAAGAATCTAGCCAAAAAGGCTCACACAAGAATCATACAAATCTATCTAATGATTCTAGGCCCATTTACGTTTTTATACCCTTTTATTATCTATCTTTAGCCCATCTAAGGTTCTTCACATCTTCATAATCCATCTCTTGCATATCTAAAGATTTACCAATTCATTGGGTTGGTTCTCTAATCCAATAGTTAAGTCTTATGAGTATCTACAACTTTGTAGAAGAAGTCAAAGTCTAATTCGGACCACGAGAGGTCCAAAACATCTAACTAAGAAAACTAAATAAGTCATAAGCCCAAGTCCTCAACTCTAGCCCATTAATCTAAGGCATGGCCCATTAGAAATAATTAACGGTCACTAACGGTCAAACTAACAGTCCAAGGTCAACTTAACAGTCAAAGTCTAAGTCCAGGACAAAGACTAGTCAATGGTCAAGTCCAAGTCAATGTCCATGGTCAATGGTCAATGGTCAACGAGTCAAGACTCATGACTCAGTGGGTCAAACTCGATTCAACCTGATTCGACTCAGTCAGATGGACTGAGTCAGCTAGAGTTAGATACCTGACTAGGCTGAATGGCACAAGGCCAAACTCTTGCACAGGACAAGGGTTCTTCACACAGTTGCAACTCTAATCTCAGTTCAATACTCTATCTAACTCTACAACATTTTACAATTCTAACTCAAATACAACTTCATTCTATTCAAAGCATCACTTCATATCATTTAATCATAACTAAAAATTTGATTTACAAAAATAACAAAGACTACCAAAAAGCGAGAGGTTGCAATCTTTCACATCAACCACAACCCGCAACTCTAAATTCATCACGAAACTCAACTACAGTCACCTGTAGGTCTAACTCATAATTCAATCTCAACACAATTTGTAACCCGAGCTCTAAGTACTTCAACAGCAACTCATTGGATCACCAACACAAACACACAAAGTATCCATAGTCTCACCACAATTCATTCAGTTCATCTTCTCTGTGTCACCACAATTGTGACTTAACTATCACAGCAGCATCACCATTTACATATCTCATACATGATCTTCACTTCAACTGCCATTCAAAATACAGCAGCACCATCACCAGTTGCAATACAAAACCTCCACTGGTTCAACAATACCATCTACAATTACATCTTGTGCAATCCATTCTCTTATCTTAAATGCATAACCAACACCAAAGATCACAATTACAGCTCCACTGAGATCAACAACAACCACTACAATTCGTAACTCTCGCATAAACAATATTTGTATCTGCAACACCATTATCAGTATCTGCAATATAACAACTTCTCAATTTATCCTCCACCTGCATTCACAACATTTCACTACTACCCATTCATCCAAATCTCAACCACACCATAAAACTAATTCTAACTTCGTTTGTAATTCAATATCAGTCTCAACAGCATAACCAATTACCCAATTCATTCATCTAAAACACCCAATCTCAAGAAACACTGCACCTCCAACTCTACAAAACACTACCAACTCAATTAAAACATCTCTAGTTCAGACAAATGACAACTCAACTTCATCCTCCTTGCCATTTTATCTGTACAATTCATACATCTGCCTAGATCATTCGTCTAACTCCTAGCAAAATTCTTCAATCACTGACAATCCCATTACCATGTCATCACCTCAACTAACTTTATATTCATCTATAACTTCCAACTCAAGAATCCTAGTCTGTGATTCTCAAACTCACAATTAAAGAGAAACAAAACTCCATATAATTGATTCAACATTAATCTAAACATACCCATCTATGAATCATCAACTATTATCCAATTTTAAATAAGACTAAATCAAATCAACGAAACCCAAAATTACCTTTTCTTCACTGTGAATCGAGAATTGGATTCCAATTCTTCTTCTTAGTAACTGGATCTGTAAATTAGCATCATAATCTTACTTTTCACTTCATGTTCATCAAAACCCCATCATCAATTGATTGATTTCATCTTAAATCCAAGAAGAAAAGGATTCGAACCAACAAAACCCTAAGCCGTCCCTTTTCTTTCGATTCTTCATCATGGAAACCTAATTTCATCAATTCAACACTCACCCATTCAACCTTCATTCACCAGAAACTCAATCCATTAATTAGTTCTACGAAATCTCAAAACAACCTCTAAAACCCTAATTCATATTCTCTCTTTTACCTTTTCGTTTAACCCAAAACAGCAACACCCTCGTTCACGTTCATAAACTGATCTCCGACGTCTTCCCTTTACCTCAAAACCTTATTTCATTAATCAAAAACCCAAACAGAAGAAAGCAGGGGAACGAGAGAAATGAAGAGAAGAATGAAGAAGAAGAAGAAAAGAGAGAATGAGTTTCTCTCGATTTGGTTTGAGATAAGGCCATATACAATTGCTAAAGGGAGTCACCCAAATAATATGGGGATACCAGATCGGTTAGAATGTTAAAAGACTAACTTGCCCTTTTCACTAATCTGATAAATTCTTCTTCATCCGGTGTCCGACTGACACGTTCGAGTAGTCTATTTCGCGTAACTTTTCGAGATCTTTTCAATGGTACTAGTTTCTAGATCGTTGTTAGATTAATATCTAATAATTAATGTTCGAGTTACACTAATCGAGTAATTATCGACTAATTCGTCACCTGACTAGCCTAATTGCGTTGACGAACTTGAGGATCATTACAGTACCAAAGATCAATATCCAAGTGTCAATCAATTTAAATCAACAACCAATAAGGTCGGATATTCTAATTGATTGAACAACGCACAACCTGTATTATTTCAATTATATAACAAAATATAATGCGGAAAAGAAATAACACAGATACCAGAATTTTATTAACGAGGAAACCGCAAATGCAGAAAACCCCGGGACCTAGTCCAGATTAAATATACATTGTATTAAGCCTCTACAGACACTACTCCAATCTAACTTCGGTCTGGACTGTAATTGAACCCCAACCAATCTCACACTGATCCAAGGTACAGTTATGCTCATACGCCTATGATCCCAGCAGGATACTTCGCACTTGATTCCCTTAGTTGATCTCACCCACAACCAAGAGTTGTTACGACCCAAAGTCGAAGACTTTAATAAACAAATCTGTCTCACACAGAAAATTCTACAAGGATAGATAAATTCGTCTCCCACGAATGAACCTATGAGTTTTGTTCCGTCTTTTGATAAATCAAGGTGAACATGAACCAATTGATAAAACCAGACTTATATTCCCGAAGAACAGCTCAGCTTTATCAATCACCTCACAATAAACTTAATCGATGCAGCGAAGAATATTATTAAGGAATCAAAAACGATGAGATGAAGTGTTTTGTTTCGTCTTTTGATAAATCAAGGTGAACATGAACCAATTGATAAAACCAGACTTATATTCCCGAAGAACAGCTCAGCTTTATCAATCACCTCATAATAAACTTATATCTTGCCTATCGGAGATAGAAATCTCAAGCCAATTATTACAATTGTACTCGTACGATAGAAGATGCCAGATCAGATCACACAACTACGATAAAAGTAGTATCGGCCTGGCTTCACAATCCAAATGAAGTCTTTAAGTCGTTAGCCTGGTTTTAGAAGAAGAAAACCAAAGGTTAAAGGAGAATCGACTCTATCTTAGCAAACTAGTATCACACAAAATGTATGGGGATTAGGTTTCCCAGTTGCTAGAGTTCTCCCTAATATAGTCTTTCAAATCAGGGTTTGCAATCAATGTTAGCTTAGTAACAAAGCATTCAATATTTACCATTAGATAAAAACCTGATTAGATACAAGCTAATATTTATCAACCATTAGATCGAAAACATAACTTGTTATACACACTTGTAATGCACGTTTCTAGGCTTATATAACCGTACCCAAACCTGTACATTAGCTGGTTCAACACTAGTTAACCAAATGGTTAGCCATATGATGACTTTCATATCAACCATATTCTTCTTCACCATAACTAGTCCAAATGACTTAAACGAACTAGTTAGAGAGTTGTTCAATTGCTTAGATCTTTATATACTACATAAGACACAATTGAAGCAAAAACGATGTGATTCACTCGAATCGATTCATGAACTAAAAATCCAATGTTTACAATAGCATTCCTTAGTTTATTAAGATAAGTTCACAAATATCGTTTTTAGACATAACCTACTCAAGTTCACGGATTGGGTTCGCGGACTTAAGTTCCCGGATGGAGTTTACAAACTCCAGCAGAAATTCTCGGGTTCGTGAACTACGTCAGTTCACAGACTGGGTTCACGGATTGAACTTGTATGCTGAGTTCGGGGACTGAGCTCACGCGCTACTCCGGTTTCACTTGATCAACAAAGTTTGCAAACTTTGGTTCAAGCAATAAGGACTTATACATATATGTGTTTCCACAACAATGATTATATCCTCTAATGGTTATATTGTCTAAACTATCATTTCAATCATTGAAACATTCTCAGAGGACGTTATATAGTTGTTATTCATAATCTATTTTTTGTCAGAGCAATTTCCAAAATGATTGAAACATAACATGACTTTCGTCACTAGGTAAAAATAAACTTAGCTAAAGAGAAATCTTTACCAACACATATTTCGAGAAATAGATAAGTGAGATATACTCAGCTCAAAATATCATATGTGTATATTCTTAGTCTATATAGTAATACGACTTTTGTCTCAAGATAAATGTGCTTAGTGGAGACATTATTACTCAAGTTCTATGACGTCACAGTCTGACTAGGGTTTTACGATTTTAACCCTAAGCTAAAAAACACCATCAACATTAAGTCCCCTGCTTAGCTCGGAACGGGAGCATCATTGCGAGGTAAGCATAAGATGGTGACAGGCTAGGTCAAAAATCGAAACAACAAGTCGTGAAAAGATGTCCAGGAAGGTCCGACTAACCTTTTTCGAGAGGTAATGAGAGTTCATGATCCCCATGTTTGGCGGACTTGCATAGATTCTATTTGTGGTGTAGACCGTGAAGTGGTGAAATGAAGATCGTCTACTTAGTCTAGCTATGCATCATCTTGGTTGGGTTAGAGAACATCATGACGCTGGCTTGGAGAGTTATTGGTGTTGGCGCGGCAAGTCATGGCTTGGACGGCTTGGCATGGTGCGGCCATGGCATGGCGCGGTTCTGACGGATTGGCGTGGTGGGACAATGCATGGTGCGGATGATGGTGCAAGGCATGACACGGTTTGGTGAGGAAAGCATAGCGCAAACGGCTTAGCCCAGTAGCAACTTATCTTTGCGGGCATGGTTGTCTCTTTTCCCTACGTGACTCACATAGGAAGTTATTTCCTTATTCAAAACCCTGCAAGTGTTATGCCCGTATAAAGGGGCATTATTCCTTCCTCATGTCACCTTGTCGGTTTTTTTTTCAAGTCTCGGTGCTGGCGGAAAATAAGTAACGATGCGGGCAAGCGTGTCTTAAACATGTACTTCCACGTTTTCTCACCAAAACCTAATTTACCTCACGTGGCCAGGCATTCCCTTATGTTTTCCAGTAGAAAACGGTTTCATTAGAATCTGATATCACGCCTCAATCCGTGGCTAGCAGGAGGCTTTCCTTTTCGGGACCTCATCGCTCTGCTGGTTATAATAGATGATATTGAATCCTTCATTTGCACAGGTCATTCTGAAGTCATGTCTATCTTTTATCCTTTCTCTGGTTTTGTAGTGCATTATGGGACCTTCCAATGATAGATATGTCTCCAACTTTTCGGGGATGAACTTTGGAATCGATCAAAACCAGTCTTCTTCTCATGGGGAGGCGTTAAATAGAATTGAATCTCTGTTTCTTGATTCTGGAGAAATCATTTGGGATATACCTTTGGAGGAAGAAAGGGAAGGCGGCGAAGCATCCCAGTACGTTTGGAGGATTTTGTGCAACAAAACTTCTTCACGGCCCACTGATAGGGCGGGATAGTTTGCTTCTCAGTTGAAACAGCAAAAGGCCGAGCTTGTGAAACTTTTAGGGGAAAATCAACGTAGCTCCCCTGTCCAGGACGGCGCCATAACCCTTGATTCTGATGAATCAGGAAATTCTCCTCGAAAGGTCACTGAGAATACTTTCTAGGAAGACGATGATGTTGTGGTTGATGAAACTGAAAAAACTTTTGGAAAAGACGGCAAAACTGTTGTCGGTGGCATATGTTGGATTGGTTGATGAGGCGGATGTCGGTAAAAAGACGAATGATGTTGCTGCTGAGACTACTTCCGGGTGGGATGCTGAGGCTGCTATTGCTGATGTGGCCTCCGGATGGAACTTTTGCTGCCCGAAAGATTGTTGGGTAAAGTATTTGAAAAATCTCTGACCGAGGCATTGACAATTTCATACATTAGCTTTCTATGACTAGCTTCTTCTTCTACATTGTTTCTATTCTCCGCTTAGTTGTCCTGATGTTTTGCAGGCTTATTTTTTCTTTACCTTCCTTGTATTCGCGGTGAAGTTAGGATTTCTTCAATTTGCATCCCGCTTGTTGTTTCTGTTTTTTGAATAAAACTTCTAATTTTTCACATTTTTTTCCTGAAAGACCCAAGCCTTCCCTTGGAATGGGTTGGTGTTTTTGGTTGTGATTGGATGTTTAATGGCTTCTCAATGATTTGGGATTTATTTGGTGTATTTTTTCTGAGATTTGGGAAACTCATTCGGAAAGAAATGTATGCCTTTTGAATAGAAACGAAACCCTAAAGGAGAATACAAACGGTGCATTCATCTTTGGGAGATACAAGTATTTTGGCGAGGGAAGGAGAAATTGCTGAAGGAAATACTAGAAGGAGAGTGGCTGGAAGAGGGTAGTACAGCGTTTTAGGGATTGAAAAGCTTGAGCCATCGCGAGTGTAGGATCATAATATCGCAGGACCAATAATCTTGCGAAGCTAACAACAACACTCTTGCGAGATTTTCAACTGCTCATTACAAATGTCGCAGAATGATTAGAAAGATGACGTAATAGATGATGATAGCACAAACATGAAGAAAGTGTGATAGTCTTGCGAATAAGATAGGTTTGCTAAAGAAAGCCACTAATAAGCTTGCGATATTATCGCAATTCAGATCCGAAATTAAAGGATGCCTTAGCTGTCGTCCACTATGTAACTACCCTATATAAAGAGAACTAACAGATTCAGGAGAGGAGAGATCAATTTGAAAGTGTTGAGGAGAGAGAAAGTTTAAGAGAGCGGTTGTATTCTTGATTTCTTTCATTTCTTGTAATATTTCTGAGAATTAATCAATAAAAGTGTTGTTCTTAATCTTCAAATATGTGTTGATTATTATGAATTCTTGTGAGGGGTGTAGTGTAGGAATTCATGCAACTACATATGTAGTTGCAGGAATTCCCACAACACACCCCTTGTAATATCTTGATAATAATTTCTTGATCTAAACTCATTTGATATGAAAATGATGATTAAAATACTAAAATTGTAAATGGACACAGATTTTTACATGGTTCGATCAATTTGATCTACATCCATGATTCTTCACTATGATTGTTTAAATTTACATTTGATTTACATTGATAATCTCCATTAATGGAGTTCTAGATCTAGTTTTGGGGAAGAAGATGATAAATAAAAATACATTTTTTCTCTGCCAAATATCTCTCTCTCTCTCTTACTAAAAATTCTCCCCCTTTTCTCTCTCCTGCTCTCCTCTTTATATAGGTGTTTATATAATGGATGACAGCTCATACTTCCCCTATTTTAGGATCCCTTTCCACACTCTCGCAAGCTTTCTCCATATTCTCTCGAGCTCCCGCCTTGATCTAGCGAGCTCCTACTTCATTCTTGCGAGCTCCGCTTCATTCTTGCGAGCTTCGCTTCATTCTTACGAGATTTCTCTACAACCGCAAAATCTTCACATCTTTCTCGTGTTTTATGCTGTCGTTGTCTATTACATAATAAAATTGCAACATTTGCAGTGTGTTGTTGAAGAGCTCGCAGAAATGTCGTTATAAATTTCGCAAGAGTATTGCTGTGGCGATATTCTGATCCTACATCTTGCCTCTTTTTTCTTGAATATTGCTTGAAAAGCAATCTTTAAGAAAAAATCTGTTGTTGTAGTAGTCTTTGATCTTTGCTGATGATGGAACGGGCGAAAGAATATTGGACTTGAAAAGTACGTACTTGCCTCTATTCTTTTGTGAAGTTCCAAATCTTTGCGAAGTAAATAAGAAGCATCAAATCTTGAAGTATACGAATTATGAAGTATCCTTGAAGAAATATAAGAAGTACTCAATCCTCAAAATTTAAGAAGTATCCATCCTTGAATGAAAGTCATAAGTATTGCCTCTATTCATGCGAAATTATTACTTCATTTTTGGTGAAAATTCTTGTCCATTTTGGAAATGATTCTTGCCGAGAAGATAAAGAACATAAAATGTTTTCTTGGTAATCCATAGTTGCCTCTGTTCTTTATCTATGAAGGTAGAATCCTTGAGAAAATGTTAAATGAGCGAATTATTTCTTTATTCTTATCTTGCCTCTGCCTCATGCGAATAATCACATTCTGCAAAATAATCACATCTCCTGCGAGATTCTAGATGTGTCCGCGAGATTTTGAATGTGTCTGCGAGATTCTGAATAGTTCTGTGAAATTATGAAACCCTGCGAAATTATGAATAGGGATCCTGAAATAGTGTCGCGAAATTATGAATAGTGCTGAGAAATTCTGTGAGACTTCTTAGAAATTATGAATAGTATTTCTAAGAGATTCTAAATAGTATTTCTGAGAAATTCTGAATAGTACTTGCTTTTCATTACCTCTCTTACGATGAACAAATCTTTCCTGCATTCTTAAAAGAAAATAGTTAATATTTGGTATTTTTCTATTGGTCTTATTTTTCCTTCCTAATTAAAGGTCTTATTTTGCCAATTTTTGTATTCGAGACCAAATCGCAGGACGTCCTTACATTCGCATGTAAAAGACCCATTGATCTTGCCTTATCCTCTTTTTGTCATTTTGTTGCGACAATATGACAGGCCTAAGTTTTCTTGCGAGAACAAAGCCCCATGACATTGTCGTCTTGCGATGAAATCGCATGACGTATTTACACTTTCATGTAAAAACCCATTGATCTCATCTTAACTCTTTCTCATGGCTTGTTGCCTCTGTATAATATTTGTCACGCGACAATATGACAGGCCTAAATGTTCTTGTGAACGTAAATCCCCATGACATTGCCGTCTTAAGACACTTATCAGCTCCCTAATAGAGGGTGTCGCCCTTATCTTCCCCCGATTGCCCCTTCAAGGAGGGCACATCGGCCATACAAGACTATCTCCTCCCATCAAGTCTTAAAAACAACCAGTTGTTTTCGCAGCCTCTTATCCTTTATGCCTATATGGCTTATAGTTACGAGACTGCACCCTAAGTGGGGTTTTCTTCGGGCCGAGTGCATCATAGCCAAGACTTGCGAAGAATGGTCAGGGTAGTTTCGTACGCCCCGAGCACTCTTGGATCAACCTTGTACCTCGGTGCCTTGATCATACTCTGCACTCCTTAGGAGAGACCATCGGTCGTCCAACCAGGGTATAACCTTATATAGTTGGAAATCCAAGGTACCTCCCTTGGATGGGTTTTCAATAACCCCAATCTCCATGACTCAGGTTCCAGCAGCGGTATAACCTTATCCCTGAGCCACACAAAGAGATACCCCCTAATATGACATACTTTAGGTCTTACATTTGCCTCTTGCGAAATTGTATTCGCGAACTAGGGTGTACGCCATAAAGGTTCGTCCCAGTCTTATGTCTCTGCGAAATTTTCGCGTTTCTTTATTCTTTTATTTATTCTTTCATTTCTGTTATTTTTTTTCATTTCTGTCAATTCTTTCAGTCATTCTTTGCGAAATAATCATTCTTTTCTTCATGCTTTGCGAGATAATCATCAACTATTTTCTTTGCGAAATAATCGAAGATCTTGTGAAGTAATGAAATACCAAATTCATGCCTCTGACCAATTAATTGTACTAGAATCTCACAACTGTACAATTTCTGTGCAAACTTAAGCCTTGATATTTTGTTTACTGTTGGGTGAACTTTAATGGGCTTGGATGAACTGAGCTTGCCTACTATCCATTTTTTGTTTTCGCCGGTAATGACTTAGGCGTAGTAAATATCTTTGCGAAGTACAGGATTGTATGTGAAGCGTTCATTCTTGAATGAAAACATTCGCTAGGTAAACATCTACAACGTAAATATTTGCAAGGTCAAGAAGAAAATTTTGTAAGGCAAAAAATTCTATGTAAATGTGAAGATTCGAACTTGCGATGTTAACCATGTTCTTTTCGATGCTGACCAATTGTTACAGCTTTTGTTTGTGAAAGAAAATTATACTGCCGCCTTATTATTACTTCTTCTCCTTGTACATCTTTACTTTTTGCTCTGCGAAGAAAACCGCGTCTTCAAACCCGTTAATTTTGCTCATAACCGTCTATGTAGGAATTCATTCTCCTTCCTTATTTTGCGCATAACCCTTTTTAAGAATAATACCTTTTTTGGTCCTTTATTCTCCTCTATTATTTTTGCTTATATACTTCTGTCATTCTTGATGTACTAGCGTCAGTTTCACATCTAATTATGTCAGTTGAGTTGCGAAGCCATCATCTGATTATAATATCCCAAATCATTCATGTGATGTACTTTTGGACTAATTATGTCTTCATCTTTAACTAATGTTTTGTTCTCGCTGTAACTATTATCTTCATAGATATTGATTGAACCGTCTCTTCTGGCTCTTATGTGCGTTGGTGCGGTAAAGTGATGATGTTGGTCTTTGGATTATATCATTCCTCTTTGACGTCCTTATTAGCCTCTAATTGTTTATGAAAAGAGATGTCGTCAACTTTGCTTTGCGTGATTGCATGTGCTCAAATACTCCCTTTTGGCGTCGTTGCTCGCAGCTCTTGAACTGCACAAGTAGAATAGCTGCATTCTAACAAAGATGTGTGTTTATTTCTTTACGTGTTTATGGTTGTCACGAGTTGTATCAATCCCCTCTAGCTTCTGATGTTGTGATCTCCCAGCATAAATTAAGTTGATGAAAGAAACCTTTTTTTTTTTTACATTGTGAACTTGTGGAACTATCTCTTCGCAATCTTAAGTTATCTTCCTTCTTCTCCGCTCTGCTGGTGTTTCTCACTGGTATGATTTTCTTTGATGCTATTTTTATCATTTTTGTCTTCACTCTGCGAGATTCACTTATCTGCGAGTTTCTCTGGAACTATTTTTCTATATATAAAATGTATGGCGGGCTGTTAACATGTTCACTTATTTTCTTCCTATTTGACCCACTTGAATTGATTGGTCTTTAAATTCTCGCCAGAATTACATTTCTTCCCCCCTCCTTCATTAACTGCTCCTGTATGTGCGGAAATTAATAGCCTAATCATTAGTGCTAATGTAGCTGGAAACCTTGACAAAAGACCTCCAATATCAGAACCATACATTTAAGATGTGAAAGATGATTTGTCTCTCACATTTATCAAACCATAAGCAACGTATGGTGCATGCGGGTGTGGTTTGTACAGGTTGATAAGAGGATTAAGTTCCAATAGAAATATACATGTTCCACATCTCTTCAACACAACTTGATGTACTTTGTTCTTCTTCTTTGCTATTGGACACAGAATAGTTCATCTCCCTAAATTCGTTCTTTTGCTGCTTCCGGTGATCTTTATTAATTCGTTATTTAGTCAAAGTGATTTTTCTATGCTGCTGATTAGTCTGCCTTTGGATCAATCTTATTTTCCTTGGTTTATTCTTTTCATATTTCCTTCGCCATCAACCACTTAAACCTGCGAAGTTTCAACTCTCTAAGTAGCAAATTTAAACAGATGAACTATAAGGACAACTTAGATCTATTTCTATGAACTAGGGAGAAACACTCACAAAAATGCCTCATTAACAATTTCAATAATAATATTGCAGTTTAAGCTTAATTAAATCAACGTAAGAACTTTTTAACCGAAAATGAAAGGATAAAAAACACTCCCTTTTGATTATGTTGTCGTGGCTCTTGAACCGATCGTTAGAATGAAATATGTACTTTATTTTAAATCTGTGAATGAATGTTCCTGGACCTTTTTTATGACTTCGTGATTACATTTCCTTATACGGTGCCTCAGGTTCGTTGTATGATGTCTTTTTTTGTTCATTCTCTCCGTGCTTCCTTGCTGGTTTCTTTTAGATCCATTCCTTTGCTCCTCGCAGGTTGTATATTCCTTTGTTAGTCTCCCAGCGAATATCTCCTTTCCCTCTTGTATCTTCAGCATGTCCTGCTGGTGTTGATTTCATCCTCTGTCTCATCGTTTGTGGTTGCTAGAACTCTAATTTGTGTATTGATGCGGCTTTGTTTAGTTTTGTTGACTGGCACCCTTTGATGTTATGTTTTTCCATTTTTCTTTCCACCATTCTGTCTTAATTCCTCCTTTTTATTTGTGCGTCTTTATCTTCTATCATACATTTCCTTCGAAAATCTACATTGATAAGCTTTTCCTGGAATCGCAAAATCTCGCAGCAAAATCTCGCAACAGCGATGTGATGAAACTTATCCTAGATTTATTCTTTCGCCAGGGATGTAGTTAATTTTCTGTGTTGGAGATAGTTGGATATAATGAGTTTGTTTTAATTATCTATCAGATATTTGCTCCAGTTTTCCTCCTTTGACTGCAGCGATGGTATTGCTTTGAAGTTTATGTTCCTAGGCAGTATAAACATCTACCAAAGAGCTTGGAAGAACCCTGAATATGAAGTAGTTTGAGATAAATATTTATTTTCCCTATTCTGCTTTTCCGGGATGGTGTCAGTGAGCTACTATAAATTTTTGGGATAAGTTTCTGCACCCTTTTATTATGCTGCGAAATTATAAGGTGAGCTGCGAGATTATAAATTGAACTGAAAATATTCGTTTTAGATTGGTTGTTCGCTGATGATGATACTTTGTTGAATCTGTTACTCTAACTTCACAGGATTACTTATCTCTTCGTCCATTGCCAACAATTTGTGATGATGATGAAATTTGCCATCATACTTCCATGCCTTCCTGTTGTCTCAAAATTTCCAGAGCTGAACATTAGTACACAAGATAAAGAAAAAATGAAGATGAAAATGAAGAGATTTGTCTCCTTTTGAGCAATTTGTTGACAATTCAACTTCTTCCTCTCTGTTACTTGATTTCTATGAACTATTAATGTAATTTTGATGTTGTTCTCTATTGAGTGGATGAAATTTCTGCGAAACTTCCATAAAAGAAAAACGCATACAGTAGCTAACTTCACCCAAAATCCTTTTGATTGTGGAAAGTAAACTCCCGAGTCTTCATTAATTTTTGTTCTTTTTCTGAAGTTTTTGATTCAAGATTATCTTTTAATCTTCATTTTCTTTATTCTGTCCCCTTAATTTTCCCTCTTTTCCCTTCTTGCTGTTAGATTTATAGTTGATAAAGTCTTTGACTGCAACTTTTTTTCGGTTTGGCTTTTTTGACGTAGCTTGGACATTTCCACATCTGATTTATGAATTACTAATGATATTTTTTGATGGAGATAAAAATCCTCGGCTTAAACTTTCGTTTCCATCTTTAAAATTTACAGATCCAGTGGGACTCATCACCAACAGTAGCCAATTTTTCTAAATTTTCTTGAACTAACAAGATTTGGCAGTGTTTCTAGCGCCAAAATGTAGTTGCAGGAATTCCCACAACACACCCCTTGTAATATCTTGATAATAATTTTTTGATCTAAACTCATTTGATATGAAAATGATGATTAAAATACTAAAATTGTAAATGGACACACAGATTTTTACATGGTTCGATCAATTTGATCTACATTCATGATTCTTCACTATGATTGTTTACATTTATATTTGATTTACATTGATAATCTCCATTAATGGAGTTGTAGATCTAGTTTTGGGGAAGAAGATGATAAATAAAAATACATTTTTTCTCTGCCAAATATCTCTCTCTCTCTTACTAAAAATTCTCCCCCCTTTTCTCTCTCCTGCTCTCCTCTTTATATAGGTGTTTACATAATGGATGACAGCTCATACTTCCCCTATTTTAGGATCCCTTTCCACACTCTCACAAACTTTCTCCATATTCTCTCGAGCTCCCGCCTTGTTCTAGCGAGATCCCACTTCATTCTTGCGAGCTCCGCTTCATTCTTGCGAGCCCCGCTTCATTCTTGCGAGCTCCGCTTCATTCTTGCGAGATTTCTCTACAACCGCAAAATCTTCACATCTTTCTCGTGTTTTATGCTGTCGTTGTCTATTACATCATAAATTTGCAACATTTGCAGTGTTTTGTTGAAGAGCTCGCAAAAATGTCGTTATAAATTTCGCAAGAGTATTGCTGTGGTGATATTCTAATCCTACAACATAATGGCGCTACAAAAAGGGATTGAAAGTGGAAAATCGTAGAAAAAGCAAGATTAAAGATCAGTATTCAAGTTAAGAAGATGATTGAACAAGTTGGTGAAATAGTTTAAGGAAAAATGATTAAAGCCAAGGAGAATTACAGGAAGTTGGAGTGTAATACGATAACAAAAACGATGATCAACCAATATCATGAAAATATTAAAAGAAGGATTCATAAACGAGATTTTGAAGGAAAGAAAATTATGACGGTGGAGAAAGTATCACCTCTGAAGGATTGGGAAAAGCATAAAATCACATTTACAGCAACAGAAATTCCAAGAGAAAATTTGAATCATACATCTCCTTTGGTAATCACGGTATCCACTATACGAATGAAAAGGGAAAAATCAACAAGATCTGTGGAAGAATGGGTTGTGAATAGAACTTTGGTGGATGCATGCAGGAAGTTCTGTAGATATAATATTTTATCATACATTTAAGAAAATGGGATACAAGGATGAAGAGATGTCTTGTTCAACTTATCATATTCATGGATTTGGAAAATCTATAACAAAACCTAAAGGCGAAATAGTGGTACGAATTCCGCTAGGAGAGATTGAAACACAAGTAACATTATGTGTGGTAGATGTGGAATCACCATATAACATGCTATTGGGGCGACCATGGATACACACAATCAAGGTTGTAGCATCAACATTGCATCAATGCATCAAATTTCCTATGCCCAATGGAGTTGGAGAAATTAGAGGAGATAATGATCATGCGAAACTGTGTTATCAAATCGAAGTGAGGAATTATGAAGGGTGTGCAAAGATGCAAAAATCTCGCAGAAAAATGGCGAAAGAGACAAAGAAAGAAGAAGAATTTAAAGTTTACATGATAAGAGCAAAAGAAGGAAAAGGAATACCCAGCGAAATTTCGCAAGAAAGAGATAAACCTGCGAAAGTTATGAAAACATCAACACCAATGGGAGAACCTGAGGCAAGCTACACCGCAGCAGAACCAACAAAGGAAGTAAATATTAAAAGTGAAGAAGAACCTAAGATGCTAAAAATTGGAACTAAAATGGATGCAGATGAGGAAGAGCGAACCGTAAACCTCTTGCGAGAATATAAGGACATCTTCGCATGGAGTATGGATAAGATGCCTGGAATAGATCTATCAGTTGCATGTCATAATTTAGAAATTAACAAGGATGTAAGACCATTTAAAAAAAGGATAAGAAAAATCGCAACAACATACAATTCCCAAATAGAAGAAGAATTACAGAAAATGTTGGACGCATGAATTATAAGGCAAGCAAAATACCCGGAATGGATTGCAAATATGGTGGTGGTTCCAAAGAAAAATAAAGGGATAAGAATTTGCATAGACTATACTGACTTAAATAAAGCTTGTCCTAAAGATAGTTTTCCATTACCAGATATTCCTCAAATGGTCGAATCAGCAGAGAGAAATGATAGAATATCTTCATTAGATGGGTATAAAGGTTATAATCAGATTCCTCTCACTGAAGAAGATCAGGATCACACCGCATTCTTTGCTCCAATAGGGTTATATTGCTATACAAATATGCCCTTCGGTTTGCGAAATGCTGGTGCAACGTATCAAAGAATGGTGGAGAAAATGTTTGCGAGGTGGATCCACAAAACATTAGAGGTGTATGTAGATGACATGTTAATCAAGAGTAAAGAAGCTAAAAACCATGTGCAGGACTTGAAGGAGATTTTCGATCAAATGCGACAATTTAACATCAAGGTGAATCCCGAAAATTGCATTTTTGGAGTGGCTTCGGGAAAATATTTAGGATATATTGTGTCAAAAGAAGGAATACAAGTTGATCCAGAGAAAGTACAAGTAATTCGCGACATGCCAACACCAGCAACAGTAAAAGATGTACAGAAGTTGAATGATCTCTTGGCTTCGCTAGGAAGATTTATCTCGAGATCATCAGACAAATGCAAGCATTTCTTCAATATACTCAAGAAGGGAACAAAATTCAAGTGGACAGATGAATGTGAAAAGGATTTTAAAGGAATTAAAGAACATTTAATGAACATATCTATCTTACAGAAATCGGAACCAGGAGAAGAATTATTGATCTACCTTGCTACAACTTCGCACGCATTAAGTGCAGTGTTACTGCGAGTGGATGCAGGAATAGAAAAACAAATTTATTACATTAGCAAAACATTTAATACCACAGAGAAAAATTATTCAAATATTGAGAAGCTAATTTTGAAATTGGTTTATGCAACTTTTAAACTTCGCATCTATTTTCAAGCACATAAAGTAAAAGTATTAACAAAGGTGCCAATTGAGTCAGTAATGAAGAATTCAAAAAGATCAGGCAGAGTTGAGAGATGGAATGCACAAGTAGGACACTTTGAAATCAAGTACGACATTCTATCTTCGCCAAAATCACAAGTTATAGCAGATTTCTTAGCAGAGTTTCCTTTAGAAGATGATGAAGCTATGGAAGAGATGATGGATATAGAAGAAGAATATGGAGACCCAAGAGATCTGTTAACAGAACCCAACAGGTGGGAAATATTAGTGGATGGATCATCAAATGGGGAAGGTAATGGAATATGAGTTATCTTTATCTCGCTAGAAGGAGAAAAAATGGCTTTTTCTTTTAGATTGGAATTCGCGTCCACTAATAATGAGACGGAATATGAAGCTGTGATACATGCTCTAAGATTCGCAATAGAAATAAAGTTGGAGAATGCTAGAATTACCAGTGATTCGCAATTGGTTATTCGCCAAATAAAAGGAGAATACACAACAAATGAACCATCTTTGAAGAAATACAAGAAACTTGTTGAAGAATTGTCAGCGAAAATTCCAAAAATAAAATGGAGACATATATCAAGAAAAGATAACAGACTTGCAGATGCTTTTGCTTTCATATCCAGTATGATGACAAATCCAGTTGTGAGATGCATAAAAATTCAGACACTTATATCACCTTCAATCAATAAAGAAGAAGAAGAAGAAGCAGATGTAATGATAATAGAAAGTGGCGAAGAAGAACCAAGAGGCAATATTACAGATTGGCGAACATAACTTCATGCATATTTGGCGAGAGGAGAAACACCAACAAATATATTAGAAGCACATAAATTAAAAAGCCGTGCAACAAATTATGAATTAAGAGATAGAGTATTATATCGCAAATCTTTTAATGGGCCATCACTTAGATGCTTGACACGGGAAGAAGGAGAAAAAGTGTGAAAAATGTTGCATAGTGGGGATGCTGGTAATTACAGCGGAGGGAGATCTTTGGCATACAGAACAAAAATGCAAGGCTATTACTAGCCATATATGCATGAAGATGCAAATCAACTATCAAGACGTTGCGAAGATTGTCAGCGACACGGAAATAAGATACATGCACCAGGGGCACCATTGTCATCTTCAACAAGTGTATGGCCTTTTGGAAAATGGGGCTTAGATATTGTGGGACCATTTTTACCAGGATCAGGGCAGAATAGATACTTAATTGTCGCAACAGATTACTTCACAAAGTGGGCAGAAGTAAAAGCAGAACAACATGTCCGCGACAAAGGCATATTTACATTCATATTTGAAAATATCATTTGCAGATTTGTAATTCCAGCACAGTTGGTGTCTAATAATGGGAAACAGTTGGAGGGGCAGAACATAGAAATGTTACTCAATGCATTTAAGATAAAATATGGAAAATATACTCCTTTGTACCCCACAAGCTAATGGACAAGCTGAGGCAACAAATAAGACAATCGCAGACATATTAAAAAATAAGTTAGAAGGGTATAATAGAGCATGGTGCAAACAGATCCATAATGCAGTTTGGGCTTACAACACAACTAGGAGAGAAGCAACTGGGATGTCACCTTTTTGAGTTATCTTTATCTCGCTAGAAGGAGAAAAAATGGCTTTTTCTTTTAGATTGGAATTCGCGTCCAATAATAATGAGACGGAATATGAAGCTGTGATACATGCTCTAAGATTCGCAATAGAAATAAATTTGGAGAATGCTAGAATTACCAGTGATTCGCAATTGGTTATTCGCCAAATAAAAGGAGAATACACAACAAATGAACCATCTTTGAAGAAATACAAGAAACTTGTTGAAGAATTGTCAGCGAAAATTCCAAAAATAAAATGGAGACATATATCAAGAAAAGATAACAGACTTGCAGATGCTTTTGCTTTCATATCCAGTATGATGACAAATCCAGTTGTGAGATGCATAAAAATTCAGACACTTATATCACCTTCAATCAATAAATAAGAAGAAGAAGAAGCAGATGTAATAATAATAGAAAGTGGCGAAGAAGAACCAAGAGGCAATATTACAGATTGGCGAACATAACTTCATGCATATTTGGCGAGAGGAGAAACACCAACAAATAGATTAGAAGCACATAAATTAAAAAGCCGTGCAACAAATTATGAATTAAGAGATAGAGTATTATATCGCAAATCTTTTAATGGGCCATCACTTAGATGCTTGACACGGGAAGAAGGAGAAAAAGTGTGAAAAATGTTGCATAGTGGGGATGCTGGTAATTACAGCGGAGGGAGATCTTTGGCATACAGAACAAAAATGAAAGGCTATTACTAGCCATATATGCATGAAGATGCAAATCAACTATCAAGACGTTGCGAAGATTGTCAGAGGCACGGAAATAAGATACATGCACCAGGAACAACAATGTCATCCTCTACAAGTGTATGGCCTTTTGGAAAATGGGGCTTAGATATTGTGGGACCATTTTTACCAGGATCAGGGCATAAGAGATACTTAATTGTCGCAACAGATTACTTCACAAAGTGGGTAGAAGTAAAAGCAGAACAACATGTCCGCGACAAAGGCATATTTACATTCATATTTGAAAATATCATTTGCAGATTTGGAATTCCAGCACAGTTGGTGTCTAATAATGGGAAACAGTTGGAGGGGCAGAACATAGAAATGTTACTCAATGCATTTAAGATAAAATATGGAAAATATACTCCTTTGTACCCCACAAGCTAATGGACAAGCTGAGGCAACAAATAAGACAATCGCAGACATATTAAAAAAGAAGTTAGAAGGGTATAATAGACCATGGTGCGAACAGATCCATAATGCATTTTGGGCTTACAACACAACTAGGAGAGAAGCAACTGGGATGTCACCTTTTTGTATAATATATGGTGTTGAAGCAATACTACCAACAGAAGTTGCTATTCCTACAACAAAAAGAGAGGCTTGGGAGAAGAATCTTAGTGCTGGTATGATTTTAAGTAAACTTGATGAGTTAGAAGAAAAGAGATAAAAATATTTACAACATATGGAAAATTATCAGCGAATATTAGCTCGCGAGTATAACAAACGTATCAAAAAACGTGAGTTCCAACCGGGTGATTTAGTGCTGCGAGAAACACCAAGTTATCAGTGAGAAAATGGTGGAAAGTTGGCGAGAAAATGGGACATACCGTATATAATTAAAGAGATAGTTGGAATAGGGGCATATAAATTGATGGATCCGGAGGGTAGAGATGTTGGTCAAAGACTTGGTAGACCATGGAACAGACTATATCTAAAAAGATATTACCAGTAATAAATTCTGAGAAAGTCTAGATGGTGATATAATATATGATGAAACAAAGAATAAATGAATAAAAGAAATTTTTATCACAGCTGCGAGATTATAAGAAATAGCGATATTCGCAAGAGAAATATTAGAATGGGACGAACCTTTATGGCGTACACCCTAGTTCGCGGATAAAATTTCGCAAGAGGAAAATGTAAGACCTAAAGTATGTCATATAAGGGGGTATATCTTTGCATGGCTCAGGGATAAGGTTATACCGCTGCAGGAACCTGATTCATGGAGATTTGGAGTCAATGAAGCCTATCCGGGGGAGGTACCTTGGATTTTCAACCTGAACTTATGATTTAGGTTGGACGACTGAGGGTTTCTTCCAAGGAGTGCATAGTATGATCAAGGCGCCGAGGTACACGGTTGATCCAAGGGTGTCCGGGGCGTATGAAACTACCCTGGACATTCTTGGAAAGTCTTGATTATGATGCACTCAGCCTGAAGAAAACCCCACCTAGGGTGCAGTCTCGTAACCATAAGCCATATAAACAAAAGGGATAATAGGTTGCAAAAACAACTGGTTGCTGTTAAGACCGGATGTGAATATCTAGTCTTGTATGGCCGATGTACGCCTCCTTGAAGGGGCAACCAGGGGGGAGATAAGGGCGGCACCCTCCATTAGGGAGCTGATAAGTGTCTTAAGACGCAAATGTCATGAGGCTTTTTACTCACGGGAGTATCAAGACTTGTCATATTTGTGCAATAAATATACAGAGGCAAAAAGCCATGAGAAAAAGATAAGATGAGATCAATAGGTTTTTACATGAAAGTGTAAAGACGTCCTGCGATTTCATCGCAAGACGACAATGTCATGGGGCTTTATTTTCGCCAGAAAACTTAGGCCTGTCATATTGTCGCAACAAATTGACAAAATGAGGATAAGGCAAGATCAATGGGTTCTTACATGCGAATGTAAGAACGTCCTGCGATTTTGTCACAATAACAAAAATTGGCAAAAAAAAGACCTTTAACTAGGAAGGTAAAATAAGACCAATAGAATAATTCCAAACATTAACTATTTTCTTTTAAGAATACAGGAAAGATTTGTTCATTCTAAGAAAGATAATGAGGGGCAAGTACGGGAATTTATAAATTGAATATCATTCTCTTTCTCACAAATACTTAAAATGATAGAAGCATAATTAAATTCTAAAGTTGCAAAAGTATATCGCTCGCAAGAAAAGGGAAAAGAGGAGATAATTCAAGAAAACAAAAGCAGGACTCAAGCTTCAGTATTAGCCTCGCCAGTTTCATTATATTTTCCTGTGTTATCACCTTCGCCAGTATTTCTCTCATTATGATCAACTCAAGTTTCTTCTTCATTTAACTTCTCGCCAACTATTGCTTCACCACCAGTAGCTGCTTCTTCAGGAGGGATTTCTTCTTTATCTACTGAATCTTCTTGAGAAACATCTTCTTCACCACTTACATAATCATGATCACTATCAGCGGGACGAGGAATTTCATCATCATCTACTTCTAGGGGCTTGATTGATATAGGGGGAAGAGAGTTTGACAACAAAACTTCATTCACAAGAACTTCAGCCTAAGATGAACTTGGCGAGTAAAAACCCTATCACGGTTTCTAATCTCCATATCTTTAAAATATTCAAGGTAGTCATATCTTCTTTCTGCTCGACCGCGAGAACGGGAAATATGAGAAGCAAGCAATTCATTTTCCTTGCAAATTTTTTTATCATTCAAAGCATAAATAGTTGAATGAAGACTCCTCTCAGATTCTGCAAAAAACAAGAGTAAACATAAAAGATATTCAGACGAAGATTTCGTAAGAAAAATTATAAAGAAAAATAATAGAGGAATTAACAGTTGAGGCAGCCAAAAATGACTACCTTCCTTCTGCGAAGTTAAGTTTTGAACTAGTGTCAAGCAAGAATCCTCTCATTGCTTCATGGCATCATCAAATTTATCTCTAACTATGCCTTTCAGGCGAGATTTTATGATTTCTTCTTTAGAGAGGAGATAAGTATTTTCCTTTGCTAATGAAGAGTAATATTCTTCTAATTGGGAATATTGTTATTTAAGTTGGCTTACCTTTATACTTAAAGCTATTCTACCTTGGATGAGTGTATTTTTCTCAGTGATGGATGATTCAGCTACTTCCTTAAGTTCACCTTTTAGCGAATGAAGGGATCGTTCTTGGTTATCATACATTCTTTGAAGAGTACTTAGTTGCTGCGAGGAGATCGCTACCTTATTTGAAAGACCCCGCTTCTCTTGAGATAAAATCTTGTTTTCGTCTGATAAAGTTTCCATTGCTAAATTAGCCTTGGTCAACAAATAAGAGATGCGAGATATTTCGCTACTTAATAGATCTTGCTTCTGTGCTAATTGTGTGTTCTCTTTGGTAAGGTTCTCTATTTGATCAAGGGAATATGTGTCAAGATTATCTAATCGGTTATATTGGTCCATCCAAGAATCTCTATCAACACAAATCTCTTCAGCAACGGATTCATCTTTGAATATCCCCATTAATCGATTCTGATTTAAGGCTTAATGTGCGAACAAAGGATTTTAAGAAAATGGAGTATGAAAAAAAGAAAAACAATTAACGTAGGAAAATCAAAGACAGAGATAGAAAAAGTTATACATTTTAATTCATCATTTCTCTTGCGAAGATTCTCGCAATTCAGTGAAGAATTGTTAAGTTTATGATGAAAAGTATCACATTCTAAAGTCTTGGCTTGGAGAGCCCCCTTTAAAGCTTCAACTTCATTTTTTAGAGATGCTTGCGAAACCATTCGGTCAGAACCAAAATATTTATTTAAAATCTCGCAGACACTATGCCTAACAAGATCGATAGAAGACTTCCTAGCATCATCTAAAATATCAGACAAAACCTTAAAAGCAACATCTACTCCTACTGAAGTTTTTTTTAGAAGAGGGAAGAGATGTAGATGGCGAAAAGGTGACAATATAAAGTTGGGGATTTGAATTATTTACAGCAAATGCATCATCCAAAGATGAAGTTTCTGGAAAAGTAATAATTGGAATTGAAGTAGAGTTAACTTGAGAAGTAACTACAGTAGAAGGGGAAGAAACTTCATTCGTAGCAATTTCAGGAATTTCATTTGTAAAAGGATCAGTTGAGGTAGGAATATTTATGGCGATGTTCTCGCGGACATAAATTAGAGGTTCAGTTTGCGAAGGTGTAGGAATAAACTAGCAGAAATTAATTTGGGAATAGTAACAGCAAAATCAACAGCTTTAACCTGGCGAGATTTCTTGTGAGGCACATTAGTGTTCTCATCACCCTGTGAATAACAATCTAGATAATAAACAGAGGCAATAATATTGTTATTAAGAAAACAAATATTTCTTACTACCTTATGATTCGCAGGCTTCCTTTTCTTTTCAACGGATTTTTGCTGCGAATTTCTGGAAGAATTAGGGTTTTGGACTACAAATTTTTTGTTAGAAGTGATTCTGGTGAAACGAAAACACAGTATGGGAATTACATAAAATCAAATAAAGACAGATCAGATAATTTTGATGAACATAATTTAAATAAGCAAGATTGGGTTTAGCAACGTTAGAAGAACATATACCTTGATGACTCCATGAAAACAGTAGCAGATGAATCTTTGGAGGAAGAAAGTTGCAGACGGAAAAAAGTACAAACAAACGAAAAGACGAGGAAGACGGAGAAGCAGAAGAAGAAGATTATTTCTGTACCAGATTGTACCTTTTATATACAAAGGGATGGTGACCGGATAATAATGAAAATACCGGTAAAAAGAGGAATATTCGACATGTGTAAGCGATTATACTTAATTTACGGGGCTTTGTCGTGAAGATAATATGGAAATATAGGAAGCTGCGGTATTTTAAAGAGATAGAGATTCTCATAATCTTCTCCGCTTCGCAGATAAGACATGAGAAGAGGCAAGATATTCAGAATATCTCAGGAGCAATAATCATGCGAAGCTAACAACAACACTCTTGCGAGATTTTCAACTGCTCATTACAAATGTCGCAGAATGATTAGAAAAATGACGTAATAGATGACGATAGAACAAACATGAAGAAAGTGTGATAGTCTTGCGAATAAAATAGGTTTGCGAAAGAAAGCCACTAATAAGCTTGCGAGATTATCGCAAGTCAGATCTAAAATTAAAGGATACCTTAGCTGTCGTCCACTATGTAACTACCCTATATAAAGAGAACTAACAGATTCAGGAGAGGAAAGATCAATTTGATAGTGTTGAGAAAGTTTTGAGGAAAGAGAAAGTTTAAAAGAGCGGTTGTATTCTTGATTTCTTTCATTTCTTGTAATATTTCTAAGAATTAATCAATAAAAGTGTTGTTCTTAATCTTCAAGTATGTGTTGATTATTATGAATTCTTATGAGGGGTGTAGTGTAAGAATTCCTGCAACTACAGCGAGTGAACTATCACTCCTCCCAGCTTGTCTGTGTTGATGAGCTTGCAATAGCCTCCCAAAAGGACGTCTTCCACCAGATATGGCTCGTCTTCTTTTTCCTTGGGTGAATTGATCTGACCAGCTATATTTACTGTCACCTTCCCAACTTGGAGCGAGTTCACTTTGACTACCATATCTCCGATTTGAAACGAGTTTGGGTGTTGTGTAACCGTTTGAATATTGGTCTCATCAGTTTTGATGTCATCTTCCAAATTATTTGCGAAGCATTTGAATGGCCCAGCACCCCACTCACATCTCTCGACGGCGTCTGCGCCAGTAATCACGCTGAGTCCCCATGACAGAATAGGGGAAGAAATTTCTGGTTCTAGAGAAGATCTTTCGGCCAAACTTACTTGTGTTTGGAATCCATGACTTAGCGCCAACAGGTCATCTCCAGGTGTTCAGGTTCCATCGGTAACTCGTCGATACGGCAGCAAGTGAGACGGTTTGTTGGATATTCTTTCGGGCGTTGACATCGGTAGAGGGGATGTTCCAAATTTTTCCTTGTTGTCGAGAACCCACAAGTGCCCCAATATCATGTCGTAACCCAGTTCTTTGACAATGTGGAATTTGATATGCATTATAACTTCTCCCATCTTGATCTCGGGGTTAATGTAGTCGTACACGTTCAAGGCTTCCCCTCCCGGGTTCTTAATCACAGATGGGGAATGGGTAGCCTATTGTTTCGTAAATCCCGTATATTTAATAGTTTTAAAAGTAACAATGTTGAAGTCAAAGGCTGTGTCGATTAGCGGGTTGTCGAATTTAATACCTCTTAAATAGGACGTGGTCAGCAGTGCCCAGTTTTCCTTTTTGATTCCGCTCGCTGAGAGAGTTTGGGACCTTGGCGTGGCTTCCATGGAGGGAAAAAGTCATCTGCCTGACACGACACGATTGAGAGCCGTGAAGATATCTTGGCGCTGTACCTTGGAAAGGTAGAGAATTTCGCATACGTGATGCATCATGGATCGCACAGTCTTGTACACAGAGTCCCCAGAGACTCCACAATTCCTCACCAGAATTGGATCTCGATGTACACCCTCGTTTCCTAGTTGAAGTTCCCTTGCTTCTATATTTTCTTTGAAGATATGATCCAATCTGTTGCAATCACTGGTTGGGTGGTGAACAAATTTGTGGTAGTGGCAGTATTTGGGGTTTACCATCTCGGCCTCATTCGGCGGGTGCCTGGGAGATGGTAGTCTGATAACATCATCTTGAATCCATGCTTCTAAGAGATCAATCACCTTCTCAATGGGAAGCGGGAAATCCAGGGTATTTCCTTCACCTTCGTGATGACGCATGGGAGCTTTAGCGGCGGCCTTCCGTGGAGGAGTTGCTCATCATGCTGGTGCTTCGTGTTTAGGCTGTTGGTCTGCAGTTACGGCCTTCCCTTTTCCTCTCTCATTTACTACGCTCATAGAGGAGGGACCGGTGTTGTACTTCTTGTTGATGAGACGTCTATTCCCGTGAGTTTGGCGCACGTCTTTGGCTCTGGTTGGCCTAGCTCTTTCTAATAATGTTGGTGATATCATTGTTGATCCCCTGGAAGCCTCATGGAGCTCAGAGAATGTCTGGAAACGCAGGTTCTCTAGTAAGGCATGATAAATGGGTGCCATACCGTTGATACATGAATTCACCAGCTTTTTCTCGGTCACCTTTGGGTCATGACAGTCTAGTGCTTGAACCCTGAATCTCTTAACAAAATCATTTGGATATTCGTTATCCCGTTGGTACATCCTTCTGAGGTCTAAGAAGGTAATTTGTTCAGACACAAAGAAGTACTTCTTGTAAAACACGGTAACCATACCACCCCAGTTGAGGATGTTGTTTGGCGCGATGTTGTTGTACCATGTGTACGCCCTTCCGGTAAGCGATTTCAAAAACTCCCTCAGACGAAGAACGCGATTATATTCATGTTCGCCTAGGGACTCCAAGAAGCGAGAGACATGCTCATGTGCATTTCCAGTGCCATTGTATAGGGTGAATTGAGGAGAGGAGTATCCTCTTGAAAGAGGAATACTTTGTATTTCATATGGGTAAGGAGGTTGATGCTGATGCATGTCTATTTCATCATTCTTGATTCGATTCCGGAGAAGTTTCTCCAGATCCTCTAGTGTGACAAAATTGGACGTCTGACTTCTTTCCAATGGGGTTCTGGAATGAATATCCTCGTCCGAGGAGACGCATTTCGCCGAGGTGCTAGCATCAGGGGTGTTGGAGGAGTTTCTAAACTTCTCTGGAGGGCATGACTCACGCGGCAGCCGCTCTGTTAGGGCTTTGAGAAAGACGAGTACTTCTTTCTATGTCGAAACCATATCCGTCTGGTTTCTAGCGAAAACCTCATGTCATTCCATCAAATCAGTGATGGTGATATAGGGTCGAATTCCTCTAGTTCCTCTGGTTTCTCGTCCCGTTGGTGGGGCAGTTGGAGTCTTAGTGGTGGTTGGAGGCGACTTGCTTGACGAAGCGTTAGGAGCGGTAGCGGCAGCTCTGGCCCTGGTGACTGGTGGCGTAGCGCCTGAAGGAGCGCTTTTAGTACTTCCAGGATTAGCAAGTTGCGCATGGACATTAGAGGCGGCATCGGCTCTAGCCCTGGTGATCGGTGGTGTTGCACCTGAAGGAGTGCTTTCGGTGTTACTGGGGTCAGTAGGTGGCATAGTGATGTTGTTGGAAGTAGCGTTAACACCAGGGACAGACTCTGCGTTGGTGTTCTCGGCAGCTGACCCAGACCTGAGTTCCACCATGTTGAGGTTGTAAGTGAAAGGTGATATCAGAAATTTGGAAATTGATATTGCAACCGAGAGATTGACCTCCCACTGTGGTCGCCAATTGTTTGAGGGTAAAAATGGTTTCTACTGGTTTTGGTAATTTCGGGTGTGTGGGTGAGAAAGGAATTTAAACCCTAAACAATGTACTACAAGGGAGTACTTTAGATTCGAGAGATCAATCTGTACAAATCCGGCCAAAACCAATAAATAGCCGTTCCAGACTTGCTTCGGTCACAAAATGAAGGAGAAGGGTTGGTTTTGGGTAGGGAAGCGAAGAAAGTGTTGAGACCAGAATATTTAATTCTGGAAGAGTAGTTGTTTCACGACTTGTATCAGAATGTAGGAAGCTAGCAAATGCTTTCTGAATATTGTATGTTCCTACTCTGAACTTGTTTTTCAGTGAAAAATAAGTAATGCCTATTTATATAATTCGAAGTGAAACATACTCTGGTCTCATTAAGAAATAGAAAACAGGTGAGTAAATAGGAGGAGGTGGTAACCGGTAACGCCTGGAATTGATGTTCCATAAAAGAAAGTGTTTCACCATTACTCCTTGTATTTACTAACCGCCTCACTTTATTATAACGGGCGTAGTGTATGCCGCACGCTGCAAACCTCCAAACTAATACTCATAGACCATCCCCCAGTTTGTGACATGCGTTGATGTCTCGAGTGTTTTCGTGGAAAACATGTAGTGCGTTGTTGTTATCTGGCAAGATGAGCTTGGGAGACTTGTCGGCTCGGTGGCGACCTTTGACGGTCGAGATTTTGCATCTTAATAAGAAGAGTAGTCGTTGATTATTGCAACCCTTCGTTTGATAGCATGTTGTGTGAAAGCATGATCAGTATGGGTTTAATATGGCCTAGTTTAGGCGCATCCAAAAGTTAGGGTTTTGGCTTTGTTTAGGCGCGACCAAACTAGGGCCAAAGGTTGCCATGCGTTAGATGGTAACCTTGGACGGCTAAGATCTGCACCTTAGATGAAAAAGTGGTCATTGATCGTCGCATGCCTTCGTTTTGGCAGCCGCAATAGGGAAGGCCGACATGGTATGGCGCAGCAAGGTGGTTGGCATGCCTTGGCGCGGTTTGGCGTGGACAAAATTAGGGTTTTGGTCCAAAGGTTACCATGCGTTGTTTGGCGACCTTGGACGGCTAGTATTTATATCTAGGATGGAAGGGTGGTCGTTGATCGTCGCACGCCTTCGTTTTGGTAGCCGTAATAGGGAAGGCCGGCATGGTATGGTATGGCAAGGTGGTTGGCATGCTATTGGCACACTAGTTTGAAACTCGTGCTACACACCGGGATTGCTGGAATATTTTAACCTTTTGGTCCATGTCCACTGAGGCGGGGCTTCGCCCCGCACCCGTCCCAGTGAAAAACCTACTAAGCTACGATAGAATTACTATCCAACAGATTAACAACTAATAATCAAAACTATGTAATTAGAAATTTATAATTATCAAATATGTAATACTATTATTATCTAAAAATCTCACATGGTTCTGAAAACTAATTTCACGCAATCTAATGAAACAATAATTAATTTTATAATTTTACAAATAAATTAAACTAAACAAGTAAAATAATCTCAAAAGTAAAATAGTTTAAACTATAAACACAACAGTGTAATAAGATTTAAGTATTTAACCTGCGCTACCAAATGGGAATTGATCCCCATTTGGTGAGACGGGCCTGTCCCAGAATGGTCCCAATTATCAATTGCAGTGTATAATGAGAACACCAATTATTATTTAGTAGATTAACTTATGAAACCAAATTCACCTATTACGCATTGTCCAAAGTGTTGGAGATCAAGAAGTCATCTTTAATAAATTACATTTGAAACACCAACCTTTGAAATCAGTAAGTAGTTCATGTATGTAAAACAAAAGAAATCGGTAGTTATATGATGAAAAATCACACTCGCTATATAGTTGTGTCGATATATGAAATTACAAACACTAAAAAACACGATATTAAAATAAAATAAATTGCCAACTCTAAATGGTTCAAAAAATATGAAGTGCTTCCCATCAAAGAAAATGTAATTTAGGAAATGCATTGATATACCTTTCTTTAGAAATTATACATTTGTAATAAGAATCAAGCGACTAACTTAACGGCCCTTTCAGAATCCAACTTTTTGCAGTTATATGAAAAATCACATTTACTATATAGGTATTGATATATGATATTAGAGACACTAAAAAAAATCACGATATTAGTCCAAAATAGTTGTCAATTCTGAATAGTGAAGAGCATATGAAGTGCTTCCCGTCAAAGAAGATATTATCAAGGAAATACACGAATATATCTTTCTTGGGAAACCATATGCTTGCATTAAAAATCAAGCGGCCAACTCAATCGCTCTTCCAGACTCCATCTTTTTGTAGATTAATGAAAAATCGCAAACACTATATATTTTTATTGATATATGACATTAGATATCCAAAAACAAAAAACATGATATGAATAAAAAATAGAGTGTCAACTGTAAATAGTGCAAAGCGTTTGAATTTCTTCCGGTCGAAGATGATGTAATTAATGAGATGCGATGTCATATCTTTCTTCAGATATTATATACTTGTGTTAAAAATCTAGTGGCCAAAATAACTGCTCTTCCAGGCTCCAACAACCTGTATTTAAATAAAAAATCACACCCATTATATAGTTGTATCAATATCTGATATTAGAGACACTAAAAACACAAACGATATATATAAAATAGATTTCCTGCTCTAAATAATGTGAAGCATATGAAGTGCTTCCCGTCAAAGAAGATGTAATCAATGTGATGCACTTATAAATATCTTCAGAGATTATATACTTGGGTTAAAAATCAAGCGTCCAACTTAATTTCTCTTCCAGGCTCCAACAACCAGTATTCAAATGAAAAATCACGCTCACTATATAGTTGTATCGATATCTGATATTAGAGACACTAAATAAACACACGATATATAAAATAGATTGCCAACTCAAAATAGTGCGAAGCATGCTTCCCATCAAAGAGGATGTGATCAATGAGATGCACCGATATATCTTTATATACTTGCGTTAAAAATCAAGCGGCCAACTCAACTGCTCTCTCAATCTCCAACAGATTGTATTTAAATGAAAAATCACACTCACTATATGGTTGTGTATACTTATGTTAAAAGTCTAGTGGCCAAAATAACTTCTATTCTAGGCTCCAACAACCTGTATTCAAATGAAAAATCACACCCATTATATAGTTGTATCAATATCTGATATTAGAGATACTAAGAACACAAACGATATATATAAAATAGATTGCCAGCTCTAAATAATGTGAAGCATATGAAGTTTTTCCCGTCAAAGAAGATGTAATCAATGTGATGCACTTATAAATATCTTCAGAGATTATATACTTGGGTTAAAAATCAAGCGGCCAACTCAAATTCTCTTCCAGGCTCCAACAACCAGTATTCAAATGAAAAATCACGCTCATTATATAGTTGTATCGATATCTGATATTAGAGACACTAAATAAACATAGGATATATAAAATAGATTGGAAACTCAAAATAGTTCGAAGCATGCTTCCTGTCAAAGAAGATGTAATCAATGAGATGCACCAATATATCTTTATATACTTGCGTTAAAAATCAAGCGGCCAACTCAACTGCTCTCTCAGGCTCCAACAGATTGTATTTAAATGAAAAATCACACTCACTATATAGTTGTATATACTTGTGTTAAAAATCTAGTGGCCAAAATAACTTCTCTTCTAGGCTCCAACAACCTGTATTCAAATGAAAAATCACACCCATTATATAGTTGTATCAATATCTGATATTAGAGACACTAAGAACACAACGATATATATAAAATAGATTGCCAGCTCTAAATAATGTGAAGTATATGAAGTTCTTCCCATCAAAGAAGATGTAATCAATGAGATGCACTTATAAATATCTTCAGAGATTATATACCTGGGTTAAAAATCAAGTGGCCAACTCAACAGCTCTTCCAGGCTCCAACAACCAGTATTCAAATGAAAAATCACGCTCACTATATAGTTGTATCGATATCTGATATTAGAGACACTAAAAAAAACACACTATATATAAAATAGATTGCCAACTCAAAATAGTGCGAAGCATATGAAGTGCTTCCCGTCAAAGAAGATGTAATCAATGAGATGCACCAATATATCTTTATATACTTGCGTTAAAAATCAAGCGTCCAACTCAACTGCTCTCCCAGGCTCCAACAGCTTGCATTTAAATGAAAAATCACACTCACTATATAGTTGTACCAATATTTGATATTAGAGACACTAAAAAAACATACGATATAAAATATAAAATAGATTGCCAACTCTAAATAGTGTTAAGCATATGAAGGGTTTCCCGTCAAAGAAGATGTGATCAATGAGATGTACCGATATACCTTTCTTAAAAAATTATATACTTGTCTTAAAAATCAAACGACCAAATCAACTACTAATCCAGACTCCAATATTTAAATGAAAAATCACACTCACTATATAGTTGTATCAATATCTTATATTAGAGACATTAAAAAAATACACGATATAAATATAAATAGGTTGCCAACTCTAAATAGTGATAAGCATATGAAGTGCTCCCGTCAAATAAATGCACTAATTCTTTAGAAATCGAGCATATTAACTGCCAGTGTGAGGCCTTTATTGAGTTCCTCACTGCAAGGGACAACCTACACTAATGCGGGTAATGTAGTGAAATAGACAAAACAAAACAAAAAAATAAAATGCAAAAGCCGATCAAAATAAATAAAAAAAGAAATCATACCCTAATTTCCATCTGGTTCGAACCGACTAACTCATAATGTGATGAGAACTCAAACCCTAATCTCTGTTTAGTCTGAATTGAGAAACAATTACAAAAAAAAAAAAAAAAAAAACAGAGGAACTTTTTGATTTCTAGCTTACTCTTTCTTCTTTTGCTTGATTGTGTGGGTAAAAACCTCCAAAACAGAGCCTAAATGAGTGAATTCTCTAAGTAGACAATAAATTTAAAAGACATTTCATTGAAAGTATAATTAATTTTCAACGGAGCGGTGGAAAAACAACCAACAATTTCTCCCAGATCACAAGCACTACCCAAGTTTGTGTAAGATAGAAATTATTGATTGTGAAAATAAAGTGATAATATTATTTGTGGTTGAAATAAAGGGAATAACCATGTTGATTTAACCAAAAATATCAATTGGAAACATAAGGAATGATTAATTATAATCATTGGGTGTTACAAAAGAACGTAAATGTCAGTAACTACAACGATCAAATGAAATTGTGCAATTTAGAGGAATTCATCGATAACAACAAAATAATATGTATATTTATAGATGCTGGTAAAAAGGAAAAAGGAGATGGGGTATCGACTGGTATCTCTAAGGAGAGCTTCCCTTTCTACAACTGATCGACGCAAATATACTAAGTCATATTTATCGATATTAATTGTTTATATACCAACCATATCAAGTTTACATCTTCATATTTTACCTCCTGCAATATCCGCTAATGTAAACATGCATTACAACCTGAAATGAAAGAGTAATGCTAATGCAAAAGAAATAACAAAGTTTTTCAAAGATAAAAAGATTTTATTTTTATTTATTTTCAATTTATTTCGAAGCCTTATATACGGGAGATTAGGACATGTAAATGAGTTCGATCTTGAACTCATAACTTTATTGGAAAACCAAATATGGTTGTTTTATAATTTCTTTCATAGCATTATACAGGAAAAATTAAGACATGTAAATGAGCTCAACTTTGAGCTGACATCTTAATTTATAGAATCATGGGATTATAAAGTTAGGCACTAAGGGAACTTGGTATAATTACACATCAGGGACCGCTTATAAAGTTAAATAGCAGGAAACTGGTTAATTTTAATATTCTCGACCTCTTTGTTCTAAAAGTCATAGACTCTAAATTTGGTTTCTTGGTAGGTATATTTCTACCGGTGGTGTGTTGCATTAGTTATGTAGGGAAGTTTTGTAACTTACCAAATGCCAAAAAACATCTAGCCACTTTTTCGTATAGTTCGATCTCAATCTCAAATATACTAAAACTTATAGTTCTCAAGAGTGCTTTGTTTATTATGGTGACGACAATTGCCAGTACCACTACTTCTGGAGCATTTTTATTTATTATGGGTATGACAACTGGCACTACCACCACTTCTAGAACATTATTGCATTTGTGAAGTACAAAGTTACGTATGTTTAAAAAAGAGAGTAGAAAGTTACATCTTACATGACTATTAACACTAAAAACTAACAAAAAGGACATGCAATTTCATTTTTCTTATTCGATCCATAAAAAATTAACTGGCTTACTACCATCATAAACAGAATTTTACAATCCTCATCCAACCATTTAGACAACGTAGACACTTATGCTAAACCATCTTGTATGTTCCACATCCATCTTCTACATATATGAAATGGAAAAGTTAGGAAAAAGTACACGAAATACCTTGGTTAGCATATTTTCGGAAGAACACCGTAAATGTTAATCATTTTTGCGGTGAAAAAAATAACAAAACTAGTGAATGCTTATGATATGCCGAGTATGTGATAACGTCGAAAGATTTTTAAATCCACATTTGGAACACGATAAACATAGTTTAAATATAAACCTTGTCCAACAGATTTGGCTTGGCCAAGAAAGTCGATTACTATTTCAGCTGGGACAATTATCATGGGCTAACTAAAATCAAAGAGGAATCCTAGAAAAAATAAAGTAAAAGAAATGATTCTATTGCCACGTAACCGTGTTTATGTTTTGTGTTCATAATACCAGTGGCTACAGAACAAAAGTACAAAGCAAAGAAGAATCTTAGGAGTACAAAGAGAAAAAAAAATGATTTCATTGCCACAAACTCGATTATAAACGCCATGCAATAAACCTAAATATTTTATTATTGCACATACGCATTAAAAGGTTTAAAAGAGACTTAAAGATTTACCGAACGCTACATGCTATCTAGATATCTTACCTTGCGGAAATATATTCGAAATACAACAGAAAACATTTGAGCACACCTGATAAACGACCAAAAAACACAAATCATCCCGCAAAAGAAGCCACGCGTGCAGACAATCTGTTTGCCTTTGCTCCAACCATTTATATATATATATTATAAGAATTAATAAAACTACAAAAAGAAAAAAAGTTTTGGAATAAATATTCAAAAACATCTATTCTTTTTACTTTTTAAGATAGATACCTGTATTTAGTATACTCAACACACACGATATATATATATATATAATTCTATAAATATCACATTTGTGTTGCGTAAAAATAATTTAAATTTTCTTAATTACATGGAATAAATGTAGATTCTTAGGATTAATATAAAAGCACACCTAAACGTGGGTAGTTTAAATTTGGATATATATACATGTTTTTGTCACCTTTAATATAACATGGAATAAATATATGTTACATTAGGTCCCATCAGATCATAGCCATCTTGTTGAAATATAGGATCCCATTCGAAATCTGGACATGCAAATGGATGGAATAAGTAATTTCAATAATGCATGAGTATGAAAACATGAGTAATACTTACATGATCACATTATTATGGAGGCCGCATCAAAAATTATTAATCATAAAACAAATTTTATAGAACAACCAATAATGCTGATATTTTATTTATTTATTTAAATGAGAGTAGGTTTTTCTAAAATTAGGCTCTTATATATAAGCATTTGATCAAGAAAATGGAGTTACTATTAAGCTTCGTACCTCATATCCTTCTCCTCGAATGTAGTCCACATGGAAAATGTAAACACCAATTAAACATCAACAAAAAATTCAAACAAAATCCGAAAACAAAATCCTAAAATCAATAGAAGCCGTATTAACTCAGTTTATTCACCTCTAATATCAGTATTCATGAGACCTTTGCCGCAACTTCTTTTAGAAGTATTGATTGTACCTACAAATCAAATAACGAAAATAGATTAGCCATCAGAAATCTCAATTTCGAGAAACGATAGAAAAACAACATTGTACCTACAAATCAAATAACGAAAATAGATTAGCCATAGAAATCTCAATTTCGAGAAATAATAAAAAAAAAACAACGAAAGAAAACAAACATCTATGAAAGAAGAAGAAAATAGTATGTAAACAAATGTGGTTCTTGCTATATATAGTTCCTTACATAAAGAGTCACTAAACCTTAAAAAATATTTGGTTTTGGTAATAATATCAATCGATATCTTAGAATTTATATAGTTTATTATAATTTGAGATTATTTGATTATAGAAGACAATTAAAAAAGAAAAAATATCTGGGACTTCCAAAATTAGTTAAATATTTGCAACATAAAAAGTAGTAATTCATTCAACAAATATAGAAATATTATATAATTGCAATTTTTGTCATATATTTGTGATATGATTATTTTTTCCCTTTTGTCGCATAAAAATAAATAATTTTTTCTTTTCTTTTTAATTAATATTTTTTTTTCATATATTTGTGATATGTTTATCATTAATACTAAAAATTAATATAGCCATTTTTAAATTTTTTCCTTATAAAAGATTCATAAAATATAAATCTTATTTTTTTTATTCCATAAATATGTTATATTTGATTTTTTTTTAATCATAAATGTCCGAAAGTAATATAGTATTCTTCTTTTTTTCTAGATTTTTTATAATAAATACATGAAATTATAAAAGATTTAAAAAATATAAATCTTATTATTTTATTCCATAAATATTTTGAAATGATTTTTTTTATTTTAATCATAAATGTCCGAAATTAATATAGTAGTTATCTTTATTTTCTGGATTTTCACAATAAATACACGAAATTAATATAGCAATTTTTCTAAATAATTAGGGTCGTCCGTCGCGTGTGTCCCAAGAATCCACCCAATCTACACCGCACATTGTCAGATCAACGCACCATATCTAACGAAATTTCATCCGACGAATACAAATGGTTTCTCAATTGGCCAATGAGAGCGCGGGGTTACGCTTACCAACTAATAGGAGAGAGGGTAAGCTCCACCAGTGCTACTTTTATTCTGGAGTGAGGGATGGTATTGAGTTTTTAGGTTGTTGATATGGCATGGCATGCCTTGGCGTGGCCAAAACTAGGGTTTTGGGCCAAAGGTTACCATGTGTTGTTTGGCGACCTTGGATGGATAGGATTTGCATCTAGGATAGAAGGGTGATCGTTTATCATCGCACGCCTTCGTTTAGGTAGCCGCATGGGAAAAGCCGGCATGGTGGGGCCAAGGGTTTGGCGCAGACTACTTGGCATTGTGGGGCCAAGGGTTTGGCACGGACGGCTTGGCATGGTGGGGCCAAGGCAAGGTGCGGTTGGCTTGGCATGGTGGGGCTAAGAGTTTGGCATGCCATGGATGCATGGTGCTGCTAGCATGGATGGGGCCATGTCTAGGTGCGGTTGGCTTGGCATGGTGGGGCCAAGGGTTTGGCATGCCATGGGCGCATGGTGCGGCTAGCATGGTTGGGGCCATGGCTAGGTGCGGTTGGATTGGCATGGTGGGGCCAAGGTTTTGGCATGCCATGGGCGCATGGTGCGTCTAGCATGGTTGGGGCCATGACTAGGTACGGTTGGCTTGGCATGGTGGGGCCAAGGGTTTGGCATGCCTTGGGCGCATGGTGCGGATAGCATGGTTGGGGCCATGGTTATGTGTGGTTGGCTTGGCATGGTGCGACCAAGGGTTTGGCATGCCATGGGCGCATGGTTGGGGCCATGGATAGGTGCGGTTGGCTTGGCATGGTGGGGCCAAGGGTTTGGCATGACATGGGCGCATGGTGCTGCTAGCATGTTTGGCATGCCGTGGCGTGGTAGACATGGATGGAATGGTTTGCTATTGGCATAGTGGTACGGCTGGCATGGTTGGCATGTCTTGGCGCGGAGATGTGGCTGGCATGGTTTACCATCGGCACAGTGGTGCGGCTGGCATGGTTGGCATGCCTTGGCGAGGAGATGTGGCTGGCATGGTTTCCCATTGGCACAGTGGTGCGGATGGCATGGTTGGCATTCCTTGGCGTGGAGGTTGATTGGCACGGCATGCCATTGGCACATGTGGTGTGGGAATTAGGGTTTGGCCTATCGAAACCCTAATTAGTATTAAAAAAAGGTACCATGGTAATTTTCTCGTAGACATATTAAAGGGTTCAATAAATGTGCTTAGTGGAGATATTATTACTCAAGTTCTGTGACGTCACTGTTTGACTAGGGTTTTACGATTTTAATCCTAAGCTAAAAACCACCATCAACAGGAACGAAAGTCTTTCTTATTTTCTTTCTGTCCGTTAATGCGTCATATTTCCCCAGAGCAGTCAACTAGAATATTGTTAGAAGAAACTCTAAAGCAATTTACTGAAAGTACAAATAGGATTGTTGAAAAACTTGCTCGAAATAATCTTAATTTCCAATACAGTGTCTCCAATAATACCCTTGAAAATGAAGATAGTTATTTTCATAATCAAGATGGCGAGGTTAGAATTGGTAACACTACTTTAGATGAGGTTCGATCATTTTCATGTTATTATAATAATGATTATGATGAGGATACTGTTTCAGAAATATGTAGGCATAGTGATCAAGAATTTGTTACTTCATTTGAGCTTTATAATGATAATATTATTTCTAGTTCAAATCCAAATAATTTTAATAATTATTCACCTATTCAAAAGGACGAGGATTTGACTAGAAATACCACCGTTCTAGACGATGTAGTATTTCCTTTTGATTACGAAGCCAGTGATGGTTTAGAGGAACGAGTATATTTTGATTCTAGCGATTTAGAAACAATAGACTTAGAAAAAGAAAATGAACTCGTTGAGATGAGAGAGGATGTACCTGACTTAGAAGAATCAATTCACCATTTTCAGGAATCTGATAACCTTGAAATTAGGGAAGTTGTGACTAGTCTTTCTAGAGACACTGAAAACTCTAAGTTTGGGGGTGATTATCATTCTCCGTGTGCTTTAACTCTTAGAAAAGTCCCTCACCTGGGACTTGACATATGTTCCTCAACCATTTTACAAGATTATCTTCATACACGTTCTCTCGAACCTAGTAATGCCCATAAAGAAGTTCAGTTGTTAGAAACCCATCCTCTGGTTGATGTGGTTTACCCAGGCTATGAAACCCAGATTGACTTTGTTTTCCCACCAAATATTTTTTTTCCAAATGCGGGAACGTATGAGTTTAAAATGTGTCAGTTATTAAGTTTTGAGACTAAACCTAATTACTTTAGAAAATTATGGTTGACACATTTGCTTAAGAATAACCACTATTGTGGTCAACTGTGTGAGTCAAGTCTGATTGACTTAGAGGATCCCCAATTATTCAGGTTATTGTTATGTGCTTCTAAGTTCTTAATTGAGTATTTCCAGCCTCTAGAACCTGATCTTCAGGATGTTTCCTTTGAGGAAATCCAGCCGATGAAAACTTTTATCTAGACCCTTTTATAGAGCCTGAACCCGAACCACAACTAGATGTAGTTGTCTTAAACAAAATAATAGATAAGGGTGTGTTGGATATCTTCCTGATCTGTTGCAGTCTCCTCTTCTTGTGGTTAGAACTTTTTGATCCAGATGATCTGCAGTTATTCCTGCTGTTGCTATATGATTCTATGAGGTGACTAATTCCATCCGATGTCTGGCTGAAGACTTTAAACTTAGCACTTCTTGGGAGGTAACCCAATATTCATGCGACACGGTAATATCTTTCCTTATCTCTTTTGATTCAAATGGTAACAGTTTCTCCTTGTTCATGTTTTTAATTTCATCTTTAGAACATTGAGGACAATGTTAGATTTAAGTTTGGGGGTATGGGAGAAAATTTTTAGTTGCAGTATAAATAAATAAACTCCATAGTCTAGAAATTTGTGCTTATTAAGGTTGACACTAACCAATCTAAGTGGATGGGAACATTTTGGTTATAGGAGTTGAGGAACCAATCGGATTAGATGGAAACATCTAAAGAGTCTATTCATAAAAGCACTGAGCTCAGGTGTTAGAAAAAGAAAACATGGTAATTTCGCCATATCCTCGTGATGGAAACATCGAAAGAATCCCGATCACTTCTTTTATTTTTCTTTTTACCATTGCTAGGGTAAAATAGAGTGAGTGAGATACTAAAATAAAAAATAAAATAATTGAGACCAGACCACTAGACCAACCGTAATAAATACAATAAAGTCGACCACTGGTACCCTTGTATATGCCAGCTGAGTTGACCTAGAGTTAGGATTATCGACCACTGGTCCCCTTGTATATGCAGTGTGTTGATATTAGTCCAGACCAGTATCTCAGTCCATTAGGATAGGTTCACCTTATTCAATATCATCCATGTTGTTCTCTACATCCATCTTCTTAATCTGTCCATGTGATTGGTTGACTCCGGTTTATGATGTCCAGAAACTATCTGAGTAGAGCTCTGTCACTTTATATGAATTTTGGTATGCTTGAGTGCAAACTCGTGTACAACAATTGGAATTTCGCATCAGGGTACTTCCTCCTGTAGTCAATAAGTATGCCAACCGAGATTCTTTAGTGCCTTCCAAGGTTCTGCATAGAGTGCTAGGGTATGGAGTAAAGGTTTTGTGGGCACACCTCTGGTAAACCCTCCGGAGACAACACTTCGCCACTAGGGCCACCTAGCGGTTTAACGGCTTGCTGCACGTGCTAAGTGTAGTCATTTTATTTTCTAGATTAGATTTGCTCGGGACTAGAAAATAATAAGTTTGGGGGTATTTGATAGACGCATTTATGTGTCTAATTTGTCCTCAATGTTTTGTATTGTTAGTACTCGTTTTTTCCTTATTATGGTGTTTTGTGTGTTTGTAGGTATTTTTAGGAAATAAACGTTTTTGGAAGAATCGGCTCGAAAAAGTAATTAAGGCACCCCAAAGGACATATGTTATTCGGACTCCAGCAACGGATAAGGGGAGACCACTGGATAAGGGGTGACTTTCTTCTCAAATTCAAAATTTCAAAATTGGCGGGAAAATAATGTTTATCACTGTCAAATTTCAATCAAGAATTCGGAGGTGTTATAGGGAGACTAAATGGCTGAAAATTTATGGGATTGTTCCCAGGACATATATAAAGCTATTACAAGTGTTTTGGTCGATCAAATTTGGCTGAAAAATCCGTGAGAAGAAAATAGGGCAGCACGTGCATGAGAGGAACAGTTCACGGGATTGCATGAGTTTTGGAGAATTTAAACGTGCTCTGCTCATGTATGATGACTCTAGCAATACTTTGGACCTTGAAAAGGATAAATAAGGAGATTTTCCAGCTGTAGAAACGCGTGAGAAGCTAAATCAGTGAATAAAATATTCCCATAATATTTTCTTTACTGCCCGAGTTCAATGAAGAATATTGAGAATTATGGCGTGATTAAATGAGGCCGAGGAGTATAAATATACTGCTCAGATCACAGAAATGGGGGGACGGAGAGTTTGGGAGAGTTTAGAGCATAACAGAACGATAATCAGTGCTTCAGAGAATACCTTCCTGTTGCTGCATAACTGAAGAACAAAAGACCACCAAAGACAGTCGTTTATCAACAGTGATAACGACAGAGACGTGAGGGTCATATAGCTACAGTGACAGTAACGCTATATTTGTATCGTTCTTTGTAACGGCTCGGTTTGTAACAAATATAACTGTTACAAACCCGATTTTCATTATATTTCTCCCATTTTCATCTTTGTAAACACCCCTTGAGCAATAAAAATGATTTTTGTGCGTGTTTCCAACATGATGATGAGCTAATTCTCCCACAACCAAGGCAATGAGGAAGTTATTTACGCATGGATAATTGGTAACTATTTTATTTTCTCTAATTTATAATTTATAATTCACTCAATCATTGCTTTTGCAGAGTTTTTAATTGTTTGCATAATTTTCTTCATTAGTTGTGATTCAATTAGATAGACTATGCTTTGTATTAAGATAATCTATGCTTAGGGGATACAATTAATTTTTGAGAATTTGCCTGATTATTTGTGAATTAAGAAACAAGGGATTTAAAAGATAATTAGAGTTTTGGGTTATTTACCGTTATTCATTCATGTGTAATAGTGGAATCAGTGTCTTGGTTATTCCTAATATCCCGTGACAATATTTTGTATATATTTTTTATTTTAGTTTAGTTTATTAAATCCTAAAATTGATTTCAACGAGTCCGAGTGAACGACAACTCTATTTACCACTTTCTACAATATTATTGAGATCACATCACGCCATAAGCTTTACTTAGCCGAGTAATGGACTACAGTGATACACATACTTGCATCACCAGCTTGGGTGCATTGTGTAGGCTTTTGTCAATCCTTGAACCAACGCATAGGCAAACTCTTGGCCTACATTTTTTTTGCATCATCCATGAGCTGGGAAAACTCAATTCCTCGGATTTGCATCAGTGCACCATCACATGGCGCATTTTCCATGTCTTTCCTTCCTCTATGAAGCTTCATAATGTCGGCCAATATGCTTCGTTCTTCGGCCAATGTTAGATATTGTTATAAACCTCCCCACCCATCATGTTCAACGTAGTTGTTGAATGCAACCAAGTAGTAGCACTCTATGATAGTTACAGATATTTTTTGTATGCATCAACAACATTTGGCCAAGGCCTCCTGACCTGCATGGATTTGTGTGCTTCTAAAATTCCAGATTTTTCATTTTTTGTATTATCGACATCAACAACATTTGGCCATTATCGGCCTCTAACTTTGTCGACACCCAAATGGATTTTTTCGTGTTCTCTGAATTAGACCTAAAATAAAATTTACTAGAATCATTAGTTTTGTTTTTCCTTAAATTGTTTGTTGAAATTGGATGTAAATCCTTAATGTCATTAGTAAAGGTGTCGTTTAAGAGCAAATAAAATTCAGCAACTTTGTTGGCTTTTTCAAAGGTCCTTAGCCAACTTCTTTGCATTATTATCGACGCCACTTAACTTAAATGCACTGCCGTTAATTCTATTAACTCGTGCCTTTATTATCGTGTTGGCGTATTCTCTAACTCTAACTTCGATCGTATAACACCCAAATGTAAAATGATATTTTTCGTGCCAATTCTCTGAATTAGACCTAAAATTTACTAGAATCATTAGTGTTTTTCCCTTAAATTGTTTGTTGAAATTTGGTCACGTTTAAGAGCAAATCCTATGGGTAGTGTCACTCTTTCAAATGAATGAGTGCACTACCAATTTGAGCCCTTTAGAGAAATTGCACAAATTTGGTCACGTTTAGTCTTTACCCCACTTTTTCCCCAAACCCGTTCATGCACTCGTTCATATGAACGAGTGGTTGGGAGTGTAACACTAGATAGGGGATTGTCCCCCGTCAGGAAAAATAGGGCTACACGGGGGACTGTCTCCCTTGTAACAAAAGAATTTGCACCAAACGGGGGATAGTCTCCCGTTTTAGAAGTTTTTTAGTTCCAAACGGGAGACAGTCCCCCGTTTTAGAAGTTTTTTAGTTCCAAACGGGAGATTGTCCCCCATTTGGATGATTTATTTATTTATTTGTCTTTTTTTGGACGGGGGACAGTCCCCGTCTGACCAAAATCCCAATTTTTTTACGGGAAACTATCTCCCGTGTAATATTTTTTTTTGTATTTGTCTATAGTGGGATCTCTCGTTCGTTTGATCGAGTGGTCGTTCATTTGAGCGAGTTTGTCTCCATTTGGAGACTACCCATAGGATATGCTCTTAGCAACAGTGAAACATAAAGAAAAACAAAAAAAAAATCCCCTCCCAAGTCCCAACTAACATGAAAAACGAGTTATTAGTGTTGAGAATTTGGATTTTTTGAAGGGAAAAGGGAGAAAAAAAAAATGTGTGTGATCAAAACTGCAAAGTGAAACGTATACAAGAGATAAAATGAATGAGACCTGGTGTGGGTGTGGGTGGGGCATTGTCTCCTAAAGAAACTCACTCTACCCAACAACAATAATGGCCCTTGATTGACTTAAAGTTATTATATTATCCTCATCGGTCAAAATTCTCATTAACTAAAAAAGCCAACACTTACATTATCTGGTTGGCCGAACTGAGTTGCGTGTAAGTAGGAGTTTGGTTGATAGACAAAAGAAGTTCGGAGAATGGAGCTGTTCTTTTTTTCTTTTTCTATGGTCATAGTTATTTTCAATGCACTGCTAGTGGTAGATAACCCAAACATATATCACCATCATCCAAATTATAAATCTTCTTCTTTTTCTCATTTCATTTTTTCAATCAAAATTTAAACTTTTGTTTCGTAATTTTGTTGAGAGGTTAAAGAAAAAGGTGGTAGGAGAGAATTTTGATGATACTTGGGTAAACTTTCAAAAAAAAAAAAAAACAGAGGACCCACTTTCATTAAGGTCATCAACATCAAAATCTCTCCAACCTCAATATTAATTTTGTACTCTTAGTTGTATTTTTCTGATTGTATTTATAAGATCTTCTCTTTTATTGGTGTTAGTTGAACCACTGTACCATCTCTACTTATTTTTGAGGGTTCATTCTTATTAATAACTTGTACCCGTAAATTTCATTTTCAAAACCCTGTAGGAAAAAAAACCCAGTTTTCTCTTCATCAGTTTACAGAATTTGAGTTAAAGGGTCTTCAAAACTAGACTCAAAATTCTCACTTCAAACTTTGGTTATTACACCCAATTTTTTGCTTCAAAAAAATAATAATAAAGGAAATCTGCTCACATAACAAGAACAATCCCATTTTTTGTTTGTATCTGAAAATTGGAATTGACAGCCATTTCCTTTAAAGGGTATCTTTTCTCTGAATGTTATGTTTTCTTCACCCAATAGACATCCACTGTATTTGGATTCTTTCTATTCTACTCCATTGTTTTTCTTCCGACTTTACATAAACCACAAATTTTTTGTTTTTGATTTTTGAAGTTTGTCTGAGAAAAAGATACTCCCATTTTTTACTTTTTGACAAGGCACTGCAGAGGAGGCCCACTAGGTGGAATACTCTGGTGGGCTTCATTGAATTAGCAAAAACATCACATATGAATGTATGATGATGATATCCAAAGTTTTCTCTTTTTAATAGATCATTTCTTTAATTTTCTTTTAATTTGAAACTTGTTATAAATAGTTAGTTAACTCTCATTATTATTATAGTTGGTTCATTGCAATTGGGTCATTCTTAAATTTCTCTTTAATCCCTTTTATGTAGAGTTAAAATTTCCTTCCCCCAATCTTATCTAAATGCTGTTCTTCTTGATATCTTGTGTTTCTTTCATTTTCTTGTCAAAGTCTCTCTCTTTAAAATCTTTGCCATCATGGCTTGGTGATATGAGATTGTTCTTCCTTTGGTTTTGGAGAAATTTACTATCTGTATTAGTTAATTCTCTGAGAACAACTAAAATTTCAATTGAAAATTCAGAAAGAATGTCTTTAAGAAAGAAACTTGTTAGCAGTACAAGAGTTGAACATGTTGAAGAAGAGATGAATTATGAGATGTCTGTATTGGATTTACCTGAATTAGTTTTGGAGAGCATTTTAGGTAGACTATCTCCATCTGGTTTATGTTCCATGGCTGCTGTTTGTAGCTCTATGAGAGATAGATGTAGGAGTGATTATCTTTGGAAAAGACACATGGATGAAAAATGGGGTAAAGTTATTGGTAAAGCTGCTTATCGCGAATGGCAATGGCATATTGCTTCAAAAAATAATTACGCTCTTGATCGCAGTAACTCGAAAAGTATTCCCAGATCTTTGTCTTGTGTATGGCCTCTTAATTGGTTTAAATCGAAGCTCGTAAATTCGAACAAACCCAAGAGTAGTTTACCTGCGGATTCGATCATGTCATGGTATCTATCTCTTGAGACTGGCAACTTCTGGTTCCCGGCTCAAGTCTATAACCGCGAGGTATTAATCGATATCAAACTATAATTCTGTTTCTCAGTTCATGTATTAGAGTTTCGTAAAGATCAATTGAGAATTTGAGATAGTAGTCTCTTGGTTCTATATAAAGAACAGTTTTTGGTTACCTTTATATGATGCAGGGATCTGTTTTTTGTTGTTGAATGTAGCTGCAGATACACAAATAGCTGTTATACAAATTACTGAATTTCATTTTAATCTTTGTTTCATTACTTTTACAGCATGGTCATGTTGGATTTATGTTGTCATGCTACGACGCGGAGCTTAGCTATGACAGCCGCACAGACACCTTCCATGCTAGGTATGATACATGGATTCTGCTTTATAAATGATTCTTAAGGTTTCCACCATTAACAAGATGCATTTCTGATTGGTGTGCTTATGGAGTTTGGGGCTTGTTTTCTCCAAAAATCACTTAGAATATTAAAAGCTCATCAATGCTATCTTTTTGAAGGTATCCTCCTCATGGTCGTAGGACTATTGTGATAGAAGAAGGTGTGGAGTGGGATAGGATAAGAGCACCAGCAGTTGATACTCTTCCACATGACCTTCATGTGTCAGACTGTCTACATGATCTCCATCCCGGAGACCATATTGAGATTCAGTGGAGAAGAAATAAAGAATTTCCTTACGGTATGCTCTTGAAGCCAAATTACGTCCAAGTTTCTACACATTTCCTCCTTGTTCGAAAATTGTGGTTGCCTGATCCTTACCCAAAATGTTAATGTTGTCTGTTTATTCAGGTTGGTGGTATGGGATCGTTGGTCACTTGGAGCATTGTGACGGAAACGAGAGGCACTGCCTTTGTCATAGTAGCGGTAAGTAAAACTATAAAAGTTACATGGTTTTTGTAGTCTATACTTCAATAAAGTTATCTCTGGTTGATGAAGTTTGCAAGCTGTTAGTTTCAATTCATGTATTTGTAATTTGAACTAAATCCAAGTAAGCTTTTCAATTAGTTAAAACTTACATTTCGATTTTCTTTCTGAGACTTGCCTAGTTTCTCACTACAAATTGTTCTATCTAGCTCATAACTGATTCAATGCGTTTAAAACTTCCCAAACTCTGCCTTATTGCAGTTCTTAAGTTCAATCTTACGGACTAGTCTTTATATTTGACACGGGTTTACTACCATCTTTAAATTGCAAGCAGTCAATGCACCCAACCTTCAACCACCAACTAACTGTAAACTAGTAACCAGCTTGCCTAAATCACAAAAAGATCCATCACAATCACAGCATTGACTTATTTTCAAAACCTTTACAATGTTCACTGAACTTGCTGATTATATTCCTTGGATACCCTTTTCGGGTTTCCGTCAGTCTTATTCCTTCTATTTGTTACTTTTTCTCTTTTCTCCTTGTGTCTACTACATCTGTATATTTGCTGTTGCCATAAGAAAAAAGTTTCTCACTAACTGAATAATGTGATTTCTTACAGATACTGTGGTACTAGAGTTCAACCAGTACACTCATGGTTCTAGGTGGAGACAGACGTTTGTAAGTAGAAAAGATCATCGAGAAGAAGGGAATGAAGCAGATGGGTTCTACGGAGGAATCAGAAAACTTTATGCTGCCAATGAGATTTCTATGTGGAAGCAATTATGGCCTACTGAAGTCTTGGAATAATAGCTAGATTCATAGTGCAACCAATGTAGAATATCATTAGCCTTAGTTTTCCCTACTTTAGCTAAGCTTAGAAATGAGGCTCTCTTTTTCTTCCTTCTGGAAATGAAATGAAGATAAGATTGGTGTTTTCAGATGGATGGATTTGTTAGGCCGTGTTCTTTTTTTCCCGGCAAATGGTTGGAATTATAACAACCTGCCTCCAGAAATACTAAAACATTGTTTGAATTTATGATGCAATGTTTTAGTATTTCTAGACTTTTGATGATTTTCTGAAACTACTATTGATCTTTCAGTACCTCATTCACTAGGATTTCCTTTGCGGTGCCATGGTCAGCCAATGTCCAAAAGCAAGATGATGATGAATATCACTAGGCTTTTGTTGGCCAACTCTCATGGCTTCAAACTTTGTAGATTACGTCGACCTCGAATCTGATTCTCTCGTTAGGTATTTTGCATCTATGAAAAGAGGAATTGGCATGTTCTTGACTCATGCTAAGAGTGAAACTTAGTTTTCTAGACGAAGGAAAATGGCATGTGAATTGTGGCGATTGCAAAGCCTGTTTGTTTGTCATATAATCTATTTCTCACTCGAGGCCTGTGAATCTTGTGAATTGTGATTGTGATAGAATCCTAATTTGGGGGCATACACACTTAGAAGTCACCCAATGCAAAATTATAAGGGTTGTTTTAATGATGGTTAAGTTACTATAATACCCCTGTCTAGTTTAAATTACATTACTACCCTTCCACTTAATTAAATTATAATCCTAATTAACCAACCACCCACTAATTAACCATTACCTACTAATTAACTCACCCATTAAAACTAAAACGGTTACTTAAAAAAAAAAAAAAAAAAAACAAAATTTTGAAAACCAAAAACCCTTCTCTCTCCCTCTTCTTCTCCAAAATTTCTGAAAATTTCTTCGATTAAACACATACATGGCACCTCGTGTTAAGTGATGCCCTAGAAATACGGTGCCGAATCCTGGTTTTGCTTCAGTAGCATCTCAATCTAGGGTTTTTGGAAAAGATGGAGATGAAGTGGATCGATTGGTGTTGGAGAGGGAGAAATAGAGGCTGATTCTTTAAAATTGCACATAGAAAGGTATTTCCCACAAACTCATTGTTTATTTTTGCGTATTTCGTTGATTTAATGCATGTAATCGATGATTCGTCTAGGTTTTTGTTAGTTTCAGGGTATTGTTCGGCTGAAATGACGCAACCGAACTGTTTTTTTTATACATACGAAGAACAATTCAGCTTAAAATTTGTGATATTTTGAATATCGTATGTGTCGAACCAATTGGTTCGGCACGAAAAATTTTGTATTATAACCAGCCGAACTTGGATACCATTATTTAATAACCGATCTATTACTGTTTGGTACATTGTTCGGCTCATTGTGATAAATATCGAATTTGCCGAACCTTTTTCTGACCATGGATAACACTGTTGGGCACTTTGTTCTGTTCATATTGATAAATATCGTATGTGCCGAACTTTACACTGTGTATGGCCAATAGCTTCCTCTAAACTTGTCCAACTATAGGTGAGTTATCAAATTGTGTGGTAGAATCATATTTATTTAATTTGGAAAACTAATTAAGGTTTGTCATTTGTTTTAGCACCCATCCGGGAAAATTCAAAGAGAAGCTTTAAAGGAGAACAATGGAAGTGACTCCTTCTAACTCAAAAACTCCCAAACCTCGAGGTGGTGGCACAAAGAACTTACATGCAGGCAAAAGGGGAATTGACACGACTTTCTCTTTGCCTGTAGAACAAGAGGATCACAATGATGAAGATGTTGGTGAGGAAGGTCAAGAAGAAGAAGAACTAGAAGAAGAACAAGAGAAATTTGTTACATCAAGGGAGACAGGTTAGCACATTCCTCATCCGGATAATGCGATACGTCCTCGCAGGGATGGTTTGCCCCATGGTCTCCCTGAAGATGGTGGAAGAGTGTTGATTGGCTACAAGGATTCATGGGCGAAGAGAATTTACGAGACTCCGGATCATAGGGATGCAGTCCGCGTACTTAGACACCAAAGCGCCGCACATTGGGATATTTTCAAAGAGGCTCCTGAGGTGGTGGCTTTAGTACAAGGCTTTGGTTTATGGACTGCTATTTTTTATGCACAATAGGAATTTGATGCAGTTACAAACTCAGCCTTTTGTGAGAGATTCTGTCCGGATACTTACACATTTCATCTCCCCTTTGGCGAGATGTCAATTACTCCAGATGATGCACAGAAGATTAGTGATCTTAGAACGCATGGGAAAAATGTGTACTCAGCGGTTTATGAAATGACTTGGGATGAGTTGTATGTGCGTGCTGAGGAAACTCTTGGTTGGCCAAAAGACAAAACAGAATTGGAGTTTGCCTGCGCTGCTAAAGAGGTGAAGTTTGTGGATTCTAGCACAAAGAAGTTGAAGAAAATCAAGTTCACCGCTTTGAAAAAGTGTTTTGGAGACACAATGGAGAAAATTTCAAAGGGGGAGTTGGTTATGGACAAGGTCACAGCTGATCGCAGTGCTACCGCGTATTTGTTGTATACTTTAGGAAGTGTTATATTTCCCGATACCAGTGGGAACAAGGTTAATGCTCAATACCTCCAATTGTTAAGGGATTTGAAAAGCTGTCACAAGTACTCTTGGGGAACCACGACCCTTTCTTTCCTATTTGAGCAACTTGAAACTGCGTCTAGGGTTTACATGTACAAGCATTGGAGGTTATTTCACAATGCTTCAGGTAAGTTTACACATTGTAGTTCCATTTTCAAGAAAAAACTCAGCTTTCAATTTTGGTTTTTATGTATGCCGAACCTACTTTTCAAAAGGTTCGACTGTTGCGATTATAATTTCCTTAGCCGAACTTAGTTGGTTCGGCGTTAAACTGTTTTTGCAAATAAGCCGAACTTGCCTCTGTATCCCAAAGTTTACAACCTCCATGATCCATTTCTACTGATCCTAAAAAATAAGTTTTGTGTTTTGTTTTTTGTTTTTTATATTGTTGGTGTAGGTATGGATATATGACCATTTCCCGGATTTGAATTTAGCCAAGGAAGATGACAAATGGGTAGACACATTCCCTACCTCGGGCAAATGGAGTTTCAAGGAAAATAAGAAGAGGAATAAAAAGGAAATCTTGATAGCTTTGAGAGAAAAGTTAGACTCTTTGACTGTTGAACAAGTTGTATTTCAACCATACAAAAAGGATAAAGAAGATGATGAAGTTGTTGAGGATGAAGATGTGCCATTGGGGATGTACTATGGGCCATTGTTTTATCCCGAAGGCTTTACAATGTTTGATCCCCGTCGAGTACTCCATCAATATGGATTTATCCAAACGATTCCGGTGCTAGAGGAATCAAAGTTCAAGTTGTTGCCCAAGGGTTCTAAGGGAACAAAGAGTACGGAAAGTTCATGGAATGCCGAATATGATCCTGATCCTACCATTGATTGTTGGAATAAATTGGAAGATAACAAATTAAGTTGGGTTGACTTAGAAGAGTTGCTTGACGATCCTTGTGAAGTTGACCCGTCTTATATAGATTGGTATAACCAAATTTCACATCCTTTAATCATTAATAGGGAGAGTCAAGCTTTGGTAGATGGTAAGAGGGGAAAGCGAACACAAAAGGAAGTCGACCCGAAGACGAGGAAGAACACAAAGGGCATGGTTGAAGATGTTTCGAAGTCTTACCGAACTATGGTATATTGAGTGCATACTTTTAAACTTGTTTTCAATATTTTTATCTATTGTTGCTTATATGTTTTAACTAAATTTTATCAGATGGATGGGGTTAACGACGTGTTGAAGGCTATGAAGAAGAAAATCGATTGCAATGTGGATATGGCGGTGGAAGAGAATAAATATATGTACATTCGTTGGGATAGAGTAATCAATAAAGGTGAAGGTGAGAGTGGAAGTGGTGCTAAAAAAGGTCGTGGTGGTGGAAGACGCGGTCGTGCTCAATAGATGATTATGTTCAAATTGAAGTACACTAGGTATTAATGGTTTGGTTTTTAAGTAATGTTTGATTTTAACACAATTTTATTTACTTGAAGAAAACAATGTTATGTGTTTGGTTTTTGGTACAATGTTTTGATGTTTAACTACAATGTTATGCTTTTATGTTTAAGTGAAATGCTAAGCTTTGAGTGCACTGCGATACGTAAGTTACAGTATAAAGTTCGGCTTATAAATATGTAATACGTATTAGCCGAACCTTATTTTGACATTCCTCAATTTGATAAGTAAAAATCTCGGCTTATAAGTGTTTAACGCATATAAGCCGAACCTTACACTGTGACACTCGACTGTTCTCTTAATAGTAAGTTCGACAGTAAGTTCCATCTTAGTTTAGAGCCGAACCAAATTGCATGTTCGGCTAAAAATGAGATTTTATAAAGAGTCGAACGTTTTGCAAAGTATTAGAATACTCTAGAAACTTGTAAATTAATATACTACCATTAAGTTGATATAAAAGCAAAAATATCTCTTTTGGGTCAAAGCAAAAGGAACATTAAAAGAACCTTTTCAGTTCTTCTCCTCTTTTCTATTCAAACCAAGCCGGAGAAAATCGGTTAAAATCATATTTCATCGCCGAAATTGATCGTCGATTCATAAAAATTTGATCGTCGATTAAACACAACTATAAAATGGCTCGTAAAAAAAAAACAACTGGTAGGCGGTCCAAATCTTCTTCTAATCCGTCGATTGAAGACCAACACCGTTAGAAGGAGTTGAAACTAAAATTGGCAAAGAAGTTCAATCAAGTGAAGAAGAAACCTTGAAAATGAGGATTAGAAGGTATGTTATACAAACCCAACCATTTAATTTGTTTATTAATGCATTTTATTGTATTGTTAGATTAGGCTTAATTGAAAAAACCTTGGTTTTTCCGAAACACAGAGACAGGTTCGGCTCATATAGTGTAATTTATTATACGCCGAACCTTTAACTGAAGAACAGTTCGGCTAGTTTGGATAATCGACGATCTTTGAGTTTCATTGGTTCGGATGTTTCGTCTGGCGTTCGTATACGCCGAACTATTCTGTAGGATTATACTTATTTATGATTTTGTACTATGTATAGGAACCTAAAGGGTAAAATGAAAAGCCGGGAAGATCAACCAGATGTGGAAGATCAACCTGAAGTGGAAGAACAACAACAACTAGAGAAGCAAGAAGCTACGCCTGGTGTTGTTGGTTTTCACATTCCTGATGATGATGATGTAATAGATCTAAGAGATGATGTCTTACCACATGGTCCTCCAGCCGACGGAGGCAAGGTGTTGATTGGTTACCGAGAGTCTTGGGAGTGATGTCGTATTTGACCCATATTTGAGAGATGTTCAAGAAGATTATGTTGTTCCGATAGGTATGTACTACGGACCTTTATTTTATCCGGGTGGTTTTGTAATATATGATTTTCGTCGCATTCTACGTCAGTTAGGATCTGTCCAAACGCTCCCAGTAGTTAACGATAAGTTCAGGTTGTTGCCATTGGGTGCGACAGGGACTAAAAGCACCACCTCTTCGTGGTGCCCCAAGTATGATCCAGAACCAACCTTATAGAACTGGAGAAGGTTGGATGCCAACAAGTTAAATATGAACCACTTGCATATTTTGGGTGACGGTCCTCCACAAGTTGAGCCAGTCTATATGGATTGGTATAATGAAATATCATATCCGCTTATTATCAATAGAGCAAGTCAAGTTGTAGCTGACAGGGAGAAGGCAAAGGTTGCCAAAAAGAAGTCCAAGGCCGTTGACATTCAAAAGACATATAAAACAATGGTAAGCGATGTCTTCAATTTTTACTTGTTTAAGTGTTACTTCTTAAATATTAAAGTTCTTGTTTAAGTGACCTTTAAATGGAACCAAGTTGCGGCGGGTAAGGAGTTGTTGAGAAATTTAAAGAAAATAATTTCTTGAAAAACTAAGATGACGGTGGAGGAGCAAAATGATTGGTACAACCAGTGGGATGCAGTCATAAACAAAGGGAAAGGACCCAATAAACAATAAAAAAGGCCGACGAGCAAGAGGCCACGACAAGAAGGTGAAGAGGACGAGAATGTGCGTCCTAAAGGGAAAAGAGGTCGTGGTGAGTGAACTATAAGTTTGGATGTGTCGTGAAGCACATCCACTTAGTTTTTTATATTTTGTTATGAGTCGTTAAGCACACTTTATTTGTTATGAGTTGTGAAGTACACTTAGTTTGTTATGTTTTGTTAAATACACTTGTTTGGTTTAGTACCTTAAATCACATGTTTTAATGTAATTTTCAATGGTTTTATATGTTTGGTTCGAATGTTAGGTGGTCTTTGAAACAACTTAAAGGAACCTGGTTCGGCTTAAATTACAATTGGCGTAGTTGCCGAACCCGTGGCCTTCAAAAAAAATTGGATTATGCACTTGGTTCGGCTCATTATACTAGACACGAATAAGCCGAACCCTTTAAATCAACAAGTTCGGTTTATAAGGAAATAGTTAACATGAGCCGAACATTACACTGTCTTCTGTAAAAAAATAGATCCGTTGTGGATTTTACAATATATAGTGTTTCTATTCATAGCATTGGGTCTGCTTAACCCATTGTTTCCGTCTATACTATTTCATGGAACCATTTACCATAAAAGATGATAAGTTTCTTGTTAGAGCTTTCATTCGGACTTATCGTATTTATGGTGAGCATTATTCGATGTTTTGGAAAAAAGTAAAAGAATTTCATTTTCGGTTAGATGGAAATCCTAAACATCGTACGCGTTCGGAATTAGCCGAAAGATTCCAAAAAATCCGTTATACGATGAAAGATTACATCAGAGTATTAGGATGGGTTAATAAATACCATCCCAACGAAACTAATGAAGAAAAAGTGAGTAATTCAAAAGCTTAATGTTCCATTATAGAGTTGTTTAGTTTTCTTTTTATAAAACTAACTTTGCTTTCCTTTTTATTTAGGAAGCTAGAATTCAAAGCCTTTGGGCTATACGTCATGGAGGAAGAAGATACGAGCTCAGAATATTTTACAGATGGCTAAAGAGAATCCGAGATTTATTAGAGACCTTTGCGCTGAGATACACTAGATGGTCGGAAAATTTGCAGGTTTGGCTTTTAAATGAAAATATATGTCTGCCGAACCCCTATTGTTTTTCAAAATTTTAAAAGTAGCTATTGGAGATGGTACATTAATTGTAGTTCGGCTTGTAATATAAAATCCGTACTAGACGAACTTGATATATTTAAACAACATTTTAAAATATAGTTGTTAAAAATAGTACAATCCGTCAAGCATATATATATCCACATATGATATCTCATTATCAAAGCACAAAATGGCAGCGTCTAGTCCTAAGTATACTCTAGAAGAAGATTTATCTCTTTACAAACATTACGTAACTTACTATCCGGAGAAGGGTGCCGAGCGACGGGTAAAGGGTCTAATGAGTATGTACTACTTGGTCAGAATTCATGAAGCCTTCACCAATAAAACGGGTAATCCAAACATCCGGGATAGGGCATCACTGTTTTGTCGAATCGAAACAATTAAAAATAAAGTTAGGGACTTCATAGCTATGATTCGGATTGGCATTCAATATCGGCTTAAAGGTGAAATAAATGATGAGATTGTTGTTCGAGCTCTAGAGGAATGGCGAAGATGGAAAGGAAAAAATTTCAAATACCAAGCTCACTACAACATCCTTAGGAAGTTTTTCATAACTCGTTTTGGTTATTAAATCCTTGTAATTTTTACTTTGTAATGGTTAGTGATTTTATAATGGTTAATTTGTAATGGTGATTTTATGATTTCAAAAAATTTAGGTAATTGCAGGTTCAACATATATGGTTCGGATGTATAATTAAATTACTTATAAGCCGAACCACATAATATATGAAATCTTATCAGGATCGGCTTGTTATTGAATATTTCGAATAAGCCGAACCTTACACCGTGTGTTGGGTTACTTAGCAGCATTATAGTTCGGCACGAAAAAATCATCGCATGTAAGCCGAACCATAACACTTGGGTAGCTCACACTGGATCGGATTATTAGTTATATTCCCTAATAAAACGAACATTACACTGTATGTAGTCAAAATGTGCTTCGTCTGAGTTCGGCTCAGAGGAAAGGTCTTTATTAAGCCGAACCTGGACACTTGGGAAATAATTTTTTTATATGTAAGGATCGGCTCAAATATAGTTTTACTGGTTAGCCGAACCTTACACTGAGAGTTCTTTTTCTTCAAATCTTTGCACAAACAAACAAGTTAAAAAACCACAAAATATATTCAATTCATAAGATGTGCTTTAGGATACATTATGTAGCATTCATAATCTCATATCAACCTAGGCATCCGTCGAAAACAAAATGCAAAAAAATTATATATATCCAATGGATAAAGTACTAGGGTGATCCTAACTTTACAACATCTTCTTCGTCATCTTCAGAACCATCTTCTTCATATCCTCAAAAACATCTTCTTTGTCTTCATCATCTATTAGACACACTAGTCCGGGTGGAAGAGTTGGATGCAAACTTCTCCAAAGCTCCATCTCTGTAGCGTAATTTGCACACCAATCCATAGAGTAATTTTCTTCAAAAATAGACCAAAAGGCTAAAGGACACAATGGAGGTATTGGGCAACCGGGTCTAAGCTTAAGACCGATATAATGGCAGCCTTGAAAAAAATGCAATAACAAGTCTTCTATCTTTCACACTCTCATTGCAAGGCTTTGTTGGAGGCGCGTAGGTGAAACAACTTCCGGCCCTCGAAAAAGAATGAACAACACAATTAAAGGTCTCCGCGATTAAAAACCCACATATCGACATTTGCATCCAATGATCAGGTGTGATGACGACATCCCCATGTAAACGCCGTTCAAAACTAATGAACTCTTGTGCGACCCCGTGGTCTCCGCCACCTCGCATCATTGACTTGTAAAAGTCCCTGTTTCGGCGTAGAGTTTGTAACAATCTTTGACGAATATAATAATTTCCGGGTATTTGACGTATGACCCCGTGGTCTCTGCCAAGAATTCCTTGCGTAAATATATAATAATTACCGGGTATTTGACGCCCTAATTCGCAATGAGCTTTGCAACATTTTCTTCAAACACTTCTTCGGTGATGGACCAAGTCAAAGCTTCCCAATCATTGTGGAAACATGCCCACATCCTTTCATTAGCCTCATATGCTTTCCTGAATTATTTCTTCTTCACTTCTTATTCTCCATCCGGTAATGTAGCAATCTTCTCTAGCTCTTTCAACTTGAGCGGTTGGATTATCCCTTGGCATTTCTTCATAACATTATTCCATACATGAAAGGTACAAAGAAAGTTTTGCGCATTCGGAAATACCTTCCTTGTAGCAAACATCAATGCCTCCTCTTGGTCGGTGACCATGACCTTTGGAAGAGAATCATCCCGGAAGATTAACTTCACTTTTTCCAATGCCCACACATAGCTTTCTTTCAACTCATCATGCAAAAAACAAAAAGCAACGGTGAAAGGTGACTTGGTTGACGTATGACCAACAACGTTCATCAAGGGCATCTCATACTTATTGGCCTTGTAAGTTCAATCCAATATGAGAACTTGTGGGAAGCATAACGCCAACTTTACGCAATCCGGATGGGCAATAAAAAGGTGCGTCATATTGCCGAATTCATCCAATTTCTTTTGGGAAGCATAGTTCTTCTTTTGCGCCAACCAAAATAATTGTTGCATCACCAACCTACCTTGCAAATCCTTTCTTCTCAAAGTACTTCTCGCGTTATAAATTCGTTGCAACGTAGTCTTGTTATTCTTATCATCCGCCTTCAACTTGCTAAGAATTTTAGAGGGCGGCATACGTGCTCGTGTTAATTTTATCTAGCTCCGCATATTCATGAGGTTTGAGTCTTCCGACTCTATAATGTCCATGAAGATCCTTTGGACGTGGGTGGTTATGATGGCAATCCATATCTTTATTCATTTTGAAAATTCCTTCATCTATGTTCCAATTTAAGACAATCTTGAAAGGACAATTTATCTTCCTTGTTTTAGTCTTATATTTTTTCCCCGTCTTCCCAACATATGGCTTACCTTTTTTCTTCTTGCTTACTTTCTTCCCACCCCTCTCATAAATCATCTCAACCCGCTCCTTTCGGCTTTGTGTACCTTTAACTAGGACGCAATTGATTTTCCAAGCATGTTCCTCAACCCATTTAACAACTTCTTCTTTGGTTTTCCACGTCTACATATCCACAAGTACAAAACTTTAGTTTTATTAATGATTTTGCATACAACATACTTGAAAATTAATAAAAACATAAACTACGTCAGTTACCTACCAAGTCAGTTTGGAAGTGATCTCTAGTATCTTCATGAATGACATCAACAGGCCATGGTTGATCCTCCATAGTTTCCATTTCAGGAACAATCTATAACAATATCGCACAGGTTTTGGGTCAGGTTCGGCTCAAACTCAGTACTATATGAAAACCCAACTCAGGGTTTGGCTATACCGTGTTTGATTTATAAAGCCGAACTATTTTTCAAACATGGATTCGGCCTATTGGACACTAATATTATAAGCCGAACCATAACACTTGAAATTTCAAAAAATAAAAATTAATGTTTGGATGGATAACGTGTAAGCCGAACATTACACTGTAACTCGTATATTTTTTTGTATACGGTTTGGCTTAGAATATCACTTCAAATTTGAGCCGAACCATGCAAATTTTTTGGCGCGCAAATAATTGAATGACAGTTCGGCGTATACATTTCTCAATCGAAGAAACCGAACTGTTCTTATTTTTTATGGTTCGGCATACATATTATCTGCATTAACCTTTCTCTCATTGCCGAACTAGTTACAAAAATCATAACTTTTGGTGAAATCAAGCTACAAAACGGAAATTAATCAACTTATACAACCATACCTGTGTATTATTAGCATTGGGTTCCCCATCCATGTACTCATCTTCGGGATTTGGCTCCATAAAGGAATCATCTTGAGCTTGAGAAAAAAGTTGAGTTTGGGTAAAATCATTTTCATAATCCAACAAATCAGCAATGTATGGATCTCCATCGTAATTGATATGTATTTTCTTAGCTTTACGTGATGAAGATTCACCTTCCTCACTATAATTTGTATCACACGTCTCTCAATAATCACAAAGCTCACAAAGAAAAAGAAAAAAAAAAAATCCTCCTCTCCTTCTTCTTTTCTCCTTCTTCTTTTTCTAAAATAACTCATTAACTAAAACTCACTAACTAACTATCTTTAAAAACAAAATTATTATCCTAAATTAATACTAAACTAACTACAATCATTAACAACTAATTAATCAGATTAACATTAATTTAACACTAATCTCATAAGGTTATTACCGCATTTTTGAAAATAGGAGGATAAGGGCTACCCTAAAAATACTATTAGCCACCCCCATTTTTGTCTTATCTTGTATGCCCCAAATTTTTTATATGCCCCAAATTAGGGTTCTTGTGATAGTCTTCATTGTAATATGTAACAAAGTTGGTTACATCAGATCTCAGACACATGCCCAGACTGGCTAACTTGAAAAGCATACTCCATACGACTCGTGTTAGTATCCAAGCCCATCCAACCATAAGGAACATGGCTTGAAGTTCCTATGTCATGATTTGAGTTGATGAAAACTCTGCACAAAATTCCTTTCTACTCCATCTTTTCAAAATTTTACATTCCTTTCAGCAGTTTCTATGAAGCGAACAAATTAAAGATTTGTTCATTTTGCTACCACTATGGACTCAACGAACATAAAAAACGGATGGACAAACCAACAAATTTGAGGGTTTGTTGAGTGCAGCCCTAAACTATACGCGCGGTTGTTGAACAACCGCGCGTGCAAAGAAAACAAGCTGGCGTGTTATCCAAAAACGCCAACGTTTGATGTTTGTCCGCCCCTATATTTTCTCTCTCCAAATCTCGGTTATTTTATTTAGGATTTATTTTTTATTATTTGTTTTATTAGTTAAATAATCAACGGGACCCAACTCTTATTAGTTTATATTAATAAAATCACTAGTGAGACCCTAAAATATCAGATTTGTTTATTTTTCCTTGGTTTCCCATAGTGCATGAACGTGTTTGTTCATCCACGTGGCTCAAAAAAAAAATGTTGCCTGCCATAGGAATTGCCCTTAGTTTCTTAGCCCGGAAAAAACTAGAGAAGCCAGTGTACCCCAAGGCATTCCACCACTCTTGTAGATTAAAGAGAAAAATTTTGTTCAAGAACCAAAAACTCGCTACTCTAAAAGGAGGTTTCTGTCTAATTGAGTTGCTAGACACAAATAAGATAGGTGAGTGACCGGATGTGCCTCTAAATAACATCACTTAAGCAGAGATTGGATATGCACCCTCAAACTGTGGTGAGACAGTAGTTGGTACAGTAGTTCGATTCTAAATGATTGTACTTCTTTATTAAGTATTCAGTTTGTTGAATTTAAAAAAATCTCTAGAAACTTTAATGGGCCTACTGACAATGCATCCAAATATTGTAGCAGGAACAGAGTGATGGGTGAATGGCTAGATAGCCAACTTCACTTTATCTCTGACAATTCTGTACCCTGATTTTTTTCAATGAAAATCTTTTTCTCGCAAAAAAAAAAAAAAACCACCAACATGCACAAAATTAGATCATCTTGTAGATTTGGCCAAGTGCACAAACCCCCATTACCTGGAAGGTCTAGTGAGTCATGAGAAGCTATGAATCCACTAAACAGATATCTCCCTAACTTTGAACCTCATGCCTTATTCCTATTTTATCTTCTTCTTGTTGAATTAAATCCACCTACTATGCACCATGCTTCAGTGGCCATCCTTTTAAGTCTTGAAGTGTACAAATCTCTCTTCTTTATATGTCTGAATTCTTCATTGCTTAAATTTTTTTTTTATCGTTGCTCTTCTTTTTGGTATCTAACGGCTAGTTTTTACAGTTTTCTTGCCGGAATCCTCATGAAAAAATTCACATGAATTGTTTGTTTTCCTAAATCATGAACTCTAATGGAATCCAACTTACTGATTGTATTTAGAATACCATCATAATCACTTATTCAATTACTCAAATTACTGGAATTACTGAAAACACTAATGTCTCGAACTGAAGAAAAAATAATATCGAAATCAGTGTGACTATCAACAACAATTTCAACAACACTGTGCAACTATCTAGTGGAAACTATGCTAATATCAACAATGTCCTTGTTTCTTCTGATCTTTCTAGCTGTAATCTTCTATCTTATTTAATATTTATTCTCTCCCTTAACCTTGATTCCCATTTGCTTTAATATCTATTCAAATATCCCTGGATGAATCCTAGTCTCTCTTAGAGATTTACTGTCCAGTCCTGCTACAACCTCAGGGAAAAATTATTCCCAAGCCTTGTACCAGAATTTCAAACAAACTTAAAACCTACCCCCTCAATCATAAGCTGACTCTCAACTGTAATTTTGATACTACTTAAGTTCTTGGAGGAACCATTCTATGGATTCTTTATCTTCTTACTTAGGAAATCCATATCCATTCCCATGAATAGCCCAACATACATATCCACGAACAACCCCATGATAACACAAAAATACACAATATTAACACAACTATTCAAACCCAATTAATCAAAAGCTTAATCATAAGTGTCAAATGTAATAGAAAATATCCCAAACCAAATCAGAACCATTGTTTCAAAAGCCACATTTAAAATAAATATGTCATCAACAAAGTTTTCAAACTAATCAAAAAATTCCTTTTAAAGCTTACCTTCATTATAAAAAAAGGAGAATCAAGATTACCCTCTGAAGGTTTCTACGAGGTTCACCTTTCTTCTCCTCATAAAGTTTGGTGGTTGCTTTGTTCGACTCTATATTCCCTGATTGACACTCTAGGTTCGACTCCGACCCATTCGGGATGGTGTTCTTTGATGATGGACCACTACAACTTGGCGTTGACCTGGTGCTAGTTGTGATAAGATAAGTAGATTTGTAGGAATGATAAACTCACAGGGTACATTGTTAGGCTCGGTTGGGTTGTGGTCTGGATCGACCGGATCAGCAACTGTAGGATGCATACCTGCAAAAATCTCTCGTCCAATATGAGCAGTAGCAGCGCACAAGGCATCAAGAACTGGAAAATATATTGAAGCATCATAATCCCATGGTTGCATAGCTAAAATCCGTATATCATGTATCACTTCTGCGGGTAACATAACAAACATAAAACCAACCCAGATAACAAACCTACAACAACATAGTGATTTGTAACAACTGAAAAAGTGGGGGTCTAACAACCTCACCCAATATTTCAATTAGCAATCTATATGGACTAACTCTAATATACTTTTAAGAGAATCAACTAGACATTCAGACTCAATCTTAATAAAAAGTATATCAAGGAGTTAATATCTCTATCTCTCGATTTGATCTATACTCAAGCAAATAGAAATCTGCGAGTCTTTATCACATACAAGATATATAAACTTGGATGGTATCAAAAACCAATATCCAAGGATCAATCAATTTCCAATCAACAACCAAAGGTTGGATTTCATAATTGGTCGATACAACGCACAACCTGTGATATTTCAATTATATAACAAAATATAATGCGGAAAAGAAATAACACAGACACCGGAAATTTTGTTAACGAGGAAACCGCAAATGTAGAAAAAACCCGGGACCTAGTCCATATTGAACACCACATTGTATTAATCCACTACAGACACTAGCCTACTAAAAACTAACTTCGGTCTGGACTATAGTTGAACTTTAATCAATATCACACTGATTCAAGGTACAGTTGCACTCCTTACGTCTCTGATCCCAGCAGGATACTATGCACTTGATTACCTTAGCTGATCTCACCCACAACCAAGAGTTTCTACGACCCAAAGTCGGAGACTTGAATAAAAAAATCTGTATCACACAGAAAAGTCTACGATAATAGATAAATCTGTCTCCCACAAATAAACCTACGAATTTTGTTCCGTCTTTTGATAAAATCAAGGTGAACATGAATCAATCAATAACCCGGACTTATATTCCCTAAGAACAACCTAGAATTATTGATCACCTCACAATAATCTAAATCTTATGGTAGCAAAACTAGATATTGCGGAATCACAAACGATGAGACGAAGATGTTTGTGATTTCTTTTTATCTTGCCATATCGGAGATATAATATCAAGCCAATTATTCAATTGAACTCGTATGATAAAAAATGGCAAGATCAGATCGCTCAACTATAATAGAAGTAGTTTCGTCGGGATTCACAATCCCAATGAAGTCTTCAAGTCGCTAACCGACAGGGTCTCGAGAAGAAACCTACGGTTAAAGGAGAGTCGACCCTAGCAAAACCAACTAGTATTATACAAGAGGTGTGGGGATTAGTTTTTTCCAGTTACTAGATGTCTCCTTTATATAGTTTTCAAATCAGGGTTTGCAATCTAAGTTACCTTGGTAACAAAGCTTTCAATATTCAATGTTAGATGAAAAACCTGATTTATCCAAGCTAATATCTTTCAACCATTAGATCGAAACTTAGCTTGTCATACACACAAATGAAATGTATTTCATTTAGGTTTGAGTAACCGTACCTAAACGTGTACATTTAGTTTGTTCACGAAAATAGTTAACCAATGGTTAGCTATATGAGCACTTTCATATCAACTATATTCATCTTCTTCATAACTAGTTCAAATGACTCATAAGAACTAGTTCAAGAGTTGTTCAATTTCTTAGATCATTATACATAGACACAATTGAAACAAAATCAGTTTGATTCACTCAAATAAATTCATGAACAATATAGCCACGGTTAGCAAAGATTGCATTCCTTATTGATTTATTATTTAAGTTCATGAGATAACCGATTTGAGATATAACCAACTTAGGTACGCGTATGGGTACATGTACTCTAGCTTTACCGGAATTGGGTTTGAAAACCCAGCAGAAATTTTCGGATGAAAACTTTCGTGGGTACGCGTACCTAAGGTGACTGGTTTGTAAGTTCGTAAACTCCAAACTCAACAGAAATTCATGGATGTGAACTTCCGCCAGTACGCGTATGGGTACGTGTACCCAACCTATCTCCTTCACTAATACCGCATGCACATATATACACACACTTGGTTTCCGGTATATGGATTTATACACTAATGTGCGAACACACTATATATGCTTATATCCATAGGTGGTTACGTAATCTCAACTCTATATTTCAATCATTGAAACATTCTTCTATAATGTTATAATAGTCGTTAGACATAAAGAATCGACTATCGTCATTAAAGCTATTTTCAAGATTGAAACGTCATCATGACTTTCGTCATGGATAAAGATGAAAGGTGGTTAGAGCGAAAGATTACCAACATATATTTTGATAAAACGATAGGCGAGTAAACTCGACTCGAAATAGTAAATGTGTATGTATGAAAACTATCATACTTATACGACTGTTGTCTCAAGAGTAGGAGATAGATAGATTTTTGAGTGCTAGATAAGTTCAAGTCTCCACATACCTTTTTGGTCGGATGAAGTTCCACCGGTTCATTGAGTAGTTCTTCGTCTTCATAATATAATCTCCATGGAGTCTAGAGCTCAACTATACTTAACTATCCTAGACCGAGACTTAGTCATAAGTAAACTAGAAATCAAGACGTATAGTTTTGATCACTAATATTGAAAAACATGCTTGAGATAATAACGCATGCGAGTTCGACCGAGCAATGCTCTAACAACAACTGCAACACTTTCATACATTTCAAATGTCCCAAATCTAGGATGAAATACATACAATTTCCAATTATCATCATTACATTAGAACCTTGCATTGGTTGGTGAAAACGTGGGGGTACCAAAATACACCGCCAACATTTTCTTAGGAAACTTGTATGGATTGAACTCAAATATAATTCCGAGAGTTCAACTTAATGAATCTCAATCAAGGAATTTTTTGAAGAGCTTATATCTCTTTCTCTCACAATCAGAAAGTTTACAGAACCAAATCTGTGAACTTTCTTATGTGTCAGAATACTTGGACGATTCTCAAGATCAATATCCAAGGATTAATCAAGTAGTATCCAACAAACAAGGATGGATATATCTACTTTGATTGATTAACGTACAACCTGTGTTATTTAAATTATAAAGATAAACAATATAATGTGGAAAAGGAAATAGCACAGACAAAAAAAAAATGTTAACGAGAAAACCGCAAATGCAGAAAAAACCTTGGGACCTAGTCCAGACTTGGACACCAAATTGTATTAAACCGCTACAGACACTAGCCTACTATCAGAAATTCGGACTGGAATATAGTTGAGACCGAATCAAACTATCACAGAAATTCAGTTATAGTCGCGATACTTATGCCTCTTGAAACCAGCAAGACTCTTCGTAAATAATTCCTTAGCTGACGTCCTTTATATCCTAAGAGTTGCTTCAACTTAATTGAAGACTTTAAACCAATCTTCCTCCTACAGATAATCCTATATGTGATTTCCGTTCTGATCAAATATCAAAGTGAGGTAGGAAATTGATTGCAATAGACAAAGTCTAGCAAACCTTAAAATCTGGTCTTATGACTCCCAAAGAGAAGCCTAGATTATTATTCACCTCACAAGTCGAAACTTGTGGAATTACAAAGTTTGAGACGAAGATACTTTGTGATTTTTATCTATCTTGTTTGAGTAAGCAGCTCTACAATCAAAATAAGATCAAGATACTCGAACTATCAAGATAAAGATAATTGGACCTGGCTTCATGAATCCCCAGGTGAAGACTATAGTTATCTGGATGACAATAGTTTACAACTAGGACACACAAGAACAGTGTCAAGGATTCAAATATCCTAGTTGTTTGAAGTTCTCCTTTTATAGACTTTCAAGGTCAATGTTATTTTAGGTTTGAGATAAGATAGATTTGGAACCAAGCAATCAATAATCATCGTTAGGTGAAAAAACTTAACATAACAGAATATACACTCCGGTTAGGATGAATCGTAACCGAACCATGTACAATGACTTGTTCATGTAGGTTAGCCGAAACTAGCCAATTGAACGATAAGCTTAACCATTTTCATCTAACACTTTAAGACTTTTCTTGACTCACACATATGATCAAAAATATCTAGATAGTGTTTTTAAAGAGTTGTTCAAATGCTGATTATCTTTTAGAAATAATTCGGATGCATCTGAAACTATTCGACAGGGTAAGTATGTGTACTTGGCACGTGTACTGTACCCATTCATGAATATTCTTGTCATGGTACATGTACCAGCTGGGCATGGATACCCTTACGACAAAGATGAGTTCAGGAACTCACAGATCTTTTATGGTATGCATACCTTTCCTGGTTCATGATCAACAAACTCAAAAAATTTAGAATCCATTCTCCCCACAAAGATATAGCGATTAAGCACAAGTTCATTTAAGAACTCTCCCCCATTTGATGTCATTCCCAAGAGAACAACATGATTGACCTTACTTTAATGAAAAAGAAGGGCTTTTTCGGACATTAACAAATCACATGGATTTGTATCCTGAACCTCGACATAAATTAATCTTAACGCCAGTTACGAACAAATAGATAATTTTAATCGGTATGAATCAACATAAGAAAATCTTACGGGGCTGATAGTGCAGTAATAACTTAGAGTGTGATCATGATTAGATCAATACTGTGAAAAATCCTCACAAAGTTTGTTCTAGTTTTAGTTTATAGAACACTAGATCTTAACCCGTGCCGTAACGGCACGGGATGTTTTGTCTCTAATACGATATTATTCACATTCCTCTTGCCTCATTTTATTCGTGAGTAATTATTTTTATATTCAAATAGGTTTTGGGAAACAAAATGGGTTACCTGATCTTTTTATTTTTTACTTAAGCATGTTATTCCAATTTATTATCTGGACGGAGTAATAATGTTGTGCCAACATGAAAATAAGATAAAAAATACAGTAAATAAAAAATTTCCCCATTTATTGTTCCATCATACCATAATTTCAAAATCCAAAAAGAATATTTCATATAACATTACATATACCTAAACTGCCAATCCAACTCCATGATGTTTATGAATACATTTGTTCCGAAATTATTGATAACTAAGGCTCTAAGGAGTGAAGCAAAAACCCATAATATTTTCCCTACTATAGATAAACACCATTTATTTATTTTTTGCAAATGTGAGAGTTATAAAAATCAAGAACCCTTTACTATTGGAAGGCTGAGATATACACATGTGAGTTGAAAAAATAAACATATAATAGTAAATCAAAACATGTGTAAGATTCTTTCTCAATCATATTGATAACATAATATTGAAGAAATTCGTGGATAAAAAGATTTCACACCAACTATGCTAAGTAGTGCATGAATGACGTTCTCACATCTAGTGTTCCTCAAGTAATTTGGAGTTTTAATGAGCATAGTCATATTAATATTTGTATCTACATAAATTCAACTAACCTTCCGAAGAAAAATTATTAGTTTCAAGGGAGACCCGACACAAACTTCTGTCGCCTTCAATGTATACAACACACATTGGGTTTAATCGGCCTTGAGATTAAAAAAAATACCCCAACATTAGTCAAATAATGTCTACAAATACGGGATCGAAACAAAGTGCTAACTTGAAAAATGAGAGACTAACATCAGTTCTACAAAGAAAATACCCTATATGTATCAAAGTTTGTTAACCAAACATGCATTCAAATTAAAAAGTCATCAACTTAACACAAAAATATAAAAGAACCCAAGTTAAATCAATACTTGCATAAAAAAAACTTATAAGAGAATTTTGTAATTATTAAATACCTTTAAAATCGCTATTGGATATTTAATTGCATGCCTCGTTAAAAACTACGGTTGGACGAAATCACCAGATTAATCTGTAGAAATTTCACTGGATATGTAGAAATTCAGAGAAGTTTACACTGGTGGTGATGCGTTCCATCTAAGTGTTGTTCGATTGATTATTTTTTTAGAAGGTTTCGGTTTTCATTGGAGAAACCGAGAGGGAGCGTTTCATTATATTCATTATCATTCAGAAATCCAAGACCAACTTGCCCTCTGCTTACGGGATCTCAATACAACCTTAGATTTATCTATTGGACGTAGAAACCTTGATACTAAATATGTAGTTTTTAGTGTTATTTATTATATAACGTGACATCCAATTTTTTTTTTTTTTCTTCTTAATTTTCATGTATTTTAACCGAGTTTATATTAGCATTAAGACGATCAACCACATTTCTAATTTATAGTGTTATCCTTTTGTAGCAGCACATAATTAACATAGTCAATTACTACTCATCAAAACCGCCAGTACCACAAACCACCAGATATCACTTCTTTCTCCACCAGCACCATTTTCCATCCCTCGTAGAATATTGGGCACACTTATAACTTTTAATCCCACACGTCATGTATAAAGTTTAGATTTAACAAACTTAGGTCATCAATTAATTTATTCAACTATATGTTTTTTGTTAATACTGAAAATTATGCGTACGAACGGTTACCAAAGATAGCAGTGGTACCAAAAACAACCATTTTGTCTTATATGATTTGGTATCATCCCAAAAGTATTTGTTATCCGCCTTTTTTGATCGTGTCAAAAACAACCAACTATAATTTTCACAATACAATGTTACCCGTCATGTAATTTTTTTTATTATTTTTGATTCAAAAATAAAAAACCAATACCACCGCCATTAAAACCATCCAGCGCCACTATTTATTCCACCAAAACTAATGTTACCGCCTCCACCACTTAGTAACACCTTCCACCGATTCCACCACTTACTTCTTCCTCTACTACCACCATGACCACTAATATCTATTGAAATAATTTTTGTCAAAATTATTATTTATTGATGGAGATATGTATTATATTAATTAAGGGATATTTATGATGTAAAATTAATAAATCATTTATCATGAGAAATTAATGAGACATCAATTAATAAAACACTTATACTAATTAATATTTAAGTTGAACAAACCATAACCATAGATTTATCTTCTCTCTAGACAAATCACTTATACTAATTAATATTTAAGTTGAACAAACAACCACTGTTGATTTATCTTTGCTATCAATTCCAACCAAGGTGGAACAATGGTTAGAGGCCACTCTTATGACACAATAGGTCATGAGTTCGAACCTCCCCGTTATAATTTTTGAAATTCCATATCTTGACTTGAGTATTCATTTTTAATTCATAATATTGGAATAAACACCACGTGTGCGACTTGTAGGGTGTGTCACGGAGAACCACAACCTTTGATTTATCTTTGCCAAGGATAAATCCTGACCACCACTTAGATAGGCAAAGTTAGCTAAACTCTGCTTTATACTATTGATAATAAATTTAATTTATGAGCAAATATGAGATATCAGTTCAATTCACATAAAGTAAAGGACACATATATCTCATAAGACTTTGTAATACATTAAAACAATAATGATCAAATACTGCAAGTTCATCTTCCAAAAACTCTAGAATTTAAATAAATAAAACTAAAAACATGCAAGATGAAAATCATTGGAAATAACATGTGTAATCACAATATTTGCTATATGAAACCCTAGTTATCCTTCTTGAATTCAAGAATAAATTGTCAAAAGAAGTTTCCTAGTAACGCGTCAGGTTATTTATGATATCCTGAGCAGAAAATTCATTTTCATTTTTGAAGAACTCATTAATGATGGGATCATTCAGTTCTTCCAAGGCATCATAAATGTCAGTTAACTCACTGAGTTCTGCTCTCAGATTATGCAATGTAGTTTTAGACTGAGCCAGAATGCATTCATTGTGAGTTGTCTTATCCAAGGATATATTGATTCGAGATTTCAAATCATTCCTATTAGACACAATGTTCTTCAGTGCAACCATGAAATCATTATCCTGACAACAAATAGATAAAACACAAGCTGAGGTGAAACCTTTTTCTTCTCCAAGCGATTTATCCTTTCCGATCCTTCGTGATTTGACTCCTTCACATAGATAAACGTTAATAGATTATACTGCATCCTTTTTGGTGATACCTCTAGTTACATGAGCCATTGAAGTTTAATTCCTTCAAGAAGAAAAGAACATATAAGTAACCCTAAATAAGAAAATTAACCATCCTTAAGAATGTTCGTGAATCAGTGTGGATTTAGTATGAACTTGCCGTATGTGAGCCATATAATATACAAATTTTGATGAACTTTTTATATTTTTTAATTATGTTAATTATTAGTTACTTTTCCTCACGAAAATCATAGTTGTGTCAACATATGATTAAAACATATTTTTAGATCAAATAAACAAGGATTAGAGCACAAGAGATAATGATTCAAAAATATGGACTATTAAAAGGTGATGGAATACAAATATACATTCTTGATTTTGGAGCTAGCTCAACAAGATCACATACACCGATATCTATATGAGATTATTATGAGATATTTCACATAAAAAATTAACAATCATAAAAAAGTTCAAGTAAACTTGAGTAACCTTGTCATCACAAAGAGTATTGTGATGAGTTTCGTGCAAGCCCATTTTCTCAAGAGAAAATATTTAGGATGGACACATTATTACAATTAACTACTTGAATAGATACTTTTTACTAGCAACCTAATGAAGCTGGCCTTGCTAATCTTAGTTACACTAAATGTCTTTTTACCTGAACAAATAAAAGAGTTGGTAATATCCTCACTGAGCAAAGACTTGATAGAGGCCTAGATACTGACAACTGGCATGATATCTTTCCAAACTCCACCATCTCTAACCTTCCATCTAGTGGCTCTGACCATAACCCCAACCCAAACTGGTATCCTAGTCAATTTTCCTTCAAATTCTTTGGTCCTTGGATTGATCATAAAGACTATAAAGATATCATCTCAGAATGGTGGAAAAAATCCTTTGATACCATAGATAGTGTTAGAGCACTGCTCGGTCGAACTCACAAGCATTGTTATCTCAAGCTTGTTTGTCAAATTTAGTTGTCAAAACTATAAGTCTTAATTTCTAGTCTACTTATAGGTATGTCTCGGATCAAGATAGAATGTGTAGTTGAGCTTTAGACTTCACGGCGTTCATTGATTGAAGACGGAGAACTACTAAGGGGATCTTGTAGAACTTCATCAACACAAGGTATGTGGAGAACTGAACTCATCTATCACTCAGAAGTCTCTTTCTATTCTATCTCTTATTGATACAAAAGTCGTATAACTATATAGACTTTACTTTATACACATTTGATATTTCGAGCTGAGTTTAACTCGCTTATATATTTCTAGAAATATGTGTTGGTAAGCTTTCGCTTTAACCAAGTTCATCTTATATTCTTGATGAAAGTAAAAAAATGATCATGTGAAAATTTCCTGGTAACATCTTACATGATTTGTGTGAGACGGTCATTTGATGTAGACTCATAATGTTTTGTACTGATCGTTTGATCACTTGAAAATTGCTTCGAAGCTAATAGTTTGTGTTAGACAGCTATTCCCATCTTCTAAGAATGTTTCAAAGATTAAAATGGAGTTTAGAACGATTAACCATTGATTGGATATAGCACAATATGCGTACTTGTATGCTAACTATTGCATGTTATTCCAAGTCCGGAAACTTAGTATGCATACCCGTATGCGTACTGGTTTAAACAGTTGAAGTCCGGGAACCTAGTATGCGTACCCATATGCATAGCGGCGTAACAATTCAAGTACGGGAATTCAACTGAGTTTGGTTATGAACAACATTATGTGTACCCGTTCGCATACTGGCGAACAGACCAAGTACGGAACTCTAAGTGTGCGTACCCGTTTGCATACTTGAGTGGGTTATGTTCTAAAATTAGTTGTTCATGAACAAATACATTTATTTGATAAGGAATACAATCTTTTGCAAACCGTGGCTATAATTTTCATGAATTGATTCGAGTAAATAAAAATCGATTTTGCTTTAATTGTGTCTTGCATACTTCTATGAGAATATAAACAATTGAACAACTCCATAGCTAGTTTCATTTGAGTCATTTGAACTAGTTGTGATTAAGATGAATAAGGTTGATATGAAAGTGTGCATATGCCTAGCTTCGGTTAACTATTGTTGAGCCAACTAAGTGTACACATTTAGGTATGGTTACCCATATCAAAATGAAGTCACATTTCATTTGTGTGTAACAAGCTAAGTTCGATCTAACGGCTAAAAGATATTATCTTGAATCTAATCAGGGTTTCATCTAACGTTGAATATAGAATGCTTTGTTACCAAGGTAAAATTGATTGCAAACCTTTATTTGAAGACTATATATGGGAGAACTCTATCAATTAGTAAACTTAATCCCCACACCTTTTGTGTGATACTAGTTGCGACTAGAGTCGATTCTCTTTTAACCTTGGTTTTTCTAAAACCATTATAAGTTAATGACTTAAAAACTTCATTGGGATTCTGAAGACAAACCCAACTATTTTCTCTGTAGTTGCGTGTTATGATCTTACTTTGTTCCATCGTATTGAGTACTATCATCTCTAATATTTTGTCGATATTCAATCTCCGATTGGTAAGATAAAAAGTAGTCACAAACATCTTCGTCTCACCGTTAGTGATTCCACAATATCTTGTTCCGCTTCCATATGGTTAAGATCATTGTGAGGTGATTGATATTACTAGGCTATTCTTCAAGAATATAAGACCAATGTATCAATTGGTTCATGTTCACCTTGATTTATCAAAATACGGAACAAAAACTCATAGGTATTTCTGTGGGAGATAGATTTATCTATTCAATATAGACTTTTCTATGTGAGGCAGATTTTTTTTATGAAGTCTTCGGCTTTGGGTCGTAGAAACTCTTAGTTAAGGGAATCAAGTGCGTAGATTCCTGCTGGGATTCAGATTCGTAAGGAACACGACTGTACCTTAATCAGTGTGAGATTGGTTAGGGATCAACTACATTTCAGTCTAAAGTTAACTTGTAGTAGGCTAGAGTCTGTAGCGTCTTAATACGGTGTGGTGTTCAAAACTGCTTATTGATCTTGAACACCACACCGTATTGATATAAGCTTAATATCACCTTCATATTACCTATGTAGTATACTTAATAAGATCTTCTAAGCTTATAAGATCACTGTATAAGATCAATACGTTCTGTAGCGTATTAAGCCCATATCTCCATATTAATCTTACCATTTTAGGCCCATATATCTGTGCAATACTACTTATAAGATCTTCTCAAAACTCCTTGATCAAAGATTAAAACCCCTACTATCCAAGCTAATCTCCCCATTCCAATCTGATTTTATTCATGGAACACAAATATATGATAGTATTGTTATTTCCCATGAGCTAATTCACCACATGAACACCACGAATGGAAAAAATGGTAACAAAGGTATAATGGGTATCAAAATTAATGTGGCTAAATCTTTTGACAGAATAAATAAGAAATTATTGATGGCTGTCCTTAACCAAATGGGATTGAATAAAATGGCGCAATCTTATCTACCAATGGATCTGCACCACCAATCTAGTTGTTCTTGTGAATGGCTCTCATGCGAACTCCTCCAACCCTCTAGCGGCCTCAGACAAGGAGATCCTTTGTTTTGCCATGTATCTTTCTTTTCTGCATGGAAGATCTCTTCAGAAGTTTAATTCATGTTGAACAACTGGGTTTAATTCATGGTACCAGACTTTGCCCTCAAGCACCTACCATAAGTCACCTGCTATTTGATAATGATTATATGATTTTTGAGGAATGTAATAATTTGATGCATGTATTCAAAGATTTTAGTGACTTCTTTGGCCAAATGATAAATTTCTCAAAATGAAGGATTTTCTTCAGCAAAAATATAACTCTAGACATTGTTGACAGCATCAAAAACTTCATGCAAGTGCAAAGAATTGCCATCAAGGATAAATACTTGGACTCTCCCCTCTTCACAAAAAAGAGAGTAAAATCCAGGATTTCAAAACCCGCATTGACAAATTAAAGTTCAGATTAACAAGGTGGCGAAAAGCACTCCATCAACTGCTAGAATGGTCACTATGATAAATTTTGTCACATCCTCCTCCAGTACTTATCAGATGAACTTCTTCAAATTCCGTAAATCCACTTGCAAGGAGATGAATAAAATTCAGAGGGATTTCTTTTGGAGCAAGGACCCTGAAGAACCAAGTGCCTCTACAACATTTCCTGGGACTCTGTCAACAAACCAAAATATCTGGGTGGCCTGGGTTTCAAAAACATGGATTTCTTTAATAATGTCATGATAACTAAAATATCTTGATGACTTATCTCTGAACCAGACTCCCTTTGGTTTTCAATTATAAAAGCTATCCACTCTAAAAAGCAGGAGTGATTAGAATGAGTACCAAGCGTAAAGCTACATACTCATGAATTTAGAAAGTCATTCTTGAAGGAGTGGCAAACATAAAATATTGCAAATTGAACGTTGGAAATGGTCAAAAAAATTTATATATGGGAACACAAATGGATTTACAACAAAGTAAATATTCTGATGAAACCTCTTTAATGTCCTAAAGACCTTATTACAGTCAGTCAAATTCTTACTTCAAATGGAGAATGGGATACCAACTCCCTTCAACTTTGGTTCTCCCCTGAAGATCAACTAGATATTCAGGACACTCATCTCAATATCAATTAATAAGACACCATCTTATGGAGGCTAAATAGAAAAGGATAATTTAAAGTGAAGTCTTTATATGACGAGTAAATTGCTGGAAAATATGAAGGTGATATTATAAACTCTGCTTGGAAAAAGATATGGAATTCAGATACTTCCCCGGCTATTCATCTGTTCATCTGGAAATGTGTTCATGGTATCCTTTTTTACCAATGCCAAGATATCCAGTATCCTTACCACATTAATCATATATGCAATATCTACAAGAGTGTTAAAGAGGACATTACCCATGTTCACATGTCCTGGACAAATGCTTCTTATGTTTGGTCCTCACCATCAAATGTTTGGAGATTACTAATAATCCCCTCAATAACTGAAAATCCACCTTTGCCACTACTTGTTGGTTTATTTGGGAAGCAAGATGTGACTACATTTTCAAAAAAGATCCTCCTTCAGTTGATGCCATAGACAACAATGTCAGGCAACACCTATGTTCCTTTGAAAAGAGAGACTTATCAGGCATCATAAGTAAAAAATTAGAGTTACTATTTGTAGTTGCAGGAATTCCTACACTACACCCCTCACAAGAATTCATAATAATCAACACATATTTGAAGATTAAGAACAACACTTTTATTGATTAATTCTCAGTAATGTTACAGGAAATGGAAAAAATCAAGAATACAACCGCTCACAAGAATTTTCTCTCTCCTCAAAACTTTCTCAACACTCAAAAATTGATCTCCCCTTTCTAGGTCTAATAGTTCTCTTTTATATAGGGTAGTTACATAGTGGATGACAGCTAAGCTGTCCTTCAATTTCGGATCTGACTCGCGATATTCTCGCAGCAGTTGTAATGCTTATTCTCGCAGATGTTGTAATTTTCGCAGGATCGTCATGCTCTTCCCGTGTTTCTGCTACCGTCATCCGTTATGTAATTCATTGAATAATTCTTTGAGTCAGTCTGCGACGCTCGCAGAGTGTTGTTGAAGAGCTCGCAGAAACGTTGTTTATAAATTTCGCAAGAGCATTGCTGTGACGATATTCTGATCCTACATCTTGCCTCTTCTCATGTCTTTTCTGCGGAGGGGAAAAGATTATGAGAATTGAATTCTTTTAAAATGCCTCAGTTGTTCATCTTTTCACATTCTTCTGTTCTGACACGTTTCTGCATTTTTCACCAGATTTATTACACGTATCTTTTCTTCCATTCAATTTCTAACACGTCCCTTTTAACCGCTGCATTTCAACCGTTCACGTCTTATCTTCGCATTAAAAGCATTTATCTTCTCGAGAATTCTTACCTTCTATATATATATTCTTCATTCTTCTCTTTTATTCTTTTTACTTTCTCTTTTTTTCTCTGCAATTTCATTTTTCTTCCGCAACTTCCGCATCTGCTGATGTTGTAATTTTTCTATTATTCCTTTGATCTTCTATTTTCTTCATTCCCATACTAAGGATTCCTCCAGCAGGTCGTAAAAATTTAATTGCCTTTGAAAAGATGCAAAAGAAGCTTCAAGATAGAGGCTTTACTTTATCCACCATTCCTGATCAAAACCCTAGGGCTGAGCTCTCTATTGATGATGAATTTGCCTGGGCTGCACATATTCTTGATAATGCCAGAAATTATTTTGGTGTAGATGTTAGTCTTCAAGCTGATCATTCTGCCTTGATTAAGGATATGATATTTGAAAGAGAAGTTGGTTATTCTTGTTTTTCCACAAATTCATCTTTTAACTGATTCTCAGCTATTTTATTGATATGTTGTCATTTGTTCGCAGCATCTGAAGAAAATTTTCGCCAAAGAATTGGAGAATTAGAAGAAGAGAAAGGTCAACTCGCAAAACTTCTGTCTTCTCGCAACGAGAAATGCTCTAAGTTTAAAAAGCAACTTCAGATTACTCTGGAGAATTTTAGCAATACTCTTGTTAGTGCTCGCAATGACTCTATTAAAATGGTCTGTGATGATCATAAAATTCCCCATTTTACATATCCTTATCTCGCGAATGAAATTCCAGAGAACATCCCTAATCTTATCATCTCTGATAGCGAAGTTGAAGAGTCTGAAGAAGATGAAGAACATAATGAATATGAAGATGAAGAGGGGGACTCTGATGAAGATAATGAAGGATCTAAATAGATTTATCTTCTCTTTAAATCTCTTTATAATATATGTACATTCATCTCTTTCTCCTTGTAATACATTGATGCGAATTTCTCCAGCTTCTAAGGTTCCTTGATGTTATAGATTACTTTTGTTTCTATCTGCATACATTAGAAAACAATTCCTTTTTGCAATATGGTTAATCAATATGCTTATTAATTTTTAACTATCTGCGTAAATCTGTCATATAAATATCTGCGTAAATCTGTCATATAAAGATGAATAATAATTTTATCATTATGTTCATTCCCATAATTGCCTCTGTTATTCATCTGCAACATGCAGATTAATTTTGAATAAGATCTGTTTGTAAATTTTTGCCTCAATCTCTGCGTAAATATCGTAAGTCATATCTGCATAATCTCATGATTTTTGGGTAAACGCAGTCATTCAATCTTGATCTCTTGTGGTCTTATTTTGCCTTCCTAGTTAAAGGTCTTATTTAGCCACGTTTTGTGTTGGCGACAAAATCGCAGGACGTCCTTACATTCACATGCAAAGACCCATTGATCTTGCCTTATACGTGCTTTGTCAATTTCTCTGCGACAATATGACAGGCCGAAGTCTTCTCGCGAAGACAAAGCCCCATGACATTTCCGTCTTGCGATGAAATCCCAGGATGTATTTACACTTTCATGTAAAAACCCATTGATCTCATCTTATCTTTTTCTCATGGCTTTTTTCCTTTGTATAATTATTGCACAAATATGACAATCCTAAATATTCTTGCGAATATAAAGCCTCGTGACATTTGCGTCTTTTTTGACATTGTCAGCTCCCTAATGGAGGGTGCCGCCCTTATCTTCCCCCTGGTTGCCCCTTCAAGGAGGCGTACATCGGCCATACAATACTAAATCCTCACATCCGGTCTTAACAACAACCAGTTGTTTTCGCAGCCTCTTATCCTTTTTGCCTATATGGCTTATAGTTACGAGACTGCACCCTAAGTGGGGTTTTCTTCGGACCGAGTGCATCATAGCCAAGACTTGCCTAGAATGTCCAGGGTAGGTTCATCCATCCCGGGCACTCTTGGCTCAACCATGTACCTCGGCGCCTTTGTCATACTCTGCACTCCTTAGAAGAGACCCTCGGTCATCCAATTGTTAATATATATAGTTGGAAATCCAAGGTACCTCTCCTGGATAGGCTTTCATGGTCCCCAAATCTCCATGACTCCGGTTCCAGCAACGGTATAACCTTATCCCTGATCCATGCAAAGAGATACCCCCTTATATGATGCACTTTAGGTCTTACATTTGCCTCTTGCGAAATTTTATCCGCGAACTAGGGTGTACGCCATAAAGTTTCGTCCCATTCTAATATATCTCTGCAAAATTTTATTTGTGTTTCTGCGAAATTTTCGCGTTTCTTTGATTTTCTCTTTTTTCATTTGAGCTCTTGTACAATTTTTCAATTTCATCTTTTTCATTGAATCAAAACATTCCTTTTGTAATGTTTTCTTCAACAAATTATTCATACATCTCTTATATTTTACGATCTAGAAATTTTACCTTTTCTATTTACTATTTTCTGCTTCTGCTTTTTTGTTGCGCTTTGCTACATTTTCTCCATCTATGAGACTCTCACCATCTATTGGTTTCAGCACATGTTGACTTCGAATCATTCCTTTTTCTCGCCGTTCTATTATATCAACCATCATCTTTTCACTTCTTTGCTTTTGTTTGATGTTATGTTTCCAGTTTCTGTTCTTCGCAGCCTTTTCCTCGCAAGATTCCATATCAATTTCATAACACTTTTTCCCCTCAATCTAATCTCCCTTTATAACTCCAACACCGCTGGGATGAGGAAACTTAATGCACTGGTGGAAAATTGACGCTACACCTAGAATCCCATGCAGCCAAGGTCGGCCAATAAAGGCATTGTATGGCGATTCTACATAAACAACGCAGAATTAAATCTTGGAAGATATCCCCTTCAATGGAATTCGCATTGTAATTTCTCCTTTGGGCTTATTGGAAGTACCATTGAAACCATAGATCTTATAAGTTGATGGTATTAAATTCTCGTCTCTTCCTCCCATGGTTTTGTAAGTATGATAAAATAAGATATCCACTGAGCTTCCCGTGTCAATTAAAACTATGTTAATGGCCCAAGAATCTTCAACTTCACCATCCTCATCTTCTTCTTCTATTTATTTTGGATTTATTTCTAATCTTACCACTAGTGGGTTGTCATGCATCTCGCCAGGCTCAGGTACTTCTTGTGCAGTGAAAGAAATAATATGCTTTTTCCACTCTTCTAACGGCGAGGCTTTCACAATATTCATTATTTCTCTCCCATCTGCATCTCTTGCGAAAACTCTGCTTAGAACATTTTCATGGAAATCCTCTATAGTGTTGTACGAATGTATGATGGAGTTACAAAATAAATTCTTCGCTTTTGCTCCAACTTTTATTACAAACGTTTCTCCTTCTTTTGCTGTATTCACTCTGCGAATTTCTGGTGCTAGGGGTAATTTATGAGGCTGTGGATGTCTTATTAGGAAATGATTTAATTTTCCCTGATCTATCATCCTCAAAATGATTCTCTTTACATTCCTGCATTCATTTGTCGAGTGACCATGAAAATGATGATAAAAACAAAATTCTTGACTTCGATTATTTGGGTTTGGCTCTTTTCCCATATTCCAGGGTACGGGTATGTCCTCCATCAAAATTATAGCCTCCCAAATTTTCTCTATGCTAGCATTTAGAGGTGGCATCTTAATTTCTTCCCATATTATCTTCTGACTTCATTGCCTTCTATAATAACTTTGTCTCTGACCACCATAAGTCTCTTGCAGCTGATCAAGCCTTTGAATCTTATTATTTCCACTTCGACTAAAGAATTTTCTTTCCCTTTCGAACTCTTCTTGATCTCTGCTTCCCATAGCTACTAATTTATGTTGATCATCATTCATACTCTTTTCTTGCTTTACCTGCGAAGTGTTCGCTACTGTATTTATTAATCTGGGAAGTAGACTTGCGTTTGCTGCACCTGAACTGGTGTTCGCAATAGGATATGAATCCATCTCATTTTGTTTCTCTTCTAATGCAATGTATTCTTCTTGTAACTCTCGCAGCTCTGCCATGGTGATTGTATTTTTGATTATGAAAATTTGTATATACAGCAGATTGGTTGCGAACATAGCATTAATGAAAGATAAAATGAGGTATCTATCATCCACTCTTCCTGCCATCTCACTACACATTGTCTTCCATCTTATGGTTAGATGTTTCAAACTCTCGCCAACCCTCTATTTTAACCCAAATACATCTTCAATGCCAGGTCGCGAAGAAATGTTACTTATATATGCTCCCAAAAATGTAATCTGCAAATGATTAAAAGAAGTTACAGTGTTCTTAGGTAACCCTTCAAACCATTTTAGAGCTTCGCCAGTTAGGCTGGATGCGAAATATTTGCACAATATAGCATCATGGTTTTCCCACTGTAGCGTACATCTAACATAAGCTTTGACATGTTTAATGGCACAAGTAGTTCCATCAAAGATACTGGTAAATGTTGGAAAATTTCCTTTTGGGGGTATTCCTCCTAATTGTACTTCTTGGGTGAATGGAGTTTTCGAAGCTTCTTCAATGGCCTCATCAAGTTGCCTTCTACCTCCCTCTCTTTTGTTATTTAACATTCCCCCCATTTCTTCTATATCTCTCAAGATCTGTTCATTCCCAGCTGAATTTTGATCCATTGGTATTTTCAGTGCAGCTTCCCTTCTTCTGGGCTCATGTCTTTCTTGCCTTGCGAGATTTTGTGCTTCTTCTTCAGCATCTTCATTCTGCCTTCTCCCGCGATTTTCTTTTTCACCTCCTTCATGAATTCGCAAATGATTATTCCTTTCATTTTCTCTTCTGCGATTTTCTTCATTTCTCATCGTTTTTATTCGCTGTATTTCTATTCTTCTTTGTATTCTATCATATTCCTCATTGATATTATCATTGTTGCGATTTCTTGCGCGTCTCCTTTCACGTTTGTCATGATTGTTCTGACATATTGCTTCTTGAAGCTCTTGTTCTTCCACTTCTTCTCTCAATCTTTCTCTTTCGCAAGCTAGATGTGCTTGTTCAGCATAATGTCTCTCAATTTCATCCTCAATTATTCTCCGGTTTCTTTGAATTTCTCGCTCATGTAATATTCTTCTTCCTTCTTCTCGATTTTCTTTACCATCTTGGTTATTTCCACCCTCTTGATTTCTATTATCACGTCTATCATCCACAGTTTCACCACGCAGAATGTAGCGATCATTAATCATCTCTTCTTCTCCATAACGCTGCTCTTCACTTGGATTTTGCATTTCCTCTCGAATATTCTCACCAACATTTATCACAGGGAATTTCTCCTTGCTTCTCCTCTCAATGACCTTGAACTTGATCTTGCATTACTTCTTGATCTCCTATTTTGTAATCTCAAATTCTTCATTCTTAACTCGTGATTTTGTCTTGTTAAATTCGCGCGTTCTTCCGCCTCTAATCTCCTTTCCTCTTGTATTCTTTGTCTTAAAGTCTCTTCTGCTTCATTTTCGTCATCTCCATGAATTAATCCTCCAACCACTTCTTGATCTCTTCCCTCTCGCCTTCCATTTCTTAATTGTTGATTTTCTGCTTCTTCTATTGAATCTGATCGCCAAGTATGCACGCTCACTCTGTCATAATCCACATTTCTATCTTGTATCGGTGTTTGCTGATTCGGTTATTGAAATTGATTTTCTCCATTATTCCTTGTTCTGTTGATCCTTGTTCTTAATCTTGAAGATTCCCCTATTTCATTTGTCTCTTCTCCAGCAAGCCTTTTACTCCTCCTTACGGTTGTTGGTTGTTCTGATGTATTTCTTCTTCTAGCCATTCCTTCAAATTTAATGTATTACTGTAAATCATGTAAAAATCTTTTCCAGTTTCTTCAAATTCTTACAAATCACAATTTCAATCTTTACTCAGAAACATCCCTGTTTCTAGCGCCATTATGTAGTTGCAGGAATTCCTACACTACCCCCCTCACAAGAATTCATAATAATCAATATATATTTGAAGATTAAGAACAACACTTTTATTGATTAATTTTTAGTAATGTTACAGGAAATGGAAGAAATCAAGAATACAACCGCTCACAAGAATTTTCCCTCTCCTCAAAACTTTCTCAACACTCAATAATTGATCTCCCCTTTTTAGGTCTAATAGTTCTCTTTATATAGGGTAGTTACATAGTGGATGACAGCTAAGTTGTCCTTCAATTTTGGATCTGACTCGCGATATTCTAGCAGAAATTGTAATGCTTATTCTCGCAGATGCTGTAATTTTCGCAGGATCGTCATGCTCTTCCCGTGTTTCTGCTACCGTCATCCGTTATGTCATTCTTTGAGTCAGTTTGCGACGCTCGCAGAGTGTTGTTGAAGAGCTCGCAGAAACGTTGTTTATAAATTTTGCAAGAGCATTGCTGTGACGATATTCTGATCCTACACTATTAGCATAAGTATCTTGGATATAAATTCTACTAATGCTAATGTTAAATTCTATTCGTGTACTAACATTGATCTTGTTTCTTTGTCTTTCTCATGAAACTGCGTAGGAGCAAGAAACTTCAAATTCCATATCACTGGAGATTGCAGAGTAAGAAAATGATCAGAACTAGCTCTAAATTGCACTAGGCCAACATCAACTTCCAAGCTCAGGATCATACAGCTCTAGCAGAATCAAAGTGCTTACAACAGAGAATTTCAAGGCAAATTTAACCTAGGGTTCCATCAAATGAAAGGCGAAAATTTTGAAAAAATAGATTTTATCCTAAGAAACCTGATCAAGGTTGGATATGATAAAATCAAAAGGGCAGTTAGTTCAGCAAAATTAGCAGTTCAGTCTTTGTCTTTAGATAACTTAAATTGGAGAGGACCCAACGATAGGCACATAAGTGCTATATTTTTACGCACATATTTACATTGGCTAGGTCTCGTTAGTTGCTAATAATATTGTTGTAAGCCTTTTTTTTTAGGAAATAGAAGCAATTTGGTTCACACGGAATATAATGGCTTAATTGAAAGCAAAATGGTGTTTGCGACAAAAACATCTAAACTGTCACTCAAGGCATCAAGGCAGACATGGCCTTATTATTGTTGTCCACTTTATTATTTGCTGAGGATGGTTGCACCACCAAAGTCTCATCGGACTAGAAGTAAAAATGGTAAAAGAGATGCTTTTGTTTATCAAGCATGTGAGCTAGGGGTGATAAGAGATAGTGGTCATCATTAATTAATCATCACATTTCTTTATGGAATGTACAAGGCACGTTCTATTACTTCTCCTTAGCAAAGATATCCCATTTATCATTTTTCCAAGCAGCTGTTACAATCAATTTCAATGGCAGTAGATCGAGACAACATAGAGAGTAGAAGATAGATGACTTTCATGACAACAACGAAAGGAGGTGGATGTTGCTTGGTTGTTGTGAACACGTAAGTTATGATGGAATCTGCGTGTCCACAAACAATGTTCTCACATACTGAAATTCATAGATTAAATATAACGTGTGTGTTAGCGCAGTGACTATACCGATTCATCGACTCTGAGTGTTTGGACTCGTCCTTGTCTTATCGCATAGTTATCACTAACAACGTACAATAGCACGAATGGTAATCCGCGGATTGACACAAAGGAAATCTCGGATTAAACGGAACATAAAGTGCGGAATGTAAAGTACATAATATAAATGCGGAAGGTAAAGTGCATGATGTAAGTGCGTAATGTAAATGAGACAAGTAATTACGTGGTTCAGCACTGAGGCCTACATCCACGGGGTAAAAGAGGTGTTTCATTAAGTATAAATTGGTCACAATAGTCAAAGGACTTTGGGTGTGATAACTTAGTCTGCGGGATTAGGGTACTACTTACTCTTCCTAATTCTCTCTCTCCTTCTCCTCTCCAAATCGACTTGCCCCTCTCTCTTAGGGAGGAGGGGTATTTATAGGAGTTCTATTGTTGGGTCCAAGGAAGGAGCCGTTGAAACCTTATCGTCTTGTACTTTGTGCCGTTGCGCGGACCTCTTTGGTTGTTACGGTGCCCCCTCGTTCCCTTATTTGCTTCCGAAGAGGTAAGGTATTCTCTTCCGCTGGTTGATTGACACGCGTTTCAGGTGTTTAATGCGGTGGTTGGACGTTCTGCACGTGTCAGACCACGGTCTTCTGTTCCTTTCACGTCCGTGCCAGCTGGTTGATCCCTGACCGTGGATCCAAAAGTCCTCTCGATATGGGATAAAGCAGATCCGATGGTGTATTGGGTCCGTCGCAGTGGTGCTTTTTTCCCGTGCTCCTTCATTTGTAGCCCTTGGATCTGCTAGATGAGTGGTCCTTCCTGCTAGTGCACGTCTCTTGGTTGTATCTAAGTGGCATCGTTTTTCGATGCCCCTCGTCGTGCGCTCTCCACGTGTTTATCCGAGGACACGTGGCGAGTGGCGGAATTATGTACTTACAATTTTCCCTTTTCTTCTGACTTTAAGTCGTCAGTTGAAGTGAGAGGAAAACCGTCACATATTGCCTACTCGCCCAATAACTTCCCCTTGATTTTAGGGCGCGTTTCCCACTAATAAATAACTTCATGCAATAACTCCCCCTTGGGAGAAGGGACAGTTTCAGATTTCTTTGGTATTTAAGGGGGAAGAGAATGTGAAATAAATTTCATTCTCTGTCTAATCTTTTTTTCTCCTGAAAATTCTTCCATCTTGTTTGGACGCCATTAACTACTGCTGCTACTGCTCTGTCTTGAAGGCGACCGCTGCTGCTACTGTTCCATCTTGAATACGACCCGTCCTTGATCTCATGTGCTCGTTCTTCGCTGTTGTAGGTAAGTGTTCAACTTCTGGTCTTTGTTTCTCTGTCATCTGTTCCTTCTCTGCTGCTGTCTCGTTACCCTTGCGATGAAGAACACATATACAAAGTATATATATACTTGCCCCTGTTCTTCATTTGCAAGGGTTACGAGTTTTCAGTTGGAGAGTGCCTTCTCGTTTTATAAGTTAGCTAGGGTTTTCGTATTCCTTCGAATTTTCGATTTTTTGATCTGTATTTGTGGTTCTGCGAAATTTGATATTTGTTTATGTATCCGCAGACATGGATGATCTTCCGCGGGGTCATTACCAAACTCCACCGCCTAGTACTCCCCGATCTCCTCCTCGTAGAGACTCGGATATATCTCCGCCCGGAGGCTCTAGGGCTTCGCACGTGGATCTTCGTTCTCAGAGGGCTCCGTCCTCTTCCGTCCATAGGCATTCTTCGAGGATGGGAGACACTCCGAGGGATCCCCCTGGCTCTAGATACGCTGCTACCCGCGCTTCTTCCCGTTCGCGTGACGAGCCCCGGAATACGCAGGGTGTTCCTCGTGACGAAGCTTTGGATGTCCGTCCCCTTCATTCTTTGGTTCCGCCGGTGTTACAGGAGAATCCTCTTCCTCCTCCTCCTCCTCCGGTGATCCCCTCGAAAGTAAAATCTGTTAAGGCTGGGGATTCGAAGGTTGAACCGCCTAAAAGTGTGCCTTCGAAAAGGAAGGCCCTGGAAACGATCCCTTCAAAAGACTCCGTGCAGGATCCTCTTGATGAGGAAGATGTTGCGTTGGTTATTCGAAGCGTCCCGGTTGGGAAGAAAAGAGTTACCTTCAAACATATTGATCTGGAAATGTTTAAGGAGAAGCATGAGCTCTAAGCTTTTGACGTCCGCTTCTATGCCCCTGATGATGACATTACTTATGATCTCATCTCGAGATACCAGTTCGACGAGTTTCACTTGTTGACTACTGTTGGTGCCTTCGAAGCGGGTCTTATGCTGCCTTTGTATAAGTCAGGTGATTCTTTTTATTACGATTCATTGGCTGGTCGCGAGGGTTCCTCGACAAATACCCATAGTCGTTCTGTATCCCAGTTGACTGGGATTTATCTCCGCGCCTTGAAGGAGTGCTATCTCCGCAGCAAGGGAGAGACGATGATGACTTGTTATACCCCTGATCCTGCTGAGAGGGAATGGTATAACCCTCAGAACTTCAATAATTCTTTCGGGGATTACGTCAATAGCAGGAACCGGAAGCCGTGGAGTGTGAGCCTTCGTAATATTTCTGCCTCCCACGGCGAGATTCGTCTTTTAAGCGAGGTTAGCGATGCCAAGTTGAAGTATGTTCCTGGTACCGAAGGGTCTGCTAATAAGAAGATTTTTCCTACTCGTGAGAGGATAAAGCGCGATCATGATTATGAGTGGCATGCCATCGTTATCGAGGTTGTTAGTCCGTGGGCTTGGGGTTGGATTACAGGTCCCGACGGGTGGCGTCCTACTATTGGTAGCGTTCCTCGTGAGGTTCCCCCTCTTCGCTATGGAAATTACTGCCCTTGGCAATTGAACTTTGAAGGTATGAATTTTCCATATAACTTCGATGTTGTTGATGCTGACGACGAGGTTTCCGGTGCTGCCCCTTCCTCGAAGAGTGCTGCGGGTGTGAAGGTGCGGATCTTTTACTTCCTTAGTTGCCCCTTCTTTCTTTATTCAAAGGAGATCTTTGAGTTAAGGAAAGAATGTTGACTTGATTCCCTTATTACTCCGCAGGTGTCGAAGAAACGGAGGATCGGTCCCAAGCGCTCTTCTACCGTTGTTGTTGATGAGGCGGAGATCCAAGAGGAGGTTACTAGTCCTGCGAATGATGATTTCGAGGAAGACGAAGAGGTGTCCGATGGGGAGGAACGTACTGAAACTTCTCCCCCTCTTCTTGAGGAATCTGATGTTGGTGGTGCACAGGATCCTTCCTCTGGCGGGAAGGCTGCGGATGTTACCATGGATGGTGGTTGTACGCAGGGTGCCCCTGTTAATGCTGGTGTCGAGGGTACTCCCACTGCTAGTGGTATTGGTGGGGACCCTGTTGGTCCAGAATTTTCTTTTGGCCGGGTCCAATCTGCGGGGCCGTCCTTTGATGTGAATGTTACCATGGGTCTTGCAGATGAGTTCTCTCTGTTTTCTCCCAATGATGATTGGGACGTACTGGATACATATGGTAAAGGGAAAGCTGCGGCGCAGACTTCCGCGCCTATTGGGACCTATGAGAAGGCTCCCTTTGTCGGGGAACCTTCCACTCGGTCCCCTTCACCGCCTTTGATGGTGGAAGGTGATGATGCTGTCCTTGATTGGCTGAAGAGAAAAAACTTGATGTTCGTTCCGAACCCTGCACCCGTGGTTTTTGGGGAGAAATATTCCGACGCCTATACCCGAAAGATGATGCAGTTATCCGCTGAAGATCGAGTCGCGGAGGTATGGGACAGGAATCTGAGGTCACTGGAGGCTACCATAGTAGTCGACCCTCCAGCCACCGTTGCTGATATGATGGCCATAGCTGATGGTTATCAGTATGGTTATCCCCACCAGCGGATGTTAGAGGTGCGTAGTGTTTTATTGTTTTGTATTTTGTGAACACTCCACGGTATTCTGATCTGCAGATATTCGTAGGTGATGCAGAGTGAATACTGCAACCATAATTTGTACCAGTTCTTTAAGGCCAAGTCTCTCAAGTTGGAGGGTAAGCTTCATCACTGAGAGGAGGAGCTACCTATGGTAGATACTGCTATCTCTGCCAGAGATAAGGATATAAGTGAGTTGAGGGATCGTCTTAAGGGGAAAGAGCATCTGGGCAGCGAAGAAGAGAGGTTTCATTTGGAGCTTGCTATGGTGCGTAGCGAGCTGGAGGCCATTCGGAAAAATGCCTCTTATTTTTCAGGTTTGTTCCTTGCTCATGTTTATCGTTTTCTTTTTGGGAATTCTTGTTCCGTCTTGAGTATCCCGCCATATCTTCAGTGGGTGGAGTCCCTGAGCTAATATGGCTTCGAAATGAGAGAGAGCGGCAGAAGACCCGTATTTCCGAACTAGTGGAACAAATTAAGAGTGAGGCCCAGAAGTGGGATGCCAAGGCCAAAGCATGGCGTCTAAAGCATACCCAGATGGTGGATATGCAAAATAAGTATAACGTGGATCGTAGTCTCTTTGATGGTACTTTAATGTGGACGCGCGATAATCTTCGCGAAGCCCGCGAGATTGCTTCGTCTTTGTTGGCTAAGGTGAATCTCCTGGAAGAAGAGGTATGTCAGGATCATTCCTCTCAAGATTCCGATGTGCGGGAGTATACTCAGCGTCTTGTCAAAGAAAGAGATGATGCTCGTGTCGAGGCCTCTGCGCTTGGCAAGGCCTTAGCCGCGTCTCGGGCCGACGTAGCTCGTCAAGCCGAGTCTGAGAGAAACCTTGAAGTTAATATGTACAGACTTAGTAAAGGAATGGAGAAGCTAAATAATGAAGTCAATCATCTTCGTCATTTGGACTCAATGAAGCAGGTAAAGTTAGACACTAGTCAATTTGCTTTTTCCCTTCTTCAAAAGGATTATAAGAAAATATCCGACGAATATGATTTTCTTGACGATGCTCGGGATGCGGTTGTTAACGAGTATGAAATAACTTCTTCTAGAGTCGAAGGTATATATTTGCTTTGTCGGGTGTGATTTTCGTGCTTCGCGGATCTAACCCTTCGTTTTTATTTTTCAGAGCTCGAGGGACAGCTTCTCGCTGCAAATGAAAGACTTAACAAGGCTCAATCTGAGATAGAGCAGTCTAATGCTGCCTTGGTGCAACAGGAGGGTCAGGCCTCGTATTTCAAAGGCTTGGCTTCGACTAATGATCACGCGGCTCAGTTGGCCTCTTTGGAAGTGAACCGTCTGTCTACCTTGTTGTCTCAGGCTGAGATGCGTAACATTGCAATTACGTACAAAGCTCGCTTCCAGCTAGCCGAGGAGACGAACAAGGTGCTGGACAAGATAGAGCATGAACTTCTGACCGAGCATGGTCTGGAAAAGCACTATCCTCGTCGTCCTAAGCCTTCGGTCCCGACTGGCTCTTCGGGTGGGAGCGTTCCTTCACTGCAGAGGGAGAGTCCTACTAGTGGCGCGGAGTCGTCCAAGTATATTCTTCTTTTTAGTTATAGAGAGTTGATCCTTGTTGATTATGTAGTTCTTATCACGTTTGTCGAACTTCTTTTGCTTAATTTGTGTAATCAACTTTTTTGGAATGGATCATCATTTGTTGGTTAGTCTTGTTAATTATCTTGACATTTGTTACCTTGTTGGTTAACCCTCTGTAAGAGCATTCTTCGATGGTGCGGGTTGGTGGAGCGTTCTAGGATGTGGGGTGTTATTATGTACATGTCCCTACTTTCGTTGTCCCGCTGACCTTATTTTTGAGTATGATGCCGAAGGTATGTACCTTTGTGAATATCCTGAGGCCAACTACCCTACTGGCTAATACTTGGCCAGAGGATTCCCAAACAGTGGTGGTGGTGCAACGTTCTAGGATATGGGGTGTCACTATGTACATGTCCCTCATTCCGTCGACCCGTTGACCTAACTTTTAGAGTGCGATGCCGAAGGTGTGTACCTTCGTGAACATCTTGAGACCCGTTTCCCCGCTGGATAATCCTTGATCAGAGGATTCCCAGACGGTGGGGGTCGATGCAGCGTTCTAGGATATGGGGTGTCACTATGTACATGTCCCTCATTCCGTCGACCCGCTGACTTAGGATAGTTGGAGATTTCCTTCTGCTGGATATCTTCCCCTTGTATTACCCTGAGCTGATTGTTTTTCACGGATTTCCAAAAAAGTTTATTTCATTGATTTACTGGGGCCTGCTATTCCTCGTCCAGAGATAGAAACATATCGACAAGTATCGTCTTATTCTTCTGGTATTCTTTACGCAGTTGCAAAGCTGCGTTGTTATTTAAGGATGGTATGGCTTGAGATATTTGGCGTTCCATGGATGGCGGAGGACTTCCCCTTTTAGGTTGCGCAGGTAGTAGGATCCGTTCCCTGCTACATCTTATATGACATAAGGTCCTCCCCATGTAGGTGCCAGCTTGCCCCACTTCTTCTCTCTTTGGTATTGGGGTATGGTTCTCAGCACATACTGTCCTTCCACGAAATTCCTAAGTTTAACCTTTTTGTTGTATTCCCTTGCTAATCTTCTTTGGTAATTCTCCATCTTTTGTAGTGTTGCTTCTCTTCTTTCTTCGAGATCATCGAGTCTTTCCAGCATCATGTATGTTGAGAGGTTCTTTTACCACGCTTCTGCCTTTGTGGTTGGCATGATGATTTATGTGGGGATGACGGCTTCTGCTCCGTAGGTTAGAAAAAAAGGGGATTCCCTTGTAGATGACCTTCGGGTTGTTCGGTATGCCTACAAGACATTGCGCAGTTGTTCACACCATCGCCTTTTGTGCTCGTCTAATTGTTTTTTGAGAATAAGAGCGATTGTTTTGTTTGTAGCCTCTGCTTGGCCATCGCTTTGAGGGTATATTGGTGTAGATTTATTTGTTCGGATTTTGAAAGTGTCAAATAGTAGATCGATGTTTTTACCTTGTAATTGTTTACCATTGTCAGAGACAATCTCCGCTGGGATTCCAAACCGGCAGATTATGTTCTGAAAGATGAATGTGAAGACATCTGAGTCGCAGATTTTGGCCAAAGCTTTGGCTTCTACCCATTTACTGAAATAGTCCGTGGCCACTATCAAGAATCTTCTTTTTCCTGATCCTTCGATCAGGGGTCCTACGATGTCTATGCCCCATCTTAAAAATGGCCAAGGACTATCTACTGAGTTTAGCGTTGTTGCTGGTGCGTGGATTCATCTCCCGAACCGCTGACATTCTTCGTACCTTTTTGACATCCTTGCAGCATCTTGTATCATTGTTGGCCAATAATACCCTTGTGTTTTTGCCTTGTCAGCTAGGGATCTCATCCCACTGTGATTTCCCGCGTCTCCACGATGGATGTCTTTTAGCACTAGGTGTCCTTCTGATCTGGACAAGCATCGTAACAAAGGTCCGAGGAAAGATTTTTTGTATAAAATCTCTCCCCTTAAATCGTACCTTCCTGCTTTTTATTGAATCTTTCTAGCCTGTTTTAGGTCTCTGGGTAAAATTCCTCTTTCTAGAAATTGGTGGATACCCAATCTCCAATCTTCTTCTCTTCTGAAGTCCTCGTCTTCATCTGCTCTTGTCATGATGTCATCTTCTTGGAAATCGTCTGTGATGTTTTCTCCTACATCGTCGTCTGTTATGTCTCCCTCCGCGTAATGCTTCCTGCTTGCCGCGCAGAGTTCTCGCGGATGGATTGATGGCTCGTAAACTCTTGTGATTTTGATTGCTTCGATATCTTTGTTTTTCAACATAGATGAGATTTATGCCAAAGCATCCGCGTGCCTGAGCTCTTTTTCTCGCTTAAGTGTCGGAATATGATGTTTGGTATTTGATGTGCCAGTGTCTGGACTAACGTCATGTATGCCGACAAGGTCTCGTCATACACATTATACTCTAGCTCTATTTGCCTGATGACCAGTTGTGAGTCACTGGTCAAGCGTACATTTGTTATCCCCATTTCTATTATCAAACGCAGAGCATGTACCACAGCTTCGTACTCGACGATATTGTTGGTGTGTTCTTTGAAATCTAGCCTAAATGCATGGATGATTCGATCTCCCGTGGGGGTAGTGATTACGATACCTATGCCCGCTCCTTCTTTGTTCTTCGAGCCATCGACAAAGATTTCCCATTGTCTTGGGTTTGCCGGCTCGAGGACATCGATGGGATCTTTGCTTCTGCTGCCCTTTGGTAATCCAGCTGTATTGAGCCCTTCAATGTGGATTTCTTCATCGTTCTCCAGTGGTAGGTCAGAAAGGAAGTCTGCTAAAACTTGGGACTTCTGGGAATGTTGGAGATCGTGTATGATGTTGTACTAGTCGAGATGAGTATTCCATTTTGCAATTCTCCCCGTTTTTCCTGCACTTTTGAGGACAGCTTCTAGCGAGGCTTTGCAGGGGACGCGGATGTAGTGTGTCAGGAAGTAGGTCCTTAGATTTTGGGTAGCCCATACTAATGCCAAGATGAGTTGTTCGATCTTTGTGTAGTTTCTTTCCGCCGTGTTGAGAGTTTTGATGACGTAGTAGATGGGATGCTCTATCTTCGTGTTGGTTTTTACCAACACCGCGCTGACCGCGTTCTCTGTTGCTGCTATGTATAGGTCCAGGACCTCCTCGGGGTCTGGCTTTTGCAAGATGGGTATCCCCGCAAGGTAGTATTTGATTTCTTTGAATGCTTCTTCGCATTTTGCCGTCCATTCAAATTTGGTCCCTTTTTTAAGGATGTTAAAAAAGAGCTTGCATTTGTCTGAGGACCTGGATATGAACCTTCCTAGCGCTTCTAGGGAACCGTTGAGCCTTTGGACTTCTTTTAGACTCCTTGGAGAGGGCATTTCTACTATAGCCTGTATTTTGGCAGGGTCTACTTCGATGCCTCGTTTAGTTACTAGATACACAAGGAATTTCCCTGAAGTAACACCGAAAGTGCATTTTTCCGGGTTTACCTTCATGTTATGTTTCCTCATGGCCCGAAAGATATATTTTAGGTCTTGGTGGTGATCTTTTCGCAGCTTACTTTTTACCAGCATATCATCCACGTAGACTTCCAAGGTATTTCCGATCCATGGCTTAAAAATGGCGTCAACCATCCTCTGGTATGTTTCCCCTGCGTTTCGAAGTCCGAAGGGCATCCTTACGTAACAGTAAAGTCCATGCGGTATGTAGAATGCTGTGTGTTGTTGGTCTTCTTCTAATAAGAACACCTGGTTGTAACCGGAGTATCCGTCCATAAAGGACATCTCTTCGTACCCTTCGACTGCCTCGACCAGTTGGTCGATGCTTGACAAAGGATAGCTGTCCTTGGGACAAGCTTTGTTGAGGTTGGTGAAATCTATGCATATCCTCACTCCACCGTTCTTTTTAGGTACGATGACCATGTTGGAGATCCATGTTGGGTATTTGACCTCCTTAATGAATCCGGCTTCAAGTAATTTACAAAGTTCCGTCTCGACGGCTTTGTGGTATTATGAGGCCACTTTTCGCACTTTTTGCCTGAAAGGCGGTGTGCCCTGTTTTATGCGAAGTTCATGCTGGATTGTTTTAGGTTCAATGCCGGGCATGTCCCCTAGTTTCCATGCGAAGATATCCGCATGCTCCGTGAGCAGCTTTATTAAGGATGCCTCGCGCTCCTTGTCCATCAGCGTTCCGATCTTAATCATTCTTGGTTCTTCTTATGATCCTATGTTTACCACTTTTACTGCTTCTACAGGAGTAAACGTGGGCTTTGATTCCCCTAGGAGGGGAACCTTCTTTGATTGCTATTTGACAGTTTCCTCGTTTTCTTTCGTGGATGCGGTGCCCGCCTCCGTGTTTCCCGCTACGAATCCCTTTGGAAGGCTTTTTCCCGAGATTTCTTCTAGGTAAGCATTGATTGCTTTTTCCTTTTTATTTTCCTTGTTTCAGGATCTTAGGCTCTTCCTCCGATTCTCTTGTTCGTTGTTGAGCTCCTTTTGTAGATTTTGACATTCTTGTGCCACGGCTTGGTCGCCTTTTATTTCCATTACCCCCTGGGGTGTTGGAAACCTGAGGTACTGGTGATAGGTAGCGGCGACCCATTTGAGTTTATGCACCCATCTTCGGCCGATTATGGCATTGTATGGTGAGGGTGCGTTCACCACACTGAATCGTGTGTCGACCTTCGTTGGTCCTGCATCAACTTGTAAGATAATGTCCCCTAAGGGCTTGGTGGCTGCTCCATTGAATCCGTAGATGGTGTAGTACGAGGATAGTAGTTGTTCATCCTTGAGTTCCATCCGTTTGAATGTATCATAGAATAGAACATTGACAGAACTTCCCCCATCGATGAGGATTTTCTTGATATTGCATCCTGCAATTGGTAGTGTGAGAACAAGGGTATCGTTATGATATTCCATGTCTTCACCTACATCATCCATTTCGAAATTTAGGGGCGCGTCCATCCATTGTTCGTGGCTGTCCACTTCTTCCCCGTCGATTTTATAAAGCTCGCAGTAGTCTTCAAATTGCTTCCTCAACCTCTTACCTATCTGAGCCGTTAAAGAAGGTCCTACGGACTCAGAACAGGAGATGGTGTTAAGGGTGCGATTACCTTCAGGCAGTTGGACTGGCTTGCTTCGTTTGGCTTTATCTTCCTCGCCTGTCTTGCGCACAAATTGTTGGAGGTCCCCCGCGTCTACTAGCTTTTGAATCATTATTTTTAGATTCATGCACTTCTCTGTCCAGTGACCATTGAAACAATAGAATTCACAATATTCTTTGGCATGTTCGGACCTAGGGGGTTGCTTCCCCTTGGACCATGGCCACTCCAGTTTCTCGCGTCCCTTGATTTCTTTCAGGATGCACGAGTAGCTGGCATTCATTTTCGTGAAGACTCGATCTTCAAATTTTCGAGTCTCTCCTCGTCGACTATCCCTACGTTCTCTGCTATCTTCGTTAGGCTTTCCACCCAAGTCACCCCCCATAGGCCTGCTAGATTATTCCGCAGAGTTTGTCCACGGTGGGCGTTGGGTATGAGCTCTTGGGTTCTCCCGTTGTATTTCTTCTAACCTGGCATTCTTTTCTATGATTACTCGAAGATCTCCTTCTGCTGCAGGGACAACTCCGTGGATCTCGACAACTAGTGGGCTCATTCTGTCGAGCCCCCACTTATAGCAGTTGATGCTGACCACGGGATCTACGTTTTCGATGGCTTGGCAGATCTTGTGCCACCTGTCTGTGTATTCCCTAATTGTTTCCTTGTACTGGACTGCTAGTGAGAAGAGCTTATCCATCCCAGTGTTTACCACCTTGTTGTACATGTAAGTTGTTAAGAACTTTTCAGTAAGTTTCTCGTATGAGTTGATGGAATTTAGTGGCAAGTTATCGAACCAGGAGAGTGTCGATCCCTTCAAACTTGAAGGGAAGTATCTGCATAATATGGCCTCGTCATAATTCTATCGTGCCATCATTCGATTATAATATCGAAGATGGGATGCGGGGTCGCTAGATCCGTCATAGAATTCGAAGGATGGAACTGTGCACTTCTGGGGGATGAGAGCCTTGGATAGGTGCGGTGTTAGGGGGTAGTGCTTGCTTCCTTTATTATCTGTTCCAGTCTTCCCCCCTTGCCTAGCTTTCAGTTGTTTGATCTCCGCCATCATCTCTGCGCGGAGATCTTCCATTGTGCGCTGATGTTCTTCCTGGGCAGAAGGTGGCCCCATGCGTGGGTGACCGCTATCTTAGTAGTCCGCGTTGTGTGGGTTGTCCTCCGGGTCAGATCTTCGTATTCTAGTCGCATCTATTGGTTTCGTAGGGTATGGGTTGTCGGCCAGTACCATCCTACGATCCTGATTTGGTATTGCTGCCATTGAGCTGGCTTCATCGCGTTGGATTTCCGTGTCCCTGCTACGGGTAGCTCTGAGTTGCTGATTTTCCTATGCCAACATAGCTACCGCCTCCACGTATGTCTTTTGAGATCTCTTTAATTCTTCTAATTCTGCCCTTATCTGGGAAGATTGGTTCAACTCCTGATTAGGAGTTCCTTCCGGTAATTGTTCTTCTGCGGCTATCGTTTGATCTTCGTCCACGATTTGAATCAAGGGCTCTGGGGTATCTTCCTGCGAGTGTATCTGTTCCACTGGATGTGGTGCGTGTATGCTTTCTATCAGAAGCGGTTGGTTCACTTGTGGTGGTGCGTTCTGTTTGTCAGTGCGGGGCATCCCGTAAAAAGGCTGTTGCAACCCTGACTCTGCCACCCCTTCACGCGGTTCGTGTGGTCGGGTGGTAGCGGTTGCTTTGGAGGCCGCTCCTTTGGATTCCCTGGCTTTCGATGTTGAGGCTTTGGCGGCCGCGACCTTTAGGGCTTCTACTGCAATAGTGGTTGCATCCAAAAGCCTTGAGCTCTCCGCCCCATTATGCGTTTTGTCTGTGGTTTTGAGCTTTTCGTCCTTTTGATTTCTCCTAGTCATTACCGGAGTTGTCCTTGGTGTTTCCTTTGATGTTGATCTCGCTTTTCCTGTATCTTTGTTCTTCTCCATTTTTGATTTTTTTCTGAAAATGATTATGATGTACACACGAAGAAGATTGGTCCACAAGGGATTCCGTTAGTGATGTGAGATAAGATCACCATTAGGTGTATATTTTCTAAAAAGAAAATTCGAAAATCATTGTGGAGATGTAGATCTACTGAAGAATCCGTGGATATGTCCACACGCCTGATTTTTTTTATAAAGAAAACTTGGAAAGTCATTTCGAAGATGTAGATCTACTGAAGAATCCGTGGATATGTCCACACGCCTGATTTTCTAAAAGAAAACTCGAAAATCATTTCGAAGATGTAGATCTACTGAAGAATCCGTGGATATGTCCACACGCCTGATTTTCTAAAAGAAAACTCGAAAATCATTTCGAAGATGTAGATCTACTGAAGAATCCGTGGATATGTCCACACGCCTGATTTTTTAAAAGAAAACTCGAAAATCATTTCGAAGATGTAGATCTACTGAAGAATCCGTGGATATGTCCACACGCCTGATTTTCTAAAAGAAAACTCGAAAATCATTTCGAAGATGTAGATCTACTGAAGAATCCGTGGATATGTCCACACGCCTGATTTTCTAAAAGAAAACTCGAAAATCATTTCGAAGATGTAGATCTATCAAGAATCCGTGGATATGTCCACACGCCCGATTTTCTAAAAGAAAACTCGAAAATCATTTCAAGATGTAGATCTCATCAAGAATCCGTGGATATGTCCACACGCCTGATTTTCTAAAAGAAAACTCGAAAATCATTTCGAAGATGTAGATCTACTGAAGAATCCGTGGATATGTCCACACGCCTGATTTTCTAAAAGAAAACTCGAAAATCATTTCGAAGATGTAGATCTACTGAAGAATCCGTGGATATGTCCACATGCCTGATTTTCTAAAAGAAAACTCGAAAATCATTTCGAAGATATAGATCTACTGAAGAATCCGTGGATATTCCACACGCCTGATTTTCTAAAAGAAAACTCGAAAATCATTTCGAAGATGTAGATCTACTGAGTGAATAGGTGTAAAAAACCCAAGACTGCTCCAAACACTGCTATTTTCAGAGAGCGGCGCTCGGAGAAGCCATAATGTTTAAATCACAGGATAAGATAAATCTTTTACCGGGAAAGAATCCCTATTTCTAGCGCCAAATTGTGAACACGTAAGTTATGATGGAATCTGCGTGTCCACAAACAATGTTCGCACATACTGAAATTCATAGATTAAATATAACGTGTGTGTTAGCGCAGTGACTATACCGATTCATCGACTCTGAGTGTTTGGACTCGTCCTTGTCTTATCGCATAGTTATCACTAACAATGTACAATAGCACGAATGGTAATCCGCGGATTGACACAAAGGAAATCTCGGATTAAACGGAACATAAAGTGCGGAATATAACGTGCGGAATGTAAAGTACATAATATAAATGCGGAAGGTAAAGTGCATGATGTGAGTGTGTAATGTAAATGAGACAAGTAATTACGTGGTTCAGCACTGAGGCCTACATCCACGGGGTAAAAGAGGTGTTTCATTAAGTATAAATTGGTTACAATAGTCAAAGGACTTTGGGTGTGATAACTTAGTCTGTGGGATTAGGGTACTACTTACTCTTCCTAATTCTCTCTCTCTTTCTCCTCTCCAAATCGACCTGCCCCTATCTCTTAGGGAGGAGGGGTATTTATAGGAGTTCTATTGTGGGGTCCAAGGAAGGATACGTTGAAACCTTATCGTCTTGTGCTTTGTGCCATTACGCTGACCTCTTCGGTTGTTACGGTGCCCCCTCGTTCCCTTCGTTGCTTCCGAAGAGGTAAGGTCTTCTCTTCCGCTGGTTGATTGACACGCGTTTCAGGTGTTTAATGCGGCGGTTGGACGTTCTGCACGTGTCAAACCACAGTCTTCTATTCCTGTCACGTCTGTGTCAGCTATTTGATACCTGACCGTGGATCCAAAAGTCCTCTCGAGATGGGATAAAGCAGATCCGAGGGTGTATTGGGTCCGTCGCAGTGGTGCTTTGTTCCCGTGCTCCTTCATTTGTAGCCGTTGGATCTGCTAGATGAGTGGCCCTTCCTGCTAGTGCACGTCTCTTGGTTGTATCTAAGTGGCATCGTTTTTCGATGCCCCTCGTCGTGCGCTCTCCACGTGTTTATCCGAGGACACGTGGCGAGTGGTGGAATTATGTACTTACAGTTGTGATGGGGTTTTCTGTTGTTCTTGAGGATTATTCAAACAAGAACAACATCAACAGATTGTACATTTTCTTGGAGAAGAAGTTTTGCTAGAAATAATTTGGTGTGGGGTTTAATTTTAAGATGAAAATCAATAGCAAACCTGGGTTGTTTTGGTTCTAAGCTCGAACTGGTGGCGATAATGACAATAACGACATCAACGGAACTCAGGGGTTTGTATGGTCAGAAAATTGGGTTGGTTTGGTATTAAATCCTTGGGATATTGCAGTAGAGGTCGAATGCAGTATGAGTGTGCTGCATGGTTTCCGGTGATGGTTTTACAGCAAGAACAAGGAAGCATTAAGTGATTTTAATGTCTGAATATATGCACGCAGTGGTGGTATTTCCTTGTACTCCTAATAGGTTCTCATAGTTGCTGTATAGAGAGCTCAGATATGAGTGAAAGATATGTGTATCAGTGGGAGTTTTTTTGGTAGAGATGTATTACAAGATGGAATAAGCCATTATGATCAATTTGTGATGATTCTGGTGAACATTTTCAATTAAAGAAATCAATGAAGTGAGATGGTTGCAATTGGTGTGATTGAATTAGTAAAGAAGATGACGTTCATTGTTTTTGGTCGGAGTTGGAAGAATAGAATTTTGCGCGTATATTGATGTTACTCAAAGAAGATACGGAGTGTTGGACGATGTGTAGTAGCCGAGATAGATAGAGTAGATGGGTTTATGGTCGGATACAGGAAAGAGTTGTCGGACTTTACTGATGGCCTGAATTTGGAGTTGGGTTCTGGTGGTTGGATTGGGATTTTGTTTTTGGGGTCAAGCAGGGAGTCTCCTTGCAGTATTTATAAGTAGGCAGCAACACGGATGCAATAGGGACGCCGTCTATGGGTAAAAACAAGGGTTTGAGATTTGTTATTTGATTTTCAGTATGTTGTTTCCTTTATCAATTCCTATGGGTTTTGAGAAATCCATGACTTACTAAACTACTGTCAGGGTGAAAGGATGAACTTGTAGGCTAGATCATTTGTGTTTATGAACAAGAGTTTCTTTAAATCAGAAGCTTAATTTTATGTTTGAGTATCTCTTATTAATGGATTATTCTTAGAAATCTTTTCATGTTTTATGCCAAGTATACTACATAGGTAACTTGTATAGAAATATTTTCATGTTTTGGTAGATGTACCAATACAAGAGCATATGACCACCGTTTATAAATAAATATGAATCAGGGTGCACACTGATAAAGTATATGCCATCAAATTCTAATGACATAGATAAGTTTTTCGGATGACCTCCTTGTATAGAAATATTTTCATGTTTTGGTAGATGTAACAATACAAGAGCATATGACCACCGTTTATAAATAAATATGAATCAGGGTGCACACTGATAAAGTATATGCCATCAAATTCTAATGACATAGATAAGTTTTTCGGATGACCTCCTTGGATCCAAGGTCACTCACTCATAAAGGAGTTCACATGAATACAACTATATGTTATGAGACTTCTCGTCATTAGGGGAAGGAATGTCATGTTATAAGAATGCCATGAATTTGTATCATCATAATTTTTGAATAAATTCGGTATAAGGTGCAAAAAATATTCATGTCACTATGATATCCTTGAAGCATTTTATTCTTACAATAAGAATAATCAAATCTCATATGTGTTTGCATGTATTTTTGGCCTAAGTTCATATCCCTGCGGGGTATGCCATGACTTTGCAACAAGTGAGTCGTCTATAATACATCTAAATTGATTACCGACGAAAAAATATATTCCTTGGTAAAGGAAGCCAATCACATCAATCAAAATAGTGCTCTTGGGGAGGCTATTGATAATGATCTTAATGAGACTATCTAATATGATCTTTAGTTCCTGAGCCATATATATATTTTGAAGAGGAACTCATCCCTAAATGGAAAAATGGTATAAGTATTAAAGAATAATCTTTATACACGTACATAATCATAGTTATTGTCGAATATGTATTCAGAGTAGCTACTGAAATTATCACATAGTGATCACAAATAATTTTCTTTTTCGTATAGAAACTGTTGCGAAGTATCAAAAATATGTATGGTTGGATAATATGGGTGAAAGACATCCATATTTGGTTTCCCTCTCACTAATGTACATTTTTTGATATCAATATAAATTTTGAACCCGGAAGGTTACAATTTATAATGTTCAGTTTACATGAGAGTGTAACGAGAGAAACAATGGCGCTTATCACGTTGCGTCGCTCGTGGCATCTAGTTTCTATAGACACTTGAGATCTATGAAATTACATCAATTAGTTTTAAATAATTTGAAAATATACAACACTTTGGTAAGTATTATGTACCCCCGTTGATAGATGAATTTTAATAGAAACTATTATTTGATAGTTTTACATGTTTTAGTATGACATGATTGTTTGTTATCAATGATAACATTATTTTAAACTTCTAATAGGTTGTCACAAGTTATATTTGCTTATTGAGAGAATTCAGGATAAAAGATCTTGGAACCATGTCTCAAACTTATTAAGCATTGTAATGGTCCATCATCTTGTCAACTTCGAAAATTCCTAACATGTTTAGATGGATCCTTACGTAACCTCCTAATAAAACTTGTGTAATATAAATCTACTTTCATCTCAGTAACGGGTAGGTAATATTCTCTCTGGTTTGTAATACGTACTAACTGCAAGTAGCTTTTGTGCTTGATTTTATATACAACTTTGTATGTTATACTTAAAATTATTTGGCAGTAAATTTGTTTGTAAACTTAATTAGCACTAATATGGAGGCATTGTTATATTGATTTATGTGTGTATATGGGAAAAAAGGATTTGTTGGTTTCTTAGGAAAGTGAAAGAGACGACCGATCAGACGAGACTCCTCAATCGAGCAAACTGCCTAACCTCACACAGATGCACTGCAAGGGAGTGCTTTGAGTTCGAGATATCAATTTGTAGGACTCCGGCCTAAACCAAGTCAATGGCCATTCTAGAGTCAATTCGGTGGCAAATAGGGAGATGAGTTGATCTATAGGAGGAAAGATGAGAATTGCGTGGGATAAATGGTGATCAAGGATTGTGGATGTGTTGAAGGTTTCTGCAAGTTTGTGTAAATAAGTTTCAAATGATTGAGAGAGTGTTGCTCACACGATGATTCTTGTTTAGATGATGGATTGTCTGTTTAATATCTCGTGGATTTTCTGTGTGTTTTTCCGTATATCTCAATAATGAATTCCGAGACTTATTTATATTGTCAGAATAGTGAAGACATTGATCCCAGTAAGTGTGACGGTTTCTTGAGTGAAATAGTGGGAAAGTGAGAGATCGTGGTAAAGTCAGTTCCATGTCGTATGGAGACTTGACTGATCGTGTACCCACTACTTTGCTAACTCCTTCAACCTTTTGCACGACTTACTCACATTTCTCATTGTGGATGAACACACGTGTCGTAGGCCGCCAGACCAAAACCCTAAGTAATATCCCCCCCCCCCCCCATGTAATGTGATTGATGTATCACGAACGTGGAGTCTGTAGATCAGACGTGTATTTGACTAGTCAATTGACTTTTTAGACAGTGAGTCTAAATTTTGTTGGATTGAGCATGAGTGACGAATGCTCAGTGATTCATGAATTGAACATGTCAGGCGTATTGGATCAATATTAGAGCAACTGAGCAAGTATTGCTCAATTCGACGAATTACTGAATATTGATAGTTGGATCATATTCAAACAACTAAGCAAGTATTGCTCGATTCGACGAATTACTGAATATTGATAGTTGGATCAATATTCGAACAACTGAGCAAGTATTGCTCGATTCGACGAATTATTTATTGGTGATGTGACCAAATAAAATATTAATTAAAATATTGGTAAACTACCAAATATTATATAATTAATCCAGATGTTGATTGCTGGATCAACATAAATTTATTAGTGTTTGAGGTTACTCAGAATGATGATTTGTGGAGTGTTTGTTCGAAACCCTAATTTTGATCAATTGTTCGTCAATTGATGAATTGTTGAAAATATATCATGAGTGAGGGAGGGACCGACCACATGGGATGATGGACAACCATGTGGTGCCCAAGTGCTCGAGTGAGGCATACACCAAGGTCCTTAGTTGACCAGTTAATGAAAGAATGATGATAAAACGCCGGTTTCATCATTTATTAAAATAGTGCCCGTCTGAGCATAAGGTAATAAAACCTAATTTATGGAGAAGTGATGGAACGATCAAGAGGGCATGAAAACGACCCTTGGTGGTCGTGGGACCAGCTGATGGTCGATTGAGAAAATTCCAAGTTGGTTGGAAAGAGTTTGGACCCATATGAGCAATCGAAAAAATTAGGTCAAAATTATAAGAATGTGTGGGACCGGCTCTTTGCAAGCCTTAGGGCCGACCTTGGTCGGTCAAGGAAGCATGCTCGTGTCACCATTATGTTCGTGTCTCAATCCTAAGAGTTTTGACACTTTCTGATGTACGTTTGAGCAATATCTTCGATTTTTAAAAGAGTTCTATCTCTGACTGAAATTCTTGATTTTGCTCGAATGAGCAAGTAGAACTTTGCTCGTTTGATCAAAATTTGGAAAGTATTAAAATAATAATATTTTATTATTTGGCGTGAGTATCCTAGTCGGTCATGTGACCATTTGACTTTTTGTCTTTTTTATGGTTTGGGCAATATTTGAGAAAATATGAAGAAACCATGATTTTTGCTCAAACAGAGGAGTTTCATGTGTTAGATCATTGCTCGGTCGAACTCGCATGTGTTGCTATCTCAAGCATGTTTGTCAATGTTAGTGATCAAAACTATAAGTCTTGATTTCTAGTCTACTATAGCTAAGGTCTCGGACTATGATAGAAAGTGTAGTTGAGCTCAAGAACTCCATGGCAATCATCATACAAGACGAAGGACTACTCAAGGAACTGGTGGATCTTCATCGACTAAAAGGTATGTGGAGACTTGAACTTATCTATCACTCAAAGGTTTATTTATCTCCTATCTTAAGACAAAAGTCGTTTTGCTATATAGACTTAGATTATACGCATTTGGTATTTCTAGCAGAGTTTACCCCGCCTATCTATTTCATCTTCACCTAGTGACGAAAGTCATGTTAAGTTTCAATCACTTTTAAAATTTCTCGGACGAAAAATGGTTTGTGAATAACAACTATATAACGTCCTATGAGAATGTTTCAATGATTAAAATGGGAGTTTATACTATATAACCATTGGAGGATATAAGCATTGTTGTGGAAACACATATATGTATAAGTCCTTATTCCTTGAATCGAAGTTTGCGAACTTTGTTGATCAAGAGAACCGGAGAAGTGCGTGAACTCAGTTCGTGAACCCAGTCCACGAACAAGCGAAAGTTCTCGACCCGAGAATTTCTGCTGGAGTTTGTGAACTCCATCCGGGAACTTAAGTCTGCGAACCCAGTCCGTGAACTTGAATAGGTTATGTCTAAAAACGATGTTTGTGAACTTATCTTTATAAACTAAGGAATGCGATTACAAACCGTGGCTATATATTTCATGAACCGATTCGAGTGAATCAAATCGTTTTTGCTTCAATTGTGTCTTGTGTAGTACATAAGATTTCCTTGCAATTGAAAAACTCTATAACTAGTTCATTTGAGTCATTTGAACTAGTTATGGTGAAGAAGAATATGGTTGATATGAAAGTAATCATATGGCTAACCATTTGGTTAACTATTGTTGAACCAACTAATGTACAAGTTTGGGTACGGTTACACAAACATAGAAACCTGCATTTCATGTGTGTATAACAAGCTACATTTTCGATCTAACGGTTAATAAATATTAGCTTGAATCTAATCAGGTTTCCATCTAATGGTGAATATTGAATGCTTTGTTACCAAGCTAACATTGATTGCAAACCCTGATTTGAAAGACTATATAAGGGAGAACTCTAGCAACTTGGAAACCTAATCCCCACATATTCTGTGTGATACTAGTTGTGCTAAGCTAGAGTCGATTCTCCTTTAACCTTTGGTTTCTTCTTCTAAACCAGGTTAACGACTTAAAGACTTCATTGGGATTGTAAAGCCATACCGATACTAGTTTTCTTATAGTTGTGTGATCTGATCTTGTTGTTTCTATCGTATGAGTACAATTATAATAATTGGCTTGAGATTTTTATCTCCGATAGGGAAGATAAAAAGTAGTCACAAACATCTTCATCTCATCGTTTGTGATTCCACAATATCTTTTTTCGCTGCGTCGATTAAGATTATTATGAGGTGATTGATAATACTGAGCTGTTATTCGGGAATATAAGTCTGGTTTATCAATTGGTTCATGTTCACCTTGATTTATCAAAATACGGAACAAAACTTGTAGGTACATTCGTGGGAGACGGATTTAACTATTATTGTAGACTTTTCTGGGTGATATAGATTTGTTTATTAAAGTCTTCGACTTTGGGTCATAGAAACTCTTAGTTGTGGGTGATATCATCTATGGGAATCAAGTACGTAGTATCCTGCTGGGATCAGAGATGCAGGAGCATAAATGTACCTTGGATCAGTGTGAGATTGATTGGGGTTCAACTACAGTCTATACTGAAGTTAGTTTGGAGTAGGCTAATGTCTTTAGCGGCTTAATACATTGTATGTTTAATCTGGACTAGGTCCCTGGGTTTTTCTTCATTTGCGGTTTCCTCGTTAACAAAATTATGGTATCTGTGTTATTTTTTTTCTGCATTATATTTGTTATATAATTGAAATAATACAGGTTGTACGTTGTTCAATCAATTAGAATATCTGACCTTTTGGTTGTTGATTTAAATTGATTGACACTTGGATATTGGTCTTTGGTACCATCCAAGTTTATCTCTCTTGTATCTAAATTGAGACTCGCAATTTGCTTGAGTAAGATTTAAATCGAGAAATAGAGATATAAACTCTTTGATATACTTTTATCTATATTGAGTTTGACTGTCTAGTTGATTCTCTAGAAAGTATATTGGAGTTTGTCCATATAGATTGCTAATCAAAATATTGGGTGTGGTTGTTAGACCCCCGCTTTTTCAATTGGTATCAGAGCAGGCAAATACGTTTCAGACCTAAAAAGTATGTGTTTGTGGCGATCTGTCTCTATGGATAAAATTATCTCCGATAACACAACTTCAGTCCAGAGTCACTCATGTGAGTCACAAAGTCCTGAAGCTCCTGAAAAAAAATCTATCGTATGTCCCTTGACTGAATCTGCATTCGACTACGAAAAATCTCTTGATGAGAAGTTGGATGATCTTTCAGATGACAGTGATTCAGAAGAAGGACATAGTATTGATGAGGAAGTCTCTCAATATATCAAGTTGTTTGACCGTGCTTTGAAAGAAAAAAAGTCAACAACTTGCCTAAGTATATGGCTCCTCTTTGTCAAGAAAACAGAAAATTAAGAAAACTCTTTAAAGGATATGATGGTGGGTATAGACTCTTACAATCTATTGTGAAGAAGATGTTCGCACAAAAAGGTCTGAATGTTACAATCTTCTCCGAAATTTCTTTGTGTTGAAATAAAGACTTGTAGATGTTGAAGCAAGGTATGACTCTCAACAAAAATGTTTTAATGACAAAGAACTCATTCTTCTTGCCAAAGAAAAGTCATTGGAGACTGACTTTGTAGCTGCTCTTGATAAAGTAAATTCACTAGAAGAGGGTCTGATAAGATTCAATTCTAGCTCTACAAAATTGTCTTCTATGATTGGAGCATGTAAAGAACATCGTGATACATGTGGTCTGGGCTATAAAGGAATAGACGCTCCAAAAACTAGTAAGATAAATTTCGTTAAATCTATTGATAATTCTTCATGTGAAAAAATATTCGCAGCCTGCAATGTAACTAAGGACAAGGATTATACTCCTTCCAAATCTATTCACATGAGAACATCTAAGAATAATTCCTTTAACTGCTATTACTGTGGAAATAAAGGACATTCTGAGCGAAAATGTCGTTTTCGTTTAAGGAATGAAAAACTTCACAACATTCTTGTATGGGTGTTTAAAGAAGTTATTAAACCTGTTCCTCATATTGTTGGAGTAAAAGGCACTTTCAATAATCAAGAAAACTACCTTAATAAGTCATTTCTTAGTCATGCCTTTGAAACAAAAAATGTACACCAGGGTAGAAGGAAGAACGGCAAAAGTGTAAATGACGTTTTACACATTTCTGAAAGGAGAATAAGGCATATGAGAAAGAAAAAAGAGTCAAGTTCCATGTCTCCTTCTGTAGAAGGATGTGAATCAAATAATTCAGCCCCAGATTTTCTGCACATCAATAATCGAGTCTCAGAACTTAAGATAAGCATAAACAGATTCAAACAGGGTATCAACAAAACATGGAAAGCGGTTGTCTCAGGTACTCCTAGTTCCTCTCTTAATAAAGCTTCTTCAACTTTGTTGTGTGTTGTCTCTAAATCCTCTTAAAGGAGAAAAAGAAGAAGTTAATATTGATTACACCATGACTGCTTCCTATAGCATCCCTCTTTTAGATTAAGAAGGATGCTCCTTGTTCTCAAGAAGTTTTCTTGAGAAAGCTGTCAAGAGTGTATACTATCTTTTTGTTGATTTCAAAATTTGTTTGAACCACTTTTTCTTCTTTTCGAAGTTTATATTTCTCTCTATATATATATATATGTCATCAATTGACACATTGATCCATAAGGTCAAAAGGATTATCTGGATTTTTTAGCACAATGGATGGAAGCAACAAAGATATGGTCAAGGAGGGCAAGACTATCGAGTTTCATGAAGATCCTATTTTCATTACATGCCATCATGATATTGATCATGAAAACAAACTACCAGTTCAGATGTCATCACAACTGGTAGGAAATCTTCTTCGGGATTTTGAGGTCGTTCGTGAACAACTCGGAATTGCAACAAGGAATCTTGAGTTCCTGAAAAACAAACAGAAGAAAGCAACTGATGAACTGGTTCTTGTTCAATCATTAGTTGCTAAACGGGTTTAGTGCTTATCAAATCATTTTTTTGCCTAGTATATCTTCTATTTTCCTTGTTTTGTTTAGAAGAATAACTAGAGGTTGAAATGGCCATTATTGTGATTACACATAGCTATGTCCAACGTTTTCATCTTCATGTTTTTAGGTTTATTTGTTTAAATTCTAAAATTATTTGGAAGATGATTTTTGCATTATTAATCTTTATGGTTTCATATATTGCAATATTGTTATGGGATATGTGTGTTTGCGTCCGTGAACTTGATTGTCCCATACCTTGTCAAAAGTAAAGTCATTCATGAGTTGATATGCATATATTGATAAAAGAATGAATTGACTTTTGACAAATACAAAAATGAAGCCTATTATGTCAAATTTTGATGGAAGATAGGTTAAAATCTTTTGTTTTCGAGGATTATGTCTATTATATGTCATTGTGCAAATGGTGATGGAAAATAGAATGAATCCTTGTGTATTCCGCGGTAATTGATCTTCCCTGATCCATATTTTGTGTATTACTGTGAGGCTCCGTAATGTGTCTTATGTTGAGCACTAAACAACCAAGGTTGATTATTTTTATGATTAGCTTTGTTGTTGTTCTGTAAGGTACTTTATGTCGAGCATATTTAACTAAATTAATCATCTTGTTTGGTTATTTAGTTATGACTCCGTAAGTTTTCTTATGTTTGAGCGTTTTTGACTGGGTTGATTATTTTCATGATTAACTTAGTCATTGCTCCATAGATTTTCTTATGTCGAGTATGAACGATTAAATTGATTACTTTTGTGATTAGTTTAGTTGTGTATTCCGATTAGATTAATTATGGTTTCTCTTGTGATTAATCTAATTGAGTATTTTTTAAGTCTCCATAAGTTTACTTTTGTTGAGCATATTTGATTAAATTAATCATGGGATCTTTTACGGTTAATTTAATTGAATATTTTTGGATTCAAATTCATACTTGTGTGTGATTTTTTGTCCAAAGAAATCCTCATTTTCTTTTTGAAATTAAGGTCGCTCTTGTAGTTTTTTCGGGAATGACATATTATGGGGGAGAGTTCTTAATCGAACTTGCGCTTAATTGCCAAATCTTTGTGGGGAGTGCGGCTGTGGAATATTATAGGGGTTATCTTATATCTTTATAGACTCCTTGATGAATGCTTTTAGCTTCGGATTTATGATTGCATCTAAATAAGAATGATATACACTTACTCTTGGTCATGAAATGTCTCGTTTGGAAATTTCATTAGGATAACGTTCTTGTACCTTTGCCAATTTTATTAACAAAAATGAGGAGATATAATATGTAGTTCATACTACAAATACATATGGTTTTCGGATTATTATATAAGGGGGACTGGTTTCCATGTGATATGGAGTATTGACTAGGGGGAGTGACATATCACCATAATATTGTTGTTAAAGTTGTGATGCAATTAGACTTTGACACTATGCAATGATACAATGACATTGTATAACAATGATTGAGAACTCTTGTTTTCTCGTTGTTATAGCTATGGATTTTCAACAACAATGATGCTAAACTTACAACCTTTGGGATCATTGGAGTACTTGGAAGTGACGAAGATTTCGAGTAATGTTGAAGATTAGACATGTGGAATAGAAACTACAAAGTTTATTTATATATTTTTTGTATTCCATAGGTATTGATAGTTTTGTCACTAAAATTGACAAAGGGGGAGATAGTTAGATCATTGTTCGGTCGAACTCGCATGTGTTGCTATCTCAAGCATGTTTGTCAATGTTAGTGATCAAAACTCTAAGTATTGATTTCAAGTCTACTATAGCTAAGGTCTCGGACTAGGATAGAAAGTATAGTTGAGCTCAAGAACTCCATGGCAATCATCATACAAGATGAAGGACTACTCAAGGAACTAGTGGATCTTCATCGACTAAAAGGTATATGGAGACTTGAACTTATCTATCACTCAAAAGTTTATTTATCTCCTATCTTGAGACAAAATTCGTTTTTCTATATAGACTTAGATTATACACATTTGGTATTTCGAGGCGAGTTTACCTCGCCTATCTATTTCTCGAAATATGTGTTGGTAAAGCTTTCGCTTTAGCCAAGTTCATCTTTACCTAGTGACGAAAGTCATGTTAAGTTTCAATCACTTTGAAAATTGCTCGGACGAAAAATGGTTTGTGAATAACAACTATATAATGTCCTCTGAGAATGTTTCAATGATTTAAATGAGAGTTTAGACTATATAACCATTGGAGGATATAAGCATTGTTTTGGAAACACATATATGTATAAGTCCTTATTCCTTGAACCCAAGTTTGTGAACTTTGTTGATCAAGAGAACCGGAGAAGTGCGTGAACTCAGTCCGCGAACCCAGTCCGCGAACTGGCGGAAGTTCTCGATCCAAGAATTTTTGTTGGAGTTTGCGAACTCCATCCGGGAACTTAAGTTCGCGAACCCAGTCCGTGAACTTGAGTATGTTATGTCTAAAAAAGATGTTTGTGAACTTATCTTTATAAACTAAGGAATGCTATTGCAAACCGTGGCTATATAGTTCATGAACCGATTGAAGTGAATCAAATTGTTTTTGCTTCAATTGTGTCTTATGTAGTACATAATATTTCCTTGTAATTGAACAACTCTATAACTAGTTCATTTGAGTCATTTGAACTAGTTATGGTGAATAAGAATATGGTTGATATGAAAGTAATCATATGGCTAACCATTTGGTTAACTATTGTTGAACCAACTAATGTAAAAGTTTGGGTACGGTTACACAAACCTAGAAAAGTGCATTTCATGTGTGTATAACAAGCTATGTTTTCGATCTAACAGTTGATAAATATTAGCTTGAATCTAATCAGGTTTTCATCTAACGTTGAATATTGAATGCTTTGTTTCCAAGCTAACATTGATTGCAAACCCTGATTTGAAAGATTATATAAGGGAGAACTCTAGCAACTGGGAAACCTATTCCCCACACATTCTGTGCGATACTAGTTATGCTAAGCTAGAGTCGATTCTCCTTTAACCTTTGGTTTCTTCTTCTAAACCAGGTTAACGACTTAAAGACTTCATTGGGATTGTGAAGCCATACCGATACTACTTTTCTTGTAATTGTGTGATATAATCTTGTTGTTTATATCGTATGAGTACAATTGTAATAATTGGCTTGAGATTTTTATCTCCGATAGGCAAGATAAAAAGTAGTCACAAACATCTTCGTCTCATCGTTTGTGATTCCACAATATCTTTTTTCGCTGCGTCGATTAAGATTATTGTGAGGTGATTGATAATACTAAGTTGTTCTTCGAGAATATAAGTCTGGTTTATCAATTGGTTCCTATTCACCTTGATTTATCAAAAGACGGAACAAAACTCTTAGGTATATTCGTGGGAGATGGATTTATCTATTATCGTAGACTTTTCTGTGTGATATAGATTTGTTTATTAATGTCTTCGACTTTGGGTCGTAGCAACTCTTAGTTGTGGGTGAGATTAGCCAAGGGAATCAAGTACGTAGTATCCTGCTGGGATCAGAGATGTATGAGCATAACTGTACCTTAGATCAGTGTGAGATTGATTGGGGTTCAACTACAGTCCAGACCGAAGTTAGTTTGGAGTTGGGTAATGTCTGTAGCAGCTTAATACAATGTATGTTTAATCTGGACTAGGTCCCGGGGTTTTTCTGCATTTGTGGTTTCCTCGTTAACAAAATTCTGGTATCTGTGTTATTTCTTTTCCGCATTATATTTGTTATATAATTAAAATAATACAGGTTGTGCGTTGTTCAATCAATTAGAATATCCTACCTTTCGGTTGTTGATTTAAATTGATTGACACTTGGATATTGGTCTTTGGTACCATCCAAGTTTATCTCTCTTGTATTTAAATTGAGACTCGCAATTTTCTTGAGTAAGATTTAAATCGAGAGATGGAGATATAAACTCTTTGATATACTTTTATCTAGATTGAGTTTGACTGTCTAGTTGATTCTCTAGAAAGTATATTGGAGTTTGTCCATACAGATTGCTAATCGAAATATTGGGTGTGGTTGTTAGACCCCCGCCTTTTCATCATGAGATGAGGGAAATAATAACTATGAAAATAAGGGATTGCAAGGTGTGGGACTGGCCATGGCTAGGGCATGACCGGTCGGGTAGGTAGCCCGGTCCCGCAATACCTTTCCCTATTTTATTATTTTTCATGAAACCGTGAGTTTTCTCAAACAAGGAAAATTGCTTGAATGAATGAATTTTCATGAGATCATGAAAATAAATAAAATAAGAATAATAAAAGGAATAGGCGTAGGGGATCGTCCACGGCGGCATGGCCGACCGGCCGGTGGGCCCGATCCCTAGGCGCCTTTTTTCTTTTCTTTTTCATTATTTTCTCTCTCCTATTTTGTGTAGGATTCCTGATTTGTCCATATTTTCGAATGCTTATTCGTGCATTTGGGTGATCATTCGTGCATCATTGTTGAGTACACTTCACCATTTTATTGGGCTTACTCGATGATAGTCCAGATGCCCGATTGTTGAGTAATTATTACTAATTCATGAAATTCAGTGGAGAATTATTCATGAAACATAGTAATAATCATGAATTGTGCATCTATTACTAATCCGTGAATCCGGCCGGGGAATTCAGGGAAACGGAGTAATGCGATGAATTGGTTATCTATTACTAATCCATGAAATCAGCTGGGGATTCATGGAACGGATTAATGAGATATAATAGATTATTTTCTAGGAATTCAGTGGCGAATGTCACGGTAGAATTAATCTATTGTAGAATCGAGATATGAGATAGTTGAGGCATCACACTCTTTCTAAAAGGTGCATAGTCATGGAACAACGTGCATCGTTAATAATGTCCTGAAGGCATTTAGCCCCCTCAACAAACAATTATGTAGGAGAGCCTCCTGAATCTATACACGGTCTCTCTACATAGTCAGTGAACAGCGAGTGTCGCTGACGTCCTGAAGGAGTTAAGCCCTCTCAACAAACAATTATGTGGGAGGACCGCCCAATCATTCTTCTATGTAGAGGTGGGTAGTCAGGGAACAACGAGTATCTCCGACATCCTGAAGGCGTTAAGACCTCTCAACAAACAATTATGTAGGAGGACCACCCAATTATGTTATTCTACATAGAGGTCATGATGAAATATGCAGCATCGAACGCTCAGCTAGTGGGAGGCCTTTCGAGAATCATACTCATCATGGCTCTGAGAGGAACTCGATCAGAAATCGTGAAATGGTTCAAGGATCATAAAATATGAATCGTCACATGCGTTCCTGAAGCCGGGTCAGAAACATGCAGTATCATGATTTTACGATTTTGACCTTTGTTGAAAATCCACCATCAACAATGTGTTACCTCTAACATTTTGATATTTTTTTTGATGATTTATCCAAAGTCTCGTAAATAATAAACTACAGATAATGAGTTTTCATTTGCCAACTTGTTAAATGATACAACATCCTTTTCGCAACAACAACGATGATTATCTATTATTATTTGAATTTTTTTTATGAAGAATAAAAGATATACATCAGATCCAACAAATCAATCGCCAAGAATTGGACAAATACAATTCAACTTGAGATTCGCAACTAAGTTATGGAAACATAAATGTCTCCATTACCAACAACAATTTTCTTGAGTCGAAGATGGTTGCTGATTAGATACTTGTGGAACCATATCATCAAACCAATCGACTGAGATATCTTATTTCTGCGGGAGAATATTGGATATCTTGGACTTTACATGTTGCACTCTTTTTCCTAGTCAACTTTTTTGTCCCGTTGGGTTTCCTTCTCAAGGTTTTCACGAGGCAACATATGTGTGTCCAACTGTTTTTCTTAATCTACCTACAGTTGTGCTCTTTTTCCTTAGTCTTTACTTCGCTTGGTTTTGTCCCAATGGGTTTTCCTAGCAGGGCATTAATGAGGCAATATTCAACGCATCCAACACCTGGTGTAATTTGTACTATTTTTCCTTCGTCTAGGTTTTGTCCCATTTGGGTTTTTCTGGTAAGTTTTAATAAAGCAATATCGTAGTGGTGTGGTGTCATCCAAGCGGGAGTGTTGTAAATACATTTATAATGTATATCCACCACACTTACAACTCACTAACACCACCAACCTTTACATATCATCACAACCTTTACACCTTCTTGTAACTTTTATACTAATGGGTGCATGTCCTTAATTCTCTTTTAAGTGTTACACTTAACACCCATTTTCTTGTCATATTGTGCTCTTTAGTTTGTAATTAAAAAAAAAAGGATTTTAAGAACCAAATAGGATACACCCTGGTTTTTAAGGGGTGCACAAATTTGGACTCTGTTTTCTCTTTCCACAAAAATATACTGAAATATTTTTCTATATTAAAAATAATAATATATGAAAAGAGAATGAGCAACCGCGGCATAACAAAATAAATAAATTATGGTTCCATACGCGTTTCGACTAAACCATCTGAACATTAACGAAATTATTAAAAAGCTTAGAATTTTGAAAATTGAAGGAGAACATTAGAGAATAAAAATGGGATATTTAACATTTGGTACCCAACAAATGTCCAATACCTAGTTTTGGTACCCAATATTTGAAAAATTAAGGGTTGGTACCTAAATTCTTCATTGACCATCATGTCAACACGTTGACCTAACAATGTTATAGCTTCCATAGCATAATTTGTCTTATTACCTTGTTCGCCTCGTTATTTATAATAATGACTTGGAGTGTCTTAATATCAGTTATAGCCATGAAACGTGCTAACATCTAAACTTGTCCCATATGTAATATATGGACGGTCGAGAAATTTTTAAAAGACTAAAATATTTCTAATAAATGATCGATCATTTACGATGTGTTGCTTCATTTACATTACATCGGTTAATGGCGAAAGACAATGACATTCGTCTCATTTCATCCTCCATCAAACCGAAACCTTATGCCTTTTTTTTCCCAAATTAACAAGTCTTCTTCCGATCTTCAAAAGACTTTTGAAAAAGCGGAGGTCTAACAACCTCATCCAATATTTCGATTAGCAATCTGTATGGACCAACTCTAATATACTTTTAAGAGAATCAATTAGACAGTCAGATTCAATCTTAATAAAAAAGTATATCAAGGAGTTAATATCTCTATCTCTCGATTTGATCTATACTCAAGCAAATTGAAATCTGCGAGTCTTTATCAAATACAAGAGATATAAACTTGGATGGTATCATAAACCAATATCCATGGATCAATCAATTTTCAATCAACAACCAAAGGTTGGATTTCACAATTGATCGATACAACGCACAACCTGTGATATTTCAATTATATAACAAAATATAATTCGGAATAGAAATAACACAGATACCAGAAATTTTGTTAACGAGGAAACCCTGTAGTTGCAGGATTTCCCACAACACACCCCTTGCAATATCTTGATAATAATCTCTTGATCTAAACTAATTTGATATTAAAAGTATGATTAAAATTCTAAAAATTGTAAATAGACACACGGAGTTTTACATGGTTCGATCAATTTGATCTACATCCATGATTCTTCACTATGATTGTTTAATTTTACATTTTATTTACATTGATAATCTCCATTAATGGAGTTCTAGATCTAGTTTTGGGGAAGAAGATGATAAAGAAGAATACATTCTCTTTCTCTAAAAATCTCTCTGGAAAATATTTCTCTCTCTCTCCTCAAAATTGTCTCTCTCCTCAAGACTTTCTCAACTCTAAAAAATACATCATCCCTTCTTGAATCTATTGGATCTCTATTTATAGGAAATTGCATAATGGGTGACAACTAAGCTGTCCTCTAATTTCGGATATCTCTTGCGATATTATCGCAGTAGCTATACTATTACTTCTTGCAAGCATCGCAACCATCGCTAGTCAATCATGTTCTTTTTGTGTTTCTTCAATCGTCAACTGTTATGTCATTATTTTGTGACACTCGCAAAGTGTTGTTGGAGAATTCGTTGTGACGCTCGCAGAAATGTTGTTAATCTCGTCAGAATATTGCTGTGGCGATATTCTGGTCCTACATCTTGCCTCTTTTTTTCTTGAATATTGCTTGAAAAGTAATCTTTAAGAAAAAAAATCTATTGTTGTAGTAGTCTTTGATTTTTGTTGATGAAGAAACGAGCGAAAGAATACTAGACTTGAAAAGTACGTACTTGCCTCTATTCTTTTGTGAAGTTCCATATCTTTGCTAAGTAAATAAGAAGTATCAACTCTACAAAGTATGTGAAGTATGAAGTATCCTTTAAGAAATATAAGAAGTACTCAATCCTCGAAATATAAAGAAGTATCCTTCCTTTAATGAAAATCATAAGTATTGCCTCTGTTCACGCGAAGATATTACTTCATTTTTGGTGAAAATCCTTGTCCATTTTGGAAATGATTCTTTCCGAGAAGATAAAGAACATAAAATGTCTTCTTGGTAATCCATAGTTGCCTCTGTTCTTTATCTATGAAGGAAGAATCCTTGAGAAAATGTTAAATGAACGAATTGCCTCTGCCTCATTATGCGAAATAATGACTTTTCCTGTGAAATTCTGAAATAGTCTGCGAGATGCTGAATGAGTTTGCAAATTTCTGAATGTTTCTGCGAAACTATGAATAGTACCGTGACGAATAGTGCGGTGATGAATAGTATTAAATAGTGCCGCGATGAACAGTACTGAATAGTTCCGTGATGAATAGTTCTGAATAGTGCTGCGATGAATATTGCTGCGAGATTGTAGACAATCCTCTTGAGAGACTCCGAATAATACTTTTGAGAAATTGTGAACAATACTTCTGAAAGATTCTGATAGTACTTGCTAGCTCTCTTGCGATGAGCAAATATTTCCTGCATTCTTAAAAGAAGATAATTAAGTTTGAAATTATTCTATTGGTCTTATTTTGCCTTCCTAATTTAAAGGTCTTATTTTGCCAATTTTTCTTTTTGCGACAAAATCGCAGGACGTCTCTACATTTGCATGTAAAAACCCATTGATCTTGCCTTAACCATTTTTCTTTGAATTTTCTGCGACAATATGACAGATCTAAATCCCCTCGCGAGAATAAAGTCCCATGACATTGTCGTCGTGCGATGAAATCGCATGACGTCTTTACATTTTCATGTAAAACCCATTGATCTCATCTTAACATTTTCTCTTATGGCTTGTTGTCTCTGTATAATTTACGTCACGCGACAATATGACAGGCCTAAATGTTCTTGCTATCATAAAGCCTCATGACATTGCCGTCTTAAGACACTTATCAACTCCCTAATGGAGGGTGCCGCCCTTATCTTCCCCCTGGTTTCCCCTTCAAGGAGGGAACATCGTCCATACAAGACTAGCTCCTCCCATCCAGATTTACCAACAACCAGTTATTTTCGCAGCCTCTTGTCCTTTATGCCTACATGGGTTATAGTTACAAGACTGCACCCTAAGTGGGGTTTTCTTCAGGCCAAGTGCATCATAGCCAAGACTTACCAAGAATGGCAAGAGAGTTTCGTACGCTCCGGGCACTCTTGGCTCAAACGTGTACCTCGGCGCCTTGGTCATACTTTGCACTTCTTGGAAGAGATTCTCGGTCGTCCAACCAGGGTATAACCTTATATAGTTGGAAATCCAAGATCTCTCTCCCGGATAGGTTTTCTTTAAACCCAACATCTACATGACTCAGGTTCCAGCAGCGGTATAACCTTATCGCTGAATCATGTCAAGAGATACCCCATCATATGACGCGCTATTAGGTCTTACATTTGCCTCTTGCGAAATTTTATTCGCGAACTAGGGTGCACGCCATAAAGGTTTGTCCCATTCTTATGTCTCTGCGAAATTTTATTCGCTTTTCTCGCGATATTTTCGCGTTTCTTCATTCTTTCATTTCTGTCAATTTTTCATATAATCTTGAATAATCTCGCGATTACACTCGCAGCTCTGATAAAAATTTGTTTTGCTCATTTCTATGAGTTGAAATATTCTTTAAAATCTTTTGAAATCTTAGAAATATTCTTTGAAATCTTGCGATTGTATCGCATTTGTTAAACCAAAAATCTCTTTCTGTAAAAGAAATATTCTAGAAAAATCTTTGAAATCTTCTTTGAAATCTTGCGATTATATCGCGCTTTTTTTTTTTTGAAATTTGAAATCTTAGAAATTTTTGCAATAATTTCATTTTCTTTAATCTTTGAAAATTTTTGAAATCTTTAAATTTTTGTGAATGTATCGCTCTTGTCAATCAAATCAAAATTCTTTGAAATGTTTTGAAATCTTAGAAATTTTAGAAATCTTGCGATTATATCGCCTTTGGTAAATTAAATCAAAATTTTTGAAACTTTTTGAAATATTCGAAATCTTAGAAATGTTCTTTGAAATCTTGCGATTGTATCTTGTTGCTAAATCAAAAAGCTTTTATTTATTTATTTATAAATAAAATATTCAAGGAAATGGTACTTAGCTTTTGTGTAGCTTTCTGTTGCTGTCGTCTCTCGCGAAGTATTTAATTTGCTTGCGAATTGAGAAGAAATGAGAAATGAACTCTTGATCTGCCTCTTGTGCTAACGCTCTCTTGCAAAATTAACTTGCGAAACAATCATCTCTTTTCTTTGCGAGAAAACCTTGCGATATAATAAAATACCAAATTCATTCCTCTGACCAACTAATTATACTAGAAACTCACAACTGGGCTTGCCTTCTCTTCATTTCTTCTTTACGCTTGTATTTGGGAAGTAAACATCTTTGTGGAGGAATTAAACATCTGCGAAGGAAAAAATTATTTGCGAGTGGGAGACTCGAACGCAAGTTTTCTAGCTTGTACTCTAGCATCTTGACCAACTCCACTAACTCCATGTTTGTGCTATAGATGTATAATTCACCCAAGTTATCATTTTGTTCTTACTCTTTGTATAAACTTATCCCACTAACTCCACTAGTAACAATCATCGCAAACTCTGAGCTGGTTATTCCACCCAAGTTAACATTTACTGTTTGTGGACTAATTTACTAATGGACTACTCATCCTTTTGCGAGGTGCTCGCTAAATTAATTCTGAGCTGGTTGGTTTGTTTGCTCCGAAATGATCACTTAATGAAATGGAGGTAAGTGATGCGTCCATTATCATCTGATTATTAAATTTCTTAATCATTCCTTCTTTGCTGCTTAATTCATTTCTTTACTAACAGTTCCAGCTTTGCTATCCCGATACCATTCATGTATCTCTAGGTGTATGTGGTTGAGTTCATTTCTTGTTCTTTATTTGTTGATAAGTAAAACTTGTCTTTGTAGCCTCTTTTTCTTCTTTGAGCTGTTGGTTCAATTCCCACGAATTTAATCTTAACCTGTATAATTTTCTCCCCTATAGCTTTTCCATGGATTGGCGGACAATCGCTGGGGATGTTTATTGAAGTGATCTGTTATGAGTTCTTTGCTTCGCAAGTGACTTATTTTTATTTACTTGGCTGCGGTCATATAAACTTTTTTCAGCTTTCCCTTTTATTTGGCTATGTGCGTTTCTTCCTTCATATATCTTCTCAATGATCTTCCTAAGAATTCACGTCCTTTGCTTTTGTGATTTTAAATTAAACAGGTCTTATCTGAACATTTCTTCTTCTCGCCAGTTTAGTTTTACTAATACATCTTCTTATTATTACCATACGTTTGTTCTTTACCTTCGCTGCAAACAACCAATTGATTGAATTAGTAATCAATTAAATTTAAAGAAGATTCGTAAATTTTTACTTCGCAAATTTTATATGAAAGAGATAACAATCAAAATTACGATTAAAATCTAGTTTTACAGGTGAAAATAGAGTTTAATAGTTAAAAAATTCAAAATCTTCCAGATCCAAATCATTAACATATAATTAAATAGATAAAAAAGAATTTGTCTTGTTGAAAAAATTAATTGATGTTGATTCATTTCATTTCATTCCTATAAAGATTTCTTTAAATCTGCTCCTGCTTCCCAATATTTCTACTTCTCTTTCTATGTATACATATTTTCCCCTATATCTCATAAATCCAATTGAATTAATCATCAACAGTTTCTAATTTCTTTGGATCTTCTTCAATCCAACAAGCAGGTAGTGTTTCTAGCGCCAAAATGTAGTTGCAGGATTTTCCACAACACACCCCTTGTAATATCTTGATAATAATCTCTTGATCTAAACTAATTTGATATTAAAAGTATGATTAAAATTCTAAAAATTGTAAATAGACACACGGATTTTTACATGGTTCGATCAATTTGATCTACATCCATGATTCTTCACTATGATTGTTTAATTTTACATTTTATTTACATTGATAATCTCCATTAATGGAGTTCTAGATCTAGTTTTGGGGAAGAAGATGATAAAGAAGAATACATTCTCTTTCTCTAAAAATCTCTCTGGAAAATGTTTCTCTCTCTCTCCTCAAAATTGTCTCTCTCCTCAAGACTTTCTCAACTCTAAAAAATACATCATCCCTTCCTGAATCTATTGGATCTCTATTTATAGGAAATTACATAATGGGTGACAACTAAGTTGTCCTCTAATTTCGGATATCTCTTGCGATATTATCGCAGTAGCTATACTATTCCTTCTTGCAAGCATCGCAACCATCGCTAGTCAATCATGTTCTTTTTGTGTTTCTTCAATCGTCAACTGTTATGTCATTATTTTGTGACACTCGCAAAGTGTTGTTGGAGAATTCGATGTGACACTCGCAGAAATGTTGTTAATCTCGTCAGAATATTGCTGTGGAGATATTCTGGTCCTACAAACCCCAAATGTAGAAAAACCCCGAGACTTAGTCCATATTGAATACCACACTGTATTAAGCCGCTACAGACACTAGCCTACTACAAACTAACTTCGGTCTGGACTGTAGTTGAACCCTAATCAATATCACTGATTCAAGGTATAGTTATGCTCCTTACATCTCTGATCCCAGCAAGATACTACACACTTGATTCCCTTAGCCGATCTCACCCACAACCAAGAGTTGCTACAACCCAAAGTCGAAAACTTGAATAAAAAAATCTGTATCACACAGAAAAGTCTACGATAATAGATCAATTTGTCTCCCACAGATAAGCCTACGAGTTTTGTTCCATATTTTGATAAAATCAAGGTGAACAGGAACCAATCAATAACCCAGACTTATATTCCCAAAGAACAACCTATAATTATTGATCACCTCACAATAATCTAAATCATATGGTAGCGAAACTAGATATTACGGAATCACAAACGATGAGACGAAGATGTTTGTGATTTCTTTTTATCTTGCCCTATCGGAGACATAATCTCAAGCCAATTATTCAATTGATCTCGTACGATAGAAAATGGAAAGATCATATCACTCAACTACAAGAGAAGTAGTTTTGTCTGGCTTCACAATCCCAATGAAGTCTTCAAGTCGCTAACCGACAGGATCTCGAGAAGAAACCTATGGTTAAAGGAGAATCGACTCTAGCAAAACCAACTAGTGTCACACAGGAGGTGTGGGGATTAGTTTTTTCAGTTGCTAGACATCTCCTTTATATAGCTTTCAAATCAGGGTTTGCAATCTAAGTTACCTTGGTAACAAAGCATTCAATATTCACCGTTAGATGAAAAAACCTGATTTATCCAAGTTAATATCTTTCAACCATTAGATTAAAACTTAGCTTGTCACACACACAAATGAAATGTATTTCATTTAGGTTTGAGTAACCGTACCTAAACGTGTACATTTAGTTGGTTCACGAATAGTTAACCAATGGTTAGCCATATGAGCACTTTCATATCAACCATATTCATCTTCTACATAACTAGTTCAAATGACTCATAAGAACTAGTTCAAGAGTTGTTCAATTGCTTAGATCTTTATACATAGGCACAATTGAAACAAAATTGGTTTGATTCACTTGAATCAATTCATGAACAATATAGCCACGGTTTGCAAAGATTGCATTCCTTATTGATTTATTGCTCAAGTTCACGAGATAACCGATTTGAGATACAACCAGCTTAGGTATGCATACGTGTACGTGTACTCTAGCTTTACCAAAATTGGGTTTGAAAACCCAGCAGAAATTTATGGGTGAAAACTTCCATGGGTACTCATACGGGTACGCGTACCTAAGGTGACTGGTTTGTAAGTTCGTAAACTCCAAACTCATCAGAAATTCATGAACGTGAACTTCCGCCAGTACGCGTACCTAACCTGTCTCCTTCATAAATACCACATGCGCACATATGCACGCACTTGGTTTTCGGTACATGGATTTATACACTAATGTGCGAACACACTATATATGCTTATATCCATAGGTGGTCACGTAATCTCAACTCTACATTTCAATCATTGAAACATTATTCTATAATGTTATAATAGTCGTTAGACATAAATAATCGACTATCGTCATCAAAGATATTTTCAAGATTGAAACGCCATCATGAATTTCATCATGGATAAAGATGAAAGGTGGTTAAAGCGAAATCTTACCAGCACATATTTTGAGAAAAAGATAGGCGAGTAAACTCGGCTCGAAATAGCAAATGCGTATGTATAAAAACTATCATACTTATACGACTGTTGTCTCAAGAGTAGATGATAGATAGACTTTTGAGTTCTAGATAAGTTCAAGTCTCCAAATACCTTTTTGGTCGGATGAAGTTCCACCAGTTCCTTGAGTAGTTCTTCGTCTTCATAAGATAATCTCCATGGAGTCTGGAGCTCAACTATACTTAACTATCCTACACCGAGACTTAGTCATAAGTAAACTAGAAATCAAGACGTATAGTTTTGATCACTAATATTGACAAGCATGCTTGATATAGTAATGCATGCGAGTTCGACCGAGCAATACTCTAACAACAACTGCAACACTTTCATTCATTTAAAATGGCCCAAATCTGGGATGAAATACATACAATTTCCAATTATCATCATTACATTAGAACCTTGCATTGGTTGGTGAAAACGTGGGGGTACCAAAATACACCACCAACATTTTCTTAGGAAACTTGTATGGATTGAACTCAAATATAATTCCGATAGTTTAACTTAATGAATCTCAATCAAGGAAATTTTTGAAGAGCTTATATCTCTTTCTCTCACAATCAGAAAGTTTACAGAACCAAATCCGTGAACCTGCTTATGTGTCAGAATACTTGGACGATTCTCAAGATCAATATCCAAGGATTAATCAAGTAGTATCCAACAAACAAGGATGGATATATCTACTTTGATTAATTAACGTACAACCTTTGATTAATTAATCTTCAAATATGTATTAATTACAGTAAATTCTTATCTAGGGTATAGTGTAGGTTTTCCTGCAACTATATTTTGGCTCCCGAAACAGGGATGAATTGATGATTATTTGAAGAAAAATATAAAAACTGACATTTTGATTAGAAGGAATTTGGAACAATTAGTGAAAGATCTTACGCAACATCCAACAGATTACTAAGACTAATGGCTAGAAGAAGAAGAAACACATCAGAACCACCAACAACCATAAGGAGGAGTAAAGGACTTGTAGGAAGAGATAAGAAGAAGTTCATACACTAGAGAACATTAGAAGCTAGAGAAATTCGCAGCAAGTATACTACAAAGAGAAAAGGATAAGTGTATAGATATTATAGGGAAGAATATAAGAAATCTAATTAGATCTATTGTTGTCTTCGCATGATTTCTTTTCTTCATCTCCACCACCTTCATCTTCTCCAGAATCTTCAGCTTCGCTATCAGAAATAACAAGATCAGGGACATTTTATGGAACTTCAGGCAAAATGTCAGGATACTCAAAATGAGGAATTTGATGATCATTGCAGACCAATTTAATGGAGTCATTGCGAACACCAACAAGAGTGTTACTAAAATTCCTTCTCATAATTTCTAATTGTTCCTTCAGTCTTGAATACTTTTTGTTGCGAGAAGCTAGAGTTTTTGCGAGCACTCCCTTATCATCTTCAAGTTCTTTAACTCTGGCAGAGTATCTCTTTTCAACTCCTGCGAATAACAGAATAACAAATCAGAAATTTAGTAGCAAACTATAAAAGACGAAAGACCAATGAGAATGAATAATTAGCAACCTTCTCTTTCAGAAATCATGTCTCTAATCAAGGATGCTTGTTCAGTATGAAGACTAACATCTACACCTAGATTATTTCTGGCATTATCAAGAACTTTCGCAGCCCAAGCAAATTCTTCATCATTGTTAATAAGAAGACAAGAGCGAACTTGGTTCTCTCTCGCAAGAAGATCTCTATTTCCGTCGTTAAGTCCATCCCTCTCAATTTTAACATCAGTGAGAATTTTATGGAAATCTGCTAGGGCTTGAGCACCATTTTTAGCAATAAGATCTTTATCATCAATAAGATCACTATTCTTACTTCTCAATCTATTAGTTTCTTCTTTCGAATCAAGATAAAGACGCTTAAACTTATTGGTTAAGCCCAAGTTGAATCTGTGCTCAATTTTTAAGAAATGAAGTTTGGATTTAAGTTCATCTATGGAAAGAGATCTAATTTGATCATCTAAGAAACTACTTAAAGAGCTATTAAGACGAGCAAGAAGGGTATCCTCATCTACAGGATCAGGGAAAGATCGGAGGAATGTAGCTTCATCAGTAAGGTCATAAATATCTGCAAAAATGGTTACTTGATTGAGACAAAATAAGGCAAAAGAATTAAAAGAAAAGAAGGAAAAGTTTATACCATAGAGTTGCTCATTAGCCTTTTCAAGATCAGAAATCTTTTGTTTATCACTCGAAGCATCAATTTCTAATTTCTTATTCTTCTTGCAAAGCTCAACAACCTCATCTTCTAATTCTCCTTTACTCTTGCGAAGATCAATAGCTTCAGATTCCAACTGTTCCTTTTGCTTGCGAAGATCTGCAGATTTAGACTTTAAATTTTCATTTTTGTTGTGAAGGTCCGCACGTATTTTCTCCAAATCTAAGGAAGCAATAAAAGAAGCTCTTCCAGCCTGCGAAGAAATGTAAAAATTTCTAAGACAGATATAGTTCGAAATCTAAGGTATAAGGAAGAGGCAAAGATGGGAAAACATACCAGAATCCCGAGTGAATTCAAAAGACTGGGAGTCATCGATCTCGAGATCCCTGGAAAGAATCATTGTCAACTAATAGGAAAGCATCGCAAACCTTTACGAGAGCTTGAGATACTTCATTAACAGATTCATCTCCATAATCATTTGGAATACCATGCGTGACATCGCCAAAAATCTTAGATAATTGGGTCATAGGAGATTCAGGAGAAGAGGAATCATTCATAGGAAAGATGTCATTATTATCTTCGTCTTCATCATCATCAGCATCATCGCTACTCGGATTTGGTTCATTAGGTTGAGGAGTTGAAGAATAAGAGAATTGGGTTTTTCTTTTCTTTAAGGGAGGAGCACCATATTTCTCTCTGCGAGGAGAAGCAGACTTCTCTTTGAGAGGGGCAGTAGATTTCCCCTTGCGACCAACTGTGGATTTCTCTTTAGTTCTCGCAGGCTTCACAAGCTCTCTTTCTTCAATTTCATGCGAACACAGATAAAGATAAGAAACAGAGGCAACAATATATTGTAAAAAGTTATAAAGAAATATTTCTTACTTCATCTGTGAGAGATTTGAGAGCTAAGTAAGTAGCAGGTTTCCATAGCCTATCGTAGCTGGCTTTCAACCTTTCAATCTGATGAAAAGGAAATAGTCAGCGAGAATCTAAAGACATGAAGAAAATAATAATGGTAATTTATTATGCCAAAAATTAAGAAAAACATACTTCTTTATTTCTCTCAGGCCAGTTGAATATCCACGGCTGGTATTCCGTGAGATTCGCAGGTAAAGCATGCGTACCAGAGATATATGGACTCTCTAGACATAATGGAAAAATGAACCATTTGTCATCATTGGAGTGGCGAGGGCCTTGCTTATTACCCGTATACCAATCGATATCTAACATAAGAGCTTCATCTTCAACGATGTTATCTTTCTTTTGTAAGCGGACACCCCAGCAAGTTCTATCCTTTCTACAAGGGATTATATCGTAATTTGTGAAGAAATTCTCCATAATATACTTCGCGGAAACAATTGGAACATCTTTAAATTTAGGATTCTTCGCAGCATCAGGGTAGCGAGATTTTTTACCAGCACCACGGGTAGCATACTCAAGTATTAAGCGAATACAATCCCCACTTAATTGATATATTTCCCGCAAGAACTTCTCATGAGAGAGTATCACATAGAATAAAGAATGTTCAGGGTCATAGAGAGGAATGGGAAGACCAGACTCAAGTTGGCCTAGCGAGACTATGATTTTCTCACGATTACATGGAAAATCAAAAAATAATGGAACAGAAAGTTCAGATTTAGGGTTTTGATTGGGAATGGTGGATAAAGTAAAACCTTTGTCTTGAAATTATTTTTGGATCTTCTCGAAAGCGATCATATATTTGTGACCAGCTACAACCATTTTAGTATGGGAATGAAGAACTGAAAGAGTAAAGATCGAAAGAAAAATTATAACAGTAGCAGATCCGGAATTTACGGAAGAACAGTAAAATTGCAGAGAGGAGAAAGAAGAAAGTAAAAAGAGGGAAAGAAAATAATGAAAGAAGTATTTATAGAAGAAGAAAGTTCTCGAGACGATGAATGTATTTAATGCGAGGAGAAGACGTGAACAGTTGGAATACATCGGTTAAAAGGGATGTGTCAGAAGTTGAATGGAAGAGAAGACACATGTAATAAATCTGGCAATAGATGCATAAATGTGTCAAAACAGTAAAAAGTGAAGAGAGGAACATCTGCGGCATTTTGATTCTCATGATCTTTCCCCCTCGCAGAAAAGACATAAGAAGAGGAAAGATGTAGGACTAGAATATCGCCATGATATTACTCTTGCGAGATTAACAACACTTCTGCAAACATCACCGCGAGTTCTTCAACAACACTTCGCGAGTGTCACAAAATGATTTGAAGAATGACGTAATAGCTGACAAATGAAGAAACACGGGAATAGTGTGATTATCCTGCGATGGTTACAACAATTGCGAGAATGGACATTATAACTACTGCGATAACATCGCGAATCAGATCCGAAATTAAAGGACAGATTAGCTATCACCCACTATGTAACTATCCTATATAAAGAGACCCAGTGATTCAAAGAGAGGATGATGTATTTTTGAGTGTTGAGAAAGTCTTGAGGAGGGAGAAAATTCAAGAGAGCGGTTGTATTCTTGATTTCTTCCGTTTCTTGTAAATATTTCTGAGAATTAAATAATAAAGTGTTGTTTTTAATCTTCAAATATGTCTTAATTATAGTAAATTCTTATCTAGGGTGTATTGTAGGTTTTCCTATAACTACATTTTGGCGCCCGAAACAGGGATGAATTGATGATTATTTGAAGAAAAAGATAAAAATTGACATTGTGATTGGAAGGAATTTGGAACAATTAGTGAAAGATCTTACGCAACATCTAACAAATTACTAAGATTAATGACTAGAAGAAGAAGAAACACATCAGAAACACCAACAACCATAAGGAGGAGTAAAAGACTTGCAGGAAGAGATAAGAAGAAGTTCATACACTAGAGAACAATAGAAGCTGGAAAAATTTGCAGCAAGTATACTACAAAGAGAAAAGGATAAGTGTACATATATTATAGGGAAGAATATAAGAAATCTATTAGATCCATCGTTGTCTTCGCAGGATTACTTTTCTTCATCTCCACCACCTTCATCTTCTTCATAATCTTCAGCTTCGCTATCAGAAATGACAAGATCAGGAACATTTTGTGGAACTTCATGCAAAATGTCAGGATACTCAGAATGAGGAATTTGATGATCATTGCAGACCAATTTAATGGAGTCATTGTGAACACCAACAAGAGTGTTACTAAAATTCCTTCTCATAATTTCTAATTGTTCCTTCAGTCTTGAATACTTTTTGTTGCGAGAAGCTAGAGTTTTTGTGAGCACTCCCTTATCATCTTCAAGTTCTTTAACTTTGGCAGAGTATCTCTTTTCAACTCCTGCGAATAACAGAATAGCAAATCAGAAATTTAGTAGCAAACTATAAAAGGCAAAAGACCAATGAGAATGAATAATTAGCAACCTTCTCTTTCAGAAATCATGTATCTAATCAAGGCTGCTTGTTCAGTATGAATACTAATATCTACATCTAGATTATTTCTGGCATTATCAAGAACTTTCGCATCCCAAGCAAATTCTCCATCATTGTTAATAAGAAGACAAGAGCGAACTTGGTTCTCTCTCGCAAGAAGATCTCTATTTTCGTCGTTAAGTCCACCCTTCTCAATTTTAACATCAGTGAGAATTTTATGGAAATCTGCTAGGGCTTGAGCACCTTTTTTAGCAATAAGATCTTTCTCATTAATAAGATCACTATTTTTACTTCTCAATCTATTAGTTTCTTTTTTCGAATCAAGATAAAGACGCTTAAACTTATTGGTTAAGCCCAAGTTGAATATGTGCTCAGTTTTTAAGAGATGAAGTTTGGATTTAAGTTCATCTATGGAAAGAGATCTAATTTGATCATCTGAGAAACTACTTAAAGAGCTATTAAGACGAGCAAGAAGGGTATCCTCATCTACAGGATCAGGGAAAGATCGGAGGAATGTAGCTTCATCAGTAAGGTCATAAATATCTGCAAAAATGGTTACTTGATTGAGCCAAAATAAGGCAAAAGAATTAAAAGAAAAGAAGGAAAAGTTTATACCATAGAGTTGCTGATTAGCCTTTTCAAGATCAAAAATCTTTTGTTTATCACTCGAAGCATCAATTTCTAATTGCTTATTCTTCTTGCGAAGCTCAGCAACCTCAGATTCTAATTCTCCTTTACTCTTGCGAAGATCAATAGCTTCAGATTCCAACTGTTCCTTTTGCTTGCGAAGATCTGCAGATTTAGACTTTAAATTTTCATTTTTGTTGTGAAGGTTCGCACGTCTTTTCTCCAAATCTAAGGCAGCAATAAAAGAAACTCTTCCAGCCTGCGAAGAAATGTAAAAATTGCTAAAACAGATATAGTTCGAAATCTAATGTATAAGGAAGAGGCAAAGATGTGAAAACATACCAGAATGCCGAGTGAATTCAAAAGACTGGGAGTCATCGATCTCGAGATTCCCTGGAAAGAATCATTGTCAACTAATAGGAAAGCATCACAAACCTTTACGAGAGCTTGAGATACTTCATTAACAGCTTCATCTCCATAATCATTTGGAATACCATGCGTGACATCGCCAAAAATCTTAGATAATTGGGTCATATGAGATTCAGGAGAAGAGGAATCCTTCATAGGAAAGATGTCATTATTATCTTCGTCTTCATCATCATCAGCATCATCGCTACTTGGATTTTGTTCATTAGGTTGAGGAGTTGAATAATAAGAGAATTGGGTTTTTATTTTCTTTAAGGGAGGAGCACCATATTTCTCTCTGCGAGGAGAAGCAGACTTCTCTTTGAGAGGGGCAGTAGATTTCCCCTTGCGACCAACTGTGGATTTCTCTTTAGTTCTCGCAGGCTTCACAGGCTCTCTTTATTCAATTTCATGCGAACATAGATAAAGATAAGAAACAGAGGCAACAATATATTGTAAAAAGTTATAAAGACATAGTTCTTACTTCATCTGTGAGAGATTTGAGAGCTAAGTAAGTAGCAGGTTTCCCTAGCCTATCGTAGCTGGCTTTCAACCTTTCAATCTGATGAAAAGGAAATAGTCAGCGAGAATCTAAAGACATGAAGAAAATAATAATGGTAATTTATTATGCCAAAAATTAAGAAAAACATACTTCTTTATTTCTCTCAGGCCAGTTGAATATCCACGGTTGGTATTCCGTGAGATTCGCAGGTAAAGCATGGGTACCAGAGATATATGGACCCTCTAGACATAATGGAAAAATGAACCATTTGTCATCATTGGAATGGCGAGGGCCTTGATTATTACCCGTATGCCAATCGATATCTAACATAAGAGCTTCATCTTCAGCGCTGTTATCTTTCTTTTGTAAGCGGACACCCCAGCAAGTGCTATCCTTTCTACAAGGGATTATATCGTAATTTGCAAAGAAATTCTCCACAATATACTTCGCGGAAACAATTGGAACATTTTTAAATTTAGGATTCTTCGCAGCATCAGGGTAGCGAGATTTTTTACCAGCACCACGAGTAGCATACTCAAGTATTAAGCGAATACAATCCCCACTTAATTGATATACTGCCCGCAAGAACTTCTCGTGAGAGAGTATCACATAGAATAGAGGAAGTTCAGGGTCATAGAGAGGAATGGGAAGACCAGCCTCAAGTTGGCCTAGCGAGACTATGATTTTCTCACGATTACATGGAAAATCAAAAAATAATGGAACAGAAAGTTCAGATTTAGGGTTTTGATTGGGAATGGTGGATAAAGTAAAACCTTTGTCTTGAAATTATTTTTGGATCTTCTCGAAAGCGATCATATATTTGTGACCAGCTGCAACCATTTTAGTATGGGAATGAAGAACTGAAAGAGTAAAGATTGAAAGAAAAATTATAACAGTAGCAGATCCGAAATTTACGGAAGAACATTAAAATTGCAGAGAGGAGAAAGAAGAAAGTAAAAAGAGGGAAATAAAATAATGAAGGAAGTATTTATAGAAGAAGAATGTTCTCGAGACGATGAATGTATTTAATGCGAGGAGAAGACGTGAACAGTTGGAATACAACGGTTAAAAGGGACGTGTCAGAAGTTGAATGGAAGAGAAAACACATGTAATAAATCTGGCAATAGATGCATAAATGTGTCAGAACAGTAAAAAGTGAAGAGAGGAACAACTACGACATTTTGATTCTCATGATCTTTCCCCCCTCGCAGAAAAGACATGAGAAGAGGCAAGATGTAGGACTAGAATATCACCATGATATTACTCTTGCGAGATTAACAACACTTCCGCGAACATCACCGCAAGTTCTTCAACAGTAATTCGCGAGTGTCACAGAATGATTTGAAGAATGATGTAATAGGTTACGAATGAAGAAACACGAGAATAGTGTGATTATCCTGCGATGGTTACAACGCTTGCGAGAATGGACATTATAACTACTGCGATAACATCGGGAATCAGATCCGATATTAAAGGACAGATTAGCTGTCACCCACTATGTAACTATCCTATATAAAGAGACCCAGTAGATTCAGAGAAAGGATGATGTGTTTTTGAGTGTTGAGAAAGTCTTGAGGAGAGAGAAAATTCAAGAGAGCGGTTGTATTCTTGATTTCTTCCGTTTCTTGTAAACATTTCTGAGAATCAATTTCTGAGAATCAAATAATAAAGTGTTGTTTTTAATCTTCAAATATGTCTTAATTACAGTAAATTCTTATCTAGGGTGTAGTGTAGGTTTTCCTGCAACTACATTTCCATAATCCCATGAAATTCCTTGATTTCATGATATTTCCTTCAAATTATGAAAATTCCTTTAAATCATGAAATAATACATAAAATTAGGGAAAACTCACGGGACCGGGCCCTAGCCGACCAACCATGCTCAAGCCGGTCCCACACATCCCTTATTTTATTATTATTTTTTTCATGTTTTCCTCATCTCATGGAAACTCCTTGATTTCAACAAAACTCTTTAATTTCAACAAAAACTCCTTGGTTTTAACAAATTCCCTGGTTTTATCATATTTCCCTAAGATCATGAAAATATTGCAAAAATTGGGAAAACGTGTGGGATTGGGCCCTTTGGCCGGACGGACATGCCTTGGCCATGGCCGGTCCCATACTTCATGATTCCTTCACTTTTTTTATTATTTTTCCTTCATCTCATGAAGTTTTGACGGTTTCATAAAAAACCACTGATTTCTTCATATTTTCTCAAATGATTGCTCAAATGCACATCTGAAAATATCAAAATTCTCAGAACTGAGCATGTTACCTTGATCGACCAAGGTTGGCTTTTTGGCTCGCAAGGATCCGGTCCCGCGTATTTTACACAATTTTACCTAATTTGCGCAATTGCACGTATTAGGTTCAAAACTCTTCCAAATAATTTTGGGATTTTCATGGAATGATCGTAAGTCGATCCCGTGACCACCTAGGGAAGTTTCATGACCCCTTGGTCGGTCTATCATCTCTTAATAATTAATTAGGTTTTATCACCTAAGGCTCAAACGAGCATTTTTGAATAAATGATTAAACCAGCATTTGATCATTCTTTCATCAACGAATCACCAACTCTTTGAGAGGCCTTGGTATTTTCTCACACGAGCATACATGAGCTACATAGTGGACCCACAGTTCAATGTAGCTGGTCCCTCCTTCATTCCATGGTTAATTTTCAATTAACCATGAATCGGTCATCAATTGATCAAATTAGGGTTTCTGAGTCCAAGTATCATAATTGCAGATTCAAACACTAATAATTTTACAATGATCTCATGATCAGTATTCTTATTAATTATGCTCGGTTCAACTACCAGTATTTTAATTAATATTTTATTTTGGTCACGCTACCAATGATTCATCAGACGAGCAACAATTGCTCAGACGAGCAATATTTGCTCAAACCAAGGAATATTGGTTCAACTATCAATATTCAACAATTCATATAATGAGCAACACTTGCTCACTTCAACGTCAGAATTTTATCTTTGTCTCAGCAGACATGTTCAATTCATGAGTTTCTGAACATTTTTGCAAATCATGTTCAAATACATGGACTCATTGTCCCATTAAATCATGAAGTCAGTAATTGACTAATTAACCACAAGACGTCAATCGTGTCACTTGGGGGGATATCAACTAGGGTTTTGGTCTAGTGGTCTACGGAAAGTGTGTTCAAACACATGATGGAATGTGAGCAAGTCGTGTAGTCAGTTGAAGAAGTTAACAAAGTAGTGGATGGAAAATCGACCAAGTCTCCACACGATTGATAGGTGTAGAATACACCGTATATACTATCTAGAGTTTATGCTTTCTTTGCTATTTTTTTCTTGTAAATTATGTATTTTACGCATGTCTTCAGTTATTAGGTACCATGGAGTCGCACGGAGGAAAAGAAGAAGAAATCACCCAATTTGAGCAAAAAGGGAAAATATGTCATTTCAGGGGAGAACACTATCTAGAGCCTAGTCAATTTTAAGAGGAAACTCTTGTAGAGAAGCACTAAAGCCAGACTAGCGGAGGATAAGGGGATTTACATTTGGGTGACCCTTATCTCAGGTGCCAGGGTTGCTAAATCCTGCCCTAATTTATAACCTAAAATTGAGAAATTCCTTCAATCATTTGCACTTGAAAATAAAAAGAGACAAAAAGAGGCGCATCCATGGAAATTCAGATCAAGAAATCGTTGTTGTTGATTTGAAGAAGATGGTTCTGGTAATGGGAAATTAGATATCTAGAAGGAACTGTGGCTGCTGCTACCTGAAGTTGCTGTTGTCCGAGAGTGAAATTGAGAGATTCAGGGATTCAGAAGGAGATTTATGGAAGATTGAGATGGGAAAGAAGAAGAACTTGTTCGATCTGTGAAGGATGTTAACGTACTGAAGATTGGGTCATGTATTTAAAAGGAATTGGAGGAACTAGTGATGCTGTGAAGATGAAATGGGTATTTTCTGTAATTTGATGTTGGTTGATTTGCAGTCTGCTGTGGAGGAGATAAAGATGAGGATTATGTTGTAATTAGAGATGCTGTGAATTTGTGATGGGTTTAAGCCATGGAGAATAATTAGGGTTCGAATTACAAGAGCTTGGTTCTGTTGGCAGTGAAGAACATAAGAAGATGATGCATCTACAGGAATGAGAAAAGAACTGATGGGTTTTGTGTTGGTGTCTGCAGAAACAGGGACAAGAATGATTGAGATGGATTTTTTGTGAAATTGAAAGAATGGGTTCTCAAAACTGTGTCGAATGAATGGAAACTTAGATTTATGTTAGGCTTGTTACAGGGAAGAAGAAGAATGGCCTGAATTTTGCCTGAAGATGTCGAAGAAACAAACGGAACTCTGTCGGATTTCCTAGCCGACGAGTCAACTCAGTGAGTTCGATGAGACGTAATAAATCATCCAGTTAGACCGAGTCAGACCAACTGTCTCGGCTGACTACCTCTTACTTGACTTTCTTGACTAACAGCTTGACATGTTTGACTGTTAACTTGGATGGTACTGTGATGGAATATTCGTTGACCAAATAGAACCTCAGGTAATCGGCGGTGCCGGATTTTGGCGAACTTCCGGCGAAAAACCCAGTTTTTCGGCGAGCGCTTTTGGACATAATTTTACACGAGTTTTCTCACACATGGGATTGGTGGACCACTTGGAGATGGGTTTTGAGAAGACCTAATATTGGAAAGAGTATCCTTTATGGAAATTGAGAAACATATAAAAGAGAAGACTTTTCTCTAATCTTTTTTCTTTATCTTCTACTTTTGGTTTTCTAGGGTTTAGACATGAAAACTCTTCTCTTTATTCTTGTGATGAAATCCTTGAGCATGAGTACTTAATTTTATTTTGGTTATGGAATAATTGGATTTCACATAATATGCTTTTTGATATGATCAATTAGTTTTGTCTCCATATTATCTATTATGATTCTCTATTTATATTGTTATATGATTTGAATGCTTGTTTGATCGAGTCGCGAATCGGTTGAGTTTGTTTTCATCTCTATTGCTAGATTAGGGTTTGTTATACGCAAAAGTGATAGATTCCTGATTACAAGTAGCATGAATATGGTTATAGCTTGTAGTGATGCATCCTTATGATCATATGTGAACCATAACCTTTGTTAAATCGGATTAGTGTGTTTTCCACGTTCGATTGCTTTGATTGGCATGATTTCATAGAACTTAATGCATCTAGGGAATTAAACTTGATTAGTGCTTTTACATGTTAGGTTTTTCTCTTAGATAGAACTCATACTCGCATCTTTTAATGTGTTTGTTGATGACAAGAGGAGATTTGCGGGATAAACTTGCGATCAAGGTATCCTAGGGCTTTTGATAAAAGTTGAGATTAAATATCAATTCTACTTATTGTTTTGAAAGCATGTTTGTGAATGAAGATGAATCCTTAACCAATATCTCTTCTACTTGATTTATTTGTTTATTTGCTTTTAGTTTATTTTACTTTATTAAAAATCAGAAAACCCCTCAATTTTTATATAAGAAATCGAAACAAAAGACAACCTAGTCCTCTCTTTGGGAATGATCCTTTCTTTTCCTTGCTTCATTATATATTTTGAGTAGTAAGAAAGTGTAATTTATTTTTGAGTCGGCTGACAACCGACCAACGATGAGCAACTGGTTTCAAACATGATTTCCATTTCCCCACTTCTTGATTCTATCAACTGTCACACTTCATGGGATCATGGTGTCTATTCCAATAATATAAATAAGTCTCTGAATCATGATTGAATACTAATGCGTGTCGTAACCACAACAAATTAATTAATATTTTACAACCTAATTAACAAGTAATATAGGGTAGTCAAGATCATTCCCACGAGGAGCAAGAGGTTTTAGTTGTCTTATAATGTCACAAAATGGGGGTTTTGGTTTTAGATATTAAGAGCAAAAAGAAAATAAATAAAATAAAGAAATAAAGAAATTAAAAAGATAAAGGAAATCAATAAAAAGAAAGTAGATCAAGGAATCCTTCTTCGTTGCAAAACAATGATTCAAGTTATGTTATTTTCCACTTCTTATTAGTCACAGATTATCACCAACCGTAGGATAGCAGGTTCGCTTAGCTAACCCCAAAATTCCTTATTTCACTGAGTAATAGGTCCGCTTAGTTATCAAATTCTATTCAAAAGAACCACCTTGAGGTTCGCTTACAAGATGTAATTCCCCGAACGCATTAAGATTTATGAATTTAGGTTAAGTACTAGTAGTTAGACTCGGTTCGCTTGGTCCACTTTCTAGCGTTGTTTTCACACATAATTGCTCCACGGAATCCCTCCGCAAGGTCTTGTGTTTTCTACTTGTGTAAAGAGTCAAGAAACGATTACTTATCCCCTAACTTTCACTAGCTTTAGATCAAATTAACAAATCAATTTAGTTGGCCACCTAAACAATCTATCAATCAACCATGAATGTATAAACATTACTATTAGTAAAAACAAACGGTAATCAAGTGAAAAATTCAAAGTAGATTTGAAACAAAACTCAAAACATGTTAAGAACTAGGAATTCATCCTCAATCAATAAAATTAGCTACTCATGCTAAAGAGTTCACACAAAGAATAAAGAAAAGAAAAGTGTTATGTGTGTAGAGGTGTGCAAATATGTGCACAAAAGTGTGTGTAAGTGTATATATAAAAGTAGAGAACTTCTCTATTTATAGGCTTCAATGTTCTCCATATCTTCCAAGGAATAGAACCCCTTTCCTTTAGCAATTCAATTTCCAAATCCAAGCCTTTCTCAAATTTCCATCTTCTCATTCCATATTCAAACCAAATTCTTCATCCAATTCCAAGTCCAATTCTTCACATCCCATGAGAGAAATCCACACAAAATTCTGCAACTTTGGCTCGTCGGAAAACTGGGTTTTTGGCCGGAAATAGGCCGGAATCAGTCACCGTCGTTCACCTGAGATTCTCCTCCGGTTAGGGAATATTCCGTTCAGGTGCCGTTAGAGTTAATAGTCAAACTAAAAGTCTCGGTTAGTCAAATGGTCAAGAGAAGGGAGAGTCAGACACCAAGTCAGCTCACTCATCTGTCTTACTCGTTCTAATTGGATCTTACTCATCAAATCGCTGGATCACTGAGTCAACTCGTCGGCATGAAAATCCGACAGAGTTCTGTTTATTTCCTGGTTATTCCAGGCCAAATTCAGGCCATTCATCTTCACTTGTGACACACCTAGCATTCATCTAAGCAATTTCATATCATCAGTGTTGCTTTCTCATTCCAACAACAACCCAGTTGTTCATAGCTTCAATCAATTTCAAACACACCCCATTCCAGAATCAGCAGCAACAGAAGCTTCAATTACCAGCTCAGATCTCCTCCATTTTTGCTTATCCGAACTTCCCTGATCAAACCCAACTGCCATTAGCTCAGCATCACCACATTTTCTTAACCTCCATCTGTTCACAGACTCGATACCCATCTTCAATTTCTTTCTTCTATAGTTTCAGAATCACTTTACTTTCAAATCGAAAACCCATTTCGTTTAGCTTACCAGTTTGCAGCTCTCTCTCAATTTGTAACCAGCAACACGAAACCCTAACCACAAACCCATCTGCTCTTCATCTCAGCTACCAATAACAAACAATTCTCCCATCTATACAACCGAAAGTACCCATTTTCTCCATTTCTGAATCCCATCATATCTTAATTTCTCGATCTCTATTTCTTGGACAGAGCAACGGTTGTTTCTCAGGTGTGTAAGAATGGATGAATGAGAGGAAAAGGAGAGTATCTCGATTTTAGGGTTAAGTTAATCATTTTGGTGGATGATTACACCTCACTGCACAAGAGAAGAACCACCCCAAGATTGGGTGTTTTTAACATTTATCTTCTAATACAAGACTGGATACCCCTTAACCAGAGATGGCTGTATTTAGTGCTCCTCCAAAAGAATTGCCCCTTAACATTGACTGGGATCCAGATAGTGTTCTCCTCTGAAATGGCATATTTGCCCTTTTTGCTCAAACTTGGGTGATTCCTTCTTCTTTTCGTCTGTGCGACTCCAGAGTACCTAATAGCTCAAAAACACACGTAAAATACATGATTTACAAGAAAAATAGCAAAGAAAGCATAAACTACTAGATAGTAAATATGGTGTATTCTACACTTATCAAATACACAACAAGAATCTCACGTCTCATTGATAATACGAGATCAACAACTCATCAATTGAGCAATTACTCTCAACTGAGCAATTTTAATCATTCAGAACTTATCTTATTCAGAATTCACAACACACCTACAATATTTGATTACCATTGATTCCACACATTTCTTAGCTTCCCTCCTACAGATCAACCCATCTTCTCTTGTGACCGAATTTACTTTGGAATGGACATTGTCTTGGTTTAGGCCGGAGTACTACAGATTGATCACTCGAATTTAAAGCACCCCCTTTGCAACGGTGCATCTGTGTGTGGTTGAACATTTCGCTCGGTTCAAGGAGTCTCCACCGTACGGTCGTCTCCTCAATTCCGTATAAACCAACAAATCATTTTTCCACATCTACAGATTGGTGACCACAGTGGGAGATCATTCTCTCGGTTGCAATTTCAAATTCATCAAAATGGTTGGTCTTAGGTCAGGATCAATTATAAATCCTAACGCAAACATTGCTAGCACCAGCAACAATTAAGATATCCCGGAAACTGTTCCAGCCACTAACATCGACGACGGTGATAATACTCCTTCTCAGACTAATGCGGAAGTTCATCCTCTGTTTGGCCGACATCCCAAAGAATTCAGAGGAAATCCACCACCTACCATTGCTGATCTCATCAAAGTGCAATAAACTCTTGCAAAGAATCAGACAGATATGGCCGCAGCACATCAGAAGCTATTTGATCATCTGAAGACTCTTATTGACAAATTGTCAGAGAAAAATCAAGAAAAGGGAAAAGATAAGGAGAAATCCTCAGACGCTGCTGATCCTGAAGTGATTCCAATTCACACAGTGAATGACGACGAAACCGACAAAGCTGCGGGCAATTTGTCAACAAAAGAATCATCAAACTTCGCCACCCGGGAAGACTTGGAGCGTCTTCTGGAGAATCATGGAAAAGACAAGACATCACATGTCCATCGTCACCAACCCCCTTATCCTGCTGCAACGTAGAGGATTCCCCTTCCTAAAGGTTATATTTCTCCAAATTTCACTCTGTATGATAGAACCGGCAATGCTCGAGAGCACGTCTCTCGTTTTCTTGAAACCTTAGGAGAACATAAGCATAACATGTTGTTCGACTCAAGGAATTTTCAAAATCTTTGAAAGGCAGGGCATACACCTGGTACAACAATATTTCACCTGGAACTATCAACAATTGGGGAGAAATGATTAACGCCTTCTATAGGAAGTACTTATTTGTGTCAGAGCAAGTCACTCTCTCTGATCTTTGAATGATGTTTCAGAAAGTCAGTGAAAATCCCAATGACTATGTGAAAAGATTCAGAGTCCAAGCCTTGGATTGTCATGATCCAAACGTCAAGGAGCAACATCTGGTGGATTTGTACATCAATGGAATGCTCCCGGTCTACAAAGACCTACTAGATAATCTCTGATTCCATGCTTTATCAGAGCTCCACGAATCCGCAAAGAGGTCAGCAACCACTGCACCTGCTCTGTTATAAAGAGCAAAATCCACAAAGACTGAAGAAGCACGAGACACTCGAGGGAGCAGACGTATGATTAACAAGTAGTACAACCTGCAGCCTTCCAAAAATGTTGTTACGGAAGGGAGCAAACGAAAAGATAAGCCACAACGCAAGCATACTTCTTCCACCCCTTCAAAGGCACAAAAGAAGGATAACGTACAAACTTCTCCTCAACATACAGAGGATCCAGAAGCACCTGACTTTCCCTACTCCATTGAATAAGTCATTGAATTGTTAGAGGCCTGGATTCAAGACGGTGCAATCAAGTTGCCATATGTTAAGAAGGAACCAACCAAAGAGGCCATGGAAAATCCTCGGTACTGTCGCTTCCATAGGTTTGTCAGCCACCCCACAAGTGATTGCAAGACTTTGAAGCGCATATTTAAAGAAAAGTTCGAATCAGGTGAACTCAACTTGGGGACTGAAGGAGTACATAAGAATCCGCTTTCAATCATGATTTTTGCTATCTCGAAACCTCTTGTCAAAGAAGCAGTTCAATCCCTGATTGAACATGTCTGAGAATTACTATACTTTTCAAAAGCTCAGAGGAAAGACATATTCGCTGCATTAAACCACATCATGTCAGGCAAGCGTCTGTTGATTTAAGAGACTACTACTAAGCCTCCAGCGACAGACAAGGAAATATATGACTGGGGACTGCTCACCACAGTGCACATCAAAGGAAATGAATTCATGAGAGAATTTGTTGATGTCAGCACCGCCATCAACATCATCCCTTTAAAAACTCTTAGAGCCGCTGGAATTACTCGACATGAAGCTACTCATTCCCCCATGGAAATCAGAGATCACGAAGGAATCTTCATAAACGCTTACGGCTACATCATCCTCAAAGTCAAAGGAAATTTGGTCTGCACTGAGACCAAGTTTTACATAATCATAGAAGATCCAGGATATGATATAATTCTTGGACACGCATGGATTCATGACGAAAAAGTGGCATCGACACCTTCAATTGCATGTTCCTCTGCTGAAGAAACCTCTGACCCGGAGGAAGAAATAGAAGATACCTCACCATTTGAATATATGGAGGAGGTCAAAGCCTTGACAGAGCTTACGCAGAAACCTGGCGAATATCCAAATGTTTTTGTCAAGAGATTCCACACTCAGGCAAGTCTTATTCCTTCTCATATGCCCATATCGCCAGTTTTCAGATATGCTCATTTGGTCCAAGTGCTTCACTCCACAAATAATTTAGCAATTACAAAATGCTATGAGTGGATCATCTCGCCACATCAATATTTCACCCAATGGTTGAGTCCATAATGTCCTCAAGATGATCATCCAATCAGGAAATTCATTGTGGAAGATATGGCCAAGTATGACAGGCATTACGAGGGATACTCCCTCCTACGTGAGTGTTCATATGTGCCACAACCATGGAGCCGCACCACACAAGGAATTCCGAATCAACAAAAGATATTCAAGGCGCGGACGACCAAACCCAACAAATATGTGAAGGGGACTTAGTTCTCAAAGCATTCCAGCAAAACCTTCACTCGGCAAGGAACTCCAATTGGGAAGGACCATTCATGGTTGATAAAGCCATAATTGGAGGATATTACAAGTTGATCAACACAGATGGACGAACCCTACCAGTAATTCATGAGAATTGGCTTAAGTCGTTTGTCTGAAGTTATTTGACATTTGAGATATTGAGCGTCTAAACATTCATGACGTATGGATTTGGCATTTTAGGATTTTATTTCATTGTATTTCAATTCCTCCAAAATGTTTGCAATACTTGCAATCAGTATTCGAATTCAGCAATTTATCAAAATTCAATTCATATTTCTTAAAAGAAAATCTCTGTCAAACCCAAAAGAAAATCCTTAACCATCTACCAATCCAAAACCATAATATCAAAACCCAAATAAAACCTCACATCTCTCAGAATTTCAGAAGTTCAAGAGATTATGGAAAATAAATCAAAGAAAATCAACGAAGAAAGATTGTTGCGCCTCTGCATCCTTCAAGCCTGCAAAGCTGCCTTCTCCTTATCCAGCTCTTCGGTCAGCCTGGAAATCTTATTTTCCTTCTCCATCACAGCATCATTTGGAAAGGGTATGTTACTTTCACATGAGTCTTTGATAGCATGCATCTTCTTACGAAGCCACTTCACGTTGAAGCCAAGTCTCTCAGAATTCTCCAAGTTGAACTCCCAATCAAAGAGTACATCTAGAGTCATAGTATTTCTAGCCATGGTGCATATATCATTTACACCATGCAAGATAACACTTAATTGCATGGTTAAATAATAAGAACGCTTTGGGTCTCTAGTAACGACGATGTGACCAAATTTCTTCTATATTTTCTCGTATAAGTTGGCATATCCAATGGGAACGCCAAATCCACCGACCAGTCTGTGGTATGGGAGTGATGCATCGAATTGAGGATCAAAAGAAACTCCTGTACTTGGATATTCATGCACCACTATACGGTTTTAAATTACGGGAATGATCTCTACAACATCAATTTCTTCAGTCTCCCCTACTAATGGTTCAACTCCTTTCGCCACTGAAGCAATAATGATCGAAGTCTCAGTTTCATTGATTATTTCAACAGCAACACTCTCATGAGCTTGAAGTATAGGGATGGTTTCCTCCTTATCAATGACCTTAGGACCGCTCGTTTCTTCATTTTGGTTTCCTTCATTCTCAACTTCGGTATTTTGCACCTAATACGAAGATTACATGAGATTAGGATCATCCAGGCATAAAACCAAAAGAAATCATGTACTACAGCATACAATTGGTCTAACATAATCAAATTATTTCATTATACATGTTATATGTCAGCAAATAATGTGAAAGTCACAAAAAACACGTTTTACGACAAGCTCGCCTGAGAAGATTTTACACTGCCATGTACGAAACGACGAACTGGGAGAAATTTGTGAAAAATAAAGGGTTGAGTCATATACCATTATTTTCGTATGAGTGTTACCTACAAAATTTCAAAATTTCATAGCAATCGGATGAACGAGCAAAACGATGTGGTCGAAACTCGGGACTACACGACAGCTGACAATTTCCTGAAAGTCTCCTGGATGTTTACTGTTTTGACTATTTTGGCCCATGAACATGCTCAAAACTTAAAAATATTCTATGTTAAAGCTTGGAAATTTCATGGGCTTAAGGATGCATATGCATATCATGAAAATCTAACATCATACGAAGATTCAACGGCATTTTTCCTAAAATGCTGAGTTTTGAATTTTCTGGTGACGTATTTTCGGCAAAACTTGTCATATGTTCACATACATTCTCATTCATTCACTCATAGATCAGCAAGTTTATACTTCTATGGATAAAATACAAGAGGAATACTTACTTGGGTGGTCTCCGAAGCATTCAAAGAATCAGAATTGCTCGCATCAACGTCGACAACTCCGTTACCTTCATTTGGTTTTGAACTCTGGGAGTTTTCTTCATCGCAATCCTTCGAGCGAGCATCACCAGTATTCCCCATGTCCATGGAAACATCCTCCTGGATATATTCTCAGCAATTAGCATTTTGTTTACCAAGCATCATGATTTGATACATGAATAAATACTTACTTTTCATCCTTCTTCAACACCCGAGTCAGAAACCGTCTGCCCAGCACCAAAGAACTGAAGACCGTCAATACTCGTTGTAGTAAAATTCTGCAACAGAATATCCAAAGTTTGTTTCAAGATCCTAATTATGTGGATGAAAGGAAGTCACGATGAAAGAAAGATCTATAACTCACCAAACAAGTCACTGGGGAATTTATGGTGTTAGGTAACATCTTGTAATTCTTGCTCCTGCCTTCTCCGCCATGAACAGTTGCTTTAGCCTCTAAGAGATTTACATCAATTAGTGGTCTTACATTATGGCCGCCCTATGAATAGAAATTTTGATGCAATTATCAAAATACTACCATCATAATCTTATGAAGACGTCATAAAATACTTACTTGTGAACATCCTGGAGACGTTTTCCGTTTATCACTACCAGGTAAATGCTTCAATCTTGGTTTAGTAGCAATCATCTCAGGAGAAGGAGGCACATTCACTAAAGATTGATTAACTCTTACAAAATCAAGTAAACGCTTGAGTTGCTGATCCCAAAAGACTATGTAACCCGGAGTTACATACGTGACTATATCAGAGCTGGGGAACTAGAATTCACTTCCTTCCACATGCATACGGTCCAGACGGGTCATGATCTATTCAACTGAAGGCTTTCTTCTTCGAAAAGTAGGAACACACTGATCCATACCCATTTTCCGAGCTGTCCTATCAATATTATATTCTTCCACTAAGAATTCATCGTGAATTATGGATACCAGATGACCGGGAGTGCAACTCAACATGAAGGATCTCTCGCCGTCATCCAAATCAGCACTAGATTTCAAAGTCATACTCTCTTCATCATTAAAGGTTTTCAATTGAGATACATAAGAGGGGACTGATACCCATGGGCGGAAGTTGAATTCAGATTCAAGATCCAAGACATCGACGAAGCGGGTTTTGAGTCGAGGTTGCTTTGTGGACCAGCGCATAATTCTGGCATTAGCCTTCTCAGAGAAGACATGGAGAGCATCAGTATTCAATCCTTGCAAGACAGTCCATGGAATGGGTGCATAATTCTTAAAACACTCCCACATCAAAGCTTGAAGAAACATTGTGTTGGCATAACATTCAATCTTCATAAAACCGTTCGAGACACTGGAGTCTATAATCAAGGAGTCCAAGTTAGAATACAGAGAACCCAAGAACAAGCTACATATTGGAAGTTGCTCACCCTGAGCCATCTTAATCGCAAAAGGAATCACGAACGTCTTCAACAAGTTTCCAGCATCCTAAAATACATCTCTGGACAGCCATAAACACAAGAAAACAACAATGGATAACGTACCGTCAACTGGACAATCAGGACAAGTATCTCTTGGTCATTCCTTATTAATTCTCTTTGTTGCCTTTCAGCTCTACTTTGTATTCTATCATATTCTTCATTGATATTTCCATTATTTCGATTTTGTTCACGTCTTATTTCTCGATTATCATAATTGTTCTGGCGTATTTCCTCTTGGAGCTCTTGTCCCTCCACTTCTGCTCTCAACCTTTCCCTTTTGCAAGCTAGACATGCTTGTTCGGCATAATGTCTCTCGATTTCATCTTCAATCACTTGTTGATTTCTTTGAATTTCTCTCCCATGTAATATTCTCCTTCCTTCTTCCTGATTTTCTTCGCCATCTTGATTATTTTGTTCCTGACGTCGCCCATTCTCATGAATCCTGTTATTTTGTCCATTTTGAAGAATTTCGCCTTGTGGGATGTAATGATCTTCAATTATTTCTCTCCTTTCGCGACGTTCTTCATTTGGATTTTGTATTTCTTCTCGATCTCTTTCTCCAATATTTACCATAGGCGAATTTCGTCTCACTTCACTTCTAATTGATCTTGAGCTTGATCTTGTTGTACTTCTTGACCTTCTATTCTATAATCTCATATTTTTCATCCTCAATTCATGATTTTGCCTTGTCAAATTTGCGCGTTCTTCTGCTTCTAACCTCCTCTCTTCGTGTATTCTTTGTCTCAATTCCTCTAATGCTTCAATTCTTTCATCTCCCTATTTATAGCTCTATTATGTAGTTGCAGGAAATCCTACAATACATCCCTCACAAGAATTTATAGCAATCAACACATTTTTAAGATCAATAACAACACTTTTTATTAATTGAATCTATAAATTTTACCAGAAGGAAATGACATCAAGAATACAACACTGTTTTGGATTTTCTCTCTCTTCAAAACTTTCTCAACACTCCAATTTTTTTTCTTACACCTATTCATCTCTTTATATAGGGTATTACATAGTGGATGACAACTAATCTATCCTTTATTTTTGGATCTGACTTGCGGTATTTCGCAAGCTTACAAATGTTAAAATTCGCAAACATCCTAAATTTCTCTAGATCATCACACTTTTCTCATGCTTACGCTGTCATCATCTGTTATGTCATTTCTGAAATCACTATGCGATGTCTTCGCAACGTTTCTGATAAAGATTTCGCAAGTATGTTGTTGTTGCGATATTCTGATCCTACATCTTGCCTCTTTTCATGTCTTCTCTGCGAAGGGGAGAATGTCATGAGAATTTGTACTTCAGATTGCCGCAGCTGTTCATCTTTCCATATTTGTACTGACATGATCTTGTATTCTACGCAGTATTTATTACACGTATCTTTTCTCCCACCCATTTCTTGACACATCTTTTTCAACCACTATATCTCAGCCGTTCACGTCCACTGTTCATATTAGTGAGTTTATCTTTTCGAGAACTCTTCTCTCTATATATACTCTTCTTATTCTTCTCTTTTTCTCTTTTCACTTTGTTTTATTATTCTCTACAAATTTACAGTTTCTCCGCATATTCCGCTTCTGTTGCTGTAAATTTTCATCCTTCTTTTTCTTTTGACCTTTATTCCTTCATTCCCATACTCAGATATTCCTCCAAGCGATTACAAAGCTAAAACTTCTTTTGAGGGAATTCAGAAACGTCTCAAAGAAAAAGGTTTTACACTATCCACCATTCCCAATCAAGAAGCTACCTCCATTCTTTTTGCTAGATTATTTTCTGATCACCATTGTAATGATAAAGAGATCATAGTTTCGATGGGTCAGATTCTCGCTGGCCTTCCTATCCCTTCCTTTATTCTATGAAATACTCTCCCATGCGAAGTTCTCGTGGGCAATATGTCAATTAAGTGGGGATTGCATTCTCTTAATGCTTGAATTTGCCAACCGTGGTGCTTGCAAAGGGTCTCTTTATTCAACAGATGTTAGAGATCCTTAATTTAAGGAATTAGAAATTTTTCCCGAAAAATACACCGCAGAAAGCTTCTTTGATAATTATGAACTAATATCTATGAAGAACGTAAAAACTCGCTAGGGTATTCGTTTGAAGAGGAAGGAAAATGTTGATGATGATAAAAAACTTATGGATGACATTGATTGGCACTCTGGCAAGAATAAAACTCCTCGCCAATCCAAAGATGAAAAGTGGTGCGTCTTTCCACTGATTTTGAGGGGCCCTTATGTTTCTGGTTCAAACGTGCTTCCTGCGAATCTAGCTACTTACCAACCTTGGGCATTTAATTGGCCTGAGAAAGAGAAAGAGGTATGTTTCTTTCATTTAATCTATTATCTTCATTCCTCTTTATACTAATTAACTTTTCGAAATCTTCAGTTAACAAGTTAAGAAGAAGCTACAATAGAACTAGCAAGGCAAGCACCCTAGCAACACTTCGCTCGATCACAGATGAAGTAAGAAATACTTTCCTTTATCATTTTTAACAATATTTTTGCCTATGTTTCTTATCTCCATTCGTGTGCGTAGATTGGCATTGTAGTTGCGGAAGAAGAAGGGTCTAATGCTGCGAAGACCAAAGGCAAGAGTAAAAATGTTCTTCGTAAGGAAAAATCCGGTGCCCCGACTTTAAAGAAAAGAAAAGTCCGCTCTCCCTCTCCCTCAAGTTCCCACTCTGATGAGAGTACAAATGATGATGATGTATTCACAAAGGAAGATGCCTCTTATGAGTCTTCAATGGAACAATTGTCTAGTATATTTTCTGATTCCTTGCAAGGAATTGGTAATGACAATCTCACCAACACGTGCAAATCTCTTGCGAATATCTGTGGCTCCACTCTATTGGATGGTGATAGTTCTCTTCGCGGAGTTTCTAGATCAGTGACTCCTGACTTTCTGAACTCACTTGGTCTTATGGTATGCTTTCATTTCATTGTTTCTTATTCATACTTATAATTCAAAATTATATCAATTCTTGATAATTTTTGCTTTCTTTCGCAGACTGGAAGAGCTTCTTTCGTTGTTGCCTCAGATTTGGAAAGAAGTCGTGCTACTCTTGAGAAGAAAAGTCTTGAACTGCGTAAAAAAAATGAAGAACTAGAAGTTGAAGCTGCTGATCTCCGCGAAAAAAATAAGCAGTTGGATTCTGAAAATTCCACTCAGAAGGATAGAATATCTAGTCTTCAAGATGCCAACAAGCAACTTTATGGTATAAAGCTTTTCTTCCTTTTCTTCATTTCGTTTTCTCGTTATCTTTCCTCATATGATTTACCATCTTCGCAGACGTTTATGGTCTTTCTGATGAATCTACCATTCTTCATTATTTTCTTGAACCCATAGATAATGATACCCTGCTTGAACTCCTTAATAATTCTTTAAATAGTTTTTCAAACGACAAGATTAAGTCCCTTTCCGTAGATGAACTCAGATCCAAAATTCACCTCTTAGAGATTGACCATAGATCCAGCTTGGGCTTAGCCAATAAATTTAAGCGTTTCTATCTTAACTCTAAAGAGGAAATTAATAATTTAAGGACCAAGAATAGTAGTCTCATAGATGAAAAAAATCGTATTGCTCTCCAAGGTGATCAAACTCTAGCGAAATTCCATGAAACTCTTCTTGAGGTTTAAATTGAACGAGATGAAGCTATTCGCCAAACCGCTATACTTAACGAAAGAGAGAGTCAAGTTCGCTCATGTCTTCTAATACATAATGATGATGAATTCGCTAGGGATGCGAAAGTTCTAGATAACGCTAGGAACGATCTAGGTGTAGATGTTAGCCTCCATACTGAACACACATCCTTGGTTAGAGATATGATTTCTGACAGAGAAGGTTATTAACTGCTCTTCCTTATTTAATTGTTTGTTTTTCATAAATTTCCATCAAGTTGCTAATTCAATGTTATACTTTCGCAGAGGCTGAAGAGATACTTTGCAGAAGAATTGAAGAACTTGAGGCTGAGAAGGGACAGCTTGCAAAGGATATTGCTTCTCGCAATGATAAATGTTTTAAGCTGAAGAGCCAATTGAAGATTACTGTTGCGAACTTTAAAAATGATGCTACTCTTTTTCGCAACCAGACTATTAAAATGGTTTGTGATGACAATAACATTCCGCATTCCACACATCCTTATATCTTAGATGAAGTCCCAAAGAACACTCATGATTTGGTCATCTCTGATAGCGATGCTAGTGAAGAAGAAGAATCTGATGAAGATGTAGAAGAAGAAGAGTCTGATGTGGATGATGAAGAATCAAGCAAGAAATGATTTTTGCTTACTTCTTTGATTTTTTGTAATATCTGTATATTTGTCTTTTAATCCTCTATTTTAGTAATCTATCACTGCGAATTTCTTCAATCTTCAATACAAGTTCTATTTATTTTGTTTCTTCCTGCATGTGTTAGAAAACAATTCTTTCTCGAAATATGATTAATCAATATATAATTTATTTTTCACTTTGTGCGTAAATCTATCATATGAAAACACATAACATACTCTCATTTTATGCATTCCCATACTTGCCTCTGTTATTTGTGTTCAAATGAGAGATTAAGCTAGTTACCTTTGTTCCGGAAGATTGTTGCGAAATCTTTGAGTATATGCATTCCCAAATCTCGCAGCTATTTCTGCATAATCTCGCAATCACATATTTTAGAATTGCAATTTTTTTTGTATTCTGATGTGGTCTTATTTTGCCTTCCTAAGTAAAGGTCTTATTTTGCCACCTCTTGTCATTGCGACAAAATCGCAGGACGTCTTTGAATTTTCATACAAAAACCTCTTGATCTTGTCTTAACCTTTTTCTCATATGATTTTTTTTGCGACAATATGACAGGCCTAAATATTCTTGCGAAAATAAAGCCCCGTGACATTGCCGTCTTGCGATGAAATCGCAGGACGTCCTTACACTTTCATGTACTGACCTATTGATCACATCTTATCTTTCTCTTTTGTATTATTGCCTCTTCAGGATTGTCGCACAAATATTACAAGCCTAAATATTATTGCGAAAATAAAGCCTCATGACATTTGCGTCTTAAGACACTTATCAGCTCCCTAATGGAGGGTGCCGCCCTTATCTTCCCCCTGGTTGCCCCTTCAAGGAGACGTACTTCTTCCATACAAGTCTAGCTCCTCATATCCTGTCTTGACAACAACCAGTTGTTTTCGCAGCCTCTTATACCTTTTTCCTATATGGCTTATGGTTACGAGGCTGCACCCTAAGTGGGGTTTTCTTCAGGCCGAGTGCATCATAGCCAAGACTTGTCAAGAATGGCAAGGTATGCTCCAGACGCCCTGGGTACTCTTGGCTCAACCATGTACCTCGGTGCCTTGGTCATATTTTGCACTCCTTAGGAGAGTCCTTATTACCCTAGTCGTCCAACTCAAGTCATATGCTTAAGTTGAGAATCCTAGGTGCCTCTCCTGGATGGGTTTTTATTGACCCCAAATCTTCATGACTCAGGTTCCAGTAGAGGTGTAACCTTTTCGCTGAGCCATGCAACATGTACCCCCTTCAATGACGCACTTTAGGTCTTACATTTGCCTCTTGCAAAATTTTGATTTCGCGAACTAGGGTGCACGCCATAGTAGGTTCGCCCCATTCTGATTGTTCTAATTATTCTATTTTTGCATTTCAGCTCTTATTGTAATTTCTTAATTCTCGTCTTTGTCATTCCATAACATACATTTTTTTAAATTTTTTTGTAATAAATCAGCCACACATTTTTCTTTCTTTTCTCAATTTTATTCTGATATCAAATTCTAAGTTTCTTACCTTTGCTTCTTTCTGCCTCTGCATCATTGATATTTTCTACGGTTTTTTTGCTTTCTGTGAAAGTTTCTCTCCTTCCTATTTTCAGCAAACATTTACTTCGCAACATTTATTCTTTTATTTTTTCTGCTCTACTGCATCAACCATCAACCATCAATCTCTCACTTCTCTGCTTTCCTTTGATGTTACGTCTCCAATTCTCTTTCTCTATAGTTCGTTCTTCGCATGACTTAACATCAATTTTACAACACTTCTTTCCATCAATCCAATCTCCTTTTATAATTCCAACTCCGCTCGGATGAGGGCATTTGATGCACTGATGAAATATCGATGCTACGCCTAGAATCCCATGTAGCCAAAGGTCTTCCAATTAAGGCGTTGTACGGTGACTCCACGTCGATAACACATAACAGAATTTCAGAAGATATTCCTTTTAATGGAATTCGCATAGTGACTTCACCTTTAGGTTTATTAGCAGTTCCGTTAAAACCATAGATTTTTTAAGTTGAAGGTATTAAATCTTCATCTTTTCCACCCATAGTTTTATAAGCATGATAGAACAGGATATCCACGGAACTTCCAGTATCAATTAAAACTCCGTTGACCCATGAATCCTCAGCTTCATCATCTTCATCGTCACTTGGTTTTGGATTAATCTCTAATTTCACCACCAATGGGTTTTCATGCATTTCTCCACCTTCAGGTACTTCTTCTACGGTGAAAGAAATAGTCTGTTGTTTCCATTCTTTTAACGGCAAGACCTTCGCAATGTTTATTATTTCTCTCCCATTAGCATCTCTTGCGAAAACTCTGCTCAGAACATTATCGTGAAAGTCTTCAATCATTTTGTATGAATGTACAATAGAGTTACAAAACAGATTCTTCGCTTTTGCTCCAACTTCTATTACAAATGTTTCTCCTCCTTTTGTCGTATTAACTCTGCGAATTTTCGGTGGAGGTGGTAATGGTTGAGATTGAGGTTATCCCATGACAAAATGATTTAACTTTCCCTGATCTATCATCCTGAGAATAATTCTCTTTATATTCCTGCAGTCATTTGTTGAATGTCCAGGAAAATGATGGTTAGAACAAAATTCTTGACTTCAGTGATTTGGAGGTGCCTCTTTTCCCATGTCGCAGGGTGCTGGTACATTTTCCATCAAAATTATTGCTTCTTATATTTTTTCTACACTAGTATTCAGAGGTGGCATTTTAATCTCTTCCCATATCATCTTATGATTTCCTTGGCTTCTGTGATAATTTTGCCTTTGACCTCCATATGTTTCTTACGGCTGATCAAGTCTTGGAATTTTGTTGTTTCCACCTCGGCTATATAAGTTTCTTTCTCTCTAAAATTCTTCTTGGTCGCGACTTCCCATAGCTACTATTTTCTGCTGACAACTCTCCATTATCCTCTCTTGTTGTCCTTGCGAAGTGCTCGCCACTGTGTTTATCAACTTGGGTAACAAGCTTGTGTTCGCTTCTTTTGAACTTGTGTTCGCAACTGTGTATGATTCCATCTATTTCAGCTTTTCTTCAAGAGAAATATACTCTTCCTGAAGCTATCGCAATTTAGTCATTGTGATTGTGTTCTTGACTCTGAAAATTTTAATATGCAGTAGGTTGGTTGCGAACATTGCATTAATAAATGATAAAATGAGATATCTCTCATCCACATGACCAGCCATTTCACTACACATTGTCTTCCATCTTATGGTTAAATGCTTCAAACTTTCACCAATTCTCTGCTTCAACCCAAATACATCTTTAATTCCAGGTCGCGAAGAATTGTTACTTATATATGCTCATAAGAATGTAGTTTGAAAATGATTGAAAGACGTTATTGTATTATTGGGCAACCCTTCAAACAATTTCAAAGCCTCTCCTGTTAAACTGGATGCGAAATACTTGCACAATACAACATCATGATTTTCCCACTGTAGCATACATCTCACATAAGCTTTAATGTGTTGAATTGCACAATTTTTCCCGTCAAATATGCTAGTTAATGCAGGCAGGTTGCACTTTAGGGGTATTCCTCCCAATTGTACTTCTTGTGTGAATGGAGTTTTCGCAGTTTATTCTATAGCTTCATTCAATTGTATTCTGCCTCCTTCTTTTCTGTTATTTAGCATTCCTCTCATCTCCGCTAGTTCTTTTAAGATTTGATCATTTATTCCAGGATTTTGGTCCATTGGTCTCTTTAATTCTGCTTCTCTTCTTCTACGTTCATGTCTGTATTGTCATGCGAAATTTTGATCTTCTTCATTATTTTATTCTCGTCTTTCCCTGTGATCTCCTCTTTCATCTCCTTCTTGAATTCTCACATGATTGTACCTCTCATTTTCACCTTTACGATTTGGTCATTCCTTATCAATTCTCTTTGTTGCCTTTCAGCTCTCCTTTGTATTCTATCATATTCTTCATTGATATTTCCATTATTGCGATTTTGTTCACGTCTTATTTCTCAATTATCATGATTGTTCTGGCGTATTGCTTCTTGGAGCTCTTGTTCCTCCACTTCTTCTCTCAACCTTTCCCTTTCGCAAGCTAGACCTTCTTGTTCGGCATAATGTCTCTCGATTTCATCTTCAATCACTTGTTGATTTCTTTGAATTTCTCTCCCATGTAATATTCTCCTTCCTTCTTCCTAATTTCCTTCGCCATCTTGATTATTTCGTTCCTGACATCGCCCATTCTCCTGACTCATGTTATTTTGTCCATTTTGAAGAATTTCGCCTTGTGGGATGTAACGATCTTCAATTATTTCTCTCCTTTCTCGACGTTCTTCATTTGGATTTTGTATTTCTTCTCGATCTCTTTCTCCAATATTTACCATAGGCGAATTTCGTCTCACTTCATTTCTAATTGATCTTGAGATTGATCTTGTTGTACTTCTTGACCTTCTATTCTGTAATCTCATGTTTTCCATCCTCAATTCATGGGTTTGCCTTGTCAAATTTGCCCGTTCTTCTGCTTCTAACCTCCTCTCTTCGTGTATCTTTGTCTCAATGCCTCTAATTCTTCAATTATTTCATCTCCCTATTTATATCTCCATTATGTAGTTGCAGGAAATCCTACAATACATCCCTCACAAGAATTTATAACAATCAACACATTTTTAAGATCAATAACAACACTTTTTATTAATTAAATCTATAAATTTTACCAGAAGGAAATGACATCAAGAATACAACACTGTTTTGGATTTTCTATCTCTTCAAAACTTTCTCAACACTCCAAAAATTATTATTATTTTTCTTACACCTATTCATCTCTTTATATAGGGTATTACATAGTGGATGACAACTAATTTATCCTTTATTTTCGGATCTAACTTGCGGTATTTCGCAAGCTTACAAATGTTAAAATTCGCAAACATCCTAAATTTCGCTAGATCATCACACTTTTCTCATGCTTACGCTGTCGTCATCTGTTATGTCATTTCTGAAATCACTCTGCGATGTCTTTGCAACGTTGTTGATAAAGATTTCGCAAGTGTGTTGTTGTTGCGATATTCTGATCCTACACTGTGGAATTACGAAAACTAAAACATTATTTCATCATAAATAATGGTTTACTTCTGAGTAATATTACACAAAACTCAAGTTTTGATTTTAAGGAAAATAATATATACTTGCATATATATAAAGAAAACGTTATTTAATCACGTAAATAAAATTATTATTTTTACGTGAGCAAGGCTCACGAAAATAAGATTTATGGACACTCCACGGTTTCGTTCAAAAAAAAAAAATCGCACCTGGTCGGTAGCGGCGGCAACGGTCGGCGGCGCTGAAGCTCCGGCAAAAATTTTCCTCCCCTGCTAATGGCGTGAAGGTGATGAAGGTGCTGGTCATGGGAAAAAAAAGGAACAATTCCTTTTATATCAAATTTTATTTCCAAAACCTAATTTTCTAAGGATTTCCTTATTGGGCCCGGCCCACGAATCCTAAACGACCAAGGTCTTGTCGTCCGAATCAGCGGTTCAACACCAATTTATGTTCACCAAATTACACTCTATCATTCCACTGGGATCTTCATTCAAGTCATGGAATGCTCGTACTATCGAAATCCGGTAACATCTTAACTTACGACTAAGTACAATTACTTATGTTATTTATGATCAGTAAATCACCATTCAATGCTGACTGAGGAACACGGCTTTCCTCACTAAGCAGGGGACTTAATGTAGATGGTAGATCTTCGACAAAGGATAAAATTGTAAACCTATAATTATACGAACTTCTAATCCAGCAATCAGATGTGAGTATTGAGACACGGGTCTCTCATCAAATCTCTGACTGAGAATACTGTCTCTCAGAGTACATGCATATATGTAGTCTCTCGGATGGACACCGGCATATCTCATGAATACTGAACACTTCAGTAATTATTTTTATATAGAATCACGAGATTGACGGCTCCTAGACAGCTTGCTCTACTAGTATAGAGCCATCAAATAATTATTCTTAAATTCTTGGATTCATCCACTGAATTTCTGAAAATACTCAAATATTTTATGAAAGTATTCAAATACTTTTATATTATTTCGTTACTTCAACCCATGGTTCTTCCCAGTAGAATTCCATGGGTTAGAAATAAATATTAAACAACACGGGAATCTGAGCTATCTCCGAGTAAGCCCCGACTCAAATGGTGCAAGTGTACTCAACGATGATGCACAAACAATCACTGTACGAACAAGTATTTCAAAATACGACGAGACGATGAACCTATGCAAAATAGGAAGGAAAATAATAAATAATTAAAAATTGACCAAGGCGCTGGGAGCATGGGCCCACTGACCGACCGGACGTGCCGTGGTCAATCCCACACCAGTTTCATATTTTATCATATTTTTTGTTATTTTCCTTGAGTTCATGAAAATCCTTTCACTTGAACAAATATCTTTCGTTATGAGGAAACTCCTCGGTTTCATGGTGTTTCCCTCACACCAAAGAAATAATATAAAATTAAGGAAAATATTGTGGGGTCGTGGTTATTGGCCAACCGGCCATGCCTTGATCCCAGCCGGCCCCACACCTCATGGTTCCTCATTATTTTATTATTATTTCCCTAATTTCATGAAAACTCCTTAATCTCATGATATTTCCTTGGTCCCATGAAAAAATAATATAAAATTAAGGAAACCCGTGTGACCGGGCCCTAGATGGCCCCACACGTCCCATTTTATTATTATTATATTTTTCATGTTTCCATAATCCCATGAAATTCCTTGATTTCATGATATTTCCTTCAAATTATGAAAATTCCTTTAAATCATTAAATAATACATAAAATTAGGAAAAACTCACGGGGCCATGCCCTAGCCGGACAACCATGCTCAAGACGGTCCCACACATCCCTTATTTTATTATTATTATTTTTCATGTTTTCATCATCTCATGGAAACTCCTTTATTTCAACAACACTCTTTAATTTCAACAAAACTCCTTGGTTTTTAACAAATTCCTTGGTTTTATCATATTTCCCTAAGATCATGAAAATATTACAAAAATTGGGAAAAACGTATGGGATTGGGACCTTTGGCCGGCCGGCCATGCCTTGGCCATGGATGGTCCCACACTTCATGATTCCTTCACTTTTTTATTATTTTTCCTTCATCTCATGAAGTTTTGACGGTTTCATCAAAAAACCCCGATTTCTTCATATTTTCTCAAATGATTTCTCGAATGCACATATGAAAATATCAAAATTCTCAGAACTGAGATACGAACACTTTGGTGACATGAGCATGTTACCTTGATCGAACAAGGTTGGCTTTTTGGCTCGCAAGGAGCCGGTCCCGCGTATTTTACACAATTTGACCTAATTTGCGCAATTGCACGTATTAGGTCCTAAACTCTTCCAAATAATTTTTTGATTTTCATGGAATGATCGTCAGTCGATCCCGTGACCACCCAGGGATGGTTTTATGACCCCTTGGTCAGTATCTCATCTCTTCATACTAATTAGGTTTTATCACCTAAGGATCAGACGAGCATTTTCGAATAAATGATTAAACCAGCATTTGATCATTCTTTCATCAACGAATCACCAACTCTTCGAGAGGCCTTGGTATTTACTCACACGAGCATACGGGAGCTACATGGTGGACCCACGATCTAATGTAGCCGATCCCTCCTTCATTCCATGGTTAATTTTCAATTAACCATGAATTGGTCATCAATTGATCAAATTAGGGTTCCTGAGTTCAAGGATCATAATTGCAGATTTAAACACTAATAATTTTACGATGATCTCATGATCAGTATTATTATTAATTATGCTCGGTTCAACTACCAGTATTTTAATTAATATTTTATTTTGGTCACGCTACCAATGATTCATCAGACGAGCAACACTTGCTCAGACGAGCAATATTTGCTCAAACCAAAGAATATTGGTTCAACTATCAATATTCAAAGATTCATCTAATGAGAAACACTTGCTCACTTCAACGTCAGAATTTTATCTTTGTCTCAACGGACATGTTCAATTCATGAGTTTCTGAACATTTTTGCAAATCATGTTCAACTTAGAAAATACATGGACTCATTGTCCCATTAAATCATGAAGTCAGCAATTGACTAATTAACCACGAGACGTCAATCATTTCACTTGGGGGGATATCAACTAGGGTTTTGGTCAGGCGGTCTACGGCAAGTGTGTTCAAACACACGATAGAATGTGAGCAAGTCGTGTAGTCAGTTGAAGAAGTTAACAAAGTAGTGGATGGAAAATCGACCAAGTCTCCGCACGATGAGCAACTGGTTTCAAACACGATTTCCATTTCCCCACTTCTTGATTCTATCAACTGTCATACTTCATGGGATCATGGTGTCTACAATTCCAATAATATAAATAAGTCTCCGAATCATGATTGAATACACAACAAGAATCTCACATCTCACTGACAATACGAGATCAACAACTCATCAATTGAGCAATTACTCTCAACTGAGCAATTTCAATCATTCATAACTTATATTATTCAGAATTCACAACACACCTGCAATCTTTGATTACCATTGATTCCACACCTTTCTTAGCTTCCCTCCTACAGATTAACCCATCCTCTCTTGTGACCGAATTTACTTTGGAATGACCATTGTCTTGGTTTAGACCGAAGTACTACAGATTAATCTCTCGAATTCAAAGCACCCGCTTTGCAGCGGTGCATCTGTGTGAGGTTGAACATTTCACTCGGTTCAAGGAGTCTCCTCCGTACGGTCGTATCCTCAATTCCGTAAAAACCAGAAAATCGTTTTGCCCCATCTACACTTCCAAAAACTCTAGAATTTAAATAAATAAATCTAAATACATTAAAGATGAAAATCGTTGGAAATAACATGTGTAATCACAATATTTGCTATACGAAACCCTAGTTATCATTCTTGAATGCAAGAATAAATTCTCAAAATAAATCTCCTAGTAATGCATCTGGTTATGTATGATATCCTGAGCGAAAAATTCATTCTCATTTTTGAAGAACTCATTAATGATGGGATCATTCAGTTCTTCCAAGTCATCATAATTGTCAGTCAACTCACTGAGTTCTGCTCTCAGATTACGCAATATAGTTTTATACTGAGCCATCATGCATTCATTGTGAGTTGTCTTATCCAAGGAGAGATTGATTTGATATTTCAAATAATTCCTCTTAGACACAATGTTCTTCAGTGCAACCATGAAATCATTATCCTGAAAACATATAGATAAAAACAAGCTGCGGTGAAACCTTTTTCTTCTCCAAGCGATTTATCCTTTCTTATCATTGATGATTTGACTCCTTCACATAGATAAACGTTAATAGCTTATACTGCATATTTTTTGGTGATACCTCTAGTTACATGAGCCATTGAAGTTTAATTCCTTCAGGAAGAAAATAACAGAGAAGTAACCTTAAATAAGAAAAATGTCCATCCTTAAGAAGGTTCGTGAATCGGTGTGGATTTAGTATGAACTTGTTGTCTGTGAGCCATATAATATACAAATTTTGATGACCTTTTTATATTTTTTAATTATGCTAATTATTAGTTACTTTTCCTCACGAAAATCATAGTTGTGTCAACATATGATTAAAACATATTCTTAGCTCAAATAAACAAGGCTTAGAGCACAAGAGATAATGATTCAAAAATATGGACTATTAAAAGGTGATGGAATACAAATATGCATTCTTGATTTTGGAGCTGGCTCAACAAGATCACATACATCGATATCTATATGAGATTATTATGAGATATTTCACATTAAAAATTAACAATCATAAAAAAGTTCAAGTCAACTTGAGTAACCTTGTCATCACAAAGAGTATTGTGATGAGTTTCATACAAGCCCATTTTCTCAAGCAAAAACATTGAGGATGCACGCATTACTACAATCGACTACTTAAATAGATACTTTTTACTAGCAACCTAATGAAGTTGGCCTTGCTGATCTTAGTTACACTGAATTTTTTTTCACCTGAACAAATAAAAGAGTTGGTAATATCCTCACTGAGAAAAGACTTGATAGAGGCCTAGCTACTGACAACTGGCATGATATCTTTCCCAACTCCACTATCTTTAACCTTCCAGCTAGTGGCTCTGACCATAGCCCCTTCCTTCTCAATACTACCCCAAACTGGTATCCTAGTCAATTTCCCTTCAATTTTTTTGGTCCTTAGATTGATCATAAATACTATAAAGAAATCATCTCAGAATGCTGGAAAAAATCCTTTGATACCATAGATAGTGTTAGAGCACTGCTTGGTCGAACTCACAAGCGTTGTTATCTCAATCTTGTTTGTTAAATTTAGTTGTCAAAAGTATAAGTCTTGATTTATAGTCTACTTATAGGTATGTCTCGGATCAGGATAGAATGTGTAGTTGAGCTTTAGACTTCACGTCGTTCATCGATTGAAGACGAAGAACTACTAAGGGGATATTGTGGAACTTGTGGAGACTTGAACTCATCTATCACTCAAAAGTTTATTTATATTCTATCTCTTATTGAGACAAAAGTCGTATAACTATATAGACTTTACTTTATACACATTTGATATTTCGAGCTGAGTTGAACTCGCTTACATATTTCTCGAAATATGTGTTGGTAAGCTTTTGCTTTAACCAAGTTCATCTTATATTCTTGATGAAAGTCAAAATATGATCATGTGAAAATTGCCTGGTAACATCTTACATGATTTGTGTGAGACATTCATTTGATGTTTACTTAGAATGTTTTGTACTGATCGTTTGATCACTTGAAAATTGCTTCAAAGCTAATAGTTTGTGTGAGACAGCTATTCCCGTCTTCTAAGAATGTTTCAAAGATTAAAATGGAGTTTAGATAGATTAACCATTGATTTGATATAGCACAATATGCGTACTTGTATGCTAACTATTGCATGTTATTCCAGGTACGAAAACTTAGTATGCATACTCGTATGCGTACTGGTTTAAATAATTGAAGTCTGGGAACCTAGTATGCATACCCGTATGCATAGAAGCATAACAATTCAAGTCCAGGAATTCAACTGAGTTTGGTTGTGAACAACAGTAACCAAGTACGGAACTCTAAGTATGCGTACCCGTTTGCATACTTGAGTGGGTTATGTTCTAAAATCAGTTGTTCATGAACAAATACATTTATTTGATAAGGAATACAATCTTTTGGAAACCGTGGCTATAATGTTCATGAATTGATTCGAGTAAATGAAAATTGATTTTGCTTTAATTGTGTCTTGTATACTTCTATGAGAATATAAACAATTTAACAACTCCATAGCTAGTTTCATTTGAGTCATTTGAACTAGTTGTGATTAAGATGAATAAGGTTGATATGAAAATGTTCATATGGCTATCTTCGGTTAACTATTGTTGAGATAACTAAGTGTAAACATTTAGGTATGGCTACCCATATCTAAATGAAGTCACATTTTATTTGTGTATAACAAGCTATGTTTTAGATCTAACGGTTGATAAATATTAGCTTGAATCTAATCAGGTTTTTATCTAACGGTGAATATTGAATGCTTTGTTACCAAGGTAACATTGATTGCAAACCCTGATTTGAAGACTATATATGGGAGAACTCTAGAAACTGGGAAACCTAATCCCCATACCTCCTGTGTGATACTAGTTGCGACTAGAGTCGATTCTCTTTTAACCTAGGTTTTTCTAAAACCATTATAGGTTAACGACTTAAAAACTTCATTGGGATTCTGAAGACAAACCCAACTATTTTCTCTGTAGTTGAGTGTTCTGATCTTACTTTGTTCCATCGTATTGAGTATTATCATCTCTAATATTTGCTCGAGATTCAATCTCCGATAGGTAAGATAAAAAGTAGTCACAAACATCTTCGTATCATCGTTTGTGATTCCACAATATCTTGTTCTGCTTCCATATGGTTAAGATCATTATGAGGTGATTGATATTACTAGTCTATTCTTCGGGAATATAAGACCAATGTATCAATTGGTTCATGTTCACCTTGATTCATCAAAATACGGAACAAAAACTCGTAAATATTTCTGTGGGAGACATATTTATCTATTCAATATAGACTTTTCTGTGTGAGACATATTTTTTTTATCAAGTCTTCGACTTTGGGTCGTAGAAACTCTTAGTTAAAGGAATCAAGTGCGCAGAGTCCTGCTGGGATTCATAGGCGTAAAGAACGCGGCTGTACCTTAATCGGTGTGAGATTGGTTATGGATCAACTACATTTCAGTTTAAATTTAACTTGTAGTAGGCTAGAGTCTGTAGCGGCTTAATACGGTGTGGTGTTCAAATCTGGACTAGGTTCCGGGGTTTTTCTACATTTGCAGTTTCCTTGTTAACAATTTTTTTGTGTATGTGTTATTTATTTTTCGCATTATATTTTCTATATAATTGAAATATCATAGGTTGTGCGTAGTTCAATCAATTAGATTGTCCAACCTTTGGTTGTTGATATAAATTAATTGACACTTGAACATTGGTCTTTGGTACCGTTCAAGTTGTTTCTCATATTAATCAGGCTCAGGGATTTCTGTTTGTTTGATTTGCTGATTACATTGAGAAACAAAGATATAACTCTTGGATGTATTTCCATTGATTTAGTCTTACCGTCTAATTGATTATCTTAGATTTATATTGGAGTTTGTCCATACAGATTTCCGAAAAGAAATGTTGGGTGTAGTTGTTGTACCCTTGATTTTTCAGAAAGAAAATTAAAGGATATAAAAGTAAGAGTCAAACTATGGAACGAGATTGTTTATGGGAACATCAAACCCAACCTGGAGAAGTGCATTAAGCAGTTAGAATAGAATACCCGAAACAAGTTTGACATTGATAGGGATGCTGCCATCAAAGAATCCAAGAGGAATATTCAACACTGAAAGATATCCGGGGGAAGCTTTGGAAAACTAAAAGTAGAGACCAGTTCATCAGGCTTGGAGACAAAAACACCAAATTCTTTCATGACTCTACCAAGAAAAGAATGTGAAGGAATAAAATTGATTCTATTCAAAACAATAATGGAACCTCGCTCACTAACATTAAATATATTTCTCAAGGCTTCACTTCTCACTTTGAAAGCATAGCCATTGTTGAACCCATCAATATCAACTATAACATCATCAACCTTATGCCCAAAACCATCACTAGTAGCTCTGAAAATAACAACCTAATGGCTACCATTGATACTATGGAAATAATAATAATAACTTAGGTATGCTATCTCTGCTACAATCACACGCAAACGCACCAAATACACCGACCTATGCTCAACCAATGGTTACGGTTTTGGAGTCTTAGCCTTTACCACTATTGGGGAGCTAAGTGAAGACACTGTAACACTCTTTAAAAGATTGAAGAACTGCATGGTGAGTCATGATGTCAATAATAACTTAGGCAATTTTGTTTTCCTTAGGCTAGGCATTATCATTCAAAGGGGCATCGGGGCGCAAATTGTCGCGCGTCTCCCTGCCAAATCTCTGTAAAATTTTATTTGTTTTCTCTTCTTAATAAAAGCCTTTATGGCCACTTTTCATAAAATAATAATAATAAAATTACCTACTTCATCAAATCATATTTTCTTCATCATCTTTTCCCCGAGTATTGAAACTGTTTTAGGGATTTAGATAATATGAAATCTCTATTCTTTCAGAGGTTTATTACCAACTTTGGGTGTTGATTGAGATAGTCGGAATTTGAGGCAGTGGGGTTTTCGTCGATTGAAGTATTGGGGAGACTTTTTATCCATCTTTTGTGGTGCTATGGGTGTTAGTTCTTCATCCTTTCTACCTGCGCAACAACAAGCAATATTTGTTCTTCTGTTACATCCAGGTTTGCAGCAGGGTCGTTCTTTGAATTGAATCAAGAGCGTCAGGGGTGTAGAGGTGTTGTTCTGGGTATTTGAGGAGTCTAATCACCACTTGGTTTTCTGTAAGTGGTTTCTTTACTCTGTGTATGTGTTTATAGTCACGGAGTTTTGTAAAGGTGTTGGGTTTTGGTTTCTTGTGTGAGTGGTTGATGGTACAGAATTAGGGGTTACCAAATTTTTGTAATTGTGTTGGTTTTGAGTTTTGTGATTGGTTCTTTCATTCATAATTAGTGGTGTTGACAACTCCAATTGTTCACTTTTGTACACTGTGCAAGTTTTAATTACAAGTAGGTTCTTTGAGTTTTTTAGTGTTTGGGGGTGGTTGATGGTACAGAATTAGGGGTGGTTGTATTCAATATCCAGGGTTCCCAAATTTTTGTAACTGGGTTGGTTTTGTGTTTTTGACTGGTTCAAACATAATTAGTGGTGTTGACAGTTCTCTTTGTTCTCTTATGTGCCATGTGCAAGTCTAAATTTCCAGCAAGCTCTTTGAGCATTTAGTGTTGGGGGTGTCCTATAGATATTGGACGTTTTTATTGTAGTAGGAGGAGAGTTTCTTCAGTGGTGCCAGGAAGGTTATTCTTTGAACAACTTTGGAGGTTCTGTCGTGGAGTTTTTTTTTAATTAGTGGGTTAATGAATGGTATTTTAAGTTTTCGATTAGGGTTTGCCTAAGTTGAATTCTTATTCTCCCATTCCTTGACTACTAATTGGTCTTGTTTATTGTTTTTCTAATTGTGAAGTTTGTGCAGCTTATAGTGTGGTATTGCTCAGGGTTTGTTCTGGTTGAAGGAGGTATTTTCAGTGGAATTTCAGGGCCTCTTGTTTGTGAAGTGTAATGCCTACAACTAGGTCTTTAACCTCATACACTCCGAGAATTCAACGCATACAGGAAGATGAAGACACGGATTCTTCATTCAGTGCTTTGTTGTTGTCTCAGACTACTTCCACATCATCATCTCAAAATGGTAAGGTTTTTAGCCTCTCTAATTTGGGTAGCAACAAAACAACCTCGTATACTGAAGGACATATTCATTGTCCTTTCAACAAGTTTGATGGTTGTTCTAATGGAACTGGTGGTAATGGATATAACAAATCGGGTTTTTACAGGCATTTACATGATAGACATTTACCAAATTCAGAGTGTCAAAATGTTTGTAGGGAAAGAATCAGTTCTAGCCGAATAGTTTTTGAAGCTTGGAAACGAACACTAAATTAGTTGCAGATGTGGTTGTGTGTGCCTTGTATGCATATGCAAGCTTGGAAGAAATCATGCACTTCTCATGTGGGTGGGGCTATTGTTGGACCACTGGATGGTAATTCTGTGAAATTCTTTATTCATGGAATTGTTAAACCGGCTGATATCCCCGATACAGTTCCAACAGTTGTGCGCGAAGATGATGGTAGCCTCAAAGATGTTGCCCTCAACTTGGATTTACTAAATCTTGTTTATCAGAAACGGTTCACAACCATTTCCAGCATCCCCCCACCTTGCAAGCTTCATTTTTCAAGGACTTTAAAGGTCGCATTGGATAAGGTACTATCTAATCCTACAGATTTATCAACATGGTTGCAGCTTTTATTGTTTCCAATATGCACCTTAAATCTATACATGCCTAAGAACTCGAGAGAAGAGAGGTCTGGAACTAGAAAGAAGCTTGAGATGGATAGTATCCACCAAGCTTTGTTATGATGGAAGGAAAGTAGCGGGTGTATTCATCTCATTGAGAAACTTTTTGCTGAATCCAAGAAGAGTCAACAAGTTAGAAAATCAGACAAGAAGAAGAAGCACAACCTTAATGTGCAAGCCTATAAGAAGAAATTGAGTCAAGGTCGCTACACTGCCGTTATAAAGGTCTTATCTTCCGATGGTATAGCTTCGGACAATGCAGACACTTTGCAAGAGCTTATCCAGAAACACCCAACTGCCCCACCACCATTTATCCCCCCTGAACCAGTTGAAGCTGCTGCTATGTATGTTGATTCTAAAGATGTTCTTGATGCTTTGAAGAGTTTTCCCAAAGGCACGACATGTGGCAGAGACGGGCTTAGGGCTCAGCATCTCTTATATGCTTTGAGTGGTGCAGCTGCTGCTGTAAGTGAAGAGCTGTTAGCATCCATTACTGGTGTAGTCAATTTATGGTTGTCTGGGAAATTTCCATCTTCTTTAGGAGAGTACATTGCGATTGCTCCCTTAACTCCTCTTCTCAAGCCTGGAGGTGGGCTTAGGCCAATTGTTGTTGGTACAATATGGCGGAGATTATGTTCGAAGCTAGATGTTAAGTCAGTTTGTAAAGATATGTCTTTATATCTAGAGGATCATCAGTTTGGGGTTGGGGTTTCTTGTGGAGCAGAAGGTATTCTTCACGCTACCAACAAAATTTTGGAGATGAAAGGTACTCACAATACTATGTATATGCTTCTAATTGACTTCTCTAATGCTTTTAATATGGTTGATCGAACCACGTTAGTTCAGGAGGTTAAACTTAGATGTCCTAGTATTTTCAGATGGGTGGAGTTCTGTTATGCTTCTCCAGCAAGACTTTATTATAATGAAGTTGTAATTTCTTCTACATGTGGGGTCCAACAAGGGGATCCGCTGGGTCCTCTATTATTTTCCTTGGTTCTTCACCCTGTAGTGCACATGATTTCAGAACAGTGCAAACTGGATTTTCATGCATGGTACCTTGATGATGGTACCATTGCTGGTGATAGTATGGAAGTAGCTAAAGCGCTCTCGATAATTCAGGCTGAAGGCAATAGATGTGGGGTACATCTTAATGTTCGCAATACTGAGTTATTTTGGCCTTGTGTTGATCCTAGAAGTCAAGTCGATGGAGTCTTTCCGGCTAACATTAATAGACCTACTCGTGGTGTTAAGCTATTGGGAGGGCCGATGAGTTATAATCTGGAGTTTTGCAGTGACCTTGTGCAACATAAAATTGATAAAACTTTACAGCTCATGGAGTCTGTAAAGCAACTACATGACCCGCAGAGTGAGTTATTGTTATTACTTAGTTGCGCAGGTGTTTCAAAGTTGTACTTCAATCTGAGAACTACCCAACCTGAGGCTCTTCAACAAATTATTTCTTGTTATGATCATCCCTTGTTACAGTTTTTGCAGCATATTATTACAGGATATGGTGCAAGGTTTGGGCTCCTTCAACAATGTATTGCAATGCTGCCAATAAAGGATGGGGGTTTGGGAGTTCACACGATGGAAGATACGAGTAAATATTGCTTTCTTGCTTCGTGTTATCAAACGAGAAATCTGCAGGAGATCATCCTTAATCTTTCACTGGAATCTGAGCCAAGCCTTAGTTTCAGCGTGCCCTGTCATTGTTCATGCAAGTATGTGAGCTGTCTTCTTTCAATATCAACACTATTGCCACTCGTCCTATGAAATCTTTGGCAATATAGTATTTTGAGGTTGTTAAGAAAGATATTCCTTCCAAATTTATTATGTCAGAGCGCGATATTATACTTTGGAAAAGCAATAGGCTTGACCATGCTCAGGATTACTTGAAAGCTATACCAATATGTGGGCTTAATTAGACACTTGGACCTCGTCTTTTCAGGGCAGTTGTTAGTTATAGGCTTGGGATACCTATGTTTAATACTATTGATGTTTGTGCTTGTTGTAAGATAAAAGTGGATGTTTATGGTGATCATGCACTTCATTGGGCAAGTGAGGTCGGTGTAAAGTTTAAACATGATTTTGTTAGGGATGTTGTTTCGGATATTTTTTACAAGGCTGGAGTTGCGGCTAGAAAAGAGGTCAATCTTGGACTCTCATCGGATGATGGTAAGGATTTGAAACCGGATGACATTCTTGTATGTAATTGGGTTAATGGGCAAGATTTTTATTTTGATGTTACGGGTGTTTCACCTTTTTCGGTATTAGTGGTCGGGCTTTCGTTCCGGGTGTCGCCATTTCTAATGCTATTTCACGTAAGAGGGCAAAATATTTGGATAAGGTGTCGGCTCATGGGTATGGTTTTGGCATCCTTGCTTTTTCCACTTTAGGAGAACTTAGTGAAGACATGGTGTTTCTTTTGAAGAGGTTGAGAAATTGTATAGCTAATTACGATCTCAATTACAAAATAGGTAATTCTCTTTTTTATAGATTAGGTATTTCAATTCAAAAAGGTGTAGGGGCTCAACTTGTTGCTAGGTTGCCTCTATCGACTTTGTACCTTGTATTTGATTCTTTTGTTAATAAAAGCCTTTATGGCCCCTTTACATAATAATAAAATAATAATAATAATAATAATAATAATAGCTTGGTACAGATCTTATTGTTTTTCTGAAGAGATTAAGGAATTGTATGGTTAGACATGATGCTAATTTCAAGATGGGCAATTCTCTTTTTCATAGGTTAGGGATCGTTATTCAAAAAGGGGTCGGTGTCCATCTTGTTGCTAGGTTGTCCACCGTCCCTTGTAATGTTGACTTTGATGTTGATTTTTAATTATTCATAATAATAATAATAGTAAGTAAATTTATTAGATAATAATAATAATAAAAAAATAATATAACGCAGGGTCTTCCAAAAGTGGAACAGGTTTTAGAAGTGCGATCGCTTGATTCAATATCAATGAACCTAGAAAAACGGGTTGAAGGTTGGAACTAACGTATAACAAAAATTCTTGGAATTCCTTAGGGGTTTTTGATTGGCGCAGAGTTAACCATAGCACAAAGTCGTATCTCTTTGGTTAATAAGATTCAAAAAGTTTATCGATCCCAGGGGGTGAAAATCCACAATAGGCATATATAAATTATTGTGCGTCAAATAACATCAAAAATTTTGGTTTCGGAAGATGGAATGTCTAATGTTTTTTCACCCGGAGAACTTATTGGATTATTGCGAGCGGAACGAACGGGACGCGCTTTGGAAGAAGCGGTCTGTTATAGAGCCGTCTTATTGGGAATAACGAGGGCGTCTCTGAATACTCAAAGTTTCATATCCGAGGCGAGTTTTCAAGAAACTGCTCGAGTTTTAGCAAAAGCCGCTCTACGAGGTCGTATCGATTGGTTGAAAGGTCTGAAGGAGAACGTTGTTCTGGGGGGGATGATACCTGTTGGTACCGGATTCAAAGGATTAGTGTATCATTCAAGGCAACACAACAATATCCCTTTTGAAATAAAAAAGAATAACCTATTCCGAGGGGGGTTTAGAGATATTTTTCTCCAACACAAAGAATTATTTGATTCTTACATCCCAAAAAAAAATAAAAAAATAAAAAAAATAAAAATAATAATTTAAAGAACGGGCCCTAGCTCAGCTGGTCATCCCGTTCCCCGAAGTTTCATGCGTTCCAGGAGGTCCCAGGTTCAAGTCCCAAATGGCGTAATATTGCAGGAGTTAACATGGAAGGTAGTGTTAGTTTTCCCCCCTTGTGACACAATCTCGCCCCCCTCCCGCTTCGGCTCCCCTTGGAAAGGTTACCCATGAGGCTCGCTGGTAGGCTAGCACAGCAACCTGTTCAATTAATGTAGTAGTATGTCGTTGGAGCCTAGCTCGTTAGGCTTCCAACTAGTTTCATGTAATAATATCAATATATATATATATTATATATTATATATTTTAAAAATAAAAATAAAGATAATAATAATGGCTACCATTGATATATTAATGATGCTGCCCCCCAATACATGAAGTCTTTGGCAGCTATCTACTTTGGTGCTATCCGAGAAAAGGTACCCTCTAGCTTCTTTTTATCTGCACGTGAGACTTTTGTTTGGCAATGAAATAGATCTGAACATGTTATGGATTTCCTAAAGGCGATACCTATATCCGGTCTTGATCAGGCAGTTGGTTCTAGACATTTTAGCTCCGTCTTACAATACCGTTTGCTATTCCCCTTTTTGCGGAAGATAGTAAATGTTCTTGTTGTGGAAAGCTTATGGATATCTTTGGTGACCACGTTATTCACTGTGCTAGCGAGGTTGGGCTTAAGTTCAGACATGATTTAGTAAAAGATATTTTGGCAGACATGTGCTATAGAGCTGGCATTGTAGCTAGGAAAGAGGTTTCTTTGGTCGTCATCAACAATAAGGAATTTCGACCAGCGGACATCATGGTTTATAATTGGGAAGATGGTAGAGATGTTTGTCTTGATGTCACGGGTGTCTCTCCTTTCACTAGTGCTAAAACTCGTAGATTCATACCAGGTCATGCCATCTCTGCAGCAATCACTCGTAATAACAAAAAATACTTGGATGTTTGCACTTCACTCGGCTATGGGTTTGGAGTGTTGGCCTTCTCCATTTTGGTGAGCTTGGTACGGATTTTCTAATTTTTATGAAGAGATTAAGAAATTGCATGGCAAGACATGATGCTAATTTCAAGATAGGAAATTCTCTTTTTCATAGGCTAGGGATCGTTATTCAGAAAGGTGTTGGTGCCCATCTTGTTGCTAGGTTACCCACCATCTCTTGTAACATTGATTTTGATTCATAATAATAATAATAATAATAATACTATTTATCCAGTAATAATAATAATTACAAAAATTAAAAATTAAAAACTAATAATAATAATAATAACATGGAATTAACATGGCGTAATATTGCAGGAATTAACATGGAAGGTAGTGTTAGTTTTCCCCCCTTGTGACACAATCTCAGCCCCCCCTCCGGACATTTCGGCTCCCTTGTCTAGGTTACCCATGAGGCTCGCTGGTAGGTTAGCACAGCAACCTGTTCAATTAATTTAGTAGTATGTCGTTGGAGCTTAGATTGTTGGACAAACCAGTTGACGTAGAAGCCTGGTTACGACTTCTGCTTTTACCAACATGTACATTAAACATGTACACACCTAAGAGTTCAATTGAAGAGAGATCGGGCACGCAGAAGAAATTACAAATCGCAGCAATTAACCAGGCCCTGACAGCATGTAATGAACCACATGGGTGTTTTAGTTTGGTCCAGAATTTGCTCGATCTATCTAATCCTAACACACAGCGTAGACCATCTGCAAAAAGGAAGAAGAAGGATGCTAACCTGGAGGCTTGTAGGAGGAAACTCAGTTCAGTTTAGTATACTGCTGCAATTCGTATTTTGTCTTCTAATGGTGTCGCTCCTTCCACCCCTGACACTTTGTATCAGTTGCAACAAAAACACCCAAAAGCTCCACCTCCAATCATTCCTGCAGACAGTGTCTCGGCAATGGCAGCAACTGTGTATTCTAAAGCTGTGCTTAATGCATTGAAGAGTTTCCCGAAAGGGACCTCTTGTGGGAGGGACGGGCTTAGGGCTCAACACTTGTTGGACGCGCTCAGTGGATCAGCATCAGCAGTCTCAGATTAACTTCTACAATCTATAGCTGGGGTTATAAATTTATGGCTAGCTGGTAAGTGTCCTGCAGTTCCGGGGGAGTTCATTGCAAGTGCGCCGCTAACGCCTTTACTCAAACCTGATGGGGGCTTAAGACCCATCGTAGTTGGTACAATTTGGCGAAGATTATGCTCCAAATTAGTTGTTGTGTCTGTGTGCAAAGATATGACCGATTACTTAGGCAATCATCAGTTTGGAGTAGGCATACCATGTGGTGGTGAAGGTATATTACACGCTGCCAACAAACTGCTAGAGATGAAGGGCCATGACAATTCCATGACAATGCTTTTGGTGGACTTCTCAAATGCGTTTAATTTAGTCAACATGACTGTGCTAGTTAGAGAGGTCAGAGAGAGGTGCCCAAGTATAGCCAGTTGGGTGGAATTTTGCTATTCCAAACCCGCCAGACTCTACTACAATGAATCAATTTTGACTTCAGCAAAAGGAGTCCAGCATGGAGATCCTTTAGGTCCACTTCTTTTTGCTTTGATTCTGCACCCCCTAGTGAACAAGATTGCCTCTGAGTATAGCTTGGATTTTCATGCATGGTACTTAGATGACGGTACCATTGCTGGTGATTCTTTGGAAGTGGAAAAAGCTCTGTGAATCATACAGTGTGATGGACCAGCTAGAGGGTTGCACCTAAACTTGAACAAAACGGAAGTATTTTGGGCCTCTCCTGATCCACGAACAGATGACCTATTCCCAGCCACCATAAGCAAACCAACAGATGGCGTCAAAGTCTTAGGCGGTCCTGTGAGTTTAAACTCACAGTTTCGTAGCAACTTGGTTATAAAGAGAGTTCAGAAAACAACTCAACTGATGCAGTCTATACAGAAGTTACATGACCCGTAGAGTGAATTGCTACTATTAAGCAACTGCACCGGGGTGTCTAGGCTCTATTTCTCCTTACGCACGACATGTCCACAGGTTTTACAAGAAGCTACTGAGACATTTGATTACCAACTGATGCAATACCTAAGACAATTGATTATTGGGGATGGTGCAGGATTTGGTTTAGTGCAGAAGAGAATGGCTACATTACCTATCAAAGATGAAGGGTTGGGTGTCTACACCATGACTGATACTTCTAAGTATTTCTATCTCGCATCTTGTACTCAAACTCAGCATTTACAGAACACCATACTACAGAATACGATTGCTCTTGACTCAAGCCACCAGTACCAACACGCCTTACAGGTTTATACCCATGCTTGTAGGTTGTCTCTTTCTACTTTCAACATCAATGATGCTGCCCCTCAATACATGAAATCACTGGCGGCCCAATATTTTGGTGTAGTTACGAAAGAACTGCCTACTACTTACTCTTTGTATGACAGGGAATTTGACCTTTGGCACGCTAACAAGATTGCTCACGCGCTGGACTTCCTTAAAGTCATACCCATACAAGGACTCAACCAAGCAGTTGGGCCCCGTCAATTTAGATCAGTACTCCAATATCGTTTAGATATTCCTCTCTTTTCTGCTAATAGCCGTTGTACTAGTTGCAACCATGTCATGGATATTTACGGGGATCACGCCTTACATTGTGCTAAAGATGTCGGTGTTAAAGTTCGTCATGATTTAGCACGTGATACCTTTGTGGACTTTTGTTACAAAGCTAGTGTCGCGGCTCGTAAGGAAGCACCTACCAGTTTTTTGTCGGATAATGCCAATACCATGAAGCCGGTAGATTTACTTGTTTACAACTGGATAAATGGTCGTGATGTTTGATTTGATGTCACCGGTGTATCGCCCTTTACAAGTGCTCATACAATGCATTTCACCCCCGAACATGCTATTGCTATGGTTGTTACCCGCAAACGTACTAAGTACCTTGACAAGTTCTTATCTCATGGCTACGAGTTTGGAGTTTTAGCTTTCACGACCCTAGGAGAGCTAAGTGATGATACATGCACATTCTTGAAGCGATTGAAGAACTTCCTTGCCAGTCAGGATGCGAATTGCAGGATAGGAAGTTTCCTTTTTCATAGATTAGGTATTATTATTCAAAAAGGTGTTGGTGCCCAACTTGTTGCGAGGCTACCAACGAACTCTTTGTAAACTTTGACTTTGTTTGCTTTCTTTTATAATAATAATAATAAAGAAGCAAAGTTTGCCCCCCTTGTGACACAATTTTGCCCCCCCACCCCTCCTCCCGCTTCGGCTCCCCTTGGCAAGGTTACCCATGAGGCTCGCTGGTAGGCTAGCACAGCAACCTGTTCAATTAATGTAGTAGTATGTCGTTTGAGCCTAGCTTGTTAGGCTTCCAACTAGTTTCATGTAATAATAATAATAATAATAATAATAATAACCTTGCTGAGCTAGGGCCCGTTCCTATGTAATAAAAATCTTCGTATAATAATAATAAAAATAAAAATCAGTATGGATGGGGATAAATCTTATGGTCCTAATGGTTTCCTCCCTAACTTCTTTCAAGACAACTAGGATGTGGTTGGGGATACATGGTGGCAATGGTTCAAAACTTCTCACTTCTAACTTTATCCTCATGGAAATAAATTCCAATTTTATATCTCTCATACCAAAAACTGATACCCCTACTACCCCTTACCACTTTAGGCCCATATCTCTGTGCAATACTGCTTATAAGATCTTCTCAAAACTCCTTGATCAAAGATTAAAAACCCTATTATCCAAGCTAATCTCCCTATTCCAATCTGATTTTATTCATTTTTAGACAAGTGTATGATAGTATTGTTATTTCCCATGACCTAATTCACCACATGAACACCATGAATGGAAAAAAGGGTAACATAGGTATAATGGGTATCAAAATTAATGTGGCTAAAGCTTTTGACAGAATAAAAAAGAAATTATTGATGGTTGTCCTTAACCAAATGGGATTGAATGAAATGGCGCAATCTTATCTACCAATGGATCTGCACCACCAATCTAGTTGTTCTTGTTAATGGCTCTCATGGGAACTCCTCCACCCTATAGCGGCCTCAGACAAGGAGATCCTTTGTTTTTCCATGTATCTTTCTTTTCTGCATGGAAGATCTCTCCAGAAGTTTAATTCATATTGAACAACTGGGTTTAATTCATGGTACCAGACTTTGCCCTCAAGCACCTACCATAAGTCACATGTTGTTTGCTGATAATTATATGATTTTATACAAATCCTACATGGAGGAATGTAATAATTTGATGCATGTATTCAAAGATTTTAGTGACTTCTCTGGCCAAATGATAAATTTCTCAAAATGAAGGATTTTCTTCAGCAAAAATACAGCTCTAGACATTGTTGACAGCATCAGAAACTTCATGCAGGAGCAAAGAATTGCCATCAAGGATAAATACTTGGACTCTCTCCTTTTCACAAAAAAAAAAGAGAGTAAAATCCAGGATTTCAAAAACTGCATTGACAAATTAAAGTTCAGATTAACAAGGTGGCGAAAAGCACTCTATCAACTGCTGGAAAGGTCACTATGATAAATTTTGTCACATCCTACTCCAGTACTTATCAGATGAACTGCTTCAAACTCCGTAAATCCACTTGCAAGGATATGAACAAAATTCAGAGGGATTTGTTCTGGAGCAAGGACCCTGAAGAACCAAAGGGCCTCTACAATATTTCCTAGGACTCTGTCAACAAACCAAAATATCTGTGTGGCCTGGGTTTCAAAAACATAGATTTATTTAATAATGTCATGATAACTAAAATAGCTTGACGACTTATCTCTGAACCAGACTCCCTTAATTTGGTTTTCAATTATAAAAGCTATCCACTCTAAAAAGCAGGAGTGATTAGAATGAGTACCAAGCGTAAAGCTACATACTCATGAATTTAGAAAGTCATTCTTGAAGGAGTGGCCAACATAAAATTATTGCAAATTGAAGGTTGGAAATGGTCAAAAAATTTATACATGGGAAGACAAATGGATTTACAATAAAGTCAATATTCTGATGAAACCTCTTTAATGTTGTAAAGACCTTATTACAGTCAGTCAAATTCTTACTTCAAATGGCGAATGCGATACCAACTCCCTTCGACTTTGGTTCTCCCCTGAAGATCAACTAGATATTCAGGACACTCATCTCAACATCAATGAATAAGACACCATCTTATGGAGCCTAAATAGAAAAAGAGAATTTAAAGTGAAGTCTTTATATGATGAGCAAATTTCTGAAAAATATGAAGGTGATATTATAAACTCTGCTTGGAAAAAGATATGGAATTCAGATACTTTTCCGACTATTCATCTGTTCATCTGAAAATGTGTTCATGGTATCCTTACTACCAATGCCAAGATAGCCAGTATCCTTACCACATTGATCATATATGCAATATCTACAAGAGTGTTAAAGAGGACATTACCCATGTTCACATGTCCTGTCTAAATGCTTCTTATGTTTGGTTCTCACCATCAAATGTTTGGAGATTACTAATAATCCCCTCAACAACTGAAACTACACCTTTGCCACTACTTGTTGGTTTATTTGGGAAGAAAGATGTGACTACATTTTCAAAAAATATCCTCCTTCAGTTGATGTCATAGACAACAATGTCAGGCAACACCTATGTTCATTTGAAAAGAGAGACTTATCAGGCATCATAAGGAAAAATTTGGAGTTACCATTAGCATAAGTATGCTGGATGTAAATTCTACTAATGTTAATGGTAAATTCTATTCGCGTACTAACATTGATCTTGTTTCTATGTCTTTCTCATGAAACTGCGTGGGAGCAAGAAACTTCAAATACCATATCATTGGAGATTGCAGAGTAAGAAAATGAGCAGAACTAGCTCTGAGTTACACAAGGCCAACATCAACTTCCAAGCTCAGGAACATACAGCTCTAGCAGAATCAAAGTGCTTACAACAGAGAAGTTCAAGGCAAATTTAACCCAGGGTTCCATCAAATGAAAGGCGAAAATTTTGAAAAAATATATTTTATCCTAGGCAACCTGATCAAGGTTGGATATGATCAAATCAAAAGGGCAGTTAATTTAGCAAAATTAGCAGTTCAGTCTCTGTCTTTAGATAACTTAAATTGGAGAGGACCCAACGATAAGCACGTAAGTCCTATATTTTTACGCACATGCTTACATTGGCTAGGTCTCGTTAGTTGCTAATTATATTGTTTTAAGCCTTTTTTTTCAGGAAATAGAAGCAATTTGGTTCACTCGGAATATAAATGGCTTAATTGAAAGCAAAATGGTATTTGCGATAAAAACATCTAAACTGTCACTCAAGGCATCAAGGCAGACATGGCCTTATTATTGTTGTCCACTTTATTATTTGCTGAGGATGGTTGCACCACCTAAGTCTCATCGGACTAGAAGTAAAAATGGTAAAAGAGATGTTTTTGTTTATCAAGCATGTGAGCTAGGGGTGATAAGAGATAGTGGACGTCGTTAATTAATCATCATATTTCTTTGTGGAATGTACAAGGCACGTTCTGTTACTTCTCCTTAGCAAAGAAATTTCATTTATCATTTCTCCAAGCAGCTGTTACAATCATTTTCAATGGCAAAAGATCGAGACAACATAGAGAGTAGAAGATAGATGACTTTCACGGCAACAACGAAAGGAGGTGGATGTTGCTTGGTTGTGATGGGGTTTTCTGTTGTTCTTGAGGATTATTCAAACAAGAACAACATCAACAGATTTGTACATTTTCTTGGAGAAGAAGTTTTGCTCGAAATGATTTGGTGTGGGGTTTAATTTCAAGATGAAAATCAATAGCAAATCTGGGTTGTTTTGGTTTTGAGCTCGAACTGGTGGCTTGGTTTGGTATTAAATCCTTGGGTTGTTGCAGTAGAGGTCGAATGCAGGATGAGTATGCTTCCATGGTTTCCGGTGATGGTTTTACAGCAAGAACAAGGAAGCATTAAGTAATTTTAATGTCTGAATATGTGCAGGCAGTGGTGGTATTTCCTTGTACTCCTAATAGGTTCTCATGGTAGCTATATAGGGAGCTCATATATGAGAGAAAGAGATGTGTATCAGTGGGAGTTATTTTGGTAGAGCTGTATTACAAGATGGAAGAAGCCAGTAGGATCAATTTGTGATGATTCTGGTGAACATTTTCAATTGAAGAAATCAATGAAGTGAGATGGTTGCAATTGGTGTGATTGAATTAGTAAAGAAGATGAAGTTCATTGTTTTTGGTCGGAGTTGGAAGAATAGAATTTTGTGTGTATATTGATGTTACTCGGAGAAGATACGGAGTGTTGGACGATGTTTAGTAGCCGACACAGATACAGTAGATGGGTTTGTGGTCGGATACAGGAAAGAGTTGTCGGACTTTACTGATGGCCTGAATTTGGAGTTGGGTTCTGGTGGTTGGATTAGGATTTTGTTGTTAGGGTCAAGCAGGGAGTCTCCTGGCAGTATTTATAAATAGGAAGCAACACGGATGCAAGAGGGACGCTGTCTACGGGTAAAAATAAGGGTTTGAGCTAGGGCTGCCAACGGGTACCCGATTACCCGGAACCGACCCGAACCCGGGTGTGTCGGGTCCGGTTCCGGGTCCCAAATATTGGACCCGTTAGCAAAATTACTACCCGACGGGTAGACCCGTTAGGAACCGATAACTTTCGGGTCCTAACGGTATTACCCGAGGGTACCGGGTATCGGCAATTCAATATTTGTCTTTTATTTCTAAATTTTACTTAAAATAGAAAGATTAAGTGTAATTTCTCTTAAATTTTTTTCACTTATCCTTTATTTTCTTATGTTTAATCATAATTAGAACATTCATATAGATATAAATAATAATTTTATATAAAAAATTATTAAATTCAAGCTAATATAACAAATAAAAGTGAAATATCAAAAAAAAAAAATTGTTGATTTTTGAGGACCCGATAAATACCCGGACCCGACGGGTAATTAGTGTTTTTATCTGGTCCGGTTCCGGGTCCATCAATTTAGGAACCGGACCCGTTAGGACCCGGACCCGACTAATATAAACGGTTCCGGGTAGTATACTACCCGGACCCGATGGGACCCGTTGGCAGCCCTAGTTTGAGCTTTGTTATTTGATTTTCAATATGCTGTTTCCTTTATCAATTTCTATGGGTTTTGAGAAAGCCATGACTTGTTAAACTACTATTAGGGTGAAAGGATGAACTTGTAGGCTAGATTATTTGTGTTTATGAACAAGAGTTTCTTTAAATCAGAAGCTTAATTTTATGTTTGAGTATCTCTTATTAGTGGATTATTCTTATAAATCTTTTCATGTTTTATGCCAAGTATACTACATAGGTAAGTTATTGACAATCTCATTGAAACGTGATTGATATTAGATTTATGAACATTCTTCTACTTTGTATGTCGTTTATACATAGTGATTAGGGGTTCTATTTTTAGGTCGAGATCAAGCAATCTTTCGTCGGTTATTATAAATAGTTCTTAACGACATATCTTTCGTGTATGAGCCGTTGTGTGTTACCACTTTACATGAGTAATATCGAGACTCTCGTGATAAAACACAAGTAATCATAACTTGCAAAGGATTCCTGGATCATTAACCCTTTCTCATCTCGGTCGACACTTTAATAGATTAGTTTGGATTTTATTTTCTTAGTGTAACTTCTGAGACTCCCTCTTGAATTGATATTGTTTAGGAAATCGATTGTATTAGTTAGAAGTAGTTTACACTCCTCGTGGGAATGAATTGCTATTGTCTACAATTTGGACATCGTGCACTTACGGTGAAACAAAGTCGATTTTCCGAGTCATTACCCAACTTATTACAACTCTTTCAATCTCTTCCATTAGTTGACATTAGTAATTTTAATGGAATTATGTATCTAATTGATGGGTTATGCATGGAGCTAGTTCTAGCCCTGTAGGCCAAAGTAGTTGATTTTTGGTAACAACTTTCTCTATTTTGCTATAAAAAATGATCAACTCAGAAATCAAACGTATCATTATCAATACATGGGCTATACATGTCCATTAAACTCCATCTTTTTTTTTATTTGTAAACTTACGACTTATTTTTAAACTCCATATTTATTTATTAGAAGTTGATGCACTTATGTGCTTGCAAGATTTGAACAAGTTCATTTCTTAAATTGTCTCATATTTCAAATAATATGGAGACACAAGTTAACTATGGCGAAAAGGACATAATCATAATACACTTGTAAAAGTATTAGTATACTTCAAGAGCACAACATAGTTAGAAATTAGTTGTGTCAAATGGTAGATTTACAAATAACACCAAATTAATTGCTTCTTGCAAAAGATAACCCATAGTTCAAACTCAAAATATATGTCCTATAATTTGTTATAAGAGCACAATTTTTACAACATTAAACGTTTCCAACATATTGATTGATTAGTACCAATAAAGTGAAATTGCTCATTCAAATTTTGGTAGATGTACCAATACAAGAGCATATGACCACCGTTTATAAATAAATATGAATCATGGTGCACACTGATAAAGTATACGCCGTCAAATTCTAATGACATAGATAAGTTTTTCGGATGACCTCCTTGGATCCAAGGTCACTCACTCATAAAGGAGTTCACATGAATACAACTAGATGTTATGAGACTTCTCGTCATTAGGGGAAGGAATGTCGTGTTATAAGAATGCCATGAATTGGTCTCATCATAATTTTTGCATAAATTCGGTATAAGGTGCAAAAAATATTCATGTCACTATGATATCCTTGAAGCATTTTATTCTTACAATAAGAATAATCAAATCTCATATGTGTTTCCATGTATTTTTGGCCAAAGTTCATATCCCTGCGGGGTATGCCACGACTTTGCAACAAGTGAGTCGTCTATAATACATCTAAATTGATTACCGACGAAAAAATATATTCCTTGGTAAAGGAAGCCAATCACATCAATAAAAATATTGCTCTTGGGGAGGCTATTGATAATGATCTTAATGAGACTATCTAATACGATCTTTAGTTCCTGAGCCATATATATTTTTTGAAGAGGAACTCATCCCTAAATGGAAAAATGGTATCAGTATTAAAGAATAATCTTTATACACGTACATAATCATAGTTATTGTCGAACATGTATTCAGAGTAGCTACTAAAATTATCACATAGTGATCACAAATAATTTTCTTTTTCGTAGAGAAACTGTCGCGAAGTATCGAAAATATGTATGGTTGGATAATATGGGTGAAAGACATCCATATTTGGTTGCCCTCCCACTAATGTATATTTTTTTTATATCAATATAAATTGTGAACCCGAAAGGTTACAATTTATAATATTTAGTTTATATGAGAGTGTAACGAGAGAAACAATGGCGCTTATCACGTTGCACCGCTCGTGGCATCTAGTTTCTATAGACACTTGTGATCTATGAAATTACATCAATTAGTTTTAAATAATTTGAAAATATACAACACTTTGGTAAGTATTACGTACCCCCGTTGATAGATGAATTTCAATAGAAACTATTATTTGATTGTTTTACATGTTTTAGTTTGACATGATTGTTTGTTATCAAAGATAACATTGTTTTAAACTTCTAATAGGTTGTCACAGGTTATATTTGCTTATTGAGATAATTCAGGATAAAAGATCTTGGAACCATGTCTCAAACTTATTAAGTATTGTAATGGTCCATCATATTGTCAACTTCGAAAAGTCCTAACATGTTTATATGGATCGGTACGTAACCTCCTAATAAAACTTGTGTAATAGCAATCTACTATCATCTCAGTAACGGGTATGTAATATTCTCTCTGGTTTGTAATACGTACTAACTGCAAGTAGCTTTTGTGCTTGATTTTATATACAACTTTGTATGTTATATTTGAAATTATTTTGCAGTAAATTTGTTTGTAAACTTAATTAGCACTAATATGGAGGCATTGTTATATTGATTTATGTATGTCGATGGGGAAAAACGAATTGTTGGTTTCTTAGGAAAGTGAAAGAGACGATCGATCGAACGAGACTCCTCAATCGAGAAAACTGCCTAACCTCACACAGATACACTGCACATGAGTGCTTTGAGTTCGAGAGATCAATATGTAGGACTCCGGCCTAAACCAAGTCAATGGCCATTCCAGAGTCAATTCGGTGGAAAATACGGAGATGAGTTGATCTATAGGAGGGAAGCTGAGAATTGTGTGGAATAAATGGTGATCAAGGATTGTGGATGTGTTGAAGGTTTCTGCAAGTTTGTGTAAATAAGTTTCGAATGATTGAGAGAGTGTTGCTCACACGATGATTCTTGGTTAGATGATGGATTGTCTATTTAATATCTCGTGGATTTTCTGTGTGTTTTTTCGTATATCTCAATAATGAATTCCGAGACTTATTTATATTGTCAGAATAGTGAAGACATTGATCCCAGTAAGTGTGACGGTTTCTTGAGTGAAAGAGTGGGAAAGTGAGAGATCTTGGAAATGTCAGTTCCATGTTGTATGGAGACTTGACTAATCGTGCACCCACTACTTTGCTAACTCCTTCAACCGTTTGCACGACTTACTCACATTTCTCGTCGTGGATGAACACATGTTCCGTAGGCCGCCAGACCAAAACCCTAAGTAATATCCCCCCATGTAACGTGATTGATGTCTCACGAACATGGAGTCTGTAGAGCAGACGTGTATTTGACTAGTCAATTGACTTTTTAGACAGTGAGTCTAAATTTTGTTGGATTGATCATGAGTGACGAATGCTCAGTGATTCTTGAATTGAACATGTCAGGCGTATTGGATCAATATTCGAGCAACTGAGAAAGTATTTCTCAATTCGACGAATTACTGAATATTAATAGTTGGATCATATTCGAACAACTGGGCAAGTATTGCTCGATTCGACGAATTAATGATAAATTACTGAATATTGACAGATGGATCAATATTCGAACAACTGAGCAAGTATTGCTCGATTCGACGAATTATTTATTGGTGATGTGACCCAATAAAATATTAATTAAAATATTGGTAAACTACCAAATATTATATAATTAATATAGATGTTGATTGCTGGATCAACATAAATTTATTAGTTTTTGAACTTGCTCAGAATGATGATTTGTGGAGTATTTGTTCGAAACCCGAATTTTGATCAATTGTTCGTCAATTGATGAATTGCTGAAAATAGATCATGAGTGAGGGAGGGTATAACACCCCAAGTTCCGGACCAGGGTCAAACCCATATGGAGATCCAAACTCGAAGCGTTACGGGTCGGAAAGAGACTTATGCATATATATTTCTCTTAGTTAATCTTTTTTTTTTTTACAACAAATATAATTTAGCCTTTCTAATATGAATTTAAACATATGAATTTTCTAATCATTTGTTACAACATTTCCAGCAAACTTATTAATTCAAATTACATTTCAATCAATACAATGAAAAGATTCAAATCACTAAGCTACTCATTCCTAACTGCCGCTGCGCAACTCTGATAAATCTGCAAAGATGTCAATTGGGGTGAGATGACAGCTCAATGGAATGCATTCCCAATTCTCTAAAGATGCGCAAACATAATCATTTTGTCAAGGAAAAACATATAACAAGAACCCGGTACAACTTCAACGAATCAATGATATATTCAAGAATAACAATGCCAACAATATTTTTGATAAATTATCCAAAGTAGGATTCAGTCTATGAGTCCACAATATTAATATTATTATCAATAAATCATCCATTTAGGATCAACTCATCAATTCACAACAACAATATTATTTTCAACAATTCATCCATTTGAATTTCACAAATGAGTTCATAACACCAATTATATTTCCAAAAACTCATTTAATTTAGATTCCAAACACATTATTCACATATTTATAAGTCACCTCAAACCATGAGTTCACGGTACGAAAACCTTGGTTCGTACACCTACCTATCGTTTATCGGCACGGACAGCCTCCATCGATGGTCAGGAACGAAAGTTCCTATGGGGATCATACCCATATGCTCTCGGGGATCATTACCCGTTTCATTCACAGTACGAAAACCTTGGTTCGTACACCACCTATCGTTTATCGGCACGGACATCCGCCATCGATGGTCGGGAAACACAAGTTCCCATGGGGATCATTACCCGTTTAACTCTTGGGGATCATTACCCGCCGTTAGCATGAAATCATATTTCAACTAACGGAAAAACATGAACTCATTTCATTTTAAACATCTTTTTTTTTAGACACAACACAAGCAACCATGGCTTAAGAACATAAATTTCTTTCAAACATTTCTACAAACAAGTTAACTGCATACATTTTACATCATCAGTTTAAGGTGATAACTTTATCCGATCATCTTCATATTTTACAGGAACATTCTTAAAACATTCATATATTATTTTTCCAAAATTCACACAAAACCAACGGTTCAGACAAAAGATATTCAGTTTATATGATCATTCTAAAAACTGGGCAGATAACATCATATTAGAAAAATATTCACAGTAAATTCTTTTTATTCTCAAATCAAGCAATTCCAAATCAAAATTAAAGATAAGATGTTTATCTACAACTTTTGTTAATACCTAAAATCATTTTAACATCACTAAAATTGCCTAAGAACATCAAAACCACATCAACACGAAACTGTCCAGAAATTCATAAACTATCACCCAAATTTAAACAAACTTTCAACGGTGAATATATGGTGAAATACTATCAAATTTTAACTAGTGATACCCAAACATGTTATATACCTATATTAGAAGTCTGATCATCAATAATTTTCATCAAATTTAATATAAAAAAATTTAGAACCCTAATGATATAAAAATAAACAAAATTGAAATCAAAGTATATCAAAGAAAAACACAAAGGGAAAAGGGTTAAACATTCTACCTCTCAATTGCTACAAACTCCTCTTGATTTTTCTTTAACTTTCTTCTCTAAAAATCTCTAGATCCATCTCTTTCTTCTTCTTCTAGCCTTATGTTTTCTAACTTATAAAATTTCTTTTCTAAACTATTTTATTTATCTTTTAATTTTCCATTAATTTTATTTATTATTTATTGCTCTATTTCTACCCTAACTTGTATCCTTTCTATTTCAATCCACCCACCTAGGCTAAGGCTAAGGAATAACAACCTAAGATACAAGGTTAAATAATCCGGTATAATCTGACCCGAAACAATAGCTAAAAATACAGGGTATTACAGAGGGACCGACCACATGGGATGATGGATGACCATGTGGTTCCCAAGTGATCGAGTGAGGTGTGCACCAAGGTCCTTAGTTGACCATTTGGTGAAAGAATGATGATAAAACGCCGGTTTTATCATTTATTAAAATAGTTCCCGTCTGAGCATTAGGTAATAAAAAACTAAATTATGGAGAAGTGAGGGACCGACCAAGAGGGCATGAAACTGGCCCTTGGTGGTCGTGGGACCAACTTATGGTCGATTGAGCAAATTCCAAGTTGGTTGGAAAGAGTTTGGACCCAATATGAGCAATCAAGCAAATTAGGTCAAAATTATAAGAATGTGTGGGACAGGCTCTTTGCAATCCTTAGGGACGACCTTGGTCGATCAAGGAAGCATTCTTGTGTCACCATTATTTTTGTTTCTCAATCCTGAGAGTTTTGACACATTCTGATGTGCGTTTGAGCAATATCTTGGATTTACAGAAGAGTTCGATCTTTGACTGAAATTCTAGATTTTGCTCGAATGAGCAAGTAGAACTTTGCTCGTTTGATCAAAATTTGGAAAATATTAAAATAATAATATTTTATTATTTGGCGTGAGTAGCCTAGTCGGTCATGTGACAATTTGACTTTTTGGCTTTTTCATGGTTTGGGCAATATTTGAGAAAATATGAAGAAACCATGATTTTTGCTCAAACATAGGAGTTTCATGTGTTAGAGCATTGCTATCGAACTCGCATGCATTGCTATCTCAAGCATGTTTGTCAATGTTAGTGATCAAAACTATAAGTCTTGATTTCTAGTCTACTATAGCTAAGGTCTCGGACTAGGATAGAAAGTGTAGTTGAGCTCAAGAACTCCATGGCAATCATCATACAAGATGAAGGACTACTCAAGGAACTGGTGGATCTTCATCGACTAAAAGGTATGTGGAGACTTGAACTTATCTATCACTCAAAAGTTTATTTATCTCATGTCTTAAGACAAAAGTCGTTTTGCTATATAGACTTAGATTATACACATTTGGTATTTCGAGCCGAGTTTACCTCGCCTATCTATTTCTCAATATATGTTGGTAAAGCTTTCGCTTTAGCCAAGTTCATCTTCACCTAGTGACGAAAGTCATGTTAAGTTTCAATCATTTTGAAAATTTCTCCGACGAAAAATGGTTTGTGAATAACAACTATATAACATCCTCTGAGAATGTTTCAATGATTGAAATGAGAGTTTAAACTATATAATCATTGGAGGATATAAGCATTGTTATGGAAACACATATATGTATAAGTCCTTATTCCTTGAACTGAAGTTTGCGAACTTTGTTGATCAAAAGAACCGAAGAAGTGCGTGAACTCAGTCCGCGAACCCAGTCCACGAACTGGCGGAAGTTCTCGACCCAAGAATTTCTGCTAGAGTTTGTGAACTCCATCCGGGAACTTATGTCCGTGAACCCAGTCCGTGAACTTGAGTAGGTTATGTCTAAAAACGATGTTTGTGAACTTATCTTTATAAACTAAGGAATGCTATTACAAACCGTGGCTATATTGTTCGTGAATAGATTCGAGTGAATCGAATCATTTTTTCTTCAATTGTGTCTTGTGTAGTACATAAGATTTCCTTGCAATTGAACAACTCTGTAATTAGTTCATTTGAGTCATTTGAACTAGTTATGGTGAAGAAGAATATGGTTGATATGAAAGTAATCATATGGCTAACCATTTGGTTAACTATTGTTGAACCAACTAATGTACAAGTTTGGGTACGATCACACAAACCTTGAAACGTGTATTTCATGTGTGTATAACAAGCTATGTTTTTGATCTAACGGTTGATAAATATTAGCTTGAATCTAATCAGGTTTTCATCTAAAGGTGAATATTTAATGCTTTGTTAGCATGCTAACATTGATTGCAAACCTTGATTTGAAAGACTATATAAGGGAGAACTCTAGCAACTGGGAAACCTAATCCCCACACATTCTGTGTGATACTAGTTGTGCTAAGCTAGAGTCGATTCTCCTTTAACCTTTGGTTTCTTATTCTAAACCAGGTTAACGACTTAAAGACTTCATTGGGATTGTGAAGCCAGACTGATACTACTTTTCTAGTAGTTGTGTGATCTGATTTTGCTATTTCTATCGTATAAGTATAATTGTAATATTTGGCTTGAGATTTTTATCTCCGATAGGCAATATAAAAAGTAGTCACAAACATCTTCGTCTCATCGTTTGTGATTCCACAATATCTTTTTTCGCTGCGTCGATTATGATTATTGTGAGGTGATTTACAATACCGAGTTGTTCTTCGGGAATATAAGTCTGGTTTATTAATTGGTTCCTGTTCACCTTGATTTATCAAAAGACGGAACAAAACTCGTAGGTATATTCGTGGGAGACGGATTTATCTATTACCGTAGACTTTCTTGTGTGATACAGATTTGTTTATTAAATTCTTCGAATTTGGGTCATAGCAACTCTTAGTTATGGGTGAGATTAGCTAAGGGAATCAAGTACGTATTATCCTGCTGGGATCAGAGACGTAGGAGCATAACTGTACCTTGGATCAGTGTGAGATTGATTGGGGTTCAACTACAGTCCGGACTGAAGTTAGTTTGGAGTAAGCTAATGTCTGTAGCGGCTTAATACAGTGTATGTTTAATCTGGACTAGGTCCCGGGGTTTTTCTGCATTTGCGGTTTCCTCGTTAACAAAATTTTGGTGTCTGTGTTATTTCTTTTCCGCATTATATTTGTTATATAATTGAAATAATATAGGTTATGCGTTGTTCAATCAATTATAATATCCGACCTTTTGGTTGTTGATTTAAATTGATTGACACTTGGATATTGGTCTTTGGTACCATCCAAGTTTATCTCTCTTGTATCTAAATTGAGACTCGCAGTTTGCTTGAGTAAGATTTAAATCGAGATATAGAGATGTAAACTCTTTAATATACTTTTATCTAGATTGAGTTTGACTGTCTGGTTGATTCTCTAGAAATTATATTGGACTTTGTCCATACAGATTGCTAATCGAAATATTGGGTGTGGTTGTTAAACCCCCGCTTTTTCAATTTGTATCAGAGCAGGCAAATATGTTTAAGACCTAAAAAGTATGTGTTTGTGGTGATCTGTCTCTATGGATAAAATTATCTCTAATAACAAAACATCAGTCCAAAGTCACTCATGTGAGTCACAAAGTCCTGAAGCTCCTGGAAAAAAACTCTATCGTCTGTCCCTTGACTGAATCTGCATTCGTCTGGGAAAAATATCTTGATGAGAAATTGGATGATCTTTCAGATGACAGTGATTCAGAAGAATGACAAAGTATTGATGAGGAAGTCTCTCAATATATCAAGTTTTTCTACAGTGCTTTGAAAGAAAAAAAGTCAACAACTTGACTGAGTCAGTATATGGCTCCTCTTTGTCAAGAAAACAGAAAATTGAGAAAACTCTTTAAAGGATATGATGGTTGGTATAAACTCTTACAATCTATCGTTAAGGATCGTGAAGAAGATGTTTGCACAAAAAGGTCTGAATGTGACAATCTTCTCCGAAATCTCTTTGTGTTGAAAGAAAGACTTGTAGATGTTGAAGCAAGGTATGACTCTCAACAAAAAAAAATTAATGACAAAGAACTCATTCTTCTTTCCAAAGAAAAGTCATTGGAGACTGACCTTGCAGCTGCTCTTGATAAAGTAAATTCACTAGAAGAGGGTCTGAGAAGATTCAATTCTAGCTCTACAAAATTGTCTTCTATGATTGGAGCATGTAAAGAACATCGCGATATACGTGGTCTGGGTTATAAAGGAATAGATGCTCCAAAAACTAGTAAGATCAATTTCATTAAAGCTATTGATAATTCTTCATGTGAAAAAACGTTCGCAACCTACAATGTGACTAAGGACAAGGATTATACTCCTTCCAAATCTACTCACATGATAACATCTAAGAATGATTCCTATAATTGCTATTACTGCGGAAATAAAGGATATTTCTGAGCGAAAATGTCATTTTCGTTTAAGGAATGAAAAACTTCACAACATTCTTGTATGGGTATCTAAAGAAGTTATTAAACCTGTTTCTCATATTGTTGGAGTAAAAGGCAGTTTCAACAATCTAGAAAACTACCTTGATAAGTCATTTCTTAGTCATGCCTTTGGAAGAAAAAAAAATATACCAGGGTAGAAGGGAGAACGACAAATGTGTAACTGACGTTTTAAACAACTCTAAAAGGAGAAGAAGGCATGGGAGAAATAATAAAAGGGTCAAGTTCCGTGTCTCCTTCTGTAAAAGGCTGTGAATCCAAGAATTCAGCCCCAGATTTTCTGCACATCAATAATCGAGTCTCGGAATTTAAGATAAGCATAAACAGACTCAAACGGGGTGTCAACAAAACATGGAAAGCGGTTGACTCAGGTACTCCTAGTTCCTCTCTTAATAAAGCTTCTTCAACTTTGTTGTGTGATTTGTCTCTAAATCCTCTTAAAGGAGAAAAAGAAGAAGTTAATATTGATGAGAAAAATGCTCATCTTAATACACCGTGACTGCTTCCTATATCATCCCTCTTTTAGATTAAGAAGGATGATCCTTGTTCTCAAGAAGTTGTCTTGAGAAAGCTGTCAAGAGTATATACTATCTTTTTGTTGATTTCAAAATTTGTTTGAACTTCTTTTCTTCTTTTTGAAGTTTGTTTTGAAATCCCTTGTTCAACTGTCCTTCTACTAGTCTTTTTCTTCTCCATTTACTTGGTCACATAAGTACCTTGACCACAAGTGCACGACCACTATACCCATGCGAACGGTATGTTTCCTAGGGTTTTTATGGAACCTCCTTTTATTTCTATATATATATATATATATGTTACCAATTGACACATTGCTCCATAAGGTCAAAAGAATTCTATGAATTTTTTAGCACAATGGATGGAAGCAACGAAGATATGGTCAAGGAGGGAAAGACTATCGAGTTTCATGAAGACCATGTTTTCATTACATGGCATCATGCTATTGATCATGAAAACAAACTACCAGTTCAGATGTCGTCACAACTGGTAGGAAATCTTCTTCGAGATTTTGAGGTCGTTCGTGAACAACTCGGAATTCCAACAAGGAATCTTGAGTTCCTGAAAAACAAACTGAAGAAATCAACTGATGAACTGGTTCTTTTTCAATCTTCAGTTGCTAAACGGGTTTAGTGCTTATCAAATCATGTTTTTGCCTAGTATATCTTCTATTTTCCTTGTTTTGTTTAGAAGAATAATTAGAGGTTGAAATAGTCATTATTGTGATTACACATATCTCTGTCCAACATTTTCATCTTCATGTTTTTAGGTTTATTTGTTTAAATTCTAAAATTGTTTGGAGGATGATTTTTGCAGTATTAATCTTTATGGTTTCATATATTGGAATATTGTTATGGGATACGTGTGTTTGTGTCCGTGAACTTGATTGTCCCATACCTTGTCAAAAGTAAAGTCATTCATGAGTTGATATGCATATATTGATAAAAGAATGAATTGACTTTAGACAAATACAAAAATTAAGACGATTATGTCAATTTTTGATGGAAGATAGGTTAAAATCTTTTGTATTCGAGGATTATGTCTATTATATGTCATTGTGCAAATGGTAATGGAAAATATAATGAATCCTTGTGTATTCCACGGTAATTGATCTTTCCTGATCCATATTTTGTGTATTACTGTGAGGCTCTGTAATGTGTCTTATGTTGACCACTAAACAACCAAAGTTTATTATTTTTATGATTAGCTTTGTTGTTGTTCCGTAAGGTACTTTATGTCGAGCATATTTAATTAAATTAATCATCTTGTTTGGTTATTTATTTATGACTCCGTAAGTTTTCTTATGTTTGAGCATTTTGACTGGGTTGATTATTTTCATGATTAACTTAGTCATTGCTCCATAGATTTTCTTATGTCGAGTATGAACGATTAAATTCATTACTTTTTTGATTAGTTTAGTTGTGTATTCCTATTAGATTAATTATGGGTTCTCTTGTGATTAATTTAATTGAGTATTTTTTAAGTCTCCATAAGTTTACTTGTGTTGAGCATATTTGGTTAAATTAATCATGGGTTCTTTTACAGTTAATTTAATTGAATATTTTTGGATTCAAATTCATACTTGTATGTGATTCGTTGTCCAAATAAATCCTCCTTTTCTTTTTGAAATTAAGGTCTCCCTTGTAGTTCTTTCGGGAATGACATATTATGGGGGAGAGTTCTTAATTGAACTTGCGCTTAATTGCCAAATATTTGTGGGGAGTGTGGCTGTGGAATATTATAGGGGTTATCTTATATCTTTATAGACTCCTTGATGAATGCATTTAGCTTCGGATTTATGATTGCATCTAAATAAGATGATATACACTTATTCTTGGTCATGAAATGTATCGTTTGGAAATTTCATTAGGATCACGTTCTTATACCTTTGCAAATTTTATTGACAAAAATGGGGAGATATAATATGTAGTTCATACTACAAATACATATGGTTTTCAGATCATTATGTAAGGGGGAGTGGTTTCCATGTGAGATGGAGTATTGACTAGGGGGAGTGACATATCACCATAGTATTTTTGTTAAAGTTGTGATGCAATTGGACTTTGACGATGTGTAATGATACAATGACACTGTATAACAATGATTGAGAACTATTGTTTTCTCGTTGTTATAGCTATGTATTTTCAACAACGATGATGTTAAACTTACAACCTTTGGGATCATTGGAGTACTTGGAAGTGACAAAGATTTCGAGTAATGTTGAAGATTAGACATGTGGAATATGAGCTACAAAGTTTATTTATATATTTTTTGTATTCTATATGTATTGATAGTTTTGTCAGTAAAATTGACAAAGGGGGAGATTGTTAGAGAATTGCTCGGTCGAACTCGCATGTATTGCTATCTCAAGCATGTTTGTCAATGTTAGTGATCAAAACTATAAGTCTTGATTTCTAGTCTACTATATCTAAGGTCTCGGACTAGGATAGATAGTGTAGTTGAGCTCAAGAACTCCATGGAAATCATCATACAAGATGAAGGACTACTCAAGGAACTGGTGGATCTTCATCGACTAAAAGGTATGTGGAGACTTGAACTTATCTATCACTCAAAAGTCTATTTATCTCTTATCTTGAGACAAAATTCATTTTGCTATATAGACTTAGATTATACACATTTGGTATTTCGAGTAGAGTTTACCTCGCCTATCTATTTCTCGAAATATGTGTTTTTAAAGCTTTCGCTTTAGCTAAGTTCATCTTTACCTAGTGATGAAAGTCATGTTAAGTTTCAATCACTTTGAAAAAATTTCTGACGAAAAATGGTTTGTGAATAACAACTATATAACGTCCTCTGAGAATGTTTCAATGATTAAAATGAGAGTTTAAACTATATTACCATTGGAGGATATAAGCATTGTTGTGGAAAAACATATATGTATAAGTCCTTATTCCTTGAACCGAAGTTTGTGAACTTTGTTGATCAAGAGAACCGGAGAAGTGCGTGAACTCAGTCTACGAACCCAGTCCACGAACTGTCGGAAGTTCTCGACCCAAGAATTTTTGTTAGAGTTTGTGAACTCCATCCGGGAACTTAAGTCCACGAACCTAGTCCGTGAACTTGAGTAGGTTATGTCTAAAAAAGATGTTTGTGACTAAGGAATGTTATTGCAAACCGTGGATATATAGTTCATGAACCTATTCGAGTGAATCAAATCTTTTTTGCTTCAATTGTGTCTTGTATAGTACATAATATTTCCATGCAATTGAACAACTCTGTAACTAGTTCATTTAAGTCATTTGAACTAGTTATGGTGAAGAAGAATATGGTTGATATAAAAGTAATCATATGGATAACCATTTGGTTAACTATTGTTGAACCAACTAATGTACAAGTTTGGGTATAGTTACACAAACCTAGAAACGTGCATTTCATATGTGTATAACAATCTATGTTTTAGATCTAACGGTTGATAAATATTAGCTTGAATCTAATCAGGTTTTATCTAACGGTGAATATTGAATGCTTTGTTACCAAGCTAACATTGATTGCAAACCCTAATTTGAAAGACTATATAAGGGAGAACTCTAGCAAATGGGAAACCTAATCCCCACATATTCTGTGCGATACTAGTTATGCTAAGCTAGAGTCGATTCTCCTTTAACCTTTGGTTTTTTCTTCTAAACCAGGTTAACGACTTAAAGACTTCATTGGGATTGTGAAGCCCGACCAATATTACTTTTCTTGTAGTTATGTGATCTAATCTTGATGTTTCTATCGTATGAGTACAATTGTAATAATTGGCTTGAGATTTTTATCTCCGATAGGCAAGATAAAAAGTAGTCACAAACATCTTCGTCTCATCGTTTGTGATTCCGCAATATCTTTTATCACTGCGTCGATTAAGATTATTGTGAGGTGATTGATAATACTGAGCTGTTCTTCGAGAATATAAGTCTGGTTTATCAATTAGTTCTTGTTCACCATGATTTATCAGAAGACGGAACAAAACTCGTAGGTATATTCGCGGGAGACGGATTTATCTATTACCGAAGACTTTTCTGTGTGATACAGATTTGTTTATTAAAGTCTTCGACTTTGGGTCGTAGCAACTCTTAGTTGTGGGTGAGATCAGCTAAGGGAATCAAGTACGTAGTATCCTGCTGGGATTAGAGACGTAGGAGCATAAATGTACCTTGGATCATTGTGAGATTGATTGGGGTTCAACTACAGTCCAGACCGAAGTTATTTTGGAGTAGGGTAATGTATGTAGCGGTTTAATACAGTGTATGTCTAATATGGACTAGGTACCGGGGTTTTTCTGCATTTGCGGTTTCCTCGTTAACAAAATTCTGGTATCTGTTTCATTTCTTTTCCGTATTATATTTGTTATATGATTTAAATAATACAGGTTGTGCGTTGTTCAATCAATTAGAATATCCGACCTTTTGGTTGTTGATTTAAATTGATTAACACTTGGATATTGGTCTTTGGTACCATCCAAGCTAATCTCTCTTGTATTTAAATTGAGACTCGCAGTTTTCTTGAGTAAGATTTAAATCGAGAGATAGAGATATAAACTCTTTGATATACTTTTATCTAGATTGAGTTTGACTGTCTAGTTGATTCTCTAGAAAGTATATTGGAGTTTGTCCATACAGATTGTATTTCGAAATATTGGGTGTGGTTTTTAAACCCCCGCCTTTCATCATGAGATGAGGGAAATAATAACTATGAAAACAAGGGATTGTAAGGTGTGGGACCGGCCACGGTTAGGGCATGACCAGTCGGTAAGGTAGCCCGGTCCCGCAACACCTTTCCCTATTTTATTATTTTTCATGAAACCGTGAGTTTTGCTCAAACAAGAAAAGTTGCTTGAATGAAGGAGTTTTCATGAGTTCATGAAAATAAATAACATAAGAAAAATAAAAGAAATAGGCGTAGGGGACCGTCCACGGTGGCATGGCCGACCGGCCGGTGGGCCCGATCGCTAGGCGCCTTTTTTCTTTTCTTTATTATTATTTTCTCTCTCCTATTTTGTGTAGGATTCCTGATTTGTCCATATTTGCGAATGCTTGTTCGTGCATTTGGGTGATCGTTCGTGCATCATTGTTGAGTACACTTCACCATTTTATTGGGGCTTACTCGATGATAGTCCAGATGCTCGATTGTTGAGTAATTATTACTAATTCATGAAATTCAGTGGAGAATTATTTTTAAAACACAGTAATAATCATGAATTGTGCATCTATTACTAAACCGTGAATCCGGCCGGGGAATTCAGGAAAACGGAGTAATGAGATGAATTGGTTATCTATTACTAATCCATGAAATCAGTCGGGGATTCATGGAACGGATTAATGAGATATAATAGATTATTTTCTAGGAATTCAGTGGCGAATGTCACGGTAGAATTAATCTATTGTATAATCGAGATATGAGATAGTTGAGGCATCACACTCGTTCTAAAAGGTGCATAGTCAGGGAACAACGTACAACATTAATAACGTCCTGAAGGCGTTTATCCCCCTCAACAAACAATTATGTAGGAGAGCCGCCTAAATCTATACATAGTCTCTCTACATAGTCAGGGAACAACGAGTGTCGCCGACGTCCTGAAGGCGTTAAGCCCTCTCAACAAACAATTATGTAGGAGGACCGCCCAATCATTCTTCTATGTAGAGGTGGGTCTCTCTATGTAGTCAGGGAACAACGAGTATCGCCGACGTCCTAAAGGCATTAAGCCCTCTCAACAAACAATTATGTAGGAGGACCGCCCAATTATGTTATTCTACATAGAGGACATGATGAAATATGCAGCATCGAACGCTCATCTATTGGGAGGCCTTTCGAGAATCATATTCATCATGGCTCTGAGATGAACCCGATCAGAGATCGTGAAATGGTTCACGGATCATAAAATATGAATCGTCACATGCGCTCCTGAAGCCGGGTCAGAAACATGCAGTATCATGATTTTACGATTTTGACCTTTGTTAAAAATCCACCATCAACAATGTGTTACCTCTAACATTTGATATTTGTTTTGATGATTTATCCAAAGTTTCGTAAATAATAAACTACAAATAATCAGTTTTTATTTGCCAACTTGTTAAACGATACAACATCCTTTTCGTAACAGCAACGATGATTATCTATTATTATTTGAAACAAATTTATGAAGAATAAAAGATATACATCAGATCCAATAAATCAATCGCCAAGAATTGGACAAATACAATTCAACTTGAGATTCGAAATTAAGTTATGGAAACATAAAGGTCTCCATTACCAACAACAATTTTCTTGAGTTGAAGATGGTTTCTGATTAGATACTTATGGAACCATATCATCAAACCAATCGATTGAGATATCTTATTTTTGCGGGAGAATTTTGGATATCTTGGACTTTACATGTTGCACTCTTTTTCCTAGTCAACGTTTTTGTCTTGTTGGGTTTCCTTCTCAAGGTTTTTACGAGGAAACATATGTGTGTCAACTGTTTTTCTTAATCTACCTACAGTTGTACTCTTTTTCCTTAGTCTTTACTTCGCTTGGTTTTGTCCCAATGGGTTTTCCTAGCAGGGCATCAATGAGGCAATATTCAACGCATCCAATACCTGGTGTGATTTGTATTATTTTTCCTTCGTCTAGGTTTTGTCCCGTTTGGGTTTTTCTGGTAAGGTTTTAATAAAGCAATATCGTAGTGGTGTGGTGTCATCCAAGCGGGAGTGTTGTAAATACATTTATAATGGATATCCACCACACTTACAACTCACTAACACCACCAACCTTTACATATCATCACAACCTTTACACCTTCTTGTAACTTTTATACTAATGGGTGCATGTCCTTAATTCTCTTTTAAGTGTTACACTTAACACCCATTTTCTTGTCATATTGTGCTCTTTAGTTTGTAATTAAAAAAAAAAAATTAAGAACCAAATAGGATACACCCTGGTTTTTAAGGGGTGCACAAATTTGGACTATGTTTTCTCTTTCCACAAAAATATACTGAAATATTTTTCTATATTAAAAATAATTATATATGAAAAGAGAATGAGCAACCGCGGCATAACAAAATAAATAAATAATGGTTCCATACGCGTTTGGACTAAACCATCTGAACATTAACGAAATTATTAAAAAGCTTAGAATTTTGAAAATTGAAGGAGAACATTAGAGAATAAAAATGGGCTATTTAACATTTGGTATCCAACAAATGTCCAGTACCTAGCTTTGGTACCTAATATTTGAAAAATTAGGGGTTGGTACCTAAATTCGTCATTGACCGTCAAGTCAACACGTTGACCTAACAATGTTATAGGTTCCGTAGCATAATTTGTCTTATTACCTTGTTCGCCTCGTTATTTATAATAATGACTTGGATTGTCTTAATACCAGTTAGAGCCATGAAAAGTGTTAACATCTAAACTTGTCCCATATGTAATATATGGACGGCCGGGAAATTTTTTAAATACTAAAATATTTCTAATAATGATCGATCATTTACGACGTGTTGCTTCATTTACATTATATCAGTTAATGGCGAAAGACAATGACATTCATCTCATTTGATCCTCCATCAAACCAAAACCTTATGTCTTTTTGTTCCCAAATTAACAAGTTTTCTTCCGATCTTCAAAAGCCTTCTGAAAAAGCGGAGGTCTAAGAACCTCACCCAATATTTCGGTTAGCAATCTGTATGGACCAACTCTAATATACTTTTAAGAGAATCAACTGGACAGTCAGACTCAATCTTAATAAAAAGTATATCAAGGAGTTAATATCTATCTCTCGATTTGATCTATACTCAAGCAAATAGAAATCTGCGAGTCTTTATTAAATACAAGAGATATAAACTTGGATGGTATCAAAAACCAATACCCAAGGATCAATCAATTTACAATCAACAACCAAAGGTTGGATTTCACAATTGATCGATACAACGCACAACCTGTGATATTTCAATTATATAACAAAATATAATGTGGAATAAAAATAACACAGACACCAGAAATTTTATCAAAGAGGAAAACGCAAAAGTATAAAACCCCCGAGACCTAGTCCATATTGAACACCACACTGTATTAAGCCGCTACAGACACTAGCCTACTACAAACTAACTTCGGTATGGATTTTAGTTGAACAATAATCAATATCACACTGATTTAAGGTACAGTTGCGCTTCTTACGTCTCTAATCCCAGCAAGATATTAAGCACTTGATTCCCTTAGCCGATCTCACCCACAACCAAGAGTTTCTACGACCCAAAGTCGAAGACTTGAATAAACAAATCTGTATCACACATAAAAGTCTACGATAATAGATAAATTTGTCTCCTACAGATAAACCTACGATTTTTGTTCCGTATTTTGATAAAATCAAGGTGAACAGGAACCAATCATTAACCCGGACTTATATTCCTGAAGAACAACCTAGAATTATTGATCACCTCACAATAATATAAATCGTATGGTAGCGAAACTAGATATTTCGGAATCACAAACGATGAGACGAAGATGTTTGTGATTTATTTTTATCTTGCCCTATCGGAGATATAATCTCAAGACAATTATTCAATTGAACTCGTACGATAGTAAATGGCAAGATCAAATCACTCAACTACAAGAGAAGTAGTTTCGTATGGCTTCACAATCCCAATGAAGTCTTCAAGTCGCTAACCGACAGGGTCTCGAGAAGAAACCTACGGTTAAAGGAGAATTGACTCTAGCAAAACCAACTAGTATCACACATGAGGTGTGGGATTAGTTTTTTCCAGTTGCTAGATGTCTCCTTTATATAGTTTTTAAATCCAGATTTGCAATCTAAGTTACCTTGGTAACAAAGCATTCAATATTCACCGTTAGATGAAAAACCTGATTTATCCAAGCTAATATCTTTCAACCGTTAGATCGAAACTTAACTTGTCACAAACACAAATGAAATGTATTTCATTTAGGTTTGAGTAACTGTACCTAAATGTGTACATTTAGTTGGTTCACGAATAGTTAACCAATGGTGAGCACTTTCATATCAACCATATTCATCTTCTTCATAACTAGTTCAAATGACTCATAAGAACTAGTTCAAGAGTTGTTCAATTGCTTAGATCTTTATATATAGACACAATTGAAACACAATCTGTTTGATTCACTTGAATCAATCCATGAAAAATATAGCCACGGTTTGCAAAGATTGCATTCCTTATTGATTTATTTATTAAGTTCACGAGATAACCGATTTGAGATATAACCAGCTTAGGTACGCATACGGGTACGTGTACTCTAGCTTTACCGGAATTGGGTTTGAAAACCCAGCAAAAATTTTCGGATGAAAACTTCCGTGGGTACGTGTACCTAAGGTGACTAGTTTGTAAGTTCATAAACTCCAAACTCATCATAAATTCACGAACGTGAACTTCCGCCAGTACGCGTACCCAACCTGTCTCCTTCACAAATACCGCATGCGCACATATGCACGCATTTGGTTTCCGGTACATGGATTTATACACTAATATGCGAACACACTATATATGCTTATATCCATAGGTGGTCACGTAATCTCAACTCTACATTTCAATCATTGAGACATTCTTCTATTATGTTATAATAGTCGTTGGACATAAAGAATCGACTATCATCATCAAAGATATTTTCAAGATTGAAACGTCATCATGAATTTCGTCACGGATAAAGATGAAAGGTGGTTAAAGCGAAAGCTTACCAACACATATTTCGATAAAAAGATAGGCGGGTAAACTCGGCTCGAAATAGCAAATGTGTATGTATAAAAATTATCATACTTATACGACTATTGTCTCAAGAGTATGAGATAGATATACTTTTGAGTGCTAGATAAGTTCAAGTCTCCACATACCTTTTTGGTCGGATGAAGTTCCACCGGTTCCTTGAGTAGTTCTTCGTCTTCATAAGATAATCGCCATGGAGTCTGGAGCTCAACTATACTTAACATCCCTAGACCGAGACTTAGTCATAAATAAACTAAAAATCAAGACGTATAGTTTTGATCACTAATATTAACAAACATGCTTGAGATATAAACGCATGCGAGTTTGACCGAGCAATGCTCTAACAATCTCCCCCTTTGTCAATTTTAGTGACAAAACTATCAATACATATGGATTACAAAATAAATAAAACTTTGTAGCTTCTCATCCACATGCTTGATCTCCTTGGTGCTTCAACATTACTCAAAAACTTCATTTTTTCGAAGTACTCCCATGATTCCATGGATGTTCAGTTCAACATCATAGTTGTTGAAGTTCCGTAGCCATAACAATGTGAAAACAAAAGCTCTCGATCATTTTTATAGAGTGTCATAGTATTATTACACAGCATCAAAGTTCTTATATCACAACTTCGACAACAATACTATGGTGATATGTATCACTCCCCCTTAGTCAATAATTTCGTCTCAACACGAAAACCACTCCCCCTTACATAATGATCTGAAAACCATATGTATTTATAGTGTGAACTACATATTAATTCTCCCCCTTTTTGTCAATAAAATTGGCAAAGGTACGAAAACGGGATCTTAATAAAAAATTCACGGAGACGCTTCAAGACCAAATAAAAGGACATATCAACTTTGTTTAGATGCAATCATAAATCCGAAGCTAAATGCATTCATTAAGGAGTTTATAAAGATACAAGATAACCCCTAAATATTTCACAGCCGCACTCCCCACAAAGATACCCGAGAGAACAACAAGAGTGACCTTACTTTTTACAAGAAAACAAGGATTTCTTTGGACATCAAAAACCACAAAAATAATTTTGTATTCGAAAATTCTCAATTAAAATAACCACAAGAGAACCCGTGATTAATTTAATCGGAATACACAATCAAATTAAACACAAAAGTGATCAATTTAATTGAACATGCTTGACATAAGAGAACTTACGGAGCTACGACTATGTTAACCATAAAAGAATGATTAACTTAATCATTTTATGCTCATGTTTGAGGGTGAAAATGGTTTCTGCTGATTTTGGTAATTTCGTGTGTGGGTGAGAAATGAATTTAAACCCTAAATAATGTACTGCAAGGGAGTACTTTAGATTTGTAAGGACCCTCAATCTCGTCAACGCTATTTGACTGGTCTAGAGATAATCAAGAGAGGACTAAGCCGCTAATGACTCAATTAATTAGAGACAAACGTTAATTTATAGAGATTAATCTAATAATAATTTAGATTTGGAACTAGTATCACTAGATAGGTCTTGAAAATTTATGCGCGATGGACTACTCAAACGTGTCATTCGGATACCGAACGAAGAAAATATCATCAGATTAGTATGAGGGGAAAAATTGTAATTTTTTCTTAGACCGACTGGCTGCCCTTATCAATTCAATGGGCGCCTTAATAATTTTATTTTACCTTGTCATCACCAAAACGTGTCGAAGAGATTCATTTCTCTTATCTTATTTTTGTTTCTTCTTTTTCTTTCTTTCATGTTCTTCTTTGTCTCTTTGTCGATCTCAGTCTTATAGATTTGAGTGTCTAGCCATATGAGATTTCTTGTAAACCTTGTTAGCTTGACGAACTGAGTGAGGAGATGATGTTGATGCTATCGATTGGGGTTTGGGAGAAACAGAAGTTAGGGCTTCATCTGATTTTGAGGTTGTGTAGAACTTACGATGTTTTAGTATTGCTGAGTGACGAAGAACATAAGGGTTATGAATGAATTGAAGATCTGAATCCGTTTTAATGACGAATCAATTGGAAAAAGGTAAATCAGATATTTATTTAGGGTTTCTGTTTTTATTTCCTTTGTGAAATTAAGTTTGTTATGGTGTGATATTTCCTGGGTTTGTTGTTAATTAGGGTAGGAAAGGTTGTTTAGAGTTTAATTTGATTTCTTTAGGAGTTGAGTTACGGGTTGGGGTTTAGATGAATTGAAGATGAAGATTAGGGTTTATGTTATGTTCTTCCCTAATTTGGAAATTAGGGTTCATCCTATTCTGGTGTTAGTTGATATGGGTTTGGATCTGTGGTGAAGAAATTGGAGTTGTTGTACCGTGGTTGTATTTCCGGAGGTGGTGAACTGTTTTGCAAGTGTTGGACTGAATGAACCTGATTGAAAGAAGAGCTTGAGTTGTGCCATTTCAAGAATGGGGTTAGTTGTGGTTGTAATAGTTAGATGGTGATACTATTAAGATAAGGGAGATGAAATTATTTTGTTGGGGATGAAATTAATAGAATGTGGTTTTGAAGTTAGAACTGCAGAAACAATGGATTATTAAATGAAGATTAAATGAGTATTGCATAGATTGGTGGTTAGGGGATTATGAGCTGAAACTAATGGAACTGGTGGAGGTATTTACAGGATGTAATGAATTAGAAAGGGTTAAGTTAGTAACATGTTGATTGTGGTTATGCTAATTCTGAGATTTCAGTTCATGAGAATGGAAGTTCTGTGACAGAGTTATTGTTGAAGCTAATGGAGCTAGTGGATAAAGGTTGCAGCAGTTGTAGTTTGAATGTGCAGGTGATATATGAATGAGTGTGCAAGACTATTGGATATGAATTCCAGCTGAGTTACAAGTTATTCTAGTGCTATTGAGATACAGGGGATATGAAGTTGAAGATTAAGATATAATGAAGAACAAAAGAGAATGTTGTTGTTGTTGTTATTTAGAATAGTTGGTGGAGATATAGAGGTGTAATTGTGACTCTACTTGAGGTAGAGTTGTGTATATGGTATAAAGCTGCAAGTCATAGCTTAGCCAGATATGTGAACTGTGTAAGTGAAATGGAGAAAGAAATGGGGTTATGTTGCTGGTAATGTTGTGTAGTTGTTGAGTGTTAGAACTGTAATTGTTATTGACGTTGTTTTTGTATAGAGTAAGAGATGAAGAAAGTCTGTATTAGAGTTTGTTGTGCAATGTGTTTTGTATTGCTTCATGAATATAAACTTGTTAGTCATCCCAGTCAGATAATCTGACTGATTATATTCTTAGCTCAGGGTACTGCCTGAGTTGAATCAGTTTGACTCAGATTCGGCTCAGTGAGCCAAGACCAGACTTGACTTTGTACTTTGACTAGTTTGACTTGACTTGACCTTTGACCTTGAATAGATGTTGACCGTTAATTGACCCTTTTGACTGTTATTGACCGTTAATTGACTCTAGTGGACTGGACCTTTTGTTAATAGACTTGTTTATTGGACTTGGGCTTAGTTCCATGATTTTCTAGTTTGATACTTTGGACCCTTTATGGTCCGAACTAGCCTTTGGTTCCTTCTACAAAGCTGTAGATATTCATAAGACATATCTGATGGACTATATAACCAACCTAATTGGATTAGTAAACCTTTGTATGATAAAGGTAGATAATGAAAATGTGTAGAACCATAAATGGGCTTAGAACAATTACAAAGTCCACTTAGCCTATAACTAGAGAATTGTATGAGATTATGTTATGATTCTTGTGTGAGCCTTTTGGCTAACCTTTAGAGTACTTTTGTGATTAACAGTTACACTGTATTAACAACGATCGATTCACAAGATGATCATGTAGACTTCGGATCTCGAGGTAGGCAAGGCTTGTCATCAAAAGAGGTGGGAATTGATAACAAACTCTCTTGTATTCATTATTGTTTTATAAATCTATCTTTTGTGAAATCCATGAATATCTTTGTTACCATATGATAGTGTATGCATGTATTATCTGTGTGTAATACAAACTAGTTTTCTTTTACATTTTGGGATGGGCTTAAATCTTTAGAAACAACTTATATCCGTGTTTTGGGAGTATTTACTTATTTTCAAAAAGTGATTGGTTACATTCTTTATTTATTGTTAGCATGAAAGGGAGAAGTTTTTCTTTTGATTGGTGTGTGATATGGTTGCCCAAAAGTTATATCTATATTTACGCGCTAAAGGAGTGAAAATTTCTGCAAACTAATAAACTATTAGGTATGTACTCGTGTTACCAAATATTATTTCCCTATTTCTGTAGGGGAAACGCATATCTTATACATGAATGCTTATTGTTCTTTTAAATTACTTTCAAAAACTGTTATATTATGTTTTGGTGTTTAGAGATAATGATGTTGAGAATATTATATATGATTGTTGGATTTATGCGGGGACGATAAAGGGGGCTCTCCACTGTGTAAGGACTTTGATCGGATATAATGTTGTTACCATTAGATCTCTTTGGATACTTTCTATGTAGAGTGCGCGTAGAATAATGTACTGGTAAGGTACACATCGTTTGTGACTTGAGGACGGAAACCTCATGGGCGCTTTAATGATCATTGAAGAATCCGAAACGGTCATGCCTTGCTACTCCGAAGGAAGACGTCACTTAACTACTATTTATGTTGTGAATGTGTGTCGGTTTACTGGTTGGTAGTACTTTATATTTTCTGTATTACTATTATTTTAATATGCTTTATCTGTTTTCCATGTTTTATCGGTTTTCTGTAAAACCCGTATTGTCTTTAAATCATTTTAATGATTATCTGAAAGTCAGTTGTTATTTCTATTGGGAACCCTTCGGGATGATGTGCTCACCCATTCCCACTTTTAGTTTTAGAGACAGATCAAGATGTGTGTGTGGCGATAAAAGCTTTCGAGGAGTTGGTTTCGTTAGTTGGTTAGCTTCCACTACGTTTATTTTGTGTTTATATTCTATTTGTAAATCAACTCATTATTAAATATGTATCATCTAAGAGGAGTTCTTGTATTTATTTAAGAGAAGGTTTAGATTCATATTAATCTTTGTTTAGAACTTCTTTCTTAGTGTTTTAAATAAATATTTTAGATCGTCAATCCCTCATTTTATAGTTAATATTTTGGATTAGTCAGCTTCTAGCTTAGGGGGCGCTACAAGATTCAAGAGATCAATCTGTACAAATCCGGCCTAAACCAAGAAATGGCTGTTCCAGACTTGCTTTAGGGAGGGAAGCGAAGAAAGTGTTGAGACCAGAATAGTTAATTCTGAAAGAGTACTTGTTTTACGACTTGTATCATAAAATGGGAAGCTAACAGATGGAGAGCTAGCAAATATTTTCTGAGTGTTGTATGTTCCTGACCTGAACTTGTTGTATGTTCCTGACCTGAACTTGTTGTTCGGTGGAAATAGGTAATGCCTATTTATACAAGTCGAAGTGAAACGTACTCTGTTCTCATTAAGAAATGGAAAACGGGTGAGTAAATGGGAGGAGGTGGTAATCGGTAACGCATGGAATTGATGTTCCATAAAAAAAAGTGTTTCACCATTACTCCATGTATTTACTAACCGCCTCATCCTTATGACACTTTCTTATAACGGGCGTAGTGTACGCCGCACGCTGTAAACCGCCAAACCAATACCCAATGAGTATCCCCCAGTTTGTGACATGTGTTGATGTCTCGAGTGTTTTCATGGAAAATATGTAGCACGTTGTTGTTGTCTAGCAAGTTGAGCTTGGGAGACTTTCCGGCTCGGTGGTGACCTTCGACGGTCGAAATTTTGCATCTTAAGAGGAAAGGTAGCCGTTGATTATTGCAAACTTAGTTTGGTAGCCAGTGGCATGAAAGCATGATCAGTATGGCTTTAATATGGCTTAGTTAAGGCGCGGCCAAAAGTTAGGGTTTTGGATTTGTTTAGGCGCGACTAAACTAGGGCCAAAGGTTGTCATGCGTTGGCTGGTAACCTTGGACAGCTAAGATCTGCACCTTAGATTAAAAAGTGGTCGTTGATTGTTACAGGCCTTCATTTTAGTAGCCGCATACCCGATATGGCATGGCGTGCCAAGGTGGTTGGCATGCAATTGGCACATGTGGCATGGTATGCCTTGGCGCGGTTTGGCGTGGCCAAAACTAGGATTTTGGGCCAAAGGTTACCATGCATTGTTTGGAAACCTTGGTTGGCTAGGATTCGCATCTTGGATGGAAGGGTGGTCATTGATCGTCTCACGCCTTTGTTTTGGTAGCCGCAATAGGGAAGGCCGGCATGGTATGACGCGGCAAGGCGGTTGGAATGCCATTGGCATATGTGGCATGGAATGCCTTGGTGTGGTTTGGCGTAGCCAAAACTAGGGTTTTGGGCCAAAGGTTACCATGCGTTGTTTGGCGACCTTAGACGGCTAGTATTTGCATCTAGGATGGAAGGGTGGTCGTTGATCGTCGCATGTCTTCGTTTTGGTAGCCGCAATAGGGAAGGCCGGCATGTTATGGCGCGGCAAGGAGGTTGGCATGCCATTGGCACATGTGGCATGGCATGCCTTGGCGCGGTTTGGCATGGCCAAAACTAGGGTTTTGGGGCAAAGATTACCATGCGTTGTTTGGCGACCTTAGACGGATAGGATTTGCATCTAGGATGGAAGGGTGGTCGTTGATCGTCGCATGCCTTCATTTTTTGTAGCCGCAATAGGGAAGGCCGGCGTGGTGGGGCCAAGGCAAAATGGCGCGGATGGCTTGGCATAGTGGGTCCAAGGGTTTGGCACAGATGGCTTGGCATGGTGGGGCCAAGGCAAGGTGCGGTTGGCTTGGCATGGTGGGGCCAAGGGTTTTGCATGCCATTGACGCATGGTGCGTCTAGTATGGTTGGCATGCCTTGGCGTGGAGACCTGGCTGGCATGGTTTTCCGTTGTCACGGTGGTGCGGCTAGCATAGTTGGCATGCCTTGGCGCGGAGATGTGGCTGGCATGGTTTTCCATTGGCACAGTGGTGCGGCTGGCATGGTAGCATGAGAATTAGGGTTTGGCATAAATGATGTCAGTCGGTGTTAAGGGTTCTGCCGTGGAACATGACCAATGTAAAAAAAAAAGGTACCCCGGTAATTCTTGCGTTGGCATGCTGATTGATTCAATAAATGTACTAATGGTCATAGTGACGTCATATCAATTGTACAATTTTACGATTTTAACCCTAAGCTAAAAACCACCATCAACATTAAGTCCCATGCTTAGCTCGGAACAGGAGCATTGGTAAGCATAAGAAGGTGACGGGCAGGGACAAAAATCCAAGTCGTGAAAAGATGGTCAGGAAGGTCCGACTAACCTTTTTCGATAGGTAAGGAGAGTTCATGATCCCCGTGTTTGGCGGCCTTGCATAGATTATATTTATGGTGTAGACTATGAAGTGGTGAGATGAAGAGCGTCGGCTTAATCTGGCTATGCATCATCTTGGCTGGGTTAGGGAACATCATGATGCTGGCTTGGCGAGTTGTTGGTGTTGGCGCGGCAAGTCATGTCGCAGACGGCTTTGGATGGTGGGGCCGAGGCAATGGCGCGGATGGCTTGGCGTGGTGGGCTAAGGCAAGGCGTGGTTTGGTGAGGCAAAGTATGCGCGGACGGCTTGGTACAGTGGTGATTTGTCTTTGCGGGCCCGATTGCCTCTTTTCCTTACTCGACTCAAATAGGAAGTCCTTTCCTCATTCAAATGTCAAAGTATCACGCCATCTTGTCTCATTTGGCTTTCATTAGGTTTTTTGATGAGGGGTTTCGTTTGAGGCTGATTTCCCGGTCGTGATGCAATCATGTTCCGCTTATTCAGTCTGTGTTTCTCTTTCTTCCTTTAAGGTTTCCATAGTATTTATGCCGGTGAAGTTGCATCGTCTTCCCAGTTTTACAACAAAAATTTCCTCTTATTGAGTCCACCTCTCTTCATCACGTCGATCAGAAGTGAATCATCCTCGAGCTAGTTAGATTCTCCAGTCAAACGCGTGAGGCCTGACTCTTGCAACAATTCCCCTATCCGGGTTATTCGAGTCAAGAATATTATGCCTGTATGTTTTTATTGATCAACAGGTGTTCCATTGTTTGTCGATGAATGACAAAAGTTTTTTTTCTGTGTAGAGATATCCTGCCGGAGCATACGTTACCATCATTTATGAAGATTATTTGGTTACCCCTTTTCCTTCAAGCCCTATCCCACCAACCGCTGCAGATCTGGAGAACGCTGACTTAGTAATTTCTTGTCATGAGTATCCCAATGCAGGTTTGTCGTTTGGAACCCGCATGAGGTGTCTTTCTTCTAACTACCGGAACGTCAGTGGGTTTCTGGTGCAGAAAGAATTTGTGACTCTTTACACAAAGATATGGAGGATATATGGCCACATCACCACCAGGAGCATGGTGCAATATTATTCGTCCGCTTTAGTTTCCATAGTGAATTATCTCTTGCCGATGGTCGTCGAAATGGAGAGTATGTCTACCTGTGTTGTCGCGGAACCAACTATTCAAAATTGGGAGAACATGGTGTCTACCTGTGACTCTCTGAAGTTCAACTTTAGTTGGTTGCGACATCATCTTGATATTGTGAAAGTCGACAGAGCCAGTATTCTTGCTGGCGTAGTCCCTGCTACGAAAGCTATTCTAGAAGAGGAGAAATCTCTGGCCATGAAGTCACAGAAGGTGGAAGAGTTAATCTGGAACTTGAAGAGTAGGACTGAAAGTATCAAAGCCGATAAAAAATGATGCTTTCTAGGGATTACAATCTGTTGGATGGGCTTTTCTGAGTTTATGTGGTTGTGAGATGTTTGGTTTCTTTCTGGGTTTTAAACATGTTTTTGCTCTCTCTTTTTTTTGGTTTTTTTTTTTGAAAGAATAAGAGAATTTTATTGATTTACTTCAATCAAACAAAGGAAAAGAGACCTGATATTTGAGATATGGAAGAAAAGTGGAAAGATGCCTGGCTATCCGTGTTTGTGATACGGCGGGATGCGAGGTGGTGGTCAGGCGTAGTATGCCTTAAGCCATTCTCCGTTGATGACTGCTTCCAGTTTTCCTCCGTCTTTTTTAATGACCTTGTAGTACCCATTGTTGTACGCTTTCGTGACTATATAAGACCCTTCCTACTTTACGGAGAATTTTGGTGCGGACGCGTCTTGCTGAATGTGTTTGGCAGTCTTCAGTACCAAATCTCCCACTTGAAAAACCCGAGGCTTCACAGTATTGTTATATGCTCTGGAAACCCTATTTATGTATGCTTGTGCGTGTTCTTCCGCCTTGGATCTTCTGAAATCTACAATGCCCAATTTTTCAACTCTGGCGCTCAATGCTTCAGCTTCATTCTTGCTTCGGCAATCCTAGCCGATGGGATTTTAACTTCCGCTGGGAGGATAGCGTCTGTGCCATAAACAAGGGAGTATGGAGAGGCCTGGTGGAACTTCTTGGTGATGTCCGGTACGCCCATAGTGCCATTGGCAATTGCTCATGCCATATCCGAGGATTATCATGCACTATCCGACTGAGGATTCAGATCAGAGTTTTGTTGGTGCTATCATCATGTCCGTTCCCTTGGGGGTAGTACACGGTGGAGAAGACTTGCTTAATTCTGTATTTTTCGATTAACTCCCGTACTTGCTTGTTTGCGAAAGGAGTGCCGTTTTTAGTGATGATATGTTTAGGCATGCCAAATCGGCAGATAATGTACTCCTTAATGAATGCCGCAATTGTGGTTCCATTCATCCCTCGTAAGGTTATGGCTTCGACCCATTTGGCGAAATATTCGGTTGCTGTTATTATGTACTCGTGATGCTTTGAGGACGGCGGATTGATCTTTCCAATGATGTCGAGTCCCCAACTATGAAAGGGCCACGGACTGCTTATTGAATGCAGAGGAGTCGACGGTACATGGATAAGGTTTCCGTGAATTTGACATTTTTTGCACCTCTGGACAAAAAAAGCTGCATCATCCTCCATGGTTGGCCAGTAGTATTTCTCGTGTATTTGAAGAAATAATTTCCATTTTCCTTGATGTTCACCTTCGTGCATCTCTTTCAGCATGATTGGGATTTCTGCTTCGTTCAAACATCGTAGCAAACTTCCTCCAAAGCTTTTACGATATAAGATTATTTCGTGGAATACGAATCTCTCGGACTTTTATTTTATCTTGGCTGCATCCTTCTTATTGGTGGGGAGTATGCCGTCGCGAAGGTAACTTATGTATGGCTCATTCCAGTCCCCAGCATGACCAATATTGAAAACTTCTAATTGATGCGGCGGCGCTTGACAGTTGGAACAGGTTCTTTGAAGTAACCGAGATTGAGCCTCCATTTCTGGCCAGTAGTAGCTAAGGTGTTGCAAACGGTGATAGAGTGTTACCACTAATGTTTGCCCGCAGATCTCATCATGGACGCGGTTGAGTTTTTGTTATGCTTCTCCCTCTCCAAGACATCTTGACAAGGAACCGTCTGGATTTCGATGATATAGCACCCCTCGGAGTACGAAGAAATTTTGTAAGGTTTTGAGACTGACCTTTCCCTGGAAAAGTGAGCTGTTAAGTTCTTGGATAATTGGTTTTCTCTAGTCACCATTTTTATCCTCTTCGGGTTGTGAAAGCCATGTTGAATCCACGGTTCGTCTCTTCACTGTCAGGGTTTCTTCAAAACCTTCAAATTGCAGTTTTGATGCTAGCGTGGCTAGGCAATCAGCGTGTTGGTTGCTGCTGCGCCCAATATGTGTTATGGTCGCGTCGGCGAAGTAGTTTAGCAGTTTTTTTGCCCCGGCTATGTATGGGGCCAAGGTTACTTATTTCAGTGCATATACTACGTTCACCTGGTTGACAAGTAATATAGAGTCGCCTCTTATTTCCAGACACGTGGCTCCATCTCGTTTATCCAAGGACAGTCCGATAAGAAAGGCTTCATATTCTGCTGAATTATTGGTGCAGGAAAAGTCTAACTTGAAGGAGTGCGAGAATACTTCACCAGATGGGGATACTAAAACCACATCTGCTCCTCCAGTACCGTTGTTAGGAGTAGCGGAGCTTTCGAAGAATAGTAGCCATATTTCTTCTTAGATGAAAGAGATTTTCGAAAAGTCTCTAGGGAAGTCCGCGTGTAGTGCCATGGTATTCTCTCCCGGAAACGCCGCCAGTAAATCCGCAACTGCTTGCCCTTTGATGGCTCCCGGGGAAGCGCATGTTATGTCGAACTCTAACATTTAGAGGAGCTATTTGGACGGTCTTCGTATCAGGGCCGGTTTTGAGAGGAGGAACATCACCGGATCAGACTTAGATATCATCACCATTTTATTGGACAGTAGGTAATGCTTGAATTTCTGGATGGATTGGATCAAAGCTAAGCACGCCTTTTCTGCTTTGGGATATCTGAGTTCGGCATCTCTTAAAGTTAGACTGAAGTAGTATATGAGATGCTCAATACCTTCGTCATCTTCTTGGGAGAGGAGAGCTCCGACAGCAGTGTAGAGGTGTGGCAGTCTTCCTTGTATGGGTGATTTCATGACTGCTAGGGAAGATAATATTTGCTGAATTTTTCAGAACACTTCCTGTTGTAGTATGGTCCAGACAAAGCTTGCTCCTTTCTTCAGTAAGGGGGTAAACGAAGCAACAAGTTGAGCCGATCCTGGTATGAAACGGTGAATGTAGTTTATTTTACCCATGAAACTCTAGAGTTCTTTCACGGTTCGCGGTGGTTGCATCGTGAGGATGGCTTGTGTTTTGAGTGGGTCAACTTTAATTCCCTCGGTAGTCACCTGGAAACCTAGAAACTTGCCCGAAGAGACACTAAAAGCACACTTCAATGGATTCATCTTCAGTTTATACTCGCGACATCTTTCGAACACCTGCCACAGAATTCCTGCATGGGTTGCCAGAGTTTTTGACTTGACCACTATGTCATCTACATAATCTTCGACTTGCTTGTGCATCATATCGTGAAAACTAGTGGTCATGGCGCGTTGGTATGCGGTGCCAACATTTTTGAAATCGAAGGGCATCACAGTGTAGTAAAAGTTTCCAAGAGGAGTTCGAAAAGCCGTCTTACTTGCGTCGTGTTCGTACATCTTTATTTGGTTGTAGCCGCTGTATCCATCCATAAAAGTGAACATACCATGTCCACTGGTGGGGTCTACTAGCATGTTAATGTTTGGGAGCGTAAAGTCATCTTTAGGGCAATATTTTTTCAAATCTCTAAAATCGACACAACACCTGATCTGGCCATTCTTCTTTTTTACCGGAATAATGTTGGCCAACAAAGTAGGGTGGTGAATCGGTTTGATGAAACTAGCCGCTAGTAGCTTTTGAATCTCTACCTTAATCTGTTCTTCTATATCGTGCCGGAATTGTCTCGGGGTTTGCTTGACCAGTTTGGATCCGGGTATCACGTGTAAATGATGAGTGACTAGCCTTTCGTCCAATCCGGGCATTTCCTCGTATGTCCATGTGAATACGTCTTGATATTCCTTGAGGAGGTCTACCAGCTTTACACGTTCGTCTGCGCACAGAGTCGAGCTTATCGAGATGGGTCGCGGATATTCTTCACTCCCGACATTAACAACCTCAAGTTCGTCCATGGTAGAGTTGGTCCCATCTTGTAGTTGTTGTGGTGCATCAGGTACTTCCTCTTGCGGCTCGTTACTTCGTTTGAATTCCATTGGGCGGAGAGACTGTGTGGTAGTCTCCCCTGTTAATTGCTAACAGTGACCCTGATATACGGTTTTTCCTTTTTCATCATGACCCATAATAAAATCCCGTCCTCGCTTGGTATGGGTATAAGCCGAACCCCGGTTCGGCGGGTGGAGGTTGGCGTGTCTCTCTTTCCAAGGGGTGATGTGAAACCGGGTTTATCCGCGAAGTGGTGGAAGACCATCACTTTCTTCAATGGACGTCTACTTTGGTAGTGGAGTGTGGTGATCCTTGTTGGTTGTGGCCTGCGGGTCCTTTCCTGGCTCAAAAATCTTCATGCCACAGATCGGCGCATATGGAGATAATGATGCAGCAATGCTAACGACTTCCGTTGTTAATGGTGGATTATAGTTCAGGGCTAAAATTGTAAAAGCCAAATTTTATACGCTGACATCCTGCAGGGGATAAGTGATGAATACTTCTTCTCTTTATTAATTCACCTAGAATGGAGCATGTATCAACAATCCCAAATGTTTTGTGAATTAAATACACAAAATTCATCCAGGATGGAGCATGTAGCAACAATCCCAAATACCCTATGAATTTTTAGCATTATTAATTAATGCATGAATTGCCTTGTATTTCCTGTGTTGTTCTCAACAAGACTCTCATTATTGGTGAGGCATGATGACTGATTTTTACTCTTAGCAGAGTAACATGAATATCCAAGTGTCAATAATGAGGCATGCACGAAATACACGTACATGCTATATCTCTCGGTGTGTTATATTAGCCCGATTGAGCATATTTAATTCCCTAAGGGAAATCTGGATTGTCCGTGTCAGTCTCAGAAAAGATCACGGCCACAAAAGTTGGCCGCATGATTTAACCAGCCTAGACTTACCCTAGCAGGAGCAGGCTATCACCATAATGACCACCAGCGGGCCCGTTTTTGCCCTAGCCGATCGAACATCGTGATTCACTTCCCGACATGCCAAAACGCCAACACTAAAGTAGGTGGCCATGCAGATTTTGGAAGATGCTCGAGTGAGCAAAGATTGCTTAAGAAAGTCTCAAAACGATCGTGATCGTCCAACATCACTAGCCTGATTGGACGGCTTAGATCGTACCATGAAAGATGGAGGAGGCGCCAACACATACACTAGCGGGGCTACTCTATCTTTATCCTGTCGGCTTTCTCACGAGCAAGCCATGGAGAAATAAACGTTTGCTCAAAACATGGCTGGCATGATGCTTTAAAAGGTCGCGGAATTATATTAGTGTCTTACAATTGATCACAACCATACAACTTCGAAAGCGTGGTTGGATGGTTTAGATCACACCTAAGACCGTGTAACAAGTACACACATGCTCACCGCCGGCCCAATGTGGGCCCCATACGATCGTCCTCCTCAAGGGATGAGCATAGCTTGCAAAACGATTGGTTGAAGTTGCATACGCACGACCGATCCAAAACCCTAATTAGGGTTTGCAACATGTTACATGTGTCGCTAATCGATCACGAGTGTCCATCTTCGCAAGCTTGGATGGAAGGTGTAGATATAGACTTAAAAGGTCCCGATCATGTCAACATGATCACCGTGGACCCATATACACGCATGACCGATCGGCCTAGGCCAAGCATGGTCGGATGCCTCGATTCGTGTGCCTTAAAGGTGGCATGTCGTGCCCCTTTAAGAATCCTTTGCGGCATAGGATTCCTATAGAAAGCCGATCTCGGCCACTCCTCTTTGCCGGTCAAATCGAGTATCTTAGATCGCACCTTCGCAAGACGATCCATCATGGATGTGTACACTGACAGCCCGCCTCCATGCAGGACCAATCGGTCCCAACAAAAATGTCTTCCATGCTTGGTTTCGGTCAAGCTGAAGAGTGATGCTTGCGCACCTCTTCAAAACCCTAAAACTCCATCAATGGTCTTAGATGAGCGTCATAGATCATCTCATCCATCCAACTCTACCAGCTTGGTTGTATAACCTAGGCTAGGAGTTTAATGGCCAATAAAGTGTTGTGGTGATTACCATCCGTCACTCTACCACATGGAGTGATCGTCCAAGGGAGGGCTTGCATGTGCATCCTCCAAACAATCACTCGAAGATGGATAGACATGCATCTGTTTTAAGACGCTTAATCCGTGACTTACTCCGTTAAGCTTTAAAACAGCGATGCTTTATGCATATTGAATATATTTGATGCATTACATGCACAAAATATACACGACATTTCTTGAATATCGATTTCCTAAATAACTCAGTTATTTAACCTAGCACTGTATGCTACTTCCTGTGGGTCCCATGATCCACACTTGAGATATCAAACATGTCACAAACTGGGGGATACTTAATGGGGTATTGGTTTGGCGGTTTATATCGTGCAGCGTGCAACGCGCCATCACAAGAACGTGTCAGGAAAGCATGGACGGTTAGCGATAAAGGGAGAAGTGGACTAGGACGTGATCGTGTAATCACCCACATGACCCACTACTCCATCACTCAACTTCCTACGAGATGAGGGTTTGCGCTCTATGACTTGTATAAATTGGTCATTTGCCTATTTTCCAAACAACATAGACAAGAACATAAAACCAAGTGTTGTCATTCGTATCCATCAAACACCAGAGCTTATTGCTTACATTATTGTAAGACAGTTCGATATTCTGATACAAGTTATAAACAGCTAACACCTTCACAATCTCAACACCTTCTTCACTTCCCTCCCTAAGATCAACCCCATATCCTTCACTTTGTGACCGAAGCAAGTCTGGAATGACCATTTCTTGGTTTAGGCCAGAATTCTATAGATTGATCTCTCGAATCAAAAGCACTCCCGTGCAGTGCATTTTTTTAGGGTTTAGATTCGTTTCTCATCCACACACACCCAAATTTACCAAAAACCGCAGAAACAGTTTTCACCCATAAACATCTGTTTAACATGGTTTTCAAGCACTGGTGATACGTTGAAGGAATGATTATGTTGTCGTAGAGCCGTGGTCTTCCCAGTATCATGTGGTAATCTGGCTCCTTTTCAATTACCTCGAACCTTACTTTTGACCGGACGGGTCCTACTGATAGATTCAAGTTGACGTACCCATACGTGCTGGTTTGGTTGCCTTCGAAATCAGTCATTGCAGTGGATTGTCGCATGACTGTGTTCGTCCATACCCTGGCCGTTCTGAGCATCCTGAGGGTTAAATGTTTGAGGATATTCTCGTGTCGACGAGAGCCCTTTTGAATTCCACGTCCTTGATACGGGCAGTGACGTGTAGGCCCCGGTTATGGCCTTCCTCTACCATCATGTCATCGTCGGTAAAGGTGATATTGTTGATGGACATCTCTGGAATTCTTGATGTTTCCAAGCGTGAAGGAGTCAAGGCGCACTTAATTCTATTCGATTGATGGCAGTGAACGTTTTCATCCGTTGATCTTTTGAAAGATGTAAGAGTTCACATAAATTTTCCACCAGTGAGGTGGCTTCTTGTCCAACTGGTTTCTGATTAGTAGTGAAGTTGTTGACTTAGGAGTGATCGTTTGGGATGTTAGTCCCAAGTCCTGGAGTTTCCGGGGTAAGTGAACCGTTCAACTCTGTCGTTAAGTTGATGAGGAAGTCCAGTATGATGTTAATCACATCTTTCATCAGACCCATGTTCTTGGTGTGGATCTCCTGAATCCGCACCAAGTCAGTCAGCCTTGGAATTCCTTCGTCGATTGCGTTATTAGGCGTTGAGTTGGGGAAGGAAACATTGTCGTTCGCTTGAGTGGAACTTGAGGACACGGATATAGCCCTAAAACCGACCATCCTCCTGAGTTAGAAAAACGTATTCTGAAATTGATATTGGGACCGAGAGATTGACCTCCCACTGTGGTCGCCAATTGTTTGAGGGTGAAAATGGTTTCTGCTGATTTTGCTAATTTCGGGTGTGTGGGTGAGAAATGAATTTAAACCCTAAACAATGTACTGCACTACGGTACTTTAGATTCTAGAGATCAATCTGTACAAACTCGTCATAAACCAAGAAATGGTCGTTCCAGACTTGCTTCGGTCACAAAGTGAAGGAGAAAGGTTGGTTTTGGGGATGGAAGCGAAGAAAGTGTTGAGACCAGAATAGTTGATTCTGGAAGAGTAGTTATTTTATGACTTGTATCAGAAAGTGGGAAGCTAACAGATGGAGAGCTAGCAAACATTTTATGAGTGTTGTATGTTCCTGACCTGAACTTGTTGTTCGGTGGAAATAGGTAATGCCTATTTATACAAGTCGAAGTGAAACGTACTCTAGTCTCATTAAGAAATGGAAAACGGGTGAGTAAATGGGAGAAGGTGGTAACCGGTAATGCCTGAATTTGATGTTCCATAAAAGAAATCATTTCACCATTACTCCTTGTATTTACTAACCGCCTCATCCTTATGACACTTTCTTATAACGGGCGTAGTGTACGCCGCACGCTGTAAACCTCCAAACCAATAACCAATGAGTATCCCCCAGTTTGTGAAATGCGTTGATGTCTCGAGTGTTTTTGTGGAAAACATGTAGCACGTTGTTGTTGTCCGGAAAGTTGAGCTTGGGAGACTTTCCGGCTCGGTGGTGACCTTCGAAGGAAGAGATTTTGCATCTTAAGAGGAAAGGCAGCCGTTGATTATTGTAACCCTTCGTTTGGTAGCCAGTGGCATGAAAGCATGATCAGTATGGCTTTAATATGGCTTAGTTTAGGCGCGGACAAAAGTTAGGGTTTTGGCTTTGTTTAGGCACGACTAAACTAGGGTCAAAGGTTGCCATGCGTTGGATGGTAACCTTGGACAGCCAATATCTGCACCTTAGATGAAAAAGTGGTCGTTGATTGTTGCATGCCTTTGTTTTGGTAGCCGCATAGGGAAGGCCGATATGGCATGGCGTGGCGCGGCAAGGTGGTTGGCATGTCATTGGCACATGTGGTATGGTATGCCTTAGCGCGGTTTGGCGTGGCCAAAACTAGGGTTTTGGGCCAAAGGTTACCATGCGTTTTTTGGCAACCTTGGTTGGTTAGGATTCGCATCTAAGATTGAAGGGTGGTCGTTGATCGTCGCACGCCTTCGTTTTGGTAGCCGTGATAGGGAAGGCCGGCATGGTATGGCGCGACAAGGCGGCTGGCATGCCATTGACACATGTGGCATGGCATGCTTTGGCACGGTTTGGCGTGGCCAAAACTAGGGTTTTGAGCCAAAGGTTACCATGCGTTGTTTGGCGACCTTAGACAGCTAGGATTTACATCTAGGATGGAAGGGTGGTCGTTGATCGTCGCACGCCTTCGTTTTGGTAGCCGCAATAGGGAAGGCCGGCATGGTATGGCGCGGCAAGGCGGTTGTCATGCCATTGTCACATGTGGCATGGCATGCCTTGGCTCGGTTTGGCATGGCTAAAACTAGGGTTTGGGCCAAAGGTTACCATGCGTTGTTTGGCGACCTTAGACGGCTAGGATTTGCATCTAAGATGGAAGGGTGGTCGTTGATCGTCGCACGCCTTCATTTTTGGTAGCCACAATAGGGAAGGCCGACATGGTTGGGCCAAGGAAAAATGGCGCGAATGGCTTGGCATAATGGGGCCAAGGGTTTGGCACGGACGGCTTGGCATGGTGGGGCCAAGGCAAGGTGCGGTTGGCTTGGCATGATGGGGCCAAGGGTTTGGCATGCCATTGGCGCATGGTGCGGCTAGCATGGTTGGCATGCCTTGGTGCGATAGATGTCGCTGGCATGGTTTCCCATTGGCACAGTGGTATGGTTGGCATGGTTTGCATGCCTTGGTGCGAAGACGTGGCTGGCATGGTTTGCCGTTGGCACAATGGTGCGGCTGGCATGGTTGCCATGCCTTGGCGCGGAGATGTGGCTGGCATGGTTTGCCATTGGCACAATGGTGTGGATGGCATGGTTGGCAAGGCTTAGCGCGGAGATTTGGCTGGCATGGTTTTCCATTGGCACAGTGGTATGGCTGACATGGTTGGCATGCCTTGGTGTGGTAGCATGAGAATTAGGGTTTGGCATAGATGATGTCAGTCGATGTTAAGGGTTCTGCCGTGGAACATGACCCATGTAAAAAAAAAGGTACCCCGGTAATTCTTGCGTAGGCATGGTGATTGATTCAATAAATGTGCTAATGGTCATAGTGATGTCATGTCAATTATACACTTTTACGATTTTAACCCTAAGCTAAAAACCACCATCAACAGCTCAACACAAGAAAAAAAACTTATGGAGCATTGCAGTACACATAAAATATGGATCATGGAAAGATCAATATTGCGGCATAGACAAGGATTCATTCTATTTTTCATCACTATTTTCACAATGACATACAATAGACATAATCCTTGTAAACAAAAATTCATCCTATCTTCCATCAATTATTTGCATAATTACATAATAGGTTCAATTTTTATTTGTCAAAAGTTCATCGATCTTGTATCAATACTTACATATCGACATATAAAAGAGATAACTTTTGACATCGAATGGGACAATAATAGTTCACGGACACAAATACACATATCCCATAGCATATTGCAATTGCAATATATAAAACCATAAAGATTAATACTACAAAAATCATCTTTCAAACAATTTTAGAGTTTAAATAAATAAATCTAAAAACAAAAAGATGAAAACATTGGACATAGCTATGTGTAATCACAATAATGGATATTCCAAACTCTAGTTATTCTTCCTAAAAACAAAAGAATAAAATTCTCATAAAAAGACTTTATGGACATTAAGATCTTTGAAAAATTCCTTATGGTCCCCGAACTCCTTGTCGTCAAAAGCCATTGGAACATATGGTTCATGGAGGAATGATTCAATACCAATAAACCTTCTAGCCTGATGACGTCGAACCAGGGCCTTCTGAATTTCCAATGATCTTAAAACACAAGCCTTTATTTGTTGAATCTCTTTTCTTGCATGCTTCCACTCTTCAAGAACATCAGAAAACTTCTGAGAATTTAAAGGAACAGCTCTTGGCTATCTCATATTCCTTTTTTTTATTTTCAAAGTTGGAGGCACTGGAGATTTCTCCTTTTCCTTAGTGATTGATAGCTTAACAATCATATTGATATCTTTTCCATCAGAAGACAAGATGCTTGGAGTTTCTATGTAAGCATGGTTTTGTGAGAGAAATTCACAACCAAACCTCAACAAGCAGTCTTAAGATATAAAGAGTATCAGAAAAGGAAAAAGGAATCTAGGGTTTCTAAACCTATAAAACTGTAGTAGCAGGAAATCCCAGACTACACCTCTCACAAGAATTCATACAATCAAATCATTTTTCGATCAACAATCATAATATTTATTGATTTATCTCACAAATTTTACAAGATGAAAAGGAAATAAATCTAAAGAATTAACAACCGCTCTGGACTTTCTCTCTCCTAATGACTTTCCCAACACTTGAAAAAGATCTCTCTCTTCCTTACGCCTGTTCAACTCTTTATATAGGGATTTACATAGTGGATGACAGCTAATCCGTCCTTTAATTTCGGATCTGACTTGCGATACTCTTGCAAGATTTCTATTGTTAATCTTCGCAAACACTCTAAATATCGCAGATTCATCACATTTTTCTCATGTTTCTGCCATTGTCATCTATTACGTCATTCTTCGAATCATCCTGCGACGCTCGCAATGTGTTGTTGATCAAACTTCGCAAATGTGTCCTTCCTGCGATATTCTGATCCTACATCTTGCCTCTTCTCATGTCTTCTCAGCGAAGGGGAGAATGTCATGAGAAATTATTCTTCGAAATGCCGCAATTGTTCACCTTTTCTTTCTTCATCTTTTCCTACTGACAAGGTTTCGTGAATTAAGTATTGTTGTCTACACGTGTTAAATATTTTCATATTCGCCGGCACGTTTAACATTAACCGGTCATCTTTGTTTGCCTATTTAAAGAGGGATCTGGAAGAAAGATAAAAAAAAAATTCTACTTCATCTTCTTCATCTTCATATCCTCTGCAAATCTTCATCATCTGCAATTTTGCTTTTTATCAAGTTCATCTTCCTGCTACTGTTCTTTTCTGCTTTCCTGGAATCACCAAGGTTAGTTTTTATTTTTCTTCTTTTGATTTTGCTGAAACTGATTTTGTTTTACTGAACTCATCTTGTTTGTTCTTTGTGTAATTCCCATACTGTTTCTATTTCAGCAAAAGCACTTCCAATACTAAATTTACAGTTCAAAACCCTAATGTTCCCAAAAGTTTGCAACTCAAGGTTCCCGCGAGAAAAAGAAAATCTTTGAATGACAAGGTAGTAAGAAACATGGATCTTTTTAATAACAATATTGTTGCCTCTGTTTCTTATCTGAGTTGTGATTCGCAGGGTGATGGAGATGCCACTAAACCTACCAAGAAATCTCGCCAACGTAAAACTGTTGAAACTTCCGTTTCCTTTCCCAAACTTGGTATTTCAACTTCTTCTTCGCAAACTGATCCTCTACTTTATGTTTGCGAAAACATCGCAATAAGCTCTGATATTTTAACTAATCCTTATATGGATGAAATTCCCATTGCAAAACTTGTTGCGAATAAAATTTCTTCCTCCACTGTGACCAATATTTCTCAAATTCATTCCACCATAATCTCAACCATTGATCTGCCTCACACTTGACCCTCAAATGACATCTCTTTAACAAAGAATGATGATCATCAACTTTCTATTATTACTGCTTCATCTGAGTCTCTCCCTTTTTCTAAGGAATCTGTGGATGGAGTGGATATTGCCTTCAAGGTTGTATCTGATATTTTAGTTGATGTCAAGAAATTATCAGTGGGTCCTGTCAAATCTGGTGTCTGCGAAATCTTAAGTAAATATTTTGGTTCTGATAGAATAGCTTCGGAAACATCCTTATAGAAATAAGTTGAAGTTTTGAAGGAAAATCTTCACCTTGAAAGTCAGAAATTTCAAAACGTTTCTTTGGACTGCGAACTTCTTCGCAAGAAATATGATGAATTAAAAGGTATGAACTTCTTATCTTGGTTCTTAACTTTCCTCTTAACAAATTTATTATTTCCATGTTGTTCATTCTTAAAGGCTCTTTTCTCTTGTTAAGCTTTAAACCAGAAACGAATAATGGAGATATATCAGTTTGAATCTGTCGCTGAAGAATTCACTTTGATATATATATTTGGATGGATTAATATAACCGATTAGATAATCTTCATACGTATTCTGTTGATCAAATAGATAATCTTACCAAAGAAAACACTCAATTAGTTCAGGAGCAAAACTCATTAAGTAGCGAAATATCTCGCCTCTCTTATTCTTTGACTAAAGCTAACTTAGAGATGGAAACTTTATCAGATGAAAACAGAACTCTATCTCAGGAGAAGCGAACTCTTTTAAATATGGTGGCGATCTCTTCGCAAAAATTAAGTGTTCTTCAAAAAGTGTGTGATAATCAAGAACAATCTCTTCGCTCGCTGAAAAATGAACTTAAAGAAGTAAATGAATCATCTATTGTTGAGAAAAATACACTTATTCAAGGTAGGATAACTTTAAGTGTAAAAGCAAGTCAGCTCAAAGAACAAAACTCCAAGTTAGAAGAATCTTATTCCTCTCTTGCGAAGGAAAATACTTTTCTCATTTCTAAAGAAAATAATCTAAAATCTTGCCTGAAGGGTTTAGTTGGAGATAAGTTCGATGATGCAATAAATCATTGGGAAAATACTTGCTTGGCACTAATTCAAAATCTAATTTCGCAAAAGGAAGGTAGTCATTTTGACTGCCTCAACCATTTTTTCTTTGTTAAATTTCCTTGCAATATTCTCTTGCGGAGTATTCGCCCAAATAATATTTGTTCTTATTTTTCGCAGAATCTGAAAGAAAGCTTCATTATTCCATTTCTACTTTGGATTCTAAACTTGCCAAGGTTCGCAAAGAAAATGGTTTACTTGCTGCTCACCTTGTCTGTTCTCGCGATCGAGCAGAAAGAAAATATGACTATCTTGCTTATTTCAAAGACATGGAGATTAGAAACTATGATAGAGCTTTCCTTCGCCAAGCTCATCTTAGTGCTGAAGTTCTTGTGAATGGGATTTTGCTGTCCAAATCTCTTTTTCCTGTATCACTCAAACCTCTGGAAGTAGATGAAGATGAAACTCCTCATGTTGCCGATAGTGACTTTGATTATGAAAGTGGTGAAGATGGTGTTTCTCAAGAATATTTAGAAGAAGAAGAAGAAGAAGAAATTCATCTTGAAGAAGGAACTGCTGGTGATGAAACGACTGCTGGTGATAAGCCAAATGAGGAGGAAGTCAGAGTCGACCAAAATAAGGAAAACACTGGCAAAGATGATAAAGTTGGTGGAGATGATAAGACTGGCGAAGAATATAAAGTTGGCGAAGAGCATATTGAAGTCTGGGTTCTAGTTTTATTTTCTTGAATTATTCTTTCTCTTTCTTTTCTTGCGAACGATGTACTTTGGACCACTTTTGGATTCAATTATACTTTTGGTATTTTACTTGCGAGAAAGATAATGACATCTTGTTTATTAATTCCCATACTTGCCTCTCATTATCTTTCTTGTGATATATGATCTGCATGAAAAATGATTAGTACTTTATAAAAAAATTGTTTTATCATGTGGTCTTATTTTTCCTTCCTAAGTAAAGGTCTTATTTTGCCATCTTTTTTTTTCGCGACAAAATCGCAGGACGTTTCTACACTTTCTTGTAGAAACCCACTGACCTTGCCTTAACTTTATGTTCTTTTATATTTTTGCTGCGACAATATGACAGGCCTAAATTTTCTTGCGAAAATATAGCCCCATGACATTGCCGTCTTGTAACAAAATCGCAGGACATCTTTATATTTGCATGCAATGACCCATTGATCTCGTCTTATCCTCTCTTTAGTATTATTTCCTCTTCAGGACTGTTGCACAAATATGACAAGCCTTAATACTCCCGTGAGTAAAAAGCCTCATGACATTTGCGTCTTTAGAAAATTATAAGCTCCCTAATGGAGGGTGTCGCCCTTATCTTCCCCCTGGTTTCCCTTTCAAGGAGACGTACTTCTTCCATACAAGACTAGCTTCTCCTATCCAGTCTTGACAACAACCAGTTGTGTTCGCAGCCTCTTATCCCTTTTGCATATATAGATTATGGTTACGAGACTGCACCCTAAGTGGGGTTTTCTTCAGGACGAGTGCATCATAGCCAAGACTTTCAAAGAATGACCAGGGTAGTTTCATACGCCCCGGGCACTCTTTGCTCAACCATGTACCTCGGTGCCTTGGTCATACTTTGCACCCCTTAGGAGAGCTCTTATTACCTTAGTTGGCCAAATCAAGTCATATGCTCAAGTTGATAATCCAAGGTGTCTCTCTTGGATGGGATTTCATTGACCCCAAATCTCCATGACTCAGGTTCCAGCAGCGGTGTAACCTTATCGCTGATCCAGGCAACAGATACCCCCTTCTATGACGTAGTTTAGGTCTTATATTTACCTCTTGCGAAATTTTATTCGCAAAATAGGGTGTACGTCATAAAGGTTCGTCCCATTCTATTATGTCATTATTATTTTATGATTTTTTCTTGCGAAATTTTCGCATATTCTCATATTATTCTGATCTTGAACAATCTCGCAATGGCTCTTTTCATAAAAAGTTTTTGTTCATACTTATTTTGTTGCATCATACATCATTTCGTCATCTAAGGATTCTCAAAGTTCCTCACGGGTAATATCTCTTTAAATATAGTCTATTCCATGGTCTATCAAGTATTTGACCAACATCTCTACCCTTTGGATCCATAAACTTGTATGCCCCTGTTCCAATTATCTCTTTTATAATGTAAGGTCCATCCCATTTTTTCGCTAATTTTCCACCACCTTCTCGCTGATAAATTGGCGTCTCGCGAAGAACCAAATCACCTGGTTGAAATTCGCGTGGCTTGACATGCTTATTATATTCTCGAGATAATCTCCATTTATAATTCTCCATATGCTATAAAGCTTTTTCTCTCTTCTCTTCTAATTCATCCAGTTTGCTTAAGATCATTCCAGCACTAAGATTCTTCTCTCAAACCTCTCTTTTTGTCTTGGGAATAGCAACTTTTGTTGGTAACACTGCCTCAACCCCATATGTTAAATAGAAAGGTGACATTCTAGTAGCTTCTCGCCTAGTTGTGTTGTAAGCCCATACTGCGTTATGTATTTGTTCACACCATGCTCTATTATGTCCCTCTAACTTCTTCTTTAATATATCTGCGATTGTCTTATTTGTTGCCTCTGCTTTCCCATTAGCTTGTGGATATAAATGAGTTTATTTTCCACATTTTATCTTAAATGCATTATGCAACATTTCTATGTTATGTCCTTCAAATTGTTTCCCATTATCAGATACTAACTGTGCTGGAATTCCAAATCTGCAGATGATATTTTGAAATATGAATGTAAATATGTCTTTGTCGCGAATATGATGTACCGCTTTTACTTCTGCCCATTTTGTGAAATAATATGTTGCGACAATTAAGTATTTTTTTGCACAGATCCTGGTACAAATGGCCCCACAATATCTAAGCCTCACTTTCCAAAAGGCCATACACTGGTTGAGGATGATAAGGGTGCTCCAGGTGCATGTATTTTCTTTCCATGTCGCTGGAAATCTTCGCAACGTCTTGATACTTGTTTTGCATCTTCATGCATATATGGCCAATAATAACCTTGTGTTTTTGCTCTATATTCCAAGGATCTTCCTCCGCTATGATTGTCAACATCCACACTATGCAATATTTTTAACACTTTATCTCCTTCTTTTCTTGTTAAACATCTGAGTGATGGTCCATTAAATAATTTTCGATAAAATACCCCATCTCTTAGTTCATAATTTGTTGCACGTCTCTTTAATTTATGTGCTTCCAATTTGTTTATTGGTATCTCCCCTCTTGTTAAATATGCATGAAGTTCTATTCTCCAATCTGCGATATTGTCGTTTGTCGCTTCCTCACCACCTTCTACTATCATTACATCCACCTCTTATTCCTCTTCTTTATTGAATGATGGCGATAAAAGTGTCTGTATCTTTATGCATCTCGCAGCTGGATCTGACATCATACTTGAAATAAAAGCATAAGCATCTGCAAGTCTATTATCTTTCCTTGATATATGCCTCCACTTTATTTTTGGGATTTTCGCTGACAACTCTTCAACAAGTTTTTTGTACTTCTTCAACGATGGTTCATTTGAAGTATATTCTCCTTTTATCTGACGAATAACTAACTGCGAATCACTGGTGATTCTCATATTCTCTAACTTCATTTCTATTGCGAATTTTAGGGCATGTACCACAACTTCATATTCCGTTTCATTATTTGTTGATGCGAATTCCAATCGGAAAGAGAAAGCTATTTTGGATCCTTCTGGCGAAATTAAGACAATTCCAACTCTATTACCTTCCCCATTTGAGGATCCATCCACCAATATCTCCCATCTATTTGGTTCTGTTAATAAGTCTTTTGGATCTCCTTGTTCTTCTTCTATATCCATTATCTCTTCCACAGCTTCATCATCTTCCAAAGGAAATTCTGCTAGAAATTCTGCAACAACTTGTGACTTTGGTGAAGATAATACTTTATATTTGATTTCAAAATGTCCTACTTGCACATTCCATATCTCAACTCTGCCTGATCTTTTTGAGTTCTTAATTACTGATTCAATTGGTACTTTTGTTAACACTTTAACCTTATGTGCCTGAAAATATTTGCGGAGCTTAAAGGTCGCATAAACCAATGCTAGAATTAGTTTTTCAATCTTAGAATAATTTCTCTCTGCGGCATTGAACGTCTTGCTGATGTAATAAATTGGTTTTTCAACTCCTGCATCTACTCGCAATAACACAGCACTTAATGCATGTGAAGTTGTCGCAAGATAGATTAACAGCTCTTCTCCCGGTTCTGCCTTTTGTAAAATAGATGTATTCACCAGGTATTCTTTTATTCCTTGAAAAGCGTTCTCACACTTATCTGTCCATCTGAATTTTGTCCCTTTTTTAAGGATGTTGAAAAAATATTTGCATTTATCTGATGATCGCGAGATAAATCTTCCTAGAGACGCCAAGAGACCATTTAACTTTTGCATATCTTTTATTGTTGCTGGTGTTGGCATATCGCGAACTGCTTGCACTTTCTCTGGATCAACTTGTATCCCTTCCTTGGATACAATGTATCCTAAAATATTTCCTGATGCAACTCCAAAAATACAATTGTCTGGATTCACCTTGGTGTTAAAATGCCGCATATGTTCAAAAATCTCCTTCAGATCTTGTACGTGGTTTTTAGCTTCTTTACTTTTTATCAACATGTCATCTACGTACACCTCTAACGTTTTGTGTATCCACTTCGCGAACACCTTCTCTACCATTCTTTGATATGTTGCTCCTGCGTTTCACAAACCAAATGGCATTTTTGTATAACAATATAATCCTCTTGGAGCGAAAAAAGCAGTATGTTCTTGATCTTCTTCAGCGAGAGGAATCTGGTTGTATCCTTTATACCCATCTAGGGAAGATATTCTATCATTTCCTGCTGCTAATTTGACCATTTGAGGTATATCTGGTAATGGAAAAATGTCTTCAGGACAAGCTTTGTTTAGATCAGTAAAGTCTATGCAAATTATTATCCCATTATTTTTCTTTGGAACCACATCCATGTTTGCTATCCACTCCGGGTATTTTGTTTGTCTTATAATTCTTGCATCAAGCATTTTCTGTAGTTCCTCTTCTATTTTAGGATGGTAAGTTTTTGCGATTTTTCTTATCCTCTGCTTAAATGGTCTTGCGTTTTTGTTGATCTCCAATTTATGGCATGCAACTGATGGATCTATTCCAGGCATTTCATCCATCTTCCATGCGAAAATATCTTTATATTCTCGCAAGAGATTGGCGGTTCTTTCTTCCTCGTCTGTATCCATCTTAGTTCTAATTTTCAACATTTTAGGTTCTTCTTCAGTTCCAATATTTACTTCTTTTGTTGGTTCTGCTGCAGTGTAACTTGCTTCTGGTTCTCCCATGGGTGTTGGTTCTTTCATCTCCTTCGCAAGTTCATTTCCTCCTTCTGAAATTTCGCTGGGTATCTCTATTCCTTCTTCTTCCCTTATCATGCAAGTTCTAAATTCTTCATCCTTTTTTGCCTCTTTCTCTATTTTTCTGCGAATTTTTCTCCTCTGTGCTTGTCCTTCATACCACTTTACCTCAACTTGATAACATAATTTCGCACTATCAATATCTCCTTTAATTTATCCAATTCCACTAGGCATAGGAAATTTGATGCATTGATGTAAAGTTGATGCTACGGATTTAATTGCGTGTATCCATGGCCTTCCCAGTAACATGTTGTATGGCGATTCCATATCCACCATGCACAACGTTACTCTTGCTTCAATTTCTCCTAACAAATTCGCATCATTATTCCCCCTTTCGGTTTTGTTGTAGATTTGCCAAAGCCATGAATATGATATGTTGAAGGAGACATTTCCTCATATTTGTAACCCATTCCTTTGTATGCATGGTAAAATATTATATCCGCCAAACTCCCCATATCCACCAAAATTCTATTTACCTTCCACTCTTCCATAGTTTTTACTAATTTCCCCTTTTCTTTCTGTGTGGTTATTGTAATTACTAAAGGAGATGTGTGGCTCAAAATTTTCTTTTGGAATTTCTGCTGCTGAAAATGTAATTTTTTGTCTTTCCCAATCTTTCAAGGGTGATGCCTTCTCCACCGTCATGATTTTCTTTCCTTCAAAATCTCGTTTGTGTATCCTTCCTTTGATGTTCTCATGAAACTCATTAATCATTGTTCTTGTGATTACATTACACTCCAACCTTATTTTATTCTCATTGATCTTAATCATCTTTCCTCCAACTGATTTGTTGTTTTCTTTTATCATTTTCTTGATTTAAACAGCTTTAACAATAATCTCCACAATCTTTAATCAACAGATTCCCTGTTTCTAACGCCAATATGTAGTAGCAGGAAATCCCACACTACACCCCTCACAAGAATTCATACAATCAAATCATTTTTAGATCAACAATCATAATTTTTATTGATTAATCTCACAAATTTTACAAGATGAAAAGGAAATAAAGCTAAAGAATTAACAACCGCTCTGGACTTTCTCTCTCCTAATGACTTGCTCAACACTTGAAAAAGATCTTTCTCTTTCTTATGCCTGTTCAACTCTTTATATAGGGATTTACATAGTGGATGACAGCTAATCCGTCCTTTAATTTCAGATCTGACTTGTGATACTCTCGCAAGAGTTCTATTGATAATCTTCGCAAACACTCTAAATATCACTGAGTCATCATATTTTTCTCATGTTTTTACCATTGTCATTTGTTACGTCATTCTTCGAATCATCCTGCGATGCTCGCAATGTGTTGTTGATCAAACTTCGCAAATGTGTCCTTCCTGGAATATTTTGATCCTACAAAAACGTTTGTGTACGTACAGCTCACAACCATATAAATAGTAAAATTATCGATAATAACCCTCTTCTTTTGGCAAATAAGTCCTTTCCAATCCTGAGGTGTGCAAGATCTTGTCTCTTTTAAGCAGGCACATGAGACAAGATGCACACCATGATATTTTTGGTTGGAATTCATGGAACCTTGCTGTTACTTATGTTTAGACCATGTTTTCTTTTCTAATGGTCTAAATTTATCTTTGGAAACTACTTTCTTTGAAGAAGATAAGATCTTACATACCTCAGATGTTTTCTCCACTAGTTTAATCTTAGTAGCTAAACGATCTACTCTTATTTGAAGCTTGTGACATGTCTCATCTTGTGTTTGTACTTGAAACACTTTGAAAGTTCATGACCCTTGAGAAAAAAAATAAGAGCATGTCAACGCAAATGATGGATCAGGATTTCGTGAGGCACAAGCTACTAGGCACACAATAGGTCTTGAAACATTAAACATGGAGTTTCCAAAAGAAGGGTCAATTGAATCTTCCATCTTGATTGGGTTCTCTTCTAAAAGATTATCAAGATTGATGTATGTATTGCTACAATTATCAAAATCAATATTTTCACATAGAAGAGCAATAGTTGATTTTTTGTCTTTATCAGAATCATAATCGTCAGACATCTCATCAAGTGTCGCAGCAAGACCTTTGTTCCCAGTGTATTTTTTACGATTTGGGCACTCGTTTGCAAAATGACCAAACCCTCTACACTTAAAGAACTGAGGCATATCCTCGTCATCAGTTTCAAATGTGTCCCTGTTTTTAGGAGAAATACGATTATGAGGTTTTACTGATGCTTTTGGCTTATCTCTGGTGAACTATTTACTTCTCTTCAAAATAAGGTTTCTAAACTGTCTTGTGATCATCGAGACTGATTTGTCAAGATCTTTATATGATGAATCTGTATCAGGGTGATTATCTTCAGAGATATACATATTTTTACTTTTATCAAGTAATTTTGTATCTTTCAGTGCATTGAACGCAACATCCTTATATTTGGATGAATGTTCATGATCAAAGATCTTAAGCTTCCCAACCAGCGTATTTCTGGAGAGATTATCAAGGTTATTTCCCTCTACGATGGTATGCTTCTTAGAATCGCATCTAGATGGCAGCGATCTGATAATTTTCATCACAATGTCCTTTTCAGGAATAGTCTTACCCAATGCAAAAGATGCATTAAAAATTTCAGACACCTTGTGATTAAACTCATCAAATGAATCTTCATCTGCCATACGAAGGTTTTCCTAATCAGAATTTAGGTTTTGAAGCCTGACTTCCTTTTCGCTGGTATTTCCTTCGAATACGGTTTCTAAGATATCCCACAAATCTTTAGACCTAGTGCAATTTGACACATGGTATGGAAAATTTGGGGTAATGGCATGTATGATGACATTCAAACCGTCGGAGTTTTGCTTTGCAGCAAGTATCTCAGCAGCATCGTATTCGCCAATATTTTTTGGAACATTAACGGTACCTACTGCAATAATGGGAGCATCATAGCCATTAACAGCATATACCCATGTTTGAAAAGCTCGCATAGCAATTTTCCACCATAAGTAATTTGAGCCATCAAAGACTGGTGGTACGTTAATAGGGATAGCACCTCTGTCCATAGAGTCAGATAGTTACAAACACAAACTTTTGAGGTATTGAACGTGTTTGCCTGCTCTAATACCAATTGAAAAAACGGGGGTCTAACAACCTCACCCAATATTTTGATTAGCAATCTGTATGGACTAACTCTAATATACTTTTAAGAGAATCAACTAGACAGTCAGACTCAATCTTAATAAAAAGTATATCAAGGAGTTAATATCTCTATCTGTCGATTTGATCTATACTCAAGCAAATAGAAATCTGCGAGTCTTTATCAAATACAAGAGATATAAACTTGGATGGTATCAAAAACCAATATCCAAGGATCAATCAATTTCCAATCAACAACCAAAGGTTGGATTTCACAATCGATCGATACAACACACAACCTGTGATATTTCAATTATATAACAAAATATAATGCAGAATAGAAATAACACAGACACTAGAAATTTTGTCAACAAGGAAACCGCAAATGCAGAAAAACCCCGAGACCTAGTCCATATTGAACACCACATTGTATTAAGCCGCTACAGGCACTAGCCTACTACAAACTAACTTCGGTCTGGACTATAGTTGAACCCTAATCAATATCACACTGATTCAAGGTACAATTGCGCCATTTACATCTCTGGTCCCAGCAAGATACTACACACTTGATTCCATTAGCCGATCTCACCCACAACCAAGATTTGCTACGACCCAAAGTCGAAGACTTGAATAAACAAATCTGGATCACACAGAAAAGTCTACGATAATAGATAAATATGTCTCCCACAGATAAACCTACGAGTTTTGTTCCGTATTTCGATAAAATCAAGGTGAACAGGAACCAATCAATAACCCGGACTTATATTCTCGAAGAACAGCCTAGAATTATTGATCACCTCACAATAATCTAAATCGTATGGTAACGAAACTAGATATTGCAGAATCACAAACGATGAGAAGAAAATGTTTGTGATTTCTTTTTATCTTGACCTATCAGAGATATAATCTCAAGTCAATTATTCAATTAAACTCATACGATAGAAAATGGTAAGATCAGGTCGCTCAACTACAAGAGTAATAGTTTTGTCTGACTTCACAATCCCAATGAAGTCTTCAAGTAGCTAACTGACAGGGTCTCGAGAAGAAACCTACGGTTAAAGGAAAATCGACTCTAGCAAAACCAACTAGTATCACACAGGAGGTGTAGGGATTAGTTTTTTCCAGTTGCTAGATATCTCCTTTATATAATTTTCAAATCAAGGTTTTCAATCTAAGTTACCTTGGTAATAAAGCATTCAATATTCACCGTTAGATAAAAAACATGATTTATCCAAGCTAATATCTTTCAACCGTTAGATCAAAACTTAGCTTATCACCCACACAAATGAAATGTATTTCATTTAGGTTTGAATAATCGTACCTAAACGTGTACATTTAGTTGGTTCACGAATAGTTCACCAATGGTTAGCCATATGAGCACTTTCATATGAACCATATTCATCTTCTTCATAACTAGTTCAAATGACTCATAAGAACTAGTTCAAGAGTTATTCAATTGCTTAGATCTTTATACATAGACACAATTGAAACAAAATCGGTTTGATTCACTTTAATCAATTCATGAACAATATAGCCACGGTTTGCAAAGATTTCATTCCTTATTGATTTATTGTTTAAGTTCACGAGATAACCGATTTGAGATATAACCAGCTTAGGTACGCGTACGGGTACGTGTACTCTAACTTTACCGGAATTGGGTTTGAAAACCCAGCAGAAATTTTCGGATGAAAACTTCTGTGGGTACGCGTACCTAATATGACTAGTTTGTAAGTTCGTAAACTCCAAACTTAGCAGAAATTCACATAAGTGAACTTCCGCCAGTACACGTACGGGTACGCGTACCCAACCTGTCTCCTTTACCAATACCGCATGCACATAAATGCACGCACTTGGTTTCCGGTACATGGATTTATACACTAATGTGCGAACACACTATATATGCTTATATCCATAGGTGGTTATGTAATCTCAACTCTACATTTCAATCATTGAAATATTCTTCTATAATGTTATAATAGTCGTTAGACATAAAGAATCGACTATCGTCATCAAAGCTATTTTCAAGATTGAAATGTCATCATGAATTTCGTCACAGATAAAGATTAAAGGTGGTTAAAACGAAATCTTACCAACACATATTTCAATAAAAATATAGGCGAGTAAAATCAGCTCGAAATAGCAAATGTGTATTTATGAAAACTATCATACTTATACGACTGTTGTCTCAAGAGTAGGATATAGATAGACTTTTGAGTGCTAGATAAGTTCAAGTCTCCACATACCTTTTTTTCGGATGAAGTTCCACCGGTTCCTTGAGTAGTTTTTCGTCTTCATAAGATAATCGCCATGGAGTCTGGAGCTCAACTATACTTAACTATCCTAGACCGAGACTTAGTCATAAGTAAACTAGAAATCAAGACGTATAGTTTTGATCACTAATATTGACAAACATGCTTGAGATAACAACGCATGAGAGTTAGACCGAGCAATGCTCTAAAACCTTCCATTTTGTTCTCAAACTTTGTCTTTAAATCTAACTAAGATAGAGACAAAGAGAAATAAAATCAATATTGCAGTAGAAAATATAGAGAAGATAAAGAGGCAGAGGTAAGTTTCTATTGATCAGAGTCAGCTTTGTTACATAAATATATTATTTTATATAAAAGTAGAAAGAAGACCCTAGAAACTATATTGGGCCCCACATTCATGGGGTACAAGCCCTACAACACTCCTTCTTGTGCGTTCATATGCAGTGCTTCACATTTAGTGCTTCGAGTATAGTTATTCAAATGTCGTCCTCTCCTTGATGACTTGTGCCGAAATTAATTGCCTCATTTAAAACTTTGACAAGAAAAAACCCAGTAGGACAAAACCTTGGTACAACTCTTCATATGTGGTACTTCACATGTTATCTCGTACTTTACATGTCGATCTTCAAGGACCGACTAGTCTAAGTTAATTGCCTCGTTAAAACTTCGTCAGGAAAAACCAAGAGGGACAAAACCTGAAATAAAGGAAAATAGTATAATATTAAGAAAACTTAGAACATAGTTGGACTCGAATATATTGCCTCATTAAAACCTTGACAAGTAAAAATAGTACAACGTGAGTAAAGGTGATCCATTGCAGATGATCACTTTGCTTCGTTGAAGTTGACTAGTTGCTTTACAATTCCTAGGGCAGAAAATCCTCGTGGGAAAGACAAATAGCCTTAGTTGGGAAACATTCCTGGTGTTTTTTTTTGTCTCATCAAAACCTTGCCGAGTAACAAAACCCTATGGGAAAAAGCAACCTCGGTGAAGGAAAATAGTTTAACATACCATTAGATGCTCCCCCTGATGTCAGACAATTTTCATTAGTCTGATGCAGTCAAAAGGAGTTTATCACACTTTACTTTGCTGACTTGAATTTTTATAAGACCATGTTGTTGATTCTGGAACTTATGTTGCTTAACTGACTATCACGTTTCATTTCTTTGATTCAGATATTTTCAATAATATCAACGTGATTTTTATGTCTTCAACATTCAACATACTTGATGCTTTTAGTGTCGTCTCGCTAATAACCTTGTCGAGTAACAAAACCCGTTTGGAAAAACTATTCTCAATCGAAGGGAAAAATAGTACGACACAGCTTCAATTTCGAAGTAAATATGTCGACATCATGTCCTTGGATCCTTCCCCTGATGTCGGCATCTCCCAATGATTACTTTCAGATTTGTTCTAGACTGTTCCTTTAGTCATGTACTTTTCGAAACTGAATATCAGTAATGACCTAGAAAATAGTCTATTGTATCTCCCCCTGATTACTTTCTTTGGAGAAGAGATTATTGTTCCTTTATAATCAACAACTTTTGGATTGCACTTTCATTAGCATTCCTTTTCATATATTTGCAAGGATAAAACAAATTTATGTCAATGGTTACTTTTAAGTACATGATTACATTCATTATAACATTCCAATGACGTTGCGTTGGTGCTAAGCTATATCTATCTAACAAGTTCCCTGAGGATGTAAAATTTAATCGAGTACATTATTATACCAAGTACAACAATGCATATATTGTACTTAGATATGGGAATTTTATCTCCCAACACACTTTGGTCATCTTCCTTTAGACGAAATTGTCAATTACTTACATTTGAGCCTTGAATAATCATGGGAGTGCTATCAGGATGTGTGTCTTTATTAATTGCCTAAAAACTTTAGATATATGCAAACTTGTGGAATAATATACCACAAGCTCGGTATTCGGTCGAGCTTTCCCCAAATTTTTCATCTCAAATTCGGATTTCAAATAGCTTTTAAGGTCTCTTATTACATCAAGAGTACCCATCATGTCTCATCGACATAGATAGTTGCAATTATGAATCAGGAACTTATTTAATACGCATGGCACAAAACCTTACTTGTTTATCCCTTCCCAATCAAATAATCACTTAGACGGGTATACCACATCCGCCTGATTATTTAAATCAATAAGTGAGTGTTCCGGTGTAACTGTAAACACACTCCGCGGTTTAGAGTCATTCAACTTGGGAAGCAAAAGGACAACATGCACTTTTGCAAATATCTTTGAGTCTAAATCTCTAGATATATAACCACATATACTATGTTTCAAGTTTTTTGGAAACTACTAAGCAAACTAATGAACTGAACATTATGATATTCAAAAGAGTAAGCGATCCAGGGGTTTGTGAGAAACCTCGCGCCACAAGGTGATTCTTTATACTTTAAGATCTCATTCTTCTCACTACACTTTTTGACAAATAACCACATATGTCCCACAAGCTTTACACTTGGTTGGTTAGCACTACCACACCAAATACCCGTATATTTGTCAAAGAACTTAGTTCTTCTTGGATTGCGTAGGCCAAATATGCTATTTATTTGAAATTAATCAAAATAAAGCATGGTTCGATCTCATTGTGCTCTACTTCTGAAGAAACTATTTATGGATTATATCATCATTGTGCACCCATGATTCTTCAATTGACTCATATGCATTCTCATAAGTTGTGCCTTACCCACCTACTTCATTTTTAGGTGAGGATTGATCGAACCAAGTGGTCTCTACAACTTCCTTTATGGAGCCACGGCCTCAACCACACTTCCACTGAGTGTAATTGCAACACCTTAGTCTATGGTGTATATCCCTTATTGAGGGTTTGTAACCTTGCAGGTAGGTTTGCAGCTGGTATGTGTGATCTCATCACTTTAGCAACATCAGTGTACATTCTTAAAATCAAATATTCTTTATCACTTTACATTTACATTTGTGGAGTACAAGAATCAAAATGAGACACATTGGGAACACACCACGATAATTCATGTTGTTCCCTTATAAAATAGTTTTTCTTATCTCCCCCTAACGACGCGAAGGTTGTCTCATTAAAGTGATAACCTGCAAATCTAGCGGTAATAAATCTCATGCCAAAGGTTTTAAAATGCGGATAATTTTTGAGAGTAAATATCCAACAAAATTACTTAATCGTTTTCGTGACCCATCATAGTAAGATGTGGACTCGTAATGGCACATATGTAGTTCAACCAAAAAATGCGTAAGAACACGAATGTCAAGCTTATATCCAGTTACCAACTGGTACGCATAAAAGGTTGACTAATATTGGGTTCAAAAATGAATTAAGTAAAGGTGCGTTAATATTGCATATACCCAAAGCAATAAAAGGTAGGTTGGTACGCGTAACCTATTACTTAGACATCATCTGTAAACTTTGATGATAGCCTTTGCGAGACCATGAGGTATAGGATGCTCTGCATTGATCCTATTAAATATGCAATAACTATCAAGTCCTTTTGATGTATACTCGCTAGCATTTACAATGAGTGGTGAGCCCTTATGTTAGAGCATTGCTCGGTTGAACTCGCATGTGTTGTTATCTCAAGCATGTTTGTCAATGTTAGTGATCAAAACTATAAAGTCTTGATTTCTAGTCTACTATAGCTAAGGTCTCGGACTAGGATAGAAAGTGTAGTTGAGCTCATGAACTCCATGGCGATCATCATACAAGACGAATGAATACTCAAGGAACTAGTGGATCTTCATCGACTAAAAGGTATGTGGAGACTTGAACTTATATATCACTCTATCTCCTATCTTGAGAAAAAAGTTGTATTACTATATAGACTAAGGATATACACATATGTCATTTTGAGTTGAGTATATCTCGCTTATCTATTTATCGAAATATGTGTTGGTAAATCTTTCACTTTAGCCATGTTCATCTTTACCTAGTGACGAAAGTCATGTTATGTTTCAATCATTTTGGAAATCGCTCTGACAAAAAATAGTTTGTGAATAATAACTATATAACGCTCTCTGAGAATGTTTCAATAATTGAAATGAGAGTTTAGACAATATAACCATTGGAGGATATAAGAATTGTTGTGTTAACACATATATGTATAAGTCCTAATTGTTTGAACCAAAGTTTGCGAACTTTGTTGATCAAGTGAAACCGGAACGTGAGCCATCAACTCAGTCCGCGAACTGGCTTAGTTCTCGAACCGAGAATTTCTGCTGGAGTTGTAGCTCAGTTTCAGTCCGCAAACTGACAGAAGTTCTCGACCCGAGAATTTCTGCTGGATTTTGTAAATTCCAACCGGTTAACTTGAGTTCGCGAACCCGGTCCGCGAACTTGAGTAGGTTATGTCAAAAAACAATGCTTATGAACTTATCTTAATAAACTAAGGAATGCTACTGCAAACCGTGGCTTTATAGTTCATAAATTGATTCGAGTGAATCGCATCGTTTTTGCTTCAATTGTGTCTTGAGTAGTTCATGAGATCTCATAGCAATTGAAAAACTCTCTAACTAGTTCATTTGAGTCATTTGGACTAGTTATGGTGAAGAAGAATATGGTTGATATGAAAGTTATCATTTGGCTAACCATTTGGTTAACTAGTGTTGAACCAACTAATGTACAAGTTTGGGTACGGTTACACAAACCCAAAATTGTCAAGTACATGTGTGTATTACAAGCTAAGTTTTTTATCTAACGGTTGATAAATATTAGCTTCTATCTAATCATGTTTTCATCTAACAATGAATATTGAATGATTTGTTACCAAGCTAACATTGATTGCAAACCCTGATTTGAAAGACTATATAATGGAGAACTCTAGCAACTGGGAAACCTAATCCCCACACATTCTGTGTGATACTAGTTTTCTAAGTTAGAGTCGATTCTCCTTTAACCTTTGGTTTTCTTCTTCTAAAACCAGGTTAACGACTTAAAGACTTCATTGGGATTATGAAGCCAGACCGATAGTACTTTTATCGTAGTTGTGTGATCTGATCTTGATGTTTCTATCGTATGAGTACAATTGTAATAATTGGCTTGAGATTTCTATATCTGATAGGCAATATATAAAAGTAATCACAAACATCTTCGTCTCAACGTTTGTGATTCCACAAAATCTTTTTTCGCTGCGTTGATTAAGACTATTGTGAGGTGATTGATAAAACTGAGATGTTCTTCGGGAATATAATTCTGGTTTTATTGATTGGTTCCTGTTCACCTTGATTTATCAAAAGACGGAACAAAACTCATAGGTTTATTCGTTGGAGACGAATTTATCTATCTTGTAGACTTTTCTGTGTAAGACAGATTTGTTTATTAAAGTCTTCGACTTTGGGTCGTAGCAACTCTTGGTTGTGGGTGAGATCAGCTAAGGGAATCAAGTGCGCAATATCCTGCTGGTATCAGAGGCGTAGGAGCATAACTGTACCTTGGATCAGTGTGAGATTGGTTGGGGTTCAACTACAATCCAGACCGAAGTTAATTTGGAGTAGGCTAGTGTCTGTAGCGGCTTAATATAGTGTATGTTTAATCTGGACTAAGTCCTGGGGTTTTTCTGCATTTGCGGTTTCCTCGTTAACAAAATTCTGGTGTCTGTGTTATTTCTTTTCCGCGTTATTTTATATAATTGAAATAATACAGGTTGTGCGTTGTTCAATCAATTAGAATATCTAACCTTATTGGTTGTTGATTTAAATTGATTGACACTTGGATATTGGTCTTTGGTACCATCCAAGTTATCTCTCTTTGATTAAGACTCGCAGATTGTATTTGCTTGAGTAAATCAAATTGAGATATTGATATAATAACTCCTTGAGACATTTTTATCTAGATTGATTCTGACTGTATAGTTAATTCTCTAGTAAAGTAACTCGGAGTTTGTCCATACAGATTGCTAATCGAAATATTGGGTGTGGTTGTTAGACCCCCGCTTTTTCACCTTACATGTAAAATATGCGCTAGTAGTTTTTAATCGCAAATTTCTTGGGAACTATAACTAGTCCAAAATGTCAAAACATTCACTAGAGCCATAAGTCACTTTAATATTCCGCATTCTGCATGAATATTTTTCTAAACTTCACCTTGTTATCTTTGTAATATGGATTGTTTACCATTTGCATCTTATGATGGTCTCGATCCTGTTTTACTGAAGACTTTGTACAATGAGTGATATGCTCTCTTACTTAAAAGCATAATGGTAGGGAGGAGGGGTTTGTGCATCTAGTACTTTTAGAAAACACTTATTGAGAGATATGTCGTTACTTTACATTCTGTCAATTTTTTTCCCGTTTTTTTTTTGTTCACTCAAATAAAGTGATGTTCGCATGAGTCCTTTAAAAACGATCATCATGTCACAACCAAAGTTGTTTTATGGTTATGCCCAAAGCCTGTATGAGTCAATTCCCAACATTTCATCGTCGGAGTCAATATGGATTCAATAATCCAAATACTATAGTGATTTACATTTCAGTAGATTGACTCATTAGTTTCTCTAAAATATATTTCCTTCCAAATATATTAGAGACTATAAAAGATGCAATCAATTACATTTCCATCACTGTGAGGTTCCACATGGTATCCGCTTGCATGGTTTCTTTGGAATTTAACAAGGTGTGATTTTCTCTCGGTACATTTAGAGATTTTGTGACATCTTTGTTCTATCTCGAAAACAAATTTTGAGTAGTGTTGCTCTCGATGATCCAATCCTCGTAGTCACATTATAAGGAAATAGTTCAACAACTAATTTAAATTCCTTAAGCTGGTGGGAGGGAAACCACTATCTTTTAGACATTGAGTCTTGAGATACTAAATAAGTGGTGTTGCCTTATTAGTAACAAAAGTGAGATTCAACTCAATTACTTTAGAGTGAATGTATGTTACGTTTCATCCAGATATATCTCAACTAATTTAGAGAATTTATGTTTCTTGGGAATGGTGTACTTTTTATTCCATAAGCGCAGATATTGGATCTAGTTCAATTAAATAGTCAATTGGCCAGACAAAATTCTTCTCGTCATTAAAGTTGGTGTCTAAGTTATGACCTTCCCATGGAAATTGGTTGCTACTATGGTACCCACATTACATTGCTTGTACCAATACCGGTAAGAAGATTCATTCTCAACTCTTTGGTGAGAGCTAGAATTACATCTTAGCTTCATCCCATGTTCAATTGATACATGTACTTTGGTGTCATTAATGTTGGGAAAACAATACATTTTTTTCTTCATGATATATATGTCCCTTTTCACATGCTTTATATATTCGTCGGTACGTCTAACCCTCATTACTTCGGGGTTCTTTCCATTTTCAATTTTTTTCTATATTTAGCTTAATTTGAGAAATTTCTTTATCTCAATAGGCCAAGAGAATCTCATTACACATGTCAACCACTTACTTTAGGTTGAATATATTACTAAAGATAATTCTCTTGTTGTCATACTTCAACACATACTAGTTCGTTAGTATCATGGATGAAGTATAGAAATGAAAATTTTCTGACTCATGTCATCTTTTGCGAGTTCTTCCACAAAAATTGGAAAAACATGTGATTTTATTTGAACGTATGTACTACTGACTCTTCAATAGTCGCGCAAGTTTATCACATTCCACGGAACATTCAAATTTGGATACAATGGTGCTCAGGTACTTCTAAACCCCAAATACATACATTTGAATCGAGTTGGTATAACCAATTGTACAAAAGAAGTACCTGAGCAACCTTTATTTATTTTAAGGTCGATGATATTCATTTGAACGTATGTTTTGAAACTACTGACTCTTCAATAGTCGCGCAAGTTTATCACATTCCACATATTCAAATTTGGAGACAATGGTGCTCAGGTACTTATAAACCCCAAATACATACATTTGAATCGAGTTGGTACAACCAATTGTACTTCTAAACCCCAATTCAATTATAGCCAAGATCATATTCAAGAGAATAAAATAACACTAAGACCAAAATTCTTAATAATCGAGATCAATAATCATAATTTACGTTGACCGTTTATATGATATGGACTTATCTTAAAAAAGAAGAAGCTAGGCATGTTCTAAAAACAAATAAATAAGCCTAGCAAGTACTCAATGTACAAAACCACATTATAGTTACATGCCTCATTCTTTGGTTCCCGCTGTATGTACACAAAACCAGAACAGCCTTGCTCGCGCACATCCCAACACCAAATTCATAACAGAACAGAACAACACAAGAACTAGCAGGATCCGGATCGAAAATCGGGTCGGATCTGGAACCGGACGGAACCGAAACCGGGTGGGAACCGAAACAACGATTTCTTTTTACTTCTCTTTTTTCCAGCGAAAAAAAAATAGCGAGGAGACTTGAGCATGAACGAATCTTCTTTTTTTATTTCACCTTTTTCAAGCGAACAAAAAGAAGCAGCGATTTCTTTTTACTTCTCCTTTTTCCAGTGAACAAAAAACAACGAAAAGACTTGAACATGAACGGATTTTCTTTTCTTTTTTTATTTCTCTTTTCCCGGATTACGACACGAATAAAAAAAAAATAGATATGCACCTTTACTTCCATGATCGATCAATGACGATGAATCAACCATACGCATATTGCCCCACTTCTAGATATAGATTCCCTGAACTTCCATGATTGATTAATCCAAATACACGGGCCCCTAAATACATTTTTGCATGATTAATCCAAATACATCCTTCTTAACGGAAGATTGACAAGGGGAAAATAAAATCTTTGATAGGCTTTCCGATGTACCGATTGTGGAGAACCTAAAAAAAAAAAATTAGTGACAGGAAAGAGCTCGAGCATGATAACGTTGCAGTGGAAAATATATAGAAGATAAAGAGGCAGAGATAAGTTTCTATTGATCGGAGCCAAGTGTGTTACATAAATATATTCTTTTATATACAAGTAGAAATAAGACCTTAGACACTATATTGGGTCGCAATCTATGGGCTACAAGCCCTTCAACAATTAATTGAAGAACGGGTCCTAGCTCAGCTGGTCATCCCCGTTTCCCAAAGTTTGATGCGTTCTAGGAGGTCTCAGGTTCGAGCCTCCGATGATGTAATATTGCCGAAATTAACATGGAAGGTAGAGTTGGCTTGCCCCCTTGTGACACAATCTCGCCCCCCCCTCGGCTCCCCTTGGCAATGTTACCCATGAGACTCGCTGGTAGGCTAACACATCAACTTGTTCAATTAATGCAGTAGTATGTCGTTGGAGCTTAGTTTGTTAGGCTTCCAACTAGTTTCATTTAATAATATTAATAATAATATTCTATATAATAAAATTTATATTTTTTAAAAAACCTTGAAAATTCTCTTCCATGTTCATCTTCATTAATTAACTTGCTTCAAAAAACAAAAAATCTTCATTAACTTTATTTCACAAGGTAAGGACTCAAACCAAATGTATCGATAGAACCTCAATTGAAAGGTCATGTAAAAAGTATATCATGGAAGAAAAAAAAGACGAAGAGGGGGTTTGGATTAGTGAGGTTTTGATTAGGAATTAAAAGAAAAGTTCTTGAAGCTGATTTTTTTTTGGCAAAAGCTGAAGCTGCTAAGGCTTTGAAAGCATGTAGATCCAATTATGCACTAACTGTTTGTGAGGTTCAAGAAGATGTACATTGAACTACGGAACGGGGGTGAGTACGCCTATTTCTGGTAATACTCGAGATGGAATTCTCTTGATTTTCTAGGCATATTGCTTTCATTTTATTGTTTTTGCAGAGACGGTTGTGCCTTTGTGAGTTACAGTAGCTTCACTACGTTTTTGCTCTTAACTTTGAATTTTATGAATTTAGTTGGTATCATTGAATATAATATTCTAAGGGACGCTTGGTTATCATAATACGAATTTTCAGGTTGAAGATATGCAGAAGGGGTTAAAATGTAGAAACATGCCTACCTGTTCAATAGTAGAAAGTGTCACACACAGAAGTGTTCGACTAAAGTCTTAAACCAGATGAACAAGAACAACACCAATTCAAGGTGAAAATTGCAGCCGTTGGACAATCTCTTTTTAATCGTAAGATCAAAATGAATATAGTCACACGTTTTTTAGAAATCACGTGTTAACGGTGAGTTAACGTTGTTAAGAAAATTAATTTTGTCAATAATTAAAAAGGGTATTTTGCCTGATTTAATTGGAGGCCTTCCACATTAAATGGGGACCATCAAATTTTATTTGCACCCCAAAATTATCAGGGGCTATTAATCCGACTATGAAAATACTATTTTACCCTTACCTAATATTAAAAATTAAAAATCAGTTAACCTTAATTAGGTTTCTCTTCTTCTTCATTTTCCTCTCGTCCATGTTCTCTTCTCCACCACCACCATTAACGACTATTTTGAAGATTTTTTTTCTTCTTCAACCGATTCATCGTGTAATCGTCGCCAAAAAATCGAAACCCATGAAAGCTATGGCTCCAATTAAACCCACTTTGTATTCGATTCTTCTTCATCTTCCTCTCCTCCATGTTCTCTTCTCCACCACCACCATTAACGACTATTTTGAAGATTTTTTTTTTCTTCAACCGATTCATCGTGTAATCGTCGCCAAAAAATCGAAACCCAAGAAAGCTATGGCTCCAATTAAACCCACCTTGTATTCGATTTTTTGTTGTGTTTTGATTGTGAAAATGAGTTTGGTAACTGAAAAGTAGCAGTTACAGAGTTAGGGTCGTTAGTTTGTAAATAAAAATCCCTAACGACTTTTGATATGCATGCGGATTCTATGAAAAATCGTTAGGGTATTAGGTTGAAGATGACGACCCTCTTTCTGCTACTTCAAAAATTTCTGCCCTAGAATAGAGTCGTTAGTGTTAAAGGTTGAAGATGACGACCCTGTTTTGACGACCCTTTGTTATTGGTTAACGACTCTATGTAAAATTATTAAATGGTGGGTTAGGGTAGTCAGTATATCAGAATATACCTATGACGACTCAAACACACAAAAACTTGCCTTTTTATACAGAGAGTTTGGATTCGAGAGTCGTCTGGGTATTAAACGAATCAACTAACGACTCTAGGTGAACATTATAAACAGTCGTCATGGTTTAACACACCACCTTGACGATTTTTCATCACCATTAAAAGTTGCAGGTTTGAATCGTCCACTTGAGTGTCAACAGACTGGCGACTCTTTAGAGTCGTTGGTGTATAAAACACCCGACTATAATGCTCACTCTGAGTAGTTCCATAGTGACCATGAATCGACCACTTGGAGCACCATTCATACAATTTGAAGAGTATATCAAGTTTACCTGATTGTTTTAATGGAGGAAGCCATGAAAAATGGTGGAAATGAAGATCCTACTGCTCATTTCTAAAAACCCTAGTTTTTCCTCTCAAAACTCCTCTTCTTCTTTCCAAAACATAAAAACCCCACAAAAAAAAAAATCCAAAAAAATTAAGAACGCGCAATTGGGGGATATCCAAATTAATTGGGGGATATAGCTAGAGGACAAAATTGGTGTCCCAATAGCAATTCTGGGTGACCCCCTATGTAATTATTTTTTTAATTCCTAATCTAGCCCTGACTAATCCTAATTAGTGAATAATTATAATTAGTAAAAATGTTAAGTATTTGGGGGATAGATTAGTTTGATTTTTTATTTTAATTTGTGTGAGTGAGGAGTTGAAGTAGGTGAAAAAAAATTGAGTGGAAATTTTTTTTTTTGAAAATGGAAGATGATTGTGATGAGAGAATTGCAGCTAAGAGGTTGAAAATTTGATTTTTTGTCTTTGAATCCACCATTGTTGTAGCTGAAAAAGCTCGGTGCCGGCATGGTATTCAACAAAAAACCCATGCCGGCATTGTTGGAAATGTGCATAAATTTTTCTGGTTTTGATCTTAAGAATGTTGATTTTTTTTCTGGTTTTGAACAGGTACCGGCATGGTAATCTAGTTTTCGAGCATGCCGGAACATGATGAAAAGTATCCAGAAACTTGTTCTTTTTTTCACTTGACTACCGGCATGGAAAGATTTATATCGAGCATCTTTGGAACTCGACGACATTGAATTTCATCACTTCCGCATGATCTTCATCATTTCCGACATGTTCTTCATCACTTCCTGCGTGGTCTTCATCATTTCCGACATGTTCTTCATCACTTCCTAGCGTGGTCTTCATCCTAAATAACCATGCCTATCACTCCCATGGTATTCATCCTATAATTCAATGCCGGCACATGATGAAAAGTATCCATAAACTTGATTTTTTTTTTCACTTGACTACCGGCATGGATATATTTATATCGAACATGCCGGTACTTAAAACCGGCGTGGTATTCATCCCAGATCGAATGACGGTACTTAAAACCGGCGTGGTATTCATCCCAGATAGAATGACGGTACTCTGTGTAACTCGACTGTTTCAGCTATGTTTGGAGATTCTAACCTAAACCCATTGCTATAAATCGATTAAAACAATCATAAATGAGTCCAAAATCACTAACCTTCTCAAAGAAGCCATGACTGCGAGTGGTTGATCGTCCGAGTTCGCCGCGTCGTCCTCTTCTTCTTCTTCATCTTCTTCAGCAATCACTAACCTTCTCAAAGAACAATGAAGAAGATGAAGAAAAAAAAATCAAAACCCTAATCGTGCTTGGCAATCAAATGAAATTGGGGGATAAACTTATTTGGTTTTTAGATTTAATTGTTTTAGGGGAAAGGGCATAACAGTCTTTTCATAAAGGTTTTTAATTAGGAAAGGGTATTTTGGTATTTTCATATTCAAAAGTTACCCCTTATCAGCCACCCCTGGTTGGGGGAAGTAATTCATATCCCCCAATTAGTTTGGATATTTATGTAAACACAAAATATCAGCCACCCCTTATCAGCCCAAAATTAATCCCAAAATCTGATTTTTATGTAAACACAATTAACACACTAAACTATTTCATTAACTCTTAATACTAATCACTCAAGTCTATTTTAGGCATTTAGAAAGATTTTTTATAAGGGGTGACCCAAATTGCTATTGGGAGACATGTTTTGTCTTCTAGTGCCTGACCCCCATTTAATGTGGAAGGCCCCCAATTAAACCAGGGTATTTTGACTTTGGGTCACAAAAAAGTGACCAGAGTTGCGTTTGGGTCACAAAAAAATTTTAATTAGAGTTTGGGTCACAAGACCGTGGTTGACCGTGTTGACCGTTAGGAAATTCTGTTAAATAAGGAAATGACCAACATAATATTTACATTTGATTTATTTACCAAGTTAGCCATTGTACCTATAATTTCGACTAAAAAGAAGAATCAATCAGGTCGGATGCCTTACCTTTTTCTTCTTCTGTTCCGTAACCTTCCCACTTCGAGACTTCCCCTTTTCTTCTCTTCAATTCCAATCAAACCATCAATTGCATTAGTTTCCTGTTATTTGAGAAGATCCATGAGATGGTTTTGAAATAGCAATGAAACTTCAGTCAACAAAAAATAATGGAAACCCTAATTAGAAAATCAACTAAAAAACCCAGCCATTCTCATGTATTCAACACAATCAACATATCCATTCATCATAAAAACCCTAGCCAACAGCTACCAATTTGATCAATTCCCACCAAATCTTCACAGGCTAGAAAAAGTTGAAAATTTTGAAATCACGGAGAGATTTTAATGGTGAATGTTGAATCAATTTTTATTTAGCATTAATTTGATGAGTATTCAATTAGTTTTCTTATATTGATTACTGCTTTATGTTGAATTGAGAATTTTGGTTAAGAAATTGAATTGTTGATTTATTACTTTGGCTTCACCTCTGCATCTTCGGATTCTCGCACGACGCCGGCTGAGCTTTCTCTCCACCACCACGCCGTTAGATGTGTTTTAGTAGATTAATTTAGACCGTTAGATGTGTTTCAATATAGACTTCTAGTTACATGTGCGACTCGCGTGCAACGATCAGTGACGATAACTAATTATAAATTAATTAATAGATTTACTATTTGGATAACAGTCAAGATGGTCAACCACGCTCATCTGACCCAAACTCTAATTAAAATTTCTTCGTGACCCAAACGCAACTCTGGTCACTTTTTTGTGACCCAAAGTCAAAATATCCCTAATTAAAACTTTAAAGTTAACAGTAAGTTAGGTCAATTGTGTAATTTGGCAGTCTATGACGGTCAAGGTACCCCTTAATATTTTAAATGTTGGGTACCAAAGTTAGGTGTTGGACATTTGTTAGTTACCAAACGTTAAATAGCCCAATAAAAATCCCAAATTTTCATTTATTCTTTGTAGATGATTGTCCTTCACAGTGTTATTGACCTTTTTCAAGTTATTGATACTTTTGGAAGTGCTTCTTATCAACTAGTAAACTTCAATAACTCTAGTGTCTATTTCCCCGAGAGCATCTAAATTTGCAGAGTTATCTTAAGAAGTCTTAAAGTCCAAATAATGAACGCTAAGGGAAAATGCTTAGGTATACCATTAATTATTGGTAAAGCTAAATTTACCAATTTGGTGGATAACGTTAATTCATAGATCTCTGTGTGGGGAAGTAAAACTCTATCAGTGTGGTAATACTAATATGATCAAGACGCTTACTAAATTATATACATGTTCATGCTATGAGATGTTTAAAAATGCTAGATGTATTTTCAACAAGATTGATTCTGGCAAAAATTTGAAAAGAAAAGTGTGTGTTGTACTTCATGAAACAAGATGTGTAGGTCTAAAGACCAGGGAGGTCGGGGTTTCAGGGATTTAAAGATCTTAAATTAGGTTTTACGGGTTAAAGCATCTAAGAGAATTATAACAAACACAAATACAATCTGGATTCAAGCTATAATTAACAACTACATATAATTTCATAATAAAGCGTCTTTTATAACACTAAATAAGCCAACTCTTGCTGAGCTTAAAAAGGTGTTCAAAAAATCTTAATGTTTATAATAAACAACACCTGTTGGACTTTACGATGGTGGCAAAACTGAGATCTGGCTTGACACCGGCTCATGGGTAAATCTGCTCCACCTAAAACCAATAATGTCAATAATCATGAAAATTTCATTTGGGGTTAGTGAATGGAGAATGAAACTGGTGCCTCACTTATTTTTCCTAGGAGTTGCAAGTTTCACCTCAAAATGAGGATACATAGAGCTTCTGAAGACAAAATAGCGTGGATCTAATTAGACGTGGGGATTTCACTCTAAAATCTACTTACAACAAGTTGCAAGAGGATAACTTAAATCATCTGACTCTTTCCACCAATACGCAACACATAAATGTCAAATAGAATGAGATATGGATAATTCACACAAGTGCGAAATATTTTTTCTTTTTGGAAATACCTTTCTCGTATTCTCCTCACCAAAGAGAGATCTTTAGCCATTATGGAATGGAGTAAATAAATGAACATAACCCATCTGGTCATATAAACCGACCTAAAAGAACATTACATGCTATATCAATAGATCCGCCCATTCTATTGCATCGAAAAATCAATGCCTTTTATATTTATCCTTTATATTTCGAGGTCTATATCTAATTGACATTGTATATATGTTTATAGAGATTGTAATAAGGACAACAGACAAGCTTACCAAGTATAGTAGAAGATATATAACTTCGCATGTATGGTATGGCAGTCCTCAGAGGGTGATTGCCAACCGACTCTTGCGAGATAGTGTACTTGGTTTGAGATATTCATCATTAGCATTAGGAAAAAAACAAAGAAAAGGGAAAAAAGAACCAATCAAAATGGGATGAAACGTTAATCCTATATTCTGATCAAAAAAGAAAGAAAGAAAGAAAGAAAGAAACGTTCATTTTATATAGAAAATAAAAGAAAGAAGAAAACGTTAATTCTATGCCCACTAAATTTGGTATGACGCAACGAGACCTGACCCTATGGTAGAACAACAAAAACAAGCATACTCAAGACTACCTGATGGCTATTCCTATAGAGGGTTTGGGTCAAAAAATTGGACCTCGACAATTTAGCGTATTTTTAGCTATAGATTACGGGTTCCTTTATTATCCAAGGATAACCTTTGTTCTTGTTGTGGAAATGACATGGATATTTTCGGGGATCACGCTATTCATTGTGCACATGAACTTAGATTGAAATTTCTCTATGATACCTTGTCAGATATGTGCTATCGCGTTGGGGTACAAACTAAAACAGAGGCTTCTCTTGATTTCCTAGTTAGTGATGGTGGTGAAGTTAAACCTGCAGATATTTTGGTGCTTAACTGGGATATGGGCGGTATAGTTATTTTGATGTCACTGGTGTTTCACCTTTCACTGGCAATGGTGTGCAAAAAATTTCGCCTGTTGTGGCTATTTCTCGTGCTGTTGATAAGCGTAACAAATACCTCGACATTTGTTCTAGACATGGTTATTGTTTTGGTACCTTGGCTTTCACGACTTTGGGAGAACACTGAAGAATTTTCTTATTAGGAACGATACATCTTCTAAAATAGGCAATTTTTTTGTTTCATAGAGTAGAAATTGCTATACAGAAAGAGGTTGGAGCTCAGCTTGTTGCTCGACTTCCAACCATCTCCTTGACCTCTCTGAGATTACTTAATTTGTGTATTTTTAATGGAATTTTCAGTTTTTTCACTAGCTTGAAACCCGTGCTACGCACCGGGACTGTTGGAATTTCTTACAGCGTTGGTTCATGTCCACTGAGGCGGGGCTTCGCCCCGCACCCATCCAAATAAGAGTTTTAATAAGCTATTATAGAATTTACTATTCAACAGATTGACAATTAAAACTATGTAATTGAAATTTCTAATAATCAAATGTATAATACTATCATAATTTAAAGATCTCACATGGTTTTGAAAACTAATTTCAAGTATCCCAATAAAGCAGTAATCAACTCTACAAATAAATTAAAATAAATAAATCAAAGTATCGAAAGAAAAATAGTTTAAACTATAAACACTAAAATATATTAGACTTTTTTAGTAGTTAACCAGTGTTATGCACCGGGTACCATCGAAATTGATCACAATTTAGTGAGGCTGCACTCGTCCCAAAGGGGGTCCCAATTAACATCTGCGGTGTATAATGAAAATGCCAATCAATATTTAATAGAGGTCCCAATTAACATCTGCGGTGTATAATGAAAATGCCAATTAATATTTAATAGACTAACCGTTGGAACCAAAATCACCAATTACATATGGTTTAAAGTGTTGGAGATTAAGAAATCTTCTTAAAGAAAATACTTAAAAAAAATATTTTAACTTTTGAAATCAGTACGTAGTTCATGATATTTCCAACATCAATACTATTGGTAGTTACATGAAAAATCACACTCGCTATCTAATATTAGAGATACTAAAAAAAACACGAAAATATAAGATGGATTGCCAACATTAAATAGTACAAAGCACATGAAGTGCTTCCCGTCAAAGAAGATGTTATCAAGGAAATGAATTGATATATCTTCTTTGGGAATCATATATCTACTTTAAGAATCAAGTGGCCAACTCAACAACTCTTCTAGTCTCCAAGTTCTTCTAATAAAATGAACGCTATACTCACTATATAGGTACTGATATCTGATAGAGACACTAAAGAAACATGATATTAATATAAAATAGATTGCCTAAATAGTACAAAGCATATGAAGTGCTTCCCGTCAAAGATGATGTAATATAGGAAATATACTTATATATCTTTCTCAGAAATCATATAGCTGCGTTAAGAATCAAGCTACCAATTTAACTGCACATCCAGGCACTAACTTCTTGTAGTTATATAAAAAATCACGCTCGCTATATAGTTGTATTGATATCTTATATTAGAGACACTTACAAAAATTGATATTATATAAAAATAGATTGTCAACTCTAAATAGTACAAAACATATGAAGTGTGCCCTTCAAAGAAGATGTAATATAAGAAATATACTGATATATCTTTATTCAAAAATCATATAGTTACGTTATAAATCAAGCGATCAATTTAACTGCTCTGTTAGGCACTAACTTCTTGTAGCTAAATGAACAATTACACTCATTATATAGTTGTATTGATATCTGTTATTCGAGACACTTAAAAAAATGATATTAAGTAAAATAGATTGTCAATTCTAAATAGTACAACACATATGAAGTGTTTCCCGTTAAAGAAGATATAATCAAGGAAAATCACAAATATATATTATTTTTTTCAGAAATCAAACATGAAGTGTTTCCCGTTTCTTGAGTTTCTCTCTTCAAGAGACGCTCTACACTAATGTGAGTAATGTAGTGAAATAGATAAAAAGCAAAAAAGGCAAAGGTAAAAAACGATCCCGTGCAAGCATTATAAAATGATTGTGTAACTTTTTTCACATGTAACTCCAAGTCTATACTTGCCAAGTTCGTTCATATTGATATGTAAGGCCTTACGACCAATACGTCAAGGATCCATTTGGCGCGTGGTGTGCTGGTTTTGTTATTGTTGCTGAATTGGGTGAAAAAAACTTGAGAAATTCTAAATTGAACATTAACTTTAGGTTTGAATGCTATAATAGCACGATGAAGAAACAAAATGGCTTATAGCGAGTGTGGACATCACACTTATTGACTGATCACAACCAAGGTACACATCATCCATGTTCATATATTTTTATGTAGGGATTATATATAATATGTCCAAATACACAAAGTGAAAGTGGATGTTTGAAGTACTTTGTTGTGTTCATAATCAAATGATGTCAGAGTATGTAGAGATAAACCTTGCATCGTTAGTTGATAAAATAACTAAGCATATTTTTGAGAAAGCCAAACAACATTAGACTTCTAGTGGTAAGGAGCCTCTTAGAGACCTCGTTAAGGGAGATGATATATGAAATGGTCAGTTGTTAAAGAGCCCATTTTGTGTGAAAACAACATACGCAAAAAAAATTTAGACTCATAGTAACAATATGTGATAATGTGATATACGTAGACCTTGTGAATGTGATATTCTTGAACTGTTACTTTGAGGTTATCATTTTCGTACTTCTTTGGAAAAGTTACTTGATACGGGCTTGGCGGTGATAACCCGCTTGATACAGGGTGGTCAAGTATACTTTTTTGTGATTTGAATTATTGTAAGGAGTATATTTTTAATTAATTTGTCAATTTCTTCAATGTAAATAATCCCTTGTTGAGCAGCTTGCATCCCGACACCTTTAACATAAATAAAGAAGAAGGGTTAAGAACCAAAATAAAATTAAGCAAAGCAATCGAAAATTCTAATCAAAATTCTCTTTATTGACAAAAACAAAGCCAAAAATAATTTCAAATGCCACAATTTGTGTGAATCGATGCAAAATTCTTTTCTCAATAATAAGCCATATGTAAAAAATTCTTAATTTAAGCTTCCAGATATAATACAGTGAAAATATTGATATCTTTTTCTCAAATTCTTATATGGAGCTCATGGAGATTTTCAAGGGGTACTCGATGAGTCAAATCACTCAACACCAGGAAGATGTAGTTATTTTGTAATTAGATAACTTTTTTTTTCCATGGGAGTCTTTGACTCAACACTCTATACATATTTTTCTCTTCTCAATATAACCTTTTCTTCTCGGAAAAAAAAAAACGGTATAAGAGAACAAAAAAATTATTGGAAGCAACATATAGTTATTAATAAAGAAGTGTGTGCCTATATCAAACGACACCAAAACAAAACAAAACTAAAATCTACTGATCTTAGAAAAAAAACTCAAAAAACCAAAATCTATTTATTTTTATTCGATAAGAACATATCAAGATGGTCTTTGAGTATTTTCGGATCATATGCCAGGAAATTCGTTGTTGTCACCAGAATTAGAATACATATGTAAGAAATATTCTTAGGTTACCATCATAGATGGAATCCGCGAAGCTAGTAAGATTAATAATAGCTAGGGGAGAAAAATCCAGGAAATAAAAGCACATTCTTTGTTGCTTCCAAACCATTGCAATTCAGTAAAAGTACCAGTAAAGTACATTAATTGAAGGATTACTGTGAGCTTAGTTTGGGAGTCCATTGAGAATTTTCCACAATTTTCCACATTCTGATCATTCCACGCGAAAGATTACTATGCTGCAAATTTCCCTTTGTATACCTTGGAATAACATAAAGCTATACCATGAAATATGGTCAACTTATATTTGAATTATCCGAAGACAAAAATAAATAAATAAATGATCTTAGATGAGAAACCGAATTTGTGCTCAAAGTTTTACCATATGTGTGGGAGATATAGTGAAAGAACTGTTGATCCTACGGGTTCCTTCTTTAGTGCGTGATTATCTTCATGGACTGTGGGAGGAGTCCTACAAAAAAAAAAAAAAAAAAACTGAAACCAGTAACCAGTAATATGATTTTTTCGGATGCATCATCAACATCTCTAATCTTGTGATGATCATAGAGGTTGCGGTACAATGCTACAGACAGATCTATAAACCGTAGTCATGATGTTTTGGACTATAATGATCAATTGGAGGATCAGATTATTTTTAGATTTATCCATGTTCATATCCCCACCTAAGGCTCGAGCTCACCTGAATTCTATTGCACAAAAGAACCAAAGACTTCACCACTTTTTGTTGTGTCTGATTCCTAACCAGACGCTTGAAGAGGGTATAAACTATTCCCGAAGGTTTCTTACCTACATATAAACATCATATATTTAAAAATTGATAAGAGAAAAAAAAAACAGCAACCTATTAATATAAAGAAAAAATTGATAAGAGAAAAAAAAAAGCAGTCTAGGATTCAAAATTGTGACACTTGAATAAGTTTACATACCACTGAAATCAACTATCATTGCTTCCCCCTTGTTATGATTTTCTTCAAAAGTCATAGTTGATATCTTTTGTTCGCTACCTCCTTTTTCACAGCAAGTACGTGGTTTATGCAGGAATAAAGAGTGATTTGCATTCTTTATATAGATGTTGGAAACTTGGTTCCAAATAAAATCTTTAAAAACATTATGGCATTAAATCCAGTTATATGGGTTGTTATAAAGAAAATAGGGATGAAGAATGATTTCCAGCCTTTATTAACCATTGGCTTTGTTTTTATTAGTAAATCAACCATATTAATGGAACTTGTTAGATTTTGTTCATGTAAATGATTAGATTTTTTTCTATATTAACAGATAGTGTTAACATAAATATAAATAGTAATTCAAATATTAATTAATGTAGTATTTTTTGTTAGATATTTATCATCAATGCTAAAAATTAATATAGATATTTATATGTCTTTTTTCCTTTTAAAATATTCAAAAAATAAAAATATTTTTTTATTCGTTATGGAATTAAATCCAGTTATATGTATTGTTATAAAGAAAATAGGGATGAAGAATGATTTCCATCCTTTATTAACCATTGGCTTTGTTTTAATTAGTAAATCAACCATATTAATGGAACTTGTTAGATTATGTTCATGTAAATGATCAGATTTTTTTTATATATTAATGGATATTGCTAACATAAATATAAATAGTAATTTAAATATTAATTAATGTAGTATTTTTTGTTAGATATTTATTATCAATGCTAAAAATTAATATAGATATTTATATATCTTTTTTCGTTTTAAAAGATTCATAAAATTAAAATATTTTTTTATTCCTTAAATACGTAGATTTTTTAAATTCTCCGGATCTTTTACACTAATTATATGAAATTATAAATGTAATTATTTTATTTCATAAATATTTTAAATTGATTTTTTTTAATCATAAATGTCCAAAATTAATATAGTAATTTTTTTATTTTTTGGATTATCATAAAATTATAAGAAATTATTTTATTCCATAAATATGTTGAATTGATTTTTTTTATTTTAATCATAAATATCTAAAATTAATATAGTAGTTTTTTAAAATTTTGGATTTTGAAAATAAATACACGAAATTAATATAGTAATTTTTCTAAATAATGAGGGCCGTCCGTCAGGTGTGTCCCACTAATCCATCCAATCTACACCGCACATTGTCTGATTAACGCTCCATATCTAACGAAATTTCATCTGACGAATACGAATGGTTTCTCAATTAACCAATGAGAGCGCGAGGTTACGGTAACCAATCAATAGGAAAGAGGGTAAGCAGCACCAGTGCTACTTTTATTCTGGAGTGATGGATGGTATTGAGTTTTTAGGTTGTTGATATCCACCGTGAAAAAAAAGAAGATCGAATCCAATTAATAGTGCTGTCAGCTCTGTAAAATCGACGGTTTAATTTTCAACACATTTGGGCGAAAATATCCGGGTATCATTACATTGGGCGAAAATATCTGGGTATCATTTACGAAAAAGCCCAACCCTAAAACACTAGGGTTTTTCATCGTCAAACATCTGAGGTGGTATATAAAGGAAAGCTAGGTTTCATTTGAGAAACTCTTCAGCAGAAACGGAGCGGAGGGGATAACCAAATCAGAGCGAAAGAGTAAAAATGCCTGCTGGTCATGGTTTACGATCTAGAACAAGAGATTTGTTCTCGCGTCCATTCAGGAAGAAGGGTTACATTGCTCTTACCACTTACTTGAGAACTTTCAAGATCGGTGATTATGTTGATATCAAGGTTAACGGTGCTATTCACAAGGGTATGCCTCATAAGTTCTACCATGGACGTACTGGTATTGTCTGGAATGTTACCAAACGTGCTATTGGTGTTGAAATTAACAAACAGGCAAGTTTCTCTATTTCTATATCAGTTTATTTTCAGTTTTTTAGGGTTTTGCTGTTAGATACTGAATCATCTGATTTTTTTAGGTTTCGATATTTAGCTTCTGTTGTTTGAATAGCTCTGTTTGGTAGATTGTATGTGTTGATTCTGACATGGGTTTTGATTTTTTTTTTCTCAGTTTATTATGTGGATTTTGTATTGCATGTTTGATGCAAGGGAAAATTGGATTGCGTATTGATATTCTGTTTATGATGCACTGATTGATGAGAGTATGTTTTTTTCGTTAGGTAAATAATATATTGGCGGCATAAGGTATTAGGGTTTAATTTTTTATGAACCTTGTTTCCTTATATTGTGGATTTCTGAGCTTTATAAGTCTGCTTTATAGTTGTTGTGTGGTAACGAGCTTGACTTCAATCTATTGTTGAAGTAAGATCCAACAGATGAAACTGCTAGAAACATTTTTTGATGTTTCCTTTCGAAGGTGATAATTACATTGTTGTTTTGGGAGCTTGTTCCTATATCTTAATGGTAGTATACTTCTGCTTAAAATTTGTTACTTCAGTTTTTGAATGTCTGATATTCTTAATCACTAATGTATAGGTAGTAAAATCTACATGCTTGTTGGCTCTATTTGTGTTTCTTTTGAGAAGCTTAATGTGAACCTTGGTTTCAATTCTATTGCAATTTGGTGATGGGAATTCGTAAATCACCTTGTTGAAAGGCACTAGACATATAACTGATTGTTGTTTTGCACTCGTTTGATGCAGGTTCGTGGTAACATTTTAAAGAAAAGGATCCATGTGAGGATTGAACATGTTCAGCCATCAAGGTGCAGAGAAGAGTTTAAACTGAGGAAGGTTCAGAACGACAAGTTGAAGGCTGAGGCTAAAGCTAGAGGTGAAAAGATTAGCACTAAGAGACAACCTGAGGGCCCTAAACCTGGTTTCATGGTTGAAGGAGCAACACTTGAAACTGTTACTCCCATTCCATATGATGTCGTCAATGATCTTAAAGGCGGGTATTAGAGACTGTTTCTTTTCTGCTTGTGGTGTTGGTTATGTTGGTCGAGCAACAAAACTGCAGTTTAAGACTTCTTTAAGAGAGATAGTGATAATTAAAATTTTGTTATCCATATTTAGGATATTTTAGATATTCGTTTTTTATCTCGATTTCCCTTATTAAGTACATTTAACTGGTTTTTATAATTTCTGTTATTGAAGAATCATAGACTTGATCGATCTGCCATCAAGGTAGTTTGTCTATTTCTCTGGAGCTGCCTTATAATTTTTAGTCTATTCAGTTGAGAAGCCTTGAATTAGTCGTCTTTGTTTATGAAAATTATGATGACGAGATAAGTTAAACTTGATTTTCTAGCTGTTCAGGACTGTGTTACTTTGATATACTCTGAACTTGTGTAGAGTGCAGTCTCTGTAATAAAAGAGCCTTCCCCTGTACCTGTACACATAATAGTTTGAGCAAGTGCCGAATGCGGACTCATATTTCGTGGAATCTTGTTTAGCCCGCTCTTGCATCGTGGTGAAATATAGAGGGTTGTATGGAGGAGATCATACTCGATTTTTCACAAAATATGGGTTAAGCAGTCTTGGAACTATTGAAGCAGTTTTTACTAGTCTAATCTTGGTAAGCAATGGAGCTGATGAATGACAGAAGAGTTGGCTTTGGAGCTGGGAGGTGAAGACTTGATTAAGAGTGTCCTCGCTAGCAGGGGAAAGAAGGTAAAGTGCGCAAAGCTAAGAAATATAGAGGGTTGGGTTTGAGTATCTGAGAATAATCAACTAGGCTCTGCTTGCAGAATGGACTGGACTTGGAGATACTGTTAAAACGGCAGCTCAAACTATTCAAAAAAAAAAAATCCTCATGAAAGATGTAAGGTGGGAACAAGATATGTAATGAGACCTGCTATGGCCAATGGTTTCTTTTGCAATAATTTGGATCCTGTGGGGAGAAAGGGTGCATGGGGAAGGCCAAACAAGCTGATGAGATTGTCACCGTGGTGTTAGTGTTAATCATACGTAGTTCAGATGAAGATGCTCGCATATAGTTGTGGGACAAAATTTTTGATTTTATTTTTGTTATAGATATAGAAAAACAGAAAAGTCCGGGCGGTAGAAAACACCGGAGCAAACATTACTTCAAAACATAACAAATGGAATCTTACATATGCAGTAATTAATCAAATACGATTTCTGGTAAACAAGAGAATGTAGTAATCAAATGTTTCCACATTCTTAATCAAACTTCACCTTCACCTCACAGGTGCCCTCAACTATCAAATTCATCCTCATCGGCACTAAAATTTGTTTCCACGTCTTCTTCAAAATGCATTTCTTCGTCAACCATCTTCTCCTTCTTGTATATTCCACACAAAATCCATTCGTCCAACTGCAATACCATTTTTTATATTATTATTATGACAAAAACAACAATACACCAAAAAAACAACGAAAAAAAGGAAAGGAAAATAGACGTACCTCAGAATGGTTCCAGCCGGATCGAGTTGCCATCGTGAATTCTTGCATTACATAATCCGTTTCTTGCGCTTCAGAATCCCGCCCTTCGTAATATACCCAAGCGTCTTTGTATCCAATTACTGAATTCGAAGAGTTGCGTGAATAGATGGAACTATGTGTTGTTAGCAACCAAAATCCCTGGCTTGCAACACGAACCTTTTTGTCTCCTACACTGCAATGCGCGTCTTTGTGATCTTCAGCTTCGTACTTTCTTGTAAAGAAGTACCAGTCGTTCGATTCAGAGCCCTTGTACTGTTGGGTGAGTTCTTCAGGATTATAGTGGTACGGATTGTGTACTTGTTTCATTCTGTTGGGTGGCAAACCTTTCCCCAAAACCTTCGGTACCAGATAATAAACAATCAATTGTTCATCTGTTGGTTTAAATTTAAAACCAGACGGAAGTCTATCCAACTTCGCTTCATTCTCAGCATCATCATCGTTATCGCTTAGCATTGACTTGATCTTGCCACTTGGAGAAGACATAATCGTATTTGTACGGGAGTGATCGATAGAATCAGCGAGAGAGAGATAATAGTTTTCAGTTTTGCTATCTAATTTGGATAATTGGGACTATGATTTTAGAGATTCGAAGGCAGTGCTTATATAGGAATTGTAATCCCAACGGGGATAGGAATCCTCAGTTGTAGTCGGATTCGGATTCCTCTTTTTAGAAATTTCGCTACTAGGTCGGTGAAAACTCTAAACCTTCTATTCCTATGGGTATGTCAAAAAAATGGTGTTTGACATGTCTGGTGGCATGCCAAACCATTTGCGCCACTATGGTAGATATGCCAAATTTGATTAAAAACATATATTTAATTGTGTTGGGTGAGACCTTAATAAATAAAAAATATATTTGTATTTGTGTGGTGGGGTATTTATAAAAGTTTTAGTGATATAATATATTTAGTGGAACCCTTTAAATATAAAAGTGTATTAGAATAAAGAAAAAGTTGGAGAGAAAGAGAATTTATATATATATAAAATTAATCGGAGATAAAGACAATATCGCTGGAGATAAAGACTTTATCGCCAACGATAAAAACTTTATCGCTCATCAAAGCGATAGAGACTCTATCGCTCGCTAAAGACTTTGTCGCGTATGCCAATATGCTAGAAATAACATATTGGCATATGAGTTTGGCAGTTTGGCATACACATAGTGGGTACATATATGCCAAATATCATGTTTTGGCATGTGCATAGGAAGAGGCCTAAGAGAGGAAACAACTAATGGGCCACTTGCCTTATTCATTCCCAATCTTGCTACATGACCAGCGGAATACCAGCTGAATAACAGCGGATCCGATGTGTCAAACTGATTTGGCAGAAAGAGAAGTAAACTTTTTAACCACGTCATTGAGAAGAAAACATGTACCTAATTTACGATCTCACCTCTCCATGATTCACCCCTACCGTTAATGCAACCCTTACCACTTCCCCCATAAAACCATTACCCTGTAACAACCATAACCGACCATCACCATGCCCATCATCATCATCACTCCCATTTTATTTATCCTGATTTTAGGGATGGTTTGAGAGATAGTTTATTTTTCATAATCAAGTGACAATTGTAATTAACTCAAAAAGGTTTGAATCCCTTTTGCGGCAAAACAAGTTTGATCAAACGACCCTCAGTTCAAACCCAAATATTGATTCGTGATCAAATTATTTAGTCATGTTTAATTGATCAAAACTTCTTCTTATTTTTCCAACTAAAAAATCACAAAGTTTAATTGTGGTTAACTAGTTATCCATTAACTTAAGAAACAAAGAACACGTAATAAACTCCAGTTTCCATTTCTTCCTGGTGGTGTGTGTTCATGTTTTGAAAATAAAATAAAATAAACAGAACCATATACTGCTATGTACGGCGATTAATATTGATCATGCATCTTTGGTGGTGATAATATTAACAGGGCTAGTGTAGAGAAGTAAAGGGAAGATAATACGAAAGTAGGTTTGTGAAAAGTCCACCTAATCTTACGGTTGAGATTTATTTCAATCTTTCTTCCTTTTCCTAGATGACGTGGTTAAAACAGTATGTATCTCTTTCTTCCAGATCAGTTTGACACGCCGAATCCGCTGTTATTCAGCTGGTATTCCGCTGGTCATATAGCAATTTCGATTCATTCCTACGCGGAATTACGTTCAAAATCTAAGGATGAGAATATTTTGATACCGCAATGAAAAAGTATTACGTATGGCTGCACAAAACCGCGCCGAAACCGCGAGACCGCACCGAAACCACGCCGAAACCATTTATCTAACAGTCGGTTATGGTTTGAGAAGTCACAACTGTAAGATCTACGGTTCGGTCCACAGTTTTGGCACAAAAACCGCACCGAACCTACCGTAAGAACCGATTAATTGTAACCATTGATTTTCTCTAATCTGAACCCTCCATCTATACTATATAACCCTAGTTGAAACCTAAGAATTTTCATTCTCTTAATCTCTTCTTCTATTCTTCTGCTTGCCTCTAACTCACAGCCGCACCACCACTCATCACCATCACCCTCCAAGAAGATCAGGACCACTAAAGACAATACAACTAGTCAGTGTATAAGTCAATATGATGGAGTGGTGCATGATAAGATGTTATGCAGTGTAGTATAAGATGTTAGTCTGTAACACATGTGGTTAATATGTGTGTATCTTTATTAGCTGTCTTTTACTGTCAGTTTTCTGTCTGTATAAAAGGCTGTCATAACTGCCTTTGTCTGTGTATTGATTTCTCTGATAATCATCAATCTATTCAGATTGTTTTTCATCACCATCTCTACCATGTCATTATGGTATCAAATAGGTTAGGGTTTCAAACCAACACTGATCCTGCAACCTGAAGCTTCATCACTCTCATCCGCTGCCTTTCTGTGGATCTTTCGGCTTCTCATCTGCTGTATTACTGGTGATTTTTTTTTTTTTTTTTTGCAATCAGAGACTTCATCTCTTTCTGTTTTTTTGTTTCGAACATTCGTTCTTTGAATCATTTAGTTTTGATTCATTTTTCGTGTTTAGTCCTTCTCGAAATCTTTTGTTTCAGTATAATTTTTTGATTCTTTACTTCAATATCACAATTCTGTGATTTTCCTTCAAATCTTGATCTTGAATCTCATATCCAATTTTTAATTCAAGAATTTCTTGTTTTTCCAATGGAAAATCCAATTGCAAATTTGTTTTCTCGAGTCTGGCTTAATCAGATTACTAATTTTGTTACTCTGAAATTAAAAGAAGACAATTATTATACATGGAGGAATTTAATGAATCTTGTGATTCAAAGATACAAGCTACAGAAATATCTGAATGGTACATATCCCTATCCACCTCAATATACATCACCAAGAAATAAAGCAAATGGAGTTGAAAATCCGGCATACTCAGGTTGGATTGAAGAAGATTCCGCCATCATTATGTGGATAAATTCTACAATCTCTGAATCTGTAATTCCTTATTTCTCTAGATTCACTACTTCTCATCAACTTTGGCTGAGGATTGAAGATAGATTTTCTCGCGCATCATCAACACATTCAATTCAGCTCAGAACCAAACTGATGTCTCTTACTCTAGGTGATAAATCAATTCCTGCACTTATAAATAAAATCAAACTTTTGTCTGATCAATTAGCTGCAGCTGGTGAAATAGTTTCTGATAGAGAATTAGTGGTTATCACACTCAAAGCACTAAATTCTGAGTATATCCCATTTGCAACCACTATGAGGCACATAAATCCTCCTATCACTAGTATAGAATTGCACAACAATCTTCTCAGTGAAGAAACTGTGGTTAGTGAAAGACTCGAGACTGCTAAACATGAGCTAGATGCCAAAGCCTTCATGGAAAATAACTATAGGAATTCTTTTAGAGGATCTTCAAGCAGGGGAGGTTATAGTGGAAGACACTCAAATGGTGGAAGGCATCCAAATCCAGTTATTTTCTCAAGAAACAATTATGGAAGAGGCATTGCAACTAGTGAAACACAACCTTATTAAATATGTATATCTGACATCCATCAAGATCCTAACTGCACTTGTAGATTGAACTCTCCTACAAAGGAAGACCACCACTAGCAAATCTAAGTGCAATGCTTGCTGCAGCTGACATATTTGATAAAGATGAATGGATTGTTGACAGTGGAGCAAACAATCATATCACCTTTGATATTGATACAGGTGTATCCGTACTCCTTTAGGGAACTTAGTTAACCTCAAGCTAAGTTGAGGGAAGAATCCTACTCTAGGCAGGAATCCCTGTTTAGGCAGAATTCCTAGTTAGGGAAGAGTCTTGTTTTAGGCAATACTCTTAGTATAGGAAATAGATTCCTAATAGAAATCCTTGGTCGGCTGAGTACGATGAAGGCTATAAATAGAGAGATTTGGCTAATAGCTAAAGGGATAAGACTAGGTATAGAAAACCTAGAGAAAGCTTGGAACAATACTTATGCAAGCTTGGAAGACAGTTTAAGGTTAATCCACTGTTTAGAGAAGATTGTGAGCGTAACAAAGAGAGAATTGTAATCGTTTTCTTGTTCATAATCTAGAGAAGGTATTTTCTTCGAATTACTACTGTGTCTCTGTTTTCTAAGTTTCTCATCTATTATTATTCTGAATTCCGCCTTTATAGTAATAGCTGCCAAGGTACAGAGATCAAAACGTATCAAGTTGGTACCAGGAGCAAGGTTCGTTTTTAGGGTATATCCCTGTGGTTTATGGTTTTCACTAGATCTCTCTACATAAAGCTTGGTGAGGTACTTGAGAATTTATAAGACGTTAAGAGAACAAGAGTATCAAGGATGACAAAGTCAGATGATGAACCTAAGCATAGCGAACCACAAACTATGGAAGAAAAGGTAGCTACGCTACAAACAGACATGAAGTCGATTAAAACCACCCTTGAAGAATTAACTGAATGTATTCGTTCTCATACACCCAAGCCGAAGACGAAGAAAAATATTACACCTTCGCCTGAATCCTCGGAAAAAGATGAATCGGAAGAAGACGATTCGGAAGAAGAAGAAGAAGAAGGGGTAGAATATGATGATGAAAAAAAAGAAAAGTGAGTTTCTTAAAAGTCCTACATCAACTAAACCTCATGGTAAGAATATGAAAATTTATTTTCGTGTTGATATTCCACTATACGATGGGAGTGTAGATGTAGAAAAATTGGATGATTGGATTGAATGTCTAGAGACGTATTTTTGTTTCTTTGAATATGGTTCAAAGGAAAAGATTACTTTCGCGGCATTGAAGCTACAAAAGCATGCTCTAACCTGGTGGAAATCTTATCAAAGACAAACTTAGGTAAGGGATTATTGTCATGGAAAAGATTCAAGGCAGTTGTAAGGAATCAGTTTTATTCGGTTGGCTACCTTGAAGAAATATGGTTCAAGTGGTACAACTTGAAGCATACTTACAACCAAACCGTGCAAGAATATACTTCGGAATTTCAGAACCAAGCTATGATTTTGGATTTATACTTGGGAGATTATGTTATCTATATGAAATATATTTCTGGGTTTCATGAGTATATATGGAATGAGTGGAAGATGTTTTCGGTGGATTATATCTCTGAATCAAGTATAAAATATAATGCCATTGAAGGCAAGCTTAAGAAAGCTGATTCAAAGGGAAATACTAAGGTGAAATCTGGAGGTACCACTGCAAAAGGAGGTGAAAGGAGCAAAGAAGAATGGAAGTTTAGTGACAAGGAAGGTTTGACTTGCACCCATTGCAAACAAACAAGTCACGTTATCGACAAGTGTTAGGTTAAGAACCCTCATCTAAAGCCTAAATGGTTGTAGAGGAAAGAAGCCAAAAAGGCATCACTAGTCGCTCAAACTCCAAAAGAAGTCCACGGACTAACGGAACCCAATTCAAAACTCTCTCTTATGACAAGGGTAAAAGAAAGACCTTCAAAATATGATCTTAGGGAACGAATCTTCACAGTGAAGATGCAAGTCAAAACATCACTAGTTGATGTTGTTATTGACCCGGGCAGTCAGAAGAATTTACTTTCACATTCTTTGGTGCAGAAGTTAGGATTGAAGATTATCAAACATCCTAAACCATACCCTTTAGGATGGCTTCAAAAGGAAGGGGGCTTACAAGTTTCACAACAGTGCACGTTCAAATTTTTTCTAGATGAGTCATATATTGACGAAGTTACATGTGACGTAGTTCCTTTGGATGTTTGTCAGGTAGTACTAGGTGTTCCTTACCTATGGGTTAGAGATGCAACTCTACACAGGAGGGAACAAAAGTACACCTTTACCAAAGATGGAGAATGTTTTGTGATTCGGGTTATAGATTCTCCTCTAGAGGGAGCAAGCTTGATTACAGCCACTCAGGCTAAGCGGTTGGTGAATGCTAGCACAAAGTTTATTCTCCTTGTGATCCGTTCTCTTGAGGAGAATCCGACTAGAGTTTGTTTGGCATCCTTGACTGCATAACAAGAAGGCGACCTAGAAAGGTTTACGTTGAAATACAAGGATTTATTTTCTGATGTCACAGGGTTACCACCAAAGAGGAGTGTGGAACATGAAATTATGTTGACCGGAGAGAGTTCTCTTCCTAATGTAGGTCTTTATTGCATGTCCATAGAGGAATCTGATGAGATCAAGAAACCAGTCCAAGAACTCCTAGAATTAGGAATGATAATGCCAAGTGCTTCACCTTGTGGATCAGTGGTATTATTAGTACCAAAGAAATATGGAGGCTGGCATATATGTATTTATTATAGAGCATTAAATAAGATCACTATCAAGAATCGTTACCCTCTACCTAGGATATACGACATGATGGAGAAGTTGGAAAAAGCTCGAGTCTTTACAAAGTTAGATTTCAAATTTGGATACCATCAAGTGAGAGTTCGAGAAGATGATACATGGAAAACTACTTTCAAAACCAAAAAAGGCTTGTTTGAATGGTTGGTTATGCCTTTTGGTTTGTGTAATGCTCCAACAATGTTTATGCGTTTGATGAATGATTTTTTACGACCTTTTATAGAAGATTTTGTGATTGTTTATTTGGATTATATCCTTATATACAGCAAAACTTGGGAAGAGCATCTCATTCACGTTGAGAAGGTGTTTAAAGTGTTACATGAAGGCCAGCTGAAGTTGAACGTAAAGAAGTGTGAGTTTGGAAATGAGGAGTTGGTGTACCTTGGATTCATTGTTGGTGGTGGATAACGGAAGATCGATCCAAGAAAGGTCGAAGTGATCACTAAGTGGCATAGACCTAGTACTATAACTGAAATCAGGAGTTTCTTAGGGGATTGCACATACTTGCGTAAGTTTATCCGGCATTTTTTGACTATTGCAGGACCATTACATGGTTTGACGGGAGCTAAGGCAAAGTTTGAGTGGCAGAAAACCCATGAAGACGCTTTTCAATAACTAAAAAGGAAAATTTCAGAAGCACCGGTGTTGGCATTGCCTAACTTACATCGTACTTTTGAAGTTGAGACCGACTCTTCTAACTATCCATTGGGAGGAGTATTGTTACAAGATGGTAAACCAGTGGAGTACCATTCAGAATTATTCTCAGGTACTATTAAAAGCTACGCAACTTACAACAAAGAATTTTATGCTTTATACCAATGCATCAAGCATTGGCGAGTGTATCTCTTAGGTAAACAAGTAGTGGTACATTCATATCATAAACCATTGGAGTATCTACACGCACAGACGAACCTACAATAAGCCCGACACATGAAGTGGATATCTTACTTGATGAGTTTCAACATTCTCATTAATTACAAGAAGGGAGTAACAAACAAGTTGGCAGATATGTTATCTCGTCCACCAGACCGAGCATTAATGGTGGCTATGAGAATTCAGCCGATTGTTCCTCAAGAGTATGCAGAGTCATACACATCTATCAAATACTTCAAGAAGGTGTTAGAAGGTGTAAAGAGTGGATTGAAAGGTGAGTTTGAACTCCGGGATGGTTTGTTATACAAGGGTCAGTTACTTTGCATTCCAGAATATGGAGATCGTTTACAATGGTTAAGAGAGGCACACACATCCCGAGTTGCTGGACACTTTAGGATGAATAAGACTCTTCTTAACCTTCGTCGTTATGTCTTTTGTCCAAAGATGCATGATGATGTGACTAAGTTAGTTAGAGGGTGTAAGTTGTGCAGCACATCTAAACCTTCCAACAAAAAATATGGGTTATATCTACCATTACCAGTACCATCAAGGCCTTGGGAGAGTATTTCTATGGATTTTCTTGGTGGATTTCCAAAGACCAAGTCTGGTTATGATTACTTGTTCGTTGTGGTCGACCGATTCAGCAAGATGATTGAATTAATTCCATGTACAAAGACGGTAACAGGAGCCGGTGCAGCAAAGCTCTTCTTTGATCATGTGTGGAAGCATTTTAGTTTACCTACTTCGATTATTTCTGATAGGGATAGTCGATTCCTTAGTCATTTTTGGGATTCTTAAAGGAAGATGATGGACACAAGTTTGAAGAAGAGTACCACTTTTTATCCACAAACAGACGGACAAACAGAAGTGGTCAACAAGACTATGGTTCACATGTTAAGGGGATATAATTCCAAGCATCCTAAAACTTGGGATGAGAGTTTACCATATCTAAAATTTGCATTCAATAGAGCAGTTCATAGTTCTTCGGGAAAATATACTTTTGAGATGTTCTATGGTTACTTACCACCTAGTCCTTTTGATCTAGTATTTTCTAGTGACACCTCAATGGTGGGAAAGGAAGGAAGTGAACGACAAAAGGCACAAAATTTCTTGGAGAAGATATCTCATATTCATGCAACTATTGAAGCGCAATTAAAGAAGTCACAAGCCAAATACGAATCAAAGCATGACAAGAATCTTGTGCCTTGTAATTTCGGTGTTGGTGACTTGGTATGGTTAAAATTAGGTAAGGAACGACTGAAGGGGGAAGGTAAGAAATTGAAGCCATTGAGGTATGGACCATTTCGTATTCTCGATCAAATTGGTGACAATTCCTTTCGTCTAGATCTGCCACCTTATCTAGGAATGTACTCAGTTATAAATGCCGAATACTTGAAGTTGTTTGAACCACCATTACTAGATGATGACGGTGACGACACTATGATCTTACCATGGGTAGAAGACTTATGGTTTGATAGAGAAGAACCACTCAAGGAAGACTGCGTATTGGAGCGAAGAGTGACTAAAACACGACAAGGAGAGAAAGAATATTTTCTAATTGGATGTAAAGGTCAAGTTCCTAGCAAGACCAAGTGGTTTAACAAGGAAAAAGGGGTTCTCGAGTTCCCTAACCTTCATTTTTAACTCTCACAGGAGTTCAAGTTCTTTAAAGGGGGAGCCATGATACAGGTGTATCCGTACTCCTTTAGGGAACTTAGTTAACCTCAAGCTAAGTTGAGGGAATAATCCTACTCTAGGCATGAATCCTTGTTTAGGCAGAATTCCTAGTTAGGGAAGAGTCTTGTTTTAGGAAATACTCTTAGTTTAGGAAATAGATTCCTAATAGAAATCCTTGGTCGGCTGAGTACGATGAAGGCTATAAATAGAGAGATTTGGCTAATAGATAAAGGGAGAAGACTAGGTATAGAAAACCTAGATAAATCTTGGAACAATACTTGTGCAAGCTTGGAAAACAGTTTAAGGTTAATCCACTGTTTAGAGAAGACTGTGAGCGTAACAAAGAGAGAATTGTAATCGTTTTCTTGTTCATAATCTAGAGAATATATTTTCTTCGAATTACTACTTGTGTCTATGTTTTCTAAGTTTCTCATCTATTATTATACTGAATTCCGCCTTTATAGTAATAGCTGCCAAGGTACAGAGATCAAAACGTATCAGATACTTCTGCTCTACATGAAGCAACACCTTATGATGGAACTGAACTCATCCACACAGCCAATGGTGGAGGTATGTCCATAACACACACTGGTTACACTAGTATAACTATTAATGATCATTCTTTCATGCTTAATGATGTTCTTCTAGTCCCCAAGGCCTCACAAAATCTTCTATCTGCACATAAATTCACTTCTGATAATAATTGTTCTCTAACTCTTGATTCTCATGACTTCTCTGTGAAGGATCATACCTCTGGGAAGATTCTTTTCCAAGGACCACATAAAATTATCTATATCCTATCAAATTCACCTCAACTTATCATTCCTACACATCAACAATAAATGACACAGCTCTTCTTCATAAAAGATTTGGTCATCCCTCATTTCAGATAGTTCAGAAAATTTGTCAAATCTTAAAAATTCCAAACATATCAAATAAACCATACTTCTGTAACGAATGTAAATTGTGTAGATCACAGAAAATGCCTTTTCAATTGTCAACTTCTATAGATCAACAACCGTTAGAATTGTTACACATGGATCTCTGGGGTCCTTGTTCTGTTGCATCTGTGTATGGCAGTCTGTACTATACAAATATTGTAGATGAATGCACTAAATAATGTTGGGTCATTCCTTTATCTTCCAAGTCTGATTTTAAACATGTTTTTGTCTCTTTTGTCACAAGAATTGAGAAACTTCTTACTCATTCTGTAATAACAATCAGAACTGACAATGTAGGTGAATTCTTAAATACTTTTCTTGCTCAATATTGTCAATCTAGAGGCATTACCCATGAAATGAGTTGTCCTCATACTCCTGAGCAGAATGGAGTAGCATATAATTTAAGCACAAACACTTGTTAGGAGTCACAAGAATTCTCTTAGTTCAATATGGCTTACCAAATACTTATTGGGTAGAAGCTCTTCAAACAACCAATTACCTCATCAATAGATTACCTACCAGATCTCTTGAGTTTCTATCTCCATTTGAAGTTCTTTTTCATAAAAATCCATATTATAAAAAATTTAAAGTTTTTGGATGTGCCCGTTTTCCATGGTTAAAACCATATACTTCAAATAAACTTGATCCTAGAAGTAAACTATGCATCTTTCTGGGCTATAGTTTGCAGCATAAAGGGTATATATGCTTAGAGCCAATCACTGGTACCATTTACATTTCCAGGAATGTGTCATTCAATGAGACTTCTTTTCCTTATCATTACATTTCTTCTTCTGTCTCGCCATCATCTTCCACTCCTACATTGTTCTCAACTGAAGATTCATGTCCTACTTCACCTTCACCATCTGTAGATTCATCATCCTCCATTATTTTTATTCATGTTGTTAAGAATGATCATAACATGACTACTAGGGGTAAAAATTGCATATATACACCAAAGTCTTATTTTGCCACTAAGCATCCTCTGCAAACATCCTTAATGTATCATATTCCTAAGACTATTTTAGCTGCTAACAAAGTCAAAGAATGGAGATTTTCTTCTGTGAAAGAGTACAATGCCCTCATGCAAGCAGGCACTTGGTCACTGGTACCACCATATGCTACACATAATAGAGTAGGCTGTAATTGGGTCTTTAGACTCAAACACAATCCAAATGGAAGCGTCAACAAATTCAAAGCTAGATTGGTTGTTGTTGATGGTGGATTTTGGTTCAGGGCTAAAATTGTAAAAGCTAAATTTTATACGCTGACATCCTGCAGAGGATAAGGCTATTTGATAAGGATGAATACTTTTTCACTTTATTAATTCACCTAGAATGGAGCATGTAGCAACAATCCCAAATGTTCTGTGAATTAAATACACAAAATTCATTCAGGATGGAGCATGTAATAACAATCCCAAAAAACCATGTGAATTTTAGCATTATTAATTAATGCATGAATTGCCTTGTATTTCCTGTGATTTTCTCAACAAAACTCTCATTTTTGGTACGGAATGATGATTGATTGTTACTCTCAGCAGAGTGGCATGAATATCCAAGTATCAATAGTGAGGCTTGCACGAAATACCCGTACAGGCTATACCATTCTCTAACAAAGAGAATCATCTCTCGGTGTGTTATACTAACCCGATTGATTATATATCTCTCGGTGTGTTATACTAGCCCGATTGACTATATTTGAATATGGACTGTCCATATCGGTCTCAGAAATAATCATGGCCATGCAAGTTGGCCGCATGATTCAACCAGCCTAGACGAACCCTAACAGGAGCAGGTTATCACTGCAATAACCACCAGCGGGCCCGTTTATGCCCTAGTCGGTCGAGTGCATATCATGCCTCCCAAAAGCCACCAAACGCCAGCCTAAAAAAGAATGGTTGTTAAGCAGCTTGGAGGAAGCTCAAACGAGCAAATACCTCCAACGTCAATCTCAAAATCAACCACGGCCGTCCAACTTCTCCGGCGTGATTGGAAGACGTGGATTATCCCATGACCAGTCATACAAGTTTGTCCTGCACACCGGCGGGCCCCCTTCCTACCTACCTGACCGACCTTCTCACGAGCAAGCCTTGGAGCAATAAATGTTTGCACAAAACAAGGCTGGCGTGATGCTTTGAAGGGTTATGTGTCGCAGTTTGATCACAGCCATCCAATTTCAACGGCATGTTTGAATGGCTTAGATCAAACATATGGCCGTGGAACGGGTACTAGCATGTTCACCGCCTGCCCAATGTGGGACCCACATGATCGGCCTCCCCAAGGGAGGAGCATAACATGCAAAATCGATCGGGTGAAGTTGCATGGGCGTGAACTATACAAAACCCTAATTAGGGTTTGCGGCATGTTACATGTGTTGCTAATTGATCTCGAACGTCCATCTTCGCAAGTTTGGATGGAGGGTGTAGATGTAGATTTAAAAGGTCATGAGCATGTTAACATGATCACCGCGGGCCCATCTACAAGCATGACTGATCGACCAAGGACAACCATGGTCGGATATCTCGAAATGCGTGCCTGAAGTAGGCATGTCGCGCAGTTTCGAACTCCTTTACGGCATGGGATTTCTGTTGCAAATCGATCTCAACCACTCCCCTTTTCCAGTCAAATTGAGTGGCTTAGATCACACCTTAATGGGACAGTGAGGTACGTACATGTACAACGGCAAGTCGTCTACATGCATGCCCGATCGGTCCTTCCTAAAACACTTCACATGTTTGGTTTCAGTCAAGCTGAAGAGTGATGCTTGCGCACATCTTCAAAACCCTAAAACCTCCATCAACGGTCGCGGATGAACTCATAAATCTTCTCGATTGTCCAATTCTACCAGCTTGGTTAGTCATCCCTGGCTAGGAGTTAAGCGACTAATAAAGCATCCCCATGATCACCGTCCGCCACTCTTCCACATAGAGAGATCGGCTAAAGCATGGCTTGACCATATAGTCTCCAAACGGTCAATCGAAGATGGTTGGACGTGATGATATTTTAAGACACTTATCCGTGACTTACTCCGTTAAGCCTTAAAACAGCGATGCTTCATACATTCTGAATATATTCAATGCATTACATGCAAAGAATACACACGATATTTTATAAATATCGATTTCCCAAATAACTTAGTTATTTAACCTAGCACCGTATGTTACCTTCTATGGGTCCCACAATCCACATAATCGAGACATCAAGCATGTCACAAATTTGGGGATACTTACTGGGGTATTGGTCTGGCGGTTTACAGCGTGCAACGCGCCATCACAAGGATGTGTCAGGAAGACATGGACGGTTAGTGATGATGGGATAAGTGGGCCAAGACGTGATCGTTCAATCACCCACACGACCCCACTACTCCATCACTCAACTTCCTCCACTTCCTATGAGATGAAGGTTTGCGCTCTATGACTTGTATAAATAGGTCATTTGCCTATTTTCAAAAACAAGACAAATAAGCACAGACAACCAAGTGTTGTCATTCGTATCCAGAAAACACTAGAGATGATTGCTTACATTATTGCAAGCCAGTTCGATATTCTGATACAAGTCATAAACAACCAACACCTTCACAATCTCAACACCTTCTTCGCTTCCCTCCCTAAGATCAACCCCATCTCCTTCACTTTGTGACCGAAGCAAGTCTGGAACGGCCATTTCTTGGTTTAGGACAGAATTGTATAGATTGATCTCTCGAATCAAAAGCACTCCCGTGCAGTGCATTTGTTTAGGGTTTAGATTCATTTCTCATACACATACCCAAAGTTACCAAAACCAGCAGAAACAGTTTTTACCCATAAACAGTTGTCAAAGGCTATCACCAGCAACCTGGTTTAGATTATGAGGAGACTTTCAGTCCAGTAGCCAAGCCCACAACAATCAGAATTATTCTCTTCATGGTTGTTCAATTTAATAGGAAAATTCATCATCTTGATGTAAGTAATGCTTTTCTCCATGGTGATTTGCAAGAAGAAGTATATATGGTGCAGCCTCCAGGGTTTTTAGATCCATCTAAGCCTTCTCATGCATGTAAGTTTCATAAAGCTATATATGGACTTAAGCAGGCACCCAGGGCATGGTATCACAAGCTCAGTGCTGCTTTGAAATCCTTAAAATTCATCAATTATACAGCTGATGCTTCACTTTTTGTTCATAAAGAAGGTACCCATATTACTGTTGCACTTGTATATGTAGATGACATCTTACTCACATGCTCTTCTCCAACATTCCTACAACATGTAATTACTTATCTACAACAAATTTTTCCTATAAAGGATTTGAGAGACTTGAACTATTTTCTGGGTTTGGAGATCAAGAGAACATCTGAGACTTTGTTTCTCAGCCAAACTAAATATGCACTAGATCTTCTGCACAAATTTAACATGGAGGGAGCTAAGCCTTGTCAGACACCTATTGTTGTTTCTACTAAGCTCACTACTACTTCAGGCAATTTATTAGATAATCTTACAGAGTACAGGTCACTAGTTGGGGATCTGCAATATCTTACTTGGACAAGATCAGATATAGCATTTGCAGTTAGTTTGGTTTGCCAGTATATGCAACACCCAAGAACTGAGCATTTTGCAACTGCTAAGAAGATTCTGAGATATCTCAAAGGTACTCTGGACTATGGGCTTACTGATAGGCTTTCTTGATTGCCTATATGTAATAACCGCAATCGCATGGTGTCCAACTAGTAGACAAAGGCAAGTACGGGTCGTTCCCACGAAGAGCGGTGGAAATAATTAACCAGGAACGATGTTTTTGGATTTTTATAATTATAAAACCAAAGAAAATAAATTAAACTAATAAAATGAATCCAAAGGAACAGTCGGTAACCAGGGTTTTAAGATATCCACCATTATTTCTATTTTATTACTGAAATGAAACATAATTCTGAATATATGTTTATCGTCCGTTCTATCGACATCACCTATTATATGTATTAGAATCGCAAATATCACTGGGACACCCTAAGCATGGCACATCAAAAGACTAAACCCAAGCATGCACCATCAAATTGCGTTAGCGAGAAAGTTATACGAAACTAAATACATGTTCACAAATAATATATGGCTATTCTAAGCATACCCCATCAAAGGATTTACCAAAGCATGAAATATCAGACAACGGGATAAATATATTTGTGACCCTAACAATTATGCACAAAGGTTATACTAAACCGGTGAAGCAACAACTCATATTTCGATAAATCGATAAATAATATCATTAATAAAATAAATTAAATCAAATCGAATCGAAAAAATGGAACTTCAAACCGTAATCCTCTCTTCCTCACTGTTGCTGCGCCTCCCTTTGTTTCTCTGCCTATTCTCGGCTCTGCAACCGGCCTCCCTTTTTCCTGTTGTTGTCTCTCAGAACAAATAGGGTACTGTTGCGAAAAAACAAGACCTAGCAAATAATTGCCAGGCCCAGTCCAAACTCCACCGAGAACAGCCTAACACCACTTCTATTTTCTGTCCGTCTGTCACCCTTAATTTTCTCCTTGCCAGACTGACCACTAAACCAATTTCCATTTCTGAACATTCAACCTCAGCACCAGACAGACCACCAGTAGCATTCATCCATTCTCGGACCATCTAAATTCAGCTCCTTCACAGGCTCATACGAACCCACCGGATTCTGACCAACTTCATGAAAACTTCGGTTTAAATCCAACCAACTCCTTCCAAAACTAGTGAATCACCAACAGACTTGAGCCAATACCAGTTTACTTACTTGTTGCAACTCCGTTAACCTCCGTGTCTATAGCCATGGGGACATAAGCAACCATCTTCTATTCCATCTACTCGAACAACAGCCACACACGGAATTCATTCAACCTTGGCCAAAACAACAACTCCATCCTCTGACCATCTATGCATCACTTCCCTTCTCCGGCAAAACCAACTCAGGCAACTGGCAGGTTCAAATCAACTAGCCATTGCTCCCGACACACAACAAATCCCAAAGGCCAAAACCAAATAAATTCAAGTAAATCAGAGAACCCATCTGCTTATATTCTCAACTTCGAACTCCTCTTCTTACTGAGATCCAGCATTATTCCACTGATTGATATAAATGCACGGAAACAAACCCACCGAGTATTCTCATATTCAGTCCATATATCCATTATCTGTATCTTCACGGCAACTGAAGCTTGACATCAACGTCGTCTATCTACTGCAATTCGGTCCACTACACCAACTCCAACCACATTAACGCTTTTGACCCTTGCATGCTTGACCAGACAAAGAGAACTCTTGGTTGATTCACTGCCGATTCATTCTCCCCGTCTTTTCCTGCAAATAAAATTCATCACCACCAGCATCCCAAGTAACTTGTGTCTCAAGCACACATCTCCCGTCAGAATCATCCTTGGACAGCATCAAACTCCATGGCCGTGAACTAGATAACACACCACTGCTGTTAAGGTACCAGGTAGATAATTTGCAGAGCACCACCTGCTGGACTCAAAGCTTGGCTTCATTCAAGTCTCAAGAAAATTCTCTTAGTTCCTGAACAGAAATCCTAGTGAAGAACTATTGTTGTTTATCTCATTGCAGTCACGGCTATGATCTGTCCATGCAATTGATGTCGATGTCGAGCTGCACTCTAACGTCATCTTGATGCTGTTGGGAGAAGTACTCGAATTCAAGAATGCTCCAGCCCTTAAACATATTCATTCTCTCATTTTCTGTATATTTGCCAATTTGACCTGCATATGAACTAACGCTAATAAAGTGGTACAGCACTAAAAATGCAGCTCAATGAGCACTTTCTCCATCTGATGCCTTGAGTACTTTCGTGCCGCAAAGGGCATTTTCTTCCCAATTAATCACTTATTTTTCTGGGTGACCGAATTCGTTTGTACTTTCTACAAAAGCACTAAAATAATATTATTAGTCAAAATGTTTAGTCCTAGCTAATATAAATATGGGTGTAAAATATAGCACTTACGTGCTTATCACTTACTTTCACTAAAGGTAGTTCTTTCTTGTTATGGTTTTCTGATGCTGATTGAGCATGCAATATTGAAGACAGAAGATCAATAGGTGGGTACTGTGTTTTCTCAGGTCCCGATATTATTTCTTGGTCCTCCAAAAAACAGACCACGGTGTCAAGGTGTAGCAGAATACAGGATTCTAGCACATAGTGCTGCAGAAATGGTATGGATTTGTTACATCTTACAGGATCTTCACTTCACTATTCCACAGATACATAAATTGGGCTGTGATAATATCAGTTTCAATCTATCTGGCAGCAAACCCTGTAATGCACTCAAGGATGAAACATGTTCACTTGGATTATCACTTCATCAGAGAGTTAGTTCAGTCAAAATCCCTTGATGTGTTCTATGTTCATACTTTGGATCAGTTTGCATATATCTTTACCAAAGGCTTACACTGTCCCAGGTTTCTTACATTGAGAGCCAAACTCAGAGTCACTGACCCGTGAGTTTGAGGGGGGATAAAGACAATACAACTGGTCAGTGTATCAGTCAATGTGATGGAGTGGTGCATGATAAGATGTTATGCAGTGTAGGATAAGATGTTAGTCTATAAACTGTCACACATGTGTTTAATACGTGTGTATCTTTATTAGCTGTCTTTTACTGTCAGTTTTCTGTCTGTATAAAAGGTTGTCATAACTGCCTTTGTCTGTGTATTGATTTCTCTGATAATCATCAATCTATTCATATTGTTTTTCATCACCATCTCTATCATGTCATTATGGTATCAAATAGGTTAGGGTTTCAAACCAACATTGATCCTGCAACCTGAAGCTTCATCACTCTCATCCGCTGCCTTTCTCTGGATCTTTCGGCTTCTCATCTGCTGTATTACTGGTGATTTTTTTTTTTTTTGCAATCAGAGACTTCATCTCTTTCTGTTTTTTTGTTTCGAACATTCGTTCTTTGAATCATTTAGTTTTGATTCATTTTTCGTGTTTAGTCCTTCTCGAAATCTTTTGTCCCAGTACAATTTCTTGATTCTTTACTTCAATATCACAATTATGTGATTTTCCTTCAAATCTTGATCTTGAATCTCATATCCAATTTTTAATTCAAGAATTTCTTGTTTTTCCAATGGAAAATCCAACTGCAAATTTGTTTTCTCGAGTTCGGGTTAATCAGATTACTAATTTTGTTACTCTAAAATTAAAAGAAGACAATTATTATACATGGAGGAATTTAATGAATCATGTGATTCAAAGATATAAGGTACATAAATATCTGAATGGTACATATCCTTGTCCGCCTCAATATACATCACCAAGAAATGAAGCAAATGGAGTTGAAAATCCAACATACTCAAATTGGATTGAAGAAGATTCCGCCATCATTATGCGGATAAATTCTACAATCTCTGAACCTGTAATTCCTTATTTCTCTAGATGCACTACTTCTCATCAACTTTGGCTGAGTATTGAAGACAGATTTTCTCGCGCATCATCAACACATTCAATTCAGCTCAGAACCAAACCGTTGTCTCTTACTCAAGGTGATAAATCAATTCCTGACTTATAAATAAAATCAAACTTTTGTCTGATCAATTAGCTGCAGCTGGTGAAATAGTTTCTAATAGAGAATTAGTGGTTATCACACTCAAAGCACTAAATTATGAGTATATCCCATTTTCAACCTCTATGATGCACAAAAATCCTCCTATCACTAGTATAGAATTGCACAGCAATCTTCTCAGTGAATAAATTGTGGTTAGTGAAAGACTCAAGAATGCTAAACATGAGCTAAATTCCAAAGCCTTCATGGCAAATAACTATAGGAATTTTTTTAGAGGATCTTCAAGCAGGGGAGGTTATAGGGGTGTTTGTGGGAGAAAACTACTTCTGCCGGTTTAGGTAATTTTGGGTGTGTGTGTGGATGAGAAGTGAGTTTAAACCTTCAACAAATGTGCTTCACGATGAGCACTTTGATTCGAGAGATAATCTATACAATTCTGGCCTAAACCGAAGACACGACCGTTCCAGATTTGTTTCGGTCACAGGTGAAGGATGTGAGGTTGATCTTAGGGAGGGAAGCGAAGAAGGTGTTGAGAGTATGAAGGTGAAGGATATTTGATGACTTGTTAACAGAAGGTTGAGCAGGCTAGCAAATGTTGCAGGCAGGCTATGGGTGTTGAATACGATTAACACTTGGTTTTCTGTGTTGTTCGAACTTCTGTTTTTGGAAATAGGGAGGAGAACCTATTTATACAAGTCATTAAGCCTTCTTAACGTCTCTTGTGGGAAGTGGAGGAAGTGGAGTGAGGGAAGAGTGGAGTTGTGTGTGAGTGTCACACGATCAGAACTTCCCACTTCTCCCATCTTGACTTAACCGCCCATGTCTTCCTAACACATTCTTGTGATGGCGCGTTGCACGCTGCACGCTATAAACCACCAGGCCAATACCCCAGTTTGTATCCCCCAGTTGTGACGTGATTAATGTCTCGAGTGTGTGGATCGCGGGACCCACAGAAAATAGTGCAGGGTGAACCGTGAACTTGGTATAACATCGCATGCATCCATCTTCAGGTGACCGTTTGGAGGCTGTATAAACAAGCCATGCCTTGGTCGGTTACCCTGTGAAGAAGAGTGACGGATGGTGGTCATAGTGATACCTTGTTTGCTGGTTGATTCGCACCCTAAGCCATTCGTCCAAGGTTGCAAAGCTGGACGGACGAGATGACTCGTAGCCTTGCTTGCGACCGTTGGATGGGAGGCGCGCATGCTGCCTCTTTCGGCCCAAACGTTTGCATGCTTAGAGAGTTCCAATGGAGGAACCGATCAGCCCTGCATGAAGGTAGTTCAATGGTGTTCACGCCCATGCCTGCTTGATTCGCAAAGATTTAATCTAAGCCACTCGACTCAGGTGGAAAAGACGAGTGGTCGAGATTAGAATTTATGGAGGGGCCGTGACATGTCACATTTGGGCGCGCGTACCGAGGAGCTTGACCACTGCCGGTCTTGGCCGATCATCTAGGCGTGAAGCCGGGCCCACGGTGGTCATGCTAGCATTCTCGGTTCCTTCTAAGTCTCCATCTTGGCCTTCCGTATAAGCCTGCGAAGATGGACGCTCGAGATGTTTCTGCGCCGCAAACCCTAATTAGGGTTTTGGACCGACCACTTTGGGCGATCGGTTTTGGGGTGCGTGTGCCTCTTTTGGGGAGACCGACCATGTATATAACATCTTGGGTCGACAATGAGCATGTACATGCTTGCTTTATGACCCTGGGCGCAATCTAAGCCATCCAACTATGCCAGCGAAGTCGGATGGTCGTGATCGTTTTGGATCTTCTTAACCTGCATAAGGCGTTAATCTAGCCTTGTTTGGGCAATCGTTTCTTGCACCACGGCTTGCCTATGAGGGAGTCGGTCCTGTAGGTAGAAAGTGGGCCCGCCAATGGTGTACCATCACTTCACTACTTGTTTTAGGGTATAATCTAAGCCGTCCAACTATGTCGGCGAAGTTGGACGCTCACGATTAAAAGGAACCCTAGCCGTGCGTCATGCTCACTTTGAGCGCACGTTTTGGAAGGACCAACCGTAGTTGGTCTTGACCGTTCAGTCATGCATGAAGGTGGGTCCAAGGTTATCATGGTGGCATGCTCATGACCCCCTGAATCTATATCTACACCCTCCATCTATGCCTGCAAAGTTGGACGGATGAGGTATATTTTTGGGTTTGTTTTCAGCAAGCGAGACTAACACGGGTAGTTTTGCATGCGTTCAACGGGGCTAGTATAACCTGCCGTCAGGTAGCCTACGGGTGTTTGCATGTCTAACACAAGGCTTTAATTAAAGCATTAATAGTAATGATGTATACCTATAGAAAACCGGGATGGTTGCTACATGCTCCGTCGGGATGGTTGCCACATGCTCCGTTTTGAGTATGTTTTAATTCTCAGGGATGGTTGCACATGCTCCAATGAATTAATATGGAGAGAAGTATTCATCGCCTGGAGGATTTATCCTTTGCAGGACGTCAGCTTACAAAAATTGGCTTTTTACAATTTTGCCCTTTAAATAGAAATCCACCATCAACATTAAGTCCCCTGCCTAGCATGCAATGGTTATACTATTGTTGGGTAGGCATGAGATGGTGACAATTTGCATACAAAAATAATTAAGTCTAGGGTAAACGTACTTTTACCACATGGGGAAGGTGCTCGTGCCGAATGCCCTGTAGCGTTTATGGAGTTGTTCCCCCTCAACGAATTTTTCTCCGATTTCAGCTAGGTTTCTGAAGCTAGCGTGACTTGGTCGGTGTTGATCCCTTGCTGCCGGACGTAATCCGAGATAGCTGCTTCTAGGCTTTCCCTTGGCGTGTATATATACGTATGCACAGGAATTATCTTCTACATCTTGGGATAGAATTTCTTCTCTGTAGAGTTCCACCATGTCAGGCAACAGCAAGTCGTCTTCTTCATATCACCCAGGTTCGTCTGTCAAGCGTACCCGCTCTGCATCTCAGTGCGCTTATGAAACTCATGACAATCCTCCAGCTCGTGTGCGTAGAGTCAAGAGGGTCATACCGGTTTGTTCTTTTCCCTTTTCTTTTACGAGTAGTCACCCTTATTTCCTGATCAGGTGAATAATCTCCTCCCTTGCAGAGATGTCCACCTGGAACATGTGTAACAGTCATTGATGAGGATGACTTGGATAGTCCACTTTCTTCGAATTCAGCTACACCTTCACCGGACGACCTCGAGAATGCTGACCTGGGTATTTCATCCTATGAATACCCCAATGCCGGCCTTTTGTTCGATATTGGTATGAAATGCTTGTCTTCTAGCCACAAGATTGTCGGTGGTTTTTTAGTACGGAAGGAGTTCGTCTCCATGTACACAAAGATATGGAGAAAGTATGGCCACATCGCGACCAGGAACGTAATTCGGCATTGCTCGTCTGCTTTGGTTACTGTGGTAAACTGCTTTCTTCCCATGATTGCTGAGATGGAAGGTGTCTTTATCCGCAAGGTAGCTAAATCAAATCTCGAGAAGTGGGAAAATATGCTCTCTACCTGCGAGTCCATGGAGTTCAACGTGAGTTGGCTGTGGCAGCGTCTTGACATCATCAAGGTTCATTGAGCTGGTATCCTGGCGAACGTAGTCCCTGCTGTGAAGGCTATCCTGGAGGAAGAGAAGGCTCTGGTTGCTGAGTCATAGAAGGTGGAGCAGGCGATCCAAATCTTGAAGGCCCGGAAAGAGAGGTACCAGTCTAGGTTGAAGATGATGCTTTCCATGGATTACAACCTGTTGGACGACCTCTTCTGAGCTGCGTTGAGATATTTCCTTCCTTCTTTTTCTTTTGCACACCATTGAGAGATGTGAGATTTTATTTTATTTTATTTTTGTGTAGATGGATGGAGAAAAATTCATTAATTTTTCCTGAATAAATTAACAAGTTAGACATGAAACGAGAATGCATGTATTGTCATGTCATGGGACAAGTATGGGACAATGATCAGGCGTGATACGTCTTGAGCCATTTTCCATTGATGACTGCTTCCAACTTTCCTTCATCCACCTTAATGATTTTGTAGTATCCAGTGTTGTAAGCCCTGGTAATCACGTAAGGTCCTTCCCATTTTGGAGAGAACTTTGGTGCAGACATGTCTTGTTGGATGTGTTTGGCTGTCTTCATAACTAGGTCTCCCACTTTAAAACTTCGTGGCTTTACATATTTGTCATACGCCCTGGAGCCTCTGTTTCTGTACACCTGAGCGCGTTCCTCTGCCTTGCTTCTTCTGTAGTCTAGAGTATCGAGCTCAGCGATCCTGCAGTTAAACGCCTCAGTTTCGTTCCAGTGGACTCCACTTGCTGCTGCAATCCTGGCTGATGGGATTTTGATTTCTGCCGGGAGGACAGCATCAGCCATGTAAACGAGTGAGTATGGAGAAACTCCAATGGAGCTCCTAGGTGCCGTTCGGTATGCCCATAGTTCCATCGGTAGTTGTTCATGCCACTCTCTGGGATTGTCATGTATTGTCCGACTGAGAATCCGGATTAATGTTTTGTTGGTGCTCTCAGCCTGCCCATTCCCTTGAGGGTAGTATATGGTGGAGAAGACTTGTTTAATTCCATATTCTTCAAGCAACTCTTGTACTTGCTTGTTGGCGAAGGGAGTACCGTTATCGGTAATGATATGTTTAGGTACTCCAAAGCGGCATATGATATGCTCTTTAATGAACGCTGCAATCGTTGCTCCTGTAGTTCCACGTTGAGGAATAGCTTCGACCCATTTTTTGAAGTATTCCGTTGCGGTTATAATATATTCATGCTGCTTTGATGATGGCGGGTTGATCTTTCCAACAATATCAAGTCCCCAGCTATAAAATGGCAATGGGATGCTTATCGAATGTAGGGGAGTGGATGGTGCATGGACGAGGTTCCCGTGAATCTGGCATTTGTGGCAGCTTTGAACGAAGGAAGCTGCATCATCTTCCATGGACGGCCAGTAATATTTCTCGTGTATCTGGAGAAACAATTTATTCTTTCCTTGATGTTCCCCTTCATGCATCTCTTTCAATATTGTTGGGATTTCTCCTCCATCCAGGCACCGTAGCAGATCACCTCCAAAGCTTTTTCGGTACAGAATTTCCTCATGGAACACGAAACGCTTCGCTCTCTGCTTCATTCTGACTGCCTCTTTTGAGTTAGAAGGAACTGTGCCATCACGAAGGTAGTTAACATATGGCTGCCTCCAATCCCCGGTGTGATTTATGTTGAGTACCTCTAGTTGATGAGGTGGTTCCTGGCAGTTTGAGCAAGAATGTTGGAGCGCTCGAGACTGCGTCTCCATTTCTGGCCAGTAATAGCCTAAACTTTGGAGGCGTCGATAGAGTGTCACCACCAATGTTTGTCCACAAATCTCGTTGTGGACACGGTCGAGTTGCAGCTGTGCTTCTTCCTCTCCGAGACATCTTGATAAGGAACTATCCGGGTTTCGGTGGTATAACATGTCGTGGAGCATAAAGAAGTTTTGTAAGGCTTTAAGGCTGACCTTTTTTTTTTTGAGAAAGTGAACTGCTAAGCTCCTGAATGATTGTAGTCCGCCAGTCACAGGTTTCAGCATCCTTGCATCGTGAGAGCCACGTTGATTCCACTGTCCTTCTTTTCACCGTCAGGGTTTCTTATATGCCTTCGAACTGCAATTTAGAAGCTAATGTTGCCAGGCAATCATCATGCATGTTGTTGTTGTGGCTGACATGAGTTATGGTTGCGTCATCGAAGTAGTTCAGCAGCCTCTGAGCTTCAGACCGGTACGGAGCTAGAGTTATCTCTTTTAGTCCATACACCCCGTTCATATGATTAACCAATAATTTGGAATCGCCTCTTATTTCCAAACGTGTGGCTCCCGCCTGCTTGGATAATAGCATCCCTATAAGGAAGGCTTCATACTCCGTTGAGTTGTTAGTGCATTGAAAATCTAACTTGAAGGAGTGTGAAAAGACTTCTCCAGTTGGAGATACTAGGACTATGCCTGCTCCTCCAGTGTTGTTGCTGGAAGTAGCGGATCCATCAAAATATAACATCCAAGCTTCCTCTTCGACAACAGAGATGTCTGGAAACTCTCCAGGCAGGTCTTCATGCAATGCCGTGGTACCTTCTCCGGGGAAAGCTGCTAGTAAATCCGCGACAGCCTGACCCTTAACAGCTCTGGGCGGAGTACACGTTATGTCTAGCTCTGACATTTGGAGGAGCCACTTGGCAGCCCTTCCCATTAGAACTGGTTTTGACAGTAAGAACTTCGCAGGGTCTGATTTGGATATGAGCGTTACCTTGTTGGATTGTAGGTAATGCCTGAACTTATGGATGGAATGTATCAATGTTAGGCATGCTTTCTCTGCTCTCGGGTATCTGAGTTCAGCGTCCCTCAATATTCAACTGAAGTAGTATATAGGACGTTCGACTCCCTCATCATCCTCTTGCGCCAGCAAGGCTCCAACGTCAGTGTCACTGAAGGCGGTGTAGAGATATAACGGTCTCCCTTGAACAGGAGACTTCATGGTGGCTGGAGACGACAGTATCTGATGAATTTTCCGAAATTCTTCTTGTTGGACGCTGGTCCAGTTAAAATCCGCTCCTTTCTTCAGCAGGGGGGTGAAGGAAGCAACGAGTTGAGCCAGACCAGGTATAAAACGTCGAATGTAATTCACCTTTCCCATAAAACTTTGAAGTTCCTTCACGGTTCGAGGTGGTGGCATAGTGAGGATGGCTTGAGTCTTAGATGGGTCCACCTTGATTCCCTCAGCAGTCACTTGGAATCCCAGAAAATTTCCAGAGGAGACACCAAAGGCACATTTCAAAGGATTCATCCTCAACTTGTACTCACGGAACCTCTCGGATACTTGTCGCAAGACTCCTTTGTGTTCCGTCCGGGCTTTCGATTTGACTACTATGTCATCTACGTAATCTTCAACTTGTTTATGCATCATGTCGTGAAAAATTGTTGTCATGGCGCGTTGATATGTTGCGCCGGCATTCTTCAAACCGAAAGGCATAATTGTATAGTAAAAATTTCCGAGAGGAGTTCGAAAAGCAGTCTTACTTGCATCATGCTCGTACATCCTTATCTGGTTGTAGCCGCTATATCCATCCATGAAGGATAACATGACATGCCCGCTCGTGGCGTCTACCAACATGTCGATGTTAGGTAGAGGAAAGTCTTCCTTCGGGCAGCACTTGTTTAAATCTCTGAAATCTACACAGCATCGGATTTGCCCATTCTTTTTCTTTACTGGGACCACGTTAGCCAGCCAGGTTGGATGTTGGATGGGTTTGATGAAGCCGGCAGTTAGCAATTTCTGGATTTCAGATTTAATCTGATCTTCCACCTCATGTCTGAATTGTCTTGGAGACTGTTTGATAGGCTTGGATTCAGGATTGATGTGCAGGTGATGAGTAACCAACTTTTCATCCAGACCAGGCATTTCATCGTACGTCCAGGCGAATATATCTTGGTATTCTTTGAGGAGTTGCACAAGATTCGTCCGCTCCTCCATGGACAGAGTGGAACTAATGGAAATGGGCCTGGGAGACTCTTCACTGCCAATGTTAATAGTTTCGAGTTCGTCAGTTGTAGAGGTGGTACCGTCTTGCAGCTGTCTGGGGGCGTCCAACACCTCTTCTTGTGGGTCTCCGTTTTGACAACATTATATTAGGCGGAGAGACCGAGCATCAGTCTCTCCTGCTAATTTCTAACAGCGGCGGCGGTAGACAGTCTTTCCTTTCTGATCTTGAGTTACCACAAAGGTTCGTACTCTCTTGGTAACGTGGTTTCCCGCCTCACTGGGTGAAGGAAAGTTCCTCGTCAGCTGGGATGCATCATGTCTGAGTTTTAATGACGCAAGTCGATCCTCCTCCTGGATTGACGCCCACGTGGGAAGTGGGGTACAATGTACTTCGCCTGGCTCTTCCTGCATAGATTCCTTCGGTTTGAACAACTCTACTCCGCATATGGGTGCGTATGGAGACAACGATACAGGTATACGAATGACTTCTTTGTTCAGCGTAGTTTTCAGGCACTGGTGATAGGTTGAAGGAACAATCATATTCTCGTGGAGCCATGGCCTACCCAGTATCATGTGGTAGTCTGGTTCCTTCTTTATGACTTCGAATTTCACTTTTGAATGAACAGGACCTACGGATAAGTTCAGATTGACATACCCATATGTGTTGGTTTGGTTCCCTTCAAAGTCCGTCATTGTGGTAGACCACCGCACAATCTTGTTTGGGCGAACCTTAGCCTCTTTGAGTGTCTTTAGGGTAATCACATTTGATGATGCTCCTGTGTCAATGAGGGCCCGTCTAAATTCTGAATCTTTGATGCGTGCGGTTACATGTAGGGCTCGATTGTGGCCCTCTTCTGCCATCATGTCTTCCTCTATAAAAGTAACATTGTTTACCGATGCCTCCATCGCGCTTGAAACTTCTGGGCGCAAGGGAGTTAACTGTACATAGGCTATCCGGTTGATGGCTGCAAACGTCTCTGTTCGCTGCTCTTTTGAGAGATGTAGGAGTTCACACAAACTTTCCACTAAAGAAACGGCTTCCTGATCCACAGGTCTTTGGCCTGTAGTGAAACTGTTGATTTGGGGGCGTTCAGTCCCCAGTGTTGGGACCTCCATGACAGGGCCGCCCATCTCTGACGTCATCTTGATGAGGAGATCGAGTATGTTGTTGACCGTTTCTTTGATCAGGTTCATGTTTCTCGTGTGAACCTCCTGTACTCGTGCTAACTCGATCAACATCGGGATTCTTCCATCCAGACCATTAGGTGTGCCGTTAGAGGGAAATTGATCATTACCAGAGACTGTCGAGGTACTCCTAAGACCGACCATCTTGAAACCAACTAAATAGGACTAGGTATCGAAGAAATCGACTTCACAGCCGAGAGATTAACCTCCCACTGTGGTCGCCAATTGTTTGTGGGAGAAAACTACTTCTGCCGGTTTAGGTAATTTTGGGTGTGTGGATGAGAAGTGAGTTTAAACCTTCAACAAATGTGCTGCACGATGAGCACTTTGATTCGAGAGATAATCTATACAATTCTGGCCTAAACCGAAGACACGGCCGTTCCAGATTTGTTTCGGTCACAGGTGAAGGATGTGAGGTTGATCTTAGGGAGGGAAGCGAAGAAGGTGTTGAGAGTATGAAGGTGAAGGCTATTTGATGACTTGTTAACAAAAGGTTGAGCATGCTAGCAAATGTTGTAGGCAGGCTATGGGTGTTGAATACGATTAACACTTGGTTTTCTGTGTTGTTCGAACTTCTGTTTTTGGAAATAGGGAGGAGAACCTATCTATACAAGTAATTAAGCCTTCTTCACGTCTCTCGTGGGAAGTGGAGGAAGTGGAGTGAGGGAAGAGTGGAGTTGTGTGTGAGTGTCACACGATCAGAACTTCCCACTTCTCCCATCTTGACTTAACCGCCCATGTCTTCCTAACACATTCTTGTGATGGTGCGTTGCACGCCGCACGTTATAAACCGCCAATACCAATATCCCCAGTTGTGACGTGATTAATGTCTCGAGTGTGTGGATCGCGGGACCCACAGAAAATAGTGCAGGGTGAACCGTGAACTTGGTATAACATCGCATGCAGCCATCTTCAGGTGACCGTTTGGAGGCTGTATAGACAAGCCATGCCTTGGTCGGTTACCCTGTGAAAAAGAGTGACATATGGTGGTCATAGTGATACCTTGTTTGCTGGTTGATTCGCACCCTAATCCATTCGTCCAAGCTTGCAAAGCTGGACGGACGAGATGACTCGTAGCCTTGCTTGCGACCGTTGGATGGGAGGCGCGCATGCTTCCTCTTTCGGCCCAAACGTTTGCATGCTTAGAGAGTTCCAATGGAGGAACCGATCAGCCATGCATGGAGGTAGTTCAATGGTGTTCACGCCCATGCCTGCTTGATTCGCAAAGATTTAATCTAAGCCACTCGACTCAGGTGGCAAAGACGAGTGGTCGAGATTAGAATTTATGGAGGGGCCGTGACATGTCACCTTTGGGCGCGCGTACCGAGGAGCTTGACCACTGCCGGTCTTGGACGATCAGCTAGGCGTGAATACGGGCCCACGGTGGCCATGCTAGCATGCTCGGTTCCTTCTAAGTCTCCATCTTGGCCTTCCGTCCAAGCCTGCGAAGATGGACGCTCGAGATGTTTCTGCGCCGCAAACCCTAATTAGGGTTTTGGACCGGCCACTTTGGGCGATCGGTTTTGGGGTGCGTGTGCCTCTTTTGGGGAGACCGACCATGTATACAACATCTTGGGTCGACAGTGAGCATGTACATGCTTGCTTTATGACCCTGGGTGCAATCTAAGCCATCCAACTATGCCAGGGAAGTCGGATGGTCGTGATCGTTTTGGATCTTCTCAACCTGCATAAGGCGTTAATCTAGTCTTGTTTGGGCAATCGTTTCTTGCACCACGGCTTGCCTATGAGGGAGTCGGTCATGTAGGTAGAAAGTGGGCCCGCCAATGGTGTACCATCACTTCACTACTTGTTTTAGGGTATAATCTAAGCCGTCCAACTATGCCGGCGAAGTTGGACGCTCACGATTAAAAGGAACCCTAGCCGTGCGTCATGCTCACTTTGAGCGCACGTTTTGGAAGGACCAACCGTAGTTGGTCTTGACCGTTCAGTCATGCATGAAGGTGGGTCCAAGGTGATCATGGTGGCATGCTCAGGACCCCCTGAATCTATATCTACACCCTCCATCTATGCCTGCAAAGTTGGACGGATGAGGTATATTTTTGGGTTTGTTTTCAAAATAAGCGAGACTAACACGGGTAGTTTTGCATGCGTTCAACGGGCTAGTATAACTGCCGTCGGGTAGCCTACGGGTGTTTGCACGTCGAACACAAGGCTTTAATTAAAGCATTAATAGTAATGATGTATACCTACGAAAAACCCGGATGGTTGCTACATGCTCCGTCGGGATGGTTGCCACATGCTCCGTTACGGGTATGTTTTAATTCTCGAGGATGGTTGCACATGCTCCAATGAATTAATATGGCGAGAAGTATTCATCGCCTGAAGGCTTTATCCTTTGCAGGACGTCAGCTTACAAAAATTGGCTTTTTACAATTTTGCCCTTTAAATAGAAATCCACCATCAACAAGGAGAAGACACTCAAATGGTGGAAGGCATCCTAATCCAACTATTTTTTCAAGAAACAATTATGGAAGAGGCATTGCAGCTAGTGAAACACAACCTTATTAGATGTGTCTATCTGACATCGATCAAGCTCCTAACTGCACTCGTAGATTGAACTTCTCCTACAAAGGAAGACCACCACCAACAAATGTGATATGATGGATGTCCTAGTTGCATTATTTTGGTTTCATGGTAAGAGGGAGTAATTGCAGACTGGAATTTTTTCATTGTTTTGAAATAATAGTTGTATGATTGAGTATGCAGCCTCATGTGTAAGATTGTTTGTGTATGAATGATAAATTACAGACAATTGAATGTTTGATTTTTTTTCTTCCTCTTGGGTCTGTTAAAAACCGCAGAAACCGACAAAAATTAGAGCCAACTTAGATCGGTTGAAAACCGAACCGAAAACTGAACACTTAGGCTTCGGTTTCGGTTTCAAATGTGAAAACCGCACTATATACGGTTATGTCAGCGGTTTTAACCAAAAACTGAACCGACTGAACCGTGTGCAAGCCTAGTATTATGGGATCGGGTAGAGGATTTAAACAAAAGTTAGGGTGCCATTCTCGCGGACTTTGGTGCTGCCGGTGGCCACTTGCAAGAAAAATCCCTTCAATATGACTGGTTCACGTAAATATGGTTCTTCAAAGAAAAAACCCTTTGTCTGGAAAAGATCTAGAACTCAAGAAAAGCAAACATATATTTGTCGAGAAATCCCCTCTCCTTGCAAGACAAACAACACCTTGCCCAGCAAAATAAAAATATTTCATACAAAGGCCAGTCCAGCGAAAATGAAAATTGTACGAGAACATCCTAGTCATATGAGAACATCCTAGTCATATACGATATCACAAATGAGCAGATAGGCACTACTATAGACCTAACCCAACAGTACGTCCATCTCTCCTGCGTAGTCCAGCAGTATATTGCTTCTCCAAATCCAGCTGGAGCTCCTTTTGCTTCTCTGCTTGTAGTTCGCTGGTTTGCTCCAGTGTTTTCACTTCTCCCTTTACACCCTACAATTGGCCATAGGTACCAACGCAACCTCAGACTCTAAAATTGTGTCAGTAAATTTTAGGAACTGTAATAAGCGAGTTGGTCATTCAGAGTTGGTCATTCAGAAATTATGCAGATTTTTTTACCATTTCTCATCTGAACTTGACCATTTCAAAAGAAAAATATACATGTAGTTGTGTATCGAAAATTACCATGAGTTTGTTGAATTTCTCTTGTCTTTCTCGGTCACCAAACAGGGGTACATCCCAGCGGTTACCAGACTGCACCTTTGGACAAAAAGAGAATAGATAATACATGAGAAAGTAGGTAAGTATCGCCAAATAAATTCAGCAAAAAGTTTCCTTGTAGATTGAGACCACTGGACACGAACTAGGAAGTAAAATACCTCTTCCGTGGCAGCATTCTTTTTGTTTCCCCAAAGCAATTTCTTCTTTTGGTCAGTTGACATATATCCACCACCAACGAGGTTCTTATTGACTGCAGGATTTTAAGAAGTGCAGGTTATAATATAGTATGTACAGCTTAGAAGTCAAACACCTGCCCTTTTACTAGACAGTGACAGAAATATTAAAGGAAGGCAGATACAAGAAAGAATGGTAGCAATGGAGATAACATGTTACCATTATCAGAAGAAAGTTAATAAAAGCATTTGCTAAGCTAATAGAATAATTCTGACACTTCAAAAATGGTCTGAAGATTTCGATATTAACACATAAATATAAGTAGATCTCCAGGTATCACAATCTCGAAAAGAGGGCCCGACAAAATAAAGCGGAAAGCATAACATCAGAATTATGTAAGCTAGCCGTCGCTTTCATAAGCAAAAGTATTCGCAATTTTCCTGCCAATAGTTCTGCATACCCAGGTTGAAAAGAATAAGCAAATTTTTAGAGGGAAAGCCTCGTCATGCAATTATGGTGCATGGAAAGAAACTTCTGTCACGTCCAATTTGAGAAGATCAAGCTTCCCAATTTTCCATAGCCACGTAGTATTTAAGTACTAACTACTATAACATGTTTGGTTCAAGTTATTGGATCCAATTCCTAGTGATTGAATTACTAAGTAATTTACAATAATATTGCTTTCCACCGTTTGGTTGATCAGAAAAATTCAGTTTCTATGTCATCCATTCAAGTTCCAAGGAATAATCATAATCCGCAGAGATTTTCAGAAAATGGTTGCAGTGGAACATACCCATTTCTGCAGCTCTCATCGCTGCAACTTTAGCTGCATTCAGACTATCCGCGAACTCTGCTTCGTTATAGGAAGTTTGAGCAGGTTTTGCCACAGTACCATCCCCGCTTCCCTGGGCTGTTTTGGAATTTGAAGTCAGGCCTTCATCAGATGCAGATACAAACTTTGGAACAGGTTCTCCTAAATGGACACAACACAAGATGGTGATGAAAAGCGCACCTGGAAAGCAACAACTTATAAAAATATAAGCATGCAATAAACTGAGTACCAACTAAGCAACAACTTACTAGCTTTCACAAAAGAAGTGTCACTGTCTAAATTAGCCTTCATCTTTTTTACTAAAGAATCTTCATCTGCTTCTTTATCATACCTCCCTTTGAGCCTGTCAGATTCTCCCTCCCTATGCTTTTGCTTTTCCACTGCTTCAGCCCCATCAATTTCATGAGATCCTTTTACTCGACTCCAATAATCATCTTTACCTTTTATTAAGTCTCTTCCCTCGCCCTTAAAGCCTGAGGAGGATGTATGGTCATTCTTGTATTCTGCAAAACTCCTACGACAGTCCCTTGTTTCATCTCGTTCTCCCCCTCGAACCCTGTTACGCTCCACCGTCTTATCAGCTTCAGCTGCATCAGAAGAATTATATTTTTCTTTATGTTTATGTCGCTCCAGAGCCGAATTGTCTCTCTCCCTATCTTTTTGAAATTCATCCGGGGTATCTCGCGAATACTTATCTGGGTTCCGCGAATACCCTCTAGACCTATCAGATTTACCGTCTCGCCTTGAATAATCAGTGGTGTTACTTCTCGACTCTCGACCAGACATAGAGGACCTCTTGTAATCCTTTTCTCCATCCATGTGCTTATGATATCCACTATAATCATCATCCCTACGGTAATCTCGGGATCTCCCATGGGAGTGCCGCTCAGATTGCTTGTGTGACTCCCTTCCCTCATCCTTTCTCTTCCTTGAGTCATCAGAAAGTTTAGCATACTTTTCTCTAGACAGAGGTGGACTAGGGCTTCTACCATGCTTTGCACTTCCTGTCAAATATATATCAATACAATGTGTATTACAACCAAAATGCAAAATCCATGGTACCTACAATTATAGCTATTTTTTGTGAATTCGCACAGATGCTGCCTCTTTAAAAATAAATAACAACCACAAAACAGAAAATGTATTAGTTAAACAACAAATCACCTGACAGAGTTGACCTAGGTTCATTAACAGGAGAATGGCGTCTATATTTTTTACTTCCCACATCGTTTGAGGGTTTTCGAAATGATGGCTTTCCATCAGACTCATCTGGTGACTTAGACCTCATATTCGCGTCCATAAAACCAAAAACCTGAAAAAACAAAAACCATAAGATGTAATGTAATTGTATCAACTTTTCAAGCATACTCCAGTACCAGCAAAAAAAACAGACAAAATTTCTGGGTACACCATAGAGGATACAGGAAACCAGCAAGCGGGAATTGTTTCATCAAAATGAACCAAGAATTCATCTTATCTGAAAAACAACGGTTTAACTTGCAATAATACAAACCCTAGAAATTTAAAAAATAGATAATTGTGTGGGTTTACAACGATTATAGCTCCTTAAAACAATTTAAAGCTTTGAAATACTATTCCAAATTAGAGAGAGTAATAACCAGGTATGTAACTGATTTCCATAACAAAAACAACTATTATAATGTAAAATTTCAGATCTAGCCAAAAACAACAACAGCAACAATACAAGAGAATGTTTCATGCTCCCCTTGAAACATAAAGCGTCAATGAAATAAACAATTTCGATGTAGAAACGAAATGGGAATGCATTTTTGAGATGATTTTAACCTTCTGATTAGCGAATTCTCCTTTTCCTTCTGAACTTTGTACGCTTACTTCTTTCTAGGTTTATGAGGAACGAAAAAAAAAAACTTTCTCGGAAAAGAATTCTGAGGAAAATAGAAAAATAGCACATACGAATAGTTAGTATTTAGGCGCCTTCTCTCTAAATAACGGTAAAGGGGCGTCATGAATCGGTAAAGGGGCGTCAAACTAATAAGTCAAAAAAGGTCATTAGAAGTAAAATCAAGTGACCTTTATCAATAAAAATATGTAAATGACTAATTAGCCCTTATTATTAATAATCAAGATTAGTAATGATAATCAAGATTAGTGTTAATTATCAAGATTAGTTTTGATAATCAAGATTAATGTATTATAACTCTAAAATCAGATTTTTAGAGTTATAAAAAAAAAAAAATTGAGGAGAAGAAAACTTATGTGATATTTGTGAAACCCTAAATTTTGATTCACTCAACCAAAATGAGTGATTCCAGTTGCAAATTTGAGGTGGGTGAATCTCTATATGATAGAGAAAACAAGTACTAGTTTCATTAGTTTTTTGTTGCTTAAAATTCTCTAAAGTATGTAAAAAAATCAAAATTTTAAAATTTTCAGAAGAACATACGGTTGGTAATTAGCTGGTTACCAACCGTATATGTGAGATACGGTTGGTAACCAGCTACCAAACCAACCGTGAATCGGTTCAATTTGGGAAAACCTAAATAATACCGATTGGTAATTAATATTGGTAATTAGATACGATTACCAATCGGTTCAATTTGGGAAACCCGAAATAATACCGATTCGGTTGGCAAAATTTATTCTATTACAAACCGTAGGTTAATTACTGATTGGTAACTTTAATATCATCCTCAACCGTATGTAGATACTGGTTGGTAACTAACTCGAAAATATGAGCCGACCGGAAAAAACTAACATGCGGGACAAAATACGGTTCGTAATCATTTAAATTACCAACCGTATCGACCAAAATTCTCGAAACCAAGAACATACGGTTAGTATTTGATATTTATTTAATTGTTACGAACCGTAAAGCATAGATACTGGTTCGTAACATAACCAATTCTAACCGTATAAAGAAAAAATGCGAAAGATTCTAAAATTTGATTTTTAACCTAAAACTCCAATTTTTGATGGAGAATACACTTCAATTGAACACAACAAAAATACTAAATGGGTTTTCGAATATAGACTTCAATCAACAATTATTAATGTTGCGAATCACCGATTAATCACGATGAAATTTTCGATCGATTTTAATGGAGCTTATGGTTAGAATGGAAATGGAGGAGAAGAGAAGATGAAGAAGAAGATGAAAAAAAAACTGATTTGATTTTTTTTGAATCATTAGGCTTAAAAAAAATTGATTTGATTTTGGTTGATTTAAGGTGAAAAGGGTAATCTAATCAATCTACACCCCCTAACCAATATGAGGGTCATTGCTATCACACTTGACGCCCCTCTACCGATTCATGACGCCCCTTTACCAAGCTTGCTAAATAAAGGCCCTAGATGAATGTTGCCGTCTTGAAAGGGAGCTACACAACGTTTGTTTGCATCTGTCTCGTGATTTTGCTCCGAGTCAACTCCTAACTCCTCATAAGTCATACTCCAAGCCATTGATTTACATATTTTTTAAGTCAGTTGAGTCAAATCTGACTCAAAATACAAACATATTAAGGCAAATCTGACTGAGTCATGTGATTTTTGTCAGATCCAGACGAGTCAGCTGTAAACAAGCAAGGTGTAAGTCTAGTGGTTTGGAAAGATTCAAGAAAAAAGCACTAAATAATTTAATGTAAATGCGTTAATCTCTAATAATGTCACCTTGAAAGAGATCCAAGTCTGGTTGTCCGAAAGATTCAAGAAAAAAGCACTCTAATGATTTAGCATAAAGAATGTCATGCATTGATTTCTAATAATGGGTCAACCACTAAAAAATCAATAGCCGGAAATCATTTGCACCAAATGGTTACGTGCAAAAGAAATAATCTTTTTTAACAAAACCATTTTTGATATTTTCTTTCTTCGATCCACAACTTGAATCAAGAAAATAAACCACGGTTCATGAAGTTAATGCTCATCATAAATGATCACTATACTCAGCCTAATGCGGCCAAATATCGACAATATTTTCCTTATTGGCATGCATTCACAAGGTTCACAGTGAATGTCATGTCATATTTGTGAATATGTACCTGATTTTGTGGTTGTGAAAGGAGAATGCACAAAACGCATAACCATTACATGAAAAAATCCAGAATTTAAAAGATTAAGATCTCGAAAAACAAGAAAAAACATAATGCTTTCAAGTGCAAGCCCAAATTCGAGGGGGAAACTGCTGCCCTCTTTTGTTGTGATTCACAAATTATTTCTCTCCATTTGAAGAACCAAAGTGAATCACTCTGTTTAGATATGCCTTTCCTCCTTTTGAACTATTAACATTCCCAAAAAGGCTCACAAGAGCCAAAATTATAGTTTGAAGTCCATCTTCACAAGTTGGTTCGTCAAAAGGGAGACAACGAACTTGTGAATTAAAATTAAATTGCCAAACTATTAAACGTTTTCTTACTTTTAGATGAATTTTAAATTTTTAAATTTATCTTTTAATACTTGGGGGTCCCAACTTTTACTTTTTTGGTGATTTTTTTTCTATAGTGTAATAGTTATGTTTTTTTTTTTTCGTATTTATAACTATAAGAGATGGGTCTTTCAAAGTCTAATGTGACATTGCTTATGAAACTTGTACATGCATGCCACAATGCATATACTCATGTAATGATGTCCCAAAAAGTCTTAATTAGAATGGGACAACAAAATTCAATAAAAAAAAATTATAAGCTAAGTGAAGTTTTGAAGAAATCAATAAATTAAAGGTGTTAGAGCATCGCTTGGTCATACTCTATTTTTGTATGTCAAGCTTGTTGTCAAAATTAGTCGATCAGAACTATATATTGATGTATAGTCTATTGTTGTGTACTCAGAGGGTTGCCTTTAGCCAACTTTAGAAAAGGTAAAGTAATTTGCACTCATTATGTAGTAAATGTAGTTTTCGTTTTTTATTTACATATTATGTTAATCATATGGATGTTGTTAAGTGTCGTTATTTGAGTGGGAGTTGCGAGTTGGGGTTACTAACTATAAGTTATGAGTTTTTGGGTTGCAGGAGATCATCAAATTATTAATGAAAGTTTTCCTTTGGGATGAGTTTTCTCTATTTTTCATTCTTAATTCTAGATCCCTTATAGAATAGTACATTTGACATCAGAGCCGTTAAATTTAGATGGGTAATCCTACTATAAAAGATGCTAAGAGTCTTTCAGAAATTATCAATAAAAGTTTATGACGATGGAGGAAAAAATTGCAGATTTAGTATCAAATTCTCTTCAACTTCAGGATAAAATGATGCTAACAATAAACAAATTCAAGAGATTTTGCAGTAGTGACGGACAATTAATCCCAGCTTTCACAACAACAAAAAAAACCTAGATGGAGAAGGTGGTTCACATTCAAGATCTAATGGTCTCGGTGGTACATTTTTTGTACCAACTTCATCAGGAAGAGAAGTTTGATTCTCAAACCTTGGATTTCCCCATTTTGATGGTGATAATCCTAGAAGATGGGTGCAGCATATCGAGAGATACTTTCGGATGCGCAAGAGTGAAGAATACTAGAAGGTATCGATTCAATCTACTTATATGGTAAAGTAAACAAGTATTTTTTAAATTTTCAAATGAGAAGAAATTTGATGCTTGGAAGAACTTTATAGAAGGGGTTTTGTATCATATTTGATAACCCAGCTCACGATAATTATGTAGGTAACTTTAATAAACTATCTTAAGTCACTTTTGTTGATGAACACTTTGAAGATCTTGAAGCTCTTAAGGCGTTGGTGATAAGCAGAAACGCACAGCTAATATAAAAGTATTTATATTGAGCTTCATCAATGGACGTAAGGAAGATTTTTTAAACTTTGTCTTAATTTTAACCCCTGAACGCTTCTACAAGCATTTTCATTAGCAATGATGCAAGAACAATAGTGCTTGTACAGAACAAGGCTGATAAACCTATTCATTTACTATTTAATTTCCTTCCTCGATGCCTTTTTCCAACTCAAATTTTCCTACAATACCTATTATCACCTGTCCCACTACACCTAAGTCCATAACACTAACCACATAAATTATTTCGATACTCCATAAAAATTAGCCCTCCAATTTCACCTACCAAAAGACTCACTCAGGAGCATAGGAACATAAACATGGAGAAAAAATTATGTTATAATAGTGATGGAATATATAAACCTGGTCACTTATGTAAGAAACAACAAGTCTCCCAAATGGAGGTTGATTAACTAAAAGAAGACACAATTGAGACAAAAGGGAGATATTAATGTAGATTAGGTACATTCACCAGTTGAAACTGACGTGGAGATTTGTCTTCATGCCCTCACTCAAAATATGAGTAGAGATATTATTAGAACACCAGGTATGCTTAAAAAGCACACTATATATGTTCTCATAGACACTTGAAGCATACGTATCTTTCTGGATCGTGTGTTAACCAAGAAACTGAAGTATGTTATTGAACCAGGTGGCCACATGTTGGTATTTCTAATGGAGAAAGGATAATTAGCACTGAGATTTGTTCTCATCTACAATGGACCATGCGGGGTTATAAATTCAATAGAGATTTTAGGATATTACCATTAAGAGGGTGTGATATGGTGCAAGGATACGATTGCCTGAGAAAGCTATGAGATGTGATGTTTAATTTTTTCAAGCTTCACATCCCTTTCAAGTAAAAGGTAAGAAAAACAATTTGAATGGATCTATGAGTTGTACATCATTGAAGATGATTGTTGGAAAATAATATGCGGTTTCGGTTTCTCGGAAATCCTGTTCATGCAACAAACACAATAATAATAAGAAGAGAGTCAGAAAACTTATCGGATTGGTTGATTGAGGCGAGGATCACTCTTTCCTTAAAGACAATTCATCCTTGCATATGGTGCTCATGGTTCTACGGACGTCGCCTTCCAAGATACAAAGATCACGCCTTATAGTAAGTAGCACTACAATACCAATAACTCATAGAATTCCAAGAACGTCCAGGGCCATACTTGACAGGCAACACTGACTCTTATCATAGGAATGGGAAAAGAGAAAATATCTTTCAGTGTTATCTGGTGAGTTCGTCACAACTTAGTTTGCCCTTTTGAACCTAGACCATGGGATCTCCAATCGCTTAGGTTGGGTTACCGCTGCAACTTACTCTTTAGTAAGGCTATAAGCCCATTCCCCTCGATAATTCAATTATAATCTCTCTAGAATTCGTATCGGTTTGCCGGTTTGATACAATTCTCATACACTATTTCTTTTAGATGCGCGCACTTGAGAGCAATTGCTTTATGGTATTTCGTTGACCTTGTATTCGAAGGAACGTACCACAACACCATTTCAGGTACCCCATATTTTGATGAATTTATCAATATAACACTCTTGTTATATGAAAACTACCCCCACACTTTTGTGGTGCACTGGTTCTAGAAATTCATCCTCGCTTTGTTATATAACGACCTTGATATATACCATTGCCTTGCTTTTCGCCTACTAACTGAATGCAACATAAAATTCCAAAACATTTCTTACTGTTTGCAACTTCAAAAGCAAACCAAGTTCATAAGCAATGCTTTAATCCTGACTATCACAACTAGCTCATGCCAAAGCTGACGATTCTTATTGACTAAGATCACACGGATCCCACAATACCCATTAGAGATTGCATTTCTCTTTGGTACATAACACTTTCTTTGTCTCTGTAATCTCACCTTAATTAGTTGGAAACTAATGTATGGCGAACTTAGATTACATTTCCAATCTAATTCTAATACAAACAGTCACCAGTAAAAGGTTTGTATTTGAATTCAACAACAAGTTCTTATTTCTGCCAGTAATGAAACTGGACAGACTACACCTTCTCCCCCACATTTCATGACTATCACGGGTTGTCATGAAACCAAAAGGAATGAACCTTAGTAATGAGACTCTGATGTCGGAGAGTCAAATCACACACTTATCTGGAAGAAGTCTCATTTCTTTTCCACCACATTTCATGATCATTCGAAAATACATGAAACAACAAGGTGACAAGACGCTGGGTGCCTCCAACATTATGAGAAGAATTGAAACATGAATCATTCATGTCCGTCCATGTGCCGTTAACAAACCCAATTATTCAGGATTTCGTACCGGATTGTTTTTCCCTGAATATCCATATTCCCTAACTCTAAAAGCAACCTTGAACAGAGAACTAGAGATGCTTACGTTCCCTTAAGATCGTATATATATATATATCATTTTCCCTTTCTATGTTCTCTTGATCCATCCGAAATCAAGACACAAGGACCTAACTGCCCACTAAATGGTTCAAGACGCTTCATTTCTTGGTGAAAACGATGACACAAAATGAGATCATGGATAATTGACCAAACTAGATGCCATTTTTTTCATTGAAAGTAAATGTCTCTTCGTACCAAATTGTAATTGAAATGACATCTTGCAGGAGTTATGTCTCTTGGAAGAGATAGACAGTATCGACAATCGGAGAGGAGAACGGTTTGTCTTATAACCGTACCCAAAAGCATCCATGTGCTTCAGAACCAACACAACTCTTTCTTCACACAATGATTTAAAAATTAAACAAAGAGAAGATCAATTCATGTCGTCATAAATAACCTTAAATGATCACTAACCTTAACAAATCATTATGCACAGATTCATTATTCACATGGATTGATGACAATACATGTTTCTTCTCTCAATAAGATAATTAAACAAACATTTTACGAGTGTGAAAACTAAATATCATAATATTATCTCATGCTTCAACTTTTCCACTGAATACATATAATAGCAATAATGTAAACATATATGTATGCGAAGTATTTTTAACATGTCATGCATGGACAGAAAAAGACACGGAGAGCATAAGTACTTGTATCATGCATGTATCCAGACAGTAGAAAATAAAATGATAATATTAATTCATTTACTGCAAATAGTGCATGTAATCTTAACAAACTTCCACCATTAAATTTCCCAAGAAACCAGGATCAAACTAAATTGTCTTTAAGATTGTTGGAAAATAATATGCGGTTTCGGTTTCTCAGAAATCCTGTTCATGCAACAAACACAATAATAATAAGAATAGAGTTAGAAAACTTATCGGATTGGTTGATCGAGGCGAGGATCATTCTTTCCTTAAAGATAATTCATCCCCGCATATGGTGCTCACGGTTCTACGGATGTCGCCTTCCAAGATACAACGATCACGCCTTATAGTAAGTAGCACTACAATACCATTAGGCCAACGAATGTTGACAATTATTGTGCTCTTAAGTGACTCTAACTCTTGACTTCAAAAACTTGTTTTTGTCCTCTTCTAACTTGTGTAAAAAACTCATACAAAACTTAATCAAGAGATGGGTATTTATAGAATCAATGGTGACTCTACAATGTGTCTTTTCACCAATAGGAGACTCCCCATGGCCAATGGTGACTCTCCATAACACTTGTGCACTAAGTGTCTTATGGTGAAAAGGCATGACCCTTAAACACACCTCTTGGAGTTTAAACTTTCAAAACCAATTTTCACTCACATAATAATTTTTGACCCAAAATTCCAACAATGATAATTGGTAGTGTTGTGAAAAAGTTCCTTTCGAGATAATACACATGGTCTCGTTGGGAAACTGTTTTCCATCTCATACAAAGAAACTTTACCTATAAAAAAAAACCTGAAACTATCAAACCATTGCTCTAATAATACCAAGATATCTTTTCTAACCAACACAGCTGCCTTCATCTATAAATCTAGAGCACATTATTCAACTAAATCCTAACTCAGAACTTACTAACCAGAGGCCATATACATTCCTCTACACTCAAAAGAGAGTTGTTGAATAGCTTGTCAAGAAGATGCTCAACAAAGGCATAATACCTTTTCTTCTCTAGTTCTTCTTGTGAAGAACAAAGATAACTCCTGGAGATGCTGTGTAGATACTCAACAATATTAATATTAAGGATAAATTTCTAATTACTACTATTGGTGAGTTATTAGATGAGGAGGGAGGATCCGTTGACACTCTTATATGCACAGTATCATACATGATTTGTGCAATTTTCTCCATAAAATTCAAGGATAATTAATTCAAATATAATATTTTGATGATACGTACCTCTTATAAGAATCCACATTCTTACAAAAAATGAGCATAATTCGAGACGTATAACACCACCACCCACCTATTTGAAAATAACTCGTTAAAAGTTAACGGCTAAAATTATCGGTAGATGGTTAGGTTTGGTATCTCGAATTGTGATCATTTTTGGTAGGAATGTGGAGTCTTATAAGAGGAATGTATCATCAAAATATTAGATTTAAATTCATTATCCCTTGAGTTTTATGGAGAAAATAACGCAAATCATGTATGATAGTGTGCATATAAGAGTGTACATGGATCATCCCTCTTAGATGAGTTACATGTCTTTAGGGTGTTTTCCAAGATAAATTTCTAATTACTATCCTCCAAGTTCGTCCCGAGCAGTTCTCTAACAATTTTTTCCTTCATCAGTTTTAGTAATAAAACTATCAATACATATGGATTCAAAATAAATAACCTTTCGGATCAAAATACGTTATGCACCATGATGCATTACTTTAGTGAAAGATAAAATCAGCGACAAAAACTATCCTCTAGGCCAGTTACAAACAAAAAACATAATTTTAGCAATATGACTCAACATAAGAATTATATCTTCTCTAGCCATGTACGAAAAACGTAGATATTAAAGTTCTCGATCTTATTCTTTGTCGTTTAAGGTTTCCGGGAGAAAAGGAGACAACAAGAGAACATCTTACAGATTTCATGCAATATATTCACAAAAGTGTAATCATGGGAAGATCACTATTGTAATTCTCAAAATGTTTACTGAAAAAGCGAGGGTATAACAACCACACCCAATAATTTGTTCGGCAATCTGTATGGACTAAACTTTAATATAATTCTGAGAGCACAAACTTAAAAGTGAGACTCAATCAAGAAATATATCAAAGAGATTTATCTCTTTCTCAACACAATCAGCAAATTGAACAGATAGAAATCCGTGAACCTGATTGATATGAGAAATAACTTGGACGGTACCAAATACCAATGCCCAAGTGTCAATCAAGTTATATCCAACAAACAAGGTTCGATTTATCAACTATGATTGAACTACGCACAACCTGTGATATTTAAATTATATAAACAAATATAATGCGGAAAAGAAATAACACAGACACCAGAAATTTTGTTAACGAGGAAACCGCAAATGCAGAAAAATCATGAGACCTAGTCCAGCTTTGAATACCATACTGTATTAAGCCGCTACAGACACTAGCCTACTACAAGTTAACTTCATACTAGAATGTAGTTGATCCCTAACCAAGTTTCACATCGATTAAGGTACAGTCGCGTTCCTTACGCCTCTAGAACCACGCCGGATTCTGCGCACTTGATTCCCATAGATGATCTCACCCACAACTAAGAGTTGATATGACCCAAAGTTGAAGACTCATAAACAAATCTGTCTCCCACAGATATGTTTATCCTTTATTCTCTTTGTTCCATATTTTGATACAAAGGTCAAGGTGAACAGGAACCAACTAATAATCCTGACTTATATTCCTGAAGAGTAGCCTAGAAATATCAGTCACCTCACAGTAGCCCAACTGATTAACAGAAAAAGTTATTGCGGAATCATAAGAGTCTGAGACGAAGAACTGTTGTGATTACTTTTTATATCTTACATATTAGAGATAAATCTCGAGTAAATCTTAGAGAAGATAAAACTCAATACGATAGAACAAGTAAGATCAGAATACACAACTACAGAGAAAATAATTGGATTTGGCTTCACGAATACCAAATGAATTCTTCAAGTCGTTAACCTAATAATGGTTTTGGAATACCTAGGTTAAAGGAGAATCGCCTCTAGTTTGCAACTAGGACACAAGGAAGTATCGAGATTAGGTTTTCCAGTTGCTAGAGTTCTCCCTTATATAGCCTTTCAAATCAGAGTTGCTTACAATCTAAGATAGCTTAGTAATAAAGCATTCAATATTTACTGTTATATGAACTCCTGATTTAAGATTCAAGCTAAGTCTGCTTAGAAATTAAGCAATCAATCTCCACCGTTAGATGGTCTTAGCTTGTTACACACAAATGAAATATAATTATTTAGATATGGGTAACCGTACCTAAACGTGTATATTGGGTTGGCTCAATAACAGTTAATCGAAGTTACCTATATGAACACTTTTGACTTAGCCGTACTCATCTAACACTTCTAGATCAAATATGATGATCAATCAATCATGATAGATAATCAAATGAATCTAATTGTGTTTCAAATAGAGTTGTTCAATTGTTCACTATATCATAGAAATATTCATGAACAAATTGAAACTAAATCGTATTGATTAGTAATCGTACACAGTACTTATACAAGTATCAATTCATGAACATTAAGCCACGATTTAAAAAGTTAAATTACATTCCTTAAATCATAAATGTTCTAGTTCATGAGTATGATAATCATACATAACCGATTTTAGAACTTAACTACCATGTTCGCAAAATGGGTACGCGAATAGCAGCTCCGGACCTTGGACTAGTCAAGCCGTTCGCAAACCCGGTTCGCGAACAACTGTTTCGACCCAAATCAGGTAAACCCGTTCCTATACTATGTACGCAAACAAAAGTTTTGGACCTTCTCAGGTAAATCCGTTCACATACTAGGTACGCAAACAAGAGTTTCGGACCTGAATCATCACAATATAGTTTGCATACTAGGTATGCATACCGTGTTATATCCAGACATGGGCAATTTTTCTAAACTCTCATTTCAATCATTGAAACATCCTTAGAAGACGACAATGGTAATCTCACACATACCTAAACTCTCATTTCAATCATTAAAACATCTTTAGAAGACGACAATGGTAACCTCACACATACCATTAGCTTCAAGTAATTTTCAAGTGATCGAATGATCAATATGAAACTTCCCAAGCTAACATCAAATGACCTTCTCACACAAATCATATAAGATGTCCAAGGTAATTTTCATATGATCATCTTTTGACTTAATATTTAGTTTCCAACAAATAAATTGTCTCCAACTAAACTTGTCAAGAATACGATGAACATAGCTAAAGCAAAAAGCTTCCAACACATATTTCGAGAAATAGATAAGCGAGATGAACTCGGATCGAAATATCAAAGGTGTATAATGTAAAAGTCTATATAGTTATATGACTGAGTCTTATTAGAAGATAGAATAGAATAAACTTCTGAGTGATATATAAGTTTTAGTCTCCACATACCTTTTGTTGATGAAGTTCCTCTAAGCTCCTCATTAGATCTTCTTCTTCAATTGGTGAACGTTGTGAAGTCTAAAGATCAACTACACACTTTATCCTAATCTGAGACATAGCTATAAGTAGACTAGAAGTCAAGTATATAGTTTTGATCTAAACTTGACAAACAAGCTTGACATAGCAATGCTTGCGAGTTTGACCGAGTAGTGCTTTAATAGTTTACTACTCTTTAAGTTGTGACCACAAAGAGTTGTGAACTTAACCTATAAGAACATATGAGATATCCATTCTAATCACTAGAAATATAATAGTAAAGAACAAATCTCATAAAATAAGCAATACATATATATGATCGATCAATATTAGGTATTGCAACCATCTCCAAAATATAATGTAACTACATAAACTTTAACATTGCAAGATGAAAGTATTTGGAGTATCTCGCTACTCCAAAATAAATTTCCACAAGGAGTTAACTAGAAACAAAAGAAATGTGTAAAGGAGCTAAGCATCATCTTCACTTTCTGATTCAATCCATGTAGCTTGAATCGTTTTGATATCATCCTTATTCTCGGGAAACATTATAGCAAGCAAACAAAATTGTTGTTGCACATATTTTACCTTTTGTATACCCTTTTGACATTTTTGAGAATTTCGTGAAAAATACTGAAGGAAGTAGCATCACAATAACGGATCGAGGAAGGATAAGGACTTCTTTTCCTCATGTAATCATTCATTCTCATTCTTTTAAAAGTAGTTTTGATAATTAGAGAGGGAGTACCAAGAGAAGTACCAATCATATCAATTTTCACGGCTCGATAAATCCTATCAATTAGAGACAAGGGAACCTAATTTTTTGTCATAATGAGTCATGGTGGCCATTTGCTGAATGATCCAACTATAAATATCAAGACCTTGAGTTTCCAAGTCAATAAAGTAAACCGTTTTCCCAAAGTCTCAACTCCAATGGGAATTTTCAATGGTGGAAGGACAAATATTTGAAATCCCGACTTTACCAAAAACCTCGGTTTATTTTCGGTAGGAAACTTTCTATCTTTATAACAATCACTCTACCAATGAGTTTGTAGTAAATAGTTTCACAACAAGGTTTATCTTCCTTCGATATAGGAAATGAGAAGTTTCCTATAGGTCGACTTGCGATGTTTACCAACAAATCCCTACCAACTTCAATGACCCTTACTCCAATTTTAGTTTTAAGGAACAATTTCTCAAGATCAACATCATGAATGTTAGCAGATATACTCTTGTGAGAACATCAAATCATTCACCATGACCATCAAAGATTTCATCAGGATCATTTTTTTGAAAACAGGATAATTCACCAACATGCACATAATCATTGACCAATTTATTTTCTAAGATGAAACCTCTAGAAATAATATTTTCATAGGTTTTTGAGCATTCTTCATTAACAAAAGTAATACTACAAATTGTTTGATTACTTGATTCTCCTTTCTCCTTGAGGCTAAATGCCTTTTGTAATGACACCTTAGCCGTTTTCTTAGGTTTTCTTGGAAACTCATAACTTATGGTTTTTAGGTTTCATAGTAAACTATTTTCAACGGACTTTGTAGTCGGGAGAAATCCTACGTAGTTACATAGAAACCATTGAGTATATTTATTATTCATTTTAACTACTCTAACTTGATTATTCTCATAAGTTGTTATCAAGCTACGAATATTCAACAACAAGGTACTGAATGGACACATGCAAAACCATATAAGAACTTGAAGATCAAAGAATTCGAGAGTGCTGAAGATTTAATAATCAAAAAGCAGTATGGAGATTAAGCTTAAGTTTATTTATTTTTGAATCTATATGTGTAGCTAGTGAAATTTAGATGAAGGGTAAAATTGTTATTTTAGAAATTTTAGACAAGGGGGAAATGATAATTTTACGACTAAGGATGAATTTTCAGTTTCACGACGTTCAGGCTAGGGGAGAAATAATCATTTTTGAGGTTCGGTAAAACCAAATCAAAGATGTTCAAAAGACAAGCTCAACTCTAGTCACCAAAAGATAAGGTCAGCCTTGGCCTCAACCCTCATCACCAAAAGACAAGCTCACCTTATGTTCATCCCTTGGCTTAAAAAAATGAATTCAACCCTCATGGGTCAACCTTAACTCTCAGGAGATGGACTCAACCCTTGGTTGGTATAAGGCACCTATATCCATGATTCCTAGAGCCATTAAAATGGTAACTACTAAATCATTAACCACTCATCTTTCCTTCCCCGCGAGTATAACATGATGAGTCCAAGTTATGACAACTCTGAATGAAAGGAGAATAGGGGTATTAAGAAGTTTGTCTTGTAGGACTTTGGTATGATGTCCTTCTAAGGTGGATTCGTGTAGAATATTGCGCCATCATACCAGCATGGTGTAAAGGATTACGATGAGACCTAAACGTAAAAGTCTTGCACCCCCTTGATACGAATTCATGCATATCACACCTCCTAAGGTAGTTGTTAAAACCACGAGTGAACCTGAAATAGGCCAAGGACTCGGATCTACCAAATGAAAAAAATGTCTCTGAGATTCTATCATAACAACTTTGACTCATTGTATTAAACCTCCCTACTTGCCTCTTCAGAACACCTCCTAAAATAAGAATGGATCTTTGGGATCAAAACTTCCTCTAACAATTCAAGGTGGGAGGGTTCTTTCAGTATGTTTTATGAGATCATAGACTGATTTCGAGTACATCCTGAAAAGACGGGGGTACCAAAATACACCACCAACTTTTTCTTAGGAAAACTGTATGGACAAACTTAAATATAATTTCGAGAGTTCAACTTAATGAATCTTTATCAAGGAATAATATTCAGAGTTATATCTCTTTCTCTCATAATCAGAAAGTTTACAGAGACAAGGTCGAGAACCTGATTTGCGTGAGAGTACTTGGGTGATTCTAAAGATTAATTTCCAAGTATCAATCAAGTCATATCCAACAAACAAGGATGGATGTATCTACTTTGATTGATTAACGCATAACCTGTGATATTTTAATTATAAAGATAAACAATATAATGCGGAAAAAGAAATATCACAGACACCATAAATTTTGTTAACGAGGAAACCGCAAATGCAGAAAAACCTCGGGACCTAGTCCAGATTGAACATCAAACTATATTAAGCCACTAGAGACACTAGCCTACTACCAATTAACTTCTGATTGTAATGTAGTTGAGACAAAATTAAACCCTCACAGAAATTCAGTTACAGTTTCGCTCCTTATGCCTCTGGAAACCCAGCAGGAATCTGCGCAATTGATTTCCTTAGCTGACGTTCTTTACAGCCTAAGAGTTGCTTCAACTCAATTGAAGAAATAATCTGCCTCCCACAGATAAGCATATATATGCTATTTCCTTTTTGATCGTAGATCAAGGTGTTTGGAAATCGGTAGCAGTATACAAAGTCTAACTAACCTCAAAATTCGGACTTATGCTTCCCGGAGAGTAGCCTTATTCACCTCATAAGTATTAAACTTGTGGAACCAATCAAAATCTGAGATGAAGAGAACTTTGATGATTTCTATATATCTTGTTCAAGTGAACAAGATCAGGATACTCAAGCTATCATATAAACAATAGCTGGACCTGGATTCACGAATCCCTATGAAGTCTTTGTAGTCCCTAAACCCTAAAAGGGTTTTAAGAAGAGGACGTCTCTAGTTATAACTAGGATACACCAAAAGTAGTGTCGAGATTCAAAGATACCAGTTGTTTGAGGTTTCCCCTTTATAGACATTCAAACCATAAGTTACTTTAGGTTAAATCTAAGATAGCTTTAGAACCAAGCAAACAATATGCATTGTTAGATGAATCTTTGAATCTGATCAACATAACAAGATATACACTATGGTTAGGATGAACCGTAACTGAACCATGTACATAGACCACACTCATGAATGGTTAGTCGAAACTAGCCAACTAAACCATAAGCTTGAGCATTTTCATAAACACTTAAGACTTTACCTTGAGTCACAATTATGTGATCAAATTTGTCTATAATGTTTTTAGAGATTATTCAAATACTAATTATCTCGGAGAAATGATTTACGTACATATGAATTTAATCGAAATGGTAAATAGATGGACAAGGTACAAATAATTAACCTATTCGTGAACAATTAAGTCAAAGTACGTGTACCGATATGTATACCTTATAACATGAACGAGTTTCAGAGTTCACATAACTTTTACGGTACGTGTACTGGTATGGATACCTTAAGACAATAACCAGTTTCGGAGTTCACATAACTTTTATGGTACGTGTACCGGTATGGATACCAAACCAGTTCCGCGATCAATAATTTTCTTCTAGTACACGTACTAGTTTGCGAACCGATCCGGGTTCACGAGTTCACAGACTTTTTAAGGTGTGCATACAGGTATGCGTACCAAAAAGACTGTTGTCGACATATAGTTACTTCGTTACGTGTACTAAGTACATGTATTACGACTTCAAACCTATAACAATTCTCTTAGTTTGTAAGATTGATATATATTGTTTTGTATCCGAATTTACAGTAGTTCTATATTTCTCTCTAAATCAATTCGAAACATTCCCAAATAACATCAATGACACATATCACTATTCCAGGATATTTTCGAAGGATAATTCTTGAATCATGATTTTGATTGCGGACAATAAATTTATCTTAACTGAAATTCATGAAGTATGAAATGTTCATGATGCTTAGTCATATTTCGAGAAGTTCTTTAACTTGGTAATTAGTTTTCGTCTCGAAATTCTTGATATGCTTACGATAGTCTAATTATTTATGCGATAGTCTAATTAGTTATGCGACAACGTCTCATAGATTGAAAGATGAATAATCTTGAGAAATAGGTGGTTCCGTTTTCACTTACCTTTTGTTGAAGAAATTCTCCAAAAGATTTGGTTGATATTCACCTTCAAACGGTAGAACGCAATGATGACTGCCGTGATGTTTGTTTCTTAACTATACTCTATCTTAATCCAAACTTAAATAATTGTAGACTAGAAATCAAGATATAGTTTTAACAACTAAATTTGACAACAATCTTGAGATAACAACACTTGTGAGTTCGACCAACCAATGCTCTAACACATCCTCGCGAGATCCAACTGGTCATGTTTACTCTAGTCCACATGAGATACATTGGGCATTTTTCCACTGGAAAAAAACCCAGCTGGTTTCACAAGCTCTTTGAGCAATGCAAGCTCATCGTAAGGTCATGTATATACAAAAGACTTAGCGCAAGCCTCACTTAGGGAACATGCCTTTTTCCGGCTTCCCAAACACATTCACGAATAGTAATATGGGCATGAATCATGCATTCTTATCCAAAAACATGGATAAGCTCCATGAGCTTCACAGGCTCAACAAAGGGCCCACCAATTAGAATCCGGTCTCCGCACAACATATGTGACCGACCATACGATGATGGATCTCAAACTCAGCTCCTCTCGTGTTATGCACACGATTTCTAAGGCATTTCTTTCCTTTCACGTGACTCATCCTTGTCATTATCACAATACAGGGAGTATTCCTCTATACATCATAAACGATGAATCATCCACACACAAATTGGGGGGGGATTCCAATTATGGTTTCAGTCTTTCGGTATACAACACATGTACTAAATACCCGACTTATTTCTCGTTGCAAAAGAGAGTAAGGTAGTTAAAAGGAATAAGAGGATAAATTCAGCGTAGATTATCCCCAGCTATTCCTGAAAAGACGTAAAAGGTGCTCTCCATGACACCCCATTTTCGCTGGCTTCATATTAGAAGTTTTGTAGCTACAAATATGCCATTTATTGACAAGACTAAATCCAACAATTGTCGCAACAATTCTTTTACAAAACATCGAATTCATTGATCTCTTTGTTTCCTCCCTGATTCCCTCCCTAAGATCGGCCCTAATCTCTCAGTTGACTGAAACATCTCTTGTACAACCACTTCTCTTGGTCTAGGTGAGGATCGTTCGTGCTCAACGTCCTGTAACTCCCTTTCAAAACCCCTAGAATACCATTTTACCCTCTTATCGATTTTAGGTAACTACAATATGTAGTTGGTATTTTTGTCACTAAAATTGACAAAGGAGGAGATTACTAGAGAAACACTCGGGTAAACTATATCTTGATTTATAATATATTAAAGTCAGACTCAGATTATGAATAAAACATGATAGTTGAGTATCTTAATTCACCAATCGACCTTGAAATTTGAAAACTGAAGAACAACGAAAACATCTACGAGAACCTCATCAACAAAGGCATGCGAAGATTGAATATCCCATTTACTCGTATTTTCTACCATTTTGGTTTTTTGCAATGAGTGTTCTATTTTGAATTCTTGTGGGCATTCTAATTTTGAGTTCCATCCATGCAAAATGTAATATGTATGTGGGTTTCGTACAACAAACTTTTGTATCTTTTAATATAAAATTATTTACCGAGCAAGAAAAGAAAAAAACATAAAACTAAAGAGATACATATCCTCGTTTAATTGGGGCCCTGAAACCCAATTAGGGGCCTCACCCATTTTATTTGCACCCTAAATTTTTTAGGGGCGTATTAATTTTTTGTGTGAAAATACTATTTTACCCTTCACTATAAATAAATCTTAAAATCCTATTAACCCTTAATCCAAAGTCGCAATTCAATTCTAGTTCTAAACAAAAAAAATCACTCCCTCCCCACTCACCCTCTCGACTCTTCTCTTCTCCTCCATTAACGACTTCATGAAAAAAAAAAAAAATCACCGGAAAAATTTCACTTACAGTAAAAGGGTCGTCAATTCGACAAGCCTAAACCCTAACGATTTTTCATATGCATGTAAAAACCATAAAAAATCGTTAGGGTATATGATGATGAAGATAACAACCATATTTACGGTTTTCATATTTTTTACCCTAGATTAGAGTCGTTAACATAATTTAGAAACTTATGACGACCCTTTTTAAAACATCAACGACCCCAGGTGAAAAATAAACAAATTCTCTGTCCCAAACTTTTTCAGAGTCGTCTTGGTATAAACACATAAAATAATGACTCTTCCTGACCCAAGCTATAAAGAGTCGTCAGGGTATATCATATTACCCTGACGATTTTTCATAACCTGGAAAAGTTGCAGGTTTGAGTCGTCATTTTTTGTGTCAATACATTGACGACTTTATAGACTCGTTGGGGTATACATCCCTCGACATTGACTACTCTTTCTCTGTGTTGTGACATATATCCAATCTATGAGAGAATTTAAGATAATCTTACCATCAACACAATCATCTTTGTTGCTTGAACCTTCCCCAACATCATTTTCCATACTTGAATCACTCATTTCTAAAAACCCTAAGTTTTCCTCTAAAACTTCCTATTTTTCTTCCCAACTCACAAAAAAAAAAATGATTCTAAAATCTTTTATTCTAACATAATCTAACCACAATATTAACTTAACTTAATTAATTTTTAATACTAATCATTCAGTGGCAGTTTGGCCATTTAAAAAAATTTGGTTAAGGGGTGACTCAAATTAGGTTTTAATAACCTTTTTGGTCCTCTAGTGGAAGGCCCCTAATTAGTTTTTAGGGCCTCCAATTAAACTAGGAAACATATCGCAATTTGTTATACCTCCGACCATCAGTATTATACGGTTATACCTCCGGTATTGCTCATCTTTGAGAAATACTAGAACACCAAAAAAAGTGTTTTGTCTCGATAGAATTTCTTAGTCCTCCGGCCGTTGGTATCAGTCAAAGACACAATCCATTCATTGGTCATAGTTTTTCCTCTTGATAAAATCAAGAGAAATTTATTTTTATGACCCTGGAAATTATGGATCTTACACTTTTAGCCCCATGGTTATTTAATAAATTTACAAATTATTCCAGTGGCCCTGGAATATTATAGAAAGTAGGATTAACAAAGTAACCCGTGTGCATATTGACTTCACATAAAATTAGTATTCATATTGCCTGCACACTATAAAATATGAAGAAAATTTTAAAAATTATATACATAAACCAGTGTGTATATTTCCTGCACATAAAATCAGTGTGCATATTATCTGCACACTATAAAATATGAAGAAAAATTTATAAATTATTTAGAGAATAAAAAATTTCATGAAATGAAAATTTGATAGTTGTATTTACGCTCGTTGTGTAGGTCTTTCAAAAAGCTTTCCAAATATATAAAATTTATCGAATTCTTGCGTATAATTTATGAGACATGTTATGTTTAAGTTGGCATAACGATTATACCATTAAAGGATATAATTTATCATTTGATAACATCATGAAATATCTTTATCTAAATGATCCTCCTTCTTTTTTAAGGGTCATTTCAATAAAATTAGTTAATACATTTAAAATTGAGTTTTAAGCCAAATATCATTTGAGTAACAGAGAGTAAGAGGAGGGCCAAACACTTAATTTCCACTAAAATCAAATTTTCAAAATAACTCAAAAATGAATTACAAAAAATCAAACTGACAATATCAAGTCGACCACCGAAGATGCACCAACCGTGTGAAGACTTATCGTAGTCATCAGTCTTAGCATCTGTCAAGAAAACCTACTCCTTCAAAACAACTAATTTTTTAATTTTAAACCTAAAAGATATCAAACAAAAACACTATACAGCATTAACAAATTCCCTTAAAAAAAAAAAAGCATTAACAAATTTAAAAGTATCGGCAACAAAACTAACACAGAAAAACAACGGGCCAGGGTGAGCCTAAAATAGGGTGTGTTGTGGGCTGCTGAGTCTATTAAGGAATCGGAGAGAGCGTAAAAACATAACGCGTATGATTCCGAACAGTGGAGGGGCTCGAAACGCAATCAATCCCCAATCCCATTGAACAACGCAAACAAACCCAAAAAGAAAAACAACAACAACTCAGTAGAAAAATCTGCTTACTCCTCCTCCTTTTTCACCTCTTCATAACTTCATTTTTTATTCTCTCTCATCTTTCTGTGTTTGTTGTGTTGGAGTATCATCTTTTTTCTCTTTTCTTATTTTCAATCTTAGATATGGATCTACTCTCACTTTACTATTATTATCTTCACAAAACCCCAATTTCTTTCATTCTTCCTTTAAGAAAACCCTTTCTTCATTTCATTCTCTGATTTTTATTTAATTTTTGACTCATTAATTTTGACTCTTCTTCTTCTTCGTTTTCCTTCGAACATCAATCGATCCCCTCCCTCAAGTGAAAGATGAAAGTACCGTATTGTTCAGTGTGTCAGAATCGGTATAATGAAGATAATAGAGTACCACTGTTACTTCAATGTGGTCATGGATTTTGTAAAGATTGTTTATCTAAAATGTTTTCAGCTTCGCCTGATACTAATTTATCTTGTCCTCGTTGTCGTCATATTTCATGTGTTGGTAATTCTGTGAATGCTCTTCGAAAGAATTTTGCTGTTCTTGCTTTAATCCATTCTTCTACTAATTCTTCAAGTAATAACAATAATAATAGTAATCATCATAATAATAATAGTAATTCTTATTTTACTGATGATGATGATGATGATGAAGACGATGATGACGACGACGACGATGATGATAATGAAGCTGGCGGTGATAAATTTGAAGAGGAATTCGATTTCGATTTTCGTCGGCGGTGTTGTGTGAATTCTAATTCCAGTAGTAGTAATAATAGTGATAATCTAAATCAGAATTCATTAGGTAGAAATCGGGGTAGTGGTAATCATAATAATAGCAGCAGTAGTAGTATTCGAGGAGGTGGTGGTTCATTAATCGATCTTTCGTCGCATCACAATTTGAAATTTGTTAAAAGACTTGGTGATGAAATTAGGGTTGGAATTGAGACATGGGGTGGTGTTCTATCTGGTACTTCTTCCTCAAACGGTGGGAAATGTAAACATCAAGTTGCTGTTAAAAAAGTTATTCTTGAGGATGAGACGGATTTGGTTTGGGTACAAAATCAATTAGAGAATCTTCGTCGATCTTCAATGTGGTGCAGAAATGTTTGTACTTTTCATGGTGCTACTAAGATAGATGGTAGACTATGTCTTGTTATGGATAGGTATTCTGGTTCTGTTCTATCTGAAATGAGGCATAATGAAGGGCGTCTTACTTTGGAGCAAATACTGAGGTTCTTTTCTTATACTTAATCTCCGGTTTTCAATTTTCATTCATTCTTGATTATGTTGGATACTTAAATGAGCTCAAATTCATTTCTTTCCCCTAAAGATTATTCTTCTATTGATCTAGATGTTTGATTAGTTGATTGTTACAAATCTATCACTTAGATCGTCAATCAGACAGAACTGTTTGGAGTAGTATTTATAAAGTAGCAACTTTATATGACTATTAGAAGTGATTGCAACTTGTTCAATCAAATGAACTGTTAGGCTGCTGAATTCTTCGTCTCTTAGGCACCCTTGTAAGCGATGTATGTACTCTTGCTCAAGTGATCCGAACTTCGAGAAACTTGAGATTATCCCGTTTAACTTCTAAATGCTCTTCAAAATTTTCCCTTGACTGTGTTTGCTCATCAAGTTAGAATTTTCTCGAATATAAATTTGTAAATTGTGAAGGTTTTAAATAATTAACGAGAGCAGTCTTGTTATGCTGGCATTCAAATTAAAATAACTGCTGAGAAGAGAAGTTAGAGAAAACATGGTATAAACAGGAGCAGTTTTCTTCACTGGGAACCACCCCAGTTGTTTGGTGTTATTGAGGACTTTATTTTTCATCAGAAATAGCTTCCCCTATAATGATCCGCGAGTAAGATGAACCTAAAAGATTTAATGGAAGTTAGGAACCGAAAATTTCAATTACAGAGCTCACAAATTTTCGGAAGTGATGTTTCTGGGGATTGTAGAAGGGTGAATTGTTATGACTTCTTGAATTGATTGGATTGCTGATAAACTGATAATAGGTGAGAATCTTGCAAAATGTAATATGCACAGAAATAAATTTTGTATACCCTGATCGCAGATATGGAGCTGATATTGCGCGTGGAGTGGCTGAGCTCCATGCAGCCGGTGTTGTCTGTATGAACCTTAAGCCATCTAATCTGCTGTTAGATGTCAATGGCCGGGCAGTGGTTTCTGATTATGGTCTTCCAGCAATTCTAAAGAAACCTTGCCGAAAAGCTAGATTAGTTCCGGAGGATGATTCTTCAAGAACACATTCATGTATGGACTGTACCATGCTTAATCCACATTACGCTGCTCCTGAGGCATGGGAACCGGTGAAGAAGGCGTTATTTTGGGATGACGCTATTGGTATATCTACAGAGTCTGATGCCTGGAGCTTTGGGTGTACCTTGGTGGAGATGTGCACTGGTTCTGTCCCGTATGTAGTGCTACATTTTCCTTGCATTGTAGGTTGGCATTACAAATAGCCTAGTAAAAGCAACTTCTGCTCTTGCAGGTGGTCCGGTTTAAGTTCAGAGGAAATATATCGAGCTGTTGTCAAAGCTAAGAGGCTGCCTCCACAGTATGCTAGCGTAGTGGGTGTTGGGATACCTACAGAGTTGTGGAAAATGATTGGTGACTGCTTGCAATATAAGGCATCAAAAAGGCCAACTTTCCATGCAATGCTTACAATATTTCTCCGGCACTTGCAAGAGATACCTCGCAGCGCCCCTGCAAGCCCTGATAAGTATGATTATCTTTTGGTTTTCTCTTCAAAAGTTGATCTGTTGTCTGTTTTTGATAGGCGAGTTGTTAATGGATACATTATTTGATTTGTTGTCATCATTATTATTTAGTTTGTGAAGATAAACTTCTCGAAATCTAAGAGACAGAATTAGAATCAGAAAGATAAATTATGCAATAGAGAGGATTGAAATAAGAAGCTATTTTAGATGTGGGCACGTGAGATTCACTTCCCCCAACCTACGAACTCACTATACTTATCTGATCAGGTTGCAAGAACTTCATTTGTTAATAAATCCTTACCCTTGATGAACCTGAAAAAGGAAGTACCTGAAGAATGAACTAAATCTGCACTGATCTTAGGAATGGAAGCATGACAAGTTGTCATGTCTAGTACCGGTATTATTTCTTAGTATTTGTCGCAGATGTATGAGCTGGGCATGTGTTATTTGTAACTTGCAGTGACTTCGGCAAAGGTCCGGGAGTGAATGCAGTGGAGCCATCCCCAACATCTGTCTTCGAGATAGTCCAAGACAATCCAAGCCTGTTACATCAATTTGTGTCCGAGGGAAACCTGGAATCTGTCCGGTGATTCCCTAACAGTTTCACTTTCTTGTAAGTTTATTAAAAATTTATAATATAACTCCTTATCTGATATACATTATCTCTTCCTCTGGCATGTTAAGAAATCTGCTTTCGAAGGCTGCATCTGGGAAATCTGGCAGTTCAATTGGTTCTCTCTTAGAAGCGCAGAATGCTGATGGCCAAACAGCTCTCCACTTGGCTTGCAGACGGGGCAGTGTGGAGCTTGTTGAGGCTATTCTAGAATATGAGGAAGCAGATGTGGATGTCCTTGACAAAGATGGAGACCCTCCAATTGTGTTTGCTTTAGCAGCTGGATCTCCAGAATGTGTCCACACTCTCATTAAAAGAGCCGCTAACGTCAGTTCTATGTTGAGGGAGGGTTTCGGTCCAACGGTTGCTCATGTCTGTGCTTACCATGGCCAACCGGATTGCATGCAAGTAAGTCTTTGTCAAGCAACTTAAAATTTAATTGTATTCAAGTTATTTCCGACTTTAACCTGAGATCTGCTTTTAATCATCATAGGAGTTGCTACTAGCAGGGGCTGATCCCAATGCACTGGATGATGAAGGTGAAACTCTGCTGCACAAAGCCGTTACCAAGAAATACACAGCTTGTGCAGTGGTCATTCTGGAAAATGGAGGCTGCAGATCAATGGGGATTATGAATAGCAAGCACTTGACGTAAGCATGCCTTTCGCTTTGGTTTAATGAGTGATTTTTGTTCCAGGTTGTTTTGGACCGTTGCACTTTGTAAGACTTGAGAGATCGAGCTATTTGCTCCTGTACATGCCATCAATAACCTTACTGGAGAGACCAGGCTTAGATGTTACTAAACCGCCCGTGTTTTTTACTCTTTTTGTTTGGCCATTTTATTGTTAAATGTTGAGGGAGCATCAACATTCATAAATGCTTGATATGCAATAGCTATAAATTTGAGCAGTTGTTTATTTTCAGGTCATCAGATACATGTTTGTCTTGTTTATTATTATTAGGTGACAGTCATGTGTTTGTTTAGGATAGCTTAGTCACCATTTACACTGTTGAGGATCAATATTAAGTTAATGAATCATCTGTCTTTGTTTAGTGTTCGTGCTTGTGTAAGGAAGTTTAGTTACCATTTATGCTACTCAGATCTTAACATCAAGTTAACGATCCATCCTTCATTAATTTACCAAGAAATTCGTTTGTGAAGCAAATCAAGAACCTACTTCTAAGTTTTAACGTGCAGAGCAACCAAGAGATTGCGACTGCAAAATGTTCAATGTGATACTTCGTCTGTATTATTTTCCTAATTTTTGCTCCACCCTTTTGATGAGCAGGCCTTTACATATGTGCATAGCAACATGGAATGTTGCAATTGTGAAAAGGTGGGTGGAGATTGCTTTCCAAGAGGAGATCGCTGATGCAATTGATATACCAAGTGAAGTTGGAACTGCTTTGTGTATGGCAGCTTCTTTAAAGAAAGATCATGAAACTGGTAATAGTAGATCTTCACAATATTACTTTGGACTCCTGAGTTGTTATCAGATGAAATATGACACTTAGCATTCTTTGATCACCAAGTATTCTTTTGTTCGAAGTTATTTTCGAAATATTTCACTAGATAATATTGCATGGGAATTTGCCAATCCCTTTCTTGGTATATAGTGCCACTAGATGACAGCTATGCAAGTAGGAAAGGGGCACGCGTTTTGGTGATGAAAATAGATGGAAGGAGCTGCCAGTAAGGAAGGCAGTCCTTGATCCCCAATCAATTGCTCACATACCTAGTGGTTTATGAAGTGGTCTATGATCCCTAGTTAATGCGAGGACGGATAGCCTTATTGATACAACATTTGCCCTTAAGATGGAACACCCAGTGTCAATATGACAAGGAGAATAGAATACCGCTGAAGCATCCGGGGTAGTTGATTTATGAAATTAAATTATTATACGATTACAAGGTGTATGACATATTATAGCATGTGTAGATGGTGCATTTACTCATAGTACTGTTGCTTGAAGATCAGTCATTTGTTCTGTTTCTAAATATGTGTCACGGTTTTTCTCCCTGTATCCTTTTGGGTATGCGTGGTCGTATATAGATATGAATCACTAGTTACTGGTTTATTAGTCCATCATTTAGGAAAACTGTCAAAAAATCTCTTCAAAATTCCTAACTCTTCTCTCTCTTTTTTTTTCTTTTTTCCTTCTTCGTTCTGTCACCAATTCTGCTGGTTACTTGTTTTAGAAGGGAGAGAGTTGGTTAGAGTATTGCTTGCTGCTGGAGCGGATCCAACTGCTCAAGATCCTCAGCATCGGCGAACTGCACTGCATACGGCAGCTATGGCCAATGATGTGGAGTTGGTGAAGGTACAACCACATAAAATCCTTTGTAATCTGTCCCTTTCTATAATGTTGTGTATCATGAGTTTTCTTGTATTGTAATTTGGTCAAGTCCTTCTTGGGCACTTTCGTTCGGATTCCAGGTTGTTAAATATAAATGTTTTCTTCGTATAGATCTGTCTTGATGCTGGCGTTGATGTGAACATTCAGAATGTACACAGTACTATACCTCTTCATGTTGCATTGGCCAGAGGTGCAAAACTTTGTGTCGGATTGCTTTTATCGGCTGGAGCAAACTGCAATTTGCAGGTTCATTCTTTTTTGCTTTAACCAAGTTATGATTGGACTTAGCAAATTTATATTTATATCTGATATAAAACAAAATTATAAGTAGTCTGCACTAGCCTTTATAAGATGGCTATGTTGCTTAGATAAGCATTTGTTTTTATGCTACAACTTCAATTTATCTTGTTTTACTATCCTAATCTTGTTGTTCATAGGTTATTACAAGCTGAAACATGGTCGATATTTATCTTGCTGTTTAGTATTTGGTTTACAGTGGTTAGTCCTGGAATTAATGAAAGTATGTCTTCATGTTAGGAGCCCCCGAATTAAGTGTTCTGTTTTTTTAAAGTACTCCTTCCATTGTGTATGTCTTATCTCTTTTAGTTAAAGGTACAGTACAATTATTGCCAGTTGTAGTGTTTGATTAACATTAATACTCCTTCATTTATTGCGTATGTCTTATCTCTTTTAGTTAAAGACACAATTCTTGCCAGTTGAGTTTACTCAGTTGTAGTATATAAATATGTAATGTAAGTGACATGTTTATGGGTACTTTAAGTGAAGTAATACTTTTGCTTATAATGATCAGGATGATGAAGGCGACACTGCATTTCATATAGCTGCTGATTCAGCAAAGATGATACGTGAAAATCTTGAATGGATTGCTGTGATGCTGCAGTATCCTAGTGCTGCTATTGATGTCAGAAATCACAGGCAAGTGCTGCCAAAGCACCCTTGTGCTATATTTGACTTCATATTGTTTTAACAAGAGCTTCATTTTGTGATAAGTGTTTCCAACATCATTATAAGTTGTAGTGATAAGGTCGGATACATCATGGACTAATTTTATATTATGTTGGAGGACAGTGGTAAGACACTTCGTGATTTTTTGGAAGCCCTGCCCCGTGATTGGATATCAGAAGATCTGATGGAAGCACTCATAAATAATGGAATTCATCTGTCTCCTACCATGTGAGAGAAATTACTTTCTGTTGTGTTGCTCTCATCGATTGATTCCTGAAAAGTTGCAGGGTTTTCCTTATTATACTTGTAATTATAAGATATGACATGTACTTCGGCTATGTATATTTGACTCGCAAACTAATCAGGTTTTTGTTTTCGGTTGTCGTTAGTTTCGAAGCTGGGGATTGGGTAAAATTTAAACGAAGCGTGAAGGTTCCTACGTACGGGTGGCAAGGTGCAAAGCATAAGAGTGTTGGTTTCGTCCAGAATGTGCAGGATAAGGATAATTTGATTGTATCTTTTTGCTCTGGAGAAGCTCGTGTTCTAGCAAGTGATGTCATTAAAGTCATTCCATTAGACCGGGGACAACATGTGCAACTGAAACCAGATGTTAAAGAGCCAAGGTATGTTGTTGATCCGTTATCAAGATAGTTGTTTGACACTTTGGCTGGTCTAGGGTATGTTGTGTTTCAAACAGTTTATATTCTTGCAACTAAGACAGTTCTATCGAGTGTCCCGTGTTTAGATTAATATTATCATTATTACATAATGAACTTCTATATATGAAGTGCGAAAGTTTATGATGTTCTTTTTATCAGGTATGGATGGCGTGGTCAATCACGTGATAGCATTGGTACTGTCTTATGCGTTGATGATGATGGGATTTTGCGTGTTGGCTTTCCTGGTGCATCCCGAGGCTGGAAAGCTGATCCGGCTGAAATGGAAAGGGTTGAAGAATACAAAGTTGGTGACTGGGTTAGGATTCGTCCCTCTCTCACAACTGCAAAGCATGGACTGGGAGCTGTAACACCTGGAAGCATCGGGATAGTGTACTGTATCAGACCAGACAACAGTCTACTATTGGAACTAAGTTACTTGCCAAATCCATGGCACTGTGAACCAGAGGAGGTTGAGTCTGTTATCCCATTCAGGGTAAGCATCATAAATACTTAATCCTTCAGCGTATATTTCCATCTTTTTAGTTCTTAGCTGAATCCATGAACTGGCCAGATTGGCGATCAAGTATGCGTGAAGCGATCTGTTGCTGAGCCCAGGTATGCTTGGGGTGGTGAGACTCATCATAGTGTTGGAAGGATAAGTGAGATTGGAACTGATGGCCTGCTAATAATTGAAATACCTAATCGGCCCGTTCCATGGCAAGCTGATCCTTCCGACATGGAAAAAGTGGAGGATTTCAAGGTAAGAATTCATCTCATAAAAGTTAGAACGATATCTTAAGATTATGTTTCTATTCTATAATTCATCTGCTTTCCCCTTCCTCTTGTCTGTATGCTCGAGCAGGTTGGAGATTGGGTACGAGTGAAAACTTCGGTATCCTCACCGAAGTATGGTTGGGAGGATGTTACGCGGAACAGTATTGGAATAATTCATAGCCTAGAAGAGGATGGTGACATGGGTGTTGCTTTCTGCTTCAGGAGCAAACCTTTTTCTTGCTCAGTGACGGACATGGAGAAGGTACCACCTTTTGAAGTGGGACAAGAAATACATGTGATGTCATCTGTTGCTCAGCCACGGCTCGGATGGTCAAATGAAACTGCTGCTACCATTGGGAAGATTGCAAGGATAGATATGGACGGAAAACTAAATGTTAGTATGCTTGTGTCATTCCTCTCTTTTGATAATAATATATGAACTGGGTCTAATAGTATAAGCATTTCCTTAACCTATTGCAGGTGAGAGTGACTGGCAGAGTGGACCTGTGGAAGGTTGCTCCTGGAGACGCAGAACGGCTCTCAGGTTTTGATGTTGGTGACTGGGTTCGTTTGAAGCCAAGTATGGGGACTAGAGGGAACTATGACTGGAACAACATCGGCAAAGAAAATTTAGCAGTGGTTCACAGTGTACAAGATACTGGATATTTAGAACTGGCTTGTTGTTTTCGTAAAGGGAGGTCGATGACGCACTACACAGATGTGGAAAAGGTTGTACCCTTGAAAATTGGCCAGCATGTTCGTTTTAGACCCGGACTAACTGAACCACGGTGGGGATGGAGAGGTGCAAATATTGCTTCAAGAGGTATTATTACTGGGGTGCACGCTGATGGAGAAGTACGGGTTGTATTCTTTGGCCTGTCAGGTTTGTGGAAAGGAGATCCTGCAGATCTTCAGATAGAGGAGATATTTGAAGTGGGAGAATGGGTTAGAATAAGAGATGGATCAAGTGGATGGAAATCCTTAATGCCCGGCAGTATCGGGATTGTACAAGGGATAGGGTATGAAGGAGATGAATGGGACGGAACTGTCCAGGTTGGTTTTTGTGGAGAGCAGGAAAGGTGGGTAGGGCCATCTTCTGAGCTTGAAAGAGTGGAGAGGCTTGTTATTGGCCAACGAGTAAAAGTAAGATTTGCAGTGAAGCAACCAAGGTTTGGGTGGTCTGGTCATAACCACACCAGCATTGGGACGATATCATCAATAGATGCAGATGGGAAGCTAAGAATCTATACTCCTGTTGGATCAAAAGCTTGGATGCTTGACCCAGCAGAGGTAGAAATTGTTGAAGAAGAGGAGCTTCGGATAGGAGACTGGGTAAAGGTGAAGCCATCTGTTGTAACACCATCACATCAGTGGGGTGAAGTGAGCCACGAGAGTATAGGTGTTGTTCACAGAATAGAAGACGGAGAATTGTGGGTTGCATTCTGTTTCTTGGATAGGTTGTGGGTATGCAAAATAAACGAAATGGAGAGGGTTAGACCGTTCATGGTAGGTGATAAAGTGAAAATTAGAGGAGGATTGGTGACTCCTAGGTGGGGATGGGGTATGGAAACTCATGCTAGCAAGGGAGAGGTTGCTGGTGTAGACGCAAATGGGAAACTTAGAATCAGGTTTCAGTGGAGGGAAGGGAAATCTTGGATTGGAGATCCTGCTGATATTGTACTCGACGAGTAGACCTGATTTCTCATGTTACTTCCACTACTTAGGTTTCACTAAATATGGTGTTCCACAGCTGCTACTGATGTCGGCCCGATGTCTCTGCGCATCAATGGAGGGGTAGTGTCTGACTTTCTACTGCTGTAGAAGAGATGCAATTGCTGTTCACGGCTGCACAGGCAGAGCATCTTCTTTATTCTTGGTGGAAACAAAAGATGGGGCACTATCCGCTGGCCACATTGTACCATGTTCATGTCTCTGAACGTAACAATCAGCCGTCCTGGAAGAAAGAAAGCTAGGAGGGATATCTTCTGTATTTGTATCATATAAATATATAGTAGCCAGATGAGCTTGGTTTTTTCTTCCTTTTTTTTTTCCTTCAAATTTTTGTACAAATTTTACTATATATGTTAATTGTGACTTGCCCTTTATGGCAACTTTTTTTGATGGAGCCATCATACAGAACTTTATAAATCATTAGCTGGTGTACGATAACCTTTAACCAGAATCAGCATCTGGGTAATGATTACCGTCTACTAAGACTAATGTTGCAGAATTAGTCCACTATGTGTGGTCTCAGCTCGTAATGTCATATTCGCCACTGTAATTCATAGACCCACCCAACTTTAAATTGTCATTATTCACGTCTTTAATTTGGTGAAATTGTATGAAAATATCTTCCAGATGAATGATTCACGAGGTTGAAAAGTGTAAACCGAAACTATATCTGCTTCCAAAAATTACACAAGAACGAGAGGAGATTTCAATCACTTGTGCTCTGGGGAAGACGGTTCCAAGGTGGGTGGTTGGCCATCCTCCTCGCCCGAGTTCATGATATCCTTCTTTGAATACCACTCAGCAAAGCCATTTTCTAGTGCATCTTTCATCCAAGAATGGCGACAGAGCTCTGCTGCTTCAGGAACCGATAACCATCTCCTCTCACGCGTACTCTGTTCCGGCCATGAGTCGAGCTCCTCGTTCACCAGCAAGGCAAACATAGCAGCTTTACATAACCCCTCCGGGTTGAACTTGTCTTCATGGGTTTTGCTCTTGAAGTTGTAATGTCCCAAGAATTTCTGAAATTTTATCAAGACAACTGTTACTTCCATAGACCTGTTTTCTATAGATCTTGTTGGGCACTTTTTGAATGAGGTAAGTACAGAAAATGGCAATATTGGTAACTCTATCAAAATAAACTAGCATGAATTATTGATTACATATATATTTTTAAAAGAACTGGGAGAATCAGTTACCATCAGAACTCCTCGAACTCCAGCTTCTTCCAAGGCCTCTCTCACTGCTGCCTCCTCTACTGTTTCATCATTCTCCCAGCCTCCCTAAAACAAGAAGACATCTAGTAAGTACAAAAGACAAAAGAGTTATTCTCCAAACTCCAAAAGTTATATTGGAGGGTAGTGACAAGAACCATGTGCATATCAAACTAAATATCACTAGTTTCCTGTTTGATAAGTTGAGTAAGAAAGGAAATAAGGCACCGTTAAGTGAAATGACAACACCGAATCCTGTAATCTGGCTCTCTATACAACTAAACAATTTTATGTCTTCACATCTTTTTAAAGATATTATAGTCCCTAGTATGTTATGGAATCTGTATATAACAAACGGGTTTGGTTCAAACCAACACCCTCAGTCAAACAGTATCACTGGAATTTTTGCTTGATCAATACAAGCTCCAATTTCAAATATTCAACTGACATAATAGTTGCAGGAGATTCACAGAGAACAATCAGACTGACTGCGGAAGCCCAAATATAATAATAAGCATGGATGTATTCTCATTCCAGTAAAATTCAGAAATCATAAAAAGCTATATCTTCCCCAGTGCCCCAGAAAACCTAAATAAGAGCATCATGAATTCAAATGATCAAACCTCTACTTGCTTTGACGGTAAAACACTCTATGATGCGGAAGGAATAGGATTGAAAGACAACAAACAGATCTGCTATGACATTAAAAGGAGTAACACCTTCGGAAACAGAAGACCTGGTCCACTTGGTGAGTTAATCATAAGCACCTCCACAGCCTTCTCAGATGTGTCATTACTGCTCTCATCAAGGTGTTTACATCTAAACGGAATACACCTGTGGCAAAACATGCTACTACATTAGAAACGGAACATCAAATAGAACATAAGCTGGAGCAATTAAAATCTAACTGTGCCTAGAAAGAAAGGGGCTTTCAAAAGATGCAATGAATTTGATCTAGATGACTAAATGCTACAATTGGGTTTTATACTTCCTCTCCAATACTATCTATAAATACATTTGTCTATAAAATCAAATAACCAAAAAGAAACAAGAATAATATTCAAAAAACTCTTGATCACTACAATTTACAGGCTTATGAGAATCTACATCAGATAGAGACGTAAACGTAGCAACATGACATTCTTCAAATTGATCTCCTAGTGCATTCTGACAAATAGTGGGTTGCACAGAGATTTCCCTCAGAGAAATGTTTCCTTAGTCTTACATGATTAATTCTTTTCCTTTGAACAAACATCACACGACCGACAACTATAACAACACATTCTTCCCAGAGGTCCACAATGGAATTCCTAATCCCCAAAACTTGAGGATCATAATTCTATAAAGTTTCAAACAAATTATATATATCCTCAACTATCTTCCTATAGCTTCACTTATTATACCAATTGGTTAACAATCAACCAATCATGCGTCCTGAATTCCATCCCTATGAGTAGCAATTTCTCATTTGTAACTACATCACTGTAACCTATCTATCGAACCCTGCTAGGGCGCAGTTGGGTTTGGTGCATGAGGCTCATGTGGATGCACTATTTACCATTTTGATGGGCAACTCAGGTGTGAATGCCTAGCATCCATGGTGAATAGCACACCAACCAGGCACCAAATTCGCAAGAACTGTATTCCTGTATCTATTCATAATCTCAATATCACTCTTTTTCTTCCTTCAACAAAATACCAAGAAATAAAACGAATTCTGATACCATTAACCCTAGAAGAAAAAAAAATCCATACCAAATCCCCCTTCCCCATTGTTGAATCCATAGACATTGCTAACAACATTCTTATTCTCTTTCTATTGTTCTAAGAAAGATACCTTTAATACATTTCTAATCATAAATTAAACAAAATCAGAATAATTACAATCAAATTATTTAAACGAAAGAGATAGAGAGATAGAGATTACCCAGCGACAAGGCGATAACCAGCCTCGTAACGCTGTTGAAGTCGACCAGTACGAGCTACCAAATCACACATACTCTACTTAATTCCTAACTTGCTATAATAAAAATAACACAATGATGCTGATGGCAGTTACCATTTCTACGATAAAACATATTGTTTGTTCATTTGAATTTTATATTACGATTCCTGATTTAAGATTTTTTCCTTTTTATCTTTATATTTGTTTATAATAAAAATGCTATCAACCCCATCAACCCAGAAGTTTCATTACGCACAAGAAAGAAACTTCGCCCTGTAGAAAGAGATTTTCTTTGAGAGAGATGGAGGGAGGAAGAAGAAGAGAAACAGAGAACAGAGCGTATGGGACGGATCTTGTATCACAGAGATTCAGAATCACCCCAGTCACTTCGGAAGGTTGTTGTTTTGTGACGATACCTTTATTTCTCTTCTTCGATTTTTTCGCTTTCCTATTATATAAACGGGTCAGTTTGGACACGGATTTATTATTGCAGGTGATAAATATCAAAGAGTAAGAGCACTTCCCGGGGAATGTACGTTTGTTCACTTTGATCCCACTATGAAGTGAACAAATATGCAAAATGGATGTTCAAATCAACAAATCTGATGCTTTGAACATTGAGTCGAAACATTCAGCGCACGTCTGTGGTAAAGACGAGCGTCATTTCTGCCAACGTTGGCGTTTTTCCTTCTGTCGCCAGCGTTCGTACGCATAACGCGCGTCATCAATTAGAACGCTAGAGTTTTTGTTAATGGCGCCGCGTTCTTTCTGAGAGCGCCAAATGCTCTTCCCATCCCGGCACCATCGTTCCTTTCCTTTCCCTATAAATTCACTTCGTCTACGGACTTTAGACTCACACCTTCCTCAACATTACACAATTTCCATACCGTCTCTAACTTTTTTTCTTTCTTTTCAAAAATAAAACTATTAATACAATTCAATCTTTCAGAAAAATTTCATTTTTAACAAATATGACATCCTCACAACAACGATCACAACAACAAACACCACAACAATCACAACAAAGGAACACAAGAATTCGTGGTCCCAAGTATACGATGGATGAAGACGAGTCACTTTGCATAAATTATGTATTATATACATTAGATGATATCAATGGTATTTGTCAAGAGAAAAAAACTTTTTATGGTAAGATTTTACAAATTTTTTATGAAGAAACTGGTAACATTCATGGTCGTGATGTCGAAGGGTTGTGTCATCGTTTTTGCACAATTTCAGGAGTCATTAGTGAATATGTAGCTTTGATCACTCAAATGTGGAACAACAAAAGAAGTGGTGAAGGTGAACTGGATGTGGAACGAAGATGTCGGGAAGAGTGGAAAAGAATCCACAAAGATTCAAGCTTCCAACGTGAAACTTATTTCACCATTTTGAGGGTGCTTAACAAGTTTAATCCAAACTTGCTGGAAGGTCATCAAGTGCATGTAAGATCACCACATGGCCCAATCTCGCAGGATTTTCAGAATAGAGGGCTTGCTTCCTCACCGGGTGGAACTCCAGATAGTCAGTATCAGCACAATAATAATCTAGACGTTAACACCAACTGCAAGAGAAGAAGAGGAGGCGGTGTGAAAGCTGCAAAAGCAGCGAGAGACGCAGCCCAACGAGCAGCAGAAGAAGGTTCAAGCGAGTTCAACTATGCTGATCACAAGGCAATGGATATGCAAATGGAGGCAGATAGAGTCAGGGACCGTGCAATTTCTTTAAATAATCAACAAAAAAGTCGTCTTTCGCGAGAACAATACTACATGAATTGTAAGCTAAACAAGTTACTCTCCTTGGACACCGCCAAAATGAATGAACGACAACTTGCTATATGGACTAAGCAAATGGATGCGGCCGAACAACAACAAGTCCAGGCCGAACAAGTCCCCCACCAACAAAATGAAGTCACCCCTCAACAAACTGGCCAGTATGTGAATGTGGAAGATGACGATGATTCCTCGGAAGAAAACGAAGAGGAATTCAGTCTTGCTAATGAATGAACACGTTTAGTTTAATTCAGTGTAATTAAGTTTAATTTTATTCAGCGTAGTCGTTTTAATTTAATACAGTTAAGTTTAGTTTAATTGTACACGTTTATTTAAAATTACTTTTAATACAAAGTAATTTGTATTAAAACCCGCACAGTCAACTGCTCCTTTTAAAACCCAAAGGTGATTTGTTAAATCGTGTCTTAGTTGTGTATAGATTCCCCGATTGTGGAGTCTGTTAGTGGCAAGTCTATATTCTCTTGCCGGATGCCCACGCTCTACCACAAGATCCTTGGTTAAATCTTCATCTGGAAAACTAGTCCAGGTTGGGTCACACATGGTTTCTTCAATGACCATGTTATGCAGAATAATACAAGTCAGCATAATTTTGTTCATTTCTTGAATATCAAAAAGCGCGCCGGCCCAGCTATGATGGCAAACTTCCTTTTCAATATGCCAAAAGTGCGTTCAACATCCTTTCTGCATGCTATTTGTTGGTTGTTAATGTACTGCATATCCTTCGAAGACGTCGGACCAAAGCCTACCTATTTGTAAGCTTGAACCATAGTTGACCATTCTGGATAGATTCCGTCTGCTAGATAATAACCTTGAGTGTAGTGATGATCGTTGATGGTAAAATTACAGTGCAGCACGACCCCATTCTTAAGATCTTTAAATAGTGGTGACTTATATAAAACATTGAGATCGTTATTTGAACCTGGGAGTTCAAAAAAGTAATGCCAAAACCAAAAATCATAAGTAGTTGAAGCTTCCATGTATGCAGTTGGTTTTGGATAATGACCCTTATATTGGCCTGCCCATTCTACTGGACACGCATGACACGTCCAGTGTATGCAGTCAAGGCTACCTAGCATTCATGGAAAACCCTTCTCGGTGTTTTATGCAGTTATTCTTTGAATATCTTCCTGAGTAGGCTTTCTTAAAAAGGTTGGACCAAAATGCTCGACTATTGTTTCGCAAAACATTTTGAGATACCTAAAGGCGGTTTTTTTCCCAATACAGATGTAATCGTCCGTGGAATCTGCTGGTACCCCATAACATAGTATACGGAGGGCCGCAGTGACCTTTTGTTCGGGACTAAAGCCTCGTATATGTCATGCATCATACTGATAATTAAATAAATGTTGTGCCTGACAAATCTCAGCAATAATCCTTTGTGTCAAGTTGCGGCCCATGTGGAATCGACGTTGAAAATCCTCATCGGAATACACACAGTCATGATTGAAAAGGCGAGGGTACCCAAATATACCTCAAGCTAAAACTTTTCCTTCCTATAAGTCCTTTCTCTAAAAGTGATTGTCTACAGACTGAGTCGAGGCAATACAACTAATCGGTTCACACTTCTTGTGATCGTCTATGGATACAAGATCGAGATAATACAATAACAAAATTTGTTTACTTGATACAAAGGTTAGGACTTAACCAAATTCAATAGGATTCATGTATCAAGTAAATAGGAATTAATATTTGTGAAATTTACTTTAATTATAATAAAACAATTATAATGCGGAAATATAAAGTAAATGACACATCAAGATTTTGTTAACGAGGAAACCGCAACCCCGGGACCTTATCCAGAATTGAATACTCTCAGGATTAAGCCGTTATACAAAATAAACCAACTTCGTATAGTTGAGACCAAGAAACTAAACTTATAGTTCACCTAGTTCCGTCTGTATTCCCACGCCTCCAACCTGTAAACAAGTCACGTACTTGGACCAATTCCTTTGGTTCGTATTCCAAACAGTAAAGGAACAAATCTGTTTGGTATCAACTCTCTTCAACCAAGTGATATGAGTTGTACAAAGGCTCTTCTGTTTTTCTTAACATAAAATCCTTTGCCAGGTTCCAAGATCTATCTTATGTTCAATCACCAAAAGGTAATCGTTAAGATTAAGCCAACAACACTCTTAATCCAAAGAATTGTGTTGATGCCGATCTTCTCAATTAATCAATCCAATCTACCACAAGGATAAGCTGATTATTAATTGGATCCTCTTTTACCAAGAAAAGTATTGTTCACACCAAAGATTATAAAACCAAGTCATAAATCTTCTATCTCTTTTTTGTCTTCAAATCTTCTTAGATCTTCAATAAACACCTGCACACAACTACTTGAATCTCTTGTGATCAATCACGCACATAACAGAGTCTATTAACAATGGATTATCACAAGATCATCTTTAGATCTAACAACAGTCTAAACATCCCTGTCGAAACCTTGAACTCGTTTGAATGAATCTTATATCAGAAGAGAAGATTCTCAAGCATAAACAAACTAGGTGCAATCAATGTTCAACCAATGTTAGTCAATCAAATCAATATGAAAACTAAAGATAAACCGCAATTATCTAGTTTCCCACCAACGGTACACACTAGAGCTTCTCAATCCCAAAGAATACTTTAAACTGAGCGGTCGTAAGAGATTTCACATAATTAGATTACTCTCCTCTTCGATAGGCGGCTTCACCAGTAACAGTACAACAGAGGAATTTTACTGTCACGAAGGATTAGTTTGCTAGAAATGCAAACTCAAAGTATTTATAGACAAGGAAGTTTGGACACCAAGGAATTTCCAAAACCAAAAATATTCTCAAGATATTTTTCCATATTGACCAAAATTCGGTTTTCATGATTCTTATGAATGCACTGTCCAAAAATAATGATCGAAATCTCCTTGGAAAATATTTAACTAGCAAATGCACATTACTAATTCTTATTTTCCATATATAATTAAAAACCTTAACTAAAAGATTCTTAACTTATTTAAATTCGATCTTGGGATTTATTTCCTGCTTAGCTGTTAAGGAATATCTTTGAACAATAAAAGAATACACATTAATGCGCGTGTTCAAAGTGTGTCGACATCTTTCTCTTGCAAGTCATTTTTCATACTTACTCACTTGAAACCGATTTACCACACTTCCAAACAAGTTTAAAATTGGTTCATCTGACTTTCAAGAACTATGTGATTGATCAAGTTACACTCAATCAAAAGTCATGGGTGTAATGGTTCTACCAAAACAAGTTTCGGTTCTACCTCCATGTGAGTACTGTGCATAGTCACACTAGCTTACCAAAATTTGGCTGACTAGGTACTAGGATCGGTTCCCCACATATATTTGGTATCTAACTTGTATGCACTGCACATGTCCATAGGATCGGTTCTCCCTTGCCTAAAAACGTGTTGCACATGTTCATAGGATCGGTTCCCTTTTCTTCTATAAACCTTGATGCACCTCATACAAGGATCGGTTCCCCCTTGTGATGTACTGCACCTCTTACTAGGATCGGTTCCCCTCTCCCAAAATTTGGTCAGACACTCACAAACCCGATCATACCCCAGGTGATTACTTAAGATCGGTTTCACTAATAAAAGTCATACCAATACATAAGTTAGGCCTAATGTGAATAGTTTTACCAAGAACACAAACAATTCATGAGCGGTTATACTAATCACACATATTGGTCATTCATAAGATTTGCAATGAAGAACAACCCCAATAACGCCTGGCGATTTCCTTTTCGGCTCACAACACATATCATGAACTTACTTCCTTAAAACACATGTAAAAACATTGTTTCCTAGGATGAAATCCTCACCTCATACCCATACATAATCACAATAGTATTCATACGATTATGTCGATGTCTTATATACAAAGTTTAATGGTTAAGAAAGAAACTTCATATTGTATTCCTTAATACTATGTTTATCTAGAGTGTTCATGCTTCGCAGTTTTATGTTTTCAATATGCACGACTTGAAAGATACGTTAGGTAATGAAACAGTGCAAGTCAAATATCACTAACCTCAAGTGGAAGGATGATGTTGTGGTTGTAGCTCCGTACTTCTTCACTCCTTTAAGTCTTTGCAATATTTGTAATGTCTCACCCCTAATACTTTCAAGCCAACCTATACGAAGTTGACTCTAGTACATTTAAATCAAGCGGCTCTTAAATGAGTTTTGGTTCACTAAAATATGACAACCAAACTTGACATACCAACGCTTGGTGGGTTCAACCGAGCTATGCTCTAACAATGATTAAAATAATCATGCATCAGCTTTTCGTGGTAAAAATGTCGATTCCCTCACGTCCATCTTCTAGTCGCAACTTCATATGGCTCTAACGGCTTTGGTATGATCCCGGTTTGTAATTGCAACATAAAATTTCATCTTCTTCTATCTTGATTTGCATCTTCATCCATTTGATGCAAAAACTCCATACACATTTCTTCATCTTCATTTTTGTAGGATCAGAATATCGCAAGAAGAACGCATTTGCGAAATATGATTAACAACACCTTGCGATCGTCGCAGGATGATCTGAAGAATGACGCAACATATGACGATAGCAGAAACATGAGAAGAGTGTGATGATTCTGCGAGGATTAGAATGTTTATGAAGATTAACAATGTAACTCTTGCGAGAATATCGCAAGTCAGATCTGAAATTAAAGGACAGATTAGCCGTCATTCACTATGTAAATCCCTATATAAAGAGTTGAGTAGGCGTAAGGGAAGGAGAGATCTTTTTCGAGTGTTAAGTAAGTCATTTAGGAGAGAGAAAGTAAAAGGAGCGATTGTATTCTTGTTTTCTTCCATTACTTGTAACATTTCTGTGCATCAATTAATAAAAGTGTTGTTCTTAATCTTCAAAATATGTGTTGATTATGATGAATTCTTGTGAGGGGTGTAGTGTAGGATTTCCTGCTACTACATATTGGCGCTAGAAACAGGGACAAACTCTGTTGTTTAAAGATTGTGGAAATTATTGTGAAAGCTGTTTAAATCAAGAAAATGATAGAAGAAAACAACAAATCAGCTAGAGAAAGGATAGTTAAGATCAATAAGGATGAAAGAAGGTTGGAGTGCAACGTAATCACAATAACGATGGTTAATGAATTTCATGAGAACATTAGAGGGAGAATACATAAACGAGATTTTGAAGGAAAAAAAATTATGACGGTAGAAAAAATATCTCCTTTGAAGGATTGGGAAAAGCAGAAAATTACGTTCACATCAGCAGAGATACCAAAAGAAAATTTGAGCCACACATCTCCTTTGGTAATCACAGTAACAGTTGCACAAAAAGAAAAAGAATAATCAGCGAAATCTATGGATGAGTGGGCGGTGAATATAACTCTAGTGGATACATGAAGTTCAGTGGATATAATGTTTTACCATGCGTACAAAGGAATGGGATACAAATATGAAGAAATGTCTCATTCAACATATCATATTCATGGTTTCGGAAAATCTACAACTAAACCAAAAGGGGAAATAGTAGTAAGAATTTCGCTGGGGGAAATTGAAACACAAATAACGCTCTATGTGGTGGATATAGAATCGCCGTGGATACACGCAATTAAATCCGTAACATCAATGTTACATCAGTGCATCAAATTTCCAATGCCAAGCGGAATTGGTGAAATAAGGGGAGATATTGATAGTGCAAAATCATGTTATCAAATTGAAGTAAATCATCATGAAGAACGTCCAAGAAAGCGAAAGCTTCGCAAAAAATTTGCGAAAGAAGCAAAGAAAGAAGAAGAGTTTAAGATTTACATGATTAGGGCAAAAGAAGGGAAAAGAATACCCAGCGAGATTTCAGAAGAAGGAAACGATCTTGCGAAAATGATAAAAGAACCAACACCAATGGAAGAACCTAAGGCTAGCTACACTGCAGTAGAACCAACAAATGAAGTGAATATTAGAACTAATGAAGAACCCAAAATACTAAGAATTGGGACCAAGATGGAGGCATATAAAGAAGAAAGAACTATTAATCTCTTGCGAGAATATCGAGATATTTACGCATGGAACATGGATGAAATTCCGGGAATAGATCCATTTGTGGCGTGTCATAAACTGGAAATTGACAAAGGTGCAAGACCATTTAAACAAAGGATAACAAAAATCGCAACAAAATATCATTCCCAAATAGAAGAATAGTTACAGAAAATGCTTGATGCAGGAATCATAAGACAAGCCAAGTACCCGGAGTGGATAGCAAACATGGTTGTAGTCCCAAAGAAGAACAAGGGGATAAGGATTTGTATAGACTTTATTGATCTAAATAAAGCTTGTACGGAAGATAGTTTTCCATTACCAGATATCCCACAATTGGTTGAATCAGCAGCAGGGAATGATAAGATATATTCCTTTGATGTGTACAAAGGTTATAATCAGATTCCTCTCGCTGAGGAAAATCAAGAACATACTGCCTTTTTTCGCACCAAGGGGATTATACTGTTATACAAAAATTCCATTTGGTATGCGAAATGCTGGAGCAACATATCAAAGAATGATGGAGAAAGTGTTCGTAAAGTGGATACATAAAATACTAGAGGTGTATGTAGATGATATGTTAATAAAAAGTAAAGAAGCAAAGAATCATGTACAAGATCTGAAGGAAATATTTGAACAGATGCGACAATTTAATATTAAGGTGAATCCTGAAAAATGCGTTTTTGGAGTTGCGTCCGGGAAATTTTTAGGGTACATTGTATCCAAGGAAGGAATGCAAGTTGATCCAGAGAAAGTGCAAGCAGTTTGCGACATGCCAACACCAGCGACAGTAAAGGATGTACAAAAATTAAATGGGCTCTTAGCCTCGCTGGGGAGGTTCATCTCGCGATCATCTGATAAATGTAAACATTTCTTCAGCATACTAAAAAAGGGAACGAAATTTAAATGGACGGATGAGTGTGAGAGAGCTTTCCAAGGCATAAAAGAACATCTAATGAATATATCTATTTTACAAAATGCAGAACCAGGAGAAGAGTTGTTGATTTACCTTGCGACAACTTCGCATGCATTAAGTGATGTATTATTGCGAGTGTATGCAGGAGTGGAAAAACCAATTTATTACATCAGCAAAACATTCAATGCCGTAGAAAGAAATTATTCAAAGATTGAAAAGTTAATTCTAGCTTTGGTATATGCAACATTTAAGCTTCGCATATATTTCCAAGCACACAAAGTCAAAGTATTAACAAAAGTACCAATTGAATCGGTAATGAAGCACTCAAAGAGGTCAGGCAGAGTCGAGAGGTGGAATGCACAAGTAGGGCATTTTGAAGTAAAATATGAAGTATTATCCTCGCCAAAGTCACAAGTTGTCGCAGACTTTTTAGCAGAATTTCCTCTAAAAGATGATGAAGTTGTGGAGGAGATGATGGATATAGAAGAAGAGCATGGAGATCCAAAAGACTTATTAACAGAACCAAATAGATGGGAAATATTGGTAGATGGATCCTATAATGGAGAAGGTAATGGAATTGGAATTTTCTTAATCTCGCCAGAGGGAATGAAGATGGCTTTTTCATTTAGATTGGAGTTTGCATCCACTAATAATGAAACATAATATGAAGTTGTAATACATGCCTTAAAATTCGCAGTAGAAATAAAATTAGAAAATGCAAGAATTACCAGCGACTCGCACCTAGTAATTCGCCAAATAAAAGGAGAATACACAACAAATGAACCATCTTTGAAGAAATACAAAAATCTTGTTGAAGAATTGTCAGCGAAGATCCCAAAAATAAAATGGAGGCATATATCAAGGAAAGATAATAGGCTCACAGATGCTTATGATTTCATTTCGAGTATGATGACAGATCCAACTGCGAGATGCATAAAAATCCAGACACTCATATCTCCATCAATCAATAAAGAAGAGGAAGAAGAGGTGGATGTAATGATAATAGAAGGTGGAGAAGAAAACCCAATAGACAATATCGCAGACTGGAGAACAGAACTTCATGCATATTTAGCAAGAGGGGAAACACCGAGAAATAGATTGGAGGCACACAAATTAAAGATCCGTGCAACAAATTATGAACTGAGAGATGAAATATTATATCGAAAGTCATTTAATGGGCCATCACTTAGGTGTCTAACACAAGAAGAAGGAGAAAAGGTGTTAAAAATGTTACACAGTGGAGACGCTGGTAATCACAGTGGAGGAAGATCTTTGGCATACAGAACAAAAATGCAAGGCTATTATTGGTCGTACATGCATGAAGATGCGAAGCAACTATCAAGACGTTGCGAAGATTGTCAGCGACATGGAAAGTGAATACATGCACCAGGAGCACCATTATCATCCTAAACTAGTGTATGGCCTTTTGGAAAATGGGGAATGGATATTGTGGGACCATTTGTACCCGGTTCTGGACAAATAAGATATTTGATTGTCGCTACAGATTGTTTCACAAAATGGGGAGAAGTAAATGCCGTACAACATATTCATGACAAAGATAAGACAATCGCAGATATAATTTGAAAATATAATTTGTAGATTTGGAATTCCTGCACAACTGGCATCTGATAATGGAAAGCAATTTGATGGACAAAACATAGAAATGCTACTCAATGCGTTTAAGATCAAATGTGGAAAATCAACACCTCTATATCCGCATGCCAATGGGCAGGCAGAAGAAACAAATAAGACAATCGCAGATATATTGAAGAAAAAATTGGAGGGACATCATAGGGTATGGTGCGAACAGGTACATAATGCCATATGGGCCTACAATACAACTAGGAGGGAAACTACTGGAATGTCACCTTTCTGTTTGACATATGGAGTTGATGCTGTGTTACCAACAGAAGTTGTTATCCCAACAACAAAAAGAGAAGCTTGGGAGAAAAACCTCAGTGTAGGAATGATATTGACCAAACTTGATGAATTAGAAGAAAAAAGAGAAAAGGCGTTGCAACATATGGAAAATTATCAGTGAAAATTAGCCCGAGAGTACAATAAGCGTGTCAAAAGGCGTGAATTTCAACCAGGTGATTTAGTGCTGCGAGAAACACCAGTATACCAGCAAGAGAATGGTGAAAAGTTAGCGAGAAAATGGGATGGGCCTTACATCATTAAAGAGATAATTGGAAACTGGGCGTACAAATTGATGGATCCTGAAGGAAGAGATGTGGGTCAGAGACTTGGCAGACCATGGAACAAATTATATCTAAAAAGATATTACCCATAAGAGGCTTTGCGAAGAGATGAATTGCGAAATAATGTATGATTAAAATGATATGAATGAATACAAAGTTTTTATGAAAAAGAAGATGTGAGATTGAAAAATATCAAAATAAATAATGAAAATATGCGAAAATTTCGCAAGAAATGATCTTTAAGATCTAGAATGGGACAAACCTTTATGGCGTACACCCTAGTTCGTGAATAAAATTTCGCAAGAGGCAAATGTAAGACCTAAAATACGTCATAGAAGGGGGAATATGTAACATGACTCAGCGGTAAGGTTATACCGCTGCTGGAACCTGAGCCATGGAGATATGGGGTCAATGAAATCCTATCCAGGAGAGACACCTTGGATTCTCAACTTGAGCATATGACTTGAGTTGGGCGACTAAGGTAATAAGAGCTATCCTAAGGGGTGCATAGTATGACCATGGCGCTGAGGTACATGGTTGATCCAAGAGTGCCCGGGGCGTATGAAACTACCCTGGCCATTCTTGGTAAGTCTTGGCTATGATGCACTCGGCCCGAAGAAAACCCCACTTAGGGTGCTGTCTCGTAACCATAAGCCATATAGGCAAAAGGGATAAGAGGCTGCAAACATAACTGGTTGTTGTTAAGACTGGATGGGAGGATCTAGTCTTGTATGGATGATGTATGTCTCCTTGAAAGGGCAACCAGGGGGAAGATAAGGGCGGCACCCTCCATTAGGGAGTTGATAAGTGTCTTAAGACGCAAATGTCATGAGACTTTTTACTCACGAGAGTATTAAGACTTGTTATATTTGTGCACCATTCCTGAAGAGGCAAATAATATAAAAGAGAAGATATCATTGCATGCAAGTGTAAAGACGTCTTGCGATTTCGTCGCAAGACGACAATGTCACGGGGCTTTAATTTCGCAAGAAAATTTAGGCCTGTCATATTATCACAGCAAAATTACAAAAGACCAAAAAGTTAAGACAAAATCAATGGGTTTTTACATGAAAGTGTAGAGGCGTCCTGCGATTTTGTCGCAAAAGATAAAAGATGGCAAAATAACACCTTTAACTAGGAAGGAAAAATAAGACCACAAAAGATTCATAAATACTAACTATACTTTATGCAGATCATTCATTGCTAGAAAGATAATGAGAGGCAAGTATGGGAATTAATAAACAAAATGACATTATCTTTCTCGCAAAAGCAAAATTGATCCCAAAAGAGATTCGAAGTACATTATTCGCAAGAGAAGAAGGAGTAATTCAAGAAAAGAAAATCAGAACTCAAACTTCAATATCCTCTTCGCCAGCTTTATTATTAGTGTTCGGGCCAGCCTTATCATCCCAACCAGCTTTATCATCTTTGCCAGTAGTTTCCCTATTCTGGTTTACTTTAGCTTCTTCCTCATTTGGCTGGTTTTCAGCAGTTGTTTCATCGCCAGCAGCTGCTTCTTTAAGAGGGCCTTCTTCTTCTTCTTCTTCTTCTTATTCGCTACTTTCATATCCAAAATCACTGTCAGCATGACGAGGAACTTCATCATCATCTACTTCCAGAGGTTTAACTGTTGTTGGAGGAAAAGAATTGGACAATAGAATATCATTCACAAGAGTTTGAGCTCTAAGATGGACTTGGCGAAGAAAAGCTCTATCACGGTTTCTAATCTCCATGTCCTTTAAATAGGCAAGGTAGTCATATTCTCTTTCTGCTCGATCGCGAAAACGGGCAAGATTAGCACTGAGTAGTGCATCCTTTTTGTGAACCTTAGCAAGATTAGAATCCAAAGTAGAGACGGAAGATTGAAGTTTTTTTTTCAGATTCTGTGAAGTCAAAGAATACAAAAAATTTAGTAAAGATGAAGAATTTGCAGAATAATATCGCAAGCAAAATTAATCAAGGAAAAATGGTTGTGGAAGTCCAAATGACTACCATCCTTTTGCGAAATCAGATTTTGAATTAAGGCCAAGCAATTATTCTCCCATTGATTCATTGCATCATCAAGTTTATCTCCGACTAAACCCTTCAGGCGATACCTTAGGTTCTTTTCCTTAGAGAGGAGGAAAGTGTTTTCTTTCGCAAGAGAGGAGTAGGATTCTTCTAATTTGGAGTATTCTTCTTGGAGCTGACTTACCTTTACACTTAAAGCTATCCTACCTTGCATAAGCTTATTTTTATCAGCGATAGATGATTCAATTACTCCTTTAAGTTCATTTTTCAGCGAATGTAGAGATTGTTCTTGGTTATCACACACTTTTCGAAGAACAATTAATTTCTGCGAGGAGATCCCTGTCTTACTTAAAAAATGTTGTTTCTCTTGAGATAAGGTTTTGTTTTCATCTGATAAAGTGTCCATCGCCAAATTAGCTTTGGTTAGAGAATAAGAGAGGCGAGATATCTCACTACTTAATAAGTTTTGTTCTTGCACTAATTGAGCATTTTGTTTGGTAAGATTATCTATTTGATCAATGGAATATGTATGAAGGTTATCTAATTGATTATATTGATCCATCCAAGCATCTCTATCAGCACGGGCTTCTTCAGCGATAGATTCAAATTGAAATCTCTCCAATAATCATTTATGGTTTAAGGCTTAATGTGCGAACAAAAGATTTCAAAAGAATTGAAGAGAGAACAGACGAAATTGTTTATAAGATAAATCAACAAAGAAGAAAAAGAAGATTGTACCTTTTAATTCATTATTATTTTTACGATGAAGTTCGCAATCCAACGAAATGTTTTGCATCTTTTGGTTTTCGATATGGAGAGCATCATATTCTGAAGTTTTGGCTTGGAGAGCTCCTTTAAAGGCTTCAAATTTCTTTCTCCGAAGATGCTTGCGAAGCCATCTTACCATTACAAAAAAATCTACCCAAAATATCGCAGGTCCCAAATTTGATAGGGTCAGCAGAATATCTTCTAACATCATCTAAGATATCAGCTAAGGCTTTAAAGGCAGTATCTATCCCATTCACAACTTCTTGGGAGAAAGGGAGAGACTCAGGTGAAATAGTACATATAGTAGAAAGTTGATTATTATTCTTTGCTAAAGAGGTATCATTGGAAGAAGAAGTTTGAGGAAGATTAACAATTGGGCTAGGAATAGAATCAATCTGAGAAGAATTTGTTACAAAAGAAGAATGAATTTCATTCGCAACAGAAGTTAAAATAGTAGAATCTATTGCGATCATCTCGCGGACAGGTGGAATAGATTCTTCTTGCGAAGGAATAAGAATTAAGGATTCCAGTTCAGGAAAAGAAATATCGGTATCAACTACTTTTGGATGACTTTTTGGCTGACGAGATTTTTTAGAAGGCTTATTGGCATCTCTACCATCCTGTGAATCACAACCCAGATAAGAAATAAAGGCAACAATATTGTTATTAAAAAGAGTGATGTTTCTTATTACCTTGTCATTCGCAGGATTTCTCCTTCTCACAACTGTATTGGATTGTGAATTCAGATTATTAGGGTTTTGGACTGTAATTTTGATACCAGAAGTGCTTTTGATGAAACAAAAGACAGTATGGGAATTACACAAAGAACAAATAAGATGATTTCAGTAAAATAAAATTAGTTTCAGCAAAATCAAAATCGAAAGAAGAAGAAGGAAAAACTAACCTTGGAGAATCCATGAAGGCAAGAAAGAACAGTAGCAGGAAAGGTGAATTCGATAAAAAAATAATAAAGTCACAGACGATGAAGATTTGTAGAGCAGATAATATGAATATGAAGAAGATGGAGAGAAAGTGAAAGAAGAAGATTATTTTTTCCACTAAACCTCTCTTAAATAGGGAAAATAAGGTGACCGGTTAAAATCAGAACGTGTCGGTGATAGAAGGAATATTCAACACGTGTAGATAATCAAGCGTGATTTATGGAATCCTGTCGGGAGAAGAATAAAGATAAATTGATGCGGCATTTTGAAAAGTAATTTCTCATGACATTATCTACTTCGTATAACTTACATGAGAAGAGGCAAGATGTAGGATCATAATATCGCAAGAAGAACGCATTTGCAAAATATGATTAACAACACCTTGCGATCGTCGCAGGATGATCCGAAGAATAACGCAACATATGACGATAGCAGAAACATGAGAAGAGTGTGATGATTCTGCGAAGATTAGAATGTTTGTGAAGATTAACAATGTAACTCTTGCGAGAATATCGCAAGTCAGATCCGAAATTAAAGGACAGATTAGTTGTCATCCACTATGTAAATCCCTATATAAAGAGTTGAGTAGGCGTAAGGGAATGAGAGATCTTTTTCGAGTGTTAAGTAAGTCATTTAGGAGAGAGAAATTAAAAGGAGCGATTGTATTCTTGTTTTCTTCCATTACTTGTAACATTTCCGTGAATCAATTAATAAAATTGTTGTTCTTAATCTTCAAAATATGTGTTGATTATGATGAATTCTTATGAGGGGTGTAGTGTAGGATTTCCTACTACTACAATTGTGCAACATGTCATCCATCTTCATATCCTCCCCAGAAGAATCAAAATTAGAATTCATGATTGAAAATTGAGAGTAATCAAAATTAAGAAAAGATTGATCAGATGAAAGATTGTTGTGTATTTCTGAGATCAAAATCGAGTCGTATTTATAAAGGTGGAAACTGGCCGTTCTGGTGACCGTTACAAAAGTTTTCGTTGTCGTTGGCGGTGGTGCCTCAAACGCTGGCGTTCGTAGCTCGGTCGCTGGCATCATCCACATAAGCGCCAGCACTTGTACTTCAGGCGCCAGCGTCAGAGTTGATGTCGCGCGTTTAAATATCAATCGCTCACTTCTTTTCCATAGTGGAGAATCATGTTTGACCATCCACGTGGCTGAACAAACAAATACATTTGAACATTGCCATATCAATTGCTCTAAGTGGACATTACTACCTATCGTACTGCCTGGATCATCGTAAACATGTATATTACTCATTGCTTAGACAGTTAGATGATAGGACTTGGACCTAGAAAATTTCTTATTTTAAAGTTCAAATAAATTATTATTTTTATAATTAAGTAATATATTACTCCAATAATAGTTATATATTACAAGTAATACAATACAGATTAATTATATAAAATTGTTATATAATTTGACTAATTACAACACAAATACAAACACTCTGAATATCACACTTTAACATTTCTTGTTGTAATATAACGACGTGATTTTGAGTCTTTTGAGTGCATTACGAATTATCAGGAATAAAATACTAATTGAGTCTAATTTTGAAGAAAACAAACCAATATTGAATCATATTTTGAGAAAAATTAAATACTATTGGAATTTAATTTTGTTTCTTTAGTAGCGTTATTATTTTACATATTATTTGGGACCTATTAAAGCTTAACAAGAACTTTTGAAATGTATTATTTAATGATTTTATTGAATTTATTATTTTAGCACCAAGGGCCCAAGTCGGGACTAGGAAGTTTTATTATTTTAACGAGAATATTATATCATGGAGTCGATTGATGACGAAACGACAATCTTACTTTAAAAACATAAATAATATGCATATGTGAATGACGTGATGGGTTTGTGGAAGATTAGACAACGCTGTTCGATTGGTAATGAAGCGACATTGGTAATGGTGTATAGCAGTGGAAGATTGGATAGAAAGAACCTGCTCTCGATGCCAGATGTTAAGAACCGAAACGATAAAAATCCTTTGATTGTGGATTAGCCACCGATTGACAAACTTAAAACTCTGATTATAGTTCTTTTTATAATTCAAACCATAGAACAAATTGTTAGATCACTGCTCGGTCGAACTCGCAAGCCTTGCTATCTCATGCTTGTTTGTCAAGTTTAGTCGATAAAAACTACAATCTTGATTTCTAGTATACTTATAGCTATGTCTCGGATCAGGATAGAATGTGTAGTTGATCTTTAGACTTCACGACGTTTATCGAGTAAAGATGAAGATCTACTGAGGAGAGTTTGGAGGAACTTCATCAACAAAAGGTATGTGGAGACTAAATCTTACACATCACTCAGAAGTCTATTCTATCTCCTAATGAGACTAAGTCGTATAGCTATATATACTTTTACATTATACACATCTGATATTTTGAGCTGAGTTTAAATCACTTATCTTGTAGTTGCAGGAATTCCCACACTACACCCTATTCAAGAATTTATCAATATTTATGACATAATTTGAAGATTAAAGACACTTTTTCATTAATTTGATCTTAAGAAATTACAGAAATCAAGAACACAGAACACTTGATAAAAGATTTTCTCTCTCCTAAAAACTTTCCTAGCACTCAAAAATTCATCCCCTTTTCTGGAACTATTCATCTCCTTTATATAGGTATTTACATAGTGGATTACAGCTCATGACAACTCATTTACAGCTAAGATCCCCTTCAATTTCGGATCTGAGTAACTGCGATAAATCGCAGTTAGCACCGCCTTTATCTTTCGCAGGTTTTATTGATATATCGCAGACATGTCACACTTTCTTCGTGTTTCCGTCGTTTTCAATCATTACATCATTGTTTAAGTCATCTTTGGATGTCTCGCAGAATATCATTGATGTATCGCAGAACTGTCGTTTATTATCGATGTGTCGCAGATCTGTTGTTTATTTCACAGGAATATTGTTGTAACAATATTCTGATCCTACATATATATTTATCGAAATAGATGTTGGAAGATTTTTGTTTTAATTATGCTCATCATTATTCTTAACGAGTTTAGTTGGAAATAATTTATTTGTTGGAAACTAAATATTAAGTCAAAAGATATCATATGAAAATTGCCTTGAAACATCTTACATGATTTGTGTGAGACAATCATTTGATGTCGACTTGGAAAGTTTTGTATTGATCATTTGATCACTTGAAAATTACTTGAAGATAATAGTGTGTGTGATACATCTATTGTCGTCTTCTAAGGATGTTTCAATGATTGAAATGGGAGTTTAGAACAATTGACCATATGTCTGGATACACCATGGTATGCAAACTGTTTTATAGTGATTCGGGTCCGGGAACCTTGTTTGTGTACCCAATATGCAAACGGTTTGAATTGTTAAGATCCGGGAACCTTTTTTACGTACCTAGTATGCGAATGGTTCTACCTGAGTTGAGTCCGGGACTGCTGGTCGCGTACCTAGTATGCGAACGGATGGACAAGGCCAAGGTGTGGAGCTGTTGTTCGCGTACCTGGTTTGAGAACACAGTGGTTTGAGTTCTAAAATCGATTAAGTATGTTTTTCATACTCATAAACAAATACATTTATAAATTAAGGAATGTAATCTTCACAAACCGTGGCTTAATGTTCATGAATTGATTCTTATATAAGTACTTTGTACGATTACGAATCAATCCGATTTTTTTTCAATTTGTTCATATATATTTCTATGAGATTGTGAAAAATTGAAAAACTCTATGTGAAGCACAATTAGATTCATTTTATGATCTTTCATAATTAATTGATCATCATGTTTGATCTAGAAGTGTTAGATGAATGTGGTTAAGACAAAAAAGTTCAAATGGCTAACTTAACTGTTATTGAGCCAACTCAATATATACGTTTAGGTATTATTACCCATATTTAAATGAAGGTATGTTTCATTTGTGTGTAACAAGCTAAGACCATCTAACGATGGAGATTAACTGCTTTATTATTAAGCAGACTTAGCTTGAATCTTAAATCAGGATTTCATCTAACGGTGAATATTGAATGCTTTGTTACTAAGCTATCTTAGATTTGATTGTAAGCAACCCTGATTTGAAAGACTATATAACAGAGAACTCTAGCAACTGGAAAACCTAATCCCGGCACTTTCATGGTCCTAGTTGCGTACTAGAGTCGATTCTCCTTTAACCTAGGTTTTTCCAAAACCATATTAGGTTAACGACTTGAAGACTTCATTTGGGATTCGGGAAGCCAGATCTAACTATTTTCTCTATAGTTGTGTATTCTGATCTTACTTGTTTTATCATGTTGAGTACTATCTTCTCTTAGATTTGCTCGAGATTTATCTCTGATAGGTAATATATATAAAAAGTAATCAAAAAGTTCTTCGTCTCAGACTTTGTGGTTCCGCAATAACTTCTTATGCTACCATGTAGTTAAGTTATTGTTAGGTGATTGATATTTCTAGGATGCTCTTCGGGAGTATAAGACCGGTGATAGGCACCTAATATTGTATATATTCTTATAATTTTGTATGTGTTTACGGTACCTTGTTGCACTAATTGCTTATATTTGTGCCAAATTATGTATTTTGTTTTTCTTGTTCGTTGCGAGTAAATGTGTGGTAATTGTTCCTAATTTTTGTTTTATAATGCTAGGGGAATGAAAATAATGGTCTGAACATGGGATATGCACAAAGTGGATATTCTATTCCTTGTCAAGCTAGATGTCAAGTCGTCTTTAAGCAAATACGTAATGGAGAAGGCAGCCACGGTGTTGACAGGTATTGCTAGTGGATGAGAAATTCAAGAAGAAGAAATCTTTATCATGAAATGCATCAATGGGCCGAAATTCAAGTGATAACCATGTTGGGAATTAAAATGAATCCAAGCCCAATTTTTATTATCATACCAAAACAAGATTATCTAGGTCGGATAATTGGTTTTGAAGAGCGACAAGAATGACAACGAAGTCTGAATCTCCAGTTCTCTGCAACACCGACAGCATCAGACTATTTGTGAAGAGTATAGGGTGGCGGGTTGACAAAGAAATCAAATCCCTAAATTTCTCCTTGTGCTTCTTATTGATTATTGGGATTTGGATTTTGGGAATTTTGTATAAATAGGGGAGGCAGTGATATTTTTAAGTTAAGCCCGAAGTAGCTGGTACAAGTTGTAGTAGTAATATCTAAGTTTTAATTTCAATCTTCTTATGTTATTAAATTCTCTGTTAGGGCATAGATGAAACCCCTAAATAAAGAACATGCAAGTGGGGATACATAAACTAATTGGGGAATATTTCACTGTAGCTGCCGGAAATCCATCGATCATGCCGGCAGCATCAAAAAACCATGTCGGCAGATATCCCCCAATTAATCCATGTAACCCCTAATTTGGCGTTCTAAATAAATATAATTTCTTTGTTTGATTTTACTTGTTCTCCATGGATTTTTATTGAAAAATATGATTAATATCTGAATTCATATTAAACTACTTTCACCTTGTATGTTATGCATCCATGGTAGTTAGAATGATCATTTGTTATGTATTCAAGCCTATTTGATCTGATTTAGTTCAATTTGTGATTATCTATGCCTAAAACAGATAGATAATGCTAGGGATTGACATATTTTTCCGAGGTTAAGTCATTCGTATGTACAAGTGATTTATCACATCTTCAAGGTAGTTTGAGGCTAAAACTTCTATAACTCCCTTGATTGAAAAGAGAATTAGTTTATTAAATCTAGGATTTCTATGCATTTAGGCGGTGGATTCAATCCCTAGTTTATCTTGATATAGTTTTCAATCTTGCTTCCTTAATATAATCATTCATATTTAGTCGTATCGACAAACCTCCGTTTTGATACCCCTTATTTAAATAGTAGAACCTAGACATTTAACATCGCATCATAACAAATCCCTGTAGGATCGATCTGTATTTGCTATATCTACGTTATAGACATTGTGCGCTTGCAGTTAATTGTAGGTACCTTTCCTAGCCTACCAAGTTTTTGGCGTCGCTGCCTGGGAGTTGGAAAGCGTTGTAGTTAAATTGATAGGTTTTGTTTTTGCTAGTTTGTAAATAGTGTATATTTGTTTGAATTTGTTTAACTATTCTTGTTTTATTTTTGTTCCAATCATATCATTTTCATTTGCATATGTAACATATATTTTGTTTGCAATGTAGATCTCGTGTTTCATTTGAATCTTGTTTTTACTATATTATTTAGTAATCTAGTTTGTTTTACATAATCGCTTTTTGATTTTGCATTTCATTTAGGAATTTTATGTTGTAGCTTTGACATTTTTGTTTAAGTAGCCTTGGTCATGTTTTTGTAGTGTACAGTACCTAAGTGTGTAGTTCTCTTTATAATAGTTATTATAGATAGATGTTAGTATATTTTTCATAGTTTAAAGTCATGTTTGCATAATAATCGTCCCCATTATCTTTATGTAACATACTCTTTGATTTTCTGCTAGTAATAAAAGACTATATGTACATATAGTACCGTTTTGTTTCTCCACTTATGTTCTTGTCTTTTTTAGTGCATATCATGTCATTTGTAGTTTTAGGCATTGCTTAGTTATTATTTTCTTTCATTATAGTATATTTTAGTCTTTAGCTATTCATATTAAGTTAAGATTAGTTTCTCACCCGTGCAATGTATGGGTCTGTTTTTTGCTTATGCTTAAAAATAGGTAACAAATGAGCAACCATGATATTAAACATTAGTTTTTGTTTAAGAACATAAAAATGTACCAAAAAAAAAAAAAAAAAAAAATCTTGGTTGGTCAAATTATTCGTTGATTCGTATCCTTTACAAAATGTTATGACATTTATGTTCTAGATTCGGTATGATTCTACCCTCAGAAAATTTTCGCTTAGTCATCCCTATTTTGTTGCTCACCTTCTAAATGGTAGGGAAGACGTTCATTTGGATCGCGATACTGTATATAGAAGTATGATTTTTTTTTCTACGTCTCCCAGGTATATATATTTGTTTGATTCTGGTCATGAAATCCTCCAACATGACTCTGCTGCAGATTCTCGATGAAAATCAAAATAATCACTTACTTTATCGATAACCTTTTCCCCATTCCAATATTTGGGTGTTATGGTTTTTGTTTCCAACTATTTTTTTGGGACTTTTTTTTTCTCCCAATGATAGCCGTACTCGGCCCCTATCCTTGTGTATGTACTTGAAAAGGTACTTATCCAAAGATCCTCTCTGGTTGAAGTGTGCATTGAATTGAACAATCAAGTCTATGGAATGCCCCATTGGTTAGAGAAATCTACTCCATCCTTATGAGCATACACATTATTCTTTCACCTCCGATAAACTGGATACCCATTTACGTCCATTGTTATCCCATATACCATTATCCTTATGTGCTCATTTGGATAGTGTTTCGAACACTTTTTGTTTCATATACATTTCTGGTCCGGTTTGTTAATTCTGAAAGGCCCATGCAGCATGACCGAACAACAATTTTTTACCATCCTGGAACCATCTTTTTTGTTAGGTATTAATATAATACAATCAGTTTATGATTGAGCCAGTGGATTTTTATTTCTATCCAACCATAAAACGAATGTGCATGCAACAATCCTCTGTTTTGAAATTCCATTGTATATATTGCTGCACATCAAAGGGGCAAGATCAAGTCACTGCTGAAACAAAATATCAAGATATCAAAAGTGTAGCAAAGTGTATCAAAATATCTTAGCTGGGGTTAAACAAACTTGTAGTAATCTTGGATATATGCCGAATATTTCACAAGTTTGTTGTTTCTATACTTTGTATAGCTGGGGTTAAATAATACGAACCAGGGAAAAAATAAGAAACAAAAATTTCTACATATAAAAAAGAAAAAAGTCCCTAAAAGTGAACAAATAACTTAGGAAAGAAATAAGTTAAGAAAGATGAATACATAAAGCAAAGGAATAAAGATCGGAGTATTGTTTATACGGCAAGATTTAGGATAAGATGACTTAATCAAAATCCACCAAACAACCAAATCAAAATGAAGTAAAATATTAAAAAGAAAAAAAACCATGGAGAGTGAAACTTACCTTGTGAATGACGCATGTTTTTAAGCGTCATGCATGATTTCTAGTAGCACAAAAAGAGAAATAAACAAAGGATTGGACAAACAATATCAACACGAGCAGTAGTAATTACATTATAAACGCGATTAGTAATTACAGTATAAACATGATTAGTAATAAAAGTGAACAAAGCATATTCATAAAAATGGATGAGTTGAATTATACCTTGATATTGCTTGAGGAACGCCAGATTGAAGCAGCTACAACATGTGCATGATTGATACCTGCAAAACGAACAAAAGTAGGCCATACAAAAATAAATCCGAAATCGCAATCGCAAGAAAAATAGATGAACCAACAGTATCCTAGAAGAAAACAAACTATCTCAATACGTAACAAAATTAGCACTAGGTTTTGGCATTTGGATGAATGCTTTATATAGACACCAAATCCACAAATTCCATAAAAGAACAAATTTTTTTATGGTAATAATATTATCAATACCTAAAAATATTAATACTTTTTATCTTTTCGGATAGGCACATTTATTTTTGTCCAAAATAGAATTAAAATTTACTTTTATGGAATTACGAATATCAAGAATATTAAACATTAAAATATATCTATAAGTTTCTTTCACTTTTTATAAAATGAAAAAATGAAACATAACAAATATTGTTTTGGATAGTTTGTATTAGAAAATCTAAAGATAATATTTTGTGGCCATATATCTCATTTTCATAACATTATTACAAATTATTAACAGAAGTGGGTTTAGTTTGGAGTCAAAAATAAAATAAATTTTCCATATTTCACAAAAACTCAAAAATATATTCTTTTTCATTTCTTACACGTATGTTTTTAGAAGGGAAAAAACATTAATTATGAACAATATTAAGAGTTACAAAATAATATAGAAAACCCTTCATTCTTGTTTATCGCGCCTTTTTTTTCTCTTTCTTATTGTTCTTTTCATATGCTTCCCATTTTTTTTACTAACAATGTTATACTTTTTCCATTGGACAGGAATAATGATTCAGTTATTTATAAAGGCAAAGAATCGATCCTCTCCGACAAATAGGTATTTTGATTTTGAATTTCAATAGTTCTAAATTTGGTCAAAGATTTTAAAAATTGTAAATCGATTATTTATTTTTATTTAATTTGAAGGAAATTGTAACTGATAGGATTAATTTACTATTATAGGATGGGAAATGTAATTATATAATTAGTTTAACTATAAAAGTGTAATCGGACATTGGACATTGGGATTATTTTTTATAATTTTGTTTATCGATAAAAAAAAATTCCTGATGAAATCATGATGAAAAATATTCCGAGATTTTACAAGATTGTTTAGGTAATTTTTTTTATGCGATTAGCTGGAGATTATAACTGGACGCATTGACATTTTTATAATTTTGTGATTGATTTAATTTTTTGATGAAATCATGATCAACAATTTCTTTTTGATGTGGTTTTATTTTAATTTTGTTTGTTAGCATTGTAATTTGTTTATTTGTTGTGATCGACTGAAAATATATTGTGAACCAAAAATATTAAAAAATTTCTAAAAAAAGATATTATGGTGGGGTCAGAATCAACCAGAAGTTCTGGTTAACTACAACGCTCGAAAAAACTCTGTTTTTATATAGAGAATAATTATATTGTCATATATCTTAGAGCTAGATTAGTTAAGTCTTATATTGGTATCTTTAGGTGTTTGGTAAGTTTTTTCCCATGGCTTTTGATTTCTCTTAACATGTTAGACTTTTAGGTGCATATTTGATTCTCTTAATTATGTTTACTTTCTTTGTTTGTTCTTTTATTTCAGTAACTCATATTTTTATTTATGTCTATATTAGTATTGTAAGTAAATTTGGTTTTTGTAGTCATTTTCTTCCGGTTTGGTTTAGATATTTCACTGTCTTTGGAACTGATTTTATGGTGAGAGATAGGTTCTGGGGAAACCACGACATTGGCCAAAGAGAAAGAGGAAAAAGAAAGCAAGGTCGATGTTATATCTAGTCATGGTTCTGTGCCGGCGGTGCTAGAGAAATCACTAATTTGGCTAAAAAGAAAGACGAAAAGGAAGATAAGGCACTTTTGTTGTTCATACTCTTGGCCGTTCCCGGAGGTAAGTATACTCACATAATCCATATGTGTGTATATCGGTGGTATTAGGAAATCAGAATGAATGCTTGATTGATATGTATCGAGGGCATGGTTGTATTTTTTTATGACCAGATTAATCGTGTAGTTAGTTCTCATCTAATATTCCTAGTTCGAATCCTACTTTTAGCAGCTGATAATCAATGGATGATGTGATTGATAGACCCTGTACTCTCCACGAGTACATGTATCCCACCAGACCAAGTCAGACCTCATGTATTGTCTTACCCCATACCTAAGAGTCCATTTGAATTGAATGCAAGCATGATACAAATACTTACGATATATCGAGGGGTTGATTCTGAAAACCCCTATCATCATGTAAGAGAGTTTGAGCAGATTTGTAGGACTATCAATCTGACCATATGTCCGAAGACTCTCTAAAATTGTGTTTGTTTTACATTTTCTCTAAAAGAAAAGGCTAAAACATGGTTTTACAGTTTGAGACCACACTCAATCAACACTTGGGAACAACTCATAAATCAATTTTTCAGAAAATTCTTCCCACATTATAGAACCATCGATATTCATTAGAGTATAAATTGTTTTGTCCAGTTAGGTGGAAAGACTCTTTTTCATTATTTTGAACGGTTTAATGATTTTTTTGATTGAGTGTCTGCACCATGGCTTTGATAACTGGAGACTGGTCGTTATCCTCGATGAGCGATTATACTTTAGTTCTCGATCCATGGTTGAATATATGTGTAATGGTGAATTTATTGATAAAACTGTGGATGATGTGTGGAAATTTTTAGTTGAGATTGCAGATAAAACCCATCAATAGGAATCCATTAGGGAGACCAGGACAGTATCACATGATATGGGTAACCCCCATGAGTTAAAGTCTGATTTTGACTCTGATATAAACATAAATTGCATGACTAGGAGAGTCCAAGCTCTAGAAAAATGTATAATTGAACATGTTGATGTCCATAAGTCATGTACACAACCTAAACTCCATGTTTGTACGTTATGTGATAGTTCAGACCATTTAACTGAAAACTGCCCTGACTTGCAGTCTAGAGTGTATCATATTGATGCTCTCTGTCATAAGCAGGAGGATCATCCCTACCCACTGACCAATATTTCTATACAGATAATTTATAAGCATGTTAATTATGAGCTTGAAATGTTTGTTTCTCCAAAGGAACTCAATTTTGAAAATAGTGCTTCTTACCCTTTTGTTGAAAATGTTAACACGTATTCACCTATTTCAGAAGCAGATTTACAAGTAGGGAACACTAATGGTTTGGACAGGGTATTAGAAGAGGTGGTCAACTGTGAATATAAAATTATAAAGTTTTGCGACTCTGAAACATTGGAACACATTGTAGAAACCTCTATTGCTGATAATTCATTTAATCCTCATCCATCTCAGCCTTTATATGCACATGGAATTGATGCTGATTTAGGTCTTGTGCAACTGTTTTGTGAACAAGATCATGACATACATCTTGTATCCGACTTAGGGAAGGATGAATTGTCAACACTAATGATATAATTGTTGTGTATGATCCCCTACCTAGGTCAGAATATGATGTTTATTTTGATATTCCTATGCATGAGATAAATTTTTTTTTGGATAATCATGATTCTGAATTGGGGATTGTTAATTTGTTTAATAACTGTGAGCATGCTGCACAACTTGTTTCTGAATGGGGAAAAACTAGACTGCGTAATGATATTTTTGAGCCTAAAAATGAATATAACTTGGACACACCTAATTCCCATCTTAAGTCACATAATGACGATCTAGCTTCTGACCTTTCATTGATGAAGTTCCTCCAAGCTCCCCTTAGTAGATCTTCGCCTTCAATCGATGAACGCCGTGAAGTCTAAAGCTCAACTACATATTATATCCTAATCTGAGACATAGCTATAAGTAGACTAGAAATCAAGACATATAGTTTTGACACCTAATCTTGACTAACAAGCTTGAGATAACAACGCTTGCGAGTTCGACCGAGCAGTGCTCTAACACCTTGCAACAAGTGCGCTTGCATTAGTTATTACCACTTCTTATAGAGTGTTGGTGAATCTGGATATACCAGAAGTCGGTGAATTCAACAAAAAATAAGTGTGCAAAATAAAATTAAGACTATATGACTTTTTACATACTAAAACTACAAAATTAATTTATGCAGGGTTAAATTAGGAGAAAATGGAATTACGATGATTGGCTTTCCACAACTGGATGATCCCAACGAAAACAAAAATGCCATATAGGAAACAAATGACATGATACAATAAAGTGAAACTATGGTAAGCGTGTATTTAGTTGAATTTTTACCTTCTAGAATAAATATAGCTAAATGTATGTCGTTTCAAGTAAATGAAAAGGTAAAAAATTCACCTGCAAGGCGACGATACTGTGCTTGGTTGAGAATGGAAAATGACACTACATGGCATGCAACAGAAATAAAAAGGTTGAGTACAACGAAGTCGAGGAACCTTGGTGTAGCAAGTGAAAAAACAAACTTGAAGATGCCATACCATGGTGAGAATGAACAACATTTTAAAAAATAAATGGATGGACAATACATCTAGATTTATTAATGCCTTAAAATATACACAAGTGCAAATTGAATTTGGCTGTAAGAGATGACAGATATACATCAGTATTCACAGTGATGGGAAAGACAACAGAAAAGTTGATGAAATCCAATGACAAAGAATATTTTAGTATAGAAAATTAACTTGATTATAGATATATGTACTGTGAAATCATGCTTACCATTTACTTATTCCCAAATGCATATTAACAAGGGAGAAAAGGCACATGGGCAGTTCAAACTAATCAAGGAACACACCTTTGATTTTAAATTGGTAATCCAGGAGTACAATATACACAACCATTCTGACAATTTTATGGTCCAAAAAGTATTTAATCTAGAAGGAGAATTAGAAGATTCAGATGTTGTTACATATATAATACCATGTCGCTTTGCAAGCGATGGGTGCTAAAGTTATTTTTTTCCAAATATGAACCACTGTTTGCATATAAATCTCTCTTTATCTACATGGTTCAGGTCGCGAAAGAAATGTTACATATACTACCAAAAATAAGGACAACGAGACATGCATTAAGTAACGACAAGGAAGCAAAGCATATAAAACACATCACCCAAAAAGACTCGTTATATACGGAAAAAAAAATAGACTCGGATGATGAAGAGTAGGCGGCCAATGATTTTTTGAAAACTAATCTGAAGATATAATGAATTGGTTTATAACTATATCTATGTCTTTTAAAAATAAAATTATTAGTAGATTTGATTACTCTTTTCAATACTAACTTTTACGTTAAGGTTTAGTTACATTGTTTTATATTTTTTTATGTTAGAATGTTTTAGGTTTTTTTTATATGAATTTATTTGGCATACTCATCGGATTATAAATCTATGTTTATCTTTTTAAAGAATTTTTGTTCCTTGTAATTTTGAAGTGCATTATTTATAATAACGGTAAATAATGTAACTGAACCTTAACGTATAAGTTAGTATTGAAAAGAGTAATCAAATCTTTCTATTTTTAAAAGACATAGCTATAGTTATAAACAAGAAACAGATACTACACTTTTACTGTTAGGCCAATCAAGAAGTAAACAATGTTGTTTATCTTTTTAAAAAGTATTCTGAAGTGCAGTATTTGTTCCTTGGAAAATCAAGAAACATTTTTTTTGGTTTTTTCGGGCGGTGCTAATTACAGATTTTTAGGACAATCAGTCCCTTAGGAGCTTAGGATTTTTTTTTATTGTTTATCATAGTTCGACGGCAGCTTTTACCATACCATGGTCGGTTTTTTTTCATTATCTAAATGTTCATTGAAATCATCTATGGTTATTATGAAGCTGATTGAAAATGCATTCAGATGAATCCTCTATGGGATGGAGCGATTCAGATCTCTACAAGATAGAAGAAGAACATACATATTAATCCAACATGATAGTACCCCGGCTATTGCAAGAGTTGAGAACCGTTAATTACAACGGTATAGTCGACATATATGGTGATAGAAGGGATTTTTTGATGCTATGAGAATGTATTATACATAATAAGGTGTAAATACATCTTCTTGGATGATGTTGGTTCCCATTGAGAATTGAGTCATTTGTGATGCATATCCACCTAAAAATAGGTTCAAAGGGAATAACGATTCACAAATGATATGGACATAGTTGTTCGTGATGGAAACCCAACCTATAACTCAAGATTCCATAAATAGGTTCAAAAGGTAATCCCCACCCATGAATGGTGATCCAAAAATATAGGTTCAAATGGGACTAAGTTACGGATAATATGTAGACACTGAATCATGCTTTTGAGAATTCATCCCATGGCATGATATCTTGAAGCAAGTTGAGTTTTTATTTCTAAAACTCTTAATGATGTATATATATATATTTATTTAGAGTGTGGTATTGATCTACATGAGTACTCTTGATAGATACAACTGTATATATGTGAAAGTGTGGCCTCTTTCTATGAGAATATGGGCAACTCTCTAGATCATTCATTAAAATGAGATTCAAGCACAAGGTCATAATGTGATGGATTAAGACTTTACACTAGTATAGTTGTGTGTATGTGTGTGTGTGTGTGTGTGTGTGTGTATGTTAGGCAATCTTTTTATCTCCTAGAGTTCAAAGACTTATGTTCACTCTATAGTCAGATTTTTTGAGATTCTAACACTATGTAAAGGTTCAAAATCGAAAGATACCTTTACTTATGCACATTAGATCTTGCTTATTGTTTTAAAAATATAAATGGGGGATTGTTGGAAATATATGTTTTAAAACAAAAAAATGTATTTCCATTTATAATTTTTACTAAATTGTCTTTAATAGTCTTAATGATCTTCTTAAAAATAATTATTTCTTGTTATAAATTCCTTACCGTTTCATATTAGAAGAGTAAATGATTTTTATTAAATCATATTAATGTTTTCATTAAACTCATTTTAAGATCTTTTGACTATAAAATATATTTTGGTTGGAGAAAAGAAGAAGATAGTTTTTTCTTTAATGTTTTTGGAGTTTAAAAAAAATTGAGAGAAAAAAAACTAATAAGTGATCATCACATGTGTTTTTACAAGTCCTATCCTGAGAAAGAATAGAAATGTACAAGTATCACATACTTTTAAAGTGCAAGAGAGATTGTGAAATAGATTTTACTTGGCCATTTTATCCTGGGGTTGACGCGATATGGAAGAACTTCTTGCACAATCTTGGGCAGAGCCGCGAAACATCTTAAAGAGAGTGACATGGTCGTGACTCAGCCATAAAATTTTATTTTGTTTGGTATTACATTGTTTTGCAAGATATTTTTAGAAACTGTTCCAACAGTTATGGTGAAAACAAAGGTAACAAGGGTGATGACGCTGTAACGATGAATAAGGATCGGAGGACGTAAATTGGACACCACATTACTCATAAAATGAACATTAGATTTGGATTTTTATGAGTCCGTAGCCTTAAAGAACTATTTATGTTTTATGAAGATCCAACCATGTTTTATACAACTCTAGTGCATGGCCGAAAAAAATTCTTAAATGATAAATAAATAAAGTTGGAGAGTAGACCAACTTTTGCGCAAAAAGGAGTTTGTAATTGCTATGCCAATTACTATGCAAACCGAGTTGAGCTTGTTTAAGTACTGTGATTTTGCGTGGCCTAAGTGGCACCCCACTTATGAGTGGATATCCGAAAGACCTTATGGGATGGTGGGTAGAAAATGGGACTGATCATCCCCACATGTTGGAAACTGGCCAATGGTGTGCGTTGTCAGGCCCGGCTAGCATCCCACTTATGAGTGGCAACCTGGATGACCGTCAGGGATGGTGGGCAACTGGATCCTATTCCACATAGTACTAGAAATTGTTGGCATCTTTCAACTTGTGAACTTTAGGGACTCCTGAGTGTGTAGTATGGGATGCACATTTAGGATACCTACTTGAGATATCCTTTTGGAAACTGGCCAATTGAGATTCTTGGTAACGTTGTGGACTCTTTTTGGATTCCTGAGCAGGCGGTATGGAACGTTTTCTCAGAAAGTATAAATTGTTGTTCATGAAAACTTGAAGAAACCCGTGATTTCTGAGCATTCGGTATGGGACTTTTTCTCAGGAAATCCAAACCGAAGAGTTTGTCCACAATAGTTTTGTTTTGAATTTCGGGGACGAAATTCTTTAAAGGGGTGAATATTGTAACACCACGTGTTTTTTTTAACATGGCGCATGCTAAAAGATGCCCCATGGCCCGAGATGAAGATTCATATAAACCTTCTGCTGCTTGGTAAAGGTGGATTGGCTTAAGGCCAATATAGCGCCAAAATGGTACATTATGTTTTGTATTTGGCTAAGGGCCAAATATCGCATCAAATGATGCATTAGGACAGAGAGGGCTGGCCAAGTGAAAGTTGCACAATCATTGTGCAATATGGCAGAAGCGAGTGTCGTACAATCATTGTGCGCAATCATTGCACATGAACAATAAAACTGAGAGTTGATAAACGATTTTTGCTTCCCTAATCAAAGTTATAAATATGTCAAATAAACATATATAGGGAGGGGTAGTTGGTTGAAGGCATATGCGGACTATGTACCAAGTAAGCTTCATAGCTTAGCCGGAAGAGTAAAAATGATGCCTAAGGATCATTTATAGTGCGTAGCCTTTTGAAGAGGGCATTTGGTGCTTATGCATCATTATTCCATGTCACGGACCCGATGATGCATAATCATTATGCATCTTGGAGGAATGGCCTATACGGACCAGGCCATAACCATTATTGCTAGGCCACAATATTGCAAACGAGTTTGGCTTAAGTTACTGTCCCTATGATGAACTACGGTCTGTGCTTGATCTATTTAGAGTAGGGAAGGGTACGTAGGCAGCCACAATGGGTTGAATAATTGCCGGTCCAACACTTTTTCGCTGATCATATCATCTAATTATGAGATGATTGCGACACTTTGGCCTCTCATATCATCTGGCTCGGTAGCTCGACGCAAGAGATGATTGTGGCTATACTTGATGAGGTTAGTTGCATTTTATTCCTTGGATGCTCATACTTCATATCAAGGCATTCAAGTTAGGCATGTTATATCCTATCTGGAGAAAAAAAAACAAACAAAAAACGATTGTCGTAATGAAACGTCCCAATGATCAAGACGTGATATGCATCACGGTTTTGGAATTTTAGTCAAATTTCATCGTTTAGGGCCTCAAAAGGCCGTTTTTGCCGTTTTAAGGAAGTTTTTGCTTTCTTAATAAACCTTTTGTTGGAACAAGGGTAAGTTGGAATAGTGTGGAAGCTAACTGAGTAGGGTCATGCTCCACGAGCATGCTTGCAAGGGAAATTGGACGTGTGTTTTCCTAGCTTAAAGGCCCGAATCGTAGCATCATCATGGCGCACCGGGGGAGTTATGGCATGCACGCCCAGGCGCACCAGGCGTAATTTTCTGGTTCGTCACACATCTTTTATTCCAAAACATACCTAAGAAAAGAATGTACAAGGAAAAAGGGAAAGACGAGATATTCAAGGGAAAATTCACCAACAGCAGTACTTCATGTCCTGAAGAGCAACCTAATTCAAGTCCAAACCCCAAGACGCATTATTTTTGAATTTGGAAGCAACACACAACCACATCTTTAGAGACGGTGTTCACGCTCATACATACCTAGATAGCGCGCCACAAATATTCATGGAGCGTGTAATTTTTACGGGAAAATCAGACAGAACGTTGGTCGAATCCTTAACCATTATTGTTATATCCCCTATCTTAAGTCGCAATTGCCTGCAGAAGCGGCATCCTTTCCGCAGGGAGAAAATATGGCTTGCCGAGCACTATTGGCATGCCAATTTCCCATCTATCACGGAGCTTAGAATCCCAAGATATTATGAGATTTTTCCTGAGGATCTGGATTTCTCGGTTTAGAGTTCCATTCATTCATTAGATTGGAAATATAAAATTATCAAAACAACAAGGATAAAAGAATGTTATTTGACGAAGCCCTGGCTCCAGTCATATAAAAAAATCATTAAAATATCAAAAGCATCAATAATCTACGAAAAGATGTTCTTCTATAGAAAAGAAGCATCAAAATAGGAAAGCTAGTTATCAACGTCAACACCAAGGCCAATGGCGCCTCCAATGGAGTCTTATCCACCAACCGCTGCTATGTCCTCTCCAGCGACCTCTGCGGTGCATTCTCCAGTAGCCATTTCAGCATCTCCTCCAACGGCCACTTCATCATCTCCTCCAGTAACGGCTTCAGCATCCTCTCCAGCAACGGCTTCAATATCATCTCCAAAAGCTATCTCGACCTCTTTCTCGGAAACCGCACCAACATCTTGTTCATAAACTGCCCCAACATCCTCTTGAGAATGCACCGGTTCGTCCACATCAGAGTCGAGAATTATGATACCGTTATGAATAGGGTAATCATGATATTCCCACCTAGAGATTGTTTAGCCTCGACCCTTCGTCGTTTAAGTCGATCCACGAATATTTCAGCCCTAGCGCTCGTTGGTTGAGAGGCTTCATTACGTCTTCATTTCTCCTCCATGTCAACCGAATCCATGAAGGCTTGAACACTCCCCCGAAAAATACATAAATGTGTGAGAGGAATACCTTATATGACATGACCAGCTTCACAAAACAGAGGATCAAATTTACCTAATACTTCTTCAAAAGCAGAAACCATGGGTTTGTCAACTTCAAAGCTCTTATCTTGAGAATTAGAAGAAAAATCATCACCGGGAGTTCCCATCATAAACTGCAGAGAAGTATTATGCTTATATCAATAACCTACGTGGTAAAAACAAAAGGGAATTACAAGGAGATATGAATCTATACCTGGAAACAAGTTTAGCGTACCTTTTTGTTGATAGGTACGAAGGAAGGTTCGAGTACCTTTTTTTATATTCTATATAATAAGATCCCGAAAAAGAAAGGACTCTCTACCTGTCGTGTATAAATCCTAAGATGCGGGATGTTGATTTATTTGCTTGAAGAAAACTGATGTGTTCCAGGAGGACTGCGTGCTTTGGTACTTTATTAAACGTGTCTCATTCAAAGACCGAGCCGACCTATATTCTGGTAACGCCTGTCAACTTTGCTTCATAAGTTTTGTCTTCGTCTTTCACCATCTAGTGCTTACCCCACAAAAATGTCACTGTTACGTGCTAAGCAGGGGACTTAATGTTGATGTTGGTTTTTAGTTTAGGGCTAAAATTGTAAAACCCTATATTTAATGTACCGTGTGCAAAAGGACTGAGCCATTTTAAAGTAATGAGTGCCCGGACCTCTCTACTCACACATGTATTAAGCAATTCAGTATATTTATTCAGAATAGTGCATGTAGCAACAATCCCAAACATTCTGTAAAACTCTCGCCTGCATTACTCATTAGTGTATGGTTTATTGAGTATTTTACTATGTTATGTTCCCTAGATGAACCCTTAGTATTGGTATGACATGACAATTAGTGTTCACTCGCAGCTGAATAGCATGAATTTCCCGAAGTATCAAAATTAAGGTATGCATGAAAATCTCAATCAAAAGACGCACTAACTGCTCTCTGAGAATAAAATAATTTTGTGTCAACACGCAGAATTTGTTCAATTTAGTGATAACTCACAGGATTCAAGTTTTCGGCCTAATTAATTTGCAAAATTAGATCTTTTGCGCCTTCTGCAAATATCTCGAACCCTATTGGTCGAGGCCAAACCTAGGTAAGCTAGGAAACTGATCCGCCATGGAGCTAGTAGGAGCAAAATCCTACCAGAAAACAAGAAACAAAAAAACATGAAACAAAAGAGGAACTGTGGCAAACAGGAGCAATGACAAAGGAGGCGTGTCCACGCCACATAGCCGGATAATCCTCCCCAATAGGTACCGTCTGTGGCTACTGGCCACGGTCTATGTTTCTCTTGACGTCCCCCTCTCACATCAACCAATCATATCGCTCAAAACCCGCCACACACACTTTTAAATAAAGTTGGAAGTTGGTGGGTCGATGCACCTAATTCCATTAGGAATCTAATCTAAACGGCCCAAGCCAGTCTCCAAAAAACAATCATGGTCGTACGATTTGGCCAATTGATTTATTAAGTTTAGTCGCTTCCCAACGCGACCAAACATGCATCACCATGCCACCGCAAGCGACACGCCTATAATTAGCGCTAAAGTATTGGAATTGCATACAAACCATTCCAAACCGCATCTAGCCATCACCTCAGGTGCCATGCCAATTGGCTATCCAACCTGCTAAATTACGCCAGTAAGCCACTTGGCAGGCCATGCAATTCCGCGGCATCCATATGCCAATGGCTTTGGTCAAACCAAAGTTAAACCATACTTTTCAAGTCATGGCCCAATTATGCCACTATGGTCCCACAACATGCCACAAGCCACGTGGGACCCAAGAGACCCTAAAGAATGGTGCCCATGCCATATAATGATTACCCATGATCGTTCATGGACATGCCCATGTTATGGCCTTGCCATGGTATCTTTGATCAAAACGGACAAGGCAGTATTTGCCAAGATGTTGCCGTGTCGCGCCACTTAGGGTTTTGATAGGCCAAACCCTAATTTGGCAAGGTCCATTACGCAGCCTCATGCCAAATAGCATCACCTGGGCATTAAGTTCGATGTGGCAACTAGAGATAATATCATTAAGCCATATTTGGATCCAACACCAATATGCCAAGATGTAGCAGGCGCCACTTTGACCGCTACGCCATTGGCAGGCGCCACCTTGCCACTACGCCATTGGAAGGCGTTACCTTTCCACTATTCCATTGGCAGGAATCATCTCACCACTTAGACATTAACATGCGCCATATTTCCATTATGCCACTAACAGGCACCACATTTCCAATGTGCCACTAACATGCGCTACATTGTCATTATGCCATTGTGCAGGCGCCACTATGCCATTATGCTGCCTAGCTTGCGTGTGATTAGTCAGAATAACTAGGTCTTGCATATTAGACCCACTCAGTAACTTGTTGCATATTTTTCCATGAAATACTCGAGACATCAAACATATCACAAACTGGGGGATACTCATCAGGGTATTGGTTAGGCGGTTTACAACGTGCGGCGTGCAATGCGCCCATTAAAAGAAAGTGTCAGGAAAGAGCGGACGGTTAAATAGAAGTAAGAGGATAGTGGGTGTAAAGATGACCAGTTTACCCTCACAATGGGAATGTGATGGTAAACCGCTTCTACACAACCCCACTTCTCCACTACTTAACTGTCTCCACTTCCTACGAGATAAAGGGTGATCAATGACTTGTATAAATAGGTTTTTAACCTATTTCGACAAATAAGAGAGAGAGAGAGAGAGAGAGAGAAAAAAAAAACAAGTGTTATCAACACAAGTATCTTGAAAATACCAAGAACTGATAGCTTATATTCTGCATGCCAGTTCCATATTATGATACAAGTCATAAAACAGCCACACCTTTAAAATTCAATATTTTGATCTCGATACCTTCTTCACTTCCCTCTCTAAGATCAACCCTTATCCTTCACTTTGTGACCGAAGCAAGTCTAGAACGACAATTTCTTGATTTAGGCCAGAATTATACATATTTATGTATGGGATGTCGTAGGCTCAACAAATTAATAAATATATTTTCCACTAATTAACTAGTAATATAGCGGCAGTAAGAGATCGTTCCCACGGAGAGCTGTGTAATTGATAGGTTATTTAATCAACAAAATAAAGTAAATAACAAATGGGGGGTTTTGGTTTATAAGATGAATAGAAAGACAATAATAAAGAAAATAGATGATTAAGGAATCCTTCTCCGTTACCAAGCGTTAACAGGATTAAAATACTTATCTATTGTTCGTAAGAACCATTCATCACCAACCGTAGAATAACAGCTAGAGCAGTGTTATCCCCAAAGTTCCTTGTGTAACCGGATTCCGAAGCGCTCGCATATCAAGTTCTATTCAACTGAACCACCAAATAGTAACGCACTCAATAGGAAGCTTTAAGTTATGTGAACTAAGATTGATCCTAGCAGTTAGACTCTTAGCGCAAGGTCCACTTACTAGTGTTGTCTTCACACACGATTTGTCCACAGAATCCCTCTACGAGGTCTAATGTTCTCTACTTGTGTAAGGGTTATTCAACAATTACACGGATATCCTAACCCTTTACTAGCAATAGAATGATTAATAGATTAATCTAGCGTGCACTCTAAACAATCTAGTTAATCAATCATAAACCCTAAAAATAGTAAAAACACACGATGATGATAAAAGCTCCCAATAGGTTTGTATTAATAATAAAGCTTCACGCTTAGAACATTGAATTCATCCTTAACCAACAAAGGATTTAGCTACTCATATTACAAAGAAGATGAACAATGGTGGTTTCCCCCTAAAGGGGTAAACCACCATCAACAAGTTTTGATGTAGAACTTGTGATATGAGATTATCGATATACATGACCTAGTTTATAGGTTTACATTGCTTGGCCATCAAGTATTTAATTCGATTCAATAACCCGACCCGAAACTATGAAATAAAGACCCCAAACGTGACCTTAGGCCTTCAAAAGTATGCATACACGTTTTAATACTTGTTAAGTATGCGTACTGGTATGCATACCTCAAATTCCGGCAGAAATTTTCGGAACTAAGGTATGCGTACCCGTTCATACTTTATTGTCTTCGGTATTCGATAAAAACTCGTTTTGGCCACAACTTCTTCGTATGAACTCAGAATGACCTCATTTTTTTTGCATTATTTTTATTTTTCAATTCTATTAAAATGGTGATGACAAATCCTTAATTTGAATGAGTTAATCTCGGTATTTGGTCTGGCTCTTGATTTTGAGCGTTTTCGTCGCACTTCTTCCACTTCTCTTGGACTTGGGTGCCTGGATACTTGGAATACTTATTTTCACAGCTCTTTTCAGCACTTTGTAGATGATTCACCTATTAGAGTCAAATAAGAGAAAACAATAGTAATAATACAAAAATATGCAAGAATAATAGCTAAAGCAAGTATGGAATTGACACTAAAATCATATGAATTATGCACTTATCAATTAATCCCACGAATCTAAAGCACTCCCAAGCAGTGCATTTATTTAGGGTTTATATTTGTTTCTCGGCGGCACACCCAAATTTACCGTTTCTAGAAGAATCAGTTTTTATCCCAAAACAAGTATATTGGAGTTAGTCCATACAGATTGCTAAGAGAAATATTGGGTGAGGTTGTAGACCCCCGCTCTTTCACAAGTCGTTATTACTTCAAAGATGTAAGAAACCGGGCCGGGGATAGAAGAAACTATGATATAAGAAATCGCTCCTACTCCATCGATAAAAAAAATTATTCTAGAGATAGGAGAAGATGCTCTGATAACTGAGACTCGCATGGTGGTGCATAAATATTCTACTGCTGAGATTGCTTTCGTTCCCCAACGATGAGTTACTCCCATACCATGAACTAGTTGGTGGATTTAGAATTCTTACTGGATATGTCGGCATATATGAGGAGTTGTGGAAGAGATATGGTCATATTGTTGTTACCAAAGACCTCAAACGAAGTTACTTATTGACAAAAAAAAGTAGGAGTTATCCTATATGTTATAGATGATATACAAACCAGAGTTAGAAATACTGTCACTCTAGATGTACTCTTTGATTGGGAGTACAACTTGAAGAATTTTGAGGAACTTGGTTTCAATATGGGATATCTTCGTGAGAGAATTGAAACCATTAAAGAAGCAGTCGAGAAGAATGTACCCCTGACAAGTGACGCTGTGATGAAGAAGGAGGCTAAGATCGCCCAGTTGATTGAATAATTGAAGTTGGAACAAGCAGCCTTACGAGACCTGAAGATTGCAGAAGAGCAAAAATCTTTTTTTTGCTGATTTCCTTTAGTTTCCCTTCCATAATCTCTTGAACTCTGAACTTCTAAGAGATGTGAGGTTTTATTTTGGTTTTGATTTTGATTGATTGTGGATAAGTAGATGATTGAGGATTTTCTTTTGGAATTAATTGAGATTTTCTTTTAAGTAAATGAACTTTGATTAATTGTTGAATTCAAATACTGAATGCAAGTATTGCATACATTTTGGAGGAATTGAAAATACAAGTAAGAAAATCCTAGAAATGCAAACTTAAGCAGCCTTGGTATTTATGCGAACGTCCAATACCTCAAACGCAGAATGTCTCATGCGTCAAAGGCTTTAAGACAATTCTCGTGTATTATTGCCACGTTTGTCTTTCCATCCATGTTGATCAATTTATAGTATCCACCAACCACGGACTTAGCGATCATGAAAGGTCCTTCCTAGTTAGAGTTCTTTGCAAAATAAATATTATGCTTAGTTTCTTTGAGAACTAGATCTCCTTCATGAAACTTGTTAGGCTTGATTGCTCTTGCTCTGAAAATCTTCTGCTGGTTCGGCATTCCTCTTACAGTGGAATTCCATGATCGTGCGACCATTGAAACTTTTTTATCTTGTGGTATATATGAACACTCGTGAAAAATTACAGGAGGATATCCAAGACACTCTTTGTAGCACTTGTTCATCATCTCAGTAACAAATTTTCCGGTGAGATACTCAGTTTGAAGAGGTTCCACATTCAACCATTTAGTGAAATATTGTTGAGGCGAGACTACCCACTCATAACATTCAGTAATAGCTAGGTTGTGAGCAAGATTGAGTCCCCGGACTAGGGAAGCATGTTTGAAAGTTGATAATATGGACGCATGAGGTGGAATAAGACTTTCATGAGTGCGGAACCTTTTGACGAATGCATGCGCATTTTCTTCAGGTTTTTGTATTAGATCCATCAAGGCTTTAACTTTATCTAGATGCTCGAACGATGGAGTATCCTCTATTTCTTCTGAAACAGAGCTTTCTTCAACAGAGAAATATGCAATTGAAGGTGCTGTAGTTACCTTTTCAGCATGGATCCACGTCTGTATCATGTAATATCCTAAATCTTCCCTGATTATGTGAAACTTGGTTTCCATCCAGGTTGAACCAATTTTCATTTTGAGAATTATGTAGCCATACGCATCCCTGGTTATTCCCTCATGATCTTTAACTAAGATAACAGGATGAGTGGCCTCTTGTCGAGTGATGCCTGCAGCTCTGAGAGTTTACAAACAAATAATATTGATAGCCATGCCAACATCCACCAACGCTCTCTTCAATTCATTTCCTTTGAGATTGATAGTGGTAAGAAGTCCCTAGTCATACATCTCTTTGTCAGTGACCGAAGGCTTGGAGATAATTTTTGGAATGGAAAAATGTTTCACGGACTCTATATGATTCAAAGACACAAACATGTCCTTCCTTTGAGCCTTTGAAAAATAAAGCAATTCACAGATGTGCTCGATCAACGATTGAACTGCTTCTTTGAATGGTTGTTCAAAGAGTGTAAAGGTTATGATTAGGAGAGGATTCTTGTGTACTCCTTCAATCCCAAGTTCTCCTGAATTAGCCTTCTCTTTGAATATGCGTTTCAAAATTCGGCAGTCACTTGTTGGATGATTGACAAACCTATGAAAGCGGCAGTAGTGAGGATTTTCCATTTTCTCCTATGTTGGCTCTCTCCTAAGTCCTAACATGAGGTAGTTTAATCACACCATATTGGATCCAGACTTCCAACAACTCTTCAGTGGGAAAAGTAAAGTCTGGTTCTACCTAGTCGTTCTGCTGATGCTGAGTCGGTGCTTGTGCATTTCGAGTTTGGTTGTCCTTCCTTAATGCTTTTGTAGGATGGGATGCTGGAGGGACGTTCTTATGCTGATGTGCCTCAGATTTCCTCTTGCTTCCTTCAACAACATTCATGGAAGTGTTTTTGGGTAAAAACTGATTCTGCTAGTTTTGGTAAATTTGTGTGTATTGATGAGAAACTAATTCAAACCTTAAACAAATGCACTGCACGGGAGTACTTTAAATTCGAGAGATCAATCTGTACAATCCTGGCCTAAACCAAGAAATGGCCATTCCAGTCTTGATTCGGTCACAAAGTGAAGGAGAAAGGATAATCTTGGGGGGGGAAGCGAAGAAGGTGCTGAGATCAGAATGGTTAACTCTGAAGGTGTATCTATTTTATGACTTGTATCGGAATATGGAACTGGCTTGCGGAATGTAAGCTATCAGTTCTTGGTATTTTTTCTGGATACTTGCGTTGATAACCAAAAATGTGTTATCGGTTGAAATAGGTTGAAAACCTGTTTATATCAGTCATAGTTACACGCACCCTGATCTCATAGGAACTGGGAATAGTTAAGTGATGGATGAGTGGGATCGTGCAGGATGGTGAAAACTATGTATCCAGAAGACTGGGTGGTTTCGTCCCACTACTTATATATCATCACTAACTGCCCGCCTTTCCTGACACTTTCTTGTAATAGGCGTGTTGCACACCGCACGGTGTAGACCGACAAACCAATACCTTGATGAACATCCCCCAGTTTGTGACATATTTGATGTCTCAAGTATTTTCATGGAAAAATACAGCAGGTTGCTGAATGGGTCTTGTTTGTAAGACCAAGTTATTCTGACCAATCACGCGCAAGCTAGGTGGCAGGTGGTCATGTGTGAGTAGCTTCCAGGATCTATCTATGAACATTAAAGATGTGGTGATCGGTCCCTATAGGAGAATGGTGGTTGGTAGACATTTTGACATACTATTGGTTGGCCCAAATTAAATCTAAATCGTAAGTTGTCCAGCCAAGTTGGATGGTTGAGATGATTTGCAGATGTTTGTGTTAATTCATGAAATTTCGTAATCAGGAAAATTCATATATGAGACCCTAACTAAAACTACTGTAGAATTCTCATACGAACTCGGATTTTGACAATCCACCCCTCCATTCTTATCAGAAAAGAATTTCCTAACTTCCTATACTGGAATATTTAGTTTTTGATCTTGTTTAGGAGGCAAAAATATCCCGACGGTAAAAACTCATGAAGAATTTATGAGGAATTCTGTCAGTTTTCAGCCATGACCTAGCTCGCCTTTTAAGCTATATCTTTTAGCTCGTTAATCCGATTGATGAGATTTTTTTAGTATGTTATGCTAAACATCCATATGAAACTTTTGGAATATAGCTCATACTAAAATTATTTACCAAATGCTCCCAATTGTTTGTCCAATATTTGGGTGATCGTTTAGAAGCCATATGGGTAGGCCGCATCGTGGATGATTGTTCCTTATGGAAGAGGAGTGGCCATTGATCATGGACACATCTCGTTATGGAAAATGGGGTGGCCGTTGATTATGTCCACATCTCGTTGTGATAGCATGGCTTTCCAATTAACATGTCGGTGCGATTTGGCAGGTTGATAAGCTAATTAGCATGGCGGCCATGTTGACACGACGGCCACTAGGTGTTAGCACAGTTTGGCTTTATTTAATGCATGTGGATCATTTAGAGCGACCTGATTAGTCGATGGGAAAGGGGGATGGCAAGAGTAGCATGGGGGCGTGGCCATCTACAGGTGACGCCCGCTAGGGCGAACTGGCTGGCCATGTGGCGTGGCCACGCCTCATCTTATTGCTGCTCCTATTTTCCGTGGTTTTTCTTTTATTTCTTGTTTTCTAATTTTTGGTAGGACTTTGATCCTACTATTCCATGGCGGATCAATTGCCTAGATTTCCTAGGTTTAGTTTCGACCAGCAGGGTCCGAGATATTGCGCAGGCGCAAAAATCCTAATTTTTGCAAATTAACTAGGTTAATAGTTGAATCTTGTGAATTATCACAAAATTGATTAAATTTGGTGAGTTCTGTGTGTTGACACAGAGTTCTTTAAATTTTATTGTCAGAAAGCAGCATGCTTTCCGACTGAGTACTTTCATGCAGACCTTAATCTTGATACTTCGGAAAATTCATGCTACTCAGCTGAGAGTGAACACTAATAGTCTTGTCATATCAATATTAAGGGTTCATCCGGGGAACATAGCACATGAAAGTATTCAATGAGCCTTGCATTAATGAATAATAAAGGCGGGATGTTAAAATTTACAGAATATTTGGGATTGTTGCTACATGCACCATTCTGGATAAATTTCATGTAAATATACTGAATTGCTCAATATATGCGTAAGTAAAAAGGCTGGGCACTCATTATTTAAAATGGCTCTGTCTCTTTGCAGAATGACGGTACATTAAATATATGGTTTTACAATCTTAACCTAGAACTAAAAACCACCATCAACATGAAGGTTGGAGATTATACTATTTTTTGATTAGGCACCTGGAACTACCTTGAGTTTCTCGCGGTTCCTCGACTTTTGTATCTCTTGTTCTTTCCCGTATGGATGGAGAAGTAGTTTCCGATCGCTTGGCTGCTTCATGAAGTTCTGAGAAAGTTTGAAACCAGAGATTTTCCAGCAAGGCTCTGTAGACCGGGATTATTCCGTTGATACAAAAGTCCACCAGTTGTTGTTCAATGACATTCGGGTCATGACAATCCAAAGATTGGACTCTGAACCTTTTCACATAGTCGTTCGGATGTTTATTGTTCTTCCGAGACATTCTTCCTAAGTAATATATAGTAATCTGCTATGAGATGAAGAAGTATTTACGGTAAAATGCATTAACCATTTCTTCCCAACTAGTGATGCTCCCTGGTGCGATGTTGTTGTACCATGTATATGCTCGACCCGTCAGAGACTTTGGGAACTCCTTCAAACAGACGACATAGTTGTGCTCATGTTCTCGTAATGCTTCCAGGAATTGAAAAACATGTTCTCGAGCATTCCTTGTTCCATTGTAAAGTGTAAACGTTAGAAAAGTGTAGCCTTTTGGGAGAGGAATTATTTTTGTAGCAACAGGATACAGAATTTGGTGACGATGGACAAATGATGTCTTGTCTTTCCCTCGATCCTCCAGAAAGCGCTCCAGATCTTCACAAGTGATGAAACCTGTAGACTCCTTCGCTGGTGGGTTATCTACAACTTTGCGTATTTCATCATCATCCACCACGTGAATTGGAGAGATTTCGAGATCAGCCGCCGGAAATGTTTCTTTGGTTTTTCCTTTCTCCTGAGTTTTCTCTGACATCTTGTCTGTGAGGGTTTTGAGATAAGTGCATAACTCCTTCTGAGTGGTAGCCATATCAATCTGATTTTGGGTGAGAGTCTCTTGCACCTTCATGAGATCATCTATGGTATGCGTATTTTCTCTGATTTCTTTGGGAGATCGGCCAAAGAGAGGATTGCTTCTGATGGTTTGAGGAGGTGTGTTATCACAAGCACCGTTGTTGTAAGCGAGAGTAATTTCTGGAGTACCACTACTATTGCTAGTGCCAGCATTTTTTGGGTTAGGATTTTTAACTGAACCTGACCTAAGATCAACCATTTTGATGAATTGAGATTGCAACTGAGAGATTAATCTCCCACTGTGGTCGCCAATATGTTGACGGGGAAGAATTATATGGTGGTTTTCTAGGAAGTGGAGAGATGACCATGCGGACGGAGGCTCCTCAACCGAGCAAATTTCCTAACCTCAAACAGATGCACTGCATGTGAGTGTTTTGAGATCGAGAGATAAATATGTAGGACTCCGGCTTAAACCAAGAAATGGTCGTTCCAGAGTAAATTCAGTCACAAAGAGGGAAGATGGTTGATCTATAGGAGGGAAGCTTAGAAGTGTGTGAGATCAATGGTGATTAAGGATTGTGAATGTGTTGTGGGTTTCTGCAAATGAAATACTGGGTTCAAATAAGTTTGAATTCTGCTCTGTTGAGATTGATTGTTCTGATGAGAATTGTTGTATAATTCCCGCATATCTGTTCTTGTTAATCATGAATTCAGAGAACTTATTTCTATTGCTAGAACATGGACACATTAATCTCTAGTAAGTGTGACGGTTATTTGAGTGAAAGAGTGGGAAAATGGGAGATCGTGGTTTAACCAGTTCTATGTCGTGCGGCGACTGGGTTGATCGTCCACCCACTACTTTGCTAACTTCCTCAACCTCTTGCACGACTTACTCACATTTCTCATCGTGGATGAACACACGTGATGTAGGCCGCCAGAACAAAACCTTAATTAATATCCCCACATGTGACATGATTGATGTTTCATAATTTGTGGAGTCTGCAAGGCAGACGTGTATTTAATTAATCGGTTGTTGATACGGGACGTATCTTGGGTTAATCATGTATATCTCAAGATTTGGATATCTAATGGTTTTAGTATTTTAATTATTAAGATAATTACTTTCTTGTTTAGATTTATCTTGTGTTATGAGAATAATATATTCTCTTACGCTAGTTTAGGAATGTTAGGATTTCCTATGTATTATGTTTACCGGATATACATAGCCTTTGCATTGTAAATTTCTCTTTAGCTTGCGAGATCGTTTATGAAATCTATTATTTGGTTTAAAACATGTTTAACTTTCTTTAAGAGATTCGATCATCTTGATCGTTTATCGTTACCTTTGCTCCTGGATTGGAGTTGATTATCATCTTTGAATCCTATTTACCGGAGTCGATTCTCCGCGTGTCGGTTTATCATAAATCGTTTCCGTTGTGCCATATCAGGTGGTTACCAGAGCAGGCTTTTCCTGTGCTGTGCATCTGTGGTTTTTCCTAGAAGGATCAATCGAGAAGTCTCGTGATATCTAGGTTTCTATCAAAATTTATCTTATCAACAAAAAGAAAAAAGAAAAAAAAAAGTCTAATCTTGTTCGAAAATAAAAGGAGGCAGGTGAAGATTTCGGTTCTTGTTTATTATTCTCAACCATCACTTCCTATTGTTACTTTATTTGAGTATGCATTTGTTTTGGTGGAACCCTAATCCCGTTTGAAATGGGGAGGAAAAGACCTTTCGATTAGAGAAACTAAAAAAAGGGAACCAAATATTGTTATTGGGTTTTATTTCTTTACTCGGTAATACAAGTCAATCCCACTAATTATTTTGTAACCTAAAGCCCACCTATCAAACACGTTTCCAGCAAAGTTTATGCATATGCAGGAATAGAACTATACTTTCTGTGGTCGATATATACTACAAAAAAAGACTTTTGGACTTTGTTATCGATGGAAGTTGTGAACAAAATTTGGTTTTCATTAAAATGGTGGAAGCTTTGGGTTATGAGATGGACTGGTATCCCATACCGGATCAGATTAAATGGATAAGCAACAACGAAGGAGTACTTACTTGTTGGGTTTTTGCAAAATTCCTATAGCAATTGGTAAGTGTTACTCCAACACAATATTTTGTGAAGTAGTTGATTTTGACATTAGTGATGTCGTGTTGGGTGCTCCGTGGTTGTTTGATGTCTGAGCAAGTTGTCGTGATAATATTTGTGAATTCGTATGGGGAAAAACCAAAGTCAAGCTAATGCCGGGTAAGCGACCGCCAGGAAAATTGAAAGAAATGGTGTCTAAAAGTGCTCTTCATGCAACAGGTGATGTTAAGTTTCAAGGAAATCTTGGTGATGTTGAAAACGACAGTATCTAGGAAGTTGATCAAATTACTGGAGACAATGACATACTTAATGAAGGTCCCTCCAAAATGGATGCAGTTGTGGTAATGTTGATGGTGGATTTTAGTTCAGGGCTAAAAATTGTAAAACCAATTTTAATGTGTTGACATCCTGCAAAGGGTAAAGCCGTATATGAGTGATGAATACTTCTTCGCTTTATTTATTCGAAGCAATTCAATAAATATACAAAATTCATCCAGAATGGTGCATGTATTTCCTGTGATGTTCTCAGCAACACTCTCATTATTGGCACGACATGATGACTGATTGTTACTCCCAGCAGAGTAAAATGAATATCCAAGTGTCAATAGTGAGGCATGCACGAAATACCCGTAGATGCTATACCATTCTCTAACAAAGAGAATCTCGTATCGGCGTGCTTATACCCGATCAATCATATTTAATTCCCTAAGGGAAATCTGGATTGTCCGTGTCAGTCTCAGAAATGGTCGCGGCCACGCAAGTTGGCTGCATGATTTAACCAGCCTAGACGAACCCTAGCAGGAGCAGGCGATCATCGTAATGACCACCAGCGGGCCCGTTTTTGCCCTAGCCAGTCGAACACATGTTGTACTCCCAAAGCACCCATCGAACGAACACATGTTGTACTCCCAAAACACCCATCGAACGCCAGCCCTGAAGTAGGGAGATTGAGATAGTTCGTTTTTCCTTGGAGTGGCTCGTACAGGCAAAGACTGCCAAAGACATTTTTAAAGTCATCACGACCGTCCAACTTCACCAGCCTAGTTGGATGGCTTAGATCATCCCGCCAATGATCAGTGAAGCGTTAATGCACACATTGGTGGGCCCATTCCGTCCCTACCTGATCGGCCTGCTCATGACATGGCCATAGAGCCTTGAACGTTTTACCAACACATGATGGGCGTGAGGCTTTTTAAGTGTCGCAAAAATTCCACTAGCATCCTAAATTGATCACAACCATCCAACTTCGCCGGCATGTTTGGATGGCTTAAATCGCGCCTAGGGCCATCAGGGAAGTGCACACATGTTCACTATCAGCCCAAAGTGGGCCCTGCATGGTCGACCTCTCCAAAGGAGAAGCATAGCTTGCCAAACCGTTTGTCCAAAGTCATGCATGCGCGATCGTTTAGAAAACCCTAATTAGGATTTGCGGCGATACATATTTGTCGTAGTTCGATCACATCCATCCATCTTCGCCAGCCTAAATGTAAGGTGTAGATATAGATTTAAGAAGTACCAAGAGTATAAACATGATCACCGTGGGCCCACCTATGCGTGTGACCAATCGTCCTAGGATAACCATGGCCGAGCGCCTCAAAACGCATGCCAGAAGGAGGCATCTCACGCAGTTCCCCAATCCTTTGCGGCGAAGGATTTCTATCGTAAATCGATCACGGCCACTCATCTTTGCCAGTCAACTTGAGTGGCCTAGATCAAGCCTTCATGGGACAGAGAGGTATAGACGTACACAACAACATGCCGCCTTCATGTGTGACCAATAGGTCCCACCAAAATTGGCGCCTATGTGTGAATTTGGTCAAGCCCAAAGAGGATGCTTGTGCACCTCTTAAACCCTAAGGTTTCATCAAAAGGTCGCAGATAAGTGCCGCAAACCATCTCGTCCGTCCAACTTTGTAAGCTTGGTCGGACATCTTAGGTTAAGATCTAGGCGACCAATGAAGCACCTCGGTGATCACCATCCATCACTCCACCGTAAAAAGTGATCGTCTGAGGGATGGCCTGCCCATGCGGTCTTCAAACGATCACTTGAAGATGGTTGAGCATACAACTATTTTAAGACGCTTAATCCGCGACTTACTCCGTTAAGCTTTAAAACAGCAATGATTCATATATATTAATTATATTCGATGTATTACATGCATAAAGTATACACGATATTTCATGAATATCGATTTCCTAAATAACTTAGTTATTTAACCTAATAGCATCACTCAACTTTCTCCACTTCCTACGAGATGAGGGTTTGCGCTCAATGACTTGTATAAATAGGACCTTTGCCTATTTCCAAACAACACATACAAAACCCAGAAAAAACCAAGTGTTGTCATCAGTATCCAGAAATCACCATTCTGATACAAGTCATAAACAGCCAACACCTTCACAATCTCAACACCTTCTTCGCTTCCCTCCCTAAGATCAACCCCATTTCCTCACTTTGTGACCGAAGCAAGTCTGGAATGGCCATTTCTTGGTTTAGGCCAGAATTGTACAGATTTATCTCTCGAATCAAAAGCACTCCCGTGCAGTGCATTTGTTTAAGGTTTATATTCATTTCTCATCCACATACCCAAAATTACCAAAACCAGCAGAAATAGTGTTTACCCATAAATAGGTAACAATTCCCAAAATCTCTTATGAAGATCACTCTTATAAAGATTATTTTAATATACCAACTTCCGTCGGCTGCCGACAAGACCGTGATTGGATGGTTTCGTGGGAGTTCTTACACAGTAAGAGTTGGGACATACACCGAAGCCTTATGCATATAATGAAGACTGATAAATTAGATTCATGTGCGGAATGGCTAGTGATCCCCATGCATAATTTAAGGTCAAGTTGTGTCACCAGCAGCAATTCCAAACTCCTCTCTTCCATTTGCCATTTTCAGTTTAAACTCGAGGCGAGTTTCATCACAGTAGGGGAGTCTGATACGGGACGTATTTTGGGTTAGTCATGTATATCTCAAGATTTGGATATCTAATGGTTTTCGTATTTTAATTATTAAGATAATTACTTTCTTGTTTAGATTTATCTTGTGTTATGAGAATAATATATTCTCTTACGCTAGTTTAGGAATGTTAGGATTTCCTACATATTATGTTTACCGGATATATATAGCCTTTGCATTGTAACTTTCTATTTAGCTTGCGAGCTCGTTTATGAAATCTATTGTTTGGTTTAAAACCAATTTAACTTTCTTTAAGAGATTTGATCATCTTGATCGTTTATCGTTACCTTTGCTCCTGGATTGGAGTTGATTATCATCTTTGGGTCCTATTTACCGGAGTGGATTATCCGCGTGTCTGTTTATCACAAATCGTTTCCGTTGTGCTATATCAGTTATTGACTTGATTAGATGATGAATCTAAGTATCGTTCAGTCGAGCATGATTTTTGAATGCTCTATGATTCATGGATTGAACATGTCTGTTGGGACATATAGTTCTCGAATAAATGTTGATAATTGGATCAACATGATGAATATTGAAAGTCTGAGCAAATATTGCTTGTATGATGAATTGTTGAGTTACTGAATATTTACAGTTGAATCAATATTCCTCGTCTGAGCAAATATTGCTCATTTGATGAATTACTTAATATTGATAGTTGAACCAATATTCCTCTTCTGAGCAAATACTGCCCGTTTGAGCAAATATTGCTCATTTGATGAATTATTGGTAGCATGACCAAATAAAATATTAATTAAAATATTGGTAGCTTGACCGAATATTACATAATTAATCAAGATGTTGATTGCTGGATCAACATAAAATTATTAGTGTTTGAACTTGCTCAGAATTATGATTTGCAGAGTATTCAGTTCGAAACCCTAATTTTTTTGATCGATTGCTGAGTTACTAAGTGAAGGAGGGACTGGATACATGGGATGATGGTCGAGCATGTAGCACCCAGGTGATCGAATGAGCATGCACCAAAGTCCTTTGTTGACCAGTTGGTGAAAGGATGGTCAAATGCTGGTTTAATCATTTCTTAAAATAGCGCTCGTCTGAGCGTTAGGTAATAAAACCTAATTATGAAGAGATGAGGACCGGCCAAGGGGTCACGGGACCATCCCTTAGTGGTTGTGGGGCCATCTGGTGGTCGATTGAGCAAATTTCAAGTTGGTTGGAGAGAGTTTGGACTCAATATGAATTGTTGAGAGTAAATTAGGTCAAAATTATGAAAGAGTGTGGGACCGTCTCCTTGCAAGCCTAAGGGCCAACCTTGGTCGGTCAAGGTGGCATGACCGTATCACCATACTGCCCGTGTCTCAGTCCTGAGAGTTTTGGTATTTTCTAGTGCGCGTTTGAGCAATTTCGGAAGAGTTTGATCTTGGTTGAAACTCTCAATTCTGCTCGAATGAGCAAGTATAACTTTGCTCGTGCAATCAATATTTTGAGAATATTAAAATAATAATATTTTAATATTTATTGTGAGTAGCCTAGTCGGTCATGTGACCATTTGACTTTTTGGCTTTTTCATGGTTTGAGCAATATTTGAGAAAATATTGAAAAACTAGGGTTTTTGCTCAAACGATGGAGTTTCGTAAGATGAAGAAAATAATAATATGAGAAAATAAGGAATTATAAGGTGTGGGACCCATCACAGCTAGGACATGGCCGATCGGCTAGGTGGCTCGGTCCCCTGACACCTTTCCATATTATTTACTATTTTTTCATCGTTTGAAGGAAAATATGGAGAAACTAAGAGTTTTGCTCAAACGAGGGAGTTTGCTCAAATGAAGGAGCCTTCATGAGATAAGGAAAAATAACAAAATAATATAAAATAATGAAAAAGGTGCGGGACCGGCCACGACAGCATGACCGACCGCTGGTGGGTCCGGTCTCCTTCGGTGCCTCTTTATTATTTTATTGATATTATTTTTCTTCCTATTTTGCACAGGTTTCCTCGTTTGTCCATATTTTCGAATACTCGTTCGTGTATTCGGGTGCTCGTTTGTGCATTATTGCTAAATACACTTGCACCATTTTCTCGGGGCTTACTCAATGGTGGCACAAATGCCCGATCGGTGAATATTTATTACTAATTCATGAAATTCAGTTGAGAATGATTCATGAAACAGAGTAATAAAATGAGTTGAGTATCTATTACTAATCCATGGAATCCAGCTGAGGATCATCCATGAAATGGAGTAATGAGATAGAATGGGTTATTTTCCAGGAATTCAGTTGATGAATGACACGCTAGAATTAACCTATTTGCAAAATTGAGATATGAGATAATTGAAGCATCATAGTCGTTCTGAGGGGGTGTATATTTAGGGAACAACGAGCATCATGACGTCCTGAAGGAGTTAGACTCTATACTAGCATATAATATGTCTAGGAGATGCCCAATCTTTAAGATATTCTATACACGGTCTCTCTATGTAGTCAGGGAGCAACGAGCAATGTGACGTCCTGAAGGAGTTTGGCTCTATACTAGCATGCAATATGTCTAGGAGCCGCACAATCATTTTGATTCTATGTAGAGGTGATGATGAAATGTGTGAAGCATCGAAAGCTTAGCTGAGAGGCCTTTCGAGAAATATATTCATCTTAGCTCTGAGAGGAATGTTCATGGTTCACGGATCATAAAATATGAATTGTCACGTACATTCTTGAAGCCGGGCCAGAAACATACAGTATCATGATTTTACGATTTTATCCCTTGCTGATCCACCATCAATAATCCCGTCGATACTTCGATCTAGTTTGAGTGAATCTTATATCAGAAGAGAAGATTCTCAAGAATAAACAAATTAGGTGCAATCAAAGTTTCAACAACCGTTAGTCAATCAAATCAATTGAAAACTAATAACACTGCAATTATCTAGTTTCCCACAAACGGTACTCGTAGAGCTTCTTGATCCCACAGAAGTCTTTAAACGAGCGGTCGTAAGAGATTTCGCCTAATTAGGGTAATTTCCTCTCCGGATAGACGGCTCCACCAGAAACAACAAAAATATGAAGTTTGCCTGGCTCTTAGGATAGTTTGCTAGAAATGGAAACTTAGGTATTTATAGACCAAGAATGTTTAGACACCAAGGAATTTCTAAAACCGAAAATATTCTCAAGATATGCAATGAATGGCAAAATTCGGTTTTCATAATTCCAATAAATGCTTGTCCAAAATTTATGAAATCTATCAATAGAAAATCTCCAATTAGTAAATGCACATTACTAATTTTTATTCTCAAGAGATATGCATTTAATTACTGGTAATTAAAGCATATAAAACCAAAAACCTTAATTAAAAGATTCTCAATTTATTTAGGCACATGATCCCCTTGAGTACTAAGGAATATCTTTGAACAATAAACGATAAGAGTTATTAAACGTGTTCAAATTATGTTGACATCTTTTCACTGTAAATCCTTATTCATATTTACATGTATTTACATTCTTGGAATCGGTTATACCACACTTCCAAACAAGTTTAGAATTGATTCACATGTATTCCAAGATCACTATGTAATTGATCAAATATAAAATTACATACATGGGTTCAATCGGTTCTACCAATCACTAGGATCGGTTATACCTTAATATGGAAATACTTATGATCGGTAACACAAGTTACCAGGACCGGTTACATCAGTTACTAGGATCGGTTACATCAATTACCAGGACCAGTTACCATATACTCATGGTATTGCTTGTCATCGGTCATACCAGTTACCAGGATCGGTTACACCAATTACCAGGACTAGTTACACCAATTACAAGGATCGATTACACAACTTATTTGTGATAGGTCACACCAATTATTAGGATCAGTCACACCAATTACAAATATCGATCATACCATCTCATGGTGATTACTTAGGATCGGTTACACCAATTAATAAAAACTAATCATACCAAATCATAAGTCATGCATTATGATTATTTATACCAAGATACATAACAAATTTACGATCGATTTTACCATCTCACACATATTGGTAATCCAAAGATTTGCAATGAATAGCCGTACCAATAAGCCTAGCGATTTCCTTTCGATTCATAAAACAAGTTCATGAATGTACTTCCTTTAAACAAATGTAAAACATTATTTCCTTGGATGAAATATTCACCATAACCCATTTACATAATCAAAACAATATATACACGATTATGTTGATGTCATATCTACGAAGTTCAAAAGATAAGCGTTATACTTCGTAGTCTAATTCCCTAATACTATTATCATACAAATATGACCATGTCACATTACTAGAGTAATATATACACTATCTACAATATATACAGTTTTGCAGTTATGTTTTCAATATAGCACGACTTGAAAGATACGTTAGGAATGAAAGCAGTTCAAGTCAATATTACTAACTTCAAGAGGAAGGATGATGTTGTCATTGTAGTTCGCTTATTCTTCACTTTTTTTAGTTCTTCAGAGTAATACTTGTATGTCTCAACATTCCTAGTCTTTCTAGTCTAACCTAAACGAAGTTGACTCTAGCATACAATCAAGCGACTTTAGATGAGTTTTGAGTCACAAAAATATGACAACCAAACTTGACATACCAACGCTTGGTGAGTTCAACCGATCTATGCTCTAACATCTCTTCTCTGAAGTTGAGAAGAAAATGATTGAGAAATAATCCCCATTGAATTCCAGGGTTTTGGTAATAGAATTAGAAGATGACTGATGGCACCCAGTCATTTGGATACATGCCACCAAAATAGTGACAATCACTTAGTCTTGGCTCGACTCCCATTAGCACAAGCCCTATAAAATGACCACTTTTCCTTGCTTGCTCAATTTAGATGATTTCTTCTCCTTTTGCTCCAAAATAATATAAAGTACCTAATAAACTCAAAAGCAAAGATAAGATACATAATTTACAAGAAAACTTGCAAAGAAAGCATAAACAATAAATAAATAAATATCAAGGTATTTTAGACACCTATCAAATTTCCCCACACTTAGACTTTGCTAGTTCTCAAGCAAATCAAACTAAACTATTTCTAAAACATATAACTCCTTTCGTTGAGTTTACGGTTACACTTAGTGAGTGTAACAAGCCTTTGAATTAAGTTTTGTGAGGGTTTACAAGAGGTATGCCCACAAAACCTAAATTTCCAACTTACAAATACTCCAAAGTGATAACATCCAACGCAGTAATAAGACATAAAGTTTCTGCACACTAGTCATAAGAAGTTAGAAATGCCAAATAACCATGCACTATGAATGAAATTCAGGTTCGAGAGTGACCAAAAGTCTCGGCTCAGCCTCACCAGAAAGGGTTTTATGAAATTGCACTCAATAATAAACAACTTTTTTATGGGTCACACATGTGTGCAGGTTGGAATGAAAGAGAATTCATGTGACCCGTTGAATGGTAGGAAGAAAAAACCCTCCGAATTATTTTGTAAGAATCCACATCGTTTATTATTTTGAAAACCCTTTTTTGCTGATGATCTCTAAGAAAGGAAATCAACCACTATGCAAGGATGGTAATATGCTTACTTGTTATCCGATCTATATGCAATTCGCACCACTCTCACAACATCTATAGAAACGTCCTCAGTCTTCAACTGTTGATGATGAAATCTTGAACTTTGTAGAATTTTGACAATGTAAATCTTTTCTTCAAATCCTTGTTGCTTGAAACTTCGTTATGGATATTTCTTCTTCCATTGGCTTTATTGAAAGAATATAAAATTAAATACGAACTAAAACAAACCAAAATGATACAATAAAATTTTCTTGCCTCTTGTCTCTTGTCTTTTTTTTTTCCTTTATGACAAGAAAAATAAAATAAATACAAAACGAAAATAAAATAAAATAAAATATGATAATAAAAGTAGTAATAAACCTAATGAAATTCTCTTTCGTCTCTTTTGTCGCTTTTTTTGTAGACAAGAGAAAATAAAATACAAACTAACAAATATAAATAAAGATAAATTAAAATTCAAAGTACTAAGGCCATGGTGTAAGTACTTTACCGCTTGATTCTTCAGATCGTGTATTGTTTCGATATCATAAACTTCTTGAACTCTCATCTTGATAATCTTCGCTCTTGTACATAAGTCTTCAACTCGTAAGAATTCTGCTCCTTGTCTTGTTGCTTTATTTGAATATGAAATCTGCTCATTTCTTTACCGTTGCTTGTAAACCTTGAACGTCTTCAACTTTCCTTCGAATTTGTGATGCTCCCCTTGTTGATGATGATTGTATTTCTATGGACTTGTTGGTGTAAAGAGAGATAAAGTGGATGGTGCTAACTGCAAACAAGATTACAAGTGGTAGTTTAAGTTAGCGATTCCATGAAACCCTCATGATTGATGAAATAGCACTCAAGAGATCAAAATAGTGTTGAAATTGGTGCGAAATTGGGATAAAAATACGAGGGTACCCAAATACACCATAATCTTTTAAATATCAACCGAATATTATGGTATCTTAAGTGATCGTCTATGGACAGAGACGATACTATATATTTGAAGTCCTATATATTGTGTGATTTTCAATAGATGAGGTCGAGACAATACGACAATTACTTGACAAGAGTTTCTGTAATAACCGATTGACTATTAGGATTAATATCAAGTAATTCATATTAACGTACGTGTGTAATTTAATAAATTATAATAACAATTATAATGCGGAAATAAAGTAAATGACATAACAAGATTTTGTTAACGAGGAAACCGCAAATATAGAAAAACCTATTCCAGTTTTGAATACTCTCAGAATTAAGCCGCTATACAAAATCTAATATCAACTTCGTATAGTTGAAACCAAGTAGACTACCCCTAACTACTTAGTTTCCACAATATCTATGTGCCTTAGACTTCTAAAGTCACGCACGTGAATCACCAATCCTTTTGATTGTATTCCAAACAATAAAGGATAAAGTTGTTTAGTAACCACTCTATTCAATCCTTGGTAATAAGATATTACGAGTCGTTGACATAGGCTCTTTGGTTTAATATAATAAACTCTTTTGTCTGGTTAGATCAATCTAAACTTTGATTTCCGAAATAACCAATATCTTTATTTGAAATCAATCAATACAAAACTCAAAGAGTAACTATAAGGTGATGCCAATATCACACACTAGACAATCAAGTCTATCAAAGACAAACACGATTCTAGTTGGATCCCATCCGATCAAGGTTTGTGAAATAAATTCACAAGATATGAAAACTTATAAGAAATTCTTATTCATCTTCAAATCTTTGATTGTCTTCTTAATAACCTGCATAACACAACTTGAATCCTCTTGTGATCAATCACACACAAAACGGAGTTTGTTAACAATGGATTATCATAAGATATCTTTAGATCCGAAAATGGTTCTAAAGATCCCCTTGATACTTTGATCTAGTTTGAGTGAGGCTTATATCAGAAGAGAAGGTTCTCAAGAATAAACAAACTAGGTGCAATCAAAGTTTCAACAATCGTTAGTCAATTAAATCAATAATAGAAAACTAAAATAACAATTCAATTATCTAGTTTCCCACCAATGGTACTCATAGAGCTTCTTGATCCCACAATAGTCTTTAAACTGGCGGTCGTAAGAGATTTCATCTAATTAGGGTACTTTCCTCTCCAGATAGACGGCTCCACCAGAAACAACACAAATGAAATTTTCCTGGCTCTTAGGATAGTTTGTAATAAATATAAACTCAAGTGTTTACATGACAAGGTTGTTTGGAAAACAAGGAAATTCCAAAACCAAAAATATTCTCAAGATATTCATTAAAGTACCTAATTTCGGCTTTCTTATTTCCAATTAATTACCAAACCATATTTCCGAAAACTCCCTTAGAAAATTTCTATTATTAGTGTAGCACATTAACTAATAATATTTTTAAGAGGATATGCTTTAATTGCTGGTAATTAAAACATATATTATGAAATTCATAATTAAATGCTTTTCAATATTTCAGTTTGGGATCACCTTAAGTATCAAGGAATATATTTGAACAATTAATGATAAGAGCTATGTACATGTTCAAATAATGTCAACATCTAGAAGTTTCTCAACAAACCCTAATTTCAAGTTTCACGCAAAACATAAAGAGATATGTGGATATTAGAAATTCGGTTTTTCTCCTTGGGATCGGTTCCACCAAGACTCACAATTTAAGTTGTGACCGGTTATACCATTCTTCCAAAACTACATTGTGACCGATTACACCATGATTCCCTGAGGTATCTTGTGATCGGTTACACCTTACTTCCCAAGTTAGCTTGTGGCTGGTTACACCTTGGATCCTAAAGTAGCTTGTGACTGATTACAACTAACTTCCCAAATTGCTTGTGATCGGTTACACCTTGCTTCCAAAAGTATATTGTGACCGATTATAACTAACTTTACAATGTAGCTTGTGACCGGTTACACCATGCTTCACAAAGTTGCTTTTGACCAATTACAACATGTTACACAATATAGGCTATAACCAATTATACCTCAATTCTCAACATAAGTTAAGATAGGTTCTACCTTGTCATATTGTATTGGTTATCCAAAACATATTCAATAAAGAACCTGACCAATCATGATTTCACTTTCGATTACGAAACAAGTTCATACATCTACTTCCTTAAACCAATGTATAATACATAGTTTTCTTAGATGAAATCACACCTATACCTTCCACATAATCAAGCAACTAAATACAAAGATTATGTCGATGTTGTATTTACGAAGTTCCAAAAGATAAGCGTTTATTTTTCGTAATTCAATAAATACCTTGACACTTTGATCATAATGATATGACCAAGTAAACCACAAGAGTATTATATATATATAGTTTTTCATGTTATGTTTTTAATATAATCCGACTTGAAATATATGTTAGGAATGGAAACATGATCAAGTCAATATTAATAACCTCAAGTGGAAGGATGATGTCTTCGTTACTTCTTCTCATTCTTCAGGTCTTCGGAGTAATCCTTGTACGTCTCAACATTCATAGACTTTCTAGTCTAACATAAACGAAGTTAACTCTAGTATTTAATCAAGTCACTCTAGAAGAGTTTTGATACTAAAATATGACAACCAAACTTGAATACCAACGCTTGGTGGGTTCAACCGAGCTATGCTCTAACAATCTACCCCTTTGTCAATTTTAGTGACCAAACTCTATTACATATGGAGATAAACGAATTACAAAATAACTCATTTTTCATACGCTTGATTCCAAGTTTCAACAACACAATAACCTGCATATATTAAAAAAATAAATGTCATTGTTGACGTTTGAATAACAAAAGATTTACTCCCCCCCTAAAGGAAAGCTATGTAAATATTCAATCTGAACATCTTTGTTATTCCCCTTTTGTAGTATGAAATACTACACATCATGATGATATGTTTCTCCCCCGTATTATATCCTTTACTCTTTAGTTAGATATAACGTTTAAGCACATATATCCTTTCCTAGGGATTATAAATCACTTTTTTATTCAATATAACAAAAATGACAAATGTACGAGCAAACAAAAGGACAAACCAAAAGGATATTACAAATCCATAAGACTTGTACAACCTATAAAAGTTAAGCACGAAGGTTTCACATACCATTTTAGATAACGAATAATAAAACTGAAACTACAAAAGTAATCCAGCTTTAGTATGTTATCAAGGAAACAATTTTCCGAACCAATTTTCCCTTAGTCTGAAAAATCAACTAAGATAACTTAGTTATTAACCGAACAAATTGTGTATGTACAATCGCTTATTTCGAAAAAACACAAATAGAGATCAGAATTAAATTTATATTTCTCTTCTCGGGCTCTGATTATTCCATAAAATAACTTAGGCCTTTATTTTTATACAAGACAAACACTAGGTTAGTTAATTAGTTTTTATTGTCAAGGACTTCGAATTCGATTATACTTGAATAATTGAATCATCTATTTGATAAGTCTAACTAAGATCAGAATTAACTTAGTTTCTCTTATCCGGAATCAAATGGACTAAACAAATGACCCCGTAATTTTTGTTAAGCCAAAAACAATAGATGCAAACCAAAAAATTGACTTGTCATAGTTTTTCTTAACTAGAAGCAATTAAAATAAATATAACCAATGTAAGCACTGTAATTGCACCGAATTTTGTTAAGCCAAAGCAATTGATACCAAACAATAAAGAAGATACCAAATCATAAGTCAATAAATTGATACAGATTTTCTTAAACGGAAACAATTGAATCATAATAATCAATCCATACAACATAATGGAACATATCAATTGTACCGAAATTTTGTTAAGCAGAAGCAAAATATATGCAACAAACTCAAGCTTTTTTAAAACAAGAAAAACGATTTAACTAACAATAAAAATCATTACCTCAATTTTCGCGACCACTTCTCCCCAGAAAGATATATCGTTTGAGCGCAAGTTCAAATAAGAACTCTCCCCCTGTTTGTTTTCATCGTCTCGCAAGAACAAAATAACAAAAACAAGAGAAACCTTTACCAGGGAAAGGTTGAATCGGTTTTAAGTTTTAACTAATGCGTGCCAATAGCAAAATTTTAAACCCAACAACCACATATCATGCTAAACACAACATATGTAATCCTTTGACAAAGCCTACCAACAAGGGATATAACTTAATCCCGCTAAATCGAAAATCCACACAAATCATAAGGGAAACACAATATAAGATCTTTAATAAAAACCGAAAACATCGCATAATCCGAAAGCAAATAGAATAAAATATAATCATTCACACAGGCTATGCAATCGGAACTATCAAATAATGGAACAAAGATTATAAAATAAAATTTTATTCATTCATAAATAATTGATAGTGTTAGAGCATTGCTTGGCCGAACTCACAAGTGTTGCTGTCTCAATCTTGTTGTCAAATTTAATTGTCAAAACTATATCTTGATTTCTAGTCTACAATTAGTTAAGTCTTAGACTAGGATAGAAATGTAGTTGATAAACGGACTACAATTAGTTAAGTCTCGGACTAGGATAGAAATGTAGTTGAGAAACGGACATCATGGAAGTCATCATTGCATTCTACCATTTGAAGGCAAAGATCAATCGAAGCTTTTAGAGAACTTCTTCAACAAAAGGTAAGTGAAGACTGAACCACCTACTTCTCAAGTTATATTCATCTTTTTATCTATGAGATGATGTCGCGTAACTAATTAGACTATCACACATATTCAAGAATTTCGACTCGAGAACTAATAACCAAGTTAATGGACTTCTCGAAATATAATGACTAAGCTTAATGAACATTTTTTCACACTTGATGAATTTCGGATAAGGAAAATTTATTGTTCGCAATCAAAATCACGATTCAAGTTTTATCGTTCGAAAATAGCCTAGAACAGTGATACGTGTCATTAATGTTATTCGGGAATGTTTCAAATCGATTTATAAAAAAATATAGAACTACCAAATATTTGGATATAATACAGAGTTATCAGTCTTACAAACTGGGAAAACTATTATAAGTCTGAAGCTGTATTATATGTACTCGTACACGTAACAGAGTAGCTATATGTCGACTAGTAGATTTGTGGTACACATATCCTTATGCACATCATGTAAAAATTTGTCAACTCGTGAACCGGATCGGTATGCATATCCATATGCAAACCCAAAATGAACTATGGTCAGGGAACGGTTTGGTATCCATACTGCTACACGTACCAGAAAAGTTTTGTGTTCCGGAACTAGGTTTGTGTATCCATACATGTACGCATACCAAAATAGTTTTGTGGACTCCGGAGCCGGTTATAGTCTTAAAGTGCACATACATGTATGCATACCTAAATAGTTCTATGAACTCCAAAACTTGGTCGTCCTTAATAGTATACAAACCGGTACACGTACTATGACTGACCTGACTCACGAACAACTATGGTATTTGTACCTTGTACATCTACTAACCATATCGATTATTTTCAGATGCAATAAAGTTATTTCTACAAGATAATTAGGATTTGATTAAATCTCTAAAAACACTATAGACTTATTTGATCACATGATTGTGACTCAAGGTTAAAGTCTTAAGTGTTCATGAAAATGAATATTAAGCTTATAAGTTCAAATCGGCTAGTTTCGTCTAACCACCTTGAACATATACTTTATACACGGTTTGATGAGCACGAAAGTGCGACGCATTTTCACCCATAAATACATTAGCTAGGACTCATTTTATCACTAATAAACTTGTTTGTAGGTGTATTTGTCAAATAAGCTCTTATGGAGAAAGTTACTCGAAAAAGTACTTAAGGCACCCCGAAGGAGTTTTAAAGGCATCCCAGAAATGTGTTGAAAACACCTCAAAAAAAATGTTAAAGGCACCCCCAGAAAAGGCATTAAAGGCACCCTCATTTTGGATAAGGGAACCCCCAGCCATCCAGTTGTTAAAGGCTCCCGTGTTTTGGATCAGGGCACTTCATCTTCAACAATTTGAATTTCAGTTTTGGCGGGAAATTGTGGCAGCAACGAACCAGATAAGGGTTCGAGTTTAGATCATGCTGTAGGGAGATTCAAGGGCTGAAATTAAGTGGGTTTGTTCTAATTGACCAAATAGAGTTGGTATGGGTCTTCGTTTCAATAAAAAGTGGCCAGAATTCGAATGGGAGTAAAAAAGAAATGTACAAAACTAGGGCTGGATTTTTAGACGTGTTCAGCAGAGATTCAATCACTATATTTGGGTTTATTTGACTTGTTTGAGATAAACAGAGCTGGTAATGGTCTTGTATTTGTTCATATTTGGTTGGATAATCGGATTCAAAGAAAATAGAGTTCACGGGAAAAGTATTATGAAACTGCAGGATTTTCTAGATTCGGTTTGGAGAGCTTCTGGTGAGACTCGATCGAAGATTGAGCTTGGTATGGGCCTGTTAAACTCAAACAGGACTGGTAAGTCCTTCAGATTCGAGAACAGATGAAGGAATATGTGGATTGGACAAAACAGAGTTGAAGAGGATATTCACGGGATTGTGTTAGATGGAAACGTGTAATGCACATGTCAGAGGTACTCGAGCAACAGTTTGGAGTGTGAAGGAGTTATAAAACGAGACTATGTCGTGAAATCAACACCAGCAGATTCGAGAGAATAAAAATCAAAGAAATAAGAGGAAATAAAACCGTGGAAGAATAATGGAGAATATTTGGCATTAAACTGAGATTTTTTGGAGGTTGTCGGGTATAAATAGTCTGCTGAGGAGTTGAGTAAAGAGATCGAGAGTTTGGGGGTGAAGAACAGAGAGTTTCAGAGCAACTTCTCTGCTGCTGCAGAGAAGAAGAAGAAGAACAACAAACTATATTTGTAGTCTGTCATTTTAAACTGTCACTGTTTCTTCCATGAACGACAATTTTCTGCGACAGAACAAAACAATAGTTTTCTGTAACAACATTGTAACAGTTTTGTAACGGCTCTATAGCGTTGAAAATTAATTGTATTATTAGTTTTCTTTAATAAAAACACCATTTGAGATATTAATTATATTTTTGAGTGTGTTTTCATTATGAGAAGCTAAACCCCAACACTGGGTCGACGGAGGAAGCCGAACTTCACACATGGGTGAATTTATTTTATTTTTCTATATGACTTTTGCATTAATTAAAATAGAATTATGATTTGAAAAAATTAGTTATCATTTTATTAGATGGGTCATGCTTGCTTAGATGTTTGATGTCCCATGCTTACGATTTATAACTAATATTTGGAGAATCAACCTTGGCAAAAATAAGAGTCATTGTTGTTTTATTTATTGGGCGATAATTGCTGAAGAATAAATAATTAAACCTATTGATATGAATGCGGTGGAATCCTAGGCCCAGTAACTCTCGCTTTTATTTATTATTTTCATTGAACCTTTAAATTTAATCTCAACAACGTCCGAGTGAACGACAACCCTTTTACTACTACAACAATAAATCAAAAAAATCTTATTAATTTTGGCGCCGCCGACGCGAACTTGTTTTTAGATTAATTTTTAGGTTTATTTTTATTTTGTACAGTATTTTCTTTTCATTTTAGATTTTATTTTTTTTCCTTTTTATGTGTTTATTTTTGTATTTCTTTTCAGGGACTTTTTGAGGATGATGACTTCTTCTGAGGAGACGTCACCTACGATGACGCTGGAGGAATATAAGCGTAGAAAGTCAAATTATCAGAAAACCTCATCTGAGATGACACTTGCTAAATATATGCGTAGGCAATGGTATGGAGTTTCTGCTCCACATGAGGTAAGTGAAGAATCACATAAAACTATACATGAGAAGTATTACAAACATACACCACCTAGTTTGGAACAAAGATTGAGAATTCTAAAATCCCAAAGATTATTTAATGATGGTGATCAGTCTTGCAGTGACTCTCTGTTCCAGACAGAATTTGTGGATGACCATGTGGATGATTGTGTAGATGATTTGCATAATTCCATTGATGAATCTATCTCACAAGATAATTCACCCAACTTAGACGTTGTTTCTAGACCCCTAGACTTCCAAAAGTTGCCTAATTTAGGGTTAGAATTGTGTGCTTCTAAAGTGTTGTTCGATTACTTTGCATCTAATTACCCATAGGACTTGCCTCTTCATGATATCATGAATGAATCAATTGATATTTCCCCAGTCTCAATAGAATCCCCATATTTTGTTCTTTACGCACTTCCATGTGCAGTAAAAACTTGGTTTAGGGGTAAATCTTGTTTTCTGACAGTTTCAGTGTCCCCATTTTTTCATAAAATAATTGTGAAGCCATCGTTTGTAAATATTGTATTTTTGGTCGATCCCCAAGTTTTCAGGTTATTAGTTTATGGGGATCCGTTTTTGTACATTCCAATAGGTATAATTATTTATTTATTTATTTTATTTTTATTTTTGAATTTTCCATCTTAATTTTTACGTTGGATGACTCAATTACATTGAGGACAATGTAATATTTAAGTGTGGGGGAGTGGGTATTAACTTTTTCTTTTAATTTTTTCAGGAATTTTCTTGCGTATTGTGACTAGCTCTTGAGCGGGTCTAAAAAGATAATAAAAATATAATATTATGACCAGCTGTGTAGCGGGTCTAAAATAAATAAATAAATAAATAAATATTATAGTTGTTAGGCTTATCACCAGCTGTGTAGCGGATCTATTTTTATGTATTTCCTTATTATGACCAGCTGTGTAGCGGGTCTCTAAAAAAAATATATATGATTATTAGGGTTATGACCAGCTGTGTAGCGGGTCTTTTCTTGCATGTTATGACCAGCTGTGTAGCGGTTCAATTTTTTGTTTTGCTCGAGGACTAGCAAAACGTAAATGTGGGGGAATTTGATGAGCACGAAAGTGCGACTCATTTTCGCCCATAAATACATTAGCTAGGACTCATTTTATCACTAATAAACTTGTTTGTAGGTGTATTTGTCAAATAAGCTCTTATGGAGAAAGTTGCTCGAAAAAGTACTTAAGTCATCCCGAAGGAGTGTTAAAGGTATCCCAAAAATGTGTTGAAAACACCCCAGAAAAAGTGTTAAAGGCACCCCTGAAAAGGCATTAAAGGTAACCTCATTTTGGATAAGGGCACCCACATGCATCCAGTTGTTAAAGGCTCCCGTGTTTTGGATCAGGGCACTTCATCTTCAATAATTTGAATTTCAGTTTTGGCGGGAAATTGTGGCAGCAGCGAACCAGATAAGGGTTCGAGTTTAGATCATGCTTTAGGGAGATTCAAGGGCTGAAATTAAGTGAGTTTGTTCTAATTGACCAAACAGAGCTGGTATGGGTCTTCGTTTCAATAAAAAGTGGATAGAATTCGAATGGGAGTAAAACAGAAATGTACAAAACTAGGGCTGGATTTTTAGACGTGTTCAGCAGAGATTCAATCGCTATATTTGGTTTTATTTGACTTGTTTGAGATAAACAGAGCTGATAATGGTCTTGTATTTTTTCATATTTGGTTGGATAATCGGATTCAAATAAAATAAAGTTCATGGGAAAAATATTATGAAACTACGGGATTTTCTGGATTCGGTTTGGAGAGCTTTTGGTGAGACTCGATCGAAGATTTAGATTGGTATGGGCCTGTTAAACTCAAACAGGACTGGTAAGTCCTTCGGATTCGAGAAAAGATGAAGTAATACGTGGATTGGACAAAACAGAGTTGAAGAGGATATTCACGGGATTGTGTTAGATGGAAACGTGTATTGCACATGTCAGAGGTACTCGAGCATCAGTTTGGAGTGTGAAGGAGTTATAAAAGGAGACTATGTCGTGAAATCAACACCAGCAGATTCGTGAGAATAAAAATCAAAGAAATAAGAGGAAATAAAACCGTGGAAGAATAATGGAGAATATTTGGCATTAAACTGAGATTTTTTGGAGGTTGTCGGGTATAAATAGTCTGCTGAGGAGTTGAGTAAAGAGATCGAGAGTTTGGGGGTGAAGAACAGAGAGTTACAGAGCAACTTCTCTGTTGCTGCAGAGAAGAAGAAGAAGAACAACAAACTATATTTGTAGTCTGTCATTTTAAACTGTCACTGTTTCTTCCATGAACGACAGTTTTCTGCGACAGAATAAAACAATAGTTTTCTGTAACAGCATTGTAACAGTTTTGTAACGTCTCTATAGCGTTGCGAATTCATTGTATTATTAGTTTTCTTCAATAAAAACACCATTTGAGCTATTAATTATATTTTTGAGTGTGTTTTCATTATGAGAAGTTAAACCCCAACACTGGGTCGATGGAGGAAGCCGAACTTCACACATGGGTGAATTTATTTTATTTTTCTATATGACTTTTGCATTAATTAAAATAGAGTTATGATTTGAAAAAATTAGTTATCATTTTATTAGATGGGTCATGCTTGCTTAGATGTTTGATGTCCCATGATTACGATTTATAACTAATATTTGGAGAATCTACCTTGGCAAAAATAAGAGTCATTGTTGTTTTATTTATTGGTGATAATTGTTGAAGAATAAATAATTGAACCTATTGATATGAATGCGGTGGAATCCTAGGCCCAGTATCTCTCGCTTTTATTTATTATTTTCATTGAACCTTTACATTTAATCTCAACAGCGTCCGAGTGAACGACAACCCTTTTACTACTACAATGATAAATCAAAAAAATCTTATTACGGTTAGGCTACGGTTTCATCTAACCAGAGTGTATATCTTGTTTATGTAAATCAGATTCAAAGATTCATCTAACGGTGAATATTGATTGTTTGGTTCCAAAGCTTTCTTAGCTTAAACCTAAAGCAACCTAAGAAAACGCTGGTGTTTATGGGTAAAAATCATTTCTGCCGATTTCGGTAAATTCGGTAGGTAAGTGAGAAACTGGTTCAAACCCTAAACAAATGTGCTGCACGTTGAGCACTTTTAGGTTCGAGAGATCAATATGTACAAGTCCGGCCTAAACCAAGAAATGGCCGTTCCAGACTTGCTTCGGTCACAAAGTGGAGGAGAAGGGTCGATTTGGGGAGGATAGCGAAGAAGGCTGTTGAGACCAGAGAGTTCTGGAAAGGTAGTATCTCGACTTGTATCAGAAAAGTAGAAGCTTAGGAAGCTTGTTAGTGATGGAAGCTTTTGAGAGAGCTTGCAAAGTGGCTATCTAATAGTGTTGTCTTTTTCCTGACCAAGACCTGTCGTCTGGTAGAAATAGGTGAGACCTATTTATACAAGTGAGATCGAACGTACCATGGCCTCATTAAGGAATATAGTAAAGTCACAGATTAAATTGAGGAGGTGGTAACCGCAGGTGTTTATGGTGAAACGTTTTTCACCATTACCGCCTTATTTAATTGACAGCTTTTATTCCTTTTCACGCCGTTCTTATTGCGAGCGTAGTGTACGCTGCACGCTGTGACCGCCAAAACAAAACCCCAAGAAAGCATCCCCCAGTTTTTGTTGATGTCTCGAGTGTTGGTCGCACCTTGAGTGCAAGTGGCGCAGCTAGGGGCGCGTGTGGAATATGTCAATGGCATGTGCGGAATGCCTTCGTTGCGGGTTGCACCTCGAGCGCAAGTGGCACTGCCAGAGCTGCTAGTGGCGTATGTGGCATGTGGCAATGGCATGTGTGGAATGCCTTGGTGGTAGGTTGTACGTTGAGTGTAAGTGGAAGTGCCAGAGCTGCTAGTGGCGTGTGTGGCATGTGCCAATGGCATGTGTGGAATGCCTTGGTGGTAGGTTGTACGGTTTGCAAGTTAGGCTACCAGCGTGGGTTTTGGCATGTGCCAATGGCATGCGTGGCCAACTTGGATTATGGCCTGTTAAGAAAAGCTACCAGCGAGCGTGTTGGCATGTGCTAATGGCATGCTCGTCCATTAGGGCCACAGTTTGGCAAGAAAAGCTACCAGCGAGCATGTTGGCATGTGCCAATGACATGCTCGGCCATTAGGGCCACAGTTTGGTAAGGAAAGCTACCATCGATTATGTTGGCATGTGCCAATGGCATGCTCGGCCATTAGGGCCACGGTTTGGTAAGGAAAGTTACCAGCGAGCATGTTAGCATGTGCCAATGGCATGCTCGGCCATTAGGGACACGGTTTGGTAAGGAAAGCTACCAGCGAGCGTGTTGGCATGTGCCAATGGCATGCTCGGCCATTAGGGCCACAGTTTGGTAAGGAAAGCTACCAGCGAGCGTGTTGGCATGTTCCAATGGCATGCTCGGACATTAGGGCCATGGTTTGGTAAGGAAAGCTACCAGCGAGCGTGTTGGCATGTGCCAATGGCATGCTCGGCCAGTAGGGCCACGGTTTGGTAAGAAAAGCTACCAGCGAGCATGTTGGCATGTGCCAATGGCATGCTCGGACATTAGGGCCACGGTTTGGTAAGGAAATCTACCAGCGAGCATGTTGGCATGTGCCAATGGAATGCTCGGCCATTAGGGCTATGGTTTGGTAAGGAAAGCTACCAACGAGCATGTTGGCATGTGCCAATGGCATGCGTGACCAATTTGGCCTAGGTTGCACGGTTTGCAAGCCTATGTGCGGGCGCTACTTTGGCATGGCTTGGCTAGGGCCAAGGTAAGGGTGTTTGTCTTGGCGTGACCAGCGTAGCTAGGGCCAAGGCAGAGTGTGTTCGGCATGGCGCGGCTATCTTGAGCTAGGTGTGGATGGCATGATTTTCCATTGGCACGGAGGTGCGGCTAGCATGGTTAGCATGCTTTGGCGCGTTTGGTATGATTAGCATAGCTAGGTCCAAGGCAGAGTGCGTCTAGCATGGCGCGGCTAGATTGGGCTAGGTGTGGCTGGCATGTTTTGCCATTGGCACGGAGGTGCGGCTAGCATGGCTAGCATGCTTTGGCGTGCTTGGTGTGACTAGCATAGCTAGGGCAAAGGCAGAGTGCGTTTAGCATGGCGCGGCTAGCTTTGGCTAGGTGTGGCTGGCATGATTTGCCATTGGCACGGAGGTGCGGCTAGCATGGTTGGCATTCTTTGGCGCATTTGGTGTGACTAGCATAGCTAGGGCCAAGGCAGAGTGCGTTTGGCATGGAGCGGCTCGCTTGGGCTAGGTGTGGCTGGCATGATTTGCCATTGGCACATAGGTGATTAGGGTTTTGTTCGTTGTAACCCTAATTTAAAAAAAATACCCCCCATTAATTACTAACTATATGCATTAAATGTCCTAATAAATGTGTCACCGGTGACATTAGGTTATTTGGGGTTTTACAATTTTACCCTTTGTTTAAAAAACCACCATCAACAGCTGGGTTACCAAAATACACCACCAATTTTTTCTTAGGCAATCTGCATGGACAAACTCAATACAATTCCTAGAGATAAAATCAATCAAGGAATAATGTCTTGAGTTATATATATCTCTCTTGCGATTAGAACGTTTACATAAACAAATCTGTGAACCTAATCACAAAGAGATTACTTGGACGGTACCAAAGACCAAGTACAAGAATCAATCAAGTCGTATCCAACAAACTAGGTCAGATGTGTCTACTATGATTGATCAACGTACAACCTGTGATATTTAATTATAAAGATAAACAATATATTGCGGGGAAAAATAACACAAACACCAGAATTTTTGTTAACGAGAAAACTGCAAATGCATAAAAACCCTGGGACCTAGTCCAGATTGAACACCAAACTGTATTAAGCCTCTACAGACACTAGCCTACTACCAATTAACTTCGGACTGGAATGAAGTTGACCCTAAAAGGTATCCCACCGATTAAGGTACAGTCGCCCTCGTAACGCCTCTTGAATCCTAGCAGGACTCCACGCAATTGATTCCCTTAGCTGGCGTCACACCAACTAAGAGTTGCTTCAACTCAATTGAAGACTTTGAACCAATCTGCCTCCCAAATATTAATCATATATATGATTTCCTTTTACAATCAAATAGTTTGATCATAGGTGATGGAAATCGATAGCAATAGACAAAGTCTAGATAACCTCAAATCCGGACTTATGCAACCCGAAGTGCAGCCTAGATTATTATTCACCTCTCAATTATAAAACATGTGGAATCAACAAAGTTTGATACGAAGAGAACTTTGATGATTTTTATCTATCTTGGTCAAGTGAGTAACTCAACAATTGTCACCAAGAATATATTTGATCACCAAGAATATTTTGATGTTGTCAAAAATATTCTAGGTGATCCATTCAAGCTTAGTTTGCAATCTTCAAGATTAGTTTTGGTGTTTCCATAAACTTCTTTGTCGCAGAGTTTAACCTTGACTTTGACATATTTCAAGATTTTCTAGCAATTATATATGAAGAGGAGCCAGAGTGACTTTGGCTCCAACATTTAGAGATAATGTCCTTACATTCCTTATGGCAAGCCAGGGACCAAAGAACTTGAAAAGAATGTAACCAGTATTTCATTTAGGGTTAATATTAAGAAGAATTCGGTTGTGTTTACAGCCAATCGCCAACAAATCAGATATGATAGTGTTAAGAAAAATGGTGAGCTAATTATCAGTAGCTATACCGTTGTCTAGTATGTATTATGTGAGGAGATCGCCATTTCTTCTATTTGTCCAGGTGAAAGGACAAGCAATATATCCAAGATCAGTGAGAGAGATCATCAATTTTTCTAGTGAAAATGTGTGCTTCAATTGGTATCAATATGATATTTTTACTAAATTTTCCAGTTGACGTAAAACCAACCCATGATAAACTAAGGAAGACTATGACTAGCAGCAATTTTCTCAAGTATTTTCTAAGAAGTAAGTTTATCCATGGTGATATATGACTGCCATAGTAACCCGTAAACACCCATGTGGTGCCATTAGTAGGGTTAGTTTGAGCATATATGTGGTTATCGGAGAATTTACCGTATATGTGGAGAAATTAGATTTCCAAACTAGAGCTAATCCTCTAGCAGTACCAATGGTTCCCTATTGAGTAACCTCTGTGCAACCAAGGATATTACATATGTTTTGAAATTTTTGTTTTATTTTAGATAAAAGAAAATATAAGGATTTATTTCATAAGTGTAGGAGATCATTTATCATTTTCATAAGAGTATTTCAATAAAAATATATAAAAGACCAAATTAGGTTTTGGTTAGTCTATAACCCTTTTACTTACTGAGGAGGGATCCCCTCACACTTTTATTATCACACTATTTCACATGTTGGCCACCTTTTTTGCGGATAAAAACTAAACCGTAAAGGATTTAAAGCTAATATTTTAGGAATATGTTGTTATTTCAAAGCTATATGTTGTTGCCAAAAATGAGCATATTCCGAGAAGTATAACACCACCATCTACTACTTCGAAAATGAATCGTTGAAAATAAATGGATTTCTGGCCGTTGAAATTAAGACCGGTAGATTATGAGGTTTTATATTTCGGAATGCGCTCATTTTTGGTAAGCATGTAGAACTTGGTAAGAGGATAACATTCTCAAAATATTAGCTTCAAATACGTTACGGTTTGGTTTCGATTCGCAAAAAATATGTCCAACGTATGAGATAGTGTGATAATAAAAATGTGAAGGAATACTTCCTCTTACTTTAATTGCATATTCCACAATCCATATTCTAAATTGGGGATAAACATATGGTACTTCAACAAAATATCTCCAAAGAAAAGAAAAAAGAGTATTTCTAAGCTAAAAGTAGATAGATGGCATGTAAGATTACAGCTTCTCTTTATAAATAGCTCTGGGCAATCCATGCATATGATTATTATTTTTTACATTGAAGATAGAGAAGTGTGTACCAAACATTCCTTTAAACCAGAAGGATAGGAGAGAGAAACCAAAAGATAGAGTCGAGAGATTAGACAGAGAAAAACAACAACATACCAAGATTCAAGACAAGATTCTAGAGTGTGTGAGAGAGAATCAGAGATAGAGACGTGTGTGTATGGAGGAGATCTAGAAGAATGTTAGTATATTTTTAGATGCAATGCATCTAAACTAACAAACTTAACATCTTTAAATGAATATACATTAAACTAAACACCCACTCTCCTGGCACATCAGCTTTACTCCCTTAGGTTCTTTGATTTTGGACACCCTATTCTTCTCTTCATTTCTTTCCGGCCGATTCTCTTTATGATTCTCTCATCTTCAATCAATAAGTATATCTATAAGATCTTCCAGTCTTAATTTCAACCTCGGATTTTTCCATGTTGGTTGTACGAAAGAAGGTAGAAAAGATCTTCCATTTGTTGGTTCGTAAATAATTATCAAGGCTTAATTGGGGTCATAAAAAATAATTGGGGCCTCACGATTTTTGTACCCACACCGGAAATTATAGGGAGCTTCCAAACTGAGGTTGAAAATACTATTCTACCATTCTCCTAAAATTTACCCTAAAATTCTATTAAGACTAAACCTAAACCCCTATTTCATTTCATAACCGAACACTTCTTCTTCTTCTCCTCCTCTCCCCCTCCCTCTCAGTTCCTCCATTAACGACCATTTACAAATAAAATTTCATCAGATTCATCGTCGAAATTGTCGATGTGAAAACTTTAATCGACGATTAATTTCTTCTACAAACATGGCACGCACTAAGCAAACTGCTAGACTAGCCAGTCAAATTGTCAATCTCGTTGATTCGGTTACTGCGGCGAAGGAGTATTCGAGTACCAGTAAGAAATCAAAACCTACGGACAAACAAATGGCTCCAATTAGAAGGTATGTCCTTTAAAACACCCTACTCTAACTTGGGTTTTAGTTGAATTTGATGTTCGGCTCAAAATTAGGGTTTGAATCGGAGAAATTGATTTCTCAGAATGGAAGTCGTTCATCACGAAGTTTGAATATTTAACGATTTTTCATCATTGGTTAATGGTTTTTCATGTTTGGTAAACGATTTTTGATATGCATGTTGTACTTTGAAGAAATCGTCAACCATGAGTGTGGTGGAGTAAACGATTCCTGCTGTTTTTTTTTTTCTTTAAATTTGCTTGAATCGTTAACCAATTGTATTATGTTAACGATTTTAGACATGCACGTTGAAATCGTTAACCAATTATTTAGGTGAAAACGACCCCTGTGCAATATATTTGGACGACCCTTTCTATAAATGAATGACCCCGTAATTTTCCAAACCCCCACTCTGTTCCAATAAATGAAAAAGTCGTCCACATAATATGATTAGGTTAACGATTTTTGAGGACGACCAACTATATAACTGAACGACTCTACACCACCCATTTGTTGTTCACCTGTCTTAAAAATGGGAAGAGTCATTCAAAAAATGTGTTTGAATCGTTGAAAAGAAAATGAAAATCGTTAAGCATATAAAAGTAGTCGTTTTTTTTTTGTTAGAGTCGTTTTTTTTTGTAATTTTTTTGGACGACTCTTAAATATTTTTGTTTTTGGAATTTCAGTAACAAGAATAAAAAGGATAAGAATGTGTTGGTAACTTCTCCATCCAGACCTCCACGCAACCAAAAATACCTGCACAATTCATTTTTTGGTACTTTTCGTTGATGTACTTGCCAATCTCCAAGTCTCGAAATTCTTCATCGGCTAAACAAGCAATATAAATATACCGATTCGGTTAAGGTAAATGTACCAAATCAGTCATATAGTGTTGGGAGGTATCCGGATCCATGGTAGATACGGGTACTGGCTGGGAGCTTTGTCGTACTGCCAACTATAAAAAAAAAAACAATCACCATAGGGTTGCCAAGATCTTAAATTCCATAATTATGACTCTTCAATTATATTGACGACTATTCACAAATTATATTAACGATCTCAACACATTAACGGTAAGTTTGACTTTGACGAGAAGTTACCAAAACATGTTTGGAGTCGTTAGGATATATATATAACCAATGCCAACTCTACTTGTAGTTAATGCAGAATTTCAAAATTAAAGATATGTTTGATTCCTAAGAGCAGTTATTACAATTTTTTGAAAAATAGTAACGGTTTTATTCAAAAACAAGTATACGTTGAGTACATTTTTGCTATAAATAGACACATATCTCTTCCAAACTTATTCACCCTTCACTTTCAATCATCATAAATCAGTCACCCATCACTTTCAAACACTAAAAATGGCTCAAAATCCGTCCAATAATCTAGAAGATGTTGCTATTGTCAGAGCACATACCACTCTCACGAAGCACTCCGTTGAGGAAGCGGAATGGGTGACCAGTAATGAAGACCCAACAAGTGGGCCTTACCTTGGCCATGATCAAAACACAAATTCTTGGTGGAAACGTGTGTTTAAGGTTTTTAAAGCACTAAACGGAAATCGTTATGGGAGGACGCTCCCGCAGATAAGGGAAAGGTACGCTTATTTATACAATGAATGCATATTGCTGAGAAACGAATTGAAAGCTCGTACAAACGAAGACCGCATGAGTAGAGTAAGTTTGTGAATCAATATGTCGTTCATCAAAAATTATTATTTTGGTTATGATTATTAAACAACACTAACTTATTAAAATAATTTTTTTCCAGTATTCTTTAGGTCGGACCCAATACGAATTAAGGTACGGCCATGAGTTTTTGCACGAGGACTGCTACACTCTCTTGGAGGAAAACTAATGGCAATTTGCCCAATATAATTAATCTCGTATACATTTTCTAGCACAATGTATTGAACTATTTTATGTCTTTTCCTTATATTTTAATTCATAGTAATGTACGTTTTTTTCAATTCAATAATACTAGTTCAACCCTAAATATTACAAACAAGGGTCGTCAACCAATCTTTTGCATATGGCCGACACCAAAAAGAATCGTCAAGGATTTTTTTGCAGATAAACGACTTTTGTGACACAAATGGGAGCATTATACAAGTGTCGTCAATCTTCTAAAAAGTTAATTGCCGACACATTAGGTTCATTTGATGACTCCAAACAAAAACTAACGACTCCATACTAACATATATATACACCATGCTGCCAAGTTTTCTTCTAAAGTCGTTCATTTCTATATGTCCAACCTGACGACCTAATATAGAGACTCTAAGACTCGTTTAGTTGTAAATGTATAATATTAACGACCCAAGATACTACCAGTATTTATTGGGGAATTGAACTCTACCAAATGTGGTTGAGGAAGTTGGCTCGTTCAATTCTATAAATACACACCCATATCTCACCTCTTCATTACCAACACCATAATTATCAACCTCCTCTTCTCCTTCTCATTTATTCATCATCCGAGAGGAAAAAAAGAGAAACACAATGACTCCATACACTTTCGAAGAGAACTGTGCCATTACAAGAGCTTGGAAAATATTCACAAACCACTTTGAAAGTCTAGACAAAGACATTGATGAAACATCGAATGCTTGGTGGAACCGCGTATTCATCGTTTTTATGGCATTGGACGGAAATCAGAACTCAAGGTATTTGAAACAAGTCAAGGAACGCTTCAAAGCCATAACATTCGAGTGTGATGTTTGAAAAGAGAATTTACGGTCGTAAGGGAAGCCTTTCAGGATATGATGAGTATTATAAGAGTAAGCATTTAAATAAGAGGTAAACTTAGCCAAAGCTTTGATCGATACTAACTAAGTATGTTTGTGTTTGCGTTTTCAGATGAAGAAGGCGTATGCATACTACGAGGTACTTCATGGGAAAAAGTTTGAGTTACACATTTGCTACTTTATCTTCCATGGAACCATGTTTAACTACATGCTTTATGATTGAGTGTAGAAGTGCATCATTATCATGTATTGTGTTTCACCCTATGAAAGATGTATCACTTTAAGGATTGAATGAAATGTTGCTATGAAATCAGAAACTATTAAAAAAAATAAATAAGTCGTCAATATTAGAGACATACGTAACAACGACTCTAATTTAAAATGAAAGTGTCGTCCGATTATAGTAAAGACAAACTAAAGACCCTTAGAGTTATAGCTACAGATAGTGAAATGTTTTAGAGTCGTTGGGTTATAAATATATTGAGTAAATGACTATAGATGACCTAAAAAAGGGAGTCGTCCATATTTTCATAATTGATTGACGATTTTTCATAAGTCAACATTAGAGTCGTTAATGTTTTAAAAACTTAATGACGATTTTTCATATTGCGAATTAGAGTCGTTTATTGATGTGACAAATAACTAACGACTATTAAGGGTCGTCAATTTATTATATTCCCGACCAAACGACTCTCACACTGAGTAGTTCCATAGTGACCATCAATCGACCACTTGGAGCACCATTCATGCGATTTGAAGAGTATATGAAGTTTACCTGATTGTTTTGAGCTTGGGGTTCCTCATTTTGAGGGTTGGTTCCTTCATTTTGAGCAATGGGATCTTCATTTGCACCAATATTCATGGCTTCCTCTATTAACATTTCTTCATCAAGCATCCAATCCATAGGATTAGATGAGACAATCTCACCATCAACACAATCATGTATGTTGTTTGAATCTTCACCTACATCATTTCCTCCACTACAATCACTCATTTCAAATAACCAAAATTTTCCACCAAACCTCACTTTCTTCCTCTCTATCCAACACAATTTTTTTTTCTATTATCTAAATTTCCCCCCTAAAACAGATTTTATCTAACTTAACTCATTTATAACTAATCTAACTTAACTAATCAACTTAATTAACACTAATGGTTTGGGGTAGTTTAGCCATTTCGAAAAATTCGTATAAGGGGTAAGCACAAAATGCTATTGGGAGACCAACTGGTCAGGCCCCCAATTATTTTTTATGTCCCCCAATTAATCTTTGATAATTATCTATCTAAATGCAATAACTGGAATATATTTAAGACCTCACATATTAATATTGTTTGGTTTTCACAAAAATTAAGAAAATCAATCATTATAGCCATTTTTCATGTTTTTTCCCATGGTTTTAAAAATCGTACGATTCGATTCAAATCTGACCAAATCGATTCAAATCGTGGTCAAATCGATTCAAATCGTGGTCTTGAATCGTTTATTCCAAGAATCGCACTTTGACCAACGATTCTTGACTTTTTGACTAAGTCAACTGAAACATCAGCTGAAACTAAGTAGAAAAAATGATTGCGTTTGTAGAGATTCGAAGTGCTCAAGCTCATTGAGATTGACCCTTTACCACTACACCAACTTGGTCTTTTTTGTTATTATTCAACGTAATTTAAATATACATGGATTATAAATCCAAAGATCAAATGTTTTATTTAGTTTAGTCAAATTTACGGGTATACATATAGCGATTCAACAATCGACCATGAATCTATGATTCACGATTTAACACACGATTCGATTCTGAAAATTAAAAAAACTATTCGCTCTGCGATTCACGATTTCACAACCTTGTTTTTTCCTAATCTATTCTTGGTTCTCATTCATTTGTTATAAGAGAGATATGAGAGAAGTGGTCCCCTTTAATATTAAGAGAGAAAATGGAGAGAGAGAAATGGTCCTTTTATGGGTATACTAGTAAAATCATAACATTTGACTTTTCACATATGAAAACAAACTTATTTTTTTGACATACCCAAATAAGAAAATAAACCTATCTTTTAGAGACGGAGTGAGTATTATCTGAAAACGTGTACCATAATTGATCTGGCAAAAGAACACACAACTAACTCTTTATAAATCGTGATTTTTTCCCGCAGAATATCAAGAAGTAACTGAAAACCGGACTAGTTTAATTTGAGAACCCCCCGGACGCAGACTAATTTTGTTAGCCAAAGACAAACCCCTGGACGCAGATTGTCCATTATACCAAGGAAGGGTGAATATCTTTGGAAATGTTGACTCCCATAGAAAAACCGTGTAAGTCAATGATTGGCCGACATGCTGTGGAGTCTAGTGTAGTCTTGGACGGCTGTTAGCCTGTTAGTGTTTCCGATGGTTTGGTAGTATAGTCCATAAGAGAAACCGCCGAAGCATTTGATTTGCAGTATGGTTCCATGCTACTGGCATTACAACTGCCGATTGTTTTTTTTTCCTGAATTGATAATTGCTGATTTTAGATCTTTTAATAATTCACGTATACGTCTAAGTCCATGCATGCTAAGAATAAAGAATCAAGATTTATTAAGGAATAATACATTGTTTTTGCACCTAACGTATCCATATGATTTGTTTGTTTTAAGCTCAAAGACATGGTATAGTGGCTTACTTGGTAAGTATTATCATGTGTGACCCATTTTAAGGAACCATACCTCATGGACCCTCTTTCCGTGGGTTCGTTTGAGTATTGCGCTAATTCATGGAACTAATTGAATTTTTGAACCAGAAAGCTACAGTTCAAGACTTCCACATATGCGTTGGAGTATATTTGTTTTTGTGAACGCGTAAATTACGATGGTATCTACGTGTTCACAAATAATGTTTGCACACATTAAAATTCACAGATTAGATGTAATATGCGTAAAGCGAAGTGAATATACCTGTAGCGCCCCCTAAGCTAGCAGCTGACTAATCCAAGAGATTAACTAAATAAGGGGCACTAAAAACTAAATCATTTATTTAAACAATCAATTAAGAAATTTGCTACAAAACTTAACCCAAAACTAACCCCACTCAGAAATATATATATACAAGAAATCCTCTCAAATGATACATATTCAATAGTGAGTTGATTTACAAATGGAATACAAACACATAATAAATTTAGTGGAAGCTAACTAACGTAAATAATTCTTCGAAGCTTTCCTCGTCACATGCACATCTTGATCTGTCTCTGAAACTGAAAGTGAAAATGGGTGAGCACATCATCCCTAAAATGGGTGCCCAGTAGAAATAACAACTATCTTTCAAGTAATCATTAATATGATTCGAAGACAATGCAGGTTTAATCGAAAGTCGGTAATACAAGAAAAGACAATAAAATATAACGTAGAAACTTCTTCATAGACATTCATAAATAACAGTAAACATCCATGTATGAGGTGTGTTGCCGCACATAAGGGAAGAATAATATTGTAGTGCATTGCCCTAGCCATAATAATATTGCGGTGTATCGCCTTAGCCATAGAATACTGAATATATATAAATGAAGAATAATATTGCGGTGTATCGCCTTAGCCGTGTAATATTGTGGTGTATCGCCCTAGCCATAGAATACTGATATTGTGTCGGCACAAATCTCACACCACACCAAGCACACAAGGATATGTATGAATTTCACAACACAAAGATTGATTTGTAAAACAATAATGAATACCAGAAAGTTCGTTATCGATTCCCACATCTTTTGATGACAAGCCACGCCTACCTAGAGATCCACTATATACTGGTTCATCCTTTGGAATCGACTGTTGTTAATAGTCTAACTGTTAATCATACAATCATTCTAAGAGTTTAGCCAAAAGGCTCACACAAGAATCATACAATTCTATCTAATGCCCATTATGGTATCTTATTCTCTATATTTAGTATAACTAAGAGTTTACTAATCCAATTAGATTTGATTCTATAGTCCATTATCTAAGTATTATGAATATTTACAACTTTGTAGAAGAAACCAAAGTCTAATTCAGACCACAAGTGGTCCAATTCATTAAAATAGGATAACTAGTCCTAAACCCAAGCCCATGAATCCATTCTCTTAATCTAAGGCCTAGTCCACCTAGGTCAACAGATGGTCAACTAGGTCAACTAACAGTCACCGTAAGTCAAATCCAAAGTCAAGTCAATGGTATAGTCAAATGGTCCACTGGTCTGGTCAATGAGTCAAATCGGGTCAAATCCTGGTTACTGGGTTAACTCAGTCAGAAGACTGATTCAGGTAAATCAGATTCATATATAACTCAGACAGATTAACTGAGTCATCAAAACAAGCTAGTCAGACATCTGACTGGGATGACTAATAGGTCTAATTCTATTGCAACTTCACTTCATCTAGAATTCTTACATTCTCAACTTCCATTCTAACATATCAACATCAATTCATTCATTCTTAAATAAACTAGAAACTTCAAATACAATTACAAACTAGATTTACCTGCAATTGCAGCTTTAAGTTTTTCACAACAATCACTAACAATAATCCTACAACTAACATCTCAGTTCAACCATCCTTTCCTGCGACTCTCAAACACACAAACAACACCACTATAACTGCAGGTTCACTCCAAGTACAAACCAATTCCTAGCATTCAACTTCAACACTTAACAATGCACAATAATCTTCTTTCCCAATCAATTGCAGCTGACAACTTCACTTCACCTATAATATCAACTCAAACCTAATATGCAACCTCCATTTTCTTGAAGCAAGACCACCATTCTTAACATTCAACAACCCTTAATCAATATAATCAGCAATATAACATCTCCACTATATCCCCTTATGTCTGTAAGTCAAACCAACAATCTCCAATCCCCCAACTTCTGAGTTATCTCCACAAGAACCAATCCATGAACATCATCATAAGCTTAAACTACAATTCCCAGACATCCAAGCTCCATCCATGTCCCGTGATATCTCATTCAAAAGAACTTCAATCAACACATTCTCTTGCACCTATAATCATTCCCACAACCATACATTTATCATATCTTCTATTTCAACTCCACCAGAAATTCATATCAATACAGCCACAATAATCCATATCAAATGCAATACCTAATTCTCATCCTAGTTCCAAATCCAATAATAAACCCCCAATACCTCCTACAGTTCATTACCACCTATATTGTTGTATTTTCAACAACCTCAGATTCTTGTACACTCCACCTGCCACACTATAATCATTCTCATCTTGCATCCCAACTCAATTACAAACTCTCACATCCCTATTCAAACTCAGTTCATATCAACATCATCAACATGACACATTCATTTATGTAACTTAACTCTGAACACAACCACCTATGACCACAGTGCAATTCCGATCCTAAACTTATTCTCTTCACCATCATTAACTTCGGCTAACCTAGCATAAGACAATTCTCTGTAACACATAACAACTGCCAAACTCCATTACATACCCAACTCAAGCCTTAGCTCAGTTATCAACTATACAAACTCAATCAATAACACTAAATAACTTCACTGAATAGATCAAAAGAACAATTACCTCAAGAAGATTCCTCTCAGAAAAACCATTAAAATCTCCTCTCTTATATGTTAGTTCACCATATACAACATCCAAGAACCTTCATTGAAACAGAATCTAACCCTTACCCTCAACTTCGAGTTATTCTTTAACCTCATACTCCAATTCATGACAAACCCATATTAAATTCCATCTAATTCATATCTAATAAAGCTTCTAAATAATCTTCTGACAAACCCTAATTCCAATTTGGGGAAGAACAAACATAAACCTAATTCTCTGATTCACCAATTCATCAGCTGAAACATAACTTTACCTTTAATTCAACTTTAATTACTCCAATCAGTTAATACCCAACTCGATTTAATCTCTTAAAACATCAAACTCGTCTTCTAATTCTTCTTCGAATTTTTCCAGAACCCTAACTTCTCAATTCATCATTAAAAAAACTTCATAACTTCGATTTAACCACAAACCATATCTAATCTTCTCCCTAATTACTCAATTTCACCATATGCATCCTCACAGAACTCCTTAAGAAAACCTTATTCTTAATTCACTTCCCCCTCCGAGTCTGAATCAATAACAGACACCATCACCATCACAACCAACTAATGCATAATCTTGTACATCTCCTATCGATCTCAAACTTTCACTTAATCTCTCGAATTCGACAGAGAATGAAGAACAGGAGAAGAAAAGAGAAAGAGAAAGAGAAAGAGAAAAAGAAGAAAGAAGAAAGAAGAAAGAAGAAGATAAAAAGAATAAAGAATAAATAGAAAGAAAAGAAGATTTATCTTCTCGATTTGGGTTGATAAGGTCGACCAGAATTTCTAAAGGCACCCGAAAATTAATAAGGGCAGCCAAGCGGTTAACGTATCTCTTCAAATAATTATGATAATATCTTCTTCGTCCGATATCCGAATGACACGTTCGAGTAGTCTATTCAACGAAACTTTTCGAGATCTATCTAAGGATACTAGTTTCGTATCTAGATCGTTGTTAGATTAATTTCTATTAATTAGCGCCCATGTTAAACTAATCGAGTTATTATCGGCTAAATCGACACTTGACCGGTCTAATAGCGTTGACAAACTTGCGGTTCCTTACAATACCGATTCGTTGACTCTGAGTCTTCGGACTTGTCCTTGTATAATCGTATGTTTATCACTAACAATGTTCGTATAATAAAGTAAATAGAGACCGAAAAGTAATGTAAAGATTATCATATAAAATACTGAATATAGAGTGAAGAATGTAAGTGATGAATGTAAGTGAGACGATTATTTACGTGGTTCAGCACTAAGGCTTACATCCACGGAGTTGGGAGGATTTCATTATATGTAGATTTATTACAAACATAGTCGAATGGATTTGGAATTTTAACTGAGGCTGCGGGATTAGGGAAACTACTTACTCTTCCTAATTTTATCTCCTCTCCTTTCTTTTCGAATCGACCTTCCCCCCTCTCTTAGTGGGGAGGAATATTTATAGGGGTTCCGACGTGGGGTCCACTGATGAAGGCCGTTGTATTCTTATCGTCTTGTGCTTTGTGCCAGTACGTGGACCTCTTCGTCTTTCACGATGCCTCCGTCGTTTTCTCCTTATTGCCGAAGAGTTATGGTCGTGCCTTCCTTTGGTTGGCTGACACGTATGCTACCCAAGGCGTTTAATGCGGGTGGTTGGGTCGTATGCACGCGCCAGACCACGGTCTTCTGCCTCTGTCATATCCGTGTCAGTTAGTTCGGTCCTAGCCGTCGATCTGGGACCTCTCTCGAGATGGGATAAAGCAAGTTCGAGGGTGTTTTCAGTACTTCACAGTAGCGCTCTATTTCGGTACTCCTTAACTTGGAGCCATTGGATCTTCTAGATGAGGGCCCCTTCCTGATGATACGAATTTCTTGGTTGTATGCGCTTGGCATCATCTCTTGATGCTCTGTGTCACATGTCTCCCACGTTTTTAACCGAGGACACGTGGCGAGTGGTGAAAATATGTGCATATAATTTGCCCATTTTCTTCTGACTTAAGGCGTCAGTTGAAGTTAGAGAAAAACCATCGCATATTCCCCACTCCTCCAATAACTTACCCTAGATTCCAGGGCGCATTTCCCATTATGCAATAACTTCTCCTTGGGTGAAGGTACGGTTTCAATCTTCTTTTATGTTTATAAAGGGGAAATAGAGTCGGTCATTCATTATTTTTCCCTGAAGTTTTCATTCTTCATTTTTGTTTGGATTCTATTAACTGCTGCTGCCTTTGTCTTGAATTCGACCTGCCTTTGAATTTCTGGGTTCGTCTGTTGCAGTTGTTCGTTGTTTTCTGGCCGTGTTATCCCGTCGTTTGAAGCTCTTGGTATAGGTAAGAGGTTGATCTTTGGTTTTGGTCCTAATTATTAGTTCGACTTCTGCTGCTGTGTTTTCGGCTTTGTGATGAAGAACATAAAAAAGTATATATACTTTCCCCTGTTCTTTATCACAAAGGTTACGAATTCTCTCCCGGACGCAGTTGGGTTATTATTATTTTTATTTTTTTATCTCTCCCATGATGAACTTTATAAAATTTAGCTCTTTATCATTAACGGAACTTAAAACTTGTTTGTATGTCCCGCAGACATGGCTGATCATCATCGGGTTCCTTATCAGACCCCGCCATCTAGTCCTCACAGATATCCTCCGCGTAGAGACCTGGATATATCTCTGCTAGGTGGCTCTAGGGCCTCGCAGGCTGATTTTCGTTCTCAAAGGGTCTCGTCCTCTTCGGGTCAGAGACATTCGTCTTCCAAGAAAGGAGATCCCCCGAGGGATCCCCCTGGTTTTAGGTATGCTGGTACCCACGCTTCTTCTCGCCCACGTGACGAGTCTAAAAATACGCAAGTTATTTCTCGCAACGAAGCTCTGGATGTTCCGCCTGTTCGTTCCATGGCTCCTTCGATACCTCAGTAGAATCCTCTACCTCCTCCTCCTCCAGCGATCCCTTCCAAAGGAAAATACATCAAGGGTACTTCCTCGAAGATTGAACCGCCTAAGAGCGTTCCCTCAAAAAGGAAGGCCATGGATACGAGTCCTTCGAAAGACTCCATGCTAGACCCTTTTGATGAGGAAAATGCTGCACCGATTATACGAAGCGTCTCGATTGGTAAGAAAAAGGTCACTTTCAAGCACTTTGACCTGTAGATGTTCAAGGAGAAGCATGAACTTCAAGCTTTTGAGGTCCGTTTCTATGCTCCCGATGATGATATCACTTATGATCTCATCTCGAGATATCAATTCGATGAGTTTCATCTGCTGACTACCGTGGGGGCCTTCGAGGCGGGTCTTATGTTGCCTTTGTATAAGTCAGGTGATTTTTTTTACTATGATGTATTGGCTGGTCATGAGGGCTCTTCTACAAATACCCACAGTCGTTCTGTGTCACAGTTGACTGGGAATTATCTCCGTTCTCTGAAGGAGTGCTACCTTCGAAGCAAGGGAGAAACGATGATGACTTGTTATGTCCCCGATCCCGCTGAGAAGGAATGGTATACTCCCCAGAATTTTAATAATTCCTTAGGGGATTATATTAATAGTAGGAACCGTAAGTCATGGAGTGTGGGTCTTAGTAATATTGCTGCTTCCCGTGGCGAGATTCGTCTTTTAAGTGAGGTGAGAGATGCCAAGTTAAAGTATGTTCCTGGTACTGAAGGGTATGCTAACAAGAAGATTTTCCCTCCTCGTGAGAGGATTAAGCGTGACCATGACTACGAGTGGCATGCCACTGTTATTGAGATTATTGGTATGTGGGCTTGGGGTTGGATTCCTCGTCCCCACGTATGGCGTCCTACTGCTGATAGCCTTCCTCGTGAGGTTGCCCCTGCTCGTTATGGAAATTTCTACCCTTGGCGTCTGAACATCGAGGGTATGAATTTTCCTTATGCCCTTGATGTCGTTGATGACGATGAAGAAGAAATTTTATATCCTATTCTTCCTTCGAAGAGTACTGCGACTGTGAAGGTGCAGATCCTTCCTATATTTGCCCCTTTTTTCCTTGTGTTTCAAAAAAACTTTTGAGAAAAGGAATTTTTTTTTGATTTGTTTCCCTTATTTTTCTGTAGGTGACGAAGAAAAGAAGGATTGGTCCCAAGCGCTCTTCCACCGTTGTTGTTGATGAGGCAGAGGTCCAAGAGGAAGTTACCAGTCCTTCTAACGAAGATTTTGAGGAGGATGAGGACATTTCTGATGGATAGGAACGTACTGACACTTTTCCTCCTACCCACGAAGATGGTGGTGGTGTTGATGGTACGAAGGGTACCCCCGGTGGTATTGATGCTGAAAATATTACCGCTGTCGGTGATGGTGGTGGGGACAGGACTGTCCAAGAATTATCTTTTGGAAGAGTCTATTCCGCAGGGGAGACCTTCGATGTGAATGCTGCCATGGGTCTTGCTGATGAGTTTTCCTTGCTTTTCTCAAACGATGATTGGGGCGTACTGGACAACTCTATCAAGGGGAAATCTTCGGGTCGCACGGTTATGGATGATGATGCTGGGACCTTTGTTAATGAAGGGAAGGGAGCAGGTAAGAAGGCAACGGATGGAAAGGTTCCTGTTGTTGGGTAATCTTCTACCGGGTCCCCTTCGGATGATTTCCCATAATATTTGATGTTAGAGGGTGACGACGCTTTTCTTGCTTGGTTGAAGAAGAAAAATTTGATGTTTGTCCTGAACCCTGCTCCCGTACTTGTTGGGGAGAAGGATTCCGATGCCTACACTCGTTGATGCAATTATCCGCCGAAGATCGGGTTGCGGATGTGTGAGACTAGAACCTGAGGTCGATGGAGGCTACCCTAGTGCTTAATCCTCCAGACACCGTTGTTGATTTGATGGCCATAGCTGATGGGTATCAGTATGGTTATTTTCAGCAGCAGATACTAGAGGTACGTCGTGTTTTTCATGTTTACTTTTTTGTGGGTATCCCATGGTGCTCTGACGTGATGCATTCTTTTCTGGAACATAGATAATGAGGAGCGAATACTACAATCATAACTTGTACCAATTTTTTAAGGCCAAGTCTCTTAAGTTAGAGGGTAAGCTTCGTCATAAAAAGGAGGAGCTAGCTGCGGCTGAGGTGGTTATCTCTGCCAGAGATAATGAGATAAGTGAGTTGAATAACCGTCTTAAAGGGAAGGAACAGCTGGACAACGAAGAAGAAAGTTTCCGTCTGGAGCTTTCTATGGTGCGCAGTGAGTTGGAGGGTGTTTGAAAAAATGCTTCATCTTTTACAGGTTTGCTTCCTTTATTCTTACTTAACGCTGTTATCTTCTAGCAATTAGTGTTCTGTCTGAGTATCCCCACCCTATCTTCAGTGGGTGGAGTCCCCGAGTTGATATGGCTTCGAAGTGAGAGAGAACGGCAGAAGACCCGTATTTCCGAGCTAGTAGAGCAAATTAAGAGTGAGGATGAAATATGGGACGCCAAGGCCAGGGTATGGCATCTGAGGCATACTCAGATAGTTGATATGCAAAATAAGTACTCCCTCCGTCCAACTTTACTTGCCAAAATTTGTTTTTTTAGCAAATTTGTACCAAAAAATTGAAATATTTCCCAGCAAAATTTTCTAATTATCAAGACATAAACAAAAACTAGGATATCAAAATTTGTATATTAAACAAACAATTTGGAAGATCAATGGTGTATGTGGAAGTAATTTGAATTTCTTTCAAGTTTTTCCAAAATCCAATTTTGGCAAGTAAAATTGGACGGAGGGAGTATAACGCGGACCGTCATCTCTTTAATGGCACTTTGCTGTGGACGCGTGACAATCTCCGTGAAGCACGCGAACTTGCTTCGTCTTTAACAGTCAAGATGAATCTTCTAGAGGAAGAGATACGGCAGGCTCGTTCCTCTCATGATTCCGAAGTAAGAGAATATATGCAGCGTCTTGTCAAAGAAAGAGACGATGCTAGGGCCAAGGCTTGTTCCCTAGGCAAGGCCTTAGCCGCGTCTCGGGATGACGTAGATCGCCAGGCCGAGTCTGAGATAAATCTTGAAATTAATATGTACAGACTTAACAAAGGAATGGAGGAGTTATATAATGAAGTCAACCATATTCGTCATTTGGATTCAATGAAGTAGGTAGAGTTAGACGCTAGTCAATTTGGTCTTTCCACTCTTCAAATGGATTATAAGAAAATTGCCGACGAGTTTGACTTTCTTGACGAGGATCGGGATGCGGTTGTTAATGAATATGAAATAGCTTCGGCTAGAGTCGAAGGTATATGTTTGCTTTTCCGAGTGTGATTTTGCACTTCGTAGTCCTAATTCTTCGTTTTCTTTTTCAGAGATCCAGGAACAGCTTCTCGCTGCAAATGAAAAACTTGACAAAGCTCAATCTGAGCTAGGGAATGCTCAAACTTCCTTGGTGCACCAGGAGGGTCAGACCTCGTATTTCCAGGGCTTGGCTATGTCTCACGAACATGCAGCTCACTTGGCCTCATCGTAAGTGATCCGTCTGTCCACTCTGTTATCTCATGCCGAAATGCGAAATACCACCATCACATACAAGGCTCGTTGTCAACTAGCCGAGGAAACGAACATGATTTTGGCCAAAATAGAGCATGACCTTAGGACCGATCATGGCCTTGTCAAGGAATATCCCCGTCGTCCTAAACCTCTAGCCCTGTCCAGTTCTTCGGGGCCTTCTTCAGGTGGGAGCGTACCTTCGTCGCAGAGGGAAGACCCCGCTGGTGGATCTGAATTATAGTAGATTCTTCTGCTAGTTATAGAAAGTTGATCTTTGTTGATTATAGAGTTTTTGTGGTATCTATTGATTTTCTTCTTCTTTTGCTTATTTTGTCGAACTTGTAATCAACTTTCATGGAATAAATCATCGTTTATTGGCTATGTTTGTCCGCGTCCTTATTTTAGCTGCGTTTTTTAGTTAACCAAATGAGGTAGTGAAAATAAAAAATGAAGTGTTTGAGTGCGATGTCGAAGGTATGTACCTTCGTGTTCGTCTTGAGACCTTTCACCCCGCTGGCTAATCCTTGGCCAGAGGATTCCCAGACGGTGGGGGTCGATGCAGCATTCTGGGATATGGGGTGTTAATATTTACATGTCCCCATTCTGTCGACCCGCTGACTGAAAATAGTTGGAGATCTCTTTCTGCTGGATGTCTTCCCCATGGTCTTACACTTATAGACGCTGATAGGGGAGTCCTGAGATATCTTTCCAATATTGGTGCGTCATTTTTGTAGGTGTATTTACAAGTATTCATTCTGCTAATACGCTGTCCCTTGTATTGTCTTAGGCTAATTGCTATCCAGGGATTTTTGCAAGAAAGCTTGTTTGATTGATTTGTTGAGGTATGCTATTCCTCGTCCAGAGATAGAAACATATTGATGAGATGCATCATTTTCTTCTTATGGTACTCTTCATGCAGTTAAAAAATTGTGCTGCTATCTATGGATGGTATGGCTTGAGATATTTAGCGTTCCATGGATGTCGGAGGACTTCCCCTTTTAGGTTGCACAGGTAATAGGATCCATTTCCAGCGATATCTTGTATGACAAAAGGTCCTCCCCATGTTGGTGCCAACTTGCCCCACTTCTCTTCTCGTTGATATTAAGGTATGGTTCTCAGCACATATTGTCCTTCTAAGAAATTTCTAAGTTTAACCTTCTTATTGTACTCCCTTGCTAATTTCCTTTGATAATTCTCCATTTTTTGCAACGCTGCTTCTCTTCTTCCCTCGAGATCGTCGAGTCTTTCCAGCATCATGTCCGTTGTGAGGTTCTTTTCTCATTCTTTCATATTTGTGGTTGGCATGATGATCTCCGTGGGGATGACAGCTTCGGCTCCGTAGGTGAGCAGAAAGGGAGATTCCCATGTGGCTGACCTTCGGGTTGTTCGGTACGCCCATATATAAGACGTTATGTAATTGTTCACACCATCATCCCTTGTGCTCGTCTAATTGTTTTTTAAGAATGAAAGCGAGGGTCTTGTTTGTAGCCTCTACTTGACCATTGCTTTGAGGGTATATTTATAACATCCCCATTTCGAATTCTAGGTCGGCCGCCCTAAAATCCCAAGTGTGGCATACTCATGGACCATTTTACACACTCAAACCATCATACCAACAAATGGAGATCAGGCTAAAGTATGGAGCACAATGACAACTATCCAAAAATAAATATATTTAATAAAACTGATGGAAGTTGTAAGGTTTCATGAAAATCTTTAAAAATAAAATTTATCCTCGACACGCAGGTCGATCTCCCAATTAAAAGCAAAAGTTTATTCAAAGGAAAGGAAAGTCTAGTCTCAAAGTAAAAATGATAAGACGGCTAATTAAACACCTTCAGATATAGGCGGTAAATCTTTTCGGATCACAAACGCAGTCTACAAGTTATGTTGCTCCACGATCACGGTCTCCTGAAAAAAATATGTTGGGTCAGACCCCCAACTAAAACAGTAGGCTTTCACACCCTTATATCACTTATGGATAATCAAATAAACTCTAAAATTCCTTGAAGAAAATAAAATAAAATAAAAAATAATTATGTAATAGAGGGAGGCAAGTTCTGAACTCTTCTAAAAATGTAGTATTGACAGCAACTAAAAGACTAGTACTCTGGCGTTTGTATAGGAACACGTTGAACACAAAGAAACATTTAAGTACAAAATAAAACAAGGCTTCCCACCCCTGGTCTATCAATAGGAATCTAACGACTTCCCCTCTCAATACATTTTAATCTAATCGCATTACATACCGGAACAGCCCTTAAGTAGTCCACGTAATTTCCCCTACCGTGCGTTGGGAAAATTAAGTGTTGTCGATCCCAATAAAAGATAATAGATCCATATCTTTTAGGTGACCCCTCGGTCATCACCTAATAATCCATGGGAGTCGAGCCAACTACGGGCGACACAAAAATTTTTTTACAAACATCACGTAGCCTCTACACATAGTAATCTTATCACAACGGCGCTCACACAAAAAAAATTTTTTCCCTTACAAACATCACATTTCCTTCCTGCCAGAAACTAACAGCCTCAAATCGTCCCATTCTAAGTTTAATTAATGGATAGTAATCTTATCAAACAATTTTCGGCGCTCATACACAGTCAAAAATGAAAAACCACAAAACATGGCAGAGACCAACAACACCGTGCATCCCTTAGCTAATGGTACTACGACAAAAAAACAGAACATGGATGCTCATCATTTCCTTCAAATTATTGGTTACAATGCCAGAAAAATGAAAATGGTAAGTTCTAACAGCTCAAAACAAATCGTCCCATTCTAAGTTTAATTAATGGAATCTGGTGCAAGGTATCTCTGACTCCAAATTACAACTCTCATGGAATTATGGTATTGGGTACCAAAAATTTGCCACCAAATTCCCAAAAGACGAATTTTCCCACCATTAAAGTGACACCTTTTTAACATCTTCTAGCTTCCCTTTTTCTTGAACCAGCTGAAGCATACAGAACTTGTACTAATCTATTGCAAGGTCTCAAATCACTGACCAATCATTCATAGTTCTTTTGACACTAAAGACCATGTAATGAAAACAAATAATACAAATAGGATAATACACGACAAAAATACCCTTACTGGATGAAATGAGTAGGTGGTCCTAAACATCACCTAGATGGAATATGGCTTGGACTGAAAAATGAACAATCATTATAATAGAACATTTCATACCTCCTGATGAAACTTGTATGCCTTTGCAGCCCGCTTCTTGGGTTTCTAATCCCTTGGTCAGAAATTTTGTATAGATGCCCAACAAAAACATGGAAAATATTAATCAATTCCAAGTGATAAAAATCTCTACACATAGTAATCTTATCACAACGGCGCTCATACACAGTCAAAAATGAAACCACAAAACATGGCAGAGACCAACAACACCGTGCATCCCTTAGCTAATGGTACTACGACAAAAACAGAACATGGATGCTCATCATTTATCCTTCCTTATTCCAAAATTTAATGCCTCTGAGAAACTAACAGCTCAAAACAAATCGTCCCATTCTAAGTTTAATTAATGGAATCTGGTGCAAGGTATCTCTGACTCCAAATTACTGTCAACTCTCTTTTGCCACCAAATTCCCAAACGAATTTTCCCACCATTAAAGTGACACCTGTCAACTAGGTTGTAGTAACGTGAAAAAAATCCTAACCATTACGGACACCCATTAACATCTTCTAGCTTGCATACAGAACTTGTACTAATCTATTGCAAGGTCTCAAATCACTGACCAATCATTCATAGTTCCTAAAGACCATGTATACGAAATAGGCACGTACCCTTACTGGATGAAACGAAACCAAGGGATCCTATTCAAGCATTCGTACACAGCAAACAAAAACTATAAAAAAAAAATATGATCACCAGTCCATCCATATATGCTAACTACTTCACGATTTCGGCATCAACATCGACTAGGATGCTGTCTAGAAATGTTAGCACACCGCACAAACAAGAGCAACCTTAACTTATATTTCGCAAATCGTTTATGTGTCGCAACTTCGTAGCTGATAACCAAAACTACAGCTTTAACCCCTTCTTCTTCTGATTCTTTTCGAAAAATAAGAATTCGTAAAAACTCTTTTAAGACTTTTAAAACTTATTAGACCAACCTCAAAGAATATAAGGGTTAGAAAACCTACCTGGTATGTAGTATGAATCAACCTCCAACACTAACAGCACCTTTATCGTCAAGCTGAACGTCTTTCTCCTTCCACTTTCTTCACAGCAACTAGGATTCAAAAAGGGGTTCTTAGTGCGGCTGGTTTACGCTTTTGAGAGCTTTTGAGAGAAGAGAAGATAAACCCTAAAACCCTAATCTTTCCCTCATGCTATAAATACCGTTCCTAGTCAACAAAATTTCCAAAACCAACGAGATTTCCTTTCAAAAAAAATCACGGGGTTACCGCTGGTTTGACAAAATATGGACACCCCAGGCTACTACTAACTAGCATGCTTAAATAGGATAAGGGGATTTTACAATCTTCCCCCTAAAAGAAAATGATTTCGCCCACGAAATGAAGTTATACATACCGGATCGTCGAAGAGATCAGGATAACGTTTAAGCATGTCTTCCTCACGCTCACAGGTAACTTCTTTATCATTATGATGTTTCCACTGAACTTTAACCATTGGAATGGTCTTCCTTCGAAGAACATGCTCTCTACGATCAACGATCTTATACGGTTCCTCCTCGTAAGACGCATCTTTCCCTAACTCCAAATCATGATAGTCTATCAACGAGTGCTGATCCGTGTCGCGCACATTCTTCCGTAGCATGGATACGTGAAACACGTTATGAACTCTAGCTAATATCTCCGGTAAAGCAAGACGGTAAGCAACCTTTCCAACCCTTTCAACAATGGGGAACGGTCCAATGAAACGAGGAGCAAGCTTTCCCTTTTTACCAAAATGCAAGACACCCTTCATAGGTGACACTTTGAGATGTACCAGGTCTCCCACCTCAAACTCCATATCTTGACATTTCCTATCCGCATAATTTTTCTTCCTACTTTGTGCCGTACGTAGCCTTTCCCTAATTATGGCAATCTTTTCGGAGGATTCGCGAATAATTTCTGTGCCCAGGAGCTTGGCAACTCCAGCTTCCGCCCAACATGAGGGTGAACGACATGGTCTTCCATACAATGCCTCAAACGGGGCCATGCCAATGCTAGAATGATAACTATTGTTATATGCAAACTCTACCAAGGGTAAGTGATTCTGCCAACTACCACCAAGATCAATAATGGTACATCTCAACATATCCTCAAGCACTTGATTAACACGCTCTGTCTGCCCATCAGTATGAGGATGAAAGGCTGTGCTAAAGTTCAATGAAGACCCCAAAGACGATTGAAAACTCTTCCAAAACCGCGATGTAAAAGATGAGTCTCTATCAGAAACAATCGATACTAGCACGCCATGAAGCTTGACTATCTCACTCATGTATATTTGAGCTAGTTTGTCACCAGTATCAGTCGTCTTGACTGGTAAGAAATGCGCTGACTTCGTCAATCTATCAACTATCACCCAAATTGCATCGTGACCCTTGCTCGATCGCGGCAACCCAGTGATAAAATCCATGGATATGTTCTCCCACTTCCATTCGGGAATAGGTAGAGGTTGCAATTTTCCAGCTGGGTGTTGATGTTCAATCTTAACTTGCTGACAAGTCAAACACTTTTGGACGTACTCAGTCACATCTCGCTTCATTCTTGTCCACGAGTACTGCCTCTTCAAATCCTTGTACATCTTGTTTCCACCAGGATGTATGGTGTACTTGCTTCGGTGAGCTTCATCTAAAATAGATCGTCTTAGATCATCAACTTTAGGCACGCAAATCCTCCCACGGAATCTCAAACCACCGTCTTCTCCCACAATATAATTCCCATCCGCTAGCTCCCGAATTTTCTCAAGCTGATTCTTACACCATTCATCATCAGCCTGAGCTTCCACTATACGACTCATCAGAGATGATTTGATAACCATACTACCAAAGAACAAATCTCGTCCTCCAACTGTTCCCATGTCGAAGTTGAAGCAAGAAACCTCTTCTAACATACTCCATTGTCGAACCATCATCGAAGCCACAATTCCCATTGGTTGTCGGCTCAAAGCATCGGCCACCACATTAGCTTTTCCAGGGTTATACTCCATTTTGAAGTTATAGTCTTTAATCAACTCCATCCATCTCCTCTGACGCAAATTCAGCTCTTTCTGAGAAAATAGGTACTTGAGACTCTTGTGGTCAGTAAAGAGCTCAAACCTTTCACCGTACAAATAGTGTCTCCAAATCTTAAGCGCAAACACCACAGCTGCCAACTCGAGGTCATGTGTGGGATAGTTTCGCTCATGAGGTCTCAATTACCGCGAAGCATAAGAGACTACCCTATCACTCTGCATTAACACACATCCCAACCCCAGAATTGAAGCATCGGTGTAAATTACCTTCTTGACCCCACTCTCCGGGATGATCAGGACTGGAGCAGAAGTTAATTTGCTATTGAGTTCACAAAAAGCCTTCTTACACTCAGCAGTCCACTTGAAAGGAACATCCTTCTTCGTCAAATTTGTCAAAGTACCGGCAATAACCGAAAACCCCTTGATGAATCGACGATAGTAACCGGCCAACCCTAAGAAACTCCGGATTTCAGTCACTGTCTTTGGTTGCTTCCAGTCTGTCACATCCCGAACCTTAAAAGGATCGACCGATATACCAGCTCCAGATACGACATGGCCTAGAAATTTAACCTCTTGCTTCCAGAACTCACACTTCTCAAACTTAGCATACAACTGGTGATCTTTCAAAGTCTGAAGCACTAGATGAAGATATTTTGCGTGATCTTCAGGAGTCTTAGAGTAAATCAGGATATCATCTATAAATACGATTACAAACTGATCCAAGAATTCCCGAAATACATGGTTCATCAAATCCATAAAAAATGCAGGTGCATTGGTCAACCCAAATGGCATCACCAAAAACTCAAACGAGCCATAACTAGTCACAAAAGATGTTTTTGGAGCATCAGCTTCACGAATTAACATCTGATGATACCCAGTCCTCAAGTCGATCTTAGAAACCCAATTTACACCCTTCAACTGATCAAACAAATCATCAATCCTCGGTAGAGGATATTTGTTCTTAATTGTAACCTCATTCAGCTTTCGGTAGTCAATACACATCCTCAACGACTCATCTTTCTTCGCTACAAACAAAAATGGTGCACCCCAAGGAGAACTACTTCGTCTAATGAATCCCTTCCCAAGTAATTCTTCAATTTGCTTTTTCAGCTCACTCAATTCCACCTGTGCCATGCGATAAGGAGCTTTGGCTATAGGTGTTGTACCAGGTTCCAACTCAATACAAAACTCTACCTCCCTGTGTGGCGGCAAGCCTGGTATATCGCGGAACACCTCTTGATATAATCTTACCACTTCTATGGATTCCAGTGGAATACTCTCCACCGAAGGACCCTCAAGCAAAGCACTACACAAATTAAGATTCTTACCCGAATTCCCCGACAAGTCGGACACAACAACATCACTTTCCTCCGAAATAGGAAAAGTAGCCGTCTTAGCATAGCAGTCTAACTTAGCATGATGGGCAGCAAGCCAATCCATGCCTAAGACAACATCATACACATCTAGATCCATGACAAAAAGATCTGAAGCAAACTCTATCGTGCCCATACGGATAATGCACGACCTACACATATGATCAATATACGCTGAACCACCCATCGGTGACACAACAACATAGGAACAACGCTCTAACACAACAGGCAAAGTTTTTACAAACATAGCGGATATAAAAGAATGAGTATCTCCGGTATCTAACAATACTCTACCATAACGATTGTGAATAAGGAATGTACCTTCCAACATTACCACCGGTCCGTCGCCATTCTGAGGCAAGACAGTATTCAACCAAGGCTGAGGCCCTCGGCCCTGAGGAGGGTTTTTTCCTTGACGTCGCTCATACTCGGCAGGAGCTTTGCCCTTATTTGGACAATCACGAGCCTTGTGTCCTTGTGCTTGACAGTGATAACAGGGTCCCTTAAATACATAACCCTCGGTTCTCATGGGCTGAGGTGCATGAACCATGGTTCCAGTACCATTGTTTCCTTCTTCTGTTCTTGGCTTCTTCCATCCCTGATTACCTTGGTGAAAATGACGTTTCTGTCCATTAGCATTCCCACCCTTATTATCCTTCTTCTCGGTGACCTTGTTGTCCACTCTACTAGCTTTATTCTTCATTTCCTCTTGAATCTTCAAGCAATGTGCCCTAGCACAATTCACAACCATGGCATAAGTGTTAAAACTAGGGTTCCCAATAATGTGTCTAGAAATCCCATTATGAAATCCACCCAAAAACCTATCGATCCTATCTTCTTCGGTAGGCATAAGATGAGCAGCAAAAATCGACAAACGATCAAATTCGCACTCGTATTCGACCACTAATTGATTTTCCTTCTGCTCTAGTACCTCAAACTGCCTAATCATAGCTTGACGCTCGGCTGAAGGGAAAAAGTGTTCAAGGAATAACTCTTTGAATCTTGTCCAAGTAACCTCCATGGCATCAACTGTCCTTCCCATCGACTCCCACCATGTTGCTGCATTTTCCTCCAATAAGAAAGCAGCCATCCTCTGTTTAAAAGCACCAGAGCAATCAAACTTAGATAGTATCCTATCCACTTTGGTATACCATTGATGTGCTTCAGTTGCACCTTTCTTCCCTGTGAACACAGGAGGCTTCATCTTCAGAAAATCTTGGTAATACTGAACCCAGGACTTCATGTTTCTCTCCATAATTACAGGTCCATTCATTTCTGGGGGTGCCACATCTTTCGTACCTCCACGTTGACCAAGCCTCTGATTTAATGCCGCTGTGATCGCAGTATTCAGCATTGTCTGAATGTTCTCTAATGTTAAGGCATTAGGCCCACCTCTTCCTTCGGTATGAACAGATCGTGAGCCACTTATGGACCTAGTCCTACGAGATCGAGAGCTACCAGTTGACCTAGTCCTGCGAGATAGAGAACTACCTGTGGACCTAGTCTCATCTTCACTACGAGAACCACTATCAACAATGAGTGAGTTACTTTCTGCCACAGAATCCTCAACTAAATCCTCACCCCTTCGGCCACGACCTCTCCCACGACCACGGCCTTCAGTATTACGTCTACCGCGACCATCCATCCTCTAAGAATGGCGAGAAAACAAGAAACTATCAACACATAATCACACAAGAAGAACAATCAAAGTGATCCTAAAAATCGTGCCTAACGTGATCAAACAAGACCCTACACCCGCTCCCAAGGATTTATGTTACCAGGGCTCTGATACCACTTTGTAACATCCCCACTTCGAATTCTAGGTCGGCCGCCCTAAAATCCCAAGTGTGGCATACTCATGGACCATTTTACACACTCAAACCATCATACCAACAAATGGAGATCAGGCTAAAGTATGGAGCACAATGACAACTATCCAAAAATAAATATATTTAATAAAACTGATGGAAGTTGTAAGGTTTCATGAAAATCTTTAAAAATAAAATTTATCCTCGACACGCAGGTCGATCTCCCAATTAAAAGCAAAAGTTTATTCAAAGGAAAGGAAAGTCTAGTATCAAAGTAAAAATGATAAGACTGCTAATTAAACACCTTCAGATATAAACGGTAAAGCTTTTCGGATCACAAACGCAGTCTACAAGTTATGTTGCTCCACGATCACGGTCTCCTGAAAAAAAATATGTTGGGTCAGACCCCCAACTAAAACAGTAGGCTTTCACACCCTTATATCACTTATGGATAATCAAATAAGCTCTAAAATTCCTTGAAGAAAATAAAATAAAATAAAAAATAATTATGTAATAGAGGGAGGCAAGTTCTGAACTCTTCTAAAAATATAGTATTGACAGCAACTAAAAGACTAGTACTCTGGCGTTTGTATAGGAACACGTTGAAAACACAAAGAAACATTTAAGTACAAAATAAAACAAGGCTTCCCACCCCTGGTCTATAAATAGGAATCTAACGACTTCCCCTCTCAATACATTTTACTCTAATCGCATTACATACCGGAACAGCCCTTAAGTAGTCCACGTAATTTCCCCTACCGTGCGCTGGGAAAATTAAGTGTTGTCGATCACAATAAAAGATAATAGATCCATATATTTTAGGTGACCCCTCGGTCATCACCTAATAATCCATGGGAGTCGAGCCAACTACGGGCGACACAAATGTTTTTTTACAAACATCACCTAGCCTCTACACATAGTAATCTTATCACAACGGCGCTCATACACAGTCAAAAATGAAACCACAAAACATGGCAGAGACCAACAACACCGTGCATCCCTTAGATAATGGTACTACGACAAAAACAGAACATGGATGCTCATCATTTCCTTCCTTCCAGAAACTAACAGCTCAAAACAAATCGTCTCATTCTAAGTTTAATTAATGGAATCTGGTGCAAGGTATCTCTGACGCCAAATTACTGTCAACTCTCTTTTGCCACCAAATTCCCAAACGAATTTTCCCACCATTAAAGTGACACCTGTAGTAATAAAAAAAAATCCTAACCATTACGGACACCCATTAACATCTTCTAGCTAGCATACAGAACTTGTACTAATCTATTGCAAGGTCTCAAATCACTGACCAATCATTCATAGTTCCTAAAGACCATGTATACGAAATAGGCCTAAATGGGTAAGGGTTCCTCACGTACCCTTACTGGATAAAACGAAACCAAGGGATCCTATTCAAGCATTCGTACACAGTAAACAAAAACTATAAAAAAAAATATGATCACTAGTCCATCCATATATGCTAACTACTTCACGATTTCGGCATCAACATCGACTTGGATGCTGTCTAGAAATGTTAGCACACCGCACAAACAAGAGCAACCTTAACTTATATTTCGCAAATCGTTTATGTGTCGCAACTTCGTAGCTGATAACCAAAACTACAGCTTTAACCCCTTCTTCTTCTGATTCTTTTCGAAAAATAAGAATTCGTAAAAACTCTTTTAAGACTTTTAAAACTTATTAGACCAACCTCAAAGAATATAAGGGTTAGAAAACCTACCTGGTATGTAGTATGAATCAACCTCCAACACTAACAGCACCTTTATCGTCAAGCTGAACGTCTTTCTCCTTCCAATTTCTTCACAGCAACTAGGATTCAAAAAGGGGTTCTTAGTGCGGCTGGTTTACGCTTTTGAGAGAAGAGAAGATAAACCCTAAAACCCTAATCTTTCCCTCATGCTATAAATACCGTTCCTAGTAAACAAAATTTCCAAAACCAACGAGATTTCCTTTCAAAAAAAATCACGGGGTTACCGCTGGTTTGACAAAATATGGACACCCCAGGCTACTACTAACTAGCATGCTTAAATAGGATAAGGGGATTTTACAATATTGGTGTCGATTTATTCTTCCTGATTTTGAAAGTATCAAATAGTAAATCGATGTTCTTGCCTTGTAGCTGCTTACCATTGTCATAGAAAATCTCTGCTGGGATTCCAAACCTGCAGATTATGTTTTGAAATATGAATGTGAAGATATCCGAGTCGCGGATTCTAGCTAGAGCTTTAGCTTCTACCCATTTACTGAAATAGTCTGTGGCCACTATCAAAAATCTCCTTTTCCCTGATCCTTCGATCAGGGGTCCCACAATGCCTATGCCCCATTTTGAGAATGGCCAAGGACTATCTACTGAGTTTAGCATCGTTGCTGGTGCGTGGATTCTTCTAGAAAACCGCTGGCATTCTTCGCATCTTCTCGACATCCTTGCAGCATCTTGTATCATCATTTGCCAGTAATACCCTTGAGTCTTTGCCTTGTCGACCAGGGATCTCATTCCGTTGTGATTTCCCGCGTCCCCTCGGTGAATATCTTTTAGTACCAGGTGGCCTTCGGTTCTGGATAGGCAGCGTAGCAAGGGTCCGAGGAACGATTTTTTGTATAAGATTCCTCCCCTTAAGTCGTACCTTCCTGCTTTTGATTGTGCCTTCTTTTCCTGCTTTAGGTCTGTGGGCAGTGTTCCTTCCTTGAGAAAGTGGTGGATATCAAACCTCCAGTCTTCTTCATTGCTGAAATATTCGTCTTCATCTGCTCTTGTCATGATGTCATCCTCTTGAAAGTCACCCGTAATGTATTTTCATATACCATCGTCTACTACGTCCTCTTCCGCGCTGTTCTTTTGGCTTGCAGTGCAGAATTCTCGAGTGGAGACTGAGGGTTAGTAAACCCTGGTGATTTTGATTTCTCCAACATCTTCGTTTTTCAATATAGATGAGATATATTCCAAAGCATATGCATGCCTGAGCTCCTTTCTGCTTAAGTGCCGGAATTTAATGTTTGGTATTTGATGTGCCAGTGTCTGGACTAAAGTCATGTATGCTGACAAGGTTTTGTTATACACATTATATTCCAGCTCTATTTTCCGGATGACCAGTTGTGATTCACTGGTCAAGCGTATATTTGTTATACCCATTTCTATTATTAGACGTAGAGCATGTACAACAGCTTCGTATTTGACGATGTTGTTGGTGTGCCCTTTGAACTCTAGTCTGAAGGCATGTATGATTCTGTCCCCCGCGGGAGTAGTGACTACGATACCAATGTCGTCTCCCTCTTTGTTCTTCGAGCCATCAACGAAGACTACCCATTGTCTTTGGTTTGCCGGTTCGAGAATATCGATGGGATATTTTCTTCCATTTCCCTCTGGTAATCATGCTGTGTTAAGCCCATCGATGAATATTTCTTCATCGTTGTCTAGTGGTAGATCTGCCAGGAAGTATGCTAGGACTTGAGACTTCTGGGAATGTTGGAGCTCATGTATGATGTTGTATTGGTCGAGATGAGTATTCCATTTTGCTATTCTCCTTGCCTTCCTACACTTTTAAGGACAGCCTCTAGCGGGGATTTGCATGGAACGCGGATATAGTGGGTCAGGAAGTAGGTCCTTATCTTTTGGGTGGCCCATACTAACGCCAAGATGAGTTGTTCGATCTTTGTGTAATTTCTTTCTGCTGTGTTGAGAGTTTTGCTGACGTAGTAGATGGCATGTTCTATCTTCGTGTTGGTTTTAACCAACACCGCACTGACTGCATCCTCCATTGCTGCTATGTACAGGGCCAAAACCTCATCGGGATCGGGTTTTTTCAAGATGGGGATTCCAGCAAGGTATTCCTTGATTTCTTTGAAGGCTTCCTCACACTCTGCTGTCCATTCAAACTTGCTCCATTTTTAAAGGATGTTAAAGAAGGGCTTGCATCTGTCTGAGGATCTAGATATAAACCTCCCTAGTGCTGCTAGGGAGCCATTGAGTCTTTGGACTTCTTTCAGGTTCCTTGGAGATGGAATTCCTGCAATGGCCTGAATTTTGGCAGGGTCCACTTCGAGGCCCCTCTTTGTTACCAGGTATCCGAGGAATTTTCCTGAAGTGACGCCGAAAGTGCATTTCTCCGGGTTTACTTTCATGTTATGTTCCCTCATTGCCTGAAAGATATCCTCCAGATCTTGGTGGTGATATTTTCGTTGCTTGATTTTGACTAGCATATCATCCACATAGACTTCCAAAGTATTCCCAATACATGGATTAAAGATAGCGTCAACCATCCTTTGGTACGTTTCCCCTGCATTTAGGAGCTCGAAGGGCATTCTCACGTAGTAGTAGAGGCCATGCGGGGTATAGAATGATGTATGTTGTTGATCTTCTTCTGACAAGAATACTTGGTTGTATCCAGAGTATCCATCCATGAATGACATCTCTTCGTACCCTTCAACCGCTTCGACCAGTTGTTCGATGCTTGGTAAAGGGTAGTTGTCCTTGGGGCACGCTTTATTGAGGTTGGTGAAATCGATGCATATTCTTACCCAGCCGTTCTTTTTAGGTACAATGACCATGTTTGGTATCCATGTTGGATATTTGACTTCTTTGATGAATCCAGCTTCTAGTAGCTTACGAAGCTCCATTTCGATTGCTTTGTGGTATTCTGGGGCTACTTTTCGCACCTTTTGCCTGAAAGGTGGTGTACATGGATTTATGCGAAGCTCATGATGGATTGTCTTAGGGTCGATTCCTGGCATGTCCCCTAGTTTTCATGCAAAGACATCTGCGTAATTCGTGAGCAATTTTATTAAGGATGATTCACGCTCCTTATCCATCAAAGTTCCGATCTTGACCATCCTAGGTTCTCTTTCAGTTCCTATATTTATTTCTTTCACCGCTTCTACAGGTGTAAATGTGGGTTTAATTTGATTCCCCTATGAGAGGAATATTATTTGATTGCTATTTGGTAGGCTCCTCATCTTCTTTTGTGGTCGAGGTACTTGCCTCTGTGTTTCCAATTGTACTTCCCTTGGAAAGACTTCTTTCGGAGATTTCTTCTAGATAAGCATCGATGGCTCTTTCTTTCGTGGCTTTTTTATTTCGGGATCTTCGGTTCTTTCGCTGCTCATCTTGTTCGATGTTAAGCTTGTTCTGCAGAGTTCGACATTCTCGCGCCGTGACTTGATCTCCTTTTATCTCCATTACCCCCCAGGGGGGTTAGAAACCTAAGGTATTGGTGGTATGTAGCAGCCACTCCCTTAAGTTTATGCACCCATCTTTAGCCGATTATGGCATTGTATGGTGAGGGTGCATCCACCACGCTGAACCGGGTGTCGACCTTTATTGGCCCTACATCTACTTGCAAGACAATATCCCCTAAGGGCTTCGTGGATGCTCCGTTGAATCCGTAGATAGTGTAGTATGAAGATAATAGTTGTTCATCGTTGAGTTCCAGTCGTTTGAATGTATCATAGAATAAAACATTAACGGAGCTTCCCCCATCGATGATGATTTTCTTGATATTGCATCCTGCAATTGGCAGTGTGAGAACCAGGGGATCGTTGTGATCCTCCATATCTTCTTCTACATCGTCCGTGTCGAAGATCATAGGCGCGTCCATCCATTGTTCGTGCTCGTCCACTTCTTCCCCATCGATTTTGTATAGCTCGCAATAGTCTTCAAACTGCTTCCTCAGTCTCTTACCTATATGAGCCGTTAGGGATGGTCCCTCGGAAGGGTACGGATTCCTTCAGGCAGCTGGACCTGCTTGCTTCGTTTGGCCTTATATTCATCCCCCGTACTTTTCACATACTGTTTGATGTCTCCCGAATCTACCAACCTTTGAATCATCATCTTTAGATTCTTGCATTTCTCTATTAGGTGGCCATTGAAACAATGATATTCACAGTATTTCTTGGATTTTTCTGATCTTGGGGGCTTCTTCCCCTTAGACCATGGTCAATCGAGGTTCTCACGACCCTTGATTTCTTTCAAGATGTGCGAGTAACTTGCATTCATCTTTGTGTAGACTTGGTCTTCGAATTTTCGAACATCCCGTCGTCGATCATCCATGCGCTCTCTTCTATCTTCGTTAGGTCGTTCACCTGAGTTGCCCCTTTTCAATCCGCTAGATTGTTCCGCAGAGTTTGTGCATGGTGGACGTTGGGTCTGAGCTCTGGGATTTTATCGTTGGATTTCTTATAGCCTGGCATGCTTTTCTATGATCACTCGAAGGTCTCCTTTAGTAGCAGGGACGGTTCCGTGGATCTCGACAAACAGGGGACTCATCCTGTCAAGTACCCACTTGTAGCAGTTGATGTTGACCACGGGGTCTACGTTTTCGATGGCTTGAAAGATTTTGTGCCACCTGGCTATGTACTCTCTGATTGTTTCTTTGTACTTGACTGCTAGTGAGAAGAGTTTATCCATTCCGGTGCTTACAACTTTGTTATACATATAAGTTTTCAAGAACCTCTCAGTAAGTTGGTCGTACGAATTAATGGAATTTGGTGGCAAGTTGTCAAACCAGGAGAGTGCGGATCCTTTCAAACTTTAAGGGAAGTATCTATATAATATGGCCTCGTCATAATTCCATCATGACATCATTTGATTATAATAACGAAGATGGGCAGCGGGATCGCTTGATCCATCGTAGCATTCGAAGGCCGGAACTGGGAATTTCTGAGGAATGAGAGCTTTGGCCAAGTGTTGTGTTAGGGGGTAGTGCTCGCTTCCTTCATCACTTGCTCCAATATCCCCCCCTTGCCTAGATTTTAGTTGTTTGATCTCCTCCATCATCTCGGCGCGGAGATCTTCCATTGCGCGCTGATGTTCTTCCTGAGCAGAGGGTCATTACATCCATGGGGTATCGCTGTCGAAGTAGTCCGAGTTATGAGGGTTGTAATCTGGGTCGGATCTTCGACTTTCTCTCGCGTCTCTTTGGTTCAATGGATCTGGGTTGTTGGCCACCACCATCCTTCGATCCTGATTCGTTCTTGGTGCCATTGAGCTAGCCTCGTCGCGCTGGACTCCCATTTCAATGTTATGGGTAACTCTTTCTCTGAGTTGCTGATTTTCCTGAGACAATAGAGCTACCGCATCCGCGTATGTCTTTTGATTCCTTCTCAATTCTTCTAGCTCTACCCTCATCTAGGAAGAGTGATTTGATTCCTGATTAGGAGTTCCTTCATGCACCTGCCCTCCAGCTGTTATCATCTGATCTTCGTCGATGATTTGAATCAAGGGTTCAGGTGGATCTGTCTGCGGGTTTTGCTACTCCGTTGGCTACTGAACGTGTTGGTTTGTTATTAGGAGCAGTTGATTGAATTGAAGGGGCACGTTCTGTTCATTGGTGAGAGGAATCCCATAGAGAGGTTGTCGTATCCCTGATTCTTTCATCCCTTCACGCTGTTCGTGGGGTCGGGTGGCAGCGATCACTTTGGAGGCTCCTCCCTTGGATGCCCCGACCTTCGATGCTACGGCTTTGGCATCCGCGGTCTTTAGAGCTTCCGCTACAATAGCGCTGGCATCTAAAATCCTCGAGCTTTCTGCTCTATTCTGCGTCTTATCTATCGCTTTGAGATTTTCTCCCTTTTGCTTGCTCCTAGTCATTACTGGTGTCGTTCTCGGTGTTTCTTTTGACGAGACCTTTGTTTTTCCTGTATCTCTGTTCTTATCCAATTATGATATTTTCTGAAAAGGTTATCAAGTACAAAAAAGGAGCTGTTCAAGGGGAACCCGTTAGTAGAGTCCTGGAAATCATATCCCGGAGGTGTGAAGAGATTATCCGTCTATTATTCCCCTTTTCAGGGGTATCAGATCTCTTGATTGCCCCTGGTTTATTTCACAAGTTTGACCACAAGCATGTGTAGTTTGCAAAAGAAACGTAGACATGATAAAAGGTATGTCGACGCAGATATATCTCAACCAATATCTTTAAAAATGTTTGTAAGGTGTGGAACCTCTAATAAATGTATGAAATGAACATGGGTCTATCCATGAGATTTATTTATTAAAATGCTTTCGAAGATGTAGATCTACTAAAATGGACATGGATCTATCCATACGTTTTATTTTCCAAAGGCAAGAACTTAAAAACGATTTCGAAGATGTAGATCTACAAAAATAGATGTGGATCTATCCATACGTTTTATTTTCCAAAGGCAAGAACTTAAAAACGATTTCGAAGATGTAGATCTACTAGATAACGCGTGGGGAGACCCATAAAGACGTTATCTTCAGGTGTTTTTTGTGAGTGTTAAAAAAATGAAAAACGTTCTAAGCACCGCTATTTTCAGCGAGCGGTGCTCGGAACGGCCGGAGTGTTCAAATCACAGGATAAGATAAATATTTTACCGGGACAGCGTCCCTATTTCTAGCGCCAGATTGTGAACGCGTAAATTACGATGGCATCTACGTGTTCACAAACAATGTTCGCACACATTAAAATTCACATATTAGATATAATATGCGTAAAGCGAAGTGAATATACCGATTCGTCGACTCTGAGTCTTCGGACTCGTCCTTGTCTAATCGTATGTTTATCACTAACAATGTTCGTATAATAAAGTAAATAGAGACCGAAAAGTAATGTAAAGCTTATCATACAAAATACTGAATATAGAGTGCGGAATGTAAGTGTTGAATGTAAGTGAGACGATTATTTACGTGGTTCATCACTAAGGCTTACATCCACGGAGTTGGGAGGATTTCATTATATGTAGATCGATTACAAATATAGTCGAATGACTTTGGAGTTTTAACTGAGGCTGCGGGATTAGGGAAACTACTTACTCTTCCTAATTCTCTATCCTCTCCTTTCTTTTCGAATCGACCTGCCCCTTTCTCTTAGTGGGGAGGGGTATTTATAGGGGTTCCGACGTGGGGTCCACTGATGAAGGCCGTTGTATTCTTATCGTCTTATGCTTTGTGCCAGTACGCGGACCTCTTCTTCTTTCACGATGCCCCCGTCGTTTTATCCTTATTCCCGAAGAGTTATGGTCGTGTCTTCCTTTGGTTGGTTGACGCGTATGCTGCCCAAGGCGTTTAATGCGGGTGGATGGGTCGTCTGCACGCGCCAGACCACGGTCTTCTGCCCCTGTCATATCCGTGTCAGTTAGTTCGGTCCTAGCCGTCGATCTGGGACTTCTCTCGAGATGGGATAAAGCAAGTTCGAGGGTGTTTTCAGTACTTCGCAGAAGCGCTCTGTTTCGGTACTCCTTAACTCGGAGCCATTGGATCTGCTAGATGAGGGGCCCTTCCTGATGATACGCGTTTCTTGGCTGTATGCGCGTGGCATCATCTCTTGATGCTCCGCGTCACATGTCTCCCACGTGTTTAACCGAGGACACATGACGAGTGGTGAAAATATGTGCATGAAGTTTTAGCCTAACTCAATTGAATCAACAGAGCACCACAGTACAAGCTGATTGTAGATTGTAGTCATGGAGGGGTTTATGAGATGACTAACTCAGTAACGTTGTCCGAATACTTCTAGTTCTGGTCTATTTTATTTCTATGTCATTTATGTTGAAAATAGCAAGTACACTTTGGTGTCGCAAATATTCAATGGAACAAGCTGCCTTTGGACTATAGTTGCAGTGTGATGGGGAGTAGGGAACTTGGTTTGAAGAATTCGGTGGAAATTCGTCCAAGTTTATCTTGGAATTTTAATTCATTGAACTATATAACACACCAAAAGAAAAGAAACCATGAATATCCTTCAGAAACTATAATAAGAACATATTTGATTGTGCCAACTTGGTCATCTAATTATTACAAAGCGAATAGGGATTCTTGGTTTGTCACAAAATTTGGTCTAATCCTAGTATTGTTAAAAGTGTACAAAATGCAAGCATGTTCTTACTAGTAGTATATAATTACATTAACGTCTATTATTGAAGTACAAAGTTGGTAAAAGAGACTGGGTGGAGATAAGTTACTTGGGGAAGCATGAAATGAGTTAGCAAATTTTGGTACGTTTAACTTTGCAAGGAAACTTAATTGGTAGTTTCATGCTGCTTTTCTAGCTAAATAGCTTAAGAACGTTGGATTTAGTCATGCATCCTGTATGATCTGCACCCCGTAAGAACTTTAATTTTCCAGCTAGATTCATCGCTAAGATTCCAAACAAAAACTACTGTTCCCGGGCCAGAATACCCTGCTCGGATGCATTATCCGTGTTTGCAATGCATCCGAATAACTGTAACATATTATTTGATCTTCTTCTTTTACAATTCATTGTGTTGCATGCCAGTATGCCACTCTTAAAAAGCAGCAGACAGATCAAGTAAAAATCACTACGTTGCACAGCTAAGCGCATGCCATCTCCTCTGTAATAAAATCATGTAATCTTACACTAATATAAAGAAAATAGTTCTTTTTTTTCTACAGAAATCTCCTAAATTACTTAATTATCCCTATTTTTTACATATTTACATTAACACCATTGTTTTAAAAATAGATCAAGAATTTTAAAACTTAATATCTTTCAAAATATATACCGGATTTTTTTTAAATTTATATATATGAAAAACTCTTTCATCTAGGTAACGAGTACAAATAAGAATAATAAATTTTTGTTTTAGGAAGAAAAAAATTCATGTCTTTCAAATTTAGTATTGTTGGATGAGTAAAAATTCAAACATGTGCATCACGCATGTGTCCTTACTAGTTTACAGAAAATGGAAAAAAAAAATTTAAACAAAGTAGCGAACACTTTGACCTGGAAAGTCACGTAATGTACTAACACAGTACATGGTATCTTTCTAAATATCTCACATTCATGAACTGTATCCAAATCTGGACAATCTTTCTGTCAATCTAGCTATGCTATACACAATACAATGGATCATGGTCAGAATTCGTGACTCTTTTATGACACAAGAAACAAACCAAGTGCATATTTCTTCAAACAACATGATTATGAGTTTTTGATTTTCTTTTTCTTGAAAACTAATTAACATAAAAGTATTCTAAAGTCATAATTAACGGATTCTTTATAAGTTTTGATTTTTCATCGGGTTTTGTTAACTTGTGTACCCAAGCACAAGATAACACCCAATCATTACATTGGTAAAGTGCAAAATCAATTAAAAAAATAAGAGAAATGGTGTGATTTGCATTGAAGAATGCAAAACTTCACTCTTAATAAGAGAAATGGTGTAAATCTATGTTAATTTTGCATTCTTCAATGCAAGTCGCATTATCTCTCTTATTTTTTTAATTTGTTTTGCATTTTCCCAATGCAATGATTGAGTGTTATCTTGTGCATGGGTGTACAAGTTAACAAAACCTTTTTTCATCTAATCCAATCAAGTTCGCCAAAGAAAAAGACCAAACGAATAAATGCAATTTTTCTTTCAATATATCCTTTTTTATTCAAAAAAAAAAAAAAAACAATTTTATATCATAATGTCTACGGCCAACAAGATGTTTTTTTTCCCTTTCGAGCACCACCTACATATTTTTTTATTTTTTTTTGAGGCATACCACCTACATATATATGCGGCTTTCCAGTCAATTTCTTGTTTGAGAAGTATGAAGATCAAACTTTGATCATGTGTACATCTACTATTCCATTGAAACTCAAACATTAGGTGATGCTATGAAGCTGAACCCTCTTAATTGTCTCACATTTTCCACGCTGAACCCTCTTAATTGTCTCACATTTTCCACGCCCCTTAATTCCTTATTTAAGCAAATGCATGAATTGATTTCTCTAGCACTTGTTAAAACGCATGTGCAGAAATTAAAGATACTATTGATTTTAATTAAATGGTGAAGATATTTGAGAAAAGATAAATGAGCACATATTATCCCTACATGCCTGGTATCTTGATGATGGCACTGTTATTGGCGACACCGATGGCAAAAGCACTCACTTACCATTCCAAGCAACGGTACAAAATATTAAAGAGCTAGTTTAACGCAAATTTAATCAATGTACTTTGTGGTAATTTTTACCTACTAAATTTGAATGCTAATTAAAGAAATATTTGGTTTCAAAATTACCGGGTGCTGAAAGAAATTACAAGTGCTACAAAAAGTTAATGCAGAGAAAAATCAACAATCTAAAAACTCAATACCATCCTCACTTGTAATTTTTAACTTTGTAAGTAAATAAAAAAAGTATAATAATTAAAATAATAACATTTTTTAAGCTAAATTGAAAGTTAAATTTAAAAAAAAAAAAAGAAGATACTATTGATTTTAATTAAATGGTGAAGATATTGCTTACCATCTCTCCTATTTAACGGTTGTGAATTTTTACCTACTAAATTTGCGAAATAAAAATTACCGGGTGCCTCTACAAAAAGTTAATGCTCAACAATCTATTGGATAATTGAGAAACCATTCGTATTCGTCAGATGAAATATCGTTACATATGGTGCGTTGATCTGACAATGTGTGGTGTAGATTGGGTGGATTGTTGGGACACACGCGACGGATGACCCTCATTATTTAGAAAAATTGCTATATTAATTTCGTGCATTTATTGTGAAAATCCAGAAAATAAAGAAAACTACTATATTAATTTTGGACATTTATGATTAAAATAAAATAAAAATCAGTTCAACATATTTATGGAACAAAACAAAATAAATTACAGTATATTCTTTGAATCTTTTATAATTTCATGTATTTATTATAGAAAATCCAGTAAATAAAAAAATACTATATTAATTCTTACATTTATAAATAAAAATAATCAATTCAACGTTTTTATAGATAAATTAATGATATTTGTATTTTTAAAATCTTTTATAAGGAAAAAAAAGAAGAAGAAATATAGAAATGACAAAAAAATTACTATATTAATCTTTATTAATCTTTTATAATTTCATGTAGTTATTATAAAAAATCCAGAAAATAATAAAAATACTATGTTAATTTCGTATATTTATGACCGAAATAAAAAAATCAACTCAACATATTTATGGAATAAAATAATAAGTTTTAAATTTGTAAAATCTTTTGTAAGGAAAAAAAAATCTGGAAACGGTAAAGAAAACTACTACATTAATTTTGGCATTTATGATTAAAAAATAAATAAATAAATTCAACATATTTATGAAATAAAATAATAAGATTTGTATTTGTTGAATCTTTTATAAGGACAAAAAATCTAGAAATAACTATATTAATTTTTAATATTAATGATTAACATCTAAAAAATATTACTAACAACATCTAAAAATTACTATATTAGTTGTTATTCAAATTAATATTTATGTTAAAAGTATCTAAAAAAAATATTTATTTACCTGAACACAATCTTACGGGTTCCATTAATACAATTAATTTACTAATATAAACAAAGCCAACGGTTTGATATTTATGTTTAAAGTATCTGAATAATCTAATTATTTACCTGAACACAATCTTACGGGTTCCATTAATACAATTAATTTATTAATATAAACAAAGACAATGGTTAATATGGTAAAGTTTGTACCATTGTTCAAGTCATATTAATTAAAACCATATTTATGTGTTATATTTATTTATATTGCCATATAACATGAATTAATTACATAGCAGTTGTAAAGGTTTTCTTTAGAGCCAAAAGGTATGGAAAAAAAAAATATATTACAAATATACGAAAAATATTCCAATTATATAATAGTTCTATATTTATTGAAGAAATTACTTTTTATGTTGTAAACTGATTTTGGAAGTCTCGTATATCTTTTCTTTTTTAATTGTCCTATATAATCAAATAATCTCAAATTATAATAAACTATATAAATTTTAAGATATCGATTGATATTATTACCAAAACCAAATATTTACTAAAGTTTAATGACTTTTTATATAAGAAACCATAGCAAAAACCACATTTGTTTACGTACTGTTTTTTTTTCTTTCATAGCAGTTTGTTTTCTTTCGTTGTTTTTTTTCTATTGTTTCTTGAAATTAAGATTTTTAATGGCTAATCTATTTTTGTTATTTGATTTGTAGGTACAATCAATACTTCCAAAAGAAGTTTCAGCAAAGGGAGCGCTCATGAATACTGATATTGGAGGTGAATAAATTGGTTTAATACGGCTTCTATTGGTTTTACGATTATTTTTTTCGGATTTCGTTTGAATTTTTTGTTGATGTTTAATTGGTGTTTATATTTTCCGTCTAGACTACATACGAGGAGAATCATATGAGGTACCAAGCTTAATAGTAACTCTATTTTTCTTGATCAAATGCTAATATATATGAAAGCCGAATTTTAGAAAACCTACTCTTTTAAAAAAAAAAAAAATCATCAGCGTTATTGGTTGTTCCATCAAATTTGTTTTGTGAATGGTGTTATTTCATCATTTTCTGGATTAATAATTTTCTGACGGCCTCCGTAATAACGTGATCATGCAAGTATTACTCATGTATTATTGAATTACTTATTCCATCCATTTGTTTTCATACTTATTGTATTATTGAAATTACTTATTCCATCCATTTGTATGTCCAGATTTCGAATGTGATCCTATATTTCAACCAGATGGCTATGATCTGATGGGACCTAATGTAGCCTATATTTATTCCATATTATATTAAAGGTGACAAAAATATATCCAAATTTAAAATACCCACGTTTATGTGTGCTTTTATATTAATCCAAAGAATCTACATTTATTCCATGTATTAAGAAAATTTAAACTATTTTTAGGCGACACAAATGTGATATTTATAGAATTATCTATATATATATATATTGTGTGTGTGTGTGCGCGCGCCCGTGTGTGTGTGTCTGAATATACTAAATGCAGGTATCTATCTTAAAAAGTAAAAGACTAGATTTTTTTGGATATTTATTCCAAAACTTTTTTCTTTTTGTAGTTTTATTAATTCTTACATATATATATAAATCGTTGGAGCAAAGGCAAACAGATTGTCTGCATGCGTGGATTCTTTTGCAAACTGATTTGCGTTTGTTGGTTGTTTAGCAGGTGTGCTCGAAGGTTTTCTGTTGTATTTGGAACATATTGCCGCAAGGAAAGATATTTTGATAGCATGTAGCGTTCGGTAAATCTCTGTCTCTTTTAAACATTTTAAGTCTTTACATATGCATATGTGCAAGAATAAAATATTTAGGTATATTGCATCGCGTTTATAATTGGATATGTAGCAGTGAAATCCTTTTTTTCTTTGTGCTCCTAATATTCTTCTTTGCTTTGTACTTTTGTTCTGCAGTCACTGGTATTATCAACAAAAAACATAAACGTGGTTACGTGGCAATACAATCATTCCTTTTCCTTTATTTTTTCAAGGTTTTCTCTTGATTTTAGTTAACCCATGATGATTGTCCTACTAACTTAAATAGCAATCGGCTTTCTTGGCCAAGCCAAATCTGTTGGACAAGGTCTATTTTTAAACTATACTTATCATGTTTCAAATGTGGATATACAAATCTGCCAATGTTATCACATACTCGGCATATCATTAGCATTCTCTCTGTAAAATATAATTTAGTTGATTGTAAATTTTGTTTAACATCAATAGCCGTAGTTTTGTAATTTTTTTCACCGCAAATGATTAGCATTTACAATATTCTTCCGGTATTTCGTGTAATTTTTCCTAACTTTTCCATTTCATATATGCAAAAGATATATGGATGTGGAACATACAACACAGATTAGCATAAGTGTTTGCTTTGTCTAAATGAGTGGATGTGGATTGTAAAGTTTTGTTTATGCTGGTAGTAATCCCGTTAATTTGTTATGGATCAAATAAGAAAAATGAAATTGCATGTCCTTTTTGTTAGTTTTTATTGCTAATAATCTTGTAAGATGTAGCTTTCTACTTTTGTTTTTGAACATACGTAACTTTGTACTTCACAAATGCAATAATGTTCCAGAAGTGGTGGTAGTGGAAGTTGACGTCCCCATAATAAATAAAAATGCTACAGAAGTGGTGGTACTAGAAGTTGTCGTCACCATAATAAACAAAGCACTCTTGCAAACTATAAGTTTTATCAGATTCGAGATCGAGATCAAACTGCACAAAAAAAAAATTGGCTAGATGTTTTTTGGCATTTGGTAAGTTACAGAATTTCCTTACATAAGTAATGCAACACACCACCGGTAGAAATGTACCTACTAAGAAACCAAATATAGAGTCTATGACTTTTAGAACAAAGAGATCAAGAATATTAAACTCTCTATAGTTGTTTTTCTTTCGAACTCTTTATTCAAGTGAATGTCCTCTTGGGGATTTTATAGATCTTATTGTTGATCCTAATCACTCCAATTATCATATCATAAAAGTCAAATAGTAAAATAATAAAATTAACCAGTTTCCTGCTATTTAACTTTATAAGAGGTCCCTGATGTGTAATTATACCAGGTTTCCCCAGTGCCTAAATTTATAATCAAATGATTCCATAAATCAAGATGTCAGCTCAAAGTTGAGCTCATTTACATGTCTTAATTTTTCCTGTATAATGTTATGAAAGAAATTATAAAACAACCATATTTGGTATTCCGATCAAGTTATGAGTTCAAGATCGAACTCATTTACATGTCCTAATCTCCCGTATATAAGGATCTGAAAGAAATTGAAAAATATATATATATATATATATATTTGGAAAACTTTGTTATTTCTTTTGCATTAGCAGTACTCTTTCATTTCAGGATGCAATGTATGTTTACGTTAAAGGATATTGCAGGAGGTAAAACATGCGGATGGAAACTTGATATGGTTGGAATATAGACAATTAGAAGAATTGATATCGATAAATATGACTTAGTATATTGGCGTCGATCAGTTGTACAAAGGGAAGCTCTCCTTGGAGATACCAGTCGATATCCCATCTACCTTTTCCTTTTTACCAGCATCTATAAATACACTTTCTTTTGTTGTTATCGATGAATTCCTCTAAATTGCACAATTTCATTTGACCATTGTAGTTACTAACATTTACGTTCTTTTGTAACACCCGATGATTATAATTAATCATTCCTTATGTTTCCAGTTGATAATTTTCGTTAAATCAACATGGTTATTCCCTTTATTTCAACAACAAACAATATTATCACTTTATTTTCACAATCAATAATTTCTATCTTACACAAACTTGGGCAGTGCATATGGTCTAATAGACACTGTTGGCTGTTTTTCCACTGCTCCATTGAAAATTAATTATACTTTCAGTGAAATGTCTTTTAAGTTTATTGTCTACTTAGAGCATTCAGTCATTTAGGCTATATTTTGGAGCTTTTTATCCACACAATTAAGCAAAAGAAGAAAGAGTAAGCTAGAAATCAAAAAGTTCCACAGTTTTTTACTGATTTCCTTTTTTTTATTATTATTTTGATTTTGATTTTGTGGATAGTGGTACTCAATTTAGACAAAAAAGAGATTAGGGTTTTAGTTCTCATTACATTATGAGTTAGTCGGTTCGACGGTTGTCAGTTCGATCCCGATGGGAACTAGGGTATGACTTCTTCTTCTATTTATTTTGATCGGCTTTTGCATTTATTTTTTTGTTTTTTGTATATTTCACTACATTACTCGCATTAGTTTAGGTTGTCCCTTACAGTGAGGAACTCAATAAAGGCCTCACACTAGCAGTTAATATGCTCGGTTTATGAAGAATTAGTGCATTTATTTGACGGGAAGCACTTCGTATGCTTAGCACTATTTATAGCATGACAACCTATTTTATATTTGTATCGTGTATTTTTTTAGTTTCTCTAATATCAGATATTGATACAACTATATAGTGAGTGTGATTTTTCATTTAAATAAAGGTTATTGGAACCTGGATGAGCAATTGAGTTGGACGTTTGATACAAGTATATAATTTCTGAATAAAGATATATCGGTGCATCTCATTGATCACATCTTCTTTGACGGAAAACACTTCATATGCTTAACACTATTTAGATATGGCAATCTATTTTATATTTACATCGTATGTTTTTTTAGTGTCTCTAATATCAAATATTGGTATAACTATACAGTGAGTGTGATTTTTCATTTAAATACAAGTTGTTGGAGCCTGGGAGAGCAGATGAGTTGGCCGCTTTATTTTTAACGCAAGTATATAAAGATAGATAAGTGCATCTCATTGATTACATCTTCTTTGACGGGGAGCACTTCATATGCTTCACACCATTTAGAGTTAGCAATCTATTTTATATATCGTGTGTGTTTTTAGTGTCTCTAATATTAGATATCGATACAACTATATAGTGAGCGTGATTTTTTTATTTAAATACAGGTTGTTGGAGCCTGAAAGGGAAGTTATTTTGGCCACTTGATTCTTAACACAAGTATATAATTTCCGGAGAAAGATATGTCAGCACATCTCACTAATTACATGTTCTTCGACGGGAAGAAATTCAAACGCTTTGCACTATTTACAGTTGACACTCTATTTTATATTCATATGGTTTTTTTTTTGGGGGTCTTTAATGTCATATATACAACTATATAGTGTTTGCGATTTTTCATTAACAAGAAAATGTAGTCTAGAAGAGCGGTTGAGTTGGACGCTTGATTTTTAATGCAAGTATATGATTTCTGAAGAAAGATATATTTGTGTATTTCCTTGATAACATCTTCTTTGACGGGAAGCACTTCATATGCTCTGCACTTTTTAGAATTGACGACTATTTTAGATTAATATAGTGTTTGTTTTTAGTGTCTCTAGGTATTATCATATATCGATACCTATATGGTAAATGTGATTTTTCATTTAACTACAAGAAGTTGGATTCTGGAAGAGCAGTTAAGTTAGTCGCTTGATTCTTATTACAAATATATATATAATTTGTAAATAAAGATATATCAGTGCATTTCCTAAATTACATCTTCTTTGACGGGAAGCACTTCATATGTTTTGCACCATTTAGAGTTGGCAATTTATTTTATATTAATATCGTGTTTCCTTAAGTGTTTCTAATTTCATATATCTACACAACTATAAAGCGAGTGTGATTTTTCATCATATAACTACCGATTTCTTTTGTTTTATATACATGAACTACTTACTGATTTCAAAGGTTGGTATTTCAAATGTAATTTCTTAAAGACGACTTCTTAATATCCAACAATTTATACAATGCGTAATAGGTGAATTTGGTTTCATAAATTAATCTACTATATATATAATAATGGGTGTTCTCATTATACACTGCAATTGTTAATTGGCACCCTTCTGGGACGGGCACGTCTCACCAAATGAGGATCAATTCCCCTGGTACCAGATATGTAGCATAGGTTAAATACTAAAAAAAAAAAAATCTTATTACACTTTTGTATTTATAGTTTAAACTATTTTACTTTTGAGATTATTTATCCTATTTATTTTAGTTTATTTATAAAATTTTAAAATTGATTATTGTTTCATTAGATTGCTTGAAATTAGTTTTCAAAACCATGTGAGATCTTTAGATAATAATAATAGTATTACATATTTGATAATTAGAAAATTTTAATTACATAGTTTTAATTATTAGTTGTTAATCTGTTGGATAGTAATTTTATCATATCTTATTAGGGTTTTCATAGGGACGGGTGCGGGACGAAGCCCCGCCTCGATGGACATGGACCAAAAAGGAAAAATATTCCAGCAATCCCGGTGCGTAGCACGGGTTTCAAACTAGTTAATCAAATTCATAAATAACCCAACTTTGTTATGCAAATCACGTACTATATTCATTAGTATGTTATTTCTAACATGTGCTAAAATAAATAAATAAAACCGAGAAATAAATTAATTACCTAGAGATTTGTTTTTTTTAATTTTTTTAAGAAATGGGTAAAATAAATCATAAAAATCCCCATGAAAAAACATGGGATATCCTCAAGGAAATCCTAACGTTTGGGTCAAACGTTATGGACGGGTATGTTTTCGGTCAATGAATATTGACGGAATGGGTTGAATCGGTCAACCTAGTTGATACCAAAAATACATTTTAGCCCTCCAGTTAACTCAACCACACCCGTATTATTAATTGGGTACTTGTGAAACAAATTCGCATAATATAAATTGGGTACCTTGTTAACATTGTCGCATAATATTAATTGGGTACATCTTTAAAGAGGTCGTTTATTATTAATTGGGTATCTATAACTACACAACTGGGTCGAATGGTTGCTAGTCTCACCAGTTCAATCCAAGTTCTCTTCACTACAGTCGTGATTCAACACTGGCAAGCCATGGTTCAAGGCTTATCTGGCAAGGTTTCGGAGAGGAGAGGATATTGACTACAAGAAGGAAATGAGCAAATGATCGGGTTCATATTTTTAGGCTACTTGTTCTCTTACGGGAAATCAGAGAAGAAACAAATTTGCAGTCGATTGATTGAAGTATTATGGAAGAGATTCAAGCTTATTTGAGTGTTTGAGAGGCATTGAGAATATGGGTTTGTGTGTATGATTGTAGGGAAGGAGATGGAGATGTCTAAGAAATCAACATGGAGTGTATCTCTGAATCAACAACAAACTGCACACATGGTGTTTGTGTAAAGGCCTGAACGAGTATTTTCTGAAATTTCAGCTGCAACCAACTTACTTTCTCCAAGTGTTCTATGGGTTTCTGGTAGTGAATTGGTCTGAGCTAGAGGAAAGATGAATTGCAGTTGATGTTGTGATGGGGTTTTCCATGGGATTTTCAATTGATATGGAATGGAAGAATGAGCTGGTTTAGTGAGTTGTTGGTGTTTGAAATGAAGAGATATTAATGATGCAGTGAAGATTAAGATGGATCTGTGGTGGAACTCAATACTGCAGGGATTGAAGCTCGTTGTAGATGACAAGGCATGGTTTCTAAATGGGTGATGACTGAATGGTTAGTGGCTTTGATTGAGTTGGGACATAATTGGTTGAGATGAGAGGAGGAGTTTGTGTGGTGAACTGTTGGCCGAGCAATCAACAGATAGTAGTTGTTTCTGCTATGTTTTCTCGATGGGTATGTGAAATGGCAAGGAAGCCTGGAGTTGGTGGTGAAGTTTAGAAGCTGAGCAGCAAGGTAGTGGTGCTGTTGATTTGCAGAGATGGAACAGTTGAGTATGTCAGCAAAGACATACCCACACTACCACCGTAGAGGTACTAAGACCTTCTAAACATGTGTTTTGCCAAAAAGACATTGCCTTCCATGTCATTACTCATGTTTTTGACAAGGTATGTCAGCAAAGACTTTATCTAGAAGATATGAATGATTGAATTCATGAATCCTTGTTTTCATTTGTTGGGTATGACAATCTTCTACTGAACCCAATAGGGTTATAGGGCAACGAGACAAGGTAAAAGTATTGTGAAGATTAGTTGGGGACAAGTTGTTTCAGAATCACAAGGAGGAAACATGTTATCAACAATAACCATGGAGAATAACTCGACCGTAGGGGTAGGACCAAAAGTCTCCTCAACTCCATCAGAAGAAAATATTCTCTTTCATACTCGTTTTGTTGCATATTCAAAGAATAGCTTCTTATTCTGTTTTTTAGTAATGGCATTTGTTGTTTTGTATTTTGCGACAATTTCAGTCAACCTCAGTTCATTTTTGGATGATTCGCATCTATTATGATTTGAAAACTGTCTTTCTATTAAGTTTGCAGAACGGGTACCTTTGTGGAATTAATAACATTATTCATGAATATTTCCATTTAAGTTTTCTATTTAGAAAAGCTATTATATTGGAGTTCTGGGTTCAATCTGAACGCCTGTGACCTTTCATAACAACAAATGATGCCCAAGAAAAACTCCTGAAAACTGTTCATTTGTTGTTAGACAAATTTTTTTTTTACAAAGATAGAAAAACTCATGTGACCTTTCATAACAACGACTAGGCATTAATGTTTGTTCTAGTTGGATAGTTGGATTAGTATAGTTCTAGTAGAATTTGAAAACGCACACTAATATTGTCTCACCAAATCACGTATGATTCGGCTACCCAATTTAATTTATAAGACCGTCCGAAACAAGTACCCGCTTTAATTTATAGGACCATAAAATAACATCTTAAAATTTATTTTATATGGCTGTTTTTGTGGGCTACCCAATTAATATTATAAGAGAGAAACTCCGATTTGCAACAGGAATTTTAACTATGGTTGGGTTAGTAACTATGGTAAAGGGGTAAATATGGAAGAAAACTATGAAACTTAGGAAACAAGAACGGACAAACCGATTTGTCCGTCTATGTAGCAATATCCAAACTTTGTATGTCTGCCAAGCAAAGTAGGAAAGCTAGGATTTCTTTGAGGTTGGCCCAAAAAACATCCAACCATAAAATATTTAAAAATAAAAATAATATTAGTATTGTTATTTGATCATGAGATCAGTCATTGAAATACGATTTGGAACCGAATCGAGAATCTAATTATTTTTATTGAAATTAGAAAGACTCAACGATTCGGACCGCAAATCGAAATCGGATTCTTTCTATATATATAAAAGGACATTAAAAATTAGGTGGAACAACGTTTCATTTTCTCTCTCTATAACAATTTTTTTTTTTTTTTTGAAGGGATCTATAACAAATATATACAAACCCTTTCCACAAGCAATTCAAAACACAGTTTAGTGCAAGAAACAGAATTTAATTCCAGAACCAGAAAGAAAGAGAGAAGAATTCAAAACGCTCTGTATAAATCCCTTTCAATCCTTTTCTTTCCCCTAAAATCATCTCTAGAGAAATTTCCAAGTTTGTTTTGGTATTAATTTGACTAAGATATATAACAACAGCTGTCACTGATTCGTGTAATCTAATCACTACCCACATCTCCAACACTTATAGTTTCTTATTCCTTACCGAATTTCATATCTTTCTAAAATCGAAGAATTCCAGTCGGGTGAAGTTTGGGCAATGCGGTAGAAATGATAGAAGAGAAGAGAATGATAAATCAACAACATTTTCAAGTAAGAGGAAAACAAAATCAACAACAGCGACAACGACAACAAAAATTGCATTGTGAAAATTATATGGTTAGGTATTTTAATCTAAGTTCAATTCTGACGCTGTTAGTATTAACAGTATCATTATTGTTATTACCTTTGATTCTACCACCATTACCTCCACCGCCATTGATGCTTCTTCTAGTACCTGTTTTAATAATGGCTGGTCTTATGTTTCTTGCTTTATTTCCATCTCATGTTACTCACATCGTTGTTTACTCATCCATATGAACTTACATCATTTTGTTTCGATCTATATATATATCATCACCATATTCAAAAAGTTTGAATTCGGTGTTAGGACTAGTAGTAACAGATTCAGAATTAGAAGAGAGATTTGCTTGAATCAGAGTTCATATTAAAGAGTTATTGTAAAGAAAGAAATTTTGAAATTAACAAATTATTTTGATTTTCATTCTATGAGTTTTGAGTTTTATTTTTATTTAGGTGTTCTTAACTTGTGATTATGCTATGTTTTGAAGATCTAACTAAAAACAGTAACTTTTTAGCTTTTGACTTAAAAAATAGAAGGTTAAAAACTATAAAGTCTGTTAACCTGTTACGAACTTGTGCTAGGAGCATCTTTAGTAGATAGCCGGTCCCAGGCTATCAGACGAATCACAAGGTATATTGTTTTCGTCCGACTTGTTATGATTTTAAAGTTTAACCCTAGAAAGGGGGTACATTTTAGTCTCCCTCTTATGAAAAGCGCGTTGAAATGGAACAGCCGACTCTGTGCTTTTTATTACTAGACAAATACTCGGCGGCTAAATGTTGCATAATATTCTTTGCCCCCGCTGTAATAGGATTATCTCTTTACGACTTAAAGTCTGTTTCAGCGCCCTGAACTTGGACTTGTCATTTCCTTGAACTTCGTAAACATTATTCAAATCGAAATTTTCATGTACTCGTATCTTACGATGGCCAACCGGAGTCCGGTTTTTAAAGAACTGCTGGAAAACTATTAATAAAATATAATTTTTTAAAGTTTAATAAAAATTATAATTTTTTTTGTTTGTAAATAAAAAACTTATTAATCTTACGTCGTGAAAAGTTTCTATTTTTTAATTGTTTTAAGAGATTATATAAGATTTTTAGTCTCAATAGGGAGTTGCTCTTCTTAAATTGCATTTTTCAATTATCTAAATAAATTCAAAAATCTATGGGACAAGTTTGAACAAAAAGATGTCGGTACCCACGAAACAATTCTTTTAAGTTACTCATTTCGTTACAAGCACGCTATTACAGTTTATGTGACCAGGTACAAACTGCTCTTGAGCATCATAAATCAATAGGATATAACTCACCTGTTCACAAAGTCATAAGCCGAACAAGAGCATTCTACAAACATTCAAAATTGACCTAATCTAATGTCCTTACATCTCATTATTGATAATATCCCTAATCATTTGCTTCGGTATAAGCCCTTCTGTTCTGATTGCGTCCTTTTTTGGATCCGGACTGATGAATAACAGAGTTGGCAACCCTCTAACCTGTTAATCAAGAAAAAGTTGGTTAATAATAAAATCAATGGATAAGTAAGAAAAGGGGGCGAGTGAAGATATACCTGCATGTCACGGGCAAATTCATGCTCATCATCTGTGTCAACCTTGATAAATAACGCATCTTTCTCGTACTCAACAGCAAGCTGCAATGAAAGGTTGACATCAGAACTTACATGTTAGATTGCACAAAATTTCATTAGTTGCAACCAAGTTACAATCAATAGCTCTCGTTTTACAGTACTAAAGCTTGTTTAACTGTTATAAGGAACTTTGTGGCTCCATACCATAGTGATTGTGACTCCATACCATAAACTCAATATAGATTGGCATATTAGCAACACAAAGATTGACACTAGGAGTAGAAAACTCTTAGGGGTCTTATTACCAAGCCTGATTTTGATTCATGAAATCTGGAGTCCGAAAAAAGAAAACAAAGAAGTCTTTGACCTTAACTGAGTCAAGTAAGGACTTTGTAAGAATTAATAGGTACATTTGTCATGTGTACAAAACAGGTTCAGATTCAAATAACCCATTTAAACACCTGCCATCAGAACTTTCACGAGTTGACCAGTTTTTACTTGGTTATTTCAAGATACAATGAACCAAACACGCTCGAGAGTTTTTGTTCGAATTAAACTACTACGACCCTGCATCACTGAATTCTGGAATGGAAACAAAAGAGAAGACAGGTGGATGTGGATTCCATACCAAATACTAAATTAACTGAACTGTGCAATGTATATGGGACACAATTTTTAAGTTTCTTTTCTTTTTTTTCAGAAAATTTGACATTCTGATTAGAATTATCATTAGGAATGAGGAATTTGACTACCCCATATTATTCCTTTCCTGGAATGAACTTCAACATCTACCAAGATTAAAATATATATTCACCAGAATGTGCAAATATGCCAGGGCATAGAATAGCATCAAAACAACAATATGGGAAACTACACTGAAAACATAACAAGGAGAACCATTAACGCATCAATGTCAACAATTAGAACCGGGAGGGAAAGAAAATAGATCCCAGTTAAGCTACTATAGGATCCATCAGGCAGATACAAATGTGGCTGGGAAAAATGTTCAAAATTTGGGAGGAGTTTAAGAACCATAACAATAACCAGCACTGTCAGCAAACACAATCTTTTGGAGTTCATTTCTGAACACAACATTATCAGCAAACAGCAATCTTCATTATGTTTCTTTGTAAGATATAGTTACCAACAGACACTTTTGTGCTCTTATAACTCATGACATTTCTTCTCTGTCACTAGATCCCCCAATAGCTTATCGGCTAATTACCAGAAACATTAACAAATTCATCACGAACTTGGTTGTGTATGGTTCTTATCAGGTGGGTAAATGACCTAAGAGTTCAAGCTCAAAAGCAATGCTTGAAATAACCACCGAGACAAGCCAAAACATTAGCCAATATGGCTTATAACAGTGACATGATATTTAAACCCTAAAATAGGCAAATATAAGATAGTAGGTTTACCATTTCCAGTTCCTGTGCCATTAAAATACAAGGACCGCACCATGTGGCATAAAAATCAAGAATTACAGGAACAGTTCTATCTCCTCTAACTAGCTCCTGTATTTCCTCTGCTGAATACTTCTTCTGAAAAATAAACACCAGAAACCCCATTAACAACAAAGAATAATAGAGAGAACAAACAAACAAATAATAGAGAGAACTTACGACGAGATAATCTTCTCTGACGTGCTTCCCATTTGGGGGTTTACAAAGTAATTTTCTTGTTGTTATTGATGATAGATTTGTTGGGTTATTGGGTTTATTTATAGTCGAAGAAGATGAAAATAAATTGCAGCGGTGGGTTTTAGGAGAAGAATTTGGGAAACTAAGTAAAGGTTTTTGTAAAGCATGAAATGCAAGGGTTTTGGTGGTGGTAGCGGAAGTAGCAACGGCACAATATGTCGTCGCCATGGTTAGAATGGCAGCCATTGTTATTTCGACTGTAAATCCCAAAATCCAGACGGAGAAATGTTGAGAATTTTCTCTACTGCAGGGATAAGAACAGACTGAATTACCCGGGCGGGTTTAGATTTTGGGCTTTTTCCTAAAAGGTTAGCTCTTAAAGAAGGCAGTTTTTGGGTATACCAAAAACATTTTGGACATACTAAGTAAGACAAAATAGGAGTGTAAATAGCAATATTAGAAGCCCCTTAACCAATTTTTTTTGGTAATGGCAAATATGCCCTTTTAGGATTAGTGTTAATAGTAATGATTAGGTAAAATAAATCTGATTAGTGAGTAGTTTTAAGATTACTTGCCACTCTCTCGTTACGATTTTTTCCTGGTTTTGATCGTTAGAATGTTGATTTTTTTCCAACATATCTTATGTTTAATCTCGCTTTTGTAGGTTAAAATCATCAAAAGTTTGTGTTTTTTCACTAAGGTTCTAAGGAGTTTGGATGAACAGTTCGGCTAAGGGAAGTGTTGATTAAGAGCGAACCTACCTAGTTCGGCTCGTTTTGAATTGTCCAAATAAGCCGAACCCTACACCGAATCGTCTGGAAGAAAAAATGTTTAGGGTTCGGCTTATATTTAGAAATTGTAAGCGCCTTAAACCTGTTGGAAACACATTTTCTAGCTATTTGAATAAGTAGAATATAAGCCTAACCTGATCATGTACATTCCTGGGTTAATAATTTTGTATTGGTTCTAAGCACATATTATGATTATCGAATACGCCGAACCCCTACGCATCTCTTTTCGTGACTAGGTTCTATTGAAATTGCATGAAATTTCAAGCCAATTGTTCATATACACTTACAGAAGCTTTTGTGAAGAACAGTTCGGCTAAAAACACGACTTAATTGTGAGCCGAATCTTATAAATGCACTAGGTTGGGCAGATATTATGATTATCGATTAACCTAACCATTAATTTTTATTTAGAGCATCTAAAAATGTTCTATATTATGATTATCGTAAACCTAACCATTAAGAGTAAGGACATATTAGTAATTTAAATTGTTTGAGGATATATAAGTAATTACACTACCCCTTATTTTTCCACCCTGGGTGGAAAAAAAAATTTGTATGCCCAAAATGTTTCTTGTATGCCCAAAAACTGCCTTCTATAAAACCCATCCAAAGCTCGATAATAACCACAGAGTTAGAGCAAGTCCAGTGGGTGCACTGGGTGGGCAAATTGGCAACTTTGCCCATTTCCACCCCACAGTGAGATTGGCGAACAGGTAAATAGCAACTTTGGCCGGTTGGTTAAGGAAAGGCCGAGTCTCGACCCTGCTTGAGACGACCATTGTCTCATATTGAGCCGATAACGGTTAGTTCGTCTAATGGCTTTAATTTTATCCCCATGTAGTTCAAACATTTTCAACTCTAAAATCACACCTTCTTTGACCAAAATTTCTTATAGTTTTATTTTAATTTCTTTCTAATCTCGCTCTAATCACGAAAAAATGCCTCCCACAATACGTGGTGCTAGGCTTGCTCAAGAATATGATTTAGATATTTATAAAGCTTATGCTTTTCAAACAACAAAAATATTCATAGTAATCAAGTCGTGTCGCATCTAGGTTTTGGAACAAAACATTTCGCAGACAAAATGGGGAACCTGAGAATGCGTGATGTTCAAGGATTTTCGAGTCGCTTTCAAACAATTAACCATGACGTCACGCGATTCCTAGGTCAGGTAATGCACACTAACCACAGTAGATTGAATGGTTAAACTTCCGAAGAAGTGGTACAAGGAACTCTGGAGATATGGAAGCTCTAACGACAAACCTTTTGTTTACGAAGCTTGTTTCAACCTCCTTAAAAATACCTTCACAAATTCAACCCCTTCTACGTCCTAGATGTTACTCCACCATCCAATCGTTGAATCAAGACTTTTAAATTAACGATTTTATAATTTAGTTTTAGTTGAATGATGGATTATTTTTAATCTTATATAGCTTGTTTTAATCTAATATACTTTGCTTTAAAGTAAGAAATGTTCAAATTAGTTATGATAGTACGTTGATGGTGCAAATACAAAGACCCTTTCAATGATTAAATATAGGACAACATAACACCAAACTAAAACATAAAACGACAGTGAATCAGTTCATACACTTAATTAGTCCACTCCAACTTAAAACACATATGACATTTCCAGAAAAGTGTTTGCCATATGTGTCTTTTCTGTAGAAGTGCGCATGTGTATATAAAAGTTGCAACCAAGATTTGAGCATCAAATAATTAAATTTTTGGGGTGATTTTGTTTTTCACAGTGGTCGTGCTGTAACTTCTTCAACTTGGTTTTGAGTTTCAAATTTTTGCACAATGATGCTACCTTTTCATATTCTTTCTCCTGCATAGCATCATCATTCGTGGTTCTTCGAGGCAGTTGGGATTTTGACATTCTAAATGCCTAATATTTTTCGATTACGATTCAGTGACCCTTCTTCCTGAACAACCTACTTGTGGACATTTAAAAATTAGAATACATCCGAGGGTATTGCATCAAACTATGGTCATCCATGAGATATAATGAACAAAGCTCTTTTGTTTTTGAAAAGATGAGGGTACCCAAATACACCACAGTCTTTTGTTTCAACCTATAAGTCTGATACCAGGTGTGATCGTATATGGACAAAGTCGAGACAATACGACAACTTGGTATTCACTTGATAATAGTTACGGTCCGAAACCGATTTACTATAGGATCAATATCAAGTGATTTAGAATTAACGTACAAGTGAAATTTACTTTAATTATAATAAAACAATTATAATGCGGGAAAGTAAAGTAAATGGCACAACAAGATTTTTTTAATGAGGAAACCGAAAATGCAGAAAAACCTCGGGACCTAGTCCAGTTTTGAATACTCTCAGAATTAAGTTTAAATACAAAATCTAATACCAACTTAGTATAGTTGAGACCAAGCAGACTACCCCTAGATACTTAGTTACCTCAGTATCCATGCGTCTTCGACTTCTAGAGTCACGCATGTGAATAGCAAGTCCTTTGGATTGTATTCCAAACAGCAAAGGAATAATCTGTTTGGTAACCGCTTTAATCAATCTTGCTACAAAATAACGATGAGTTGTTGACAAAGGCTCTTATGTTTAATCTAATAAACTCCTTTGTCTAGTTAGATCAATCTATACAATAGCTACCGAAATAGTCAAGTCTAGAATCGCACTCAATCAATATAGATCTCAAAGAGAAATATAGAGAATGCCGATCTCAGGCAACTAATCAATCAGATCTATCAAAGACAAATCGATTCTAGTTGGATCCTAGCCAATCAAGGTTTGTGCACTAAATCCACAAGATACAAAAACTAATAAGAATTCTTCTTTGTCTTCAAATATTCTATTGCCTTCAAATACATGTACAACACCACTTGAATCGCTTGTGATTAATCATGCACAGAACGAAGTCTGTTAACAATGGATTATCACAAGATGTCTATAGATCTAACAACAGCTCTAAAGATCACGTCGATACATTGATCTAGTCTGAGTGAATCTTATATTAGAATTAAAAAAAATTCAAGAATAAAAAATTAGATGCAATCAACAACCGTTAGTCAATCAAATCAAATATAATTCTAATAACACCGTAATTATCTAGTTTCCCACCAACAGTACTCATAGATCTTCTTGATCCTACATAAGTCTTTAAACGAGTGGTCGTAAGATATTTCACTTAATCAGGATACTTTCCTCTCCGAATAGACGGCTCCACCAGAAACAATAAGAAATAAAGTTTGCCTGACTCTTAGGATAGTTTGCTAGAAATGAAAACTTAGGTATTTATATACCAAGGGTGTTTGGACACCAAGGAGTTTCCAAAACCGAAAATATTCTCAAGATATGCAATGAATGCCCAAATTCGGTTTTTCTAATTCCAATAAATGCTGGTCCAATATTTTCCAAAATCTCTCGTAGAAAATCTCAAATTAGTAAATGCACATTACTAATTTTTACTCTCTAGAGCTATGAATTAATTGCTGGTAATTAAAGCATATAAAACCAAAAACCTTAATTAAAAGATTCTTAATTTATTTCGGCACAGGATCACCTTGAGTACCCATGAATATTTTTGAACAATAAATGATAAGAGTTACTGCTCGTGTTTAAAGTATGTTGATATATTTTCACTGCAAATCCTTATTTCGTATTTACATGGATTTGCTTCTTGGAATCGGTTCTACCACACTTCCAAACAAGTTTTAAATGGTTCTACCAATATTCCAAGACTACTATGTGATCGGTCATACCAAGTAACAACATGGGTTCGGATCAGTTTTACCAATCACTAGGATCGGTTCTACATAAATATGGTATCTACTTGTGATCGGTCACACCAGTCACTAGGATCGGTCATACCAATTACAAGGATCGGTCACACCAATTACCAGAATCTGTCACACCAATTACAAGGATCGATCATACCATCTCATGGTGATTACTTAGGATCGGTTATGCCAATTACCAAGACCGGTCATGCCAAATCATAAGTCTAGGTATTATGATCGGTTATACCAAGATACATAACCTGAGTTAAGATCGGTTCTACCAACTCACACATATTGGTCATCCAAAGAATATATAGTGAATAGCCGGACCAATAAACCTATTTCTCTTTCGATTCATGTACTTACTTTAAACAAATGTAAAACATTGTTTCTTAGGATGAAATCTTCACCATAACCCATACACATAATCATAAAACTATATACAAGATTATGTCGATGTCATATCTACGAAGTTCAAAATATAAGTGTTATAATTTGTAGTCTAATTCCTTAATACTATGATCATATATACTATTATGATCATGTCTCATCACTAGAGTATTATATACAATATGTACAGTATATACAGCTTCGCAGTTATGCTTTCAATATAACACGACTTGAAAGATACGTTAGGAATGAAACAAATTAAAGTAAATATTACTAACCTCAAGCGGAAGGATGATGTCGTCGTTGTAGTTTGTTACTTATTCTCATTCTTCAGGTCTTCGGAGAAATACTTGTATGTCTCAACATTCCTATACTTTCTAGTCTAACCTAAACGAAGTTGACTCTAGTATTTAATCAAGCGACTCTAGATGAGTTTTGATACTAAAATATGACTACCAAACTTGATATACCAATGCTTGGTGAATTCAACCGAGCTATGCTCTAAAAGTTTCCATACATGATATCGGTTTTCCTTTACTTCCTATGATACAGGGTTGGTGGTGTTGGTTGAGAATGATGTAGGTAGGTTGTGTTTAAAATAAAATTTGCAATGTGTGTTATTTCATAAGAAAAAATATGATCATTATTATATAGCCGTTAATTTTCAAAATATAGTCATTAATTTTCAAAATTCAACAACTATAAATATTATCATTTTATTTTATTAAAATCATATTAATGTTAAAGGGCTCATGCCCATGGGTGTACGGTCCAGATTTGGTGTCTTTTGGTTTTCCCTTTTCCATGTATACATATGTATTATGTCTATGTAACCAACAGACTACTAATCAATATAGAATCCTTCTTCTTCTCCATCTCTTTCTTTTCCCTATCTTTTATACTAAAACACGTTATCACCACATGCTCTAACCCCGCGGCAATAGATTTTTTTTTGGGTTACTATCAAATCTGTGAAGGATTTTTTTGAATCTGTATTTTTTTTCAATCAAATACAGTATGTTGGAATAAATGGGAGTGTGAATCAAATCAGCTAAGTTAAGTTGGATCTACTTTTTCTCCTCTACATATATTTTTTTATTTCCTATTTTTGATTTTGGTATATACATTGGGAATATGAAATCTGCTGCAAAAATTGATTTGATCGGGAATTAAGGAATTATTTTGATTAATCTAATGTTTGTAATTTTGGGATTTGCTTGCGGATCTAGATTTACTTTGATTACTTTGATTAGTTTAATGTTTATTTTGATTATAAACAATTGTGTGATTACATTTTTATAATACTAATACTAATACCTTTGTCCGTTTGCGACGTGATTGATTAGTTACTGGGAAAATGGGAGAAAGGAAATTTGTTCGAGAGGAGGAAGAAAATTAATCGGTGATCCTGTTTGTTCGGTAGAAGAAAGGAATGTCCTCAACTCGGATCCGATCCAGTCCAGTCCTATTCCACCCGAGCAAAGCCCAGCTGTCCTGTTTCAGTATGTTGGGCCCGTTTATGCTCTTGGCATGTCATGCTCCTTCTGTGGGCCTGTCCTGTTCCTGATCTGGGCTTGTTCTATTCCAGCGTGTTGGGCCTGTCATGTTCTAGCTTGTTCCTGTTTCCGGGCATGTCCTGTTCCAGCTTGGTTTCAGGTTTCGGGCCATGTGTGACCAAGGATATTCTGGTCTTGTGTATATACCGTGGGAACTAAAGTTTGAGGTATGTAACTATAATGTGGGTTTTTACATTGAGTGCGTGCTAGGCTTATTTATTTGTTTGAAGAACATGCCTAGTTTTGTTTATTTTTTTCTTAAGATAATTCCACGGTACATAAAGGGTCAATTTAAATTATGATTGTTGATCTCGATCATTAAGAATTTTTTCCTTAATGTTATTTTGTTCTCTTGCATATGATATTGGCTATGGTTAAATGGTTTCTTTTGTTCGATTGGTTGTACCTACTCGATTCCAGTGCATTTATTGGGGGATTAGAAGTACTTGGAACATTATTGTGTACTCGATATTTTTCTCCCAAAATTCAAACATTTCGTGGAATGTAATCCACTTACTCGACTATTCATCTGTCAGTAGTTTCAAAAGATACGTTCAAATAAAATCACATGTATTCTAACTTTTGTGGAAGAACTCACAAAATATGATATGAGTCAGAAATTTCCATTTCTTTACTTCATCCATGATGCTAACAAACCAGTACATGTGGAAGTATGACAACAAGAGACCTATTGAGATAAAGAATTTTCTCAAATTAAGCTAAATGTAGTGAGATTCTCTTGGCCTATAGAGATAAAGAATTTTCTCAAATTAAGATAAATGTAGTGAGATTCTCTTGGCCTATTGAGATAAAGAATTTTCTCAAATTAAGCTAAATGTAATGAGATTCTCTTGGCCTATTGAGATAAAGAATTTTCTCAAATTAAGCTAAATGTAGTGAGATTCTCCTGGCCTATTGAGATAAATAATTTTCTCAAATTAAGCTAAATTTAGTGAGATTCTCCTGGCATATTGAGATAAATAATTTTCTCAAATTGAGCTAAATGTAGCAAAATTGAAAAAGAAAAGAACCCCGAAGTAATGAGGGTTAGACGTAATGACTCATATAAAGCATGTAAAAAGGGACATATATATCATGAGACAAAGATGTATTTATTTCCCCAGTACTGATGACACCAAAGTACATGTATCAACTGAATACAGGACGAAGCTAAAATGTAACTCTAGCTCCCATCATAAATGAAAGAGTTGGAAATGCACCTGGTCATAGGTGTTGGTATATACAATATAGTGTGTATGTGTATCATAGTGACAACCAATTTTCACATCAACTTTAATGGCAACAAGAACTTTGCCTGGCCAATTGACTATCTTATCGAGCACATCATTGCTCATTTTTTTCTTTCAAGATAGAACAAAGACGTAGCAAAATATCTAAATGTACCAAGAGATAATCACACCTTGTTAAATCCCCAAGTAACCCGTGCAAATGGATATCATGTGGAACATCAAAATGATGAGAATGTAATTGATTGCATCTTTTATAGTCTCTAATATATTTAGAAGGAAATATATTTTAGAGAAACTAATGAGTCAATCAAGTGCAATGTAATTCACTACAATATTTGGATTATTGAATCATATGGACTCTAATGATGAAATGTTGGAAACTGACTCATACAGGCTTTTGGCATAACCATAAAGAAACTTTGGTTGTGACATGATGATTGTTTTGAAAGAACTCATACAAATATCACTTTATTTGAGTGAACGAAAATGGGAAAAATATTGACAGAATGCAAAGTGACTACATATCTCTCAATAAGTGTTTTCTAAATTACTAGATGCACAACCCCCCCCCCCTTCCCATTATGCTTTTAGGTAAGAAAGCATATCACTCATTTTTACAAAGTCTTCAGTAAAACAGGATCGAGACCATCCTAAGATGAAAATGGTAAAAATTCCATATTACAAAGAAAACAAGGTGAACTTTAGAAAAATATTCATGCAGAATGCGGACCATTAAAGTGAATGATGGATATGGTAAATGTTTTGACATTTTGGACTAGTTATAGTTCCCAAAAAAAATTGCGTTTGAAAACTCCTAGCACATATTGCACAATGCAAAGGCTAACCACCCTTGTTAATGCTAGAGAATTTACATAAAAAGGATTTGAAGAATATTGTATGTTTAATAGGATCACTATAGAGCATCTTATACCCAATGGTCTCGCAGAGGCTACCATCAAAGGTTACAGATGGTGTCTAAGGAATAGGTTATGCGTACCAACCTACCTTTTATTGCTTTGGGGATATGCAATATTACGCCCATTTTCACTTAATTCGTTTTAGAACCCAATATTAGTCAAACTTTTCTGCATACCAGTTGGTAACTGAATTTAAGCATGACATTTGTGTTCTTACGCATTTTTAGTTACACTATATATGTGCCATTACGAGTCCACATCGTACTATGATGGGTTACGAAAATGATTAAGTAATTTTGTTGGATATTTACTCTCAACAATTATCTGCATTTTAAAACCTTTGGCAGGAGATCTCTTACTACTAAATTTGCAGGTTATCACTTTAATGAGACAGTCTTCTCGTCGTTAGGGGGAGATAATAAATTGTCTTGATATGTTCCCACAGTGTTTCATATTGATTCTTGTACTCCACAAATGTAAATGTGAAGTGACAAAGAATAATCAATTTTTAGAATGTACACTGATGTAGCTAAAGTGACAAGATTACGCATACCAGCTGCAAATATTCCTGCAAGGTTAGAAATCCTCAATATGGGGTACACCATAGACTAAGGTGTTGCAACTACACTTGGTGGAAGTGCAGTTGAGGTCGTGGATCTATAAAGGAAGATGGAGAGACCACCAGGTTCGATCAATGCTCACCTAGAAAGGAAGTAGATGAGTACGTCACAACCTAATTTGTATCATTAATGAAATCATCTTATTTGATTGTCTCTGACTATTTCCATGAATCAATATTGGAGGATGCTCCGAAGTTTTAAATGATTCTAGAGAACAATGAAATCCTGACGGATTATGAGAATGCACATGAGTCAATGGAAGGATCATGCGTGCATAATGATGATATAATCCATAAATAATTGCTCCAGAAGTAGAGCACAATAAGATCGAACCATGCTTTATTTTGATTAATTTCAAATAAATAGCATATTTGGCCTACACAATCTAGGTAGAACTTAGTTCTTTGGCAAATATACGGGTATTTGGTGTGGTAGTGCTAACCAACCAAGTGTAAAGCCTACTGGACATACATAATTAATTTTTCATAAAGCATAATGAGAAGAAAGTAGTCTTAAAGTACAAAGACTCTCCTTGTGGCGTGAGGTTTCTCACAAAGCCCTGGAATTGTTCTCTTGTAATGAACGTTATAGAGTTCCGCTACTTAGTTAGTTTGGTAATTTTCAAAATGAATTGAAATGCAGCATATGTATGTGGTTATTACATATCTCTGAAAGAATCAAGAGATAGAAGATATATACAAAAGTGTTTGATATACTTTTGTTCCCAAATCAAGTAACTCTAAACCATAGAGTGCGTTTACAATTAGATAGAATGTTCACTTATAGATTGAAGCAATCAGGAGGAAGTGGTATACCAGTCTAAGTGGCTATTTGATTTGGAGGGGATAGACAAATAAGTTCTTTTTTATTGCATATTCACAAGAAAGTTCATAATTTGGAATTGTAGTTATTTATGTTGACATTACAAACATGATGGGTACTCTTGATGTAATAAGAGACCTTAAAAGCTATTTAAAATCAGAATTTGAGATGAAAAATCTAGGGAAAGATCGACCGAGTACTGAGCTTGTGGGATATTATTCCACCAGTTTGCATATGTCTAAAGTTGTCAGGCAATTTAACAAAGACATGCATCATGATAGCACTCCCATGATTAGTCGAGGTTCAAATTTAAGTAAGTGACCATTTCGTCTAAAGGAAGATTCTGAATATGTGTTGGAAGATGACGAATTTAAGTAAGTGACCATTTCGTCTAAAGGAAGATGGCGAATTTAAGTAAGTTACCATTTGGAAGGCACGAAGCCGGGTATATTTATGCTCCATATCACGGCTTCCAAATACTTATGTAAAATACCACGAGCTTTGCAAAATACCGGAGCCGGGTATTATCTAATTAGCGAATTCCAAATGTGTCCCAAACAATCTTTTGCACGTATGTCGCGGTTCAATGTTCCATATAGATAATGAAAGTACTGCATTTTACCATTCCGTTTCTCTCTATTCAAATAATGGGCGAGTATCCGGCTTCGGAAGAAAGCTTCAAACCCTAGTTCTTTTGGTGCAAATTATACCGCCACATAGGTGCTTTCACCCATCAAGTTCATTAAACATAAGCTAAATTCCATCCCTACCGCGACCGCAGCTCTAATTTTAGATTATTTTGTATGTTTTCCTAACTTTTGCTTTTTGTTTGGATTGTGTCTAGGGTTTTGGGTTTTCGGCACTGGTAAAACCTTTTCCTTAAACTTCTTTTAACACTTGCCCAATATCTGAATCCATGGATTTATCATGGTTATTTCAATTCTAGAAGTAATAAAGTACTAGTTATTTCGTTGTTTTATACTTATTTGTGTGTTTATTTTAGAATTGGAGACACAATTCCGTGGGTTTTTCATGGTTATTTCAATTCTGTAAATAATAAATTACTAATTATTTCTTTGTTTTACCCTTATTTGTGTGTTTGTCGATGAATTTACTTTGTTTTGTCTAGAGCATGGTTAAGTCCATCATCTTGAAAAAATGAAAATTGTTTATCATTTCAGATACTGACCCTATAAAACCATACATCTTAAATACATATTTTTATTCCTTGACATTTAACCCTGTTTAATTCTTTGCAAAATTAAGTATGTATAGTTCTCAAAACAAACCTACTGAAACTTTTGGCCGGATTGAGATTGAATGTTATATCGTGTAGAGATTGAATTGATATAATGGTAAAGTGATTGCCTATCCATGGTGTTAGGAAAAGATGTATGCTACTACAACCGGAGGTGCAGCAGATAATGACATCCAAGATGATGTCAGGTCCAAAGAATCGTTAGAGACAGCTGCTGCATCAGTAACCGAACCATAGTAAGTTTGTTTTATTAGTTTTAGTATTTTAGGTTCATTAATATTTGGGTTTTATAACTAGACTGGCATTGAAATTGTGAAATGGTTTGAGAATAGCCATGTCAAAGAATCCTCTGCCCTTTCAAAATATTATAGTTGTTGCATACCCTCTGAAGAAACTGACTTGAAGCATCTTATATGTATAGCAAGTTTGTTCACCTACAACAGTATCGGGAAAACTACCCGAAAGTAACAAATCACTCAGGCATGCTACTAATGTCCGCCATCAGGGGTCGTTTGAGCGATAAGGCTTGCGCAGTAGTTGCTTCAACGACAGTTGGCCACTTTCTGGATATGCTTGATACCAAAAACAGTGGTGCAATTTTGCATTATCTACTCTCACGAGAAATTGTGAGACAAGATGATGGTGATCCATTTTGTATGAATTTGGGGTTGGAGGCATATCTTGAGGTTTGGGATGAAAGAATTCGCACTTGCTACAGGAATTAATTTCAAGTTGACAGCGGCAGGAAGTGAAGATGTAATTAACCCACTCCCAAAATCTATAGTGGATTCACCAACCATGAAAAATCATTTCCATGGGAAAAAAGGTAACAGTAATTGAAACCCTGACACGCTTAGAAATTGGAGATTTGACCACCTGCACTGACGATGATAACGCTAATTTGGCACTTCTCGTTTTTGTGCACGTTTTTCTTTTGGACTTCCAACATAGAGATGCAATGATCGCTGTCGTATGCGTCAAAAATAATTTACACTTTCTTACTACTCAAAATATAAATATAGCAAGGGCAAGAAAGGATCGATCCCACAGAGAGGTCTAGGTTGTCAATATGTTTTGGTTTCCTATATAAAATACCGGGGTTTTTCTGATTTTTTGTATAGTAAAATAAAATAAAAGCAAACAAAGAAAAATAAACAAATCAAAGTATTGAGAATATTGGTTAAGGATTCATCTTCATTCACAAATATGTTTTCTTCACAATAATTAGAATTGATATTTAATCTCAACTTCCTTCGTTCCTATCTGCTCGGTCAACTGCCATTATAACCATGCATGTCGACAGCAAGTTCATCACTGCCAACAGTCTTCATTGGTTCTCGTGTTCTAACTCATTCCCTATAGGCACAACTCCTCATTAATCTTACTGCCATCACAATACCAAATCCAAGCTCGAGTTAACAGCATTTCCCTAACTCGGTCGACAGCATCCAACCACTGATGCCTCAAACTCCCGGCTTACTCATCTCACAGGCTCGTGTTACTTTCCCTGACTTACTCTTTACTCCCTTGAGCATCCCCTGGCAGCAGCCAAAACTTCTTAACTTCCAAGCCTCCATGCATCCAGTTGCATGAGAATCACCAGCTTCTCCGTATACACAGCTCATCCCCGAGCTCTTCCTTCATTTCCATCATTCCCATCGGCACAGGCATCACTCCATCAGTCGACTTCACATCCATGCACTGCCGATCTCCATGCATGAAAGCCAACCAACGCTGCTGCCATCATTTCATACCACCACAGGCTCGAGCTCCTCACTTCCATGCATTCCACCAACAACATACCACAACATCGCTTCCATCAATTAGTTCTATTCTTCATGTCGAGCTCGCGTTATCCATCGTCTCAGTCAACTGCCATTCACGTCCATATCATGCAGCACATGCAGTCCATTGGTATATCTTTCTGTGCTTGTGAAGTTGGTTTCAAAAGAAACCTCTTTTTATTACCTTCGTATCACAGGCCCATCCATGTGTGTAATTAGCTTCAACATCATGTCCCAACTCGGTTGCATGTTTTCAAGCCCATATAGCAACAACAGTCCATCACATGGTGAATACCAGCGACCAGCACTGCTTCCATCAACCAACTTCACAGTGCATTATCTGACACGAGTTTCTAGCATCCACTATTCGCACGCGACTACCCGTAGTAGTTTTCCATGCAATGACAATTCTATCTCTTTTGTGACCAATTGGACGATTCTTGTTCTTTTCGATCCAAATGGATGATTTCTCCTTCTTTTGCTCGTAATGACTCCAAAGTACCTATGAAACTCAAAAGCGAACATAAGATACATAATTCACACGAAAAATAGCAAAGAAAGCATAAATACTAGATATTAAATTAGGTGTATTCTACACCTATCAAATTCCCCCACACTTAGACTTTGCTAGTCCTCGAGCAAATCAAACAAAACTAAAATACAACAACTCCGTCTCGTCGAGGCTACGGTCACTTTTAGCATAAATAACAAGCCTTTAAACCCTTAGGTGTCCCTAGTGGACGAGTTATAGTCTCGTGAAGGTTTACTAGAGATATACCTACAAAACCTATATTTTCAACTCCGTCTATTTGTGACAAATCAATGAACGAATCCAAAATGACTACAGGAGGAGGTACCTTGCACAATTTCAATTCATATATTAGTAAAGCTTTAATTAGATAGTCGAACAAGCCACAATACTCGGAAACTAACAAACCACAATCACAATAAAAAGATTAAGAAGATGGATATAGATGTAGATGTTGGCGAATGTTCACAAGTGATCGATGTTTCCCATATCTGTCTGAAGGTCACTGCCAAGATGAACCTACGCCTATTGGATTGAGCTACTTGGTTTGAATGCTACATCAACTCACTGGCATATACAAGGGAACCAGAAGTGACTTTATTCAACCAAAATAATATTTTCTTTTCTTTTCTTTTCTTTTTCTTTTTCACTTTTTTTTTCTTATTATTATTTTTTTTTTTTACTTCTTTTTTTTTAGACAACATGATTGGATCAAACTGGATCCAAGCGCATGATTCTTGTCAGCAAGTACATGATAGTTGCCTTGGATCCTGCATTCCACGCTTGTTTAGGCGACGGAGACAGGGACTACGTTTCACACATACTGCTATTCCCAAGTGTCATTTTATTCCGTTTTGTCTAATTGGTCGGTCTCTTTTTTTCTTTCTTTTCTTTTCATATATTTTTTTCATTTTTTTTTCTTCTTTTTCTAGTAACTCAATCACTCTATTTCATCCTAGCAAGATATAACACGTCGATGTTTAGTGACCCACCAAAGCACTTAGAGAACAATATATAAATATGGAAAAATAAAAATAGAATGTGATATGGTGATATTCCGAGATATGGTAACAACTATCATGGTATTTATGATTTCTGAGCTATGTTCGTCCCTTTTAGTTAATTGGTTCCTCAACTCCTGCATTCAAAATGGTTCCATCCACTAATGGTGTCATCCTAAAGGCACAAGTTTCTAGATTTCGGAGTTCAAAAAGCACAAATTTTTCTTGGTTTTTCTATTTTTTTGATTTTTTCAAGGCATAAAACAAACTAAAACAAACTATACAAACATATAAATGCTCCCCCACACTTAAACTTCACATTGTCCTCAATGTGTAAAACCGAAAGTTCTGAATTCTGACGTAACAGCAGATAAAACGCAAAACCTGTGCAAATTGGTAAGGAATTTGGAAAAAATCCATTTCAAAAAAGTTGTTCATATACGTGTTTTCTACAAAGTGTCAAAATTTCACAGTGTTCTGATAAACGGTCTGACAGTTATGGTCTCTGGACTGAACTACGCGCAGTCTGAAATTTTCTGACGAAAAGGTATTCATCATAATTCTCTTCTAAGATAGATTATGGACTTAATGAAATTAAACCTGGGGATGCAAATATGATATGAAAACAATAAAAAATAAATAAACAAAACAAAAATAAAAATAAAAACCAAAAGGATAAGAGATACAAAACCGGTGGGTTGCCTCCCACTTAGCGCTTGTTTTAAAGCCGACGGCCTGACGTAGCTTCTTGTAAGATTCATTCCCCATACACCAATAATCGGAAAAGTTGGGGATCCACCCATAGCACCTGTTTTGCAAACACTAGCTTCACATAAATATTAGTAATAGAAAACATAATTGAAGCTATTAACCGATAAGAGTGTCCCCCACACTTATTCTTGTCCACACTTGGAAGTGCATAAAGAATATAGGAGTCGGGTATTTCTACGGTTTCTTGTTCACAAACCTGCATAGTATGAGAATCAAGTTTTTCTAATGGCGGAAATCGAGAAACAAAGTCATTCAACAATGTTTTCGAAGCACATACATTCAAACCAATAAGAGGTAAAGGAGAAGAGTTAATATGCAAAGGGTTAGACAAACCTTGCACAATCTCTTGCATTACGGAATCCTCTTCATCCTTGAAAAACTCAAGTGAATCATTCACCTCTTGTATATCATGGTCCTCTATCAAACCTTGCAACCATTCTTCATCCGTTTCTGCCTTAACCAAAGTCTCGGCATAAACATCATCACTACAATCATTCACAAGTTCAATTGGGTCTTCCATAATATTGGTTATATCGGTCCAATATGCTCCGTCCATTATAGGTACCTGAAATAAGATTCTCAAACCAAGATTAAAAAACGGAAAATAAGAAAAACAAAAATAAGACTAAAAACAAAAATAAGAAACCAAAAACAAGTGACAACCGTTGCCTCCCCGGCAACGGCGCCAAAATTTGATTGTTGTCGTATGCGTCAAAAATAATTTACACTTTCTTACTACTCAAAATATAAATATAGCAAGGGCAAGAAAGGATCGATCCCACAGAGAGGTCTAGGTTGTCAATATGTTTTGGTTTCCTATATAAAATACCGGGGGATTTTTCTGATTTTTGTATAGTAAAATAAAATAAAAGCAAACAAAGAAAAATAAACAAATCAAAGTATTGAGAATATTGGTTAAGGATTCATCTTCATTCACAAATATGTTTTCTTCACAATAATTAGAATTGATATTTAATCTCAACTTCCTTCGTTCCTATCTGCTCGGTCAACTGCCATTATAACCATGCATGTCGATGAAGAAGTTCATCACTGCCAACAGTCTTCATTGGTTCTCGTGTTCTAACTCATTCCCTATAGGCACAACTCCTCATTAATCTTACTGCCATCACAATACCACATCCAAGCTCGAGTTAACATCATTTCCCTAACTCGGTCGACATCATCCAACCACTGATGCCTCAAACTCCCGGCTTACTCATCTCACAGGCTCGTGTTACTTTCCCTGACTTACTCTTTACTCCCTTGAGCATCCCCTGACAGCAGCCAAAACTTCTTAACTGCCAAGCCTCCATGCATCCAGTTGCATGAGAATCACCAGCTTCTCCGTATACACAAACATCCCCGAGCTCTTCCTTCATTTCCATCATTCCCATCGGCACATGCATCACTCCATCAGTCGACTTCACATCCATGCACTGCCGATCTCCATGCATGAAAGCCAACCAACGCTGCTGCCATCATTTCATACCACCACAGGCTCGAGCTCCTCACTTCCATGCATTCCACCAACAACATACCACAACATCGCTTCCATCAATTAGTTCTATTCTTCATGTCGAGCTCGCGTTATCAATCGTCTCAGTCAACTGCCATTCACGTCCATATCATGCAGCACATGCAGTCCATTGGTATATCTTTCTGTGCTTGTGAAGTTGGTTTCAAAAGAAACCTCTTTTTATTACCTTCGTATCACAGGCCCATCCATGTGTGTAATTCGCTTCAACATCATGTCCCAACTCGGTTGCACGTTTTCAAGCCCATATAGCAACAATAGTCCATCACATGGTGAATACCAGCGACCAGCGCTGCTTCCATCAACCAACTTCACAGTGCATTAGCTGACACGAGTTTCTAGCATCCACTATTCGCACGCGACTACCCGTAGTAGTTTTCCATGCAATGACAATTCTATCTCTTTTGTGACCAATTGGACGATTCTTGTTCTTTTCGATCCAAATGGATGATTTCTCCTTCTTTTGCTCGTAATGACTCCAAAGTACCTATGAAACTCAAAAGCGAACATAAGATACATAATTCACACGAAAAATAGCAAAGAAAGCATAAATACTAGATATTAAATTAGGTGTATTCTACACCTATCATGAAATAAGCGGTGTATATTTCCATTTGGTGGATAACTTGGATACCTTCAACAAGTTCCCATGGGGCCATGTTACTCTCAAAAGAACCATTCTCCACTTTCGATCAGCTCTGAAGGTGAAGGATGGAAATAAAACTAAGAAAGCCAGTGTTGTCGAGAAAGACAAGGAACCAAATAAAAGTCGTGGGTTGGGCTTTCCTCACTACATGTTGTTTGGACTATCACATGCTCTGACGGTAAGTTGACAATAGTTCTATGTATTTGTTAAAGTGGACTATTCATCTTGTATGCTTGGGCGGTTTAGGTTGTACAGATCTAGTTCTTACTATTGCTGTTATTTCAGGCTTGGTAATTGGCAAGCATTCCTGCAATTAGGGGTTCATGTGGACGGGTTGTGTTAAAACATATAATCGGTCGATGGCCCACCGTCATGGAACGTGTATCTTGCACAAAAATACAGTGAACTTGCACTACACCAAAAACAACAATTTACCACATTTATTTTCGTTGCTAATAATTTAAGCAACGCTTATGTACGTTGCCCACATGGCGTCACAAATTTTGGGCAACGTTTATATGCGTTTCTTAAATTAATTGAAGCAACGTTTGAAACGTTGCTCATCCGTTGCATTAATTAGATATAATGCAACGTATATAATAATTTAAGGAACCCTTATATCCGTTGCAAAATATTTTATCAGAATTAAAAATAATAATTAATTACAAGATTTATATTAGTAATCTCGAAAATTCCAGTATTACAAATAAAATTGAACCCTGACCTTGCAACATTTTACAACATTATGGTACAAAGATCTTCAGAATAGTCATAGCTTTACTGATTAGATTAACAACAAAATAGTGCGAGTGGTCCTAACTTTACTGATTAGATCAATAAGAAAATAGTGTGAGTGTGGATGATGTTGGCACACTACAGGACTTGCCCAACTTTCGACTAGCCTCTAACCAACCATACTCTTAACTTGAACAACAAATATAGTTGGTACAAGGTACCTCGATTATTTTTGTGCACTTGGCACAATGACATGATGCAATGAACCAATGCATAACATTTCCAGCTTCATGCCGTCTTTTCTGCAAACAGAACAATATTCATTCCAAAACATAAGAAAACGAATATAAACCTATTATAGGAGAACGACTATAAAATCGATAATGTTCACTCCACCAACAAACACTAGCAGGTACTATCACAGGTCCATTAAATCAAACCATACAAGCACATATATCATATCACACAAAATGTCATTGTATTTCCATAGGGTAATGCCACTTCATGTACAGATCTATGGCATAAGGTACTTTTGAAAACAGGAGCATATATTATAGAGAGAGGTAATATCTATTAAAAATATGCATTAAAAACAGGAGCATACGTTAAAGAAATTAAACTTGAGAGATTGAGTCACATGACCATTGAGATGGTTACTAATAAAAATTAGTTTTAGAACATATTTGCTATGCTCATACACTCGACTGATCTAGTTTGCAGCCCAACATCCTTGTTCAGATGTTGGATAAAAATATACTAAGCAGCTTTGTTTTACGAAATGCTCCAACTAAACAACTTTCGTATCTACGCACTGCCATGGTCATCCAAATAATTCTTAGAAAAATGCATTCTAGTATTTTGTAGTGTCATAAAATAAAAGTTAAGTCCTAAAAAACTGAAAATCACCGCAGAAGCCTACTCCACCAATATCTTAGCAAGAGTATGATTGTAAACAGGGCCATGGTCACTTTGCTTAATTAGAAGTTCCATATGTTTGACTTGCAATTCTGCAGTGAAGACAATAAACATCAACATAAAACTCCAACCAATTTGGACAACACAAAAATAAAAGATTCAGCAATTCCACTGACTAGTGCACTAAGATACACGAAGCAACAATGTATTTAATAAACCAAGCACCAAGTTAGTTTACCTCTAGCTCTAGCGATTATAAATAACCAGAGTAAAACAACAATCTTTAGCCATTGAAATCGCTCCATACCCCCTATAAAAATACCAAAAACATTGCCGATTTTGATTATCTATACAGCACAATAAAAGAAAAGTGATAATTGCATTTGTTTATCTAGGGTTTCTAAGGTGTTCAAAACTCAAGATTAAATAATCAATTACAAAATCACTGAAATCCCCCCATATACAAACAAATTATGAGCAATGAACAAACCCCTAAATCATGAATAAGATTCAACAACTTAAAACAAAAGGAACCAACCTAATCAAAACAGACCACCAACCCTTTGAAGATTTCAGAAGCTTGAAACTCCTTTGATCAGAAAAAACAACAACAATGGTAATCGAACAATAATTTCAGTTCAAAAGATGTTTTTGTTTTTGTTTGTATCTGAGAAAGAACAAGGAAAGAACCAATCAGTAGTTTGGCGTCCTGTATAGGAAATTATGAATCAGAAAGCCCTCCAAAGTCGCAACCAATTTTACCACCTCCTTCACATAGTGAACTATCAGGTGAAACATGAACAAAGAATTATATTTACCATAGGCATTTCCATAAACGACTGGACTACACAAACAAACAAGTATAGATTGGAAAATGGCTCCATAATAGGCAACACCAGCACCACCAAAGACCAAATCTTTCTAATGGAGATGATCAAATGGCTCACTTTGTGAGGATGATCATCAGTGACGTCAATGATCCTTATAAATAGTTACGAAATTCTTAAAATTCTAACCTCATCAGGTTGAGACCATTGGGTTATTTATGGGCCATATACAAGAAGTAAAAACGGACTTAATGCACTACGGAAGCAAAATAGGACAGTGGGTTAAGACAATGCGACAACAGTGGGTTAAGACGGCACTTACAGAATAACTAAATTTCTGAGACAAAAGTAACAAGAAGTCCAAAATTATGCCAGATTATGTGGAGCTAAAACAATGCGATTTGGTCTTATTGAAGAAATGAAAAGGATGGATCAGAAGTTGTATAAAAAATAGCCATTAAAGAAAAAAGACTTTCAAACCATGTAGATATGATGTTCATGAAAATGAGAACACAAAGGAAGGAAAATGCATTTACAAACGCAACTGGCGTCCTTGTGCACATGCCACAACCTCCAAATCTACAAATGTACCATATTAGGACAAAATCAATCATCAACAATTTGCACGGATACATATAACACTGCAAAAAACAAATAAACATGTCTGAAATGCAGTGTGGATAAAGAGGGGACGTATAAAGCTTCATCCAATACCAACAACTACAACATCTTCCGGTGCTGAATTTAGAATGTAGTGTCCATTTCCATGTGCAGGGGATGCTTCCAGGTTTGCTCATCACCTACATATACATCAAACTGAGTTCAATCAGATTATCATTTACAAGCAAGCAATCATGCTCAATTTGACATAGCACTTAGTCGTAAAGCTACCTGGTTCCATATGCAATACATCCACGGAAACTTAGTGGTCTGGACTAAGCAACCTATTGAATCAGAAAATTAGATATCACATTGTAAAGTCATCTAAAAGAGCAAAAAAGAGCTATGCTTGCATCAAGTAATATGGTTTTTTTCTCCCCAAAAGAGGTTTCAGATATCTGTGAAGAACTTGAGAGCTTCGTCTGCAGATTTTTCACTCTAAAGAACCTACCACCCATATGCCAACAACGACAGAACCACCAGCTTCAACATCAAACCACCACTACCAACATCTCCACCCAATGCAACAAACCCCTAAGAACAAAAAATCTCCACCAACTGCTGCTAAATCACCAACTTTTACTTGCATCACCAACACCACCACTAGTCATTGTTGCACATCCAGGGATTCATCACAAACACCAAGCAAATTAGGCTGCACCACCAACTAAACACAAAAATTAGCAGAACTAACCATACCACCGATTCTAAGCAACACCATGTACCACTTTCACCAGAAAAACCAGTAACACCACATACGAGCACAAAAATGAAATCAAAAGAAAACCCGTACTTAAAGACTCCATAAATTCAATATCCAAAAACAAAAAAATGCAAAATCTTTACAGAATATTACTAAGAAAAGATGTTATTCAAAGAATTAGGTCAAAATAAATCAATAATAGCAAGTAAGAAGATTAGGGTTATACCCTACATGATCCATTATCTCATCAATAGAAAATGGAACTTCAGGTTGGAGCCAAGAACACCTTACAGAGTCAATTGATTTTACAGAAGAAAATGACTTCTAGGGTTTGAGTTATTGGAAAATTGGGTTTGACTTCCGAAAGATGAGATTTGATTTATGAGTTTAGGGTTTAGAAGAGATGGGTTTTGATTAATGAAAACTTGGGTTTGATTTCACAGATCTTGGTTTAGGATCAGAAGAGATAAAAAAAAATGGAACGAGGAGAACTCGATGTGTTTTTCTGAGAGGAGCGATAAAGAGATAAGATATAAAGAAAATAAGAAAAAGAAAAAATAAATAAAAAAAGGAGGAGGGAGGATAATGATTAACGAGGTTCCAATAGGCATCTATGCCCTCAACTTATTTAATAAAGACTAGCGTGTCCTATATTTATTTTTCCTTTCCTATAATCAGAAATTGGGCAACGTATTATTTAGTAGAAGCAACAGATAATGGTTTGTAACGTGCATATCCATTGCACACCTGAAAAAACAAACGTTGCGAAATTGCCCATATGGTGTAGTGTTGTATCCTTGATAGAAGGGATAATTGTGGATTATGATGAGTACAAGCTGTATAATGGTGACTACCTTAGATTGATGGGCGTAGTAGATGACAAGGAGGTGTTGGAGGATGCTTTGGAACCATCTGATCTTTCAAAAAAATCTAGTAGGGTATGTGAATCCTCTTGGTCTGGAATGGCGAAGGAAGTTACATGAGAGGTTGGCACAAGACATGCACAAGATACTGTGTACGAAGCTACACAGTCCCAGTCAATATATATGTTAGCTAGTTTTATACGCGTGTAAGATTGGTAAACAAAGAAGAAGAAGAAGATAATGATGATGATGATGATGATGGTGGTGGTGGAGGTCTCTATCCAAATGATGATGGTGCGTTTCCCATGGGCTCTGGAAAAGATATCTTTAATTTGCCCAGTGAGGAGGATTGTAAAGGGGATGAAACATCTAAATCTCCAGTGGATGCGGATGTTGAAATTCTATGGTAGTGTGATTATGAATCAGTCATTAATACTGAAGCAGTTTTAAAAGTGTCAAGTGAGGCGGATCGTAAAGGTGATGAAACATCTAAATCTCCAGTGGATGAGGATGTAGAAATTATGTGGCAATGTAACAATGAAGACAAATACCCTGACGTACCCAACTTAAGAAGGCGTAGAATCATAAAGGCAGGATGTCATATCTTATCACCGTATGAACGCCTCACGTACAAAGGATGGCTTAGAAGTAACTATGCTAGGGATAAGATCGAGGATCCAGGTATCTCAAAGAAAAATAAAAGAAATTTGAACGTTTACATATGGAAAAGGAAAGTCTCTATTGCTTATTCACTGTGTTTAATTCGAAAGTCATTGTCTCAAGATCGTCAAAATGCGCAGGGAAATGTGGAGCCAAAGGAAAAAAAAGAAGGAAAATGACCCACGTCCTAAGAACTCTCCGTAAGAGGAGTTCAAAGAGGCTGGAGATATAGAGTGGTATGGATATGTTAAGTTACTAGGAGGAGCATTATAACCACGGACCTACTGGTTATCAGACGCTGTAAGTAGATTGTTTTATGATATAGTTTATGTTCTTAATATTTTATTTTTTTTACTCGTCAGCTTATCTATTCCATTTTGAAATGTCCACAAGTTCGGTCTTGAGGAGAGGCAATGTTTTGAAGTTATTTATAGATTCAATGCATATTTTCAGCATTGTTCAACATTATATGTTCCATTGTGAAACGTCCAAATGTTCAACCTTGAGGAGAGGCTATGTTTTGATATTTTTATTATAACATGTGTTTATGGGTAAAAACTACTTCTACTGGTTTTGGTAATTTGGGGTGTGTGGATGAGAAGTGAATCTAAACCCTAAACAAATACACTACACGAGAGTACTTTTGATTCGAGAGATCAATCTATACAATTCTGGCCTAAACCAAGAAATGGCCATTCCAGACATGTTTCGGTCACAAAGTGAAGGAGATGGGGTTGATCTTAGGGAGGGAAGCGAAGAAGGTGTTGAGATTGTGAAGGTGTAGGTTGTTTATGACTTGTAACAGAAAGGTGAGCAGGCTTACGAATAATGTAAGCAGGCTCTAGGTATTTGAATACGTGTTGTATTAACACTTGGTTTCTGTGTTGTGTTCTGTTATGGAAATAGGGCAGAGAACCTATTTATACAAGTCATTTGAGCCTTATTCACGTCTCTCGTGGGAAGTGGAGTGATGGAGTAGTGGAGTTGTGTGTTAGCGTCACACGATCAGTCTTGCCCACTTCTCCCATCATCACTAACCGTCCATGTCTTCCTGACACGTTCTTGTGATGGCGTGTTGCACGCTGCACGCTGTAAACCTCCAGACCAATACCCCAGTATGTATCCCCCAGTTTGTGACATGATTGATGTCTGTGGATCGTGGGACCCACATAATGTAGCATGTAATGTTAGTTAAATAACTAAGTTATTTAGGAAGTCGATACTTGTAAAGTATCGTGTGTATTCTATGCATGTTATGCATTGAATGTATTCATCATATATGAAGCATCGTTGTTGAGAATTATTCCTTGCCTACTTCATGTGATGGTTTGGAGGCTGCGCTAGCAAACCCTCCCTTGGCCGACCACATGGTGTGGTAGATTGGCAGACGGTGATCACGGTGATACCTCACTGGTCACCTAACTCCTATTCTAGGCCGTCCGTCCGAGGTTGCGAAGTTGGATGAACGAGATGACTTGCGACCCACATCTGCGACCGTCGGATTAGGGTTTAGGAGGTGCGCGAGTGCACCCTTTCAACTTGGTCGAATCCAAGCATGGGAGGCGTTTCATGGAGGAATGATCAGGCATGCGTGTAGACATCATGCTGATGTCCATGTCCATGCTTCACTGTCCCACGAAGGTTTGATCTAGGCCACTCAAATTTACCGGTGAAGTTGAGTGGCTGAGATCGATTTGCGACAGAAATCCTATGCCGCAAAGGATTCCTAAAGGGCGTGATATGTCACTTTCAAGGCGCGTGTTTCGAGATGACCAAGCTTGGTCGGTCTCGGACGATTGGTCCGGCGTGTATGTGGTAGGATGATATTCACGCCTATACCTCACTGTCTCATGAAAACGTGATCTAAGCCACTCAATTCGTCCGGCAAAGTTGAGTGGTCGAGATCAGAGCGTGACCACGCTAGTTTGGGCGTGCGATTTGGAGAAACCAGGCATGGTATGCCTTTGTCGGTCGGGTGAGGAGATATATGGGTCCATGGTGATCATGTTGATGCTCACTGGACCTGTTCAGTTGTCTCCTAAGCCCTTCATTCGATCAGGAGAAATCGGACGCTCGTGATCGTTACAAACCCTAATTAGGATTTTGGTCGGTCGTGCGTCATACTTGATTTTGTGCGCACGAATTAGGAAAACCAATCATGGTTGGTCCTGACCTACTGGTCAGGTGTGTAGACGGGCCCACGGTGATTGTGTTAACATGCTTTGGACCCTTTGAATCTACATCTACACCCTCCATCTATGCCTGCGAAGATGAATGGTTGAGATCGTTTTGCGACACATGTAATATGTTGCAAACCCTAATTTAGGGTTTCTTGTCCATTCCACTAGGCTTGGACAATTTGGCAAGCTATGCCACCCCTTTTGGGGAGACTGATCATGCGGGTCCCGCGTTGGGTCGGAAGTGAATATTCCAATACCTGCTTGGGGGTATTGGATTCGATCTGGGCCATCCAATCATGCTGGTGAAGTTGGACGATCGTGATCGTTTTTAGACTGTTATGGACAGTCTAGACGCTCAATCGGGCTAGTATAACACACCGAGAGTTATATGCTCAATCGGGCTAGTATAACACACCGAGAGTTATATGCTCAATCGGGCTAGTATAACACACCGAGAGTTATAGCCTATATGGGAATTTCGCGCATGCCTCACTTTTGGTACTTGGATATTCATGCTACTCTGCTGCGAGTAACAATCAGTCATCATGCCGCATCAACAATGAGAGTTCTGCTTGGAACAACACAGGAAATACAAGGTGTTTTATGCATTAATCAATAATGCTGAAATTCACAGAATATTCGGGGGATTGTCGCTACATGCTCCATTCTAGGTAAATTAATGAAGCGAAGAAGTATTCATCACTTATCAAATGGCCCTATCCTCTGCAGGACGGCTTGTACAAAATATTGGTTTTATAACTTTATCCCTGAACTAAAATCCACCATCAACATTAAGTCCCCTGCCTAGCACATGATGGTTACACTATTGTGGGGTAGGCATGAGATGGTAACAAATATACGGGAAAAAACGAGATGAAGGGAGATTACCCGGAAAGCCTTACTCGTCCGCTATCGATCTCCCATGTGAACACGCCGTTGCAAGCAGGGAATCTTGAGTGGGACCGGTTTCCTTCCTTGGATGTTTGAATTAAAAGAAGAATCCAATAAAAAGAGGAATCCTTGTCCTATTGGGATTCTTCCAATTCTTGTATATAAAAGGGGACGACCCCTTTTTTTGTCTCACGATTTTTTTTTGTTTGGCAGCTCCCGTTACTCACAGCTCCGCAGCACCGCTGCCATCCGCCGCCCGACGCTGATCATTCACTCACCCGTGACAAGGTGAGTGCTCCGTGATCCTTTTGTTGTTGTTTTTTTTTTTCAAAACCCTAATTTCTTAGGTAAACTCCTTTTGCTCTTTGAGAAGGCCATCTTGTTTGTAGATGGAGCTTTGCTTCTTCTTTTATTTTCATTGTCGCATGCAAAACCTAGAGCCTTAGGTTATAGTTTGAAGACCCATGAACGAACTCGTTTGCTCTTCCGCCCATAAAAAAAACCGTGCATGCAACCTTAAACAAATGTGGGACCTGCCATACACGCCTGATTGAACGTGGGCCACACCACGTACGCCTGATCGACTAGCCTTGTGACCTCGTACAACACCTGCTTGTCATGACCTAACACCAGCTTACTTGACCGGTATGACATCAGTCTTGCTTGCGTGACCCAATACCTGCTTGGCCGAATCGTGGGAACCACCTGTGCCTAATCGAACATGGACATGTTGCGTGCCTGCTTCACTCGAATGTGAATATGGGGTGACGCACATATGTATTTTTTATATAACGGCTGACCTGCTTCTCCCTTAACACGAAGTAATGACTCATTCCTTCTACACTTCATTGTAGTTGTTTTAAAATGAACAAAGAGGCTCTTGTTAAGATGTCATCTGGGGATGTCGCTGTTGAAAAATCGGGAGGTGTTGATAACTCCAGAGACATGCCGAATATAGATGATGAACTATTCACCGTTCCCTTTCCGAGCGTTAGGAAACATCTTAGCCACAAGATAATACTGCTTTCGAACTCAGAAGGTGAAGAGATTGTTGCGTCGTCTTCTCCAGCATTCGTAATGAGATTATGTATTCGAAAGAATGAATATCCTCATTCTCCTATTGACTTCAAGGTTTGCCACACTCCATTGAGCTCTTATGAGGGATGGATGGGGCGTATGCTGAGCAACGATACTATCAAGGACAACTTGACCAAGGCGCAGATCATTAAGGTTGTTATGGCGTATGCTTCTCTTCACATTAAGAAATATATTGCAGGTTTGATCACCTTCATTTCGTGATGGCATCCTTCCACACACACGGCCATTTGTAGATGGAGAGAAATAACTATTACCTTGCAAAGTGTAGCCGTGTTGATGAATCTTCTGATTGTTCGGAACTTCCACTATACGTTATCTGACGAAGAGAAGGTAACCCTCAAGGATATACTTAAAAAGGCTGGAGAGTATGACCAACATAAAAGCGATGTGAAATGCTTCTATACTTGGTGGGTGTCTGAGTGGTCTCCTGCAAAACCGAAGCCAGATCAAAAGCTGGATGATGAACTTAGCGTGGTTGCGTTTCTGTCCTTGTGGCTATCTCAGGACATCTTCGATGACGGTTCTGGGAAGAAGACTATAAGACACAATCTCATCATGTTTGCTATAAAATCGGCAAAAGGTGTGGTTCTCCCCTTGGGCGCTTTGTTCCTTGGATCATTGTACTCTCATCTGGATGCTTTGGCGGTAGACATGTATGCTTCTAATGGATATAAGAAGGTGGAAAAGCACATCCACATTGCTTTCCTCCAAGCGTGTTTATGGGAACATTTCAAAGGTTACGCTCCTGTACCTGCGACTTCTCTCTCTGGTTTGTATGGTGGTTCAAGGATACTTTGTTGGTAGAATAAACGTCCAAAACCCGGGTTAATACTTGTTGACTATCTTGATAATGTATATGCTATAGACTTCCGACCATGGGGGCCAGTCCATTCTCCAGTGATTCAACTGGAAACCTCCACCATTGCTTATGATGTTGTGTTTCACACTGAGGGAGGACTCCTGAGCTCCGGAGAAGCCATCTACCTTCGAAGTTGTATGCCAGGGTATATTCCAACTTTCTTCGACGAGTTCCTTTCTGCGGTTTCATACAATATTGACAGAGCCGCCCGCCAAATGGGATTTGACCAGGGTGTTCCCTTCCATCGTCCGTGAATTCCCCCACAAGATCTCATCCCCTCTATTCTCAATGCCGATATCTTCATACCAGAGCAGATCCTTCCATTTTTTTCCCATTGGAAGAAAGCCGATGGCAACTGATAAGTACAAGGAATTTTGGAAAAAGCAGCTATTAGCTTTCCAGACGTTCTTGGAAGAAGTTGAGACAGCTCCTCGTGGCATGCCGTCTCCTGCGATCCTGAAGTAGCATATACGGTTGAAGCCACTTTCAGGTAAATGATCCAGAGTTAATGCTACTGATAACTGTAGTCCCCAGGCCAAGAAGCAAGCATGCGGCCCCGTGATCCTCAATTCCTATAATATGCAGGTATTTTAAACATCTTCGATCTTTTTATTTTGTCATTTCTTAAGTAACTTCCGCCAACGATGATTCTTGTTCGTGATCAGGGAATTCCGAAATAAAATTCTTTCACAAGACTGGAACGTAACCATAGTGACAAGTCTGGAGATAGTGATTCTCATATCGAGAAGTCCGGTGATACTGAAACCTTTGTAGAATATAACGAGGATGATGGAGGCTCAGTCCATGATGAAGGAAGCGTCTCCGCGAGTAATTAGGAGCCTGATCAGTCTGGAAAACCGGGAGACGATGCTATGAAAGATGCCAACCTCAAGATTGGGAGGAATGACAATGTAGAAGCTTATGGAAACACCACACCCGTGATGGTCGTAGACTCCCCCCCTTCTAAAGAGTTCCCCGTGTCTTCTAACACACTAGTCATGCACTCCAGTGCTGGTGTCATCTTTGAGCCTTCTTTTGACGTTCCTTTCAGAGATCATGTGCTGGTTGGAGGGTTCAGCATGCCGGATAAGTACGAATAGTTATATACTAAAATATGGATGCAGTATGGTCACATCGCCACTACCAAGAAGCTTACAAGTCTCATTGCATTAGTTAAACGTGTCGAAGAAGCTTTATCTTCTATCCATGACATGAGCATCGTGACTAGGCTTACCGCTTCTGAAGAAGTAATCGAAAACTGGGAGTTCTACCGGGACGTGTTCGTGAAGTATGAGTTTAATGCCTCCTAGTTCTGTGAAAGACTCGCTAAAATCCAGAAGCTGCAAGCTGAAACACGTGAAGTCCCTTATGCAGACAACATCTCTTGCCAGGAAGAAAAGATTGAAAGGCTATCTCATGAGTTGAAGCTGGAACAAGCTGTTCTCCAGAATATGAAAGTCGCCCATCCAGAGAGGGATGAGTTGTTGCTGAAGGACTTCCCTTGAACGGTTTATGCCGTCTACTTATGTTTTTCCCTTTCGTTCTTAGGAGTTTTTGAGTGATGTGAGGATTTCCTTTCACAATCTTGATTCTAGGTTTTGAACTAGTAGGTGATTGGATTTTTGAACCGGTTTATTTTGAGATAGTTTTTTGTGAATGATTTTTTGAAAGAGAGATTATTCTAAATGAAACTTGCATTCTGGTTATGAGTAATGTGTCTAATACAACAATATTTATATGAATTTGTAAATATCATGCTAGCATGAAAGAAGGCAAACATATCGTATGATCATTGAATCTTTCTCATGCAGGATGCCAAGTCCCCAGTAAACTTTAAAACCATCTTGTAAAAAATTGCGTGATAAAACTTACTTGCTTTTGGAATTCCATCTGCATAAATTTAAACCTCCCCTAGTTCTTACTTCGAGAAATTACATGCATTAATCTTCGGAGATAGGCGCCAAATCTTCGGAACTAAACTTCTCTTGGAAAATGCGCTTCAGGGCATTGCATTCACTGGTGGGGTGGTGAAGAAAATGATGATATTGACAATATATAGGATCCATTATCTCCTGAGAAGTTGGTTGTCGCCATACCTGAGGCAGTTGGGCTTCCCCGTCTTGTACCCACATCTCCAATAATTCCAAGACCTTATTCATGTAAAATGGGAAGTGCGCGTATGTTGATCCAGGATTTTCTTGCTTTGATGGACGCTGCTGTGATATCTCTTGATGACTTTGATATGAAGAATGTTTTGGAGTCGGGACGTGTGCCAACATATACGCGGCCCTCTTGGGTGGCCGCCACCGCTGAGGCGCTGCTGCTTTCAAATGTCTTGTGTCAACGGGAGTGTCATCTTCATATGGTTGAGTCAGGTATCCCCATCCACTGTGCTCATGTGACTCTTGGCTTATTTCTCCCTCTTCAGGTGGCTCTTCGCTTGGCCGAAAGGTTGCGGCAGATTGGGAAGCTTTTTGTACTTCGGCAAGGGTTTTGAGATATAAGTCTTCTAACAGGATTTCATAGGCTAGCCCCTTTCCTTTGTCTGATAAAAGTTGATGCATCCCTGACACGTCCTTTCCTCTGTAGAGTTGCTTTGAGCCTCCTTCGTTATCTGGATTATGTTTTTCATCTCTCCTTGATCTCCTAGTGTGGCCACGTGTTCCTTCCGCGTCCTGACTGGTAGAAACACGATTTCTAGATAGAGATTTGACTGTGTCGTCATTCATGATACTCTCCGGGTAGGCACCTACAGAACCTTCTTGCAATTAAACTTCTATATCATTCAGAAGACAGAACATCTCACCCTTCCTTCTAGCGATACCAACTTGGTTTGCTAGGACGTATTCTAGCATTCTGGATATATTCTCCATGAGGTTTGGATCACTCGCGGCCTCCGGATAACTCGACTAAGGAGAATACATCGTAAGACATAAACTGGACTTTTTAATTGAAAGAAATGAACAGGTTAATGATTGAAATTGATCTAATATCTATCCCCTTGAATTTGAGAAAATCGAACCGGGTATTGAAAAGATGAAATTGAGAACCGGAAAATTGATATTGCAACCAAGAGATTAATCTCCTACTGTGGTCGCCAATTGTTTATGGGTAAAAACTACTTCTATTGGTTTTGGTAATTTGGGGTGTGTGGATGAGAAGTGAATCTAAACCCTAAACAAATGCACTGCACGGGAGTGCTTTTGATTCGAGAGATCAATTTATACAATTCTAGCCTAAACCAAGAAATGGCCATTCCAGACTTGTTTCGATCACAAAGTGAAGGAGATGGGGTTGATATTAGGGAGGGAAGTGAATAAGGTGTTGAGATTGTGAAGGTGTAAGATGTTTATGACTTGTAACAGAAAGGTGAGTAGGCTTACGAATAATGTAAGCAGGCTCTGGGTGTTTGAATACGTGTTGTATTAACACTTGGTTTCTGTGTTGTGTTCTGTTGTGGAAATAGGAAGGGGAACCTATTTATACAAGTCATTTGTGTCATAAACCTGTTTTTATGTTTTGCTTTTAGCCTCAGTTGTTAAATGCCACATGCATTTTACTCAGGGCACCCCATGTTAGTGGGGTTAGTTTCTTTCTGTTAGAACTCGTATATTCCACACGAGTAGTCCTTGGATTCCCTTTGTAGTAGATATTAGCCTGTAATCAACTGGGTAAGGACTAATGAAGAATTTGTTAATGAAAAATTGCTTTTCTCTCCCAACTTCTCTTCTCATCCAAGTCTAATCTCTATCCTTAGAGATTCTGAGTTGTTTCTGATCTAATTTGTAGTGTAGATCACTAGAATTGGTACCAGAGCACTCAATCCTGAGTGTTCCTGTATGATTATGGTAACCCAAAAATAATTTTACGCCCTTAACAAGAGGGTTAATGAGTTATCTAAAGAGCAGAGTGAAGGTTTTAAAGAGTTGAGTAAGAAGATGGACGAATCTCAGCAATCAATATCTTATGTTCTACTAGCAAGTCTGGGAGAGTTGTTGCAAACTCAGCTGGATTCAATAGAGTCTAAAGTTATAAATCAACATAAATCTGGAGATGGGGTGCTTGGAACTCCATTCACTCGAACAACCAAAACGGGTGAGAAGGATCCTGAAACTGAAGGTAATCGAAATATTCTTTTTAATCCTATTTCACATACCCGTAAACCAAAAATAAAATTTCCAAGATTTGATGGAACCAATCCCAAATCTTGCATTAGAAAGTGCAATAAATTTTTCAATTACATGTTATGGATGAGGAACATAAAGTTATGATGGATTCATTATATCTAGATGGTAGAGCCGATGTGTGGTATCAGGATTACCAAGTGAATAAGGAATTGATTTTGTGGGAAGAATTTTGCACTGAGGTGAACTTTAGATTTTAAGAGCTAGGCCATGATGATATAGTAGGGGAGTTCAATAAATTGTTTCAAGAGAATACTGTCCTTGAGTATCAAGAATTGTTTGAGGAATTGAAAGCTCTCATGCTTGCTAAGAACCCATATCTAACTGAGTCATATTTCACTTCTAGCTTCATCAGTGGCTTAAAGGAAGAAATTAGAATGGAAGTGCAAATGCACTCTCCAACCTTCCTGAATCAGGCAATCTATTTGGCTAGGATGCAGGAAGCCTTACTAGACAAAACATTTAAGAGGACTAGGTTTGCTTCCAAACTTCCTCCTCTGACATTGGGGGGAAGCAGTGCAAGGAGTTTTGTCATTACTCCTAAGTCAAGATCTCCATCACCAAAGGGATATGTGAACTCATCAACTCTCCTCATTAAGAAGTTAACATATGCAGAGATGAGGGTAATAAGGGAGAAGGGACTCTGCTATAACTGTGATAAAGTATTTCAGAAAGGCCATAAATGCATTAAACAACAGTTGTATATGCTGATAGGAGAAGAAGAAGAACTAGCTAGCTCTGAGGGGGACTCACCAGAAAGTGCTCCACTGATCCAAGAGTTAGAAGAAGAGGTAGATATTTATTTACATGCCCTCTCTGGTAATGTGGCACATAATACCATCAGAATACAAGGACTCACTGGTAATAAGAGAATATTTACTATTTTGATTGATAGTGGGAGTACCCATAGTTTTTTAGACCCTGAAGTGGCAAGACTGAGTGGAACTTTGGTTGATCCCACAACCTCCCTTCCAGTTGCAATGGCTGATGGCAATAAGGTACTCAGTGAAGCCAAATGCCCACAGTTTTCTTGGAGTATGCAGGGCCATCACTTCTCTTCAGAGGTCAGACTATTATCCTTGGGTGGTTGTGACATGGTTTTGGGGTAGATTGAAGGAGGAATTTCAGTCCAATTCAGTTTGATTTCACCAAATTCACTATCTCATTCATAAAAGATGGAAGCAATATTGAGTTGAAGGGCAATAATGAGGAAATAAGAATTTCAGCCATATCTGCAAAAGCTTGTCATAAGTTCATCAAGAAGAGCTCTCATGGAATAATGGGGCAACTATTCTACATCACATCTAAAGAGGTACAACCACACACCCCTGAGGTTCTTAAACCTCTTCTATCAACATATTCTAGCATTTTTCAAGAGCCCACCACATTACCCCCACAAAGGATCCATGACCACCACATACCCTTACACCCTAATACCACCCCTCCAAATCATAGGCCTTATAGAATACCTTATATCCAAAAAGAGGTTGTTGAAAAATTGGTGCAAGAAATGTTGAAGTCTGGGGTAATTAAACCTAGTAACAACCCTTTCTCTTCACCTGTTTTTCTAGTCAAGAAGAAGGATGGTAGTTGGAGATTTTGTGTGGACTACAGGAAGGTGAATGAGTTAACTGTCAAGGAAAAATACCCAATTCTTGTTATTGAAGAAATTTTGGATGAGCTGAAGGGTGCTAAGGTTTTCTCCAAGATAGACTTGAGAGCTGGATACCATCAAATAAGAGTTTGTCCAGCTGATACACAGAAGATTGCATTCATGACACACCAAGGACACTATGAGTTCTTAGTGATGCCTTTTGGACTGACAAATTCACCAGCTAGCTTCCAAGCACTTATGAATGATGTGTTCAGACCATATTTAAGGAAATTTATTCTAGTTTTCTTTGATGACATATTGGTCTACAGCCCCAACATGGAATCTCACTTACAACATCTCCAGCTTACTCTCACAACTCTCAAAGACCATTCCTTATTTGCAAAGCTTAGTAAATGCTCATTTGGCCAAGATCAAATAGAATACCTGGGGCACATTATCTCAAGGGAAGGGGTTGATGCAGACCCAACCAAAATTGATAGCATGATCAGGTGGCCAACTCCCAAGACCATCAAGGACTTGAGAGGTTTTCTGGGATTTACTGGTTATTATAGGAAGTTTGTGAAGAATTATGGGATTATTTCCAAACCCCTTACTGAATAAAAAAAACTTCCAATGGAACAGCTCAGTTCAAGAAGCCTTTGAAAGACTTAAAGAGGCAGTTATATCCACTCCAGTATTGGTATTACCAGATTTTAACAAGCTATTTGAGCTGTCTACTGATGCCTGTGACACTGGAGTAGGGGATGTGTTGGTGCAAGAATGCAGGGCCATAGCATACTACAACAAAAGCATGGGACCAAGGTTCCTTGCTATGTCAACATATGAAAATGAGTTAATGGCAGTGGTGATGGCAGTGACTAAGTGGAGGCCCTACCTCTTGGGAAACAAATTTGTAATTTACACTGACCATCAAAGCATCAGATACTTCATGGAGCAGAGGATGCATTCCTTACTACAACAGAAATGGTTAGCCAAACTTTTAGGGTATGACTATGAGCTGAGGTATAAAAAGGGTTCAGAAAATTTGGTTGCTGATGCTCTTTCCAGGGTACAACTGGAGGAGAAGTCCCAATGTCAGAGTTTGACCTTGTTGCAGCCAACCTGGTTGAAAGAGGTACAGGAGAGCTATAAAGATGATTCAGTTGCTGATCATATGATTCCACAGCTCACCTTGAAAGAACCCAAGGAGAGTGATTTTACTTACCAGCAAGGGATGTTAAGATATAAAGGCAGACTTTACATTGGACAAGGAGGAGGTATAAGACAGAAGGTCATTTACTCATGTCACTCCTCATGTGTTGGTGGCCATTCTGGAGTTCAAGCTACCTACCAAAGAGCCAAGCTTTATTTCTTTTGGGTAGGCATGAAAAAAGACATTAAAGAAGTGGTGAGCACCTGTGAAATCTGTCAGCAACACAAAGGTTTCAATACTGCACCAGTTGGCTTACTGCAACCACTTCCAGTACCCAGTGAAGCATGGGAGCATATCAGCATGGATTTCATAACTGGATTGCAAAAAGCAGAAGGTAGAGAGGTAATACTAGTGGTGGTGGATAGATTTACAAAGTTCAGCCATTTTTTGGCATTGAGTCACCCCTACACTGCAATGTCTGTGGCCAAGGTATACATGGATAATATCTATAAACTGCATGGACTCCCAAAATCAATAGTTTCAGATAGAGATGTTGTGTTTGTGAGTAACTTTTGGCAAGCCCTATTTACTAGATTGGGAACTGCTCTGCATCCTCAGACAGATGGGCAAACTAAAAGAGTAAATGCTTGCCTAGAATCATATCTTAGATGCATGACCGGTCACAATCCAAGCAAGTGGGTGACCTGGATATCCATGGATCAATGGTGGTATAACTCCATCTACCATACAAGTCTGAAGCTCTCACCTTTTGAAGCCTTGTTTGGGTATGCACCCCCTCAATTTGGCATCTCCACCTCAAAGCATGGAGTTAGTGCTGAAGCAGACAACTACCTTGAACAAAGGCAAGCAATGAAAGCACTGTTGAAAGAAGCTCTAGAGATGTCTCAGCACATAATCAAGTCTCAAGCTGACAAAAACAGGACAAATAGGTCACTTGAGGTGGGAGAATGGGTGTATTTACGCTTACAACCTTACATGCAATCCTCAGTTCAGGTGAGAAGAAATCTCAAAATCTCTGCTAAATTTTTTGGGCCCTATCAAATAGAAGAGAAGGTTGGCAAGGTGGCTTACAGGCTAAAGTTACCTGAGGGGTCAAAGATTCATCCAACATTCCATGTGTCTCAACTGAAGCTCAAGTTAGGGGTTGAGGTTATGCCCCAAACAAACCTTCCTGCCACAAAAAAAGAAGGAGAACTTAAAATTAAGCCACTGCAGGTGCTGAACACTAGGATAATTAAGAAGAATTCCCAGATTATTCCTCAAATCCTGGTTCATTGGGATGGCCTTACTGTTGATGAAGCTACTTGGGAGGATAAGCATTATATGGCAATACAATTTCCAAAACTGATTCTTGAGGACAAGAATCTTCAGAAGGAGAGGGAATTGTCATAAACCTGTTTTTATGTTTTGCTTTTAGCCTCAGTTGTTAAAGGCCATCTGCATTTTACTCAGGGAACCCCCTATTAGTGGGGTTAGTTTTTTTCATGTTAGAACTAGTGTATTCCACACGAGTAGTCCTTGGATTCCATTTGTAGTAGATATTAGCCTATAATCAACTGGGTAAGGACTAATGAAGAATTTGTTAATGAAAATTTGCTTTTTTCTCCCAATTTCTCTTCTCATCCAAGTCTAATCTCTATCCTTAGAGATTCTGAGTTGTTTCTGATCTAATTTGTAGTGTAGATCACTAAAATTTGAGCCTTATTCAGGTCTCTCATGGGAAGTGGAGGAAGTGTAGTGATGGAGTAGTGGAGTTGTGTTTTAGCGTCACACGATCAGTCTTGCCCACTTCTCCCATCATCACTAACCGTCCATGTCTTCCTGACACGTTCTTGTGATGGCGCGTTGCACGCTGCACGCTGTAAACCGCCAGACCAATACCCCATTATGTATACCCTAGTTTGTGACATGATTGATGTCTCGAGTGTGTGGATCGTGGGACCCACAGAATGTAGCTTATAATGGTAGTTAAATAACTAAGTTATTTAGGAAGTCGATACTTGTAAAGTATCGTGTGTATTCTATGCATGTTATGCATTGAATGTATTCGGCATATATGAAGCATCGTTGTTGAGCATTATGCCTTGCCTACTTCATGTGATGGTTTGGAGATTGCGCTAGCAAACCCTCCCTTGTCCGACCACATGATGTGGTAAAGTGGCAGACGGTGATCACGGTGATACCTCACTGGTCACCTAACTCCTATCCTAGGCCGTCCGTCCGATCTGGCGAAGTTGGACGGATGAGATGACTTGCGACCCACATATGCGACCGTCGGATTAGGATTTAGGAGGTGCGCGAGTGCACCCTTTCAACTTGGTCGAATCCAAGCATGGGAGGAGTTTCATGGAGGACCGATCAGGCATGCGTGTAGACGGCATGCTGATGTCCATGTCCATACTTCACTGTCCCACGAAGGTTTGATCTAGGCCACTCAAATTTATCGGTGAAGTTGAGTGGCTGAGATCGATTTGCGACAAAAATCCTATGCCGCAAAGGATTCCTAAAGGGCGTGGTATGTCACTTTCAAGGCGCGCGTTTCGAGACAACCAAGCTTGGTCGGTCTCGGCCGATTGGTCCGGCGTGTTGGTGGTAGGCTGTTATTCACGTCTATACCTCTCTGTCTCATGAAAACGTGATCTAATCCATGCAATTCGTCCGGCGAAGTTAAGTGGTCGAGGTCAGTTTGTGATTTGGGAAGCGTGACCACACTAGTTTGGGCGTTCGATTTGGAGAAACCAGGCATGGTATGCCTTGGTCGGTCAGGTGAGGAAATAGATGGGTCCATGGTGATCATGTTGATGCTCACTGGACCTGTTCATTTATCTCCTAAGCCCTTCATTCGATCAGGAGAAATCGGACGCTCGTGATCGTTACAAACCCTAATTAGGGTTTTGTCCGGTCGTGCGTCATACTTGATTTTGTGCGCACAAATTGGGACAACCAATCATGGTTGGTCCTGATCGACTGGTCATGTATGTAGACAGGCCCACAGTGATTGTGTTAACTAGCTCTGGACCCTTTGAATCTACATCTACACCCTCCATCTATGCCTGCGAAGATGGATGGTTGAGATCGTTTTGCGACACATGTAATATGTTGCAAACCCTAATTTAGGGTTTCTTGTCCATTCCACTTGGCTTGGACAATTTGGCAAGCTATGCCACCCCTTTTGGGGAGACCAATCATGCGGGGCCCGCGTTGGGTCGGCAATGAATATTCCAATACCTGCTTGGGGGTATTGGATTCGATCTGGGCCATCCAATCATGTTGGTGAAGTTGGACAATCGTGATTGTTTCTAGACTCCTATGGACAGTCTAGACGCTCAATCGGGCTAGTATAACACACCGAGAGTTATATGCTCAATCGGGATAGTATAACACACCGAGAGTTATAGCATGTACGGGTGCGTGCTTGCCTCACTGTTGGTACTTGGATATTCATGCTACTCTGCTGCGAGTAACAATCAGTCATCTTGCCGCATCAACAATGAGATTTCTGCTAGGAACATCACAGGAAATACAAGGCATTTTATGCATTAATCAATAATGCTAAAATTCACAGAATATTCGAGGGATTGTTTTTACATGCTCCATTCTAGGTGAATTAATGAAGCGAAGAAGTATTCATCACTTATCAATTGGCCATATCCTCTGCAGGACAGCTTGTACAAAATATTAGTTTTACAAATTTAGCCCTGAACTAAAATCCACCATCAACAACATGATAGGTTGATGTTGCTTGTTTTTAAAATGATAGATATCAAGTAATTCTATAAGACTTGGTGGTTGGGATTCCGAACCCCTGGCTCATTCAGAACTGAGAATTGTGCAGGTCTTTGGGATTCCAACCACCTATTCTCAGTTGATTGATTTGGTCATGGTTTTATATATTACTCGGTTGATTTAAATCCTATCCGGGGTTTGTGTTTCATATATACCATCACCCAGTTCATGTTATAGTTTATGTTCATAATATTTTATTTTTAACTCTTCAGCTTATCTATTATGAGACCTCTTGCAGATTGTTAATTGTGTACTGCACTCGATGCGCAAATACCCTGGATTCACGAAGAAAACTCGGTGGACCACCGTTGGCATTTATTTTGCTATAAGTTTTATATGATAATAACTAAGAAATATATCACATTTAGACAATAAATACACGTGCAATTATACATGTCTATGATGGCTTGTAATGTGGGGTTTCTCACGCTCTATTAAACTTCGTGCTGAAAAACAGCGATGCGCTAGAAATTGAAAACCGAATTCGAAGACCAATGAAAGGGAATGCATCTATTACACAAGATTGCACGTCATGGGGGAATATGGCATGGATGGTAAACCATGGTCCTACGTGGATGTTATTTACACTCTGGTGCTGGTGAACGACAGTCATTGGTTAGCAATTAAAATCCTCTTGAGAAAACAGAATATTCGTATCTACGATTTCCTTTAAGATCATCACAATCGAAAATGATCCACCAGGACAGCTGGGAACCCATCCGAGGTCACCGCAATCTGCGATGTTTTTAGGACAACCCTTAAGGATGGAGAATGTAATTGCAACTACGCAGACTTTGATCAAGAGGTCCCTAAACAAAGATCGAGGTGAGTTCTTTGAGATCTTGTTAGATCCGCGTTCTACGCCCTAGACGGTGCAGTTGGTAATCTGAATATGACACTTTTATTTTTATTGGTTTAGCTTCGGTGATTGCGGAGTGTATGCATTATGCTTCATCTTGTGTTTGATAAAGGGAGTTTCTCTGGACCGTTTCATAGACGAAGATATTGTTAAGGCTTATCGTAGGAGGTTTGCAGTTCAATTATACAACAATGAAAGTGTCGAGGTAAGTGCATGTAGAAAGATAGTAAAACATTTATAGCTTATATAGAACAGTGAGGCTGATGATTAACTCGGCCTCATTATTTTGTAAAGGATTATACTCCGTGAATTGGGTGGAAGAGTTGACCTAGAAGACACTAAGTTGACAAAAAGTTTGTTGGGGTTGGGAGTGTACTCCGTCTTAACAATACTCTGAATTTGGATTTGGAAAAATGGGACCAGAATAACAGACGTATGAAAAATACTCCGTCTTAACAAAATTTGGATAGTAACACTACTATTAACTAAGCATGGGTCTGTATTTTTTTGGGGCGAGTCTAAAAAAATATCTAGTCCAGTCTTCAGTCAAGTGTGAGAAAAATACAGTTCTTCCCTCACAATGGAAGTGCATTGCAATGTACAAGTTCCCAATCCAAAAAATAGGTGAAAAGGGAATTTTGCACTTTGGCTAATACCAATCAATAGGTGAAAACAGAATTTTGCACTTGGCATAATATGGGTACCCTTGGTACTCAAGTCGAGAGGAGTTTCAGTAGCAGCGTTGTCTTGCTTTCCTGAAACTCTATGGTTTGAGATTAGACTTGTGCGGTGTTAAGACTTTTAACAATCCACCAACCAAAAACACTCGTATATTGAACCCTAAACCCAGTATCATCAATGTTTCATTCAGTGTACAATCAACATTCACTTAAACTATATCTTCATGACTAATGGATATAGATATTTAAAGGTTGGGAAGATGACACTTAACTTTAACACCTATTTTCAAAGCTAAGAGAATCAAACGTAACATTTTGTGAATCTATGTACATAAGTTTGCTGGAAATGGAGAATCCCGTGTACACAATCATTGGATCATGCAAAGCGGAAACACACACTTGGCATTTATAGTTTGATTATAGAGGGTCGGACTCTGGATAAAATTCTATGGGTTTTACCCGTGAAACTCAATCCGCAGGTTGACCCTTATCAATATAGGTGGGTAGTAATTGCAAATCTGACTCAGAGATTCATGCACCACTTATTCAATCATATGCAAGCTGAATCAAACTACCAATATTGAAAATAAATAAAGTAAATATTACCAATTGTAAAAATAACCTTATCTTCTCACCCCTTTTTTCTTGGAACTTGATAATAAATTCCGCAATTCAGAATATGTCTTTCATTTCAGTTTGGCCCGTTAGTTATTTGTCACTAATAGTTTCTTAATATAACCATTCAGCAATTCAAATCTGAATATTTCAGAGATTTCTCAGTGTAAAATGTTGTAGCGGAATAATGTAATCATATGTCCCAAGATGATCAATATTCAACATTTCAGTAAAAATGGGACTCGGTGTTTTCCTCTTTGGATGTTTTTAGTTAATCGAAGACTGACAGAGACACAAATGTTTTTATTTTGAACACAATTATGCATCAGTTGTAATAATAGAAGAATGACGATGGTGAAACTCAATTAGTAAACTGTATAGAATCTGGGGCATAATAATGCAAACCAACATGCATATAATAATTAATTATTAGTTAATGTGATGTGCAGTTTATATTCATCACATGAACTAGTACGTTAATTCATGTGATATTTCTGTTTTGCACCAAAAGTTGCGTAACCTATCTCTAATATTAGGTCACACATGTGGACTTAGTTTAAAAAGAAAGAGATAAGGAAAGAGAATGGAACCTATCAAAATATCTAATAGAAAGAGAGTGAGGAGAACCTAAGAGAGTTCCCACTTCTCCATTAAAACAAAATCATCTCAAACCCTTATTTTAATCACACTAACCTTTCCAACATTAATACAAGAGATTTACCTGATTCCCGTACTAAGTTGAAGCTCATTGATGTTATCATATGTCCCAAGATGATCAAAATATAGCACTTCAGTAGAAATGGATTAGGAGTTTTCCTCGACGGTATCTTTTTCTTGGTTAATTGAAAAGGAGATTAGTGATTGTAATGGATAAATTGTGATGGTAAAACTAAATAATGTCAACCGGCCTGAATAATATGAGCAATGCAAGTGATTTATAAACCTCATACTTTGTAGATATTTTTTTAATAATGAAATGAATGCTTAGGATTCGCATAGTGGCAGCACCTCACCCTATCAACCATTACACAAATATTTCTGGTGCTTGAAATGAGGGCACACCCATCTCCATTTTGTTGCCTTCTTTTTCCTTGGACTTTTGTGAAGCAGCAGCTCCGGAAAATACACTTAGCACATCTTGATTCGTATGTATATTTTAGAATGACGAAAACCACCTATGTGAGTAGATGTTCTAATAAAAATAATTACAATCCTTGTTGTTTATATGGATATAATCTTTTCCGCAGAGAAATGATGATGTTTCGCAACTTATTCTCTCACCGGTCTCTCAAACCTCTGTTTCTTGAAATGAGGACATACGTCATCATCATTTTCTTACCTTCCTATGTGCGGCATGATTTTTATGATTTTTTGTTTCAATATCTTTGTTTAGGAAATTGTATCTCAGGGGATATCCTTCTTTTTCTCAAAAAAATAATAATATATCTCATGGTGTAACCCTTTAGGATTTCAGGTCGAGTGTTTCAAAGGTTTCTCAACTCTAATGTCATAACGAAAAAAGTTAAGGTGGGATGATGTTGTGGTTGACACACGTAAATCGCACACTCGTCCCTCTAGTGTCGCACCTAAATCATGACTTTTACACACCATGTATTGTGGTGCACGAATAATTAAATCATGCAAAGGAAACTTTTCACTCTAAAAAATATATTATTATACAATCCTTCTTTCCCATACAAAATTATGTTTGCATCATTTGTAAATCCAAATTAACTAGATTCTTCTCCCACAACAAATGCCACTCTCATTCTCGCAATGATCGCTTAAACATCTTTTGCCTAAAATGAGGGCATACGTCATCAACCTTTTCTTACCTTCTTCCTTTTGGATCTAGATTAGAAATTAAGCAATTAAGAATATGTTAATGTGTTTCCCTTTGGTTGGTTTGTTATTTGTCACTAATGGAGACAGAATATAACCATCCAGCAACTCAGGCCAAAATGTTCCAAATATTTCTCACCGTAAACGTTGTAGCGGAATAATGTCATCATATGTCCCACTATGATCAATATTCAGCATTTCTGTGCGAATGGGACTCGATGTTTTCCTCTAATGATATTTTTGTTTTTAGTCGATCGGAGACTGACAGAGATTCAACGGATTTTCTTCAGCATACAATTATCTAGAGGTTGTGATAATGGAATAATGACGATGATGAAACAAAATTAGTAGGCTTTTAGAATCTTGGGGATATCAATGTAAACCAACTTGCATAATACTAATTAATAACATCTATTTCTTGAATTGACGGCATACGTCATCATCATTTTCTCACCTTCCTCTTCACTGCATGATTTAAAATTAAGCAATCTAGAATATTGCTTATGTTTCACTTTCTTTGTTTCGTATACAGTATCTGATGGCGTAACCATTCAGGATTTTAGGTCGATATGTTTTAAAGGTTTCTAAAAAATAATAATGTCATAACTAAAACGTACGTAACACCTAAATTGTGCTAACGTCCTTCTGGTGTCACGCCATAATTTTGACTTTTACACATTGTATAGTTTGGTAAACAAAATAATTAATCATTTGAAATACAGTGCACACGACAGTTTTCACTTTGCAACCTATACTATTATTTATTCCTTTTTGACCATACAAAATCATGTTTGCATCCATTGTAATTGTTTTTATATATCCATTCTTAATATATTCACGTGAAATAGTTTGGTAAACGAAAAAATTAATCACGTGAAATACAGTGCACACGACAGTTTTCACTTCGCAACCTATACTATTATTTAGTCCTTTTTGACCATACAAAATCATGTTTGCATCCATTGTAATTGTTTTTATGTATCCGTTCTTAATATATTCAATGACCACGCAGAAGAAACTTGACATTTTTTTCTTATTTTACTCTCAAAGTGTATGTATATACATAGGTTTAAATGTTGAGGTTATCCTAAGCAAAACAATTACCTACGAAAGCTCATTTCTGTCATCTTTTGAAATAAATTTACTAAATGCTAACTACTCACACAACAAACACCACACGCATTCTCTCGGTAGTCGCAATAACCTATGTTGCTTGAGATGAGTGTAACCTTATCTTCTCACCCTTTTCTTCTTGGAACTTGATAATAAATTCAGCAATTCAGAATATGTCTTTCATTTCAATTTGGCATGTTAGTTATTTGTCACTAATAGTGCCTTAATATAACCATTCAACAATTCAAATTAGAATGTTTCAGAGATTTCTCTGTGTAAAATGTTGTAGCGGAATAATGTCATCATATGTCCCAAGATGATCAATATTCAGCATTTCAGTAAAAATGGGACTCGGTGTTTTCCTCTTTGGATATTTTTAGCTAATCGAAAAATGACAGAGACACAAATGTTTTTATTTTGAACACCATTATGCATCAGTTGTAATAATGGAAGAATGACGATGGTAAAACTCAATTAGTAAACTGTATAGAATCTGGGTCATAATAACGTAAACCAACATGCATATAATAATTAATTGTTAGTTAATGTGATGTGATGTGCAGTTTATATTCTTCACATGAACTAGTACGTTAATTCATGTGATGTTTCTTTTTTGCACCAAAAGTTGTGTAACCTATCTCTAATATTAGGTCACACATGTGGACTTAGTATAAAACAAAGAGACAAGGAAAGAGAATGGAACCTATCAAAATATCTAATAGAAAGAGAGTGAGAAGAACCTAAGAGAGTTCCCACTTCTCCATTAAAACAAAATCATCTCAAACCCTTATTTTAATCACACTAACCTTTTCAACATTAATACAAGAGATTTAAATGATTCCCGTACTAAGTTGAAGCTCATTGATGTTATCATATGTCCCAAGATGATCAAAATATAGCACTTCAGTAGAAATGGATTAGGAGTTTTCCTCGATGGTAGTCTTTTTCTTGGTCAATTGCAAAGGAGATTAGTGATTGTAATGGATAAATTGTGATGGTAAAACTAAATAATGTCAAACGGCCTGAATAATATGAGCAATGCAAGTGATTTATAAACCTCATACTTTGTAGATATTTTTTTAATAATGAAATGAATGATTTGGATTCGCACAGTGGCAACACCTCACCCTATCAACCATCACACAAAAATCTCTGGTGCTTGAAATGAGGGCACACCCATTTCCATTTTGTTGCCTTCTTTTTCCCTGGACTTTTGTGAAGCAGCAGCTCCGGAAAAGACACTTGGCACATCTTGATTCGTATGTATATTTTAGAATGATGAAAACCACCAATGTGAGTAAATGTTCTAATAAAAATAATTACAATCCTCGTTGTTTATGGATATAATCTTTTCCGCAGAGAAATGATGATGTTTCGCAACTTATTCTCTCACCGGTCGCTCAAACCTATGTTTCTTGAAATGAGGGCATACCTCATCATCATTTTCTTACCTTCCTCTGCGCGGCATGATTTGTATGATTTTGTGTTTCACTTTTTCTGTTTAGGTAATTGTATCTCATGGTATATCCTTCTTTTTCTCAAAAAAAAATGTATCTCATGGTGTAACCCTTGAGGATTTCAGGTCGAGTGTTTCAAAGGTTTCTCAACTCTAGTGTCATAACGAAAAAAGTTTAGGTGGGATGATGTTGGGGTTGACACACGTAAATCTCACACTCGTCCCTCCAGTGTCGCACCTAAATCATGACTTTTACACACCATGTATTGTGGTGCACGAATAATTAAATCGTGCCAAGGGTACTTTTCACTCTAAAAACTATATTATTATACAGTCCTTCTTTCCCATACAAAATAATGTTTGCATCCTCTGTAAATCCAAATTAACTAGATTCTACTCCCACAACAAACACCACTCTCATTCTCGCAATGATCGCTTATACATATTTTTCCTCAAATGAGGGCATATGTCATCGACCTTTTCTTACCTTCTTCTTCTTGGATCTAGATTAGAAATTAATCAATTCAGAATATGTTAATGTGTTTTTCTTTGGTTGGTTTGTTATTTGTCAATAATGGATATAGAATATAACCATCCAGTAACTCATGTCAAAATGTTCCAAACATTTCTCACCGTAAACGTTGTAGCGGAATAATGTCATCATATGTCCCACGATGATCAAAATTCAGCATTTATGAGCGAATGGGACTCGATGTTTTCCTATAACGATGTTTTTGTTTTTAGTCAATCGGAGACCGACAGAGATTTAACGGATTTTTTTAGCATACAATTATGTAGAGGTTGTGATAATGGAATAATGACGATGGTGAAACAAAATTAGTTGGCTTTTAGAATCTTGGGGATATCAATTTAAACCAACTTGCATAATACTAATTACTAACATCTATTTCTTGAATTGACGGCATACGTCATCATCATTTTCTCACCTTCCTCTTCGCTGCATGATTTGAAATTAAGAAATCTAGAATATTGCATATGTTTCACTTTCTTTGTTTCGTTAACAGTAACTGATGGCGTAACCATTCAGGATTTTAGGTCGATATATTTTAAAGGTTTTTCAAATACAATAATGTCATAACTAAAACGTACATCACAGCTAAATCGTGATAACGTCCTTCTGGTGTCGCGCCATAATTATGACTTTTACACATTGTATAGTTTGGTAAACGAAATAATTAATCATTTGAAATACAGTGCACACGACAGTTTTCACTTCGCAACCTATACTATTATTTAGTCCTTTTTGACCATACAAAATCATGTTTGCATCCATTGTAATTGTTTTTATATATCCGTTCTTAATATATTCACGTGAAATAGATTGGTAAACGAAAAAATTATTCACGTGAAATACAGTGCACACGACAGTTTTCACTTCACAACCTATACTATTATTTAGTCTTTTTTAACCATAAAAAATCATGTTTGCATCCATTGTAATTGTTTTTATGTATCCGTTCTTAATATATTCTATGACCACGCGGAAGAAACTTGACATTTTTTTCCTATTTTACTCTCAAAGTGTATGTATATACATAGGTTTAAATGTTGAGGTTATCCTAAGCAAAACAATTACCTACGCAAGCTCATTTCTGTCATCTTTTAAAATAAATTTACTAAATGCTAGCTACTCACACAAAAAACACCACACGCATTCTCTCGGTGGTCGCTATAACCTCTGTTTCCTGAGATGAGGGTAACCTTATTTTCTCACCCTTTTCTTCTTGGAACTTGATAATAAATTCAGCAATTCAGAATATGTCTTTCATTTCAGTTTGGCTCGTTAGTTATTTGTCATTCAGCAATTCAAATCAGAATTTTTCAGAGATTTCTCAGCGTAAAATGTTGTAGCGGAATAATGTCATCATATGTCCCAGTATAATCAATATTCAGCATTTCAGTAAAAATTGGACTCGGTGTTTTCCTCTTTGGATGTTTTTAGCTAATTGAAGACTGACAGAGACACAAATGTTTTTATTTTGAAAACAATTATGCATCAGCTGTAATAATAGAAGAATGACGACGGTGAAACTCAATTAGTAAACTGTATAGAATCTGGGTCATAATAACGTAAACCAACATGCATATAATAATTAATTGTTAGTTAATGTGATGTGATGTGCAGTTTATATTCTTCACATGAACTAGTAAACTAATTCATGTGATGTTTCTATTTTGCACCAAAAGTTGTGTACCCTATCTCTAATATTAGGTCACACGTGTGGACTTAGTATAAATAGAAAGAGATAAGGAAAGAGAATGGAACCTATCAAAATATCTAATAGAAAGAGAGTGAGAAGAACCTAAGAGAGTTCCCACTTCTCCATTAAAACAAAATCATCTCAAACCCTTATTTTAATCACACTAACCTTTCCAACATTAATACAAGAGATTTACCTGATTCTCGTACTAAGTTGAAGCTCATTGATGTTATCATATGCCCCAAGATGATCAAAATATAGCACTTTAGTAGAAATGGATTAGGAGTTTTCCTCGATGGTAGTCTTTTTCTTGGTCAATTGCAAAGGAGATTAGTGATGGTAACGGATGAATTGCAACGGTGAAACTAAATAATATCAACCGGCCTGAATAATATGAGCAATGCAAGTGATTTATAAACCTCAAACTTTGTAGATATTTTTTTAATAATGAAATGAATGCTTTGGATTCGCACAGTGGAAGCACCTCACCCTATCAACCATCGCACAAATATCTCTGGTTCTTGAAATGAGGGCACACCCATCTCCATTTTGTTGCCTTTTTTTTCATTGGACTTTTGTGAAGCAGCAGCTCCGGAAAAGACAATTAGCACTTCTTGATTCGTATGTATATTTTAGAATGACGAAAACCACCTATGTGAGTATATGTTCTAATAAAAATTATTACAATCCTCGTTGTTTATGGATATAATCTTTTCCACAGAGAAATGATGATGTTTCGCAACTTATTCTCTCACCGGTCGCTCAAACCTCTGTTTCTTGAAATGAGGGCATACGTCATCATCATTTTCTTACCTTCCTCTGCGCGGCATGATTTGTATGATTTTGTGTTTCACTTTCTTTGTTTAGGTAATTGTATCTCATGGTATATCCTTCTTTTTCTCAAAAAAAAAAAATGTATCTCATGGTGTAACCCTTCTGGATTTCAGGTCGAGTGTTTCAAAGGTTTCTCAACTCTAATGTCATAACAAAAAATGTTAAGGTGGGATGATGTTGTGGTTGATACACGTAAATCGCACACTCGTCCCTCTAGCATCGCACCTAAATCACGACTTTTACACACTATGTATTGTGGTGCACGAATAATTAAATCGTGCAAAGGAAACTTTTCACTCTAAAAACTATATTATTATACAGTCCTTCTTTCCCATACAAAATTATGTTTGCATCCTCTGTAAATCCAAATTAACTAGATTATACTCCCACAACAAACACCACTCTCATTATCGCAATGATCGCTTATACATCTTTTTCCTGAAATGAGGGCATATGTCATCAACCTTTTCTTATCTTCTTCTTCTTGGATCTAGATTAGAAATTAAGCAATTCAGAATATGTTAATGTGTTTCGCTTTGGTTGGTTTTTTATTTTTCAATAATGGATATAGAATATAACCATCCAGCAACTCAGGTCAAAATGTTCCAAACATTTCTCACCGTAAATGTTGTCGCGGAATAATATCATCATATGTCCCACGATGATCAATATTCAGCATTTCTGTGCGAATGAGACTAGATGTTTTCCTCTAACGATGTTTTTTTTTTTAGTCAATCGGAGACTGACAGAGATTCAACGGATTTTATTTAGCATACGATTATCTAGAGGTTGTGATAATGGAATAATGACGATGGTGAAACAAAATTAGTAGGCTTTTAGAATCTTGGGGATATCAACATAAACCAACTTGCATAATACTAATTAATAACATCTATTTCTTGAATTGACGGCATACGTCATCATCATTTTCTCACCTTCCTCTTCGCTGCATGATTTGAAATTAAGCAATCTAGAATATTGCATGTGTTTCACTTTCTTTGTTTCGTTAACAGTAACTGATGGTGTAACCATTCAGGATTTCAGGTCGATATCTTTTAAAGGTTTCTCAAAAATATAATGTCATAACGAAAACGTACATCAAACCTAAATCGCGCTAACGTCCTTCTGGTGTCGCGCCATAATTATGACTTTTACACAATGTATAGTTTGGTAAATGAAAAAATTAATCACGCGAAATACAGTGCACACGACAGTTTTCATTTCGCAACCTATACTATTATTTAGTCCTTTTTAACCATACAAAATCATGTTTGCATCCATTGTAATTGTTTTTATACATCCGTTTTTAATATATTCACGTGAAATAGTTTGGTGAACGAAAAAAATTAATCACGTGAAATACAGTGTACACGACAGTTTTCACTTCGCAACCTATATTATTATTTAGTCCTTTTTGACCATACAAAATCATGTTTGCATCCATTATAATTGTTTTTATATATCCTTTCTTAATATATTCAATGACCACGCAAAAGAAACTTGAATTTTATTCCTATTATACTCTCAAAGTGTATGTATATACATAATTTTAAATGTTGAGGTTATCCTAAGCAAAAAAATTACCTACGACAGCTCATTTCTGTCATCTTTTGAAATAAATTTACTAAATGCTAGCTACTTACACAACAAACACCACACGTATTCTCTCGGTGGTCGCTACAACCTCTGTTGCCTGCGATGAGGGTAACTTTATCTTCTCACCATTTTCTTCTTGGAACTTGATAATAAATGCATCAATTCAGAATAAGTCTTTCATTTCAGTTTGGCCCGTTAGTTATTCGTCACTAATAGTGTCCTAATATAACCATTCAGCAATTCAAATTATAATATTTCAGAGATTTATCAGCGTAAAATGTTGTAGCGGAATAATGTCATCATATGTCCCAAGATGATCAATATTCCGCATTTCAGTAAAAATGGGACTCGGTGTTTTCCTCTTTGGATGTTTTTGATGTTTTTAGTTAATTGAAGAATGACAGAGACACAAATGTTTTTATTTTGAACACAATTATGCATCAGCTGCAATAATAGAAGAATGACGATGGTGAAACTCAATTAGTAAACTGTATAGAATCTGGGGCATAATAACGTAAACCAACATGTATATAATAATTAATTATTAGTTAATGTGATGTGCAGTTTATATTCTTCACATGAACTAGTACGTTAATTCATGTGATGTTTCTGTTTTGCACCAAAAGTTGTGTAACCTATCTCTAATATTAGGTCACACATGTGGACTTAGTATAAAAAGAAAGAGATAAGGAAAGAGAATGGAACCTATCAAAATATCTAATAGAAAGAGAGTGAGAAGAACCTAAGAGAGCTCCCACTTGTCTATTAAAACAAAATCATCTTAAACCCTTATTTTAATCACACTAACCTTTCCATCATTAATACAAGAGATTTAACTGATTCCCGTACTAAGATGAAGCTCGCTTATGTTATCATATGTCTCAAGATGATCAAAATATAGCACTTCAGTAGAAATGGTTTACGAGTTTTCCTCGATGGTAGTCTTTTTCTTGGTCAATTGGAAAGGAGATTAGTGATGGTAACATATGAACTATGACGGTGAAACTAAATAATGTCAACCGGCCTGAATAATATGAGCAATATAAGTGATTTATAAACCTCATACTTTGTAGATATTTTTTTAATAGTGAAATGAATGCTTTGGATTCACACAGTGGCAGCACCTCACCCTATCAACCATCGCACAAATATCTCTGGTGCTTGAATTGAGGGCACACCCATCTCCATTTTGTTGCCTTCTTTTTCCTTGGACTTTTGTGAAGCAGTAGCTCCGGAAAAGACACTGGCACATCTTGATTCATATGTATATTTTAGATGATGGAAACCACCTGTGTGAGTAGATGTTCTAATAAAAATAATTAGAATCCTCGTTGTTTAAGGATATAATCTTTTCCACATAGAAATGATGTTGTTTCGCAACTTATTCTCTCACCGGTCGCTCAAACCTCTGTTTCTTGAAATGAGGGCATACGTCATCATCATTTTCTTACCTTCCTATGCGCGGCATAATTTGTATGATTTTGTGTTTCACTTTCTTTGTTTAGGTAATTATATCTCATGGTATATCTTTCTTTTTCTCAAAAAAAAAAAAAGTATCTCATGGTGTAACCCTTCAGGATTTCAGGTCGAGTGTTTCAAAGGTTTCTCAACTCTAATATCAGAACGAAAAAAGTTAAGGTGGGATGATGTTCTGGTTGATACACGTAAATCGGACACTCATCCCTCCAGCATCGCACCTAAATCACGACTTTTACACACTATGTATTGTGGTGCGCGAATAATTAAATCGTGTAAAGAAAACTTTTCACTCTAAAAACTATATTATTATACAGTCCTTCTTTCCCATAAAAAAATTATGTTTGCATCCTCTGTAAACCCAAATTAACTAGATTCTGCTCCCACAACAAACACCACTCTCATTCTCGCAATGATCGCTTAAACATCTTTTGCCTGAAATGAGGGCATATGTCATCAACCTTTTCTTACCTTCTTCTTCTTGGATCTAGATTATAAATTAAGCAATTCAGAATATGTTAATGTGTTTCACTTTGGTTGGTTTGTTATTTTTCAATAATGGAGACAAAATATAACCATCCAGCAACTCAGGTCAAAATGTTCCAAATATTTCTCACCGTAAACGTTGTAGCGGAATAATGTCATCATATGTCCCACGATGATCAATATTCAACATTTCTGTGCGAATGAGACTCGATGTTTTCCTCTAACGATGTTTTTGTTTTTAGTCAATAGGAGACGGACAGAGATTCAACGAATTATTTTTAGCATACAATTATCTAGTGGTTGTGATAATGGAATAATGACGATGGTGAAACAAAATTAGTAGGCTTTTAGAATCTTGGGGATATCAACATAAACCAACTTGCATAATACTAATTAATAACATCTATTTCTTGAATTTACGGCATATGTCATCATCATTTTCTCACCTTTCTCTTCGCTGCATGATTTGAAATTAAGCAATCTAGAATATTGCATGTGTTTCACTTTCTTTGTTTCGTTAAAAGTAATTGATGGCGTAACCATTCAGGATTTCAGATCGATATGTTTTAAAGGTTTCTCAAATATAATGTCATAACAAAAACGTACATCACACCTAAATCACACTCACGTCCTTCTGGTGTCGCACCATAATTATGACTTTTACAGATGGGACTCGGTGTTTTCCTCTAACGATGTTTTTATTTTTAGTCAATCGGAGACTAACAGAGATTCAACAGATTTTCTTTAGCATTCAATTATCTAGAGGTTGTGATAATCGAAGAATGACGATGGTGAAACTCAATTAGTAAACTGTATAATATATGGGGAATAATAACGTAAATCAACATGCATATAATAATTAATTGTTAGTTAATGTGATGTGATGTGCAGTTTATATTCTTCACATGAACTAGTACGTTAGTTCATGTGAAGTTTCTGTTTTGCACCAAAATTTGTGTAACCTATCTCTAATATTAGGTCACACATGTGGACTTAGTATAAAAAGAAAAAGATAAGGAAAGATAATGGAACCTATCAAAATATCTAATAGAAAGAAAGTGAGAAGAACCTAAGAGAGTTCCCACTTCTCCATTCAAACCCTTATTTTAATCACACTAACCTTTCCAACATTAATACAAGAGATTTACCTGATTCCCGTACTAAGCTGAAGCTCTTTGATGTTATCATATGTCCCAAGATGATCAAAATATAGCACTTCAGTAGAAATGGATTCGGAGTTTTCCTCGATGGTAGTCTTTTTCTTGGTCAATTACAAAGGAGATTGTTGATGGTAACGGATGAATTATAACAGTGAAACTAAATAATGTCAACCTGCTTGAATAATATGAGCAATGCAAGTGATTTATAAACCTCATACTTTGTAGATATTTTTTTAATAGTGAAATGAATGCTTTGGATTCGCACAGTGGCAGCACCTCACCCTATCAACCATCGCACAAATTTCTGGTGCTTGAAATGAGGGCACACCCATCTCCATTTTGTTGCCTTATTTTTCCTTGGACTTTTGTGAAGCAGCAGCTCCGGAAAAGACACTTGGCACATCTTGATTCATATGTATATTTTAGAATAACGGAAACCACCTATGTGAGTAGATGTTCTATTAAAAATAATTACAATCCTCGTTCTTTATGGATATAATCTTTTCCACAGAGAAATGATGTTGTTTCGCAACTTATTCTCTCACCGGTCATTCAAGCCTCTATTTCTTGAAATGAGGGCATACGTCATCATCATTTTCTTACCTTCCTCTGTGCGGCATGATTTGTATGATATGTATGACTTTTGTGAAGAAGCAGCTCCAGAAAAGACACTTGGCACATCTTGATTCGTATGTATATTTTAGAATAACAGAAACCACCTATGTGAGTAGATGTTCTAATAAAAATAATTATAATTCTCATTGTTTATGGATATAATCTTTTCCACAGAGAAATGATGTTGTTTCGCAATTTATTCTCTCACCGGTCGCTCAATCCTCTATTTCTTGAAATGAGGGCATACGTCATCATCATTTTCTTACCTTCCTCTGCGCGGCATGATTTGTATGATTTTGTGTTTCACTTTATTTGTTTAGGTAATTGTATCTCATGGTATATCCTTCTTTTTCTCAAAAAAAAATGTATCTCATGGTGTGACCCTTCAGGATTTCAGGTCGAGTGTATCAAAGGTTTCTCAACTCTAATGTCATAACGAAAAATGTTAAGATGGGATGATGTTATGGTTGACACACGTAAATCGCACACTTGTCCCTCCAGCGTCGCACCTAAATCACGACTTTTACACACTATGTATTGTGGTGCACGAATAATTAAATCGTGCAAAGAAAACTTTTCACACTAAAAACTATATTATTATACAGTCCTTCTTTCACATACAAAATTATATTTGCATCCTCTGTAAATCCAAATTAGCTAGATTCTACTCCCACAACAAATACCACTCTCATTATCGCAATGATCGCTTAAACATCTTTTGCCTGAAATGAGGGCATACATCCTCAACCTTTTCTTACCTTCTTCTTCTTGGATCTAGATTAGAAATTAAACAATTCAGAATATGTTAATTTGTTTCGCTTTGGTTGGTTTGTTATTTGTTACTAATGGTGACAGAATATAACCATCCAGCAACTCAGGTCAAAATGTTCCAAACATTTCTCACCGTAAACGTTGTAGCGGAATAATGTCATCATATGTCCCACGATGATCAATATTCAGAATTTATGTGAGAATGGGACTCGGTATTTTCTTCTAACGATGTTTTTTTTAGCCAATCGGAGACTGACAGAGTTTCAACGGATTTACTTTAGCATACAATTATCTAGAGGTTGTGATAATGGAATAATGACAATGGTGAAACAAAATGAGTAGGCTTTTAGAATCTTGGGGATATATACGTAAACCAACTTGCATAATACTAATTAATAACATCTATTTCTTGAATTGATGGCATACGTCATCATATTTTTCTCACCTTCCTCTTCGCTGCATGATTTGAAATTAAGCAATCTAGAATATTGCATGTGTTTCACTTTCTTTGTTTCGTCAACAGTAACTGATGGCGTAACCATTCAGGATTTCAGGTCGATATGTTTTAAAGGTTTCTCAAATATATTTTCATAACGAAAATGTACATCACACCTAAATTGCGCTAACATCCTTCTGGTGTCGCCCCATAATTTTGACTTTTACACATTGTATAATTTGGTAAACAAAAAAATTAATCACGTGAAATACAGTGCACACGACAATTTTCACTTCACAACCTATACTATTATTTAGTCCCTTTTGACCATACAAAATCATGTTTGCATCCATTGTAATTGTTTTTATATATACATTCTTAATATATTCACGTGAAATAGTTTGGTAAACGAAAAAATTAATCACGTGAAATACAGTGCACACGATAGTTTTAACTTCACAACCTATACTATTATTTAGTCCTTTTTGACCATACAAAATCATGTTTGCATCCATTGTAATTGTTTTTATATATCCGTTCTTAATATATTCAATGACCACACAGAAGAAACTTGACATTTTCTTCCTATTTTACCTTCAAAGTGTATGTATATACATAGGTTTAAATGTTGAGGTTATCCTAAGCAAAACAATTACCTACGAAAGCTCATTTCTGTCATATTTTGAAATAAATTTACTAAATGCTAGCTAACACAACAAACACCACACGCATTCTCTCGATGGTCGCTACAACCTCTGTTGCCTGAGATGAGGGTCACCTTATCTTCTCACCATTTTCTTCTTGGAACTTGATAATAAATTGAGCAATTCAGAATATGTCTTTCATTTCAGTTTGGCCCGTTAGTTATTTGTCACTAATAGTGTCTTAATATAACCATTCAACAATTCAAATCAGAATGTTTCAGAGATTTCTCAGCGTAAAATGTTGTAGCGGAATAATGTCATCATATGACCCAAGATGACAATATTCAGCATTTCAGTAAAAATGGGACTCGGTGTTTTCCTCTTTGGATGTTTTTGATGTTTTTAATTAATCGAATACTGACAGAGACACAAATGTTTTTATTTTGAACACAATTATGCATCAGCTGTAATAATAGAAGAATGCCGATGGTGAAACTCAATTAGTAAACTGTATAGAATCTGGGGCATAATAACGTAAACCAACATGCATATAATAATTAATTGTTAGTTAATGTGATGTGCAGTTTGAATAAGTGAGAGGACGTAGAAAATGACTAGTATGATTTCAACACTTGCACGATCCGTCTGTCTGTTCAGTCCATTCGGGTCGTGAGATTGGGATGTTGATTTACCAAGATATATCTGCGTTTTTCATGTTTTATTAAGGTTTTCATTCATCCGGGGGATTGTTGGAAATAATTTTTATTAATTATTATTTTAAGGTTTTTAACTAAATAAAATTAATTTATTATTTTCTTTGTGAATAAAACTTATTAGTCCCACATTGTGGAGTTTCCATTTTTTAGTAGTTTTAAGAGACTATATAAATCTTTTAGTCCCACATCGGGGAGTTCCTCTTCTTAAGTTATATTTTTCAATTATATAAACAAATTCTCTATTTTTAAAGAGACCCCCAAGGGAAAAAAATATTTTATATTGAGCATCTACTACATATGAAAGTAGTAGGTGTAGTAGAGTGTTTTATCCTGGAGATATCCGTCCTGTGAGGGCTATAACATCACTTTTGGGTGTATAGCCGGTACTACATATGATAGTTGTAGGATCAGAATATCGCAATAGCAATGATCTTGCGAAATCACCATCAAAAGTACACTGCGAAGCCGTCGCAGATTAACTACATAAATGACGTAACGAATGACGATAGCTTAAACACGAGAAAAGTGTGATGATCTAGCGAAATTTAGGATGTTTGTGAAAATATCGCAAGACAGATATTTGTATACTTGCGAAAATACCGCAAGACAGATCCGAAAATAAATAATAGATTAGTTGTCATCCACTATGTAATACACTATATAAGGAGCCGATCAGGCGTAAGGAAGGAGAGATAATTTTGGAGTGTTGAGAAAGTTTTGAGGAGAGAGAAAGTCCAAAATAGTGTTGTATTTTTTATTTCACTTCCTTCTTGTAAAAATTATAGATTCAATTAATAAAAAGTGTTGTTATTGATCTTAAGAAATGTGTTGATTGTTATGAATTCTTGTGAGGGATGTATTGTAGGATTTTCTGCAACTACATAATGGCACTATAAACAGGGACTGGTTGAAGGAATTCTAATTAAATTGTGATTTGAAGGAATTTGGAGTAATTGGTGAAGACTTTCATATAATTTTCAACAATTCATTAAGATTGAAAAGATGGCTAGAAGAAGATATACTTCAAGACAACCAACAACTGTTGGAAGGAGTAAGAGGCTTGCTGGAGAAGGAAAAAATGAAATTGTGGAATCTTCAAGAATGAACACAAGAAACAATGGAGAGAATCAAGTTCAACAATCAATTCATCGTACAACAACGCCAAATAAAACTACAGATTATGACAGAGTGAGTATACACACTTGGCGTTCAGATTCAGCAGAAGAAGAGAAACAATTAAGAAATGGTAGACAATAAGAAAGAAACCGAGAAGCAGTTGGAAGAGTAATCCATGAAAATGAATAAATTGGAACACTAGAGGCATTAAGGCAAAGGATACACGAAGAAAGGATATTATAAGCGGAAGAACGTGCAAATCTGACAAGGAAAAATCATGAATTGAGGATGGAAAACATGAGATTACAGAATAGAATGTCAAGAAGTACTACAAGATCAAGCTCAAAATCAATTAGAAATGAAGTGAGACAAAATTCACCTATGGTTAATATTGGAGAAGGAAATCGAGAGGAAATACAAAATCCAAATGAATAACGTCGCGAAAGGAGAGAAATAATTGAAGATCGTTACATCCCACAAGGAGAAATTCTCCAAAATGGACAAAACAACAGAAATCAGGAGAATAGGCGACGTCAGGAATGAAATAATCAAGATGGCGAAGAAAATCAGGAAGAAGGAAGGTGAATATTACATGGGAGAGAAATTCAAAGAAATCAACAGGTAATTGAAGATGAAATCGAGAGACATTATGCCGAACAAGCACATATAGCTTGCGAAAGGGAAAGGTTGAGAGCAGAAGTGTAGGAACAAGAGCTCCAAGAGGCAATACGCCAGAACAATCATGATAATCGAGAAAGAAGGCGTGAACAAAATCACAATAATGGAAATATCAATGAGGAATATGATAGAATACAAAGGAGAGATGAAAGGCAACAAATATAATTGATAAGGAATGACCAAAATCGCAGAGGAGAAAATGAGAGGTACAATCATGTGCGAATTCATGAAGGAGATGAAAGAGGAGATCGCAGGGAAAGACGAGAACAAAATAATGAAGAAGAAAATCAAAATTTCGCAAGACAAGACAGACATGAACGTATAGAAGAAGAGAAGCAGAATTAAAGAGACCAATGGACCAAAATCCCGGAATAAATGATCAAATCTTAAAAGAATTAGCGTAGGTGAGAGGAATGCTAAATAACAGAAAAGAAAGAGGCAGAAGACAATTGGATGAAGCTATAGAAGAACCTAAAAAAACTCCATTCACACAAGAAGTACAATTATGAGGAATACCCCCAAAGTGCAACCTGCCTGCGTTAACTAGCATCTTTGACGGGACAACTTGTGCAATTTTAACACATTAAAGCTTATGTAAGATGTATGCTATAGTGGGAAAATCATGATGATGTATTGTGCAAATATTTTGGTTCAAGTCTAACGGGAGAGGCCTTAAAGTGGTTTGAAGGTTTACCAAAGAATACCATAACATCGTTCAACCATTTGCAGACTACGTTCTTAGGGGCGTATATAAGTAATAATTCCTCGCGACCTAGTATTAAAGATGTATTTGGGTTAAAACAAAGGGTTGGCGAAAGTTTGAAGCATTTAACTATGAGGTGGAAGACAATGTGTAGTGATATGGCTGGTCGTGTGGATGAGAGATATCTTATTTTATCATTTATTAATGCAATGTTCGCAACCAACCTGCTGTATATTCAAATTTTCAGAGTCAAGAACACGATCACAATGACTGAATTGCAAGAGCTTCAGGAAGAGTACATTGCTCTTGAGGAAAAACAAAATGAGATGGAATCATACCCAGTTGCGAACACGATTTCAAAAGAAGCGAATGCAAGCTTGTTACCCAAGTTGATAAATACAGTGGCGAGCACTTCGCAGGCAAAACAAGAAAAGATGATGGAGAATAGTCATCAAAATCTAGTAGCTATGGGGAGTCGTGATCAAGAAGAATTTGAAAGAGAAAAAAATTTCTATAGTCGAGGTGGAAATAATAAGATTCCAAGACTTGATCAGCCGCAAGAAACATATGGAGGTCAAAGGAAAAATTATCACAGAGGCCAAGGAAATCATAAGATGATATGGGAAGAGATCAAGATTCCACCTCTGAGTGCTAGTGTATAAAAAATATGGGAATCTATAATCTTGATGGAGAATATACCAGCACCATGGAATATGGGAAAAGAGCCACCTCCAAATCACCAAAGTCAAGAATTTTGTTCTTACCATCATTTTCATGGACATTTAACAAATGACTGCAGAAATATAAAGAAGATCATTCTCAGAATGATAGATCAGGGAAAATTAAATTATTTTCTCATGGGACAACCTCAATCTCAATAGTTACCACCTCTACCAGTTCGTAAAGTTAATACAACAAAGGGAGGAGAAATATTTGTAATAGAAGTTGGAGAAAAAGCGAAGAATTTATTTTGTCACTCTATTGTACATTCATACAAAACGATTGAAGACTTTCACAATAATATCCTGAGCATAGTTTTCGCAAGAGATGTTGATGGGAGAGAAATAATGAACATTGCGAAAGTCTCGCCGTTAAAAGACTGGAAAAAGCAGACTATTTCCTTCACTGCAGAATAAGTACCTGAAGGTGGAGAAATGCGTGAAAACCCATTGGTGGTGAGATTAGAGATTAATCCAAAACCAAGTGATGATGAAGATGATGAAGCTGAGGACTTATGGGCAATCAATAGAGTTTTAATTGATACTGGAAGTTCTGTGGATATCCTGTTCTATCATGTTTATAAAAATATGGGTGGAAAAGATGAAGATTTGATACCTTCAACTTACAAAATCCATGGTTTCAACAGAACTGCTAATAAACCTAAAGGTGCAATCACTATGTGAATTCCATTGAAAGGAATATCTTCTGAAATTCTGTTATGTGTTGTCGACGTGGATTCACCATACAACGCCTTAATTGGAAGACCTTGGATACATGGGATTCTAGGCATAGCATCGACATTTCATCAGTGCATAAAGTTCCCCATCCAAGTGGAGTTGGCATTATAAAAGGAGACTGGATTGAAGGAAATAAGTGTTATGAAATTGATATTGAGTCATGCGAAGAACGAACTACAGAGAAAGAGAATTGGAAACGTAACATCAAATGAAAGAAGAGAAGTGAGAGATTGATGGTTGATGCAGTAGAGAAGAGAAAAGAAGAAATGTGGCGAAGTAAATGTTTTCTAAAAATAGGAAGTGGCGAAACGTTCGCAGAAAGCAAGAAAGCCGTAGAAAATACCAATGATGCAGAGGCAGAAAGCCATAGAAAATATCAATGATGCAGAGACAGAAAACATCAAAGGTAAGAAACTTAGAATTTGATATCAGAATAAAATTGAGAAAAGAAAGAAAAATATATGACTGATTTGTTACAAAAAAATTCAAAAAATATATTTTATGGAATGACAAAGACGATAATTGAGAAATTACAATAAGAGCTGAAATGAAAAAAAACAGAATAATCAGAAAAATCAGAATGGGGCGAACCTACTATGGCGTGCACCCTAGTTCGCGAAATCAAAATTTTGCAAGAGGAAAATATAAGACCTAAAGTGCGTCATAGAAGGGGGTACCTGTTGCATGGCTCAATGAAAAGGTTACATCGCTACTGGAACCTGAGTCATGGAGATGTGGGGTCAATAAAAACCCATCCAGGAGAGATACCTTGGATTTTCAACCTAGACTTATGATTTAGGTTGGACGACTGAGGGTCTCTTCTAAGGGGTGCATAATATGATCAAGGCGCCGAGGTACACAGTTGAGCCAAGAGTGCCTGGGGAAACTGGAGCTTACCTGGCCATTCTTGGCAAGTCTTGACTATGATGCACTCGGCCTGAAGAAAACCCCACTTAGGGTGCAGTCTTGTAACCATAAGCTATATAGGCAAAAGGGATAAGAGGCTGCGAAAACAACTGGTTGTTGTTAAGACCGGATGGGAGGAGAAAACCTTGTATGGTAGAGGTATGTCTCCTTGAAGGGGCAACTAGAGGGAAGATAAGGGCGGCACCCTCTGTTAGGGAGATGATAAGTGTATTAAGACACAAATGTCATGAGGCTTTATTTTTGCAAGAATATTTAGGCTTGTCATATTTGTGTGACAATCCTGAAGAGGCAATAATACAAAATAGAAAGATAAGACGAGATCAATAGGTCAGTATATGAAAGTGTAAGGACGTCCTGTGATTTTGTCGCAAGACGTCAATGTCATGGGGCTTTATTTTCGCAAGAATATTTAGGCCTTTCATATTGTCGCAACAAAAATCATAAGAGAAAAGGGTTAAGGCAAGATCAAGTGGTTTTTGCATGAAAATGCAAAGACGTCCTGCGATTTTGTCGCAATGAAAAGAGGTGGAAAAATAAGACCTTTACTTAGGAAGGAAAAATAAGACCACATCAGAATACAAGAAAGATTGCAATCCTAAAATATGTGATTGCAAGATTATGCAGAAATAACTGCGAGATATGGGAATGCATATACTAAAAGATTTCGCAACAATCTTACTATACAAAGGTAACTTGCTTAATTTTTCATTTGAATACAAATAACAGAGGCAAGTATGGGAATGCATAGAACAAGAAAATGTTATTTGTCTCCATATGATAGATTTACGCATAATATAAAAGATTAATACTTGTATATTAATTAACCGATATTGCAAAAGAAATAATTGTGTTCTCTAACACGTGAAGGTAGAAACAAAAAGAAATAAGAACTTGTATCGGAAACTAAAGAAATTCGCAGTGATAGATTACAAAAATAGAAGATTAAAGGACAAATATACAGATATTACAAAAAATCAAAGAAGGAAGCAAAAATTATTTCTTGCTTGATTCTTTATCATCCTCATTGTAGATGGGGAAAAACGATTTGCTGGTTTTTACGGAATTGTAGAGTCGACCGTGTGGAGACTCCCTGAACCGAGCAAAATGTTGAACCTCACACAGATGCACTGCAAGAAGGGAGAGACTTAAGTTCGAGGGATCAATCTGTAAGACTCCGGCTTAAACCAAGAACAATGGCCATTCCAGAGCCAATTCGGTCACAAGAGAGGATAGGTTGATCTGTAGGAGGGAAGCTAAGAAATGCGTGAGATCAATGGTGATCTGAGATTGTAGGTATGTTGTGATTTCAGCGTGAAATACTCTGAATAATTGAGTTTTGCCTGATTGAGAGTGATTTTTGTGAGTTCGTGTAGACGAAAGATTGTCTGTATGAACTTTGATGAGAAATTGCTCGTTTAGGCGACTGTTGTTCGAATGTTCGAAAATCCTTCGAATGTTGTTCCTTCAATCAGGATTCAGAGACATTTTATAAGGCCGGAGTTGAAAACACCATGATCCCATGAAGTATGACAGTTGCTGGAATCAGAGAGTGGGGAAGTGGGAAATCATGTTAAACCAATTACTCATCGTGCGGAGACTTGGGAAATCATGTACGTCATAAAGGTTCGTCCCGTTCTTTGTTTCTTTTGCGTATATCGCAATTTTTCATTCTTTATGTAATCTCGAATAATCTTGCGAATAAACTCGCAGCTGTAAAAATTTGTTTTGCCCATTTCTTCTTTGTTTCATTAAAAATTTGTTACTGATAATATCTTTTTAAATATAATCTGTTCCATGGTCTACCAAGTCTTTGACCAACATCTCTACCTTCTGGGTCCACCAACCTGTATGCCCCTGTTCCAACTATCTCTTTAATGATATACGGTCCATCCCATTTTCTCGCCAACTTTTCACCATGTTCTCGCTGGTACTCTGGTGTTTCTCGCAGAACTAAATCGCCTGGTTGAAACTCACGTGTTTTTGACTTGCTTGTTATATTCGCGAGCTAACCTTCGCTAATAATTTTCCATATGTTGTAATGATTTTTCTCTTTTCTCTTCTAATTCATCAAGTTCTCTTAGAATCATGCTAGCATTAATATTCTTCTCACAAACCTCTCTTCTTGTTGTAGGAATAGCAACTTCTGTTGGTAGTATTGGTTCAACACTATACGTTAAACAAAAAGGTGACATCCCAGTTACCTCTCTCCTGGTTGTGTTGTAAGCCTAGACTGCATTATGTACCTGTTCACACCATGCTTTATGGTACCCTTCTAATTTCTTTTTTAAGATGTCTGCAATTGTCTTATTAGTTGCTTCAGCCTGACCATTAGCTTGTGGGTATAAAGGAGCAGATTTTCCACATCTTATCTTAAATGCATTGAGTATCAACTTTATGTTTTGTCCTTAAAATTGTTTTCCATTATCAGAAACCAACTGTGCTGGGATTCCAAATCTGCAGATAATATTTTCAAAGATGAACGTAAATATATCTTTATCGGGAATGTGCTGTACCGCTTTTACTTCTGCCCACTTTGTGAAGTAATCTGTCGCGACAATTAAGTATCTCTTCTGCCCTGAACCTTGCACAAAGGGTCCCACAATATCTAAGGCCCATTTTCTAAAAGGCCACACACTTTTTGAAGATTATAATGGTGCTCCCGGTGCATGTATCCTCTTTCCATATCGCTGGCAATCTTCGCAGCGTTTTGATAATTGTTTTGCATCTTCATGCATATACGACCAATAATAGCCTTGAATTTTTGTTTTATTATCCAAAAATCTTCCTCCGCTATGATTACCAGCATCTCCACTATGCAACATTTTTAACGCTTTTTCTCCTTCTTCCCTTGTCAAACATCTAAGTAATGGCCCATTAAAAGATTTTCGATACAATATTCCATCCCTTAATTCATAATTTGTTGCACGGCTCTTTAATTTGTGCGCTTCCAATCTATTTCTTAGTGTTTCACCTGTCGCCAACTATGCGTGAAGTTCTGCTCTCCAATCTGCAATAATATCGCTGTCTGGCTCTTCTGTGTCATTTTCTATTATCATTACATCCCTCTTGTAGGGACAGAATATCGCAAGATATAAGGTTACGAACACAGTAACAAATACAAGAGAGGAGTGTTGCAAGATAATGCGATAATAGAAGAAACACGGGAGAAGTATGAAGGGTTTGCGAATATAGAATAAATTCATGATCAAGGGTTACGATGCTTCGCAAGCTATATATAGCTATACATATTTCACTATATATAGTAGTTCAAATGTAAAATTAGAGAGGTTCTTTTAGTGAGTGTTAGAACAAGTCTTAAGAGAGAGAACAAAGAAAGTTGTAACTATTCTAATCTCCATTAACATATTTCTTTGTAATCAATTGAAAATATTAATCAAGATTGTCATTTTTCATCAAGGACTTCTTAAAGTTTTACAAATTCTACCGAGGGTGTAGTTGTAGGATTTCCTGCAACTACATAATTGGCGCTAGAAACAGGGAGGGGAGTTGAAGATTGTTATAGCATAAATTTGAAGAAATTGTGGAAATTTGGAGATCAAATGGAGTCAATAGATGAAGATTGTAAAAGAGAAGAATGTAATATGATCACAAAGACAATGATTGATGAATTTCATAACAACATGAAGGGAAGGATACACAAACGAGATTGTAGAGGAAGAAAGATCATGGAAGTGGAGAAAATAACGACTTTGAAAGAATGGGAAAAGCAGAAAATCACATTTTCAGTAGCAGAAATTCCAAATGAAGACTTAAAACATACTTTACCATTAGTAGTCACAATTCCGATTATGCGAGAAGAAAAGAAAGCTACAAAATCTATAGAAAAATGGAAATTAAACCGAGTTTTGATTGATACAGGGAGTTATGTTGATATTATATTCTATCATGCACTTAAGGGAATAGGGATTAAAGATGAGGAGATCACAAATTCAGAATGTCTTATCCATGGATTGGGAAAATCTACAACAAAATCCAAAGGGGAAATAATATTACGAGTACCACTGGGAGAAATCGAAACACACGTAGTTTTATGTGTGGTAGATATGGAATCTCCATATAATATGTTGATGGGAAGACCATGGATTCATGCGATTAAAGCTGTTGCTTTGACATTACATCAATCAATTAAGTTTCCCACACCAAGTGGAATACAAGAAATAAAAGGGGATCTTGATAGTGCAAAATTTTGTTATCAAATTGAAGTAAAATAGTGTGGAGGGAGAGCAATAAAGAAACAATTTCGTAGAAAACTTGCGAAAGAAGCAAAAAAGGAAGAGGAGTTCAGAGTGTATACAATAAGAGCAAGAGAGGGAAAAGAAGGAGAACCAATGAAAGTAATTAAAGAACCAACACCAATGGAAGAGCAAAGTCCTAGTTACGTTGCAGCAGAACCAACCAAATAAATAAATATTGGAACTGAAGAAGAGCCTTTAATCTTGCGAATTGGAACTAAGATGGACGAAGAAGAAGAGAAAAGAACCATTGATATCTTACGAGAATACAAATATATATTCGCAGGAAGTGTAGATGAAATACCAGGAATTGATCCATCAGTGGCGTGTCACAGGTTGAACATAGATAAAAGCGTAAGACCATTCAAACAAAGAATAAGAAAGATCTCGCAAAATTATCATGCACAGATAGAAGAAGAATTACAAAAGATGCTGGATGCAGGAATCATAAGAGAAGCAAAATACCCAGAATGGATTGCGAATATGGTCATTGTTCCAAAGAAGAATAAAGGGATAAGAATTTGTATAGATTTCACTGATCTAAACAAAGCTTGTCCTAAAGACAGTTTTACATTGCCAGACATACCACAAATGGTGGAATCAGCTGCAGGAAATGATAGAGTTACCTCACTCGATGGATATAAAGGGTACAATCAAATATCGCTCGCAGAAGAAGACCAAGAACATACTGCCTTTTTTGCTCCAAGAGGTTTATATTGTTACGTGAAGATGCCATTTGGTTTGCGAAATGCGGGCGCTACATATCAACGAATGGTCGAAAAGGTTTTCGCAAAGTGGATACATAAAACTTTAGAGGTGTATGTGGATGATATGTTGATAAAAAGTAAAGAGGCCAAAGATCATGTGCAAGATTTGAAGGAAATATTTGAACAAATGAGAAAATTCAACATCAAATTGAATCCTGAAAAATGCATAATTGGAGTTGCGTCAGGAAATTTTTTGGGATACAGAGTATCAAAGGAGGGAATACAAGTCGATCCAGAAAAAGTACAAGCAGTTCGTTACATGCCAACACCTGCAACGGTAAAAGAAGTGCAAAATCTAAATGAACTCTTGGCTTCACTTGGAAGATTTATTTCGCGAATGTCAGATAAGTGCAAACATTTCTTCAATATACTTAAGAAGGGAACAAAATTCAAGTGGACTGATGAATGTGAAAAATCTTTTCAAGGAATCAAAGAATATCTCACGAATACATCCATATTACAGAAACCAGAGAAAGATGAAGAATTATTGGTATACCTCGCAACAACTCAATATGCTTTAAGTGCAGTTCTATTGCGAACAGATGCAGGAATAGAAAGGCCCATTTATTACATCAATAAAACTTTTAACGCAGCAGAGAGAAATTATTCTAAAATGGAGAAGTTAATTTTAGCACTGGTTTATGCATCATTTAAGTTGCGAATATACTTTCAAGCGCATGTGATAAAAGTGGTAACCAAAGTCCCGATTGAGTCAGTCATGAAGAACACAAAAAGATCAGGAAGAATAGAAAGATGGAATGCACAAGTAAACCATTATAAAATAAAGTACGAAGTGTTATCATCGCAAAAGTCACAAGTTGTCGCAGATTTCTTGGCAGAGTTTCCTTTGGAAGAAGATGAGGCAGTAGAAGAAATGATGGATATTGAAGAAGAATTTGGGAATCCAAAAGATCTATTAACAGAACCAAATAGATGGGAAATTTTAGTAGACGGATCATCCAACAGTGAGGGGAATGGAGTAGGAGTTGTGTTTATTTCTCCAGAAGGAGAAAGAACAGCATTCTCATTCAGACTAGAATTTGCGTCCACGAACAATGAAACAGAGTACGAAGCTGTAGTGCATGCATTGAAGATCACAATAGAAAAGAAACTCGAAAGTATAAGAATAACAAGTGATTCTCAGCTGGTAATTTGTAAAATCAAAGGGGAATATACCACAAATGAGTCTTCTTTGAAGAAATACAAGAAACTCGTTGATGAATTATCTGCGAGGATACCAAAGTTAAAATGGAGACATATAACAAGGAATTACAATCGAATCGCATATGCATTTTCATTCATTCCAAGTATGATGACAAACCCTAATGCAAGAAACATCAAAATCCAGACAATTCAACATCCATCAGTGAATAAAGAAGAAGAAATTGAGGAACCAGTTGCGATGGAAGTAGAAAGGGAACTGCCGGACGACATCGCAGATTGGAGAAAGGACATTCATGCATATCTCACAAAAGGAGAAATACCCAGGAACAGACTAGAAGCACATAAATTAAAGAGTCATGCAAAAAATTATGAGTTACGAGAAGGAATTTTATACAGAAAATCTTTCAGTGGACCACCTCTCAGATGTTTAACTCGTGAAGAAGGAGAAAAAATATTGAAGATGTTACATGGAGGAGAAGCTGGTAATCATAGCGGGGGAAGATCTCTAGCTTATAGAGCAAAAATACAAGGATATTATATGCACACAGATGCAAAATTGTTGGTGAGACGATGTAAAGAATGTCAACGACATGGGAAAAGAACTCATGCACCAGGGGAACCACTAACTTCTTCAACAAGCTGTTGGCCTTTCGGGAAATGGGGAATAGACATTGTTTTCCCATTTTTACCTGGATCTGGGCAAAGAAGATACTTAATAGTCGCAACAGATTATTTTACGAAGCTCGCAGAAGTAAAAGCAGTACAACATATTCGCGATAAGGATGTTTTTACATTCATATTTGAGAATATCATTTGTAGGTATGGAGTTCCAGCACAATTAGTATCCGACAATGGGAAACAATTTGAAGGGAAGAATATAGAGATGTTACTCAGTGTTTTTAGGATAAAATATGGGAAATCAACTCCATTATATTCACAAGCTAATGGACAGGCAGAGGCAACAAATAAAACAATCGCAGATACAATCAAAAAGAAATTAGAAGGACATCTCAGAGGGTGGTGCGAGCAAGTGCCTAGTGCAGTCTGGGCATACAATACAACTAGAAGGGAGGAAACTGGGATGTCTCCTTACTGTTTAACATATGGAGTAGAAGCAGTATTTCCAACAGAGATTGTAACTCCAACAACAAAGAAAGAAGCTTGGGAAATAAATTTAAGTACAGGGGTGATATTAAGTGAACTGGATGATTTGGAAGAAAAAAGGGAAAAGGTGTTGCGAAATATGAAGATTTATTAGGAAAGATTAGCTCGAGAATATAACAAGAGAGTTATTGAACGTGAGTATCAACCAGGTGATTTAGTCATGCGAGAAACACCTCCCTACCAGAAAGAAAATGGAGGAAAACTAGCACCAAAATGGGATGGACCATATGTCATTAAAGAGGTTGTGGGAAGTGGAGCTTATCGGCTTATGGATCCAGAAGGGAAAGACTTGGTCGACCCTGGAATAGATTGTATTTAAAAAGGTATTATCCATAAAACTCGTAATAATTTTGCGAATATCATTTACTCCCACAGAAACTACCAAAATTACAAATTTTAAAATTCTTATTGCGATCAGCTTTCGTTAAAGAAAGACGCAAAAGTTTATTTGCGATAAGCTTTCATAAAAGAAAGACGCAAACTGTGATCAGCTTTAAAAAAGAAAGAAAGCCGTAGAAATTTTACACAGGCAAACCTTTGTGGCGTACACCCTAGTTCGCGAAGCAACATTTCGCAAGAGGCAAAGTCCTAAAGTACGGGGGGTACCTATAAGCATGGCTCAGGGGAAACGGAACACCACCATGGAACCTGAGTACATGGACATTACGGGGTACATAACCCAAAAGCGGGGTACCTATCCGGGTAAGACACCTTGGATTCTCAACCTAATCTTGTGATGTAACATGATTTAGGTTGAGCGACTAAGGCATACTGTCTTTCCCAAGAAGTGCAGAAAACGATCAAGGCGCCGAGGTACACGGTTGAGTCAAGAGTGCCGGATGGGTTTAAAGCACATCTGCCATTCTTGACAAGTCTTGGCAAATGATGCACTTGGCCCAAAGATACCCCATAGGGTGCAACCTCGTAACTATAAGCCCTATAGGCAAAAAGGATAAGAGGTTGCGAACAAAAGCTGGTTGTTGGAAAAACCGGATGGGAAGAGCTAACCTTGTATGGTCGATGTACGCTTCCTTGAAGGGGAAACCAAGGGGAAGATAAAGGGCAGCACCCTCCATTAGGGAGCTGATACGTGCTATAAGACACAAATATCATGATGCTTTTTGTTCGCAAGAACATAAAGGCTTGTCATATTTGTGCAACAATCGTATTTCTGCGAGTAAAAAATATATATATATATATATATATATATACTCGCAGAATTACATACAAAGAAGTTAAGATGAGATCAATGGGTTATTACATGAAAGTGTGATAACGTCCTGCGATTTCATCGCAAGACGATAATGTCATAAGGCTGAATATTTACAAGTATATTCAGACTTGTCATATTATCGCAAACATAAAAATATTGTTAAGATAAGGTCAAGGGGTTGAGGCATGCGAATGCACCAACGTCCTGCGACTTTATCGCAAAAAAAGGTGGCAAAGTAAGACCTTTACTTAGGAAGGCATGATAAGACCACAGAAACTAATGAAGTCAGTATCATTGGGGATTCTTTATATTTTCAATAAGAATACTTCTTATGCTCATACCAAAAAAGGCAATTTTATTTACAATTAGAGACGGATATTACATACTCATTAAATTTTACGAGGATTGAATACTTCTTATACTTCTTCAAGGATTGAATACTTCTTATACCTCTTCAAGGATTGAATACTTCCTATATTTCTTCAAGGATTGATTACTTCATACTTCTTCAAGGAGGTTTCATACTTCTTATACTTCAAGGGGGAGATCTCTTATTTACTTCGCAACAACCAGAAACTTCGCAACTTAAACTGAAGCAGATATTTTAATACTTACAACAACAATTGATCACCTGAAGAGCAATAATAAGGGGAAAGGGAATACTAAGCTAAGTCTTCAATATATGTTATTTCTCTTCATATGATCAATTTATTCAATTTATGCAAAATGTTATTTCTCTTCATATGATCAATTTATTCAATTTATGCAAATCAAGAAAGTATTCAATTAGAGAAAGGTCAAATCATTATCGCAAAATATAAAATATACTTCTTAAGGAACATAAACAGTAAGTAGAATTGTTTGTAAGAAATAGGACCGACAATAACCAAGAGAAAGAGTTCAAAAGAAAGAAAAATAAGAGGATTAACGGTAACTTGGGAAAGAAGTATATCATGCTTAATGCTCTTCATCAACACTTTGTGATGGATCTTTAAGATGAGTAGGATCATCAACAACGTTCGATTCTTGCGAAACATTACCCTCTGTAGAGCCTACAATAGGAACTTCTCCTTGAGGGATAGATTCTTTTTCACCATCGAATCCTTCATCTTCACTTTCGTAATCAAAATCACTATCAGGATCACGAGCAACTTCATCATCAGATATTTCCAGAGGTTCAATTTTTACTGGAGGCAAGGATCTTGATAAGAGAACGTTGTTTACGAAGACTTGAGCTTTCAGATGACTTTCACGAAGTAGAGCTTTCTGATGGTTAGTATCTTCAATATCTTTGACATAACAAGATGGTTGAATCTTCGATTGGCACGATCACGAGAATTGATCAAACGAGTAGAAAGCAAAGCGTTCTTCTTGCGAAGCTCATAATAGGTGATCTTTAATCCAGCTTTAGCATTGCGAAGATTGTTCTCAGATTATGCGAGTGAAACAAAATTCAAAGAATCAATTCTGCGAATATAGCAAAATTTAAAGGTATATCAGAGGCATTCAAATTTTAATGACTACCTTCTCTTTGTGAAGTAAGAAATCGAGCTAAAGATAGACAACAATTCTTCATCTGATCCATAGCTTCATCAAAACCATCACCAACTAATCCTTCAAGTCTGGATTGAAGCTTTTGATCTTTGGAAAGAAGATATTTTTTATCCTTCGCAAGTTTTGTATTAAGGTTTTCTAGTTGAGAATAATCTTCTTTAAGTTTATTCCTCTTAGTGTTCAAGATTATATTCCTATTAAGAAGGGATTTCTTCTCAGCAACAAAAGAACTTCTCTCTGCGTATGAAGACTTCTTTAATTCCTCAAGTTCACCTTTTAACAAGTAAAGGAGATTTTCTTGATCGCAACATTTACTCTGAAGAATATTCAATTGATGCGAAGAAACATCCATTGAATTCAAATACGAACATCTTTCTTCTGATAAGGTTTTATTCTCTTCTAATAGGGTTTCTATTCTTAAATCGGCTTTAGTTAAAGAAGAAGTGAGCTGAGATATGTCATCATTCAAAAATTTGTGATCGTAAATTAGTTGGGTATTTTCTTGAAAAAGAGCATCTAAATTGTCAAGAGCACATGAGTGAAGACTAGATAAGTGGTAAAATTGGTTCAAGAGACTTTCATGCTTGGGTCGAAACTCTTCTGCGACTGATTCATGATGAAGTACCAATATTCTACATTTCTGGGTTGATTCTATAAAGGGGAATGGGTTTTAATGGGTGTTTCAAACATACGAGAAATAGAAACAAACGAAAATAGAAAATATAAAGATAATAGCAATACCTTTTAATGCATCATTTCTCTTACGAAGGATTGCACAATCTAGAGAATCATTTTGAAGCTGATGATTCTCTTTACGAAGATTCTCACACTCCGTTTTCAAAGACTCCTGAGTTTGGCGAAGCAATTCAACTTCTTTTTCCAAGGCTTGATGCGAAATAGAAACATCAGGATTGATGAAGTTGTTGAGTATTTCGCAGAATTCAGACTGCGAACGAACATTTGAAGACCTCGCAGTATTACTTAAAACATCAGATAACATCTAGAAAACTGAATAAATCCCATCTCGAACTTCTTGAGGAAGGGGAGAAGAATTCGAAGGAATAAGAACAAGTTGTAAATTGCTTGGAGCAACGTCACTCAAAGGATTGGGAGCTAAAATAGGTTTTTCACGAGAAGGGATTGAGAAGGTAACTTGCGAAGGTTGATATTGAAGAAGTGTTGATAAATTGACAGGGGTGGGAGACTGAAAACTGGGTAATGGAGTAGAGGCAGGAGTTTGCGAAGAAGTGCTTTCACGAGGGGGAGAGGGAAATTCTTTATCCATCATAGGAAGGAAATCACTGATTGAAATTGATGGCTTGGATTTGATATTACGAGATCTCTTGGTAGGGTTGGATTCTTCACCGAACTACGAATCAAAATGTAGATTAAAAACTAAGGCAACAATATATTATTTCAGAAGGAAGACAGAGTATTTTAACTACCTTTTGATTCTCGGATCTTCTTCTTCGAGGGTTAGGGTTGGAGATTTTAGTTGGAGATTTCATTTGAGAAGCAATTTTGCTGAAAGAAATTAAAATCAAATAATGGATTAAACAGAAATAAAAGAGATAAACAAGTAAAAGATGCAAGAGATGAAATAAAATTACCTCGGAGAGCTCATGATGGTATTAACAGGAAGAGAAGGCAATAACTGAGGATGAAATGTGAGAAGAAGATGAAGTTGCAGAAGTAAAAAGAGAAGGTAAAAAAGACAAGGAAGGGAATAAAAGGAGTATTTATAAGGGTAAGTTAGGAAAATACGATTACAAAAGACGTGTTCGAATTCCAAAAAGAATAAGTAACGGTCATATTCTCACGATCATTACTTCTTCGCAGAAATGACATGAGAAGAGGCAAGATGTAGGGACAGAATATCGCAAGATATAAGGTTACGAACACAGTAAAAAATACAAGAGAGGAGTGTTGCAAGATAATGCGATAATAGAAGAAACACGGGAGAAGTATGAAGGGTTTGCGAATATAGAATAAATTCACGATCAAAGGTTACGATGCTTCGCAAGCTATATATAGCTATACAGATTTCACTATATATAGTAGTTTAAATGTAAAATTAGAGAGGTTCTTTTAGTGAGTGTTAGAACAAGTCTTAGGAGAGAGAACAGAGAAAGTTATAACTATTCTAATCTCCATTAACATATTTCTTTGTAATCAATTGAAAATATTAATCAAGATTGTCATTTTTCATCAAGGACTTCTTAAAGTTTTACAAATTCTACTGAGGGTGTAGTTGTAGGATTCTTCTTCTTTTTTATTAATTGAAGGTGATACAAGCGTCTGAATTCTTATGCATCTCGCAGCTGGGTTCGTCATCATACTTGATATGAACGGAAAAGCATCTGCGAGTCTGTTATCTTTTCTTGATATATGTCTCCATTTTATTTTTGGAATTCTCGCAGACAATTCTTCAACAAGTTTCTTGTATTTCTTCATAGATGGTTCATTTGTTGTGTATTCTCCTTTTATCTGGCGAATAACCAGTTGCGAGTCACTGGTAATCCTTGTGTTCTCCAACTTCATCTCTACGGCGAACTTTAGAGCATGCACCACAGCTTCATATTCTGTCTCATTATTAGTGGATGTGAATTCCAAACGAAATGAAAAAGCCATTTTTTTTCCTCTGGCGAGATAAAGACCACTCCAATTCCATTCCCTTCCCCATTTGATGATCTATCCAGCAATATTTCCCACATGTTGGGTTCCTTTAATATATCTTTTGGATCTCCATGTTCTTCTTCTATGTCCATCATTTCTTCCACAACTTCATCTTCTTCTAGAAGAAATTCTTCTAAAAAATCCGATATAACTTGTGATTTTGGCGAGGATAGGACTTCATATTTGATTTCATAGTGCCCTACTTGTGCGTTCCATCTCTCAACTCTGCCTGATCTTTTTGAGTTCTTCATTACTGATTCAATGGGAACCTTTGTTAATACCTTTACTTTATGTGCCTGAAAATATATGCGAAGTTTGAAGGTTGAATAAACCAATGCCAGAATAAGCTTCTCAATTTTTGAATAATTTCTCTCTGCAGAATTAAACGTTTTACTGATGTAATAAATTGGTTTTTCTACCCCTGAATCTATTCGCAGTAATACTGCGCTTAATGCATGCGATGTTGTCACAAGATAATTCAATAATTCTTCTCCCGGCTCCGCTTTCTGTAAAATAGATATGTTCATTAGATATTCTTTAACTCCTTGAATAGCCTTCTCACATTCATCTGTCCACTTGAATTTTGTACCCTTCCTGAGTATATTGAAGAAATGCTTGCATTTATCTGAAGATCGCTAGATAAATCTTCCTAGCGAGGCTAAGAGCCTATTCAACTTCTGTACATCTTTCACTGTTACTGGTGTTGGAATATCGCGAATTGCCTGTACTTTCTCTGGATCAACTTGAATTCCTTATTTTGATACAATATAACCTAAAAAATTCCCTGACGCTACTCCAAAAATGCATTTCTCAGGATTCACCTTGATGTTAAAGAGTCGCATTTGGTCAAAAATCTCCTTCAAATCTTGCACATGGTTCTTAGCTTCTTTGCTCTTTATTAACATGTCATCTACATACACCTCTAACATTTTGTGTATCCACTTTGCAAACACATTCTCCACCATTCTTTGATACATTGTACCAGCATTTCGCAACCCAAAAGGAATTTTTGTGTAACAATATAATCCTCTTGGAGCAAAAAATGCGGTGTGCTCTTGATCTTCTTCAGCGAGAGGAATCTGGTTATAACCTTTATACCTGTCTAATGAAGATATTCTATTATTTCCTGCTGCTGATTCAACCATTTGAGGAATATTTGGTAATGGGAAACTATCTTTAGGGCAAGCTTTGTTTAAGTCAGTAAAGTCTATACAAATTCTGATCCCCTTATTTTTCTTTGGAACCACTACCATATTTGAAATCTATTCTGGGTATTTTGCTTGTCTTATAATTCCAGCATCAAGCATTTTCTGTAACTCCTCTTCTATTTTTGAGTGATAAGTTGTTGCGATTTTCCTTATCCTTTGCTTGAATGGTCTCACATCTTTGTTAATTTCTAACTTATGACATGCAACTGATGGATCTATTCCAGGCATCTCATCCATATTCCACGCGAAAATATCCTTATACTCTCGCAAGAGATTTATGGTTTGTTCTTCTTCATCTGCACCCATTTTAGTTCCAATTTTCAGCATTTTAGGTTCTTCTTCACTTCCAACATTTACTTCTTTTGTTGGTTCTGCTGCGGTGTAGCTGGATTCAGGTTCTCCCATTGGTGTTGGTGTTTCCATGACTCTCGTGGGTTCATCATCTTCTTGCGAGATCTCGCTGGGTATTCCTTTTTCTTCTCTTGCTCTTATCATGTAAACTTTAAATTCTTCTTCCTTTTTTGCCTCTTTTGCCAATTTTCTGCGAGCTTTTCGCAGTTTTGGACGCTCTTCATAATTTTTCACTTCAATTCGATAACACATCTTCGCGAGATCAGTATCTCCTCTAATTTCTCCAATTCAACTAGGCATAGGAAATTTGATGCATTGATGTAATGTTGATCTTTGATAGACGCATTTATGTGTCTAATTTGTCCTCAATGTTTCATATTGTTAGTACTCGTTTTTGTCCTTATTATGGTGTTTTGTGTGTTTGTAGGTATTTTTTGGAAATAAAGATTGTTGGAAAATTCGGCTCGAAAAGTTGCTCGGAAAACCCTCGGAGGACATTTGCTAAAGGCACCCTCATTGTGGATAAGGGGCACCTCATTTAGGCACCTGCTATTCGCTTTTGTTCTGGTTAGGGGGACACCATCTTCAACATTTGAAAAACGATTTTTGGCGGGAAAACCATGCATGCAACTAGCAGAACTTTCGATTGATTTTCGAACGTGTTATAGGGAGATTAAATGGCTAATTCTTGGTAGGAAGTTGTGTTATGTCCTAGAAAACATGTTTTGGGATTTTGGTTCGATCAAATTTGGCTATAATTGGCTATCCAATTCACGAGCTCAAAACAGATAAACACGTGTGTTCTGGAAGAATTTGTGTGTTCTGATCGTGTTTGATGCATCGAGCAACCTTGTGGAGCATGTGTGATAGAAATTGGAGCGTCTTTGGACTAAAAAAACGCGTGAGAAGCTAAAACAGGGAAGAAAATATCCCGAGATTATTTTCTTTCACTGCCGAGAAATGGGAAGATTTTTGGGAGTAATGAGCGAAGATTCTTGGTCCAAAGGTGTATAAATAGGCTACTGGGGTCGAGTAGAAGAAGATAGAGAGTTTGGGAGGAAGAATAGAGCATTAGAAAGTCGAGAAATCAAGTCGCGAAAAATTCCAGTTCTGCTGCTGCTGCCTCCTGAAAACGTGAAGAACAGACTCTTCAGAGCAGTCGTTTTTTCTGCAGCAGTTCTACGACACATGAGCGTGGGTCGCACAGTAACAACAACAGTTTTCGTTCTTTGTAACAGTGTTTGCAACATTTATAAGCGTTGCAAACACCCGGTTTTCACCATTTTCACCATTTCATCATTTGTAAACCATTTTTGAGCAATAATAATGAATTTTGAGTGTGTTTCCAACATGATGAGCGGCTAATTCTCCCACAACCAAGGCAATGAGGAAGCTATTTACGCATGAATGATTGGTAATTAATTTATTTTCTCTAATTTATATTTTATAATTCACTCAATCACTGCTTTTTCGGAGTTTTTAATTGTTTGCATAATTTTTGTCATTAGTTGTGATTCAATTAGATAGGTTATGCTTTGTATTAAGATAATCTATGCTTAAGGGATACAATTAATTGTTGAGAATTTGCCTGATTATTTGTAACAAGGGATTTAAAAGATAAATAGAGTTTTGGGTTGTTAACCATAATTTATTCATGTGTAATAGTGGAATCAGTGTCTTGGTTATTCTCTCTTATCTTGAAATCAAATTTTGATCTAAGTTTCCTTTACTTTTAAGTTTAATTAAATCTAAATTCCTTTGCCTTCACAAGTTTCAAAAGAACCTTTTACTATCACTTTCTACAATACATCAATTTTTGGCGCCGTCGACACGGAGCTTGTCTTTAGGCTAGTTTTTAGATTTTTATTCTTTTTTTTAGGTTTTTATTTGTTTTTATTTTATTTGTTCTTCTTTACGTTTTTGTTTTTGTCTTTTTACTACAGATTTGGAATTTGGAGCGAAAGAAAATTTTGCCAAAACTTTTGGTGAATATTTAGAGATTTGGAGTTAAAGACGAAGTAAAAGGCGAAGCGAAAGAAGAAGATTTTTTTTTTTATAAAAAGAGAAAAAAAAAAAGAGAGAGAGTTTAGTTTTTTTTTAGATTGTATTAGAGTTTATTTATTCTTGTAATTTTTTTTTTTTTTTGCACTTTATCTTTTTGGACTTTGGACTTGGACATTTTTTTTTTTTTTTTAAACCCTACGGAAGGGTAGTTAAATATTAAACTGTTTGCGAAAGGACGGTGATTACGATATCACCTCGGCCCCTCGGGTTCGCACATGACATAGGAGTCGTGGCCCGAGTCGACTTCAGCGGTTCATCCCCCGTCTGGTACGGGAGGTAAGTTTGTCGAAACACTCGCGAATCCCCTGCTAGCGAGTTACTGTATTCCTTCGTTTGCATATATGTCGAGGAACTGAAAACGGTTGTTTTAAATTCCTAGTAAAGGGCAAGGACTGGCCATATAAGATAAGGGTTCGGATTTCATCACCGTTCCCTTCTTGCCCGCCTTAGGAAAACGAAACTTAACGCGAACCTAAGCTTTAAAATTTGGAATAAAACGAGACCTATAGGGTAACGAGCTTAGTAGGAAAGTCGTTCGAAAGATATTGGTTACTCTTTTGAGCATTCTTCAAGTTCATGAAAGTTTCGTGAGTTGAATGCGTGACTAGCGCCGCCTGTAATGCGGTGAGGCCTTGGGTATCAAAGCTCCAGCAGCTTCCCTCGCCTCTATTCAACTTACTTAAACCCGGATTGATTCCAGAGGGGTTTGCTCAGATTGTAACGAATTCCCTTTCAAAGGATTAGAAGCTGGTCTAGAAAACAATCTAAGTGGAGCCATCATGCTTTTTGTTTGCTAGAAAATTTTAGGTTTGCTTTGGTGGAGTCAGCCTGCTTTGTGTTTGCTTAGAACCTCCCTTCCTTTTAGGATTTTTCTTTTTTTTTCTTTTGTTTTTCTAGTGTATGCCCGAGGTCATTAGAGAACGGGCTTGGAAAAGAAACACTCTAGGTCGTTTGATTAGTGACAAACCTAGTAGTTCTTCTTGTGAAGGCGGGGAGCTCGAAGACTCTTCTTTTGAGAGCCCAGTTTTTGGAAACTTCAGTTTTGAGAATCTGTCTCTTTGTGAGGAAAGTACCCCTAGTACGTCAGCTGTGCCAGCAATGACTACTTTGAAAGATTACATGTTCCCAACTAGGGCCAACCGTGCTTCGTGCATTAAATTGCCAGCCAATACGGCTAATTTCAAGATAAAACCTAGTATTCTTCAGATGATCCCTATATTCTTAGGAAAAGATGATGAGAACCCTTATTTTCATATTAGGGACTTTGAGGAAATTTGTGGGACAGTTAGAATAAAAGACCTTACTGATGAAGTCTTGAAACTTAAGATGTTTCCCTTCTCCTTGAGAGATAAAGCCAAGACCTGGCTGAACAACCTACCTTCTGAATCCATTGAAACATGGCAAGATCTTATCGCTGCCTTCTATATGAAATTCTACCCTAAGCATAAAACTGCAGCTGTTAGGCAGAAAATTAGTGCTAGTGTGCAACAAGAGGGAGAGTCTCTTTATAGGTTTTTAGAGAGATTCAATGATCTCCTATCCCATGTCCTCACCATGGGTTTGATAAGATGAAACTTGTAGAGATTATTTATAATGGTTTAGACTATTCGACCAAATCCATGGTCGAGTCTATGTACACTGGTGAGTTCACTAATAAAACTGCTGAGGATGCTTTTACCTTCTTAGGAACTATCGCTGAAAAATCCCAACAGAGGGAGCCTTGTGTTGAACCTCCTAAAAGACTCTTGGTCAATAGAAGTAGCACCAATATGGTAGATACAAGCTTCGAGTCAGATGCTAAGTTTGTTGCTTTGTCTAGAAGGTTAGAAGCTTTGGAAATGGGTCAGTCTAAAAATAGGTCCCTTGTTGAACCTAATAGAGCCTCTCCAGTCTCTAGTTGTGGAATAGAGCCCGATAACTCATTTTGGGAAGGACATGTTAGTGAAGAACAAGCCCATGCTGTCTATAACAACGCTAGGTTTGAGAACCGTCAGAAGTTTGACCCATACTCAGAGACCTACAACCCTGGTTGGAGAAACCATCCTAATTTTTCTTGGTCTAAGGGCCAGAATCAAGGTCAGTCTAGTAATTCTCAGCCTCCCCCAGGTTTTGGTTATGCTAGGAACTCTTCAGGTCAACCCCAGTTCCAGAACCATTCGGATAAAAAGATCACAAGTTAAGAAGAGACTCTCGCCTCGTTTATTAAAAGCTCTGAAAATATCAACCAAATGGTTGCACAAGGGATAAAAGAAAGTAGGAGTATAGGTTATGCTAACTCTCAGGCTATTTCCGAGTTGAAAACCCAAGTTAGTCATATAAATGAGTCTTTGAGGGAAAAAGGTAAGTTTCCTAGTCAAACTCAACCCAATCCTAGAGGAGTTCATGAAGTAGGTGGAAGATCGTCAGAACATGTTAATGCCATTAAAACCCTTAGAAGTGGTCGAGTGGTAGACAACAAGGTAACCATGCCTGATAGTGAACATGTTGTAGTTCACCCTGCTGAGCCAGAAAATGATGAGGAGACTGATAGAGTCTCTAATGAGACCAATGAGGGTCCCGTTGAGTCCGGCTTTGTTCCTAGAGCCCGTTCCCCAAGCTGCTAGTTCCAACTAAGAGCGAGTCCAACTATAAAGATATTTTGGAGGTTTTTAAGCGAGGTTACTATCAACCTCCCATTGTTGGATGCGATTAAGCAGATTCCCGCTTATGCCAAGTTTCTTAAGGACTTGTGTACACGAAAGCGTAAGCTTAGTGTTCAAAAGAAAGCCTTCCTAGCTAGTCATGTGAGTTCTATTATTCAGAATACCACTACTCCTAAGTACAAAGACCCAGGGTCCCCTACCATTTCTTGCACAATAGGTAAATATCGTGTTGAGAAAGCGTTGCTTGACTTAGGAGCCAGTGTGAACTTACTGCCATACCATGTGTACCTTAAGCTAGGACTTGGTGAGATGAAACCTACCCAGATGACTCTTCAGTTAGCTGATAGGTCCGTAAAAATTCCTCGGGTGTGATCGAGGATGTTCTCATAGAGGTAGACAAGTTTATTTATCCGGTGGATTTTGTTATCCTAGATACCCAACCTGTCCCTGACCCAGAGAACCAGATACCGGTAATTTTAGGTCGCCCGTTTTTAGCTACATCCAATGCGATCATTAATTGTCGAACTGGTATTATGAATTTGTCTTTTGGTAATATGACTATTGAGCTGAACGTCTTTCATGTTAGTAAGCTACCCTCTGAACTAGATGACTCAGGCATAGAAGAGGTGAACATGATAGGAACATTAGTAGAGGAGTCATTACCAAACACTTTGATGGAAGATCCATTAGAGAAATGCCTAGCTCACTTTGGGATTGATTTTGATGATGATGATGTGATTAATGAGGTAAATGCTTTGTTAGATTCAACCCCTTTGATAGACACTAGTAGTGGATGGAAACCTAAGATCGAACCTCTACCCATTTCTGAGTCTACCCTAGTTCCTTCGTTGGAAAAGCCTCCTAAATTGGACCTCAAACCACTACCAGATACCTTGAAGTATGTGTTTTTAGGCCCATCTGAAACTTTACCTGTGATTATAGCATCCGACTTGGATAGTGATCAGGAAATTAGGCTAGTAACCGTCCTTCAGAATAGCAAGGAAGCTTTAGGGTGTACCATAGCAGACATTAAGGGTATAAGTCCTACTGTTTGTATGCATCAGATTTATTTAGAGGAAGATACTAAACCTTCTAGGGAGATGCAACGTCGACTGAACCCTCATATGAAAGAAGTAGTTCGAACCGAGGTTCCTGAAGATGTTAGATGCGGGCATTATCTACCCTATTTCAGACAGTAAGTGGGTGGGTCAGCCCCGTTCAGGTTGTTCCCAAGAAATGCTGCATTACGTAGTAGTCCGAATGAAAAAATGAGTTAATCCCAACCCGAATGACCACGGGTTGGCGTGTCTGTATTGACTATAGAAAATTGAACAAGGTCACTAGGAAGGACCACTTTCCCCTTCCCTTTATCGACCAAATGCTCGAAAGATTAGCTGGCCGTAGCCATTTATGCTTTTTAGATGGATTTTGCGGCTATAATCAGATTCCTATTGCCCCAGAAGACCAAGAGAAAACCACTTTTACCTGTCCCTTTGGTACCTTTGCGTATAGACGCATGCCTTTCGGGCTATGTAATGCCCCTGCGACCTTTCAGCGTTGTATGTTGAGCATATTTTCTGACATGGTAGAACGGTTCTTAGAGGTCTTTATGGATGATTTTTCAGTGTTTGGTTCGTCTTTCGATGAGTGCTTGCATCATTTGTCATTAGTTTTGACTAGGTGTAAGGAAAAGAATTTAGTGCTGAATTGGGAAAAATGTCATTTCATGGTTCGTTCAGGAATCGTTCTAGGGCATATCGTATCTTCAAAGGGTATAGAGGTAGATAGAGCCAAGGTTGACCTTATTAAAACCTTACCGGTCCCAAAAACCGTAAAAGATATTAGGTCATTCTTAGGGCATGCAGGTTTTTATCGTCGATTCATTAAGGATTTTAGCTTGATTTCTAGACCTCTTTGCAATTTACTTGCAAAAGATGCTAAGTTTGTCTTTGATGATGCTTGTTTAGAGGCTTTTGAGAAGCTTAAGACTTTACTCACTACCGCCCCCATAGTCCAGGCACCCAACTGGAACTTACCCTTTGAGATCATGTGTGATGCTTCAGATTATCCTATTGGTGTTGTGCTAGGTCAGCGAGAAAATAAGTTACTTCATGTGATTTACTATGCTAGCAAAACTCTGAATGAAGCCCGATGAACTATACCACTACCGAGAAGGAACTGTTGGCCATTGTGTTTGCCTTAGACAAGTTTAGATCCTACCTCTTAGGTTCTAAGATCGTAATCTATACTGATCATGCTGCTTTGAAATACCTTTTGTCTAAGAAGGATACCAAACCTAGATTGATTAGGTGGATCCTTTTATTACAAGAATTTTGCCCAGACATTAGAGACAAAAAGGGTGCAGAAAATGTAGTAGCAGACCACTTGTCTAGGCTAATTGTTAGTTCCCCTGATGATTCCCTTCATATAAGGGACATCTTTCCTGATGAACAATTGTTCTCTGTTTCCCAATCACCTTGGTATGCGAATATAATGAACTATCTTGTTACTGGTCGAATGCCCCAACATTGGAGTAAACAAGATCGTTCTAGGTTTTTAGCTGAGGTTAAGCACTTCTTTTTGGATGATCCTTATTTATTTAAGTATTGTCCAGACCAAATTATTAGGAGATGTACACCTGAGAGTGACCAGTCCAGTATTATTTCCTTTTGTCATGATCATGCTTGTGGGGGTCACTTTAGTGCTAAGAAGACTGCTGTTAAGATATTGAGTGTGGATTCTATTGGCCTTCGTTGTTTAAAGACTCTCACAGTTCTTTGTGTTACTTGTGAGCGTTGCAGAAATTAGGAACCATTTCCGTAGGAACATGATGCCCTTGAACCCTATTTTAGTTGTTGAGGTCTTTGATGTGTGGGGTATTGACTTTATGGGTCCGTTTCCTAATTCTTTTGGTAACCTATACATCCTTGTCGCCGTAGACTACGTCTCTAAGTGGATTGAGGCGGTTGCGTGTAAAACCAATGACCATAGGGTTTTGCTTGAGTTCTTGAAAAATAATATACTTACACGTTTTGGTACACCGCGATCTATAATTAGTGATGGAGGGTCGCACTTTTGTAATGGACCTTTTAAGCTTTTGATGAAGAAATATGGTATTACACATAAGGTAGCCACCCCTATCATCCACAGACTAGTGGTCAGGTAGAGGTTTCCAATAGGGAGATAAACGTATATTAGAGAAAAACAGTTAATCCTAATCGGAAAGACTGGTCGTCTGGGCTTCTCGATGCCTTATGGGATTACCGATCTGCGTTTAAGACCCCATTGGAATGTCGCCTTATCGGCTTGTTTATGGCAAGGCATGTCATTTACCTGTTGAGTTAGAACATAGAGCTTATTGGGCTATTAAGCGACTAAATTTTTCACTTGACAAGGCAGAGCCCATAGGAAACTCCAGCTCAATGAGTTGGACGAGATTCGTATAGATGCTTACGATAGTGCGAAGGAGTATAAGAACAAAATGAAACTTGTGCATGATAGAAATATTTTACGGAAGTCATTTTCTCCAGGTCAAAAAGTTCTTCTGTATGATACCCGCTTGCATCTTTTCCCTGGGAAGTTACGTTCTCGGTGGACGGGTCCTTTTATTGTTCGTACTGTTTTTCCTCATGGAGCTGTTGAGATCGAGACACCGGATGGTAGTAGTTCTTCGAAGGTTAACGGTCAGAGATTGAAACGCTTTTTAGAGCCCTATCCTACAGGTGATGTTGAGGAGGTCCCTCTGGAGGACCCTGTTTACCCTTGATTGACCATCGAGGCGATTGTATGTTGTATATTAGTTTTTGATTTCTCTCTTCACCTAGGTACTATCTTTCCAACTTCTCTCTTTGCTGATTCCTCATGTTACTTTACTTTTTGGTATTGCTCTTTCATTAGAAACATTGAGGACAATGTTAGATTTAAGTTTGGGGGTGGGGAAGAAACTTTTTGTTAGCTTTTAGTTGCAATAAATAAACTCCAGAGCCTAGAAATTTATGTTTATTAAGGATGGCACTAACCAATCTAAGTGGATGGAAGCATTTTGGTTGTAGGAGTTGAGGAACCAATCTGATTAGATGGAAACATCTAAAGAGTCTATTCATAAAAGCACAGAGCTCAGGTGTTAGAAAACATGGTAGTTTCGCCATATCCTCGTGATGGAAAGATCGAAAGAATCCTGATCACTTCTTTTATTTTTCTTTTTACCATTGCTAGGGTGGAATAGAGTGGTTGAGATACTCAAAAAAAAAAAAAAAAAAAAAAAAAAAAAAAAAATTGAGACCAGACCACTAGACCAAACGGAATAAATACAATAAAGTCGACCACTGGTACCCTTGTATATGCCAGCGAGTTGACCTAGAGTTAGGATTATCGACCACTGGTCCCCTTGTATATGCCAGTGTGTTGATATTAGTCTAAGACCAATATCTCAGTTCGTTAGGATAGGTTCACCCTAGCCAACATCATCCACGTTTTTCTCTTCTTAATCTTTGTGATTGGTTGACTCCGGTTTATGATGTCCAGAAACTATCTGAGTAGAGCACTGTCACTTTATATGAATTTTAGTATACTTGAGTGAAAACTCGTGTACAACAATTGGAATTTCGCATCAGGGTACTTCCTCCTGTAGTCAATAAGTATGCCAACCAAGGAGATTCTTTAGTGCCTTCCAAGATTCTGCGTAGATAGCTAGGGTCTGGAGTAAAGGTTTTGTGGGTACACCTCTGGTAAACCCTCCGGAGACGAAACTCCGCCACTAGGGCCACCTAGCGGTTTAACGACTTGCTGCACGTGCTAAGTGTAGTCTTTTTATTTCCTAGATTAGATTTGCTCGGGACTAGCAAATAATAAGTTTGGGGGTATTTGATAGACGCATTTATGTGTCTAATTTGTCCTCAATGTTTCATATTGTTAGTACTCGTTTTTTGTCCTTATTATGGTGTTTTGTGTGTTTGTAGGTATTTTTTGGAAATAAAGATTGTTGGAAAATTCGGCTCGAAAAGTTGCTCGGAAAACCCTCGGAGGACATTTGCTAAAGGCACCCTCATTGTGGATAAGGGGCACCTCATTTAGGCACCTGCTATTCGCACCCCAGTTCTGGTTAGGGGGACACCATCTTCAACATTTGAAAAACGATTTTTGGCGGGAAAACCATGCATGCAACTGGCAGAACTTTCGATTGATTTTCGAACGTGTTATAGGGAGATTAAATGGCTAATTCTTGGTAGGAAGTTGTGTTATGTCCTAGAAAACATGTTTTGGGATTTTGGTTCGATCAAATTTGGCTATAATTGGCTATCCAATTCACGAGCTCAAAACAGATAAACACGTGTGTTCTGGAAGAATTTGTGTGTTCTGATCGTGTTTGATGCATCGAGCAACCTTGTGGAGCATGTGTGATAGAAATTGGAGCGTGCTGGACTAAAAAAACGCGTGAGAAGCTAAAACAGGGAAGAAAATATCCCGAGATTATTTTCTTTCACTGCCGAGAAATGGGAAGATTTTTGGGAGTAATGAGCGAAGATTCTTGGTCCAAAGGTGTATAAATAGGCTACTGGGGTCGAGTAGAAGAAGATAGAGAGTTTGGGAGGAAGAATAGAGCATTAGAAAGTCGAGAAATCAAGCCGCGAAAAATTCCAGTTCTGCTGCTGCTGCCTCCTGAAAACGTGAAGAACAGACTCTTCAGAGCAGTCGTTTATTCTGCAGCAGTTCTACGACACAGGAGCGTGGGTCGCACAGTAACAGCAACAGTTTTCGTTCTTTGTAACAGTGTTTGCAACATTTATAAGCATTGCAAACACCCGGTTTTCACCATTTTCACCATTTCATCATTTGTAAACCATTTTTGAGCAATAATAATGAATTTTGAGTGTGTTTCCAACATGATGAGCGGCTAATTCTCCCACAACCAAGGCAATGAGGAAGCTATTTACGCATGAATGATTGGTAATTAATTTATTTTCTCTAATTTATATTTTATAATTCACTCTATCACTGCTTTTGCGGAGTTTTTAATTGTTTGCATAATTTTTGTCATTAGTTGTGATTCAATTAGATAGGTTATGCTTTGTATTAAGATAATCTATGCTTAAGGGATACAATTAATTGTTGAGAATTTGCCTGATTATTTGTAACAAGGGATTTAAAAGATAAATAGAGTTTTGGGTTGTTAACCATAATTTATTCATGTGTAATAGTGGAATCAGTGTCTTGGTTATTCTCTCTTATCTTGAAATCAAATTTTGATCTAAGTTTCCTTTACTTTTAAGTTTAATTAAATCTAAATTCCTTTGCCTTCACAAGTTTCAAAAGAACCTTTCACTATCACTTTCTACAATACATCACAGCCTTGATTGCATGTATCCATGGTCTCCCCAATATCATGTTATATGGTGCCTCCACATCCACCACACATAATGTTACTTGTGTTTCAATCTCTCCTAGCAGAATTCGTACCATTGTTTCGCCTTTAGGTTTTGTTATAGATTTTCCATAACCATGAATGTGATAATTTGAACAAGACATCTCTTCATCCTTATATCCCATTTTCTTAAATGTATGATAGTGTAGTTGAAGGAAATCCTACACTACACCCTTGTAAAGATTCTACAATAATCAACTCATCATGGGAGATTAAAAACGACACTTTATTATTTTTTTCTCAGAAATGTTTACAGAAATGGAAGAAATCAAGATTACAACTATTCTCTTGAAGTTTCTCTCTCCTCAAGACTCTTTCAACTCTCAAAAATACATCATCATTTTCTGGACATATTGGGTCTCTATTTATAGGGTAGTTACATAATGGACGACAACTAAGTCTTCCTTTTATCTCGGATTTACACTGCGATCATCATCGTGACAACCATGATTTTCCTTCTCGCTAATTTTATAACTATCGCAGGTCAACACATGCTCTTTACATGTTTCTTCATTCGTCAGTCATTATGTCATTCCTTAAGCAATTCTGCAACACTCGTCAGATGTTGTTGAAGTACTCGCGATGTTCTCGCAGAAATGTTGTTAATATCCAGAAGTGTTGTTAATATCGCAAAAGTGTTGTTAATATCACAGGAATATCGTTGTGGTGATATTCCGGTTCTACATCTTGCCTCTTCTCATGTCTTTTCTGCGAAGAAGAGAAGATCATGAGAACTAAATGCTGCAACTACTTATCTTTTCACATTGATCTCTATTCTGACACGTTTTTGTATCCTTCGCCAGCTGTTTTCATGCATTCTTTCTTCCAATAAATCTTTGACACGTCTTTTCTAACCGCTGCGATCTGACCGTTCATGTCTCTTCTTTGCATTTATTGCATTCATCTTCTCGAGAAACTTCTTCTTCTATAAATACTCCTTTTATTCTTTTCTTTTCCTCTTTTTACTTTCTTCTTCTTTCTCTTCATAATTTCTCTGCAAGTTTACTGTTCTTCCGCAAATTGCACATCTGCTATCGCTATGATTTCTTTCTTATTTTCTAACCTTTTCTTTCAATCCCATACTTAAAAATGGTTGCCGCTGGTGCTAAAAATTTGGTTGCTTTTGGTGAGAAGCAAGAAAAACTCAAAAGCAAAGGTTTTACTCTGTCTACAATTCCAAATCAGGGCCCTAAATCCAATATTTCCATCAAATTATTCACTGATTATCAATGCTCTCGCGAGAAGATTATAGTATTGCTAGGTCAACTTGAATCTGGTCTTCCCATTCCTCTCTATGACCCGGAACTTCCATTATTTTATGAAATAATTTCTCATGAGAAGTTCTCGAGAGCGGTATATCAATTGGGTGGAGATTGTTTTCGATTACTGCTTGAATATGCTTCTCGCGGGGCTGGTAAAGGATCTCGCTACCCTAAAGCTGCTTAAAATCCTCAATTTAAAGATGTTCCAATTGTCTCTGCAAATTATACTGTGGAGAACTTTTAAAAAAATTACAAGATAATCCATATGAAGAGGGATATCACTTGCTGGTGTGTCCGTTTGCAGAAGAAAGAAAAGATCGCTGATGACAAAGTCCTCATGCTAGATATTGATTGGCATACATCTACTAATCAAGGCCCTCGCCACTCCAGCGATGACAAGTGGTTCATTTTTCCGTTATGTCTTGAAGGTTCTTATATTTCTGGTTCTCGCGTATTACCCGCGAATCTTTCAGAATATCAACCTTGGGTCTTCAACTGGCCTGAAAGAACTAAAGAGGTATGTTCTCTCCAATCTTTTGTATAATTATTATTCACTATCTTCCCCACGTGTTTATATTTTCTCTAATTACTTCAATCTTTTCCAGATTGACAGGATGAAGCTCAGCTACCAGGCTTTTAGGAAACCCATCACTTTCTTAGCTCTTAAATCTTTCACAGATGAAGTAAGAAATATCCTTTCATTAGTTTTAACAATATATTGTTGCCCCTATTTCTTATCTTTACCTGTGTTCACAGGAAATCGAAGAATTAGAACCAATAAAGCCTGCGAGAACCAAGGTGAAATCCACAGTTGATCGCAAGGGGAAATCTACTGCTCCTACCAAAGGGAAGCCTACCGTCCATCGTAGTGAGGAATCTTACGTTCCTCCCTTAAAGAAAAGAAAAATCCAACCCTCTTCTTCTTCATCTCCTCAACCTATTCCAGAAAATTTAAGTGATGATTTTGGTGATGATAATACCTTCCCTACCATAATGGATTCTTCTTCTTCTGAGTCTTCCATGGCTCAACTATCTAAAATTTTTGGCGATGCTACTAATAGTATTGTAAATGATCATGGAGATGAAGCTCTTAATGGGATATCCCAGGCCCTCTCCAAAGTTTGTGATGCCCCCGTTCTGGTTGATAATGATTCTCTTCATGGAATCTCACAATCAATGACTCCCAGTCTCTTGAATTCTCTTGGCATCTTGGTATGTTTCCATTTCTTCATCATATTTATGTATTTATTTCTTTGTCAAGTCTTAACTTATATTGCTCTCTCGCAGGTTGGAAGAGCTTCCTTTGTTGTTGCCTATGATTTGGATAAGAGACGTGTTAACTATGAAAAGAAAGCTGCTAAGTTTCGCCAGGATAAAGAAAAGTTAGAAGATGAAGTTGCTGAACTTCGCAAGAAGAATAAGCAGTTGAGACTGAAGCTTTAGTTGATAAGCAAAAGATCTCTGATCTTGACAAAGCTAACCAACAACTCTATGGTATGTTTTACTTCCCTTTTCTTTCAATCCTTCTTTCCCTATCGCAGCTTATTCAAGCAATCATTTTTGCAGATATTTATGGTCTTACTAATGAGGCTATATTCCTCCAATCTTTTCCTGAACCTGTAGATGAGAGTACCCTTCTTGCTCGCCTTAATAGTTCTTTAAGTAGTTTCTCAGATGATCAAATTAGGTCCCTATCTGTAGATTAACTTAAATCCAAACTTAATCTTTTAAAGATTGAGCACATATTCAATTTAAGTTTAACTAATAAGTTTAAACACCTTTATCTTTATTCAAAAGAAGAAATCAATAGATTAAGAAGTAAGAATAGCGATCTTATTGACGAGAAAGATCGTGCAATTAAAAATGGCACCAAGGCCCTAGCAGATTTCCATGAAACTCTTCTTAGCATTCAAATGGAAAGATATAGACTTTTCTGCGAGAATAAAGATCTTCTTGCGAAGGAAACTCAAGTTCGCTCTCGTCTTCTTATTAATAGCGATGATAAATTTTCTTGGTCTGCGATGGTTCTTGATAATTCCAGAAATAATTTAGGTGTAGATGTTAGTCTTCATAATGAACAAGCAGCTTTAATTAAAGATATGATTTCTGCAAGAGAAGGTTGTCAACTGTTCTACTCTATTAATTTCTTGTTTTTATTATTCTTTCTCGCAAAATTTTTAACTTGTTGTCATATTCTCGCAGGAACTGAAAAGAGATATCTTGGAAGAATTGGAGAACTTGAAGATGAGAAGAATCAACTCACGAGCACCCTTTCCGCTCGCAATGAGAAGTATTCACGATTGAAAGAAAAGTTGAGGATTACTTCTGCGAATTTTAGTATTTCCCTTATTGAGGTTCGCAATGATTCCATTAAATTGGTCTGCGATGATCATGACATTTCTCATTCTAAGTATCCTGATCTTGTAAAAGAAGTTCCAGCAAAAACTCCAAACCTTGTTATCTCTGATAGCGAAGCTGAAGAATTTAGCGAAGATGAAGATGATAATAATGATGGTAATGAAGAAAAATCTGGCGAGGAAGAGAAGTCTGATGAAGATGAAGGTAATAATGATAACGACGAAGAAGAATAATCTGGCGAGGAAAAGAAATCTGACGAAGAAAGTGATGGATCTAAATAATTCCTTTTCTTCTTTTTATCTTCCTTGTAATTTTTGTATATTTATCTCCTTTTTCTTGTAATATTGCTGCGAGATTCTCCCATTTTCTGCGAGTTCCTCCAACTTATGAATTTCTTTGATGTATAAACTTCTTTGCCTCCATCTATATGAATTAGTGAACAATTTTTTTTTTTGCAACATAGTCAATTAACATAACTATTCCCCTTTAACTATCTATATAAATGCGTCATATAATAAGATCTATGCAATTTTATCTTATGATGATATATAAATGTGTCATATAATAAGATCTATGCAATTTTATCTTATGATGATGAATAATAATTTCATTATTCTATGCATTCCCATACTTGCCCCTATTATTCATCTGCAATAATAAAAAATTGAGTAGAGATATCAGTTGTAAAATCTATGTATATTGCCTCAATAATTTCTGCGATGAATATTGCAAATCTCATAATTTCTGCGTCACTTATCGCAATCTTTCAATCTTGTGGTATTATTATGCCCTCCTAGTTAAAGGTCTTATTTTGCCACATTTTTTATTGACGACAAAATCGCAGGACGTCCTTACATTTGCATGTAAAAACCCATTGATCTTGCCTTATCCATTTTCTTTGAATTTTCTGCGACAATATGACAGGTCTAAATCCCCTTGCGAGAATAAAGTCCCATGACATTTTCGTCTTGCGATGAAATCGCAGGACGTCTTTACACTTTCATGTAAAAACCCATTGATCTCATCTAAACATATCTCTTGTGGCTTGTTTCCTCTGTATAATTTATGTCACGCGACAATATGACAGGCCTAAATTTTCTTGCGATCATAAAGCCCCATGAAATTGCGGTCTTTAGACACTTATCAGCTCCCTAATGGAGGGTGCCGCCCTTATCTTCCCCCTGGTTGCCCCTTCAAGGAGGGCACATCGGCCATACAAGACTAGCTCCTCCCATCCAGATTTACCAACAACCAGTTGTTTTCGCATCCTCTTATCCTTTATGCTTATATGCCTTATAGTTACAAGACTGCACCCTAATTGGGGTTTTCTTCAGGCCAAGTGCATCATATCCAAGACTTACCAAGGATGGCCAGGGTAGGTTCGTCCGACCCGGGCACCCTTGGCTCAACCGTGTACCTCGGCGCCTTAGTCATATTCTGCACTTCTTAGAAGAGATACTCGGTCGTCCAACCAGGGTATAACCTTATAAAGATGGAAATCCAAGGTCTCTCTCCCGGATATGTTTTCTTTAACCCCATCATCTGCATGACTCAGGTTCCAGTAGCGGTATAACCTTATCCCTGAGTCAAGTAAATAGATTCCCCCTCATATGACGTACTTTAGGTCTTACATTTGCCTCTTGCGAGATAGTACTCGCGAACTAAGGTGTACGCCATAAAGGTTTGTCCCATTCTTTTAATCTCTGCGAAATTTTAATCGCATTTCTTGCGAGTATTATAACTCTGATAAAATTTCTTTATTCTGAACTTCTCTTTTCTTGTACACTTTTTCAATTTTATCTCAAAAAATTTTTTCAAAAAATTTTCTTCAAACAATTCATCCATAAATTTCTTAAAATCCAACATTTTACCTTTCTACTTACTACTTTCTGGTTCTGCTTTTCTGTTACGTTTTGTTGCTTTTTCTTTATCCGCGAGACGCTCGCCATCAATTTCCTCTCATCGCTCTATTATATCAATCATCAACCTTTCACATCTCTGTCGTTGCTTGATATTGTACTTCCAATTGCTATTCTTCTCATCTCTTTCCTCGCAAGATTTTATACCAATCTCATAACATTTCTTGCTTTCTCCCCAATCTCCCTTAATGACTCCAACACCATTAAGATGAGGAAATTAAATACACTGATGAAAAGTAGATGCTATACCTAATATCCCATGTAGCCAAGGTCGACCAATCAGGGCATTGTAAGGTGATTCAATGTCAACAACACATAACAATATCCTGGAAGTTATCCCCTTTAATGGAATCCGCATTCCAATTTCCCCTTTGGGTTTATTGGAAGTACCATTAAATCCATAAATTTTATATGTTGATGGTATCAAATCCTCATCTTTTCCACCCATGGTTCTGTAAGTATGATAGAATAAGATGTCAACTGAACTACCAGTATCTTTTAGAACTCTATCAATGGCCCAAGAATCTTCATCCTTATCATCATTTTCTTCATCTTCTTCTCCTATTTGCTTTGGGTTTATTTCCATCCTTACTACCAGTGGATTATCATGCAACTCGCCAGGCTCTGGTACCTCTTGTGCAGTGAAAGAAATAGTCTGTTTCTGCCATTCTTCTAATGGTGAGGCTCTCGCAATATTCATTACTTCTTTTCCATCTGTGTCTCTCGCGAATACTCTGCTTAAAATGTTGTCATGGAAATCCTCAATAGTTTTGTACGAATGCACGATGGAATTACAGAACAAATTCTTTGCTTTGGCTCCAACTTCTATGAAGAATGTTTCTGCTCCTTTGACAGTATTCACTCTGCGATTATCTGGTGGGGGTGGTAACCGCTGGGATTGTGGATGTCCTATTAAAAAATGATTTAGCTTTCCCTGATCAATCATCCTCAAAATTATCATCTTTACATTCCTACAATCATTTATTGAATGACCATGAAAATGATGGTACGGACAGAATTCTTGATTTCTATTATTAGGATGTGGCTCCTTGCCCATATTCCACGGTGATGGTATATTTTCCATCAAAATAATAGCCTCCCAAATTTTTTCTATACTAGCAACATTCAATGGTGGCATCTTAATTTCGTCCCATATTATCTTCTGATTACCTTGCCCTCTAAAGTTATTTTGCCTCTGTCCACCATAAGTTTCTTGCGGCTGATCAAGCCTTTGAATCTTACTATTTCCACCGCGATTGTAATAATTCTTCTCCCTTTCATATTCTTCTTGATCTCGACTGCCCATAGCTACCAACTTCTGCTGGTTATCAATTTCCACTTTCTCTTGTTGTGCTTGCGAGCTGCTCGCCACATTGTTAATCATTTTAGGAAGTAAACTCCCATTTGCTTCTACTGAACTGGTATTCGTGATTGGATATGATTCCATCTCATTTTGTTTTTCCTCCAAATCAATGTATTCCTCATGTAATTCACGCAGCTCTGTCATAGCGATTGTATTCTTAATTCTGAAAATTTGTATGTACAACAGATTGGTCGCGAACATTGCATTGATAAAAGATAAGATAAGATATCTCTCATCTACTCTTCCTGCCATCTCGCTGCAAATTGTCTTCCATCTTATGGTTAAATGTTTCAGACTCTCGCCAACCCTCTGCTTTAACCCAAACACATCTTCAATACCTGGCCGCGATGAATTGTTGCTTATATATGCTCCCAGAAATGTAGCTTGAAAATGATCAAAAGAAGTTATAGTATTTTTTGGCAATCCCTCAAACCATTTTAGCGCCTCGCCGGTTAAGCTGGATGCAAAATATTTACATAATACAGCATCATGGTTTTCCCATTGTAGCATACATCTAACATAAGCCTTAACATGTTGTACGGCACAGGTAGTTCCATCAAAAATACTGGTTAATGCTGGTAAGTTGCACTTAGGAGGTATTCCTCTTAACTGTACTTCTTGAGTGAATGGAGTTCTCGCAGCTTCTTCATTAGCTTCATCAATTTGCCTTCTACCTCCTTCTCTTCTGTTATTTATTATTCCCCTCATCTCTGCTAATTCTATGAAAATTTGCTCATTCGCCGTTGAATTTGGTTCTATTGGTCTTTTCAATGCAGCTTCCCTTCTCCTGCATTCATATACTTCTTGTCTTGCGAGATTTTATGTATCTTCATCTACATCCACATTCCTTCTTCTGCGATCTTCTGCTTCACATTCTTCTTGTAATCACAACTGATTATATTGTCTATTTTCTTCTCTGCGAATTTCTTCATTTCTCTTCGCTGTCCTTCTATTCTCCTTTGTATTCTATCATACTCTTCCTGAATATTATTATTATGGTGATTTTGCGTACGTCTCCTTTCTTGATTCTCATGGTTATTTTGTCGTATTGAATCTTGGAATTCTTGTTCTTCTACTTCTGCTCTTAACCTTTCTCTCGCAAGCTAGGCGTGCTTGTTCAGCATAATGCCTCTCAATTTCATCCTCAATTATTCTTCGATTTCTTTGAATCTCTTGCCCATGTAATATTCTTCTACCTTCTTCTCGATTTTCTTCACCATTTTGATTATTTCCATCCTCTTGATTTCTATTATTGCGTCTATCTTCCATAGTTTCACCATGCGGATCATAGCGATCTTCAATTACCTCTTCTTCTCTATGACGTTGCTCTTCATTTGGATTTTGTCTTTCTTCTCGAGTATTTTCTATAGCATTTCTCATTGGGGAATTTTGTCTTGGCTCTTCTCTAAATGACCTTGAATTCGATCTAACAGTACTTCTTGATCTTATACTTTGTAATCTCAAATTCTCCATTCTCAACTCATGATTTTGTCTTGTTAAATTTGCATGTTCTTCCGCCTCTAATCTTTTTTCCTCCTGTATTCTTTGTATTATATCACCTACTGTTTTATTTTCACCTTCTCCATGAATTAATCCTTCAACCATTCCTTGATTTCTTTCTTCTCCTCTTTCATCTCTTAATTGTTGATTTTCTGCTTCTTCCATTAAATCCGATCTCCAAGTATGCACACTCACTCTATCATAATCCACATTTCTATCATGTATTGGTGTTTGTTGACTTGGTTGTGAAATTTTATTTTCTCCTTCAATCCTCGTTCTATTTATTCTTATTCTTATCCTTGAAGATTCTCTTAATTCATTTGTTTCTCCACCTGCAAGTATTTTACTCCTCCTCAAAGTTGTTGGTGGTTCTGATGTATTTCTTCTTCTTCTTCCAGCCATTTCTTTAATTCTAACAATTTCTTCAAATCTTTAAGTTGTAATTAGAGATTTTTTAGCTTGATTCTCCCTGTTTTGGTCGCCAAAATGTAGTTGCAGAAAATCCTACACTACACCCTTGTAAAGATTCTACAATAATCAACTCATCATGGGAGATTAAAAACGACACTTTATTATTTTGTTCTCAGAAATGTTTACAGAAATGGAAGAAATCAAGATTACAACTATTCTCTTGAAGTTTCTCTCTCCTCAAGACTCTTTCAACTCTCAAAAATACATCATCATTTTCTGGACATATTGGGTCTCTATTTATAGGGTAGTTACATAATGGACGACATCTAAGTATTCCTTTTATCTCGGATTTACACTGCGATCATCATCGTGATAACCATGATTTTCCTTCTCGCTAATTTTATAACTATCGCAGGTCAACACATGTTCTTTACATGTTTCTTCATTCGTCAGTCATTATGTCATTCCTTAAGCAATTCCGCAACACTCGTCAGATGTTGTTGAAGTACTCGCGATGTTCTCGCAGAAATGTTGTTAATATCCAAAAGTGTTGTTAATATCGCAAAAGTGTTGTTAATATCGCAGGAATATCGTTGTGGCGATATTCTGGTCCTACAGATAGAATATAATATCTACAGAACTTCCTGCGTCCACCAAAGTTTTATTCACGGCCCATTCTTCTGCAGATCTTGTTAATTTTTCCTTCCTTATTCGCACAGTAGATACCGTGATTACCAATGGAGATGTATGATCCAAATTTTCTTTAAGTATTTCTGCTATTGTGAATGTGATTTCTTGCTTTTCCCAATCCTTCAGAGGTGATATTTTCTCCACCGTCATAATTCTTTTTCCTTCAAAATCTCATTTATGAATCTTTCCTCTAATATTTTCATGGAATTGGTTGATCATTGTTTTTTTTATCGTATTGCACTCCAACTTCCTGTAATCCTCCTTTGCTTCAATTATTTTTTCTTCAACTGCTTCACCAATTTGTTCAATCATCTTCTTAACTCGAATATTGATCTTTAATATTGCTTTTTCCTATAATTTTCGACTTTCAATCCCTGTTTCGGGCGCCAAAATGTAGTTGCAGGAAATCCTACACTACACCCTTGATAAGAATTTACTGTAATTAAGACATATTTGAAGATTAAAAACAACACTTTATTATTTGATTCTCATAAAAGTTTACAAGAAATGGAAGAAATCAAGAATACAACCGCTCTCTTGAATTTTCTCTCTCCTCAAGACTTTCTCAACACTCAAAATATACATCCTCTCCCTTTCTGAATCTACTGGGTCTCTTTATATAGGATAGTTACATAGTGGATGACAGTTAATTTGTCCTTTAATTTTGGATCTGACTCGCGATATTATCGCAGTAGTTATAATGTCTATTCTCGCAAGCGTCGTGACCATCGCAGGATAATCACGCTCTTCCCGTGTTTCTTCATTCATCAGCTATTACGTCATTCTTCAAATCGTTCTGTGGCACTCGTGATGTGTTGTTGAAGAACTTACGGTGATGTTCGCAGGAGTGTTGTTAATCTCGCAAGAGTAATTTCATGGCGATATTCTGGTCCTATAACAAAAGAATATGGAAAGATGAACATCTGCGGCATTTTGAAGTACATTTTCTCATGACATTCTCCCCTTCGCAGAGAAGACATGACAAGAGGCAAGATGTAGGATCAGAATATCGCAATAGCAATGATCTTGCGAAATCACCATCAAAAGTACACTGCGAAGCCATCGCAGATTAACTACAGAAATGACGTAACGAATGACGACAGCTTAAACACGAGAAAAGTGTGATGATATAGCGAAATTTAGGATGTTTACGAATTTTAACATTTGTATACTTGCAAAAATACCGCAAGACAGATCCGAAAATAAAGGATAGATTAGCTATCATCCACTATCTAATACACTATATAAGGAACCGATCAGGTGTAAGGAAGGAGAGATAATTTTTGGAGTGTTGAGAAAGTTTTGAAGAGAGAGAACGTCCAAAACAGTGTTGTATTTTTGATTTCACTTCCTTCTTGTAAAATTTCTAGATTCAATTAATAAAAAGTGTTGTTATTGATCTTAAGAAATGTGTTGATTGTTATGAATTCTTGTGAGGGATGTATTGTAGGATTTCCTGCAACTACATGATAGTAGTAGGTGTAGTAAAGTGTTTTATCCTGGAGATATCCGTCCTGTGAGGTCTATATCATCACTTTTGGGTGTAGCCGGGTGCTAATATCTTAAGAGCGTCCACAATGGATGAGTAAAAAGTGGAGTAAACCCATATTTGGTCGAAAATTCAATCACGGTGGGCTGGAGTATAACCATATTTAGTTGGTTTTAGTTGGATAGAGAGAGCGTGATCCAAAGTAAATTTGGTCAATAGTCTCGACTAAAACTGATTATAGTGGGGCGGTAGTTAAAAGTGCGTTTGAAAGGGCGCGGTAGTTTAAAGTGCGTTTGAAGCGGGGCGTAGTTTATAATTACATTTGATGGTGAGGCGTAGAAAGAATGTACGGGCGTAATATAAAGGTTCCCCATGGGGATCATTTTCTATCACCGCCCCATGGAGATTAAAAATGCTCCCCTGTGTTGAAACACCCTCAAACCCAAATATTTTTAGTATTTGGTTTGGTTTTCAGTTTTAGTATGGTCGTCCATTGTGGACTCTCTAAGGGCAATGTGTTGAACACGTGACTCACTCTGTTTTTTCAAAGTCTTGCCTTGTTGCTGTTGCGGAGATTTGGAGAGCTCATTTGTTTCGTCAAATCGATCAATTCCATTATAAGAAAGATAAGTATCAATAACTTTTGCTTATTTGAGTTTTCTTTGTTTTTGATTATTGTACCCAATAGTATGTTGTTGCTATAATCTTTCTCATAATGTATATGCGACACCAGAAGGACGATGGTGCGATTTAAGTGTGATGTAATTTTTCATTATGACATTGTAGTTGAGAAACATTTAGAACATATCGACCTGAAATCCTGAATGGTTACACCATCAATTACGTGCAATTATGTGCATTGAGATGAAAATCATTTGGATGATTTGTTAGCCAAATATGCAAGAACTCAGTTCATTTGTTTTAGTTGGCAAAATAATTGTCCAAAATGGACTAAAGTTCTGATTCAACAGGACAAGAACTTCATGTAACTTTAAAGCATTCAATCCATTCTCCTATCCTATCAAAAAAAAAAAACACCATCAGTTACATTTAACGGAACAACGAAAGTGAAACACAAGCAGTATTCTAGATTGCTTAATTTTAAATCACGTAACGGTGATGAATAAAAAGGACTATTATTTCATGAGACGAAGGACTGTGAGATATTTGGTGAAGGATTGATAATTTTTTAGATATGAATTTGTGTTAATGAGAAGTGGGAACTCTTAAGTTCTTCTCACTTCCTTCTATTACACTCCATCCGTCCTAGTTTACTTGCCTAAATTGTTTCATATTTTCCCATTTTATCCTAATTTACCCTTATGTTGGAACCAGGTCATGGTATTCAGAATTGTGTAATTCTATTTCCTATGCACATCTTAATTACTCCTCTCTATATATATCATTTATTCTTTTTTTCTCAAACTAAAACAATTTTTTTTGTTTTGAATTCTTAAATACTAGTTCGGGGGTAATTTTGGAAAATAAAATCCTCTCTCTACTTTTCTTAAATTGTGTGCAAAAACCATTTTAAGCAAAGTAAACTGGGACTGAGGGAGTGGATATTTTTTGAAATAGGTTTGAATAGATTACATTCTCTTTCCTTATCTGTTTCTTTATATACTAGGTTTAGATAAGACCTAATACTAGAGATAAGGTTACACTATTTTAGGTGCAAAACAGAAACATCACATAAACTAACATAGTTCATGTGAAGAAAGGAAACATCTCATGAACTAACATAATAATTCATGTAAAGAATGTAAACTGCACTTCACATTAACTAACAATAATATTATAATATATGTCGAATTGATGGTGTTTGTCAGACAAATTCTTAGTACCCATTTTTTGTGTTTCACTTTCTTCGTTCAACCTGTATTGTTCGATCATATTTGGGCTGCAAATTTTCTGAATATTAAGAACTTGTTGGATTTGACTTGCCAGAGTTGTTGATATGATCAAGGGCCAGACCCCAGAGAATTATGTGGAATTGAAGCGTCTAAAATTAGACTTTGAAAATAGGGTTTAGTAGGATAATGATGAAAGATGAAGCGTTGCGCATGGAATTGAAGTGGAAGAATGGAAAACTATAGCGTTGCACATGCCATTTATGGTTAATCTACCACCAATAGTCGTATTTAAGAGAGGTGGGAAGATAATCCCAATATTATGCCAGAATAAGCAAAGAAAAAAAGATATAGAGAAATTGATTAAGAGAAATGGCTGATATTGCATCAAGTTCTGCCGGAGGAGGAAATCAAGGCGAATCATCTGATTCTGAAGCCATGCGACATGCAAAGGTTGCAGTCAAAGCATTGAAAAGTGCAGAGATGGAGAGTCTGATAGAGTATTAAAATCTAGTAAAGACCAAGAAGAAAGAACAAGAAGAAATATAGGAGTATGAACGATTGCGGATCGAGAATGACGAAGAATTCCAACTCTGGTTGAGGAAGGTTGAAGTTGTTGATGCACGTCGACACCTAAGAAGACTTCAGAGAAGGGGAGCATGGAAGCCATCATGGGGGAAGACTCGAAGCATGACCGAGAGTGATAGTGAGAATGAGGAGAAAGAAGAATTTTATGAATAAGAGATGGAAGGAAAGTAGTGATGATTCGTTGAAGAAAAGAAAGAGAGTAAGAAAATTGGAGAAGGAGAAGAAGAAAATGCAAGAGTTTGAGGATGCAATATATGAAAGGTATCTTGCAGATAAGACACACACTCCCCGAAAATTTTCTCGGACCATGTCAGAACCGCTAAATGTCGACTCTGATGGGGAGGAAATTCGTGGGATGGATATTGATGGAAACCTTGTGTTCTCTGGTCCAACGGTGCCTTGCAGTGACGATGAGGATAACAATGAGGATGAAGATCTCTAGGGACCTTATACCACTTCAGATGAAGATGACGGTAAGGCTCCTTACTATATCTTTGATGAATTAAACTATACCAGCGACGATGAGGATGATTCTGATGATTATTCATATTAGTCATCCCTAGAATACAGTTTCCTTAGAACTAGAGTGCTGAGAAACTCTTAAGCATCTTCGTGAAAATTAATAAGGAAATTGATGGTATTTTAAGTCGCTGAAGAAGTTCCTAGAGAAAGGGGTTTCAATGTCTAGCATCTGATGGTATGGTCTTTTGTGATAATTTGCTTATTGTGTGTTGGTGTTACTTTTTTTGTGAAGCATGGAAGTGTTTTGGTTTTTTAGTATCTACAATTTCTTTGAAGGTGAAGTATTTAATTTGCAGGGGAGCAGTAGTAAGGAAGGTCTGACTTTGTTTTGCAGCTTGGATTGCAAAGTTACATCCTATATTCTATTGTTGTACAAATGGGTTGTAATGCAGTAAAAGGATTTTCAGAATTTCTCGGTTGAATGTATTGTTTATTTCACTATTTGGGATGTAACGAAAATGAAGCTGATTTATTTTGCAGCTTGGATTGCAAAGTTACATCCTAGATTCTTTTGTTGTACAAATGGGTTGTAATGCAGTAAAAGAATTTTCGGAGTTTCTAGGTTGAATGTCTTGTTTATTTCACTGTTTGGGATGTAATGAAGATGAAGCTGATACCATGAAAGTTTTTTGGGCTTCCAACTCAAATCAGGAGGGAAGGAATGTTATGTATCTATTTGTGTCATGCATCTAGTATAGTATTATTTAGGATTATCTCAAAATCTAGTTATGATAACCGTTTGTAAGTTTATTGTAATAATCCTTATATAAAGGATGTATTTGTAATCTTTGAGGGTATGGAATGAATATGATTGTTTGAGAGATTCTATCGCAGAGTTTGATTGCACTCTAACGTGATCACATGAGGTTTTAGGAGTTTCCCTCGAAGAAAACTCATTTGTTACGTAAGCACGTAACAGTTACAGTTAACGGAACAACGAAAGTGAAACAAAAGCACTATTATAGATTTCAAATCATGCAGTGAAGCAGAAGGTAAGAAAGTGATGCTGACGTATGCTCTCTTAAGAAACACATGAGCATATTCTGAATTTGCTTAGTTTCTAATCAAGTTCCAGGCAATAGAGGTTTTAGCGACCATTGAGAGAATAAGTGTGGTGTTTGTTGTGTGAGTAGTATTTAGTAAATTTATTTCATAAGATGATATAAATGAGCTTCAATATGTACTTTTTTTCTTAGGATAACCCCAACATTTTTTTTAAAGCTACACTTCGAGAGTAAAATAGGAAGAAAATGTCCAGTTTCTCCGTCGTGGTCCTTAAATATATTAAGAACGAATATCGAAACAATTACAATGGATACAAACATGATTTTGTATAGTAAAAAAGTACTACATAATAGTACAGGTTTTAAAATAAAAACTTTCGTGCTCACTAAATTTCATTTGATTAATTATTCGTGTATCAAACTATAAAATATGTAAAAGTCATAATGTATGTGCGACACTAGAAGGACGATGGTGTATTTTAAGTGTGCTGTACTTTTTCGTTATGACATTATAGATGAGGAACATATCGACCTGAAATCCTGAATGGTTACACCATCAGTTACAGTTAACGGAACGACGAAAGTGAAACACAAGCAATATTCTAGATTGCTTAATTTTAAATCAGGAAGCGATGAGGAAGGTAAAAGAATGATACTGACGTATGCCCACATTTCAAGAGGAAAATATATAAGAAAAGGTTGTTTCACACAGAAACCACAACCTATTCAATCATGCGTCGCACAAACGTCTGTTTTAAATGAGGGCATAGGACGTCATTATCATTTTTTTGCCTCCTTGGAAGCATGAGTAGAAATTAAGCAATCTAGAATACTTCTTGTGTTTCAGTTTCACTACTTAGTTATGTCTAATTGATGGTGTCTAAATATAAGCATTGAGGACTTCAGCACAAAATATTTCAACTCATGTTATATCGGAATACGGTCAAATGGGATGATGTAGTGTTTACAAACTACAATCGCACTTTGATATATCATTCTTCGCACTGGTATTACGTCTTTTACACTTTAAAATATGGTGCAAAAACAATTGATCACGTTAAATGTGGTGCATAATAAAAATTTCACCGGATAAAATTTTGTGTTTAGTAACGTGAATCAACATGTATAATAACATATATTTACTTGATTCATGTAATGAGCATAAATGTGATGGTGTAATCATCATACGCATATTTTGTACTTATGTTTCTATGGTTGCTCCAAATCTATTTCATTCACTACTGATTTCATGATCATGATCATCATCACATTATTTTTGTTCAAGTCCCGATCCTATCAACTTCTTCCTCTGGCATTGGGGTCTTTCCTTTTGATAGTTTTGGAGCCCTTTATCTCTGAACTTCGTTTCAAGCTTTTTTTTCTATTCTCTTGGCTTAATTTTCTCTCTGGAGAATGAATATATTCTCTTTAACTTCTCACACCTATTCCTCTATTCCCAAGAGACGCATACAACGGTTAAATCCAGAGAAAATTGGCTTAACCTACTCTATATAGTAATAGTAAGGTAATAATAATACCCTACTAAAATGTCATGTCCTTTCAGACGTACCTCATGACGTAATGGTTATACCCGTTAGATTTTGTTTCCTTTTAAATAAGAATCCAGTTGTAGGCTAAATTCGCGACATAATAAGTTATAGCCATTATTAAGATGAAATCTGCAAACATATGTCAATTTTTGGTACCACGAATTTTCAAATAATGCCTGCTCAGTAAGGACGCGACTATTCGCTAATAGGTGTATTGGATATCTATATAAGCTTTACGCGTATCTGCTTGTAGAATTCTATAAAAAAGTAACTTCTAAATGCTTGTAATTTATTTATTTTTGATCATCTTTCATCAGTAATAGCGATGGATATGTTGCCGGAATTAGTAACTGCCGATATATTACAGCGCCTCCAAACTGCAAAAAGCGTTTTAGCAAGCAAATATGTATGCAAAGAGTGGAATATTTTCCTTGGGAACAAAAGAATTGGACTCCTTTTTGGTGTCACACAAATAATGGGGAATGATACTCAACTCTTTTATACATAACAAATTAACGAGGAAGATTTACGCCCGATCCTAACAGCTAATAATAACGGGGGGCCGTTTGACGGAAACTATGATTGGAATAAGTTGCACCCAATAGTTGGATCTTGCAACAGTCTGGTATGTTTTTATGTTTCACACCACGGCATACAAGATCTTGTACATATTATGAATCCAGCAACGGGTGAGCACCTCCATCTGCCACAACTATGCATACCAATTGCACGAGACCAAGGGTGGTATGCACGATACAACGTAATTGGGGGTTTTGGATACTGTGAACATACCAATGAGTACAAGGTAGTTCGCATTCACATGGATGGTAAAGTTCAAGTGCACACGCTAGGAGACGAGAGGGGATGGAGGAACATAATAAGGGAGATTCCTTATACTTTTCAGAGTTCAGGTGTGCTTGCACATGGTTGTATTTTCTGGAAAGATTGTCGTCCGCGGGATACTTGCATAGTTTCATTCAATTTGGATACCGAAACGTTCCATGAACATTCGTTACCCCCGCATCATAAATCCCGAGAGAGAATTTTGGGTAGATTCTTGCCCCTCACTTGGGATGGTCATGTTCGGAGTTCGCCTTTTTTTTTACTACATCCATTTGGTATCTGATGAGCCCCGAATAGATTTCTGGACACCCATTTCCGAAAAAAATATTCATATATGGGCGCCTGGCCGAGAATGGGATTGGAATCATAAGATGAGCATTTTCTTGGAAGAGGCTAGGGATGAATGGTGTCCACCGACGTATGAACCGATTGCCTATGGAAATAACAAGGACCTCCTATTTTGGCAGAATAGGCGTTTGTTGCGTTACAATTCACTCAACGGAACTAGGACGGAAATTTAGGGGAAACTACCGTGGGAAACATGGGTTGCAATTATTCCTCACATGAGGAGCGCTGTCTCGTTGAAGAATTTTGGTGGAAAATTCCACTAACATATTCCTTAGGTTATCTATGTAGCTTTTTTTATTTTTTTCCTGTTGTTTTGTGTCCTTTGCACGGTTTTCACGTGATTAATTATTCGTGCACCATAATATTTCGTTATTCTTTTTATATGTTGATTTGAATCAAGAAAGACCCAACTTGAATGAGTGGAAGAAATTACTCTAATTTGTCGAATGCTTTCCAAACTATTATGTCTTTAACATTTAGGATTTATCCGAATACAATGGACCTTACAAATTTAAAGTTATGTATATACACTTCGAGAGTAAAATAGGAAGAAAGTGTCCAGTTTCTTCCCCGTGGTCCTTAAATATATTTATAATAACGGATATATAAACAATTGCAATGGATGCAATCATGATTTTGTGTGGTCAAAAAGGACAAAATAATTGTATTGGTTTTAAAGTGAAAACTATCGTCCGCACTATATTTCACGTGATTAGTACTTGTATGCAAAGAGTGGAATTCTGTCCTTGCAGACAAAAGAATTGGACTCCTTTTCGGTTTCACTCAAAAAGTGAGAGAAGAAAAAGTTACACAACTCTTCTACGGAGAACAAATTGAGGAGGAAGATTACTACACGGTGATGGGAGATTTCTATCAGATGTTATTTGGAAACAATGGTACCTGGAATATTATCCAATCCTATTATGAAAATATTTCACGCCCAATCGTTGGATCTTGTAATGGTTTGGTATGTTTTTATGTTTCACACAACGGCATACAAGATCCTATTTATATTATGAATCCAACAACGGGTGAGCACCTCCATCTGCCACAAATATGCGATCCAACACTAACGCGACAAATTAGTTTGTGAACATACCGGTGAATACAAAGTAGTTCGAATTCAAGTGGGCGGTAAAGTGGACGTACACACACTAGGAAACAACAGGAGCATTGTCTTATATGGGTCTTCGAATATATTTTGGCCGCCTTATAAGCTGATAGACTTGGGAAAGAACAACGACATCCTATTGCAAAACAACCGCTGTTTAGCGCGCTATAATGGACTCACCAGAACTTTGACAGAATTTTCAGAGACAAGGTATGGTACTACTGCATCCAGCTATAGTGATGAAGAAGATGATGTTTAGGAAGAAGGTTTTGGAAGCGACGATGAAGATGAAGATAAGGATTCTGATTAGAGTTCTCCAGAGATTCAGAAAGATCGATAATTTGTGCATAGTTTCAATCTTAAATATGATTAACAAGTTTTTATCCAGAGGTTCTTATGTCTGATATTCTTGTTGCTGGTAAGAATCATCTTGTTCTTGTGTGAAGTTCATGTAAGTCGGCCGGTCCAAGTAGTTGTTTTCATTTTGTTGTCTTGATGAAATATATCAGTGTAGTTATAGTAAATGTGGGTGTTTTTCTTTTTAGGAGTTTGAAAAGGGTGTGAATGGATATTTTGAGAAATGCTGTAAATGCTAACAACCGAGAGTACTGTAAATGTTGATCTCGGTTGTAATGAACTGGGTCTTTTCTGTAGATAGTGTTGAAGGTAGATTCAATCTGGAAAAAATTTAATTTTGCAGGATGTTGTAGCATTGCAGGAGAAAAAAACTTGGGAGAACATGCAGAAAATGCATACAATTTTCAGGATTTAATATAGTTTGAAGGTAGTTACCCAGTTACCCTTCTAAAAATTTCTGCAAAACATGTTTTGCACTCAGATCAAACAATTTTCTTCGGTCAACCAATCAAAATCGAGGGTTTTGTCCACCTACATATTTACTCTTTTATCTAAAAAAATACCATTGAATAAGCGTCACATATGCGACTCATTTGCGAAATGTCAGTAATTTTCCTTGCAAAAAGTAGCACTGAATATGCGAATCCAGTGAGATTGATTAACGACACTTAAAATAATGTCCGACCCCGAGTCAAACGGCTCTTAACTTAATAGCAGAGTTTTTGCGACTATTATATGATGGATGTGCTACACATGAACGACGTAGGGCCCAAAGACGTTTAAGCCGAGTAAACGCCAGCAGGTGATAGGTGTCTAAAACACCTTGATATTTATCTATTGTTTATGCTTTCTCTGCTAGTTTTCTTGTAAAATTATGTATCTTATGCTTTGTTTTTGATCATTTAGGTACTTTGGAGTCATTTGGATCAAAATAAAAGGAAACATCGCAAAAGTCTCATCTCATGTGCAACTATTGTTGGAGGCGGATTATTTCTCAGTGTTTGCTTCTATTTCTTCATCTCTGTCTGAAAAGCATGTCGGCTTTAGTGATGCAACTTTCTGTCTGAAAAGCATGACAACTTTAGTGATGAAAATACATTGAAGAGTATAAGTGAATCTGAGAAATAAGGGACGGTTGCTGTTAGCGGAGGAACTCGAAAGAAGGAGAAAGCGTTCAATAGGAGCATAAAGCGCAGGCGAATGACAGGGGAGTCGAGCCAGATCAACATAGGGGATGCCATTTGGTTGACCCTTATCCTATTCATGGGTGCCTAGAGTCATTCTAGGTACCCCCTTATCTACTTCACATAAGTGGGGTTAACCAGTTTCATTCCTACACATTACCTAAAACTCAGAGAAATCATTGGTTTTTATTTCTCTTCCACTGCCTGAAATCAAGAGAAATGGCGGCACAGAGTTTACAGATCCAGTGATGATTCACAGTCGAAATCTCAGGAAGATGATGGGTTGGTCTAAGGAACTGATAAATGAACCAGAAGATGTCAGTATTGATTGTCTCATTGTTAAATAGAGAAAACAAGAAGGGGATTGAAGGATTGAATCTGAGCAGAGGGAATCGCTGGAAATATTGAGTTGGGTTGATCTCTGATTCAACTAATTTTGGGTTTAATATCACTTATGGATGCTGTTAACTCTTAAATCTAGGTTCATTGTGGCTAAATTAAAGTTTTAGGGAAGATGGCTGGTGTTCAAGGGGAACTGTTACCCTTGGAAATAATGGGTTTTGTTGGTTCGATTTGGAAGTGATGGATAGGGTTCTTATGCTTGAAATTTTGATGATTTGTGTCGAGTTTTTGAGCAGAAACAGCCAAGAGGGGATAATGTCTTGTTGATGTTCAAAGAGTAATGAATAGGTGATGTTTAGGAATGTTGGATAAATCTGAAATATGGGTTATGAGTGAATGTGCAATTGTAGGTTGAAGGCATCTCCATTACCAGACTTACACACACAAAGTGTTTTCTTAAAAGTCTGAACAACTTGTTTTATTGCTGCCGAGATATGGAAGAGGTTCAAGTGGGTATTTGAACTAGAAGACTGGCCTGGAATTGAGCTGGAGGAAGAGAATGTGCTCTTAAATCGATTTCTGATGACTGAGCTGGGTGCAGAGATGCTTAGGAGAGTGTTGCAATATTGTCTTGTTATTTCTTTGAGAAACTAAATGTATGAGCAGGTATGAATTGCAGATGGAGTTGTTGGATTTGCAATGAAAGGCTATAGTTCTGGATGAAGCCTATGTTGCAGAATGAGAAAGATAGAACTGTGAGTAGGGATGTATGATAATGTAACAGAGAAGAAATGATGTTGTTGTGCTTATACAGTTTACAAGGAAGTATGGTATGAGTTGTTGTTTTGAGGTTACGCTGTGATGCAGTACTGCAGGCAAGGAAGGCATAGCTGGTGATATTGAGTTGCAAGTGTTGCAGGGCGAGAAGTCATCTAAGAGGGGGAAAACCAAATGATTGTAATCTGATTTTGTGATTGATTGGAATGGAGAGGTGTTGGTTTGTAGTGAACTGAGCTAATGGGTATGATTTCAGCTGAAATTGCAGGCATATCGCAGATGCATGAATTGATGTTAGAAGGCAATGTTTGTGTGATGCAATGGAGTGTGATGATGTTTACATAAAAAGTTGGAGCTGTTGTTCTCAAGCTACAAACCAGGGAGTTTTGAGGCTGTTTACGCAAGGAAGATCATTATGGAGCTGGGTTCGAACACATGTTGCTGCTATGCATTGTGGTCGTGATTTCTGACTCAATTAGAAGCTGAAGGCAAGAACGGAAAAATGAACAGGATGCTGTAAGAGATTGGCTGTTGGATTTAGCTGTGCAGGTGTAAATTAAGTCTGTGTGTGTGTTGAATTGAGTGCAGGTAGAGCTGAATGGAGGTGCTGCAATGGTCAGTTGTAGATGTTGCTATGGAGTTGTAGGTAGTGGTTTTTTGGTTTGACTGTGAGGATGTATTCGAGTAGCAGCTGGAGTTGAAGCTGTAGAATGGAAAGAGCAGATGGTTTGCAGGTTGTGGTTGCAGCTGTTGCAGAAAAGGGAACTGAGAAGACAATAAGTTGAACTTGCAGGTGCATAGAAGAAGCAGGTGCTGCTGGGAAAGTATGTGTTGTTTTGAGATGCTACAGGCTGTTGCTGAGAAGATATACCAGTTGCCTTTGGTTGTAGTTGGAGCAGTATTAGAATGGAACCACAGGTGATGGTTCTTATTGAGAGCTAATGGGTTTGATTACAAGAATGGGAAAGCTGAAATTCTGTGAAGCTGCTCGAATTGCCGGTGCTAGTGCTTGTGGAAGCTGTTTTAGCTTGGCGGGGTGTTTAGAAGGGTTTGTGATATTGAACTGTTGTTTCAGTTGTCAGTTAAATGGATTTGTAGTGCAGTGAATTGAAGTGCAGGGAAGGTTACAAAGACCAGCCATCATGGATGTAGTTGAGTTGGTGAAGTACAGCCAACATGGTTGGCTGAGATGTTATGAATTATGCATCACAGGTTTGGCTTATGCCAAGACATTTCAGCTCATTCAGAGAAGACAATCGACTGACTCACTCATGACTCAGTTGACCAGAGGTATGATCAGTTTGACCGGAGATATTTTCCGGTCACCTGAGGTAATTTTCCGGCCTAATTCCGGCGCCCTGACCAGTTTTTCGGCGACTATTATTTGGGCATATTTTCTTCATGGGTTTCTCTTGTGTGGGCTTAGTGGACACATTGGACATGGGATTTTGAGACTTAACCTAGTTTTGGAAGGGAGAAAAGCTACAAAAGGGGGAAGACTTCTACAATTTTGGGTATCACCTATTCTTCTTGAAGTTTTGCAGAGAGCCGCACTAGGGTTTGCTTCCATTTTTATATTCATCTTATTAACTTTATTTCAATTATTATTTGATGATGAACTCCATATTTATGAGTAACTAAAACTCTCTTTGATTAAGGGCGATTTCAAAGCCCGAAATATGAACCTATGATTGATATGAAATAACTTGTTCTCTTGCATTTATTTATGTTATTGATTGATTTCTACCATGCTAATATTGTTTGTGGATTATTTGTTAAGGGTTTAAGTTCGAAATTGAATCATTAATTCTTAATCTTATTGCTAGTTTAGATTTTCTTCGACCCGTAATTGTCTAGAAATATAAATACAAGTAGCAATGTATGGGTACTGATGATGGGACTTTGTTAAGTATCTATACGTATAAATCAACACTAGTAGGTGATTCATGCTTTTGAGTTCATCACTAGGAGCAACCTTATCTCACAAAACTTAGAGCACTTGTTTAAGTCACACCTAGTAAGCGTACCTCTAGGAAACTTGGCAAGTAGAAACCTGTAGTCGAGCGCTTCCGTATCCGGTGAGCTTAGGAGATAGTAACGGAATAGTTGAGCGTACTAATTATTCTAGGGTTGTTAGTAACGAGATAATGCGAAGATCTTGGCTATGTATCAATTTGGTTTGTACTCCGTGGCCTAGAATGAACCTTTAATCAATTACATCTCATATTTGAATACAATTTACAAATTTCAGAATTTTTACAACAAAATCATCTTTGCTAAGAGTATTTTCATAACAACTTAAGTTTCATACCTCCATTGGGACGATCATGCTTACATTATACTACTTGCTAGTGTAAAAGAAGTAGAAAATTTTATTTTTGCGAGTTCGACACCTCGTAAAAATTGGCACCGTTGCCGGGGAGGCAGTGGCAAGTTTAGTTGTTATTTTTATTCTTAGTTGTTACTTTTGCTTTTATTTTCAATTTCAGTTTACTTATTCAATCTCTTAGAATCTGATTTTCAGGTACTATTTCTTTGGTGAATGTGTGGAGAGGGCAGACCAAGTCCTATTGGTATACGTCTTATTTCGGTCACTTTACTTAAAGATTTCATTCGAGCAGTGAATACTCCACTTCCTCCTAGTTCTACACCAAGTGAATTCTCAGACTCGGATAAAGAGGAAGACAACACAATGGAAGGTCGACCACCTGCTCCGAGAACACTCAAGGATCTCACTTCTCCAAACCTTGACCAGCATCCTTTATGTATTCAGCTGAATGGAACCATTGAGTTGAAGCCGCAATTGATTCACTTGCTGCCCAAATTCAGAGGTTTAGCGGGAGAGGATCCTAATCGTCACTTGCAACAATTTCATCATGTTGTGACTAGTATGAAGCAAGCAACTGCAGATGCCGATATGGCAATGATGACAGCTTTTCCTTTCTCCCTTATAGATGCTGCAGGAGAATGGTTCTTTTGCTTACCCGCTGGAAGCATAACCACATGGAATGGAATGAAGAAATTGTTCCTTGAGAAGTATTTCTCATCATCAAAAGCAGCTGTGATTCGCAAGGAGATTTGTGGTATTAGACAAATATCGGGAGAGACTCTCTATGAGTATTGGGAGCGCTACAAGAAGCTTTTAGCTAGCTGTCCACACCACCAAATCAGCGATCAACTTGTGATTTAATATTTCTATGAGGGGTTGCTTTCCAATGAGAGACATTTGATCGATGCCGCAAGTGGTGGTGCACTTACCAACAAGACCATTGCTGAATCTACAAGTTTGTTGGAGAATATGGCTGCAAACACGCAACAATTCTTCACTAGAGATGATTCAATGGCAAGGAAGGTGAATGAAGTTGGCAATTCTCCACACATGGAACAGAGGATGGGTAACATGGAGAGGATGATGCAACAAATAGCAGCTGCCATCATACCATCATCACACACCGAAGATGTTGAGCAAGAAAGTGTTATGTACCAAAATTAGCAAAGTCCGAGGTATGATCCGTACTCTAGCACATACAATCCGGGTTGGCGTGATCATCCTAATTTCATCTATGCCAACAAGCAAATCCTACTTTCAATCAACAAGGAGGATACCAATTCATGCCAAGACCACAACAACAAACCCTAGGTACAAGTGTGGATGACAAGTTTACTCTTATGATGCAAAGTATGCAAGAGATTACAAAGTCAATGCAAGGGTTCAATCAATTCCAGCAGAAATCCGAGATGACTATGAGAGATGTGCAAAACCAAGTTAGTCAATTGGCTAATGATATGAACCAACTCAAGGAACAAGGATCTGGAAAACTCCCTTCGCAATCACTGAATCATAAAGAGAATTCCAAGGCTATTGAGCTTCGAAGTGGGAAGCAAGTAGAGAAACCGGAAACATCACCGGTGTCACGTGAACCTGCTTTGGAGAAAGAAGAGGGTGAAATAGCCCCTAAAAAGGCTGATCTGGTAACAAATTCTAACTCTAAAACTCGTGTTTCTACTTATGTTACTCGTCCTCCTTTTCCTAGCAGGTTTGCAAAGTCGAACAGGGAGACATTGTACCAAGAGCTTTTGGAAATCTTTAAGAAGATTGAAGTAAACATTCCATTCATTGAGGCGATAAGGCAGGTTCCACGCTGGGCAAAGTTCTTGAAGGAATTGTGTACTAACAAGCACAAATTGACCGGTAATGAGGTAATGAGTGTGGGGGGAAATACTTCGGCATATCTTCAAAAGAAACTCCCACCTAAGTTGAAAGATCCCGATAGTTTCATTATACCATGTACTATTGGTAAAATCAGGTTTGAGCATGCTTTGTTAGATTTAGGAGCATCCATTAATGTTATGCCTGCCTCCGTTTATGAATCATTGAAACTTGGTCCTCTTAAAGATACCGGTATTGTTATACAACTTGATGATAGGTCTAATACTTACCCCAAAGGGGTTATTGAAGATGTTTTGGTGCAGGTTAATCAACTCATATTTTCGGCAGATTTCTATGTTCTTGACATGATGGATGGAGATTCACCATTGACTACCCCCTTGCTGTTGGGTAGACCATTCATGAGAACTGCTAGAACGAAGATTGATGTTTTCAAAGGCGCTTTAACTATGGAATTTGATGATGAGATCATAAGTTTCAATATCTTTGAGGCTATGATATATCCTAGTGATGTGCATTCATGTTTTTCTATTGATATTATTGATTCTCTATCTCAACAGATGTTTGAATTAAATGGCGATGATGCTTTAGAAAATACCATAGTGGAAGGTTTAGGTTATGGAAAATACAAAGACCTTGAAAGTGAATTGTCTATTTGTGATGAGCTTAAAGAGGTTGTTTTATCCCTTAACTCATTACAAGAAGTTCCACAAAAGTATAATGCGTATTATGTTTCTTTGCCGCTTACTAATGAGAAACTTTTACCATCGATTGTGCAGGCACCTATTCTTGAGTTGAAACCTCTTCCGGATCACCTTAAATACGTATATTTAGGTGACAAGGAAGAGTTACCATTGATCATTGCCAACAACCTTACTGAGGTGCAAGAGGAGAAACTTGTTCGAGTTCTAAGAGAGTACAAGTCTGCCATTGGATGGACCATTGCCGATATCAAAGGAATCATTCCTTCCACATGTATGCACCGAATACATCTTGAGGAGGGGGAAAAACCAACAAGAGAAGCTCAACGTCGCTAGAACCCTTCAATGATGTAAGTAGTCAAGAAAGAAATCCTGAAGTTGTTGGATGCCGGGATTATCTATCCCATATCCGATAGCAAATGGGTGATCCCGATTCAAGTCGTTTCAAAGAAGTCCGGAATCACGGTGGTGAAAAACGAAGATAATGACTTGGTTCCAACTAGAATCCAGACCGGTTGGAGAGTTTGCATTGACTACCGAAAGCTCAATTCTACCACCCGAAAGGACCATTTTCCTTTACCATTCATTGATCAAATGCTTGAAAGGTTGGCTAGACATGCTTACTATTGCTTTCTTGATGGTTTTTCAGGTTATAATCAGATTGTAATAGCTCTAGAAGACCAAGAAAAGACGACATTTACCTGTCCTTTTGGCACTTTTGCGTATAGACGTATGCCATTTGGCTTATGTAATGCTCCAACCACTTTCCACCGTTGTATGGTAAGCATATTTTCAGATTATGTAGAAAGCATCATAGAAGTGTTTATGGATGATTTTAGTGTGTATGGTGATTCTTTTGACAAGTGCTTAGATAACCTTGCACTTATTCTTAAATGATGCGTTGAAACTAATCTTGTGCTTAATTGGGAAAAGTGTCACTTTATGGTGAATCATGGGATTGTGCTAGGCCATGTTGTATCCTCTAAGGGGTTAGAAGTTGACAAGGCTAAGATAGATTTGATTCGGAACTTATAATACCCCACAACTATGAGGGAGGTTCGCTCTTTCCTTGGTCATGCAGGTTTTTATAGGAGATTCATCAAGGACTTCTCCAAGATTGCAATGCCCCTGTGTAGACTTTTTCAGAAAGATGTGGCCTTTGATTGTGACAAGGAATGCAAGGAAGCTTTTGACACCTTGAAAGAGTTGGTGAATACCGCACCAATCATCAAACCAACGGACTGGAGCAAGTCATTTAAGTTGATGTGCGATGCAAGTGATTATGACGTTGGAGCCGTGTTGGGACAGCGAGATGGTAAAGTTCCATATGACATTTATTATGCTTCTAGAACTCTCAACGGAGCAAAAATCAACTACTCCACTACTGAAAAGGAGATTTTGGCCATAGTGTTTGCACTCGAGAAGTTTAGATCTTATTTAGTGGGTACAAAGGTGGTTGTTTTCTCCGACCATGCTGCACTTCGATACTTTCTAACAAAGAAGGATGCTAAGCCGAGGCTCATAAGGTGGATACTCCTTCTTCAAGAGTTCAACATGCAAATCAAGGACAAGAAGGGTAGTGAGAATACCGTAGAGGATCATCTAAGCAGATTGGTTGTGTCCAAAGAAGATATTCCTTTGCATGATAGCTTCCCGGATGAGCAACTCTTTGTTGTTGGTGGCATAACTCCATGGTACGCTGATATTGTTAATTTCTTGGTGACGGGACAAGTACCTAGTTCCATGTCTTCTTTCCAAAAACACAAGCTCAAGAAGATTTCCAAGCAATATATTTATTTGTGGAAGCATTGCTCCGATCAAATGATCCGCAGGTGCGTACTCGAATCCGAGTTCCAATCAATTTTGAATTTTTGTCACTCATATGCTTGTGGTGGCCATTTCGGAGCCAAGAGGACAGCCATCAAGGTTCTCGAAAGTGGTTTTTATTGGTCTACATTGTTTAAGGATGCATATTTATTTTGCAAGGCTTGTGATAGGTGTCAAAGGATAGGCAACCTTGGTGCTAGAAACCAAATGCCGCAAACACCAATTCTTGCTATTGAGATTTTTGATGTTTGGGGTATAGACTTTATGGGGCCTTTTGTGAATTCCAATTGGAAATTTTATATACTTCTTGCTGTAGATTATGTTTCTAAGTGGGTGGAAGCTAAAGCCACTCCTACCAATGATTCTCATGTTGTTTGTGAGTTTGTGAAGGAACATATCTTTTCTAGGTTTGGAACACCTCGAGTGGTGATTAGTGATGGAGGTTCGCACTTCAAGAGATCCTTTCACGCTCTTCTAAAGAAGTATAACATTTCTCATAAAGTTGGAACACCGTATCATCCACACACGAGTGGTCAAGTTGAAATTTCCAACCGGGAGATTAAGTCCATCTTAGAGAAGACGGTGAACGTTATAAGGAAGGATTGGAGTTATAGACTTAATGACGCTTTGTGGGCGTATAGGACAGCTTATAAGACACCCATCGGTATGTCTCCTTTTAGGCTTGTCTATGGCAAACCTTGACATCTTCCCGTCGAACTTGAACACAAAGCTTATTGGGCTATCAAGGTATGTAATATGGAATTAGATGCAGCTGGTGAACATATGAAACTTCAACTTAATGAGTTAGAAGAGATAAGAAATGATGCATATGAAAGTTCACGCATTTATAAAGAAAATACCAAGGCTTTCCATGATAAGATGATTTCCCGAAAGAGTTTTGAAGTAGGGCAGAAAGTTCTTTTATTCCATTCTCGTCTTAAATTTTTTTCGGGTAAACTTAGGTCCAGATGGGTTGGACCATTTGTTGTTACTAATGTGTTTGCGCATGGTGAAGTTGAAATTATTAGCCCAAAAACATGGCTGGTTTCCAAAGTCAATGGCCATCGTTTGAAACCATACTATGAGCAGTTTGTGACGGAGAATCAGGATATGATCACATTGAGTGATCCACTCCCTCTAGAGGAGTAATTAGAGCTGAAAGTTTGGCTGACGACGTTAAACCAAGCGTTAAGTGGGAGGCAACCCACCGGTTTTGTATCCTTATCCTTATCTTTTTATTTTTAAGCATTTTATCTTTATTTTTTCTTGTTTTTGCATATCATTTGCGGAATTTCCCACCTTGAACTTTCTTTGGACGATTCAATTTTACATTGAGGACAATATAAAGTTTAAGTGTGGGGAAGCATTTATATGTAACAAGAAAAAAAATGTGCTTTTTGAACTCCGAAATCTAGAAACTTGTGCCTTTAGGATGACACCATTAGTGTGGAACCATTTTGATTGCAGGAGTTGAGGAACCAATTAACTAAAAGGGACGAACATAGCTCAGAAATCACAAATAACATGATAGTTGTTACCATATCTCGGAATTCACCATATCACATTCTATTTTTATTTTTCCATATTTATCTATTGTTCTCTAAGTGCTTTGGTGGGTCACTAAACATCGACTTGTTATTACTGCTAGGATGAAATAGAGTGATTGAGTTGCTAAAGAAGCAAAAAAAAAAAAAAAACTGACCAATTATATCAAACGGAATAAAAATGACACTTGGATAGCAATATGTGTGTGTTCTCCCTGTCTCCGTCGCCTAAACAAGCGTGGAATGCAGGATCCGAGGGAATTACCATGTCATATGCTGACAAGAATCATGCGCTTGGATCCGAAAGATCTAATCATGCTGTCTAAAAAAAAATAACAAAAAAAAAAGTGAAAAAGAAAAGAAAAGAAAAGAAAAGAATATTATTATTATTGTTGAATAAAGTCACTCCTGGTTCCCTTGTATATGCCAGTTGAGTTGATGTAGAAATAAGATTGTTGACCACTGGTTCCCTTGTATATGCCAGTTTGTTGACACTAGAATTCAGACTAGTAGCTCAATCCAATAGAATGCATAGGTTCATCTTGGCAGTGACCTTCAGACAGATATGGGAAACATCGATCACTTGTGAACATTCGCCAACATCTACATCTATATCCATCTTCTTAATCTTTTCATTGTGATTGTGGTTTGTTAGTTTCCGAGTATTGTGGTTTGTTCGACTATCTAATTAGAGATTTATTTACTTATATATGAATTGAATTTGCTCAAGGTACCTCCTCCTGTAGTTATTTTGGATTCGTTCATTGATTTGTCACAAATAGACGGAGTTGGAAATATAGGTTTTGCAGGCATACCTCTTGTAAACCTTCACGAGACTAAAACTCATCCACTAGGGACACCTAAGGGTTTAAAGGCCTATTATTCATGCTAAGAGTAACCGTAGCCTCGACGAGACTGAGTTGTATGTATGTTTTATAATTATTTTGTTTGATTTGCTCAAGGACTAGCAAAGTCTAAGTGTGGGGGAATTTGATAGGTGTCTAAAACACCTTGATATTTATCTATTGTTTATGCTTTCTCTGCTAGTTTTCTTGTAAAATTATGTATCTTATGCTTTGTTTTTGAGCATTTAGGTACTTTGGAGTCATTTGGATCAAAAGAAAAGGAAACAACGCAAAAGTCTCATCTCATGTGCAACTATTGTTGGAGGCGGATTATTTCTCAGTGTTTGCTTCTATTTCTTCATCTCTGTCTGAAAAGCATGTCGGCTTTAGTGATGCAACTTTCTGTCTGAAAAGCACGACAACTTTAGTGATGAAAAGACATTGAAGAGTATAAGTGAATCTGAGAAATAAGGGACGGTTGCTGTTAGCGGAGGAACTCGAAAGAAGGAGAAAGCGTTCAATAGGAGCATAAAGCGCAGGCGAATGACAGGGGAGTCGAGCCAGATCAACATAGGGGCTGCCATTTGGTTGACCCTTATCCTATTCATGGGTTCCTAGAGTCATTCTAGGTACCCCTTATCTACTTCACATAAGTGGGGTTAACCAGTTTCATTCCTACACATTACCTAAAACTCAGAGAAATCATTGGTTTTTATTTCTCTTCCACTGCCTGAAATCAAGAGAAATGGCGGCACAGATTTTACAGATCCAGTGATGATTCACAGTCGAAATCTCAGGAAGATGATGTGTTGGTCTGCGAACTGAGAAATGAACCAGAAGCTGTCAGTATTGATTATCTCATTGTTAAATAGAGAAAACAAGAAGGGGATTGAAGGATTGAATCTGAGCAGAGGGAATCGCTGGAAATATTGAGTTGGGTTGATCTCTGATTCAACTAATTTTGGGTTTAATATCACTTATGGATGCTGTTAACTCTTAAATCTAGGTTCACTGTGGCTAGATTGAAGTTTTAGGGAAGATGGCTGGTGTTCAATGGAAACTGTTACCCTTGGAAATAATGGGTTCTGTTGGTTCGATTTGGAAGTGATGGATAGGGTTCTTATGCTTGAAATTTTGATGATTTGTGTCGAGTTTTTGAGCAGAAACAGCCAAGAGGGGATAATGTCTTGTTGCTATTCAAAGAGTAATGAATAGGTGATGTTTAGGAATGTTGGATAAATATGAAATATGGGTTATGAGTGAATGTGCAATTGTAGGTTGAAGGCAGCTTCATTACCAGAATTACACACACAAAGTGTTTTCTTAAAAGTCTGAACAACTTGTTTTATTGCTGCCGAGATATGGAAGAGGTTCAAGTGGGTATTTGAACTAGAAGACTGGCCTGGAATTGAGCTAGAGGAAGATAATGTGCTCTTAAATCGATTTCTGATGATTGAGCTGGGTGCAGAGATGCTTAGGAGAGTGGTGCAATATTGTCTTATTTTTGCTTTGAGAAACTGAATGTATGAGCAGGTATGAATTGTAGATGGAGTTGTTGGATTTGCAATGAAAGGCTATAGTTCTGGATGAAGTCTATGTTGCAGAATGAGAAAGATAGAACTGTGAGCAGGGATGTATGAGAATGTCACAGAGAAGAAATGATGTTGCTGTGCTTATACAGTTTACAAGGAAGTGTGGTATGAGTTGTTGTTTTGAGGTTGCCCTGTGATGCAGTACTGTAGGCAAGGAAGGCAGAGCTGGTGATATTGAGTTGCAAGTGTTGCAGGGCGAGAAGTCAACTAAGAGGGGGAGAACCAAATGATTGTAATCTAATTTTGTGATTGATTGGAATGGAGAGGTGTTGGTTTGTAGTGAACTAAGCTAATGGGAATGATTTCAGCTGAAATTGCAGGCATATCGCAGATGCAGGAATTGATGTTAGAAGGCAATGTTTGTGTGATGCAATGGAGTGTGATGATGTTTACATGAAAAGTTGGAGCTGTTGTTCTCAAGCTACAAACCAGGGAGTTTTGAGGCTGTTTACGCAAGGAAGATCATTATGGAGCTGGGTTCGAACACATGTTGCTGCTATGCATTGTGGTCGTGATTTCTGACTCAATTAGAAGCTGAAGGCAAGAACGGAAAAATGAACAGGATGCTGTAAGAGATTGGCTGTTGGATTTAGCTGTGCAGGTGTAAATGAAGTCTGTGTGTGTTTAATTGAGTGCAGGTAGAGCTGAATGGATGTGCTGCAATGGTCAGTTGTAGATGTTGCTATGGAGTTGTAGGTAGTGGTGTTTTGGTTTGACTGTGAGGATGTATTCGAGTAGCAGCTGGAGTTGAAGCTGTAGAATGGAAAGAGCAGATAGTTTGCAGGTTATGGAGTGCAGCTGTTGCAGAAAAGGGAACTGAGAAGACAAGAAGTTGAACTTGCAGGTGCATAGAAGAAGCAGGTGCTGCTGGGAAAGAATGTGTTGTTTTGAGATGCTACAGGCTGTTGCTGAGAAGATGTACCAGTTGCCTTTGGTTGCAGTTGGAGCAGTGTTAGAATGGAACCACAGGTGATGGTTCTTGTTGAGAGCTAATGGGTTTGATTGCAAGAATGGGAAAGCTGGAATTCTGTGAAGCTGCTCGAATTGCAGGTGCTGGTGCTTGTGGAAGCTGTTTTAGCTTGGCGGGGTGTTTAGAAGGGTTTGTGAGATTGAACTGTTGTTGCAGTTGGCAGTTAAATGGATTTGTAGTGCAGTGAATTGAAGTGTAGGGAAGGTTACAAAGACCAGCCATCATGGCTGGAGTTGAGCTAGTGAAGTACAGCCAACATGGCTGGCTGAGATGCTGTGAATTATGCATCACAGGTTTGGCTTATGCCAAGACATTTCAGCTCATTCAGACAAGACAATCGACTGACTCAGTTGACCAGAGGTATGATCAGTTTGACCGGAGATATTTTCCGGTCACCTGAGGTAATTTTCCGGCCTAATTCCGGCGCCCTGACCAGTTTTCCGGTGACTATTATTTGGGCATGTTTTCTTCATAGGTTTCTCTTGTGTGGCCTTGGTGTACACATTAGACATGGGCTTTTGAGACTTAACCTAGTTTTGGAAGGGAGAAAAGCTACAAAAGGGGGAAGACTTCTACAATTTTGGGTATCACGTATTCTTCTTGAAGTTTTGCAGAGAGCCGCACTAGGGTTTGCTTCCATTTTTATATTCATCTTCTTAACTTTATTTCAATTATTATTTGATGATGAACTCCATATTTATGAGTAACTAAAATTCTTTTTGATTAAGGGCGATTTCAAAGCCCGAAATTTGAACCTATGATTGATATGAAATAACTTTTTCTCTTGCATTTATTTATGTTATTGATTGATTTCTACCATGCTAATATTGTTTGTGGATTATTTGTTAAGGGTTTAAGTTCGAAATTGAATCATTAATTCTTAATCTTATTGCTAGTTTAGATTTTCGTCGACCCGTAATTGTCTAGAAATATAAATACAAGTAGCAATATATGGGTACTGATGATGTGACTTTGTTAAGTATCTATATGTAGAAATCAACACTAGTAGGTGATTCATGCTTTTGAGTTCATCACTAGGAGCAACCTTATCTCACAAAACTTAGAACACTTGTTTAAGTCACACCTAGTAAGCGTACCTTTAGGAAACTTGGCAAGTAGAAACCGGTAGTTAAGCGCTTCCGTATCCGGTGAGCTTAGGAGATAGTAACGGAATAGTTGAGCGTACTAATTATTCTAGGGTTGTTAGTAACGAGATAATGTGAAGAGCTTGGCTATATATCAATTTGGTTTGTACTCCGTGGCCTAGAATGAACCTTTAATCAATTACATCTCATATTTGAATACAATTTACAAATTTCAGAATTTTTACAACAGAATCATCTTTGCTAAGAGTATTTGCATAACAACTTAAGTTTCATACCTCCCTTGGGACGATCTTGATTACATTATACTACTTTCTAGTGTAAAATAAGTAGAGAAATCTATTTTTGCGAGTTCGACACCTCGTCAGCAGGCTCTTAACTTAATAGCACCATATTTGTGTTACCCTAGTGATGGGTGTATGACATATGTGCGAAGAATTTTAATGGCTTGATTAAGGAAAATTAATAGCTAATGGTTACTTTTTCTGGTTCGCATTAGTGATTCTACTATTTGAATAAAAAGTAAATCTAATTGAAACTACATCCTATTGAAGTCTCAAGAATAGAGATTTGAAATCAGTTACACAAGATACTATTTTTTAGATTGACATGAATCATCATTACTAATCAATTTTAAACTTCCTTATACCATTCAGTTAATAGGTTGCAACACAAACTTGATAATGATAGTTGATCCACCATCAATGGGAATCCTAAGTAGTCATTCAACAAACGAACCCCACAGAAACAATGTAAATTCTGATCAGAACCTTAAAGGACCATCAGGATTTTCCATCACGAGTCTAATTAAAACTCTTTTACTGGAAACCTAATTAAAACTCTTTTACTGGAAACCCTGAATCACAAACTTACCGACCCAATCAATACTCTTTCATTACAACAACCATATATTTTATCGATCAAACATCCAAATCAATCATGCACTAGATCCCATTTTTCGAAATGTGCGATCCCAAGTCCGAGGATATGTTAGGTAATCTATATTTTGTTGGGGGCGAGTTAGTCAAACAATAAAATGGAATGCTATTATGTTAAGTTGTGGTATTTTTTGTTTCCTTAACTTCTATTGTGGTACCAACCATCATTGGCCCTTTGTAACTTTGGTTGTTAATTTTCAAAACTTGAGCTCTTTTTTGCCTTTTAGCAACAAGGTTTCCTGGATTAACTTTATAAACTTGCACTCTTCTCTCCCTTTTACCATTTTCAATTTTTTTTAACTAGCACATATCTTATCAACAACAACTTCTAGTTTGGTTTAGAAAAAACTTGAGATGCAATTTGAGACATTTCAATTGAGAAATTTAAAGAACAATACTAAAAACTAGAAAAATTTCTAGTGAAGAAAATTCAAGAGAAGATTGAATTTTGGTGTGAATTGAGTGTTTCAAGGAGTGTGTTATTCATAAGGATAAATAATTTTTCCACTGCCCATAACTATCCACGTGGCTTGACAAATCAACCCATTTCCCAACTTCTATTGTAATTGATGTTATAGACTCATAGTTTGGTGCTTCTTCGTTGACCATGATGACAAAAGACGGTGTTGTACCCGTGGTCGATGATCCGCCATATTAGTCATATCGTATTTGTATATGTTGACATGGATCTAAAGGTCCTTAGGTTATCTATATCCCCAAGTATCATTTTCATGTCAACATGTACTGATACAACCCCACTTATCCAGTGCAGTCATATATCAGTATGGAGTTTTTTATGGGCACCAATACAGTCATCCAGCAGCAGGTTCCCTAGAGGTCACAATACCTAGATTACTTCCAGTCCGAGCATGCTTAGTTGCAGAGCTATTTTCAACCCGAAATTAATTATGCTGAAAATGCCTCGATGTTAGGAAATGATGAATCACTACTTATATTCCAAACGGCGAACCCTACATGTCGAATCAGGGTGATACATATTGAGTATAATTAGCTTCAGAGTAAAAAAAAAACAACTTTGCAGCCAAGCGTGCTGGGCCGAAAGTAATCCAATAATGGATGACCTCCCGAAAATATAACTTTGGATGATTATGATAATCCCTGTTCAAAACCCGACACTGCTGGATGACTGAAATGGCTAAGTGTGGATCATGTCGGTAGAGGCCCGGGTCTACTAATTGCATTAGAGAAGATAATGCGTAACCTGTCGAGGTGAATGTGTAACCTGTCGAGGTGAATATGTTAAACACTAGTCTCATGAGTGGTAGAGAACGTCGGAGATCTGGGATGATAGAGTACCATTGTATATATCGGAGTTAGGGATAGCTCAAATCTAAAGGGTTAAGATTATAACACACAATATTTGAACACAAATCTTGGCTATGCTTTTTGGACAAAAATCATTTAGAACATGTGTGGTATTGGGTATGTAAGAAACACATGTACCGGGAATAATAAGTTTGTCTATGCTAAAATGACTCTGTTAGAAATCGTCGAGGTCAAGGATGATCAATGTACCATTGTCAATGTTCAGAAAAATCTAGATCTCATGCTTTGTCCCTTTTGTGAAAGAAATATCCACACTGTCAATTTTTGTTAAGGTTCCAAATGGAGTAATAAATTCATAAAGAACCTTCGAAAGGGGATGAAAAAGATGAAGTCATATCACAATGAATTTACCAACTCTAGAAAAGAAATTGCAGATTCCTATAACGTAACGACTCGACTCTCCACTGATATTGTCCCCACTTAGACACTGCAACTATCCGGTAGTGTGGGATTTTTAACAGGCATCTTTGCGGTAATCCAGCAAGCAATACCTTTTCAGGAGGTCACCCATCCATATATTACTCCTGCACGAGCACGATTAAATGCAGAGTTCTCTTTCAACTCTGAAGCAAAGTATGCTAACACATCGGTGTTAGGAATGAATAAATCATTAATTATATTCCATTTAGCCAACCTCCTTAAATTTCAGCCATCCCTGGCTCCAGAATATGTTCAAGTAACCCGGATCTTCGACACTCCGTGCCTCTCATGATACAAACACCTAGACCAACCTCATCCAGTGTACCTTCCTACCCTCGGTATGTGACATGTCGTCGGCTCTGATACCATTTATAATGACCCGACCCTCCACCGATATTGTCCCGACTTAGCTATTGTGGTTATCCTCTAGTATGGGATTTTTAACGGGCATCTCTGCAGTAATCTAACAACATCTTCCTGGGGTGGTCACCCATCCATGGATTGCTCCTGACCGAGCACACTTAACTACAAAATTGACTTCCAACTTTGGAGCAAGTACGCTCAAAAGGCCTCAGTGTTAGGAATGGACATATCATTACTTATATTTCATTCGTCCAACGACTATTGGATATTGGGTTATTACATAGAAAATCAAAGGAAAGTAACAAAACAAGTCAAGAACACAAGACATTGTGTACATTGATCATCCTCTGGTTATTTCGGTTACCTGTGGTGATATTGATTCTCATCTCAACACAAACTGATTGTGTTGGAAACATGCATCCTCATCTTAATTTTAGCCTAATTCTATTGGTGAGGTGGCATAATTTTGGGCAGGATTGGGAAATCTGTTCAACGAGGTAACAATTTTTTATGATTGATTTTTCTTAGTGTTATATCTTTCACATGTTGAAATAAAATATTTCAAAAGGGTTTGAATATATTATGTTTCCGTAAAAAAAATAATATTGTTCCTTGTTTTTCTCCTATTTTTGGATATATATACTCATCTTGTCCGAAAGGAAGTAACTTGATATCGAATGGAGAAACTGATGAAAGAGTGTGTATCATCCACCGATAATTTAGCATTATTTTCTTGCGAGTCAATCATGAACGAAACAAAAGATGATCAACGACTTAAGGTTCAGGGAGTTCTCTAATAAAACAGATCTTGTATGTCAGGAAGAGCATCAAGCATTATGAACACATGCTCAAGGATTCAAAAAAATAAAATCTTATTGATCATTTTCAATCTCAACTGCTTGAGATAAACAATCATACGATTGAAAAGGAATATGCTTGAAAGAATTTGAATCTTGAGTTTAATTGTGATGTCGCCAACACTCCCTTGAGGACTGAAGAAATTCTAGAATAGACTTTGTGTTAGAGCATTGCTCGGTCGAACTCGCATGCATTGCTATCTCAAGCATGTTTTTCAATGTTAGTGATCAAAACTATAAAGTCTTTATTTCTAGTCTACTATAGCTAAAGTCTCGTACTAGGATATAAATTGTAGTTGAGCTCAAGAACTCCATGGAAATAATCATACAAGACGAAGGATTACTCAAGGAACCAGTAGATCTTTATCGACTAAAAGGTATGTGGAGACTTGAATTTATCTATCACTCAAAAGTCTATATACTCTATCTCTTATCTTGAGACAAAAGTCGTTTCACTATATAGACTAAAGATATACACATGTGACATTTCGAGCTGAGTATATCTCGCTTATCTATTTCTCGAAATGTGTGTTGGTAAAGCTTTCGCTTTAGAAAAGTTCATCTTTGCCTAGTGACAAAAGTCATGTTATGTTTCAATCACTTTGGAAATTGCTCTGACGAAAACTAGTTTGTGAATAACAACTATATGACGTCCTCTTAGAATGTTTCAATGGTTGAAATGACAGTTTAGACAATATAACCACTGGGGGATATAAACATTATTGTGGTAACACATATATGTATAATTCCTTAGCACTTGAACCGAAGATTGCGAACTTAGTTGATCAAGTGAAAACCGGAACTTGAGCAGTCAACCCAGTCCGCAAATGTGCGTAGTTCTCGAACCCGAGAATTTCTGCTGGAGTTTGTGAACTCCAACCGGTTAACTTGAGTCCGTGAACTTGAGTGGTTATGTCTAAAAACTATGTTCGTGAAATTATTTAAATTATCTAAGGAATGCTATTGCAAACCGTGGCTTTATAGTTCATGAATCGATTCGAGTGAATCACATAGTTTTTGCTTCAATTGTGTCTTGTGTAGTACATAAGATCTCATAGCAATTGAACAACTCTCTAACTAGTTCATTTGAGTCATTTGGACTAGTTATGGTGAAGAAGAATATGGTTGATATAAAAGTTATCATTTGGTTGACTAATATTGAACCAACTATTGTACACATTTGGGTACGATTACACAAAACCAAAATCATCAAGTACATGTGTGTATGGCAATCTAAGTTTTCGATCTAATGGTTGAGAGATATTAGCTTGTATCTAATCAGGTTTTCATCTAACAGTGAATATTGAATGCTTTGTTACCAAGCTAACATTGATTGCAAACCCTGATTTGAAAGACTATATAAGGGAGAACTCTAGAAACTAGGAAACCTAATCCCTACACATTCTGTGTGATACAAGTTTGCTAAGCTAGAGTCGATTCTCCTTTAACCTTTGGTTTTCTTCTTCTAAAACCAGGTTAATGACTTAAAGACTTCATTGGGATTGTGAAGCCAGACCGATACTACTTTTCTTGTAGTTGTGTGATCTGATCTTGTTGTTTCTATCTTACGAGTATAATTGTAATAATTGTCTTGAGATTTCTATCTCCGATAGGCAAGATATAAAAGTAATCACAAACATCTTAGTCTCATCGTTTGTGATTCCACAATATCTTTTTTCGCTGCGTCGATTAAGACTATTATGAGGTGATTGATAAAACTGAGTTGTTCTTTGGGAATATAAGTCTGGTTTTATTGTTTGGTTTCTGTTCACCTTGATTTATCAAAAGACAGAAAAAAACTCATAGGTTTATTCGTGGGAGACGAATTTATCTATCTTGTAGACTTTTCTGTGTGAGACAGATTTGTTTGCTAAAGTCTTCGACTTTGGGTCATAGCAACTCTTAGTTGTGGGTGAGATCAGCTAAGGGAATCAAGTGCGCAGTATCCTGCTGGGATCATAGGCGTGGGAGAATAACTGTACCTTGGATGAGTGTGAGATTGATTGGGGTTTAACTACAGTACATACCGAAGTTAATTTGGAGTAGGCTAGTGTCTGTAGCGGATTAATACAGTGTATGTTTAATCTGGACTAGGTCCCGGGGTTTTTCTGCAATTGCGGTTTCCTCGTTAACAAAATTCGGGTGTATGTGATATTTATTTTCCACGTTATATTTTGTTATATAATAGAAATAATACAGGTTGTGCGTTGTTCAATCAATTAGAATATCCGACCTTATTGGTTATTGATTTAAATTGATTGACACTAGGATATTGGTATTTGGTACCATCCAAGTTATCTCTCTTTGATTAGACTCGCGAATCACGTTTGCTTGAGTAAATCCAATTGAGAGATTGAGATAATAACTCCTTGAGTATTTTCTATTGATTGAGTCTAGTTAATTCTCTAGAAAACAACTCGGAGTTGTCCATACAGATTGCTAATCGAAATATTGGGTGAGGTTGTTAGACCCCCGCTTTTTCAATTGGTATCAGATCAGGAAAACACGTTTAAGACCTTACAAGTCTGTGTTTGTGGCAATCTGAGTCTGTGGACGAAATCTCTATTGCACATACCAAAATGTCTCCTAAACCCTTTGATCATGTCAAGTGTCTTGGAAACACCTCAAAGGATTGTAATTGCAGGAAATCCTACAACACACCCCTTATCAAATCTTGATAACAATTCCTAGATCTAAATATAAAAATGGTGATAAAAGTACTAAAATTATAAATAAACACCAAGATTTTTACGTGGTTCGATCAATGTGATCTACATCCACGGATCTTCACTATAATAATTTGTAACTACATCAATTTACATTTACAATCTCCATTAATGGAGTTCTTGGAAGAATTCTAGATCTAGTTTTGGGGAAGAAGATGATAAAGAAATTACATTTTCTCTCTCTAAAATTCTCTCTCTGCAAAAGAACTTTCTCTCTCTTCCTAAAATTCTTCCCCCTTTTCTCTTTCCTGCTCTCTTCTTTATATAGGAAGTTACATAGTGGATGACAGCTCATGACATCTCATTTACATCTAAGCTTTCCCTTAATTTCGGATCTAAGTTCTGCGGTAGTATCTTTCGCAAGCTTTCTTCATTTCTCTCGAACTCCGCTTCATTTCTCTCAAGTTTCTCCATGTCTCGCAGGATTTTTCCTTCTCGCAGGATTTCTCTCAAGTTTCACCTTATTCTTGCGAGTAATGATAAAATCTTCACATATTTCGTCATTTCTTATAATTATTTGCGACACTTGCCATGTGTGGCAGAAATCCTTGCAAGAGCGTTGTTGTTGCGAGATTCTGCTCCTACATTTTGCCTCTTTTTTCTTGAGTATTGCTTGAAGAGCAATCTTTAAGAAAAAATTCATTGTTGTAGTAGTCTCTGATCTTTGTTGACGAAGGAACTAGCGAAAGAATACCAAACTTAAAAAAGTATATACTTGCCTCTATTCTTTTGCGAAGTTCTGAAGCTTTGAGAAATAATTAGAAGTATCATCTTTTGAAGTACACGAAGTATAAAGAATGAAGTATGCGAAGTATCCTTGAAGAAGTATAAGAAGTACTCAATCCTCGAAATATAAGAAGTATCCGCTCTTGAATGAAAAATATTGCCTCTATTCATGCGAAATTATTTCTTCATTTTTGGTGAGAATTCTTGCCCATTTTGGAAATGATTCTTGCCGAGAAGATAAAGAACATAAAATATTTTCTTGGTAAATCCCTAACTGCCTCTGTTCTTTATCTATGAAGGAGAATCCTTGAGAAAATGTTGAATGATTAAATTGCTTCTTTATTCTTATCTTGCCTCTGCCTCAAGTGATAATCACTTTAAGAAAATAATCACATTCTACAAAATAATCACAATTCCTGCAAAATTCTGGGTGAATCTGCGAATTTATGAATGAGTCTGTGTGATTATGAATAACCTTGCTAATTTATGAATATTTCTGCGATTTTCTGAACATTTCTGCGAATTATGAATAGTGCTCAAATAGTACTGTGAATTATGAATAGTGTCGCAAATAATTCTGCGAATAGTGCCACAAATAGTGCTGTGAACAGTGCTGCGAATAATGGATCAAAATATGAATAGTCCTGCGAAATTTCAATGTATTATTCTCATTTCGCCGCGGTAAAAGTGATGTATCTTTAAATTGCCTCAATTCTCTATTTCTTTGTATTTTTCTCTAGTGAATACATTCCTCTTTTTTTTTTTTTTTTTTTTTTTTTTTTTTTTGCAATATAATTATCTTTGCAAGTTTATTTGCGTTCTCTCTAGTGGTCTTATTTTCTTTTTTGGCCTGTAAAACCTGTGTACTTCTCTCTTTCTTTCTTGCGATTATTTTCTGCGACAAATTGTAATTTCCATTCTATGCATTCCCATACCTGCCTCTTGTTATTGATCTGTAATGAAATAAGACTAATATAAAGTCATTAGCAATCTGTTATACGCTTGTAGGTATAACCTCTCTTGTGGTCTTATTTTTCCTTCCTAGTTAAAGGTCTTATTATGCCACTTGTCTGCGACAAGATCGCAGGACATTCTTACTTTTATATGTAATAATCCATTGATCTTGTCTTATCATTTATTTTGATCTCTGCGACAATATGATAAGTCTAAGCCATCTTGTGAGATTAATCTCTCTTTGATTTTTAAGACTTATGACATTGTCGTCTTTGCGATTTATATCCCCTTATCATTGATTTCATTTATCTCATCTTTTGATCTTATCGCAAAAACCCATTGATCTCATCTTAACATTTCTCTTGAGGCTTTTTGGCCAGTTACGCGGCAATATGACGGGCCTAAATATTCTTGCGAATATAAAGTCCCATGACATTGCTGTCTGTGTCACGCGACAATATGACGGGCCTAAATATTCTTGCGAATATAAAGTCCCATGACATTGCCGTCTTTTTTGATACACAGCTCCCTAATGGAGGGTATCGCCCTTATCTCTCCCCCCGATTGCCCCTTCAAGGATTATACATCGGCCATACAAGACTAGCACTTTCCCATCCGGTTCTACCAACAACCAGTTGTTTTCGCAGCCTTGTTCTTTATGCCTTATATGGCTTATAGTTACAAGACTGCACCCTAAGTGGGGTTTTCTTCGGGCCGAACACATCTTAGCCAAGACTTGCCATGGATGGCCAGGGTAGGTTCATCCATCCCAGGCACCCACAGCTCAACCTTGTACCTCGGCGCCTTGATCATACTTTGCATTCCTTAGGAGACACTCTCGGGCGCCCAACCATGGTATAACCTTATATAGTTGAGAATCCAAGTTATTTCTCCCGGATGGATTTTCTATAATCCCAAATCTCCATGACTAGGTTCCAGCAGCAGCATAGCCTTTCCCATAGTCATGCAAAGAGATACCCCTTTATGACGCACTTTAAGGACATTGCCTCTTACGGAATAGAATCCGCGAACTAAGGTGTACGCCATAAAGGTTCGTCCCATTCTTATATGTTTTTAGGCGATTTGCGCCCCGCCTTATGCATTTGCATTTCTCTCTTGCGAAATTTTATTCGCGTCTTTTTGCGATAATTTCGCATTTCTTTCTTTATTCTTTCATTTCTTGCGATAATTCCGCCATCTTATGCAATTGCATTTCTCTCTTGCGAAATTTTATTCGCGTTTCTTGCGATAATTTCGCATTTCTTTATTCATTCTTTCTTTCATTCTCATAATATCATTTTTGAATTAAATTCTCTGTAAAATATTTTGAAATCTTAGAAATCCTTTTTGAAACCTTGCGATTATATCGCGTCTTTAAAAATAAAAATGTTCTATAGAAATATATAAATTTAATTTTCTCTGTTTTTTGTAACGTTGAAATCTTTGAAAAACTTTGAGATATTTAAATTTTTGCGATGAATTCTTTATTGTAATATTTTGAAAAATTTTGAATCTTGCGATTGTATCGCTTTTTGCCAATTTAATAAAAAATCTCTGGAATGTTTTGAAATCTTAGAAATCTTGCGATTGTATCGCTTTTGTTAAATATAATCAAAAATCTTTCTCGCAAAAGTCATAGATAAAATATTCAAGGAAATGGTACTTATCTTTTGCGGCTTGCCGTTGTCTTTTGGGAAGTATATGATTTGCTTGAAGATTGAGAAGAAATGAGAAATGAAGTCTTGCAAAATTAACTCTTGATCTGCCTATTGTATAATGCTGTGCCATATCAACTGTTCTAACTATTTTTTTGCGAAATATGTCTGCGAAATAATCTCCTGTTTCTTTATTCACGTTTCTTTATGCTTTCATTTCTGTTTTCATTCTCATAATATCATATCATCTGAAGTAAATATTCAAGAAAAATTCTAACATATTGTAATTCTGAAAATTTTGTAATTGTAAAATCTTTGTAATTCTGCGATTGTATCACTCTTTGTAAATCAAATCAAAATATTTGAAATCTTAGAAATCTTTGCGATAATTTAACTTTTTGTAGTCTTTAAAATCTTTGAAATTTATAACTTTTTGCGATAATTCGCAGACATTTTTATGATCTTTTGAAATCAAAATCTTTGAAATGTTTTGAATTCTTAAGAATTTTAGAAATCTTGCGATTATATCGCTTTTTGGAAATTAAATAAAAAATCTTTTGTTTGTTGTAAGTAAAATATTTTAAGAAAAGGTACTTAGCTCTTATGTGAATTGTCTGAACATCTCGCAGCAAAAATAATTGTGAAGAGTGAGACTTGAACCCTTGATCTACTTCTTGCATTTTCTCACACCATACCAACTGTGCTAACCTTCTCTTGCGAAATAATGAAAGATCTTGCGAAGTAATCAAAGTCTAACTGTTCTAGAGACAATTCTCGCAAAACAAAAATAAACATGCGTGAGATGAGAATTGATCCTGCGACCTATTGCTTGCATTCATGCCTCTCAACCAATTGTGCTAGCTCTCTTGCTTGCGAAATAATCAAAGGCTAACTTGTGAAATAACAAAAATAAACTTGCGTGGAGTAAGAATTGATCCCGCGACCTATTGCTTGCGACATATCACGCTGAACCATCTGTGCTAACCCTTCTCTGCGAAATTTATCTGCGAGATTATCATTAACTATCTTCTGCGTGAAATACACTTGCGAAATTATCAAATATTGCGTGAAAAAATATGTATGTGTTGGGACTTGAACTTCCGACCATAAACTCATTAACTTCGCAGATTACCAACTGTACTAACTCTTGTTTGCGAGATAATGAAACAATGTCATAAATTATCTATTTTTTCACCCTTTGTAAAAAGAAGAAAATTATGCTTGCAGAAAATTCGAACTCGTGACCACAAAATCACATACTGTTTCTCTGGACCAACTGTTCAAGAATCTCTCTCATGACATTTAACGCAGAACTTTTTACTTATTCTTTTATTCTCGGCTGAAAATGAAAAGAAAATGAAAAATATGTGTTTCTCATGAGATTTGAACCCTTGACCTCTTTGTTATTCTCGCAGACTTGAACCATCTGTGCAAACTTCTGCTTGTGATAAAAATTGCAGCGTCTACCTCTTATCTTCTCTTCGTCCTCCCTTAATTTCTTTCACAATTTCCCTCTTGTTTATTCTCCTGAACATGAAATCTTCCACTGAAACCTTGGTTTTCTTTCTCAAATTCACCACAACAACTAATTTTTTTATCTTAGTCTTCACATGTCTTTGAATTGTTGATGATGCTTACTCCCTGAAAATGTAATTTCTTCCATGAAATTTCCATTTTTAACCATAAAAAAAAAATTAGATCTAAAAATATACATGAACAGTAGCTAATCTTTCTTGGAATTTTCTTCAATCTATCAAAAAGCAGGTAGTGTTTCTAGCGCCAAAATATAATTGCAGGAAATCCTACAACACACCCCTTATCAAATCTTGATAACAATTCCTAGATCTAAATATAAAAATGGTGATAAAAGTACTAAAATTATAAATAAACACCAAGATTTTTAAGTGGATCGATCAATGTGATCTACATCCACGGATCTTCACTATAATAATTTGTAACTACATCAATTTACATTTACAATCTCCATTAATGGAGTTATTGGAAGAATTCTAGATCTAGTTTTGGGGAAGAAGATGATAAAGAAATTACATTTTCTCTCTCTAAAAATCTCTCTCTGCAAAAGAACTTTCTCTCTCTTCCTAAAATTCTTCCCCCTTTTCTCTCTCCTGCTCTCTTCTTTATATAGGCAGTTACATAGTGGATGACAGCTCATTTACAGCTAAGCTTTCCCTTTATTTCGGATCTAAGTTTTGCGGTAGTATCTTTCGCAAGCTTTCTTCATTTCTCTCGAACTCCGCTTCATTTCTCTCAAGTTTCTCCATGTCTCACAGGATTTTTCCTTCTTGCCAAATTTCTTGCGAACTATCACCTTATTCTTGCGAGTAATGATAAAATCTTCACATATTTCGTCATTTCTTATAATTATTTGCGACACTTTCCATGTGTGGCAGAAATCCTTGCAAGAGCGTTGTTGTTGCGAGGTTCTGCTCCTACAAGGATTACTCCTTATTTGATTCTTCTGAATCCCAAGGGAGAAAGAATGTTCAATGTGATAATGACATTTCTTCCTCTTATGAGGCATGTGACATTCTGGCAGAAGCTGAAAAGGGGCTCACCAGAATTTCAAAATATACAGATGAAAATATTGATGTTAATGATCATGATCAGCTCATTGATAAAATTGAAAAGTCTCTTGATCGATAACGTGATCTCTATAATATCATAAAGTCCTTCTCTAAGAATATTGAGAAACTTCTTCAAGAAACTACTCTCCAGCGTGAAAGGATTAGTTCTCTTGAGGATATTATTAAAGAGAACTCAATTAGAGAAAAACATTTTCTCGAGACTCATTCATCATATCTCAACAGACTTCGTGCTGAAAAAGCGAAACTATGTGCATCTCTTACTCTAGACCATGAACAGTGTGAATCCTTGGAGAAGGAAAACTCTGTCTTAAGGAGAAACTCTTATGTAACTAATTATCATGAATTGCCGAATACAAATAAGTGGTCTCCAATAAAAGATTGTGTCAAGAAAAGTTTATATAACTTGTAGCCTTCTCATATGGGTATTAAGCTTAAACAGGTGCCAGTTATTGCTTCTCCTCCGCGAACCTGTACCTTTTATGGGAAACAGAATCACTATGCTATCCATTGTTTTGCAAGAAGGAAATAAATTTATAAGCTTCATAATTTGCTTATCTTCACTGTCAATGAAAAAAATAGTCAGTTTGTAGGATCAGAATATCGCAGCAAGAACATTCTTGCGAAGTTTTCATTAAAGACACTGGCGAGCGTCGCAGAAAAGATTAAAAGAACGACGCAACAAATAACGATGGTAGAAACATGAAGAAAACTTAAAGATCCTGCGAAGATTAAAGTGTTTGCGAGATTAACATAATTGCAATCGCAAAGATATCGCAATTTACGAAACTAAGGGATAGCTTAGATGTCTATGAGCTGTCATCCATTATGTAATACCCTATATATAGGGGATGAATAAACTTGAGAAGGGGAGTTAGTTTTTGGAATGCTAAAGAAAGTTTTTAGGAGAGAGAAAATTCTAAACAGAGTGATTGTATTTTAATTTCCTTTTTCCGTTGTAATTTTCTAAGTGTCAATCAATGAAAATCGTTGTTCCTGATTAAGTGTTCATAGATTGTTTGTGCAAATTCTTGTGAGGGGTGTAGTGTGGGATTTCCTGCTACTACATTTTGGCGCCCTAAACAAGGATGAATTGATGATCATTTGAAGAAAAAGATAAAAATTGACATTGTGATTGGAAGGAATTTTGAATAATTAGTGAAGGATCTTACGCAATTTTCAACAGTTTACTAAGATTAATGGCTAGAAGAAGAAGAAATATGTCACGTCCGTCAAAAATTCGGGCTTCTATTGTGCCGGAATTGACCCAATGGATCACTTCCAACCCAACTAGCAAGAATGAATCCTTGAGGCATGACTATGGAATATGCTTCATTTTTTTATTTATTTAAAGAATGCTAATAAAACAAAGTACAACTACAAAATAAATAAAGACGATGTTATTAAATGTCTCTTCCAACTCAAATTCCAAGTAAAAAGTTCCCAAAAATAATAATAATAATAATAATAATAATCACTAATGATGTTCTAAAATTTAGAAAATAAGAACAACAATTTAAAGAGTATTTAACTAGAAATGTCTCTTATTAAAATACTTGAAAACTCCAAAATAATAAAAATGATAATCAATAAAAGTACCCATTATCCCCATGATATCATATAGTAGTGTCTTGCGAGAATAATAACATCTGAGTACTATGTCGTAAGCTTCCGAATCCACTTATTGTGCTAACTGCTCCTCAAACTCTGTTGGGAGAGAAAAAGGAATTTGGGGTGAGCAAACCACAACCCAGTAGGAATTTAAAAAAATAATATAGTGCAACGAAAATTAAACCATGCAGCAAATAAATAAAATCCACGTAAGTCAAAATCCTCTGAAATTACTTACTCATTTTACTCACATAAGCCAACCTATAATTGTAGGTCCTAATCTAGTGTCAGAGTTATTCCGGTTACAAACCATACTGTTCCCCGAACAGTCTTCCCAGGGTATCCACCAGTGGTGGGATGCCATAAAGGCCAGACATTTCAGCAACAACAGCAAATATGTGTATATCTAAAATTTATTCTCTTACCAGTACACTCAATTCAGTACAAAACTCAAACACGCCCATAATCCGATAAAATTAAATTAATGCACTTTTATAATATATATATATAGAAACAGACAAAATGCATCTATACTCCCAAAACCAGAAATCATCTGTATGCACAAAACAACTATGTGTCAAAATGCATTTACCTAGTACACACTGGAAAGACTACCATCGGCCCGAAAAGAGCTGTGTGTAAAAACCCCGACTCAAATAAGAATGATTTAATAATCATTTAGAAATGTCAGCGCACCGAAACAAAAAGATACAAGGAGAAAAAGACAACTACTGGCTAACAGAGGAGGGGTGTATAAACACACTTTCCTATAATAAAACAGAAGACAAAACAGAGTATCAATAGATCAATTTAATTAAAGGTATGAGTTAGGATCAATTAAATTATTAGTAAGACCAATGTAAATTGTGAGACTTTTAGCAAAACAATGGAGTCGGCACTGTCACATGGAGTGGAGGACAAAGGATCATTAAATCATCCTTATTTTTTTTATTTTGTACATTGAATATTTACTTTTGTTCCAAATCAGAGAATTCAATGTTAATTTGTCAAGACAAAGGCTAGAATACAAACATTAGAAAACAAAATATAAGCTATTCTCTTCTTGTTTAAAAAAACAACTTTTAGGATCTGACATTTTGTCTGATGGATGGAAATAGAGATCATGAGTAGATAGAGAGAGATAGACGTATAAATAAACTTGGCTATCCCTTTTTTTTTTTTTTTCGTTTATACCATTGGAAACCTTTTGGATCTGACAACATGGGTGACAGACAAAATCATTATTAAAAAAAATTACACAAAATACTAACAGGTTCAGAAACATTGATTTTTTTTGTAAAACCAAAAAGGAAAAAAAAATCAATAAACATCCGACGTATGAGTACACGGATAATGACAGACATAACTCATCCATAAACACCATGCAGTTCAGATAGTAAATCATGAAAATAGTTTAGTTTTATATAATATTACGAGAAACCCCTACCTATTACGCAAATCCAAATCTGAAATTCTTGTCAATCCAAGCCAATCAGTAATCCAATCAGGTACAATAATAAATCAGATTCCCCCCCCCTTTTTTTTAGTAAAGTAATAGATGGAAAAAGAGGAAGAAAGATAAGGTTTCTTTTTCTTTTCTAGGGTTTTAGGAAAAAGACAAAACAATATATATTACTAACCCTAAAGTAAATGCAAAAACAAAGAGAAAGACTAATTCCTTTTCCCATACGTATTACTAGCCACAAAAAGAAATCATGTGCTCTACTAGGTAGTGACCCTATCATTCCATGGGCTAACTATTTCTTTTAGACACCCACTAATTTGAGCTATATGCACCCCAAAACCATCACAATAAAATACTAAAAAAAAACTAGGATTTATACATCACATATATACAAATCGCCTTGTCAACTCTAATGATTTGAAAATGGGCTTTAAGCCCGGATTCAAAAATAGCAGACGTTATACTATAAATCTCTAAAAAAAAGAATTTCTCCGGAAATTCGAGGCGTAGCTAAGTTTAAGAATTACCTCTCAGTAATTCCGTATATTTGTCTCGTATCTCAGACTCCAGCTCCCAATTTGCCTCTTCGGAACCATGATATTTCTAGAGCACCTTCACGGTTTTGATGGTTTTCCTCCGAAGGATTTGTTCCTTTGAGTCGATTACGCGCAACGGTTTCTCTTCATAAGAAATATTATCGTTCAGTTGCAAGTCTCTCCATTCGATGACGTGGGATGGATCAACATTGTATTTACGAATCATGGATACATGAAACACATTGTGTATGTCTGCAAATTGTGTTGGTAGAGCTAGTCGATATGCTACTTCTCCAATCCGTTGAAGAATTTCAAATGGCCCAATATAGCGTGGCGCCAATTTAATTTTCTTCCCAAACCGTTTAATGCCTGGTCTAGGACTAACTCTAAGAAACACATTGTCCCCAACTGTAACTCCAATGGTGTCCTTCTTATATCCTCATAACTCTTTTGACGACTTTGTGCCGTTCTCAGACGGTCTTGGATGATCCTTATCTTCTTTGTTGTCTCTTGAACCATCTGGGGGCCTATGACACTTCTTTCGCTAACCTCAGCCCAACATAATGGTGTTCGACATGCTCTTCCGTACAACTCCTCATAAGGTGCCATACTTATACTGGACTGATAATTGTTGTTGTATGCAAACTCAACAAGGGGTAAATGATCGCTCCAATTACCTTTGAAGTCGATCGCACATGCTCTTAACATATCCTCCAAAATCTAAATCGTTCGCTCGGACTGACCATCGGTCTGAGGGTGGTAAGCGGTACTCATATCCAATTCTGTTCCCATCAACTGGTGAAAACTCCCCTAAAACTTGGATATAAAAAGAAGATCTTGATCGGAAACGATCGATAGTGGAACTCCATGAAACCTAACTATCTCCTTGATGTAAAAATTACATAAAATAGGTACAATATCCGTCTACTTCACCGGAAGAAAATGGGCTGACTTGGTGAGACGGTCTATGATCACCCATACGCCATCCTTCCCATGTTGGGTCTTAGGTAATCCTCTAACGAAATCCATGGCAATGAAATCCCATTTCCACTCCGCTATTGGTAAAGGCTGAAGAGGTCTTGTTGGTGTTTAGCCTTCACTTGCTGACAAGTAAGGCACCTGGAGACGAACAATGCAACATCCCTTTTCAAACCTTTCCACCATAACTGGCGCTTCAAGTCTTGATACATCTTTGTGCTTCCCGGATGTATTGTCAATACAGACTTATGAGCCAACGTTAAAATTTCCTTTCGCAATTCCTCAATATCTGGTACACACAACCGTCCTTTATAGCATATAGCCTAATTGACTCCCAGTGTCCATCCTTCCTGTTGATCCATAGTACCCATCTTTCCTTTGATTTCTTGCAAACCGTCGTCAAACGTCTGCGCCTGAATGACCTTCTCCACAATCTCAGATACTGCAACAACATCCGCCAGGTATGCCCTTTCATCCTTCTACTCAACAACAAAGTCATATTTTTCCACAACTTTAACCATCCTCAATAAAGCTATGGATCCAGATTCCTTTCTACTTAGTGCATCCGCTACAACATTCGCTTTCCCAGGATGGTACTCCAACTTAAACTCATAGTCCGTAAGAAGCTCGAACCATCTTCTATGTCTCAAGTTCAAATCCTTCTGAGTGAAGATGTACTTTAGACTTTTGTGGTCCGAAAATACCATAAAGTTTTCTCCATAAAGATAATGCCTCCAAAGCTTTAGCACAAACACTACAGCTGCTAATTCTAGATCATGAGTTGGGTAGTTCTTTTCATGATTCTTTAACTGTCGAGAAGCATAAGCTACTACTCTCCCTTTCTGCATAATAACTCCACCCAAACCACTCCTTGAAGTATCACAATAAACATCATAACCTAATCCTGGTTCTGGGGTAACCAATATGGGTGTCGTAGTCAATCACCGCTTCAACTCCTCGAATGCTTTATCACACTCAGTAGTCCATTCAAACTTCACACCCTTTTTTTTCAAATTAGTAAGAGGGACTGCTATCTTCGAGAAATTCTCAACAAATATTCGATAATAGCCAGCCAAACCTAAGAAGCTGCGAATCTCAAAAACACTCTTTGGAAGTTGCCATTTCGTTACGGCCGATATATTCTCGGGATCAATAGATATGCCATCCTTGGAAATAACATGTCCGAGGAATAATACTTTCGTTATCCAGAATTCACACTTTCTCCTCTTTGCATACAACTTGTGCTCTCTTAGAGTTTGTAAAACCATTCTCAGATGTTCCTCATGATCTTCCTTAGTCTTGGAATAAATGAGAATGTCGTCAATGAACACTACTACAAACTTGTTCACAAAAGGTCGGAGAACTCGGTTCATCAGATCCATGAATACTGCAGGTGCATTTGTTAACCCGAACGGCATCACGAGAAATTCATAGTGACCATAATAAGTTCCAAATGAGGTCTTGCGAATGTCCTCCTCTCTGACCCGCATCTGATGGTACCCAGATCGAAGATCAATCTTTGTTAAATAACACGCTCCCTTCAACTGGTCAAAAAGATCATCAATTCTCTGCAAGGGGTACTTATTCTTGATTGTAATTCGGTTCAGTCGTCGGTAGTCAATACACATCCTCATTGATCCATCCTTTTTGAGCACAAACAGAACAGGAGCTCTCCACGGTGAGGTACTTGGTCGAATAAATCCCAGCTCTTCCAACTCATCAAGTTGTTTCCGTAACTCCTCCATCTCTTTGGGTGCCATGCGGTATGGGTGCATCGATATTGGCATACTTCCCGGTTGCACTTCAATCTCAAATTCAATCTCTCTCTTTGGTGGTAATCCAGGCAATGCCTCTGGAAAGACATCCGGAAAATCTCGAACTATCGATAACTCTTCATATACCACCTTTGTATCCTCTTCTTCACTCAAATTAGGAATATAAGCTATGTGTTCTTCGGTTTCATCCCTCCTTTTCATCCCGGGTAAGGATGGATTTATAACTTTCCACCTTTCTCCTTGAACAAACACTCGACTTCCATCCGATGATTGGAAAGATACCTTCTTCTCAAAATATTCCAGTATAGTTTGGTTTTGCGACAACCAGTTCATACCAATAATGACATCATAATCCTAGAGCCTCATCGGTATCAAATCTATTTTCACTCTATAGTCACCAAAAGTTATTTCACAATCCTTGCAAAATTTACTAAGGGAAACTACATTTCCTAGCGGTGAAGATACGTTCAAAGTAAACCCCATGGGTACTGGTTTCAAACCAAGATAAGCAGCAAAATGCAAAGATATGAACGAATGGGTAGCTCCCGAATCAAACAAAACTTTAGCACGAGAACTAAAGATCAAGAAATTACCCTCAATCACAGAGTTTTCTGTCCTCTTCTCAACATTATAAATATGGTTCAGCTGCCCCGAAACATTTGGCTGACGCCTTGGCTGGAAGGGTGGTGCATTGTTTCGCGGGATGGTATGGTTGTCGTGCTTGGTAATTCGGCCTTGGGGAATTCTTAAACTGATTATGAGTTGGAGGCCTAGGTGGTACAGGTAAAGGACACTCCCTCACAAAATGATCTTCCTTCCCACAATGATAACACCCCGAGATTGCATTCAGTTGTCCAGGTGGCTTCGATTTAGGACAATCCATAGCGAAGTGACCCACAAATCCACAATGAAAGCAAGGTTTTGGTGCAACTACCTTCCCATGGTTATCCGTACGCGGACGCTTCCGATGAGTCGATGAATCCGTCTTCTGGTTTCTCTTGGGATCTCTCGGCTCCCTTTCCTTCTGGTTCTTGATCCAGTCCGCTTCTATAGCTAATGCAGTATCAAGGACATCCTCATAAGTAGTAAGGCGACATGGTACCAACCTAGCACGGATGGCAGGTTTCAGTGCATCCTGAAGTTTTCTTGCTCTTCATAACGACGTATTGACCAAGTTATCCCCAAAACGTTCCAATTCAACGAACCTCTTGTCTAGTTGAGAAACCGTCATGTCTCCCTGAGCTAAGGTTGCAAATTCATCACACATATGGGCTTTGACCGTCTCAGGAAAATACTTGTCAAAAAACAACGTTTCAAACTATGTTCAAACGGTAACATTTCGGACTCGTTTTATCGAATCCCACCAAAAATCAGCATCTCCAGTGAAAGGTACGTAGCAAAACGGATCTTGTCATTATCTTCCACTCTCAAGGATAAAAACTCCTTGTGTATCCCCATTAACCACCTTTCAGCCTCAAGAGATTCTTCAGTCCCCTTAAATTTCATTCTTCCAACCACCTTCAAGAATTTTTCTAAGTCCACTCTATCCTGGCGTTGGGTTTCAATAACCTATACCAGTGTTCCCAATGTCCCAACAACTCGGTCAAGGGTAGCTTCCATGCGTTCCCTTCTGTCCTCTCCTTTTTCTCCATTTGGTTGAGCACCGTTGGTAGCATCACGACGAGGCGGCATCTTCTAAATAAAGATAAACGTGCACTAATGTTAATATCTACGTCGAAAACCTAATTTAACTAATACACACAACATTTTATTTTATAAGGCTTTTAGTTATTTACCCTACCCCAAAGTAAATTAAATATAAAAAGAAAAACTTGATGAAAACTAAATAAATTTAATTTTCCAAAAAAAATAAGGAAAACATAACCTAACTCTCGAAATCATTTCAGATCATAAGTCGATAAATAAATAAAAAAAATAATCAGAGTGTAATTTATTTATTTTAAACTAACTTTCAAAACTAGTAAGTCCACACGCACGGTCCAAGTAAATCGGAACCATGCTCTGATACCAAACTGTCGCGTCCGTCAAAAATTCGGGCTTCCATTGAGCCGGAATTGACCCAATGGATCACTTCCAACCCAACTAGCAAGAACGAATCCTTGAGGAATGACTATGGAACATACTTCATTATTTTTTTTATTTAAAGAATGCTAATAAAACAAAGTACAACTACAAAATAAATAAAGACGATATTATTAAATGTCTCTTCCAACTCAAATTCCAAGTAAAAAGTTCCCAAAAATAATAATAATAATAATAATCACTAATGATGTCTCTTATTAAAATACTTGAAAACTGCAAAATAATAAAAATGATAATCAATAAAAGTACCCATTATCCCCATGATATCATATAGTAGTGTCTTGCGAGAATACTAACATCTGAGTACTATGACGTAAGCTTCCGAGTCCGCTTACTGTGCTAACTGCTCCTCAAACTTTGTTGGGAGAGAAAAAGGAATTTGGGGTGAGCAAACCACAGCCCAGTAGGAATTTCAAAAAATAATATAGTGCAACGAAAATTAAACCATGCAGCAAATAAATAAAATCCACGTAAGTCAAAATCCTCTGAAATTACTTACTCATTTTACTCACATAAGCCAACCTATAATTGTAGGTCCTAATCTAGTGTCAGAGTTATTCCGGTTACAAACCATACTGTTCCCCGAACAGTCTTCCCAGGGTATCCACTAGTGGTGGGATGCCATAAAGGCCTGACATTTCAGCAGCAGCACCAGAGATGTGTATATCTAAAATTTATTCTCTTACCAGTACACTCAATTCAGTACAAAACTCAAACACGCCCATAATCCGATAAAATTAAATCAATGCACTTTTATAATATATATATATATAAACGGACAAAATGCATCTATACTCTCAAAACCAGAAATCATCTGTATGCACAAAATAACTATGCGTCAAAATGCATTTACCTAGTACACACTGGACAGACTACCATCGGTCCGAAAAGAGCTGTGTGTAAAAACCCGACTCAAATAGGAATGATTTAATAATCATTTAGAAATGTCAGCGCACCAAAACAAAAAGATACAATGAGAAAAGACGACTACTGGCTAACACGGGAGGGTTGTATAAACACACTTTCCGATAATAAAACAGAAGACAAAACAGAGTATCAATAGATCAATTTAATTAAAGGTATGAGTTAGGATCAATTAAATTAATGGTAGGACCAATGTAAATTATGAGACTTTTAGCAAAACAATGGAGTCGGCACTGTCACATGGAGTGGAGGACAAAGGCTCATTAAATCATCCTTATTTTTTTCTTTTGTACAATGAATATTTACTTTTGTTCCAAATCAGAGAATTCAATGTTAATTTGTCAAGACAATGGCTAGAATACAAACACTAGAAAACAAAATATAAGCTATTCTCTTCTTGTTTAAAAAAAACAACTTTTAGGATCTGACATTTTGTCTGATGGATGGAAATAGAGATCATGAGTAGATAGAGAGAGATGGACGTATAAATAAACTTGGCTATCCCTTTTTTTTTTTCGTTTATACCATTTGAAACCTTTTGGATCTGAAAACATGGGTGACAGACAAAATCATTATTAAAAAAAAAATACACAAAACACTAACAGGTTCAGAAACAATGATTTTTTTTGTAAAAGCAAAAAGGAAAAAAAATCAATAAACATCCGACGTATGAGTACACGGATAATGACAGACATAACTCATCCATAAACACCATGCAGTTCAGATAGTAAATCATGAAAATAGTTTAGTTTTATATAGTATTACGATAAACCCCTACCTCTTACGCAAATCCAAATCTGAAATTCTTGTCAATCCAAGCCAATCAGTAATCCAATCAGGTACAATAATAAATCAGATCCCCCCCCTTTTTTTTTAAGTAAAGTAGTAGATGGAAAAGGAGGAAGAAAGAGAAGGTTTCTTTTTCTTTTCTAGGGTTTTAGGAAAAAGACAAAACAATATATATATATATACCCTAAAGTAAATGCAAAAACAAAGAGAAAGACTAATTCCTTTTCCCATACGTATTACTGGCCACAAAAAGAAATCATGTGCTTTACTAGGTAGTGACCCTATCATTCCATGGGCTAACTATTTCTTTTAGACACCCACTAATTTGAGCTATATGAACCCCAAAACCATCACAATAAAATACTAAAAAAAAACTAGGATTTATACATCACATATATACAAATCGCCTTGTCAACTATAATGAGTTGAAAACGAACTTTAAGCCCGTATTCAAAAATAGCAGACGTTATAAAATACGTCAGAACCACCAACAACCGTAAGGAGGAGTAAAAGACTTGCAGGTGGAGAAACAAGATAAATGGGAGAATCTTCAAGAGTAAGAACAAGAAGAAATATAACAAGGAATGATGGAGAAAATTAGGTTCGTTAGCCGAATCAGCAAACACCTATTCAAGATAGAGATGTGGATTATGATAGAGTAAGCGTGCATACTTGGCGATCAGATTCAATAGAAGAACCAGAAGATCGACAATTAAGAGATGAAAGACGAGAGGGAAGAAATCAAGAGGTAAATGGAGGATTAATACATGGTGATGATGAAAATGAAACAGTAGAATTTTTAAGACAAAGAATACAAGAAGAAAGGAGATTAGAGGCGGAAGAACGTGCAAATTTGGCAAGATAAAACCATGAATTGAGAATGGAAAATATGAGGTTACAAAATAGAAGATCAAGAAGTACAACGAGATCAAGTTCGAGAACAATCAGAAGTGAGATAAGAAGAAAATCACCTATAGCAAATATTGAAGAATAAAATCATGATCCAAATGGGGAACGTCGCGAAAGGAGAGAAATAAGGGAAGATCGTTATATACCACAAGGTGAAATTCAACAAAAAGAACAAAATAATAGAAGGCATGAGAATGAACATCATCAGGCACAAAATAACCAAGATGGCGAAGAAAATCAAGAGGAAGGTAGGAGGATATTGCATGGAAGATAAACTCTAAGAAATCAATAGATAATTGAAAGAGAAATCGAGAGACATTATGCTGAACAAGCACGCTTAGCTTGCGAAAGGGAAAGATTGAGAGAAGAAGTGGAAAAGTAAGAGTTCCAAGAGGAAATTCGCCAGAATAATCATGACAATCGAGAAAGAAGACGCGAACAAAACCGCAATAATGGTAATATTAATGAAGAATACGATAGGGTGCAAAGAAGAGCAGAAGAAAATCGCAGAAGAGAAAATGAGAGATATAATGGTGTGCGCATTCGTGAAAGAAATATAAGAGAAGATATCGGAGAAATACAAGAAGAAAATAATGGAGACGGAAATCAAAATCTCGCAACACAAGATAGGCAAGAACGCAGAAAAAGGGAAGCTGCGCTGAAAAGACCAATGGTGCAAAGCTCAGCTGGGAATGAAAAAATCTAACGAGAGCTAGCAGAAATAAGGGGAATGTTGAATAACAGAAGAGAATGAGGCAAAAGGCAGAAGGAAACTTGATGAAGCCATTGAAGAAGCTACGAGAACTCCATTCACTCAAGAAGTACAATTAGGAGGAATACCCCCAAAATGCAATTTACCAACGTTAACCAGTATCTTTGATGGGACCACTTGTGCTGTTCAGCATGTCAAGGGTTATGTTAGGTGTATGCTACAATGGGAAAATCATGATGCTGTATTATGCAAATATTTTGCATCCAGTTTAACTGGCGAGGCACTAAAATGGTTCGAAGGTTTACCCAAAAACACTATAACTTCTTTCGACCATTTACATGCTATATTTTTGGGAACATACATAAGTAACAATTCTTCGCGGCCCGGTATTGAAGATGTATTTAGGTTAAAACAGAGGATTGGCGAAAGTTTGAAACACCTAACCATAAGATGGAAGACAATGTACAGTGAGATGGATGGAAAAGTAGATGAGAGATACCTCATTTTGTCCTTCATTAATTCTATGTTCGCAACCAACCTGTTATATATACAAATTTTTTGAATCAAAAATACGATCACTATAACAGAGCTGCGAGAATTTCAGGAAGAATATATTGCGTTGGAGGAAAAACAAAATGAGATGGAGTCATATCCTATTGTGAACACTAGTTCAGTTGCAGCAAGTGCAAGCCTGCTCCCCAAGATGATAAATACAGTAGCGAGCACCTCGCAAGTGAAACAAGAAAAGTGCATGGATGATGGTCAACAGAAGTTAGTATCTATGGGAAGAAGAGATCAAGAAGAGTTCGAAAGAGAAAGAAATTTTTTCAATCGAGGTGGAAATAATAAGATTCAGAGACTTGATCAACCACAAGAGACTTATGGTGAACAGAGACAGAGTTATCAAAGAGGGCAGGGAAATCAGAAGATGATATGGGAAGAAATCAAAATGCCACCTTTGAATGCAAGTGTAAAATTTTTTTGGGAAGCCATAATCTTAATGGAAAACATACAAGAACCTTGGAACATGGGAAAGAACCACACCCAAATAACTGAAGTCAAGAATTTTGCTCTTATCATCATTTTCATGGTCATTCAACAAATGAATGTGGGAATATAAAGAAGATCATTTTAAGGATGATAGATCAGGGAAGATTAATATATTTTCTAATAGGGCACCCGAAATCTCAGCCATTACCACCTCCACCAGAAATTCGCAGTGTAAATACAACAAAAGGAGCAGAAACATTTGTGATAGAGGTTGGAGCCAAGGCGAAGAATTTGTTTTGTAATTCCATCATACTTTCATACAAGACTATTGAGGATTTCCACGACAACGTCCTAAGCAGAGTCTTTGCGAGAGACTCGGATGAAAGAGAGATAATGAATATTGCGAGAGTCTCGCCATTAGAGGAGTGACAAAAACAAACTATTTATTTCAATGCACAAGAAGTACCAGAGCCTGGTGAGATGCATGACAACCCACTAGTGGTAAGATTAGAAATAAATCCAAAACAAATAGAAGAAGAAGGTGAAGAAAATGATGACGGTGAAACTGAAGATTCTTGGGCCATTAACAGAGTTCTAATAGATACTGGAAGCTCAGTTGATATCTTATTTTATCATACTTACAAAACCATGGGTGGAGAGACGAGGACATGATACCGTCAACCTATAAGATATATGGTTTCAATGGTACCGCCAATAAACCAAAGGGAGAGATCACAATGAGAATCCCATTAAAAGGAATAAAATCTAAAGTCTTATTATGTGTAGTGGGTGTGGAGTCACCCTACAACGCCTTAATTGGCAGCCTTGGTTGCATGGGATCCTAGGTGTGGCATACACTTACCATCAGTACATTAAGTTTTCACATCCAAATGGTGTTGGAGTCATAAAAGGAGATTGGAGTGAAAGCAGAAAGTGTTATGAGATTGATATAAAATCTTGCGAAGAGAGAGATGAGAAGCATAGCAATTGGAAGCACAACATCAAGAAAAAACAAAGAGGTGACAGATTAATAGTGGATGCCATAGAGCTGCGAGAAGAAGAAAATCTGAGAAAGAATGAACACATCATCACGTGAATGACTCGCAAGGGAAACATAGCAAAGCGCAACAAAATCCCAAGGGCAGAATAAAGTAAAGGTAAAATATTTCAAATTATGATACTGAAATAATATTAAAAGATATGTATGAACAATGTGATTCACAGATTGTTGCTTAATGAAAAATATGAGATTGTGAAATTACACCAGCATTGAAGCAAGAATATGTGAAAATATCGCAAGAAACACGAAGAGAAATTCGAAGAATGGGACGAACCTTTATGGCGTACACCCTAGTTCGTGGATAAAATTTCGCAAGAGGCAAATGTAAGACCTAAAGTACGTCATTTAAGGGGGTATCTGATTGCATGGCTCAAAGATAAGGTTATACCGCTACTGGAACTTGAGTCATGGAGATATGGGGCTCAATAAAGCCTATCCGGGAGAGATACCTTGGATTTTAAACTATATATAAGGTTATACCCTGGTTGGACGACCGAGGGTATCTTCTAAGGAGTGCATAATATGATCAAGGCGTCGCGGTACACGGTTGAGCCAAGAGTGCCTGGGTCAGATGAACCTACCCTGGTCGTTCTTGGCAAGTCTTGACTATGATGCACTCTTCCTGAAGAAAACCCCACTTAGGGTGCAGTCTCGTAACTATAAGCCATATAGGCAAAAAGGATAAGAGGCTGCGAAAAATTTAGGCTTGTCATATTTGTGCAACAAATATCAAAAGAGGCAAAAAGCCAAGAGAAAATATAAGATGAGATCAATGGGTCATTGCATGAAAATGTAAAGACGTCCTGCGATTTCATCACAAGACGACAATGTCATGGGGCTTTATTTTCGCAAGAAAATTTAGGCCTATCATATTGTCGCAGCAAAAGAATACAAAAAGATAAGGCAAGATCAATGGGTTTTTGCATGAAAATGCAAAAACGTCCTGCGATTTTGTCGCAAAAGAAAGAGTGGCTAAATAAGACCTTTACTTAGGAAGGCAAAATAAGACCACATAAGAATATAAGTAAAAAATTGCGAGATTGTGCAATATTCACTTTACAAATTGCTTAATCTCTCATTTGGATACAAAAAACAGAGGCAAATATGGTAATATATGATTAATTTTTATCATGAGAAAGTATTTTTTGACTCCGCATGATAGATTTACTCAGATTTATACATAGATTTAAAAAGTTAATTATATATTGATTGATTATATCGCAAGAAAGAATTATTTTACTAACACATGCAGGAAGGAAGAGAAATTCGCAGCAAAAAGATAGGAAGATTAAAGAACGAATATACAAGTTTTACAAGTTTTATATTCAAAAAAGCAAAATTACTTCTTGGTTGATTCATTTTCCTATTCATCTGATTTTTCTATATTATCAGATCCTTCATCTTCATCTTCAGATTCTTCTTCATCTTCATCAGCTTCACTATTAGAAATCACTAAAGAAGGAATATTCTCCAGAACTTTGTCTTTAATACAAGGGTAATTAGAGAGAGGAATGTCGTGATTATTGCAGATTGACCTGATAGTATTATTGCGATAAGTAAGAGCATCATTCTTAAAGTTGTTGATAGTTATCTTCAGTTGATTCTTCAATCTTAAGCATTTATCATTGCGAGAAGAAAGGGAGTTCGCGAGAATTCCTTTTTCATTTTCTAATTCTTCAATTCTTTGACGGAGTCTCTTTTCAGAATCTGTGAACGTATAATAATGAATCAATAATTTGATGAAAATTTGTGAAAGACAAAGAGTAAGTAGGAAAGAATAGTTTACAACCTTCTCTCGCAGTAAGAAAATCTTTAATCAAGGCTGTTTGGTCAGCGTGAAGACTAACATTTACACATAGATTACTTCTAGCATCGTCTAATACTTTCGCAGCCCAAGCGAATTCATAATCATTATCTATAAGAATACGGTAACGAACTTGGGTTTCCCTCTTAACAAGAGTTGAATTCTCGCAGATAAGGCGATCTCTCTCAATTTGAGTTTCGAGAAGAGTCTTGTGGAATTCCACTAAAGATTGAACACCTTGTTTAGTAATACGATCCTTTTCATCAATAGGCTTACTGTATTTGGATCTAGATTTACCAATCTCCTTTTTGGAATCAAAATAAAAACGCTTATACTTATTGGCTAGCCCTAAACTGGATCTGTGTCCAATCTCTAAAAGGCGAAATTTTGATCTAAGTTCATCTATGGAGAGGGAAGTAATTCAGTCATTAGAAAAACTATTCAAAGATTTATTCAGACGTTCAAGAAGGGTATCATCATCTATATAATTGGGAAAAGAACGAACGATCACTGCTTCATCAGATAAACCATAAATGTCTGCAAGAGTGGTTGATCAAATAAGATGAAGTAAAAGGATAAGAGGACAAAAGAAAGAGGGAAAAATTTCATACCATAAAGTTGATCGTTCGCAGCTTGAAGGTTAGCAATCTTATCTTGCGAAGAGGAGAGTTCAATTCCCAATCGCTTGTTTTCCTCGCGAAGGTTGGCAGATTGCGCAAATTTTAGCTTTTTGTTCTCCTTGCGAAAATCAGCATTTTTCTTTAAGAGAGTTGATCGTCTCTCATCCAAATCTGAAGAAACTGCGAAAGCAGCTCTACCAACCTAAAAAAAAAGAAAAAAAAAAGAGGAATTACAAGGATATATATATATATATATATAGTGGAATTTTTTTAAAATCAAGAAGAATCAAAGAAATAAGAACATACCAGAGCATCAAGGGAGTTTAAAAGGCTGGGAGATACTGATTTAGAAACTCCACGAAGTGAATCATTGTTGGTCAGCAGGGGAGCATCGCAGATATTTATGAGAGCTTGGAAAGGATTAGTAAGAGCCTTACTATCATTTCCAATTCCATGCAAATAATCTGAGAATATGCTGGATAGCAGGGCCATAGAAGACTCAGGTTGAGAAGTTTCATTCGCAGAATAAATGTCATCATTACCATCATCGTCACTATCATCAGCATTATCTTTAGTAGAACTTTCGCCAGATTGAGAATTTGAAGGGGAGGGAGAACAAGTTTTTCTTTTCTTTGAAGGAGGAGCAGCAGATTTCTCCTTGCGAGTAACATCTTTACTGGATTTCTCCTTGCGATAAGAACTTTTGCCTTTACCTTTATTAGTGGTATTTGCAATCTCAATAGGTTCTATCTCAGTGATAACCTATACCAAAAATAAAGATAAGAAACAGAGAGAATGGAGGCAACGATATATTATTAAAAATTCTGAAAGAGAATTTCTTACCTCATCTGTGATAGAACGAAGAGCAGATAAAATGTTGGGTTTCCCAGTATTGCTATAATTCTTCTTTAATCTCTCAATCTGATAATTTTGTAAACATATGAAGGTATAAAAGTAATCAGCAAAAAGAGATAAATAGTACAGAAGATAATAATTCAAGAGGAGTTCAGAAATATACCTCCAAATCTCTATCAGGCCAACAGAATTCCCAAGGATTATACTCTGCGAGGTTCGCAGGTAAAGCAAGAGTTCCAGAAATATATGGACCTTCTAGGATTAAGGGGAAAATATGCCATCTATCATCATTAGAGTGACGTGGGCATGAATTATTACCAGGATGCCAGTCAATATCTTGCATCAAGATATTGTCAGCAGCAACATTACTTTTCTTGTTTAAACGAACTCCCCAACAAGTGCTATCTCTCTTCATGAAAATTATCTCATAATTCGCAAAAACGTTTTCCACGGTATACTTCGCAGGAACAATCGCAATGTCTTTGAATTTAGGGTTTTTGCCGTCATCAGAGTAAAGAGATTTTTTACCTGCACCGCGAGTGGAAAAATCATGCATTAGACGAATGCAATCACCAATTATTTGATATACATCTCGCGAGAATTTCTTATGAGAAAGTATCTCGTAAAACAAGGGAAGTTCAGGATCGTATAGAGGAATGGTAAGGCCGGCGAGAAGTTGACCCAACGATATTATGATCTTACTCTGATGGGATTGATGATTAGAAAATAACTTTGCAGTGAGTTCAGATTTAGGGCCTTGACCCGGGATAGTGGATAAAGCAAAACCCTTACTTTGAAGTTTCTTCTGAACTTTTTCAAAAGCAATTTCATTTCTGCGACCAGCGGGATCCATATTTAAAGAATGAGGATGAAGTTTGGAAGAAAGAAAAGAATCAATAGTTACAGTAGCATAAGCGCAAATTACGGAGGAATATTAAAATTGCAGAGATATTGGGAAGAAGATAAAAAAAAAAAGGAAAAACGGAGAACGAAAGGGATATTTATAGAGAGGGAAAGTTCTCAAAAAGATAAACGCAATTAATGCGAGGAGACACGTGAATGGTTGAAAAATTGCGGTTGAAAAAGACGTGTCAAAAATTGTATGGAAGAAAAGATACGTGTGATATGTTCTGCGAAAATTATAAAAATATATGTCAAAAGTATTATTTGTAGTCTCGCAAATATGTCAGAATTTCGTAAAAATATTATTAAAAGTTTTTTGAGAAACATTATTTCGCATAAATAGCTACAACATCGCATAATATGTAAGAGATTCGCAGAGTATGGTTATTTTGCAAAGTTAAAGACATCTTTAAAGGATTATATTACCCTGAGGCAGAGGCAAGATAAGGGTGAATAAATCAATAACTCACTTTCTCAAAGATTATACTCTCATAAGATAAAGAATAGAGGCTAGTATGGATTATTAAGAAAACATCATATATTCTTTATCTTCTCAGCAAGAATCATTTCCAAAGAGGACAAGTTAAAGTGATAATTTCGAAAGAGTAGAAGCAATATTCTGGAACTTCGCAAAAGAATAGAGGCAAGTACGTACTTTTCAATTCCAAATATTCTCTCACTCGTTCCTTCAACAGATACAACAAGGAAGATTTTTCCTCAAAATCGCTTTTCAAGCAATATTCAAGGAAAAAGAGGAAAGATGTAGGATCATAATATCGCAGCAAGAACATTCTTGCGAAGTTTTCATTAAAGACACCGGCGAGCGTCGCAGAAAAGATTAAAAGAACGACGCAACAAATAACGATGGTAGAAACATGAAGAGAACTTAAAGATCCTGCGAAGATTAAAGTGTTTGCGAGATTAACATTATTTCACTCACAAAGATATTGCAAGTTAAATCCTAAATTAAGGGATAGCTTAGTTATCTATGAGCTGTCATCCATTATGTAATACCCTATATATAGGGTATGAATAAACTTGAGAAGGGGAGTTAGTTTTTGGAACGCTAAAAAAAGTTTTTAGGAGAGAGAAAATTCTAAACAGAGTGATTGTATTTTAATTTCCTTTTTCCGTTGTAATTTTCTAAGTGTCAATCAATGAAAATCGTTGTTCCTGATTAAGTGTTCATAGATTGTTTGTGAAAATTCTTGTGAGGGGTGTAGTGTGGGATTTCCTGCTATTACACAGTTGACTAATGCAGTGAATCGTATGCCCACAAGAAATCAGAAACCTTATAAGAATGATCTCAATTCTAGAAATCAGTAGAGAGCTCAAGTGCATTCTGGCATAAATTCTTGTGTTGCTAACAAAAGCATTTCATGTACTTATAAGGATGTTTCTGGTAAATCTAAGCCTAGAAAATGGATGCCCATCTATTTTGATCCTCTTGAACCAGTTGAAATAGGTCCTAGACTTAGTCCTCAGAGAAACCCATCTGATGGATTTGTTAAAAACGCCATGTTTTATACTTCAGGGATGAATACCAACCGAAGAAAGGCGAGGAAAACAAAGGTCAAACTGACAGATGATATATACAACATCTTTATCAATGAGCACAGTGGGACTAGTTTCCACCCAATCACCTGATTCCAAGTATTTGTTTCCTTGTTTCTATCTTGAGAGATGCAAGGAAAATTATTGAGAAATACTCAAGTATGTTGTATAGTATTTCAGTTTGATTTTTTAGATTAGCAGTCCGCGAACGCTCGTGACCTCCTCCCGTGAACTCTTAGTGTTTGAATTAGAGATTATTACTCTTGTTCACGAACGCATATATATTCCTATATTGTGTGTTTTTATTCCCTAAACTTCTATGAAGAGCTCTACAAGATCTCAAGATATTGTGTGTCTTGATATGGAAGAAGGAAATTAGGAACGTGAATCAATTCAAGAGCTTGTTCTAAAGAAGATGCTTGAAAGAAAGGATCATAACTCCTGGATTGATGATTCTGTCAAGGATTTAACTCGTTTTCAGAAGGATTCAAAGGTCGAGTTTGCAAATCTTCAATTACAAATAAACCAACTTCTAGATGGTCAGGCCAGAATTCTTGCTAATCAGAACATTCTGATACGGAATCAAAAGAATCTTATCATGGACTGTGTCAAATCTAGACAGCTTTATTGGGTGGTTGATCGCAAATTTAGTGTTCAAACTCACGAACATGGTATGTCTACGGTCAAGAGAATAAAGGAAATCAGTGACACATTCTTTGATGGCTTCATTGAAAGATATGAGGTTCTTAATGAACTATGATTTCTTAATGTCTAGTAAATCTTCTATTTTTCTCTTTTGTTTAAAAGAATAACTAGTGTTTTGGAATAGCCTTTATTGTGATTACACATAGCTATATCCAATGTTTTTCATCTTCTTGTTTTAGATTTTTTGGTTTAAAAATTCTAAGTTTGTTTGGAAGATGATGATTGCAGTATTAATCTTTATGGTTTTATATATTGGAATATTTTGATGGGATATGTGTGTTTATGTCCGTGAACTTGATTGTCCCATATTTTGTCAAAAGTAAAGTCGTTCGTGAATTGATATGCAAATATTGATAAAAGGATGAATAGACTTTTGACAAACACAAAGTTAAGCATATATTGTCAATTATTGATATAAGATAGGTTAAAATCTTTTGTGAGTCAAGGATTATGTCTATTGTGTGTCATTGTGCAAATGGTGATGGAAACATATAATGAATCCTTGTGAATTCCGCAGTAATTGAGCTTCCCTGATCTATCTTTTGTGTATTACTGTGAGGCTCCATTGCGTATCTTATATTGTGCACGATACGACTAAGTCGATTCCTTATTGGCATGGTTGGTTATTCCATGAGATGCTATATGTTGAGCATTAAGAACTAAATTAATCAACTTGTGTGGTTATTTAGTTTGTATTCCATAAGTTTTCTTATGTTGAGTACATGTATGGTTAAGGTTGTCATGTCTTATGATAATCTTAGTCGGAGTTCCATAATTTCTTATGTTGAGTGTAGTAGTAGGAAATCCCACACTATACCCCTCACAAGATTCCATACAATCAAGTTATTTCAAGATGAACAATCATAATCTTTATTGATTAATCTCACAAATTTTACAAGAAAAGAAAATAAATGAAACTATGAAATTAACAACTGCTCTAGACTTTCTCTCTCCTAATAACTTGCTCAACATTTCGAAAAATATCCCCCCTCCCTTAAGCATGTTCATCTCTTTATATAGGAAATTACATAGTGGATGACAACTAATCTATCCTTTATTTTAGGATCTGGATTGTGGTATTTCGCAAGTTTACAAATGTACAATTTCGCAAACATCCTAAATCTCGCTAAATCTTCACACCTTTCTCATGTTTATGCTATACTCACTTGTAACATCATTCATGTAATTGTTTTGTGACGTCTTCGCAATGTTGCTAATGTGATTTTCGCTAGTGCGTCATTGTTGCGATATTCTTATCCTACATCTTGCCTCTTCTCATGTCTTCTCTGCGAATGGGAGAATGTCATGAGAAATCATACTTCAAAATGCCGTAGCTGTTCATATTCATATACTCTTCTCTCGATAAGATTCTGTGAATTAAGTATGACCGCCTACACGTGTCATGTACTCCTCTACTCATCAACACGTTTATTTTCATCCAGTCATCACTCCTTTGTCTATTTAAGGAGAGATCGCGTAGTGGGATAATTTTCTTCTTTTAGTTTTCCATCTTCCTCATCTCTACATTCTCTGCAAGTTCTCATCGTCTACAACTTTCTCCTTTTGAAGATTCATCTGCTACTGTTTTCATGGAGTCATCAAGGTAGATATTCTTATGATTTTGCTAAAATCGATATTGTTTATTGAAGTTATCTCATCTGACCTTATTCAACTTTATGTAATTCCCATACTGTTTCTGTTTCATCAAAATCACCTCCAACACCAGATTTACAGTCCAAAACCCTAATGCTCCCAAAGATTCGCAGCCTAAAGTCGATGTAAAGAAAAGAAAGTCTGCGAATCATAAGGTAGTAAGAAATATTTATTCTTTTAATAACAATATTGTTGCCTCTGTTTCTTATCTACATTGTTATTCGCAGGGTAATGGAGATTTCAATATGCCTCCCAAAAAATCTCGCCATCTTAAAGTTGTGGAAACTTCCGTTCCCTTTCCTAAATTGGGTTCTTTAAAATCTCCAGCGATTCCTTCACAAACCGAATCCGTATCCCTTACCTGCGAAGGTATCACCACAAATTAAACTGACCTTCTTGCGAACCAATCTTCTTTTACTGACCCTGCGTCGAATGAAGCTCCTCCTTCTCCTATTGCTAAAGCTTTTCAAGTTAACCCTGCTTTAACTCCAAGTATTAATCTCCCTCAAGCTTCTTCTTCAACTGACATACCCATTGCGAAAAATAATTCAATGTCCCAACTTTCTATTATCACCACTTCTTCATCTGAATCTCTCCCTTTTGCTAAAGAGACTATGGAAGGAATAGATATTGCCTTTAAGGTTTTATCTAATGTTCTGAATGATGCCAGAAAGTCTTCTGTTGACCCTGTCAAGTTTGTTGTTTGCAATATTTTAAGCAAGTATTTTGGTTCTAACAGAATGGCCTCGCAAACAATTTTGGAAAAAGAAGTTGAAACTTTAAATAGTAGTCTTCAAGCGATGACTTTAGAGTGCGATGCCCTCCGTCTTGAGAACCAAAAGCTCCAAAATATTTCTTTGGACTGCGAACTTCTTCGCAAGAAGAATGATGAATTAAAAGGTTTGAAATTCTTATCTTCCTCCGTAATTTTCCTCTTAATAAATTTGTTCTTTCCATGTTGTTTATTCTTAAAAGCCTTTTTCGCTCGTTATGCTTTAAATCAGAAATGAATAATGGAGAGATATCAATTTGAATCTGCCGCTGAAGAAGCTCGTGTTGATAGAGATATTTGGATGGATCAGTATAACCGATTAGATAACCTTCATACATATTCTGTTGATCAAATAGATAATCTTATCAAAGAGAATACTCAATTAGTTCAGAATCAAAACTCATTAAGTAGTAAAATAACTCGCCTTTCTTATTCTTTGACTAAAGCTAACTTAGAGATGGAAACTTTATCAGATGAAAACAAAACTCTATCTCAGGAAAAGCGAACTCTCTTAGATATGGTGGCGATCTCTTCGCAGAAATTAATTGTTCTTCAAAAAGTGTGTGATAACCAAGAACAATCTCTTCGCTCACCGAAAAATGAACTTAAGGAGGTAACCGAATCATCTATTGCTGAGAAAAGTAAACTCATCCAAGGTAGGATAGCTTTAAGTGTAAAGAAAAGTTAGCTCAAGGAACAATATTCCAACTTAGAAGAATCTTACTCTTCTCTTGCGAAGGAAAACACTTTTCTCATCTCTAAAAAAAAGAATCTAAAATCTCGCCTGAAAGGTTTAGTTGGAGATAAATTTGATGATGCAATGAATCATTGGGAGAATACTTGCTTGGTACTAATTCAGAGTCTAATTTCGCAAAAGGAAGGTAGTCATTTTGACTGCCTCAGCCATTGTTTCTTTGTTAAATTTGTTTGTAATATGCCTCTTGCTAATAAATTTTTGTATTCTTTTACTTCGCAGACTCTGAGAGAAATTTTTGTTCTTCCCTTTCTGATTTGGATTCCAAGTATTCTAAAATTCGCAAGGAAAATGCATTTCTCGCTTCTCACCTTGCCCGTGCTCGCGATCGAGCATAAAGGAGACTTGATTATCTCGCATACGTCAAGGATATCCTAGATAGAAATCACCAAAAATCATTCCTTCGCCAAGTTCACCTCAAAGTTGAAGTTCTTGTGAATGAAATCTTGCTATCCAATTCTCTTCCTCTTGTATCAGTCACACCTTTAGAGGTGGGTGATGATGAAATTCCTCGTGCTGTTGATAGTGACTTTGATTATAAAGTGATGTGGAAGTTATTTCTCAATAAGAAGATGAAGTAGAAGAACATCCTTCTAAAGAAGTATCTGCTGGTGATGTCCAAGATGGAAATGAGAAAGGAATTCCTCTCAAAGAAATAATCGTTGGCTAATATCAAGGTGGAGATGAAAGTAGAGTAAATCAAGCTGAAGAAAATACCGGCGAGAGTGAGGAAAATAACGAAGAACATCCATTAACTCCTTCTGGAGAAGTCAACATTGAAGTTTGAGTTTCTTTTTTAGTTCATGTTCATCACTTTTTGCGAATAGTGTACTTTAACCAATTTTGAAATTTATTCTTTTGATACTTTGCTGGCGAGAAAGATAATGCCTCTTGTTTATTAATTCCCATACTTGCCTCTCATTATCTTTCTTGCGCTAAATGATCTGCATGAAGAATATTTAGTATTTATAAATCTTTTGTTATATCATGTGGTCTTATTTTGCATTCCTATTTAAAGGTCTTATTCTTCCATCTCTTGTCATTGCGACAAAATCGCAGGACGTCTCTGTACTTTTTATGCAGAAACCTATTGATCTTGCCTTAACTTTTTGTTCTTTTGTTATATTTATTGCGACAATATGACAGGTCTAAATTTTCTTGCGAAATTAAAGCCCCATGACATTGTCGTCTTGTGACGAAATCGCAGGACGTCTTTACATTTGCATGCAATGACCCATTGATCTCGTCTTATCTTCTCTTCGTAAATTTTTTGCATTCATTCATCTCATTTCATTCATACATTATTTCGCAACCTATTCTTTCTCAAGATCTCTTATGGGTAATATCTTTTTAGGTATAATCTGTTCCATGGTCTACCAAGCCTCTAACCCACATCTCTACCTTCAGGATCCATCAATTTATATTCCCATGTTCCAACTATCTCTTTAATGATATAAGGCTCGTCCCATTTTCTCGCTAACTTTCCACCATTTTCTCACTGATATATTGGTGTTTCTCGTAATACTAAATCACCTGGTTGTAATTCACGCTTTTTGACACGTTTATTATACTCTCGTGCTAATCTTCGCTGGTAATTCTCCATATGATGCAGTGCTCTTTTTTTTTTTTCTTTCTAATTCATCAAGCTTGGTTAAAATCATACCCTCACTAAGATTTTTCTCCCATGCCTTTCTCTTTGTTGTGGGAATAACAACTTTTGTTGGTAACACAGCTTCAACTCCATATGTTAAACAAAAAGGTGACATTACAGTAGCTTCTCGCCTAGTTTTGTTGTAAGCCCAGACTGCATTATGTACTTGTTCGCACCAAGATCTATTATGTCCTTCTAATTTCTTCTTCAATATGTCTGCGATTATCTTATTTGTTGCTTCTGCTTGCCCATTAGCATATGGATATAGAGGAGCGGACTTTTCACACTTTATCTTAAATGCATTGAGCAACATTTCTATGTTCTGCCCTTCAAACTGTTTCCCATTATCAGATACCAATTGGGCGGGAACTCCAAATCTGCAAATGATGTTTTCAAATATGAATGTAAAAATGTCCTTGTTGCGAATATGTTGTATTGCCTTTACTTCTGCCCATTTTGTGAAATAATCGGTTGCGACAATTAAGTATATTTTTTGTCCAGATCCTGGTAAGAATGGTCCCACAATATCTAAACCCCATTTTCTAAATATACACTTTTTGAAGATGTTAATGGTGCTCCAGGTGCATGTATTTTCTTTCCGTGCCGCTGACAACCTTCACAACGCCTTGATATTTGCTTTGCATCTTTGTGCATATATGGCCAGTAATAACCTTGCATTTTTGTTCTGTATGCCAAAGATCTTCCTCCGTTGTGATTGCCAGCATCCCTACTATGTAACATTTTTAGCAACTTTTCTCCTTCTTCCCGTGTCAAACACATAAGTGATGGTTCATTAAAAGATTTTTGATACAATATCCCATCTCTTAATTCATAATTCATTGCACGGCTCTTTAATTTGTGTGCCTCTAATCTGTTCCTTGGTGTTTCCCTTTTTTCCAAATATGCATGAAGTTCTGTTCTCCAATCTGTGATTTCATTTATTTGCTCTTCTTCGCCACCTTCTATTATCATTACATCTACCTCTTCTTCTTCTTTTTTGTTTACAGATGGTGATAGAAGGGTTTGTATCTTTATGCATCTCGCAACGGGATATGTCATCATACTTGAAATGAAAGCATAAGCATCTGCAAGTCTATTGTTTTTCCTCGATATATGTCTCCACTTTATTTTTGGGATTTTTGCTGACAATTCTTCAACAAGTTTCTTGTATTTCTTCAATGATGGTTCATTTGTAGTGTATTCTCCCTTTATTTGGCGAATGACTAGCTGCGAATCACTTTTAATTATCATATTCTCCAATTTCATTTCTATTGCGAACTTTAGGGCATGCACCACAGCTTCATATTTTGTTTCATTATTAGTGGATGGGAACTCTAATCTGAAATAAAAAGCCATTTTGTTTCCTTTTGGAAAAATCAGGACAATCCCAACTCTATTACCTTCCCCGTTTGATGACCCATCTACCAATATTTCCCATCTATCAGGTTCTGTTAACAGATCTTTTGGGTTCCCATGCTCTACTTCTACATCCATCATTTCTTCCACAGCTTCATCATCTTCTAAAGGAAATTCTACTAAGAATTCTGCAACAACTTGTGATTTTGGTGAAGATAATATTTCATATTTAATTTTGAAATGTCCCACTTGTGCATTCCATCTCTCTACCCTGCCTGACCTTTTTGAATTCTTCATCACTGATTCAATGGGTACCTTTGTCAACACCTTTACTTTATGTGCTTGAAAATATATGTGAAGCTTTTAACGTTGCGTAAACTAATGCTAGAATTAGTTTTTCGATTTTTGAATAATTTATTTATGCGGCATTGAATGTTTTACTGATGTAGTAATTTGGTTTTTCAACTCCTGCGTCATTTCGCAACAGCACAACACTTAATGCATGTGAATTTGTCACAAGATAGATCAATAGTTCTTCTCCTGGTTCTGCTTTTTGTAAAATGGATATATTCATCAGATGTTCTTTTATTCCTTGGAAAGCTTTCTCACATTCATCTGTCCATCTGAATTTTGTCCCCTTTTTGAGTATGTTGAAGAAATGTTTACATTTGTCTGAAGATCGCGAAATAAATCTTCCCGGCGAAACCAAGAGTCCATTTAGATTCTGTACATCTTTCACCGTCGCTGGTGTTGGCATATCATGAATTGCTTGCACCTTCTCTGGATCAACTTGTATTCCTTCTTTTGATACAATGTAGCCTAAAAAGTTTCATGACGCAACCCCAAAAATACACTTCTCTGGATTTATCTTGATGTTAAAATGCCGCATCTGTTCAAAAATTTCCTTCAGATCTTGTACATGGTCTTTGGCTTCTTTACTTTTTATTAACATGTCATCTACATACACCTCTAATGTTTTGTGTATCCACTTTGCAAACACCTTCTCCACCATCCTTTGATATGTTACTCCAGTATTTCGCAGACCAAATGGAATTTTTGTATAACAGTATATTCCTCTTGGTGCGAAAAAGCAGTATGCTCTTGATCTTATTCAGCGAGAGGAATCTGATTGTAACCTTTGTACCCGTCTAGAGAAGATATTCTATCATTTCCCACCGCTGACTCAACCATTTGTGGAATATCTGGTAATAGAAAGCTTTCTTTCGGACACGCTTTATTTAGATCAGTAAAGTCTATACAAATTCTTATCCCTTTATTTTTCTTTGGTACCACAACCATATTGGCTATCCACTATGTATATTTAGCTTGTCTTATAATTCCCGCACAAGCATCTTCTGTAACTCTTCTTCTATTTGGGGATGATATGTTGTTGTAATTTTTCTTATTCTTTGTTTGAATGGTCTTTCATTTTTGTTAATTTCCAACTTATGACACGCCACAAATGGATCTATTCCAGGCATCTCATCCATGTTCCATGCGAAAATATCTTTATAATCTCGCAAAAGATTAATAGTTCTTTCTTCTTCATCTGCCTACATTTTGGTCCCAATCCTTAGCATTTTGGTTTCTTCTTTAGTTCCAACGTTCACTTACTTTGTTGGTTCCGCTAAGGTGTAACTGGCCTTTGGTTCTCCCATGGGTGTTGGTTCTTTCATCTCCCTCGCAAGTTCATTTCCTTCTTCTGAAATTTCGCTGTGTATTCCTCTTCCTTCTTCTGCTCTTATCATGTAAGTTCTAAATTCTTCTTCTTTCCTCCCCTCTTTCGCCATTTTCTACGAGTTTTTCTCCTCTTTGCTCGTCCTTCATAACACCTTACTTCAATTTGATAACATAATTTCTCACTATCAGTATCTCCTTTTATTTCACCAATTCCGCTAGGCATAGGAAATTTGATGCATTGATGTAATGTTGATGCTACGGATTTAATTGCGTGTATCCATGGCCTTCCCAATAGTTTGTTGTATGGCGATTCCATATCCACCACACATAGTGTTACCCGTGTTTCAATTTCTCCTAACAAAATTTGCACCACTATTTCCCCTTTCGGTCTTGTTGTAGATTTTCCAAATCCATGAACATGATATGTTGGTTAAGTCATTTCTTCATCTTTGTATCACATTCCTTTATATGCATGATAAAACATTATATTCACTGAACTTCCTGCATCCACCAAAGTTCTATTTATCGCCCATTCTTCCATGGTTTTTGCGGATTTCATTTGTTCTTTCCGTGTGGTTACTGTGATTACCAAATGACATGTGTGGATCAAATTTTCTCTTGGTATTTATGCTGTTGTAAATGTAATTTTCTGCTTTTCCCAATCCTTCATGGGTGATATCTTCTCCACCGTCATGATTTTCTTTTCTTCGAAATATCGTTTATGTATTCTCCCTCTGATTTTTTCGTGAAATTCATTGATCATTATTTTTGTAATTAAACTACACTCCAATCTCCTGTTGCATTCCTTGATTTTAACCTTCTCTTCCTTAATTGGCTTATTGGTTTGTTTCATCATTTTCTTGACCTTAACTTCCTTAATAACAATTTTTAACCTTGTTTTTCCACAATTTTCAACTTTCAATCCCTGTTTCTAGCGCCATTATGTATTAGAAGTAAATCCCACACTACACCCCTCACAAGATTCCATACAATCAAGTCATTTCAAGATGAACAATCATAATATTTATTGATTAATCTCACAAATTTTACAAGAAAGGAAAACAAATAAAACTATGAAATTAACAACTTCTCTAGACTTTCTCTCTCCTAATGACTTGCTCAACACTTCGAAAAAGATCCCCCCTCCCTTAAGCCCGTTCAGCTCTTTATATAGGAAATTACATAGTGGATGACAGCTAATCTGTCCTTTATTTTAGGATCTGGTTTGTGGTATTTTGCAAGTTTACAAATGTACAATTTTGCAAACGTCCTAAATCTCGCTAAATCTTCACACCTTTCTCATGTTTACGCTATCGTCACTTGTAATGTCATTCATGTAATTTTTTTGTGACGTCTTCGCAACGTTGCTAATGTGATTTTCGCTAGTGCATCGTTGTTGCGATATTCTGATCCTACATTGAGCCCAAATGAACTAAATCAATGATATAATATGGTTATTTAGTTAGAACTCCGTAAGTTCTTCTCATGTTGAGCATGGTTGACTAGGATGGTTATTTTTATGATTAACTTAGTCATTTCTCCATAGATTTTCTTATGTCGAGTGTGGCCAATTAAATTGATTGCTCTTGTAATTAGTTTGGTTGAGCATGACAATTAAATTATTTGCGAGTTTTCTTGTGATCAATCTAATTGATTTATTAAGTCTCCATAATTTTACTTGTGTTGAGCATATTTAGTCAAATTAATCTTTGTTCGCTTTGGTTAATTTGATTGAATATTTCTTGTTGGATTCCAAATTCATACTTGTATGTAATTTTTTGAGTCTAAAGAAATCCTTCTTTTCTTTTTGAAATTATTAGGTCGCTCTTGTTGTTCCTTAGGGAATGACATATTATGGGGGAGAGTTCTTTTGAACTTGTGCTTAATTTCCAAATCTTTGTGGGGAGTGCGGCTGTGGAATATTAGAGGGGTTATCTTGCGTCTTTATAAACTCTTTGATGAATGCATTTAGCTTCGGCTTTATGATTGTGTAGGATCATAATATCGCAGCAAGAACATTCTTGCGAAGTTTTCACTAAAGACACTAGCGAGCGTCGCAGAAAAGATTAAAAGAACGATGCAACAAGTAACGATGGTAGAAACATGAAGAAAACGTAAAGATCCTGCGAAGATCGGAGTGTTTGCGAGATTAACATTATTGCACTCGCGAAGATATCGCAAGTTAGATCTGAAATTAAGGGATAACTTAGCTGTCTATGAGCTTTCATCCATTATGTAATACCCTATATATAGGGGATGAGTAAACTTGAGAGAGAGAGATAATTTTTGGAATGCTAAGAAAGCTTTTAGGAGAGAGAAAATTCTAAACAGAGTGATTGTATTTTAATTTCCTTTTTCCTTTGTAATTTTCTAAGTGTCAAGTAATGAAAATCGTTATTCCTGATTAAGTATTTATAGATTGATTGTGCAAATTCTTGTGAGGGTGTAGTATGGGATTTCCTGCTATTATATTTTGGCGCTAGAAACGGGGATTGAAAGTGAAAATTTGTGAAAATTGTGGTGAAGATTGTTCAAATCAATAAAATGATAGAAGAAAACAGCAAATCGGATGAAGGAAGAAGAGTAATCAAGATCAATGGAAATAAAAGGAAGTTGGAATGTAATGTAATCACAAAAACGATGATTGATGAATTTCATGAAAATAGGAGAGGAAGATTACATAAACGAGATTTTGAAGGAAAGAAGATTATGACGGTGGAGAAACAATCACCTCTTAAGGATTGGGAAAAGCAAAAAATTATGTTCACAGCAGCAGAACTATCAGAAGAAAATTTGAATCACACATCTCCTTTGGTAATCACGGTAACAGATGCACGAAAGGAGAAGGGAAAATTAACTAAATCCACGAAATAATGGGATGTGCCAGGACTTTGGTGGATGCTAGAAGTTTGGTTGATATAATGTTTTATCATATATTTAAGAGAATGGGATATAAAGATGAAGAAATGTCTTGTTCAACTTATCACATTCATGGTTTTGGAAAATCTATAACCAAAACTAAAGGAGAAATAGTGGTGCGAATTCCATTAGGGGAAATTAAAACACAAGTAACACTTTGTGTGGTGGATATGGAATCGACATATAACATGCTATTGGGAAGACCATGGATACATGCAATTAAGGCTATAGCGTCAACATTACATCAATGCATTAAATTTCCTATGCCAAGTGGAATTGGAGAAATTAGAGGAGATGTTGATATTGCGAGATTATACAATCAAATTGAAGTGAAGAATTATGAGGGACGCGCAAAACAACGAAAGATTCGCAGAAAAATTGCAAAAGAGGCAAAGAAAGAAGAAGAACTTATAATTTATATGATCAGAGCAGAAGAAGGAAAAGGAATACCTAGCAAAATCACACAAGAAGAAGGTAAACCTGCGACAATTATAAAAGAGCCAACACCAATGGGAGAACCTGAAGCAATATATACTGCAGTGGAACCAATAAAAGAAATAAATATTGGGACTGAAGAAGAACCTAAAATGCTAAAAATTGGAACTAAGATGGGCGCGGATGAAGAAGCGAGAACTATAAATCTCTTGCGAGAGTATAAAGATATCTTTGCGTGGAATATGGATGAGGTACCTGGAATAGATCCATCAGTTGCATGTCATAAATTGGAAATTAACAAAGATGCAAGACCATTTAAACAGAGGATACGAAAAATTGCGACAACTTATCATCCTAAAATAGAAGAAGAATTACAGAAGATGCTTGATGCAGGAATCATAAGGCAAGCAAAATATCCGGAATGGATAGCAAATATGGTGGTGGTCCCAAAGAAAAACAAAGGGATAAGAATTTGTATAGACTTTATTGATTTAAACAAAGCTTGTCCAAAAGATAGTTTTCCATTACCAGATATTCCTCAAATGGTTGAATCAGAGAACGGAAATGAAAGAATGTCTTCATTGGATGGGTATAAAGGCTATAATCAAATTCCACTGGCTGAAGAAGATCAAGAGCATACTGCATTCTTTGCTCTAAGGGGATTGTATTGTTATACAAAAATTCCATTTGGGTTGCGAAATGCAGGAGCAACATACCAACGAATGGAGATTTTTGATCAAATGCGGCAATTTAACATTAAGGTGAATACTGAAAAGTGTGTCTTTGGAGTTGCGTCGGGAAAATTTTTAGGTTACATTGTATCAAAAGAAGGAATACAAGTTGATCCAGAGAAAATACAAGCAGTTCGCGATATGCCAACTCCTACGACAGTGAAAGATGTGCAAAAATTAAATGGACTCTTAGCCTCGCTATGAAGGTTTATTTCGTGATCATCAGACAAGTGCAAACATTTCTTCAACATTCTTAAAAAGGGGACAAAGTTCAAATGGACGGATGAATGTGAAAAAGCTTTTCAAGGGATAAAAGAATATTTGATAAATACATCTATTATGCAAAAAGCAGAACCAGGAGAAGAGTTATTAATTAACAACTTCGCATGCATTGAGCGCAGTATTGTTGCGAGTAGATGCAGGAGTGGAAAAACCAATCTATTACATCAGTAAAACGTTTAATGCTGAAGAAATAAATTACTCAAAGATTGGAAAACTGATTCTAGCATTGGTTTATGCAATATTTAAACTTCGTATATATTTTCAAGCACATAAAATCAAAGTGTTAACAAAAGTACCAATTGAGTCAGTGATGAAAAACTCAAAGAGGTCAGGGAGAGTTGAAAGGTGGAATGCACAAGTTGGTCATTTTAAAATCAAATATGAAGTTTTATCTTCAACAAAATCACAAGTTGTAGCAGACTTTTTGGCAGAATTTCCTTTAGAAGATGATGAAGCAGTAGAGGATATGATGGATATACAAGAAGAGCATGGAGATCCAAAAAACTTGTTAACAGAACCAAATAGATGGGAAATACTAGTAGATGGATCCTCAAATGGAGAAGGTAATGGAATTGGGATTGTCTTAATCTCTCCAGAAGGAGCAAAAATAGCTTTCTCATTTAGATTGGAATTTGCATCCACTAATAATGAAACATAATATGAAGCAGTAATACATGCCCTAAAATTCGCAGTAGAAATGAAATTGGAGAATGTCAGAATTACGAGTGACTCGCAACTAGTTATTCGCTAGATAATAGGAGAATACACTACAAATGAGCCATCTTTTAAGAAATACAAAAAACTTGTTGAAGATTTGTCTGCGAAAATTCCTCAAATAAGGTGGAGACACATATCAAGGAAAGACAATAGACTCGCAGATGCTTATGTTTTCATTTCAAGTATGATGACAGACCCAACTGCGAGATGCATAAAAATTCAGACATTTATATCACCTTCAATCAATAAACAAGAAGAAGAAGAAGCAGATGTAATGATGATATAAAGTAGCGAAGAAGAACCAAGAGGCAATATTGCAGATTGGCGATCAGAGTTCCATGCATATCTGGCGAGAGGATATACACCAAGAAACAGATTAGAAGCACATAAGTTGAAAAGTCGTGCAACAAATTATGAATTAAGAGATGGAGTATTATATCGCAAATCTTTGAATGGGCCGTCACTTAGATGCTTGACAAGGGAAGAAGAAGAAAAGGTGCTAAAAATGTTGCATAGTGGGGATGCTGGTAATCACAGCGGAGGGAGATCTTTGGCATACAAAACAAAAATGTAAGGCTATTACTGGCCGTATATGCATGAAGATGCGAAACAACTATCAAGACCTTGCGAAGATTTCCAGCGACACGGAAAAAAGATACATGCACCAGGGGCACCATTATCATCTTCAACAAGTGTGTGGCCTTTTGGAAAATGGGGCTTAGATATTGTAGGGCCATTTGTACCAGGATCAGGGCAAAAGAGATACTTAATTGTCGCAACAGATTACTTCAGAAAATGGGCAGAAGTAAAAGCAGTACAACATATCCGCGACAAAGATATATTTACATTCATATTTAAAAATATTATTTGCAGATTTGGAATTCCAGCACAGTTGGTGTCTGATAATGGAAAGTTGTTTGAGGGGCAGGAAATGATAGAATATCTTCATTGGATGGGTATAAAGGATATAATCAGATCCCTCTTGCTGAAGAAGATCAAGAGCACACCGCATTTTTTGCTCCAAGAGGATTATATTGTTACACAAAAATGCCATTTGGGTTACGAAATGCTGGTGCAACGTATCAAAGAATGGTGGAGAAGGTGTTCGCAAAATGGATACACAAAACATTAAAGGTGTACATAGAAGACATGTTAATAAAGAGTAAAGAAGCTAAGAACCATGTGCAAGATTTAAAGGAGATCTTTTATCAAATACAACTCTTTAACATCAAGGTGAATCCTGAGAAATGCATTTTTGGAGTAGCATCAGGGAAAATTTTAGGTTATATTGTATCAAAAGAAGGAATTCAAGTTGATCCAGAAAGTACAGGCAATTCACGATATGCCAACGCCAGCAACAGTGAAATATGTACAGAAGTTGAATGGGCTCTTAGTCTCGCTAGGAAGATTTATCTCGCGATCTTCAGATAAATGCAAGTATTTTTTTTTCAATATACTCAGGAAGGGTACAAAATTCAAATGGACAGATGAATGTGAGAAGGATTTTCAAGAAGTTAAAGAATATCCAATGAACATATCTATTTTACAGAAAGCGGAGCCGGGAGAAGAATTATTGATTTATCTTGCGACAACATCGCACGCATTAAGTGTAGTGTTATTGCGAATAGATACAGGGGTAGAAAAACAAATTTACTACATCAACAAAATGTTTAATTCTGCAGAGAAAAATTATTCAAAAATTGAGAAGCTAATTCTGGCATTGGTTTATGCAACCTTTAAACTTCGCATATATTTTCAAGCACATAAAATAAAGGTGTTAACAAAGGTGCCTATTGAATCAGTAATGAAGAACTCAAAAAGATCAGGCAGAGTTGAGAGATGGAATGCACAAGTAGGGCACTTTGAAATCAAGTATGAAGTCCTATCCTCACCAAAATTACAATTTGTGGCAGATTATTTAGCAGAATTCCCTGTAGAAGATGATGAAGTTGTGGAAGAAATGATGGACATAGAAGAAAAACATGGAGATCCAAAAGATCTATTAAAGGAACCCAACATGTGGGAAATATTGGTGGATGGATCATCAAATGGGGAAGGAAATGGAATTGGAGTAGTCTTTATCTCTCCAGAAGGAGAAAAAATGGCTTTCTCATTTCGTTTGGATTTTACATCCACTAATAATGAGACAGAATATGAATCTGTGGTGCATGCTTTAAAGTTCGCCGTAGAGATGAAGTTGGAAAACGCAAGGATTACCAGTGACTCGTAATTGGTTATTCTCCAAATAAAAGGAGAATATACAACGAATGAACCATCTCTGAGGAAATACAAGAAACTTGTTGAAGAAATATCTGCGAGAATTCCAACAATAAAACGGAGACATATATCAAGAAAAGATAATAGACTCGCATATGCTTTTGCGTTCATATCAAGTATGATAAAAAAAACCAACTGCGAGATGCATAAGAATTCAGACACTTGTATCACCTTCAATTAATAAAGAAGAAGAAGAAAAAGCGGATGTAATGATAATAGAAAATGACACAGAAGAATCAGCCAGTGACATTATCACAGATTGGAGAGCAGAATTTCACACATACTTGGCGACCAGAGAAACACCAAGAAATATATTGGAGGCGCACAAATTAAAGAGCCGTACAACAAATTATGAATTAAGGGATGGGGTATTGTATCGAAAATCTTTTAATGGGCCATTACTTAGATGCTTGACACGGGAAGAAGGAGAAAAAGTTTTAAAAATGTTACATAGCGGCGATGCTGGTAATCATAGTGGAGGAAGATCATTGGCTTATAGAACAAAAATGAAAGGCTAATATTGGCCGTATATGCATGAAGATGCATAACAATTATCAAAGCGTTATGAAGATTTCCAGCGATATGGAAAGTGGATACATGCACCAGGGGCACCATTATCATCTTCAAAAAGTGTGTGGCCTTTTGGAAAATGGGGCTTAGATATTGTGGGACCCTTTGTGTCAGGTTCAGGGCAGAAGAGATACTTAATTGTCGCGACAGATTACTTCACAAAGTGGGAAGAAGTAAAAGCAGTACAACACATTCTCGATAAAGATATATTTACATTCATCTTTGAAAATATCATCTGCAGATTTGAAATTCAAGCACAGTTGGTTTCTGATAATGGAAAACAATTTGAAGGATAAAACATAGAATTGTTACTCAATGCATTTAAGATAAGATGTGGAAAATCTACTCCTTTATACCCACAAGCTAATGGTCAGGCTGAGTCAACTAATAAGACAATCGCAGATATCTTAAAAAAGAAGCTACAAGGATACCATAGAGCATGGTGTGTACAGATCCATAATGCAGTCTGGGCTTACAACACAACTAGAAGAGAAGCAACGAGGATGACACCTTTTTGTTTAACATATGGTTTTGAAGCAGTATTACCAACATAGGTTGCTATTCCTACAACAAAAAGAGAGGTTTGGGGGAAAAATCTTAGTGCTGAAATGATTCTAAATAAACTTGATGAATTGGAAGAGAAGAGAGAAAAGGCTTTACAACATATGGAAAATTATCAGCGAAGATTAGCTCACGAGTACAACAAACGTGTCAAAAAACGTGAATTCCAACCATGTGATTTAGTGCTGCGAGAAACACCATGCTATCAGCGAGAAAATGGTGGTAAATTGGAGAGAAAATGAGATGGACCATATATCATTAAAGAGATAGTTGGAACATGGGCATATAAATTGATGGATTCAGAGGGAAAAGATGTCGGTCAAAGACTCGGTAGACCATGGAATAGATTATATCTAAAGAAGTATTACCAATAAGGATTTTTGAGAATGGGATTGTAATGATTATTGTCAGATAGTGAAGGTGAACAAAACTTTGCTAAATAAATTGCCGTGAGAACATTCAAAATCAAAACAGAATAAGAATATGCGAAAATATCGCAAGAAACGCGAATAAAATTTCGCAGAATGGGACGAACCTTTACGGTGTACACCCTAGTTCGCGAATACAATTTCGCAAGAGGCAAATGTAAGACCTAAAGTACGTCATTTAAGGGGGTATCTGGTTGCATGTATCAAGGATAAGGTTATACCGCTACTGGAACTTGAGTCATGGAGAGGTGGGGCTCAAGAAAGCCTATCCGGGAGAGGTACTTTGGATTTCCAACTATATATATAAGGTTATACCCTGGTTGGACGACCGAGGATCTCTTCTAATGAGTGCGGAATATGATCAAGGCGCCGCGGTACACGGTTGAGCCAAGAGTGCCTGGGGCGGATGAACTACCCTGGCCATTCTTGGAAAGTCTTGACTATGATGCACTCATCCTGAAGAAAACCCCACTTAGGGTGCAGTCTCGTAACTATAAGCCATATAGGCAAAAAGGATAAGAGGCTGCGAAAACAACTAGTTGTTGGTAAATCCGGATTGGAGGATCTAGTCTTGTATGGATGATGTACGCCTCCTTGAAGGGGAAACCAGGGGGGAGATAAGGGCGGAACCCTCCATTAGGGAGCTGATAAGTGTCTTAAGATGCAAATGTCATGAGACTTCTTGCTTGCAAGAGGATTAAGGCTTGTCCTATTTGTGCAGCAAATATATAAAGAGGCAAAAATCCAAGAGATGAGATAAGATGAGATCAATGGGTCATTGCATGAAAGTGTAAAGACGTCCTGCGATTTCATCGCAAGACGACAATGTCATGGGGCTTTATATTCGCAAGAATATTTAGGCCTATCATATTGTTGCAACAAATTGAAAAAACGCGGATAAGGCAAGATTAATGGGTCTTTAAATGCAAATGAAAGGATGTCCTGCGATTTTGTCGCAAAAACAAAAATTAGCAAAATAAGACCTTTATCTAGGAAGGAAAAATAAGACCAATAGAATAATTGCAAACATTAACTATTTTTGCAGGTAAATTTTGTTCATTGCGAGAAAGATAATGAGAATAATAATCAGAATCTCTCAAGATACTATTCGCAGTACTATTCGCAATATTATTCGCAGATTATTCAAAATGTCGCAGAGTAATTCAGAAAATTGCAGAAATTGAAGAAATATTTATTGCTTCTTATACTTCGTATAGTCTGATCAAGGATGGATACTTTATACTTCTTATCATAGAATATTTTATACTTCAAGAATCCATACTTCATACTTCTTATACTTCTTGATACTTCTTCAGACGTCACATGGATTCATTCCAAGAAAGATAATGAGAGGCAAGTATGGGAATTAATAAACGAAATATCATTATCTTCCTTGTAAATACTTAAAAAGTTAGAAGAATAATCAAATCCCAAGGAGAATAAAATACATTGTTCACAAAAAGAGGAGGACAATATGTAGTTCAAAAGAGTGATACTAAAGCTTAAGTTTCAATATTAACTTCGCCAGCTTTGTCACCTTCGCAAGTTTTCTCGCTTTCACCAGTATTCCCTTTGTCCTGGTTGACTCTCACATCTTCTTCATTTGATTAATCATTAGCAGTTGTTTCCTCACCAGTAGATGCTTCTTTAAGAGGATTTTCTACTTCTTCCTCTTCTTCTTCTTCGCATGTCTCATAGCCAAAGTCATTGTCAGCAGGACGAGGAATTTCATCAGCATCTACTTCCAAAGGTTTAACTGTCACTGGGGGAAGAGAGTTAGATAGTAGAATATCATTCACAAGAACTTGAGCTTGAAGATGAAGTTTGCGAAGGAAATCTTTATCCCGATTTCTAATCTCCATATCCTTGAAATAAGTAAGGTAATTATATTCTCTTTCTGTTCGATCGCGAAAACGGGCAAAATGAGTAGCGAGAGAAGCATTTTCCTTCTGCAGCACAACAAGTTTAGAATCCAGAGTATTAACAGAAGACTGAAGCTTTCTCTCAGATTCTGCGTGGTCAAAGAAATAATAATAAAAAAGGTCATAAGATGAGGAATTCGTAACAAGAAAATCACAAGAAAAATTAAGCAGAGGAAGAATGATTGAGCCAGTCCAAATGACTACCTTCCTTTTGTGAAATTATATTTTGAATTAAGGCAAAGCAATTATTCTCCTACTGGTTCATTGCATCATCAAATTTATCTCCAACTAAACCCTTCAGGCGAGATCTTAGATTCTTTTCTTTAAAATGGAGAAAAGAGTTTTCTTTCGCGAGAGAGGAATATGATTCTTCTAATTTGGTGTATTCTTCTTGGAGCTGATTTGCTTTTACACTTAAATCTATTCTACCTTGCATAAGTGCATTTTTCTCAGCGATGGATGATTCAATTATTTCTTTAAGTTCATTTTTTAGTGAATGAAGAGATTGTTCTTGATTATCGCACACTCTTTGAAGGGTAATTAATTTCTGCGAGGACATCGCTATTTTACTTGACAAATTCCGGTTCTCTTGAGATAAGGTTTTGTTTTCATCTGATAAAGTTTCCATCGCCAAGTTAGCTTTGGTTAGAGAATAAGAGATTCTAGATATTTCACTACTTAATAAATTGAGCTCCTGCACTAATTGAGATTTTTTTGCAGTGAGATTATTTATATGATTAATAGAGTACGTGTGAAGATTGTCTAATTGATTATATTGATCCATCCAAGCGTCTCTATCAGTGCGGGATTCTTCAGCAGCAGATTCAAATTGAAATCTTTCCAAGAATCGTTTCTGGTTTAAGTCTTAATGTGCGAACAAAAGATTTTAAGAAAATTGAAAAGGGAATTGACAAAATTATTTATAAGAAAATAAAAAAGATAAAGAAGATTATACCTTTTAATTCATCGTTCTTTCTGCGAAGAAGTTCGCAGTCAAGAGAGAGATTTTCCATCTTTTGGTTTTCAAGACGAAGAGTATCACATTCTAGAGTCTTGGCTTGGAAATCTTCTTTCAAGACTTCAATTTCTTTCTCCCTGGATGCTTGTGAATCCATCTTACTAGAACCAAAGTATCCACTTAAAATCCCGTAGATGCTAGACTTAATAGGATCAGCATAAGATCTCTTAACATCATCCAAGATATCAACCAGAGCCTTAAAAGCAATATCTATCCCATTCACAGCTTCTTGCGAAAAAGGAAAAGATTCAGGTGAAGTAGTAGATATAATAGAAATTTGATTATCATCCTTCGCAAGAGAGATATCATCGAGAGTAGAAGTTTGAGGCAAACTAACAGTAGGGCTTGGAATTACATTAATCTGAGGATAATTGGCTATAGGATAAGAAGGAATTTCGCTCGCAGCAGAAGGTAAGACAGTAGAGTATATTGCGATACTCTCGCATCTATAAGGAAGAGGTACATTTTGTGAGAGGAGAGGATTACTCTGCGAATATGATGAATAAAGGGGTACGTAACCAAGAGCAGGTATAGGAATGACAGTTTCAACAATCTTTGGTTGATTCTTTTGTTGACGAGGTTTCTTAGGAGGCCTATTGGAATTTCCACCATCCTGCGAATGACAATCAAGATAAGAAATAGAGGCAACAATATTGTTATTTGAAGAGTGGTATTTCTTACAACCTTGTTATTCGCAGACTTTCTCCTTCTTGCACCCTCTTTGGGTGGTGAATTCTGGGAATTATTAGGGTTTTGGATTGTAATTCTCAAACCATAAGTGTTTTTGCTGAAATAACAAGCAGTATGGGAAATATATGAAGAACAAACAAATAAGATGATTCCAGGAAAATAAAATCAGTTTCAGTAAAAACTAACAGTAGCAGAAAAAAAATTAACCTTGTAGACTCCATATGAAGATAAGGAAGAATAGCAACAAGAAGATGAACTTGATAAAAAATAAAATCATAGACGATGAATATTTGCAGAACAAAGAAGGTAAAGATGAAGAAGACGAAGAATAACTGAAAGAAGATAATTATCTTTCCTAAATCTCTCTTAAATAGGAAAAAGAATATGATCGGTTAGACGTGTCGGTGGAAGAAGGAATATTCAACACGTGTAGATAATTAAGCGTGATTCATGGAATACTGTCGGAAGAAGAATATGGAAAGATAAACAGTTACGATATTTTAAAAGAGTAGTTTCTCATGATATTCTCTACTTCGCAGAAAATACATGAGAAGAGGCAAGATATAGGATCAGAATATCGGAACAAGAACATTCTTGCGAAGTTTTCACTAAAGACACTGGCGAGCGTCGAAAAAAAGATTAAAAGAACGACGCAACAAGTAACGATAGTAGAAACATGAAGAAAACGTAAAGATCCTGCGAAGATTGGAGTGTTTGCGAGATTAACATTATTGCACTCGCGAAGATATCGCAAATTAGATCCGAAATTAAGGGATAGCTTAGTTGTCTATGAGCTGTCATCCATTATATAATACCCTATATATAGGGGATGAGTAAACTTGAGAGAGAGAGATAATTTTTGGAATGCTAAGAAAGCTTTTAGGAGAGAGAAAATTCTAAACAGAGTGATTGTGTTTTAATTTCCTTTTCCTTTATAATTTTCTAAGTGTCAAGTAATGAAAATCGTTGTTCCTGATTAAGTATTTATAGATTGATTGTGCAAATTCTTGTGAGGGGTGTAGTGTGGGATTTCCTGCTACTAAAGATTACATCTAAAAAAGATGATATACATTTACATTTGGTCATGAAATGTCTCTTACGAAAATTTCATTAGGATCCCGTTCTTGTACCTTTACCAATTTTATTGACAAAAAGGGGAAGAATTAATATGTAGTTCACACTAAAAATACATATGGTTTTCGGATCATTATGTAAGGGGGAGTGGTTTCCATGTGAGATGGAGTATTGACTAAGGGGGAGTGAAGTATCACCATAGTATTGTTTGTAGGTACCGAATATCGCAAGGCATTATCTTACGAACATCGTAATAAATATAAGAGGAAAGATCTACGAAACAATGCGATGATAGAGGAAGCACGGGGAAGCATGGAAGATTTGCGAGCATAAAATAATCTTGCGAAGATATGTTGCGATACTTCGCAACACATATACATTTGTACAAATTTTACTATAAATAGGAGTTCAAATGTAAAATTCGAGAGGTTCTTTTAATGAGTGTTAGAAAATATCTTAGGAAAGAGAATAGAGAAAGTTGTAACTATTCTAGTTCCATTTAGATACTTCTTTGTAATCAATTGAGAGAATTAATAAGAAAATTGTCATTCATCATCAAGAACTTCTTAAGTTTCACAAATTCTATTGAGGGTGTAGTTGTAGGTTATTCTGCAACTACATAATTGGCGCTAGAAACAGGGACTTGAAGATTGTGATAGCTAAAATTTGAAGGAATTGTGGAAAATTTGAAGATCAAATGGAGTCAGTAGATGGAGATTGCAAAAAAGAAGAATGTAATATGATCACAAAGACAATGATTGATGAATTTGATAATAATATGAAGGGAAAGATATACAAACGAGATTGTAGAGGAAGAAAGATCATGGAGGTGGAGAAAATAACAACTTTGGAAGAATGGTAAAAACAGAAAATCACATTTTTAGTAGCAGAGATTCCAAATGAAGACTTGAACCACACTTCACCATTGGTGGTCACAATGCCGATTATGCGAGAGGAGAAGAAAGCTATAGAAAAATGGAAATTAAACCGAATTTTGATCGATCGGGGAGTTCATTAATATCATATTCTATCATGCACTTAAGGGGATGGGAATTAAAGATGAAGAAATCACAAATTCAAAATGTCTTGTTCATGGATTGGGAAAATCTACAACAAAATCTAAAGGGGAAATAAACTACTGCGAATATTGCTAGGAGAAATCGAAACACATATAGTCTTATGTATGATAGATATGGAATCTCCATATAATATCTTGATAGGAAGGCCATGGATTTATGCGATCAAAGTCATTACTTCAACATTACATCAGAAAATCAAATTTCCTACACCAAATGGAATACAGAAATAAAAGGAGATCTTGATAGTGCAAAATTTTGTTATCAGATTGAAGTAAAACAAGTGTGGAGGAGAGCAAGAAAGAAACAGTTTCGTAGAAAACTTGCGAAGGAAGCAAAAAAGAAAGAAGAATTCAGAGTGTATACAATAAGAGCAAAGGAAGGGAGAGGAATACCAAGTGAGATTCCAGAAAAAGAAGGAGAACCAGTGAAAATAATCAAAGAACCAACACCTATGGGGGAGCAAAGTCCTACCTATGTTGCAGCTGAACCAACCAAAGAAGTAAATATTGGAAGTAAAGAGGAGCCTTTATTCTTGCGAATTGGAACTAAGATGGATAAAGAAGAAGAGAATAGAACTATTGATCTCTTGCGAGAATATAAATATATATTCGCAGGAAGTGTAGATGAGATACCAGGAATTGATCCATCAGTGGCGTGTCATAGATTGAACATAGATAAAAACATAAGACCATTCAAACAAAGAATAAGGAAGATATCACAAAATTATCATGCACAGATAGAAGAAGAATTACAAAAGATGCTGGATGCAGGAATCATAAGGGAAGCGAAATACCCAGAATGAATTGCGAATATGGTCATTGTTCCGAAAAAGAATAAAGGGATAAGAATTTGTATAGATTTCACTGATCTAAACAAAGCTTGTCCCAAAGATAGTTTTCCTTTACCAGACATACCACAAATGGTGGAATCAGCTGCAGGACATGATAGAGTCACTTCACTTGATGGATATAAAGGGTATAATCAAATATCACTCGCAGAAGAAGATTAAGAACATACTGCCTTTTTTGCTCCAAGAGGTCTATATTGTTATGTGAAGATGCCATTTGGTTTGCGAAATGCGGGTGCTACATATCAACGAATGGTTGAAAAGGTGTTCGCAAAGTGGATACATAAAACTTTGGAAGTATATGTAGATGATATGTTGATAAAAAGCAAAGAATCCAAAGATCATGTGCAAGATTTGAAGGAAATATTTGAACAAATGAGAAAGTTTAACATCAAATTAAATCCTGAAAAATGTAAAATTGGAGTTGCGTCTGGGAAATTCTTGGGATATATAGTATCAAAGGAGGGAATACAAGTTGATCCAGAAAAAGTACAAGCAGTTCGTGACATGCCAACACCTGCAACGGTAAAGGAAGTACAAAAGCTAAACGGACTCTTGGCTTCACTTGGAAGATTTATTTCGCGAATGTCAGATAAGTGCAAACATTTTTTCAACATACTTAAGAAGGGAGCAAAATTCAAGTGGACTGATGAATATGAAAAAGCTTTTCAAGGAATCAAATAATATCTCACAAATACATCCATATTACATAAACCAGAGAAAGACGAAGAATTATTGGTGTACCTCGCAACAACTCCATATGCTCTAAGCGCGATTATTTGCCGAACAGACGACATGAGAATAGAAAGTCCCATTTACTACATTAGTAAAACTTTTAACTCAGCAGAGAAAAATTATTCTAAAATGGAGAAATTAATCTTAGCCCTGGTTTATGCATCATTCAAGTTACGAATATACTTCCAAGCACATGTGATAAAAGTAGTAACCAAAGTTCCAATTGAATCAATCATGAAGAACACAAAAAGGTCAGGTAGAATAGAAAGGTGGAATGCACAAGTAAACCATTACAAGATAAAATACGAAGTATTATCATCGCAAAAATCACAAGTCGTCGCAGATTTCTTGGCATAATTTCCTTTGGAAGAAGATGAAGCAGTAGAAGAAATGATGGGTGTTGAAGAAGATTTTGGAAATCCAAAAGACTTGTTAACAGAACCAAATAGGTGGGAAATCTTAGTAGATGGATCATCCAACAGCGAGGGGAATGGAATATGAGTTGTGTTGATTTCACCAGAAGGAGAAAGAACAGCATTCTCATTCAGACTAGAATTTGCATCCACGAACAATGAAACAGAGTACGAAGCTGTAGTACATGCATTGAAGATCGCAATAGAAAAGAAGCTTGAAAATATAAGGATAACAAGTGATTCGCAGCTAGTAATTTGTCAAATTAAAGGAGATTATACCACAAATGAGTCTTCTTTGAAGAAATACAAGAAACTCGTTGATGAATTATCTACGAAGATACCAAAATTAAAATGGAGACATATAACAAGGAAATACAATCGACTCGCAGATGCTTTTGCATTCATTCCAAGTATGATGACTAATCCTAACACAAGAAACATCAGAATCCAGGCAATTCAACACCCATCAGTGAACAAAGAAGAAGAAATTGAGGGGGCAGTTGTGATGGAAGTAGAAAGAGAATTACCAAGCAACATCGCAGATTGGAGAAAGGAAATTCATGCATATCTCGCAACAGGAGAAATATCCAGGAACAGACTAGAAGCACATAAATTAAAGAGTCGTGCAACAAACTATGAGCTGCGAGAAGGAATTTTATACAGAAAATCTTTCAGTGGACCGCCTCTCAGGTGCTTAACTCGTGAAGAAGGAGAAAAAATATTGAAGATGTTACATGGAGGAGAAGATGGTAATCATAGTGGGGGAAGATCTCTAGCGTATAGAGCAAAGATACAAGGATATTACTGGCCTTATATGCATACAGACGCAAAATTGTTCGTACGAAGATGCAAGGAATGTCAACGACATGGTAAAAGAATTCATGCACCAGGGGCAACATTAACTTCTTCAACAAGTTGCTGGCCTTTTTGGAAATGGGGGTTGGATATTGTTGGACCATTTCTACCTGGATCCGGACAAAGACGATACTTGATAGTCGCAACAGATTATTTCACGAAGCTCGCAGAAGTAAAAGCAGTATAACATATTCGTGATGAAGATGTTTTTACGTTCATATTTGAGAACATCATATGCAGGTACGGAGTTCCAGCACAGTTAGTATCTGATAGCGGAAAACAATTTGAAGGACAGAATATAGAGATGTTACTCAGTGCTTTTAGGATAAAATGTGGGAAGTCCACTTTGTTATATCCACAAGCTAATGGACAGGCAGAGGCAACAAATAAACAATCGCAGATACAATCAAAAGAAGTTAGAAGGACATCTCAAAGGGTGGTGCGAGCAAGTACCTAGTGCAGTTTGGGCATACAATACAACTAGAAGAGAGGCAACTGGAATGTCTCCTTATCGCTTAACATATGGAGTAGAAGCAGTATTACTAACAGAGGTTGTAATTTCGACAACAAAGAAAGAAGCTTGGGAAAGAAATTTAAGTGCAGGGGTGATATTAAGTGAGCTAGATGATTTGGAAGAAAAAAGAGAAAAGGTGTTGCACCATATGAAAATTTATCAGGAACGATTAGCTCGAGAGTATAACAAGAGAGTCATTGAACGCGAATATCAACCAGGTGATTTGGTCATGCGAGAAACACCTCCATATCAGAAAGAAAATGGAGGAAAATTAGCACCAAAATGGGATGGACCATATGTTATCAAAGAGGTTGTGGGAAGTGGAGCTTATCGGCTGATGGATCCAGAAGGGAGAGACATGGGTTTGAGACTTGGTAGACCTTGGAATAGACTTTATTTGAAAATGTATTATCCATAAAACTCATGATAAATTTAATGAATATTGTTTGCTCGCAGGAAATTTGCAAAAGTTACGAATTTCAAAATTTTTATTGCGATTAACTTTCATTAAAGAAAGACGCACACATCAATTTGCGAATAAAAGACCGCAATCTGTGATCAGCTTTCAAAAAAGAAAGAAAGCCGCAGAAATATTACACAGGCAAACCTTTGTGGCGTACACCTTAGTTCGCGAAGAAACATTTCGTAAGAGGCAAAGTCCTAAAGTACGTCATTTAAGGGGGTACTTATAAGCATGGCTCAGGGACACCGGAACACCACCAAGGAGCCTGAGTACATGGAACTTTTACGGGGTACAAACCAATAACGGGGTACCTATCCGGGTTAGACACCTTGGATTCTCACCTAATCTTGCGACATTACGCAATATTATGCGATGTAACATGATTTAGGTTGGGCGACTAAGGCATATTGTCTTTCCCAAGAAGTGCAGAAAATGATCAAGGCGCCGAGGTACACGGTTGAGTCAAGAGTGTCGGGTGGGCTTGAAGCACATCTGCCATTTTTGACAAGTCTTGGCAAATGATGCACTTGGCCCAAAGATACCCCATAGGGTGCAACCTCGTAACTATAAGCCCTATAGGCAAAAAGGATAAGAGGTTGCGATCAAAATATGGTTGTTTGCAGAACCGGATGGGAAGAGCTAACCTTGTATGGTCGATGTACGCTTCCTTGAAGGGGAAACCAAGGGGAAGATAAAGGGAAGCACCCTCCATTAGGGAGCTGATACGTGCTATAAGACACAAATGTCACGAGGCTTTTTGTTTGCAAAAACATGAAGGCTTGTCATATTTGTGCAACAACTGAATTTCTGCGAGCATTCTAAAAAAAAAAAGAGAGAAAATATATAGAAAAAGAGAACTTGCAGAACATAACAAAAGAATTTAAGATGAGATCAATGGGTTATTACATGAAAGTGTAAAAACGTCCTGAGATTTCATCGCGAGACGATAATGTCACGAGGTTGTATATTCGCAAGAATGTTCAGACTTGTCATATTATCGCAAATACAAAAATATATCACAAAAGAGGTGGCAAAATAAGACCTTTACTTAGGAAGGCAGGATAAGACCACAGCAATTAATGAAATTTATTCCATCAATATTGTTGAAGAATTTTTACAAGAATATATATCATGAAGTTCTGACAAAGAAGGCAATTCCGTCAATATCATTGAAGAATTTTTCCAAGAATATATATCATGAAGTTCTAACAAAGAAGACAATCCCATCAATATCATTGAAGAATTTTTACAAGAATATATATCACGAACATATAACAAGAAATGCGATTTTACTCGCAATCAAAAACAGATAGTTCATATTCATTAAATTTTACGAATTACATACTTCTTATACTTCTTCATATATTGAATGTTTCTCCACAATTTGAATACTTCTTATAATTCTTCAAGAACGTCTCATATTTAATATACTTCTTCAACGGATATTTCATGTTTATCAAATTTTGCGAAGGTTAAATACTTGTTATACTTCTTCATACATTGAATAATTCTTCACAGATTGACTAATTCTTATACTTCTTCATACATTGGATAATTATTCATGGATTGAATACTTCTAATACTTCTTCAAAGATATTTAATACTTCTTATACTTCTTAAGAATATTTCATACCTCGTATTTCTTATATTTCAAAGGGAGGATTTCTTATTCACAATCGCAACAAACTGAAGCTTCGTAAGTTAAATTGGGGCAGATATTATAATACTTCCAAAAGTGTTTAATCATTTGAAGAGCAATAATAGGGGGAAAGGAGATACTAAGCTAAGTCTTTAAACTATATTATTTCTCTTCATATGATCAAATGATGCAAATAAGAAAAGCATTTAATTTAAGAAAGATCAAATCAAGAAAGGTCAAATCATCTTCGCAAAATATCAAATGTACTTCTTAAAAGAACAAAAACAGCAGGCAGAATTATTTGTAAAAAAAGAACCAACAGTAGCTAAGAGAAAGAGTTCAAAGGAAAGGAAAACAAGAGAATCAATGATAATTTGAGAAAGAATATTATTATGCTCCATCAACACTCTGTGCTGGGTCTTTAAGATGAGCAGGGTCATTAGAAGCATTCGACTTTTGCGAATTATCACCCTTTGTAGAGTCTGCAACAGGAACATCTCCTTGAGGAATAGATTCTTTTTCATCATCAAGTCCTTCATCATCGCTCTCATAATCAAAATCACTATCAGGATCACGAGCAACTTCATCATCAGATATTTTCAGAGGAGTAACTTTCACATGAGGCAAGGATCTTGATAGGAGAATGTTATTCACAAAGACTTGAGCTTTCAGATGACTTTCACGAAGAATAGCTTTCTGATGGTTGGTATCTTCGATATCTTTGACATAAGCAAGATAGTTGAATCTCCGAATGGCACAATCACGAGAGTTGATTAAGCGAGTAGAAAGCAAAGCATTTTTCTTGCGAAGCTCAGAACAGGAGGTTTCTAATCCAGCCTTAGCATTGCGAAGGTTTTTCTCAGATTCTGCGAGTAAAACAAAATTCAAAGGGTCAAATTTGCGAATATTGATAACCATTTAAAGGTACATTAGAGGCAGTCAAATTTTAATGACTACCTTCTCTTTGTGAAGTAAGAAATTGAGCTAAAGATAGACAACAATTCTTCATCTGATCCATCGCATTATCAAAATCATCACCAACTAATCCATTAAGTCTAGATTGAAGCTTTTGATCTTTAGAAAGAAGAAAATTTTTATCCTTCGCAAGTTTGGCATTAAGACTTTTTAGTTCGGAATAATCTTCTTCAAGTTGATTCTTCTTAGTACTTAAGATTATATTCTTATTAAAAAGGGACTTCTTCTCAACGGCAAAAGAACTTCTCTCTGCATCTGAAGACTTCTTTAATTCCTCAAGTTCACCTTTTAACAAAGAAAGAAGATTTTCTTGATCGCAACATTTATTCTGAAGGGTGTTTAATTGTTGCGAAGAAATAGTCATTGTATTCAAATACGAGCATTTCTCTTCTGATAAGGTTTTGTTCTCTTCTAATAAAGTTTATATTCTCAAGCCGGCTTTAGTTAAAGAAGAAGTAAGTTGAGATATATCATCATTCAAAAAAATTCGGTCGTAAATCAGTTGGGTATTCTCTTGAAAAAGGGCATCAAAATTATCAAGAGCACACGAATAAAGATTAGATAAGTGGGAGAATTGGTTCAAGAGGCTTGCATGCTTGGCTTGATATTCTGTTGCATATGATTCATGGCTAAGTACCAACCTTCTACAGTTCTGGATAGATTCTATAAAGGGGAATGGGTTTTAACGGGTGTTTCAAACATATGAAGAATATAAGTAAACAAAAGGGGAAAATATGAAGATAGTAATCATACCTTTTAATTCATCATTCCTTTTGCGAAGGATCGCACAATCAAGAGAATCATTTTGAAGCTGATGATTCTCTTTAAGAAGATTCTCACATTCTGTTCTTGAAGACTTCAGAGATTGACGAAGCAATTCAACTTCTTTTTCCAAGGATTGACGTGAAATAGAAATATCAGGATTGATGAAACTATTTAGCGCTTCACAAAACTCATACTGCGAGCGAACATTAGTAGACTTCGCAGTATTATTCAAAACCTCAGATAACATTAGGAAAGTTGAGTAAATTCCATCTCGAATTTCTTGAGGAAGAGGAGAAGAATTTGAAGGAATAAGAGCAAGTTGTAAATTGTCTGGAGCAACATCACTCAAAGGATTGGGAGTTAAGATAGGTTTTTCAAGAGAAGAGGATGAAAAAGTATTTTGCGAAGGTTGATCCTGAAGGAGTGTTGATAAATTGACATTTGTGGGAGACTGAAAATTGGGTAATAGAGTAGAGGCAGGAGTTTGCGAATAAGTGATTTCACGAGGAGGAGAGGGAAATTCCTTATCAACCTCAGGAAGGAAGTCATCAATTGAAATTATTGGTGTGGGTTTAGTCACTCGAGATCTCTTGTTGGGGTTTGATTTTTCTCCAACCTACGAATCAAAATGTAGATTAAAAACTGAGGCAACAATATATTGTTTAAAAAATAAGACAGAGTATTTTAACTACCTTTTGATTCTCAGATTTTCTTCTTCGAAGATTAGGGCTTGAATTTCTGGTTGGAGGTTTCACCTGAGGAATAGTTTTGCTGAAACAAACCGAAATCAAACAATAAATTATACAGAAATCAAAGAGGAAAACAAGTGAAAGACGCGAAAGATAGAAGAAAATTACCTTGGAGAACTCATAATGATATAAACAGGAAGAGAAAATGGTAGCGGAGAGTGTGATAAGAAGATAAAATTGCAGAAGTAAAAAGAGAAAAATAAAAAGATAAGGAAGAGAATATAAAAGAGTTTATATAAGGGAATAACTAGAAAAGGACGGTTACAAAAGACGTGTCCAAATTCTAGGAAAAGTAACGGTTGTGTTCTCAAGATCATTTCTTCTTCGCAGAATTAACATGAGAAGAGGCAAGATGTAGGTACCGAATATCGCAAGGCATTAGCTTACGAACATCGTAATAAATATAAGAGGAAAGATCTACGAAACAATGCGATGATAGAGGAAGCACGGGTAAGCATGGAAGATTTGCGAGCATAAAATAATCTTGCGAAGATATGTTGCGATACTTCGCAACACATATACAGTTGTACAAATTTTACTATAAATAGGAGTTCAAATGTAAAATTCGAGAGGTTCTTTTAATGAGTGTTAGAAAATATCTTAGGAAAGAGAATAGAGAAAGTTGTAACTATTCTAGTTCCATTTAGATACTTCTTTGTAATCAATTGAGAGAATTAATAAGAAAATTGTCATTCATCATCAAGAACTTCTTAAGTTTCACAAATTCTACTGAGGGTGTAGTTATAGGTTATTCTGCAACTACATTGTTGTTGAAGTTGTGATGCAATTGGACTTTGACGTTGTGTAATAATACTATGACACTGTGTAACAATGATTGAGAACCGATGATTTTCTCATTGTTATAGCTACGGATTTTCAACAACGATGATGCTAAACTTACAACCTTTGGGATCATTGGACTACTTGGAAGTGACGAAGATTTTGAGTATTGTTGAAGATTAGACACATGGAATAGGAGCTACAAAGTTTATTTATATATTTTTTATATTCCATATGTATTAATAGTTTTTCCACTAAAATTGACAAAGGGGGAGATTGTTAGAGATGTAGTTGCAGGAAATCCTACACTACACCCTTGATAAGATCTTACAGTGATTAACACATATTTGATGATTAAAACAACACTTTTCTATTTGATTCTCAGAAATATTTACAAGTAATGGAAGAAGATCAAGAATACAACCGCTCTCTTGAATTTTCTCTCTCCTCAAGACTTTCTCAACACTCAAAAATACATCATCTTCCTTTCTGAATCTACTGGATCTCTTTATATAGGGTAGTTACATAGTGGATGACAGCTAAGTTGTCCTTTAATTTTGGATCTGTCTTGCGGTGCTCTCGCGGTAGTTGTAATGTTAACTCTTGAAAGAGTTGCAACCATCGCAGAACAATCACGCTCTTCCCGTGTTTCCTGTTTTCGTCATTCGTTACGTCATTCTTTGGATTATTCTTTGAGCTATTCTGTGACGCTCGCAGAGTGTTGTTTTAGAATCTCGCAGAAATGTTGTAGCGATATTTTGATCTACATCTTGCCTTTCCTCATGTCTTCTTCGCGGAGTGAAGTGGATATGAGGATCTCCAACCCTTCATAATACCGCAACTCCCTATCTTTTCGTGTTTTTCTTTCGACAACATTCCGTGAATTAAGTTTAATGTCCTACACGTGTCGTGAATTTCCCCCTTTTTACTGGCACGTCTTTTCTCAACAGGTCATCTCCTTTTGCCTATAAAAGGTAGAATCTGGTTACAAAACTAATTTTCTTCTTTTACTTTTCTATCTTCTTCATCTCTTCGTCTATTCATTCTGTTTTCCGTCTGCAACTTTCTTCTCTCAAAGATTCTTCTGCTATTGTTTCCATGGAGTCATCAAGGTATCTCTTCTTCTAATATTGTTGAATTTGATCTTACTTACTTAGATTATGTTCATTATTATTTATTTGATCTGTTTTTATCTGATTTTATATATCTCCCATAATGTGTCTTTGCTTCAGCAGAGCCGTTCCCAACACCAGAGTTGTAGTCCAAAACCCTAATCTTCAGGAAGATTTTCAACAAAAACCCGTCGAGAAGAAAAGGAAGTATGCGAGTAATAAGATAGGAAGATTGTCTTCTTAATAACAATATTGTTGCCTATGTTTCTTATCTATATTATTATTCATAGGGTAATGAAGATGCTTCTAGACCTCGCAAGCAATTAAATGATCTTCATAAAATGTGTAATGACCAAAAACAATCTCTTCGTTTACTAAAAGATGAACTCAAGGAAGTAACTGAATCTTCTGTAGCTGAGAAAGATAAACTTATCAAAGGAAGACTAACTCTAAGTTTAAAGTCCAGTAAACTCCAAGATCAATATTCTCAATTAGAAGAATCTTACTCCTTATTAGCGAAAGAAAATACTTATCTCCTTTCCAAAGAAGAAATTATAAAATCTCGCCTGAAGGGTATAGTTGGAGATAATTTCGATGATGCCATGAATCAATGGGAGAATTGTTTCTTAACATTAATTCAAAATTTAACTTCTCAAAAGGAAGGTAGTCATTTTGATTGCCTTAATTGTTAATTTTTCTATTTAATTTCTCTGTTATATTTATTGCGAAATTTTACTTGAATATTTTCTTGTCAACTTCTGTTTCTCGCAGAATCTGAAAAAAGCCTCCATTCTACCATTTCTGATCTGACTGAAAAATTGGCTAAAATTCACAAAGAAAACGGAAAGCTCACTGCCCATCTTGTTCAATCTGGCGATTGTGCTGAGAGGAGATATGACTACCTTGAGTACTACAAAAATATAGAGATTAGAAATCGTGATAGAGGTTTCGTTCGCAAGGTTCATCTTAATGCTGAAGTTCTTGTGAATGACGTTCTGTTATCCCAATCTCTTCCTTTAGTATCCATTGATCTTCTAGAAGTAGATGATGATGAAATTCCTCTTCCTATCGATAATGACCTATACTATGCTAGTGATGAAGAAAATGAAGAAGATATCTCTCAAGAAGACCCAACAGAAGAAGAATATAGTCCTTCTAGAAAAGTAGCTACCGGTGGTGAAGTGATTGCTGGCGAAAAATTAGGTAAAGAAGAAACTCAAGCTGCTCGTGATGCAAACAATAACAGTAAGGAGGATGAATTTGGCGAGACTAATAGCGAGATTAATACAGAAGCCTGAATTTTGCTCTTGTTTTCTTTTCCCTCCTTTTTCTTGCGAGCAATGTATCTTCCCTGCAACTTTGGAGTTCAACTTTGCCTCTGTTATTTTGAATATTCTCAAGAAAGATAATGATATTTTATTTATTAACTCCCCTATTCTCCCTTCATTATCTTTCTTATAATGATCAAGTGTTTCATGCATTCTTCATTTGCGAACTGTATTTCTTGCGAAATTATGGATGATGTTGCGATATGATGAATATTATGAGTAATCCTGTTGTGTGATTCTGAATAACATTTCTGAAAAATTCCGAAGGATTCTGATAAATATTTCCTGCATACTTAAAAGAAAATAGTCAATGTTTGGGATTATTCTGTTGGTCTTATCTTGCCTTCCTAGTTAAAGGTCTTATTTTGCCAATTTTTTCTATCTGCGACAAAATCGCAGGAAGTCTTTACATCTGTATGCAAAAACCCATTGATCTTGCCTTATCTGTATTTTTTCAATTTCTTTGCGACAATATGACAAGTCTAAGTTTTCTTACGAAAACGAAGCCATATGACATTGCCGTCTCGCGATGAAATCGCAGGACGTCTTTACGCTTTCATGTAAAAACCCATTGATCCCATCTTATCATTTTCTATTATGGCTTGTTGCCTTTGTATAATATTTGTCACGCAATAATATGACAGGCCTAAATGTTCTTGCGAGTGTAAATCCCCATGACATTGACGTCTTTAGACACTTATCAGCTCCCTAATGGAGGGTGATGCCCTTATCTTCCCCCTGGTTGCCCCCTCAAGGAGGGCACATCATCCATACAAGACTAGCTTCTCCCATCCGTATTTACCAACAACCAGTTGTTTTCGCAGCCTCTTGTCCTTTATGCCTATATGGCTTATAGTTATAAGACTGCACCCTAAGTGGGGTTTTTTTTGGGCCGAGTGCATCATAGACAAGACTTACCAAAAATGGCCAGGGTAGGTTCGTCCATCTCGGGCATCCCTGGCTCAACCGTGTACCTCAGCGCCTTGGTCATACTCTGCACTCCTTAGAAAAGACCCTCGGTCGTCCAACCAGGGTATAACCTTATATAGTTTGAAATCCAAGGTACCTCTCCCGGATAGGTTTTCTTTAACCCCAACATCTTCATGACTCTGGTTTCAGCAGCGGTATAACCTTATCCCTGAGTCACGCAAATAGATACCCCCTAATATGACGTACTTTAGGTCTTACATTTGCCTCTTGCGAAATTTTATTCGCGAACTAAGGTGTACGCTATAAAGGTTCGTCCCGTTCTTTGTTTCTTTTGCGTATATCGCAATCTTTCATTCTTTATGTAATCTTGAATAATCTTACGAATGAACTCGCAGCTGTAAAAATTTGTTTTGCCTACTTTTTATTAAAAATTTGTTACTGATAATATCTTTTTAAATATAATCTGTTCCATGGTCTATCAAGTCTTTGACCAACATCTCTGCCTTCTGGGTCTACCAGCCTGTATTCCCATGTTCCAACTATCTCCTTAATGATATACGTTCCATCCCATTTTCTTGCCAACTTTCCACCACGTTCTCCTGGTACTCTGGTGTTTCTCACAAAAATAAATCGCCTGGTTGAAACTCATGTTTCTTGACTCGCTTGTTATATTCACGGGCCAACCTTCGCTGGTAATTTTCCATATGTTATAATGTTTTTTCTCTCTTCTCTTCTAATTCATCAAGTTCTCTTAGAATCATTCCAGCATTAAGATTCTTCTCCCAAACCTCTATTTTTATTGTAGGAATAGAAACTTCTGTTGGTAGTACTGCTTCAACACCATATGTTAAACAAAAAGGTGACATCCCAGTTGATTATCTCCTGGTTTTATTGTAAGCCCAGACTGCATTATGTACCTTTTCACACCATGCTCTATGGTACCCTTCTAATTTCTTTTTTAAGATGTCTGCGATTGTCTTATTAGTTGCTTCAGCCTGACCATTAGCTTGTGGGTATAAAGAAGTAGATTTTCCACATCTTATCTTAAATGCATTGAGTAGCAATTCTATGTTTTATCCTTCAAATTGTTTTCCATTATCAGAAACCAACTGTGCTGGAATTCCAAATCTGCAGATGATATTTTCAAAGATGAATGTAAATATATCTTTATCGCGAATGTGTTGTACTGCTTTTACTTCTGCCCACTTTTTGAAGTAATCTGTCGCGACAATTAAGTATATCTTCTGCCCTGAACCTAGCACAAAGGGTCCCACAATATCTAAGCCCCATTTTCCAAAAGGCCACACACTTTTTGAAGATGATAATGGTGCCCCTGGTGCATGTATCCTCTTTCCATATCACTATCAATCTTCGCAACGCTTTGATAATTGTTATGCATCTTCATGCATATATGGACAATTATATCCTTGCATTTTTGTTCTATATGTAACTGCAGGATTTCCTACAACACACCCCTTATCAAATCTTGATAACAATTCCTAGATCTAAATATAAAAATTGTAGTTGCAGAATAACCTACAACTACACCCTCAATAGAATTAGTAAAAACTCAAGAAGTTCTTGATGATGAATGATAACTTTCTTATTAATTCTCTTAGTTGATTACATAGAATTATCAAAAATGGAACTAGAATAGTTACAACTTTTTCTATTCTCTTTCCTAAGATAATTTCTTACACTCACTAAAAGAACCTCTCGAATTTTACATTTGAACTCCTATTTATAGTAAAACTTATACAGCTGTATATGAATTGCGAAGTATCGCAATTCATTCTCGCAAAATTATTTCATCCTCGCAAAACTTCATATTTCTCCGCGCTACTTCTATCATCGTATCATTTTATAACTCTTTCCTCCTTTATTTATTACGATACTCGTGAACTATTATCTTGCGATATTCATTACCTACAAAAATGGTGATAAAAATACTAAAATTATAAATAAACACCAAGATTTTTACGTGGTTCAATCAATGTGATCTACATCCACGGATCTTCACTATAATAATTTGTAACTACATTAATTTACATCTACAATCTCCATTAATGGAGTTCTTGGAAGAATTCTAGATCTAGTTTTGGGGAAGAAGATGATAAAGAAAATACATCTTCTCTCTCTAAAAATCTCTCTCTGCAAAATATCTTTCTCTCTCTTCCTAAAATTATCTCTCTCTTTCTCTCTCCTGCTCTCTTCTTTATATAGGTAATTACATAGTGGATGACAGCTCATGACAGCTCATTTACAGCTAAGCTTTCCCTTAATTTCGGATCTGAGTTCTGCGGTAATATCTTTCACAAGCTTTCTTCATTTCTCTCAAGTTTCTGTTATATTTCCCTCAAGTATCTCCATGTCTTGCAGGATTCTTCCTTTTTGCTACATTTCTTGTGAACTATCACCTTATTCTTGCGAGTAACGATAAAATCTTCACATATTTCGTCATTTCTTATAATTATTTGCGACACTTGCCATGTGTGGCAGAAATCCTTGCAAGAGCGTTGTTGTTGCGAGATTCTGCTCCTACATTTTGCCTCTTTTTTCTTGAATATTGCTTGAAGAGAAATCTTTAAGAAAAAACTCGTTGTTGTAGTAGTCTCTGATCTTTGTTGACGAAGGAACTAGCGAAATAATACCAAACTTAAAAAGTATATACTTGCCTCTATTCTTTTGCGAAGTTCTGAAGCTTTGAGAAATAATTAGAAGTATCATCTTTTGAAGTACACGAAGTATGAAGAATGAAGTATGCGAAGTATCCTTGAAGAAGTATAAGAAGTACTCAATCCTCGAAATATGAAGTATCCGCTCTTGAATGAAAAATATTGCCTCTATTCATGCGAAATTATTTCTTCATTTTTGGTGAGAATTCTTGCCCATTTTGGAAATGATTCTTGCCGAGAAGATAAAGAACATAAAATATTTTCTTGGTAATCCATAATTTCCTCTGTTCTTTATCTATGAAGGAGAATCCTTGAGAAAATATTGAATGATTAAATTGTGTCTCTATTCTTATCTTGCCTCTGCCTCAAGTGGTAATCACTTTAAGAAATTAATCACATTCTGCGAAATAATCACAATTCCTGCGAAATTCTGGATGAATCTACGAGTTTATGAATGAGTCTGCGTGATTATGAATAACCCTGCTAATTTCTGAACATTTCTGCGCATTATAAATAGTGCTCAAATAGTACTGCGAATTATGAATAGTCCTGCGAATAGTGTCGCAAATATGAATAGTTCCTGCGAAATTTCATGGTATTACTCTGTAAAATTTTGTAAAATTCTTATGCGAATATGATGATTATGTTATGAAATGTTTATGCGATGCTTATGTCATGAAATGCTTATGCGATGCTTTTATGATGCGAATATGATGCTTGTATAATGAAAATGCTTATCTATTGCAATGTATAGCTAATGTTTGTGTTACTTAGCTCATTTTGCTGCGGTAAAATTGATGTAGCTTTAAATTGCCTCCATTCTCCATTTCTTTGACTTTTTCTCTTGTGTGAGCATTTCTCTTTATTCTCGCAAGTTTATTCTCTTGTGCCTCGTTTTTCTGGCTCATTGTATCTCATTGTTATTTTCTCCACCGTTTATTCCTGCAATATAATCATTCTCGCAAGTTTACTTGCGTTCTCTCTAGTGGTCTTATTTTCTCTTTTGGATCTTCTTTTTGTAAAACTTGTGTACTTCTCTCTTTCTTTCTTGCGACTATTTTATGCGACAAATTGTAATTTCCATTCTATGCATTCCCATACTTTTCTCTTTCATTCCCTGTTTCTAGCGCCAAAATGTAATTGCAGGATTTCCTACAACACACCCCTTATCAAATCTTGATAACAATTCCTAGATCTAAATATAAAAATGGTGATAAAAATACTAAAATTATAAATAAACACCAAGATTTTTACGTGGTTAGATCAATGTGATCTACATCCACGGATCTTCACTATAATAATTTGTAACTACATTAATTTACATCTACAATCTCCATTAATGGAGTTCTTAGAAGAATTCTAGATCTAGTTTTGGGGAAGAAGATGATAAAGAAAATACATTTTCTCTCTCTAAAAATCTCTCTCTGCAAAATATCTTTCTCTCTCTTTCTCTCTCCTGCTCTCTTCTTTATATAGGTAATTACATAGTGGATGACAGCTCATTTACAGCTAAGCTTTCCCTTAATTTCGGATCTGAGTTCTGCGGTAATATCTTTCGCAAGCTTTCTTCATTTCTCTCAAGTTTCTGTTATATTTCCCTCAAGTCTCTCCATGTCTCGCAGGATTCTTCCTTCTTGCTACATTTCTTGCGAACAATCACCTTATTCTTGCGAGTAACGATAAAATCTTCACATATTTCGTCATTTCTTATAATTATTTGCGACACTTTCCATGTGTGGCAGAAATCCTTGCAAGAGCGTTGTTGTTGTGAGATTCTGCTCCTACACTATAATCCAAAGATCTTCCTCCGCTATGATTACCAGCATCGCCGCTATGCAATATTTTTAAAACTTTTTATTCTTCTTCCCGTGTCAAGCATCTAAGTAATATCCCATTAAAATATTTTCGATACAATACCCCATCCCTTAATTCATAATTTGTTGCACGGATCTTTAATTTGTGCGCCTCCAATCTATTTCTTGGTGTTTCTCCGGTCGCCAAGTATGTGTGAAGTTCTGCTCTCCAATCTGTGATAATGTCACCGGCTGATTCTTCTGTGTCATTTTCTATTATCATTACATCCGCTTTTTATTCTTCTTCTTTATTAGTTGAAGGTGATACAAGTGTCTGAATTCTTATGCATCTCGCAGCTGGGTTTGTCATCATACTTGATATGAACGCAAAAGCATCTGCGAGTCTATTATCTTTTCTTGATATATGTCTCCATTTTATTGTTGGAATTCTCGCAGACAATTCTTCAACAAGTTTCTTGTATTTCTTCAGAGATGGTTCATTCGTTGTATATTCTCCTTTTATTTGGCGAATAACCAATTGCGAGTCACTGGTAATCCTTGAGTTCTCCAACTTCATCTCTACGGCGAACTTTAGAGCATGCACCACAGCTTCATATTCTGTCTCATTATTAGTGGATGTAAAATCCAAACGAAATGAGAAAGCCATTTTTTCTCCTTCTGGCGAGATAAAGACTACTCCAATTCCATTTCCTTCCCCATTTGATGATCCATCCACCAATATTTCCCACATGTTGGGTTCCTTTAATAGATCTTTTGGATCTCCATGTTCTTCTTCTATGTCCATCATTTCTTCCACAACTTCATCATCTTCTAGAAGGAATTCTGCCAAAAAATCTGCCACAACTTGTGATTTTGGTGAAGATAGGACTTCATACTTGATTTCAAAGTGCCATACTTGTGCATTCCATCTCTCAACTCTGCCTGATATTTTTGAGTTCTTCATTACTGATTCAATGGGCACCTTTGTTAACACCTTTATTTTATGTGCTTGAAAATATATGCGAAGTTTAAAGGTTGCATAAACCAATGCCAGAATTAGCTTCTCAATTTTTGAATAATTTTTCTCTGCAGAATTAAACGTTTTGCTGATGTAGTAAATTGGTTTTTTACCCCTGCATCTATTCGCAATAACACTACACTTAATGCATGCGATGTTGTCACAAGATAAATCAATAATTCTTCTCTTGGCTCCGCTTTCTGTAAAATAGATATGTTCATTAGATATTCTTTAACTTCTTGAAAAGCCTTCTCACATTCATCTGTCCATTTGAATTTTGTACCCTTCCTGAGTATATTGAAAAAATGCTTGCATTTATCTGAAGATCGCGAGATAAATATTCCTAGAGAGGCTAAGAGCCCGTTCAACTTCTGTACATCTTTCACTGTTGCTGGCGTTGGCATATCGCGAATTGCCTGTACTTTCTCTGGATCAACTTGAATTCCTTCTTTTGATACAATATAACCTAAAAATTTCCCTGATGCTACTCCAAAAATGCATTTCTCAGGATTCACCTTGATGTTAAAGAGTCGCATTTGATCAAAAATCTCCTTCAAATCTTGCACATGGTTCTTAGCTTTTTTACTCTTTATTAACATGTCATCTACGTACACCTCTAATGTTTTGTGTATCCATTTTGCGAACACTTTATCCACCATTCTTTGATACGTTTCACCAGCATTTCGTAACCCAAATGGCATTTTTGTGTAACAATATAATCCTCTTGGAGCAAAAAATGCGGTGTGCTCTTGATCTTCTTCAGCAAGAGGGATCTGATTATATCCTTTATACCCATCCAATGAAGATATTCTATCATTTCCTGCTGCTGATTCGACCATTTGAGGAATATCTGGTAATGGAAAGCTATCTTTAGGACAAGCTTTGTTTAGGTCAGTAAAATCTATGAAAATTCGTATCCCTTTATTCTTCTTTGGAACCACTACCATATTTGCAATCCATTCTGGGTATTTTGCTTGCCTTATAATTCCCGCATCGTGCATCTTCTGTAACTCTTCTTATATTTTTGAATGATAAGTTGTCGCAATTTTCCTTATCCTTTGCTTGAATGGTCTCATATCTTTGTTAATTTCTAACTTATGACATGCAACTGATGGATCTATTCCAGGCATCTCATCCATACTCCACGCAAAAATATCCTTATATTCTCGCAAGAGATTTATGGTTTGTTCTTCTTCATCTGCACCCATCTTAGTTCAAATTTTCATCATTTTAGGTTCTTCTTCACTTCCAACATTTACTTCCTTTGTTGGTTCTGCTACGGTGTAGCTGGCCTCAGGTTCTCTCATTGGCGTTGGTGTTTCCATGACTCTTATGGGCTCATCATCTTCTTGCGAGATCTCGCTGGGTGTTCCTTTTCATTCTATTGCTCTTATCACGTAAACTTTAAATTCTTCTTCTTTCTTTGCCTCTTTTGCCAATTTTCTGCGAGCTTTTCGCAATTTTGGACGCTCTTTATAGTTTCTCACTTCAATTTGATAACACTGTTTCGCGAGATCAGTATCTCCTCTAATTTCTCCAATTCCACTAGGCATAGGAAATTTGATGCATTGATGTAATTTTGATGCTACATCTTTGATTGCGTGTATCCATGGTCTCCCCAATATCATGTTATATGGTGCCTCCACATCCACCACACATAATGTTACTTGTGTTTCAATCTCTCCTAGCGGAATGCGTACCATTATTTCGCCTTTAGGTTTTGTTATAGATTTTCCAAAACCATGAATGTGATAATTTGAACAAGACATCTCGTCATCCTTATATCCCATTTTCTTAAATGTATGATAGAATATAATATCTACAGAACTTCCTGCGTCCACCAAAGTTCTATTCACAACCCATTATTCTGCAGATTTTGTTGATTTCTTCTTCTTCACTCGCATAGTAGATACCGTGATTACTAATGGAAATGTATGATCCAAATTTTCTTCTGGTATTTCTGCTGCTGTGAATGTGATTTTTTGCTTTTACCAATCTTTCAGAGGTGATATTTTCTCCACCGTCGTAATTCTTTTTCCTTCAAAATCTCGTTTATGAATCTTTCCTCTAATATTTTCATGGAATTAGTTGATCATTGTTTTTGTTATCTTATAGCACTCCAACTTCCTGTAATCTTCCTTTGCTTCAATTTTTTCTTCAACTGCTTCACCAATTTGTTCAATCATATTCTTAACTCGAATATTGATCTTTTATCTTGCTTTTCCCTATAATTTTCAACTTTTAATCCCTGTTTCGGGCGCCAAAATATAGTTGCAGGAAATACTACACTACACCCTTGATAATATCTTACAGTGATTAACACATATTTGATGATTAAAACAACACTTTTCTATTTGATTCTCAGAAATATTTACAAGTAATGGAAGAAGTTCAAGAATACAACCGCTCTCTAGAATTTTCTCTCTCCTCAAGACTTTCTAAACACTCAAAAATACATCATCCTCCTTTCTGAATCTACTGGATCTCTTTATGTAGGGTAGTTACATAGTGGATGACAGCTAAGCTGTCATTTAATTTCGGATCTGGCTCGCGGTGCTCTCGCGGTAGTTGTAATGTTAACTCTCGCATGAGTTGCAACCATCGCAGAACAATCACTCTATTCCCGTGTTTCATGTTTTCGTCATTCGTTACGTCATTTTTTTTATTATTCTTTGAGCTATTCTGTGACGCTCGCAGAGTGTTGTTTTAGAATCTCGCAGAAATGTTGTAGCGATATTCTGATCCTACAAGAGCATTGCTCGGTCGAACACGCATGCGTTGCTATCTCAAGCATGTTTGTCAATGTTAGTGATCAAAACTATAAAGTCTTGATTTCTAGTCTACTATAGCTAAGGTCTCGGACTAGAATATAAAGTGTACTTGAGCTCAAGAACTCCATGGAAATTATCATACAAGACAAAGGAATACTCAAGAAACCAGTGGATCTTCGTCGACTAAAAGGTATGTGGATACTTGAACTTATCTATCACTAAAAAGTCTATCTACTCTATCTCCTATCTTGATACAAAAGTCGTATTACTATATTGACTAAGAATATATACATGTGACATTTCAAGCTGAGTATATCTCGCTTATATATTTCTCGAAATGTATGTTGGTAAAGCTTTCGCTTTAGCCAAGTTCATCTTTGCCTAGTGACAAAATTCATGTTATGTTTCAATCACTTTGGAAATTGCTCTGACGAAAATTAGTTTGTGAATAACAACTATATGACATCCTATGAGAATGTTTCAATGGTTGAAATGAGAGATTAGACAATATAACCACTGGGGGATATAAATATTGTTGTGGTAACACATATATGTATAATTCCTTAGCACTTAAACCGAAGTTTGCGAACTTTGTTGATCAAGCGAAAACCGGAACTTGAGCAGTCAACCCAGTCAGCGAATGTGCGTAGTTCTCGAACCCGAGAATTTCTGCTGGAGTTGTAGCTCAGTTTCAGTCCGCGAACTGATGAAAGTTCTCGAACCCGAGAATTTCTGCTGGAGTTTGTGAACTCCAACAGGTTAACTTGAGTCCGCGAACTTGAGTGGTTATGTCTAAAAACGATATTCGGAACTTATTTAAATTATCTAAGGAATGCTATTGCAAACCGTGGCTTTATAGTTCATGAATCGATTAGAGTGAATCACATAGTTTATGCTTCAATTGTGTCTTGTGTAGTACATAAGATCTCATAGCAATTGAACAACTATCTAACTAGTTCATTTGAGTCATTTGGACTAGTTATGGTGAAGAAGAATATGGTTGATATGAAAGTTATCATTTGGCTAACCATTTGGTTGACTAATATTGAACCAACTATTGTACACGTTTGGGTATGGTTAGACAAAACCAAAATCGTCAAGTACATGTGTGTATGGCAAGCTAAGTTTTCGATCTAACGGTTGAGAGATATTAGCTTGTATCTAATCAGGTTTTCATCTAATGGTGAATATTGAATGCTTTGTTACTAAGCTAACATTGATTGCAAACCCTGATTTGAAAGACTATATAAGGGAGAACTCTAGCAACTAGGAAACCTAATCCCCACACATTCTGTGTGATACCAGTTTGCTAAGCTAGAGTCGATTCTCCTTTAGCCTTTGGTTTTCTTCTTCTAAAACTATGTTAATGACTTAAAGAATTCATTGGGATTCTGAAGCCAAACCGATACTACTTTCTTGTAGTTGTGTGATATGATCTTGCCGTTTCTATCGTACTAGTACAATTGTAATAATTGGCTTGAAATTTCTATCTCCGATAGGAAAGATATAAAAGTAATCACAAATATCTTCGTCTCATCGTTTGTGATTCCACAATATCTTTTCTGCGTCGATTAAGACTATTGTGAGGTGATTTATAAAACTGAGCAGTTCTTCGGGAATATAAGTCTGGTTTTATTGATTGGTTCCTGTTCACCTTGATTTATCAAAAGACAGAACAAAACTCATAGGTTTATTCGTGGGAGACGAATTTATCTATCTTGTAGACTTTTCAGTGTGAGACAGATTTGTTTGCTAAAGTCTTCGACTTTGGGTCATAGCAACTCTTGGTTGTGGGTGAGATCAGCTAAGTGAATCAAGTGCGCAGTATCCTGCTAGGATCAGAGACGTAGGAGCATAACTGTACCTTGGATCAGTATGAGATTGATTGGGGTTCAACTACAGTCCAGACCGAAGTTAATTTGGAGTAGGCTAGTGTCTGTAGCGGCTTAATACATTGCATGTTTAATCTGGACTAGGTCCCGGGGCTATTCTGCATTTGCGGTTTCCTCGTTAACAAAAATATGGTGTCTGTGTTATTTCTTTCCACATTATATTTTGTTATATAATTGAAATAATACAGGTTGTGCGTTGTTCAATCAATTAGAATATACGACCTTATTGGTTGTTGATTTAAATTGATTGACACTTGGATATTGGTCTTTGGTACCATCCAAGGCATCTCTCTTTGATTAGACTTGCGAATCACGTTTGCTTGAGTAAATCAAATTGAGAGATTGAGATAATAACTCCTTGAGTATTTTCTATTGATTGAGTCTAGTTGATTCTCTAGAAAACAACTCGGAGTTGTCCATACAGATTGCTAATCGAAATATTGGGTGAGGTTGTTAGACCCCCGCTTTTTCACTTTGTATTGATTTTCATACCTCTAATTGTCTATCGGAACAACTATCAATAATATGAATGATTAAGTTTTTATTTTAAATTACGTGTGTCATTTTTTTGATAGTTACGATTGCATTGCTTGATCTTATTGATTATATTCTTTGCTTTGTGTTTACTTTATGAGATTTAGTTTCGGTTTCTCATAATATGTTTGTCTCTTATGATGTATGCGACACTTTGATATAAGCAGGTTTCGAATCTAACCTTATGGAATGCCTTATCAAATGATCATAAGTAGATATTAATTAAAATTAATTGTGAAGTCATGATTATACTATTATCTATTTATGTTTCATAAGTTGTGTACTTAGTATACATATGATTTTTTGTTTTAGCTTTTATATTGGCACATAATAGCTAAGACTTTGTCGACCTTTCTCTGATAAAGGTTGTCTTGCTTGTTATTTTTTGTCTTACAGGGAATAACAACTCATAGGGAGGGAGTTCTATATTGAATTGGTGCTTAAACATCATATCTTTGTGGGGAGAGTGGTTGTGGAAACTGAGGGAAGAATTATTTTGATTATCTTTCCTGATATGAAAACTTGATCGGTTCCTGAAGAATTGTTTTGATAATCATACCGAAGAGTAAGGTAACGATTTAGTTATGTTTGTTAAACATTTTCCTGTTAAAAGAAGCTAATTTAAATGACTATTCTTGTTTTTGCTTAACGTAAAGTACGATACAATTGTTACGTTTCAATTGTTTCCGATTAAGAAAAACTGAGTAAAGTTTGATTTTTATTTTTGCTTAACGATTCAATTGCTTTAGTCCAATTGATTCCTGATAAGGAAAACTAAGTTAATTCTGATCTTAGTTTAGGCTTATCAAAATGAGGTACGATTTTTCAAGTCTAATCGGTTCCTTGATAAGAAAACTAGTTATCTAACCTAGTTTTGTCTTGTAAAAATGAGGTACAATAATTTATGAATAATTGGATCATGATAAGTAATTAAGTTAATTCTGATCTTAGCTTGACTTATCAAATTAAAGGGAAAATTGTTTCCTTGAAAATGTGCTAAAAAAAATTCCTTAGGTAGTTTCAGTTAGTATTTCTTATCTAAAATGGTATGTTAAACCTTCGTGCTTAACTCTTATAGGTTGCATGTGTTCCTATGAACTTGTAAGATCCTTTTGATTTGCTCTTCTATTTGTTTCATGTCTTTATCATTTTTGTGACAAGAAGGGGGAGAAATATATGGACTATACGTGTGATTTACAATAACTAAGAAAGGATATATGTACTGAATAATGTATATATCTAACAAAAGAGTAAAGCATAGTCTAAGGAGGAGAATCATATCATCATGATGTGTAGTATGACATACTACAAAAGGGAATAACAAACAGGCATGGATTAAATATCTACCTAGAAAAGCTTTTGTTAGGTAGACATTTTGAATGCGTCAACATCGGTATTTATTTTCGAATATGTGCAATTTATTGTGTTGTTGAAATTTGGAATCAGTTAATATAATGTTATTAGAGAACTACTCGGTCAAACTCGCGAGCATTGTTATCTCAAGCTTGTTTGTCAAGTTTAGTGATCAAAACTATAAGTCTTTATTTATAGTCTACTTATAGCTATATCTCAGACTAGGATAAATTGTGTAGTTGACCTTTAGAATTTACACCGTTCTTCAATTGAATATGAAGAACTAGAAAGGAGAGCTTGTGGAAGTTCATCAAAAAAGGTATGTGGAGACTGGAACTCATCTATCACTCGGAAAGTCTATTTCTACTCTATCTCCTATATTGAGACAAAAGTCGTATAGCTATATAGTATTCGATTATACACATTTGATATTTCGAGCTGAGTTTAAATCGCTTACATATTTCTCAAAATATATGTTGGTAAGATTTCGCTTTAACCAAGTTCATCTTATGTTCTTGACGAAATTCAAAATATGATCATATGAAAATTGCCTTGTAACATCTCATTTGATGTAGACTCAAAATGTTTCGTATTGATTATGTCAATCACTTAAAAATAGATTTGATGCTAATAGTTTGTGAAAATAACTATTGTCATCCTCTAAGAATGTTTCAATGATTGAAATAGAATTTAGAACACTTAACCATATTTGGATTATGGACATAGTATGCGTACTTGCATATATGTTGATCCAAGATCGGTGTAGTATGCATACCTGTATGCGTACTGGCGAGGTCGGGTAAAGTCCGGGATCCTTAGTATGCGTGCTCGTACGCGTACTGGCGAGCTCACTTGAAGTCCGGGAACTATTATATGAGTACATGTTTGCGTATTTTCGGACACAGTCCAAGTCGGGCTACTTAAGTATGCGTACCCATTTGCAAACTTGAGTGGGTTAAGTTCTAGAATCGGTTGTGCCATGAACTAATACATTTATATAATAAGGAATGCAATCTTTTGAAAACCGTGGCTATAATTTTCATGAATTGATTCGAGTGAATCAAACCGATTTTGCTTCAATTGTGTTCTTGTATACTTCTATGACAATATAAACAATTAAACAACTCTATAACTAGTTTCATTTGAGTCATTTGAACTAGTTGTGATTAAGATAAATAAGGTTTATATGAAAGTGTTCATATGGCCAACGTCGGTTAACTATTGTTGAGCCAACCTAGTGTACACGTTTAGGTACGGTTATCCATATCTAAATGAAGGTACATTTCATTTGTATGTAACAAGCTAAGACCATCTAACGGTGGAGAGATATTGCTTTGGTTTCAACAAAACTTAGTTTGGCTCTTAGATCAGGTTTCATCTAACGGTGAATATTGATTGCTTTGTTCCAAAGCTATCAAACTCTGATTTGAAGACTATATAAGGGAAAACTCTAGAAACTGGGAAACCTAATCCCCACACCTCCTGTGTGATACTAGTTGTAACTAGAGTCGATTCTCCTTCAACCTTAGGTTTATTCCAAAACCCTGTAGGTTAACAACTTAAAGACTTCATTGGGATTGTAAAGCCAGGCCCAACTATTTTGTCTATAGTTGCATGTTCTGATCTTACTTATACTATCCTGATTGAGTATTATATTTTCTAAGATTTGGTTGAGATTTATCTCTGTTAGGTTAGATTAAAAAAATTCACAAACATCTTCGTCCCATCGTTTGTGATTCCACAATATCTTGTTTTACTTCCATACGATTAAGATTATTGTGAGGTAATTGATAATACTTGGATGTTCTTCGGGAATATAAGTCCGATTTATCAATTGGTTCATGTACACCTTGATTTATCATAAGACGGAAAAGAACTCATAGGTATTTCTGTGGGGGAAACATTTATCTATATCAATAGACCTTTATGTGTGAGACAAATTGGTTTATCAAGTCTTCGACTTTGGATCGTATCAACTCTTAGTTGTGGGTGAGATCAGCTAAGGGAATCAAGTGCGTAGAGTCCTGCTGGGATTCATAGGCGTAATTAACGTGACTGTACCTTGATCAATGTGAGATTGGTTAGGGATCAACTACATTCTAGTCTGAAGTTCATTGGTAGTAGGTTATTGTTTGTAACGACTTAATACAGTATGGTGTTCAAAGATGGACTAGGTCCCGGGGTTTTTGTGCATTTTCGGTTTCCTCGTTAATAAAATTTCTGGTGTCTGTGTTATTTATTTTTCGCATTATATTTGTTTATATAATTGAAATATCACAGGTTGAGCATTAAGTTCAATCATTTCTTGAATCCGACCTTTGGGTTATTGATTGAATTAATTGACACTTGGATATTGGTTTATGATACTGTCCAAGTTATTTTTCTTATTCAATTGGGCTCGCAAATTCCTATTTGTTTGATTGCGAATTGAATTGAGAAATTGAGATATAACTCTTTGATATACTTTTGTAAAGATTGAGTTTGACTGTCTAGTTGATTCTCTTGAAAGTATATTAGAGTTTGTCTATACATATTTCCAAAACAAAATATTGGGTGTGGTTGTTAGACCCCCGCTTTTTCAAATGTTATGTAATGTAATATCTTTATCTTTTAATTTGTGTATTCTCCATATGTAATAGAGTTTTTTCATTAAAATTGACAAAGGGGGAGATTGTTAGAGCACTGCTCGGTTGAACTCACCAAGCGTTGGTATATCAAGGATGGTGGTCATATTTTAGTATCAAAACTCATAAGTCGCTTGATTAAATTACTAGAGTCAACTTGGTTAGGTTAGACTTTGAAGTCTAGAAATGTTGAGACATACAAGTATTACTCTGAAAACCTGAAGAATCCAAAGATGTATTGACATTAACGAAGACATCATCCTTGCACTTGAAGTTAGTAATACATGACTTGACTTGTTTTCATTTCTATATCGTTGCTTTCAAGTCGTTTGTAATTAAAAACATAAAATGCGAAGTTATATACATGAAACTCTAATATTAGAGACTTGATTATCATATTATATCAAAGTATCAAGGAGGAATATATCAATAATTATGAATGCTTTGTATTGATATATATTATATTACAAAGTATAATGCTTATCTTTTGAACTGCATAATTACGACATTGACTTATATTTGTAACTCATTAATAGATTGTGTAGTGAACTTATACTTGATTTCATGCCTAGAAAACCATGTCTAATTACATGAATTTAAGTAAATATACTTACGAACTTGTTTCGTAGTTGAAAAAAATAGATAAGATTGAAGGTCCGATTTTAATTCAAAATCTAAGGTTGGACCGATCCTAACCTATATAGAGAATCAAGGTAGAACCGATCCTAACTTATGTTGGGAGTCAAGGTAGAACCGATCCTTACCTATATTGGGAACCAAGGTAGAACCGATCCTCAATTATGTTGGGAGTCAAGGTAGAACCTATCCCAATAGGCAAAACTGATTTCCTTAGTCACATACACTTTAGGGTTTGTGTGATTTTGGATATTAGATCTGCAAAATAGGAAAGTTGAAGATACCGAAATCATGAGTAATTTGAACATGAACTGAAATCTTATTTATTAATTGTTCAAAGATATTCCTTGATACTCAAGGTGAGATCCTAAACCAAAATGTTTGAGAATCTTTTGAGATTTTCGAATGGATATGTTTTTGTTTTACCAGCAAACAAAACATATCTCTAGAAAGATATACTAGTTAAGTGCTTGGTAATATTGAGTTATCCAACAGAGATTTCGGTTATACAATTTGATATTTGTTGGAATTAGACAAAATCTAATTTAGGTGTATATTGCATATCTTGAGAATATTTTTGGTTATGGAAATTCCTTGGTGTTCAAATTACCTTGATCTATAAATAGTGAAGTTTGTTCTTCTTACAAACTTATCCCGAGGTAGGCATTTCATTATGTAGTCACTACTGTATCCGACTAATGGTATTACTTGTAATACTAACTTGGAGAGGAGAGTAACCTAATTAGGCGAAATCTCTTACGTTCGCTAGTTAAAGACATCTTTGGGATCAAGAAGCGTCTACTGGTACCGTTGATGGGAAACTAGAATCTGCATTGTTATTTTATTTTTCGATTATTGATTTGATTGACTAATGGTTGTTAGATCTTGATTGTACCTAGTTTGATTATTCTTAAGAGCCTTTTCTTCTGACATAAGGTCACTTAAACTAGATCAAGAGATTAGTGGTAGTTCAGATATGATTTTAGATCTAACGTTGACTTATGATCATCCATTGTTAACAGACTTCGTCATGTGCGTGATTGATCATAAGTTGGAATCAAATTTGTTATTGTGCAAGTACATAAGACTACTGAAGATTTGAAGACATGAAGATTTTTCTTATTGATTTTGTATCTTTGTGATTTGTTTAATTCACAAACTTGAGCAACTAGGATTCGTCTAGATATGGTTTATCTTTGATAAACTTATTGTTGCTAGTCGTATTTTGATCGACAAGCTATCATTTGGTGGTACTCTTTAGTATCTGAATCTAATAGTTTTGTTTGGCTTGATCTGGTTAACTTGTTAATCCAGATCTTGGAAGATCTAACGTGATAAAGGATTTTATTGATTTAAACAAAAAATCCTTTGTCAAGTTCAACATATATCTCTGATTTACATCCAAAGATAGAAGAGTGGTTTCCAAACATATTAGTCCTTTATTGTTTAGAAGACTTTCAAAAGGGTTGAGTGCTTAAATTTTTCGGAGAGGATGAAGCAACTTAAGATAGTGTACTCTATCTTAGGATTCATGTACATTGGCCAGATTGGTTATAGGAGTAGATACTGAGGAAACTAGGTAACTAGGGGTAGTTTACTTGTCTCAACTATACGAAGTTGGTAATGGTCCTTGTATAACGGCTTAATTCTGAGAGTATTTAAAACTGGACTAAGTCCCGGGTTGTTTCTGCATTTGCAGTTTCTTCGTTAACAAAATATTATTATGTCTTTATTTTTACTTTCCACAATTATAATTGTTGTTTTAGTTATAATTAAAAGTGAATACATTGTACGTTAATTCCAAACACTTAGGTTGATCCATATAGTTTGAGGTTAGGTTTGGACTTAAACTATATATCAAGTGTATACCATGTGGTTGTTATCTTCTTGGCAGTTCCTGTCTATATTAGATCACACAAGGTATTAAACTTCTAGGTTGATATCAAAAAGACTGTGATGTACTTGGTACCCTCATCATTTTATAAAGTATCCGGATTTATTTTGATCTACAAGGTTTTAAGAAAAATACTCTATTTTATTTCAAATGTCTCTTATAGAAGAAGATAGTCAATTTAAATCGGCGTAGTTGATTCCATTTCCCACCATCATTCACCACTATTACATATATAAAAACTGGATTTTATGGCAGTTTATGGTTTTTTATTTTCGCTACTTACATGTAAATGATTTCGTCATTTGTATTTAAGTTTTGTTTATTTGTTACTTTTTTGGTTTCTTTGATCCGTTATTTTTTGATAATCTTTTAAATAATCATGTAATCAGTATTTTGATTGACTGAAAACTCCTTTTGCTTTCCCACGACCTATCCAGAAGTGTTCGAGTTTTTTCCCTTCTTCTCTTGCTTTCTCCCCTGCCATAAGCGGCTAACCGGCTGTTCATAGGCTCTGATGGGCGAGTAACACTAAAATCAACAATTTTTTCTGCAAATTAAGGGTCGGGTTTGTTAGCGCACTGCTCGGTCGAACTCGCAAGCATTGCTATCTCAAGCTTGTTGTCAATTTTAATTGCCAATACCACAAGTCTTGATTTCTAGTCTACTTATAGCTAAGTCTCGGATTAGGATAGTAAGTGTAGTTGAGCATTAGATTTCACGACGTTCTTCGATTGAAGACAAAGAACTACTAAGAGGAGCTTATGGAACTTCATCAACAAAAGGTATGTGGAGACTTGAACTCATCTATCACTCAAAAGTCTATCTACTCTATCTCCTATTTGAAACAAAAGTTGTATAGCTATATAGACTTCAATTATACACATTTGATATTTCGAGCTGAGTTTAACCCGTTTACATATTTCTCGAAATATGTGTTGGAAAGCTTTCACTTTAACCAAGTTCATCTTATATTCTTGACGAAAGTCAAAAGATAATCATGTGAAAATCACCTTGTAACATCTTACATGATTTGTGTGAGACAGTCATTTGATGTAGACTCAGAATGTTTTATTTATCATTCGATCACTTGAAAATTGCTTTGAAGCTAATAGTTTGTATGAAACAGTTATTGTCGTCTTCCGAGAATGTTTCAATAATTTAAATGAGACTTTAGAACAAATAACCATGATTGGATATAGCACAGTATGCGTACTTGCATATGTGTTATCCAAGTACAAGAACCATAGTATGCATACCCGTATGCGTATTGGTTGGTTATGGAAGTCCGAGAACTTAGTATGCATACCGGTACGCGTACTGGCGTGAGTTTCAAGTTCCAGAAATTCAGCTGAGTTTTGGAAGGTATGCATACCTGTTCGCATACTGGAAAACCCAAACTTGGTCCGATCACTTAAGTATGCGTACCCGTTTGCATACTTGAGTAAGTTATGTTCTAAAATCGGTTTGTTCATGAACTAATACATTTATATAATAAGGAATGCAATCTTTTGCAAACCGTGGCTATAATGTTCATGAATTGATTCGAGTGAATCAAAATCTATTTTGCTTCAATTGTGTCTTGTATACTTCTATGAGAATATAAACAATTTAACAACTCTAGAACTAGTTTCATTTGAGTCACTTCAACTAGTTATAGTTAAGATGAATATGGTTGATATAAAAGTGTTCATATGGATAAATTAGGTTAACTATTGTTGAGCCAACAAGGTGTACACATTTAGGTACGATTACTCATATCTAAATGAAGTCACTTCGATCTAATGGTTAAAAGATATTAGCTTGAGTCTAATCAGGTTTTCATCTAACGGTGAATATTGAATGCTTTATCACCAAGGTAACATTGATTGCAAACTCTGATTTGAAAACTATATAATGGAGAACTCTAGAAACTGGGAAACCTAATCCCCACACCTCCTATGTGATACTAGTTGCGACTAGAATCGATTCTCCTTTAACCTTAGGTTTTTCACGAAACCCTGTAGGTTAACGACTTGAAGACTTTATTGGGATTGTGAAGCCAGATCCAACTATTTTCTCTGTAGTTGCGTTTTTAGATCTTGTTTTTTTATATCGTATTAAGTATTATCTTCTCTAAGATTTGCTCAAGATTTATTCTCCGATAGGCAAGATAAAAAGTAGTCACAAACATCTTCGTCTCATCGTTTGTGATTCCACAATACCTTTTTTCGCTACTATACGATTAAGCTTATTGTGATGTGATTGATATTTCTAGGATGTTCTTCGGGAATATAAGTCTGGTATATCAATTGGTTCCTGTTCACCTTGATTTATCAAAAGACGGAACAAAAACTTCTAGGTATTTCTATGGGAGAAAAATTTATCTATTCAATAGACTTTTTTGTGTGAAACATATTGGTTTATCAAGTCTTCGACTTTGGGTCGTATCAACTCTTAGTTGTGGGTGAGATCATCTAATGGAATCAAGTACGTATAGTCCTACTGGGATTCAGAGGCGTAAGTAACGCGACTGTACCTTGATCAGTGTGAGATTGGTTAGGGCTCAACTACATTCCAGTCTGAAGTTAACTTGTAGTAGGCTAGTGTCTATAGTGGCTTAATGCAGTGTGATGTTCAAATCTGGACTAGCTCCCGGGGTTTTTCTGCATTTGTGGTTTCCTCGTTAACAAAATTTCTGGTGTCTATGTTATTTCTTTTCCGCGTTATATTTTCTATATAATTGAAATATCACAGGTTGTGCGTAAGTTCAATCAATTGTGAATCCAACCTCTGGGTTGTTGATTAAATTGATTGACACTTGGATATTGGTTTTTGATACCATCCAAGTTATTTCTTATATTCAATTGGGCTCACAAATTCCTATTTGTTTGATTGCAGATTGAATTGAGAAATAGAGATATAACTCTTGGATATACTTTTCTTAAGATTGAGTCTGACTATCTAGTTAATTCTCTTGAAAGTATATTGGAGTTAGTCCATACAAATTGTTAAGCGAAATATTGGGTGTGGTTGTTAGACCCCCGTTTTTTCAGGGTTTCGATGGGATCGAGGCTAATTTGTTTATCCGAAGTATTGAAATAGTAGTGGCTGTCAGGAAATCAACTGAAACAAGTTTTCTACATCAAAATTTCCCCCACGCATGAGTCTGATTCTAGCCCTAACCTGTCAGGTAATGATTATAATTAAAATCCCCTCGTTTTTCTCTCCTAATCACGTCGGATCTGGGAATTAGATTTCCATAGCTTTCTCCTCAATTTTTAATTTTATTCTTGCTATCTGTTTGATTTTCATACAATATCTTATACTTGGTAGCTCTTCCTTTGAAACCTATATTCACCCTATCAAATCCTGTCTCTGTTATTGGTGATGAAGAAATTAGATTTTCAATTGGAATTTTTTAAACCTAAAATCTCTCTTCAAACCCTAAATTTTTCTATTTAAGCACCTTAAACTGATGAAGTTATTCTACTTGTTATGTGTTATCTTCTCTATTCATCCGCATACATATGTCCTATTAACCGCCATCTTCTTCCAATGCATTTTGTTTAGTAGTAGCTTCAAGCTGAGTCAGTGTATCATCGTGCAAGTTGTTTGGCATGGTGATGTCTCCCAGTTAACAAATCAACTTCAACTTTCCTTGAATATGAGTAGTGGTAGACAATTTAACATTGATGATGTAATACTTGCTATATTTCAGAACAATCAGAATCTATGGACAAGTTGTTTGTTAGATAGAATTACAGAGCCAGTTGATAGAAAAAGGCAGAATGTTAGAAATGCTTTACTCTCAATGGAGGATTCAAGGTGGTCTCTCAGTAACGATGGTGAGTGAGTGGTTTTATATAGTCAGGTTTGAAAGAGAAGAGGAGATGCATAGAGTGTTAAATACTTATACTAGGTAGTTTATGGTAACTTATTCAGCATTATAATATGGGAGAGAATTGAAGGTTTTGCAACTTGGAATCCATCTGAGGAGATGTTCTTTATCAATATCCATAATTTAACCCCCAACACAAGTTAACAGTGACAATCTCAGGAGATACATTTCATGCATAGGAGAAATTACTTCGTTCTCTTACCCTGTCAGGAAAGCCAATGGAAGTTACTCCATCCATGTACATCAAGCATTAGATTCAAGCAAAGACTGATCTTCAGTGTGAGGGAAGAAAAATGAGATGGGGCTTACCAATGATGTATATTTCAAGTTCCATCACTTTCCCAACAATTTCTGTGGTTACTGTAACATTATTGGACATAAGTTAGATAATTGTTACCAATTTTCTTTTGCTCAACAACAAGCTAAAGAACAACAAGCAACTGTTGATTCCATCCTAGATGTTATGTAATAAATTGATGCTCAGCAACAAGAGCCCAACATGATGCATCAGATGAATCATCAACAAGAACCTGACTTGCAGCAGGACATGCAGTTTTCGGAAGATAGTCTTGAAAGCTCAGATTCAGAATAAGCAGCTTTTGAGGTAACGTGCACTGATTACTTCAAACAAATAAAAGATGAAGCTGTCATCCATGAGAGTATTGAAATTCCTAGTCACATCCCTAATGAACCATCTTTTTCAAGGGCATTTAATGTTGTTGCTCCTCATTTTTACTCAACAATGGGTGTACAACCTGATACTTACATGTGGAAAGTGGTTCATAAGAGGGACGGTCCTGGCCAGATGAATAACTTTGAAGCTGGCTTTTGGAGTCAAGCATGATCTTCTCATTAACTACCTGCACATAGCACAACCTACTTTAGAAACTGGAGTCTCATGTAGTCATATTTCCATTGGGACATGCCACTACCAACAGCTAAGAAGCTAAGAATCACTGAGATTTCTGAAATTAACCTGAACAGCCCTTCAACTAATCAATTGCCTGAAGTTATCAGAGATATTCATGTCATTGAGGATCAGTTAATTGTCAATACATTCCCTTATTAGTGGTTCAAAGGAGAAGCCTCAAATGCCAACCCTGCTAGCAATGATCCCAAATCAAAGGGAAATGAAGTGGCAACTCATGAAAACTAGTCATCTGAACCCCCAAAGTTGCAGAAAATATCTTGTGGTTTTTGTGCAGGCTACCATCAGAGCCTATGGCTCCTTTTTTTGCTTGTCTAGCCTGCCTTTATTTTTTTAGTCATCTGTTTACTTTCTGTTAAATCTGTGTATTTTAATTCCTTCAATCCCTGTTTGTATTGTAGATATCTTATGTCTTTTTAATCATCTTCTAGGACTTTCAATCTTGCTTTAGATTGTATAATAATCTATAGTACTATTTTTAATTACTTGTAGTTCTTAGCTTTAGTACTCATCCATATTCTTACAGTTCCTTTTTTTTTTATAGCTTATCCTTGAACCTTGCTATGGTCTGTTTATTATTCATAATAATTGGTTTTCCTTGATGTTTATAGCTCTTAACCCTTCTTTATAGTTTTATTCTCTACTTTTCTACATTTTAGAAATGCATTTTGCTGGTAGCCCTGTCTATACACTTTTCCAACTTAGCTTATGTTAGTAGCCATGTCTTTCACTTCTTCACTTCAACTGATCTTTGTTGTTTAATTATTCTCATATCTCTAGCCTTCACTGTGTTTCTTAGTCTTATTATCATTCTCTATTGTCCATCTTTGTTCCTTACTTTTCTATTTTTTTATGACTTCTCTTTTTTTATAACAAATTCCTTTCAACTATCTTTCATGGCAAAATGAAACTGCTATCCTGGAATGTCTATGGTATTGGAACCCCTTTAACTATTAAGCACTTTAATTACCTTTGCCAATATTACAAGCCTGACATTGTCTTCCTAGCCGAGACAAAAGCACCAATGTCTCGGATGTACTCTTTTTTCAAGCACTCTATTTTCCATGATTGGTTCGTGGTTCCTTCCATGGGAATAGAAAAAGTCTTAGCAATAACGTGGCATTGAAACAAAAATTGGAGATACAGAGACTATAATCACTTGCGTATATGGAGCCGTTGATGCTGAGGACAAAATTGAGCAATGGACTCATATTTCAAATATTGAACAACAAATTGATAAACCGTGGATTTTGATCGGGGATTTAAACGTCATTTTGGATCCGGACGAAAAGCAAGGGGGAAACAAGGAAAGTTCGGGTAGTAAATCATTCATAATCTAGATAATTGACTCCTTGGGCTTACAGGATACGGGTTTTGAAGGCGCTCCTTTCACATGGTCCAACAACAAAAAAGGAGATGCTAATATCTGCGAGGGATCACTACACCAAAACGGCCATTTAGGGACGTTTATTTCCGTTGCACATAATTTATGCAACGGAAATAAACGTTGGCAAAACAGCGTTGCGCATTGGTGTGCAACATATATTATCCGTTGCACAAATTAATTTGTACAACACTTATAAACGTTGCACAACCGTTGCACCTTTTCTTATTTGTGCAACGTATAAATAATTTGTGCAACAAATATTATTTATAGAATAACATTTTTGTGGGTCCCATTTTAATTTTGTCAAAGTTTTATTTATTTAGTTACAGTTACATCCGTTGCTCATTTCCGGTAATTTGTGAAACGTATAATTGTACAACGTTTATATCCGTTGCAAATTAATTTTCAGGTTAAAAAAAGTTACCGCCGGATTTAATTCCGGCAGATTTCTGCTCCTGAATTATTGATCATCACAATCCATCAAGAACGATTCATACATCAACAGAGTAGCTAGATAGATTAACCATAAACCATACATTATTAAAAAACTTATGCAAAATCCCAAATGTTGCAAACATAAATTTCTGAATTTGAAACTATGAAAACCCTAACCTTCTGTTACATTTTAAGAAGTCTTTTTTGAGTTTAATATCCCATGCCATATCCATGTCAAACATATGGAAATTTAGATGTGCGTGGAGAAAGTGAAACTGTTTTACGTGCCATTATCTTTGGCTACATATGGGAATTCAGAACCGTTAGGCTTTGCGCAGGCATATTTCCTTGAATCAATACAAACTCCTTTGCAGTTTCATCCAAGCAGGGGCTGAGTGGGAAATTTCACGCTTGCAGAGGCTTGGACAGTGGTGAGCTACAATTAGAAGAAGCTAGTGCTTTATTCGGTATCATACAAAAATAACCATTTCACTCCAATAGCCATCCATGGAAAAACTGAAATCCAAAGATGAATGCACATTTGTTATTACCTGTAGGAGCAACAGGTGGGTCATCGACCATATTGGTTGCTGGAATCGGAATGTTCTCTTGGAGTATTGAACGCAGATCTAACCAAACTTGGGTCACTATACTTAGTGAACAAAATTAATAAACATCATGTCCCTTTAAAGAATCGGGAACTGAATAATATGTATATATATATATATATAGCTGGAAGGTGTATAACAGATAGGCCATTATATGTTACTTTTAGAACCAAAAAAGGATCCATTTTTAGTGCAGAACTTGATAAAGTATAACTGAACCTTATCAAGAACGTAGCATACACTAGAACTTAATTACACAAGTCCACGACAAAGTTGTTAGTATATACTAACATTAACAAAAAAACAACATTTCTAATCAGAGTTCTCTAGTTTACAAGTTACATGCTCTAGTACCACTTATGGCTACGCGAACATGATATAAATGATTCTCACTGAAAGTCATTATATGATCATAATCAGAACCACATATAGATTACTATATATGCAAAACTGTCATCACAAAAACAGTGTCACATGGGAAAGGACATGGAAAGAATGCGCATTTATCAACTTATTTTTTGCAGAAGTTATGATTGGTGCAAGCAACCTAACAATGCATTATAAGAAAATGAGTATAATAAGCAAAATGATCACTATAACAGTAACTATTTATTGACCAGAGTGATCAGTAGTGAACTTACCCAAATTGGTTTTGTTTCATTTGCTAAATCCCGGTCAAAATATTTTTCAGTTACGGTCTTCGTCTTCTTCTTCTTTCCATCTTGAAACAAGATTGATAGCTTCAATATTCTATTTAAATAGAGAATATACATCATGCATTGATTTAAAAATATAATACCATTACCTCTGGTTTTGGTTCCACACCCTCTTTTGGCTCTTCTTCCTCCACTACCTGTAAAGAAATCCCATTATAGAACCATAAAAAGATGCAATTGGCTTTTAAGAATTATTATCTTAGTTATACACTTCTATCTTCAACAAACAAAAGATAGTTTCTGTAAGAAACAAGGGAACCCTCACCTCAACAGTCCTCGACTTCTCTTGCCATGTGTAAATGGGGAATGAGACGAATTACGAGTAGTTCTTCACCAAGCCTTGGATTCTTGTTGGCTCTGCAAATTCATACTTGTCATCCTCCTGCAAAAATATAATTACCAAAATTTGACTGCTTGTTTGTAAATACCCAGAATCTTCAATGAAGTAGATGAGAAAGATGTAAATACCCTTAGATACAAGGTAATTTGTGTTCCACGAGTAAGTCACTTTTCTGGATCCGTCTCTTCCATAATGACATAAGAGCTAGTATCAGCTAATGTTTCCCAGACACATTGATTGTCTGATTTTGGGATTTTTGTTGATACAACCACCTATTTCCAGTTCAAGAACATCACCAAATCAACACCAGTCAATCCCGTGAAACCTTCTTATGAATATGAGTGCAATAAAATCAACTATAGAAAAAACATACCCTATCGGCAACAAGGAACTCACCTGTGTATGTAAGAGGTTCTGTAACTTGTGGGACCTTAATAGTTTCTTTAGTCATTGTTGGTCGAGCAAATGATGAAACTGTTGTTTGAAGCCTGATGCTGATGTATTTGAAAAAAATTTGTTGGTGCTTTAGGTTCTCCGATTTCTCTGCTAACTGACTGATTTCATATTTAAGACACATGTTCTCAACATTCAACGCTTCAACTTTCGTTGCCAGTTCTTCGGTCTCAACCTTAGAAAAAACAGAAGAAGAAAGTTTGATAAAACAGATCCAACGATTGCCCATGTAAGCATAATTTAAAAAGAACATCAGAATATCCAAGTACCTGCTTCCTCAACCTTAACCTTCGAGCTGATTCTCTGTTAGACAGTTTCCTTCTCTCGCGTTTCATCTCCCGTTCGCTCTAAAGAAACAATGGACAATGCATGAAATAAAAAAACTACCCAATGAAAACTACTTTCCCATTCAACCAAAAACTGAAGAAAGATTAAACTAATAAAATTAAAAAATATTTCATATCGAAAGTGATTTGGAATCCAAAATTCGATGTGGGGATTTAGTAGATCCCACACATAACTACTAATACTTAGGCTACTATGCATAAGGTGAATCCTCTACTAGAATGCTAATATGTTTCTCAACCTAGATACAACTATTCTGAGTACTGAGTATGACCATTGAGCAGAACTTGAAGAACATATAGCATCACCAACATGCATGAGAAAATAATGATTTGTGAAATTGTACCTTCACCCAAAGATTAGAAGGCACTCCATCATTCTTTGACACCTCCGCACCTGATGCAGGAGGAAAAGTAGTAGTTATGGTCTTTGAAGTTAAAATAGATGAAGGCAGAGTTCCTACTGGAGTTCCCTCAACGATTTCACCCTCTTCGCCAGACTTGGGATTAGATATTTTATCATCCCCACCTGTCAACATTACTCAAACATTCAAAAAAAACAATTGATCCAAATGAATATGAGAACAAAAGAGGGAAGGCAAAAGAAAAAATTCCACATCAACTCAGGTAACATTGAATTCTAGATATAAGATGAAGAAAATGAGAAGGAAATTGCCACTAAACTATGAATTCGCATGTGTGATTACACTCAGAGGAGTATCCACCTAAATTAAATTTATGAACGATAAGGTGCAGTTGCTCTAACAATCCAAAAAGAACTGAGAAATTGAAACAGTGATGACCAAAGAAGTTCAGTAGATCCGATAAAATAGGGAGAATCAAAGAAGATAACTAATTATGAATCTGAAAACTTCAGATCGAAAATTAGATTCAGATTTAGCAAAATAATCCAGTGGAACCCAAATTCAAGCATATACTTTGAAATTGACTGAAACAAAGCTGTAATTCCTAACTAGACTGAGCTCAATCGCGGATAATATAAACATTAGATGTATGATGATAAATTAGATTTAAAATTACAAAAGAAAACTCCAAATCTTTTCTTTCAGATTTCAGCAACAAAAGTTCAGAGAAGAAACTTAAAATAGGTTCAAAAAACTCAATCGTTTTTATAATTGAATCAAACTTGTCATCCAGTTAAATATTCAATGGAAGATCCAGATTCAACAAAATCAAAAAAAAATGAAATCAATCACTACAAATTACAGAAGATTCTAGTACATCTTACTCGTCATACATATCCAGAGATAGAAAAAAAAAAAAAACCAATTAACTTCACAACATAAAATCAAACACAAACCCAGATTTAAATATTCATATACATAATAAATGATAAGTATTTGAGAAAAGAAAAAGCATCTAGATAACAAGATACTGCTTAAATTCCTTCTCAAGTGCTATCATCTCTTGTTGTCCGACCAACATTCATTGAAGAAATTTGTTTTAGTGTTTTCTTTATTCAAAAAATCAGAGAGAAAAGCTCATTTGAATTCACAAGTACATTTGTTTAAATTTTGATCCATCATATAGTAGACAATATAAATAATAAAGACCTTTGATTTAAGGCATTCACTAGATCCTAACTCCAATAATGGGGTTCTCATAATCAACATTTATATCATGTTCCTTATATGTAAACTAAATAGAATGATCAGCGCACACCAATTATCAAACAACATTGTTAAATGATCGCAACATGTAGTGCCGCGTGCTAAACAGATATGGTTACACCTCATGGATGTGCTTACAAATCCAATATATCACAGTTGAATAACAAAACTACCCTAAAAACCACAGAATAAACAAAATTCAGTTGAAACAAGACAGTTGGTTACACCTCGTAAAACCAGTTCAGTACTACACAAATGAAACCATCGCATAAACAGCTTTTACGGAAAACTTAATGGAAAAACATTGTATGAAAGGTTATGTTCGATATCAAGTGGTTCTCCCGTCTCCAAGAACCCTGGTCTATGAGTCGGGAAACTCAATTTCAAAAACACTTCCAAGTTATGAGTATCTAACTTATACCTGAACCCTCCATCTCTACTAAAACCAACAAGAACTACATTCACTTCAAGTGGAACCTGGAATGGAACCTACAAAGACAATTACAATCACCAATGAAATTCAATAGCTAAATAATTAATATGATTATAGAAATTTATAAGCATTCATTGTGCATACACATTTCTGAGCCAAAATGAGTATACCTGGATAACCAAAATTCATCAAATAATACAAGCATTATCCGATTCAGCTAGCACAACACGAGAGTATTCAAGAGACTCGAGTTGGAATGTAAGGCGTGCAAAATGAGGCAAAAGGACAAGTGTTGATAATGTGCTATTTAAACAGTGAGAAGTTCTTGTTTACATATTCAATGTGCATACAAATTATAGGGAATTGTTGCATGAGTCATTCAAGCATCTGTAATGCTAAAGATGATCTAAACATGACAGCATACAGAATAATGATTTTCATAAATCAACTTGGCCCTAAAACAACATTCCAAGATTTGACATTTTGAATATGAGTTGCAGAAGTGTAAACAATTAATCATGAAACATAGGCGATACAATAATCTATCCATTCATAGGCATGTTAGAACAAGCGTAAGACTAAAACACCATGCGAAAGTATTATGTCTATCATGTTCTCAATCAAAAAGTTATACAGAAAGTGTGTCCGCCTGTTTAGGTCCAAATAAAATGAAGTAACAGGAGGGCCCCAGATACAAAAGTGCACCAGATGTTTATGGCTGCACTAGGTGCAAGGAATGATTAAAATCAAATGAGCGCATTCATAATATGTTCCATGGCTAACTTATCTCTGTGCTAGCATACTAGTAGGCAAAGTAAATTTAAACTAAAAGTCTACTCAAACAATAGCAACAACAACAACATCTAAACAACATATATTTTACAGTAGTATAGATTTACAGAACCTCTACCAGATGGATAAAATCAGCAATAATCGCACACACACAGTACTAATTACCAAAAATCTTAAGCTTAATCATTTTGCCAAATGCTTGCAACAAAAGGAAATAAAGCATTTACTCAAGCATCTGAAATCTACCTAAATGAAAAATGATGAAAAAAAGCCAAACCCAGATTTTATTTTCTTTCAGATAAGAGTTCTAACACACAAATACTTGAATCTAGTTTACAAAACCTCTACCAAATGAAGTAAAGTCACTACAAACACCTTGGAAAGCATCAGATGACTTCAATGACTCTACACAGAAACTAAATCTCTACACAAAAAAGACCCAAATAAAACATCAAATGACTCAAAAACAAAATAAAACTTCATCTTCAACTGAAACAAAACATACCCAATACTTCAAATCTACATATATTACAATAAAAAGAACACCACAATCAAAAACCCTAACTAATTCAGAATTTCATATACTAGCAACCTCTCAATCAAAAACCCTAACTTATCAAATGATTTCAGATAAAAAATAAAATGAGCAACAAACTAGCTTATATCTGATGATAATCCACCAAAATCAGAGGTTGGATGATTTGATTACTGATTTCAGGGAAAAAATTAGGTTTAGAAAAAATTATAGTTTTGATTTCAGATTTTGATGGGTTTTGATTAGCTTACAGATTTTTTGAAAGAAGGGTTCTAACCTACGAGATATGTTGAATAAGAACAATAAGAGAAAAGTTTCTCTCCTGCTGAAAGTTCTTCGATGAAAGAGAGAACTGAAAACCTGGAGAAGAAGAGAAATTCTTCGATGAAAGTTAGGAAGAGAGAAAAAGGGAGATATTTATGTGAGTGAAATAAATAAGGTGAGTGGAGAATTTTTTTAATTGAAAATAAGAAAAAATAGGTATTAAAGTGTCAGAATTTTCTAAGATGGTATTAAAATGTTCTTAGATGATGAAATTATAGGGAAAAAATGGGGGGAAAGTTTTGTTAATTTTAAGTTTGGGAGGGAGGGAGAATGAATTGGGTGAAAATTTAGAGGTAAAAATAGGGGAATCCAATTTTAATCTTTAAAAAAAAAAATCAGAAAATTAATAAAAAAAAAAAAACTACTAAAAGCCCACAAAAATACTATATATTACAAAAAAAACCATTTCATGTACAACGGTTATAAGTGTATCATTCGTTGCACCATTAGTTCATTTTAGTAAATGGAATACAAATAATTTGTGCAACGGATAATCCGGTGCACAACGGATATTAACGTTGTTAATTGTGCAACGTCTATATACGTTGCGCACCTCCGAAAATGACCAGGATTTGGAGAATTGATAGAGATTTAACTTCATTCAGATGGACTCAAACATTCCAAGATACCAAGGTAACTCACCTACCGAGTGTAGGTTCTGATCATACACCTATTTTATTTGATTCAAACTCGGGAAAACATAGAATGCGAAAACCTTTTAGATGCATTAGATCTTGGTTAACTCATCCCACACCCCCCTCAGTGGTAGAAGCCTCTTGGAAATCACATTATGAAAATTCCTCAGAAAAAAACTTTTCAGAAAATCTTGAATTACTTTCTTCGGACCTAGCTCATTGGAACTCGAACATCTTTGGAAACAATCATAAAAATGTTAAGACCCTTAATAACAAAATAGAGAATATTCACAGGTCTGGAAGAATTTCCAATAATATAGAGAAACTTAAGAATCTTCAAGAAGAGCTAGGTAAATGGTACAAACTGAAAAATGATTATTACCATCAACTTTTGAGAGATAAATTCTTCAAGGAATATGATCAGAATACATAATACTTCCATGCCTCGGCTTCCAATAGAAAGAGAATCAATGCGATAAACTCTCTTAGAGAACCATCGGGCCTTTGGATTTCAGATAGGGATCAAATCAACTCTCTTATAGTTAAACATTTCATGCAAATAGGCTCTTCCCAAATAAATTCTCTTGATTTTAATCTGTCCACTATTATACCTGCTTGTATTTCCAATGAGGAAAATCTTTCTCTGACTGAAATTCCCACTATATAAGAAATTTTCTCTGCCCTCTCTAATATGAACCAGTGGGGAGCGCCAGGTCCGGATGGTTTTCAACCGGGATTCTTTAAAGCTAATTGGAATATTTTAGGGCAATACATTATTTCCTCGGTTCAGGAATTTTTTAGATCATGAATTCTCAACAAAGATTTCAATTATTATTTCATCACCCTCATCCCAAAAACTGCTACTCCTCAAACTCCGGGGGGACTTCAGACCTATAAGTTTAAGAAACACTATTTATAAACTCCTGGGGACTTCAAAAATCCTAGCAAATAGGCTAAATCCCATTCTCAATAAAATAATATCCCCCAATCAATCATCTTTCCTGACTGGAAGACTAATCATCGATAATATCATAATAGCCCACGAGCTTATCCACTCTATGAAGACTTCCTAAGCACAAAAAGGGATATCTATCTCTAAAACTGGACCTCTCGAAAGCTTTTGATAGGGTTGAGTGGATAATCTTAGAAAAAATTCTTTCCACTCATGTTTTCAACGAAAAATGGTAAATCTTATCATGCAATACATCTCAACAACCTCTTTCTCGATCCTTCTTATTGACTCTTCTGGACCAAAATTCAACACCTCAAGAGGATTAAGATAGTGTGATCCTCTTTCACCTTATATTTTCGTTATTTGCATGGAAATCCTTTCTCGCCTCCTTGAAAAAGCGATTGTAGAAAAAAAAATCTCGGGTTTCCAAATCAACAAAAATGCCCCAAATATTTCCCATCTCTTCTTTGCAGATGGCTGCTTATTATTCACTAAAGCAGATCTTGGGGAAGCTAAAAACCTACCAGACATCTTACTTCTTTTTGGAAAAATTACTGGCCAGATGGTTAATTTACAAAAATCAAGTGTATACTTCAGTCCCCGAATCCACCCAAAATATGGGATAATTATAGCTAAAATCCTAAAAGTACCCTTGATGACCAAAAAAGATAGATATTTGGGTACACCTCTCTTTTTTGACAAGAATAGAAAAGCCAACTTTGAGCCTCTTCTTCAAAAATATTATTCCACTCTACAAGGCTGGAAATCTAAGCTCCTATCAAATGCAAGTTCTAGATCTGTCAAAAGAAACTTTAGATCAACTATATTATATCCAAAGAAACTTCTGGTGGAAAAAGAAAGGGCAAAAGAGACAATGAGGTTTCATAAGAGCTTGGAAAAGCATATACAAGCCCATCTCCCAAGGGGGATTAGGAATAAAAAACCCTCGTCAATTTAATATAGATCTTCTCACAAAATTAGCCTAGAGATTAATCTCAGAACAAGATCAACTTTGGGTTAAACTTATCAAAGCCAAGTACTTCCCAAAGTCCCACCCTCTTGAAGCCCCCATGACTTCGAATATGTCGTGGATTTGGACGAGCATACAAAAGGTTTAGATCTAATTAAGGAAAATTTTGTTTGGCAAGTCAAAAACAGAGTTTCGGTAAAAAAATGGGAGGATAGGTGGATTCCTAATGCAGATATTGTCCAGAAAATTCCAACCTCACAAGATCAGGCGCCAACAAGGGTTCAAGAATTAATAACATATCAGAATAAATGGGATCAAGAAAAGTTAAACCAATTCTTTTATCCATATGATAGGGAAAAAAATTCAAGCTATAAATCCAAGGAAACAAGAATAAGACATCATTAGATTGAGGCACCATCACTCAGGGAAATTCACGGCTAAGAATATTTATAATTATCTAGCCATTCAGGATCAAAATAATACTGACAGCTTAGATTTCCCATGGGATAAGATTTGGAAAATTCAGGCAATCCCGAGAATAAGACTTTTCGTCTGGAAACTATCGCAAAAATCCCTTCCAACCTCGGATAGACTAGGAGATCATAATCCAGATATTGACACGATTTTCCAGTTACATAATAATCAAGCACAAGAAACGGAATATCATCTCTTTCGAGAGTGTTCGTTTGCAAAAGCAATTTGGTTTGGCCTATCCCTCGATAATTTAATCTCAAGTAGTGATTCAAGCACAATTGTTTCTTGAATTAGATGGCCGATTACAGAAGTGGATTTGGCATATCTACAAGAAAGAATATCCACCATCCTATGGTTCATCTGGAAATATTTATGCTCGGTTGGTTTTGAAAAACTAAATAGATCCGATCAATTTAATAGGCCAAATCAATAGATTTTTACAATCTTCCCTTTCCAATACCCGTCAAAGTGATGTGAAAATTCAAACGAAAATGTCAACCAATTACTCCTAGTCCAACCTAAACTCAGATTGGATAATTTTCATAGATGCTTCCTTTAATAAAGAGGATTTTTCGATGGGATATGCTTTTATTCTACCTCGGATTTCCATGCGAAAGCCAAATCTTTGCTAAAGGCAGTTACTTGGCTAAAATAAAATATTTTATCTAGCGTTGCCATAGTAACAAACTGCAAAACATTGGCACACAACATAAATAAGGTAAGCACAGATTATTCGTGGACAGTGGAAAACACTTTGCAGGAAATAAGGATAATCTTAAGCGAGATACCTCAAGCAAAAGTGAAATATATTGCGTGGAAGGATAACTCAGTAGCGGACTATATAGCCAAAGAATCAAGGATTAAAAAGCTTCAGCACATGTCGACTAAATTGCATCAAAAAGTTCATAAAGCTAGCATAGATTCCAATGTTTTTGACAAAAATGATTTTGTAAATCTTTTGTACTATATTTGCTAGTTAATATATGATCTTTTCCCATAAAAAAAAAGTATTTTGATTTGAATTAACAATTAAAAAAATAATAATAACCAAAGTATACCTCAAAAAGGAGAATATGCAGTTGAGACTCTAGTAGTATTGAACAGCTGCACGAAAGCTCTGCTTCGTCATCGTGACGTAAGAAGGCCTTTTCAGATGCAGTTTTGTGTTATTTCTAGCAATTCTAGCAACTCTAGCTCTACAATTATCAAGTTCCTAAATTTTTTCATCAATTTGTGCAATTACTTTACAATTCTCAGTACTAAGGATATTCATCCAACAAAAGACAACAACATTAGTATTCAAAGCAACAAAAAAAGTTTCAGACATAATACTACCTTGTCTACCATTGTTACAAACTGTTGGAACAATTGCTGAATTATGCATGCACAACAAATAAAATCAAACACGAAAAAAATAACATTATGGCTAAGTCGCGGACTAGGTCGCTTTCTTTAAGACGTTTCTAGGCTCTGCCCAAGATTGTGCAAGCAATTCATCGTTGTCGCGTCGTCCCCAGGATAAGACAACCGAGTTCAATCTCTTACACAATCACTCTTGCACGGTGAGAGGATGTGAAACTTCTACACTTCATTCTTGCTCAGAATCTCTAATATAAAACAAATGATGCTCACACATTGTTTTCTTTCACAAAAAGTATTTCTTTTGAAAACACACAACATAAAGAAAAACTCAACTCTCTCTTTTATTTTTCCAACCAAAATCTGATTTTATATTAAAAGGTTTAAACATAATTTAATCAAAAATTATCATGGTGTAGTTAACACCATTATCTCCACAATATGAAACTCTCAAAGTTATAATGGTGTAGTTAACACCATTAAACTACAAAAATGAAACGGTCAAATTAATTATACCAAAAATTATTATTTTTTAATAAATACTAAATTCTAACTTTAAAAAATAAGATATTAGTTGGGAATAAATTTATGTTTTAAAAATATATTCCCAACAATCCCCCACTTATATTTTTAAAACATTGAGCAAGAACGTATAGAGTTGTGCATAAGCAAAGGTGTTTTGCGACTTGAACCTCTACGTAGTGTGGATATGCTCTCTTAAAATCATACAATAGAGTGAACATAAGTCTTGAACTCTAGGAGATAAAAAGATTGCTTAACAAACACGAATATACTTGTGTAAAGTCTAAAGCCATCACATTATGACCCTGCACTTGTATCCCAGTTTAATGAATGATCTAGAGAACTGCCCATATTCTCATAGAAAGCGGCCACACTTTCACATTCACATAGGCGAGTTTATCAAGAGCACTCCTGAAAGTACCCCACTCTAAATAGAGATATAAACATCATTAAGAGTTTAAAATTTTAAAATTAAAATGAAACTCAACCTTTTACTCGCTTCAGGATGTCATGTCGTGGGATGAATTCTTCAATAACATGATTCTCGCATCTCCATATCATTTATGACTTCGTCTAGTCCCTTTGAACCTATTTCTAAGTTGGGTATCCATCATAGATGACTCAATCTTAATGGATATCAACCTCATCCCTAAGATGTATTCACATCTTCTTATCAATCCTTTCGTCAAAGGACTAATGAAAGCTCTTTCCAGACACTATATAATCCATTCTCATAACATCAACTATTGTAGTTGTCATTACGTTCTCAATTCTTGCAGTAGTCGCGGTACTATCACATTAGATTAATATGTCTGTTCCTCTATCTAGTAGAAGATCCAATCACTCCATCCCTTAGAGGATTCACCTGAAAGGATGTCAAAGCAGCTTCACAATATCCTTAAAGAATTGTGGTAACCATTTAGATAGTGTATTTTTAGGTGTAAGGTGTGTTTGAAACACCTCATAACCGTCTCAAAATTTTACCCATTTTCCATACTAGGATTGGTAAATCTGAATATAAAATCCCCACTACGGAAGTAATATAATAAACCCCCACTACAAAAAATACTTATATATAGCCAATCACGTAGCAAAGAAACATACTAAGCTACCATACTCATGTCTAGTGCAATCACACACAACCTCAAAAGCATTAGCACTAAACCAAATGAGTGAAAACTAGTTTATAGTCAAACTATATATATTTCTATCTCTTTTAAAATTCTATTTTCATTGAAATGAAATAGATCCAAAAAAAAAATTTAGTTTAACAACATACACCATCTTCATTCAAGTCTTTCATGTCAAATAGTAAATTAAGCATGTTCTCAATTTCGTTTTCATCCTATAAATTAGAATAAAAATTCAAAAAATCACCTATGCATATAAAACAAAGAGTATTGTGCATCTCACTTTCATCAATTCTGAAATCATCCGAATGAATCAAGTAAAAAATATATTTCTTTTAAATTGTTTTAAAGTTGTTCTCAGAAATCATTTGATGATTTACTTATTTTTTTTATTTAGAATATAGAATCGTACAAAACTTTAGTTGGTAGCCTAGCAACAAGCTGAGCTCCAACACCCTTCAGAATATAAATGATAAATTATATAACTTATATTCTTTCTTTTATAGTAGAAACTACATAGTTTTCCATGCTTGGTTTACATATATTCTCATCTTTGACTTACACAAAAATATATATTTCTACTTATGACTATAACAAATCATATATCGTAGAAACAACATCAACAAAATAAGCATGTAAGTTAATTTAGAGACATGAATGCAAGTGTCAACAATTTTCTGTTTGCTTGTCTAGAGATAATAGGTTCACAAATTTATTTTTCCAAAGATTAAATTTTTTAAAGAACAAAATTACTTTCTATGAGAAGTTATCTTTCAAATTATAAGCAACAAAATATTCATGCCTAAAATTTAGTCTCACTATATATGCTTTTCTAGGTTCATTCTTAGTGAATTACTTGTCACCTTCATTTTTCTAGTTCCTCTAATTTAAATAAAATATGTTAAAACATAGGATATGGAACCCCGACTATTTTTTTTTTACTCAAACAAGAATTTCAAAACAATATCAAAAGACTCCAAAATTGTGAAAAACTAATGAACCAATGATTTAAACCCAAAATGTTTTGCACAATATAGTGAATAACAAGATCGCCTAATTCACGACTCAAATGATCATATTTAATACAAGCTACTAGAAGCATCAAGCAAGTATTTATCAAATTCTCAAATATTTTATTTCATTAAAAAAAATATTGCAAGTTGCGTAAGATTTCAAAGTGTACATGCTTTTATGAGTTAGGTAAGATTACATACATGTTACTCAAAAAATTCACCAAGTTTATAAGAAAATATAACATGCTCACATTCGTTACTAACTCATTTTCTTAAAAATCATGACAAAATCTCATATTTCAAATATTCATAATTCAATTCATGTTATGATAAAATTGTAAATATTCAAACATTTTATCTATAACATATTATTTGTAGTAGTACAATGATCAAATTCAACAAATTTCTAATATCAATCTTGTTTATAACAAGATATGCGGAAACTAAATTCTCGCTCATTTCGGAAGTATGAAATATTTAGCAAGATTGTTCTACCCAAAGTAAACTTTGAGATCGTACCAAGACCGAAAATCCTAGTGATTTGAGTATATCTCACCACTACTTTCTTTCAAACAATTTGGTTCAAACTTTGAACCATAACCTATCAAAACAAATATGATGTAAACCAATATATACCAACCTCTCACCGTATCCATAATTCACATTAACTTAGCTTGAAAAGTGTTGTTAATAACATTTGATATCCTTGCAATGCCATGCAATAATATCAAATAACTTCATAAACAATAGTATGTTCATTTCTTGGTGAGAGTTGATATTCACATTTGTTTTGACTAGGTTTCTAATTCTTTCGTTTTGGTTTCATATCAAATTCTATCTTATAAGTTCCAAACTTATACGAGTCACATGTTTATTGTCATACACAATAATTCTCAATATCTTGTTTCCCAAAATTTTATTCTAAGATTGAAAAATCAATTTATTCAATTTAGAATGCCATTATTTGATCACTACAATAACTACAAATAGTTCATCAAACATACCTCAATTGCTTTTAAAGCTCAATTGGTTATAAACCATTGTCCACTCTTTACACATCAATAAAGAAATCAGTAACCCCATTGCTCCACACATCGATTAATAACCCGCAATTTTTATTTAATTGGAAAATAAAAACTTGCTCAAGTAGGTGAATTATCATGCACCTGTCACAATCATTCACATGTGAGCATTCGAAACCAAAAATAAGTAAGGTATGCACTTACATAATTACTTAAAAATCAATTAAAATATAGTACTTCAAGTTTCTCTTAAATTTCAAACAAAGATTCAAAGTTCTATAATTATAACATCATATATTTATAACTCTCTATCAAGCATTTTATCAAACATATGTGGTGCACTAGTTTGATTGCTAAAAATAATCTTCTTTTTCATTACCAAAACAAGAGTATGAAATACTAGAATCAAAACATGAATTTTAATGTAATTTCTTACATCTCTAATCTCTAATCTCAAGTATCATGTCTCCTATTGTGACATACATACACAACAATTTCGAAATCACATCTCTCAAACTAAAAATCCAAACAGGAAATTTCAAAATGGGTTTTGAAGAAAAGTTCATGATTTACAAGTTTCATCTTACACATAAACCCAAAATATCAACACAAAGATCAGAAAATCGAAATTAATCAGGATTAAATTTCTACCCGTCAGAAATTTTCAACAACGTTATGCAGTTTTGTAAAATACTCTAAAAATACTTTTCAGAATCCAAAAAATCTGAAATTTGACATGGATGATCCTCATGATGTCTAGTATATCTAGTAAAACTTTCTAGACCCAATTAGTTATAGTTAAAGAGATGCACGTAAAATTCAACAACATGTTAAAAAATATTCGTTTATCATCAACAATATTTTCTTATGTTAAAAATTTCATAAAGAAAAGACATAACTATGTTAAAATCCTAGTCCATCAATATTAGACATAAAATTAATTTTAGGAATAAATTAACCTAAAATCTCAAGCATCATATTTAATCGCTAAAGAAAAATTATACAAGTTATAATTCTGTAAAACGAAATAAAACAATGATACTTATCGTGTTTCAGCAATCGTTTCTTTTGATTCATATGGCAGAATAGATCGTCTTAAAATTGTTGGAACAATTTCTGAATTATGCCTGCATAACAAATAAAATCAAACATGAAACAAATAACGTTATGACTGAGTCGCGGACTAGGTCTCTTTCTTTAACACGTTTCGCGGCTCTGCCCAAGATTGTGCAAGCAGTTCATCGTTGTCGCATCGTCCCCAGGATAAAACAGCCGAGTTCAATCTCTTACACAATCACTCTTGCACGGTGAGAGGATGTGAAGCTTCTACACTCCATTCTTGCTCAGAATCTCTAATAGAAAATAAATGATGCTCACACATCACATTGTTTTCTTTCACAAAAAGTATTTCTTTTGAAAACACACAACATAAAGAAAAACTCAACTCTCTCTTATTTTTCCAACCAAAATATGATTTTATATTAAAAGGTTTAAACACAATTTAATCAAAAATTATTGGGATTTTCGATAAAGTACCCCTATTTTTCACATTACACTAAAAAAATGCCCCCGTTTTTTATAAATTTGTTAAAGTACCCCGTTTTATTCAAAAGGCAAATTCCATCCGGTTAAGTGTTAGGTGGCAGTTATCTTTCCAATTAAAAGTCCTATTTACCCCTGAACTACATCTCCTTGGTGGGGAGGGTAAATGATCCGACAATCCTGAAAATGGTGTAACGATCCTGAACCGGGCTCGACGAACCTGAAAGCGTTGTCACGATCCTGAACCGGGCTCGACGAACCTAAAAAAATGTTGTAGAAGGTAGTTTTCTTCCAACCAAAAACCCCAAAACACTTGAAATGATGAACCCTTTTTGGTAAATGATGTAATGAACCTAAAAGCGGTGTAACGATCCTGAAACGGACTCGAGGAACCTGAAAACTGATGTATAAAATCAATGTGGCAATAATAAAAGGGAAAATATGTAAAGTAAATTATTCTTAACTAACACTGGATGGAAAAATTAACGTGAGGGTACTTTAACAAATTTTAAAAAAACGGAGGCATTTTTTTAGTGGGTATCCAAAAAGCGGGGTACTTTATCAAAATTCTCAAAATTATTATGGTGTAGTTAACACCATTAACTCCACAATATGAAACTCTCAAAGTTATAATGGTGTAGTTAACACCATTAAAACCACAAAAATGAAATGATCAAATTAATTATACCAAAAATTAATTTCTTTTAATAAAGACTAAATTCTAACTTTAAAAAATAAGATATTAATTGGGAATAAATTTATGTTTTAAAAATATATTCCCAACACAAACCAAAACATCAAGGCCTATTACCAACATTATCATCAGAAACCCCAGTTAACAGACATCACTGAATTTATCAAACAAAGACTCTCCATCACCTATTTCACAAATACTACTAGCACCACCTGCTATCAACAACAAGAAGCTAGAAACTGTTGGAAAACTATTAATAAAAAAAAGGATTTTCAAAGTTTTAATAGAAACTTATAATTTATTGTTTTCTTTTGTGAATGAAACTTATTAGTCCCACATTGTGGAGTTTCCAATTTTTAGTTGTTTTAAGAGACTATGTAAGATTTTTAGTCCCACATTGGGGAGTTGCTCTTCTTAAATTGTTTTTGTCAATTATATAAACAAATTCACTACTTTTGTAAAATCTATGGGAAAGTGGTTGCTCTATATTTTAGAGGGACCCCCAAGGGAAGATATTTTATATGTTTTCTCAAGCGTTCGCGATTTCGGAGTTGCCAAGCTCAAGTTGAGCATCTACTACATATGCTAGTAGTAGGTGTATTAGGGTGTTTTATCCTGGAGATATCCGTCCTGTGAGGGCTATAGTATCACTCTTGAGTGTATCCGGGCGCTAATGTCTTAAGGGCAACGTGTTGAACACGTGACTCACTCTGTTTTTCCAAAGTTTTGCCTTGTTGATGTTGTGGAGATATGGAAAGCTCGCTCGTTTCGTCAAATCCATCACTTTCATTACAAAGGAGCTAAGTATCAATAACTTTTGCTTATTTGATTTTTATTTGTTATGATTATTGCACCCAACAATCTTAAGACATTATTATTTGTAATAATCATGGATGTTAATTATGAAGTGAAAAACAAAAACGAATTTTTGGTCAGCTGTAAATTTTCGAATTTATCTCTCAACCTAGAAGGAATTTCGATGAACCCTTTTGAGACAATGTAGTGGACATCCTGATAGTTTCCCACGTAAAATTTCAGAATTTTTGGAGTTGTAAAAGTATTTTTTTGATATTTTACAAAGCAGAGAAATGTTCCTGAAAAATTCTGAAGAACATAAAATTGTTGTTAACTAAAGTAGTTTTTGTGGGGTAACCATGAGTTTTTTGATACGGTGGTTCAAACGAAGTTTGTAAATCAAGATATTATCTTCAAAACTCATATTTTATCTTCCGTTTCGGAACTAAGGTTTGTGAGATGTGGTGTATTAGGTGATTGGGAAATTATCGTGTCCTTGGTCAGAATATAAACGAAGATTGTGACATGAAATTGAAAAGGAACATGTCTACCAGGCGCATGTGGATGAACATAAGTCTTCCAAAGCTGACACAGGTGAGAACATCAAACATAACTCTAAGCGTAGTCTTCATAAGAAAGGTATGTTTTGTAAAACTGAATCCGGCATTACTTTAATTAAGGGTGATTGTTATGTTTGTAAAATTCCTGGCCATACCGAAGTAAAGTGTAGACAACATAAAACCTTAATAAGTAGAAAGTTAATTCTAATTTAGTTGAAACAAATTGGAACGAGTTCATTGACATGATGTCGGAAGTTATTTTAATAACCAATGTGAGAGACTGGTGGGTGGACTCTGGAGCCACTAAGTATGTTTGTTGAAACAGAACCTATTCACCTCTTATAAGAGGATAAGGGATGTCGAGAAACTCAATATGAGTAACTCATCAGCGACAGAGGTTGCATAAAAGGGAAAGGTCGAGCATAAGCTCATATATGTAATATTCTCATACTGAATGAAGTTTTCATGTTCCGAGCATATGCAAGAATCTTGTATCTTGTTCTGTTGAAGATAGTAAAAGATTGAAGATCTTAATTAAATGTGGAAAACTTGTTATAACTAAGGGAAGTGATTTTTTAGGCAATAGTTATAGGACTTTGGGTCTATATAAGCTTAAAGGAAAATCTGATGAAGTGAACATAGTTAATTCTTGTGCTTTTTTTTGTGTGTGTCTTTGAATGTTTTGCATGGTAGACTTGGAACCGTCAAATTATAAGTCAATGCATAAACTTCCTAGCATAGGCTGCATACCCAAATTTAGTTTGGATTTTGAACACAAAAGTGAAATCAATATGCTATAAAACCTTTTAGCAAAAATATTCAGAGTAATTCTAAGCCCTTAGAATTAATTCAGTTAGGCCTAGTTGAAATGAGTTCAACCCAAACTAAGGTGGTAAAAAGTGGTTTGTAACTTTCATAAATGATTGTACGAGGTACTGTCTTGTATACTTTCTTAGGGGTAAGGATGATTCCTTAGAAGCCTTAAGAGTATAAACTTGAAATTGAAAGCGAAGTATATGTTACCACTAAATTGGTTAGGTCTAAACATGATGGAAAATATGAAATTCATATAGGAAAACTTTACTTGTTAAATGGAATTATTCATGAGATCGCACCTCCTTATTCACCATAGTCTAATGGTATAGTTGAACGTAAGAATATAACTATTAAGGAGATGATTTATGCCATGTTGTTTAAAGGATAAGCGCAAACTTGTGGTGTGTGTGTGTGTGCGCGGGGGGTCTTCTAATTTTGTTATATCCTGAATAGAGTAACCTTTAAAGGATCAGATAAAATTCCATATGATTATGAAAAGATAGACAACCTTTTTATGCATACGTCAAAGTGTGGGGGTATTTAGATAAGGTTTCTTGAGTACCCTACTGCATATAGATTTTTGGTTGTGTGTTCTGATTTTTCAGACTTTGGTGTGATTATTCTGACATTGGTGTGAATATTTTTATGGAGTCTAGGGATGATCTTTGAACATGTTTATTTTGAAACCTGTCTCTTCTTAGGGATGTGTTGTTGATCCCCTAATAGTCAGAACTTATCTTAAAGGAAGATGAAGTTAAGGTTGAGCCTAACCTGCCTAGATTAGTCTGAGCTCCAGACTTGTAAAGAAGCCTTGACATCTACTGAAACCCCATTCTGGTAAGAAGCTTCATTTAGTGAAATTGACTCAGTCCGTCGGAACCAGACTTGGGAGCTTGTTAGTTTACCTCCATGGAGTAAGACCAAGGGATGTAAATGAGTCTTTAAGAGGAAACATTAGGTAGATGGAACTGTAGAAAAATATTAGGCTAAGTTGGTAGAAAAAGGCTATAAACTAAAATAAGGTGTAGATTTCCTTGATTCTTATTCACTTCTGACGAGAATTACTTCTCTTGAGATGCTAATTGATATTGCTGACATAAAAAACTTGGAGATACATCAGATGGATGTTAAGACAGATTTTCTAAAATTGTGAATTAGATAAAGAAATTTACATAGACCAACCTGAGGACTTTGTAGTGAAAGGTTATGAAGATAAAGTTTGTAAGTTGAACAAATATTTGTATGGTTCCAAATAAGCACGTAAATAGTGACATGGAAAATTTGATCATGTAATAATGTGTAGTGGATTTAAGTTAATGAATCTGACAAGTACATTTACAAGTAACTTGTTAAGGATGCCTGTGTGATTGTATGCTTGTATGTTGATGATATGCTTATACTTGATACAAACATAGATGTGATTAATTCCACTAAAACATGCACTAAATGAGAACGTTGACTTGAAAGACTTAGTCCCTTTTGATGTAATCTTAGGGATGAGGATTAGAAGATAATCAAACATTTATAGTCTTAGTCATTCTCATTATGTTGAATTGTGCTTAAGAGATACAATCAGTCTGATTGTTAGCCTGCTTTTGCTTCGTACGATTATTCTTGTAGACTCAAGAATAATAAGGGTAGTAGAGTTTCTTAACTTGAATACTCAAGAGTTATAGGATGTCTGATGAATTTAATGAACTGTAAGAGTCCAGACATTGCCTATATTATGAGTAAGTTAAGTAGATATAATTGTAGTCCAGAGCAAGAGCATTTAGATGCACTGAGTAGAGTATTATGGTACCTAAAATACTCTATTACCTTTTATTTGATTTATGAAAGGTATCTTGATGTCCTTGAGGGACTTTATGATGCAAACTGGATAGTTGACTCAGAAGAGTCTAAGTCTATGAGTGGATATGGTTTCACTCTAGCATGAGGGTTTGTTTTTGGAAGATTTCCAAACAGACATATACTGCTCAATTCATTATGGAATCTGAGAGTATTGTGTTAGATAAAGCACGAGAGGGGTCCGAGTGCCTAAGATGCTTTTTAGAAGACATTCCTCTCTGGCATAGGCATGTGCCAGCTATATCTATACATTGTGTTAGCCAAGCTATAATAGCTAAAGCTAAAAATAACTAATCTCAATCGGCGCTATTTCCATTGATTGGATAAAGTCCAAGGAGAATATCGCGCAACCTTTGACGAAAGGTTTATCCAAAGAGATAGTTAAAAATGCATCGATGGGGATAGGGCTTAAGCTCATAAATTAAACTTGTCATGAAGGATACTCAACCTTGCTGACTGGAGATCCCAAGATCAAGGTTTCGAATGGGACAACTAATTTGTGGTGGGTAAAGGTAAACACTATCACAGAATTTAATTCTTTGTCCCTTCCCTATGGTGTATACGTGATAGTGTGACTGCATGTGAAGGATGACTTTTAATAAGTCTTAATGAGTTCTATAGTTTCAATTTAAGATTGAAGTGGGGTGTAGCAGTAACACTCTTTATGGAAACTCACCTATCTGAATGAGGAAGTGGGGCCGCTTCTTATGAGAATATGAGCTTTGAATCTCTAGAGCATTCTCAGAAACAGGATATGTCCAGGGCCAAATTGGACAAAACGGCACGAGCTTGGCAGCACCCTGGGAGATATCATCCGTGGTTGTTATCGCGAATTACATCAAACGCTAGCAGTTCAAGACATAATTCACTGTCTCTAGCAAGTAATTCCGGTAATATCTCACTAAGCAAAGGTTCAAGACTTCATGGACACCTCTGCCTAAAATGGTATTTCCTGCGCTTTTTATGTGATTTTCATTTTGATGGTTTTTGTATTAATGGAACTTAGGACCTAAGGGTCGCCAAGGGTTCACTAGTTCATGCTTTTTCACTTTGGTGAAAGGAACCTTTAGTCTCACTTGTGATGAACTAAAGATGAAAGCTCTCTATACTATATGACTTTTGCAATCCATAGTATGACCATGGGGTCAACACACTGTTGTGTGAGGGAGATGACGTTGGAATGGCTAGTATGACTTCAACATGCACGATCTGTCCACCTGTTCAGTCAGTTCGGATCGTGAGATTGGGTTGTTGATTTACCAAGATCTATATGTGTTTTCGTGTTTTATTGAGTTTTCATTCATGTGGGGGATTGTTGGAAAACTATTTATAAAAAAAAAAAAGATTTTTAAAGTTTTAATAAAAACTTATAATTTATTGTTTTCTTTTGTGAATGAAACTTATTAGTCACACATTGTGGAGTTTCCAATTTTTAGTTGTTTTAAGAGACTATATAAGATTTTTAGTCCCACATTGGGGAGTTGCTCTTCTTAAGTTGTTTTTGTCAATTATATAAACAAATTCACTACTTTTGTAAAATCTATGAGAAAGTGGTTGCTCTATATTTTAGAGGGACCCCCAAGGGAAGATATTTTATATGTTTTCTCAAGCGTTCGCGATTTTCCTTTATGGTTTTTCGGAGTTGCCAAGCTCAAGTTGAGCATCTACTACATATGCTCGTAGTAGGTGTATTAGGGTGTTTTATCCTTGAGATATCCGTCCTGTGAGGGCTATAACATCACTCTTGAGTGTAGCCGGGCGCTAATGTCTTAAGGGCAACGCGTTGAACACGTGACTCACTCTGTTTTTCCAAAGTTTTGCCTTGTTGCTGTTATGGAGATATGGAAAGCTCGCTCGCTTCGTCAAATCCATCACTTCCATTACAAAGGAGTTAAGTATCAATAACTTTTGATTATTTGATTTTTCTTTGTTATGATTATTGCACCCAACAGAAACCTCCGTAAAATGCCGGCCGAAAAGAGAAAAACATAAGAACTGAATGTCCAAGGACCCGGCGGAAAAATGGATGTGAGCGGCAAATGCGATTGATTTCCATTACGGAAAATGATTGTGTGAATGCAGTGACCTACTTTTGACTTTTGGGACTTGTTCAGTCACTATCTGATCATATCGCACTACAAGACACAAAGAAGGGTCGAAGATATGAAACAGGAGAGAGCAATATGAAAGGTCAGTGGTTACTACACGGCGCTGTTAAACTTGTACTAGTCTAATGGCCGATACATCCAAAGTCACCAGTCATCGACATCTTACTTGCAAACACCTCACTGTTGCAGCAAAAACCGTACTAAAACTAAAAAAGGTAAAATGAATACCGCAACCTCTGGATTCACCGTGCACGCTGCTACCACCATCCCTGCCGTAAGCCCCTTCTGTTTCACTATTGCCTCAGCTTAAAAAACTAACCGAGAAACACCCAACTAGTTTCAACTTTCCAGACAGCCAACACAAAGCCACCAAACTTCGTATACCTCTCGAGCTAGTAGTCCAAACTTCAAAGTAGATGTATCTTAAATAATATTTTAAGTAACCAGTGGAAGAAAATAAAAGAAGAATAAAAAACGAAGAAAACGGCTGACTACAATTTGTTTTGAATTTATGGGTAGTTTCGAGGAAACACGGTTGACCAGAAACACGCAATATGTACGACAACAATATGTGTAAGTGTAACATTGACTATGGATCTCATCTCGGCAATGAGATACATTCTAGTTTTTTTTTTTTTTTTTTTTAATGCAAAAGAAGAAAAATACTCGTTCAGAACGTCTGCAGCGGTGCGACTAAAACTAAAGATTAAAAAAAGACCAAATTTGGGTTTAGTCCGTTGAGTGACGCAGTGGGGCGAGTATATTTAGTCAAGCGTTGATATAGCTTACGCTTGTTACGAGGCGTTGATATAGCTTACGCTTGTTGCGGGCGTTGATAAAGATTACGCTCGGCATGAGGCGTTCGCAAAGTTCACGCCTAATGAGCCCGAGACCCTATTCACGTAATTAAAAAAAATAATAAAAATAAATAAAAATAAAAATAAATATGGGGCGTGGGTATAGTTACCGCCCCATACTAATTAAATAAAAAAATGGGGCGTTGGTATAGTTAACGCCCCATGCTAAAGAGGAAAAAAAATGGGGCGGTGACATTATCAACGCCTGGTGTGGGGAGTTAACTTCAGGTGCGCTCAGTGTAGAGCGTTAAGTTTACGTGCGCTCGGTGTGGGGCGTTAAGTTTACGTACGCCCGACTAAATTTGGGTTTAGTCTTGGTCGCGGACCAAATTTAGTCTGGCTACAATGGTATAGTCTGGTATTTGATCTTTAGTCCGTCCCATTACGTCTCTATTTCTTCCCAAATTTTTGGTCTTGGTCGCCCGCTGCGGACGCTCTCAGAGAAAGGTCGAACTGTTATTACATCAGTTTTCTCTTGGTTAACAACATCGGAGATAACAAATATGGTGGATCTGGCATTTGGCTAACTGCCAGCATATCTACCGGTTTATTACAGGTAGCCTAATATGACAACATTTCCAACATCCCATGCTAATCCATTTTTTGGGCAGATATGATTAATCTTATAGTTAGGTAACCAATGTTAGGTAAACTTATTAGTCCCATATTTGGCTAACTTCAAAGATAAACAAATCCGAAATTTGGTTCTTTCAGTTTCAACCATTTCTACGCTTTTCAGTGGTATGAAAAGTGAAGGATGAGTGTAGACTTTGCATCATTGACTATGGATCCACAAACCATATGTTTATCCAACTCGTCGCGCCATTAAATGCCAAAATAGACTGTCACATTGAAGAATCATTAAGAAGTATGCCTTCTCAGCCTACCAAACTCTTTAGTAGCCGCAGAGCTTTACACTTCCTGCTTTGAAACTGGCTTTCGTGTGGTGGGCAAAATCCTCAATGGCAGCTTAGAATCCCACAGCACGTCGAAAACGGTAGTGGAGCTATTAAGTCTAAGAATGACCAATTCAGCTCAATCCTATTTTCCATTTCCTTTATGATCACGGCGCCAACAGAAAATCTTTGCCTGCCATGGTTTACTGACCAAAAACAAAATAACTAAAGGGATGCCCATATTTTTGGATTGAAGTACAAATGTTATTAAAATTCCCAAATCCCCTCGCACTAGAATAATGCGATGTTCTGTAGTATGTTTAGGATGTTCTGTAGTATGTTTCGGAAGAAAAAAAAAATTAACACACGGCCTGATTATATGTACATATACATGCTTAATTTTGATGAAAATATTAAACAACAAATGAAAAATTAATAATATTATACAACAAATGAAAAATTAATAAGAATGATTTCAGTAAAAAAAAAGAAGAAGAAAAGGAAATCAAACCGGTAAGAGCTTCATTCCTGTATCTCATATAGATCTTGATATCCTCCTTTATCCAAAATCGTTAACAATGAAGAAGCTTTACTTTTAGCTTTTGAACTTCCATTTTCAACAATATCAGTAACTCCATCTAAAGCAGCTGAAGAACAAACTTTTTTAATCTCAAGAGTCATAACCTCATCACAACTTTGAATCAAATTCAATAAAGCAGATACAGAATTCTCTCTAGTTCTAGAACTACAACCGGTAGAGAAATCTAATAAATCCATTAAAACCCCAATTCCAGATACCCTTTTGAACTCATCACCACTTTCATAACAACCAGCAACTTGGGCAATCACAGCTGTCGCATCTTCAACAATACCAATTCTACCGTCTTTAACAATCAACGCAAAAAGAGCAGGTATAACACCAAGATCAATCATAGTAGAACGATTCAATGGGTAAAGAGAAATTCCGAACAAAGCTTTTAATGCATCTTTAATTGATCTAGGAGGAGAATTAGGATTCTTAATAATATCAATTAAAGCAAAAACAATATCACGTTTAGCACCAATAATCGGACGGTATTGATCAACAACTAAAAGACTATAAAGAGTTGCAGAAGCTGTTTGAATAGATGATGGAGTAGCAGAAGGAAGACGAAGAAGATGAGAAAGAGCATCCAGAAGACCTCGCGTAGACATTAGAAGATCTCTATTTGAAATTGAGATGTTTAAAAGAGTTGCAACTGCATTTTCCTGTGCAATTTCTGATGATGAAAATAAGGTTTCTGTTAGGATTGGTAAAGCACCTGATTCTGCTATCAATGAACGACTTTCTGGATCGTGTTTAGACATTAATCGAAGTTCACAAATTGATTCGATCTGGGATTTCTCTGAAACGGAACTTAATTTGCTGACGAGTGATCGAACTGTTCGCGTTTTCACTTCCATCATCGCCGAAAACAAAAAGAAAAAGGCGACTGAGAGAAAAAAGAATACGGGCTTGAGAGAAGAAAGTATTTAAAGACGCTAGGGTTTTGTTTGTCTCTGTTATCTGGTTTGTAGAGTTGAATGTTTATGTAATGTTTATTGTATCTCTACGAAAGAGGTGAAAAGAATCGGAGAAAAAATGAAATATGACGGCTTGTGAAATTGGTAATAGCTGTGTGGACGGAGCAACACCTGTCTGAATCTTTTATAAAGTCAAGCACACTTTGGCTTGTTACTTTTACTTGTTTTGTTTTGGTCTTGTTCTTTGACTTCTATCTTGTTCCCTTTTTCTTTTGGGATATTTTAATTTTGGGTCACAACAAAGTGACCAGAATTGCGTTTGGGTCATGCAAATTTTTTAATTAGAGTTTGGGTCACAAGACCGTGGTTGACCATCTTGACTGTTAGCTAATTATTTATTTTTAAAAATTAATTTCAATTTGTTTGACTCCGTTAGTTGCCGTTAACACCATCATCACCACCACAACGTCGTCTTCATTCGGTTGTAGCAGCAACACCGCCACCACCATCTTCCACCTCCTTCAATTCTAGGAGAAACACCGTCATGGGTAGCAGACGGCAACAACGAGCTCTCTTCTTACCTATTTTTCTAGCCGAAATATACAATTACTCAAACCCTAAAATTCAATAACTCGAAAACTTCCAAACCTCTGCCATACCCTTCTCACCTGGAACCCATCTAGCAATTTCATTATTGATTTCGATTAAGTCATTACACACCCAAACCCAAATACACTTCGTTGATTTATCATATTTAACAGCTGCAACATCAAATCTTTATAAGATTGATTGTTTCTTCCGACAACAACATGGTCTTCTTCCCTTCTTCAAAATTGAGTTTTAGACACAACCCCATCTCTCTAAATACTTTCAATCTGATATAGGAAATCCTGTAATTTCTTTAATCAAATAATAAGATATCTGATGATTAGCATAGGAATTACAACACAAAAAAAAAAAAAAATCATCTGCAAATTTGTTGCTGCCGAGAATAGATCTTTATCTTCATATAATCGTTGCAATTGGGAAAGAGGCGCAGAAATACTTAGGGTAAGGATTGCCGGGATAGGGTTTAAATCTAAGCCGTTCTTGCAAATCATAAATCTCACTCATACACGTGCCTAAAAGAAGAGGAATGGCTAGGTTAGTAAATAAATCAAACTCTAAATTATGGTGGTCATTTACTTACTTAACCAACTTCTATAACTGTCAACCCGGTCAACCACGGTCATGTGACCCAAACTCTAATTAAAATTTTGTGGTGACCCAAACACAATTCTGGTCACTTTGTTAATCGAAATAGTGGGTGTGGTTGTTAGACCCCCGCCTTTTCAAATCTAACTTTTCAATCACTTAAACCTCCCCTATCCATAATTTTCCTACCCAAAGCACATTAAGCCCCTAAAATTCTATTTGGGTTAAGCCCCAATAACAGGATTCTGAAAATATAGTACTTATAGAATATCAATTGACAACTTAAGGGATTCATCAAGCAAAATTGGCTGGTGAAGATGCATTTACACATAAATAACTTTATGCTTTGGCATATGGCTGAACTTTGTTTCTTCATATTCACATTCACGTTCATCCTCATTCTCATAGTCATAATTTCCTTCGCATGTTATACACATATATATATGTGGTTGTAGCTGCAAATATCTGGGGAAGCTCTATGTGGTATGGTTAGGAAACTTTTGAATCATCAGATCGAAAACTCCAGAAAGCGCCACAATGGTAAGAAGTTATTAGATAGGAAATTATCAGTCATTATGGTGGTTTGGAAGGTATAATTTTAGATAAAATGCTTATTTCTTTTTGAATCTACCAGAATGGCCCTAACTTAGAGATGCCTTTCATGTTTTTCCTTAATGATAGCGCATCCCCATTATGTAAACTTATTCTACATAATTTTATTTATGTGGAACAATACCTAATTGGAGGTATTGCCAAACAAAATATAATTTATATTATTTTTGAATGTATTTAGTGGATAATATGATTCCGACATTCTAATTGTGGTTTTCACGTGTTTAATTGACGCTTAGTAGATTGACATAGTTAACTTTGCCATACACCTTTTTTTGATGTCAACCCTTACACATTATGTCGTCCTGGTAGTACTCATAACCAATATGTGTTCTAATGTGGCCACAAATAATAGAAATCGAAGGCTACATAATGAAATTGGCTATCCCATTATATTATGATAATGAAATTCAACCAAACGCGCACGCTAACTAATTTAAAATTGGTAAGTCAATAGTCTTGTTGTAGACAACCACCCTAACTAATTTAATTTTCATCGACCAAATTCATATAAACTAGCACGCTCTATTATGCAAGTTAGACTGTAATTTTTTGTTTTTGGTGTGCATGTTAATTTTTTGCTTTCCATATACTCTTTCTTACTAAGAAAAAGGGATGAGAATGGTAATACTTGCTTAGTATCTCCTTTAATTCATTTGCAGTTTATAGTTTTATCCAAGTCGGGTTTTGTTGTCCAAATAGTCGCATATGGGATTGTTCGTTGAGTTAATTCTTAGTTACATCTACCATTATCGTTTTTTACACTATTTTTCTTAATTAATCCGATTTGAAAAACATAATCATATTCAAGGTCTAATCGTTTGTATCGTTCTTTAGACTAAATGGCCCATATATGCAGTAATTTACTTTAATATCACCTGCTTGCACAAATTTGTTTTTATATCAAGGAACATGGTAGAACGTGAATGATCTTTAGCTTATATATTTTTTCGCTTAAACTACAAAATTATTGAATGAAGTGTTTGATTTTCTTTTGAAAGAAATAGAAGGATCATTGCATGTTCTTCAAAATTGATCTAACTAAGGAAAATACCCCATTTTGTTTTTGCCCATTTAGCTTGAGGAATAAATATCGATTTCTGAATTTGTTAATTGACCTTTCTTCCTTGGATTATGACTTCTTTTGTTTTTATATCAAGGAACATGGTAGAACTTGAATGAATCTTTAGCTTATATATATTTTCTCTTAAACTACAAAATTATTGAGTGGAGTGTTTGATTTTATTTTAAACGAAATAACAGGAGCATTGCGTGTGCGTCCAAACTGATCTAACTATGGAAAATACCCCAATTTGTTTTTGCCCATTTAGCCGGAGGAATAGATATCGATTTCCGAATTTGTTAATTGACCTTTTTTCCTTGAATTATGACTTTTTTTGTTGTAGGTATTGATGCGTGTCGTATGCGTCAAAAATAATTTCACTTCCTCACTTAACTAATATGAATATAGTATTCGATAAGAAAGAGTTCGTCTCCACAGAGAGGCGATTGTTGTTATGCAATTTTCAGATTCTTATGTAACCAAATAACCCAAGTTGTGTTTTTGTTTTTATCAAAGTAATAATACTAAATAAAGCAAAGTAAATAGTTGAAATAATCAATAAGGAGAAGATATTGGTTAAGGGATAGTATCATTCACAAACATGTATTTTTCATCTATGATTAGAATTGGTATTTAATCTCTCAATTATCAAAAGTCCTAAGATATCTTGATCGCAAAAGTATCTCGTTTATTTCTTGATTTTATCACAAACAACATTAAAAGATGCTATTGTGAAATCTTCTTAAAAAGCAACCTAAAGTGTAAAAGCACAATTAGATTTAACTCCCTAAGAGCAATAAGTTCTATGAAATAAGACTAATCGATGCAAACAAACGTGTAAAAGCACTAATTCGTTTTAACAAAGGTTATGATTCATATGCGATTAAAAAGATGTATCACTACAAGTATTAACCACAAGTTGCTACTAGAAATCAGGGACAAACAACTTTTACGTATTGAAAACCCTAATATAGCTATAGAGATGAAAACAAATCCAATTGATTCCGGACTCAACCAAACTAGCATTCAAATCATATGATAATATAAACGATGAATCATAAACGATAAAATCGAGACAAAACTAATTCATAGAATCAAATAATCATGCTTGAAGAAATCAACTTTTTATCCCATAACCAATTAATGTATTTAGCTACTCATATTCATGGAGTTCATCATCATAATATTCAAGGGAAGACTATGAAACATAAAAGAAAGCAAACCCTAGAAGTAGTTCTCTGCAAAAAGCTCCAAGAATAGAATAAAACCGTCTTTTTTCTTTGTTGTAGAAACTCTCTTTTTATAGCCCTTTGCTTTCCAAAAATAGGTCAAAGTCTTCAAAATCCGTTAGTTGGAAATTCACCCGGCCCACGAGCAAGAGAAACCCATGTAGAAAATCTGTCCCAAAAGTGGTCGCCAGAAAACTGAGTTTTTGGCCGGAAGTTGACCGGAATCCGGCGCTGGGAAGTCGTCGCCGATCACCTGAAATTTCTGTCGTCGGAAGAATATTCGACGGAATATTCTGTCATAACTCCGTTAAAGTCAACCATTGACTTAACGGTCAACCGTTAATCACCGATTCAAATGAGTCAGCTCAGGTCAAACTCTGAGTCAAGACCTTGTCAGGTATGACTCGGTCCAGGCCAAGCCATTGCAATCTTGCATAGGATTTATATAGTGCTGCACTACTCACAGCCAGCCATCATGGCTAGCCTCTGTACCTTCCCTGCTATTCCATGCTACACATCCATTGTGGCCATTTATCTCTAGCTGCACTTGCAACTCATGTACAACTTTTGTAGCTTCTACACCAGAACCATTGCCATTTCAGTCCCTATTCTCTCCTCTGTAATTTGATGTTCTTCAACTATAATACCAAATGATGTTCAGGAATTCACCAGCATTTGTACCTTAATACAACCACCTCAAATCACAGTCAATACAATACCAAACTCCTCTTGCCTAGCATGTTAGCAACACCAGCTTCTAGACTATGACCTGTAACAGCATCCTAACACAGCTGCAGTCACCGCAAAACCATTATAACCAATTCAACTCTCCCCTGTAATACCTTCTTGACTCCAAACTGTAGCCAACCCCTTTTCAAAACACCACAGTACCCTTATCTCTGCAATTGTGCAACAAGCTCAGATCAAGCCATTTGCATTCCATGTTAACACCGCAGCTACTCAACACACATCAAGCACCAGCCTCCTTACTGCACTCCTGCCCATCTTCACTCTCAATTCCACCTGCAAACCCCTAGATCCAGTTGCAACAAACCGTAGCAAAACACCACAGATCTTAACATACATCTAATTTGGTTCATCCATTTCAACAACATCATCTGCAGCAGCAGAGCTATCCCATTGCAATTCTCCTTCACTTGTAAACAATTTAACACAGAACAAGACCCATCAATCCATTCAAAATCTCTCATTCTTCATCAGACCACCATATTAGGTCAACCAACATCACCAACAGCTCCAATTTTCAGTTCAAACCACAGCCTCACTTACCCACTTATCCTGCAATTGGCTCCAACCTCTCCAACTGTAGCTGCAACATATGCACCATCTTGCTCTACAAGCTCTCCAGTTCCATTTCCTCCAGAACCACCTGCAACTTCAGCTCTTCCACCTGACTGAATTCTGAGCCAAAAACTACCCCAGAGATTCACAGTAAACATCTCCTCATTATCACAACACCCGCAATCATCTCGAGAACCTCATGACTCTCCCATGTAGCAAAGACATCCGAGCTTCCCATGTAACCTTGCAAGCCTAACACCAACTCTCTTCGTGTCTCATACCCATTCTTTGCAGCTTCTCTTGTCAAATCAAAGATAACCCTTTCATTAGCAGCAAGAACAACTTCTACCCCCTCATTCCAGTTTCAAACCCTAACATCAATTATTCCTCCAAAACCCATTTCAAGATCGCCAATTCAGCTTCAACTGTTGTCACTCTCCTCTTCCAAATACAAACCAGTTCAAACCCACTGCATAATTCTTTCTCTTACAATTGAATCATCAACCATCTTCTCAACCATGACCAGAAACCCATTTGTTCACTCAGCAAACCCCCATAGATTTCTTCCCTGTAAGTTGCAGATTCAATTCGAGCCATTATTCACCGTTGCTTCCACCGTATACCTTCCGATTACTCGATTCTCTCTGTCGATCCATCACCTGATTGTCCAATTGATTTATTGCTCCACTTGATTTCACGATCCATTTCTCGGGGGAAGTAGCACCAGCTGCTGGTCTGGCTTTAGTGCTCTTCCATAAAAGTTTCCCCTTAACATTGACTGGGCTAGGGATAGTATTCCCCCCTGAAATGACAGATTCACCCTTTTTGCTCAAATTGGGTGATTTCTTCTTCTTTTCCTCCGTGCGACTCCAGAGTACCTAATAAATCAAAAACACGCGTAAAGTACATACTTTACATGAAAAATAGCAAAGAAAGCATAACTACTAGATAGTAAATTACGGTGTATTCTACACCTATCAAACTCCCCCACACTTAGACTTTGCTAGTCCTCGAGCAAATCAAACAAAACAAAACTAAAACAAATACATACAACTCCGTCTCGTCGAGGCTACGGTTACTTTTAGCATAAATAACAAGCCTTTGAACCCCTAGGTGTCCCTAGTGGACGAGTTTTAGTCTCGTGAAGGTTTACAAGAGTTTTACCTACAAAACCTATATTTCAAACTCCATCTATTTGTGACAAATCAATGAACGAATCCAAAATGACTACAGGAGGAGGTACCTTGCGCAAATTCAGTTCATATATTAGTAAAGCTTTAATTAGATAGTCGAACAAGCCACAATACTCGGAAACTAACAAACCACAATCACAATGAAAAGATTAAGAAGATGGAAATAGATGTAGATGTTGGCGAATGTTCACAAGTGTTCGATGTTTCCCATATCTGTCTGAAGGTCACTGCCAAGATGAACCTATTCCTATTGGATTGAGCTACTTGGTTTGAATGCTACATCAACTCACTGGCATATACAAGGGAACCAGAAGTGACTTTATTCAACCAAAATACAACTTTCTTTTTCTTTTCTTTTTCACTTTGTTTTACTTTTTTTTTTCCGTCTTTATTTATTTTATTTTTTTCTTCTTTTTTTTAGACAACATGATTGGATCAAACTGGATCCAAGCGCATGATTCTTGTCAGCAAGTACATGATAGTTGCCTTGGATCCTGTATTCCACGCTTGTTTAGGCGACGGAGACAGGGACTACGTTTCACACATACTGCTATTCCCAAGTGTCTTTTTATTCCGTTTTGGTCTAATTGGTCGGTCTCTTTTTTTTTCTTTTCATATTTTTTTCATATATTTTTTTTTCTTTTTTCTAGTAACTCAATCACTCTATTTCATCCTAGCAGTAATAACACGTCGATGTTTAGTGACCCACCGAAACACTAAGAACAATAGATAAACATGGAAAAATAAAAATAGAATGCGATATGGTGATATTCCGAGATATGGTAACAACTATCATGGTATCTATGATTATGAGCTATGTTCGTCCCGTTTAGTTAATTGGTTCCTCAACTCCTGCATTCAAAATGGTTCCATCCACTAATGATGTCATCCTAAAGGCACAAGTTTCTAGATTTCGGAGCTCAAAAAGCACAAATTTTTTCTTGGTTTTTCTATTTTTCTGATTTTTTTTTTTTTTTTTTAAAAACATACTAAAACAAACTATACAAACATATAAATGCTCCCCCACACTTAAACTTTACATTGTCCTCAATGTAAAATTGAATCATCCAAAGAGAGTTCAAGGTGGGAAATTCCGCAAATGATATGCAAAAACAAAGAAAATAAAGATAAAAGCAAATGCATAAAAATAAAAAGATAAGGGTAAAGATACAAAACCGGTGGGTTGCCTCCCACTTAGCACTTGGTTTAAAGTCGTCAGCCCGACGTGCTCCTTGTTTGTTAAGACTCCTCCAGCGAGGATGCCTCCACAAAGTTCACACCTTCCATAACTTCGGAAGTAAAGTTCTCATAATATGGTTTCAACCGGTGTCCATTCACTTTAAACTCCTTTCATGTAGCTATGCTACGAATTTCTACTGCACCATGAGAAAACACATTAGTAACAATAAAAGGTCCGATCCAACGTGACCTCAATTTACCCGGAAATAATTGCAAGCGAGAATTAAACAAAAGCACTTTCTGCCCAACACAAAATTGTTTTCTAGAAATCATAGAATCATGAAATGCCTTAGTTTTATCCTTGTAAATGCGAGAGCTTTCAAATGCATCATTGCGTAACTCTTCTAGCTCTTGGAGTTGTAACTTCCTTTGCTTTCCAGCCCCATCTAGCTCCATATTGCATTGCTTAATAGCCCAAAACGCTTTATGTTCAATCTCAACGGGTAAGTGACAAGGCTTACCGTACACAAGCCTAAAGGGAGATATCCCAATAGGTGTTTTGTATGCGGTTCTATAAGCCCACAATGCATCATTAAGTCGCATGCTCCAATCTTTCCTTGTTGGATTCACCGTCTTCTCTAGTATGGATTTCACCTCTCGGTTCGACACCTCGGCTTGTCCATTGGTTTGGGGATGATAAGGTGTTGCAATCTTGTGCGACACATTGTACTTCTTCAACAATCCTTGTAAGAACTTGTTTTTGAAGTGAGAACCCCCATCGCTAATTATGGCTCTTGGAATTCCAAACCTTGCAAAAATGTTAGCTTGAACAAAATCTGAAACCACTTTAGAATCATTAGTTGGGGTGGCTTTAGCTTCCACCCATTTCGAGACATAATCAACAGCAAGTAAGATATAAAAATTCCCATGAGAGTTGACAAAAGGACCCATAAAATCTATACCCCATACATCAAAAACTTCAATAAATTGAATAAAAGTTTGTGGCATTTGATTTCGAGCACCTAGATTGCCTGTCCTTTGGCACCTATCACAAGTTGTGCAAAATATATGTGCATCCTTAAATAGAGTTGGCCAATAAAAACCGCTTTCAAGTACCTTGTGAGCTGTTCTTTTACTCCCAAAATGTCCTCCGCAAGCATAGGAGTGACAAAAACACAAGATAGAGTTAAATTCAGATTCGGGAACGCACCTTCTTATGACTTGGTCGCTGCCATGCTTCCACAAGTATGGATCATCCCATATATATTGGTTTCCTAACCTCTTAAGTTTGTCCCTCTCAGCACGAGACAAGTTCTTTGGGATTTGTTTAGACACCAAATAGTTCACAATATCCGCATACCATGGTTTCGCAAATGCAATTGAGAATAGTTGCTCATCCGGGAAACTTTCACGCAACGGGATAGCTTCCTTGTCCACAGCAAGACGGCTCAAATGATCCGCAACGGTGTTCTCAATTCCTTTCTTGTCCTTGATTTCTATATCAAACTCTTGCAAGAGTAAAATCCATCGTATGAGCCTCGGTTTCGCCTCTTTCTTTGTAAGCAAGTACCTAAGTGCTGCATGATCTGAAAAGACAACAACTTTTGTACCAATTAGATAAGAGCAAAACTTTTCCAAAGCAAAAACAATAGCTAATAACTCTTTTTCAGTGGTAGTGTAGTTTTGTTGGGCCTCATTTAACGTTCTAGAAGCATAATAAATAGCATGAGGTATCTTCCCCACACGCTGCCCAAGCACCGCACCAACCGCATAATCACTTGCATCACACATGAGCTCAAAAGGCTTGCTCCAATCCGGTGGTTTAATGATAGAGGCTGAAATCAAAAGTTCTTTCAAACGATTGAATGCCGCCACACACTTCTAGTCAAAGTTAAAAACCACATCTTTTTGCAATAAGGTACAAAGTGGTGATGCTATCTTGGAAAAATCCTTGATGAATCTACGATAAAAACCTGCATGACCGAGAAAAGAGCGTATCTCCCTCACCGTAGTGGGAGGGGTTAGAGTACGAATAAGGTCTATCTTAGATTTATCAACTTCCAAGCCTTTAAAAGATACTATATGGCCTAAAACTATACCATGAGTTACCATAAAATGGCACTTCTCCCAATTAAGCACAAGATTTGTTTCAACACATCGTTCAAGGATTAGTGACAAATTGTTCAAACAAAGGTCAAATGAATCACCAAAGACACTAAAGTCGTCCATGAACACTTCGATTATGTTTTCAACATATTCCGAAAATATACTTACCATACACCTTTGAAAAGTAGCTGGAGCATTGCATAAGCCAAAAGTCATCCTTCGATAAGCAAAAGTACCAAAAGGACAAGTGAAAGTGGTTTTCTCTTGATCCTCCGGCGCTATCACAATATGATTATAACCTGAATAGCCATCAAGAAAGCAATAATAAGAGTGTCCAGCTAAACGTTCAAGCATTTGATCAATAAAAAGTAATGGAAAGTGATCTTTTCTAGTAGTGGCATTCAATTTCCTATAATCAATACAAACCCTCCAACCGGTTTGCACACGAGTTGGGACAAGTTCATTCTCATCATTCTCCACCACGGTCACCCCTGATTTCTTTGGTACAACTTGTACCGGGCTCACCCACTTGCTATCGGATATGGGGTAGATAACACCCACTTCCAAAAGCTTGAGTATCTCCTTTTTTACAACTTCCATCATAGGGGGGTTCAAACGACGTTGCGCTTCCCTTGTAGGCTTTGCATCGTCCTCCAAACGAATCTTATGCATGCAAACGGCAGGGCTTATACCCTTGATATCGGCAATTATCCATCCTATGGCCGTCTTGTTCTTCCTTAGCACCCGGTCAACCACGGTCATGTGACCCAAACTCTAATTAAAATTTTGTGGTGACCCAAACGCAATTCTGGTCACTATGTTGTGACCCAAAGTCAAAATATCCCTTTTCTTTTCTTTTTTTCTTTTTTTAAAGGAAAAATATTATTAATCATCATCAACAGCAAATAGTTTACAACCATTGGATGAAAGCATGTCAACTGGGCTCCAATTCCTTCATTAAGAACCACACCTATATCCTATGAAAAATAAAATCTCCAATAGAAACGTTTTCATCATGACTAGACATATAGTTTCGCAACTTCTTCAGGAATTCCTTAGTATCACTCCCTAGTCCACCTAAAGTCGTGAAGGCAAGAACACCAAACCCCAACTTCTGACTTGTATATTTCTCCAAATACTTAGCCCTCTTTTTCGCCACTGCATTGTTCATAGCCCGACCAAGGACAAAGTTACGCTCCCAATTGACAGTGAAGGGGGAAACCACCGTGACATCCAAACACATATCATAGCTGTTATCCCAACCATACACAAGGATATCCGCAGGGCGTAGAGCCAAATTATCGTCCAAAAGGAGTCCCAAATCCACCTCCTTTCTGGCTGAGACACTCGCACGATAACAAATGTCTGCGAAGGTGTTACAGATTAGGTCATGCCTGTATTTGATCCCAACCCCTTTCTTGCAGTGCAAGGCGTGATCCCCAAAGATATCTATCCCAATACCACAAACAGAACACAAGTCTTCATTGTCAAAGAGGGTAATCCCGAGCCTATACTGCAGAACAGCACGAAACTGCCTGGCTCCAATCGACTGATTAAGCCCGTCAATAGGAATTTCCAACAAGTAGTCCTGAGCATGGTTAACTCTGTTACTCTTCCAGTGAGCTGCATCACGCTTCGACATGTTGAACTGAATGGGTATGTTCTTCTTCATCGCATCAAAGTATTTGTCTGCCAAAGAGCAATATCATCAATGCGTAAAAAAGAATCGCCAATACCACATACCTGTTTGAAATGTGTCAAAGCGTGCACAAAACTGGGGATTAGGGCCGATACCCCAGAGTGCCTCAAGATGGTCCCTTGCTTAGATATCGTCTGTAAACAAGAGGTTACATAAAAATATTGCTTCGTCTCCTCCATAGTGTACACCCCCTAACCTCCATCTTTGATAGGAAGCGTAGCTAATCTCTTCTGCAGTAAACCAAAACCCGACACATATCCCATAACCAAGTGCCTAAGAAACTGTCTAAGATGGTCATCAAAACTACATGCGCCTCATCCAAAAACTCAGGTTTAGTAGTACACATGGCGAAAAATTCCTTAGCAAGAACAACTCCCCTTGCGGGTCCTTTAACTTCTTCACAACATCAATCAAGGCAATAGTCTCTTTTTTTAAGCATCTATCTTGTTCCTAATTCTGTTTTAATCTACCTACAAAAACAAATGTCATAATTCAAGGAAAAAAGGTCAATTAACAAATTCGGAAATCGATATCTATTCCTCCGGCTAAATGGGCAAAAACAAATTGGGGTATTTTCCATAGTTAGATCAGTTTTGACGCACACGCAATGCTCCTGTTATTTCGTTTAAAATAAAATCAAACACTCCACTCAATAATTTTGTAGTTTAAGAGAAAAAATATATAATCTAAAGATTCATTCACGTTCTACCATGTTCCTTGATATAAAAACAAAAGAAGTCATAATCCAAGGAAGAAAGGTCAATTAACAAATTCGGAAATCGATATTTATTCCTCAAGCTAAATGGGCAAAAACAAAACGGGGTATTTTCCTTAGTTAGATCAATTTTGAAGAACATGCAATGATCCTGCTATTTCTTTCAAAAGAAAATCAAACACTTCATTCAATAATTTTGTAGTTTAAGCGAAAAAATATATAAGCTAAAGATCATTCACGTTCTACCATGTTCCTTGATATAAAAACAAATTTGTGCAAGCAGGTGATATTAAAGTCAATTACTGCATATATGGGCCATTTAGTCTAAAGAACGATACAAACGATTAGACCTTGAATATGATTATGTTTTTCAAATCGGACTAATTAAGAAAAATGGGGTAAAAAACGATAATGGTAGATGTAACTGAGAATTAACTCAACAAACAATCCCAACTATTTGGACAACAAAACCCGACTTGGATAAAACTATAAACTGCAAATGAATTAAAGGAGATACTAAGCAAGTATTACCATTCTCATCCCTTTTTCTTTATAAGAAAGAGTATATGGAAAGCAAAAAATTAACATGCACACCAAAAACAAAAAATTATAGTCTAACTTGCATAATAGAGCTTGCTAGTTTATATGAAATTGGTCGATGGAAACTAAATTAGTTAGGGTGGTTGTCTACAACAAGACTATTGACTTACCAATTTTAAATTAGTTAGCGTGCGCGTCTGGTTGAATTTCATTATCATAATATAATGGGATAGCCAATTTCATTATGTAGCCTTCGACTTCTATTATTTGTGGCTACATTAGAACACATATTGGTTATGAGTACTACCAGGACGACATAATGTGTAAGGGTTGACACCAAAAAAAGGTGTATGGCAAAGTTAACTATGTCAATCTACTAAGCGTCAATTAAACACGTGAAAACCACAATTAGAATGTCGGAATCATATTATCTACTAAATACATTCGAAAATAATATAAATTATATTTTGTTTGGCAATACCTCCAATTAGGTATTGTTCCACATAAATCAAATTATGTAGAATAAGTTTACATAACAGGGATGCGCTATCATTAAGGAAAAACACGAAAGGAATCTCTAAGTTAGAGCCATTCTGGTAGATTCAAAAAGAAATAAGCATTTTATCTAAAATTATACCTTCCAAACCACCATAATGACTGATAATTTCCTATCTAATAGCTTCTTACCATTGTGGCACTTTCTAGAGTTTTCGATCTGATGATTAAAAAGTTGCCTAACCATACCACATAGAGCTTCCCCAGATATTTGCAGCTACAACCACATATATATATGTGTATAACATGCGAAGGAAATTACGACTATGAGAATGAGGATGAACGTGAATGTGAATATGAAGAAACAAAGTTCAGCCATATGCCAAAGCATAAAGTTATTTATGTGTAAATGCATCTTCACCAGCCAATTTTGCTTGATGAATCCCTTAAGTTGTCAATTGATATTCTATAAGTACTATATTTTCAGAATCCTGTTATTGGGGCTTAACCCAAATAGAATTTTAGGGGCTTAATGTGCTTTGGGTAGGAAAATTATGGATAGGGGAGGTTTAAGTGATTGAAAAGTCAGATTTGAAAAGGCGGGGGTCTAACAACCACACCCACTATTTCGATTAACAATCTGTATGGACAAACTCCGAGTTACTTTACTAGAGAATCAACTAGACAATCAGACTCAATCTAGATAAAGATATCTCAAGGATTTATTATCTCTATCTCTCAATTTGATTTACTCAAGCAAATACAATCTGCGAGTCTTAATTAAAGAGAGATAACTTGGATGGTACCAAAGACCAATATCCAAGTGTCAATCAATTTAAATCAACAACCAATAAGGTCGGATATTCTAATTTATTGAACAACGCATAACCTATATTATTTCAATCATATAACGAAATATAATGCGGAATAGAAATAACACAGACCCCAGAATTTTGTTAACGAGGAAACCGCAAATGCAGAAAACATATGGGACTTAGTCCAGATTAAATATACACTGTATTAAGCCGCTACAGACACTAGCCTATTCCAAATTAACTTCGGTCTGGACTGTAGTTGAAACCCAACCAATCTCACACTGATCTAAGGTACAATTATGCTCCTATTCCTCTGATCCCAGCAGGATACTGCGCACTTGATTCCCTCAGTTGATCTCATCCACAACCAAGAGTTGCTACGACCCAAAGTCGAAGACTTTAATAAACAAATCTGTCTCACACAGAAAAGTCTATAAGATAGATAAATTCGTCTCCCACGAATAAACCTATGAGTTTTGTTCCGTCTTTCGATAAATCAAGGTGAACAAGAACCAATAAATAAAACCAAACTTATATTCCCGAAGAACAACTCAGTTTTATCAATCACCTCACAATAAACTTAATCGACGCAGCGAATAAGATTATTGTGGAATCACAAACGATGAGACAAAGATGTTTGTGATTACTTTTATATCTTGCCTATCGGAGAAATAAATCTCAAGCCAATTATTACAATTGTACTCGTACGATAGAAGATGCAAGATCAGATCACACAACTATGATAAAAGTAGTATCGGTCTAGCTTCACAATCCCAATGAAGTCTTTAAGTCGTTAACCTGGTTTTAGAAGAAGAAAACCAAAGGTTAAAGGAGAATCGACTCTAGCTTAGCAAACTAGTATCACACAGAATGTGTGGGGATTAGGTTTCCCAGTTGCTAGAGTTCTCCCTTATATAGTCTTTCAAATCAGGGTTTGCAATCAATGTTATCTTGGTAACAAAGCATTCAATATTCACTGTTAGATGAAAACCTGATTAGATACAATCTAATATTTCTGAACCGTTAGATCGAAAACATAGCTTGTTATACATACACGTACTAGGAGATTTTGGGTTTATGTAATTGTACCCAAACTTGTACATTGTTGGTTCAACACTAGTTAACCAAATGGTTATCCAAATGATAACTCTCATATCAACCATATCCTTCTTCACCATAACTAGTCCAAATGACTCAAATGAACTAGTTAGAGAGTTGTTCAATTTCTATGAGATCTCATGTACTACACAAGACACAATTGAAGCAAAACCGACGTGATTCACTCGAATCGATTCATGAACTATAAATCCACGGTTTGCAATAACATTCCTTAGTTTATTATGATAAGTTCACAAATATAGTTTTTAGACATAACCTACTCAAGTTCGCGGACAGGGTTTGCAGACTCAATTTAATCGGTTGGAGTTTACAAACTCCAGCAGAAATTCTCAAGTCGAGAACTTCGCGGACTGAAACTGAGCTACAACTCCAGCAAAAATTCTCGGGTTCGAAAACTATGCCTGCTCGTGGACTGGGTTGACGGCTCAAGTTCCGGTTTCTCTTGATCAACAAAGCTCGCAAGCTTCGGTTCAAGTAATAAGGACTTATACATATATGTGTTACCACAACAATGCTTATATCCTCCAATGGTTATATTGTCTAAACTCTCATTTCAATCATTGAAACATTCTCAGAGAGCGTTATATAGTTGTTATTCACAAAATATTTTTCGTCAGAGCAATTTCCAAAATGATTGAAACATAACATGACTTTCGTCACTAGTAAAGATGAACTCGGCTAAAAAGAAAGCTTTACTAACACATATTTCGAGAAATAGATTAGCGAGATATACTCAGCTCGAAATGACACATGTGTATATTCTTAGTCTATATAGTAATATGACTTTTGTCTCAAGATAGGAGATAGAGTAGATAGACTTTTGAGTGATAGATAAGTTCAAGTCTCCACATACCTTTTAGTTGATGAAGATCCACTGGTTCCTTGAGTAGTCCTTCGTCTTGTATGATGATCGCCATGGAGTTCTTGAGCTCAACTACACTTTCTATCCTAGTCCGAGACCTTAGCTATAGTAGACTAGAAATCAAGACTTTATAGTTTTGATCACTAACATTGACAAACATGCTTGAGATAGAAACGCATGCGAGTTCGACCGATCAATGCTCTAACAATCTCCCCATTTGTTAATTTTAGTGGCAAAACTATTAATACATATGGAATACAAAATATATAAATAAACTTTGTAGCTCCTATTCCACATGTCACCTAATCTTCAAAAATACTTGAAATCTTCGTCACTTCCAAGTAATCCAATGATCCCAAAGGTTGTAAGCTTAGCACCGTCGTTGTTGAAAATCCATATCTATAACAATGAGAAAAGCAATGGTTCTCAATCATTGTTATATAGTGACATAGTATCATTACACAGCGTCAAAGTCCAATTGTATCACAACTTTAACAACAATACTATGGTTATACTTCACTCCCACTTAGTCAATACTCCATCTCACATGGAAACCACTCCCCCTTACATAATGATCCGAAAACCATATGTATTTGTAGTGTGAACTACATATTAATTCTCCACCTTTTTGTCAATAAAATTGGCAAAGGTACAAGAACGGGATCCTAATGAAATTTCCGTAAGAGACATTTCATGATCAAAGGTAAATGTATATCATCTTGTTTAGATGCAATCATAAATCCTAAGCTAAATTCATTCATCAAGGAGTTCATAAAGATACAAGATAACCCCTCTAATATTCCACAGCTACACTTCGCACAAAGATTTGGCAATTAAGCACAAGTTCAAAAGAACTCTCCCCCATAATATGTCATTCCAAAGGGAACAACAAGAGCGACCTTAATTTCAAAAGAAAAGAAGGATTTTTTTAGACTCAACAAATTACATACAAGTATAAATTTGGAATCCAAAATATTCAATCATATTAACTAAGGCGAACCAAGATTAATTTGACTAAATATGCTCGACACAAGTAAACTTATGGAGACTTAAATCAATTAGATTAATCACAAGAAAAATCATAAATAATCTAATTGTCATACTCAACCAAACTAATTACAAAAGTAATCAATTTAATTGGTCACACTCGACATAAGAAATTCTATAGAGCAATGACTAATTTAATCACGAATAACCAACCCAATCAAAGAGATGCCCAAACATAAGAAAACTTATGGAGTGATAACTAAATAACCACACAAGATGATTAATTTAGTTTAACATGTTCAAAATAAAGTACCTTACGGAACAACAACTAAGCTAATCACAAAGCAATCAACTTTTGTTGTTTTAGTGCTCAACATAAGACACCTAATGAACAACATAGTATTTACACAAAAATTATGGATCGGAGAATCGATCTATACCGTGGAATAAACAAGGATTCATTCTATTTTATCCATCACTATTTGCACAATGACACACAATAGACATAATCCTTGAATCACAAAAGATTTTAACCTATCTTACATCAATAATTGACAATATAGGCTTAACTTTCGTGTTTTTCCAAAAGTCTATTCATTCTTTTATCAATATTTGCACATCAATTCACGAACGACTTTACTTTTGACAAAATATGGGACAGTCAAGTTCACGGACGTAAACACACATATCCCATCAAAATATTGCAATATATAAAACCATAAAGATTAATACTGAAACCATCATCTTCCAAACAAGTTTAGAATTTAAACCAATAAATCTAAAAACAAGAAGATGAAAACTTTGGACATAGCCATGTGTAATCACAATAATATCTATTCCAAAACACTAGTTATTCTTCTAAGTAAAAGAGAAAAATAGAAGATTTCATCAGAAGACTTACTAGTTTTCGTAGATCTTTCTCAGAGCATCTACTGAGAATTCCTTCTCATTATTGAAAAACCCATTGATTATGGGATCGTTCAATTCCTCCAAATCTTCAGAAATATCAGTTAACACACTGAGTTCTCTTCTCAAATCACGCAGGGTGTTCTTGGATAGAGATAACATTTGTTCATAGTGAGTTATTCTTTCCAAAGAGGAAATGATTCGAGATTTTAAACCATTTCTCTTGTTGATGAACTATTTTACTATGCCCCTAAAATTATCATCAAAAGGACAAATAGACAAGAGGAAGTTAGAGGAAGAACCTTCTCCATTAATTATAGTCTTCACTTTCTTCACCCTTGAGGAAGAAATCCCTTTACACAGATACACATTAGTTGCTTAAACTACATCTTTGTTTGTGATGCTTCTGGTTACAGGAGCCATAATGTTGTATCTTTTCAAGGAAGGAGGAAGTCTACCATTGATTTAAATAGACCTATGACCATCAAAAACCCTAGAAGAAAAGTATTCCGAAGTTTAATGATCCATTATGTATATTGTTAGCATAATATTTTATTAACAGAAATAGATACAAATTTGAGCCACACAAATATGCAAAGCCTCACTTTATCAAGTTAAATATGAGGATGCGAATGCCCCTGATGTTATATAGGAACATTATGAGCCAAACGCTCTCCTTGTTTATCACATAGTGATTTTTCAAGGTTTTTTGTGTAAGCAAGTTTCCTACCTCTTCTGATTCTGGAAGCATTGTTCTTAGGAGGACTGCGCAGATTATCCAGATTCATTTTTTGCATATTCTTCTGCAGTTTGGCAATTCTTTCAATGTTCTTCTTGAATCTCCAACACGTACTTTGAACATGCCTTGCATTTCCACAAAACAAACAAACCAAGGATTCTTTGTTTTGTTGAGGTATCTTCTGCTTAACATGGCTGTCAGCTTTTATCTTTCCTTGATCAATAGAAGCAACAGGATTGACAACGTCTGCACTCTTGCTTTTGTATCCTAAACCACTAGTGTTTCCAAGGGCTTCTGACCAAATAACATTGCTGAAATTTTATCAGAACTTCCAGATAATCTTTGTAGATCATCCTGGAGAGTATTAATCTCTTTCTCCTTTAGACTAATGGTTCTGGTGAGTTTATTATTAAGACAATCTATCTCAAGATTTTTCACCTGGATTAATGATTCTAGTTTCTTCAACGAAGCTTTTAATTGAAGATTTTCTTGAAGAATCTGTTTATCCAAGAAATTGAAAACCCCTGTGTCGGTCTCATATTCTGAATCAGAATTTGAGTATGTAGATGTTTCTGCTGTAAAAGATGAGAGTTCATCACATCTATCAACTCTATTCAATCAGTTGACACTTAAAGGTTTTTCTTCCACATAATCATTAGCATACAGAGGACGTTTATCACGTCTAATGCTTCTCTTTATAAATTCTTTAATATTTTATGTAGTCAATGGTATTTTGAACCAGACTTCATCCGTACAACATTCATCACCCCATGAGATAGAGTGTTCATTTGTGTCTGACACACCATTGAATGCAACATTCTGAATAGAATTTTGATAAGGAATTCTTATCTTTCCGAAATATGAATTTTCAGAAAGATCATAGAGGTTATTTCCTCTATCGATGGTACATTTCTTAGAAACAAGTTTGTTGGTTTCAAAGGTAGTTTCTAAGATATCCCATGAATTCTTAGAATTAGTGCAAGAAGACACATAGTGCTGAAGGTCTGTGGTAATGGCTTGTCTGATAGCATCTAATCCTTCAGAATTTTTCCTTGCAGCAAGAGATTTTTCTGGATTATAACTATCAACATCCTTGAGGGTAGACACATCGCCTTCTGTATTACCCAAAGGATCATAACCATTAATAACATGTACCCATATTTTAAAATCACGAGCTTGAAGATACGTGCTCATAGTAATTTTCCAGCATGGGGAGTTTGAACCATCGAATACTGGTGGTACGTTCATTGAGATAGCATGCACCTCTGTCCATAGAGTCAGATCGCTACAAACACATACTTGTAAGGTCTTAAACGTGTTTGCCTACTCTGATACCAATTGAAAAAGCGGGGGTCTAACAACCACACCCAATATTTTGATTAGCAATCTATATGGACAAACTCCGAGTTACTTTACTAGAGAATCAACTAGAGAGTCAGACTCAATCTATATTTAGATATTTCAAGGAGTTATTATCTCTATATCTCAATTTGATTTGCTCAAGAAAATACAATATGCGAGTCTTAATCAAAGAGAGATAACTGGGATGGTACCAAAGACCAATATCCAAATGTCAATCAATTTAAATCAATAACCAATAAGGTCGTAAATTCTAATTGATTGAACAACACACAACCTGTATTATTTCAATTATATAACGAAATATAATGCGGAATAGAAATAACACAGACACAAGAATTTTGTTAATGAGGAAACCGCAAATGCCAAAAAACCCCGGGACCTAGTCCAGATTAAACATACACTGTATTAAGACGCTACAGACACTAGCCTACTCCAAATTAACTTCAGTCTGGACTGTAGTTGAACCCTAACTAATCTCACACTGATCCAACGTACATTTATGCTCATACGCCTCTGATCCCATAAGGATACTACACATGTGATTCCCTCAGTTGATCTCACCCACAACCAAGAGTTGCTAAGACCCAAAGTTGAAAAATTTAATAAACAAATCTGTCTCACACAGAAAAGTCTATAAGATAGGTAAATTCGTCTCCCACAAATAAACCTATGAGTTTTGTTCCGTCTTTTGATAAATCAAGGTGAACACCAATCAATAAATCCCGAAGAACAGCTCAGTTTTATCAATCACCTCACAATAAACTTAATCGACGTAACAAAGAAGATTATTGTAGAATCACAAACGATGAGACGAAGATGTTTGTGATTACTTTTATATCTTGCCTATTGGAGAAATAAATCTCAAGCCAATTATTACAATTGTACTCGTACGATAAAATATGCAAGATCAGATCACACAACTACGATAAAAGTAGTATCGGTCTGGCTTCACAATACCAATGAAGTATTTAAGTCGTTAACCTGATTTTAGAAGAAGAAAACCAAAGGTTAAAGGAGAATTGACTCTAGCTTATCAAACTTGTAGGACCATAATATCGCTACAATACTTCTCTGCGAGATTAACAACACTTCCCAGTGAGCATCACCGCAAGATCTTCAACTACACTTTGCGAGTGTCACAAAAGCAGTCAAAAGAGCGACGTAATAACTGACGATTGAATAAAATTTGAGAAAAGCATGTTTATCCTGCGATGGTTACAAAACTTGCGAAAATGAACATTGTAACTATCGCGGTACAATCGCAGAACCAACCCAAAATAAGAGGAAAACTTAGCTGTCATCCACTATGTAACTACCCTATAAATATAGACCCAGTATGTCCTGAGAATGATGATGTATTTTTGAGAGTTAAGAAAGTCTTGAGGAGAGAGAAACTTCAAGGGAATAGTTGTAATCTTGAATTCTTCCATTTCTGTAAACATTTATGAGAACAAAATAATAAAATGTTGTTTTTAATCTTCAATTGTGAGTTGATTATAGCAAGATCTTAACAAGGGTGTAGTGTGGGATTTCCTGCAACTACATTTTGGCGCCCGAAATAGGGATTGAATTAGAGAAACCATAGAAAAAAGTGAAGAAGAAGATAAGAATTGTTCAAGATTAAGAAAGTCATAAAACAAATCAATGAGATATTTGAAGGAAGGATGATTAGAATCAAATAGGATTGTAGAAAATTGGAGTGTGGTATGGTAACGAGAACAATGATTGATAGATTTCATGAAAGTATTAAGGGGAAGATACACAAACGGGATTTTGAATGAAGGAAAATTATGACGGTGGAAAAAATATCACCATTAAAAGATTGGGAAAAGCAGGAGATCACATTTACAGTAGCAGAAATACTAGAAGAAAATCTAAGTCATACATCTCCATTGGTAATTACAGTATCCACTATACCTATGAGAAAGGAGGAATCAATAAAATCTTTGGAAGAATGGGCTATGAATAGAACTTTGGTGGATGCAGGAAGTTCTGTAGATATAATATTTTATCATACTTTAAAGAAAATGGGATATAAGGATGAAGAAATGTCTTATTCAACATATCATGTTCATGGCTTTGGAAAATCTTTAACAAAACCTAATGGCGAGATAGTGGTACGAATTCCACTAGGAGAGATTGAAACACAAGTAACGTTATGTGTGGTAGACGTGGAATCACCGTATAACATGATATTAGGAAGACCATGGATACACGCAATCAAGGCTGTAGCATCAACACATCAATGCATCAAATTTCCTATACCCAATGGAATTGGAGAAATTAGAGGAGACACAGATTTTGCGAAATTGTATTACCAAATTGAAGTAAGAAATTGTGAAGAATGTCCAAAGCTGCGAAAGGCTCGCAGAAAATTGGCAAGAGAAACAAAGAAAGAAGAATAATTTAAAGTCTACGTGATAATAGCAAAAGAGGGAAAAGGAATACCCAGCGAAATCTCGCGAGAAGGAGATGAACTCGCGAGAGTTATGAAAACACCAACACCAATGGGAGAACCTGAAGCCAGTTATACTGCAGCAGAACCAACAAAGGAAGTAAATATTGGGAGTGAAGAAGAGCCTAAAGTGCTGAAAATTGGGACTAGAATGGAGGCAGATGAGGAAGAAAGAACTATAAATCTCTTGCGAGAGTATAAAGATATCTTCGCGTGGAGCATGGATGAGATGCTAGGGATAGATCCTTCAATATCATGTCATAAATTATAAATCAACAAAAACATAAGACCATTTAAGCAAATAATAAGGAAAATCGCAACAACATACCATTCTCAAATAGAAGAAGAATTACAGAAGATGCTCGACGCAGGAATTATAAGGCAAGCAAAATATCCAGAGTGGATTGCAAATATGGTAGTGGTCCCAAAGAAGAACAAGGGGATAAGAATTTGCATAGATTTCACTGATTTAAACAAGGCTTGTCCTAAAGATAGTTTTCCATTACCAGATATCCCACATATGGTTGAATCAGCAGCGGTAAATGCCAGAATATCATCGTTGGATGGATATAATCAAATCCCTCTCACTGAAGAAGATCAAGAACATACCGCATTTTTTGCTCCAAGAGGATTATATTGTTATACAAAGATGCCCTTTGGCTTACGAAATGCTGGTTCAACGTATCAAATAATGGTGGAGAAGGTGTTTGCAAAGTGGATTCATAAAACATTAGAAGTGTATGTAGATGATATGCTGATCAAAAGCAAAGAAGCTGAGAATCATGTGCAAGATTTGAAAGAGATTTTTGATCAAATGCGATAATTTAATATTAAAGTGAATCCTGATAAGTGTACTTTTGGAGTAACTTCAGGAAAATTTCTGGGGTATATTGTATCAAAAGAAGGAATACAAGTTGATCCGGAAAAAATACAAGCAATTCGCGATATGCCAACGCCTGCGACGGTAAAAGATGTGCAAAAATTGAATGGACTCTTAGCCTCGCTAGGAAGATTCATCTCGCGATCTTCATACAAGTGCAAACATTTTTTCGATATACTCAAGAAGGGAACAAAATTCAAGTGGACAGATGAATGTGAAAAGGATTTTCAAGGAATAAAAGAACATTTAATGAACATAACTATCTTACAGAAAGCTGAACCGGGAAAATAACTATTGATTTATCTCGCAACAACCACATATGCGCTAAGTGATGTGTTGCTGCGAGTAGATGCAGGGGTAGAAAAACCAATTTATTACATCAGCAAAACGTTTAATTCTGCAGAGAGAAATTATTCAAAGATTGAGAAAATAATTCTAGCATTGGTGCATGCAACTTTTAAGCTTCACATCTACTTTCAAGAACATAAGGTCAAAGTGTTAACGAAAGTGCCAATTGAGTCAGTAATGAAAAATTCAAAAAGATCAGGCAGAGTTGAGAGATGGAATGCACAAGTAGGACACTTTGATATCCAATATGAAGTTTTATCCTCGCCAAAGTCACAAGTTATCGCAGACTTCTTAGATGAATTTCCTTTAGAAGATGATGAAGTTGTGGAAGAGATGATGGATGTAGAAGAAGAACATGGAGATCCAAAAAATCTATTAACAGAACCCGACAGATGGGAGATATTGGTGGATGGATCATCAAATGGGGAAGGAAATGGGATTGGAGTTGTTTTTATTTCACCAGAAGGAGAAAAAACAGCTTTTTTATTTAGATTGGAATTTGCATCCACTAATAATGAAAAAAAATATGAGGCCGTGATTCATGCTTTAAAATTTGCGGTAGAAATGAAGTTGGAAAATGCTAGAATTACCACCAATTCACAGTTGGTTATTCGCCAGATAAAAGGAGAATACACAACAAATGGACCATCTTTAAGAAAGTATAAAAGATTAGTCGTAGAATTATCTGCAAGAGAATTCCAAAAATAAAATGGAGACACATATCAAGAAAAGATAATAGGCTCGCAGATGCATTTTCTTTCATATCCAGTATGATGACAAATCCAGCTGCGAGATGCATAAAAATTCAAACACTTTTATTACCAGCGATAAACAAGGAAGAAGAAGAAGAAGATGTGATGATGGTAGAAGTTGGCGAAGAGGAATTAAAGAGCAACATTACGGATTGGCGAGCAGATCTTTGTGCATACTTGGCAAGAGGAGAAGAAATCGATTGGAGGCACATAAATTAAAAAGTAGGGCAACCAATTATGAGCTAAGAGAAGGAGTATTATATCACAGATCTTTTAGTGGACCATCGCTAAGATGTTTGACGAGGGAGGAAGGACAAAAAGTGTTGAAGATGTTGCATAGTGGTGATGCTTGTAATCATAGTGGAGGAATATCTTTGGCATATAGAACAAAAATGCAAGGCTATTACTAGCCATATATGCATGAAGATGTAAAATAACTCTCAAGGCGTTGCGAAGATTGCCAGCGATATGGAAAGAAGATACATGCACCAGGAGCACCATTATCATCTTAAACAAGTGTATGGCCTTTTGGGAAATGGGGGTTAGATATTGTGGGACCATTTGTGCCTGGTTCTGGACAAATAAGATATATAATTGTCGCAACATATTATTTCACAAAATGGGGAGAAGTAAAGGAAGTACAACATATTCGCGATAAAGATATTTTTACATTCATATTTGAGAATATAATTTGCAGATTTGGGATTCCAGCACAGTTTGTGTCTGATAATGGAAAGCAATTTGAAGGGCATAATATATAATTGCTACTCAATTTATTTAAGATAAAGTGTGGAAAATCTACTCCTCTATACCCACAAGCAAATGGTCAAGCTGAAGCAACTAATAAGACAATCGCAGACATCTTAAAAAAGAAGCTAGAAGGATACCGCAGAGCATGGTGCGAACAGGTGCATAATGCAATATGGTCCTACAATACAACTAGACGAGAAGCTACTAGAATGTTACCTTTTTGTTTGACGTATGGAGTTGAAGCTTTGTTACCAACAGAAGTAGCTATTCCTACAACAAAAAGAGAGGCTTGGGAAAGAAATCTAAGTGCTGGAATGATTTTCAATTAATTGGATGAATTAGAAGAAAAAAGAGAAAAAACTTTGCAACATATGAAAAATTACCAGCGAAGATTAGCTCGCGAGTACAACAAACGTGTTAAGAAACGTGAATTTCAACCTGGCGATTTAGTTCTGCGAGAAACACCAAGTTATCAGCGAGAGAATGGTGGAAAATTGGCGAGAAAATGGGATGGACCATACATCATTAAAGAGATAGTTGGAACTGGGGCATATAAACTAATGGACTCTGAAGGGAGAGATGTTGGTCAAAGACTTGACAGACCATGGAATAGACTATTTCTGAAAAGGTATTATCAATAACAACTTCTGCAAGATAAGAGATAAGGTACGTTGTAAAAAAAAAAAAAAAAAAATTCTCTGATTACAACTGAGAGGTTCTTCTAATAACAAAGTAAAGCAAAGCAAGAGCTGCGAGCATAATCGCAAGAAAGGCGAATAAAAATTTCGCAGAGATTATTAGAATGTTACGAACCTTTATGGCGTGCACCCTAGTTCGCGAATAAAATTTCGCAAGAGGCAAATGTAAGACCTAATAGTGCGTCATATAAGGGGAAATCTCTTTACATGACTCAGGGATAAGGTTATACCGCTGCTGGAACCTGAGTTATGAAGATGTTGGGGTTAAAGAAAACCTATCCAGGAGAGGGATCTTAGATTTCCAATTATATAAGGTTATACCCTGGTTGGACGACTAAGAACCTCTTCTAAGGAGTGCAGAGTATGACCAAGGCGCCGAGGTACACGGTTGAGTCAAGGGTGCCCGGGGCGTACGAAACTACCCTGGCCATCCTTGGCAAGTTTTGGCTATGATGCACTCGGCCCGAAGAAAACCCCACTTAGGGTGCAGTCTTGTAACTATAAGCCATATAGGCATAAAGGACAAGAGGCTGTGAAAACAACTGGTTGTTGGAAAATCTGGATGGGAGGAGCTAGTCTTGTATGGCCGATGTGCCCTCCTTGAAGGGGCAACCAGGGGGAAGATAAGGGAGGAACCCTCTATTAGGGAGCTGATAAGTGTCTTAAGATGGCAATGTCATGGGGCTTTATGATCGCGAGAACATTTAGGCCTGTCATATTATCGCGTGACGAAAATTATATAAAGGCAACAAGCCAAAAGAGAAAAGTTAAGATTATATCAATGGGTTTTTACACGAAAGTGTAAAGACGTCATGCGATTTCATCGCAAGACGGCAATGTCATAGGACTTTGTTCTCGCAAGAGGATATAGACCTGTCATATTATCGCAGAAAATACGAAGAAACAAAGATAAGGCAAGATCAATGGGTTTTTACATACAAATGTAAAGACGTCCTGCGATTTCATCGCAGAAAGAAAAGTTTGGAAAAATAAGACCTTTAACTAGGAAGGAAAAATAAGACCAACATAATAATATTAAACATTAACTATTTCAGAATGTATGAAATATTTGTTCCTCGCAGGAGAATATATGAGAAGGAAACTTTCTTTGGAATTTTTCAGAATATCGCAAGAATTCATTACATCGCAGATATATTCCTATTTTCGCAAGAAGATACAAGAAATAATTCAACATCTCAAGAAAGTTAATAAAGGGCAAGTAGGGGAATGAATAAATAAGACCTCATTATCTTCCTTGAGAATGTTCAAAGTAAACAAAAATTAAAGGTTGCAAAAGTTACATTGCTCGCAAGAAAGAAGAAGGAAAAGAAAGTAAGAATAAAATTCAAGCTTCAGCGATGGTCTCGCCAGACTCATGATTTTTACTGTTATTATCAGCATCACCAACATTTTTCTCATTACGAGTTTCTCCTTCTCTGGGAAAACTTTTTTCTTCTTCTTCTGGTTTATCTTCTTCAACATTTTCTTCAACGGGTACATATTCTAAATCCTTGTCCATAGGAAGAGGGATTTCATCATCATCAACTTTTATAGGAGGAATAGATACAGGAGGGAGAGAATGGGATATCAGGATATCGTTCACAAGAACTTCAGCACTAAGGTGAACCTTGCGAAGGAAACCTCTGTCACGATTTCTAATCTCTATATTTTTGAAGTACTCGAGATAATCAAGCCTTTTCTCTGCCTTATCGCGAGCTTCTATATGTCCAAAAATGAGAATCCTATTTTCTTTGCGAAATTTATCCAATTTATCAGTAAGATCAGCGATGGTAGAATGAAGATTTCTTTCAGATTCTGCGAGCAACAAAAATGATTAAATATTATTCAGACAAAGATATCGCAAGAAACATAACGTAAAATTTGACAGGAAGATCAACAAATGAGGCAGTCAATTGACTACCTTCTTTTTGAGAGGTAAATTTTTGGATTAATGTAAAGAAACAGTTCTCCCATTGATTCATAGCGTCATCAAATTTATCGCCAACCATACCCTTCAGACGAGATTTCATGTTTTCTTCTTTTGGAGTGTAGATACGAGTTTTCCTTTGCTAATAAAGAATGAGATTTCTTTAATTGGGAGTATTGATCTTGAAGCTTGATGGCCTTTAAACTAAGAGTTAATCTACCCTTAATAAGTTTGTCCTTCTCAGCAGCAGATGATTCAGTTACTTCCTTGAGTTCATCTTTAAGGGAACGAAGATATTGCTCTTGATTATCACATATTCTTTGCAGATTACTCAATTGCTGCGAAGAAATCGCCATCAAGCTTGAAAATCTATGTTTCTCTTGGGATAAAATTATATTTTCATCTGATAAAGATTCTACCGCCAAGTTAGACTTGGTTAACAAATATGAGAGACGAGTAATCTCGTTACTTAATAAATTTTGACTTTGCGATAGTTGATTATTCTCATTAGTAAGATTATCTATTTGATCGATCGAATATGTGTAGAGATTATCTAATCTATTATACTGGTCCATCCAAGAATCTCTTTCAACACGAGCTTCTTCAGCAATAGATTCAAATTTAAGTCTTTCCATGAAACGAGTCCGATTTGAAACTAATATATGAACTAAGAATTTAAGAAGGAGAATTGAGTATAGAGGATATGAAAGCAAAACAGAAAAACAAAAGGGTAGAGGCAGGAAAATTATACCTTTCAGCTTGTCATTTTTTCTGTGAAGGTTCTCACAGTTAAGTGAAGAATTGCGAAGCATATGGTTCAGAGTATCACATTCAGAAATTTTGACTTGAAGACTTTTTCTTAGAGCTTTAACTTCATTTTCTAAAGATGCTCGTGAAGCAGTACTATCAGAGACAAAATATTTGAGTAAGGTCTCGCAAACTTCATATTGAAGAGAGTCAGTAGAAGATTTTGTAACGCCCCGGTTTTCAAAACCCGGAGTGCTACTTGGAAACCATAGCCGAGGCATGGATATTAAGCCCAAGCACATTAAATAATTTATTCAGGCTTATTTTTACCATTTCTGTCGCAAAGGAAAACTAAAAAAAAAATCATTTCGGAAGATCTAACCGTTGATTTAACCTAAATTTTTATGGCTTTACGTGCTGGACCGCTAAGCGGCTGCCTACGTACCCAAAAGGATCAAGCACGACCGTAGTTCATCAGACGATGCCAAATACACAATCAACAATTTTTGGATGATCAAATTATTAAGGTTAACTTACCAAAAACACTTGTTCGAACCACATCCACAATCAATATTTAAATTCAATCAATCTGCTCGCCCAAGGGAGCCCACATATGGAAACACCACATCCATAAACAATAATTAAATTCAATCAATCCGCTAACCCAAGGGAGCCCACATATGGAAACACCACATCCATAAATAATAATTAAATTCAATCAATCCCCTCGCACAAGGGAGCCCACATATGGAAACACCACATCCATAAACAATAATTAAATTAAATCAATCCGCTCGCCCAAGGGAGCCCACATATGGAAACACCACATCCATAAATAATAATTAAATTCAATCAATCCGCTCTCCCAAGGGATCCCACATATGGAAACACCACATCCATAAATAATAATTAAATTCAATCAATCCGCTCGCCCAAGGGAGCCCCACGTGGGTTTAGGAAACAAAACCGTCCCCAAGGATATCTCGTATCCCAATATAATACAACAATAAATTCAATCAATCCGCTCGCCCAAGGGAGCCCCACGTGGGTTTAGGAAACAAATACCGTTTCCAAGGATATCTCGTATCCCGTCATAAATAATCTTTAAGAATCACATTCTATGGACCGCAGCCCAACATTCATAATCATGCTCACAACATCGATTATCATCCATATATTAATGGAAACTTGCAAACATAAATTTAATTAAAAGAAACTTAAATAAAAGAAGAGTTTTAGATTGTGTTGCGCCTACCTCGAATCGCAATCCAAAAACTATCAACAATACAAGGAAGAGCTTTATCACCGAAAAAATCGTCTTTGATATAAAGAATCTCTAGCTATTTCCATTAATTTAGATTTTAGTTTCCATTATATCATTCACAACTACAAAAGAATAATGGAAAGCAGAAGAAAAGGTTGGTTAGGTTACTCTTTTCTTTTCATTATAAGATATATATACACTCACAACCCTGAATCAGTAACGGTAGTCCGACACGTCTCAACTTTACCGCTTACCTTCGGTCTTAAAAACTCGAGGAAACATTCACGATATATAACCCAAACGAAACATTCAATGTTATTCAACACCAACTCTCACAAGCATGATATCTATTGTGCAGACAACCCCAAAAGTAAAGACAACCCCAATTTCCAGGCCAAGAGCGATAGCTATTGTGAACCCGACCTTTCAACATAATGGTTTAATATGAAATAGCTTTCAACAAACCACAATTACTTGAACAGAGATTCAGCTCTTAAATAAGCTCAAACATATTCCATTCATTCCTGCTAAAACATATTGCATGACCATTCAAACTGACCAAACATATTCATACAAAATTCAAGCTTCAACTCAATACCGAAACAATTCAGGGAATAGGCTATGCAAGTCCAGTCTACTGTACTTGCCAAAATCATGTCTTATACTGATCAGAACATGGTGAAACTTTTACTATAGACTCAATACTATATCAGAGACACTTCATAAAAATATCAAGTAAAAGTAAAAGCTAAATATAAAGATAAGAGAGATTTTATAAGCATAATTCAGACTAAAAACGTACAGTCACAAAAGGGAAACTTCATCTAATTAGGGTACTTATGGACATCCAATTGCTCTGAAATTTTTACAGAAGCATGAGAACACAAATGGGTTTATCATATCCAAAATTTAAGTAATTATACGCAACAAAACTCCTAATTCAGGGTATCCAACCTACTCACGTTCTGACAAAATTCTGTACCTAAAGTCTCTGTTATACAGATGATTTGGGTACCTGTACTCACCTGATTTGTATGAAACATTGGTCGAGTCTTTGGAAACTAGTTATAAACAACATATCCAAAATTCAATAATTTCTAACGGTTCAAATTCATTCTAAGACGCAACCAGCTCCTGCTGCTCAGATTTCAGATCCAAAAGCAATCTCAAAACCCAAACTAGGGATTTAAATTCAAAAGGTTCACATATATCTACAAAATTGAACTCAATGCTTAATAATAAAAATTGATAGAGCAAGAGAAAACTTGCCTTTGGCTTGAGCTCCAAAACCCTAGCCTTTTTCCTTCTTCTTCTCCCCCTCTCCAAAAATCTAATTAACATTTTTATTCTTTTCTTTTCTTTTCATTTTCTCTTAATTTATTTATTATAAATTAATCTATTTACACCCTAACTTGTAGCTTTTACATTTCAATCCACCCACCTAGGCTAAGGCTAAGGCTAAGGAACAACAATTTAAGCACAAGGTTAACCAATCCGGGTAAAACCCGAACCGAAACAGTAGTTAAAAATACAGGGTATTACAGATTTTCTAGCATCGTCTAAAATGTTAGATAAAATTTTAAAGGCAACATTAATTCCTGCTAAGGTTTCATTTGATGGAGGAAGAGATGCATAGGGTGAAGTAGTAACAAGGACAAGTTGACAATTTGAGTCATTTGCGATGGTTGTATTATCGGAATGAGGAGTATTTGGAAAAACAATAGTTGAAGGCAATAAAGGGCTAGAAGGAGTTTCAGTCACAACAATTTCAGGAGCTTGATTTGTCAAAGAATCAAAAGAACTAGAGGTGTTGGCAGCGATATTGTCGCAGGTAAAATAAAGAGGATCCAATCACGAAGGTGTGGGAGTAACTCTCGCAGAAGTTAACATGGGGATGATGTAAGCAGCCTCAAGAACTTTAAATTGACGAGGTCTTTTGGGAGGATTAGCAATGTTCTCGACATTCTGAGAATAATAACTTAGATAAGAAACAGAGGCAACAATATTGTTATTAAGAAATAGGATGTGTTTCTTACCACCTTATCATTCGCAGAACTCCTCTTCTTCTTATCAGTTGGCCTTTTGCGAGCATTAGGGTTTTGAATTGAGGATTGGGTGTTAGGGATAGTTCCACTGAAGAGAAGACATAATACGGGAGTTATGAAGAATCAAATAGAGAAGATCAAAGAATATGAGTAAAAATTGACTCAAATAAAGATTATATTCAAAAAACATACCTTGATGACTCCATTCGAGCAGTAGCAGGAGGATATGAAGAAGAAGAAAAGTTGCAAACGGAAGACAAATAAACAGATGAAGAAGATAGAGAAATAAAAGAAGAAAATTAGTTTTGAAGTCTAACTCTACCTTTTATAGGAAAAAGGGAATGACCTATGGAGTAGAGACGTGTCAGTAAAAAGATAAACTGACAACACGTGTAGGCGGTTAAGCTAAATTAACGGAGCAATGTCGAGAAGAAAATATGGAAAGAAAAGAAGCTGTGAGCACTTTGAAGAATTGAAGATTCTCATATCCTCTCCACTTTGCGCAGAAGACATGAGAAGAGGCAAGATGTAGGACCATAATATCGCTACAATAATTCTCTGCGAGATTAACAACACTTCCCAGCGAGCATCACCGCAAGATATTCAACAATACTTTGCGAGTGTCACAAAAGCAGTCAAAAGAGCGACGTAATAACTGACGATTGAAGAAAACTTGAGAAAAGCATGTTTGTCCTGCGATGGTTACAAAACTTGCGAAAATGAACATTGTAACTATCGCGGTACAATCGCAGAACCAACCCGAAATAAGAGGAAAACTTAGCTGTCATCCACTATGTAACTACCCTATAAATATAGACCCAATATGTCCAGAGAATGATGATGTATTTTTGAGAGTTAAGAAAGTCTTGAGGAGAGAGAAACTTCAAGGGAATAGTTATAATCTTGAATTCTTCCATTTCTGTAAACATTTCTGAGAACAAAATAATAAAGTGTTGTTTTTAATCTTCAATTGTGAGTTGATTATAGCAAGATCTTAACAAGGGTGTAGTGTGGGATTTCCTGCAACTACAAAACTAGTATCACACAAAATGTGTGGGGATTAGGTTTCCCAGTTGCTAGAGTTCTCCCTTATATAGTCTTTCAAATCAGGGTATGCAATCAATGTTAGCTTGGTAACAAAGCATTCAATATTAACCGTTAGATGAAAACCTGATTAGATACACGTTAATATTTCTCAACCATTAGATCGAAAACATAGCTTGTTATACACACATGTACTAGACGATTTTGGGTTTGTGTAACCGTACCCAAACTTGTACATTGTTGGTTCAACACTAGTTAACCAAATGGTTAGCCAAATGATAACTTTCATATCAACCATATTCTTCTTCACCATAACTAGTCCAAATGATTCAAATGAACTAGTTAGGGAGTTTTTCAATTGATATGAGATCTCATGTACTACACAAGACAAAATTGAAGCAAAAACGATGTGATTCACTCGAATCGATTCATGAACTATAAATCCACGGTTTGTAATAGTATTCCTTAGTTTATTATGATAAGATCACAAACATCGTTTTTAGTCATAACCTACTTAAGTTCGCGGACAGGGTTCGCGGACTCAAGTTAATCGGTTGGAGTTTACAAACTCCAACAGAAATTCTCGGGTCGAGAACTTCCGTCAGTTCGCGGACTGAAACTGAGCTACAACTCCAACAGAAATTCTTAGGTTCGAGAACTACGCTAGTTCTCGGATTGAGTTGATGGCTCACGTTCCGGTTTCTCTTGATCAACAAAGCTCGCAAGCTTCGGTTTAAGTAATAAGGACTTATACATATATGTGTTACCACAACAATTCTTATATCCTCCAATGGTTATATTGTCTAAACTCTCATTTCAATCATTGAAACATTCTCAGAGGGCGTTATATAGTTGTTATTCACAAACTATTTTTCATCAGAGCAATTTCCAAAGTGATTGAAACATAACATGACTTTCGTCACTAGGTAAAGATGAACTTGGCTAAAGCGAAAGATTTACCAACACATATTTTGAGAAATAGATAAGCGAGATATACTCAGCTCGAAATGACATATGTGTATATTCTTAGTCTATATAGTAATATGACTTTTGTCTCAAGATGGGAGATAGAGTAGATATACTTTTGAGTGATAGATAAGTTCAAGTCTCCACATACCTTTTAGTAGATGCAGATCCACTGTTTCCTTGAGTAGTCCTTCGTCTTGTATGATGATCGTCATGGAGTTCTTGATCTCAACTACACTTTCTACCCTAGTCCGAGACCTTAGCTATAGTAGACTAGAAATCAAGAATTTATAGTTTTGATCACTAACATTGACAAACATGCTTGAGATAGAAACACATGCGAGTTCGACCAAGCAATGCTCTAACAAGATTTACCCTTTGTTAACAAATCAATTTTAAAATCAAAATCTAATATAATAAAATTAATTAAAATCAAAACCTAATCTTAAACCAAAACCAAACATTAAAATCCATTCATTTTCTCTATTCTTCTTATTATCAAAAAAATTCTCAAAAACCTAAACTTCCTCTCTTCTCAATTGAGTTTTCAAGCATCTCAACGTGATTTGATTCTACTCAAGTTGATTCTCAAGATGGCAGCAAGATCAAGAGTGAAGATCCGGCCGATTGAACCCTGATTCTGAAATAGGGCAAGTTATTGATATTCCTTTTAATGGAGATGTGGTGAACCAATCTGTTAAAAAACCTTTGAATCCTCCACTAATGGCTCCTACCAGGTAAGAATGGAAAAACCTACCTGTTATTTTACCATTAGATTTCAAAAATAGGTTCGATTGATGAGTTTATGGTTTTTAGAAATGGGTTTTTGAGACGCTCATGGCTAGGATATCATATCTTCCTAACCGTAATTTATGCATAACGGTTGGAACTTCAAGAGCTCCCAACCGTTAATGTTACAAGCGGTTGGGAAAATTCGAGATCCCAATTGTGAATTATTGTATATGGGTGGGACTTTCCCAACCGTAAGTTATCTTATGTCTGCAGATTTGTTTTGGGTGATATGTGTTTCGGATGGGAATTTCCTAACGGTAATTATTTTTTCCTAACCGTTTTTTATGTTTCCTAGCTGATACTTTGTTTACGGTTGGGTATATCACAATTCCCGGCCGATATTTTGTCAAACAGATGGGTCGTCTTCATGTTTTCGAGCCGAGACTATTGTTACAGTTATGCAGTCTTACACTTCCCAGACGATATAGTGTAATACATATGGGTTTCTATAGTTTCCTAACCATAATTATATCACTCTAATTGAAGTGTTCCTATCTTCTGATATGTTTTTCTCATTTTTAGGAACCCTGAAAAGGAGAAAGAACCCCATGAACTACCAATGTGTGATATTGCTATGATGATGGTACATATGCTTAGTATATGATTCTTTTTTTTTGTATACGTTTCTCAAATTATGTATAACTATTGATGTAAGGATGTGAAAATAGGTCAAGCGAGCTAATTAGATTTCCAGGGACCTGACCTGTAACATTGAGGAGGTTTTATATTTGGATTGCGACCAACAAATAACACTGCTTCTCAGGCTTCAGGAGTTATATAATCCAATGAAGGATGATCTCTATACTAACGATGAGGTTTTTTTTATTTTGATTTTACTTTTCTCCATGCCTTGCTAAAACTTTTGTTTGGGTTCTGATGGAAACCAATTTAGTTGTGTAGTTCTCTACGATGATATCTATAATAATAATTCATTGACTAGTAGTTTCTGTTCATATAGCTTGGCGTTTAATTGTTTACGTGATTTTATTAATTATTTATTCTTTTCAATTGATATTTCTTGCTTCGGTTAAATCCCATGACGTGGTATGCTTTAGGATTGATAGGTAATGCTTTAGAATCACTATCCATGAAGCGAAGGAAATTACAACGGAGAAACTATATTTTGGAATATAACATACCATCTTCTGAGATATGAGATTGATTTCGATATTTATCTTGAGTAATAAATATAAATTAGTAGAGTTTTATATGATTGAATTGGTGGAAATCGAAAACCCTAATAACCCTTTCTCATTTGGTTACATCTTTGTTATTTATTATTTCATTTTGTCTGAATTTCTGAAAACTCTCAAAAACATCATATTGTTGATTACTTAGTTTTCGGTATTAGTTCGTAGAGTATTTCACACTCTCTGTGGAAATGACCTATACTTTCCATTGTTATACTAGTTAGACGTTGTGCACTTGCAGTATTTTTATTGTAGGTTTCCCAACCTACCAAACCGCTAGACTAAAACCCTAGTTGATATCCCACCATGTGACACGATTGATGTCTCGTGATTTAATTAGTCAGTTGTTGACTTGATGAGACGATGAGTCTTTGTATAAATGAGTTGAACATGATTTACAAATGTTCTAGGACTCATGAATTGAACGTGTCTATTGAGACAGAGGTACAATTGTCAAATAAATATTGATAGTTAAGGTGAACAAATATTGCTCATTTGATGAATTGTTGAATATTGATAGTTGAACCAATATTCCTTAGTCTGAGCAAATATTGCTCATCTGAACAAATGTTGCTCTATTGATGAATTATTGGTCGCAGGACTAAATAAAATATTAATTTAAAATACTGGCAACTGAATCGAGTATAATCAAGTAAAATATTGATCATGGGATCAACGTACAATTATTAGTGTTTGAATATGGAATTATGAACCTTGGATTCGAAACCCTAATTTTGAACAATTGCTAATCAATTGATGATTTATTGAAAATCGACCACGGAGTAAAGGAGGGATCGGCTACATGGGATGATGGGTAGACCATGTAGCGCCCATATGATCGAGTGAGCAAATACCAAGGTCTCTTGAAGACCAGTTGGTGAAAGGATGATTAAATGCTAGTTTAATCATTTATTAAAATAATGCTCGTCTGAGCCTTAGGTTATGAAACCTAATTATAAAGAGATGAGAGATCGACCAAGAGATCATGAAACCGGCCCCGGTTGGTCATGGGACCGACTGACAATCTTTTGATGAAGTTTCAAGTTGTTTGGAAGAGTTTAAACCTAATGTGCAAAAATTAGGTCAAATGATGGAAATATGTGGGACTGTCCTTTTGCAAGCCAAATATCCAACCTTGGTCTGTCAATGTAATATGCTCATGCCACTAAAGTGTTCGTGTCTCAGTCCTGAGAATTTTGATATTTTCAGATGCGCGTCTGAAAAATTTTGATAAAATATGAAGAAATCAAGGTTTTTGCTCAAACTGAGGAAACTTCATAAGATGAAGGAAATAATAATGTAAAATAAAGGAACCATGAAGTGTGGGGCCGGTTATGGACAAGGCATGGCCGGCCGGCCAATGAGCCCGTTCCCATGATACTATTCTTAATTTTATATTATTTTCATGATTTTAGGGAAATATCATGAAATCAAGGAGTTTGTTAAAACTAAAGAGTTTCCTTGATGTGAAGGAGTTTCCATGAGATGAAGGAAACAATAATAATAATAATAATAAAAAAAATAATAATAAAATAAGAGGCATGTGGGTCCGTCCATGGCTAAGGCATGGTCGGCCGGCTAGTGGCCCGGTCCCGTGAACCTTTCCCAATTTTATATTATTTTCATGATTTGAAGGAAGTATCATGAAATTAAGGAGTATCATGAGATGAAGATAATAAGAAATAAAATAAGAAGGAATCGTAAAGTGTGGAGCCGGCTATGGCTAAGGCATGTCATGTTGGCCGGTAAGCCCAGTCCCGTAACATTTTTCCTAATTTTATATTATTTCCTTGGCTGTGAAGGAAACACCATGAAGCTGAGGAGTTTCCTCAAACGAATGAGTTTTGTTCAAATGAAGGGATATTCATAAGATCAAGGAAAAATAATAAAATATGATAAAATAAAGAATTAGTTATGGGACTGGCAACGACATGATTGGCCGTCCGGTAGGCGCAGTCCCCTAGCGCCTTAGCTAATATTTTTTTTATTTTTTTCTTCCTATTTTGCATAGGTTAATCGTTCCTTCGTATTTTAGAATGCTCGTTCGTGCATTCAAGTGCTCGTTAGTGCATTATTGCTAAGTACACTTGCACCATTTTGGTAAAGGCTTACTCAATAGTTGCTCAGATGCGCGTATGTTGAATATTTATCACTAGACCATGGAATTCTGTTGAGAAGAACCATGAATTGAAGTGACAAAATATTATGTAGAACGTATAATATTTCTGAATATTCAATTAATGAATTTAATGATTAGAAATAATTAATTGATGGATCTATACTAGCAGGCATGCTATCTAGGAGCATTAATTATTACAGAATTAAGTGATATGAGCTTGTTAAAGCGTCATATTTCTCTTATATAGTCAGGGAAAACATTGTTACATCATGAAGACGTTATTGCTCTATACCAGCAGGCAAGCTGTCTAGGAGTCGTCCAGTCGTTCGATTCTATATAGAAGTAATTAATGAAATTGCTCAGTATTCATGAGATATGCCGTTGCCTCAGTTGAGAGACTGCATATCCACATATGCTTTGAGAAACAGTATTCTAAGTCAGAGGTTCTTGCGGCATGAGATTTCATGCTTCAATGAGAGACATGAGCCTCAATACTCGTCTGATTGCTGGATCAGGAGTATGTATAATTATGGTTTTATGATTTTAGCCTTTGTTGAAAATCCACCATCTACATTAAGTCCCCTGCTTAGTAAGGGACAGTCATGTTCCTCAATCAACACTGGATGGTGATTTTCTAGTTACAGACGAAATAAGTAATTATTGAACTTAGTCGTAAGAAAGAATGTTACCGTTTTTTCGATAGCATGAGCGAGCCATGGCTTGAACGAAGATCCCAGTGGCATGATAGATCATCATCTAATGGGCGCGAACTAGTGTAGCACTTCTGATTTGGTGATGGAACCTTGGTCCGAATTAGGATTCGCGGGTCCGAGCCCATGAAAATAAATCCTTATTTTAGGAATAGACCCTCGTTTGTTTGTTAGTTTAAGGAACAAACAAAATAGACCTGAGTCTAATGGTATAAAAAAAATTCTATGAGCTTTCACGAAAACCGAAATTTTATTTTTTAAATATGTGAGATTTCACAAAGTGGAATAAACACTCGTTTCAAAGGTGGATGCTCGTACGAGAGAAAAGTTGTTTTTTTTAATAGACGTGCGTCTGTTAGTAATAAAATTTTGTTTATGAGCTTTCATGAAAAATTTATCTTCGAGCTTTCGGAAATATTTGAAAATATACTCTCGCTTCAAAGACAGATGCTCGTGCGAGGGAGCAAAAATATATAGATATATTTTTCAAATTTACGTGAGTTTCATGTTAAATATTTATATATTTTGTAAAATCATGTTTTGATTTTGAACAACCGTTGAAAGCAGAAAATTATACATGGTGAAATAATGTCTGTATGTGAGTTTTCACAATTATAGAATGGACGTCTGTCCAATTTTTGAAAAACCAGTGGATATTAAAATTCACGTGGGTTGTTCACGGTTTATGTGAGCTTTCATGAAAAATTTATCTTCGAGCTTTCGAAAATCTTTGAAAATATATTCTCGCTTCAAAGACAGATGCTCGTGCGAGGGAGCAAAAATATATAGATATATTTTTCAAATTTATGTGAGTTTCAAATATTTATATATTTTGTAAAATCATGTTTTGATTTTGAACAACCGTTGAAAACAGACAACTATACATGGTGAAATAATGTCTGTATGTGAGTTTTCACAATTGTAGAATGGACGTCTGTCCAATTTTTGAAAAACCAGTGGATACTAAAATTCACGTGGGTTGTTCACGGTTTTATGAAAATCAAGTCATGATTTTGAATAATGAATTTTTCTCATCTTTGCAGGTTTGAGGGAACGAGCAAGTTTTCGAAATTTTGACGTTATAATCACTACAGCTAGTGAAATTGTAAATAGGTAAGAGTTGGATTGTTACCATTTTTTTACGTGTTTGTTATTGGTATATCCATGACTCCATGTCTTTCGCCTCAGATAGTGATGACTTCTAGTTACAACCACTCTTCTGGCTCTTCCGGGGAATGCTCCAAAAATATCAAGTCAAAGATGAAGACTTCTGTATATGCTCATGCAGAGGTGAATCAACCACTCAGAGATGTTGGAAAACTGATGCATGGTATGTATCTTGATCGTCTGAGAGTGATTCGTGTAAAGATATGTGCTCATATCTCAGTAGCAGAAGTACTTCCGACTTTAGCAAGTGATACTATCAGCTGAAGATGAAGTGTGACCTTGCATTGATGGTGTATCTCCTGACGTGTATGAATGAAGAATTTCGTCATAATTCGTCATCATAAAATTCATAAGTTAGGTATTCATCGAAAATGCTGTAGAATCTTCGTCCGATGTCGGAATTTTGTGATCTACCCATGTTTTTTTATCCTCAAAAAATTTACAAGCTTTAGTAAAGAATATATTCGGCTTTTGAGCATGTTTAATAGTCGAAATCCACGAAACATTAAACTTCCAGGAGGTTTTCAGAAAATTTTCATATGTCATGTATTCCTAAGTATTGGCTACATTTTTTTGCTCGTTCATCCAATTTTTGTGAATTTTGGATATGTTGTAGAGGACATCCTGAAAAAGTGGTGTAGGACCAGAATATCGCCATGATGTTACTCTTGCAAGATTAACAACACTTCTGCGAGCACCATCGCGAGTTCTTCAACGACGCTTTGCGAGTATCACAAAATAATTTAAAGAGTGACGTAATACTTGACGAACGAAGAAAAACGAGAAGAGCATGATTGTCCTGCGATGGTTACAACGCTTGCGAGAATCGACATTATAGCTACTGCGATAATATCGCAAGTCAGATCCTAAATTAAAGGATATCTTAGATGTCATCCACTATGTAATTACCCTATATAAAGACACCCAGTAGATTCAGAGAGAGGATGATGTATTTTTGAATGTTGAGAAAGTCTTGAAGAGGGAGAAAGTTCAAGAGAGCGGTTCTATTCTTGATTTCTTCCATTTCTTGTAAACATTTCTGAGAATCAAATAAGAAAGTGTTGTTTTTAATCTTCAAATATGTGTTAATTACTGTAAATTCTTATCAAGGGTGTAGTGTAGGTTTTCCTACAACTATATTTTGGCGCCCGAAACAGGGATTGAATTAACGAAAATCATAGAAAAAGTGAGGTTGAAGATGAGAATTATTCAAGATTAAGAAGATAATTGAATAAATCGGTGAAATAGTTAAAGGAAAAATGGTTAGAGCTAAAGAGAACTATAGGAAATTGGAGTGTGGCATGATAACAAGAACAATGGTAGACAAATTCCATGAAAACATTAAAGGGAAGATACATAAACGAATTTTTGAAGGAAAGAAAATTATGACGGTGGAGAAAATATCATCATTGAAGGAGTGGGAAAAGCAAAAAATCACATTTACAGCAGCAGAAATACCAACATAAAATTTGAATTATATATCTCCTTTGGTAATTACGGTATCCGTTATACAAATGAAAAGGGGAAAATCAATAAGATCTGCAGAAGAATGGGCTGTAAATAGAACTTTAGTGGACGCAGGAACTTCTGCAGATATAATATTTTATCATGCACTCAATAAAATGGGATACAGAGATGAAGAAATGTCTTGTTCAACATATCATATTCATGGCTTTGGAAAATCTTTAACAAAACCTAAAGGCGAAATAGTGGTACGAATTCCGATAGGAAAGATTGAAACACAAGTAATATTATATGTGGTAGATGTGGAATCACCATACAACATGATATTAGGAAGACCATGGATACATGCAATCAAGGCGGTAGCATCAACATTACATCAATGCATCAAATTTCCTATGCCCGATGGAATTGGAGAAATTAGAGGAGATGTTGATCTCGCGAAGCTGTGTTATAAAATTGAAGTAAGAAATTATTAAGAGCGTCCAAATCTGCGGAAAGCTCGCAGAAATATGGCTAAAGAAACAAAGAAAGAAGAAGAATTTAATGTTTACATGATAAGAGCAAAAGAAGGAAACGGAATACCCAGCGAAATCTCGCAATAAGGAGATGAACTCATAAGAGTTGTAAAAACCTCAACACCAATGGGAGAGCCTGAAGCCAGCTACACTGCAGCAGAGCCAACAAATGAAGTAAATGTTGGAAGTAAAGAAGAACCTAAGATGCTGAAAATTGGAACGAAGATGGATGCAGATGAATAAGAGCGAACCGTAAACCTCTTGCGAGAATATAAAGACATCTTCACGTGGAATATGGATGAGATGCCTTGAATAGACCCATCAGTTGCATGTCATAAGCTAGAAATTAACAAGGAGGTAAGGCCATTTAAACAAAGGATAAGAAAAATCGCAACAACATACCATTCCCAAATAGAAGAAGAATTACAGAAGATGCTTGATGCGGGAATTATAAGGCAGGCAAGGTACCCGGAATGGATTGAAAATATGGTGGTGGTTCCAAAGAAGAATAAGGGGATAAGAATTTGTATAGATTTTACTGACTTAAATAAAGCTTGTCCTCAAGATAGCTTTCCATTACCAGATATTCCTCAAATGGTTGAATCAGCAGCGGGAAATGATATAATATATTCATTAGATGGGTATAAAGGATATAATCAGATCCCTCTCGCTGAAGAAGATCAAGAGCACACCGCATTCTTTGATCCAAGAGGATTGTACTGTTATACGAAGATTCCCTTTGGTTTACGAAATGCTGGTGCAACATATCAAAGAATGGTGGAAAAAGTGTTTGTAAAATGGATCCATAAAATGCTAGAAGTATATGTAGATGACATGTTAGTCAAAAGTAAAGAAGCTAAAAACCATGTACAAGACTTAAAGGAGATTTTTGATCAAATGCGACATTTTAACATCAAGGTGAATCCCGAAAAATGTACTTTTGGAGTATCTTCTGGTAAATTTTTGGGGTACATTGTGTCAAAGGAAGGAATACAAGTTGATCCAGATAAAGTACAAGCAATTCGCGACATGCCAACGCCAACAACTGTAAAAGATGTGCAGAAGTTGAATGGACTCTTAGCCTCGCTAGGAAGATTTATCTCGCGATCTTTAGATAAATGCAAGCATTTCTTCAACATACTCAGGAAGGGTACAAAGTTCAAGTGGACAGATTAATGTGAGAAGTCTTTTCAAGGAATTAAAGAATATTTAATGAAAATATCTATCTTGCAGAAGCCAGAGCCCGGAGAAGAATTATTGATCTACCTTGCGACAACTTCGTATGCGTTAAGTGCAATATTACTGCGAGTAGACGCAGGAATATAAAAACCAATTTATTACATCAGCAAAACATTTAATACTGCAGAGAAAAATTATTCAAATATTGAGAAGTTAATTCTGGAATTGGTTTGTGCAACCTTCAAGCTTCGCATCTATTTTCAAGCACATAAAATAAAAGTATTAACAAAGGTACCTATTGAGTCAGTAATGAAGAATTCTAAAAGATCAGGAAGGGTTGAGAGATGAAACGCACAAGTAGGACACTTTGAAATCAAATACAAAATCCTATCCTCGCCAAAATCACAAGCTGTAGAAGTTTTTTTAGCAGAATTTCCTCTAGAAGACGATGAAGCTGTATAAGAAATGATGGACATAGAATAAGAACATGGAGATCCAAAAGATTTATTAAAGGAACCCAACATGTGGGAAATATTGGTAGATGGATCATCAAATGGGGAAGGTAATGGAATTGGAGTTGTCTTTATTTCGCCAAAAGGAGAAAAAATGCCTTTTTCATTTCGATTGGAGTTCACATCCACTAATAATGAGACGGAGTATGAAGCTGTAGTGCATGCGTTAAAATTCGCAATAGAAATGAAGTTGGAAAATGCTAGAATTACTAGTGACTCGCAATTGGTTATTCGCCAGATAAAAGGAGAATACACAACAAATGAACCATCTTTGAAGAAATACAAGAACCTTGTTGAAGAATTATCTGCGAGAATTCCAAAAATAAAATGGAGACATATATCAAGAAAAGATAACATACTCGCAGATGCTTTTGCTTTCATATATAGCATGATGATAAATCTAGTTGCGAGATGCATAAAAATTCAAACACTTGTATCACCCTCGGTCAATAAGGAATAAGAAGATGAAGTTCTAATCTATTTCTTGGAGTATCACCTTCGGTCAATAAGACAATTACATATATATTGAAGAAGAAATTAGAAGGACACCACAAGGCATGGTGCGAGCAAGTACATAATGCAATATGGGATTTCAATACAACTAGACGGGAAGCTACTGGAATGTCACCTTTTTGTTTGACATATGGGATTGAAGCTGTGTTACCAACATAAGTTGATATTCCTACAACAAAAAGAGAGGCTTGGGAGAAGAATCTCAGTGCTGGTATGATTCTGAATAAACTTGATGAGTTGGAATAAAAGAGAGAAAAATCCCTACAACATATGGAAAACTATCAGCGGAGATTAGCTCGCGAGTATAACAAACATGTCAAAATACGTAAGTTCCAACCAGGTGATTTAGTATTGCGGGAAACACCAGTGTATCAGCGAGAAAATGGTGGAAAATTGGTGAGAAAATGGGATGGACCTTACATCGTTAAAGAGATAGTTGGAAATGGGGCATACAAATTAATAGACCCAGAAGGTAGAGATATTGGTCAGAGACTTGATAGACCATGAAATAGATTATATCTGAAAAGATATAATCAATAACAAATTCTGCGAGATTAGAGACGCTGGAATATTATTTAATGAAACAGATAATAAATTTTTCTTTCTCTATCACAACTGCGAGATTCTTCCAATGACAGAGCAAATGAGAAATGCGAAAATATCGCAAGAAACAAAAATAAAATTTCACAGAGACATAAGAATGGTATGAACCTATATGAGTTACACCCTAGTTCGCGAATAAAATTTCGCAAGAGGCAAATGTAAGACCTAAAGTGCATCATATAAGGGGGTATCTCTTTGCATGGCTCAGGGATAAGGTTATACCGCTGCTGGAACCTGAGTCATGGAGATGTTAGGGTTAAAGAAAACCTATCTGGGGGAGGTACCTTGGATTTCTAACTGTATAAGGTTATACCCTGGTTAGACGACCGATGGTCTCTTCTAAGGAGTGCAGAGTATGACTAAGGCGCTGAGGTACACGGTTGAGCCAAGGGTGCCCGGGGCGTACGAAACTACCTTGGACATTCTTGGAAAGTCTTGGTTATAATGCACTCGGCCCAAAGAAAACCCCACTTAGGGTGCAGTCTGTCACTATAATCCATATAGGCATAAAGGACAAGAGGCTGCGAAAACAGTTGGTTGTTGTTAAGACCGGATGGGAGGAGCTAGTCTTGTATGGTCGATGTGCCCTCCTTGAAGGGGTAACCAGGGGGAAGATAAGGGCGGTACCTTCCATTAGGGAGCTGATAAGTGTCTAAAGACGGCAATGTCATGGGGATTTATGATCGCAAGAACATTTAGGCCTGTCATATTAACGTGTGACAAACACTATACAGAGGCAACAAGCCATAAGAAAAAGTTAAGATGAGATCAATGGGTTTTTACATGAAAGTGTAAAGACGTCCTGCGATTTCATCGCAAGACGACAATGTCATAGGGCTTTGTTCTCGCAAGGGAGCTTAGGCTTGTCATATTATCGCAGAGAAATTGACAAAATACGGATAAGGAAAAATCAATGGGTCAATACATGCAAATGTAAGGACGTCCTGCGATTTTATCGCAGAAACAAAAATTTGGCAAACTAAGACCTTTAACTAGGAAGGCAAAATAAGACCAACAGAATAATCCCAAATATTAACTATTTTCTTTTAAGGATGCAAGAAAGATTTGTTTATCACAGAAGAGATGATGAGATAAATAATATCTTTCAGGATTTTTTCAGAAATATTATTCAGAATCACACAGCAGGATTATTCATAATTTCACAAAAGTATTCATAATATCGCAGTACTATCCATAATTTCGCAAGTACTATTCGCAACAAAGTTCGCAAGAAAAGACTTGTTCAATGCAAGAAAGATAATGAGGGGAAAGTATGGGAATTGATAAATAAAATATCATTATCTTCCTTGAGAATATTCAAAATGACAGAAATAAAATTAAATTCCAAAGTCGCATAAAGATATATTGCTCGCAAGAAAGAAGAAGAAAAAGAAAACAAGAACAAAATTCAAGCTTCAGAATTGGACTCGCCAGCTTCATTATTCTTGCCAGTGTTATCAACTTCACCAGTATTCTTCTCATTACGATTAGTTCGAGCTTCCTCTTCTTCTAGCTCTTCGCCAACAATTGCTTCACCACCAGCAGCAACTTTTCTAGGAGGGCTTTTTCTTCTTCTGTTGAATCTTCTTCTTCACCACTTGCATAGTTTAGATCATTATCAATGGGAAGAGGAATTTCATCATCATCTACTTCAAAAGGATCAACAGATACAGGAGGGAGAGAATTGGATATCAGAATATCATTCACAAGAACTTCAGCATTAAGATGAACCTTGCGAAGGAAACCTCTATCACGATTTCTGATCTTTATATTTTTGAAGTATTCAATGTAGTCATATCTCCTCTCTGCTTGATCACGAGATTGAACAAGATTAGCGGTGAGCATTCCATTTTCTTTACGAACTTTAGCCAATTTTTCAGTCATATCAGAAATAGTAGAGTGAAGGCCTTTTTCAGATTCTGCGAGAAATATAAATTGACAAGAAAATATTCAGATGAGAATCTCGCAACAAATATAGCAGAGAAATTAAATAGAGAAATTAACAGTTAAGGCAGTAAAAATGACTACCTTCTTTTTGAGAAGTTAAGTTTTGAATTAATTTTAAGAAACAATTCTCCCAACGGTTCATGGCATCATCAAGGTTATCTCCAATTATACCCTTCAGGCGAGATTTTATAATTTCTTCTTTGGAGAGGAGATACGAATTTTCTTTTGATAGCAGGGAGTAAGATTCTTCTAATTGAGAATATTGATCTTGGAGTTTACTGGCCTTTAAACTTAGAGTTATCCTACCCTTGATAAGTTTATCTTTCTTAGTGGCAGATGATTCGGTTACTTCCTTGAGTTCATCTTTTAGTGAACGAAGAGATTGTTCTTGGTTATTACATACTTTCTGAAGAATATTTATTTGCTACGAGGAGATCGTCATCTTGTTTAAAAAACTACGTTTCTCCTGAGACAAAGTTTTGTTTTCATCTGATAAAGATTCCATCGCCAAGTTAGCTTGGGTTAACAAATATGAGAGGCGAGTAACTTCACTACTTAATAGGTTTTGCCTTTGCGCTAATTGATCATTCTCATTGGTAAGATTATCTATTTGATCGATTGAATATGTGTAAAGATTATCTAATCTATTATATTGATCCATCCAAGAATCTCTCTCAGCACGAGCTTCTTCAGCAACAGACTCAAATTGAAATATCTTCATTAATCGTTTTTGATTTAAAGATAAATAGGCAAACCAAATATTTATAAGGGAATTGAGTACAGAAAAGATGAAAATCTACTAAAATAGAAAGATGAGAGGCAGAAACAAAAGAACTATACCTTTTAACTCCTTGTTTTTATCGCGAAGATTTTCGCAATCTAGTAAAGAGTTGCGAAGCTTGTGATCAAGAATATCACATTCTGAAGCTTTGACTTGGAGACTTCTCTTTAGAGATTCAACTTCATTTTCTAAAGACGCTCGCGAAGTAGTTCGATCAGAACCAAAATATTTGATTAAAGTCTCGCAGACGTCATATTTGAAAGGGTCAGTAGAATATTTCCTGGCATCATCTAAAATGTCAAACAAAACTTTAAAGGCAGCATCGACCCCTACCGATGCTTCTTTAGATGAGGGAAGAGGTGCAGAGGGTGAAGTGGTAATGATGGCGAGTTGGAGATTAGAATCATTTGCGATGGTTGCATCATCATAGGTGGAGTGTCTGTAAAAGTAACAGTTGGAGGTAAAATAAGAGAGGAATAAGCTTTGTTCATAGTAGTTTTTGGAGCCTCATTTATTGGAGTATCAATGGCATTGGGGGTATTGATAATGATATTCTCGCAAACAGAGGATGGAGGTTCCATCTGCGAAGTAGTAGAAACAAATTTTGAAGATGAAAATTTGGGAATAATAATATCTATCTCAAGAGCCTTGGTTTTGCGAGGTTTCTTGCAAGGTTTAACAATATTTTCATCGCCCTGCGATTAATAATATAGATAAGAAAAAAGAGGCAAAAATATTGTTATTAAGAAAAGAAATGTTTCTTACTACCTTATGACTCGCAGGCTTCCTTTTCTTTTCAGTAAGTTTTTGTTGTGAATCTTCGAGAAGATTAGGGTTTTGATCGACAAACTGGGTGTTGGGTGCAGTTCCACTAAAAAAGAAAACATAGTATGGGAGTTATATAGAATCAAGCAAAAAAATTCAAATAGGGTAAATAAACATGATTCAGACAAGCAAAATCAAGTTTAATAACATCATAAGAACACATACCTTGATGATTCCATTAAAGCAGCAACAGGGGAGTTTGCAGAAAAAGAAAGTTACAGGTAGATTTTTTTTGCAGAGAACGAAGAGATGAAAAAGACGAAGAAGTAAAAGAAGAAAAAATATTTCCTTAATAGGATCTCTCTTTTATAGATAGAAGAATGCTAACCGGATAATAAAAGGTTAACCGGTAAAAATAGGAATATTTGACACGTATAGGCGGTTATACTTAATTCACGGATCCTTATCGGGGAAAGAAGATAAAACAATGAATAGCTACGGCATTTTGTTTCTCATGATCTTTTCTCCTTCGCAGAAAAGACATGAGAAGAGGCAAGATGTAGGACCAAAATATCGCCATGATGTTACTCTTGCAAGATTAACAACACTTCTGCGAGCACCACCGCTAGTTCTTCAACAACACTTTGCGAGTATCACAAAATAATTTAAAGAGTGACGTAATACTTGACGAACGAAGAAAAACGTGAAGAGCATGATTGTCCTGCGATGGTTACAACGTTTGCGAGAATTGACATAATTTAAAGAGTGACATAATCTCAAGGAGTTATTATCTCAATCTCTCGATTTGATTTACTCAAGCAAATATGATTCACGAGTCTAATCAAAGAGAGATAACTTGGATGGTACCAAAGACCAATATCCAAGTGTCAATCAATTTAAATCAACAACCAATAGGTCGGATATTCTAATCGATTGAACAACGCACAACCTGTATTATTTCAATTATATAACAAAATATAATGCGGAAAAGAAATAACACAGAAGACACCAGAATTTTGATAACGAGAAAACCGCAAATGCGAAAAAACCCCGAGACCTAGTCCAGATTAAACATACACTGTATTAAGCTGCTACAGACACTAGCCTACTCTAAATTAACTTCGGTCTGGACTGTAGTTGAACCCCAATCAATCTCACACTGATACAAGGTACAGTTCTGCTCCTATGCCTCTGATCCCAGTAGGATACTGCGTACTTGATTCCCTTATTTGATCTCACCCACAACCAAGAGTTGTTACAACCCAAAGTTGAATACTTTAGCAAACAAATCTATCTCACACAGAAAAGTCTACAAGATAGATAAATTCGTCTCCCACGGATAAACCTATGAGTTTTGTTCTGTCTTTTGATAAATCAAGGTGAACATGAACCAATCAATAAAACCAGACTTATATTCTCTAAGAACATCTCAGTTTTATCAATCACCTCACAATAGTCTTAATCGACACAGCGAAAAAAGATATTGTGGAATAACAAACGATGAGACGAAGATGTTTGTGATTACTTTTATATCTTGCCTATCGGAGATAGAAATTTCAAGCCAATTATTACAATTGTACTCATACGATAGAAACAACAAGATCAGATCACACAACTACAAGAAAAGTAGTATCGCTCTGGCTTCACAATCCCAATGAAGTCCTTAAGTCGTTAACCTGGTTTTAGAAGAAGAAAACCAAAGGTTAAAGGAGAATCGACTCTAGCTTAGCAAACTAGTATCACGCAAAATGTGTGGGGATTAGGTTTTCATTTTGCTAGAGTTCTCCCTTATATAGTCTTTCAAATCAGGGTTTGCAATCAATGTTAGCTTAGTAACAAAGCATTCAATATTCACCGTTAGATGAAAACCTGATTAGATACAAGCTAATATATCTCAACCGTTAGATCGAAAACTTAGCTTTCCATACACACATCTACTTGATGATTTTGGGTTTGTCTAACCGTACCCAAACGTGTACAATAGTTGGTTCAATATTAGTCAACCAAATGATAACTTTCATATTAACCATATTCTTCTTCACCATAACTAATCCAAATAACTCAAATGAACTAGTTAGAGAGTTGTTCAATTTCTATGAGATCTTATGTACTACACAAGACACAATTGAATCAAAAACGATGTGATTCACTCGAATCGATTCATGAACTATAAATCCACGGTTTACAATAGCATTCCTTAGATAATTTAAATAAGTTCACAAACATCGTTTTTAGACATAATCACTCAAGTTCGCGGAATGGGTTCGCGGACTCACATAACCGGTTAGAGTTCACAAACTCCAGCAGAAATTCTCGGGTTCGAGAACTTCCGTCAGTTTGCAGACTAAAACCGAGCTACAACTCCAGCAGAAATTCTCGGGTTCAAGAACTACGCACGTTCGCAGACTGGGTTGACTGCTCAAGTTCCGTTTTTTACTTGATCAACAAAGTTCGCAAACTTCGGTTCAAGTGCTAAGGACTTATACATATATATAAGTCCTAAAGTACGTCATAGAAGGGGGTATCTGTTGCATGACTCAGCGATAAGGTTACACCACTTCTAGAACCTGAGTCATGGATATTTGGGGTCAATGAAAGCCCATCCAGGAGAGACACCTTAGATTTTCAACTTGAGATTATGAATTGAATTGGGCGACTAAGGTAATAAGATCTTTCCTAAGGGGTGCAGAGTATGACCAAGGCGTCGAGGTACACGGTTGAGCCAAGAGTTCCCGGGGCGTATGAAACTACCCTGGCCATTCTTGGTAAGTCTTGGCTATGATGCACTCGGCCCAAAGAAAACCCCACTTAGGGTGTAGTCTTGTAACCGTTAGCCATATAGGCAAAAGGGATAAGAGGCTGCGAACACAACTGGTTGTTGTTAAGACTGTATGGGAGGATCTAGTCTTGTATGGCCGATGTACGTCTCCTTGAAAGGGAAACCAGGGGGAAGATAAGGGCGACACCCTTCATTAGGGAGCTGATAAGTGTCTTAAGACGCAAATGTCATGAGACTTTTTACTCACGGGAGTATTAAGACTTGTCATATTTGTGTAACATTCCTGAAGAGGCAATAATACAAAAGAGAAGATAAGACGAGATCATGGTGTCATTACATGCAAATGTAAAGACGTCCTGCAATTTCGTCGCGCGATGGCAATATCATGGGGCTTTAATTTCACAAGAAAATTTAGACCTGTCATATTGTCGCAGCAAAAATACAAAAGAAGAAAAAGTTAAGGCAAGATCAATGGATTTCCACATGAAAGTGTAGAAACATCCTGCGATTTTGTCGCAATACAAAAGATGGAAAAATAAGACCTTTACCTAGGAAGGAAAAATAAGACCACATAATAAAATAAATTATGTTTATAAAGTACTAATCATTTTTCATGCAGATCATATATCACAAGAAAGATAATGAGAGGCAAGTATGGGAATTAATAAATAAGATATCATTATCTTTCTCGCAAGATCTTTCTCGCAAATTCTTAAAATACCAAAAGCAAAATTGATTCCAAAAGAGGTCCAAAGTACATTGTTCGCAAAAGGAGAAAGAGTAATTCAAGAAAATAAAACTAGGACTCGGACTTCAATATCTTCTTCACCAGCTTTATCTTCTTCGCCAACCTTATCAACTCCACCAACTTTATCATCTTTGCCAGTGTTTTCCTTATCTTGGTCGACTCTGGTTTCTTCTTCATTTGGCTCATCACCAGCAATTGCTTCATCACCAACATCTCCCTATTTGGTAGGTATTTCTTCTTCTTCTTCTAAAATCTCTTGGGAAGCGCTTTCTTCACCACTTTAATAATATAAGTCACTGTCACCAGCACGAGGATTTTCATCTTCATCTACTTCCAGAGGCTTGAGTGATACATGAGAAAGAGATTTAGACAACATAACCTCATTCACAAGAACTTCAGCACTGAGATGAGCTTGGAAAAGGAAAGCTCTGTCACGGTTTCTAATATCCATGTTTTTGAAATATTCAAGATAATTATACTTTCTTTCTGCTCGATCACGAAAGCGGGCAAGATGAGCAGCAAACAAACCATTTTCTTTGCGAACCTTGGCAAGTTTAGAATCCAAAGTAGAAATGGAAGACTGAAGCTTTCTTTCAGATTCTGCGAAAGGTAAAAACAAAAATTATTCGTGCAAACACCTCGCAAGGGAAATATTGCGAAGAAGTTTAACAAAAGAAAGATGTTTGAGGCAGTCAAAATGACTACCTTCCTTTTGAGATATTATATTTTGAATTAGTGCCAAGCAAGTATTCTCCCAGTGACTCATGGCATCATCAAATTTATCTCCAACTAGACCTTTCAAACGAGATTTTAATTTCTCTTCTTTAGAAATGAGAAAAATGTTTTCCTTCGCAAGTAAAGAGTGAGATTTTTCTAATTTGGAATATTGTTCTTGAAGCTGATTTACCTTTACACTTAAAGTTATTCTAACTTGAATGAGTGTATTTTTCTCAGCAATAGATGGTTCAATTACTTCTTTAAGTTCATTTTTCAGCGAACGAAGAGATTGTTTTTTATTATCACACATTTTTTGAAGAACACTTAATTTCTGCGAAGCGATCGCCACCATATTTAAAAGGGTTCTATTTTCCTGAGAAAGAGTTCTGTTTTCATCTGATAAAGTTTCCATCTCTAAGTTAGCTTTAGTTAAAAAATAAGAGAGATGAGATATTTCACTGCTTAATGAGTTTTGCTCTTGAACTAATTGAGTATTCTCTTTGGTAAGATTATTTATTTGATCAACAGAGTATGTATGGAGATTATCTAATCGGTTATATTGATCCATCCAACTATCTCTATCAACACGAATTTCTTCAGCGACAGATTCAAATTGAAATCTATCCATCATTCATTTCTGGTTTAAAGCTTAACAAGCGAAAAAAGCCTTTAATAATGAACATCATGAAAAGAACAAATTTGTTAAGAGGAAAGTTAAGAACGAAGAAAAGAAATTCATATCTTTTAATTCATTATTTTTCTTGCGAAGAATTTCGCAGTCCAAAGAAGCATTTTGAAACTTCCGGTTTTCAAGGCGAAGATTCTCCTTTAAGACTTCAACTTCCTTCTCTAAGGATGTTTGCAAAGTTGTCCTACCAGAACCAAGATATTTACCTCAAATTTCATAAACATCAGATTTGACAGGGTCCATAGATGATTTCTTAGCGTTAACTAAAAGATCAGATAAGACCTTTAAAGCAAGAGCCATTCCGTCTGCAGTTTCCTTAGAGAAAGGGAGAGAGTCAGATGAAGAAGTAGCAACAATCGGAAGTTAATGATCGTCATCTTTTGGTAAAGAGACATCATTTGAGGGTAAGGTGTGAGGCAGATCAAGGGTTGAGATGATGGTGGAATGAACTTGAGAAGTATTGGTTGTAGGGGAGGAAGAGATTTCATTCGCAACAGGTTGTGCAATAGGTATTTCATCCATAAAAGGATTAGTTAAAACATCAAAGCTTATTACGATATTTTCGCAACCAGGAAGTGGAGGTTCAGTTTGCGAAGAAGAAGTTGAAAGACCAAGTTTAGGAAAAGAAACAGAAACATCAACAGTTTTAGCTTGGAGAGATTTCTTGGGAGGTTTAGTGGCATCCCCTTCACCCTGCGAATCACAACTCAGATAAGAAACAGAGGCAACAATATTATTTTTAAAAAGATCCATGTTTCTTACTACCTTGTCATTCGCAGACTTTCTCTTTTTCGCAAGAACCTTGAGTTGTGAACTTCTAGGAGCATTAGGGTTTTGAACTGCAAATTCGGTACTGGAAGTGTTTTTGCTGAAACAGAAAAATTATGGGAATTACACAAAGAACAAACAAGATGATCTTAGCAAAATAAAATCAGTTTCAGCAAAATCAATAGAAGAAAAATAAGAAGAACTAACCTTGGTGACTCCATGGAAATAGAAGAGAACAATAGCAGAAGATGAATCTGGTAAATAGGGAAATTTGAAGATGATGAAGATTTGCAGAAGATATGAAGATAAAGAAGATGAAAACGAAACAAAAGAAGAAAATTCTCTTTCTTCCGGATCCCTCTTTAAATAGGCAAAGGAAGATGGCCGGTTAATGATAAAACGTTGATAGGTGTAGAATACACCGTATTTACTATCTATAGAGTTTATGCTTTTTTTTTTGCTATTTTTCTTGTAAATTATGTATTTTACGCGTGTTTTTGAGTTATTAGGTACTTTGGAGTTGCACGGAGGAAAAGAATAAGAAATCACCCAATTTGAGCAAAAAGCGCAAAATTGTCATTTCATGGGCGCGCACTATGTGGAGCCCAGTCAAGGTTAAGGGTCAACTCTATTTGGAGAAGTACTAGACACAGAACAGTTGTGGTTATGGGGTTGCCATTCAGTATGGACCTTATCTAATAAGTGGGGTGGTCCCTATCCTGGGGTGTAACCATCCACCCAAACTAGCCAACCTTACCCTAAAGTCGAGAGAATCCGTCTCTCAATCATTTCGTCCCTTCCCTGAAATAAAGAAAAGAGGAAGCAGCTGCTGCAATCGTTACCAAGACTAGATTGATAAGATAAATCAAAAGAAATTGGAAAGGAGTTCAAGAACAGAAGAATTAGGGTTCGAAGTTGTTAAAATCGGTGAGTTCCATGGGTTGGTGGAGCTGTTGAAGGTGATTTAGGGTTTGAGATGATATTGCAGATGGAAATTTGATTGAACTGAAGGAGGAACTGAAGCTTCTATTGATTTGAAAGATTGATGAGTTCTGCAATTGAATCTGAGATAGAACAGGGGTTTGATAGGTGTTGGTGGTGCAGAATTGAGCTCGAAGAAGAATTGAGTTGCAACTGTTTTCGGTCGAGATACTTAGGGTTTGCTGTGAATCTCAGAAGATTAGAGCAAGAAAATGAGGATTCTGGTACTGTTACTAAAATGGGTTGAAATTGATATGAGTTTGAGCACAAAACAGATAGGTTTGCTGGAATCGGTGAGAAATCGTGAACAGACAAGGAAGAAAACTATGAAGCTGCCATGTATTTGATATGGGTTTGTGTTTAATGAAGAAATTAAGCTGTTGATTCGAGAATTGGTTGTGGTTGTGTGAATAAGAAATCAGGGTTTCAACAACAGGTGGAAGAGGAGAAGAATTTATCTTTGAATTAATGGGCCTGTGGTTGATTTAGTAGTGTTATTGCTGCCATGGATTATCAATTGTTGCTGTGAATGAATGAGTCTGTAGATGTATGCTAGGATTGTCATAGGAGAAGACCAAAAATAAAGGCCTATATTTTCCCGGGAAACGTCGGAGAAACAAAGTAAACTATGTCGGAATTTTATCTCGACGAGTTAACTCAGTACCGGCCGACGATCAATCCAACTCGTGAGTAAGACAGACTCAGATCAGCTAACTCCTCTTCCCCTTGACTTGCTGACTAACGGAAGACCTGTATGACCGTTAACTCTAACGGAACTTCAACGAAATATTCTTTTGACTAAGGAGAATCTCAGTTGACGGCGGTGACGGATCCCGACCAACTTCTGGCAGAAAATCCAGTTTTCCGGCGACCCAAAGTTGCATATTTTTAGGTGAGTTTCTCTCATGGGATGTGAAGACTTGGACTTGGATGGAGAATTGGGCTTGAATTTGGAAAGAGAGTATGGAATATTTGAGAAAGGCTTGGACTTGGAAATTGAATTGCTAAAGGAAAGGGATTCTATTCCTTGGATGATTTGGAGAGCATTGAAGCCTATAAATAAAGGAGTTCTCTATATAACTTATACATCTTTTGCACACCTTTACACACACAACACTTCTCTTTTCTTTATTCTTTGTATGAACTCTTTAGCATGAGTAGCTAATTTTATTATTGATTGAGGATGAATTCCTAGTTCTTAGCATGTTTTGAGTTTTGTTTTAAATCTACTTTGAATTTTCACATGATTATCGTTTGTTTTTTTACTAATATTAGTGTTTATGATTGATTGATAGGTTGTTTAGAGTGCACTCTAAATTGATTTGTTAATTTGATCTAAAGCTAGTGAAAGTTAGGGAATACGTAATAGTTTCTTGACTATTTACACAAGTAGAAAACACGAGACCTTGCGGAGGGATTCCGTGGAGCAATTGTGTGTGCAAACAATGCTAGAAAGTGGACCAACTGAACCGAGTCTAACTACTAGTACTAAACCTAAATTCATAAATCTTAATGCATTCGGGGAATTACATCTTGTAAGGGAACCTCAAGGTGGTTCTTTTGAATAGAATCCAATAACTAAGCGGACATGTTACTCAGTGAAATAAGGAATTTTGGGGTTAGCTAAGCGAATCTGCTATCCTACGGTTGGTGATAATCTGTGACTAATAAAAAGTGGAAAATAACATAACTTGAATCATTGTTTTGCAACGAAGAAGGATTCCTTGATCTAATCTCTCTTATTGATTTCAACTTTATCTTTTTAATTGCTTTATTTACTTTCTTTTGCTTATAAAAATCTAAAACCAAAACCCCCCTTTTGTGACATAATAAGACAACTAAAACCTCTTGCTCCTCATGGGAACGAACTTAACTACCCTATATTACTTGTTAATTAGGTAGTAAAATAATAATTAATTTGTTGTGGTTACGAGACACATCATATTTTGGCGCCGTTGCCGGGGAGCAACAGACGGTTTTAGTTGTTTTCTTTTTACTTTTTGCTTTATTCTTGCTTTGTTAGATTTTATTATCATATCTAACTTAGTTTTTGAGAATTGTTTTTCAGGTACCGGTTCTCCATGTATGGTGGACAAGAGCAAGCATATTACAACAATCAATACGGTTTTCAACCTTAACATTATGGCAACTTCCAACCATCCTTAGGATACAATCAAAACCAATCTTTTGGCTATGATCAATATCCTACGCAACCTTATGGATACTCTCATACATATCAACAACCTTGTAATGGGTATGTAGTCAAGCACCAAGGTGGGATAAATCTACTTCTAATTGGATTCATTCGAGTTGTATGCATATTATCAATGAATTGCAAGAAATGCGATAAATACTAGACCGTGATAGAAAGAACGTCGCACAAACCAATTTCTGCAACATTTTTTCTTACTCGACTCCGGATCGTAGTTATGATCATTCACCCATTCAAAGGGAAAAGTCATGGGAAAGAGAACCTATTGTAGCTAACGGTGTTAAGCGTGTGAACGTCAGGAAACTTGCACAGAAATTATACAAGTTGGAATATGATGGAGACTCGTAAGATCTTGTCGCAAAAATTAGTAGGACCATTCATATGGAACTTAAACGACGTATGGATAAAGGTTATGAAACCGATGAAGATTCTTATTATGGTGAGTCTGAAAATGAAGATGATTGTGTTGAAAAGGACCAGCCTTTGGAGACTTTTGATGAAACTAGTGTTGCTTACTCGAGCCTTGATCTTAATAATGATCAATCACCTATTCAAAAGGTAGATCTTGAGGAAGATGCATTTAGTACTTGGAAAAAATTCCTTAGGGAAAGATATGAGTCCGCGGAAGTGTATGAGCGTTGCAACAATGAGGAAGTTATTCCAACTCCGGATCATAATAAGGATCCTTCACCTATTCAAAAGGAGGAGATTGGGTGTGACTTACCTATTGTTATAAACGGTGTAACACCTTCACAAAAAGATCTTACAATTTATACAGAGGAAGATTTTATGAGAGAGGAATGGCCCGATTCCGATGATGAAGATGTTGAAGAGATGATGCTCGATAATGAAACCGAATTGATTAAATTTGTGGAAGACCCAATTGAACTTGCCGATGATTATGATGATGCCAAGACTTTAGTTAAGGTAGAAAATGATGAATAATGGTTGGAAGGTTTGATAGAGGACCATGATATGCAAGAGGTAAGTAATTCACTTGAATTTTTTAAGGATGAGGAGGATTCCGTAATACAAGAAATTGTGCAAGGTTTGTCTAACCCTTTGCATATTGATTCTTCTCCTTTACCTCTTATTGGTTTGAATGTATGTGCTTCGAAAGTATTTTTGAATGACTTTGTTTCTCGATATCCACCATTGGAAACACTTGATGCTAACGCTATGCAGGTTTTCCAAGAGGAATACATAGAATTTCCCAAATTCTATGTTCTTTATACACTTCCGGGTGTGGACAAGAATAAGTGTGGGGGAAATTTCTATCGGGCGATAATTTCACTATTGTTTTCTTGTGCTAACATTTGTATGGAGTTATTGTTTGCACAACAGGTACGATGGATGGATCCCCAAATTTTCCGATTGTTAGTATATGGGGAGTGAATCTTACAAGTGGCAAGTCGGGCCGTCGACTTTTAAACAAGCGCTAAATGGGAGGAAACCCATAGGTTTTGTATTTCTTATCCTTTTGCTTTTTATTTTTGTTTATTTATTTTTCTTGTTCCATATCATATTAGGATTTCCCACCTTGACTTTACTAGGAGGATTCAATTACATTGAGGACAATGTAAGGTTTAAGTGTGGGGGAGTGGTTAAGCATATTTAAAAAAAAAATTTGCATAAAACCTCCAACTTGTAGAGATTTTAGAGTCACTAGCATACTTCTAGGTATGTTTACATAGAGAATTCTGACCGACATAACTGAACTTGGAAATGTTAGGGAACTACGTTCGGATTTCTTGTTTGTTAGAGTGTTAAAATAATGGATTTAGTCATGCCGGTGATGCAAATTAGGAGCACAGAAGAATGCATTATTAGAGTTGCTGAGCAATCATTAGTGGAGACTACCCGTTTTTATATCATGTGAGGCACCGATCAGAAATTCTTCCATCTAACTAAAAAGCTTTCTTTTGAGTGTGTGTCACCGTACGTTAATTCCGGGTAGAATGGTGAGCTACCCAACTTCATACCAATTTCAGCACTATTTTTGATCTCTTGAGTGCTAATTTTTGTCAATCATGAGGGTGACGTCTATGGATGAAAGCCTCCTTCTTGTAGTTCGATTTGCAGTTAGCATCATTCTCTCGACAACAACGGGTCCATAGAAACACCATCATCAACAACAAGGGAGCGACATCAAAATCTACAAGGAAAGTTGAAGATGTTTGAGGTTTACAAGCAACGGAACAAGAAAGGAGCAAATTTCAAATCCAAGTAAAGAAACATACAATGAGCGGATTTTTTAATTCATGTTGAAGACTTACATATAATGAGCATAATTAAACATACAAGTTGATGACTTATTTACAAGAGCAAAGAAACTCAAAAGGTGAGAATTGTTGAAGTTTATGATTTCTAGACGATACAAGTTGTGAACAATCAAGCGGTAAAGTACTTTTCCCACGGCTATGGTTTGTTTTATTTCCACTTTGTTTTGTATTTTATTTCTCTTGTCTCCATTCAAAAAAAAAAAAAAAAAAAAAAATGAGACAAGAAATTTTTTGTTATTTTGTTTTTATTTTTATTTAATAAGTCGTGGGGAAGGAAAAATCTATAAGGAAGTTTCAAGCGACAAAGGATTTTAAGGAAAAAAAGGTTACAAATTGTCAAGGATCTATGAAATCCAAGAGTTTAGCATCAATAGTTGAAGCCGGATACGAGGATTGAGAAGATGAAGACGAGGAGAGGAAGACGTTTCTATTGGATGCCGTGAGATTGGTGTTATCATAATTGGAAATCGGATGTGAAGGTAAGTAAGTAATCTCATCCTCGATAATAGTGGTTGATTTCCTTTCCTAGAGATCGTCAGAAAAATGGTTTTTCAAAATGTTAAAAGATGTGGGTTTTTAAAATATTTCGGAAGTTGTCCTTCCCACCATTCAACGTGTTGCAGGATATCTTTCTTCATTCCTACCTGCACACATGTGAGACCCATAAAAAAACCTTCTTTTTGAGTGTAATTTCATAAAACCCTTTTTGGTGAGGCAGAAGTCGAGGTGAAATGCTTATTGATCGTTTCTCAAAAATGCGTACTCTCATTATGGTGTGGTCATTTCTCACCCAACATTTAATAATGAGAATATGTTCTTTAGTATTTCTAACTTCTTATTACTAGCATGCACAAACTCTATGTCCTCATAAATCTTTGGATGCTTGAGACGCTGGAACACTTTGAAGTTGTGAGTTTTATTTTGATTTGCTCGAGGACTAGCAAAGTCTAAGTGTAGGGGAATTTGATAGGTGTAGAATACACCGTATTTACTATCTATAGAGTTTATGCTTTTTTTGCTATATTTCTTGTAAATTATGTATTTTACGCGTGTTTTTGAGTTATTAGGTACTCTGGAGTTGCACGAAGGAAAAGAAGAAGAAATCACCCAATTTGAGCAAAAAGCGCAAAATTGTCATTTCATGGGCGCACACTATGTGGAGCCAGTCAAGGTTAAGGGTCAACTCTATTTGGAGAAGTACTAGACACAGACCAGCTGCGGTTAAGGGGTTGCCAGTCAGGATGGCCCTTATCTAATAAGTGGGGTGGTTCCTATCCTGGGGTGTAACCATCCACCCAAACTAGCCAACCTTACCCTAAAGTCGAGATAATCCGTCTCTCCATCATTTCGTCCCTTCCCTGAAATAAAGAAAAGAGGCAGCATCTGCTGCAATCGTTACTAATACTAGATCGAGAAGATAAATTGAAAGAAATTGGAAAGGAGTTCAAGAACAAAAGAATTAGGGTTCGAAGTTGTTAAAGCTGGTGAGTTCCATGGGTTGGTGGAGCTGTTGAAGGTGATTTAGGGTTTGAGATGAAATTGCAGATGGAAATTTGATTGAACTGAAGGAGGAACTGAAGTTGCTGTTGATTTGAAAGATTGATGAGTTTTGCAATTAAATCTGAGATAGAACAGGGGTTTGATTGGTGTTGGTGGTGCAGAATTGAGCTCGAAGAAGAATTGAGTTGCAACTGTTTTCGGTCGAGATACTTAGGGTTTGCTGTGAATCTTAGAAGATTATAGCAAGAAAATGAGGATTCTGGTACTGTTACTAAAATGGGTTGAAATTGATATGAGTTTGAGCACAGAACAGATGGGTTTGATGGAATCGGTGAGAAATCGTGAACAGACAAGGAAGAAAACTATGAAGCTTCCATGTATTTGAGATGGGTTTGTGTTTAATGAAGAAATCAAGCTATTGATTCGAGAATTGGTTTTGGTTGTGTGAATAAGAAATCAGGGTTTCAACAACAGGTGGAAGAGGAGATGAATTTATCTTTGAATCAATGGGTCTGTGGTTGATTTAGTAGTGTTATTGCTGCCATGGATTTATAAATTGTTGCCGTGAATGAATGAGTCTGTAGATGTATGCTAGGATTTTCATAAGATAAGACCACAAAGAAAGGCCTGAATTTGGTCTGGAAACGTCGGATAAACAAAGTAAACTATGTCGGAATTTCATCTCGACGAGTTAACTCAGTACCGGCCAACGACCTATCCAACTCGTGAGTAAGACAGACTCAGATCAACTAACTCAGTGGCTGACTCCTCTTCCCCTTGACTTGCTGACTAACGGAAGACCTGTATGACCGTTAACTCTAACGGAACTTCAACGGAATATTCTATTGACTGAGGAGAATCTCAGTTGACGGCGGTGACGGATCCCGACCAACTTATGGCAGAAAATCCAGTTTTCCTGCGACCCAAAGTTGCAAATTTTTGGGTGAGTTTCTCTCATGGGATGTGAAGACTTGGACTTGGAATTGGATGGAGAATTGGGCTTGAATTTGGAAAGACAGGATGGAAGATTTGAGAAAGGCTTGGACTTGGAAATTGAATTGCTAAAGGAAAGGGATTCTATTCCTTGGAAGATTTGGAGAGCATTGAAGCCTATAAATAAAGGAGTTCTCTATATAACTTATACATCTTTTGCACACCTTTACACACACAACACTTCTCTTTTATTTATTCTTTGTGTGAACTCTTTAGCATGAGTAGCTAATTTTATTATTGATTGAGGATAAATTCCTAGTTCTTAGCATGTTTTGAGTTTTGTTTTAAATCTACTTTGAATTTTCACATGATTATCGTTTATTTTTACTAATATTAGTGTTTATGATTGATAGGTTGTTTAGAGTGCACTATAAATTGATTTGTTAATTTGATCTAAAGATAGTGAAAGTTAGGGAATACGTAATAGTTTCTTGACTATTTACACAAGTAGAAAACACGAGACCTTGCGGAGGGATTCCATGGAGCAATTGTGTGTGAAAACAACGCTAGAAAGTGGACCAAGCGAACCGAGTCTAACTACTAGTACTAAACCTAAATTCATAATTCTTAATGCATTCGGGGAATTACATCTTGTAAGCGAACCTCAAGGTGGTTCTTTTGAATAGAATCCAATAACTAAGCGGACCTGTTACTCAGTGAAATAAGTAATTTTGGGGTTAGATAAGCGAACATTCTATCCTACGGTTGGTGATAATCTGTGACTAATAAAAAGTGGAAAAGAACATAACTTGAATCATTGTTTTGCAACGAAGAAGGATTCCTTGATCTAATCTCTCTTATTGATTTCAACTTTATCTTTTTAATTGCTTTATTTACTTTCTTTTTCTTATAAAAATCTAAAACCAAAACCCCCATTTTGTGACAAAATAAGACAACTAAAACATATTTCTCCTCGTGGGAACAAACTTGACTACCCTATATTACTTGTTAACTAGGTAGTAAAATAATAATTAATTTGTTGTGGTTATGACACGCATCTAACGGGCCAGTAATTAAAGGAATACTCAACACGTGTTGACGGTTATGCTTAATTCACGGAGCCTTGTCGATAAAAAAAGAAGTTGAAAGAAAAAATGAACAGCTGCGGCATTGTGAAGAACAATTTCTCATGACATTCTCTCCTTCGCAGAGAAGACATGAGAAGAGGCAAGATGTAGGATCAGAATATCGTAAGAAGGAGACATTTGTGAAGTTTAGCTAACAACACTTTGTGAGCGTCGCAGAATGATTTGAAGAATGACATAACAGATGACGATTGCAGAAACATGAGAAAATTGTTATGACTCTACGATGTTTGTAGTGCTCGCGAAGATTGACAATAGAACTCTTGCGAGAATATCTCAAGTCAGATCCTAAAATAAAAGACAGATTAGCTGTCATCCACTATGTGATTCCCTATATAAAGAGTTGAACAAGCGTAAGGAAGAGAGAGATCTTTTTCGAGTGTTGAGCAAGTCATTAGGAGAAAGAAAGTTTAATGAGCGATTGTATTCTTATTTTCTTCATTTCTTGTAACATTTTTGTGAATTAATTAATAAAAGTGTTGTTCTTAATCTTTAAGAGATGTGTTGATTATTATGAATTCTTGTGAGGGGTGTAGTGTGGGATTTCCTGATACTAGAAGACTAGAAATCAAGATTTTATAGTTTTGATCACTAACATTGACAAACATAATTGAGATAGCAACGCATGCGAGTTCGACCGAGCAATGCTCTAACAATCTCCCCCTTTGTCAATTTTAGTGGCAAAACTATTAATACATATGGAATACAAAAAATATATAAATAAACTTTGTAGCTCATATTCCACATGCCTAATCTTCAACAATACTCGAAATCTTCATCACTTCCAAGTAGTCTAATGATCCCAAAGGTTGTAAGTTTAGCATCATCGTTGTTGAAAATCCGTAGCTATAACAATGAGAAAAGCATCGGTTCTCAATCATTGTTATACAGTGTCATAATATTATTACACAGCGTCAAAGTCCAATTGCATCACAACTTCAACAACAATATTATGGTGATACTTTACTCCCCTTAGTCAATACTCCATCTCACATGGAAACCACTCCCCCTTACACAATGATCCGAAAACCATATGTATTTGTAGTGTGAACTACAATTAATTCTCCCCCTTTTTGTCAATAAAATTGGCAAAGGTACAAGAACGGGATCCTAATGAAATTTCCGTAAGAGACATTTCATGACTAAAGGTAAATATGTATCATCTTGTTTAGATGCAATCATAAAGCCGAAGCTAAATGCATTCATCAAGGAGTTTATAAAGACGCAAGATAACCCCTATATTATTCCATAGACGCACTCCCTACAAAGATTTGGCAATTAAGCACAAGTTCAAAAGAACTCTCCCCCATAAAATGTCATTCCCTAAGGAATATCAAGAGCGACCTTAATTTCAAAAGAAAAGAAGGATTTCTTTAGACTCAACAAATTGCATACAAGTATGAATTTGGAATCCAACAAGAAATATTCAATCAAATTAACCAAAGCGAACCAAGATTAATTTGACTAAATATGCTCAACACAAGAAAACTTATGGAGACTTAATACATCGATTAGATTACTCATGGGTAAACCCATAATTAACCTAACCTGATTACTCAATTAAACTAATCACAAAAGTAATCAATTTAACCGTTTAAACTCATATAAGAAATTTTACGGAGCGATGACTAAGTTAATCATGAAATAACCAACCCAATCAATCATGCTCAACATATGAAAGCTTATGGAGTGCTAACTAAATAACCATACTAGATGATTGATTTAGTTCATTTGGGCTCAACATAAGAGATTATGGAACCCCGACTATGATTATCATAGGATATGACAACCTTAACGTAAATGTACTCAACATAAGTAAACTTATGGAATACAAACTAAATAACCACACAAGTTGATTAATTTAGTTCTTAATGCTCAACATATAGCATCTCATGGAACAACCAACCATGCCAATAAGGAATCGACTTAGTCGTATCATGCTCAACATAAGACACACAATGGAGCCTTCACGGTAATACATAATAATATGGATCAATAAAGCTCCATACCGTGGATAATACAAGGATTCATTCTATGTTTCCATCACCATTTGCACAATGACACACAATAGACATAATCCTTGAATCACAAAATATTTTAACCTATCTTACATCAACAATTGACAATATAGGCTTAACTTTTGTGTTTGTCAAAAGTCTATTCATCCTTTTATCAATATTTGCAAATCAATTTACGAACGACTTTACTTTTGACAAAATATGGGACAATCAAGTTCACGGACGTAAACACACATATCCCATAAAAATATTGCAATATATAAAACCGTAAAGATTAATACTGTAACCATCATCTTCCAAACAAACTTAGAATTTTTAAACCAAAAAATCTAGAAACAAGAAGAAGATGAAAACATTGGATAGCTATGTGTAATCACAATAATGGCTATTCCAAAACACTAGTTATTCTTCTAAACAAAAGATAAACAATAGAAGATTTACTAGACATTAAAACCTTTGAAGAATTCATTATCTTCCCCGAACTCTTTGTCGTCAACAGCCATGGGAACATACGGTTCATTGAGGAAGGAGTTTATATCGATGAACATTCTTGGTTGCTTTTGTCGAATCAAGGCCTTCTGAATCTCATGAGTCTTATACACAAAAGCATTTATTTATTGAATCTCCTTTCCCATCTCCTTCAACACATCAAGAATATCATAAAACTTCTGAGAATTTGAAGGAACAACTCTTGGCTTCCTCATATTTCTTCTTTTTCTTTTCAAGGTTGGAGACAATGGAGATTTTTTTTTTCCTTCATGATTGATGGCTTAACAATCACATTACCTTCTTTTTCTTCGGAAGACATCATTCTTGGAGCGTCCATGAAAGTATGGGTTTGTGAAAGGAATTCACAATTGGCTCAACAAGTAGTCTAGAGATAAAAAGAGGTTCCATAGAAGGAAAAGGAATATAGGGTTCAAAACCTAAAACAGGTTCATAAACGATCAACTCTTATCCCTATAAAGAGTAAAGTTGTCGATAATACCCTTTCTTCTGTTTGATAGACAAAAAGGAAAAATACTCCTAAGAAAAGAAAATAAATAAAAAATTTTCCTAAAGCCTGAGAGGTACACAATCATTGTCTCTTTTGATCAGGTGCATGAGACATGATTTTAAGAACAACACAATCAAGTTGCGTTGTGGTGAACTATAATTTGTCCACCAATTTCCTCTTGTGGAGAATCCACAGGCTTCTGTCTATCAAAACAGTTTGACCATACTTTCTTCTCAAATGGTCTTTATTTTTCCTTGGAAACTAACTTCTTAGACGAAGATAAAATCTTACATACCTCTACGCTCTTTTGAGCAAGTTTAAGTTTTCTTGCTAGATGATTTGCTCTTCGTTGAAGTTTGTTGATGTGTCTTTGCTTGCGTTTGAATTTGTAACACCTTGAGAATTCATGACCTTTTAATGAACAATATGAGCACGTCACATTTGGATAGTAATCAGGCTTCTGAAATATGCAAGCAGCTAGGAACATAGTGGATCCTGAAATATTATAAACAAAGTTTCCAAGAAAAGGGTCAACTTTTTCTTCCATAATGGTTGGATTATCTTCTGAAAGAATATCAAAATTGATATGTGTATTGCTACAATTATCAAAATCAATATTTTCACCAAGAAGTGCAACACTTGATTTCCCGTCTTCATTAGAGTCGTAACTATCAGACATTTCATCAAGAGTTGCTGCAAGACCTTTGTTCCCAGTGTATTTTCTACGATTTGGACACTCATTTGCAAAATGACCAAATACCTTACACTTAAAGCACTGAGGCATATCCTCCTCATCAGTCTCATCAATATCCCTGTTTTTAAGAGGAACACGATTATGGGGTTTGACTGATGCCTTAGGATTATCTCTGGAGAACAGTTTACTTCTCTTCAATAAAAGATCCCTAAAATGTCTTGTGATCATCGAGACTAATTTGTCAAGATCTTCATCTGATGAATCTGTCTCAGAGTGATCATCTTCAGAGATATACACTTTTTTACTTTTATCAAGTAATTTAGTGTCCTTTAGTGCTTTGAACGCAACACCCTTAGATTTGGATGAATGTTCATGATCAAAGATATTAAGATTTCCAACCAACGTGTTTTTGGAGAGATTATCTAGGTTATTTCCCTCAACGATGGCATGCTTCTTAGCATCGTATATATATGGCAGTGATATGAGAATTTTTATCACAATGTCCTTTTCAGGAATAGTCTTACCCAATGCAAAAGATGCATTAACTGTAGGATCAGAATATCACAACAAGAACACACTTGCGAAGTTCTCACCAACGACACTTTGCGAGCGTCGCAGGTTGACTAAGAAAACGACGTGACAAATGACGATAATTTAAATATGATAAAAATGTAAAGATTGGGCGAGATTTAGGAATGTTGCGAATTTAACATTTGTATACCTGCGATAATATCGCAAGAAAAACCCGAAATTAAAGGTTAGGTTAGCTGCTTATGAGCTGTCATCCACTATATAAATATCTATATAAAGAGGAGAACATGAGAGAGAAAATTGGGGGGGGGGGGATAATTGTTAAGAGAAAAAGAGATATTTTTCAGAGAGAGTTTATTTTCTTTATCATCTTCTTCCCCAAAAACTAAATCTAGAGCACCAAATACTCATTAATGGAGTCTCCATGTAAATCAAATGTAAATTCAAATAATCATAGTGAAGAACCATGGATGTAGATCATATTGATCGAACCATGTAAAAAATCTTGGTGTCCGTTTATAATTTTAGCACTTTTACTACCATTTTTATATGTAGATCTAGAAATTGATATCAATATATGATAAGGGGTGTGTTGTAGGATTTCCTGCAACAACATTTTTGGCGCTAGAAACACTACCTTATATTTGATAGATTGAAGAAGATTCAAAGAAATTAGCTACTGAGAGAGTTAGAATTCGTGGAATCTAAAACTTATGAGAGGAAAAATGGAAATTTCAATGGAGAAATTGTGTCTTCAATCAAACACCGACAACACAGTGAAAGAAAGTAAAAGTAAAAGATAAAAATGAAGATGCAAAGCTATGTCAAAAGGACAAATCTCTACATCAGCAGAATATACATCTTTAAAAAGATAAATTCCTTCTTTTAACCTTATTTCTTTCTCTCTTAACATTTAAATCTGATTATTTATAGCAAAATTCTTCAAAAAATTTCACAGAAAACTATAATATGTCTCAATGAAATTTTGTTTTTCTCTTAAAAACCTAGTTAAACGTAAGTCTGGTTTATGGATTCGCAACATATAAAACTTATTTTACAAACCTATTGGATTGATTTTTAAAATAATGAGTTTAGAGGTTTAAAAAAATAAAAAATAGACAGAAAACGTATGAAAAAATTTAGGCCATGCGAATTTCATTTTTTTTTAGATTGTACGAATTTCTCGAATTTCAAGGCATCAAAAAATTTTGAACTTTTTAGGTTATGCGATTTTAAAAATAAAATAAAATTGATGATTATCCTTGTTTTCAATTTTATAAAGTTGATATAAAACTTGCATTACTCATGGTGAATGCTCGCAGGGAATGAACTCTCGCAAGAAGGAAAGATAAAATTGCATGGCTAGAAAAGAAAATAGAAAGGGACAAAGAGAAAGCTTATACAAAGGACAACTAAAAAGAATAAGTTATGAGAATATCGACAAGTTGAAGACATTACAGTTGGTCAAACCAGAAGCGTACAAGTTTAAGGTCGCGGGATCAATTCTTCCTAACTGCGATATTTTTGCATATTTTTGATGAAATATCAAGGACAAATAAAAGAACAAGTAATAAGTGTTATGCGAAGATCTCGCAAAGAAATACTATAACAGATGGTTCAAGGTTCAAAGAACAAACAAGAGTGATAGGTGTCTAAAACACCTATATATTTATCTATTGTTTATGCTTTCTTTGCTTAGTTTTCTTGTAAAATATGTATCTTATGTTTTGCTTTTGAATATTTAGGTACTTTGGAGTCACTTGGAATAAAAGAAGAAGAAACGGCGCAAAAATCTCATCTCAGGTGCAAATGCTTTTGGAGGCAGATTATTTCTCACAATTTATTTTTATTTCTTCATCTATGTCTGAAAAGTATGCCGGATTTAGTGATGCAACTTTTCTGTCTGAAAAGCACGACAACTTTAGTGATGACTCTCATTCAAGAGGAGAAGTGAATCTGAGAAATAGGGGACGACTACTGCTGGTGGAAAAATTTCAGAAAGAAAGGAGCTTCATTTGGAGCAAGGAGGGCGAAAGCGTTCATTCGCGTGTGTTATGTGGAGTCAAACCAACGATAGGGGGTCGCTGTTCTATCTCAAAGGAAAGTTAATGGGCTACCGGTTGGTTGGCCCTTATCCTATTCAGGGGTGCATATGGTCATTCTCGGTGTTCACCCCTTATCTACTGTATCTGGGTGGTTATATCCACTTCACTTACTACACAACCCTAAAATTCAGAGAAGCAATAACTCTTTCTTATCATTAGCTGCCTATCTTACTCCACTTGAATTCGATAACAATGGTAGCTCATCAGCTCAATTAGTCGCTGTTGGCAGTGGTTCAACTACCAGGGATCGGAACAGATGGCGCTGCTTGAATTTTAGCATGGTAAACGATGGAGTAACTTCAGGGACAGGGGGTTCGATGAGACGGTGATGCTGCTGTTGTTTGACTCGATGAATAAACGAGATTTCCAGCTGTTTCAGAGATTTGAACGAATGGGCTTGCTGATTCAAACTCTCAGTCGAGAATGTAGAAGTTAACGACTTGGTGCTGTGTAATTTTCAGCCGAGAAACAACTAGAATTTCTGCCATTGAGAAAAGGGATGAAGGCCTGTGATTTGATGCTTCTGAATGATTCGGGAGAATGGGTTTTGTGTATGAATGTAATTGCTACAGGAAAGGAGATGCAATGGCCTTAGGAATTTCACCAGCGAGTTCAAACCTGTATCATCAGCAGAGTGCAAAGAAGGTGTTTGTACAAATGCCTGCAGCTCCAGTTTTACACAGATTCAAGTTAGTTACCATGCTGCCTGAGCCAGCATTGCCGACAGTTAGATAATGTTGGATACGATGCTGTTGATTGCGAGAGTTGATACTCTGAAATGGTTATGGTTTGGGATTTGAACTGAGTTCAAAGCAAAACAAGCTACAGGTGGACTAGCGTGGAATGGAGGTAAGGCAATGGCCGTGAATTGGTAAAGTCGCAGGCGATGGTGTGCAATGAGCATGCTAGCTGCTGCTGTAGAGAAGGAGAACTGGTTGCAGCTGCAGATGTTGCTGCTGCAATGAAGTGGAGGCAGGGCTGGAATGGAGCAAAAGAAGTGCAGCCGTAGCAGCAAGAGAGACTGTGTACAGCAGATGGAGATGTTCAGATGCAAATTGCAATTGAAGTTGAAATTACAGGGCATTGCAAAGCTGTTACTAAGCTTGGAGACTGGTTATGAGGCCATTTGCAGGGCTGGAATGAATGTAGCTGCTATTGAGCATAAATTGTTGCAGCTAAGATCCTAGTGGCGTCTGCAATGGGAACTGAACAGCACAGGGGTGATCGCAGTGCAGTCAGGAAGGTGGCATGTCAGGGAAAGTTGCAACTGAGATGGTTGAAGTGCAGCTAGTGGAGGAGCTATATATGGAGCTACAGCGGCTGAGAAGATGAATTGCAGGGAACTGTAAGTACAGGTGTAGCTGGTTTGGGCTACCGTTGCAGCTGGAGATGCAGTTACACAAATGTAGAGAGGAGCTGGAATGAGGCTGTGCAGGTGGGCTTGGTGTTGCTGTTGTACACAGAAGCTTAACATTTCTGGAAATGGATGGAACAGATGAATTGCATAAATGAATGGAGGCACTGAACTGGTGTGGTTTGGAGGATGTACTGCAAGTTGTGAGCTGAGTTTCAGCTGAAGAACATGTGCTGTTTTGATGGCAGTTCTGGCGATGGTTGAGACGAACTGAATTGTGTATGAGCTAAGCAGGCTAGGATGTTGTTGAGTGATACTGCAAATGGAAGTCTTGATGCTTTGCTGTGGAGTTGGCAAAGTGGCAGAACTGAGATGAGCTACACAGTTGCAACTGAAGCATAGGTGGAGGTGTTTAAAAGGAGATGTTGGTGACTGAACTGTGAGAGGTGGAGCTGGCTAGATGAAGCTGAACAGGTGATGGATAAGTTGAGTAAAGTAAAGAAGAATTGCAGCTGTAAAATGGTGCTGTAGCTTGGTTTTTCTGGTGCTGTATTGAGATGGAGTGCAGCTGTGAACAGCAGTGAACACTGCGAAAATGCAGTTAGAATGGCGAGCCAGTGAGCATACTTCCGGTTGCCGGATTTTGGAACCGAAAGTGGGTACCATAATGTTTCACTGAATCATGAAGGGGGTATGAGTCGATTGGAAGAGTTGGAGGCCGGATATGGGAGCTACGAGTAGCGCTTTTGGGTACGTTTTCGCAAGAACAAGGAATTGGTTTAGATGGTATTTTCTGAATGTTTGAATTGCAGAGAAATGGAGTTGAGCTGCTGGGAGTGTGCACTTGCCTGGTGACTTTTTCCAATGGTTCAAGTAATCGGAGAAATTTTCAGGCTACCAGATTCCGGCACGGGCGGCCAAGTTTCGGCGAATTTCCGGCAATATACACAGTATTCCGGCGACTATTATATGGCATATTTTCTACGTGGGTTTTCTCCTATGTGGGCTTGGTGGACACAATATATGGGCTTTTGAGACTTAACCTAGTTTTGGAAGGGAGAAAAAGATACAAAAAAGGGAAGAATTTCTACACTTTGGGATATCACGTATTTTCTATTCTACTTGGAGTTTGGCAGAGAGCTGGAATTAGGGTTTGCTTCCCTGTTATTTTCATCTTTATTATTTCATTTATTATATTTGATGATGAACTCCAATGTTATGAGTAACTAAAACTCTTCTTGATTAAGGGCGATTTCGAAGCTCGAAATATGAATCTTCAATTGATATGAAATAACTTATTCTCTTGCATTCATTTATGTTATTGATTGATTTTCTACTATTCTAATATTGTCTATGGATTATTTGTTAAGGGTTTAAGTTCGAAATTGAATCATTAATTCTTAATCTATTTGCTAGTTTAAATTTTCTTCGACCCGTAATTGTCTAGAGAAGATAAACACAAGTAGCAATATGTGGGTACTGATGATGGGACTTTGTTAAGTGTCCATATGTAGAAATCAACACTAGTAGGTGATTCATGCTTTTGAGTTCATCACTAGGAGCAACCTTATCTCACAGAACTTAGAGCATTTGTTTAAGTCAAACCTAGTAAGCGTACCTCTAGGAAACTTGGCAAGTAGGAACCGGTAGTCGAGCGCTTCCGTATCCGGTGAGCTAGGAGATAATAACGGAATAGTTGAGCGTACTAATTATTCTAGGGTTGTTAGTAACATGATAATGCAACGAACTTGGATATATATCAATTTGGTTTGTATTTCGTGGTCAAGAATGAACCTTTAATCAATTCCATCTCATATTTGAATACAAATTGTAATTTTCAGGATTTTTACAACACAATCATTCTTTCTAAGAGTATTTGCATAACAACTTAGACTTCATACCTCCCTTGGGACGATCCTACTTATACTATACTACTTGCTAGTGTAAAAGTAGAGAAATATTATTTTTGCGAGATTAGACACCTCACCAAAGAGGTCACGGGTTCAAATTCTCAGAGACACATATTTTTCATTTTCTTCTCATTGGCGAATAAAAGAATAAGGAAAAAAGTTCTGCGTTAACTTCGCAGAGAGGTTATTGAACAGTTGGTCCAGAGAACAGTATGTGAGTTTGTGGTCACAGGTTCGAATTCGCTTGCGAGCATAGTTTTCTTCTTTTTACAAAGGGTGAAAAAATAGATAATTTCGCAGCATTGTTTCATTTGTTTACAAACAAGAGGCAACATAGTTGGTGATCTGCGAAGTTAATGAGTTCATGGTCGCGAGTTCAAGTCCCAACACATGCATATTTTTTCGCGAAATCCTTGATAATTTCGCAGGTGTATTTCACATAGAAGAAAATTGATGATTATTTCGCACAGAAATTTCGCAGAGGAGGGTTGGCACATATGGTTCAGTGTGATACATCACAAGGAGCAGGTCGCGGGATCAATTCTTGTTTCTCGCAAGTTTATTTTTGTTACGCGAGGTTCGCAAGACAGCCTTTGATTATTTCGCAGATAAATTTCGCAAGCAAGGGAACTAGCACAGTTGGTTAGGAGGCATGAATGCAAGCAGCAGATCGCGGGTTCAATTCTTGCTTCTCGCAAGTTTATTTTTGTTATGTGAAATTTGTACATAATTGTTCCTCGAACAGTTAAACTTTGATTAATTCGCAAGATCTTTGATTAATTCACAAGAGAGCATTAGCACAGTTGGTATGGTGCGAGAAAATGCAAGAGGCAGGTCAAGGGTTCAAGTCTTATCTCTCATTCTTCTTTTTGCTGCGAGATATTCAGACAACTCACATAAGAGCTAAGTACCCCAACCTAGAACATTTTACTTACAACAAATAAAAAAAAAATTGATTTAATTTCCAAAAAGCGATGCAATCGCAAGATTTCAAAGAAGATTTCTAAGACTTTTAAGGTTTCTAAGATTTAAAAAAAAAAAAAAATAATTTGGTTTACAAAATGCGATACAATCGCAGAATTATAAAACTTTCACAACTACAAAGATTTCAGAATTACAATGTATTATAATTTTTCTTGAATATTTACTTTGCTTCAAATGATATGATATTATGAGAATGGAAGAAATGACAGAAATGAAAGAATGAATAAGAGAATAAAGAAACGCGAAAATTTCGCAGAAACGCGAATAAAATTTTGCAGAGACATAAGAATGGGACGAACCTTTATGGAGTACACCCTAGTTCGCGAATAAAATTTCGCAAGAGGCAAATGTAAGACCTAAAGTACGTCATATAAAGGGGTATCTGATTGCATGGCTCAGGGGTAAGGTTATACCGCTGCTGGATCATGAGTCATGGAGATGTGTGGCTCAAGAAAGCCTATCCGGGAGAGGTACCTTGGATTTCCAACTATATATATAAGGTTATACCCTGGTTGGACGACCGAGGATCTCTTCTAAGGAGTGCAGAATATGATTAAGACGTCGCGGTACAGGGTTGAGCCAAGAGTGCATGGGGCGGATGAACCTACCCTGGCCATTCTTGGCAAGTCTTGACTATGATGCACTCGGCCTGAAGAAAACCCCACTTAGGGTGCAGTCTCGTAACTATAAGCCATATAGGCAAAAAGGATAAGAGGTTGCGAAAACAACTGGATGTTGGTAAATCCGGATGGGAGGAGCTAGTCTTGTATGGCCGATGTACGCCTCCTTGAAGGGGCAACCAGGGGGGAGATAAGGGCGGCACCCTCCGTTAGGGAGCTGATAAGTGTCTTAAGACGCAAATGTCATGAGGCTTCTTACTCGCAAGAGTATCAAGGCTTGTCATATTTGTGCAACAAATAGAGAAAGAGGCAAAAATCCAAGAGAAAGGATAAGATGAGATCAATGGGTCATTGCATGAAAATGTAAATACGTCCTGCGATTTCATCACAAGACGGAAATGTCATGGGGATTTATATTCACAAGAATATTTAGGCTTGTCATATTGTCGCGTGAAAAATATCTTGCTGAGGCAATAATACAAGAGATAAGACAAGACCAATGGGTCAGTACATGAAAATGTAAAGACGTCCTGCGATTTTGTCGCAAAGAAAAAAGAAATGTGGCGAAATAAGACCTTTAACTAGGAAGGCAAAATAAGACCACATAAGAAAGTAAGCAAATAAGCTTGCAAAAATGATTATATGTGAGCAAACAAGCTTGCGAATATATATACTGAAATGAAATTGAAATGATGCACCTTTGATATTTTAATTATATTATATTATGCGAGACTAATAGTGCAGGAATAAACAGTGGAGATAATAAAACAATGAGATACAATGAGCAAGAAAGATGAGGCACAATCAAATGAACTTGCGAGAACAAAAACATTAGCAAAATAAGCATATACTAGAAACAAAAACAGAGAAATGAAGAATGGAGGCAATTCAAAGCTACATCAATTTTAGCATGGCAAAATAAGCTAAGTAACACAAACATTAGCTATACATTGCAATAGATAAGAATTCTCATCATACAAGCATCATACTCGCATCATAAAAGCATTGCATAAGCATTTCGTGACATAAACATCACATAATATATTTCATGACATAATCATTACATAAACACTATTCGCAACACTATTTCATGAGCACTATTCATAATTTCGCAGAGTACTTCATAATTTCGCAGAGTACTTTAGAAATTCGCAGAATTACTCAGAATTTTTAAGAATGTGTCAAAATCTCGCAGAAGTATTCAAAAACTAGCAAAATATTCAGAAATTGGCAAGATCATTCATAATCTCGCAGACTCATTCAGAATTTCGCAGACTCATACAGATTTTCGCAGGAGATGTGATTATTTTGCAGAATATGATTATCTCGCACAATTGTAAGCAACTTAAAGAGATTATACTATTGCATGAGGAAGAGGCAAGATAAGAATGAAGAAACAACTCCCTCATTCAACATTTTCAAAAGGATTCTACCTTCACAGATAAAGAACAGAGGCAATATGGATTACCAAGAAAACATTTTATGCTCTTTATTTTCTCGGCAAGAATACTCACCAAAAATGGAGAAATAATTTCACATGAATAGGGGCAATACTTATTACTCTCATTCAAGGACATATACTTCTTATATTTCGAGGATTGAGTACTTCTTATACTTCAGGACAATGCTTCTAATTACTTCTCAATGCTTTGGAACTTCGCAAAAGAATAGAGGCAAGTACGTACTTTTCAAGAAATCAAAGACTTCTACAACAACAAATTTTTTCTTAAAGATCGCTCTTCAATCAATATTCAAGAAAAAAAGAGGCAAGATATAGGATCAGAATATCGCAGCAAGAACACACTTGCGAAGTTCTCACCAACGACACTTTGCGAGCGTCGCAGGTTGACTAAGAAAACGACGTGACAAATGACGATAATTTAAATATGATAAAAATATAAAGATTGGGTGAGATTTAGGAATGTTGCGAATTTAACATTTGTATACCTGCGATAATATCGCAAGAAAAACCCGAAATTAAATGTTAGGTTAGCTATTTATGAGCTGTCATCCACTATGTAAATATCTATATAAAGAGGAGAAAAGGAGAGAGAAAAGGGGGGAATAATTGTTAAGAGAGAGAGATATTTTTCAGAGAGAGTTTATTTTCTTTATCATCTTCTTCCCCAAAAACTAAATCTAGAGCACCAAATACTCATTAATGGAGTCTCCATGTAAATCAAATGTAAATTCAAATAATCATAGTGAAGAACCATGGATGTAGATCATATTGATCGAACCATGTAAAAAATCTTGGTGTCCATTTATAATTTTAGCACTTTTACTACCATTTTTATATGTAGATCTAGAAATTGATATCAAGATATGATAAGGGGTGTTTTGTAGGATTTCCTGTAACTACATTAACAATTTCAGACACTTTGTGATTAAACTCATCAAATGTTTCTTCATCTGCCATACGAAGGTTTTCCCAATCGGAACTAAGTTTTTGAAGCCTAGCTTCCTTTTCACTGGTGTTTCCTTCAAATACGGTTGCTAAGATATCCCAAGCTTCTTGCGACTTAGTGCAGTTAGACACATGGTGCTGAAGATTTGGCGTAATGGCATATATAATTGTATTCAAACCGTTGGAGTTTTGATTTGCAGCAAGAATATCTGCAGGAGTGTATTCCGCAATATTCTTTGGAACATTTACATCTCCAACTACATCAATGGGAGCATTATAGCCATTAACAACATATACCCATGATTGGAAATCACGTTCTTGAAGAAAAGCGCGCATAGAAATTTTCCACCATAAGTAATTAGTGTCATTGAAGACTGGTGGTACGTTTATTGAGATAGCACATCTGTCCATAGAGTCAGATCGCTACAAACACATACCTGAAATGTCTTAAGCGTGTTTGCCTGCTCTGATACCAATTGAAAATGCAGGGGTCTAACAACCTCACCCAATATTTCGATTAGCAATCTGTATGGACAACTCCGAGTTGTTTTCTAGAGAATCAACTAGACTCAATCAATAAAAAATATCTCAAGGAGTTATTATCTCAATCTCTCGATTTGATTTACTAAAGCAAATATGATTCACGAGTCTAATCAAAGAGAGATAACTTGGATGGTACTAAAGACCAATATCCAAGTGTCAATCAATTTAAATCAACAACCAATAGGTCGGATATTCTAATCAATTGAACAATGCACAACCTGTATTATTTCAATTATATAACAAAATATAATGCGAAAAACAAATAACACAGACGATACCAGAATTTTGATAACGAGAAAACTGCAAATGCAGAAAAACCCCGGTACCTAGTCCAGATTAAACATACACTGTATTAAGCCGCTACAGACACTAGCCTACTCCAAATTAACTTCGGTCTGGACTGTAGTTGAACCCAAATCAATCTCACACTTATACAAGGTACAGTTATGCTCCTATGCCTCTGATCCCAGTAGGATACTGCGCACTTGATTCCCTTAGATGATCTCACCCACAACCAAGAGTTGCTACGACCCAAAGTCGAAGACTTTAGCAAACAAAGCTGTCTCACACAGAAAAGTCTACAAGAAAGATAAATTCGTCTCCCATGAATAAACCTATGAGTTTTGTTCCGTCTTTTGATAAATCAAGGTGAACATTAACCAATCAATAAAACCAGACTTATATTCCCGAAGAACAGCTCAATTTTATCAATCACCTCACAATAGTCTTAATAGACGCAACGAAAAAAGATATTGTGGAATAACAAACGATGAGACGAAGATGTTTGTGATTACTTTTATATCTTGCCTATCGGAGATAGAAATCTTAAGCCAATTATTACAATTGTACACGTACGATAGAAATAGCAAGATCAGATCACACAACTACAAGAAAAGTAGTATCGGTCTGGCTTCACAATCCCTATGAAGTACTTAAGTCATTAACCTGGTTTTAGAATAAGAAAACCAAAGGTTAAAGGAGAATCGACTCTGGCTTAGCAAACTAGTATCACACAAAATGTGTGGGTATTAGGTTTCCCAGTTGCTAGAGTTCTCCCTTATATAGTCTTTCAAATCAGGGTTTGCAATCAATGCTAGCTTAGTAACAAAGCATTCAATATTCATCGTTAGATGAAAACCTGATTAGATACAAGCTAATATCTCTCAACTGTTAGATCGAAAACTTAGCTTGCCATACACACATCTACTTTATGATTTAGGGTTTGTGTAACCATACCCAAACGTGTACAATAGTTGGTTCAATATTAGTCAACCAAATGGTTAGCCAAATGATAACTTTCATATCAAACATATTCTTCTTCACCATAACTAGTCCAAATGACTCAAATGAACTAGTTAGAGAGTTGTTCAATTGCTATGAGATCTTATGTACTACACAAGACACAATTGATGCAAAAATGATGTGATTCACTCGAATCGATTCATGAACTATAAAGTCACGGTTTGCAATAGCATTCCTTAGATAATTTAAATAAGTTCATGAACATCATTTTAAGACATAACCACTCAAGTTCGCGGACTCACATAATTGGTGGGAGTTCACAAACTCCAGCAGAAATTCTCGGGTTCGAGAACTACGCACGTTCGCGGACTGCATTCACGGACTGGGTTGACTGCTCAAGTTCCGTTTTTCACTTGATCAACAAAGTTCGCAAACTTCGGTTCAAGTGCTAAGGACTTATACATATATGTGTTACCACAATAATGTTTATATCCCCCAATGGTTATATTGTCTAAACTCTCATTTCAATCATTGAAACATTCTTAGAGGACGTCATATAGTTGTTATTCACAAACTAGTTTTAGTCAGAGCAATTTCCAAAGTGATTGAAACATAACATGACTTTCGTCACTAGGCAAAGATGAACTTGGCTAAAGCGAAAGCTTAACCAACACATATTTCGAGAAATAGATAAGCAAGATATATACTCAGATCGAAATGTCACATGTGCATATCTTTAGTCTATATAGTAAAATGACTTTTGTCTCAAGATAGGAGATAGAGTATATAGACTTTTGAGTGATAGATAAGTTCAAGTCTCCACATACCTTTTAGTCGATGAAGATCCACTGGTTCCTTGAGTAGTCCTTCGTATTGTATGATGATTACCATGGAGTTCAGGAGCTCAACTACACTTTGTATCCAAGTCCGAGACCTTAGATATAGTAGACTAGAAATCAAGACTTTATAGTTTTGATCACTAAAATTGACAAACATGCTTGAGATAGCAACGCATGCGAGTTCGACCGAGAAGTGCTCTAACACATCCATATGAAGATAATGGTATATGAACCATCCTTAGATTCTTCACAGATTTCTCCCAGATTGCTGCTTTGTGCAGGACAGTGTAAAATCATCTCAGACGAGCTTGTTGTAAAACACCCATTTGTGTCTTTGGACCATTCGTTTGCGTCTTGAACGGTTGGTGAAGGATTTTAATGTCATTGATTCATTTGATACCAGGACCCCATGATTGATACATGAGAATGGTGCTTATAGTTCCATCTTGTTTATGTCAGCCGTAAAAACATCACTTATGAAACCATGGTCACGGGACCATAACTGAGGTTGCTCTCAAGATGGGTGATGTAATAACCATGGTTGCATGTCATGGTGGTAGAATTTATTTTATGATGAATAATCAACACATGAGAGTCTGGTGCCATGGGTTTTGGACTGTAAAACTGATCGTCATGATCAGTTGATTGACAGTCCCCAGTAAACTCTCCTTTTCGTTTTTCATTCTTCTGGTAAGACCTATACAGAGGACCCAGGTAGAAAGATTAATATAAATACCTAGGTGGTCGAAGTTGGAGGTACCTTGATGAGGACTTAGTGGAAAGTCCTGGTGGACACCGATCGACTGTGGAAGTTATGGATCCCGTCTAAGAATTGCTTCTTGCATGTTGTATGCTCTGGAAGCTGAATGAACCTCATACGATGTCGAATGATTGACCCAAACTTTTGAAGATAAGAGACTGAGTTATCACATGAGAAAAGAATTACTCAATTTGAAGTTGTAGAGGTCAGCCAACGAAGCGTGCACATTTGTAATTTGTAATCCCGTACAAAATTTTCATATTTCTTAGTCCTGCTGGTAGAGGCCATATCTTTTAGCATGTATGTACGATTGATGCACCCTTTTGGTATGTTGTAGAAGAGACATAAACAAACATATTTCGTTGAGGAAGCATTGTCCTATTCCTCGTCCATTGGTACGTTTTTGTAAACCCATGGCCTGAAATGTGTTGTATCTCCTTTCTAGAGGCGATGAGAACATCTTCTAGAAGACTTTGGCTCGTGCCCTTCTGTCATGCAAGCTTTGGGAATACGTTCATGTTAACATGTTTACATGTCTACACATATTGATATGAATCATTAGGGCTTGAAGAAATACGATCCATCGAGTAATGTTTTAGAGAATATATATTTGATGAAGCCGGATGTTGCGCCCGAGACTGTTGTTGATGCTGAAATCACGATTGAGTTTTCTCCAGATATTCTTGTTGATGCTGAGACCATGGACGGAGTTCCTCCAAATATCCTTGTTGATACCGATATTATGGTTGGAGTTACTTCCAGAGACCGGAAATGCTAGATTATCGACATGGTCTTTTGCTCCTCCATACAGTGAGCCTTTACATGCACAAACTAATTAGTGAGTTGAGAATTCATAAGATAAAGGTGTACTAGGATTTCAAACCAAATTATCCTAAATATGACTTTACTGTGAAGTGGATTCGTCAGGGAATCGATGTTATTTTGGCAAATAACAACGGCAGTCTCCATTATGGATGTGAGGAGAAAAGGTTCCTTGGTCGTGCAAGATTTGTGATATAGAGAGGTTCCGTTGATGACGTTTCATGGAATCACATCAGGTCACAACAACTTGTTATGTGGATAACATTTATTAATAGATTTGAATCGATTTCTTCAATAAGATCAAGTCCCCACTATATGTTGAAGGAGTTTGTGCCATCCATGGATGAATAATGTTGCATCTGCTTCAGAAGTATTATCATGGGATAATGAAGACTTATCGATTGTAGTTCAGTTACACTTTGATCATGTTGGTGTTGAATCAGCATGCCTTTGAGATTTTTATGCTGAATCTAGAGGCACAAGGTGTACTCTTTGATTGGGAGTCCCTTTTGAATGATACTTGAGCGTTGAAGCGTCACATCTCTTAAGCGTTATGACTACTCGTTTTCCCTTAGTCTACGTGATGTATGCAGTTCTAAGGATTAGATGCTAAGTAGTATCGATACCTCTGTTGAACTGACGGTTCTAAGTAGTAAAATATGTGTAAGATCACAATAACAACAAAGAACATAAATATAACGTAAAAGCTTCTAAGTTATCATGAGACACAAGATATTTACGTGGTTCAACATTTGTCTACATCCATGGGGTAATGAGTTATTGTTTTGTATTAATTTATGGTGGTTGCAAAGATCTTAAATGATTCCCAAAGTAATAGAGAGAACTCAATTTGAAGTAAATACTTAAGTTCTAAACATTAAAGAGGTATAATCTTAAGACTAGATCTTCTCCTTCTAGGTATTGAAAGCCCTTTGTTTGTTGGTGAGGCTTGGTATTTATAGTCCCTTATGCTCCTGGTATATCTTTGCTGCCTCTGGGTCCATCGTCCGCTGATATACCTTTCGTACCAATGGTACCTTCGTCCACCGCGTACCTTCTCCAATAGTATTTTGCCATCTCTGCTAACCCACGTTCCTTCGGGAACTACCCAACCTCAGTGTAGGTTGTAACTTTGTTCACCGCTAGCTTATACCAATCAGGTTATGCCACGCTTCCTCTCTCCACGTGTCTTGATTGATACGTGCAGATAAGAGATTTGTGCATTTAATGCTGATTAGATGCGTCATCTACCTCTGTCCCCTCGCCAGCTGCCTTTTTGTAGGCTAGGCTTTTACTCTTCTCATCTCCGTCGTCGAGGTCTTATTTCTTGGGGCGAGATAAAGTAGATATGCGGAGGTATCCTATGTTGCTTAGGTTTCCTTGTTCAGCGAAGGTTACACAGTTGGATTTATGTGCGGCCATTAAGATCGTGACACGTGCTCAACAGAATATTGGCATTCACAGTTTTCCCATTTTCTTTCATATTCTACTATTTGGTAGAAGTGGAAGAAAACTTCTGTTACGACGCCATTTCTACACGTACCGATTGGGTGGTCCCTTCATGTCCTTTCATGTAATAACTTCCCCTTGAATTTCGGACTTCCAAATTTTTGGATTCTACTAGCAGCCTATAAGAGGGGAATAAAGAGAAGGAATTTTCCTTAACTCCCATTCTTCTTCTTCGAACTGTCGCTCTCCATCTCTTTCCTTGAGATTCTTCTTCCACCGCTAACTGCTCCCTTTGATTCTTCGAGCACTTTGGATTCAAGGTTGATTATACAAGTAAGTAATACTCGCATTGGTCTCGATTCTCTCCATGTTTGGTTCTGTGTCTTCTTCTTCGACTAGGAGGTTTACTGCTATTGATGTTTGCACTTGCATTTGAGAACTTAAATTATTTTTTAATTGCTTGCATTGTATGTGAACTTGGGTTTTGCTCCATTTTGATCCTTGATGTCGATTTTGCCATGATCAATACTTGCCTGTAATTTCGATTTCCGTGATGTATGATACTTTTTTTCCGCTATGGTGTAATCAAATCGCTCCCGTTGGTTGGTTTAGTGAAACCCATGCCCAAAGTGTCTCGATTTTTGCCCCTATCTTGTTTTTGAACGGACTGTAATTTTCTTCTGCCATTGTTGATGGAGAAATTATTCCTGTTGGTGTCAGGCATTATGAGGCTCCTGAAGAATTATACGCCCAAAGGTCCGAGGACATCTTCGTTGACTGACCCCCCTCAGTGAATGGATCATCCTGATGCTACGCCTTCTCCTCCTCCCGAGGACTCTAAGGTTCCTGCTGGGGCTGAGATGGCTACGGTTCCTGAGGGTGTTGCGGACCTTGAGGTTGCTGTTGGAGACCTTCCACCACCTCCTCCACATTATGAGTTTCAGAGGCTTCAACTTCGTGATAAAGACAGCTATGCTCATTTGTCTATTGCTGAGATTACTAAGTCTTTCCGTCTTCACAAATTCGAGGTTTCCTTCGTCAATAGCCCTGTCGTTCTTACTGAGTCTCTCATCCGGGATTTTCCTTATGACAAGAATAACCTTTTTTATTAGCGTTGGCCAATTGTCCGCAGGTATTCTCCTCCCTTTGTTTAATATAAATGATCCCTTCTACTAAGATGTTTTGTCTTCGAGGGATGATCCAGAAAACAAGACTCAAGTTAGTGGAGTTATGCAATATACTGGTAATTTCTGGCGTGCCCTTTGTGAGAGTTGGTACCGTAGCAAGGGAAAAACAACTTTGGAGTCTTATGACCCCTTTGCTGAGGGAAGATCTAAGTGGGATGATTATACCCCTGCCAACTTCAATGTTACGTATGCTGATGCTATTCAGAAGACTAATCTTCTTCCTTGGAGTGTTGGTCATCGTCGTATACATGTTACTTCTAGGAAAATCAGGGAGGGTAATAACCTTAATTTGTTGGAGGAGATTGATAAGACTGGTTTGACTACCATCCCTTATTCTGCTAGACTGCCTTTTCCAAAGAAAGACCGCATCCGTCTTGGTCATAATGACCATTGGGCTCGTATTCCTGTTCGTGTGGTTGGTCCTTGGGCCTATGGTTTCACCACTGCGGACCCCTCTATCCCTCGTTCAGATCGTTCTTTACCCGATAAGTATGATGAGTATAGGCCTTGGATCTTTAATCCTGATGCTTCTCATGAGGTACCTTTATTTTCAACATCTTAGTTTCCTTTGACCTCTTCGTGAGTTTTAATATCTTTGTTTGCTTTGACGTATTCGTTTGCTTTATTATCTTTGTTTTCTTTGACATCTTCAATTGCTTTAATATCTTTGTGTTTCTCTTTTGACGATGCAGCCTGCTCCTGCTTCTTCTGCTGGGGATACTCCGGGCTCTGCTGGTAACTCCGTAGCTACAAGGACTAGGAAGAAAAAATCTTTGGTTAAAACACCTGCAGAGGTAAGGATCATTATCATACCTTTGTGTTTGTAAGTTCCTTAGTGCCTTGCCCCTGATTCTTAGATGATGCATGTGTTTCTTTATAGTCTTCCTAGAGGAAGGAAAAATTGAAGATTGTTATCGATCTTGATGATTTGGATGAGGATCCTAAGGCTGCCGGTGAAGTACCATGTGACGAGGACATGGAGGATATCGAGGATACTGGCCTCAGGCCTCCTTTAAATGATATTGAGGAGGATTTTTCTAAGGGTATCCCTAGCCCCGTTCGAGATATTTATGCTGAGGGTGAGAACATTTTTGTTGGTTCTGGTGCCCATTTGGTCGAGCATGTTAGTGTTCAAGCCCCTGCTCTTACATTGTCTTTGAAGATGCCTTCGTTTTATGCTCCTAGCATAGCTTTGCTTGCTACTTTCGCTGTTGCGGGAGCTGCTGTTGTGGATTCTAAGAGTTTTCCTTCATCTCCTGCTACATCCCTTCAATTGATTGGTTCCTTTGCCAAGGCTGTATCCCTACGGTGAGGGCTGGTAGATCAGATTCGCAGTCGAAGAAGAAGGTTATGATTTCACTAGCTAGCTTCTCCTTTAACGTTGCTCCTGCTTCACTAGGGAGTACTCAGTCTATTTCTAATTCCCATGTTAGCAAAGTTGTTGGACCTCCCCCTTCGTCACCAGACTGGACCGTTATGGGTAATCTTCCTTCTGCTGGTTACATGGGTCTTGGGGGGTCCTCGAGGCCTTCATTATGTTACCAGCTCGTCTACCACGCCATCTCTTCATTGTGGTGAGGGTTCAACAGTCATACCTCATGTTGGTGCTGAATCAAGCCAAGGTAAGTTGTTGGAAAGTTTGAGCTTAGGTAGCTCTGATGATGTTATTCTCGAAGCCGTCCTGCGGGATTCCAAGGGTCCCTTTTATGTCAGAGTTGATCATCATCACCTTGATAGTTCAATCGAGGTAGCTTCGCAGTTGGATGTGATATCTATGAAGTATCGTGCAACTAAAGACTTGTTCTTTGACCCGGACTATCTACGCTCCAGTCAAATCTTTGGTGAGATCCGTAGGGGTGGCATCCAAGAGATGGAGGCTTTCATGGATACTTACGCTACTTTCCTTCCTCATCTTTTAGTATTCTCAGTAAGTGCTTCTTACCTGAGTGTCTTTTTCCTTAATTCAATTCTTCGTCCGCTCTTATGCTCCTTTATTTGCAGCTTTGTAAGCAGATCGATGTTAGATATAACTTATTCAAGGTTTATAGGGCTAAGTGTACTTATTTGAGGCCATGCTGGAACGTTCTCGTCAAGAATATGCCCTTGCCTTTGCACATCATCCTTCGTCAAGTGACGCAACTTCTGTTGCTAGGATATCTTCGTTGGAGGACAATATGAGGAAGACTCAAAGGTCCTTGGAAGCTTGTTTGTTGGCTCTTGGGATGGATAATAACGCTTCCAAGGTTGCTGAGGATGGTCGCAAAGATGTTGTTGCTTCTTTAGATGCTGATTCCTCCAAAGCCATAAGTTTGTTCATTCTTCTCCTTAGCTTCTTATTTTCTTTTGTTGGTTTCGTAGTCCTGAGACAACCATTGTCTTCCATCCGGTGGCTCTAGTGAACTTAGATATCTCCAAGATCAAGTGGCCAAGTTAACTTCCGATGTTTTTTATTACCAAAAAAAGTATGATAGGCTGATGAATGTAACTGTCCATAATGAGGCTCATCTTTCCCTTGAGTATGCTCACAATGCAGATTTAGTGGCGCAGATGGCTTTGCTTCGTAAGAAGCATGAAAAATCCATTGGTTGGAAGGAGAGTCTTATTCTAAAGAAAAAGGAGGATATTTCCTTAGTCGAGAAACGTCTCTCATCCCAAGATATTATTCAGAAGAAATATCATGTTGATTTTGAAGATGCTTGTGCTTCCTTAGCTAAGGTTACTGTGGGGCACAATGTATTGGCTTATGAGGTTTGTTCTCTTAAGAACAAACTCGTCGATATTGGCTTTACGTCTTCTTCCATGTCTCATGCATCCTTAGTAAAAAGGTTTGAAGAGCCGGAAAGTGTGTACCAAGATTTGTACTCTGAGAATGCTTCGCTTTAGATAGATGTTGATGATTTTAGGACAAAAAAGGATACCCTCGTGGAAGACCTTGAGGCAGAAGAGGTGGATCTTGCTGAAGCTCAGCATAATCTAGAAGAATCCCTTAGCCATGCTGGAGGTATCTTAGGATGTTGGTTTTTCCGTAACATCCTTTGTGTCTTTATCCGCCTTTTCTTGTTGCTGATATCCTTTGTATCCACAGGTCTCCAGGAGCATTTGGTAGGTGCAAATGCCAAGATTAGCCGCCTTGAGGGCCAGATATCTGCATTGGAAATATCTCGCTAGTTTGATGCTGCAGATAAGCTCAAAGCTGAGTCACTTCAGCAAGTTAATGATCATCTTAATGCTCAGGTCGAGGAGCTTCATCAGAAGTCAGTTTCGGACTTGAAGGCTCAAGCTTCTCGGATGAAGGCGCAATTTGAGTGTTCCGCCATTGATTATATCAACAATGCTTTTGCTGAGGCTGAGCGTCAGGTTGAGGGAGTCGTCTTTATCGTCTTCCTTACCCATGATTGTGTTATTTCTGCTTCATTTGCAATTGAACTCCTTTGTTGTATTATGCCCCCAGCTGAGGGGCCTTTGATGTCTTCTTTCTTTAAAACACCCTTTGCTATGTTCTGAATCTTTCTCATCTGCAACTTTTAAGATATATTAATCATATTTTGGTAACACCATCATGGTACCTTTTATATGATCGTAAGTATACGTATTGTGTCTAGTTATTCACACATTCTTGTCATCACAAGGTGCTAAGGTATGTTTAACCTTGGTGGAACATTCAACTTCCTACCAGGATATCCTTTGGCCAGAAGGTACCGTGGCGGCGAGGGTTCCTACGTGGGTAATAATTTTCATGTAACCCTACGTGTTCAGCGATGGCTGCTTTACTTTTGACAAGGTATCTCTCTTTATTGGATATATTTCTTACTATCTGCCTTTTAGAGAGATTTATTCACCCTTAGGATCCGATATTGACATATGCGCAGTTATGTCGTGCCTTTCCTCATCGTAAATTCTGACAGAGGGTGTAATTTCTAACCCAATTTGTATGTAATCAATATATAATTTTCGTTAGCAGAAAGTTTATTTCATTAGTTAGATTTGTAATACCTTGGATCAGGGATAGAACATGGTGGGCCATTGCCCATTCCCTTTTTCTCCTGAGTGATAACCATTCACTTATGGGTAGTACTTCTTTAGGTACATTTCATTCCAAGGGTGTTGCAATACTTCTCCTTTGAGGTCCTCAGGTATATAAACCCTTCCCGGCAATATCGTGTATGATGTAGGGTCCGTACCACGTTGGATCTAGTTTTCCCCACTCCTTGTTCTTTTGATATGGTGGTATTTGACGTAGTATGTATTCTTCAACCATAAAGTTTCTAGGAATTACCCGTTTGTTGTATTCACGAGCTAGCCTTCGTTGGTAGTTCACCATCCTTTGCAAGGCCACTTCCCGCCTTTCTTCGAGATCATCCAGCTTTTCTAGCATAAGATCCGTTGTTAGATTCTTTTCCCATGCCTCTATTTTTGTTGTTGGCGGCATTATCTCCGTTGGGATGACTGCTTCGGCTCCGTAGGTTAATAAGAACGGAGTTTCTCCCGTGGCCGCCCTCCTTGTGGTACGGTAGTCCCATAGGACGTTATGCAGCTGCTCGCACCATCCTTTCTTGTATGCCCCCAGCTTATTTTTCAAGTTCATTGCTATCGTCTTGTTAGTGTCCTCCGCTTTCCCATTGCTCTTAGGATATATCGGAGTAGACTTGTTTTTATGAATGTTGAAAGCGTTAAACATCATGTTTATGTTCTTCCCTTACAGCTGCTTGCCATTGTCAGAGACTATGGCGGCCGGTATCCCGAACTTGTAGATGATTTGCTCAAACAAGAATTTAAAGACATCCGTGTCCCTAATTCATTCCAAAGCCCTTGCTTCCACCCATTTGGTGAAATAGTCAGTAGCTACTATGAGGTATCTTCTTTTCGATGTCCCCTCTATCAAGGGTCCAACAATGTCAACTCCATATTTGGAAAATGGCCATGGGATGATGACCGAGTTAAGATCTGTTGCTGGTGTTTTAATCTTCCTGGCAAAGCGTTGGCATCTTTCGCAACGCCTTGCAACGTTCTTTGCGTCTTCGTCCATGCTTAGCCAATAATATCCTTGCATTTTGAGTTTAGTTGCATAGATATTCTTCCGCTGTGATTGCTAGCTTCTCCGCTGTGTATATCGTGTTGAATTTTTCTACCTTTGGTTTGTGAGAGGCACCGCATCAGAGGTCCAAGAAATGACCTTCTATACAGTATTCCATCCCGTAGGCTATACATTGCTGCCTTTGACTCGATTTTTCGAGCTTCTTTGACATCTGCGGGTAGGGTACCTTTGTCAAGGTACATGTGGATTGGGATTATCCAATCATCTTCCTCTTCGCCTTCGTTGCTTCCGTTTGACATGGATTGATCTTCGTCAGACTCGTCGGCTTTGTTGTCTGGTTCTTCCGTAACTTCATTCTCTTTTTCCGCTTATTTCATGGCCCTGGTCTGGATGACCATGGTTTCCTCTGCTGAGGTCATTCCTTCTATCGAAGGTTCATAAATTCTCCCAATTTGGACAGAGATGGTTTTTCTGTCCCTCAGGATTGATGATATAAATGCTAAGGCATCTGCGTGTCTGTTGTCTTTCTGACAGACATGTCTAAACGTGACCTTGTTGATCTTTGATGCATGATCCTGTGCTAGCTTTAGGTACGAATATAGTATTGGATCTATTTTTTGGTATTTGAGATCTATTTATCTAATGACCAATTGTGAGTCACTAGTCAAACGAATGTCTGATAGGCCCAGCTCTTGACCTAGGCGTAGGACGTGTATGACTGCCTCATACTCCGTGATGTTGTTAGTGTATTGTTTGAATTCTAACCTGAATGCATAGATGAGTCTTTCTCCAGTGGGGGTTGTTATCATAATCCCTATGCCTGCTCCTTCTCCGTTGGAGGAGCCATCTACGAATATTTCCTACCTTCGTGAGCTTTGCGGTTCCAATAGGTCTCATGGGTCCGGCTTTTCTTCCTCCATTCCTGGGATGTTGTCTATCTCTGCTTAGTCATTCATAGGTAGGTCCGCTAATAAGTCTGCTAAGATATGTGACTTCTCCGCTTTTCTGGTTTCGAAGATTATGTGAAACTGCTTGATCATGGCATTCCATTTTTCCACTCTTCCAATTTTTTCCGTGCTGTCAAGAATTTGACTTATCTGAGCCTTTGAAAAGACTCGAATGGTGTGTGCATCGAAATATATTCTTAGTTTTTATGTTTCCACTACTAAGGCATATATATGAGTTGCTTCACTTTGGTGTAATTACGATCCGTTGAACTAAGTGTCTTGCTGATGTAGTACACGGGTTGTTCTCCTTTCCCTTGGTCTCGTACCAATACTGCGCTCACAGCGTAGCTTGTTGCTGCTAGATATAGGGTGAGTATCTCACCTGGCTCCGGCTTCTATAGAATAGGTACGGACGCCAAGTATACTTTGATCTTGTGAAAGGCTTGTTCGCACTCCGCGGTCCATATGAACCTGTTTCCTTTCCTTAGCGTATCAAAAAATGATTTGCATTTATCTGACGATCTTGCTATGAATCTTCCTATGAAAGCTAAAATTCCATTTATCTTTTGTACTCCTTTTAAAGTTTGCGGAGATGGCATCTCCATTATAGTTCCGACCCTTTCAGGATCTACTTCAATTCCTCGCTGAGTTACCAGTTATCCCAGGAATTTTCCTAAGGTAACTCCGAACGTGCATTTCTCCGGGTTCACCTTCATGTGAAAGCTCCTCATGACTTCGAATATCTCCATTAGGTGTGAGAGATGGTCTTTTGCTTCTTTTATTTTGACGAGCATGTCGTCTACGTAGACCTCCAATATTTTTCCTATCCAAGGTTTGAAGATTTTGTCTACTAATCGCAGATATGTTGCCCCCGCATTTTTTAGTCCAAAAGGAATCCTTGTATAGCAATACAATCCTAGTGGAGTAAAGAACGCAGTATGCTCCTGGTCTTCTTCTGCAAGAGCTATTTGGTTGTAGACTGAGTATCCATCCATGAAGGATAGTCTTTGATGGCCTTCGGTTGCGTTGACCAGTTAGTCAATGTTTGGCAGTAGGTAGCTATCTTTGGGTCACGCTTTGTTAAGATTTCTAAATTCGATGCAAATGCACACGCCTCCGTTCTTTTTAGGAACAATGACCATGTTGGATATCCATGTGGGATATTTGACTTCTCGTATGAATCCTGCTGTAAGTAGCTTTTGCAACTCCTTTTTTACCCTTTCGTGGTAAATGTCCACCGCTTTACGTATGCGATGTTTGAACGGTGGTATCTCCGGTATGAGCCGAAGGTGGTGTGAGACCAAATTCGGGTCAATTCCTGACATGTCCTCCATTGACCATGCAAAGACGTCTTCATACTCTTTTAGAAATTTCTGTAGTTGCACTTCCTCTTCCCCTTCAAGTAAATTTCCGATGTTAAGCTTCTTTGGCTCTACCTTCATCCCGATGTTAATCCTCTTCGTTGGTTTTACCGGTGAGCAGATTTGTTGCTGAAGCCGTTGAGGAGTTCTTTTCTGTAATTGTCATTTGGAGGATATATCCGCAGTTGGAGTGGCGGAGGTACCTACTTCTAGTGTTGAGTCATCTTTGGGTACCAAGAAGGCTTCGTCCTTCACTTTCTTGTTGCTTTCTTTGCGTCTCTTTCTATCTTGCTGCTGAGCCGCGGTTCTCTCTTCGTTTAGTCTGATTTCTGCTGGGTTGCATAGCCTCATGTCTTGCTGGTCGCCTATGATTTCCATTTCACCCATAGGTGTAGGAAAGCGTAGGTATTGGTGATATGTCGAAGTTGTTCCTCGTAACCTATGGACCCATAGTCTTCCCATGATGACATTGTAGGGAGAAGGTGCCTCTACCACACATAAGCGTGTGTTTGTTACTAAGGGTCTGTACCTGCAAGATAATTTCTCCTTTTGGTCTAAAGACCGCTCCATTAAAGTCGTATATTGTACAAGTGGAATAATCCATCTGCTCTGTTGTCAAACCTATGCGTAGGTAGGGTCCGTAAAATAACACATTTAACGAACTGCCCCCATCCACGAGGACCTTCGTAACATTCCATCCATGTATTGGAAGAGTGATGACCAGTGGATCATTATGCATTTCAACCTCCTGGTTTACGTCCCTTGTTGAGAATGTTAATGGCATGGCCATCCATTCTTCCCAAGTGCTAGTAGGCAGTCCACTTAGCTTGAACACTTCATGGGATTTAATCTTCTTTTTGTTTCGAGCTAACTCGAGTATGTCTTCGAGCATTTCTTCTTGACTTCCGTTGGTGTAGGATCCGAATCTCGCAACAACAACGCTCTTGCGAAAACTTCTACCACACATTGAAAATATCGCAAATTAATTACAGAAATGACGTAATAGACAACGACAGAATAAGACATGAGAAAGATGTGAAGATCTTGTGAAATTATAGAAAGCTTGCGAGAATATAGCAAGAGGGAGAGAGCCTACGAAATTATGGAGAGAGCCTACGAAAGCTTGCGAGAATGTAGTAAGGGATCCTAAAATAGGGGGAATATAAGTTGTATGTGAGCTGTCATCCACTATGTAAACACCTATATAAAGAGAAGAGCAGGAGAGAGAAAAGGGAGAGACAATTTTGCAAAGGTTAGAGATATTTTTCAGAGAGAGATATTTTTAGAGAGAGAGTATATTTTATTTATCATCTTCTTCTCCAAAAACTAGATCTAGAATTCTACCCATTAATGGAGATTATCAATGTAAATCAAAGGTAAATTTAAAAAATCACAGTGAAGAATCATGGATGTAGATCAAATTGATCGAACTATGTAAAAACCTTTATGTCCATATATAATTTTAGCACTTTGATCTTTATTTTGGTTATGAAATAGATTTAGATCTAAAAATTGTTATCATAATATTACACGGGGTGTGTTGTGGGATTTCCTGTAACTACATTTTTTGCGCTAGAAACAGGGACGGGTTATCCAAGAAATTGAATAAAATTGCCGTATAACGAAATCATTAAGGGAGGGGACTGCCGCTTATTAGATTGAAGAAAATCAAAGAAATTGGATATTGTTATAGTTGGATCTCACTGGATCTATAAGTTAGAGACATTAGCAGCAAGTTTCAAAGAAAAGTACAGAAGCAGATAATCAAAGGAGTCTATAGTGACATTCAAAGGACAAATTCTCTTCTCATTATTTTAATTTTACTTTTGAAATATATAGATCTGGTGCCTAATAAAAACTATTTGAAAAAGGCAAACAAAAATGATTTTCATAAAATGATTTTGTTTCTTGTTTAAGGATATCAGCAGATCTTTCTTTTAAAAATCTTGATTGAAAATATGGTTGGATTTTAAATTTATTATTAACATAACTTATTTTACATCAATAAATTGCGAAGTAATTGAAAATCAAGATTTCCCACTGATTTGGGGATTATCCCCATTAAATATTTACACGATATATGTTATTCTCAGCATTGCAGAAGTTTTCATGAAATTTTGTAGTTTACTACTCATTAGCTTAATTACATTAACTAATCAACATATATTTTAGGATCAGACAAAGAAAAAAAAACGCACAGGTAGTAAGGGCAGATGAATAAATCAGATTATTCCTGCGAACAAATGGTACAGCTGCGAAGAAGTAATAAGCTGGAATGAGTCACCAACTAATTGCAAAGAAAAGGGAATATGCGAAGAAAACAGGATTGGGAACATTTTTGGCCATGGAATGATCAATCACAGGCGAAAGAATACAATATATTGACCATCAATACATGCAAAGAAAGAAATCAGTTGGCTGAGGCGTAAATATATATGAAGGAAAGAATCAAGGGGGATCAAATCCACAACGCGGAGGAATCAAAACAGATCAAAAAAGCGGAATAATCATCATCAATGATCAAATGCGAAGATAGGGCTTCCAGCTTAGCTAACCATTTTACGTGTTATTTCAGCTTGCATAGATTGTCCATGGCGAATGAATTGGAAAAATCAACAACCAAGGGCGAAGTAATAAAAATCTCTAGTGCAGGAGCAGCGAAGAAGAAAAACAGGAAGTACAAGAAACCAAAAGACACAACGGGAGGGGAAAAAGAAAAGAGTCTACGAAGATCGTTGTTAAAAGCAAGGTTATCAAATTATTGCAGCGAAGTTATAAGAATGCCAACAATGCTTCACACAATTTATTTTTAATCAATACCGGCAATTGGGAATGGAGTAACAACAAAGTATCAGCAAAGTTACCGCAGTTCCAGCGAAGTTGCCGCAGTACCAGCGAAGTATAATTTGAACAAGTAACATGGACGAAGCATACTGCATCAAAAATCATCTTGTCTGATTGCATGTCAAGTAAATTCACAAAGTGCAGCAGTCAAATTCACCTAACATGAAGAAAAAGAAGATATATATGAAGTTTATTTCGTCAACATCCCTAGAGAAAGCCAACTCTTAAAGTTATTCGACAAGACAACATCGCCAACCGAAAGAGATGAGATAACCTGCCTTCCCTGACTCAATGAATCACGCGGGCACTAACTCGCAGAATAGTACTTCGCCAGTTATACTCAGAGATAATACTTGGAGAACCAACTTCATCATTAACTTCAGCAACTAGAATACCACCCACTGCCGATAATACAACTAGAATTGGATGTAATCTTACTCTCCTTTTTCTAATTACTAAAAACTATACACTAGGAACATCTGAACAACCATATTGAAAATTACGGCCTGCTGTGATCTCTTTTAATTGTTTAAACACTTGAATTCTAAGTCACAGGTACACAAACGATGTTGAAACAGTAAACTAGAGCTGCCGGCGAAGGACTGAACTTCAGAGAGGGATCCATACAAATCTTTCTGATGACCACAGTGGGACTAACCACAATTCAATGAAACTCTTACTATCTACAAATGAAGGAATGGATGAGCAAGCAATGAAAAGCCTCCAAGAGGATAAAATATAAATTCACTGAATGCTTCATTAACTGAGAACAAAACAATCAAAAGGGCCTATGAAGTTCACTATTGAAAGTAGATAAACTCTCCTGGCTTGGCGAAGGAATCAACATCAATTAATAAAAAGAGAGCACCAGCGAACACAAGTTTTCTTGAGAGGAGCCCCATGAATTCATGAACTTTGCAAACGAATCCATCTAGTTACAAAAGCCATCGATGAAGGAATAATAAATTATTCGAAGCTTACTTCGCCTTGGGAAGTAACATGAATCAATTTAATTAGGAAAGATCATAACATTTAACTTTGCATACTTTCTTAACTTTGCAAATAATTTTTCAAAAATACTGTCTTCGCAGACATTTTGACTTCGTATTTTTTTCGCAAATATTTCTCTTCACAGAAGGAACAAAACTCTCCTGCGAATGTATAGGCTAGGAAGTAATTATATGGCAGAATGTGGTTAACAGCCACAACAACTCCATCAATTAAAGGAAAGAAGTAGCATGATAACTATCCAACAAAACGCATCATAAATAAAGGGAGATTTATGTTCATCAACAACCAACATCAACAGTAGTTCATAGAAATCAACAGGAAGCAGGATAACTCAAAGGACATGGCTAAAGAAGAGAACATCGAGAAAATATCATCTCAATCAATAGCGCGGTGAGATCCGTCACAGTACTTAATAGCACAAAGACAAATTGCAGCAAGACAATTTCTTCTTTGAGTTATGATGACAATGATTGGCAAAGTAATCAATAATACTCACGAGATTCTGCTAAGTATGTGAAGTGTTCAGTTCATCATCGCGTCAACGGCACCAATTAGTTCGCAGAGTAAAGGTTTTTTGAAGAGAAAAGTATTCTGTTCATAAGCAAGAATGAACACTTCGCATATGTTCACTTACTTCGCAAAGATGTTTACTTCCCAAATACCAACGTAAAGAAGAAATGAATAGCAGGCAAGCCCAGTTCGTCCAAGACCATTAAAGTTCACCCAACAGTAAACAAGCCATCAAATGCTTAAGTTCGCATAGTAGCTGCGCATTTGCGAATTTCTAGTACAATTAGTTGGTCAGAGGCATGAATTTGGCATTTCATTATTTCGCAATGTCTTTGATTATTTCGCATATATATCTCGCAATGAATGAATAAAATGGCAGAAGTGAAAGAATGAATGAAAAAAATAAAGAAATGCGAAAATATCGCAAGAGATGATCTAATCTAAGGTCCAGAATGGGATGAACCTTTATGGCGTACACCCTAGTTAGCGAATAAAATTTCGCAAGAGGCAAATGTAAGACCTAAAGTGCGTCATATAAGGGGGTATCTGTTTCATGGATCAAGGATAAGGTTATACCGTTGCTGGAACCTGAGTCATGGAGATTTGGGGCATATGAAATCTCATCCAGGAGAGGCACCTTGGATTCTCAGCTTGAGCATATGACCTGAGTTGGGCGACTAAGGTAAGAAGGACTCTCCTAAGGGGTGCAGAGTATGTCCAAGGCGCCGAGGTACACGGTTGAGCCAAGAGTGCCCGGGACGGATGAACCTTCTTGGAAATTCTTGGCTATGATGCACTCGGCCCGAAGAAAACCCCACTTAGGGTGCAGTCTCGTAACCATAAGCCATATAGGAAAAAGGGATAAGAGGTTGCGAACACAACTGGTTGTTGTTAAGACTAGATGGGAGGAGCTAGTCTTGTATGGCCGATGTACGTCTCCTTGAAAGGGAAACCAGGTGGAAGATAAGGGCGGCACCCTCCATTAGGGAGCCTATAAGTGTCTTAAGATGCAAATGTCATGAGACTTTTTACTCACGGGATTATTAAGACTTGTCATATTTGTGCAACATTCCTGAAGAGGCAATAATACAAAAGAGAAGATAAAACGAGATCAAGGGGTCATTACATGCAAGTGTAAAGACGTCCTGCGATTCTGTCACAAGACGGCAATGTCATGGGACTTTAATTTCGCAAGAAAATTTAGACCTGTCATATTGACGCGGCAAAAATACAAAAGAACAAAAAGTTAAGGCAAGATCAATGGGTTTCCACATGGAAGTGTAGAAACGTCCTATGTTTTTATCGCAATGCAAAAAGATGGAAAAATAAGACCTTTACTTAGGAAGGCAAAATAAGACCACATGATAAAATAATTTTTTTTTATAAAGTACTAATCATTTTTTATGCAGTACTATTCATAATCTCTCAGGACTACTATTCAAAATCTCTCAGAAGTACTATTCATAGTCTCTCAGAAATATTATTCAGGGGTATTATTTAGAATTTCACAAGATTACTATTCATAATTTCGCAGAAGTATTCATAATTTCGTAGGATTACTATTCATAATTTCGCATGATTACTATTCATAATTTCGCTGGAGTATTCATAATTTCGCAGAATGAGCCAGAATTTCGCAGAATATGTTAGAATTTCGCAAAATGTGATTATTTTGCAGAATGTGGTTATTTGCTCAATTATTTCGCACAATTAAAAGCAACTTGAAGAGATTATACTATCGCAAGAGCACAAAACAAGAGACAGAGGCAAGATAAGAATAAAGAAATAATTCGGTCATTTAACACTTTCTCAAGGATTCTCCCTTTATAGATAAAAAACAGAGGAAACTAGGGATTACCAAGAAAACATTTTATGTTCTTTATCTTCTCGGCAAGAATCATTTCCAAAGTGGACAAGAATCCTCACCAAAAATGGAGTAATAATTTCGCATGAATAAATGCAATACTTATGACTTTCATTCAAGGATGAGTACTTCTTATATTTTAAGGATTGAGTACTTCTTATATTTCTTCAAGGATACTTCATACTTCGCATACTTCAAGAGTTGATACTTCTTATTTACTTCGCAAAGCTCCGGAACTTCACAAAAGAATAGAGGCAAGTACGTACTTTTCAAGTCCAGTATTCTTTCGCTCGTTCCTTCGTCAACAAAGATCAAAGACTACTACAACAACAGATTTTTCCTTGAAGATTGCTCTTCAAGCAACATTCAAGGAAAAAGAGGCAAGATGTAGGATCCAAATCTCGCAACAACAACGCTCTTGCGAAAAATTCTACCACACATTGCAAATGTCGCAAATTAATTACAGAAATGATGTAATAGACAAATAAAGTATAAGACATGAGAAAGATGTGAATATCTTGTGAAATTATAGAAAGCTTGCGAGAATATAGCAAGAGGGAGAAAGCCTCTGAAATTATGGAGAGAGATTGCGAAAATGTAGTAAGGGATTCTAAAATAGGGGGAATATAAGTTATATGTGAGCCGTCATCCACTATGTAAACACCTATATAAAGAGAAGAGCAGGAGAGAGAAAAGGGAGAGATAATTTTATAAAGGTTAGAGATATTTTTCAGAGAGAGATATTTTTAGAGAGAGAATGTATTTTATTTATCATCTTCTTCTCCAAAAACTAGATCTAGAACTCTACCCATTAATGGAGATTATGAATGTAAATTTTTGGTAAATTTAAACAATCATAATGAAGAATCATATATGTAGATCAAATTGATTGAACCATGTAAAAACCTTTATGTCCATTTATAATTTTAGTACTTTGATCTTTATTTTGGTTATGAAATAAATTTAGATCTAGAATTTTTTATCATAATATTACATGGGGTGTGTTGTGGGATTTTTAGCGACTACAGCTGGAGAAGGTAATCATATTGATGTATTTTCCGTCCTGAGGTAGTTCCACCCTTTTGTTTAGGGTCTCCTTAGTCTCCGTTGGCTGTAGTTGTACGTATTCCATGAATTTGCCTTCGTCGATGAATCTTTGGATCACACTTCGTAAGTGGTAGCAAGTATCTGTGGTATGTCCGTAGTACTGGTGGTACGCACAATACTCCTTAGCCTCCTTCATTTTATCTGGTTGCTTTCCCCTCGTATTAGGGTAAGGTAAGCCTAGATTTGCTCCCTCCTTGCTTAAGATGTGAGAGAAAGTTGTATTTAGCTTTGTGTATACATTATCAATGAATTTTTCTCTTTCTTTGCCTCTTTTTCCATCTCCATATTTGGATTATTTCTCATGATAGCTGGTTCTGCCCCCGGTTTCATTTTGTCGCTTAGGTATCTCCGGATTTGGTTCAAAAGAGTTGGTTCGGTGAAGAGATGTTGTTGCCTTTGATTGAGCCCTTGGGTTGTCCTTTTGGATTTCCTCGAGTATGATGTACCGGTCTTGGACGACCCTGAGCTCTTTTTCGGAATCGAGGGCTCTATTGTGGAGTTCCACGAAGATGGCTGAGGTTCCATCAAGTCCGTACTTATAACAGTTAATGCTAATTTCCGGATTGACTTCCCAATTTCTTGGAATATCTTTTGCCACTTGTCTGTGTACTGCATCAATGTTTCCCGGGGTCCGATAGCTAAAGCAAATAGCTTATCTAACCCTGCCTTTGTTGCTTTGTTTTACATGTACATCTCCAAAAATACCGTAGACAATTGCTCGAAGGAGTCAATTGAGTTTGCTGGTAAATTGTCATACCAGGCTAGTGCTGATCCCGTTAAGATTTTCATAAAGTACCTACAAAGTACTACCTCATCTCTTTCCCAATGGGAAAGGATACGAGTGTAATACCGTATGTGGGCTACGGGATCTGAGGTACCATTGTACGCTTGGAACGTAGGTACCGGGCATTTCGGAGGGATGGGTTCCCCTAAAATGTGAAAAGACATCGGTGATGTGGTTTCCTCTTGTAATGCTTCTTCCAGTCTTGCGCCTGCGTGACCAGTTTTTAGGCCTCGTATCTCCCTCCGCATTTTCTCCATTTGCTCCATAACCATGTTCACATTGTGAGCGTCTTTGGAAAATGCTTTGTCGTAGTAGGATTGAGAAGGTTTGTATGTTGAGTCCACCTCGTCTGGATCGTGGTGCGCTTTTTCGGCTCCCTTAGGTTGATTGTTCTTTGGTAGGTAAAGATCCAACCTTCGTCTTTCTGAGATAGCTATGTTTTCACGCCACTTTTGGGAAGGGCGAGCTTGGGAACCTTCGATTTGTGTGTCCAGCATACCTTTGAGATTTTGTTTTTGCTGGGCCATCTCATGCAATACATCTTCATTTTCCTTGTTTCGGAGTATCAAGGATGTTACCTGTGCCGCCATTTGGTATTCGTTGTGTGCTCCACCTCCTTGTGGAGTGTTGTCGGCTAAATTTGCAGAGTTTTCCACCACTTCATCTACAATTGGTGTGTCTGGATTTATCTAAATTGGTGTTAGGTTTCCAAACCCTCGTCCCATAGGAGCTAAGGTTCCTAGTAACCCTGCGTTGGCCGCAGGTGGCTTTGTAACGATAGGACGCTCTGGTAACGGCATGCCGTAAATTTTTTGATCTCCCTATGTCTGCCCCATCCGCTCGGTAGGAATAGGTATTTTGGTAGCAGTTGTACTTCTTGCTATCTTACTTTTTCCGTCCTCTGCCTCGTTCCTTTGATTTGCTTCAGACGGCTTTTGGGATCTTCCTCTCGTGAGGGCCGGTCGTGAGCTTGTTGGTACATTATTTGGTTTATGCATGCCTTCGGCTTTTGATATCCAGTGGTCACGGAAAAGCAAAGAAATCTTCTACTTGGGTACCTTCGTCAAAAGTAGAAATTAATGCTTTGACATAGAAGATGTCTGATAGGTGTAGAATACACCGTATTTACTATTTAGAGTTTATGCTTTCTTTGCTATTTTTATTGTAAATTATGTATTTTAACCATGTTTTTGATTTATTAGGTACTCTGGAGTCACACATAGAAAAAGAAGAAGAAATCATCCAAAATTGAGAGCTGAGCCAAGGTTACCAGTCCTACATGAGCACTAAAGACAGACAGCTGATGTTAAGGGATGGCCACCTGTTATAGGGTACTATTAGGGTGTCCCCTAGCCTATGTATTGGGGTGTAAATAACCACCCCAATCATTTCCAACCCTAAATTGAGAAGACTATCTTCTCTCAATCATTCATTTTCTAAAATTGAGAAAGGGATGCTGTTGTTAGTTATATCATCTGAAACAGCACAGAGAGAGTGAAATTGAGAGATTGAAGAGGGTTTTGAGAGAAGATTCTATGAAATAAGGAAGAAATGATGTCCATAGATCATGGAGAGGAGAAATCAGCGAGGTCGGTTGCTGCAATCAATTAACAGAGTGGTTAGGGTTCTGTGATGAAGAAGAGATGGAATTGAAGAATGGCTACTGATGATTATCATGGGTTCTGGTACTGTTTTCTGATTCAACAACAAATTGGGTCTATCTTGGTCTTGTAGTTACAGTGGGATGATGTGAAGATTGTAGAGAAGAAAGGGTTCTGGTGGAAAGAAACATGAGATGGGGTTTCTATGAGAATCTTGTGATGATTTTAGGTTTTACAAGAAGATGAATTATAATTGCAACTATGGGTTTGCATCAGATTTCAATTATGTAGGGAAATGGAGAGTGTAGAAGATGATTATTCAACATACAACAACATCACCAGGCTATGCAGATTTTGTGTTTGACAGAATAGCACAACCACCAGATTACAGATGAAGCTGTGGCTTGGGAGTTGTGTGTTGTTGCAGGGTGGAATAATGGATTGAGTTAGAGAATGATGTTGGTGGTGCTGTTATGCTGTGCAGGTGGAGTTAAGGTGTAATTATGTTGCTGCCAGAGGTGAGATTGCAGACAAGGGTTTGAAGATGCCGAGAATCTTGAGCTGTAGTTGTTGCCATTAAGAGTGGTAGTGCTGGCGAAGACTTGAAGGGTTTGGCTACGCTTGAAGTCAAAAAGGAAGCACAAGTGAGGGTTTTGAGCAAATTATTGAACTGGAGTTGTTGTCGGCTTGCAGAAGAGGAGTCAGTGATGCTGAGAAGGTGTTATGGGTATTGGCTGGAGTCTGTGTGCAAATGATGTAGATGGAAGCTACAAAAATGTTTGGTGGTATTAATATTGTACAAGAATGTTGCCATGGGACTGTAGCTGTAATATGGGGGAGTTAGTGCTGCAGTGGATTGCAGGGAAGACAAAGAATTACAGGTGCAGCCCAAGAAATGGAGATATGAAGGCTAGAATGGCAGCTGGTGAATGGAAGCTGGATGGTGCTGCAGCTGCAGTTGCAGTTGGTGGTAATGAATGACAGGCTGTGGTAGTTGTGCAGGTGGCCTTGTTGGTGAAAATTACATGAGCAGAATGGATGATTGAATTATTCTTAGAATTAGTTTGCAGGGGAGTTAAAGGCGATGTAGGGATGATTGAGGTGCCTCTCAGATGGCACAAGAAGGGGTGGAGCTGAACTGTTTAATTAAGTTGAAGGTGATGGTAGTGGATGTACATAGCTGAAAAATGATGATGCTGCAAGAAAGTTAAATTGCAGAGTTGGGAAGAACACAGGCAAGTAAAGAAGGGGCTTTGGTTTGAATGATGTGCATCTGCAGCTGTTACAGAAGTAAAGAGAATAGAGTTAAAGATTGCAGGAAACTGGAGCTGGTGGTGCTATGTGTAAGTTACAGGGAACAACCATCATGGCTGGATTGCACTTATGAAGTGCAATAATGGTGCATCACGATATCAACAATGCAAATGGCTCATGCCAAGGTGATTCAGCTCAGCTGAATCTGGCTAACTGTCTAACTCGTCTGTCTGACTCACACTTTGACTCGGAGTTTGACCGGGTGGACTTTGCCGGTCACCTGAGTTACTTTCCGGTGCCGGATTCCGGCCAAAAACCTTGTTTTCCGGCGAGCATTTTTGGGATAGATTTTCTACACGGGTTTCTCTCACTTGTGGGCTTGGTGGATTTCCATCTAATGGACTTTGAATACAAAACCTAATTTTGGAACAAGAAGAGCTATAAAAAGGAAGTTTTCTACAACTTTTGGAATGACAATTTTATTATTCTTTTTCTGGGAGTTTTGGAAAACTATTTCTAGGGTTTGTTTTCTTTTATGTTTCATCTTCTTTCTTTGATTATTATGATGATGAACTCCATTAATATGAGTAACAAAATACAATTATTGGTTATGGGATAAAAGTTGATTTCTTCAAGCATGTTATTTGATTCTATGAATTAGTTTTGTCTCAATTCTATCGTTTATGATTCATCGTTTTTATTATCATATGATTTGAATGCTAGTTTGGTTGAGTCCGAAATCAATTGGATTTGTTTTCATCTCTATAGCTATATTAGGGTTTTCAATACGTAAAAGTTGTTTTCTCTGATTTCTAGTAACATCTTGTGGTTATTACTTGTAGTGATTCATCTTTTTAATCGCATATGAATCATAACCTTTGTCAAAACGAATTAGTGCTTTACACGTTTGTTTGCATTGATTAGTCTTATTTCATAGAACTTATTGCCCTTAGGGAGTTAAACCTAATTGCGCTTTTACACTTTAGGTTGCTTTTTAAGAAGATTTCACAATAGCATATTTTAATGTTGTTTGTGATAAAATCAGGAAATAAACGGGATACTCTTGCGATCAAGATATCCTAGGGCTTTTGATAATTGCGATATTAAATTACGAATTCTAATCATTGATGAAAAATACATGTTTGTGAATGATACTATCCCGTGACCAACATCTTCTCCTTATTGATTATTCAAATTATTTGCTTTCCTTTATTTAGTTTTATTACTTTGATAAAAACAAAACACACTCTTGGTTATTTTGGTTACTTAAGAATCTGAAAATTACATAACAACAATCGCCTCTCTGTGGATACGAACTCTTTCTTATCGAATACTATATTTATATTTAGTTGAGTGAGGAAGTGAATTATTTTTGACGCATACGACACGCATCAAATATTTGGCGCCGTTGTAGGGGAGGCATTCGGCTTGTTATATAGTTTTTAGTTTCTTTTTATTATTTCTGCTTGCATACTTGATTTTCGTTTCTTGTCTTGTTTCTCACTTGTTTGTGAGAATTGTTTTTCAGGTACCTAATCCCTGGCTTCTAAAGATTGGAATTATCCAAGGTGCGGGATAGCTACTCGAAAAGGTACAATACTCCAACCAAGGCAAGGCACAACGGAAGAACACAACTTGGAAGTAGATCACGAAGCTCTTCAGTAGGAATGAGAAGTTCTAGAACACGAGATTCCTTTTGAAGAAGAAGAAGAAGAAGAAGCAATGGGTGATGCTTCAAATTGTACACTCAAGGACTTGGCTTCTCACAAGATGGATACACAGCGGGGTTGTATTCAAACAAACTCTACTTTTGAGATCAAGCCGGGATTGCTTAGAGAATTACCAAAGTTCCCAGGCATGGTAAATGAAGATCCAAACAAGCATCTTATGGACTTCCACACCATTGTCATGTCTATGCTCCCAGCGGATATGGAGGCAGATGGTGCTATGTTGAAAGTTTTCTGATTCTCTTTGGCGGATAGTGCTAAGGATTGGTTATATTATTTGCCTCCCGGAAGTGTCACAACTTGGAATTGGTTGAAGAAACTCTTTTTAGAGAGATATTTTCCTACATCAAAGGATACTCAAATTCGCAAGGATATTTGCGGAATGAAGCAAAATATGGGAGAATCCTTATATGATTGTTGGGAACGATACAAGAGATTGGTGGAAAGCTGTCCTCATCACCAATTTAGTGACGCCATGTTTATCCAATAATTCTATGAAGGACTCCAATCAAGTGATAGGAATCTTATTGATGCTGCGGGTGGTGGTGCACTAGTAAAAAATACGGTGACACAAGCTAGAGAGTTTATTGAAAATATGGCAGCAAACTCCCAACAATTCTTGAGTCGTGGCTCGGATGTGCTTCTTAGGAGAGTCAATGAAGTGAGCGAGGTCGAGGAACTTCGTCAACAAATGGGTAACATAACATAAATGCTGCAACAAGTTTCAGCCGCGGTGATGCCAAGTTCTCATCAAGGGTATGAAGAAGCCAATGAACAAGCTAACGTGATTTTTTCAAATCAGCAAAGACGGTATGATCCATATTCAAACACTTACAATCCGGGATGGAGAGATCACCCCAATTTTAGCTATGCGAACAAGCAAGGAGCGGTTCAACAACCTACTTTCAACCGTTCGAGTGGATTTCAACCACAACAACAACAATTTCAGCAACCACAACAATCAATGTAAAATCAAGGTTCTGATATCAATACAAAGCTTCAAACAATGATGCAAGGCATTTCTTCTATGTTTAAAGATAGCAAACAAGAGACCAAGAGTGCGATCAAGGAGTTGTAGACACAAATGGGTTCCATGGCTACCAAGTTGAACCAAGTGAAGGCACAAATTGGTGGGAGACTCCCTTCTCAACCTATTAACCCAAAAGGATATGTGAATACAATTACGTTGAGAAGTGGTACACAACTTGTGCAACCCGAAGTTACTGATTCGGGCAAGGTGGAAACACCAAAGGAACCTGTTTTGGAGGAGAAGAATAAGGATTCTACCAAAACTTCTGAGGTACCTATTCCTAACTCTAAAACTCCTATTCTTACTTATGTTCCTCCTTTATTTTTTCCTCGCAGATTTGAAAATTCCAAGAAGGAGGCACTAGAAAAGGAAATTTTAGACGTTCTTAAGTAGATTCATATGAACATACCACTCATTGATGCTATAAAGCAAGTTCCAAAGTATGAAAAAGTTTTGAAGGACTTGTGTACCAATAAGCAAAGGCTCAAAGTTAACGAAGTGCTAAGTGTGGGGGAAAATGCTTCAGAAATCTTACAACACAAACTCCCATTAAAATGAAAGGACCCGGGTAGCTTTGACATTCCCGTAAAAATTGGTAACACTACATTTAACAAAGCTATGTTGGATTTAGGTGCATCCGTTAATGTTATGCCTGCGTCAATATACAATATACAATTCACTTGATCTTGGTCCTCTTAAAAAGGCTAAAATTGTGTTGGAATTAGCCGATCGTTCTAATGTCTTCCCAATGGGTATTGTTGAGGATATTCTTGTCCAGGTTAATGAACTAGTATTTCCAGCAGATTTTTGTGTCTTAGAGATGGATAAAGGTTTACCGGACTCATCTCTTCCATTGCTACTTGGGCGTCCCTTCATGAAAATGGTAAAGACCATTATTGATGTAGACAAGGGAACGCTGACTATGGAGTTTGATGGAGAAGTAATACATTTCAACATTTTCGAGACGATGAGATTTCCTAGTGATATCCACTCTTGCTTCTCTGTTGATGTGATGGATACATTGGCACAACTAATGTTTGAATTCAATAGTGATGATGCTTTGGAAACCGTTCTAACTACATCTATTGATAATGGTGTAGAGTGTGGTAATGAAGTCAAAGAAGCCCTTGGTGATCTTAAATCACTACAAGGATGCCCGGAAACTCATAATATCTCTTTTATTTCTTTACCATGCAGTGATGAAAAACTTTTACCCTCTATTGTTAAATCTCCAAAATTAGAATTGAAACCTCTTCCAAGTCACTTAAAGTACTTGTACTTGGGTGACAATGAAGAATTACATGTGATTGTTTCTAACGAGCATAGTGAATTACAGGAGAAAAAACTTCTAAGGGTGCTAAGGAAGTACAAGGCGTCCATAGGATGGACAATTGCCGATATCAAGGGTATAAGCCCTGCCGTTTGTATGCACAAGATCCATTTGGAGGACGATGCAAAGCCTACAAGGGAAGCGCAATGTCGTTTAAACACCCCCTATGATAAAAGTTGTGAAAAATGAGATTCTCAAGCTTTTGGAGGTGGGTGTTATCTACCCCATATCCGACAACATGTGGGTAAGCCCGGTACAAGTTGTACTAAAGAAATCAGGGGTGATCGTGGTGGAGAATGAACTTGTCCCAACTCGTGTGCAAACTGATTGGAGGGTTTGTATTGATTACAGGAAATTGAATGCCACCACTAGAAAAGATCACTTTCCATTACCTTTTATTGATCATGCTTGAATGTTTAGCTTGACACTCTTATTATTGCTTTCTTGATGGATATTCAGGTTATAATCAGATTGTGATAGCGCCGGAGGATCAATAGAAAACCACTTTCACTTGTCCTTTTGGTACTTTTGCTTATAGAAGGATGCCTTTTGGCTTATGCAATGCTCCATCTACTTTTCAAAGGTGTATGGTAAGTATATTTTCAGAATATGTTGAAAACATAATTGAAGTGTTCATGGACGACTTTAGTGTCTTTGGTGATTCATTTGACCTTTGTTTGAACAATTTTTCACTAATCCTTGAACGATGTGTTGAAAAAAACCTTGTGCTGAATTGGGAGAAGTGCCATTTCATGGTAACTCATGGCATAGTTTTAGGCCATATAATATCTTCTAAAGGCTTGGAAGTTGATAAATCTAAGATTGACCTTATTTGTGCTTTAACCCCTCCTACTACTGTGAGGGAGATACGCTCTTTTCTTGGTCATGCAAGTTTTTATTGTAGATTCATCAAGGATTTTTCCAAGATAGCATCACCACTTTGTAACTTATTGCAAAAATATGTGGTGTTTAACTTTGATGAAAAGTGTGTGGCGGCATTCAATCGTTGAAAGAACTTTTGATTTCAGCCCCTATCATTAAACCACCAGATTGGAGCAAGCCTTTTGAGCTTATGTGTGATGCAAGTGACTATGCGGTTGGTGTGGTGCTTGGGCAGCGTGTGGGGAAGATACCTCATGCTATTTACTATGCTTCTAGAACGTTAAATGAATCCCAACAAAACTACACAACCACTGAAAAAGAGTTATTAGCTATTGTTTTTTCTTTGGAAAAGTTTCACTCTTATCGAATTGGTACAAAAGTTGTTGTCTTTTCTGGCCATGCATCACTTAGGTACTTGCTTACAAAGAAAAAGGCGAAACCGAGGCTCATATGATGGATTCTACTCTTATAAGAGTTTGATATTGAAATCAAAGACAAGAAAGGAATTTAGAACATCGTTGCAGATCATTTGAGCCGTCTTGCTGTGGATAAGGAACTTATCCCATTGCATGAAAGTTTCCCGGATGATCAACTATTCTCAATTTCATTTGCGGAACCATGGTATGATGATATTGTGAATTACTTGGTAACTAAACAAATCCCAAAGAACTTGTCTCGTGCTGAGAGGGACAAACTTAAAAGTTTAGGGAATCAATATATATGGGATGATCCATACATATGGAAACATGGCAGCGACCAAGTGATACGAAGGTACGTTCCCGAATCTGAATTTAATTTTATCTTGTCATTTTGTCACTCCTATGCTTGCGGAGGACATTTTGGGAGTAAGAGAACCGCTCACAAGGTACTTGAAAGTGGTTTTTATTGGCCAACCTTGTTTAAGGATGAATATACATTTTTCATAACTTGTGATAGGTTCCAAAGAACATGCAATCTAGGTGCTCGAAATCAAATGCCACAAACTTTTATTCAATTTATTGAAGTTTTTGATGTATGGGGTGTTGATTTTATGGGTCCTTTTGTCAATTCCCATGGGAATTTTTATATCTTACTTGTTGTTGATTATGTCTCGAAATGGGTGGAAGCTAAGGCCACCCCAACTAATGATTCTAAAGTGGTTTCATATTTTGTGCAAGCTAACATTTTTGCAAGGTTTGGAATTCCAAGAGCCATAATTAGCGATGGGGGTTCACACTTCAAAAACAGGTTCTTACAAGGATTGTTAAAGAAGTTCAATGTGTCTCACAAGATTGCAACACCTTATCATCCCCAAACCAATGGACAAGCCGAGGTGTCTAACCGAGAGGTGAAATCCATTTTAGAGAATACGGTTAATCCAACAAGGAAAGATTGGAGCATGATACTTAATGATGCTTTGTGGGCTTATAGAACCACATACAAGACACCTATTGGGATGTCTCCGTTTAGGATTGTGTATGGTAAACCTTGTCACCTACCCGTTGAAATTGAACATAAGGCATTTTGGGCTATTAAGCAATGCAATATGGAGCTAGATGGTGCTGGAAAACAAAGAAAGTTGCAACTTCAAGAGCTAGAAGAGCTTCACAATGATGCATTTGAAAGCTCACGCATTTACAAGGAGAAAACCAAGGCATTTCATGATTCTATGATTTCTAGAAAACAATTTTGTGTTGGGCCGAAAGTGCTTTTGTTTAATTCTCGCTTGCAATTATTTCCGGGTAAATTAAGGTCACATTGGATTGGACCTTTTATTGTTACTAATGTGTTTTCTCATGGTGTAGTAGAGATTCGTAGCATAGCTACAGGAAAGGAGTTTAAAGTGAATGGACACCGGCTGAAACCATATTATGAGAACTTTACTTCCGAAGTTGTTGAAGGAGTGAACTTTATGGAAGTACTCCCCCTGGAGGAGTACTTAATTTTATTATTGGTTATGGAATAATTGGATTTCACAAAATATGCTTTTTGATATGATAAAATAGTTTTGTCTCCATACTTTATCGTTTATGATTCATCGTTTATATTGTTATATGATTTGAATGCTTGTTTAGTCGAGTCTAGAATCGATTGAGTTTGTTTTCATCTCTATTGCTAGATTAGGGTTTGTTATACGTAAAAGTGATAGATTCCTGATTACAAGTAGCATGAATACGGTTATAGCTTGTAGCGATGCATCCTTATGATCATATGTGAACCATAACCTTTGTTAAATCGGATTCGTGCGTTTTCCACGTTCGATTGCTTTGATTGGCCTGATTTCATAGAACTTAATGCATCTAGGGAATTAAACTTGATTAGTGCTTTTACACGTTAGGTTGTTCTCTTAGATAGAACTCATACTCGCATCTTTTAATGTGTTTGTTGATGATAAGAGAGAATTAGCGGGATATTCTTGCGCTCAAGGTATTCTAGGGCTTTTGATAAAAGTTGAGATTAAATATCAATTCTAGTTATTGTTAAAAAGGATGTTAGTGAATGAAGATGAATCCTTAACCAATATCTCTTTAATTTGATCTGTTTGCTAATTTCTTTCTTTGCTTTTATATTTCTTTGCTTTATTAAAAATCAGAAAAATCCCCCGTGTTATTTATAGAAAACCGAAAATATATTGACAACCTAAGTCCTCTCTGTGGGAACGATCCTTTCTTTCCCTTGCTATATTTATATTTTGAGTAGTGAGAAAGTGTAATTTATTTTTGATGCCTACGACAGCGATCAAATTTTGGCGCCGTTGCCGGAAAACGATTAAAGTGTAATCTTGTTCGTCAGCCCGACTTGCATGCCACTTAGTTTTTGGATGTTTTGCATATAGAGTTGTTAGCCTTTTTGAGTCGGTTTTTCAAAAAATTTGCATAAAACCTCTAACTTGTAGAGATTTTAGAGTCACTAGCATCCTTCTAGGTATGTTTACATAGAGTATTCTGACCGACATAACTGAACTTTGAAGTGTTAGGTAACTATGTTCGGATTTTTTACGGATTGGAGTGTTAAATAATGGATTTAATCATACCGGTGATGCAAATTAGGAGCAGGGAGAAATGCATTATTAGAGTTGATGATCAATCATTAGTGGAGACTACCCATTTTCATATCAACCAAGGCACCGACCAGAAATTCTTCAATGACTAAAGAGCTTCTTTTGAGTGTGTGTCACCGTACGTTAATTCCGGGTAGAATGGTGAGCTACCCAACTTCACACAAATTTCAGCACTATTTTTGATCTCATGAGTGCTAATTTTTGTCAATCATGAGGGTGACGTCTATGGATGAAAGCCTCCTTCTTGTAGTTCGATTTGCAGTTAGCACCATTCTCTCTCTCGACAACAACGGGTCCATAGAAACACCACAATTATCAACAAGGAGCGACATCAAAATTTACAAGGAAAGTTGAAGACGTTCAAGGTCTGGAAGCAACAATGGGACAAGAAAAGAGAAAATTTCATATTCAAGTTAAGCAATATAATGAGCGGAATTTTATATTAAAGTATGAGGACTTATTCACAAGAGCAAAGAAAAGTAAAAGGTGAGAATTATTGAAGTTTATGATTTCAAGACGATACAAGTTGTGAAGAATCAAGCGGTAAAGTACTTTTCCACGGCCATGGTTGTTTTATTTTTCACTTTATTTTGTATTTTGTTTCTCTTATCTATCAAAAAAACAAAATGAAAAATTGAAAAAGAAAAAAAAAAGAAATTTTTTTTTGAGGAAATATCTATTATTGTGTTTATTTTTGTTTTTATTGAATAAGCCGTGGGGAAGGAAAATTTATAAGGAAGTTTCAAGCGACATGGATTTTAAGGATAAATGTTACTAATTGTCAAGGATTTACAAAGTTCAAGAGTTGATCATCAATAGTTGAAGTTGAAGATGAAGACCAAGATGAAGACGAGAAGCGGAAGACGTTTCTATTGGATTCCTTGAGAGTGGTGCTATCATAATTGGAAATCGGATGTGAAGGTGAGTAAGTAATCCCATCCTCGATATAAGTGGTTGATTTCCTTTCTTAGAGATCGTCAGAAAAATGGTTTTTCAAAATATTAAAAGATGTGGGTTTTTCAAAATTTTGGAAGTTGTCCTTCCCACCATTCAACGTGTTGCGGGAATTTTCTCTTAATTCCTACCTGCGCACATGTGAGACCCATAAAAAAGACGTCTTTTTGAGTGCAATTTCATAAAACCCTTTTTGGTGAGGCAGAAGTCGAGGCGAAATGCTTATTGATCGTTTCTCAAGCACGCGTTCTCTCATTATGGTGTGGTTATTTCTCACTCAAGATTTAAGAATGAATATGTTCTTTGGTATTTATAACTTCTTATTACTAGCATGCAGAAACTCTATGTCTTCATATCTCTTTGGATGCTTGGGACGATGGAACGCTTTGAAGTTGGAGTAGGTTTTGTGGGTATATCTCTAGTAAGCCCTCATGAGACTATAACTCGTCCACTAGGGACACCTAGGGGTTCAAAGGCTTTTCATTTATGCTAAAATTAACCGTAGCCTCGACGTCACAGAGTTGTATGTATGTTTTAAAGTTGTTTTATTTGATTTGCTCGAGGACTAGCAAAGTATAAGTGTGGGGAAATCTGATTGGTGTAGAATATACCGTATTTACTATTTAGAGTTTATGATTTCTATGCTATTTATCTTGTAAATTATGTATTTTAACCATGTTTTTGAGTTATTAGGTACTCTGGAGTCGCACATAGAAAAAAACGAAGAAGAAATCATCTAAAATTGAGAGTTAAGCCAAGGTTACCAGTCCTACATGAGCATTAAAGACATCCAGCTGATGTTAAGGGATGTCCACCTGTTATAGGGTACCATTAGGGTGTCCCCTAGCCTATGTACTGGGGTGTCAATAACCACCCCAATAATTTCCAACCCTAAATCGAGAAGGCTATCTTCTCTCAATCATTCATTTTCTGAAATTGAGAAAGGGTTGATGTTGTTAGTTATATCATCTAAAACAGCACAAAGAGAGTGAAATTGAGAGATTGAAGAGGGTTTTGAGAGCAGATTATGTGAAATAAGGAAGAGATGATGTCCATAGCTCATGGAAAGGAGAATTCAGCCAGGTCTGTTGCTGCAATCAATTAACAGAGAGGTTAGGGTTCAGTGATGAAGAAGAGATGGAATTGAAGAATGGCTACACTGATGATTATCATGGGTTGTGGTACTGTTTTCGGATTCAACAACAAATTGGGTCTATCTTGGTCTTGTAGTTGCAGTGGAATGCTGTGAAGATTGTAGAGAAGAAAGGGTTCTAGTTGAAAGAAACAGGATATGGGGTTTCTGTGAGAATCTTGTGATGATTTTAGGTTTTACAAGAAGATGAATTATAATTTCAGCTATGGGTTTGCATCAGATTTCAATTATGTAGGGAAATGGAGAGTGTAGAAGATGATTATTCAACATACAACAGCATCACCAGGCTTTGCAGATTTTGTGTTTGACATAATAGCACAACCACCAGATTACAGATGAAGTTGTGGCTTGGGAGTTGTGTGCTGTTGCAGGGTGGAATAATGGCTTGAGTCAGAGAATAATGTTGGTGGTGCTGTTATGCTGTGCAGGTGGAGTTGAGGCGTAATTATGTTGCTGCCAGAGGTGAGATTGCAGACAAGGGTTTGAAGATGCCTAGAATCTTGAGCTGTAGTTGTTGCCATTAAGAGTGGTAGTGCTGGCGAAGACTTGAAGGGTTTGGCTACGCTTGAAGTCAAGAAGGAAGCACAAGTGAGGGTTTTGAGCAAATTACTGAATTGGAGTTGTTCTTGAGCTACTGGTGGTAATGTTGAGTTATGAGCAGATGGAGTTGTTGTTGGATTTCAGAAGAGGAGTCAGTGCTGCTGAGAAGGTGTTATGGGTATTGGCTTGAGTCTGTGTGCAAATGATGCAGATGGAAGCTATAATAATGTTTGGTGGTATTAATATTGTACAAGAATGTTGCCATGGGACTGCTGATGTAATATGGGGGAGTTGGTGCTGCAGTGGATTGCAGGGAAGACAAATAATTGCAGGTGCAGCCCAGGAAATGGAGATATGAAGGCTAGAATGGCAGCTGGTGAATTAAATCTGGATGGTGCTGCAGCTGCAGTTATAGTTGGTGGTAATGAATGACAGGCTGTGGTAGTTGTGCAGGTGGCCTTGTTAGTGACAATTACATGAGCAGAATGGATGATTTAACTATGCTGAGAATGGGTTTGCAGGGGAGTTAAAGGCGATACATGGGTGATTGAGGTGCCTCTCAGATGACATAAGAAGAGGTGGAGCTGAACTGTTTAATTAAGTTGCAGGTGTTGGTAGAGGATGTGCATAGCTGACAAATGATGATGCTACAAGAAAGTGAAATTGAATAGTTGAGAAGAACACATGCAAGTAAAGAAGGGGCTTTGGTTTGAATGTTGTGCATCTGCAGCTATTACAGAAGTAAAGAGAATGGAGTGAAAGATTGCAGGAAACTGGAGCTGGTGGTGCTGTGTGTAAGTTATAGGGAACATCCATCATGGCTGGATTGCACTTATGGAGTGCAATGATGGTGCAGCACGATCTCAACAGTGCAAATGGCTCATGCCAAGGTGATTCAGCTCAGCTGAATCTGACTAACTGTCTAACTCGTCTGTCTGACTCACACTTTGACTCGGAGTTTGACCGGGTGGACTTTGCCGGTCACCTGAGCTACTTTTCGGTGCCGGATTCCAGCCAAAAACCTAGTTTTCCGGCGAGAGTTTTTGGGACAGATTTTCTACACGGGTTTCTCTCACTTGTGGGCTTGGTGGATTTCCATCTAATGGACTTTGAAGACAAAACCTAATTTTGGAACAAGAAAAGCTATAAAAAGGAAGTTTTCTACAACTTTTGGAATGATAATTTTATTATTCTTTTTCTGGGAGTTTTGGAAAACTATTTATAGGGTTTGTTTTCTTTTATGTTTCATCTTCTTTCTTTGATTATTAGGATGATGAACTCCATTAATATGAGTAACTAAATACAATTATTGGTTATGGGATAAAAGTTGATTTCTTTAAGCATGTTATTTGATTCTATGAATTAGTTTTGTCTCAATTCTATCATTTATGATTCATCGTTTTTATTATCATATGATTTGAATGCTAGTTTGGTTGAGTCCGGAATCAATTGGATTTGTTTTCATCTCTATAGCTATATTAGGGTTTTCAATACGTAAAAGTTGTTTTCTCTGATTTCTAGTAGCATCTTGTGGTTATTACTTGTAGTGATACATCTTTTTAATCGCATATGAATCATAACCTTTGTTAAAACGAATTAGTGCTTTTACACGTTTGTTTGCATTGATTTGTCTTATTTCATTGAACTTATTGCTCTTAGGGAGTTAAACCTAATTGTTCTTTTACATTTTAGGTTGCTTTTTAAGAAGATTTCACAATAGCATCTTTTAATGTTGTTTGTGATAAAATCAGGAAATAAACGGGATACTCTTGCGATCAAGATATCCTAGGGCTTTTGATAATTGCGAGATTAAATTACCAATTCTAATCATTGATGAAAAATTCATGTTTGTGAATGATACTATCTCGTGACCAATATCTTCTCCTTATTGACTATTCCAATTATTTGCTTTGCTTTATTTAGTTTTATTACTTTGATAAAAACAAAACACACTCTTGGTTATTTTGGTTACTTAAGAATCTGAAAATTGCATAACAACAATCGCCTCTCTGTGGATACGAACTCTTTCTTATCGAATACTATATTTATATTTAATTGAGTGAGGAAGTGAATTATTTTTGACGCATACGACACACATCAATGTCTAAGCAGCTTTTTCAGAAAACATTACTGAAATATTATCTTTGATAGACAAGTATTAAATGCTTATGACACCCTTTGAGAAAACAACCTTAAAATGTTGAAAACCAAAAATAGTGGTGTCAGATCTTGCCAAAAACAAGGTTATTAAATGCTTTAGAAGATCTTTTTTTCTTAAAATATCCATGATATTCCTCTGTCAGTCAAAGGTTCTCAGTTCTAGAATATGCTTTGTTAAAAAATGGCTATTTTAGGATAAAATATTTTGGCGTTTTGTGGGTACGCTTTTTGTTAAAAACTTTATAGATCTGTAACAAGGTGTGTTTTCAGAAGCTATGAACTTGAAAACATACACAAATAACGAATGAACAAATCACTAGAGAGTGAGATTCAACGTCAGAACACAGATCCTTTCGTTTCCGAAGATGCTGAAGTTAAAAGTAAAATTGTGTCTAAAATCAACGTCGTGAAAAAGAACACGGTGGGCGCCAAACTGTGACTGCTCGTTTTCCCGTAGTCTACGTGATGTATACAGTTATAAGGATCAGATGCTAAGCAGTATCGATACCTCTATTGAACTGACGATGCTAAGTAGTAAAAGATGTGTAAGATCACAATAATAACGAAGAACACAAATATAACGTAAAAGGTTCTAAGTTATCATGAGACACAAGAGATTTACGTGGTTCGATATTTGTCTATGTCCACGGGGTAATGAGTGATTGGTTTGTATTAAGTTGTGGTGGTTACAAAGATCTTAAATTATTCCCAAAGTAATAGAGAGAACTCAATTTGAAGTAGATACTTAAGTTCTAAACATTAAAGAGGTATAAGCTTAAGACTAGATCTTCTCCTTCTAGGTATTGAATGCCCTTAGTTTGTTGGTGAGGCTTGGTATTTATACCCCCTTTTGCTCCTGGCATATATTTGCTGCCTCTGGGTCCATCGTCTGCTGATATACCTTTCGTACCAATGGTACCTCCGTCCACCGCGTACCTTCTCCAATAGTATTCTGCCATCTTAGCTGACCCACGTTCCTTCGGGAACTACCCAACCTCAGTGTAGGTTGTACCTTCGTTCACCGCCAGCTTCTACCAATCGGGTTCTGCCACGCTTCATCTCTCCACGTGTCTTGATTCATGCGTTCAGATAAGAGATTTGTGCATTTAATGCTGATTAGATGCGTCATCTACCTCTGTCCCCTCGCCAGCTGCCTTCTTGTAGACAAGGATTTTACTCTTCTCATCTCCATCATCGAGGTCTTCTTTCTTGAGGCGAGATAAAGTAGATCTGCGAAGGTATCCTTTGCTGCTTATGTTTCCTTGTCCAGCGAAGGTTACACAGTTGGATTTATGTGTGGCCACTAAGATCGTGACACGTGCTCCACAGAATATTGGTATTCACAAGCGTAGGATGTCTTAGGCTAGATATTCTCGACTCCAAGTATCTTCTATTGATTCATCATTCATTTTGCGGTGGGATTCTCAACTCGTTCATATATCAAAGCTTTCCGATTTTATGGCACACCCAAACACTCCTACAAGGCTATAAAGAAACGCCCAAAGTGTTCATTTCCATGCTTGGATATCATCTCAGTTTTGAATGTCTCAGTGAGATACTCGATTCAGATAGGTATCATATTTAACCACTTAGTAAAATATTAATGTGGTGAAGCAAACCACTCATAACGTCTTACAGATTTGTTAGAAGAATTGAGTCCTCATGTAGGATAACATGTGAGCAAATAAACGACATAGGCATGGAAGGAATTAGACGTTCCTGAGTGTGGAACCTCTTGATGAATGTATATGCATCTTTTGAAGGTTCTTGCTTCAACCTCGTCAAAGTTCTAAATTCCCCCAAGTGCTATGATGATGGAATGTCAATTATATCTTTTGTATCAGAACTTTCTTCGTTGGAGAGATGTGTAACCAAATTCTCTTTGTTAGTAGCCATCTTTTCAGCGTGGATCCATGCTCGTCTGAAGAACATATCATATCCTGGATCTTCATGATTATGTGAAACTTGGTTTCTGTCTAGGTTGAGCTTATGTTCACTTTAAGAGTAATGTAGCCATAAGTATTTCAGAGCGTTCCTTAAGGGTCAGTCTCTGATTGAAATGGGATCACGAGTAGCTTATTGTCCCGCGGCTCTGAGGGTTTTCAGTGGAATGATGTTGATGGTAGTGTCAGCATCTATCAACATTCTTCCGAATTCATTTCCTCTGAGATGGACTGTCGTAAACAGTCCTCAATCATACATATCCTTGTCTGTGGATGAAAGTTCAAGGAGTATTTCCGGGATAGACATACGTCTGATACAATGTAATTATGTGAACATGTCTTTCCTTTGTGCCTTAGACAGATATAGCAATTCACAGATATACTCGATTAGTGATTGAACTGCTTCTTTGACTTGTTTTTCATATAGTGTAAATGTTCTGACTGGGAGAGGACTCTTGCGTACTCCTTCAGTCCCCTGTTAAAGCTGGATCAACCTTCTATTTGAAGATGTACTTCAAAATATTACAGTTACTTGTTGGATGATCGATGAACCTATGAAGGAGGCAGTACCTGGGATTCTCCATTTCTTCTTCAGTTGGCTCTCTCCTGATGAACGACAATTTGATTGCACCACCTTGAACACAGAATTACAGTAACTCGATCACTCCTTCATGAGAAGAGAGAAGTTTGAGTTTTTCTGATCATTTCCCCGTTTGTTGATGCTAGGTTGAGGTTTGTGCATTTCAGGACTGGTTATCCTTTCTTTGTGCTTTTGGAGGAGCCTGGGAGATTGGAGGAGCGTTCTTGTGCTGTGGTGCCTCGACTTTTCTTTTGCTTCCTTCTGCAACAATATTTGTGTAAGGTTGGAGGTTGTATTGTTCGTTGACTGAGTGTAGGATGTCGCGAGTTACATAAGGTTCCTCAATCTTTGTAGATTTTTCTCTTTCCAGTAAAGCATGCGCGGTAGCTACTGATCGCTTAGCTGCTTCATGAAGTTCTGAAAAAGTCTGGAACAAGAGATTTTCCAATAAAGCTCTGTAGACCTAGATGATTACGTTGATGCACAAGTATAAAAGTTGTTGCTTTATGATGTTAGGGTCGCGAAAGTCCAAGGCTTGAACTCTGAACCTTTTCACATAATCATTGGTATGTTCATTGCTTCTTTGAAACATCCTTCCTAGATCAGAGAGAGTGACTTGCTCTGACATGAAGAAGTATTTTCTGTAGAAAGCATTAATCATCTCTCCCTCAATGGTGATACTTCCTGGTGCGATGTTTGATACGTGTCTAATAGTGCATATTTGTGGATCATTTCAGAAGCATTGATTGTGTCCCAAGTGCTTAAATGTTCCATCTTATGACAAATATTGTATTTTGCACATATATCTGTTAAAGGGTAATTTTTTCGGAATAATCTCATTTTGCATTATGTTATAGGTGGTTGAGTGAATGGAGAATAAGGGAGCAGCGGTGTAAATCAAAGGGAGGACCTGATGGCGCAACAAATGCAAGAATGTAGTCAAATTCTAGTGGTGGGTTCAACATGTTGCTTCAGTTAAGAAAATAGCCAAAGGCAAACACCTAGGCTAGGTGTTTATGTACAACATGCAAGTATCCCTTGTTTTCACTTTCACTTATCCATCTCCATTTGTCTTTCCCAATCTATACCCCAATCTCGTCGACAACTAGCTCCATCTCCCTGTCAGTTTCAGCATTCTACATCACTCTCTGCCACCTTCTATTTCTGACATAGTCAAAACCCCATTTAACTTCTAGCCCTAGGCTTTGAATTTTACAAGAATATGTCAGTTGTTTGGTTGTCAAAAATGACATAATTGATAAGCCAAAGGTCTGAATTTGTTACTCCCTGCAAACATCAACAACGACAACAAGAAATTGATGGTAATAGGGTGGCTGTGGTGAACAATAGGGTGTTATGTTGTCATATTAGGTATGAATTTTACCTTCTTTGCAACTCTGACAACATCAATCAGTTGATGAAGATAAGTGCAGTGGATACACGTGAATGAAGAATGCTTAGTGGTGAGTTTCGAGAACAAAAACCCTGAATTTTATATTGTGTATATGTTGGTTATGTGGAAGGGATTTTGGGGGAGAAACTTGCATAAATAGGGATGATATTTTGTATCAGAACTCAAGCCCGGAGTAGCCGGTGCAAGATGTAATGTTAGTTTAGGTTTTATTTCAATGTTTGTTATGTTCTAAACATGTTTGCTAGGGCTTAGATGAAACTCTTAATCTCACATCAGATAATTTTGGTTATGAATTTGTTCTTGTTGTGCTTAATTGCTTAAGGGTATATTTAATCTTTGTACTACAACATATTACTTTCACCTTGTTTGTTATATGCAACCTAGGTAGTTGGAATAATTCGATGTTGTTGTGCTGCAACTCACGTTTAAATGAATTGATTTATCTTTTGAATAGTTGTGCTTTAATCATACAATTATTACTTAGGATGAATACTTTAGTTGTGATTAGTCATCCATCTTCGGATCACCTTGAATAAGCAGCAGACACGAATCTTCACCGCTATTCATTAAAAGGACAAGAGTAATATCCATAACTGAATTATCCAGTGCAGGTTAAGCAGTGGATTCGACTGCCCTAGTGCTTTATAATTGCATTCTAATATTGTTTATGTAGCATAATCATTCATAACCTTTGTCGTATCGATTCAAACCCCTCATTTTGGTTACTTTCTATTTGAATCAGTTTTAGTAATACTCTAGCTTCAACTCTATACCCACCAAGTCCCTATACATTGACCTGTGCTTGATCTGTGTTGTATATCGACACTGTGCACTTGCAGTTTATTGTAGGTAACTCTTTGTATCCTACCAAGTTTTTGGCGCCGTTTCCGGGGATAAAACTAGGCTGCATACTGATACTTTTGAACCTAAAAGTATCAGTATTCAGCCTAGTATCAGTGCAACTACTCTTCGTATCCCGACAATGGAACCATGTGATACGTGTCAAATAATACATATTTGTGGATCATTTCAGAAGCATTTATTGTGTTCCAAGTGCTTAAATGTTCCATCTTATGACAAATCTTGTATTTTGCGCATATGTCTGTTAAAGGATAATTTTGTCGGAATATTCTCATTTTGCATTATGTTATAGGTGGTTGAGTGAATGGAGAATAAGGGAGCAGTGGTGTGAATCAAAAGGAGGACCTGATGGCGCAACAAATGCAAGAAAGTAGTCAAATTCTAGTGGTGGGTTCAACATGTTGCTTCAGTTCAGAAAAGAGCCAAAGGCAAACACATAGGCTAGGTGTTTATGTACAACATGCAAGTATCCCCTGTTTTCACTTTCCCTTATCCATCTCCGTTTATCTTTCCCAATCTCTACCCCAATCTCGTCGACAACCAGCTCCATCTCCCTGTCAGTTTCAGCATTCTACATCACTCTCTGCCACCTTCTCTTTCTGCCATAGTCAAAACCACATTTCACTTCTAGCCCTAGGCTTTGAATTGTACAAGAATAGGTCGGTTTTTTGGTTGTCAAAAGCGACAGAATTGATAATCCATAGGTCTGAAATTGTTACTCCTTGCAAACATCAACAACGACAGCAAGAAATTCATGGTAATAGGGTGGTTGTGGTGAACAATAGGATGTTGTGTTGTCATATTAGGTCTGGATTTGACCTTCTTTGCAACTCCGACAACATCAATCAATTGATGAAGATAAGTGCAGTGGATACACGTGAATGAAGAGTGATTAGTGGTGACTTTCGAGAGAAAAAACCCTGAATTTTATATTGTGTATCTGTTGGTTGTGTGGAAGGGATTTTGGGGGAGAAACTTGTATAAATAGGGATGAGATTTTGTATCAGAACTCAAGCCCGGAGTAGCCGGTGCAAGATGTAATGTTAGTTTAGGTTTTATTTCAATGTTTGTTATGTTCTAAACATCTTTGCTAGGGCTTAGATGAAACTCTTAATCTAACATCAAATAATTTTGGTTATGAATTTGTTCTTGTTGTGCTTAATTGCTTAAGGGTAGATTTAATCTTTGTACTACAACATATTACTTTCACCTTGTTTGTTATATGTAACCTAGGTAGTTGGAAAAATTCTATGTTGTTGTGCTGCAACTCATGTTTAAATGAATTGATTAATCTTTTGAATAGTTGTGCTTTAATCATACAATTATTACTTAGGACGAATACTTTAGTTGTGATTAGTCATCCATCTTCGGATCACCTTGAATAAGCGGAAGACACGAATCTTCACCGCTATTCATTAAAAGAACAAGAGTAATATCCATAACTGAATTATCCAGTGCAGGTTAAGCAGTGGATTCGACTGCCCTAGTGCTTTCTAATTGCTTTCTAATTGCATTCTAATATTGTTTATGTAGTATAATCATTCATAACCTTTGTCGTATCGATGAAAACCCATCCTTTTGGTTACTTTCTATTTGAATCAGTTTTAGTAATACTCTAGCTTCAACTCTATACCCACCAAGTCCATGTGGATCGACCTATGTTGTATATCGACACTGTGCACTTGAAGTTTATTGTAGTTAACTCTTCGTAGCCTACCAAGTTTTGGGCGCCGTTGCCGGGGACTTGGTAGCGGTGTGGTTGAATTTTCTATCTTTACTTTACTGGTTTTAGTTAATAGTGTACATATGTGTTAGATTTTCTTTTGTTTTCTTGCCTTTATAGACGTAGCTTGTTATATTGCATATTAGCTGTAGTAGTTGTTGTAGTTTTTCTTTTAACTTTAATTATTCTATCTACTTTTGTTGTAGTTTTTATTTTCCTTCCATCATAGTCTTGTAAGATAACTTAGTCCTGTATTTTGTTCTAGCATATTAGGTTTTCTGTTGCTTTTCAGTTTGTAGTCGACTCTCATCTGTAGCTTTGCTGTTATATTGTAGTTTAGTTAGTCCATCTGTTTATATACCCTGTTAAAAGTTTTCTATTCATCTCTTATTACTCTAGTCATTGTATGCTGTAACTTTTTGGCCTGCTGTAAGTAAAGCTTTTGATGATTAGTTGAGTTGTGATCCTCTCATATCCTATCATATTTTGTAGTATTTTTGTTCTCAAATCTGTAGCCTGCTGTTCTGGTGTAGTTAGTTAGTGTCACAATCTTCTGGCAACGTAAAAAAAAAAAATCTCCTTGTTGATCTTTGCTGAGTAGCTGTAGCGTTTAGTCTCAATCATTCTTTATCCTTGCATCTTGTTCTGTAGTTGTTTCTCACATAGTTTCTTTGTAGTTTTAATCTGCATCCTATTGATAAGTGTTAGATATAGTTTTATCTTTCAGTCATCTGCATTCAAGCTCATATCTGCATCTTAGAGTTATTATTATCTATAACTCCTAGTTTCAGTAATTCAATTTTTAGCCACAACATCTCTTTTGGTTTTAGCTTTATCAGTTTACTGCATATTGCAATCTGTAGTTGTCGAATAGTTGCATCTCATAATGTTCTGCATCTGTAGTTGAGCATACTATAGGATAGTTTATAGTTTCTTTCATATAGTCTTGCATTTCTTCACCCTATAATATTTCATTTGAGCATCCGCACATGTAAGAATTATCCATAAGTGCATTAGTAGATCAATTCTGTTCTGATTGCAATGTAGTGTTAAGTTTTATTTTATTTGTGACTTTCTCAGTTTATAGTAGCATATACATATGTAGAGCTTAGGAGTGCATTTAATCATAGTCTGAATTTATAGCTTCCCCTTTTCTTTTGAATTATCTCTGTAGGTTGTAAATAATTCATCATAACTTAGATTTTTGTTGCTTTTCATAACATTTGCATCTGTAGGTTAAGCACTGAAGTAGGTGATTATAGTGCAGGTTTTGGTTCTGCAAGTTAACCACCAGTTTTGAACACTCCCATCATCATGTAATAAATCAACGAGCATTCCTGCATATCATCTGTTCCCATTTGCTGCTTATCTGTTCTCATTTCACGGATTCAGCTTCATTCTGTCCTGAGCAGTAATAACATAATCGCCAGTTAGCATATCAGAGTAGTAGCAACTCAGTATTTATCTTGCCATTCTAAGTTGATAAACATCATTAAAAGTTGGCTACTTTCTGTATTTCGTTGCTTTATCTACACAATTCTGGGAACTGAAATTCTCTTTTGAGCAACCAGGTGCTTGTGAAGCTGAGAAACAAATCAAGGAAAAAGAGAGGGAGAAGAAGAACACGTTCGTCTGTCATGCTTACACCCGGTCCTACACCCGCTGTATCTGTAATACTGTTGCAAACAACAAGAAGAAGAAGGAAAAGGATCAAAGCAGACCTGAGTATCGTGCTTAAACCACGGTGCCTGCGAAGATGAAGTTCAAACCAAAGGATAAGAGATAAATAGAGAAGAACACAGTTGTTATTGTGGATAAACCCGGTTGGTGTCATTCTCGAACCTCATTATACTTTATATTTGTATGAATGATAAACAATGATAACCTGATAACCTATCTTCTTAACTAAACATTGTCCAAACCCTGCAACGTAGAATATCTTTTTGAGCATTGTCCTGTGATATTTGAGCTATACGTTGGTTAGCTGGATTAGTTGTTAGTTATGCTAAACTCATGTGATTATGAATCTCTGAGCCCGTATATCTTTTAAGCATCATTATGTGGCCTGAAATTGGCACCTACTTGTTATCTCGCTTTTGATCTCTTGATCTGTTTGCTATTCATATAAGCCTTATTTCCCTGAGTTTTGCATTGCCGCTTTTCTGAGCTATACATCAGAGTGAGTCTGTGAGCATAATTCCAAAAAGCCAACCTTTGGTTCACATGAGTATTTTCTCCTTGTTTCGAAAATTGTTTGCCTGCCTGATGAACTAGTGCTTACTGACCTATGTCAACACACTTGCAACGTAGAGTATCATTGTGCATGATCCTGCGATATCTTAATCACATGTTTACCTGCTGAATCTGTGTACTGGGTACTATCTAGTTCTGCAACATATTGTCTGTGCATTTCAAAAACTAGTTATTAATCCCCATAGACATGATTCTGTGATAGCTGAGTTCCATCCTTGCTTGTTGAATTTACTGTGATCTCTCGATATCTGCATGATACTGTGTCTGTGTACGTGCATCTTTGATTCTGTTTCCATTCCTTTTAAGCATCATCTCGGCCCTGAATCTGATTGTCACTCTAAAGATGTCTAGATTTTGGTCTGCAACTGGGGATGAACAAAAATCTATTAGAGAACTTTCTTACGATCATGCTTCACGTTATGAGCCTCCCACAGACCATGATGTCAATAGTTATAGGTATTGTTATGGATATTTTCACAGTCCCGAGCCTCAATACATGGACCCTAATAACTATTTACACATGTATCATCCACCAGAAGGTGAAAATGAACATCTTTACAGTGCCCAACTTCCACATTCGTCACTTTTGGATCAGTTATAAGCTCAAACTACAGCTTTAGAAATGCTAATACATGAGAAATCTGTCGCATCTAATTCACATAGGCAATCTAAAATCTATGCTTGTACCTTATGTGATATCTTAGGCCATACTATTGAGAACTGCTATATTTTGCATGATTTTAGGCAACCTAGAGAGTACCATGAAAATCCGAGATATGAAGTACCGACAGGTTATGAAACTGGTAGTCATTGGGACCATAATCAATCTCTTGAAGGTTGTGATCAGTATTTTATAGACCCTAACGACCATGCACCCATGTATCAGTCAACAGAGTGGGAAGATGAACAATTTTGTACTCCCCTGACCACTTGTATGCAATCTGTGAAAGAAAATCTCAAACTCATCGAACAGAACAATGCTAGATTTAAATTGAATGTATTGCATGATAATCAATATAGAAACTCTTATGACTTTCCTTTATGTAGTGACTCTCATGCACAACCACGTACTGAGTATGCATCGAAAATGAGGATACCACCCACTGTTGAACAATATACTTCCCTTGAACAACTTAATATGCTTCTAAACATGAATCTGATTCATTTACAAAATGAGGGAAGGAAGGAATGTCAAGATGAAGTGTTTGTTTGTGTTAATGCAGTAAATTTTGAAAATAGTGTATATGTTCCTACTCAGGCTACTAATGTTGAAAATGAACCTAATTTAGAGGTAAACGAGTGGAATAGAGACACTACAATCGTAATGTCATATCCCTTAGCCATGACAGTTCTTAGCTTTTTATGTTATGGGATAACCCCTGGGGTGCCCGTAGTAATTCGTTGGGTGTAGTTAGTTTCTAGCCAACAACGTGTGTATCACCCGCTGGCCTGGCGAATGTCATTCATTTATTATTGTGGCTGTTGTTTGAGGACATTCAGTGAATTATGAAGTTTGTTCTGTTCTAGCTCTCATCTCATCTCCTCTCAACCCAAACTCTATTCTCATCTGAATTCTTCCCTTCTCATCCCTTTTTCATTTCAATTAGAGTTGTTCCTGTATATCAATTATAGTGTGATCACTACAAGTGGTATCAGAGAACTCGGTTCTGAGTGACCTTAACCATGGTGAGAAAAGCTGAGTTTGAAGCCCTTACTAAACAGCTGACATCAGTTATTCAATCAAATGAGAATTTGACCAAAGAAGTGTTAGAAATTAAACAAAAACATGATTCTCCTTCCCCAGTATTACTCATATCCATGATGGATCTGTTTAAAACTGAATCCAGGAAGTTGTTGGAAGAATTCAAGGAACAAACCAGTCGAAATGGTGGACCGATACTCAACAATCCATTGGTTCATAATGCACATGAACGAACTGTTGGCCCCCTTCTACCTGGTGAGAATTCTAATTTTGCTCATACATATAAACTTAAAGTTGATTTTCCTAGATTTGATGGGGTGAATCCTAGATCTTGGGCCAGAAAGTGTAACAAGTATTTCCAGCTGCATCAAATAAATGAAGAGCAAAAGATAAATGTAGCTTCCATGTATTTGGAGGGTAGAGCAGATGTTTGGTTTCAGGATTATCAAGTGAGAAAGGATATTATTAGGTGGGAAACTTTTTTAAAAGATGTTTGTGCTCGTTTTCAAGAATTGGGTCATGATGATATAGTTGGGGAGTTTAATAAGCTAAACCAAAATGGTACTGTGTCTGAGTACCAAGAAGTGTTTGAAGAACTGAAAGCCCTCATGTTAGCACAAAATAGACACCTTACAGAAGATTACTTCACTTCAAGCTTTATCAGTGGGCTTAAAGAGGAACTGAGAATTGCTGTGCAGATGTTTTCCCCAGCTACTTTAGAAAGAGCAATTTACTTGGCTAGGATGCAGGATATGCTTCTTGATAGCTCTAACAAGAAGGACAAGTTTAACAGGCCACCACCATTGCACATTCCCTAAAACCAAAGAAGTATGGTTCCAACTCCTAAATCTACATCTCCTTCACCAAAGGGCACAATCCCTACTAGTCCTAAGTTTCCTCCTATAAGAAGACTAACTTATTATGAAATGAAGGCCAGGAGGGATAAGGGATTATGCTTCAACTATGATGAAGAATTCGGGGCTGGTCATAAGTGTCAAAGGAAACAATTATTCATGTTAGTGGATGAGGAAGAGGATCACAATGCTTCTGAAGAAGAATCACTTACTCATTCTCCCTTGATACAAGAAGTAGCAGATAAAGATGTAGAAATATCAGTCCATTCCCTGTCAGGTAATACATCCCAAACTACCATTAAGATTCATGGCATTACTTTAAATAAGCATCCATTACAATTTTAGTGGATAGTGGTAGTACCCACAGTTTCTTGGTCCCTAAAATTTCCAGGCTTAGTGGGTGTTTAATAGAGCCAACTGCCAAGTTCCAAGTAACTGTAGCAGATGGGAACAAGTTGATTAGCTATTCAAGGTGTCCTGAATTCCAATGGGAAATGCAAGATAATAAGTTTCAGTTTGATATGAGAATTTTTCCTCTAGAGGGGTGTGACATGGTGTTGGGAGTGGATTGTATGAAAGGACTTAGCCAAGTACAATTTGATTTTAAGGAACTCACTGTCTCCTTTAACAAAAATGGTAAGAATGTGGTATTGCAAGGCATCACTGAGTCTGCCAGCATTTCCCTCATGACAGGGAAGAAGTATGCTAAATATATGAGGAAACTCAAGCATGGGTTCATGGGTCATTTATTCTCTATTACTGGTGAAGAGACACACAATCTAACACTTCCTTCACTTCAACCATTATTAACTTCCTTTCAGTCCATTTTTCAATAACCCTCTAACCTTCCCCCACCAGGAGCCATGACCACCATATACTATTAAAACTAATGTCAGTACCACCAAACCAAAGGCCCTATAGAATTCCCTATGTGCAGAAGGATATATTGGAGAAGTTAGTCAAGGAAATGCTAGCTTCTGGTGTCATTCGGCCAAGCCATATCCCATTTTCATCTCCAATACTCTTAGTCAAGAAGAAGGATGGCAGCTGGAGATTTTGTGTTGATTACAGAAGGCTCAATGAGCTTACCATAAAAAATAAATATCCAATACCTGTCATTGATAAGCTTCTTGATGAACTGAAGGGTGCTAAGGTGTTTTCCAAGATAGATCTCAGAGAAGGGTATCATCAAATAAGGGTCTCTCCTAATGTCATTCACAAGATAGGTTTTAAGACTCACCAGGGGCATTATGAGTTTTTGGTCATGCCATTTGGCCTTACAAATGCCCCATCAAGTTTTCAAACTTTAATGAATGATATATTCCAACCTTATTTAAGGTAGTTCATTTTAGTGTTCTTTGATGACATATTGGTGTACATTCCTGACATGGATATTCACATTCACCACCTAAAGATTACAATGGAGTTACTCCAGAAGCATTCCCTGTTTGTTAAGCTCAACAAGTGTTCCTTTGGTCAGCAAAAAATTTACTATTTGGGTCATATTATCTCTGGTGAGGGAATAGCAGCAGACCCTGAAAAGATTGCATGCATGGTTAAATGGCTAATTCCTACTACACTCAGAGATCTCATAGGATTCTTATGACTAACAGGGTACTACATGAAATTTGTCAAAGATTATGGTCTCATCTGTAAGCCCCTAACTGAGTTTCTCAAGAAAAATAAATTTCAGTGGAGTGATTCAGCTGAATTAACTTTTCAACAATTGAAAGAAGCAGTCACCACCACCCCTGTGTTGGCCTTACCAGACTTCACCAAGCCATTTGAGGTTGCTACAGATGCTTGTGATGTAGGAATTGGAGCTTCCTTGATGCAAAACAAAATACCTATAGCCTTTTTCAGCAAGGGTATGGGAGAAAGGTTCTTAGCCATGTCTACTTATGAAAAAGAGATGATGGCCATAGTGTTGAATGTCTCCTAATGGAGAAACTATCTATTGGGTAACAAATTCACTATTTAAACAGATCACCAGAGCATTAAATACTTTATGGAGCAAAGAATCCACTCAGTACTACAGCAAAAGTGGCTTTCCAAGATTTTAGATTATAACTATGAACTCAAATACAAAAGGGAGCTGACAACTTAGTGGTTGATTCCTTATCCAGGGTGAAGCTGCATGAGGAAGGGTCATGCAATTCTCTTACTCAAGTACAACCATCATGGCTGCAAGAAATACAAGATAGTTATGTTCATGATTCTCTTGACCAGAAATAAATACCTGAACTGACTACCACAGGACAACAAGAGGGAGATTTTACTTACCAACAAGGCATCTTGAGATATAAAAATAGGATTTATTTGGGCCATACTGGTGGCTTAAGGCAGACAGTGTTAGATGCCTTTCATTCTTCACCTATTGGGGGACATTCAGGAGGGAAAGCCACTTATCAGAAGGCCAAAATGTATTTCTATTGGGTGGGAATGAAAAGGCATATCCTCACATATGTCAAGGAGTGTGATGTTTTCCAGCAACATAAGAACTTGAATACTTCTCCAGATGGGCTTCTCCAACCCTTACCTATCCCAAACCAAGCTTGGGGAGCACATTTCTATGGATTTCATCACAGGGCTACCAAAGTCTGAAGGGAGGAAAGTCATATTGGTGGTGGTGGACAGGTTCACCAAATATAGTCACTTTATAGCACTTAGTAACCCCTACACTGCAGCTTCAGTGGCTACAAGGTTCCTAGACACAATCTTCAAATTACATGGTATGCCTAAATCCATAGTATCTGACAGAGACAACATCTTTATTAGAAATTTTTGGCAGGTGTTGTTTGCTAAGGTGGGAACTGCTCTACATCTTAGTAATGCTTATCACCCTCAAACTGATGGGAAGACGGAAAGGATAAATGCTTGCTTGGAGTCATACTTGAGATGCATGAGTAGTTCCAGACCAACCAAATGGGTTACTTGGCTACCCTTAGCTGAATGGTGGTTCAATACCACATATCACACCAGCTTAAAGTTAACTCCATTTGAATCCTTATATGTCTATGCTCCCCCTCAATTTGGTATCTTATCATCACAAGCTGTAATCCATGCTGGTGTAGAAGACTATTTTCATCAGAGGAAAGAGATGAGCCATGTTCTTAAAGAAGCACTGGAAGCTGCACAACATAGGATGAAATATCAGGCATATAAAAAAAGAACTGAAAGATCCTTCAATGTGGGAGATTGGGTTTACTTAAGACTACATCCTTATAGACAGTCAACAGTTCAACTGAGAATAAACTTGAATCTTTCAGCTAATGTTTTTGGTCCCTACCAAATTATTGCTAATGTGGGTGATGTGGCTTATCAACTCAGGTTACCCTTGGGATCCAAAATCCATTCAAACTTTCATATTTCACAGTTGAAGCCAAAATTAGGTACTGGGGTGGTAGCTCAAACTGTTATGCCAACCACAGATGGTACAGGGCAACTACAGATGATTCCTGAGAAGGTGCTATTTGCAAGGAGTATTATGAAGAACCATCAGTTAGTAGCTCCGGTATTGGTGAAATGGAGAGGTTTGTCAGATGCTGAGGCTACTTGGGAGGACACCCAACTTATCAAGACACAGTTCCAAAAACTGATCCTTGAGGACAAGGATTCCTTGGAGTAGAGGTTAGTTGTCATGTCCCTTAGCCATGATAGTTCTTAGCTTTTTATGTTATGGTCTAACCCTGGGGTTCCCGTAGTAATTCATTGGGTGTAGTTAGTTTCTAGGCAACAACGTGTGTGTCACACGCTGGCCTGGCGAATGTCATTCATTTATTCTTGTGGCTGTTGTGTGAGGACATTCAGTGAATTATGAAGTTTGTTCTGTTCTAGCTCAAATCTCCTCTCAACCCAAACTCTCTTCTCATCTGAATTCATCCCTTCTCATCCATTTTTCATTTCAATTAGAGTTGTTCCTGCATATCAATTGTAGTGTGATCACTACACGTAAATAGGGCATTGCATTCTTGTTATGATGATGATGATGATAATATTATGTTAGAAGACCATGTGTATTTTGAAAATATGGTGGAACCTTTGGGTTCAGAGACATTAGGCTTTGCTCCGACTTTCATGAATGATGCTTCTTCTAAATCTTCATATGCATGCGATGTTGACTCAGAGTTTGGGTTTGTGCAATTGTTTTGTGAAAGTAAGCATGCTACAGAACTTGTTTGTGACTTAGGGAATGTTGAATTTTCTATCGACACCAATGATCATATGCATGAAAATAACCTTGATGTGTCTAATTCCATGCCTAGGTCACAATATATTGTTTCCTGTGATTTTCTTATGCATGGCACAAAGGTTGTGGATGATCATGATACTGATCTGGGACTTTCTAATTTGTTCAATGACTGTGAGCATGATACTGCAATTATTGCTTCTGACTTAGGGAGAGTTAAATCATGTAATGATACAGATGAAAATAACTTAGACAGATCTGATTCCCTGCTTAAGTCACAACATGATTGTCTTATGACTTAGGGAGAGTTAAATCATGTAATGATACAGATGAAAATAACTTAGAAAGATCTGATTCCCTTCTTAAGTCACAACATGATTGTCTTAATGTCGATCGAGAGGTTTTCAAACCCACTTTGTGGACAGCTCCAAGCTTTGGATTATATCTGCGTGACATGTGATACGTGTCTAATAATGCATATTTGTGGATCATTTCAGAAGCATTTATTGTGTCCCAAGTGCTTAAATGTTCCATCTTATGACAAATCTTGTATTTTGCGCATATGTCTGTTAAAGGGTAATTTTGTCGGAATAATCTCATTTTGCACTATGTTATAGGTAGTTGAGTGAACGGAGAATAAGGGAGCAGCGGTGTGAATCAAAGGGAGGACCTGATGGCGCAACAAATGCAAGAAAGTAGTCAAATTCTAGTGGTGGGTTCAACATGTTGCTTCAGTTAAGAAAATATCCAAAGGCAAACACCTAGGCTAGGTGTTTATGTACAACACTACACCAAATTTCCCGAATCGTAACGGTTTTTGAGCGTTACGAATCGGGGTTGTAACGGTTTACAACCATTACGAAACACGGTGCTACGATTATTTTGTAATGGCCCACTAGCTGTTATGATTTTTTTTGCAACGTCCTTTGTAACGGCCACTGGCCGTTACTACGTGGCATTGTCGTAACATGGCAAAGCCGTTACGAATTTATTTTGTAACATAAAATTGTAACAGCGGGGAACCGTTACGATTTTTTTTGTACCAGCAAAAAATTTACTGCTGGTCAATATTGACCTGGTCTAAATCAGTCAACAATGACCAATTTTGACCCGGTCAATGTTGACCGGCAGCTCATTACCTGCCGAAAATAGGCCAGAATTCCAAATAGCATGCATACACAAATCATTCCATCCTCCCTAGTCCCCACTGAACAATACTTTTTTCAATCAAATTCATTTCACACTCATATTATTTTATACAAAAAAGAAACATAAAGTCATCTAAGTATCAATTTTTTTTTCTTAAGTAACAAATACTAAGAGAATACACATGAACTTACTAAGTTCATAGAAACTTCCTATGTTCACATATTCTTCTAACTTAGAAAATACATAGAAACTTATAGAACTTGCACGTGCTCTCCAACCTAATCGAGATTCGTCATACTCAAGATCCTAGATAGCAGCATGATTAATGGATCCATCATATATGCGGGCATGCACTTTCCTACCATCAAACCTGAAATAAAAAGAAAAAAATAACAAAATAAAATGGGTGACTGACTGATCGCGGAAAAGAAATCGCAAACCAGACACAATTTTAAATGCCATACATTACAACAAAGTAGGAAGACAAATCCAAAATAAGATAGGGATATAGGTGTTGTGCTATACTTTTAGTTTATTAAGGGATGTATATACCCATTACCCTTACCCATTAGGATATAGGATATGTATACCCATTACTAGTTGAGCAATTAACCATGCAGATAATAATAATTTTGAACGCGAAAGCCTACCGGTAAGTACCATCTTCCATTCGTCTGCCCTATACACTTGTGAGCATCCTTCGTATCTTTGAGTCTCACCAAAATAGATCCTTGAGGATGGTTCTCGCATACCTGTAAGCAAAAAAGTAACATGCAAATTTTCTAGTCCAACAATCAACATTGGAAAACATTATCTTCTAGCAAGAGAAAGATGCTCAAACAAGACTCAACCAATAGTATATGGATATCATCAGGATCCATTGAATACCTTAACTAGCTCTAGTGGACCAAGTTTCAAGATCTGCTCCTCAACATATGACATCATATCAGTCTTTAAATTAGCATCGTATTGTAAATGTGCAAAACAACTCACATACTCAACGACTGCCCTAGATATCATGGATAATTTCAACAATGTGAGTTACAATCAGCTAAATAAGATCAATCTAAACAAATGGGGTCAAGTATTTATAGGTATAAAAAATGTATAAACAGCATTCTCACCTCTTTAATAATTCCACACCCATCGCTTGCAACAACATGATCTGCACCTTGACCGAGGACATCAATTCTCTTCCAACCAGATACCTTGGGCAATTCAGAAATCTTCAAACACACAAGATGTCTAAATCTTACCAGTGCATATGAAGCAATCAACTTTAAAGGTAAACCAATGTAAACAACAAGAACAAGTGCACATGAAGCAATCACTTTTACCAGCTTGACGAAAATTTCATCCTTTCCTTTTATTTGGTGAAAGCACAAATGCCTGGTCCAACTCAACTTTCATCTCTTCAGCCTTCATTGCAGAACTTTTATCTTCTCTTCAAGTACCTTTTCATACTTCTCTAGTGTCTTCTCCTACAAACAGGAAAGAAAAACAACGCACCATTCAGAATCAATGCTTATTTTCTCACACAAATAATGTATCTAGTATCTCGTAATCTTCACCGCTCGTAAGCATAGTGATAAGAGTGAACAAAAAAATTTAAAAACGTACTAGTAGCAAAATATACAAAGGAAAATGTCATCAACCAGGTACCTTGTCCTCCGCAGCTTCCTTATCTTATCCTTAAACAGTACACACAAGGCATACAATCCAAACATAAGCTAAAACGAATAAAATTACAATCATCAGTGAACAAAAAAATGTCAAGTGAACAAATAAATATCAGGTCATAAACAATTAGTAATGACTACCTCGGATTCCTAGTAAACAAAGGCATAATAATTAAACGGTGAGACTAATTAAGCAGCAACAAATTACTAAGTACATATGTAGCGCCCCAATTCCATTAATCCATAATTAAGGCATAATCCAAAACTTAAAATACTAATTTTGTTGTCTATTCCTAATATCACATGGTGGATGGTGAACTATATCTAATTTCAAAAGATGAACATTCAATTTAAAACATTAATAGATTAAAAAAAAAACTAAACTTCATAAGTTCTATATTAAGCAATTGTAGTTCTTATAGTTATTCACATACAATTTACAGGGTGGATACTACTTACAAGTACATACCATTCACAAGTTATATACATATACGACAGTTCAACACCAACACGAGATCAGCAATGATCTCCCAAGAACGTGAGTTGAAGCAACCTATTCAACCCATACCCTAAACTCACTCTCGTCCGCTTCTTCACCACTTGCACAAATATTACCTTCCACTAAAAGAGATGGAAAACAGTGAGCCAATCAAGCTCAGAAGGCACTTACACTTCTCATGAATAAACATTAAAAATAAATTTTAAATAATGCAAAATTTTCCAGATGTTGATAACACTTTTAGCTTACTGAAATAACAAACGTGCACTCCAAACATTAATGAAGATCAACGCACATAACAATCAAGTAAACATAAGTTAAGTTAGAAAACATAATGACTATATCGAAACTGACCTATACAAGTACTACAAATTGAACTAGTCATAAGATACAACCTATATAAATCGCACCACAACACACAAAACCAAACTGGGATCATTGACAAAAGCTCTAAAAGTTATCAGTTGGAATCTACAGCTGATTCAAGATGTATTCATGCCAAATTCGTTAACGAAGATTAAAGTCAATTCAGATGATTCTCTTATGAAATATAACATTTACGGTGACTTATAAGACCATAGCATATCTCCTTCCTAACTCTGGAAGAGTTCTAGCACTAATAAGGTAAGCTCAACAGTTGAAAACAAGCAATAAAGTGAAATTATACCTTAAGCCTTCAATCGAAACACTAAAAGAACCCCCCCCCCCCCCCTTTCAATAAGTCTTGAATTTCAAAGGAACTCGACTAGTTTAGGGATTTGTAAACACTGCTTTATTTCTCAAAGATTGAATTCAGGAACTTCAAAATAGAATTGACTCTCTCCTACGATCTTTCACTTACACCACTGCTTTAATCTCTATCTAACCTGCTGGTGTCGAAAATAGAAGCATACACGACTGAAAAGCTTCAAAGTTTTACTTGGGTCCCTTTTTTATTTATTTTTACTATCCGACCAAACTTATCCTAAGGAAAAGTTAACTAAAGAAATATGGGTTGGACACCTGTTCTCAGCAGAAGCCCACTACACAAACAACAATACTCAGCACTAGGCCCTATTTGAAAAATTCCTAATTTACTTGACCCTGACACGTTAGCTAAAAGCATGCATATAATTTCCAAACTCTTAAGCATTTCACAGAAGAAAAATCACATTTCTACAGTAAAACAAAAACTATTTAATCTTATGGTTGACTACTCATAAAAGCAAGATAATTAAGGACTAAAATGTCTTAAATTATACTTTGATTAGTCGATAATCAAAATACAAACTATTGGGTGTCTACAACATAGTTCTTGGTGGAAAAACATGCCTGCGTTGTTAAGACCAGGTTCAAGAAGACAAGGAATCTGCTTGATAACAGCCTCTGAGGCTAGAAAAGCATGAAACTACTTTGCAAGCTTCTTGAACAATTTTTTGTTCTTTTTAAGCTTCTTTAAACCTTCAAACTTCCATGTATACGAGACCAATCTTCATTGAACCACTTAAACGCTTTTCCTTTTCAAGGTTCATAGTTCTTGAGACCAATCTGAAGTTCCACTATCTCAGTGCTAAGCATTACTGCATCTTCTCTTCTATCAGACCAACAACCATTGCAATACTACATAACACCATAGCACATTTCAGCTTTGTTAGTAAATTTTGGAACATCTACAACTCAACTCAAGCTATCACTTGCTTGGCAGCAACATCATCTTTGCAACTTATTTCCGAAGCAACCCATTCATTCAAAGCATCATCACACTCTGTACATCTACCAATCTCAATTGCAGCAAGATAAAGATAAAGCAAACCAAAACCATCAGCCTTCATATATCAATAACAGATATAAGTTCAAAATGGGATAGTAAATTTAAATTTCATAAAAATCAAATCAATAATATGGGTAATAAAGATACAAGCATGCTAATCGCAGATCTAAAGATCGATTTTTAATTAGGGTTAAAGATGATTGATTTTTGGACTTTTAGCTCAGAAAACCCTAGAATTTTTTGTAGAAAATTTTCGAGATTTTAATCTCAATAGACAAATAAAGGTCAAGCGATTATAGATCTGTATTCTGATCAAGCATTAAATAAGAATTTCCACATGAAATCGGTAAAATTTGGTTTTGAAATAGATCAGATAATAATCACAAATGGATTTAAATGAAAAAAGAAGAAATAAAACTTATCTTTTTCGTTTGTTTTTGACAGTCGAATCTTCTGATTCAGTTGGTTATCTTTTAATCAACTCTTCTTCACCATCTGAATCTTCAGATTCAGTTACTGATGACTTTAAGAACTTTTCATTGATTTGCACTCATAGTCGATTAAGGATTTTCTGCTGAAGAACTTTCAAACTAGAGTTTTCTGTCGAAGATCTCTCTCACTCTCTCAATAAAAATAATTTGCTCTGAAAATTCTGGTTTGGTAGAGGGAGACGACGGAGAGATAGAGAATGAACTGATTTGGTAGATTTTGTTGTAGGTACTGAATATCGCAAGATAATAATTCACGAGTATCGTAATAAATAAAGGAGAAAAGAGATATAAAATGATACGATGATAGAAGTAGCGCGGGGAAATATGAAGTTTTGCGAGGATGAAGTAATTTTGCGAGTATAAATTGCGATACTTCGCAATTCATATACAGCTGTATAAGTTTTACTATAAATAGGAGTTCAAATGTAAAATTCGAGAGGTTCTTTTAGTGAGTGTGAGAAAATATCTTAGGAAAGAGAATAGAGAAAGTGGTAACTATTCTAGTTCCATTTAGATACTTCTTTGTAATCAATTGAGAACATTAATAAAAAAATTGTTATTCATCATCAAGAACTTCTTGAGTTTTACTAATTCTATTGAGGGTGTAGTTGTAGGTTATTCTGCAACTACATAATTGGCGCTAGAAGGAGGGGACTTGAGAATTGTGGTAGCCTAAATTTGAGGGAATTGTGGAAAATTTGAAGATCAAATGAAGTCAGTAGATGGAGATTGTAAAAAAGAAGAATGTAATATGATCACAGAGATAATGATTGATGAATTTCATAGTAATATGAAGGGAAAAATATACAAGCGAGATTGTAGAGGAAGAAAAATCATGGAGAAAGAAAAGATAACAACTTTAGAAGAATGGGAAAAGCAGAAAATCACATTTTCAGTAGCAAAAATTCCAAATGAAGACTTGAACCACACTTCACCATTGGTGATGACATTGCCAATCATGCTAGAAGATAAGAAAGCTGAAGAAAAATGGAAATTAAACCGAATTTTGGTTGATACAGGGAGTTCTGTTAATATTATATTCTATCATGCACTTAAGGGGATGGGAATTAAAGATGAAGAAATCATAAATTCAAAGTGTCTTATTCATGGATTAGGAAAATCTACAACAAAATCTAAAGGAGAAATCGTGCTGCGAATATTACTAGGAGAAATCGAAACACATGTAATCTTGTGTGTGATACATATGGAATCTCCATATAGCATGCTGATAGGAAGGCCGTGGATTCATGCGATCAAAGCTGTTGCTTCAACATTACATCAGAAAATCAAATTTCCTACACCAAATGGAATATAAGAAATTAAAGGAGATCTTGATAGTGCAAAATTTTGTTATCAAATTGAAGTAACACAATGCGGAGGAAGAGCAAGAAAGAAACAACTTCGTAGGAAACTTGCAAGGAAACAAGAAAAGAAGAAGAATTCCGAGTGTATACAATAAGAGCAAAGGAAGGGAGAGGTATACCAAATGAAATTCCCGGAAAAAGAAGGGGAACCAAGAAAATAATCAAAGAGCCAACACCTATGGGGGAGCAAAGTCCAATCTATGTTGCAGCTGAACCTACTAAAGAAATAAATATTGGAAGTAAAGAGGAGCCTTTATTCTTACGAATTGGAACTAAGATGGATGATGAAGAAGAAAAAAGGACTACTGATCTTTTGCGAGAATATAAAGATATCTTCGCAGGAAGTGTAGATGAGATACCAGGAATTGATCCATCAGTGGCGTGTCATAGATTGAACATAAATAAAAATGTAAGACCATTCAAACAAAGAATAAGGAAGATATCACAAAATTATCATGTACAAATAGAAGAAGAATTACAAAATATGTTGGATGCAGGGATCATAAGGAAGCAAAATATCCCGAATGGATTGCGAATATGGTCATTGTTCCGAAAAGAATAAAGGAATAAGAATTTGTATAGATTTCACTGATCTAAACAAGGCATGTCCCAAAGACAGTTTTCCATTACCGAGATATACCACAAATGGTGGAATCAGCTTGCAGTCATGATAGAGTCACTTCACTTGATGGATATAAAGGGTATAATTAAATATCACTCATGAAGAAGATCAAGAACATCTCTGCATTTTTGCTCCAAGGGTTTGTATTGTTATGTGAAGATGCCATTTGGTTTGCGGAATGCGGGTGCTACATATCAACGTATGGTTGAAAAAGTGTTGCGAAGTGGATACATAAAACTTTGGAGGTATATGTAGATGATATGTTGATAAAAAGCAAGGAAGCTAAAGACCATGTGCAAGATTTGAAGGAAATATTTGAGCAAATGAGAAAGTTCAACATCAAATTAAATCCTGAGAATGTATTATTGGGGTTTCATCTGGAAAGTTCTTGGGATACATATTATCAAAGGAGGGAATACAAGTTGATACAGAAAAGGTCCAAGCGATTCGTGACATGCCAACACCGCAAAGATAAAAAGAAGTACAAAAAGCTAAATGGACTCTTGGCTTCACTTGGAAGATTTATTTCGCGAATGTCAGATAAGTGCAAGCATTTTTTCAACATACTTAAGAAGGGAGAAAAATTCAAATGGACTGATGAATGTGAAAAAGCTTTTCAAGGAATCAAAGAATACCTCGCAAATACATCTATACTATAGAACCCAGAGAAAAACGAAGAATTATTGGTATACCTCGCAACAACTCCATATGCTCTAAGTGCAATTCATTGCGGCAGAGACGCTTTGAGTAGAAAGGCCCATTTACTACATTAGTAAAACCTTTAATGCAGCAAAAAAGAATTATTCTAAAATGGAGAAGTTAATCTTAGCCCTGGTTTATGCATCATTCAAGTTACGAATATACTTTCAAGCACATGTAATAAAAGTGGTAACCAAAGTCCCAATTGAATCAGTCATGAAGAACACAAAAAGGTCAGGAAGAATATAAAGGTGGAATGCACAAGTAAACCATTATAATATAAAATACGAAGTGTTGTCATCGCAAAAATCACAAGTCGTCGCAGATTTTTTGGCAGAATTTCCTTTGGAAGAAGATGAAGCGATGAGGAAATGATGGATGTTGAAGAAGAATTTGGAAATCCAAGAGACTTGTTAACAGAGCCTGATAGATGGGAAATTCTAGTGGATGGATCATCCAATAGTGAGGGAAATGGAATTGGAGTCGTGTTGATTTCACCAGAAGGAGAAAGAACAAACATTCTCATTCAGACTAGAATTTGCATCCACGAACAATGAAACAGATACGAACTAAGTAGTGCATGCATTAAAGATCGCAATAGAAAAGAAGCTTGAAAGTATAAGGATAACAAGTGATTCGCAATTAGTGATTTGTCAAATTAAAGGGGAATATACCACAAATGAATCTTCTTTGAAGAAATACAAGAAACTCATTGAAGAATTATCTGCGAAGATACCAAAATTAAAATGGAGACATATATCAAGAGAATATAACCATCTCGCAGATGCTTTTGCATTTATTCCAAGCATGATGACAAATCCAAATACAAGAAATATCCAAATACAGACAATTCAACACCCATCAGTGGACAAAGAGAAAGAAATTGAGGAAGCTGTTACGATGGAAGTAGAAAGAGAGTTATCAAACAACATCGAAAATTGGAGAAAAGAAATTTATGCATACCTAGCAACAGGAGAAATATCCAGGAACAGACTAGAAGAACATAAATTAAAGAGTCGTGCAACAAACTATGAGTTGCGAGAAGGAATTTTATATAGAAAATCTTTCAATGGACCACCTCTCAGGTGCTTAACTCGCGAAGAAGGAGAAAAGATATTGAAGATGTTACATGGAGGAGAAGATGGCAATCATAGTGGGGGAATATCTCTAGCATATAGAGCAAAGATACAAGGATATTACTAGCCTTATATGCATACAGACGCAAAATTGTTCGTACGAAGATGCAAGGAATGCCAACGACATGGTAAAAGAATTCATGCACCAGGGGCCACATTAACTTCTTCAACAAGCTGGTGGCCTTTTGGTAAATGGGGGTTGGATATTGTTGGACCATTTATACCTGGATCTGGACAAAGACGATACTTGATAGTTGCAACAGATTATTTCACGAAGCTCGCAGAAGTAAAAGAAGTACAGCATATTCGTGATAAAGATGTTTTTACGTTTATATTTGAGAACCTCATTTGCAGGTACGGGGTTCCATCACAACTAGTATCTGATAATGGAAAACAATTTGAGGGGAATAATATAGAGATGTTACTCAGTGCTTTTAGAATAAAATGTGGGAAGTCAACCCCGTTATATCCACAAGCTAATGGACAAGCAGAAGCAACAAATAAAACAATCGCAGATACAATCAAAAAGAAATTAGAAGGGCATCTCAAAGGGTGGTGCGAGCAAGTACCTAGCGTAGTTTGGGAATACAATACAACTAGAAGAGAAGCAACTGGAATGTCTCCTTATTGTCTAACATATGGAGTAGAAGCAGTATTACCCACAGAGGTTGTAATTCCGACAACAAAGAAAGAAGCTTGGGAAAGAAATTTAAGTGCGAGAGTAATATTAAGTGAATTGGATGATTTGGAAGAAAAAAGAGAAAAGGTGTTGCACCATATGAAGATTTATCAAGAACGATTAGCTCGAGAATACAACAAGAGAGTCATTGAACGTGAATATAAACCAGGTGATTTGGTCATGCGAGAAACACCTAAATATCAAAAAGAAAATGGAGGAAAATTAGCACCAAAATGGGATGGACCATATGTTATTAAATAAGTTGTAGGAAGCGGAGCTTATCGGCTGATGGATCCTTAAGGGAGAGACATGGGTTTGAGGCTTGGTAGACCTTGGAACAGACTATATTTGAAAAGGTATTACCCATAAAACTCATGAAAATTTTTACGAATATTGTTTGCTCGCAGGAAATTGGGAAAAGTTACGAATTTCAGAATTTATATTCCGATTAAACTTTCATTAATTTGCGAATAAAATACCGCAATCTGTGATCAGCCTCCAAAAAAGAAAGAGAGCCGCAGAAAAATTTATACAGGCAAACCTTTGTGGCGTATACCCTAGTTCGCGAAGCTATAATTCGTAAGAGGCAAAGTCCTAAAGTACGTCATTTAAGGGGGTACCTATAACGTGGCTAAGGGTAACCGGAACACCACCAAGGGCCCTTAGTACATGGTAAAAATTTTGGGGTACAACCCAATAATGGGGTACCTATCCGGGTTAGACACCTTGGATTCTCACCTAATCTAACGACATTACGCAATATAAAATGCGGTGTAAGAGGATTTAGGTTGGGCGACTAAGGCATACTGTATTTCCCAAGAAGTGCAGAAAACGATCAAGGCGCCGAGGTACACGGTTGAGTCAAGAGTTCCGGGTGAGGTTGAACCACATCTGCAATTTTTGACAAGTCTTGGCAAATGATGCACTTGGCCCAAAGATACCCCATAGGGTGAAACCTCGTAACTATAAGCCCTATAGGCAAAAAGGATAAGAGGTTGCGATCAAAAGCCAGTTGTTGGCAGAACCGGATGGGAAGAGCTAACCTTGTATGGTCGATGTACGCTTCCTTGAAGGGGCAATCATGGGGAAGATAAAGGGAAGCACCCTCTATTAGGGAGATGATAAGTGCTATAAGACGCAAATGTCACGAGGATTCTTGTTTGCAAAAACATAAAGGCTTGTCATATTTGTGCAACAAATGAAGTTCTGCGAGCCTTCTAAAAAAAAAAAAAAGGAGAAGAAAGAAAGAAAGAAAAGAATAAAGAACTCGCAGAACATAATAAAGAAGTTAATATGAGATCAATGGGTCACTACATGAAAGTGTAGAGACGTCCTGCGATTTCATCGCAAGACGGCAATGTCATGGGGATTTATGTTCGCAATAATATTTAGGCCTGTCATATTGTCGCAACAATTCCTGAAGAGGCTAAAATACTATACAAAGAAGTTAAGATGAGATCAATGGGTTTTTGCATGAAAGTGTAAGAACGTCCTGCGATTTCATCGCAAGACGATAATGTCACGAGGTTGTATGTTCGCAAGAATGTTCAGACTTGTCATATTATCGCAAATAATTAATACAAAAGAGGTGGCAAAATAAGACCTTTACTTAGGAAGGCATGATAAGACCACAGAAATTAATGAAATTTATTGCATCAATATCATTGAAGAAATTTTACAAGAATATACATCAAGAAGTTTTGAAGAGAAGACAGCTCTGTCAATATCATTGAAGAATTTTTACAAGAATTCCTATCAAAGAAGACAACATCATTGAAGAATTTTAATGAAGACTTAACAAAAGATGCGATTTTGATAGCAATCAAATACAGATAAGTTCATATTCGTAAAAATTTACGAGAATTGCATACTTCTTATACTTCTCTATATATTGAATATTTCTCCAAAAGATTGAATACTTCTTATAATTCTTCAAGAATATCTCATATTTATTATACTTCTTTAATGGATATTTCATTTGGTGAAAGTTAAATAATCATTATACTTCGTCATATGTTACATAATTATTCACAGATCGAATACTTCTTATATTTCTTCAGTTGGTGAATTGAGTACTTCTAATACTTCTTATATCTCTTCATTTGGTGGATCGAGTACTTCTAATACGTAAAAGGGAATTGAGTACTTCTAATAATTCATTTGGTGAATTGAATACTTCTAATACTTCTTATATCTCTTCATTTGATGGATTTGGTACTTCTAATACTTCTACAAAGGTATTGTATATGTAGTATACTTATTAAGGATATTTCATATATTTTACTTTTTATACTTAAAAGGGACGATTTCTTATCTACAATCGTAACAAGTTGAAACTTAAGTAAGATAAATTGAGGCGAGATATTTTAATACTTCAAACAATGTTTAATCATTTAAAGAGAAATAATAGGGGGAAAAGGATATACTAAGATTTATCTGTGAGTTATATATTATTTCTCTTCATATGATCAAATGGGGTAAATTTAATCAAAGAAAGGTTAAATTATCTTCGCAAAATATCAGAAAGAAAGGATAAATCATCTTCGCAAAATATCAGATGTACTTCTCAAAAAATAGAATTGTTCGCAAAAAAGAAAACCAACAGTAACTAAGGGAAGGAATTCAAAAGAAAGAAAGACAGGAGAGTCAATGATAAATTGAAAAAGGAATATTATCATGCTTCATCAACACTCTGTCTTTGGATCTTTAAGATCGGTAGGGTCATTAGCGACCTTCGACTTTTGCGAGATATCATCCTTGGAAGAATATGCAACGGGACATCTCCTTGAGGAATAGATTCTTTCTCATCATCAAGATCTTCATCATCACTCTCATAATCGAAATCACTATCGGGCTCACGAACAAATTCATCGTCGGATATCTTCGGAGGAGTAATTTTCCACGGGAGGCAAGCCTCTTGATAAGAGAATGTTATTCGTAAAGACTTGAGCTTTCAGATGACTTTCACGAAGTATATATTTTTGATGATTGGTATCTTCGATATCTTTGGAATAAGCAAGATAATTGAATCTCCGAGTAGCACGGTCACGAGAGTTGATTAAGCGAGTAGAAAGCAAAGCATTCTTCTTACGAAGCTCGGAACAGGAGGCTTCTAATCCAGCTTTTTCATTACGAAGGTTGTTCTCAGATTCTGCAAATAAAACAAAGTTCAAAGAATAAAATTTGCGAGTATAATGAAATTTAAAGATATACCAGAGGCAGTCAAATTTTAATGACTACCTTCTCTTTGCGAAGTAAGAGATTGAGTTAAAGATATACAACAGTTCTTCATCTGATTCATCGCATTATCAAAACCATCACCAACTAATCCTTTAAGTCGATATTGAAGCTTTTGATCTTTAGAAAGGAGAAAATTCTTATCCTTCGCAAGTTTGGCATTAAGACTTTTTAATGACGAATAATCTTCTTCAAGTTGATTCTTTTTAGCACTCAAGACTATGTTCTTATTAATAAGGGAATTCTTCTCAATAACAAAAGAATTTCTTTCGAAGATTCGAAGACTTCTTTAATTCCTCAAGTTCACCTTTCAACAGAGAAAGAAGATTTTCTTGATCGCAACATTTATTCTAAAGAGTTTTTAATTCTTGCGAAGAAACAATCATTGTATTCAAAAACGAACATTTCTCTTCTGATAAGGTTTTGTTCTCTTCTAATAAGGTTTCTATTCTCAAATTAGCTTTAGTTAAGGAAGAAAAAAGTTGAGATATATCATCATTCAAAAAATTTCGATCATATATTAGTTGAGTATTCTCTTGAAAAAGAGAGTCGAGTTGTCAAAGAGCACACGAGTAAAGATTAGATAAATGGGAGAATTGGTTTGAGAGGATTTCATGCTTGGTTCGATATTCTGTTGCATCTGATTCATGGTGAAGTACCAATCTTCTACATTTCTGGATGGATTCTATAAAGGGGAATGGGTTTTAATGTATGTTTCAAACATATGAAGAATATAAGTAAATAAAAGGGAAAATATGAAGATAGTAATCATACCTTTCAATTCATCATTTCTTTTGCGAAGTATCGCACAGTCGAGAGAATTATTCTGAAAATGATGATTTTCTTTACGGAGATCCTCGCATTCTGCTTGAGAAGATTTCAAAGATTGACGAAGCAATTCAATTTCTTTTTCTAAGGATTGACGTGAAGAAGAAATGTCTGGATTGACGAAATTATTGAACTTCTTCGCAAAACTCATATTGCGAACGAACATTAGTAGACTTCGCAGACATTTGTCAAAACCTCGGATAACATTCGGAAAGTTAAATAAATTCCATCTCGAATTTCACGAGGAAGAGGAGAAGAATTTGAAGGAATAAGAGCAAGCTCGCAAATTGTGCGGAGAAATAGCACTCAAAGGATTTGGAGACAAGACAGGTTTTCAAAGAAGAAGTTGAAGAAATATTTTGCGAGGGCTGTTTTTCAAGAGAAGAAATTGAAGAAATATTTTGTGAGGGTTGATCTTGAAGAAATGTTGATAAATTGACACTGATGGGAGATTGAAAGGTAGGTAATGGAGTAGATGCAAGAGTGTGTGAAGAAGCATTTTCATGAGGAGGAGAGGAAAATTCCTTATCAACTTCAGGAAGGAAATCATCAATCGGAATTAATGGTGTGGGTTTGGTTATTCGAGATCTCTTACTAGGATTTGGTTTTTCGCCAACCTGCGAATCAAAATGTAGATTAAAAACTGAGGCAACAATATATTGTTCAGGAAAGAAGGCAAAGTATTTTAACTACCTTTTGATTCTCGATTTTCTTCTTCGTGGATTAAGGCTTGGATTCTTTAGTTGAGATTTCATCGAGGAGTTATTTTGTTGAAATAAACCAAAATCAGATAACAAATTATACAGAAATTAAAGATAAAGAACAAATGAAATGCGCGGAGATAGAAGGAAATTACCTTGGAGAACTCATGAAGATATAAGCAGAAGAAAAAATTTCAGAGAAAACAGTAATAGAAAGTATGAGTAGAAGATAGAATTGCGGAAATAAGAAGAAGAAAAGGAAGAGAATATAAAGGAGTTATATAAGGGAATAACTAGAAAAGAACGGTTACAAAAGACGTGTCAAAATTTTAAAAGACTAAGTAACGGTTATGTTCTCATGATCATTTCTTCTTCGTAGAATTGACATGAGAAGAGGCAAGATGTAGGTACTGAATATCTCAAGATAATAATTCACGAGTATCGTAATAAATAAAGAAGAAAAGAGATATAAAATGATACGATGATAGAAGTAGCGCGGGGAAATATGAAGTTTTGCGAGGATGAAGTAATTTTGCGAGTATAAATTGCGATACTTCGCAATTCATATACATCTGTATAAGTTTTACTATAAATAGGAGTTCAAATGTAAAATTCGAGAGGTTCTTTTAGTGGGTGTGAGAAAATATCTTAGGAAAGAGAATAGAGAAAGTGGTAACTATTCTAGTTCCATTTAGATACTTCTTTGTAATCAATTGAGAACATTAATAAAAAAAATTGTTATTCATCATCAAGAACTTCTTGAGTTTTACTAATTCTATTGAGGGTGTAGTTGTAGGTTATTTTGCAACTACATTTGTAAAAGAAAATATATCTAGGGTATCTCGAGAAAATATGAAAGGTAGAGATATTAGTTTATAAATAGACGGTGTAGATGGATGGCTAGAAACCGTGGGCCCAGAAAACCCCAAGTGTGACCACCCTTGGTGTGACCAAGTATGTGAATAGCACGCTTGAAAAATTACCATGTTAAGATTCGTAACGGCCAAATCATGTTACGAATTATGAAAAAAATTTGTAACGGCTTCAGCTTGTTACAACTGGGCTGTAACGGCTTTTTATAACAGAAAAATTCGTAACGACTGCTGGGACGTTACGAATTTTAGTTGAGAATCCTTAAAAATGGTGTAGTGACATGCAAGTATCCCCTGTTTACACTTTCTCTTATCCATCTCCGTTTGTCTTTCCCAATCTCTACGCCAATCTCGTCGACAACCAGCTCTATCTCCCCGTCAGTTTCAACATTAAACATCACTCTCTGCCACCTTTTATTTCTGCCATAGTCAAAGCCCCATTTCACTTCTAGCCCTAGGCTTTGAATTGTACAAGAATAGGTCGGCTGTTTGGTTGTCAAAAGCGACAGAATTGATAATCCAGAGGTCTGAATTTGTTACTCCCTGCAAACATCAACAACGACAGCAAGAAATTAATGGTAATATGGTGGCTGTGGTGAACAATAAGGTGTTGTGTTGTCATATTAGGTATGAATTTGACCTTCTTTGCAACTCTGACAACATCAATTAATTGATGAAGATAAGTGCAGTGGATACATGTGAATGGAGAGTGGTTAGTGGTGAGTTTCGAGAACAAAAACCTTAAATTTTATATTGTGTATCTGTTGGTTGTGTGGAAAGGATTTTGGGGGAGAAACTTGTATAAATAGGGATGAGATTTTGTATCAGAAATCAAGCCCGGAGTAGCCGGTGCAAGATGTAATGTTAGTTTAGGATTTATTTCAATGTTTGTTATGTTCTAAACATCTTTGATAGGGCTTAGATGAAACTCTTAATCTAACATCAGATAATTTTGGTTATGAATTTGTTCTTGTTGTGCTTAATTGCTTAACGGTAGATTTAATCTTTGTACTACAACATATTACTTTCACCTTGTTTGTTATATGCAACCTACGTAGTTGGAACAATTCTATGTTGTTGTGATGCAACTCATGTTTAAATGAATTGATTTATCTTTTGAATAGTTGTGCTTTAATCATACAATTATTACTTAGGCTGAATACTTTAGTTGTGATTAGTCATCCATCTTCAGATCACCTTGAATAAGCGGCAGACACGAATCTTCACCGTTATTCATTAAAAGGACAAGAGTAATATCCATAACTGAATTATCTAGTGCAGGTTAAGAAGTGGATTCGACTGCCCTAATGCTTTTTAATTGCATTCTAATATTGTTTATGTAGTATAATCATTCATAACTTTTGTCGTATCGATGCAAACCCCTTCTTTTGGTTACTTTCAATTTGAATCAGTTTTAGTAATACTCTAGCTTCAACTCTATACCCACCAAGTCCCTGTGGATCGACCTGTGCTTTCCATGTGTTGTATATCGACAATGTGCACTTGCAGTTTATTGTAGGTAACTCTTAGTAGCCTACTAATGTTGTTGTACCAGGTGTATGCTCTGCCTCTCAAGGAATTTGAAAATTCCTTCGGACAGATGACATGGTTGTGCTCGTGTTCGCCCAATGATTCCAGGAACCGAGAAACATATTCTCGAGCATTGCATATTCCATCAAAAAGAGTGAATGTTGGAGAGGTATAACCTTTTGGAAGCAAAATCCTTTGTGTGGAAAAAGGATATGGAGGTTGGTGACGGTGGACAAATGATGTCTTGTATTTTCCTCGATCCTCAAAAAAACGCTACAGGTCTTCACGAGTGATGAAACTTGTAGGTTTCATTGCTGGCGAGTCATCTGCAGCTTTGCGGACTTCTTCATCGTGTACAACATGGATTGGAGATATTTTAGGATCAACAGTTGAAGATGTTTCTTTAGATTTTCCTTTCTCGCGCCGAGGCTGAGTTCGTTAAGACGCAAGCTTATCTGTGAGAGTTTTGAGATAAGCACATAACTCTTTCTGTGTTACATCCATGTTAGTCTGAACCTTCATGAGATCAACTATGGTAGGCTGATTTTCTCTGGTTTTTTCAGGAGATCTGTTAGGAGGTGGGTTATTGATAGTGCCAGTAGCATTGCTTGCAGCATTGACAGGAGTTATCACTGGAGCACCAACACTTGGAGGAGTAGTAATAACATGTGGCGTGACATTTCTGACTGGAGGAGTGGTGTTAGCGGTACCACTAGAGCCTGCAACGTTAATAAGAGTAATACTTGCAGTGGGAGTACCACTAGAACTTGCAATGTTAGAGTTGGGTGTTGAACCCAGATTGGTAACTGAACAAGACCTAATATCGACCATCTTTGTGAGAATTGAGATTGTAACCGAGAGAATGATCTCCCACTGTGGTCGCCAATCTGTAGATGGGGCAAAACGAGTTGCTGGTTTTTAAGGAATTGAGGAGACGACCGTGCGGAGGAAACTCCTTGAACCAAGCAAACTTTCTAACCTCACACAGATGCACTGCAAAAAGGGAGTGCTTTAAATTCGGGAGATCAATCTGTCATTCCAGAGTCAATTTGGTCACAAAGAGGGATATGGGTCGATCTATAGGAGGGAAGCTGAGAAATGTGTGAGATCAATGGTGATCGAAATTGTAGGTGTGTTGTGTATTCTGCGTGAAGAAATAAGATAAGTTCTGGTTGATTGAATTTGCTATGTTGAGAGTAATTGTTCAAACGTTAAGTTTTGGTTCTATTATTGTCTGTTTGACGAAAGATTGTCTTTTCGACGAAATATTGTCCTCCCTTTATTTATATTGCAAGAATTGTGGACACCTTGATCCCATGAAGTGTGAAAGTTGCTGGAGTCAAAGAGTGGGGAAGTGGAAATCGTGTTAAAACCAGTTTCTCATCGTGCGGAGACTCGATTAATTTTCCATCCACCACTTTGCTAACTCCTCCAACTGATTGCACGACTTTCTCACATTCTCATCGTGTGTATGAACACACGTGCTGTAGACCGTGATAAGCACATAAATACTATATTTATACCCATATTTATATTCGCTAGTACTCGACATATTGACTAATAACACTATTTTAGTGTTTTTGTAGAAAGTACAATTGAATTCGATCACCCGAAAAATAAATGGCGAAATATGAAGCTAAATAGCGTATGCGATAAAATAAGCAATGCTACTGCTCACGGCACCAAAATGGGACCTAGCTCATGCGAGATTAGGAGCTGAAGGTTTAAAGAACTTGAGTGGATGTGGGCTTCTCACAACCACAATTCTGAATGATCTGTTCTCAAGCATCTAACAATATTTCTTTGTCCAAATGAAGTCTCAGCTGCTGTGTCATTCTCTATTTATTCTTCCTTTTAATCTTGGCTGGATTTCAGAGGTTCTTGATGTGAACATGGAGCTAAGAGATATCGAAGATATTGGTTCCATCTACAGTTGGCAGTGAATTATTAATCCATATGGGCAGAGATTCTCACCGGAAAATAGCAAGGAAGATGAGAAGTTTTGGGTCAGTCAGGGGATAGTTCGCTGGACAGAGAATAGTCGATTTGTATGGCTGCTTTTGGTGGTGATTCAAATGATTGCAGGTAGTGCAACAGGGAGAACGAATCCTGAGAGACTATGAATTAATATCTGTTAGTATTCTTGACGACTGGACTGGAACAAGGTCTTGATGGTGGTGATAGACATCGACCACGGATCTGTATGGTGAGATGGAAGTAAAAGAAGTTATGGGCAGCAACAATGAATGGAGATAATTGAGATCGTTAACAACAGATTTGCGTTGAGTTTTTCTACTGAACTGGCCATTCAATGGCTATCTAGTTTCATGCAACGGTGACAATTGATTGAGTAAAAACAAGGCAGTGGAGGAAGATTGTGTATTGGTAGAATGAATTATATGTGTGGCTGTTGTTCAAGTCAGATGGAATAGAAGATTGAAGACGAACTGCAACAAGATAATAGCTAGAAGGTCCGAGAATGGAAAGTACCAGTTGTTCCTGAGAATTGAAGAGAATGGAAGATGATGGCAGTGACAGTTTGTGCAGGTCTTGGAGATAATTAATGGTGGTCGTGTATACAATGAGTAGAAGGTTCTGTGGCTGAAAATATTAACGGAACTGGCAGAGAAAGGCTTGATCAACGGACCAGTTAACAGGGCAGTCAAGTTATGCAGTTGGTGGTTCACGAGTTCTGAAATAGAGTGTGGCTAAACGAGAAGATGTCTTCCACGGTGAAATACTTGCGAGCAGTGGAAGATGTCAGGTGGAGTACTCATGGCAGCCTATGAAGCTCGAGAAATAGAAGGTGTTTCCATGGCCAGTTGGAGATGTTTTCTTCCGGAGGAAGAAGTTTTATTGTCGATCACAAAATACAAATCAGTGATGATGGTTAGACGGGCAGAGATATACGGCGGCGGTGGTCTGAATCGATGATGTTTGGGTAGTCTTTGCAGGAACTGATGGTTTCTCTGTTACCCATAGCGGGAATGAATTTCTGCAGCTTTAGGCTCAGTGTGGTTTGCCTAATTTGACTGTATGGTGGCTAGATTTTAGTAATGGTCGGTAAATGGAGAGGTGCCAAGTAGATTTGAAAGAATGGTCATGCACATGCAGCGAGTTATAACGAGCCAATTGGATCAAAGATTTTGAGATTAAAATGGAAGGATGTGCTGGAATAGATGACATGGCATCATGTCATTGGTTAGAAGGAAAACAATATTATTTTATGGCGTCATTGCATGCGGCTTATGAAAGGAGGAATTGGATGCTGTTGGAAGGGGGACGGAGGCTGCTGCAGAGCCGTGGAGAGGAGAAACAAGGGTTTTGTGATTTTAATTTTACTTTTCTCTACGATTTAGTTGTGTAGTTCTCTATGATGATATCTCTAATAATAATTCATTGACTAGTAGTTTCTCTTCATATAGCTTGGAGTTTAATCGTTTACGTGATTTTCTTGATTATTTATGCTTTTCAATTGATATTTCGTGCTTCGGTTAAATCCCTTGACGTGGTATGCTTTAGGATTGATAGGTAATGCTTTAGAACACTATCCATGAAGCGAAGGAAATTACAGCGGAGAAACTATATTTTGGAATATAACATACCATCTTCCGAGACATGAGATTGATTTTGATATTTGTCTTGAGTAATAAATAGAAATTAGCAGAGTTTTAATTGGTGGAAATTTAAAACCCTAATAACCCTTTCTCATTTGGTTACGTCTTTGTTATTTATTATTTCATTTTGTCTGAATTTCTGAAAATTCTCAAAAACATCATATTGTTGATTACTTAGTTTTTGGTATTAGTTGGTAGAGTATTTCACACTCTCCTTGGGAACGACCTGTACTTGCCATTGTTGTACTGGTTAGACGTTGTGTACTTGCAGTATTTTTATTGTAGGTTTCCCAACCTACCAGACCTCCATACCAAAACCCTAATTGATATCCCCCCATGCGACATGATTGATGTCTCGTGATTTTAATTAGTCAGTTGTTGACTTGATGAGAATGATGAGTCTTTGCGTTGCTGAGTTGAACATGATTTACAAATGTTCTAGGACACATGAATTGAACGTGTCTGTTGAGACAGAGGTACAATTGTCAAATAAATGTTGATAGTTAAGGTGAACAAATATTGCTCATTAGATGATTGTTGAATATTGATAGTTGAACCAATATTCCTTAGTCTGAGCAAATATTGCTCGTTTGATGAATTATTGGTCTCAGGATCAAATAAAATATTAATTTAAAATACTGGCAACTGAACCGAGTATAATCAATTAAAATGTTGATCATGGGATCAACGTACAATTATTAGTGTTTGAATATGGAATTATGAACCTTAGATTCGAAACCTTTAATTTTGCTCAATTGATGATTTATTGAAAATCGACCACGGAGTGAAGGAGGGATCGACTACCTGGGATGATGGGTCGACCATGTAGCGCCCAGATGCTTGAGTGAGCAAATACCAAGGTCTCTTGAAGACCAGTTGGTGAAAGGATGATTAAATGCTGGTTTAATCACTTATTAAAATAATGCTCGTCTGAGCCTTAGGTGATGAAACCTAATTATGAAGATATGAGGGATCGACCAAGGGATCATGAAACCGTCCCTGGTTGGTCATGGGACCGACTGGCGATCGTTTGATGAAGTTCCAAGTTGTTTGGAAGAGTTTAAACCTAATGTGCACAAATTAGGTCAGATGATGGAAATAAGTGGGACTGGCCTTTTGCAAGCCAAAGATACAACCTTGGTCGGTCAAGGTAATAAGCTCATGTCACCAAAGTGTTTGCGTCTCAGTCCTGAGAATTTTTATATTTTTTGATGCACGTTTGAGCAACATTTTGAGAAAATATGAAGAAATCAAGGTTTTTTCTCAAACTGAGGAAACTTCATAAGATGAAGGAAATAATAATATAAAATAAAGGAATCATGAAGTGTGGGAACGAGCCCGGTCCCATGACACTTTTCTTAATTTTATATTATTTTCATGATTTTAGGAAATATCATGAAATCAAGGAGTTTGTTAAAACTAAGGAGTTTCCTTGAAGTGAATGAGTTTCCATGAGATGAAGGAAATAATAATAATAATAATAATAATAAGGGGAATGTGGGACCAGCCATGGCTAGGGAATGGTCGGCCGGCTAGTGGCCCGGTCCCGTGAACCTTTCCAAATTTTATATTATTTTCATGATTTGAAGGAAATATCATGAAATTAAGGAGTTTCATGAGATGAAGAAAATAATAAGGAAACGTAAAGTGTGGGGCCGGCTATGGCTAAGGCATGGCCGGTCGGCTAGTAAGCCCGGTCCTGTGGCACTTTTCCTAATTTTATATTATTTCCTTGGTGTGAAGGAAACACCATGAAACTGAGGAGTTTCCTCAAACGAAGGAGTTTTTTTCAAATGAAGAAATTTTCATAGGATCAAGGAAAAATAATAAAATATGATAAAATAAAGAATTAGGCGTGGGACTGGCACGACATGACTGGCCGACCGGTAGGCGCAGTCCCCTAGCGCCTTAGCTAATATTTATTTTATTTTATTTTTCTTCCTATTTTGCATAGGTTCATCGTTCCTTCGTATTTTGGAATGTTCGTTCGTGCATTCAAGTGCTCGTTAGTGCATTATTGCTGAGTACACTTGCGCTATTTTGGTCTGGGCTTACTCGATAGTGGCTCATATGCCCGTATGTTGAATATTTATCATTAACCCATGGAATTTTGTTGAGAAGAACCATGAATTGAAGTGACGAAATATTATGTAGAACGTAGAATATTTCTGATTATTCAATTAATGAATTTAATGATTAGAAATAATTAATTGATGGCTCTATACTAGCATGCATGTTGTTTAGGAGCATTAATTATTTTAGAATTGAGTGATATGAGCTTGTTGAAGCGTCATATTTCTCTTATATAGTCAGGGAAAACATTGTTACATCCTGAAGACGTTATTTCTCTATACTAGCAGGCAAGTTGTCTAGGAGCCGTCCAATCGTTCGATTATATATAAAAGTAATTACTGAAATTGCTCAGTATTCATGAGATATGTCATTGCCTCAGTTGAGAGACTGCACATCCACATATGCTCTGAGAGACAGTATTCTCAGTCAGAGGTTCTTGAGGCATGAGCTTACATGCTTCAATGAGAGACATGAGCCTCAATACTCATATGATTGTTGTACCAGGAATATGTACAATTATGGTTTTACGATTTTAGCCTTTGTCGAAAATCCACCATCTACACATATAATAAGACTAAATTAGATTGTTCCTTTATACCACCCTTCAAAAAATAGTGTAATCATACAATGAGTGATTCAAAATACATATCATTTTAATCACCACCCTTCAAAAAACGTAATTATCATATTATCATTAATCTTCCCACCACATTTACTCATAGTCATCCTCATCGGATGTCATTATTTTGTTCTAAGGCCTACCCTTGCCCTTCACCTTGGTAGGTTCAAAAATATCTTCTCTAGTGAATGGACGATTGAATTTCCGCAATTCATACAACCAAAGTTGTCTTTGCTCCGGTAGTAAAGAAGCATACTTCTCAAAAAGTTCCTTGCGTGCTTCAGTGTCACAAAACACATCCCCAAGACCTTGATTGGGTAATGGGATCGTTGAATGATAGTTCTTTCCAAAATGGAACTATATGTTCAATCGAAATCATCTTTGAGGGATAATTGGCTACCATATTCGATATATTCCACTTCCTTTTCTTTATTCGTGTCATAGGCGGTAGAGTACTTTGCCTCATCAAACAAAAACAATAATTATTTCATAAGAACCCTCTCTTGCCATGTCTCATTTCTAAAATTTTCTCTTTCGTTATAGATAGTTTCCAATGAGGATGAGTTTGAGGGGTTTAGCACCTTCACGCTACTAAGAATATCAATAGGTCTTGTGCGTCTTTTACTCATCACGTGTACTAACTCCTTTTCTAAGGGTTTGAGCCTTGTCGAATAAGTATGGTTGATCAAACTCTTCGGAATAGGATGATTATGATAACCCGATACTACTTTAGCCATAAACCACACTTTCTTCTTGATGTTATATTTAAATTGAAGCTTAAAAGGGCATCCGCATGCACTTCTTCGTATTATAACGTCCCTTCTTCCTTGTGGTTTTTAGTTTATACTCACTACCCTTTTTCCAGTGGATCTCATACTTTCCACTACACTCGCAAACCATTTGAAAGTTTTTGGATGTAACTTGTTTATTCTGGACTATGATGCACATATTTTTCAGCCCTTGTGATCGAGCCCACTTCTTTGCATCTTCCTTATCATCCCACTCATAGTTGTTTGCATAGTGAGCACATGTGTCCTTGGAAACTTTCACAGGTGGGGGTTGATCTTCCATAACCACCTCTTCGTCTTCCACCAGAATGTACAGTACAATCTATAATATAATGAAATATGTCACATCGCTTGTCAAAAAATACACAGAAACGTCTGGGTCAAAATTGAATACATATCCGTCATTAAGTATGCGGCTTGGTCAAAAAGTAAATATCCAGCCGTAATAACCTACACGGCTGGGTCGACCAGGGATATTTCAGTCGTCAAAATGTACACGGCTGGGTCGACTAGTCATATTTCGAACCGTAAGCAGCTTACGTCTAAGAGTTCCAGGCCGTTAGTTTCCCTGTATTTGGATAAGTCATCTTACAACCTAGAAAACGAGCCGTAACAATATATACGGCTGGGTATCCCAACCGGCACCGACAGTATTAAATGTTTCCCATGCACGTAGAAAATACCTGGACGTAATTGATTAGTTACGGCCAGGAGTATTCATCGTTCCATCAGTAACATTTTTATAACGGCTGGAAGTTCATCAATTGTGAGCCATATAACAGAATAACGGCCAGGAGTTCATGGTTTCCCAGCCATGATTGTACCTGGCGGTTGGAAACCTAGGGTTTTCGGAAGGAAAAATTCGAAACTTCTTGCCACTTTGAGCTAAAAAACTGAAATTGGAGTTAGAATAGAGGCATACCTGGTAATCTTGAGCATTGGTCTCTTCGATTTGTTCTTCTTCTTGGGTTGGTCCTTCGAAGTCATCGTAAGTTTTATAAGGGTTATTTTGTGTTTGAGAAAAAATTTCATGATTTTCTGAAAATTCAGCAAAGAACTGATCGTTGTTGATGGGTATTAATATGTTATCGTATTTTGAAGATGTAGGTTCACCTACATCAAAAGTCTTGCTTGAATCACTCATTTCCAAAAAAAGACCCCAATTTTTTTTATTTTTTTTTATTCTTCTTCTTCTTCTACTTCTCTTCCCTTTGATTTTTTTTTTTTTTTTGATTTTCATCTTCATCACTTAACTTAAAGAGATGAATTAGTCTTAATTAATTTTATAATCATGATTAGTAATGTTAATCAAGTTTATTATCTCAAATCAAATGGGGTCATATTAGTCATTGTATATATATTTGATAGGGGGTGTTCACTATTACTATTTGGTGACCCAATAAATCCCCCAAAAAACCAAGCCTTTTTAAGCCCCAATAATAGGATTCTTATTTAAGTTTGTTGCATGGAGGATACAAAAGAGTGAAGCATAAAGGTAACAAAAGAGAAAGGGAATCAGAAACACTTCTCATTCATTTTGTTTCTCATTAAATACATGTAGCAAAGTAATAGAGTGTAGCTACTCCCATTAAATGTGTAGTTAGTGGAAGAGGAAATAAAACATGTGTCTAACCACTACCTATGACACATGTAGGTAGTGGTCAGACACGTCACTACAACAACCCCCCTTGTATGACCACCATTACAGACTCATTGTGTTGTCAAAACCTTGCCAGAATAATTCTTCGAGGTAAAAATTGGTCGAAGGGGAAAGACGATATTTGAGATTTTAGAATGGCGTCAACTTTCAAGATTTTTCTTCTTTGTAGAACTGTGTCAGGAAAAACATTTGGCATAAAAACTCGAACACTTACAAGGATAAGAATAACCTCAACCGAGAAGTTATATTTCTGGTGATATTGCTGTCTCATTAAAAACCTTTCCGGATAATAAAACCATGTGGGAAAAATAACCTCGGTGAAGGAAATGAGTACACCACACCTTTACGTCAACATCACATCGTTAGATGGTCCCCCTGATATCGACATCTCCCCATGATTTGTATTATGGTATTATTGTTGTCCCATCAAAAACCTTTCCGAGTAATAAAACCCAGTGGGAAAAAGTGACATCGGTGAAGGAAAGGAGTTCAACATACCATTAGATGCTCCCCCTGATACATGACAATTTCTTTAGTCTAATACATTCATGGGAATGGACAGTTCCTTTAGTCCTATGGGGTCATGGAAGTTCTGACAATCTCTTTAGTCCTGTACTTCTCACATGTTTTTCAAATGTGGACTTATGTAATGACTTAGTAAATAGGTCTGCCACATTTTCGTCAGATTTTAATTTTTGACCTGAATGTTTAGAATACATTGTTATTGTTGATTGTAAAATAACTTCAGTGATATATGTTTCGTATTATTACCCTTGATATACCCTTGCTTCATCTGTTCAATGCAAACTGCATTATCTTCGTAAATTCAAGTTGGCTCTTCAGTGGTGGAACTCAAACCACATGTCTCTCGAATATGTGTAATGATATACGTTAACCATATACACTCACGAACCGACTCATGTCGGGCAATGATCTCAGAGTGGTTCATTGTTAAGTGCATATTTTGCATATTTTTAGTGTCAAATCCATGCTAGTAATTTATTATTTTCTTGCAAATTATTGTATATTACGTTTCTTTTTCTCTATTTGTGTTTTATTAGGTGAATAATCCAAAATACGTGAATTGGCACTTAATTGTGCAATAAAAGAAGTTATCCGCAAGCGGAAAGACCAAGTGGAACTCGTTCAAACCTAGGAGTCCTTGATATCATCTCGAAGAGGACGAAAAGATGAAGCCAATAGCTAAAGAATGGAGTCAATCCGATGTCGTACGATGAAGTTCCATGGATTTTAAGCTGAGTCAAAATTGCGCATATTCTGAACGTACAGAATTGTTAAAGGCGCCCGGAAGAATTACTCAGGGAAGCTGATCGCTGTAGTATGCGTCAAAAATAATTCACTTTTTTACTCAACAAAATATAAATGAAGTACAATGTAAGGAAGAGTTCGTTTCCACAAAGAGACAATTGTTGTTATAAAAATTCTAGTTTCTTAGTAACCAATGGGGGGATTTTGGTTTTATCAAAATAAACAAAGCAATAAAGTAATGAAAATAGTTGAAAATAATCAATAGAGAGATAAATTGGTCAAGGAATCCATCTTCAATCTTAAACGTGTGCTTTCATATATGATAAGAATTACGATTTAATCTCTTTATCATCAAAAGCCTAGAATATCAAGAGAGCAAGATAATCCAATAATTTCCTAAGTTCATCAACTCACACATTAGAGCTGCGTGTGTGAATTCTACCTAAAGAATAACCTAACGCCTTGCGCTAATTAAGTTCAATTCCTAGGAGCATTAAGTTTGGGAAATAGGCTAATCAATGCAATTGTCATACATTGCGCATGACAATTCGGACAAGGGTCAAACTCTACATATGATTATGAGAGTGTATCACTACAAACCATAATCATATCATGCTATTGGTATTTGGGGTTATCTCTTGATGAAAAAAAAAAGCTATGGACAAGGATGCAAGTTCAATTAATTGGCCACTTAACTAAACAAACATCTAAATCCTATCACAATACATAAATCATGTGATTATTAAAAACAGTAGAGATTTGAACGATAATCAAGAGAGAAAACTAATACATAACTCAAGCACAAGTTTTCGAAATCGGATTACATCCTTAACCAATAATATTAATTTAGATACTCATAGCTATGGAGTTCATCATAATCAATAATCAAATAAAGAAGATGAAAAGTAAATACGAAAGCAAACCCTAGTTTTGGATATCTCCCAAAGCTCCAAGTAGAATATGTGATAACCAAAAGAAGTAGAAGTCTTCCCTTTTGTATGTTTGCAAAACTAGGTCAAGTATTCAATACCCAAGTCCAAATAGTCTAAATAGTCCACCAAGCCCACATAAAGAAATACCCATATAGAATTCTGCCAAAAAGATCTCACCAGAAAACTAGTGATAGCGCCGGAAGTTGGCCGGCAAAGTCAAACCGATTACCGGTCAGTCAAGTCAACTAAGTCAATCCGGTGAAAGTCACCGAGTTGGATAACTCAACTCAGTGATGTCAGATGCTGAGTCTAGTCATACCTGAGTCAGGACCACTGTCAGCTAACTAACATGGATGAGTGGAGTAGTTGCCAGACTAAAGCCAGTTTGCACGGGCCAGAGCTATGCTGCACCATAATGGCGCTTCACTAGGACAACATACCCTGCATTACTTCTTGCACTTCTTCCATCTCATTCTGCACCATCACTATTTCCATTCATTCACAGCTGCAACCTTTCCAATCCTTGTCTACAATCACCTGTCCTTGAACTACTGCGTCACCATTATTTCCTCAAGCCATAGACATAATTGCAGTTCCATCTCTGTAATATCCTAAGCATATATCTAACTGAAAATAACGCATCTTCTCCATTTGATCTGTAACTGCTATAGTCTTGAGCACTGTTTCCTGTAATACTTATTTTCTCGCAGTTCCTTTCAAACACAACCAGCACCAATCTTCCATATAGCAACACAAAACACCAACCATGTAATCTGTAATAGCTCTTGCAACACCACACTCTCAAACTCAGTTCCAGACCACCATGACCTCTGAACCATCTTGAAATACCAGATCCAACAACCATCTCCTACTACAACAAACTGCAAATCCCCTCAATCTTATGTAACTTCCCTGCAACACGGCAACATCATTCACAGCTTCTCATTGAACTCTGATATATGCATTGCAGCATCATCACTCCCTTGATTTCTTCATTTCAAGCATAATTCATCACCATTCTCACCGGAAGCATCCCCTGCAACTCCATCATATATTCTCCCATCTCAGGCCACCAATAACTCGAATTACATAGCACCTTTATGCAGCTGCAACATGAACCAGTCTCTGCCCAACCCTAGTCTCAACTCAAACCATTTGAAATTTTCAACATCTTAGTCCTTGCAATTGCATTGCCATATTTCATCTCTCTGCTTCAGATCCACTTCCATTGAAAACTCGGTTTCAATAGCACAACCTGCTCCATTACCTCAATTCCATTCCATAATTCTATTCACCATCGGCACCTGAACTGCAACTCAATAACCACCATCTCTTGTCATATCCCTTGCAGCAATAGACTTCACATTCATAGCAGCTTCTCTCGCAACTCCAATGCATCCAAGAGTATCAAAGCACCATCAAGTCTCAGTAATTGCACATTACTGTTCAACCATTCTCTACACACAACTATTTCAAGCCATATCAGTACCACCTGCTGTTGCAATCATACATTCAACTCCATAAAAAGGTGAGGAATCTTTAACACATATTTTTATGACTTGCAATTTTGCAAAACAGGTTTGGTTTCACTTGAATTTTAGTATGGATTATGTGGTTGAAAATAGTACGACTTTTCACGATTGGTTAAATTCTTGGTTCACTAATACTAACAGAAATGGATTTGTGATGCAGTGGCTTGAGTTTTGTAGCATTATTACGTGGCACGTGTGGGAATCCAGATGTGATTGGGTTTTTAGAAAAGAGAAACAGAACAGTGCGGCGACAGCAAATAAGATATTTAAATATATAAATAGCTTATCTACTGTAACAGCCCCTAGCTTTAATATCTTTCAAAACCTATACTACAACCCTATGAAAGATGGATGCCTGAATATTTGTACAGCTAAAAACATAAATATAAAATCAAAAATTGCTTACAAATTCAGTATAGCTTTATATATGATGAATCATGTATCCACTTGTGGCATTGGTATAACACTTATAGATTTTGAAGGTTATACTATTGAAGTCAGGGGAGCAACCTGCAATTGCAATACTAGAGAGGAATTAGAAAGAAGAGGAGAAGAAATAGCTTTCCATTGGGCAACAAAATGGAGTGGTCATGAGGTGGCTTTCCAAAATGATTCCATGCCTATTTTCATGCTGCTTAAAGGAATGTACATTGAAGCTAGGAAACTTAGATATTTTATTAGCACTGAATTTCAAAGAAACAATATGGAAATCATCAATTTTAAAATCTCCAAAACAGATGGACAGGAGAGGAGGACATCTTTTACATCATGGGAATGGACATCTTTTAAAAGATGTCTTCCTCTCCTGTCCATCTGTTTTGGAGCTTTCCATCAGCCTATTGTAACATTTTCAATCTCCAAAATAGATGGACAGGAGAGGAGGACATCTTTTAAACTTCTTTAATTCCCACTATTTCAATGAATATATATCATGGTCGAACCCTGTTCTGATCATGACTCGAATCATGAATGTGTAATGTTAGAGGGTTCATTCCTCTTATTTTATGAAAGAAAAAAAAAAACTCCATAAACCCTTGGTAATCACCCTCAATAGCACATACCACCTGAATTTGGTTGTTTCATGTCATCAAAACCAAATCCAAATAAACCTATTCACTTCTCATGAACCCATCTCAACATCTCCACTGATTCCATATTCTTCTCCTCTTAGAAACCCTAACATCATTTTCTTCTCATTACATCACCATCATCAGATTCAACACCATCAAACCCAATAATCCAATAAACCCATCTCCTAATCTTCATTTACAGTTCAATCATCAAAACCCACATCCGATACTAACCCTTAGCAGACAAACCCAATTTGAGAAGTCGAATTTCTTCTTTCATGTTCTTCAAACCCTAACTGAATTCAACCTCAATTTTGATTCCTCTTCTTCCATTTCTCAATTCATCTGGAAGCAAATTCTTCCAACCAAATCCCTAGCCTAACAATTATTCTCGATTCAACCCTTTTCTTGACTGAATTCTCGCATTACTCTCCTCTCTTTTCTCACATAACCGCAACTCTTCTGGATTTCAGAAACAAATGATTGAGAGGAATAACTTCCCTCAATTTTAGGTTATGTGTAGGAATGAGATTGGCTATACCCACTCAGGTGAAGTAGATAGGGGGTTCCCATCATGATTTTAGGTACCCATAAATAGGATAAGGGCCAACCAAATGGCAGCCTTTATGTTAACATGGCTCGGCTCCCATGTTATTCCCTGCGAGATGATGATTCTGCCTTTTATGCTCAAAACGGATGATTTTTCCTCCTTTCGCTCCAAATGACTCCAAAGTACCTAAACACTTAAAAGTAAACATAAGATACAAAATTTACAAAAAAAGTAGCAAAGAAAGCATAAAAAATAGATAAATATCAAGGTGTCTATGACACATATTAGCAGGCACTTTATATGATACGAACTGGGACGTATGGTTGTCGTCATGGGTATCTATGGTATGGTGAAGAGATGAACTGATGTTATGGGATAGTGACGATAAGCTGATCATTGGTTGTTGCTGGTGATGTTAGGAAGAAGCTAAGAAGGGGTAGTGAACCTGCTAGTAGCGACGGAGTTGATGCCGACAGTGATTATTACTGGCAGTTGACGCTGTTATTGATGGTGATGGCTCTCTCGGTGATGAATAATGGTGGTAATGGAGCTCGACAGTCTGTGGTGGTTGCTGTTGGAATGATGGAAGATACTCGAGCATGGAACTGAGCTTTGGATGCTGCCATTATTAGAGCTCGAGTCTATATAAATTGATTGAACGAGAAACTGACAATGGAACTGCTGGCAGTAATGGAAATGGAGTTGCTGCTCGGTATAACAGAGAAGATTGAGATGATGGTGATTCATGGAGATGGACGTGAGCTCGAGAACAAAACAGGGAAATCCATGGCTGGCAGTAGTGACGAGTTTACGAGAAGATACTTGCCGGAGATGGTGATACTGGTCTGATGATGAACATCAAGATAGATGTTGTGTCCGGAGAATGGTGCAGTCGAGCTTGGTGACCACAAAGAGAATGAGTTTACTGGCAGGAGGGACGTGGTGAAGCTATTATTGATCATTGAGCCTGGCAGCGATAATGATGCTGCTGATATTGATTAAGGAGTTGGAGCTGCGCTGTGATGCTGGGCAGAGATGCAAGATCGACTGAGAAGAGAGTATAATGGTGATGATGAGGTCTGTTGTTTACTCGGTGAAGAATGAAAGATGGGAAGAGTGCTGAAGCTGGTGATCGAATTGTAGAAATCTGGAAGAAAATCCTTTTCACAGAAACACTGGTATAAAATATTTTTCACGGCGACAGAGTGTCCGTGATTTTGATCGGAAAAAAATGAAAACTCAGGGGAAATTATTTCTCACGGAGGTGAGAGTATCCGAGGAAACTACGAACGAAAATTGAAAATCCAGGGAGAGAATTTTCACGGAGACTCATGTATCCGTGGGAATAAAGAGAATGGGCTGTCAGTTCCACAGGACTGACAAGCCAAGAACAGTAACGTGCTGGGCCTTTCCAGCTTTGACAGCGAGCTCACTTGGATGGCTAGCCATTTTCTTTACCCTGCCAACACTTGGGTGTGTAGTTTTTGGGAATTTGGCGACGTTTTGGCAAGTGGCTATATGATTTCGACCGGGAATTGATGCACGGGCGCAACTATAATTTGGACACCTATATAAGGGGAATATTATCTATATACCCCTACTATGAGACCCCTTGCAAAAATACCCTTATGAACTTTACAAATACCCCTAAGCCTAATACATTACTAAAATACCCTCTTTTATATAGTGTATATATACAAAACTACTAACCACTATCTAAAAACAAAGAAAAAGAAAAAAAAATGTAGTGTCCACCGCCAACCACCACCACCACTATCCACCGCCAACCACCACTGCAGCCAACCGCCGTCGCCGACCACCAACAACCGCCGCCGACCACCACCACCTCCGTCGCCGCCTCCAACCATCGCCAACCACCACCACTGTTTGCCGCCGCCAACCACCACCACTGTCCGCCGCCGCCGCCAACCACCACCATTGTCCGTCGCCGCCGACAACAAACAACCACCGCCGCCACCGACCAGCAACAACCGCCGCCGCCGACCACCAACAACTCCCTCCGCCGACCACCACCACCACTGTCCGTCGCCGCCAACCACCACCATTGTCCGCCGCCGCCAACCACCACCACTGTCCGCCGCCGACCACCAACAACCGCCGTCGCTGACCGCCACCGCCACCGCCGCCATGTGGAATCAACTTGCTGAAGTTGTGTCCATATAGGAGGCAACTAGCTCAAGTTGTCTGCAAAAGTGGAAGCAACTAGCTCAAGTTGTCTCCAATAAATAATGTCCATATCGGAGGCAACTAGTTCAAGTTGTCTCCAAAAGTGGAGGAAACTAGCTTAAGTTATCTCCAATAAATAATGTACAAGAACAAGTTGAAAAACAAAATGGAGGAAACTAGCTCAAGTTATCTCCGAATCTAAGACAACTAGCTCAAGTTGTTTTCAAATGTGAAGGAAACTAGCTCAAGTTGTCTTCAAATGTGAAGGAAACTAGCTCAAGTTGTCTGCAAATGTGGAGGCAACTAGCTCAAGTTGTCTCCGAATCTGAGGCAACTAGCTTAAGTTGTCTTCAAATGTGAAGGCAACTAGCTTAAGTTTTCTCCACATTCAAATGTGGAGGCAATTAACTCAAAGTTTATACAAGTGAACGCAAATGAAGCATGAGGATATACCATAACTTTATACAAGTGAACGCAAACCTATCAAATGTACTAACAATATTAGGTGTAAGAAAATGAACACAACAAGCAAATGAAAATATGAGTTATCAAATACAGAAGAACAGTACTGACTCTGGGAACATGGACTTAAAGGACTCCTGAAAGTAATAAATGTCTGGTATAACCACAAACGATCTATCAATTTATACAAAACCACAAGAAAGCATCATGCTTCGATTTTGTTTCAACATTACCTGGTATAACCATGCACACAAACAATTGATATATAGAACACTTATAAGAGACATCACACTAACCATTTCTTCCCCCTCTTCCAAAGGTAAGATCCACTCTGCTTATCCCTAAAAAAAAAAAAACAGTTACAGACAAAAGACATAAAAAGACATAGAAAATGTAAATAGTATCACTGAGAACTAATCAAAAATAGTTGAAATGGTAGATACTTAAGAATATTAGCAAATTAAATCAATTACCAATCATTTTCACAGGTTAAAGTGCTTGAAAATACTAATAAGTTACTAGCATAAGGTGTTCCACCATCTGCACTACTACTAACTACTAAAAATCACAACTTCCAACACATCCACCCACCCATACTACTGCGAACCTATGCCTCCACCATCTCTAGTACCATCTCAATATATACATCTATACATGTCACTACCACCACCATCTCTCACACCTGCTCCATAGTACTGCGAATTAAGCACCACTTACGCCATCTCGTGTACGATACCTTTCAACTACAAGACTCCACCAACATCGTCACCAATACTACGACTACTACAGATCACCACCAACACTGTCACCAATACCACTGCTACTACAAATCACCGCCGTCACCACCACCACTGTCAGCAGTAGTACTAGTACAACTTCTCTAGGTAGAAGCCATATTCAATATTTAGGAAAGTTGTTGCTTAAAAGTTAAAAACTAACCTGGTGAAAAATGTCAGAACCTGGAGACACAACGATCATATAAGGAAAAGCAGTAGACAAAGATAAAGAAAATACATAAACTTGTATGTACTAGCAAGAGCCTTCATCATTTGTGGGCTAGTTTATGTTGTCACCAAACAGGCATATTATTAGCAAGGGCAATGAATCCAGTCTACGAAAAAGACATCAGTCTCATCATTTGTAATTTGTACAGTGACAACTTGTCACTGACAAGTTGTGAAGTTTTCAATTGGGTAGGGAATCCTAAACCCTACATTGTACGAGTAATATCTTTTACATCTGATTCTTTCAACTATGAATTGAATTGTACAGGAAAACTCAGTATAATCATTCTTTCCATAAACTTCATTGCACAGCTCCCCTACAAAAACGTCTACTTCTACCTTAGATTGAAACAATAACGATAAACTAGTCTAAACAAACGATCAATTAGTCTAACGATCAATATAATCATTCTTTCCATAAACTTCATTGCACAGCTCCCATAAAGCTTTACCAAAACACCTTAGATTGAAACAATAACGATCAACTAGTCTAAATATGCTAGTAAGAAATGAACGAAATGATACCCCTTGAAACATAAATTACACATATAGATCAAAACATAAATCACTATATTTAACAGTTGTGAAAGTAGTAATAAATCGATAAATTAAAAAAGAAATCACCACCATACGCACCATAACACCTAAATCCGCTTTCATTTCCATCACCAATTTAGAAATCGACAAAGCATGCATTTTGATTTATTGGACGGAGATACAAATCCGAAAAGAAAAAGAATATAATAAATTAACTCACAGATCTTTTTGTTCTTCATCAGGCGACGACGGCGATGAAGAATTCAGTAATAAATTTTGTGATTGTGGTGACGGTGGTGGGATTTGGAAGAAATTGATGGTGATACAAATCAATTCACTACCAGATCTGTTTATTCTTCATCAGACGACGGCGGCGATGAAAATTTCAGTACAAGATACGGTGGTGGTGGTGGTGTTGATTTCTCACTGAAGATTGTTTTGTCGTTGATTCATCACCAGATATACTACTCAACACATCAATCTCCATCCGTAGAGTTGGGTGTGGTGCTATAGGTGGTGGTTTAGGTAGTGACTAAGCTGATTATTGCAGTGATGAAGATGGTGGTGGCGGAGGCGAAGATGGTGCTGGTGGATGTAGTGGCGACGGAGATGAAGATGGAGAGAGTTGTTTTTCTCGAGTGAGAATAAAGAAGAAGAAGAAGTATAGGAAGTAAATGTTAAAAAGGGAATTATGTTAATTATTTTCCTTTTCATAATTTCAATTCTGCCATCGGGGGTATTATTAAAGATCCATAAGGGTATTTGTGCATGACCCATGGATAGTAGGGTCATAAATAACATTCCCACCTATATAAGAGATATTTATAATATCTAGCCATAGGAGAGAAGAACTCAAGATAAGAAAAGTTAGGGTTTTGGAGCGATTTATCACCTTAACTATTTCTTTTCCATTTTATCATATGAAACTCATGGGTTTTGTTAGTACCATGAGTAGCTAAACTTCTTAGTGATCGGGGTCGGATGAATTCTAAGTTCTAATATATGATTCAATTTAGCATATAAATCTATTTTAACTCTTCACATGATTATTGTTATAGATAAATTATTTAGGTTTCCAACTGAACTAGTTTCTTAGTTACCCTAATGCTAGTAGAGAATTAAGATATCCGTAATTGTTGAATAATTCTCTACACGAGTAGAAATTGTGAAACCTTGTAGAGGGATTCTGTGGAGAAATCGCAAGTAGAAACAACACTAGAAAGTAAACCTTGCGCTAAGAGTTCAACTACTAGGATTGACCTAAATTCACAAAATATAAAGCATTCGACCAAATTATACTTAGAGTATGCTACTTCCAGGTGGTTTAGAGAATAGAATCTGGCATTCGAGCGCTTTGGTGTCCAGTGACTTATTTGAGGATAGCACTACGCTAGATGCTTTCCTACGGTTGATAATAATCTGTGAATGATAAAGAATAAATGAATATGCTACTTTGATGACTATTTAGTAACGAAGAAGGATTCCCTGATCATATTTCTCTCCATTGCTTGCAACTTAATTACTTTTTAATTCTTTGTTATTTATTTCGTTTCAAAATCTAAAACAATCCCCCTTTGTGACATTTTTGACAACTAAAACTCCCTGCTCTTCGTGGGAACGAACCTTATTTACTGTTATATTATTCATTAGTAAAGTAGAAGATAAGTGAATTAATTTGTGCACCTACGACACGCATCATTCGTGGAGGTAGCCACAAGGGTTTTCTTGGTCGATCTCCATGATATCATTGTATTCCCAATAGTGAACACATATCCAGTTTGTGATCGACCTTTGTGTCGGTCTGAAAGGTACCCAGCATCAGCAAAACCAACCAAAACTTTATTTCGGGTCTTGGTGTAAGGAGTCGCAATTACATTAGCAGCTCTTCTTTCGTCTTCGTAGGGATAAAACAAACACAAGTCAATGGTTCCCTTTAGGTATCTAAAGATATTCTTTATACCATTCCAATGACGTTGCATTGGCGCTGAGCTATATCTATCTAACAAGTTCACTGAGAATGAGATAGCTGGTCGATTACATTGTGTTAAGTACAATAGTGCGCTTATTGAACTTACATAGGGATATTCATCTCCCAATATATCTTCGCCATATTTCTTTAGAATAAATGGATCTTTATGTACATCTAAAGTCCGACCAACCATGAGAGTGCTAGCAGGGTGCACTTTGTTAATATTAAATTGCCTGAGTATCTTTTGGACATATACAGACTGGTGGATTAATCAGGGACGGAGCTAAGTGCATCCTATGGGTATCCCCTGCCCCCCTGTTTTTTGTTAATTCATTAAACATTCTTTGATGTTTTTGCTATTTGGAAGAAAAAACCCTTAATTAGCCCCCCTAAAATATATTTTTTGTACATTATCCCCCCTTATGAAGGATTTCTAACTCAATCCCTGGGATTAATATTCCACAAGCTCGATGTTCTAGTTCAAGTCTTAAACGCATCCGAGTTTTCCCAAGATGTTTCATCTCAAATTCAGATTTCAAATAGCTTGCGGTTTCTCTTATTTCATCAAGAGTACCTACTATGTTCATGTCATCGACATAGACAACTATAATTGCAAATCCGGAACTTGTTTTCTTTATAATCACGCAGGGGAACAATTCATTATTTGTATATCCTTTCCAAATCAAATAATCACTTAGGCGGGTATACCACATCCGCCCGGATTTCTTTAATTCGTAAAGTGAGCATTTCAATTGAATTGCAAACACACTCCGTGGTTTAGAGTTACTTGATTTGGGCAATGGAAGTCCATTTGGAACTTTCATGAATATATATGTATCAAGATCCCCATAGAGATATGTGGTAACCACATCCATAAGTTTCATTTCAAGTCCTTCTGAAACTACTAAGATGACTAAGTAACAGAATGTTATGATGTCCATTACCGGAGAGTACGTTTCTTTGTAATCAATCCTAGGGATTTGTGAGAAACCTTGTGCCACAAGGCAAGCCTTATATCTCAAAACTTCGTTTTTCTCATTACGTTTTTTGACAAATACCCATTTATGTCTTACAGGCTTTACTCCTAGTGGGGTTAGCACTACCGCACCAAATACCTGTCTTTTTGCTAGTGAATTTAATTCATCGCGGATTGCATCTCTCCATTGAGGATAATCTGATCTTTTTTGGCATTCTGCAATAGAGCGTGGTTCGATATCATCGTGCTCTATAATCTCTCGAGACATAGTATATGCGAATGTATCATCAATATGCGTGGAGGATCTTTCCATCAACATGTATGAACTTTCACAATCCATAGAGATTTCTTTGTTCTCTGGAATCAATTCAAACTTCGGGGCATCCCCTATTAATGATTCATTGATATAACTGTGATCAGAGACAATCTCATGAGATGGATTATCTGTATTAATGATATATGGATCGGTTTGTGCCTTACTTTCCTTTTTCTTCCTTGGCTGAGTATCGATCAAACCAAGTGGTCTCCCCCTCTTATTTTTGGGGGCCACGACCTCAGCTACTCTTCCACCATGTGCATCCTTGGTATCTATATTTATGGTACCTTTTCCCTTGTCGGTAATTTCCAACCTTGCAGTCACGTTTGCAGCTGGTATATGTGATCTCGTCACTTTAGCGATTTCAGTAAATGAATCGGTCATTGAATCTGCCACATTTTGAAGATCGATAATTATTTTCACTTCACTTTCACATTATGGAGTGCGAAGATCAAGATGATACAACGTGGGAACACACCACGACAATTTCTGTCGTTCCCGTAGGAAGTCCTTTTCCATACCTCCCCCTAACGACGGGAAGGTTGTCTCATCAAAGTGACAATTCGCAAATCTGGCGGTAAAGAGATCGCCTGTCAAAGGTTCTAAGTAGCGGATAATTGTTGGGGATTCATATCCAACATAAATGTGAAATATGAAGCTCATATCCAGTTACCAACTGGTACGCAGAAAATGGTTGGCTAGCAGTGGGTCTAAAGCGAATAAGTAATGTTGTATGAAATATGGTGTACCCCCGGGAAGTAATAGGCAGGGTGGAACGTATAACCAATGCCTTAGCTATCATCTGTAACCTTTTGATGGTAGCTTCTACGAAACCATTTTGAGTGTGTACATGGGATACGAGATGCTCTATGTCAATTCCACTAGACATACAGAAATCATCAAATCCTTTAGATATAAACTCTCCAGCATTATCAAGTCTGATATACTTGATTGGATGATCAGGGTGGTGAGACCTTAGTCGTATAATTTGTGTTAGGAGATTTGCAAATGAAGCATTTCTTGTGGACAACAATGCAACGTGTGACCAACGGGCCAAAGCATCAACCAGAACCATAAAATACCTGAATGGTCCGCATTCTGAATGTATAAGTCCACAAATATCACCTTGTATTCTTTGTAAAAATGGAATATTTTGTTTGGTATCTTTAGCATAGGATGGTCTCGATCATGTATTTGCTAAAGAACAAGCTTTGCAGAATGAGCGATGTGCCTTCGATAAGGAAAACGAAGAAGAATGTGACAGGGGGTGCGCTTCAATTACTTTGGAAGACGAAGGTTGCGCTTCTCTTACTTTAGAAGGCATAAAATTTGCATCATTTACTTTAGAATGCACATTGTTACACTGCATTGTAACAATATTTTGTCTCATTTTATTTTTCATTCGAAAGAAAGGATATCTGTGTGAGTTCTTCAAAACACGGATCATCATACACGACCTGGGTGCTCTAGTCGATTGTTCCAAAGCTTATATAAGTCATTGGCCAACAGTTCAGCATTGGTAAAAACATGGGATTCAATAATCCTAGTAGTATTGATATACAATCCACTAGATTGACTCATTAGTTTCTGAAAAGGCGAGTGTACCCCAATATACCTCAAGCTAAAACTTTTCCTTCCTATAAGTCCTTTCTCCGAAAGTGATTGTCTATGGACTGAGTCGAGACAATGCAACTAATCGGTTCACACTTCGTGTGATCGTCTATGGATACGAGATCGAGATAATACAACAACTAAGTATGTTTACTTGATACAAAGGTTCGGACTCAACCAAACACAATAGGATTCATGTATCAAGTAAATAGGAATCAATATTTGTGCAATTTACTTTAATTATAATAAAACAATTATAATGCAGAAATATAAAGTAAATGACACAGCAAGATTTTGTTAACGAGGAAACCGCAAATGCAGAAAAACCCCGGGACCTAGTCCAAAATTGAATACTCTCAGGATTAAGCTGATATACAAAATAAACCAACTTCGTACAGTTGAGACCAAGAAACTAAAACTATAGTTCACTTAGTTTCGTCTGTATTCCCACGCCTCCAACCTGTAAACAACTCACGTACTTGGACCAATTCCTTTGGTTCGTATTCTAAATAGTAAAGGAATAACAAATCTGTTTGGTATCAACTCTCTTCAACCAAGTGATATGAGTTGCACAAAGGATCTTCTATTTATCTTAACATAAACTCCTTTGCCAGGTTCCAAGATCTATCTTATGTTCAATCACCGATTAAGCCAATCAACACTCTTAATCCAAAGAACTGTGTTGATGTTGATCTTCTCAATTAATAAATCCAATCTACCACAAGGATAAACATATTATTAATTGGATCCTATTTTACCAAAACAAGTATTGTGCACACCAAATATTATAAAAACCAAGTATGGAATCTTCTATCTCTTCTTTGTCTTCAAATCTTCTTAGATCTTCAATAAATACCTGCACACAACTACTTGAATCTCTTGTGATCAATCACATACATAACGGAGTCTGTTAACAATGGATTATCACAAAATCGTCTTTAGATCTACCAACAGTCTAAAAATCCTTGCCGAAACCTTGAACTAGTTTGAGTGAATCTTATATCAGAAGAGAAGATTCTCAAGCATAAAAAAACTAGGTGCAATCAAAGTTCAACCACCGTTAGTCAATCAAATCAATACGAAAACTAAAGATAAACCGCAATATCTAGTTTCCCACCAACGGGTCGCGCTAGAGCTTCACAATCCCAAAGAAGACTTTAAATTGAGCGGCCATAAGAGATTTCACCTAATTAGATTATCCTCTTCTCCGATAGGCGGCTTCACCAGTAACAGTACAATAGAGGAAGTTTACTGTCACGAAGGATTAGTTTGCTAGAAATGCAAAATCAAAGTATTTATAGACAAGGAAGTTTGGACACCAAGGAATTTCCAAAACCGAAAATATTCTCAAGATATTTTTCCATATTAACCCAAATTAGGTTTTCATAATTCTTGTGAATGCAATGTCCAAAAATAATGATTGAAATCTCCTTGGAAAATATTTAACTAGCAAATGCACATTACTAATTCTTATTTTTCATATATAATTAAAAACCTTAATTAAAAGATTCTTAACTTATTTAAATTTGATCTTGGGATTTACTTCCTTCTTAGCTGTTAAGGAATATCTTTGAACAATAACAGAATACACATTAATGTGCGTGTTCAAAGTGTGTCGACATCTTACTCTTGCAAGTCATTTTTCATACTTACTCACTTGAAACCGATTTACCACACTTCCAAACAAGTTTAGAATTGGTTCATCTGACTTTCAAGAACTATGTGATTGATCAAGTAACACTCAATCACAAACCATGGGTGTAACGGTTCTACCAAAACAAGTTTCGGTTCTACCTCCATATGAGTACTATGCATAGTCACACTAGCTTACCAAAATTCATCTTACTAGGTACTAGGATCGGTTCCCCACATATATTTGGTATCTAACTTGTATGCACTGCACATGTCCATAGGATCGGTTACCCCTTGCCTAAAAACGTGTTGCACATGTTCATAAGATCGTTCCCCTTTCTTCTATAAACCTTGTTGCACCTCATACAAGGATCGGTTTCTCCTTGAGACGTACTGCACCTCTTCATAGGATCGGTTCCCCTCTCCCAAATTTGGTCAGACACTCACAAACCCGATCATACCCCAGGTGATTACTTATGATCGGTTTCACTAATAAAAGTCATACCAATACATAAGTCAGGCCTCATGAGAATAGTTTTACCAAGAACACAAACAAGTCATGAGCGGTTATACTAATCACATATATTGGTCGTTCATAAGATATGAAATGAAGAACAGCCCCAATAACGCTTGACGATTTCCTTTTCGGTTCACAACACATATCATGATCTTACTTCCTTAAAACACATGTAAAAACATTGCTTCCTAGGATGAAATCCTCACCTCATACCCATACATAATCACAATAGCAGTCATAAGATTATGTCGATGTCTCATATACAAAGTTTAATGGTTAAGAAAGAAACTTTGTATTGTATTCCTTAATACTATGTCTATCTAGAGTGTTCATGCTTCGCAGTTTTATGTTTTAAATATGCACGACTTGAAAGATACGTTAGGGTATGAAACAGTTCAAGTAAAATATCACTAACCTCAAGTGGAAGGATGATGTTGTGGTTGTAGCTCCGTACTTCTTCACTTATTCAAGTCTTCTCAATACTTGTAATGTCTCACCCTAATAATTTCAATCTAACCTATACGAAGTTGACTCTATTACATTTAAATCAAGCGACTCTTAAATGAGTTTTGGTTCACTAAAATATGACAACCAAACTTGACATACCAACGCTTGGTGGGTTCAATTGAGCTATGCTCTAACAATCTCCCCCTTTGTCAATTTTAGTGACAAAACTCGTACAATCATATGGATAAACAAATTACAATAATTCATTACACATACGCTTGATTCCCGAATTCAACAGAACACAACCTATATTAATTCAATCCTTAAAATGTCGTTGTTGACATTACAATAACAAAGCTGACACTCCTCCTAAAGGTGAGATAGGTAGATTTTCAATCCACACGTCTTTGTTATCCCAATCATATGATATGTTACTCACCCTTAGTATGTGCTTTTCTTCATTAGTTAGATAAACGTTTCAAGCACCATTTTCATCTTCCCTTGTGACACCAATCAACATAAAATTGATACTAGCATCACATGTTTACTCCATATATTTCTCCCCTTTTTTGTCACAAAAATGACAAAGAAACGAAAAAATAAAGGACAACACGAAAAGGATCTTACAAATCTCAAAATAGACTTGCAACCTGTTGAGTCAAGCACGAGGGTTTTACATACCATTTTTGATAACCAATATCAAAACCGAAACTACAAAGTAATTATGTTTTGATATGTTATCATGGAAATAATTACCCAAAGCAATTTTCCTAACTAGTTTAGCAAACCAAAAACAACTAAGAAACTTAGTTCCTTTGCTAAACCGATTGTATAAATACAACCGCTTCATTCGATAAGACCAAAACAAAGATAAACTCCATTTTTCTCATCAGGCTCTAATTATCCATATAACTTGGACCTTGAGATTTTAAACAAGCCAAATACTAGGTTAGTTAACTAGCATCTCCTTATTTAGGTATTCAGCTAGACTTGAATAACCGAAACCTCCACTTTGATAAGTCTAACTAAGATCATAATTAACTTAGTTTAGCTTATCCGGAATCGAATTGGACTAAACAACTCATCCCGTCAATATATTCATTTGTTAAGCCATAAATAATTCATACAAACCAATAAATCAACTTGCATAATTATTCACCTCAACCGGAAGCAATTGAAACAACATATATCATTAAATTTCCACTATTGCACCGAAATTTTGTAAGCCTAAACAATTGATACCACACAATAAAGCAAAATAACAATTGTTTTACTTAACTGGAAGCAATTGAAATAACATAAACATTAAAGCACCGCAATTGCACCAAACTTTCGTAAGCCTAAACGATTGATATCACACAACAAAGCAAGATAACAATAGTTTTACTTAACCGGAACAAATTGAATCACACAAACATCCACACATACATAATGGAATAAACACATCAATTGTACCCACAATTTCGTTTAAGCAAAAGCAATATATAGGCTTTTATTAAAAATAAAAATAGGCTTTTCTTAAAACAATATATAGGCTTTTCTTAAAACAGGAAAACAATTAACTAACAAGATTGTTACCTCAATTTCGCATCCAACTTCTCCAATATGATCGCATCTTCTTCTTCCAGGGAGAATTGATACCGAAATACCATTATGTTGTCATCCTTATGCCAAAAACAAAAGAATAACAACAACCAACCTTTACCAGAGAAAGGTTGAAAATCGGTTTTAACAATTGCAAGCAAAAGTTGAAAACCGTCGAAACACATATGCTTTTATGCTAAACCAAAACCGATTCAACATATTTTGAATTTTTCACATATTGTTTCTACAGGAACCCCTCATGATCCTTTGATAAATCCTACCAACATGGGCTAGAACTTAATCCTGCTAAATCAAAAAGTCATCCATACCATAAGGGTACACAACATATTATGAGATCGAATATCAAGGTAATAAAACCGAAATAAAAAATCCCATAAACATACAAAAGTTTTTCCAACTCTTATTCATAAAACATACAGAAAGGGAAACAATTCTCATAGAAAACCTATAATAATGTACATAATATTACATTCTCAGCATTAAACACTAGTCTGAGATATCCAAATCAGTATCTTCTCCTTCAGAGGAAGTATTCTGATATCTGTCAGAGATAACAATCAGAGCAAAGGTGAGATCAGGATGTATCTTTGTGATGCGTGTCGTAACCACAACAAATTAATTAATGTTTCACTACCCAATTAATAAGTAATATAGGGTAGTCAAGATCGATCCCACGAGGAGCAAGAGATTATTAGTTGTAAAATTGTCACAAAAGGGGGGTATTGGTTGTAAAATTTATAAAGCAAAAGAAATAAACAAAGTAATTAAAAGTGCAAGTTGAAATCAATGAGAGATAATAGATCAAGGAATCCTTCTTCGCTGCAAAACAATGATTAAAGTTATGTTCTTTTCCACTTGTTATTAGTCATAGATTATCACCAACCGTAGGTATAGCAGCTAGATTAGTGCTAACCCCAAAATCCCTTATTTTACCAGATACGGAAGTTCTCGCCTACCGGATTCTATTCACCAAACCACCTAGTAGTAGATCACCCAAGATGTAATTTAGTTAAACGCATTAAGATTCATGAATTTATTAGGTTGATATTAGTAGTTAAACTCTTAGATCAAGGTCCACTTGCTAACGTTGTTTTTACACACAATTGATCCACGGAATCCCTCCGCAAGGTCTTGTGTTTTCTACTTATGTAAATAGTCAAGAAATGATTACTTATCCCCTAACTTTCACTAGCTTTAGATCAATTAACAAATCAATTTAGTTGGCCACCCAAACGACCTATCAATCAAGCATAAACACTAATATTAGTAAAAACAATCGATAATCATATGAAAAACTTCAAAGTAGAATTGAAACAAAACTCAAACCATATATTAAGAACTAGGAATTCATCCTCAATCAATAAGAAAATTAGCTACTCATAATTTGGAGTTCACACAATAATAATAATTTAAGGAATAAAGAAAAACTTATTGAAAAGATGATGGTTGCTCCTTCCTCCAATCCTTGTGCACTTTTACTCCTTCTACAAAGTAGATGTGTGTCAAAAGTTGTAGAGAACTCCTTTATTTATAGGCTTCAATACTCTCCATGTCTTTGTAGGAAAAGAATCCTCATTCCAAAAGAACACCACTTTCCAAATTTGAGCCATATTCCAATTTCTAGTCCAATTCTCCAAAACTTCCAAGTTTTCATCCAATTCCCAATTCTAAGTCTTCACACACATGAGAGAAGTCCACCCAAAATTCTGTAATTTTGCTCGCCGGAAAACTGTTTTTTTGGCCGGAAGTTGGCCGGAATTTGTCGCCGCCGGCCACCTGAAAATTCTCACCCAGCGACAGAATATTCCGTCAGTCCACCGTTAAGACTAACGGTCTTTAACTGTTGACCTGGACAAGGTCTGAGTTACACTGAGTCAAAACCGAGTCAGCAACTAACTCGGCTGACTAGGCCACTTCACTTGCCAGAATCGTTCACGGCCAAGATGGCTGTCTTCTCGTGTAGCTTCAATCACGGCCAAGATGGCTATACCGTATTGCCTGCCTTCCTCGCAACCTCAATGCCATGCCAAGCAACCACAACCTGCAATTTCACAGCCTTCTTGGATGCAACATACTCTCAAGATCACTTGTAATCTTCATCAAGCATACACCCACTGCAACTAACTCAAGCTCCCAGCTCAAACCTTGCTCTGCACCTGCAATGCAACACCTTACTGCCAAAAATACTCAGCCAAACCTCCATCTCATGTCAACTTCAGTTCCTAATCCATGGCAAATCAATTATCTGTATATCCAACTCAAATGCATAATTCGACACACAAACCAAACCCATCGTCAGAACCATTCATTTCCATATTCTGTAGCTTCCTTAAATCCTCTGAGATCACCACAGTTCAGCTCCAATAACCAACCAGAATCTTCCTAGCCATTGCTGCAACAACAGCATCACCTCTGCCTCAAGACCATTACCACCACGACACCACCACGCATCTGCGTTTTCAATACCAGTTCAAATCCATGTTATGTGTGTTTCTCGTCTTCGCTTCTCGGTAGAAGCACTGCAATTCAGTTCCATTATTCCATTCTCAACTTCCCAAAGAACACCAAAGATCACTTCATACTGCAATTCGGTTCATTGCGGTGCCAAAAGACCAACCGCCATTCATCTCATTACCCGGTCTAACCCCATCTCAGAATCGCACCCTAGCTCAATCCATCACAACAGCGTTGCCAGCTCAATGCCACCAGACCCTCATACTCCATTTCATCCATCCCAGAACTCATGAATCAGCTCAATAGTTTCAACTCTGCTCCAAACTGCACACAACATTGCCTTCAGCTCCAAACTACCAACCAAACTGAAACACAACAGCACTTTCCAACATCCCATCTCTAATTCATCACCAATACCATCCTATTTTAATTTCTAATCCACAAACCCTAACCCGTAGTTTTACCTCTCAACAGCATCATCTCCAAATCGCCACCATACCCATGAAATTCAATAACAATTCTTCTCAGAACTACGAATATACATCTTCTTCTTGATCTACTGAATCTCTATTTCTCCCTAAATCTCTCAGAACATCACCATCAGCTTCAATTCCTCCTTCCCGTGAGAATCATCAGTACCCATTCAAGCATACAACATCCCTGTCAATTCCATCTAGCTGCTTTAAACTCCATCTACAACCCTGTTCTTGATTCACTGCCTTAATCACTGCCATTGTATCAAACCCATCTACAAAAACAATTTCATATCGTCACTCAGGAGCACAAACCCATCTCTCAATTCTACTCAGAAAGTTTAATCAACCCTCAATCTTCAACAGCGCCATCAACTCAGTTCTCTATCCATTTTCTTTCAGAGATTCTTCATCACCACGAGATCTAACCATCATCAACACTTTCTTTAAACCTCAGAACATCACCATTATTGAATTTCTGCTCACTGACTCAACAACATCGATTCATTCTTCTCGTATTTAACAGCAGCAAATCCTAATCTATTAATTATCATCTCCATCGCTTAAGAGCTCGGCTTCGATTCCAACGCAAACTCATACTAAATCTCTTCGTAGAAACATCAATGGCACCAAAAGCTTCATCGATCTCCCATATTTCCTCGTCACTGAATCTCACAGCAGCAGCCGCTGTTTCTCCTTCTCGTTTCATGAGAAAATGATTGAGTGAAGTGAACGAGAGAATATTTCTCGTTTTTAGGGTTCGAACATGGGACGATATTTGCACCCAGTATAGCCACCCATTGATAATTACAGCCTCTACTAGATGATAAGGGGTACTCCAAATGATAACCCCTTAACCATAGCTGGTTTGCATTTAGTATACCTCCAATAATAGTTACCCCTTAACCATTACCAGACTCCAGATAGTGCTCGCCCTATGAAATGACAATTCTACCCTTTTTGCTCAATTTTGGTGATTTCTCCTTCTTTTCGTCCGTGCGACTCCACAGTACCTAATAACTCAAAAACACGCGTAAAATACATAATTTACTAGAAAAATAGCAAAGAAAGCATAAACTACTAGATAGTAAATTAGGTGTATTCTACACCTATCAAATTCCCCCACACTTAGACTTTGCTAGTCCTCGAGCAAATCAAACTTACAACTTCAAAGCGTTCCAGCGTCCCAAGCATCCTAAGAGCTATGAGGACATAGAGTTTCTGCATGCTAGTAATAAGAAGTTAGAAATACTAAAGAACATATTCTCATTCTTAAATGTTGAGTGAGAAATAAGCACACCATAATGAGAGAACACGTGTTTGAGAAACGATCAATAAGCATTTCGCCTCGACTTCTCAAAAGGGTTTTATGATAATTGCACTCAAAAACACGGCTTTTTTATGGGTCTCACATGTGTGCAGGTAGGAATGAAGAGAGAATTCCTGCAACACGTTGAATGGTGGGAAGCATAACTTCCGAAATTTTGAAAAACCCACATCTTTTAACATTTTGAAAAACCATTTTTCTAACGATCTCTAAGAAAGGAAATCAACCACTTATATCGAGGATGAGGTTACTTACTTACCTTCACATCCGATTTCCAATTATGATAACACCACTCTCACAGAATCCAATAGAAACGTCTTCCGCTCCTTGCCTTCATCTTCTTGGTCTTCGGCTTCAACTATTGGTGATAAACTCTTTAGCTTCATAGATCCTTAACAATTTGTAACCTTTTCCTTGTCGCTTGAAACTTCCTTATAGATTTTCCTTCCCCACGGCTTATTCAAAACAAAACAATAATAGATATTTCTCTTGTCTTATATATTTATTTAATTTTTTTCTTTTTTTTCTTTTTCATTTTTTTTCTTTTTCATTTTTCTTTCATTTTATTTTTTTTATTTTTTTTTTAGACAAGAGAAACACAATACAAATCAAAAGTGAAAATAAAATAAACCATGGCCGTGGAAAAGTACTTTACCGCTTGATTCTTCACAACTTGTATCGTCTCGAAGTCATAACCTTCAATAATTTTCACCTTTTGCTTTTCTTCGCTCTTGTAAATAAGCCTTAATACTTGGATATGGAATTACCTCATTGCATTTGAAGTCTTCAACATGTATGTAAAATCTTGTCATTGTATGTTGCTTTACTTGGATATAAAAATTTGCTCTTTTTCTTGTTCCATTGTTGCTTGCAAACCTTGAACCTTTTCAACTTTCCTTGTAGATTTTGATGTCGCTCCTTGTTGATAATTGTGATGTTTCTATGGACCCGTTGTTGTCGAGCGAGAGAATGGTGCTAACTGCAAATCGAACTACAAGAAGGAGGCTTTCATCATAGACGTCACCCTCATGATTGACAAAAATTAGCACTCAAGAGATCAAAATAGTGCTGAAAATTGGTGTGAAATTGGGTAGCTCACCATTCTACCCGGAATTAACGTACGGTGACACACACTCAAAAGAATCTCTTTAGTCGTGGAATAATTTTTGGTCGGTGCCTCACATGATATGAAAATGGGTAGTCTCCACTAATGATTGATCAGCAACACTAATAATGCACTTCTCCCTGCACCAAATTTGCATCACCGGCATGATTAAATCCATTATTTAACACTCTAACAAGCAAGAAATCGAACGTAGTTCCCTAACATTTCCAAGTTCAATTATGTCGGTCAGAATTCTCTATGTAATCATACCTAGAAGCATGCTAGTGACTCTAAAATCTCTAAAATTTGAAAGTTTTATGCAAAAATATATGCTTAGCCACTCCCCCACACTTAAACCTTACATTGTCCTCAATGTAATTGAATCGTCCAAGTAAAGTCAAGGTGGGAAATCTTAATATCATATGGAACAAGAAAAATAAATAAACAAAACAAAAAGCGAATAAAAACAAAAGGATAAGAAATACAAAACTGGTGGGTTGCCTCCCACTTAGCGCTTGTTTTAAAGTCGACGGCCCGACATAGCTCTTGCTTCTTATTACTCCCCCAGAGGGAGAAAATCTTCAAATGGAAGTTCATCCACATTCACATAGGCGATGTTCTCATAGTATGGCTTCAATCTATGGCCATTGACTTTGGAAACCGAATTGTCTCTAAGACTAGTAATTTCAACTGCACCATAAGGAAAAACATTAGTAACAACATATGGTCCAATCCAACGGGACCTTAACTTTCCAGGAAATAGTTTAAGGAGACACGCATCAAATTTTGGCGTCGTTGCCGGGGAGTTGGCCGGAATTTGTCGCCGCCGGCCACCTGAAAATTCTCACCCGGCGACAAAATATTCCGTCAGTCCACCGTTAAGACTAACGGTCTTTAACTGTTGACCTGGACAAGGTCTGAGTTACACTGAGTCAAAACCGAGTCAAACTAACTCAGTGACTAGGCCACCGCACTTTCCGGAAACTGTTCACGTCCAAGATGGTCATGTCTTACATAGCTTCAATCACGGCCAAGATGGCTATCTTTGTATTGCATGCCTTCCCCGCAACCTCAATGCCATGCCAAAGAACCACAACCTGCAATTTCACAGCCTTCTTGGCTGCAACATACTCTCGGCATCACTTGTAACTGCTTGTCAAGCATACACCCACCGCAACTAACTCAAGCTCCCGGCTCAAACCTTGCTCGCACACCAATGCAACACCTTACTGCCAAAAATACTCAGCCAAACCTCCATCTCATGTCAACTTCAGTTCCTAATCCATGGAAAATCAATTCTCTGCATATCCAACTCAAATGCATAATTCGACACACAAACCAAACCCATCGTCAGAACCATTCATTTCCATATTCTGTAGCTTCCTTAAATCCTCTGAGATCACCACAGTTCAGCTCCAATAACCAACCATAATCTTCCTAGCCATTTCTGCAACAACAGCATCACCTCTGCCTCAAGACCATTACCACCATCCGACACCACCCACGCATCTGCGTTTTCAATACCAGTTCAAATCCATGTTATGTGTGTTTCTCGTCTTCGCTTCTCGGTAGCGCAAGATCTGCAATTCGGTTCCATTCTTCCATTCTCAACTTCCCGCAACACCAGACTTCACTTCACTTCATACCGCAATTCTGGTTCATTGCGGTGCTAAAAGACCAACTGCCATTCATTTCATTACCAGGTCTAACCCCATCTCAGAATCGTACCCTAGCTCAAGCCATCACAACAGCATTGCCAGATCAATGCCACCAGACCCTCATACTCCATTTCATCCATCCCAGAACTCATGAATCAGCTCAATAGTTGCAACTCTGCTCCAAACTGCACACAACATTTCCTTCATCTCCAAACCACCAACCAAACGGAAACACATAAGCACTTTCCAACACCCCATCTCTAATTCATCACCAACACCATCCTATTTTAATTTTTAATCCACAAACCCTAACCTGTAGTTTTACCTCTCAACATCATCATCTCCAAATTTCCACCATACCCATGAAATTCAACAACAATTCTTCTCAGAACTACGAATATACATCTTCTTCTTGATCTATTGAATCTCTATTTCTCCCTAAATCTCTCAGAACATCACCATCAGCTTCAATTCCTCCTTCCCGTGAGAATCATCAGTACCCATTCAAGCATACAACAGCCCTGTCAATTCCATCTAGCTGCTTTAAACTCCATCTACAACCCTGTTCTTGATTCACTGCCTTAATCACTGCCATTGTATCAAACCCATATACAACAACAATTTCATCTCGTCATTCAGGAGCTCAAACCCATCTCTCAATTGTACTCAGAAAGTTCAATCAACCCTCAATCTTCAACAGCGCCATCAACTCAGTTCTCGATCCATTCTCTTTCAGAGATTCTTCATCACCACGAGATCTAACCATCATCAACACTTTCTTTAAACCTCAGAACATCACCATTCTTGAATTTCTGCTCACTGACTCAACAGCATCGATTCATTCTTCTCGTATTTAACAGCAGCAAATACTAATCTCTTAATTATCATCTCCATTGTTTAAGAGCTCGGCTTCGATTCCAATGCAAACCCATACTAAATCTCTTCGTAGCAACATCAATGGCACCAATAGCTTCATCGATCTCCCATATTTCCTCGTCACTGAATCTCACAGCAGCAACCGCTGTTTCTCCTTCTCGTTTCATGAGCAAATGATTGAGTGAAGTGAACGAGAGAAGATTTCTCGTTTTTAGGGTTCGAACATGGGACGATATTTGCACCCAGTATAGCCACCCATTGATAATTACAGCCTCTACTAAATGATAAGGGGTACTCCAAATGATAACCCCTTAACCATAGCTGGTTTGCGTTTAGTATACCTCCAAGAAGAGTTGCCCCTTAACCATTACCAGACTCCAGATAGTGATCGCCCTATGAAATGACAATTCTGCCCTTTTTGCTCAATTTTGGTGATTACTCCTTCTTTTCGTCCGTGCGACTCCAGAGTACCTAATAACTCAAAAACACGCGTAAAATACATAATTTACTAGAAAAATAGCAAATAAAGCATAATCTACTAGATAGTAAATTAGGTGTATTCTACACCTTTCACTTTGTAGCATGATCAATCAGTTCGATGATGCATTTTTTCTTCCTTTATAGTTTTCTTTTAAGAGTTTATGGATCCCCTTCAACTCTTATAGGTGGAGGTTCATTGAAGACTTGTCCTCTCATACTGTTGAGAATTCCTTCACCTAATTTCTTTGGAATATTTTCCTTTGTATTTGACCGGACAATTCCAAAAGAACTACATATTCTTATAATCAAGCAAGCAAAACTAGGTGTTCTTCTTTTACCTTTATGGATTGTGATCATTTTTCTGATCATTAAGCCACAGAAATCAAAAAAATTGACTCCTCTGACAAGATGTTATACAAGTTCATCAACATTTCTAGTCCATTTTGTTTTATGCATATTGCTAGGACATATGTTAGCACAAGCTAGTTTTCCCAAGACTTTGAGATGAAATTCAACATTGTGAATAAGAAGGGAGTTACCTGACCAAGTTCCACCAATTACTAAAGAGGTTGTATTGATGCCGATTCTGTAACTTTCATCCGAACATGGCAAGAAGGTGTTCATGTAGGAATAGAGAATCAATTCTGAAATTACTTGTTTGTTGACTTCAAATGACCTTGTACCAATCATAGTACGAAAAGTACAACCTTCAAAATTCATCTCATGCATATTGGCATAGAATAGCTTCACAAGGTCCGGAGTTAAAGAACTTTCATAAATGATACCCCATTCACGATGCTTCGAGTAGTAGCAGGAAATCCCACACTACACCCTCACAAGAATTTGCACAATCGATCTATGAACACTTAATCAGGAACAACGATTTTCATTAATTGACACTTAGAAAATTACAAAGGAAAAAGGAAATTAAAATACAATCACTCTGTTTAGAATTTTCTCTCTCATAAATTTTTTTGTAGTTGCAGGAAATCTCACAACACACCCCTTGTAATATATTGATAATGATTTCTTGATCTAAACTCATTTGATATTATAATAATGATTAAAATACTAAAAATTGTAAATAGACACACAGATTTTTTACATGGTTCGATCAATTTGATCTACAACCATGATTCTTCACTATGATTTTTTAAATTTACATTTTGATTTACATTGATAATCTCCATTAATGGAGTTCTAGATATAGTTTTAGGGAAGAAGATGATAAAGAAAAATACATTCTCTCTCTAAAAAATATCTCTCTGCCAAATCTCTCTCTCTTACGAAAATTGTCTCCCCCTTTCTCTCCCCTGCTCTTCTCTTTATATAGGTATCTTTATAGTGGATGACTGCTCACATTCAACTCATATTCCCCATATTTTAGGATCTCTTGATATGTTCTCGCAGGCTCTGTTATTCTTCTAGCAAGCTCTTCTATGCTTCTCGCAGGACCTAGCTATGCTTCTAGCAGGACCTCGCTATGCTTCTCGCAGGCTCTGCTACGCTCTCGCGAGATTTCTTTACAACCACAAAATCTTCATTTCCTTCCTTGTTCTCGCGAGCTCCCGCCTTGTTCTCGCGAGCATTCTCTCTAACTACAAAATCTTCACATCTTTCTCGTGTTTTATGCTGGCGTTGTCTATTACATCATTAATTTGCGACATTTGCAATGTGTTGTTGAAGAGCTTGCGGTGATGCTCGCATAAGTGTTGTTAAACTCGCAAGAACAATATCATAGCGATATTCTGGTCCTACATCTTGCCTCTTTTTTCTTGAATATTGCTTGAAAAGTAATCTTTAATAAAAAATCTGTTGTTGTAGTAGTCTTTGATCTTTGCTGATGACGGAACGAGCGAAAGAATATTGGACTTGAAAAGTACGTACTTGCCTCTATTCTTTTGTGAAGTTCCAGATCTTTACGAAGTAAATAAGAAGTATCAACTCTTGAAGTATACGAATTATGAAGTATCCTTGAAGAAGTATAAGAAGTACTCAATCCTCAAAATATAAGAAGTATCCGTTCTTGAATGAAAATCATAAGTATTGCCTCTATTCATGCGAAATTATTACTTCATTTTTGGTGAGAATTCTTGTCAATTTTGGAAATGATTCTTGCAGAGAAGATAAAGAACATAAAATGTCTTCTTGGTAATCCATAGTTGCCTCTGTTCTTTATCTATGAAGGTAGAATCCTTTAGAAAATGTTAAATGAACGAATTGTTTCTTTATTCTTATATTGCCTCTACCTCATGCGATAATCTCTTTAAGAAAATAATTACATTCTACTAAATATCACATCTCCTGCGAGATTCTGAATGAGTCTGTGGGATTCTGAATAATCTGCAAATTTATGAATAACCCTGCGGAATTATGAATAGTACTCCTGAAATAGTGCTGTGAGGTGATAAATAGTGCTGCGAGATTGTAGATAATCCTCCTGAAAGACTCTGAATAATACTTCTGAGAAATTCTGAATAGTATTTCTGAGAAATTCTAAATAGTATTTGGTATCTCTCTTGCGATGAACAAATCTTTCCTGCATTCTTAAAAGAAAATAGTTAATGTTTGAGATTATTCTATTGGTCTTATTTTGCCTTCCTAGTTAAAGGTCTTATTTTGCCAATTTTTCTTTTTGCGACAAAATCGTAGGACGTTCTTACATTTGCATGTAAAACCCATTGATCTTGCCTTATCTGCATTTTGTCAATTTCTCTGCGACAATATGACAAGACTAAGCTCCCTTGCGAGAACAAAGCCTTATGACATTGTCATCTTGCGATGAAATCGCGGGACGTCTTTACACTTTCATGTAAAAACCCATTGATCTCATCTTATCTTTCTCTTATGGCTTGTTGACTCTGTATAATTTTTGTCACGCGACAATATGACATGCCTAAATGTTCTTGCGATCATAAAGCCCCATGACATTGCCGTCTTTAGACACTTATCAGCTCCCTAATGGAGGGTGCCGCCCTTATCTTCCCCCTGGTTGCCCCTTCAAAGAGGGCACATCGGCCATTCAATACTTGCTCCTCACATCCAGATTTACCAACAACCAGTTATTTTCGCAGTCTCTTGTCCTTTATGCCTACATGCCTTATAGTTACGTGACTGCACCCTAAGTGGGGTTTTCTTCGGGCCAAGTGCATCATATCCAAGACTTACCAAGAATGGTCAGGGTAGGTTCGTCCGTCCCGGACACTCTTGGCTCAACCGTGTACCTCGGCGCCTTGGTCATACTCTTCACCTCTTAGAAGAGACCCTCGGTCGTCCAACCAGGGTATAACCTTATATAGTTGGAAATCCAAAGTATCTCTCCTGGATAGGTATCTCAAAGAGATGGACCCCAGCTTTCCATGACTCAGTTTCCAGCAACGGTATAACCTTATGCCTGATCCATGCAAACAGATACCCCCTTATATGACGTACTTTAGGTCTTACATTTGCCTCTAGCGAAATTTTATTCGCGAACTAGGGTGTACGCCATAAAGGTTCGTCCCATTTTTATGTCTCTATGAAATTTATTCGCGTTTCTCGCGATATTTTCGCATTTCTTTATTCTTTCATTTCTGTCATAATATCATATCATTTAAGAAAAGTAAATATTCAAGAGAGATTCTAATACATTGTAATTTTGAAATCTTTGTAATTGTAAAATCTTTGTAATTTTACGATTGTATCTCTCTTTGTAAATCATAAAATTTTGAAATCTTAGAAATTTTTGTGATAATTTCGTTTTCTGTAATCTTGGAAATCTTTGAAAATTTTGGAAATCTGTAAATTTTTTGCAATGATTTCATTTTTTGTAATTTTTTGAAATCTTGCGATTTTATCGCTTTTTGTAAATTAAATCAATTTTTTTTTATTGTAAAAAATATTCAAAGAAATGGTACTTAACTTTTATGTGATTTTCTGTTGCTGCCGTCTCTCGCGAAGTAGTTGATTTGCTTGTGAAATGAGAAGAAATGAGAAATGAACTCTTGATCTGCATCTTGCATATTCTCGCAACATACTAACCGTGCTAACTTCTCTTGCGAAACAATCATCAACCTTTTTCATTTGCGAAATAATCGAAAATCTTGCGAAGTAATGAAATACCAAATTCATTCCTCTAACCAACTAATTGTACTTGAAATTTTGTAGCAATGATTCTCGCAACTATACAATTTCTGTGCAAACCTTGATATTTAATGGGCTTGGACGAACTAATCTTGGAATATATAATCAATTTTCTTGCTAATCATTTCTTCTTCACGCTGGAATTGAGCATATGCGAACTGTTTATTCTTACTGCGAATATTCGCAATGTAAATATTTGCAAGGCAAAAATTTTATAAGGAAAAAAATTCTGTGTAAATGTGAAGATTCGAACTTGCGATGTTAAGCCTGTTCTCTTCGCTGCTGATCAATTGTTACAGCTTCTGTTTGTGAAAGGAAATCATATTTCCATCCTCTTATTACTTCTTCTCCATGTACATCTTATCAATTCTTGTTGTTCTTGTGTCAAATTCTCATCTTCTTAATTTCGAGCTGCGAACTCATCATCTACTGATACTATCCCAAATCATTCATGTGATGTGCTTATCTGCGAATTCGTCGCAGATGTGTCTCCCAAAAGTTAATTAAGCTCATGTTCTTGCTTTTAATTGTACCATAATTCTGTGAAGCACGTTCCTTTGAGATTTTTCATCAACAAATTTCTTGAAAAAAGGTTGGTTGGTCTTTGATTTTCTTTGATATAGTTGAATGCTTTTGTATGAAATAATTTTTCTCTTCTAATTCAGGATGAATTATTGGTTTCTTCACAAATTATTAGTCTTCGCTGTGACCTCTGTCAAAATGGACTATTATAAAAATCTAAAATTTCTCTGTTAAACCCTGTTAGATGAGATTTTCATTTTTTACTGGCGAGGCTCTGACGAAGTAGGTGTTAATTATTATAACATTTTATTTCTTCACAAAAGCTTTTTCACTCCTTTACTTCGCAGAAACAAGTTCCCAGCTTCTCTTTTCAACTTGTTTGTCACTGTTTGTGTTAAAACAAATTCCCATCTTTTCTTTACTTGAATGTCCCTTTCTTAATTTTACAACATTGCATCTTCTAAAGATTACTACTAGCTATATTTATTTTATTACTTCGTTGGTTTCCCTTCTTCACTGACGCTCCTTTGTTCAAGTCATTAAACTTTATTGACCCTGCGAATTTATATATCAGCAACTACTCAAGAAGTCTAAGGATCAATAATATTACCACTTTAATTTCTAACAATGACTTCTGCCACTGCCTATAAATGAAATCTTGGTCATTATAAATTTAAGAACATTATTAAGATAAGAGATGAAAGAATATAAGAAAGGTGATACTACTCCCCTTTTGATTGTGTTGCTCATAGTCATTAGTGTCGGTTTCATATGTCGAGTTGGTTTTCTTCGTTTGATGCTTACGGAAATACGATGTTTTCTTCAACTCTCTTTGCTATTTTTTCTATTATGATTATATGTGAAAATACCCTAAGTGGATCTTCTTGCGGTTTTGTCCATGCATATTTATCTTATTTGCTTTTCCTTCGCGCTGGATTCCTATCTGTGTTGCTTTGAACTTTTATCGTGTGTTGTTATTTTCTTGGTTTGTGAGCTGAATCTCCCGCGGCTATAGGAGCTCCTAGCCTTAACTTTGTCTTTGCTTACTAGGTACGTCCCATCCGTTCTTGCCTATGACCTAGCTATAAACAATACGGTAACATAATTAAATAACAAAACAGTTCTTCACAAGTTCGGCTCTTTTCGCCTTTGAATCAAGTAGTTATATATATTCATAATTAAATAATTAAATAGCTTTTCATGCTATTGAATGGAAAAATAGCTTTTTTTCGATCTTTGTTGAAGAATTCCGCTATTTGTTCTCATGAGGATCCCCACAAATTTTTCTTGTCAAAACTTTTCTTTTCTTGTCCACTCAGGCATTTGGGAAGAAAACTTCACATGAAGAAAGTCTTGTATACATCTTGGCGAACATCATCGCTTCTTTTGATATTTGGTATTGATCCATGTGCTTCTTTGGATTCTTCGCTTTGTTGGTACTGAGAAGAATTTGATTAACGTTGTTTTATCTTCACTTGAATTGTTGTTTTTGCTTTTTAAACTCCAAGCTATTCATTTCTTCGCAGAAGTTTTTCCACTGATCAGGTTTGTGAAACAGGTTTTATGGATTGTACATCTATAATGTAGAGAGCTTTGGTGTTCATCAGAAAATCAGAAATCACTGCTAGCCTTCAGTTGGTATTGCAAACATACAGGGGGAATTATACAACTGAGTCAACAACGCAAGTCACCTTCACTGTTGCTTATTTTGCTTCTTATTCGCTGCATTATGTTGTTGTAACTTGCGAGATGATGCTAAACTACTATTGTTGATCATTTCAGTTTGTTATTCCTTTGCAACTTCCTGTTGTTGTTTTCATAGGAGTTGTGCTCATTCATGTCTTGTTTTATTGGCAGCTTATCTTCGCCTGAAAATTTATTCGCACCTTAGATGTTGTCTTCATCTACATTTACTGCCCTACGCGATTTTCTAACTGTATTCTTTTGTTCCTTATGTTTTCTCTGTACTCCTGGTAGATATTGCACACCTCAATAGCTTTCTAAAAATCCTTATCATCCGTCCTGGAAAGTTTCTGCGATAACTCACTGGTGAGCAAATGATGATTGCCCTATTATTTTCCTCCTCACTGCCACTGAGAATTACGATGGTTCCGTTATTGTTTATCATTGACGGTACATGCTCAAAGAAGATTTCGACTATTTATCACTGTAAAGCAATTAATTAATCTGGTGAATGATCTTTTAAGCTTTAAGGAAACATTGACACTCAAAGAATTAAAATATCATGAAATGTGTATGTAAAGCTCCCAAATCTAATTTTAAAAATGTTTGTTTGAGAACTAAGAAGATAAACTGGTTTTTGAAACAATTTTTTCTAAAATGTTCATTGTAAAACTCCAAGATCTAGGCGATTGTACACAAAATCACAAATATGTGAGAAAATTTATTCCTTAAACAAGTTGTTGACGAAGCCATAATTTGATTTTACTCCCAAGCCATAATTTGTTCTTATACTCTATCATCTCATGATTTCATTTTGTTGTTGTTGTCCCAACCATGTTTCTGTTCTTGATTCTTCCTGTATCTGTCTTCTCCTTAGTCTTCAAATTTCGGTCAGATTTGTTATCCGAAAATGCGATAAACTCTTGGAATTTTTGTTTTTCTCCCTTGAAGCTTACAGGTTTAGTAAAATTCATCACCAATAGTAGTCAATTTCTCTGAATTTTCTTGAACCAACAAGATTAGGTCCCCGTTTCTAGCTCCAAAATATAGTTGCAGGAAATCCCACAACACACCCCTAATAATATATTGATAATGATTTCTTGATCTAAACTCATTTGATATTACAATAATGATTAAAATACTAAAAATTGCAAATAGACACACAGATCTTTACATGGTTCGATCAATTTGATCTACATCCATGATTCTTCACTATGATTGTTTAAATTTACATTTTGATTTACATTGATAATCTCCATTAATGGAGTTCTAGATCTAGTTTTAGGGAAGAAGATGATAAAGAAAAATACATTCTCTCTCTAAAAAATATCTCTCTGCAAAATCTCTCTCTCTTACGAAAATTGTCTCCCCCTTTCTCTCCCCTGCTCTTCTCTTTATATAGGTATCTTTATAGTGGATGACAGCTCACATTCAACTCATATTCCCCATATTTTAGGATCTCTTGATATGTTCTCGCAGGCTCTGCTATTATTCTAGCAGGCTCTTCTATGCTTCTCGCAGGACCTAGCTATGTTTCTAGCAGGACCTCGCTATGATTCTCGCAGCATCTGCTCGCAGGCTCTTCTACGCTCTCGCGAGATTTCTCTACAACCACAAAATCTTCATTTCCTGCCTTGTTCTCGCGAGCTCCCGCCTTAAACAAATTTGTCTCCCACGGATAAGTCTATTCTATTTGTTGTTTCCGTCTTAAGATAAAGATCTAGGTAAACATGAAACTCAACTAATAATACAGTTTTATACTTCTGAAGAGTAGCCTAGAAATATTAGTCACCATACAATAACCTAACTGATTAACAGAAAAAGTTATTGTGGAATCACAAAAGAAACTATTGTGATTACTTTTTATATCTTACCTATCGGAGATAAATCTCAAGAAAATATTAGAGAAGATTAAACTCAATACGATTGAAAAGACCAGAATATGCAACTACAGAAAAAAATAGTTTGACCTGGCTTTAAGAATCCTAAAATGAAGTATTTAAGTCGTTAACCCTAATAATGGTTTTCAGAAAAACTGAAAACCTAGGTTAATGGAGAATCGACTCTAGTTTGAAACTAGGACACATAAGAGTGTTAGGATTAGGTTTCCCAAATGCTAGAGTTCTCCCTTATATAGTCTTTTAAATCAGTGTTACTTACAATCAAAGCTAAGATAGCTTATTAACAAGACAATTAATATTCACTGTTATATGAACTCCTGATTTAAGATTCAAGCTAAGTCTGGTTAGAAAATAAGCAATCAATCTCCAATGTTAGATGGTTTGTCTTGATACACACAAATGGAATATACCTATATTTAGATATGGATGAACCGTACCTAAATGTGTATAACAACTTGGCTCAGTAACAGTTAACCGAAGTTAGCCATATGAACACTTTTAGCTTAGTTATATTCATCTAACACTTATAGACTAAATATGATAATCAATCAATCATGATAGATAATCAAATATATCTAAATATGTTTTAAGAGAGTTGTTCAAATGTTCACTATCTCATAGAAATATCCATGAAGCATTTGAAACATATTCAGATTGGTTTATAAGTGTACAAAGTACTTATACAAGAACCAATTCATGAACATAATGCCACGGTTTGCAAACCAAGTTCGCAAACAGAGTTCGGAAACGAACCTGAGTTCATGAGTGCAGACAATAGTTACCATACAGAGTATGTGAACGAGTTGTCATACTTACCGATTTTAGAACCTAACCACTGAGTTCACAAATTGAGTTTGCGAGCTACCATTTTGGACCTTGCCTAGTCTTTTTGTCCATAAACATTGTTCACAAACCACAGTTCCAAACCTATCACAGATAAACTCGTTCGCGAACACAGTTCCCAAACAAGATTCCAGGCCGAAACTAACAGTTCACTGTTTGCATACTATGTACGCATATTGTGTTGTATCCAGACATTGGTAATAGTTCTAAAACTCTCATTTAATCGATTTTAAACATCCTTGGAAGGCGGCAATGGAAATCTTACACATACCACTAGCTTCAACTAACTTTCAAATCATTATTTGATCAATACAAAACATCCCGAGTTAACATCAAATGATAGTCTCACACAAATCATGTAAGATGTTCAAGGTAATTTTCACATGATCATCTAGACTTAATATTTACTTTCCATCAAATGAATTGTTTACAACTAAAGTTATCAAGTAGATGATGAAGCATTCTAAGCTTTAAACTCATATTTTGAGAATTATATAAACAAGATAAACTCGACTCGAAATTTCAAATGTGTATAACACAAAGTATATATAGTTATACGACTTAGTCTTATTAGTAGATAAAATTGAATATACTTCTGAGTGATAGATAACTTTTAGTCTCCACATACCTTTTGTCGTCGAAGTTCCTTCAAGATCTTCAGTATCAATTGGTAAATTTTGTGAAGTCTAAATCTCAACTATACACTTTTATCCTAATCCGATACATAGCTATAAGTGGACTAGAAATCAATATATAGTTTTGATCAACTAAACTTGACAAACAAGCTTGAGATATCAACGCTTGAAAGTTCTTCCGAGAAGTGATCTAACAAGGTCACTCAAAATAGATTAAGGATTGGCATAGTTTAAGTTTGTCTTTAGATTTGATGATAGACTTATGATCAACCATGGTTAACATATTTCTTTATGTGCATGATCGATCACAAGAGAATCAAGTTTGTTTCTGCAATTACATTGAAAACCGGAGATTTGATGATAAGAAGATTTTTTATTCGTATTCTGATCTTTGTGATTTACTTCGTGCACACACTTTATCGGCTAGGATCCGACATAACTTTTTTTATCTTTGATAGAATCATATAACTTGTTGTATAAACCAACGATCTATCATTTGGTGGTTCCCTTTGGGATCCGAATTTGATATGTTGTGAACCTAGATCTGATTATCTTGATAATTTATATCTTGGTTGATCTAAACTAGACAAAAGAGTTTATATTATTTAGACGGAAGAACCTTTGTTTAACTCAATATATATCTCATTTACTTCTTGAGATTTACAGTGGTTCCTGAATACATATTAGTCCTTTACTCTTTCGGAATATGATCCAAAGGATTTGAGTGCTTGAAATCTCCATAGCGGGTGAAGCGACTAAAGATAATGGACTATATCTTAGGATTCACGTGCTTTACCAGATTGGTAGTAGGCGCATGGATACTGAAGGAACTATGGAACTTATAGTTAGTTTTCTTGGTCTCAACTATAAGAAGTTGATTGTAGTCTTTGTATAACAACTTAGTTATGAGAGTATTCAAAACTTAACTAGGTCCCGGGGTTTTTCTGCATTTGCGGTTTTCTCGTTAACAAATCTTGTTGTATGCTTTTGCTTTACTTTCCGCATTATAATTATTTTTTTAGTTACAATAAAGTAATTTCACATGTGCGTTAATCAAACACTTGGATTTAATCCCTATAGGTTGGGTTTCGACACCTATTTTATATACCAAGTGAACATTTTATGGTTGTTATCTTGTTGATAATCTCTGTCTATATTAGATCACAAAAAATGTGTGTCATATAGGTTGATACCAAAAAACTTGTGTTGTACTTGGTACCCTCGTCATTTCAGAAAACAAAAATTTGAATTACAGGGCAAAGATGAGGTATAGGAGAGGTTGATGTTGATATATAGTGTGTAAAGAAAAGAAAGAACCGAGGGAAGAGGTTGGGAAAGAATCAAAAGAAAAAGAAAGAAAGAAATCCCAGTTTACCATTGTACCCTCTCTTTTTAACAAATTTACTCGATTTTTCAGAGCCGGCTATTTTATAAGAAGGTTACTTAGTAATTTCGGGGGTCTCTACTAAAAAAACGTATTTTCTTTGTGTTAGTTAGATTTAGTGGTTCCTTATTTTTATTGATTTGTTTCTTGGCTGAGAATATGTAAAAATACCATTAGCATTTGTTCTATAAGTCCAAAATTGCTCACACTAATCATGAAACTTCTGGTTTCGATACTTAAATATTTATTTTCTTTGATGGGCATAATTGTTAAACTTTTGCTAAGTAAAGTACGTTGAAATACGAATTGGGGTGAATGAAGGTGAAAAATGTTTTAAACTGTATAATATCCCCATTGAAATGCAGCTACCCACATTTAAATAGTGAAAATTAGAACTCATTGCTTAAGATAAGAACAAGCATCGCCCAGACTCTTTAAAGGGGAATCTATTATCATATATATGTGATAAATATTTAGTGAAAAATACAATCCAGTACAATAAAGACGAATTGAACAAAAATAATAAAATCATTTCCAATCGTTACTTGGAAAAACTCATAGAAATCGGTGCTACCAAAGTTTTGTTGTTTCCAAAATCGATCTTGTGTAACAAATGTTATGAGCGTTGGGAACAAAGGTGAAAGAAATACAGGTGGATCATCTATGTGCCAAAGTTTTTATAGTAAAAGTTCAAAAAACTATCTATGTTATTATAGTATAGTGGTAAAGTCGTTGGGTGATGATACTAGTGAGTTTCGAAACTCGTCAAAACCACAATTTTTAGAAAAAAATAATAATCAAAAAATTTATGTTGAAGTGGATATTCGTGATCTTTGAGAAAAAGTTTCAGATTAAAAAGTGTTGCTATATTATAAGCATGGGTCAAGTTCTTCTGTTATGAACCACCATTTAACATGCGAGTATCGATATGTAATCGATTTTATATAGCATGAATGTAATGATCTTGCTAAATTCTGATCGAACAACAAAAGTATAGTTTTTACATGATTTTTCATTTTGGACCATTATGAAATGACGAGGGTACCAAGTACACCATAATATTTTCGTATCAACTTATTCAAGACACACCTTGTGTGATCTAATATAGACATATACTATCAAGAATATAACAAACATACGATGTATACTTACTTGGTATATAATATAAGCTCAAATCAAACCAAGTATTTGATTAACGTACAAGTGTATTTACTTTAATTATATAAAGATAAGCTAAACAATGTGGAAGTAAAGTAAATAACACGGCACAAGATTTTCCTAACAAGGAAACCACAAATGCAAAAAAAAAAAAAAAACGAGACCTAGTCCAGTTTTGAGCACTCTCAGAATTAAAACGCCATACAAAACTAACAACTTCATATAGTTGAGACCAAGTAAACTAACTCCAAGTTACTTAGTTCTTTTAGTATCTCTGTGCATACTACCAATCTGGTCAAAGCAATTGAATTTTAAGATAGAGTCCACTATCTTAAGTTGTTTCACCCGCTATGAAGACTTCTAGCACTTAACTCATTTGGATCGTATCCCCAAACAGTAAAGGACTAATTTGTTTGGGTGACCGCTATATCAATCTCAATAACTAAATCAAAGATGTTTGTTGAGTTATACAAAAGTTCTTCTGCTTAATCAATTGTAACTGAAGGTATAGTACATAACTACGTATCCATGGTCTGTACCGAAAATGGAGGGAGGATCCCCTCACACTCCTATATTTATACTATCTCATAGTTTGGGAGACATTTTTTTAATAAACTTAAAAAACAGTGTATTTGAGGCTAATATTTTGGAGATACTCGTCTTATAATGCTCTATGTACCCACAAAAAATGAGCACATCTCGAAACATCAAATCTCACCGTATACAAATCTTAATTTTAACGATTGAAAATTCGTTGACTTTCGATGATTTATATTCAAAATAGTAGATAGTGGAGTTACACTTTTTGAAATGTGCTCATTTTGTGGGTATCCAGTGAAAATGAGGGGCTACCAAGTACACCACCAACTTTTTTCGTTCGAAAACCTGTATAGAGAAACTCTATATAATTTCAAGTAGACCAACTTAATGATCCTTGATAATATGTATTACAGAATTTATATCTCTATCTCATCACAATCAGAAAGTCTAGACAATAGATTCCGTGAGCTTGATTGTTTAGAAGAGTATTTGGACGATCTTAAAAATCAATATCCAAGATCAATATAGTCGTATCCAAATAACTAAACCGGAATTCTGCCAAGTATGAAACTTATTATCTATATTTCAAGATACGAATTCTACAAGAACAAGTCTCGTAATCAGTCACAGTTGATATGGACGTATCTATTAGAATTGACGTACTACTTGTGTTATTACTATAATAAAATTAAATAATATAATGCGGAAAGGGAGAAACACAAGACTCTAGATGTTTTGTTAACGAGGAAACATTAACAACTGAAAAACCCGGGGCCTCGTCCATATTTGGACATAGAACTGTATTAAGCCGCTACGGACACTAGCCTACTACCAGACTTCGAACTGGAATATAGTTGATACTGAATTCACCCTCTAAGTAATTAAGACACAGTCATGCTCCTTACGTCTCTTGAACCTCGCAAGACTTTACACATTTGATTCCCTTAGCTGGCGTCCTTTACAGTCTAAGAGTTTCTTTAGCCCAAGTGAAGACTGTTGATACCAATTTGCCTCTAATAGACAAGCCTATTTGATTTATATTTAGATGGAATACATCAAGTCTTGGGAATATGTTTGCAATAGACAAAGCTAGCAAACCTCACAAGCACAGAAAACTTACACTCAGTTAGCTGAGAAGCCTAGATTCTAAACCACCTCTCAAGAAAAATCGTAATCTAATCAATTAAGAATAATTTTCATATATCTATCTTGAGGAATCAAAGAGTTTGAGACAAAGAGAACTTTGTTATTTATATTTATCTTGCTTCTGAAAGATTACTAAAACCTCGATAATGTTTTTGAATTTGGGAGATATTATGTGTCGGCATGGTGAAAGTATGAATACCATGCCGATTAGGCCCCTGACGACATGATTCATACTTTTCCATGCCGACAATGAGTTTTTCAGACGTAACAATGCAGAATTTAATGATGAAAAATCAAATTTCAACATATTAATACCTATACATGAGTATTTTGAAGCACTTGTATGTTCATCTTGTTTACTTTCCTGAGTTGGTTCTTCATCTATACCTTCATGATCATAAATATCTTGATTTAATGTTATTGCATCAAAAAATTCACTGACAATGATTTATACTAATCTATTAACTTAACTAAATATGATTAACTACTAAGTATTTTTCAGTGAGAGATAAATTAGGAATTACATAAAATACGTGGATATGGGGTGCCTGCAGATTGCTATTTAAATCCCTATTTTGTCTTATTAGCATATCCTTAGTTAGTTATTTATCCCCAAATTGCGTGTTTTTCTGTTTTGTAAGCATAAATATATAGGGATATTTTGACTTTGGGTCACAACAAAGTGACCAGATTTGCGTTTGGGTCACGAATAAATTTTAATTAGAGTTTGGGTCACATGACTTTCATTGACCGCGTTGACAGTTAGAAAATTTCGTTAAATAAAGAAATGACCGACTAAAACTTAAGGATCAATTTATTTACTAACTATAGTCTTTTATATTCTGTTAAACGCGACATCATCATCTCCTTATTTAATCCATGTATCTCCTTCTCCACTACAAAGCAAAAAAAAAAAAAACCAAACAGAGAGATAAATTCATTTGAGTTGTGTAGTTTTAGTTAATGTTCCAAAGAAGACTAACCTATGGTCCCTGGAAAACAGTAAGCACATGAAACCCACCTGAGCTTCATAAAGTCTAGCCATTCATTGCACGAGCTTTAATTTATGATTCAGAATTCCTCTATCGCAACTTCATAATCTTCTTCTTTGTGAGCATCCTCAAGGCTATCATATAAATTATAAACAAAGTGTAGGATCAGAATATCGCAAGAAGGACACACTTGCGAAGTTTAGTGAACAACACATTGCGAGTGTCGCTAAGTAACTTGAAGAATGACGTAACAGATGATGATTGCAGAAACACGAGAAAAGTTTGATGACTCTGCGATGATTATAGCGCTTGCGAAGATTGGCAATATAACTCTTGCGAGAATATCTCAAGTCAGATCCTAAAATAAAGGACAGATTAGTTGTCATCCACTATGTAATTCCCTATATAAAGAGTTAAACAAGCGTAAGGAAGGGAGAGATCTTTTTCGAGTGTTGAGCAAGTCATTAGGTGAGATAAAGTCCATAGAGGTTTTTAATTCTTTAATTTCATCTTGTAAAGGTTGTAAGATTAATAAATAAAGTTTATGATTGTTGATCTAAAAATGATTTGATTATATGAATTCTTGTGAGGGGTGTAGTGTGGGATTTCCTGCTACTACATATTGGCGCTAGAAACAGGGAGGGTTGGTCTGTTGATTAAAGATTATGGAAATTATTATGAAAGCTGTTTAAATCAAGAAAATGATAAAAGAAAACAATAAATCAGTTGGAGAAAATATGATTAAGATCAATGAGAATAAAGAAGATTGGAGTGTAATGTAATCACAAAAACGATGGTTAATGAATTCCATGAAAACATTAAAGGGAAGATACATAAACGAGATTTTTAAGAAAAGAAGATTATGATGGTAGAAAAAATATCGTTGTTGAAGGATTGGAAAAAGCAAAAAATTACGTTCACAGCGGCAGAGATACAAAAAGAAAATTTGAACCACACATCTCCTTTGGTAATCACAGTAACAGCTATATGAAAAGAAAAGAAGAAATCAGCAAAATCTATGGAAGAATGGGCAGTGAATAGAACTTTGGTAGATACGGGAAGCTCAGTGGATGTAATATCTTATCATGCATACAAAGGAATGGGATACAAAGATGAAGAAATGTCTCATCCAACATATCATATTCATGGTTTCGGCAAGTCCACAACTAAACCAAAAGGAGAAATAACAGTGAGAATTTAGTTGGGAGAAATTGAAACACAAATAAAGATATGTGTGGTGGATATGGATTCACCATATAACATGCTGTTGGGAAGATCATGGATACACGCAATCAAAGTTGTAGCATCAACATTACATCAGTGCATCAAGTTTCCTATGCCAAGCGGGATTGGCGAAATTAGGGGAGATATTGAAGGTGCGAAACTATGTTATCAAATTGAAGTAAAAAATTATGAAGGACGAGTGAAGAAACGAAAAGCTCGCAGGAAGATGGCGAAAGAGGCAAAGAAAGAAGAGGAGTTTAAAGTCTACATGATAAGAGCATAAGAAGGAAAAGGAATACCTAGCGAAATTTTGCAGGAAGGAGACAAACTAGCGAAAACTATAAAAGAACCAACACCAATGGGAGAACCTGAAGCAATTTACACTGCAGCAGAACCAACAAAAGAAGTAAATGTTGGAACTGAAGAAGAACCTAAACTGTTGAAAATTGGAACTAATATGGATACAGATGAAGAAGAAAGAACCATCAATCTCTTGCGAGAATATAAATATATTTTCGCATGGAACATGGATGAAATGCCTGGAATAGATCCATCAGTTGCATGTCATAAATTGGAGATCAACAAAGATGCAAGACCATTTAAGCAGAGGATAAGAAAGATCGCAACAACTTACCATCCCAAAATAGAAGAGGAACTACAGAAAATGCTTGATGCGGGAATTATAAGACAAGCAAAATACCCGGAATAGATAGCAAACATGGTTGTGGTTCCAAAGAAAAATAATGGAATAAGAATTTGCATAGATTTTACTGATCTAAACAAAGCTTGTCCTAAAGACATATTTCCATTACCAGATATACCTCAAATGGTCGAATCAGCAGTAGGAAATGATAGAATATCTTCCCTAGATGGGTATAAAGGATACAACCAGATTCCTCTCGCCGAAGAAGATCAAGAACATATTGCTTTTTTCGCTCCAAGAGGATTATATTGTTATACAAAATTTGGTTTGCGAAACGCAGGAGCAACATATCAAATGATGGTAGAGAAGGTATTCACAAAGTGGATACACAAAACATTAGGGGTGTACGTAGATGACATGTTTATAAAAAGTAAAGAAGCTAAAAACCATGTACAAGATTTGAAGGAGATTTTTGAACAGATGCGGCACTTTAATATCAAGGTGAATCCAGAAAAATGCATTTTTGGAGTTGTGTCAGGAATGTTTTTAGGATACATTGTATCCAAGGAAGGAATACAAGTTGATCCAGAGAAAGTGCAAGTAGTTCCCGATATGCCAACACCAGCAACAGTAAAAGATGTGCAAAAATTAAATGGACTCTTAGCTTCGCTGGGAAGGTTCATCTCGCGATCGTCTGATAAATGTAAACATTTCTTCAGCATACTAAAAAAGGGAACAAAATTCAGGTGGACAGATGAGTTTGAGAAAGATTTTCAAGGAATAAAAGAATACCTGGCGAATACATCTATTTTACAAAAGGCAGAATCGGGAGAAGAGCTGCTAATCTATCTTGCGACAACTTCACATGCATTAAGTGTTGTGTTATTGCGAGTAGATGCAGGAGTTGAAAAACCAATCCACTACATCAGCAAGATGTTCAATGCCGCAGAAAGAAATTATTCTAAGATTGAAAAACTAATTATAGCATTGGTTTATGCGACCTTTAAGCTTCGCATATATTTTCAGGCACATAAAGTTAAAGTGTTAACAAAGGTACCAATTGAATCAGTAATGAAGAACTCAAAAATATCATGCAGAGTAGAAAGATGGAATGCGCAAGTAGGACATTTCGAAATTAAATATGAAGTGTTATCTTCACCAAAGTCGCAGGTTGTTGTAGACTTTTTAGCAGAATTTCCTTTAGAAGATGATGAAGCTATTGAGGAGATGATGGATGTAGAAGAAGAACAAGGAGATCCAAAACACTTGTTAACAGAACCAAATAGATGGGAGATATTGGTGGATGGATCCTCAAATGGTGAAGGTAATGGAGTTGGAATTATCTTGATTTCACCAGAGGGAACAAAGATGGCTTTTTCATTTAGGTTGGAGTTTGCATCCACTAATAATGAAACAGAATATGAAGTTGTGGTACATGCCCTAAAATTAGCAATAGAAATGAAATTAGAAAATGCTAGAATTACCAATGATTCACAACTAGTCATTCACCAGATAAAAGGAGAATACAAAACAAATGAACCATCCTTGAAGAAATACAAGAAACTTGTTGAAGAATTGTCAGCAAAAATCCCAAAAATAAAATAGAGGCATATATCAAGGAAGGATAATAGGATCGCAGATGCTTATGCTTTCATTTCAAGAATGGTGACAGATCCAACTACGAGATGCATAAAGATACAAACACTTTTATCACCATCAATCAATAAAGAAGAGGATGAAGAAGTAGATGTAATGATATTAGAAGGTGATGAAGAAGGGATAAATGACAATATCGCAGATTGGAGTGCAGAACTTCATGCATATTTAGCAAGAGGGGAAATACCAAGAAACATATTGGAGGCACACAAATTAAAGAGTCGTGCAACAAATTATGAATTAAGAGATGGGATATTATATAGAAAATCATTTAATGGACCATCACTTAGATGTTTGACACGAGAAGAAGGAGATAAAGTGTTAAAAATGTTGCTTAGTGGAGATGCTGGCAACCACAGCGGAGGAAGATCTTTGGCATATATAGCAAAAACACAAGGTTATTATTGGCCATATATGCATGAAGATGCAAAACAAGTATCAAGGCGTTGCGAAGATTGTCAACGACATGGAAAGAGAATACATGCACCTGGAGCACCCTTATTATCCTCAACCAGTGTGTGGCCTTTTGGAAAATGGGGGTTAGATATTATGGGACCATTTGTACCTGGGTCTGGACAAAAGAGATACTTAATTGTCGCAACAGATTATTTCACAAAATAGGCATAAGTAAAAGCAGTACAGCACATTCGCAACAAAGACATATTTACATTCATATTTGAAAATATCATTTGCAGGTTTGGAATTCCAGCACAGTTGGTATCTGATAATGGGAAGCAATTTGAAGGGAAGAATATAGAAATGTTGCTTAATGCATTTAAGATAAAATGTGGAAAATATACTCCTTTATACCCACAGGCTAATGGGAAAGCAGAGGCAACAAATAAGACAATCGCAGATATATTAAAGAATAAGTTGGATGGACATAATAGGGCATGGTGCGATCAAGTACATAATGTAGTATGGGCTTACAACATAACTAGGCGGGAAGCAACTGGAATGTCACCTTTCTGTCTAACATATGGGGTTGAGGCAGTGTTACCAACAGAAGTTGTTATACCCATGACAAAAAGAGAGGCATGGGAGAAGAATCTTAGTGCTGGAATGATCCTAAGCAAACTGGATGAATTAGAAGAGAAGAGAGAAAAATATTTACAACATATGGAGAATTATAAACGGAGATTAGCACGAGAATACAATAAGGGTGTCAAACCATGTGAATTTCAGCCAGGTGATTTGGTTCTTCGTGAGACGCCAAATTATCAGCGAGAAGGTGGTGGAAAATTAGCGAAAAAATGGGATGGACCTTACATTATAAAAGAGATAATTAGAACAGGGGCATACAAGTTGATGGATCCAGAGGGTAAATATGTTGGTCAAAGACTTGGTAGACCATGGAATATATTATAGTTAAAGAGATATTACCCGTGAGGAACTTTGAGAATCCCTAGTTGATGAAATGATATATGATGCAACAAAGTAAGTATTAACAAAAAAAAAATTATGAAAAAATTACTGCGAGAATATTCAAGATTAGATTAAAATAAGAATATCCGAAAATTTCGCAAGAAATGATCATTTAAGATCCAGAATTGGACGAACCTTTATGGCGTACACCCTAGTTCGCGAATAAAATTTCGCAAGAGGCAAATGTAAGACCTAAAGTATGTCATAGAAGGGGGTATTTGTTGCATGGCTCAGCGATAAGGTTACACCGCTGTTGGAACCTGAGTCATGGATATTTGGGGTCAATGAAAGCCCATCCAGGAGAGACACCTTGGATTCTAAACTTGAGCATATGACTTGAGTTGGGCGACTAAGGTAAATAATAGCTCTCCTAAGGGGTGCAGAGTATGACTAAGGAGATGAGGTACACGGTTAAGCCAAGAGTTCCCAGGGAGTTTGAAACTACCCTGTCCATTCTTGGTAAGTCTTAGCTATGATGCACTCGGCCCGAAGAAAACCCCACTTAGGGTGCAGTCTTTTAACCGTAAGCCATATAGGAAAAAGGGATAAGAGTCTGCGAACACAAATGGTTGTTGTTAAGGCTGGATGGGAGGAGCTAGTCTTGTATGGCCGATGTACGTCTCCTTGAAAGGGCAACCAGGGGGAAGATAAGGGCGACACCCTCCATTAGGGAGCTGGTAAGTGTCTTAAGACGCAAATATCATGCGACTTTTTACTCACGGGAGTATTAAGACTTGTCATATTTGTGCAACATTCCTGAAGAGGCAATAAAACAAAAGAGAAGATAAGATGAGATCAAGGGGTCATTACATGCAAGTGTAAAGACGTCATGCGATTTCGTCGCAAGACGACAATGTCATGGGGCTTTAATTTTGCAAGAAAATTTAGGCCTGTCATATTGTCGCAGTAAAAATACAAAGAACAAAAAGTTAAGGCAAGGTCAATGGGTTTGTACATGAAAGTGTAGAAACATCCTGCGATTTTGTCACAAAAAAAAAAGATGTCAAAATAAGACCTTTAACTAGGAAGGCAAAATAAGACCACAAAAGATTTATAAATACTAATTGTTCTTTATGCAGATCATTCATCGCAAGAAAGATAATGAGAGGCAAGTATGGGAATTAATAAACAAGATGACATTATCTTTCTCGCAAGTACTTAAAATACCAAAAGTATAATTGAATTCGAAAGTGGTCCAAAGTACATTGTTCGCAAGAAAAGAAAGAGTAATTCAAGAAAATAAAACTAGAACTCATACTTCAATATCTTCTTCGCCAACTTTATCTTCTTCGTCAACCTTATTATAGGACCAGAATATCGCTACAACACTTTCCAGCGAGCATCATCGCAAGATCTCCAAACTACACTTTGTGAATGTCACAAAAGCAGTCAAAAGAGCGACGTAATAACTAACGATTGAAGAAAACTTGAGAAAAGAATGTTGCGATGGTTACAAAACTTGCGAGAATGAACATTGTAATTATCGCGGTACAATCGCAGAACCAACCCGAAATAAGAGGAAAACTTAGCTATCATCCACTATGTAACTACCCTATAAATATAAACCCAATGTGTCCAGAAAAGGATGATGTATTTTTTGAGAGTTAAGAAAGTTTTGAGGAGAGAGAAACTTCAAGAGAATAGTTGTAATCTTGAATTCTTCCATTTCTGTAAACATTTCTGAGAACAAAATAATAAAATGTCGTTTTTAATCTTCAATTGTGAGTTGATTATAGTAAAATCTTAACAAGGTTGTAGTGTGGGAAATCCTGCAACTACATTTTGGCACCCGAAACAGGGAGAATCAAGCTAAAAAATCTCTAATTACAATTTTAAGATTTGAAGAAATTGATAGAGTTGAAGAAATGGCTAGAAGAAGAAGAAATACATCAGAACCACCAACAACTGTAAGGAGGAGTAAAATACTTGCAGGAGGAGAAACAAATGAATTAGGAGAATCTTCAAGGATAAGAACAAGAAGAAATAGAACAAGGATTGAAGGAGAAGATCAAATTCCACAACCGAATCAACAAACACCGATACAAAATAGAAATGTGGATTATGATAGAGTGAGTGTGCATACTTGGAGATCGGATTCGATGGAAGATGTACAAGATCAACAATTAAGAGACGGAAGAAGAGAAAAAAGAAATCAAGGAGTGGATGAAGGATTAATTCATGGAGAAGGCAAAAAAATGAAACAGCAGATGATCCAAGACAAAGAATACAAGAGGAAAGAAGATTAGAGGCGGAAGAGCATGCAAATTTAACAAGAAAAAATCACGAGTTGGGAATGGAGAATTTGAGGTTATAAAATAAAAGATCAAGAAGTACTGTTAGATCGAATTCAAGATCATTAAGAGAAGAATTAAGGCGAAATTCCCCAATAAGAAATGCTAGAGGAAATATCCAAGAGGAAATGCAAAATCTAAATGAAGAGCAACGTCATAGAGAATAAGAGGTAATAGAAGATCGCCATGATCCGCGTGGCAAAAATTTGGATAATAGACTTAACAACAGAAATCAAGAGGGAAGAGACAACCAAAATGATGAAGATAATCCAGAAGAAGGTAGGAGGATATTACATGGGCGAGAGATCCAGAGAAATCGAAGAATAATTGAGGATGAAATTGAGAGACATTATGCTGAACATGTATGACTAGATTGCGAGAGGGAAAGATTAAGGGCAGAAGTAAAAGAAAAAGAATTCCAAGAGGCAGTACGACAGATTAACCATGAAAATCGAGAAAGGATACGTACACAAAATCGTTATAATAATAATATTCAGGAAGAGTATGATAGAATACAAAGGAGAATAGAAAGACAGCGAAGAGAAATGATGAGAAATGAAGAAATTAGCAGAGAAGTACAGCTGTGATTGCATGAAGAAGGTGAAGCAGAAGATCGTAGAAGAAGGAATGTGGGTGTAGATGAAGACACACAAAATCTCGCAAGAAAAGAGGTACATGAACGCAGGAGAAGGGAAGCTACATTAAAAAGACCGATGGAACCAAATTCAACGGCGAATGAGCAAATTTTAAGAGAATTAGCAAAGATGAGGGGAATAATAAATAACAGAAGAGAAGGAGGTAGAAGGCAACTTGATGAAGCTATTGAAGAAGCTGCGAGAACTCCATTCACTCAAGAATTACAGTTATGAGGAATACCTCTAAAGTGCAATTTACCAGCATTAACCAGCATTTTTGATGGAACTACCTGTGCCGTACAACATGTTAAGGCTTATGTTAGGTGTATCCTGCAATGGGAGAATCATGATGCTGTATTATGCAAGTATTTTTCATCTAGCTTAACTGGCGAGGCGCTAAAATGGTTTGAGGGATTGCCAAAAAATACTATAACTTCTTTTGATCATTTACAAGCTATATTTCTGGGAGCATATATAAGCAACAATTCATCGCGTCCAGGTATTGAAGATGTGTTTGGGTTAAAACAGAGGGTTGGAGAGAGTCTGAAACATTTAACCATAAGATGGAAGACAATGTGCAGTGAGATGGCAGGAAGAGTAGACGAGAGATATCTTATCTGGTCTTTTATCAATGCAATGTTCGCGACCAATCTGCTGTACATACAAATTTTCAGAGTCAAGAATACAATCACTATGACTGAACTACGAGAACTACAAGAACTACAAGAAGAATACATTTCTTTGGAGGAGAAACAAAATGATATGAAATCATATCCAATCGCGAATACCAATTCAGTAGCAGCAAATGGGAGTTTACTTCCTAAAATGATTAACAATGTGGCGAGCAGCTCGCAAGCACAGCAAGAGAAAGTGGAAATTAATAACCAGCAGAAGTTGGTAGCTATGGGCAGTCGAGATCAAGAAGAATATGAAAGGGATAAGAATTATTACAATCGCGGTGGGAATAATAAGATTCAAAGGCTTGATCAGCCGTAAGAAACTTATGGTGGACAGAGGCAAAACAATTTCAGAAGCCAAGGTAACCAGAAGATAATATGGGAAGAAATGAAGATGCCACCTCTAAATGTTAGTATAGAAAAAATCTGGGAAGCTATCATTTTGATGGAAAATATACCATCACCATGGAATATGGGAAAAGAACCACATCCTAATAATCGCAGTCAAGAATTTTGTCCTTACCATCACTTTCATGGTCACACAGTAAATGATTGCAGGAATGTAAAGAGAATAATTTTATGGATGATTGACCAAGGAAAGCTAAACCACTTTTTAGTAGGACATCCACAATCTCAGCGATTGCCTCCAGCACCAGAAATTCACAGGGTAAATACTATAAAATGAGCAGAATCATTTGTAATAGAAGTTGGGGCTAAAGCAAAAAATTTGTTTTGTAATTCCATTGTACATTCACACAGAACTATTGAGGATTTCCATGATAATGTTCTGAGCAGAGTCTTTGCGAGAGATACAGATGGAAGGGAGATAATGAATATCGCGAGAGTCTCGCCATTAAAAGAATGGCAAAAACAAACTATATCTTTCACTGCACAAGAAGTACCAGAGCCTGGTGAGCAGCATGATAACCCATTGTTAGTAAGGTTAGAGATAAACCCCAAGCAAGTAGAAGAGGAAGATGAAGAAAATGATAACGAAAATGAAGATTCTTGGGCCATTAATAGAGTTCTAATAGACACAGGTAGCTCAGTTGACATATTATTTTATCATACCTACAAGACCATGGGTGGAAGAGACGAAGATATAATACCATCAACATATAAAATCTATGGTTTTAATGGTACTGCCAATAAACCCAAAGGGTAAATTGAAATACGGATTCCATTAAAGGGGATAACTTCCAAGATCTTGTTTTGTGTTGTTGACATTGAATCACCTTACAATGCCCTGATTGGTCGACCTTGTCTACATGGGATATTAGGTGTAGCATCTACTTTCCACCAGTGTGTTAAATTTCCTCATCCTAAGGGTGTTGGAGTTATTAAGGGAGATTGGGGATAAAGCAAGAAATGTTATGAGATTGATATAAAATCTTGCGAGGAAAGAGCTGAGAAGAAGAGAAATTGGAAGTACAACATCAAGCAACAACAGAGATGTGAAACATTGATGATTGATTCAATAGAGAAGCGAGAGGAAGATGATGACGAGCGGATCGCAGATAGGGAAAAAACAGCAAAACGTAACATAAAAGCAGAACCAGAAAATAGTAAGTAGAAAGGTAAAATGATGAAATTTAAAGAAGCTTACGCAGAATTTGTTTGACGAAAATGCAATTGAAAAGAGTACTATGTTTGAAAGAATTGCAAAATTTTATAAAAAGATCAAAGAAATGAAATTTTATCAGAGTTACAATACTCGCGAGAAACGCGAATAAAATTTCGCAGAGATTAATAGAATGGGACGAACCTTTATGGCATGCACCTTAGTTCGCGGATACAATTTCGCAAGAGGCAAATGTAAGACCTAATAGTGCGTCATATAAGGGGGTATCTCTTTACATAACTCAGGGATAAGGTTATACCGCTGCTGGAACCTGAGTCATGCAGATGTTGGGGTTAAAGAAAACCTATCCAGGGGAGAGATCTTGGACTTCCAACTATATAAGGTTATACCCTGGTTGGATGACTGAGAATCTCTTTTAAGAAGTGTAGAATATGACTAAGGCGCCGAGGTACACGGTTGAGCCAAGGGTGCCCGGGACGGACGAACCCACCCTGGACATCCTTGGTAAGTCTTGGATATGATGCACTTGTCCTGAAGAAAACCCCACTTAGGGTGCAGTCTTGTAACTATAAGCCATATAGGCATAAAGGACAAGAGGCTGCGAAAACAACTGGTTGTTGGAAAATCTGGATGGGAGGATCTAGTCTTGTATGGCCAATGTTCCCTCCTTGAAGGGGCAACTAGGGGGGAGATAAGGGTGGAACCCTCCATTAGGGAGCTGATAAGTTTCTAAAGACGGCAATGTCATGGGGCTTTATGATCGCAAGAACATTTAGGCCTGTCATATTGTCGCGTGACGAAAGTTATACAAAGGCAACAAGCCAAAATAGAAAAGTTAAGATGAGATTAATGGGTTTTTACATGAAAGTGTCGCAAGACGGCAATGTCATAAGGTTTAATTCTTGCAAGAGAGTTTATACTTATCATATTGTCGCAGAGATGTTGAAAAAATATTGATAAGACAAGATCAATGGGTCAATACATGCAAATGTAAAGACGTCCTGCGATTTTGTCGCAAAAAGAAAAAATGTGGCAAAATAATACCTTTAATTAGGAAGGCATAATAAGACCATAAGATTATTGCGATAATGCTCGCATAATTAATGAGATTTGCGATTCTACGCATAGATCATAAAGTTATGCAATTGTTGCTAGCAATAACATCACCGATATTGAGGCAAATTTAATTTGATTCACAACTAATATCTAATCTCTACTCAATTTTTTTCATATTGCAGATGAATAATAGAGGCAAGTATGGGAATGCATAGAATGATGAAATTATTATTCATCCATCATATGACAAAATTGCATAGATGATACATTTATACAAATAATTAAAGGATATTAATTATGATTGATTGATTATGTTGCAGAAAAAGAATTATTTTCTAATTTGTACAGATAAAAGCAAAAGAAGTTTACACATCGAGTTGGAGAAACTCGCAGCAATGTTACGAGAAGCAGGAAATAAATTTACAAAATTTACAAGGAAAATAAAAGGAAGAAAAAGAATTATTTGGATCCTTCACTCTCTTCATCAAGTTACTTGTCATCGCCAGATTCCTCTTCTTCATCTTTATAAGATTTCTTTTCATTGCCAGACTTTTCTTCATTACCACTATTATTGTCATCTTCATCTTCGCTAGATTCCTCAGTTTCGCTATCAGAGATAACTATATTTGGAGTATCAGCTGGAATTTCCTTTGCGAGATCGGGATATGTAGAATGAGGAATACCATGATCATCACAGACTAGTTTAACAGCGTTATTACGAACACGGATAAGGGCGTTACTAAAATTCGAAGATGAGATTTTCATTTTTTCCTTCAATCTGGAATACTTTTCATTGCGAGAAGATAGATTTCCAGCGGGTCGGCTTTTTTCTTCTTCCAACTCATCAAATTTTTTACGATAGTTCTTTTCAGATGCTGCGAGCAAATGATAACAAAGTTAATACATATAAGGATGATTCAATTAGAAAATAAATTAGTGAAATCATGAGAGTGATAACCTTCTCTTTCGGCAATCATATCTCTAATTAAGGAAGAATGACCAATTTGAAGACTAATATTTACACCTAAATTATTTATGGCATTATCAAGAACCATTGCAGCCCAAGAAAATTCATCATCGCTAGTAATAAGAAGACGGGAGCGAATTTGGTTTTCTCTTTCAACAAAATCCACTTTCTCACGGATAAGTCTATCCCTTTCAACTTGAACTTCAAGAATGGTTTTATGGAAATTTGATAAAGCTTCAACTCCTTGTCTAGATATACGATCTTTGTCTTTGGAAAGATCATTATTACTAGCCTTTAAAGTTTTGATCTCTGTTTTAGAATTGTGGAGAAGCTCTTTAAATCTGTGGGTAATATCTAAATAAGATCTGTAATCAATTTCTAAGAGATGAAAATTAGATATGAGTTCATCTATGGAAAGGGAATTAATATTGGAACGATTATTTAAAGAATTATTTAGAAGTTATAGAAGAGTATCATTGTCTATCGGTTCAGGAAAAGAGCGAATGGTTAAAGCCTCATCAGTGAGACCATAAACGTCTGCGAGAATGACAAATCAGGTAAGAAAAGATAGTGAAACATAGAATTATGAAGGAAAAGAAGAAGGTTATCATACCTAAGAGTTATTTGTTAACAGTATCAAGATTGGATACTTTGAGCAATTATTGAAGAAGATTATTCTCAAGTTCTTTATTCTTCTCGCGAAGATTAGCAAGTTTAGCTTCCATTTGTTCATTTTTCTCACGAAGATTAGAAGATTTTGATTTTAGGTCTTCATTCTTTTGGCAAAGAACAACATTCTTCTGTTGAAAAAATTCACGCTTATTGTCTAAATCAGAAGCAACAGCAAAATCAGCTCTTCTAACCTGCGATAGAACTATATAAGTCAAAATTTAGCAAAAATATCAATAGATACATAAAAAGGATGAACAAATAAAAGCATACCAGACTTCCAAGTGAATTTAAGAGACTTGGAGTCAGCGATCTTGAAACCCCGTGAAGGGATTCACTGTCAGCTAGTATGGGAGCATCGCAGACTTTGGCGAGGGACTGGGATATTTCATTGATAGCTTCATCTCCATACTTATTTGGGATACCAAATATATTCTTGCCAAAAAAATTGGATAGTTGAGCCATTGCATACTCAGAAGAAGAAGAATCCTTTACGGAAGGAAAATTTTGGATAGTTGAGCCAACGTCGAAATTACCATCATCGTTGTCCTTATCAAAATTTTCTGAAATAGGTTGAGGAATTGGAGAAGAAGGGAGTTGGGTTTTTCTTCTCTTTAAGGGAGGATCGTCAAATTCATCACTGCGAGGGGCAGCAAGCTTCCCTTTGGGAGGAGCAGTATATTTCCCCTTGCGATCAACTGTGGACTTCACTTTGGTTCTCGCAGGTTTTATTGGTTCTAATTCTTCGATTTCCTGTGAACACAGATAAAGGTAAGAAATAGGGGCTACAATATATTGTTAAATCTAATGAAACGATATTTCTTACTTCATCTGTGAAGGATTTAAGAGCTAAGAAAGTGCTGGGTTACCTAAAGCCTGGTAGCTGAGTTTCATTCTGTCAATCTGGAAAAGATTGAAGTAATTAGCGAAAATATAAAAACATGGGGAAGATAGTGAATAATAATTATACCAAAGATTGGAGAGAACATACCTCTTTAGTTCTTTCAGGCCAGTTGAAAACCCAAGGTTGATATTCTGAAAGATTCACGGGTAATGCGCAAGAACCAGAAATATAAGGACCCTCAAGACATAACGGAAAAATGAACCACTTGTCATCGCTAGAATGGAGAGGGCCTTGGTTAGTAGATGTATGCCAATAAATGTCTAGCATAAGAGCTTTATCATCAGCGATCTTTTCTTTCTTCAAGAAAACACCCCAGCAAGTGCTATCCCTCTTCATAGGGACTATTTTATAATTTTCAAAAAAATTGTCCACAGTATAATCTATAGAAACAATGGGAACATCTTTAAATTGAGGATTCTTCGCAGCTTCAGGGTAGCGAGATCCTTTGTCAGCACCGCGAAAAGCATATTCAAGCAGCAATCGAATACAATCTCCACCCAATTGATATATCGCTCGCGAGAATCTCTCGTCAGAAATTATTTCATAGAATAGTGGAAGTTCTGGATCATAGAGAGGAAAGGGAAGACCAGATTCAAGTTGACCTAGCGATACTATAATTTTCTCGCGAGATCATTGACAATCAGTGAATAATCTGAGAGAAAGTTTGGATTTAGGGCTCTGATTTGGAATTGTAGACAAAGTAAAACCTTTGCTTTTGAGTTTTTCTTGCATCTCACCAAAAGCAATCAAATTTTTAGCACCAACGGCAACCATTTTTTAAGTATGGGAATGGAAGAGAAGGTTGGAAAATAAGAAAAGAATAACAGCGATAACAGACGCGCAATTTACGGAAGAACAGTAAACTTGCAGAGAAATTACGGAGAGAAAGAAGAAGAAGAAGAAGGTAAAAGAGGAAAAGAAAAGAATGAAAGAAGTATTTATAGAAGAAGAAATTCCTCGAAGAAGATGAATGCAATAAATGCTAAGAAAAGACATGAACGGTCAGATCGCAGCAGTTAGAGAGGACGTGTCATAAATTCATTAGAAGAGAGAATGCGTAAAAACAGCTGGCGAAGGAAACAAAAACGTGTCAGAACAGAGATTAATGAAGAGATAAGTAGTTGCGGCATTTTAAAGTTCTCATGATCTTTTCTTCTTCGCAGAAAAGACATGAGAAGAGGCAAGATGTAGGACCAGAATATCGCTACAACACTTCCCAACGAGCATCATCGCAAGATCTTCAACTACACTTTCCGAATATCACAAAAGCAGTCAAAAGAGCGACATAATAACTAACGATTGAAGAAAACTTGAGAAAAGAATGTTTGTCCTGCGATGGTTACAAAACTTGCGAGAATGAACATTGTAATTATCACGGTACAATCGCAGAACCAACCCGAAATAAGAGGAAAACTTAGCTGTCATCCACTATGTAACTACCCTATAAATATAGACCCAATTGTGTCCAGAAAAGGATGATGTATTTTTTGAGAGTTAAGAAAGTCTTGAGGAGAGAGAAACTTCAAGAGAATAGTTGTAATCTTGAATTCTTCCATTTCTGTAAACATTTCTGAGAACAAAATAATAAAGTGTCATTTTTAATCTTCAATTGTGAGTTGATTATAGTAAAATCTTAACAAGGGTGTAGTGTGGGAAATCCTGCAACTACACTTATCATATCCACCAGCTTTATCATCTCCACCAGCTTTATCATCTTTGCCAGTGCTTTCCTTATCTTGGTCGACTCTGGTTTCTTCTTCATTTGGCTCATCACCAGTATCTTCTTCTTTAGTATATATTTCTTCTTCTTCTTCTAAAATTTCTTGGGAAGCGCTTTCTTCACCACTTTCATAATCAAAATCACTGTCACCAGCACGAGGAGTTTTATCTTCATCTACTTCCAGAGGTTTGAGTGATACAGGAGAAAGATATTTGGACAGCAGAACCTCATTCACAAGAACTTCAGTACTGAGATGAGCTTGGCGAAGGAAATCTCTGTCACGACTTCTAATATCCATGTTTTTGAAATATTCAAGATAGTCATACTTTCTTTCTGCTCGATCGCGAGAACGGGAAAGATGGGCAGCAAGCAAACCATTTTCTTTGCGAAAATTGGAAAGTTTAGAATCCAAAGTAGAAATGGAAGACTGAAGCTTTCTTTCAGATTCTGCGAAAGGTAAAAACAAAAGTTATTCAGGCGAACCCCTCACCAGGGAAATATCGCAAAGAAGTTTAACAAAAGAAAGATGTCTGAGGCAGTCATAATGAATACCTTCCTTTTGAGATATTAGATTTTGAATTAGTGCCAAGCAAGTATTCTCCCAATGATTCATGGCATCATCAAATTTATCTCTAACTAGACCTTTCAGACGAGATTTTAACTTCTCTTCTTTAGAAATGAGAAAAGTGTTTTCTTTCGCAAGTAAAGAGTGAGATTCTTCTAATTTGGACTATTGTTCTTGAAGCTGATTGGCCTTTACACTTAATGTTATTCTACCTTGAATGAGTGTATTTTTCTCGGAAATAGATGGATGATTCAGTTACTTCTTTAAGTTCATTTTTCAGCGAACGAAGAGATTGTTCTTGATTATCACACAATTTTTGAAGAACATTTAATTTCTGCGAAGAGATCGCCACCGTATTTAAAAGAGTTCGCTTCTCCTGAGATAGAGTTCTGTTTTCATATGATAAAGTTTCCAACTCTAGGTCAGCCTTAGTCAAATAATAAGAGAGGCGAGATATTTCGCTACTTAATGAGTTTTGCTCCTGAACTAATTGAGTATTTTCTTTGGTAAGATTATCTATTTGATCAACAGAATATGTGTGAAGATTATCTAATCGGTTATATTGATCCATCCAACTATCTCTGTCAACGCGAATTTCTTCAGCGGCAGATTCAGACTGAAATCTCTCCATTATTCGTTTATGGTTTAAAGCTTAACAAGCGAAAAAAGTCTTTAAGAATGAACAACATGAAAATAACAAATTTGTTAAGAGGGAAATTAAGAACGAAGAAAAGAAATTCATACCTTTTAATTCATTATTTTTCTTGCAAAGAAGTTCGCAGTCCAAAGAAGCATTTTGAAACTTCTTCTCTTCAAGGAGAAGATTCTCCTTCAAGACTTCAACTTCCTTCTCTAAGGATGTTTGAAAATCTGTCCTATTAGAACCAAGATATTTACCTAAAATTTTGCAAACACCAGATTTGATAGGGTCCATAGATGATTTCTTGGCGTCAACTAAAAAATTAGATAAGACCTTTAAGGCAAGAGCCACTCTGTCTCCAGTTTCCTTAGAGAAATGGAGAGACTCAGATGAAGAAGTAGCAACAATATAAAGTTGATGATCGTCATCTTTTGGTAAAGAGACGTCATTTGAGGGTAAGGTGTGAGGCAGATCAAGGGTTGAGATTATGGTGGAATGAACTTGAGAAGTATTGGTTGCAGGGGAGGAAGAGATTTCATTCGTAACAGGTTGTGTAATAGGTATTACATCCATAGAAGGATTAGTTAAAATATCAGAGCTTATTGTGATATTTTCGCAAACAGGAAGTGGAGGTTCAGTTTGCGAAGAAGAAGTTGAAAGACCAAGTTTGGGAAAAGAAACAGAAACATCTACAGTTTTAGCTTGGGAGATTTCTTGGGAGGTTTAGTGGCATCCCCGTCACCTTGTGAATCACAACTTAGATAAGAAACAGAGGAAACAATATTGTTATTAAAAAGATCCATGTTTCTTACTACCTTGTCATTCACAGACTTTCTCTTTTTCGCAAGAACCTTGAGTTGCGAACTTCTGGGAGCATTAGGGTTTTGAACTGTAAATTTGGTACTGGAAGTGTTTTTGCTGAAACAGAAATAATATGGGAATTACACAAAGAACAAACAAGATGATCTCAGCAAAACAAAATCAGTTTCAGCAAAATCAAAAGAAGAAGAACTAACCTTGGTGACTCCATGGAAGTAAAAGAGAACAGTAGCAGGAAGATGAATTCGGTAAAAAAGAAAGTTGCAAGCGATAAAGATTTGCAGATCCTTCTTTAAATAGGCAAGGGAAGATGACCATTTAATGGTAAAACGTGCCAGTAATTAAAGGAATATTCAACACATGTTGACGATTATACTTAATTCACGGAGCCTTGTCGATAGAAAAAGAATTTGAAAGAAAAGATGAACAGCTGCGGCATTTTGAAGAACAATTTCTCATGACATTCTCTCCTTCGCAGGGAATACATGACAAGAGGCAAGGTGTAGGATCAGAATATCGCAAGAAGGACACACTTGCGAAGTTTAGTTAACAACACATTGCGAGTTATACCAATTGTAGTGATCTACACTACAAATTAGATAAGAAACAACTCAGAATCTCTAAGGATAGAGATTAGACTAGGATGAGAAGAGAAATTGGGAGAGAAAAGAAAATTTTCATTAACAAATTCTTCATTGTCCACCCAGAGTTGATTACAGGCTAATATCTACCACAAAAGGGAATCCAAGGACTACTCGTGTGAAAGACACGAGTTCTAACAGAAAAAAACTAACCCCACTAGAAGGGGGTGCCCTGAGTAAATCGCTGGTGGCCTTTAACAACTGAGGCTAAAAGCAAAACATAAAAAACAGGTTTATGATACAGAGTAACTTGAAGAATGACGTAACATATGACGATTGCAGAAACACGAGAAAAGTGTGATGACTCTGCGATGATTATAGCGCTTGCGAATATTGGCAATAGAACTCTTGCGAGAATATTGCAAGTCAGATCCTAAAATAAAGGACATATTAGCTGTCATCCACTATGTAATTCCCTATATAAAGAGTTGAACAAGCGTAAGGAAGGGAGAGATCTTTTTCGAGTATTGAGCAAGTCATTAGGAGAGAGAAAGTCCAGAGCGGTTGTTAATTCTTTTATTTCATCTTGTAAAGGTTGTAAGATTAATCAATAAAGTTTATGATTGTTGATCTAAAAATGATTTTATTGTATGAATTCTTGTGAGGGGTGTAGTCTGGGATTTCCTGCTACTACACAAAGAACGAAGAAATTGAAAGCAATACTGAAGTAATTCGCTTTGAAGATATAAAACGAGAAGACAAAGCTAAGGTCCATACAATTTTAGTATTAAAACATAAAAATTCATAATTGAATTTAGGGTTCATCAATTTTTGGGAATTTTATGTCAAAACTGGATGTTTGAGTGAAGAAATATATTAAAGAAATGTTACTAAAATCGAATGAATTTCATTAAAAATGGTGTTCTTATGTTATATTATTCTCCATCAAACTCGGTTTTCACTTGTCTCTGCACCAGTGAGTACCAACATGGTGCTGTCAATTTTCATTTAGGAGACAAAAGATGGTAGTTAACAGAGCGCTTAGGGCTTGCGAATGGTCAAATACGTTTGGTTGTACTCGGATTTGAACTTGTTATAGGAAAGGAGGTACACTGGGTTTAGGAAATCAATAGCAAGTTCATCTATGGTTCATTAGTTTTTCACACACAAGGTGCTTGTGGAAAGGCCTGATGAACATTCACTCCACCACCACCACGCCCGTTAGATACGAGTTATTGATTAATTCAGACCATTAGATGATTAATTCAGACCGTCAGATGCAAACGGCCACTGACCACGTTAACTAAATACAAATAATTAAAAATATATTATTTTCTTTAACTGTCAAGATGGTCAATGACGGTCCTGTGACCCAAACTCTAATTAAAATTTATTCGTGACCCAAACACAAATCTGGTCACTTTGTTGTGACCCAAAGTCAAAATGTCCCAAATATATATTATATACTAATTTCTTAATATTCATATATATGTATAATATCACTATTATCCTTGGGGTTGATACCCAATGAAAGAGTGATGTTTCACTCGCGTCCGATCTGTAAAAACTACGAGTTTTAAAAATCCACCCGCATATAATCTGCCAAAAGCATCTGCCCATCAAATTCCTTCCTAAATTGGGTCCTATGTAGATTAATTGGGGCCTATCGAAAATTTATTTCCACTACAAACAATGATAAGGGGTGTCCAAATTTATTGAAACTTCCAAAATTACCCTCTAAAAAATACTAATATTACTAAATTACCCTTCAACTCTTAGTAATAAACCTAAAACTAAAATCAGTTATCATTTCTCTCATAAACCAATTCTCCTCTTCTTCTTCTCCCTCTTTTCTCATTTTTTTGGAACCAAAACATCGTGGATGATCGACGATCCAAATACGATTAATCGTTCATCTTTTCTATAAAATGACGAAACATACAAGAGTGAAGCATCCTACTAACCGGATATTTCCTAGTAAGGATAATCCTGGACTTGTTGAAGCAATTCGAAACAAAACGAATAAAACGGTTGAGGAAGTTGAACCATCTTTGATCTCACAGGAGGAGGAAATGGGTCGATTCAGGTACTAGTCTATCAACCCAATCCTTTAAACTAGGTTTTAGTAACATTCAATCGCTTCAAAATCGAAATTTTTGAAATCAAAACATTTTCGTGTTGACAGAATCGGATTACGTTAATGTCTATGTAACTCGATTCCTTTTAGAATCGGGTTATGTTCTTAAACTCATAAACTGATTGTTTTTCATGTATATTGTAATCGGGCAACGTTAATGTATAAATAGATCGATTCTTGTAGCCATTGTTTCTGTAACTAATTTTTGTTAGAATCGGATTACATATGTGTTCAAAAAAACCGATTGTGTAGACTTAAAATTCTTATATGCTTAGTCAATAATCGGACTTTATATGTATATCGAGAAAACCGATTATTAGAATTGGTTTACATTAGCACTTAAAAAAATCAAATTGCTGGTTTTATTGTTAGAATCGAAGAACATGAACATTTGAATAAACCGATTGTTTATTTGTTATGTTCTGAATCAGATTTTATATGTATATCGAGTAAACCGATTGTGTACCTTGACTTAAAAAAAATGCATTCGATTCCATTGTTGTTTATTGCTTAACTCCATATTCCACAAGCCAAACAAGGGCAACCAACAAAATCAAGCCGAAAAGAAATATAAGAGGAAACATGACGTTGCTTCTCCTAAACCTTTGGGACCTCGACGAAAAGACGGTCAAAATTTGAATGCTTCGCACCGAAGGGCCACGGGGAGTAAAGCCAAAATGATCAGCATAAATGACCCACTACCTGAAGCAGAGCAACCAACACACGAAGAATCTTATTCCGATACACCTACTGAACAAGAAGGTGGTGAAGAAGAAAGTGATGAGGAAGAAATTGGTGGCAAGGAAGGTGGTAAAAAGAAAGTAGTGAGAGTGAAAGTGATGAAGAAAAAGGTGAGGATGAAAGTGATGAAGAGATAGGAGAAGTTCAAGAACAAGTCCAATGAGGAGAAGTTCAACAACAAATCCAAGGAGGAGACGTTGAAAACAAAGATAAGAAGAAGAAGAAGAAGAAGAAAGGGGACCACATGCCCGACCCACTGAAGATGTTTTCTCGCGGCCCTAAGGATCCTATTCACGGGTTATCCGGTGATGGAGGACAGATGTTATGGGGGTACAAAGACAGTTGGTTCGTCGTCGTTTTCCATACAATAGTAAGTACCTAAACCTTATGTTATGTAACATAAAAATTATTATTCGTGTAGTGTTTTGAATGTTGTCCATCGGGTTTGTTTTATTTTATAGGATCACAAGGATGCCGTTTGTCTTATGAAGCCAGGAACGTCAGTGAGTAAGATGAGGAAATGGACACTGGAATCAATAGAATCAACCGTTGGAGAAGTTCCGGAAATAATCAATCTAGTCAATTCAACGGGTTTGATCCCCGCGGTCGATAATTTGGACCTTGGTTACGACAAACCTCTTTGTTTCGCCTTTGCCAAGAGATATTACGGGGAAATAGATACTTTACATCTTCCGTTTGGAGAACTGACAATAACTCCAAATGATGTGAAGTTCATTACCGGGCTAAGCATAGATGGTAAAGCAGTGAAGCACAAAGAGTATGTGGAAGAGCTTGAGTGGGATAAGATTTACTCGTTCACCAAGGATGTGTTCCAATGGGATGAGGAGAAGACCAAGTCATATATGCTGGTAGGCAAGTCAAAGCATAGGATATTCCATCTCTCGAATCTAAGGGACAGCTTCATGGAAACAAAGAAGCTCCGTGCCGATGGAAATGTGCTGACCAGGGAACGTATCATCGCCACGGCCAATGCGTATGTCCTCTACGTCCTAGGAGCTGTTATCTTCCCCGACGTTTCCGGTTCCCATGTGAGCACCAACTTTATCTAGCTATTGCAACCATTTGACAAGATTCACGAATACTCTTGGGGCACAACCATGATTTCACACTCGTTGAACGAGTTTAGAAAGTCTTTTAGGGCTCAAAGGAACCAAATCGGAGGGAATATGGCACTTCTACAAGCGTGGATATATTTACACTTCCTAATATTTGCTCAAAGGGATTTTAAGAACATAGAATGGGACGGAAGGTATTATGGAGACATGTACACCTACAGAAGTAAGCCGAAGCACCAAAAAAGGGATTATCTGAAGTTGAGACGCTAGTTGGACAACTTGACGATGAATAATGTTGTCTTTGATCCTTACAAAAAGGATTTGGATAAAGGAAAAGGAAAAAAGGTTGGATGCAAAGAGAAAAGTGATTATTGGGGGCCTTTGTTTCACCCCAAGAGTATATGTAATATGCAACCCGTCGAGAGTTGCCAGACAATGCGGTTACGTACAAATAATCCCAAAGGAGCACAAGATGTTCAAAATCAATGAGAAAAAAACCAAATCATATGACAATGATATTGACATTGTTCACAAGCCTTTACAATCATGTGATTATTGGGAGGACAGAGCTTTTCACAGATATACTCTGCAGCAAGGTCCATCGCAAACAGATGATGATGCAATTACGGGTTACATGTAGTGGTACCTGAATGTTTCGCATAGTCGAGTGATACGAGTAGATGAGAGTCCCAAGATAGAGGACAAAGATAAGGCTCTCAAATTCCTGGTGTGTATTGTTACTCAACTACGATTTGTTAATGGTTTTAGCATTATATATTGAATGTCTGTTCTTTGAAATTAAAACAGAGAAGACGAGTAGGGCACTTGATAACCCAAACAAAGCTAGAAATCAGGGAAGGGAAAAATGTTAATGCCAATAAAAAGATGATCGGTGAATTGAACAGTCTCGAAGATGTAGAAGATGGTGCAAAGTTTTGGGAGATGGAGGAGTAGGAGGAGGAGCCAAGGAAGAAGAGGAAGATAGCCTCCCCCCCCCCCCAAAAAAAAAAAAAAAGATGACTGAAGGTGCATCGAGCAGTTCCCAAGATGGTAAACGAGGACGCGGTGGGCGTGGTCTTGGTTGTGGACGTGGTCGTGGTGGGGATGTTCATGAATGAATGGTTATATTTATGTGTATCTATTTAACTATGGATAATTATGGAGTCAAAACTTATGTCTTGTCTTAAACTTATTGTTGAATTATGTTTGGTTATATTCCTAGTTTATGAATGACTTATTCTGGTTTCTTTTGAAAATTGTTTATGTTTGTGCAAGACGCGATTAAATAACCAACCACAATGTGTGTGTAAAAAATGCATATTCTGGCATTTTTCAGTCAGAATTGGTATACATGTCCACATATGTAATCAGATTCTGACAGTTCTCCAGAGGTTCAGTTTCAGAATCGGTTTACATGTACCAATTTGTAACCCGATTGTCATGAAGAAAAGTTCTGTATCATTTTTTGCCTAGAATCAGTTAATATATCCCTATATAAAATCCGATTGTAATGAAGAAAAGTTTTGTATCATTTTTTGCCTAGAATCGGTTAATATGTACCTATATTAAATTCGATTGTGTTGAAGGAAAGTTCTGTATCTTTTTTTGCCAACAATCGGATAACATAAGCATTAAAAAAGCCCGATTTAGTGAGATCCATATTTTACAAGATTTTGTAAGGAAACAATCGGTTTATGTGGTCATATATAAAATCCGATTGTTTAAATCGAATTCAAAAAAAATAGCCGTTGAGACTTCATCTATATAAGGACAACCTCTTTGAGCCACTCCCACATGACACACTAATCCTACAAAATGGAATGGGAACCGTTTGAAGATTTGTGTCTCATTAAATCCTTTGCTAATACGTTCCGTGAACGTCCGAATGAAATCTATTCAATGTTTTGGAAGAGAGTTCAAGAGTTCTTTTACGGGCGTACCGCGAATCCCAATAACCGAAAATGGAGAGACTTGGCATTTAGATTCCAATACATTAAAGGTGCAATGCGAGAGTACGTAAAAGTTAGAAATATGGTGTACGACTATCATCCACGAGCTCCTCTTTGGGAAAAAGTGAGTAATGCGATCATCTTTATACCTATGTCAAAAGTTCACATACTAACATTTAAGAACTCATTGAATTTCAGCTGGAACGTTTCAATGGGCTATGGAGAATTCGTAATGGGGAAACTAAGTTCATTCACCACAAATAATATACGACGTTGTACCGACGTGCTCGGAGGTTCATTGACGAGCATTTGATGTGTCAAATTCTAGAATTCCCATACTGAATCCTATATATGTATTGCGCTAATTTCCTAAACTATGTAATGAATATTTTGTTTCTGAAAGTAAGATTTAATCAGATTATATGGATATATATAAACACCGATTGTTGGAATTGGTTTATGTGGGTATTGATTAAACTCTGATTCTGGGTTTGCATCTCTATTCGGAATAAACCCAACCGAGAATCGGTTTACAAATGCACTAACATCAACCAATTCTGGATTGAGTCTTTTGGAAAAAAAAATTAAATTTTTACAAGTGTTGATTATGCATTAATCATAGTTAATTTCAGGATTAACTTGATTAAACAATATTTAATTATCTGAATTACCACTAATTTAAAAAGGGCATATTGGGTATTAACATATATATTGGATAAGGGGTTTCTAATAATTGTTACTCAATGACCCTATTTTTTCATGTAGCTATAGGCCCCAATTAATCTACCTAGGCCCCAATTTAGGAAGGATCAAATGCCAATTGCATTGGATAAAATCTACGGATTTGGTTGTTGTGCTCACCTAGGCTTTTGTTATGAATTAAAAAGTGGGCCAGCGTATTTTGTTGTTTTATCTTATCATTTTGATTTGGGGAAATTAGGCTAAGGCCCAACCCATAATATGAGGCCCCTAGTTAAAAGAAGTTTAAATCTAGGCCCCGAGTTATTAAAAGACAACCATACCCTTTTGTATATTTTCAAGCCCCAAATAAAATAAATTTAAATTTAAGCCCAAAATATTAAAATATAGCAAACATGATGTCACATCCATCTTTAAGACCGCCACCGCAACCACCTTCGGCGACCGCCGCCACCAACCACCACCTCCGACGACCGCCGCCACCAACAACAAACACCTCCGTCGGTGACCACCAGCGCCGAAACCACCACCTCCGACTACCGCCACCACCAACCACCACCACCAACCACCTCCTCCGGTGACCACCATCAGTAGCAAAAACCACCACCGCCGGAAACCACCACCTCCGTCACCAGCGGCTACCACCACCGTCGACCACCGCCTCCCACCAATAATATATGGATGTGTAATCTGAAGTTAAACATGCAACGAGCATGTGTATCCAGAAGTTACACATGGGTATGGCATGAAAGGGTTACACATATGTAAGAAGAAGTTACACATGCATATAACATGTGTATCCAAAGGTTACACATCCATATGACATGTGTAATGAGAAGTTGCACATAAAAAAAAGACATAAAAAATTAAACATAAAAAAAAATACATGTATTACACTTTAAGATAAATTTACAATAATTTCCTAGCATGTCTAGTGTAACTGGGAGTTACATATGCATCTATCTAGTGTAATTGAAATTTACACAACACTACGCACACTTTCAACAACATTTATCCTACAGCTACCACCATGGCTCATTTCATCATTCTCTACCAGCATCAATTCCTGACAAATCCACTGCAATAGAAACATACATTGGAAACTCTGTACCTATTTATCCTAACATGCATCTAGCATGCAATATTGAGTTCTCAGACTCAATCCATAACTTACCACATATCAATTCCATCATAACCCATATCCTTCAACTGCAACCAACACCAACTGAGTACAAATCTCAGCACCAGCCAGCTTCATTTCAAATGCATATAAAATGTGTAATTTGGAATTACACATGCATATGAAATGTATAATTTGGAATTACACATGCATATGAAATGTGTAATTTGGAATTACACATGCATATGAAATGTGTAATCAACAGTTATCTGCAACCTAAAGAATAACAAACAAACATATTTCATGAGATTAAAAGAAAGACATACAAAACAATGCATGATCACTTTCAAATGCATGTGACTAGTATAATTAGGAGTTACACATACATATAAGGTTAAATGTACTTAGACTCAGAGATGCAAAAAAACAATTTTGTTATTCATTTCTAGCATGTGTAACTAGGACTTACACATGGACATGGGTAGTGCAACTTAGAGTTACACATGCATGTTGTATCTATAATTAAGAGTTACACATGCATAGTGTCATGTGTAACCAGTAGTTACACATATATAGTGGCATGTAAACTTGAAATCTATGTGTAGATATAAAGCAAAAACACTAAATATTTACTTACAGTGCAACAAGGAAAATTATTACAAAGTAATTTACTGAATCATCTTGGTAGCATCCAAAATCACCTAGCCTAATTCTAGTTGAGTTCTAGTTGAGTAATGTAAATGATAAAAATATTTTAAGATATAGGGAAAAATAGGATAGGCAAATGTAAGAAAAGAACCGAACCTGACACAACTTCAACTGCATGACGCATGTGTTCCAGAACTTACACTAAGACTTTTAAAGGAAACAAGCATTGCGAGCACAAAAAGACACCAAATAATTAGAAAGAAATGATATTTCATCAATTACCAAGTCATTACTCAAACAACATTTGGTTATAATGGAATCCCCTGATTGTTCATTCCAAAAGACCATTACAGCCATAATCTGAAAAACAAGCCAACACCTAACTTTGCTAAATGTTCTCAAATGATATAGCATAGTTCTGTAGTACAAAGTTTTAGTCAACGATATAAGAGGGACAAGTACCTTAATCTGAAGCTGTAAGTACTTGACATAGTCGACGATATCATCCATGAGCGAAGGATCATCACTGATCACCTTGACAGTACCCAACATCCTTATCCATCCAGGAATAAACTGCTGTTTATAGGTGAAAATAGTTTCTACTGATTTTGGTAATTGCGGGTGTGAAGGTGAGAAACTGTTTAAACCATAAACAATGTACTGCAAGGGAGTACTTTAGATTCGAGAGATTAATCTGTACAAGTCCGGCCTAAACCAAGAAATGGCCGTTCCAGACTTTCTTCGGTCACAAAGTGGAGGAGAATGGGTTGGTTTTGGGGAGGGAAGCAAGGAGAGTGGTGAGACAAGAATAGTTGATTCTGGAAGAGCAGTTGGGTTTCTACGACTTGTTATCAGAAAAGATATGAGAGCTCACAAGGATAGCTAAGCAAGTATTTCTGAGTATTGTCTTGTCCGAATGAACTTGTTTTCCAAATGGAAATAGGTAAGACCTATTTATAAAAGTCGAGGTAGAAACGTACCCTGGTCTCATTAAGGAGTGGGGAAGTAAATGGGAGGAGGTGGTAACCGTATGCATGGACTTGATGTTCCATAAAGTGGTTAACGCATGAAACTGTTAACGTTATGGAATTGATTTTCCATAAGGTTTTTAACTCACGACTTTATGTCCCATGAACGTTTCCCACATAACTCCCGTATTTACTAGGCGCCTCACCCTTATGACACTTCCTTATGAAGGGCGTAGTGTACGCCGCACGCTGTAGACCACCAAACCAATACCCAAAGATAATCCCCCAGTTTATGTTGATGTCTCGAAGGTTTTTGGAAAACATGTAACACGTTGTTGTGGCTTGGCAAGTTGAGATCGGGGAACTTGCTAGCCTGGTGACCTTCGACGGTCGAGATGTTGCATCTTGAGAGGAGGGGAAACCATTGATCGTTGCATGCCTTCGTTTTGGTAGCCGCGTAGTGAGGTCCAACAGGGTGGCACAACTAGGGTGTGTTTAGATTTGGCATGAGGGGCCAAGGGTTTTCCATGGGTGTATGGCATGGATAGGACCAAGGCGAGGGCGCTTAGCTTGGCATGGCGTGATAAGCATGGCTATGGCCAAGGCAAAGTACGTTTGGCATGGCGCAGCTAGCTTGGCTAGGTTTGGTTTGGCTTGGCATGTGGGGCCAAGGGTTTTCCATGGGCATATAGCATGGCTAGGGCCAAGGCGAGGACGCTTGGCTTGGCATGACGTGACTAGCATGACTAGGGCCAAGGCAAAGTGCATTTGGCATGGCGCGGCTAGCTTGGCTAGGTTTGGTTTGGCTTGGCATGTGGGGCCAAGGGTTTTCCATTGGCGTATGGCATGGTTAGCTTGGGCTAGGCGCATGACCAAGCTAGGGTTTGAGCCAAAGGTCGTAAGGGGACCTTAGATGGCCAGTATTTTCTCCTGAGATTGAAGGGAAACTGTTGATTGTTGCACGCCTTCACTTTGGTAGCAGCATGTGGAAGGCTAGCATGGTGGCGCGGAATGGGGGGCCATGGCGCGGACGGCATGGCCAGCTTTGTCTAAGTGCGTGACCAAGATAGGGTTTTGGGCCAAAGGTCATGAGGGGACCTTAGACGGACAAGATTTGCTCCTGGGATTGAAGGGCAACCATTGATTGTTGCACGCCTTCACTTTGGTAGCCGCATGGGGAAGGCCATCATGGTGGCGCTGCATGAGGGGCCATGGCGAGACGTGTTGGGCATGGCGCGGCCGAAATGGATAGCTTTGGCTAAGTTCGTGACCAAGCTAGGGTTTTGGGCGAAAGGTCATGAGGGGACCTTAGACGGCCAGGATTTTCTCTTGGGATTGAAGGGAAACCGTTGATTATTGCACGCCTTCACTTTGGTAGCCGCATGGGGAAGGCCAGCATGATGGTGCGGCATGAGCGGCCATGGAGATACGTGTTTGGCACGGCGCGGTCGGTGTGACTGGCATGATTTTCCATTGGCACAGAGGTGCGGCCTGCATGGTTGGCATGCCTTGGCGCGGTCGGTGTGGCTGGTATGATTTGCCATTAGCACAGAGGTGCGGCTAGCATGGTTGGCATGACTTAGTGTGGTCAGTGTGGCTGGCATGATTTTCCATTGGCGTAGAGGTGAAGCCCGCATGGTTGGCATGCCTTGGCGCGGTCGGTGTGGCTGGCATGATTTTCCATTGGCACAGAGGTGTGGATAACATGGTTGGCATGCCTTGGCGCGGTCAGTTTGGCTGGCATGATTTTCCATTGGCACATAGGTGCGGCTAGCATGGTTGGCATGCCTTAGCGCGGTCGGTGTGGATGGAATGATTTTCCATTGGCATAGAGGTGCGGCTAGCATGGTTGGCATGCCTTGGAGCGGTCGGTGTGGATGGCATGATTTTCCATTGGCACAAAGGTGCGGCTAGCATGGTTGGCATGCCTTGGCGCGGTCAGTTTGGTTGGCATGATTTGCCATTGGCACAGAGGTGCGTCTAGCATGGTTGGCATGCCTTGGCGCTGTCGGTGTGGCTGGCATGATTTGCCATTGGCACAAAGGTGAATTAGGGTTTGGCTCGTCATTACCCTAATTTGTAAAATATACCGGGTATTTATTTTAGAGACACATTAAAGATTTCAGTAAACATGCCTAGTAAATGCTTGTTGCTTTAAATGTTGTGACATTACTGTCTGCTAGGGTTTAGTGTTTTACGATTTTAACCCTAATCTATAAACCACCATCAACATTAAGTCCCCTGCTTAGCTCGGAACAAGTGCCTTGTTGTGAGGTAAGCATATGATGGTGACATACGAGGACGGAATCGAGATGTAAATCATTGCAAAGATGTTCAGGAGAATCCGACTAACCTTTTGAGTGGTAAAGAGAGTTTTGGCTTCCCGTGTTTTGCGGCCCTGCGTAAGTTGTACTGGGAATGTAGACCGTGGAGTTGTGAGGAGAAAGTTACCGTCTTGGTCTGGTCGTACACCTCCAAGGCAAGGAGGCGCATTTGTGGAAGGAAAAGCAAGTGGACGGCTTGGCTCGAAGAGCCAAGGGATGGCGTGGTCCTGGTTACGGCAATGACATGGTAAAACGTGCAGGGGAAACTAGGCGTGGAGGGGCCGCGGTGATGGAGCGAGGGCTTGAATAAGGCCACGACAATGGCATACATAGGCGGCTAGGTGTGGTGGGGCCGTGGTATGGTGTGATGGGTCCGTGATATGGCATGAGTGGTCTTGGACATGGAAAATGCTCTTTGCGGGACCGGTTTCCTCTTTTCCCTTCTTGGCTCAAAATAGAAAATCCTTTCTTTGTTCAAACTCCCACGTACCATGTATATATAAAAAGGAGGGCCGGATTCTCTTTTGCTTCACATATACTTATTCCTCCCAGCCGTGTGATAGCAGTAAAGCAGAGCGGACGAGCGAATCCCAAGTACGCCTTTCAACACTTCTCTTTAACTCGTTTTTTTTTGTTGGTGTAAACCCTAGTTGTAGGCGTTCCTCTTCATGACCTTGTAGAAATGTTGGCGTGAATATTAGGTATTTTTTTCCCTAGCTTGTAGTAACACTTAGGCATGGATACCATAGAAATGTTGACCGCCCCTACTCGATGTGCAAGGTAGACACGTGATAGTAATGACCCTGTTTTCTCACAAAAACCTAGCTTTTTAGGGGTTTCTCCTTGTTTTGGTATGGCCATGTGCATAGTTCCCATGGTGGGGGGCGCCTCCTCAGTTGGACGAGAATTCCATGCTACAGGGTACAACCTTGATACAAACTGGCTTGCGTCTTGGAAAAATAACTTCCGTGCATTTTCCGTAATAATTTCTCCTCGTATTGTTTCGTTGTAGTTGTTTGGAAAGCGGAAGTATTGTGAGAGAATTTTTGTTATGACGTCGCTTGAGAAAAATTCTGCCATACCGAAGGATGTTGGTAACTCCAAGCCAAACGTGGTTGATGAATTCTTCACGATAATCTTTGCTAGGAGAATTCCTCTTAAGCATGTTCCTCTACTTATGACCGGCCAGGAGAGTGAGAGAGGGGATCGGTCGGTTCTTCTCGGAAATGTGATATAGTTTTGTCTTCATAGGAAAGAGTATTCCGCTTATTTTATTGATTTCAAAGCCCCAATAAGCCCATTGCGTTCCTTCGAGAAATGGATGCGGTTCATGATGAGCCAAGAGCATGTAAGAACCAATTTGACCAAGGCACAGATCGTTGATGCTGTTGCAGCTTCCGCAGTGCTTTAGATTAGGAGAGATATTCCGGGCTTAGTCGCTTTTGTTTCCAGATGGTGTCCGGACACCCACACGACCGTATGTATATGGGGTGAAATGACTATTTCCTTGGAGAGCGTGGTTGTACTGCTGAATCTTCCTGTATTTGGAAACCTTGATGTTAAGTTGTCCGCAAATGAAGAAGAGATGCATGACACCCTGGTCGCGAAATCAAAAGGATTCGTTCGGAAAGAGAATGAGACGAAGTGCTTCTATGACTGGTGGGTGTCTCAGTGGTTTCCTGGCGCATTAGAGTCGAACCAGAAGAATAGTACACTTCACATTGCGGCATTCTTGGCTCTTTGGCTATCCAGAGATGTTTTTGATGACGGCTCAGGCAAGAAATAGATAAGACATGGACTTATTAAGTTGGCCATAAAATTGGCAAAAGGTGTCGTTCTTCCCATTGGCGGTCTGTTTCTTGGTTCTCTGTATGCACACTTGGATCAACTGGTTTCGGACATGCGTGTCTCGAACGGCTACATGAAAGTTTATTCATATGTTCATACCACCTTTCTCCAAGCGTGGCTATGGGAGCACTTCGAGGAGTATGCCACGAAACCATTGGCCGTACTTCTTGAGTCTTGGGGTGGCTCGAGGATACTGCGCTGGTTGAACAAGCACCCTAAGACCGGTTCGAACCTGGTTGGACCTCTTGACAGCTCGCACGCAGTTAATTTTCGTCTGTGGGCTCCGTTGCATTGGTCTATAACTCAGGTCACTACCTTTGCTCCTGTTCCAAACATGTCTTTGACTTCTGATAAAGAGGGCCTGAGTGTTGGATAAATGGTGTTCATGCGGAGATGCACACCTGGTCACGTGTCGTCTTTCTTCCGAGGATCTTGAAAAGCAACCTCTTACAACATCGATTGAGAGGCTCGGCACATGGGTTTCGATCAGGGGGTCCCACTTGTTCGTCAGCCGGTCATTTCGGAAGTCCCGTTATCGAATGTTCTTGATATTAGTGCTCTCGCGTCGGGTAAAAGTCTCCTTTTCCTGCTCGCGGAACGGAATCCATCAACAACCTCCAAGTATAACGCATTCTAGCAAAGTGAATTTCTCATCATCGAGGGATTTGTGAAAGCCGTAGTGGAGAACACTCGTGGTAGGCCTTCTGCCGAGATTTTAACAAAACATTCGTTGTTAAGGAATACTCCTTTAACCAAAAGGAAACTTGTCGGTCTGGTCGTGGACAGTCCCCAAGTGAAGGAGCGAAGGTTTAAGAATCGTGCTGGTGGTCTTCAGTCGGACTCCATGATTCTACCGACTTTAGTTCGTCTAACATGCAGGTATGTACGGATCTCCTCTTGACTTTAGCTTGGAACATTTATATCTTTGTTCCTTTTCTGAGATAGCGTCATTGCATTCCGTCCAGGGTCTCAGTAGTACGAACGCCTTTACCAAACTCGCAAGCAGTAAAAAAAAGCACCATTTTTCGATAAAGGGAGTAGCGTTGTCGAGCCTATCCATAGTGATGAAGAATACGAGAAGGATGAAAGTTCTGAGCCTAGTGATGGTGAGAGTGGTTTTTCTGACAGCAGTGTTGAGTCTTCCTCTAGCCAGTCTGAAAGTGAATTAGTGAGTCTTCTCCACGTTTTCTTCTTTCCTTTTTTTTTTTTTTTTTTGCAGTAAAACTAAATCTTGATTTTTTAGGAGGAAACCGTTTCTGGGGATGATCTTGAAGTGGAAGACCACCAGAGTAAAGACGTAACCGTACTTCCTACTGCGGAAACTGTACCATCTATCGATTTGGACATGGAGATCCATCGTCCCGAGGGCGCCGTTGTGACTCAGGTGGAGGAGGGAACTTCGGGGGGTGAAATTGTGGTTAGGGATCCCCTGCCAGTTGCTGATTCAGTTACAGGTGCCACCTTCGATCCTCCGTATATGGCACCTTTTCCAGGTCATGTGTTGATTGGTGGATTTAGCGTTCCATCTAAACATGCGACATTGTACACCAAGATTTTGGAAAGCTATGGTCACATTTCCACGACTAAGAAGATCACTAGTCGACATGCATTGGTCAAGCGTGTTGAGGAGGCCTTGTCTTCGATTGATGAGATGTGCAACGTGACTAGTCATACAGTTTCTGAGGATGTAATCTCGAGCTAGAAGTTCCATCGTGACGTGTGCATGGGCTTTGAATTCAACGTTCCTTGGTTCGTTGAAGGTATCTCTGATGTTGAAAGGTTGCTGGTCGAAACAGTCGAAGGTCCATCCGCAGACATGGTGAAGAAGCAGGAAGCAGAATTCAAGAAATTGTTTCGGCAGTTGAAATTGAAAAGGGTGGCTCTCCAGAGTACAAAGAGGCCTTTGCCAAGAGGAGCAAGCCGTTGTTGGAAAACTTCCCATGAATATATATCTGTATTTTGGACCTCTTATCTTTAGGTGTTTTTTTTTTTGAAAGGAAAATGAGACGTCTGGTTTTTGGTTTTGATTTTCTGGTTTTCTCGGGTTAATAGACAAATACTACCTTGACGGTTTTGGGTTATTCTTTTTGGAATGAATTATTTAGGAATTGATTGTTTTGGTTATGATTGAAAGTGACACAGACATCCCAGGAGAAACCTTAGAACCGTGTGTTGGTAGGTGACATGGGGTAAACTATGTATCTTGTATTGAAAACTTGAAATAGAAAACCACGTATCTTGTCTAGGTAAGACTTACTTGGTTTTTAGGTCTCCTGATGAAAAGTGAACCTTCCGGGTGTAAGACCGAGTCTTATGGGAAACACCGCCATGGGAAGTCCCAAGTCATTACTGAGCCGTCCGATAACCGAGTCGTTGATCCTTGGGTGGATCGTCTGCTTCTATCATATGGGAAGTCCCCAGTCATCCCTTGTCGTGTCATGACTGATAATGAGTCACCGAGTGACTGAGTCGGAGTGAGTCGCCTTCCCCTACCATTTTGACGTCTGGGCCGAAGAATGAGATCGACAGTAGAAAATTGACATTGTAACCGATAGATCAGTCCTCCCGTTGTGGTCGCCAATTGTTTATAGGTGAAAATAGTTTCTACTGATTTTGGTAATTGCGGGTGTGAAGGTGAGAAACTGTCTAAATCCTAAACAATGTACTGCAAGGGAGTACTTTAGATTCGAGAGATCAATCTGTACAAGTCCGGCCTAAACCAAGAAATGGTCGTTCCATACTTGCTTCGGTCACAAAGAGGAGGAGAATTGGTTGGTTTTTGGGAGGGAAGCAAGGAGAGTGGTGAGACCAGAATAGTTGATTCTGGAAGAGCATTTGGGTTTCTATGACTTGTTATCAGAAAAGATAGGAGAGCTCACGAGGAGAGCTAAGCAAGTATTTCTGAGTGTTGTCTTGTCCGAATTAACTTGTTGTCCAAATGGAAATAGGTAAGACCTATTTATACAAGTCGAGGTAGAAATGTACCCTGGTCCCATTAAAGAGTGGGGAAGTAAATGAGAGGAGGTGGTAACCGTATGCATGGACTTGATGTTCCATAAAGTGGTTAATGCATGAATCTGGTTTTCATGAAACTGTTAACATTATGGAATTGATGTTCCATATGGTTTTTAACTCACGACTTTATGTCCCATGAACGTTTCCCACATAACTCCCGTATTTACTAGGCGCCTCATCCTTATGACACTTCCTTATGAAGGGCGTAGTGTACGCCGCACGCTGTAGACCACCAAACCAATACCCAAAGATAATCCCCCAGTTTGTGTTGATGTCTCGAAGGTTTTTGGAAAACATGTAACACGTTGTTGTGGCTTGGAAAGTTGATCTCGGGGAACTTGCTAGCTTGGTTACCTTCGACGGTCGAGATGTTGCATCTTGAGAGGAGGGGCAACCGTTGATCGTTGCACGCCTTCGTTTTGGTAGCCGCGTAGTGAGGTCCAATAGGGTGGCACGCCTAGGGTTTGTTTAGACTTGGCATGAGGGGCCAAGGGTTTTCTATGGGCGTATGGAATGTCTAGGGACAAGGAGAGGGAGCTTGGCTTGGAATGACGTGATTAGCATGGCTAGGACCAAGGCAAAGTGCATTTGGCATGGCGCGACTAGCTTGTCTAGGTTTGGTTTGGCTTGGAATGTGGGTCTAAGGGTTTTCCATGGGCGTATGGAATGGCTAGGGCCAAGGCGAGGGCGCTTGGCTTGGCATGACGTGACTAGCATGGCTAGGTCCAAGGCAAAGTGCGTTTGGCATGGCGCGGCTATCTTGGCTAGGTTTGGTTTGGCTTAGCATGTGGGGCCAAGGGTTTTCCATGGGCGTATGGCATGGTTAGCTTGGGCTAGGCACGTGGCCAAGCTAGGGTTTGGGCCAAAGGTCGTGAGGGGACCTTACATGGCCAGGATTTGCTCCTGAGATTGAAGGGAAACCGTTGATTGTTGCACGCCTTCACTTTGGTAGCCGCATGGGGAAGGCCAGCATGGTGGCGCGGCATGAGGGGCCATGGCGAGACGTGTTTGGCATGGCGCGACCGGCGTGGCTATCTTTGGATAAGTGCGTGACCAAGTTAGGGTTTTGGGCCAAAGGTCATGAGGGGACCTTAGACAGCCAGGATTTGCTCCTGTGATTAAAGGGAAACCGTTGATTGTTGAACGCCTTCACTTTGGTAGCTGCGTGGGGAAGGCAAGCATGGTGGCACGGCATGAGGGGCCATGGAGAGACGTGTTTGGCATGGCGCATCCGACGTGGCTAGCTTTGGCTAAGTGCGTGACCAAGCTAGTGTTTTTTGGACAAAGGTCATGAGGGGACCTTAGACGGCCAGGATTTTCTCCTGGGATTGAAGGGCAACCGTTGATTGTTACACGCCTTCACTTTGGTAGCCGCATGGGTAAGGCCAGCATGGTGGCGCGGCATGAGGGGCCATGGCGAAACGTGTTTGGCACGGCGCGGTCAGTGTGGCTGGCATGATTTTCCATTGGAACATAGGTGCGGCCAGCATGGTTTGCATGCCTTGGCGGGGTCGGTGTGGCTGAAATGATTTTCCATTGGCACAGAGGTGCGGCTAGCATGGTTGGCATGCCTTGGCGTGGTCAGTGTAGATGGCATGATTTGCCATTGGCACAGAGGTACGGCCATCATGGTTGGCATGCCTTGGCGCGGTCGGTGTGGCTGGCATGATTTGTTATTGGCACAGAGGTACGGCTAGTATGGTTGGCATGCCTTGGCGCGGTCAGTGTGGCTGGCATGATTTTCCATTGGCACAGAGGTGCGTCTAGCATGGTTGGCATACCTTGGCGCGATCGGTGTGGATGGAATGATTTTCCATTGGCACAGAGGTGTGGCTAGCATGGTTGGCATGCCTTGGCACGGTCTGTGTGGCTGACATGATTTTCCATTGGCACAGAGGTGCGGCTAGCATGAATGGCATGCCTTGGCACGGTCAGTGTGGCTGGCATGATTTTCCATTGGCACATAGGTGCGGCTAGCATGGTTGGCATGCCTTGGCGCGGTCAGTGTGGCTGGCATGATTTTCCATTGGCACATAGGTGAATTAGGGTTTGGCTCGTCATAACCCTAATTTGAAAAATATATCCGGGTATTTATTTTAGAGACACATTAAAGATTTCAGTAAACGTGCCAAGTAAATGCTTGTTGCTTTAAATGTTTTGACATTATTGTCTGCTAGGGTTTAGTGATTTACGATTTTAACCCTAAGCTAAAAACCACCATCAACAACTGCTAAAGTGTCCTGTCAGTACAGCTAATGAATCCAATTGTAACCAACTTCCTAATGTGTTTCCCTGCACAAAACAACACAAAACTAGTATATTAGTATACAAATTTCAATTAGATCAGTAGGTATGCCTCCAAGAACTGCGTATGCATATGCATATCCCATCAAATTAGCATGTGTAACTATAAGTTACACATCCGTTTAGCATGTGTAACTAGTAGATACATATCAATTTAGCTTGTGTTACTAGAAGTTACACATCTAATTAGCTATGTGTAACTAAAAATTACACATCTATTTAGCTTGTGTAACTAGAAGTTACACATCTGGAAGTTACATACCTTATTGCCTCATAACACCATAACATGTTTATCTGGATCCAACAAGGCCACTATAGCAAGACCACATGCCTAAGTGGGTAGAATACCTTTTCACTATCTTTATTTGAATTTGAATGGATTTTATTTCCCAGTAAAGGAAAAGGAACAGTAAGAAAATATAAAACATACCTCACATCTCGTACTGGATATCATTTTCGGCAACTAACACGCATTGATTCATTATATTCTCAAACTTTTGATTAAATGACTGCTTTTTGTTTGTGCTTTTATTGCCACTGAGGTTTCATCCCCCACTATTTGCCAGACAAAGGATTTCATCAAATTAACCATTAGAATCAATGCAATAAAAGATTAACACGAGATAACATATGATCAAAAACAACCTAAACAAAGACATAAAGAATTAACAGATATAAGTTTCATATTCATATTAGGTTACATATGCATATCCCATCAACTTAGCATGTGTAACTATAAGTTACACATCTAATTTGTATGTGTAACTATTAGATACACATTCATTTAGCTTGTGTAGCTAGAAGTTACACATTTAATTAGCATGTGTAACTAGTAGTTACATCTGAGGTTCAACATCTCATCTTGAACAACATAACCACCTTGAACTGCACTAACATCTCCTAAACGGTAACCTCACTCCAGTTTAATACCACCAACAATTTGTGCACCTGTAACAGTTCATATATCCTCTTAACATCACCAACATATATCAATATGAAAGACACATGGATCAGGTTTGAATCTCATAGCAATATATGCAACATCTAGAAAATGGGTCAATAATCTGAAAAGGTTAAGAGTAAGCAATTTACCAATAGTCTGAAAGGTTCTCAGACATTTTTGCATCGCCTAAATTAACACATGGCTTTCGTCATTCTTCATGCATGAGATCGAGAGTAAATCAAGGTTGGTTTGCAGCTGATAAATCCATATTTAACTAACTTCTGCATATGTTTCCTTGCACAAAACAACACAAAACAAGACGAGTTTTTATTAGATCAGTAGGTATGCCTATAAGAACTGCGTATGCATATCCCATCAAATAGCATGTGTAACTTGTCAATACACATATTTTTATATTGTGTAACTAGAAGTTACACATTTAATTAGCATGTGTAACTAGTAGTTACACATCCATAGTACACATGGATGCAAACTGATAAGCAAGGATATGGTTATAGAAATCACAGAATATCCTTCTCAGAGTAGATAAAAGCTGAGCTTATAACTGGCTAACATATTTAGAATACGATGTATATCGATATATATTTTCTAGGAAACTGAATGGACTTTTATTTTGGAGTAAGATGCATATTGGGTTATCTAACAAAATCTAACTAATCAAAACAATGTAACTAAGATTTACAGATGCAGACAAAATGTTGAGAATTGAGAAGATAATCAAAGAACACCTGATTGCACAAGGTATATATACAAACCTTGTGCTAGCATATAGAACACTTGATTCAACAACATCTTGTCATATAGTTCCTGCAGCTTCCTTGTAGGCTAAGTAAGAGGAAGGCAAGTATCCAAAAACCCTACAATCTTATGCTTATCTTCGTACCTTCAAGAATAGTATGGTAACCACAGTCAAAATGTTACGAAAAGCAATACATATGACTTGTATAACCTACAGTTACACATGCATATGCTTGTGTAACCTGCAATTACACATGCATATGGCTTGTTGACCCAAATCATGTGTTATCTTCATTACTACTAGAAACAGGGACATCACGTAATGATACTTGCGATTCTTAAACTGTGAAGTATACTTAATAAATATATCAAATGACACTTAATCAACTGAAATGTAGCTGCTACTGCAACTATAAACAAATAACTCGAATATAGCCAATACCTAACTATAAAGCTGAACATGTTAAGTTGGATATAGCCAGTACCTAATTATGGATTTTCAGCTGTTACTGCAACGAATTCAGAAATTATAACATTTACATAGTAACCAAAACATTTGCAGCATGACATCGGAAATGAAGAACGTACCTAACTATAAACAAATTACTCAGATATATCCAGTGTGAAACAACCAAGATACTTAACTTCAAGAGCAAAACATTGGTAGCATCGTATCTGAGCTGAAGTACCTTTAATCATCTTCATCTGTTGGCTTCTATTTTTATTCTCTGGTTTCTTTCATATATGTCAACATAGATGAACCTGGTGATAAGAATGAATCAGAGCTCTCTAATTTTTCAGGAAAAATGCAACAATTGGTTCATTTATAGCCACTTGGATAGTAATAAAATCAAAACACCAAACAAACTAAACAAACCAATAAAGCAGTCATAGAAAATTATAATCCAAAAACAAATTATCAGCAAATCAGCAACAAAAATGGAATGGTTTATCCAATTTTTTCTTACAATCCCCTTCAATTGATTGTGTTTGGTTTTTAGTTCTACTTTTACCTCTTATTCCTGTTAATGGAGAAACAACTTTTCCAGTAATTTCTGAGCCTCTCTGTATCACCTTCCCTGCAACAATTCCACATCCAACACAAAACACAATGATAAAATCATTCAACACAAAACACTTTCACTGATAATCATTTCAAAAGATTCATAACACCAAAAAATTGAAATCAAACATAAAATTAGATCGGAATTCAGAGAAATTTACACATTAATCAACGATTTTGAACCACAGATCCTTTATGAATATCTGAATAGTATTAGTTTGATAATCAAATCAACTGAAACTTAGATTCGATTTTCAAAATCTTCAAAATCGGACATTGAAGATCTTCGATTGATTCATGAAAATTTAGGTTATTCATCTTCTTAAATCTGAATAAATCAATCAACTCAAAAACTAATCGATCTAATTAAGAAAAGTAAGAATGGAGAAAAGCTAACCTGATGCATCTTCGAATCAACTGAGAACATAAAATTGAATCAAATCAATTCAGATCCACAAAACCAATAGAATCAGAAGAAGAAACACAAAAAAAAATCGTCAGAGCTCTGATCTTCAGATGCAGTTGATCTTTTCTGGTTGTAATCGCATCAAACAAACAGAGAGAGAGAGAGAGATGAGAAACAAACAAACCCTAGAATTTTTTTCTCTACAACTGAGAGAGAGATGAACCGAGAGAGAGAGAAACATAAATGAGAAATGAAAAATATCTTCTGGGATTTCTCTTGTATAAATAGTAAAGGGTAGTGTTATCATTATTAAAATTCATAATAATTAATTATGGGCCAGATCTGAAGAAATATTAATATTCTGGACCTAGAAGTAACATTTTATGAAAGTATGGAGTTGACAATGTATGATCCATTTGGTGGGGCTTCAAAATATTGAACCCATATAATATGGTGGTTCTAGTATTTTTCACTTTTCACTTTTGATTTTCAGCCTTATATCCTTCAAAATATAGATTGGGGGCCCACGTATGTTCTCGATCTCCAAGTTTCTAAGTTTTATTATGAGGGCTGTTTTTTGGCATACCAAAAAATTATCGTTCATACATTTTATCTAGGTTCGGCTCACAACGAACCTTGAGTATGCCTGGTAATTTTTTGGTATGCCCAAAAACATGTCTTTTTTTTACGGGACTATACTTTTTCTGCCCGGAAGTATAACCAGAAATATATTATTTGCGGATACAGAAGCCACGAAAGTTAGTTTTGGCGTAACAAAGTAGAGAACCCAATAAATCACTGTTTCTCTCAAGATATATCTTTGCCCTTTCTCGATTCTCTCTTCCGCGGAGTCTTTGGTACTGGTCAGTGCAAAAAATTCCGTCCTCCTAAACTAGGATTTTCTAGTACGAACTTCTTATTCCTAAGAGTTTCACTTTCAATTCTTGTTTCTATGATTTTTTTTAATCATTGATTATGATAACTGCATCTCGTTTATAAAGCCAAATTCATTTCAATTTTATTTATTTTTTTTCCAGGAAAATATGGTGACACTGCTGTAGGTTGCTTCTATACTTTAATTTGAAGTTGTTTGATTGTTTGAGTTCCGTGTGTGTTTTATCTTGTCATCATGAACTTTGGATTTCTTAACAACGTACCAGGAATTGTGTTCTTATCAAATATTGATTTAGTATCTACAACTAAATCAATTAGAGACATTACTGAACCATCTACACAAAGGGTTATCTCTAATATTAATATTTGGGGTTTATCTCTTCTATCATTCATTCCATGGGTTTATAATTCTAGAGACAAATTTCAATTCCCAACTACTGTAAACAAAAAATTGAAACGAGAGAGAAGTGCTTATGTAGTCAAAGAGCCTTCTAGTGGTTGTTCTGTTCCTCTATTTAGACCTTATGTTGCTAAAGTTCCTTACCACAGAGGTGCTAGGGCATTTCTTTCTCAGCTTTTCCCACGATATGGGCACTATTGTGGGCCAAATTGGTCGAGTGGGAAATCTGATGGATCACTTCTCTGGGATCAGCGGCCAATTGACTGGTTGGATTTGTGCTGTTATTGCCATGATATCGGTTACGATACTCATGATCAAGCTACGCTGTTAAAAGCTGATCTTGCTTTTCTTGAGTGCTTAGAGAGACCTGGAATGCGTACCGAAGGAGACAAACATGTTGCCCGCCTATATAGAACCATGTGCATAACAGGTATGTATTGGCTGCATGTTTTATGATGTTGTTAGATGATTACAGATTGGTTTTCTAAGTTTTGATTTACTGTCAGATGGTTTCTTTACTTTGAATTGCAGGTTTGAGGAATATACTTATACCTTACAGAAGGAACATTATTAAGTTACAAGAAGGGCCCTCCATTGTGGAATGGCTTAATGATTTGAGTAGAAGATTTAATGGTCACAGAAACTTGAATTCGTAAAGTTTTTGAAGTTTGGTCTTGATTAGCAACATGAATATAGTAGGCTGGAGGAATTAGGATTTGGTGATCCTCGTTTCATTAGTGTTAAATATCACTGTGAATAAGTTTGAAAGCTAGTAACATGTATGGAAATTCAATTGTTTTTAGTAATTCACTTCTCGTTAGTTGCACATTATGTTAGATATTATTTTGGCAATTGTAGTTGTTTTCGATTCAAATGATTGAATGACTGATTAAAACTCGAAAATGCCATAGATCATATACTTGCCAACATCTTCATTGTTCATTACTGAGACTTGTGAAAACCGAGAAGACATTCATGGCGCTGGAAGCCTTTTCTCCTTGCAGCGACCTTCCTTAGTAACAGGTTCATCCTACCATCCCTTTTCTTTTCTTTTCTTTTCTCAAGGAGGAATATGGACCTGAAGCCTGTACAAAGTTTTACTTGTTCACTACCACACAGCTGTTCGGTTCTATTAGTTTTTAGTTTGAGTACCTTATATTTGATTTGCATGGTGTATGATATTGTTCCAGTAAATGGAACTAGAGATTTCAGTGGTGATTTTCTGTACTAATGCTCTACAGCCATAGTGATTTCCGTGGTGTAAACGGAAAAGCATTACACACCCTATGTCCTATAAAATAGTTCTGAATACTTCATGTGTTTATATATATCAATCTATTCCTGCTGCCACCTATTTGTCAATCGATTCCTGCTCTTAATGAGATGAATACTACAGACCATTTGCAACTATACTTACAAGATCATTCCGGAAATCTTAGCCAGACTTCGTCCTCTCCTCTTGCTAAAGATTATTTCTTCTTTTCAGTCAGTTTTTTTTTTTTTGCCCAATTGTGAATCTGTGATAACATAGTTATGACCCAATAGGTTGTTCATACTCTAAAAAAGAATGATATTTTAGGGACCATGGTTTTTTTGAGAGGACCATGGTTTTATTATGCCACCTTCTCAATAGTTATAAGGGGTGTCCTAAAGTGTTGAAATGACTAACCTACCCTTAACCTAATTTAATTTAAAACCAACCTAATAACCATATATATATATATATATATATATAAATAAATATATAACCACCTCCTCCCACCACCGCCGATTACCACCACCACCACCTCCGATTATCACCACCACCAACCACCGATTACCACCACCTCCTCCGACCACCACTACTGTCGATTACCACCACCACCACCAACCACCGATTACCACCACCACCACCTTCGATTATCACCACCACCAACCACCGATTACACCCTTGGACTTTAAGTTCGGTTTGATCGTAAAAAATAAAATTCAATTTTTCATTACCGAACTACTTACTGGTAACTAATCATACTAATCATTACTAATCATTAAGTTCCATTTTCGGTCATAAATTTGGGTAAAGTTCGGTTTAATTGTAAAAAAAATTAATTTTTTTTTAGAACTATACAGTTCGTTTTGATAGCAAAGAAAAATTTTCAAATTTTGTAACCGAACTTCTTAATGGTAACTAATCATAATAATCATTACTAATCACTAAGTTCGGTTTTTGTCATAAATTTGGGTAACCGAACTTTAAGTTCGGTTTGATCGTAAAAAAATTTAAATTTTTTTGTATTCGAACTATACAGTTCGGTTTGATCGCAAACAAAAATTTTAAATTTTTGTAACCGAACTTCTTACTCGTAACTAATCATTGCTAATCATAATAATCATTATTAATCATTAAGTTCGGTTTTTGGTCATAAATTTGGGTAACCGAACTTTAAGTTCGGTTTGATCGTAAAAAAAATTAAATTTTTTTGTATCCGAACTATACAGTTCGGTTTGATCGCAAACAAAAAATTTAAATTTTTGTAACCGACTTGCTAATCATAATAATCATTACTAATCATTAAGTTCGGTTTTTGGTCATAAATTTGGGTAACCGAACTTTAAGTTCGGTTTGATCTTTAAATATTTTAATTTTTTTTGAAACCGAACTATATAGTTCGGTTTGATCGCAAAATAAAAAATTCAATTTTGTAACCGAACTTCTTATTGGTAATTAATCATTACTAATCATAATAATCAATACTAATCATTAAGTTCGGTTTTTGGTAATAAATTTGGGTAATCGAACTTTAAGTTCGGTTTGATTGGAAAGAAAAAATTTCATTTTTTTGTAACCGAACTTGTTACTGGTAACTAATCATTAATCATTAAGTTCGTGGTCATTAATTTTGGTAACCAAAAAAAAATTAAAATTTCTTTCTAACCGAATTTTTATTGGTCACACCAAATATATAGTTTGGTTTGATTGCAAAGAAAATTTTTAATTTTTTTTTTTGTAATAAAACTTCTTAATGGTAACTAACCATCACCATTTAAGCCTTTAAAAAAACAAATAATTAAAAAAACTAAATCAAAAACAGGCCTTAAAAATCAAAATAGATGTACATAACAATTTTTTTCATTTTAACCTATTTAGAGAGTGGTAATCTAAGCCTGAAAAGGAGTCTACGTATAAGTATCCCAACAATTGAATGGTTTATGATAATCAGTTAATGAGGATAGAGAAAGGGAAGTAAATGGTAAAAATTTTCTTGGTTGATTTATTTCCAATATTGCTGTCCATTTCAGTTAAGGTGATGATAGATGAAAAAAACTCAGGTTTGTTTTGTCTATAAAACAAGGTGACATAATCATACTAATCACTAATCATTACTAATCATTAACTAATAACTAATTAATTATTAAACTAAAACATTTAATTAAGAAGGGTAAGTTTGGTATTAAGAAAAATATTTAGATAAGGGGTGACTTAGGATTACTTATAATATCTTGCCTAAAATAGAATCATGGTCCCCACAAAAAAACAATGGTCCCAAAATAAGGTTATAAAAAAAACTAAATCAAAAACAGGCCTTATGGGCCTAAAACTAGATATGAGCAAACCATTCGATAGACTAGTTGTCTAGTTGATACGGCCAAGCTGGGATTTCCGATGAGTGGTGCCAGCTCCTAAAGGAGTGTATAAGTATCCCAACAATTGTTGTGTTGTGTAATGGTTTATAGTGTACAAGTACCGAATAATTGTTGTGTTCTGTAATGGTTTGTCGGGGAAGTAGTTTAAAGTTTAAACTTACACGAGGATTGAGGCAAGGAGACCTTTTGTTTTCGACATCATTAAAACTTTTAGTAAGGGATCACGGCAGATGATTAACTTTCAAAAACCAGGTATTTTCTTTGACGCGAAGCTACCTAATAGGTTTTGACAAAATGATACTCTCTCTGTCCTAAATTATCTGTCATAATTTCTACTTTGGTCTGTCCATTTTTATCTATCCGCTCTGTTTATAGACATATTTTTTCCTTAAACTATCAAATATACTCTTTATTTTTAATAATCATAAAATCATTTTTTTAACAATAAATTATTACTTATTATTAACACAAAATATCAATGAAAATATATATAGCATGTTTATAATTTAGGCATTATATTAATTACATACTTTTGGTTGGCAACCTCGCAACAAGCTGGGCTCCAACACCTTTTTGAATGACAATACCTAATCTATGAAAAATAAAGCTACCAACACCACTACTAGCATCATTACAAACTAAGCAATTAAATACGTAGATATAATTTAGAAATTTTTAATAATTAAATACGTAGATATAATTTAGAAATTTTGAAAACTTGTATGAATTACACAGAGCTCTTGGTTGGCAACCTAGCAACAAGCTGGGTCCGAACTCCTCTTTGAATTTTATAATTTTTAAATTTTATAGACATTTTTTTTAATTAATGAATTTGAGATTTTTAATTAAAAATCTTAAATATTATCATGATATATAAGGAAGAAAAAAAAATATTCAATATCTTTGTATTAATTGTCATTCTTTTCTTAAGAAAAAATATTTATGGATAGTTATAAAATTCCTAATAAAACTTCTACTTCTTCTTACATAATACAAAGATTATGACAAAATCTCAAATTCATTTATGGTACGGGTTAACATGGCTATATACATGGGAAAGGATCAAAAAAAAATTATGACAAAATCTCAAATTCATGGTCAAGTATTTCTAAAGAGGAAATAATTTACAATTTCAATTTTTTTTCCCTCTCAAATAAAAATTTCAAAGACCCAAAATTTTAGTGCGGGAAACCAAAATCAAATGGAAGAAAAAAAAAATTCTTAAATTGTGGATTTCATAATAAAAGCAGTATAATTTGCTTCTATTTCTTAAAACATTTCCTAAAATAATAATACTATCCATTTTAGAAATTTTTAACACTAATTATTTTAGTTTTGGTAATAACATAAAATTAAATAGGCTAGACAAGGGCTAATCTTGACATTTCATAGGTTTTCCTTAATATCTTGACAAAGTCAAAGCGGAATCTTAATTTAGGACGGAGGGATTAATAAATCTTCCCCCCTTTAATGGGCGCAAGCATTACAACGAAACCTTACACAATTTGAAACCGATTAGAAATTCAGCCGTTAGATTTTCTCGGATTAAATATCAACCGTCAGATCCTCAAAAAGAAATTCCATGTGACATTTGATTATAACCATAGGATTCCCGTGTTTGATGATAAACGGTTACATTTTATTTTCATGGAAGGGTTTAGGTGTAAATATGGCTAAATACAGGGGTGTATCATTATAAATCTGAACTTTTTCGTATTTACAAAATTGCCATTTTTTAACAAATATAAAATGAAAACTTAAAAAATCTGTATCTTTTAATTTATATGTCCAATTTTTGTAAAAATTATATTAACGAGAAGCTCTTCAAATTGTCTATGCAAAGAGCATAAACAAGACCACAAAATATGAAGTCTTCAAATATTTTTACAGGAAAAATCAATTTTAAAAGCAATTCAAAGAAACTTATATCTTACTTTGTCTTAGTAGCATTTATGTATCATATATTTCAACGTGCAAGTACATTTTACAAAAATGAGTTTTTAATATCGGCAATAACATGGCATAAGGCATGACGTGCAACGCACATACACTCAACTTGTATTCTTAAAGTTAAGAAGATTCACACGGAAAATAACTACTTAGTGATCATTGTCGTATGCGTCAAAAATAATTCACTTTCTCACTCTACTAAATATGAATGAAGTACGTGGTAAGAAAGATTTCGAATCCACAAAGAGGCAATTGTTGTTATGCAATTTTCATATTCTAAGGTAACCAAGGAGAGGATTTTTGTTTTATCAAACTAAAAAAAACAATAAAATAATGAAAATAGTTGAAAATAATCAATAGAGAGAGATATTGGTCAAGGAGTTCATCTTCAATCTCAAACAAGTTCTTGCAATGATTAGAATTACAATTTAATCTCTTTTTTTATCAAAAGCCTAGAATATCAAGAGAGCAAGATAATCCAATAATTTCCTAAGTTCACCAACACACACATTAGAGTTGCGTAAGTGAATTCTACCTAAAGAATAATCTAACGCCTTGCGCTAATTAAGTTCAATTCCTAGGAGCCTTAAGTTTGGGAAATAGGCTAATAAATGCAATTGTCATACATTGCGCATGACAATTCATACAAGGGTCAAACTCTACATATGATTACAAGAGTGTATCACTACAAACTGTAATCATATCATGCTACTTGTGTTCAGGGTTATCACTCGATGAAAACCCTAAAATAGCTATGGACAAGGATGCAAGTTCAATTAATTGGCCACTTAACTAATCAAACATCTAAGTCCTATCACAATATATCAATCATGTGATTATAAAAACAGTAGAGATTTGAACGATAATCAAGAGAGAAAACTAATGCATTAATCAAGCACAAGTTATAGATATAGGACTACATCCTTAACCAATAATATAAGATTTAGCTACTCATATCTATGGAGTTCATCATAATCAATAATCAAATAAAGAAGATGAAAAATAAATACGAAAGAAAACCCTAGTTGCTGCTATTCTCCAGAGCTCCAAGTAGAATAAGTGATCACAAAAGTTGTAGAAAACTTTCTCTTTTGTATCTTTTCTCCAACTTCTAAAATTAGGTCTAGTCTTCAAAGTCCATTAGATGAAAATCCACCAAGCCCATAAGTGAGAAAAACCCATGTAGAAAATATGCCCCAAAATTTGTCGCCGGAAAAATGGGTTTAACGCCGGAAATTGTCCGAAACCCGGTACCGGAAAATATCTCAGGTAACCGGTCAAACTGAGTCAACTAGGTCAACTCAGTGCCAGTCATCTGACTTGGCTCTAAGCCAAAGCCATTTTTCAAGGCCAACACTTGTGATGCGCCGAGATGGTGCTACACTCCAGCACAAGCAACCACAACTGCCTAGCCTACAATCCATCACTGCTGATTCAATTCCTTGTCTTCTATCCATTGCTTATCAACTGCACTATGCCAACCTAGCTCAATTGCAATTTGTTGCGAGCATCACTATCCACACATACCTGCAGCTGCATCTCTTGTCAGTTCAACTCAACTCCTGTAATGCTCCACATCTAAGGCATTCATGTTTAAACTTGCAGCTATTGACTGCAATCATTTCCTGCTATAATCCTTAACAACACTGCAAGTCAGGTTTAACAGCATCATCACCATCATTAACTCATTCCTCTACACAAACCCATTACTATCAACTCCATTTTCTATGTTTCAGGCAATGAAACAATACCACAGCCATATCTTCTTAATCTCAGATTCATGTTCTTGACCACTAGAAACTGCAGCTGCAACTATTCTGCATCATTACAACCACCACTGGTACTAATACCTGCTCTTCTATTTAACATAGACACAAATGTCTCAGGCCATACTTCAGTGACACATTCCAGTTCCCTGCTTGCACTTCTATTGCAACAATTAACACCTCCACTTCATATCATTTCTGATGCTGCAAACAGCTACATCACTTCACTGCAACACCACAACCTAACTCTCCAGCAGCATATATTTATCTTGTTATTTCCCGTAACTGCAGATCAGTCATAGCTTTGGCAACCAATGGTACCAGTTCATTGCCTGCAAGTGCACAAGCCCAACACCACTAACTCTGAAATCCACCACTTTATGTAGCTCAGACCACCTGCAATAGCTTGGCAACTATCATTCATCCGAGCTCTACACTTCCATTCATATCTGACCCCTGTTGTAGCTTCCCTACAACCTCCAAGCTTGGCACCACCAATGCATTCCATCTTCTCTGTAATCTCAGTACCTATTCCACCTGAACTGTAGCTTCATCTCTGCTTCATAACTGCTCAAATACCAACACAGTGCCATAACTAGCTAGCCATTTCTTCCACTACCTTGACTGCAAAACAGACTCAACCAGTAATTTCACCAAACCAAACCCAATCACCTGCTCAAGTTATTGCAACTGCATCAACACTTCATTCGAACCAACAGGACCAAATAGATTCCATTGCAGCATCATAGGGTTAGCTAACTCCATTTCTTGCTTCCTTTTCTCAGCTCTTACACATCCACAATCAAATTCATTACTCCAGTAGACTCTTGTACAACCACAGCAAATTACCATTTCAGTTCAGGCCATTAACATCACCTGATACCCATATGATAATCACCTTTGAAATCTCAATCAAAACTTGGATCTGTACTCTAATGAAACCCTAGCTTCAAAAGCATCTTCTAATAAGAGCAGCAACCTCATAATCACCACTCTTCTTACTGATTTCTACTGCATCTTCTTTATATCAACAAACCCCCTTTTAATCTCGATCTCAAAGCTGTTGTAGCATAAATTAGAACAAACCCATTATTCAATTTGCTTTCAACTGTCGAACCTCTATCAATCGCAGATGTAGATCCACTTTTCTCGTCCATTACAGACCCTTCTCGATCTCCAATTTCATGGCAGCACCAAAACCCTAACTTCAATTTAGTCATCAATTTCTTCTTGTCTTGTTCTAAACAGCATCAGAATCATCACAGCCTTAGCTCTTTATGTTTGATTTCTTCTCTTAATTCTCCTCTTTGTGCTCGTCGATCTCAGATGGGAAGTCTCAGACAGCCGCCTCTATTTCAGGTGAACGTAGTGAATTGAATGGGAGAATTCTCTCTGTTCCTATCGAATTTAGGGCAAGCCAATCATTGGGTTTTAATAAAACACCCACTGATTCGATATGGGAATGGGACAACCTGTGACCATTTGGCATGTCAGTTTCAGATAACTGATAGCCTATTCTGTTTGCTTTCCTCAACTGTCAGTTAGCTTCGCTCGCCTGTGAATTGGTCTTTTTGCTCCTTTTCGCTCCAAATGAACGCTTTCTTCTTCTTTGAATTCTTTCACCAACAGCAGCCATCTTTAACTTCTCAAATCCACTTCTTCTCTTCAATATCTCTTCATCACTAAAGATGTCATACTTTTCAGACAAAATTTGCATCACTAAAGCCGACATACTTTTCAGACAGAGATGAAGAAATAAAAGCAAATAATGAGAAATAGTTTGTCTCCAATAGCCATTGCACATGAGATGAGACTTTCACGCTGTTTCTTCTTCTTTTGTTCCAAATAACTCCAAAGTACCTAAATACTCAAAAACAAAACATAAGATACATAATTTACAAGAAAACTTAGCTAAGAAAGCATAAATAATAGATGAATATTAAGGTGTTTTAGACACCTATCACTTAGGTACCCCATGTTTTTTTTTGACCGAACATTAAGTGCTTTGAATCCATGATTCAAAGGCAAACTACAAAACTGGAAAGGAATAAATCTCTTTCGAACCACAAGAACTGTTGTAGTTAAATCCATGTGGAATCCTTGCTAATCTATCAGATGAGATGGTCGTTATTCCTAAAACTATCACTTGTCAACTTAGTTCACTCCAATGGAATTTTTAGTGGGGAAAGACGGGCGATAAAAATTAAGAAACGATTATTCATAAAGGCTTGGTCTTCTCTTAGTATACCAATTAGTGCAGGGGGGTTGGGATTTAGGGATATAGAGGCAAATAATCTAACCCAACTAGGGACACTGGCATGTAACCTGTTGACTGTGTCGACCCACCTTGAGTTGATACCCTTAAATATAAGTATTTTAGGAATTATCGACACCCTTTAGATTCCAAAATAATAAAAACCGGAACATGGATTTGGACTTGCATCTAGAAAGGCTTGGCCGTCATTTGACCATTTTGATTTTGGGAAGTCGGTCTTGGTCAGACTATTAACAACTGGGAAGATCAGCGGACTCTCGGATACCCTTCTATTCCTAATTTTTTTCCTTCTCTCATGTCTCTTGTGATTGAACCTTCCTAATTCTATTTCTTCTCTCATGTCTCTTGTGATTGAACTTATTGATAGGTCACCTAACTCTAGGAATACCATCTTAATCAATACCTCCTTCACTCCATATTGCTAATGTTATTTGCATGATTAGGAATAGACGCGGACAGGATGATACTCTCAAATGGTTCCCTAATAAGATTGATGAATTTAGCACCAAGTTTTTATACTCTCTCATCAAGCCGTCAGAATCCCTTGGAATAAAATTTGGAGTATAAAAACCTCCCAAGAGCTCAGCTTTTAATTTACAAATTTGTGAACTATGTGCTACCTCTTACTTCTTACCTAGCCAGGTTTATTGAGATCAGTAACGCATGTACTTTATGCAGTTAACAAGGAGAGACAATGAAGCACCTCTTCTTCCATTGTCCCTTTTCTAGAAGTATGTGGTTCACAAGTACAACTAATCCCTTTTCTCTTGCCCATTTTCCTGACTCTGTAAAATGTTGGATCCTACATTGACAGAAAAATCCGATAGGTTGGAATAGTGATATAGGTGACTGGAATGCGCTTTCGCATCGATTCTTCAGCACATCTTGAAAGTCGAATGCGATAAGACCTTCAGAGAAAATTAACCTGACCCAAGACATATTTATAACATAGCTAGGTTGTATTGGATGGAACAATCCAAGACGTTTAATGTGAATCCCAAACTAGTCACTTATAGTCGTTAATATATGGAAATTCCCCATTTGGAGGCCTAAAAATCAGCTATGTGTTGTTGTTATTATTATAAGAAACTGTGAAGGTGTTTGCAGGGAGGTAAGGACCAAAACAATGGCAGTTCAAACCAAGGATTAGATGGAGTTACTAGGATTCTAAAGCCTATTAAATGGATATGATGTATAGGGAAGAAAGGCATCATTATGGAATCCAGTTGCAGCAATATGATCAAAGAACTAAATGGCGAAAAGAAACACTTGGGATGGCGGACTAGGTCTCAATGGGAACTACCGAACCAACAAATTTTTGAGAAATAGATTAAACAGTGCTCCGTTTAAAACTTTTATATTTAGTTATGTATCTAAGCGAGCTAATTTTAATTAGTCAACAAAACTAATGCAAACTCAATTATTATCTTAAACTTGACACTACCCATACTAAGTACACCCATCAACCAAGCAAAATTCACACCCATTTTTAAAGCAACCCTACCTCCACCATCGACGACCAGACAAATAAAATAAAAAATTTGTAATGACTTCGTCCTGTTCTCAAGTGATGGAAATAACTGTAATTAAATCATCATAAGAAAACTTTTTATTCATAACACAACAACAACAAATGAAAGAAAGCCGAATAGCGGTTTTGTTTAATTAGCAAAACGGATCTTGAATTTTCTTGTTAGGGTTTATAGATTTTGATTGAATTTTCTCGATATTGAACAACGAAATTGAGTGCTCAATCATTGAAAAATATTTGGAAGAGAAGAATTTTCTAAAATTCGGAGAAAGGAAATCTCTATCATATGTGTTCGTAAAGATGATCATGGTGGTGGTGACATACAGATCCTTCGTAAATAAACTCATGCACTTATTATTATTATTTTGGCCATAATCGGTGTTGAATTAGATGGTTGGCGTACTGGTGGAGGAATTGCTTGGAAAATGGGTGTGAATTTTGCTTGGTTGATGAGTGTATTTAATAAGGGTAATCTAGTGAAACTTGAAATAATATATCGATTGGGACCGATTTAGCGAGTCGATTACGATTTTCGCTCTCCTCAGATCTGTTTTTGCTCTTCCTCTAACAAAAATCTTTTGTTAGACCCTAATTGAGATTTTTGTTATAATAAATTAATTTGCAAGACCCTAATGGAATTGTTTTTTGTCATCTGCAGAGTATACTTGTTAATGGAAAAACTTTTTTTGAATAGCCTCAAGGGGACCCCCTGTCATAGTGAAGCTCAAGTGGGTAATGGATGGGTTCCTATAAGTGCAGGTATTCATAAGAATCAACTATAGGCAGAGTATAAGTATCATCGGCCTTACTGGATCGGTTGCAATGGAATATTGGCATGGAGTGATGATGGATTATGGCCTTATGGGCAGTGCAAGGAGGAAAGTGGAAGATTGTTGCCGGCCTTGTAAAGCATTCAAATGTTAGATCAAATATTTTATGCAGACATTATTGTTAAACAAATAATAAACTCAATGTTTCAACTTTGAATGCTTGTTTTAGTGTATTATCCGTGTTGGGTATTTTATCTGTTAGAAATTATCAATTGTTGGTTGTTGGAAACTTGCATGCAAGTTTTTGAAATATTTGAACTGTCAGTTAGCTAGAATTGAAGAAATAATCGGTTATTCAAAACCGAGTTGATAAGAACGAAACCGAGTGGTAAAACTGGAAGCGAAATCGCTAGTTAATTGCACAATTTTGGTTTGGAAAATTAGAAACCGAAAATAACTGTTTCGGTTTTGGTTTTGCCGGAAACCGACCATGTACAACCCTTTGTTGCATATGAAATCAAAAGAAAGTTCTTTTAGCTCCTATAATGATGTACATACTACAGTATGTTAGAGCACTGCTCGGTCAAACTCGCATGTTGCTATCTCAAGCATGTTTGTCAATGTTAGTGATCAAAACTATAAGTCTTGATTTCTAGTCTACTTATAGCTAAGTCTCGGACTAGGATAGAAAGTGTAGTTGATATCTAGACTCCACGACGTTCATCATACAAAGACGAAGAACTACTCAAGGAATTGATGTAACTTCATCGACTAAAAGGTATGTGGAGACTTAAACTTATCTATCAATCAAAAATTCTATCTACTCTATAATGTTCATGAATTGATTCAAACAGATTTTTCTTCAATTGTGTTCTTGTATAATTCTATGAGAATATAGCAAATTGAACAACTCTTTAACTAGTTTCATTTGAGTCATTTGAACTATTTATGGTTAAGATGAACAAGGTTGTTATGAGAGTGATCATATGGCTAACCTCGGTTAACTATTGTTGAGCCAACATGGTGTACACGTTTAGGTATGGTTACATAAACCTAAATTAGGGTACATTTCATTTGTGTGTAACAAGCTTAGTTCGATCTAACGGTTAAAAAATATTAGCTTGGTTGAATCAGATTTTTCATCTAACAGTGAATATTGCATGCTTTGTTACCAAGGTAACTTATATTGCAAACCCTGATTTGAAAACTATATAAAGGAGAACTCTAACAACTGGGAAACCTAATCCCCACACTTCTGTGTTTTACTAGTTGCATAAGCTAGAGTCGATTCTCCTTTAACGTTAGGTTTCTCACGAGACCCCGTAGGTTAACGACTTAAAGACTTCATTGGGATTATGAAGCCATCCCAACTATATTCTCTGTAGTTGCGTGATCCGATCTTGTTGTTCCTATCGTGGTTGAGTGCAATCATAAGATTGGCTTGAGATCTATATCTATGATGGTCAAGATAGAAAAGTAATCACAAACGCCTTCGTCTCATCGTTTGTGATTCCACAATATCTTGTTTCATTAATCGATTAAGATTATTGTGAGGTGATTGATAATACTAAGCTGTTCTCCGGGAATATAAGACCGATTTATCAATTGGTTCCTGTTCACCTTGATTTATCAAAAGACAGAACAAAACTCATAGGTATTTCTGTGGGAGACATATTTATCTATTCCAATAGACTTTTATGTGTGAGACAGATTTTTTTATCAAGTCTTCGACTTTGGGTCGTAGCAACTCTTGGTTGTGGGTGAGATCAGCTAAGGGAATCAAGTGCGTAGTATCCTGCTGGGATCAGAGACGTAAGGAATGCAATTGTACCTTGAATCAGTGTGAGATTGATTAGGGTTCAACTACAATCCAGTCTGAAGTTCATTGGGAGTAGGCTAGTGTCTGTAGCGGCTTAATATAATGTGGTGTTCAAAGCTGGACTAGGTCCCGGGGTTTTTCTGCATTTGCGGTTCTCCTCGTTAACAAAATTCTGGTGTCTGTGTTATTTTTTTGGGTTATTTAACGTTTGGTACCCAGCAAATGTCCAGTACCTAGCTTTGGTACCCAATATTTGAAATATTAAGGTTTGGTACCATGACCAACGTTTGACCGTCAAAATCTCTGTTAGACCGAATATTAAATCAGAATTTATAATAAAATTTAGGATTTTACGATTATGCCCTCAAATTTAGTATTATTTACACACTTAACCGTCGAAACCTTCAAAATAAAAATTCCTAATTTCTAAATTTAAATCTAAATTCTCACCCCAGATATCCCCTTATTGCTGCTAATTATTTCCTAACGGCGACCAACAAATTCACCGTAAGAGAACCAAACCACTGATCAAGCCTGCATTGTCTTTATAGCTTTAATTGGACCCAATCTGGATGGCAAGAACAAAACCCCTCTATAATCACAGAAGAATTATCATGACCAAGACGTAATTGTTTACTTCTTCGTTGCAATTTCAGATTCCAACTGCCGAAGCTTCTCAATACATTTCACAATGAAAAGCCCCAAATTGGATTGAAGTTATAATAGCACTATGAAATGATCCACTGAGATGAATGAGGATAAAACAAACAAGACCATTGATTGTCATCTCATGTAGCATATGAAATCTCAGTAATTGAATTTGACACTATCAATCAACTCCAAAATTGGGTGAAACCCAATCTCTAACTAACTAATACGCTAAGAAGACCACTAAACACCATTGATCTAAAATCCATTGATTCCATTTAACATCACTCCTATTTGATTAATCACCTGTATCTCTCCATAAGATCTCAGATCCCGTCCATCTTATTAAAGCTCACCACCACCCTAATGTGGTTCTACCTGCATATTCCTTCTATCTTGTAAAAACCTAAACTTCAATTGTGATGATTTCTAGAAAACCGAGAAAACCCAAGTTTTGAATTTTACTCGATCATCAAAAGTGTCACCGCCCCCTCTCGGTTACTCTTTAAATAAACGATGAAAACATTAATTCAGAAACTATACATGAAGAAGAAGTATCTTGATGCTTTACGAAGGAGAAAGAATCTAGCGACCCAACAATATGAAAAATAAAATTTTGGAATCGCTAACTTATACCCTAAAAACAGAATCGGTACACCAGTTAGGGGAAAATATGGAAAATTTAATAAAAATGGAATTAGAAAAATAATAATAAAAAAATGTTAAGTCAAACCTGGTCTTTGACGGTAAACTGTTGGTCAAGGTACCAACCCTTAAAATTCCAAATATTGGGTACCAAAGCTAGGTATTGGACATTTGTTGGGTACCAAACATTAAATAACCCTATTTTTTTTCCACATTATATTTTGTTATATAATTGAAATATCACAGGTTGTCCATTGTATCGATCAATTAGGAAATCCAACCTTTGGTTGTTGATTGAAATTAATTGATCCTTGAACATTGGTCTTTGGTACCGTTCAAATTACTTCTCTTATATTCAATCGGTCTCGCAAATTCCTATTTGATGATTGCAGATTGAATTGAGAGATAGAGATATAAACTCTTGTATATACTTTTCTTTATATTGAGTCTGACTATCTAGTTGATTCTCTAGAAAGTATATTGGAGTAAGTCCTCTCAGATTGCCAAATGAATTGTTGGGTGTGGTTATTGTACCCCCCGCATTTTCACATTATAAACAATTATGGAAGGTTAATTAATAATTAACAATGTGGATAATAGCTGCACTATAGCATGAACAATTATGCAAGGTTAATTAACATTGTGGATAATAGTTGCAAAACTAGGAGAAACAATGTGGATAATAGCTGCACCTCAAAAAAGGTTGTGCATAATATTTGCACACTAAAAAGATATTGTGGATAACAACTGCATTCTATAAAAAAATTGTGGATAACATTTGCACGCTAAAAAATAAGAAGAAATTTTTAAAATCATTTAAGGAATGTAAAATTCTAGAAAAACAAACATTTGATATTTGAACTTACGGTTGTTGTGTAGGTTTCTCAAAAAACATTCTAAATATATAAAAATACCTACGTACGATTTGTGAGATATGTTATATTTAAGTTGGTTTGACAATCGTCCAACATCTTTTTCAAATGACCTTCCTTATTTTTTAAGAGTCGTTTAAATAAAGTGGGTTAAGGAATTTTTAAATAGATTTCAAGCCCAAGACCACTGGAGTAAGCTATAATGAGGAGAGGGTCAAACATTCAATTTCTACAATGCTTAATAGTTAGGCTATCTTGGAGAAATTGCAAAGGCACTAGGGCGGATAGGTCAATCCCAGTCATGTCATTTCCTAGTTCAAAAAAAAAAAAAAACATACTCGTCCCCTTACCTACATGAATTGGGGGCGGGACGGGTGTGATGGACGACCATATAGAGCGAGTTTTTTATTGATTACGTAATTTTAAGATATTTGAAATTTTGTCAATGGAAAAAAAAAACTTAAATATGATTCACAATGGCAAGAAACTAAACTAATATGTTGAAATTCATATATTCATCTTAAGAATTTAAAACAAACAAAAACTAACGGGTCATAAATGTAATACAAGAGATTTGAAGTTGTAGAGATGCTTTGTTTCTGAAAACACTTGGATACCAAAATACATCACCAAATTTTTCGTAGGTAATCTGTATGGACAAGCTCAACACAACTCCAAGACTAGAAACTCAATCAAGGGAAGTATCTAGAGTTATATATCTCTCTTCCTCTAGTTGTTAGAACATTTACAGAACTGAATCCGTGAATCTAACTACACAGAGAGTTCTTGGACGGTACCTGTTAGAGCACTGCTCGGTCGAACTCGCAAGCGTTTCTATCTCAAGCTTGTTGTCAAGTTTAGTTTCCAAAACTATAAGTCTTGATTTCTAGTCTACTTATAGATAAGTCTCAGATTAGGATAGTAAGTGTAGTTGAGTATTAGACTTCACGACGTTCATCGATTAAAGACGAAGAACTACTAAGGGGATCTTGTGGAACTTCATCAACAAAAGGTATGTGGATACTTAAACTCATCTATCACTCAAAAGTCTATCTATTATATCTCTTATTTGAGAAAAAATTCGTATAGCTATATAGACTTCGATTATACACATTTGATATTTCAAGCTGAGTTTAACTCGCTTACATATTTCTCGAAATATGTGTTGGTAAGCTTTCGCTTTAACCAAGTTCATATTATATTCTTGACGAAGGTCAAAAGATAATCATGCGAAAATTTCCTTGTAACATCTTACATGATTTGCGTGAAACGGTCATTTGATGTAGACTCGGAATGTTTCGGATTTATCATTCAATCACTTGAAAATTGCTTTGAAGCTAATAATTTGTGTGAGACAGCTATTGTCATCTTCCGAGAATATTTCAATGATTGAAATGGGAGTTTAGAACAAATAACCATGATTGGATATAGCACAGTATGTGTACTTGCATATGTGTTGTCCAAGTCCGGGAACCATAGTATGCATACCCGTATGCGTACTGGTTGGTTTACAAAGTCCGGGAACTTAGTATGCATACTGGTATGCGTACTGGCGTGAGTTTCAAGTTCCGGAAATTCAACTGAGTTTTGGAAGGTATGTGTACCCGTTCGCATACTGGCGAACCCAAACTTGGTCCGACCAATTAGGTATGCGTACCCGTTTGCATACTTGAGTAGATTATGTTCTAAAATCGGTTTGTTCATGAACTAATACATATATATAATAAGGAATGCAATCTTTTGCAAACCGTGGCTATAATGTTCATGAATTGATTTGAGTGAATCAAAATAGATTTTGCTTCAATTATGTCTTGTATACTTCTATGAGAATATAAACAATCGAACAACTTTAGAACTAGTTTCATTTGATTCATTTGAACTAGTTATGGTTAAGATGAATATGGATGATATGAAAGTATTTTTATGGCTAACTTCGGTTAACTATTGTTGAGCCAACAGGTGTACATGTTTAGGTACGGTTACTCATATCTAAATGAAGTTACTTTTCATTTGTGTGTAACAAGCTAAGTTCGATCTAACGATTGAAAGGTATTAGCTTGAGTCTAATCAGGTTTTCATCTAACAATGAATATTGAATACTTTGTTACTAAGGTAACATTGATTGCAAACCCTGATTTGAAGACTATATAAAGGAGAACTCTAGCAACTAGGAAACCTAATCCCCACACCTCCTGTGTGATACTAGTTGTGACAAGAGTCGATTTTCCTTTAACCTTAGGTTTTTCACGAAACCATGTAGGTTAACGACTTGAAGACTTCATTGGGATTGTGAAGCCTGACCTAACTATTTTCTCTGTAGTTGTGTATTCTGATCTTGCTATTTTCTATCGTATTGAGTACTATCTTCTCTAATATTTTCTTGAGATTCTCCGACAGGAAAGATAAAAAGTAGTCACAAACATCTTTGTCTCATCGTTTGTGATTCTAAAATATCTTGTTTCGCTACCATATGATTAAGATTATTGTGAGTTTATTGATATTTCTATGATAATCTTCAGGAATATAAGTCTGGTATATCAATTGGTTCCTGTTCACCTTGATTTATCAAAAGACAGAACAAAAACTTCTAGGTATTTCTGTGGGAGACAGATTTATCTATTCAATAGAATTTTCTGTGTGAGACAGATTGGTTTATCAAATCTTCGACTTTGGGTCATAGAAACTCTTAGTTGTGGGTGAGTTCAACTAAGGCAATCAAGTGCATAGAGTCTTGTTGGGATTCAGAAGCGTAAGGAACTCGACTGTACCTTGATCAGTGTGAGATTAGTTAGGGCTCAACTACATTCCAGTCCGAAGTTAACTTGTAGTATACTACTGTATGTAGCGGATTAATACAGTGTGGTGTTCAAATATGGACTAGGTCCCGGGGTTTTTCTGCCTTTGCGGTTATCTCATTAAAAAAAAAATCTGGTGTCTGTGTTATTTCCTTTCCGCATTACATTTTTATATAATTGAAATATCACAGGTTGTGTGCAAGTTCAATCAATTGTGAATCCGACCTTTGGGTTGTTGATTAAATTGATTGACACTTGGATATTGGTTTTTGATACCGTTCAAGTTATTTCTTATATTCAACCGGGCTCGCAAATTCCTATTTGTTTGATTGCAGATTGAATTGAAAAATAGAGATATAACTCTTGGATATACTTTTTAAAGATTGAGTCTGACTATCTAGTTGATTCTCTTAAAAGTATATTGGAGTTATTCCATACAGATTGCTAAGTCAAATATTGGGTGTGGTTGTTAAACCCCCGCCTTTTCAATTGGTATGAGATCAAGAAAACACGTTTAAGACCCCATAAGTCTGTGTTTGTAGCGATCTAACTCTATAGACATATGTGTTATCTCTATAAACATACTGCCAGTCTTAGATGGCTCAATTACTTATGGTGGAAACTTTTTATGCATGCCTTTCTTCAAGCGCGTGATTTTAAATCATAGGTTTATGTTGTTAATGGCTATGATCCTCTGATGGTTACAGTAGACGGTGTTTCTATTGCAAAGGATATTGGTAGATATGAACCTAACGAGACTCTCGCTGCAAAGTAAAATTTTGTCGGTTTTAATGCTAGCACTCATGCCATTACCCCATATCTTCAACACCATGTGACTATGTGCACTCGGTCTAAAGATGCGTGGGATATCTTAGAAACTGTATTCGAAGGGAATACCTCTGAAAATGAAGATATGATTCAAAAACTTAATTCTGATTGGGAAAACCTTTGTATGGATAATAAAGATTCATTTGATGAGTTTAACCACAAAGTGTCTGAAATTGTTAATGCATCTTTTGCATTGGGTAAGACTATTTCTGAAAAGGACATTGTGATGAAAATTCTCAGATCGTTGCCAGCCAAATACGATTCTAAGAAACATGCCATCTTTGAAGGAAATAACCTTAATACTTTATCTAGAAATACTCTGGTTGGGAAGTTAAAGATCTTTTGATCAGGAGCATACATCCAAATCTGGAAAGGATATTGCTTTCAAAGCACAAAAGAACACTAAACTACTTGATAAAAGTAAAAGTGTCGGCATCTCTGAAGATGATCCTTCTAAGACTGATTCATCAGATGAAGATCTTGACAAGTCAGTCTCTTTGATCACTAGATAGTTTAGAGATATTCTTTTGAACAGAAGTAAACGGTTCCTCAGAGATAAACCAAATCCATCAGTTAAACCTCATAATTGTGTTCCTCTTAAAAACAGGATACTGACGATACTGATGATGAGGATATGCCACAGTGCTTCAAGTGTAAAGGTTTTGGTAATTTTGCAAATGAGTGTCTGAATTGTATAAAATACACTGGAAACAAAGGTTTTGCTGCAACTCTTGATGAAATGTCTGATCAATATGATTCTAAAGAAGACGAAAAATCAAGTGTTGCACTCCTCTGTGAAAATATTGATTTTGATAATTACAGCAATACGTACGTCAACCTCGATATTCTTCTGGGATCAACTTCAACTACTTTGGAGAATAAAATGGATTTCTTTTTGTCTATTGGAAATTATATTTCTTATTTTTCAGGTTCTACCGTTTGTCTGGTAGCTTGCATGGCTATGGCGCTTGAACTATCCTCTCTATTGACATGTTCTTATTGTACTCTCAAAGGCCACAAACTCTCCAACTGTTTCAAGTACAAACATAAGATAAGGTATGTCAAGAAACTTCAACGAAGAGCAAATCAATTAGCAAACATGCTCAAACTTGTTCAGAAGTCGTCTAAGGTATGTAAGCGCATCTCTTCTTCAAAGAAGTTAATTTCCAAAGATAAGAGTAGACGTCTAGATAAAAGAGTACGGTCTAAACATTCTGTTAAACAGAGTTTTAAGAATTCTTTTCAAGAATATTATGGTGGACAGATTATTGTTCACCCCAGCACAACTTAATATGTTAGTTGCATATCTTGTATCATGTGCCTGGTTCAAAAGAGACAAGGGTTTGCACACTTCGGGATTTAGGAAAAAAGAATTTTCTTTTTCTTGGTTTCGTTTTTGCTGGTTTGGAATTCTTTTTTTCATATCGAATTGATATTGAAAGGACTTTATCTATTTGATCAATAAAAGAGGATTAAAATCGACAATCCTGTCTTCTTTAGGGTTATGAGTTGTGTGTACGTGAATCCTTTTTGTGTATAAAGGTTTTGTAACCCTACATTCCTTTTTTCCTTCTTTGAAAACTCTTTTTTATCAAAAGATTGCTTGTTGATTCTAATTTGTGAATTCCTCTCGCAATCTCATACTGGTATGGAGAATCCAAGCATTATATATATCTTCTGAGGGAAAAGATGTTAATATGATTTTTAATCCATCAATCATGAAGGAAAAAAAATCTCATATACCTTCAACTTTGAAAAGAAAAAGGAGGAATGTGAAGAAACTAAGAGTTGTTCCTTCTAATCTACAGAAGTTTTCTAGGGTTCTTGAAGACTTGAAAGAAACAAGAAAGGAAATTCACCAAATAAAGGCCATTGTCTTGAGGACTCTCGAAATTCAGAAGGCCCTGGTTCGGCATTAGTCTAGAAGGTTTGTTGGAATTGACTCGTTTCTTCATGAACCTTATGTTCCTATGGATGTTGACGACAAGGAGTTCGGGGATGATAAAGAATGTTTTAGAGGCCTTAATGTCTAGGAAACTTCTTATGACAATTTATTCTTTTATTTTAAGAAGGATAACTTGGGTTTGGAATAGCCATTATTGTGAGTACACATAGCTATTGCCAACGATTTTCATCTTGCAATGTTTTTAGATTTATTTATTTAAATTCTAAAGTTTATTTGGAAGATGATTTTGCAGTATTAATCTTTATTGGTTTTATATATTGCAAAAAAAATAATATGGGATATGTGTGTTTACCTCGGTGAACTATGATTGTCCCATATATATATGTCAAAAGTTAAGCCTATTATGTTATTATGCAAATATTGATGAAGATAGGATGAACTTTTGATTGCAAAGATTAAGTCTATTATATGTCTTTATGCAAATATTGATGAAAAATAGAACAAATCTTTGTATATTCCGCAGTATTGGTCTTTCCATGATCCACTTTTACGTGAAAGTATTGTGTGGCTCCGTAAATTCTCTTATGTTGAGCATTTCCGATTAAATTAATCATGGTTCTCTTGTGGTTAATTTAATTGAGTTTTATGGATACAAATTCATGTTTCATGTAATTTGTTAATGTCCATCGAAGTCCTTCTTTTCTTGTAAAAGTAAGGTCACTGGTAGGCTTAGAAAGATACCTACGACTATGTCTAACTGCAAGTGCACAACGTCTATTACAGACAAGGCAAATATAGGTCGATCCCACAGAGACAAGGAGAGTGTAGAGTCGGTTCAAAAGCTTCACTAAAACTGATTTAGAGTAACCAAAACGATTTGATTGTGTGTGTCGAAACGACAAGATGTTTGAAGAGATTTTAAAGAGAAAGGAAAGATGCAAATAACTCAAGATGTAAACACTGAGAATATGGATACTAGAGCTTTCAAATCCACCACTAATCTACAATATGCACTGAACTTATGATGTTATTCGTGTCCTTATAGCAGATTCATGTTTACCTTGTATCTAAGGTGTTTCTCCAATGGATAATGTAATCACAACTAAAATATTTCTCCAACGCATTAACTGTCTAGTTAAAGCACAACTAATCTAAGGATCAATAATATTTTTAAGCATGAGTTACAGCATAATCAACATAGTGATATTCTAACTACAATGGATACATGGCATACATTGTGAGAGCAAAATGTTGAAAAACTTGGATTAAATTATATCTTAAACAATTTTAAACATTCAAGAACAACACATAAAGTATGAATAACATATCAGTAGGCTAGAGCTTCATCTAAACTCTAGTAAAATGATTTAAAACATACTAAACAGAATGAAAACTTAATTAAAATTAAGAACTATTATGAACAAGCTAGCCTTGGATGATCTCTTCAACACAACAACATCCCATATTTATACACAAAACCCCTTCACTCTTTGGATCCGAAAATTAAAGAGAGAGGGATGCCAAAACAAAGCCTCAATTTTCTCCTTAATTGATACTTGCTTTTTCTTTTCTTTTATTTATTTGAATATAACACAAATTTTCCTTAATTGATGGTTGAAAGTATGAGTGATTGATGGAGAGATTGAGGGGGAGGTGGGTCTTTTGGGGACAAGGAAAACGGATTTGTTTGGTCTTTTGTGCGATTTGGGAGAAGAAGATAGGCTACTAGGGTGTGAGGCGGGAGCGGCGAAAGTTGATGCATTGATTGGAGATTCCGTTGGAATTTCATATACTAGATTAAATCCGATGGCTCAAGATGGAAACGGGCTTAGGTCTTGGATCATGGGTAGTTCAGACCCATGTATTTGTAAACAGGTTGCAACTGATGCGCAAACGGGTTGCAACTCTTCCATAGTCGCCATCTTCCAACTTTCTGCTCTTTTGGCTTCTCAATTCATCCAAGCTTTATTTACTACCTAAAAACACAAAATTTATCAGTACAAATATTTATTCTTGAAAACAGTAAAAATACAGAATTTGGGATAATATATGATTTTAAAGCGCAAAAGATGAGTTAAATGCCAATAAAAAGGTGTATGAATATGCAATATTTGGCACTCATCAAATACCCTCAAACCTAAACTTTACTTTTCCTCAAGTGAAACAGAAATTAAGAAATCCTAACTATACCATTGTCGCTGGTCTCTCGAATGCATTTAGCATATGCACTAAGCCTTTTAACCCCTAGGTGTCCCTAGTTGGACGAGTTGTAGTCTCGTGAGGGCCTACCAGAGATGTACCCACAAAACATTCTCCAATTTCAGAGCATAATAGAGTCCCAAGCATCCAAGGATCTATGAGGACATAGAGTTTATGCATGCTAGTAACCAGAAATTAGAACTACCAAAGAGCGCATTCTCATCCTTAAAAGTTGAGTGAGAAATAACCATACCATATGAAAGAATTCGGTTTCGAGAGTAATCACAAGCTTCGACTTCTGCCTCACTAAAATGGTTTTATGAAATTTGCATCAAAAAGACCACTTTTATAGTTTCTATCATGTGTACAGGCAGGAGTAAAGAGTGAAACCCTGCACACGTTGAATGGTGGGAAGGAAAATCTTCCGAAATAATTTCTGGAGACTTCACAAAACTGTGGACAAAAAGAATCTTTTTCTGATGATCTACAGGAAGTCAATCATTATAGGAGGATGGGAGTACTTACTTACCTTCACATCTGATCGGCAATCAACACCACTCTCATATCATCCATAGAAACGTCTTCGTCTTCGGCCTTCAACTGTTGATGATGAACTTCTGAATTTCGTGGAGCCTTAATTTTTTTTTATTTTTTTTTAATGAATAACAGCTAACGGGTCGGATATCATTCCGAATGATGCCCGATTAGGCTTGATGGAGCCCTAATTTTCTGCTTTATATACTTCTTTTCTTCTTCGCACATCTTCTTCTTCTTTTCTTCTCTTCTCATCTTCTTCTTCTCTGCACATCTTCTTCTTGTTTTTCTCTTAACCACCATCATCATGTTTTTCTATGTTTTGCTTGCTTGGTTCATTGGCATAGTAATTGTTTATTGGTGGAGTACGCAAGATGCATTTTGAGATGTCTTTGATGTAATCTCAATATAGATATGTATTTTTTTTTAATCAAGAACATATCTATATTGATTTTCGGCTCGAAGATGAAGATCTGATGATTTAGGGAAAGATGTGTGGATCGGTCATCACTCATATAAAAGCACCTCCTTTCTTTATTGGTTCTTCAGATCGTGTTTTTTTTTTTTGTAAGCCTCGTACTGTTTCAACTTTCTTCAAATATTCTGATGTCGCTCTTCTTGTTGATGATGATGTGTTTCTATGGATCTGATTGATGTTGTCGATAGAGAGTGAGTGGTTCTGACTGCAAACATTTAAAATAAAATCTTTTAGATAGTCACACAAATGATGGTTGATGCCTCGCTTGATGAAAAATAGGTAGTCTCCACTATGGGTGATCATAACTCTACTACCGAATAACTTTGCAGCACCTAATTCGCCCTCCGGCATGGTTAAATCCAACTTTAACGCTCAGACAACCAAGAAACCCGATTGTGTTCTCCAATACTTCCAATTTCAGTTATTTCGGTCAGACTCTCTATGTAAACATAGCTAAAAGCATGCTAGTGACTCTAAGATCTCTAGAACTTGGAGGTTTTATGCAAATATTTACAGAAGATTTTTTTGATTTTTTGATTTTTTTTTGAATGCAAAAGACTAACAATTTTATATACAAAATGCTCCCCCAAACCTAAATCTAACATTGTCCTCAATGTTTCATAAAAACATACCATGAGAACAAAGCAGGGCAAATTTAAAGGAACAAGTTTACCAGATGCAAAAAGGTGGTGCTAAACCAGACTTGAATGAATGCTTTGAAAGCAAACATTATGTACAACAATGAACTAGATCATTCTACATAGATGGGGTCTTCCAAGTCTACGGTCTCATCTTCCGGTGGCAGATGCTCTAGAAATGGTTTCAGTCTCTGACCATTGACCTTGAAAATGCTCTTTTCTGTTGGGTTATCGATTTCAACAACCCCATGGTGAAAAATAGTACGTACCAAGAATGGACATGTCCATCTAGAATGCAATTTACCTGGAAAAAGGTGCAAACGTGAGTCGTACAATAGAACTTTCTGGCCTGGAGTGAATGACTTGCGCAAAATGCGCTTGTCATGGGATACCTTCATTCTATCTTTGTACATCTTTGCACTATCATATGCATCATTTCTTAGTTCTTCCAACTCATTGAGTTGGAGTTTCCTTTGGGTACCTGCCTTATCAAGATCAAAGTTGAGTTTCTTTACAGCCCAATATGCCCGATGCTCTAACTCCACAGGTAAATGACAAGCTTTACCGTACACAAGTCTGTAAGGGGACATGCTAATTGGAGTCTTTTATGCAGTTCTATAGGCCCACAAAGCATCATTTAAACGTAAAGACCAATCTTTCCTAGAAGGATTAACATTCTTTTCAAGGATGTGCTTAATTTCCCTATTAGAAACTTCTGCTTGGCCACTGGTCTGAGGATGATAAGGTGTTGATACCTTATGAGTGATTCCATAATTGCGCACTAGTGATTCAAAGGGTCTATTGCAAAAATGACTACCTCCATCACTGATTATTGCTCTAGGTGTTCCAAAGCGAGAGAAAATGTTTTCTTTAAGAAAAGAAAGAACAACTTTATGATCATTTGTTTTGGATGCAATGGCTTCTACCCACTTAGACACATAATCAACAACAACAAGAATGTACAACTTACCTTCAGAGTTAGGCAATGGACCCATGAAATCAATACCCCACACATCAAACATCTCAACAATCAAAATTGGTTGTAAGGGCATCATGTTTCTTTTAGATATACATCCTAATTTCTGGCATCGGTTACAAGAAACACAAAAATCATGGCTATCCTTGAACAATGTTGGCCAGTAAAAACCACTCTGCAAGATCTTTGCAGCAGTTTTATTTGCACTAAAGTGGCCGCCACATGCCTGGTCATGACAGAAAGAGATTACATCCCTTTGTTCCGAATTGGGGACACATCTCCTAATTATTTGGTCTTGGCAGTACCTAAACATATATGGTTCATCCCAAAGAAAATGTTTAACTTCATACAAGAATTTAGAGCGGGCTTGTTTAGACCAATGCAAAGGCATTCTACCTGTAGCAAGGTAGTTCACGATATCGTCAAACCAAGGCATTTCAGATACAAACATCAATTGTTCATCAGGGAATAATTCTCTAATAAGAACAGATTCATCAGCAGATTCAACATTCAACCTAGACAAGTGATCATCAACAACATTTTCCGACCCTTTCTTATCTCGAATTTCGAGGTTGAACTCTTGTAACAATAGTATCCATCTAATTAGACGATCCTTAGCATCTTTTTTAGACAAAAGACATTTTAATGCAGCATGGTCAGAATATATGATGATTTTAGACCATATCAAATAAGATCTAAACTTATCCAATGCAAACACAACAACTAGCAACTCTTTCTCAGTTGTGGAATAATTCAGTTCAGCATCATTAAGTGTTTTACTAGCATAGTATATCACATAAGGGAGTTTGTCTACTCGCTGACCTAGAACAGCTCCTACAACATAGTCAGATGCATCACACATAATTTCAAACGGTAGGGTCTAGTCGGGTGGTTTGCTATAGGGGAAGATGTAAGGAGAGCCTTTAATTGCTCCCATGCTTCCTTACAAGCATCTTCAAAGACAAATGCAACCTCTTTTGCAAGAAGATTACACAATGGTCTTGAAATTCTACTAAAATATTTGATGAATCGGCGGCAAAAACCTGCATGGCCCAAGAATGACCTTATCTCCCTCACAGAGAGAGGTTGAGGAAAGTGTTGAATGAGATCAACTTTAGATTTATCTACTTCGATGCCTTTTTCAGAAATGATATGCCCTAAGACAATGCCTTAGTTGACCATGAAATGACATTTTCCCAATTCAAAACCAAGTTCTTTTCTTTACACCGAATCAGCACACGAGTAAGATGATGCAGACATTCATCAAAAGAAGACCCTAAGACAGAAAAATCATCCATAAAAATTTCAAGAAACTCATCTATCATGTCGGAAAATATGCTCATCATGCAACGTTGAAAAGTAGCGGGTGCATTACACAAACCAAAAGGCATACGATGATAATCAAATGTTCCATAAGGACACGTAAATGTGGTCTTATGTTGGTCTTCGGGTGCTATGTGAATTTGGTTGTAGCCTGAATAGCCATCTAAGAAACAATAGTACATATGTCTCGACAACCTTTCTAGCATTTGATCAATGAAGGGTAGGGGAAAATGGTCTTTCTTTGTTACTATGTTCAATTTCCTATAGTCGATACAAACTCGCCACCCTGTGATCACACGGGTGGGGATAAGTTCATTCATTTCATTTTGAACTACAGTAATGGCAGACTTCTTGGGTACCACCTGAATGGGACTGACCCACTGGCTATCTGGAACTGGGTATATGATACCCGCATCTAGCAACTTCAAAATCTCACCTTTAACAACATCTCTCATATTGGGGTTAAGTCTCCTTTGCATTTCCCTAGATGGTTTAGTGTTTTCTTCCATATTTATGTGATGCATGCAAATTGTGGGACTTATACCTTTAAGGTCTGAGATGGTCCAACCTAAGGCCTCTTTATGTTCCTTAAGAACGTCTAAAAGTTTTCTTTCCTGTTTTGTGTCTAAACATGATGCAATAATCAGAGGCAAAGTATCAGAAGGTCCTAAGAAGGCATACTTCAGAGTATCAGGCAATGGTTTCAAATCAAGCTTAGATGGTTCATCAAGAGATGAGGCAGATTTGGAATCAGAGAGTGGAAGTGGTTCCACTGCAGTCCTCCATTTAGCAATATCCATAGGTGGCACAGATTCAAGCAAAGAGTGAATTTCCCCAATGTACTTAGAATCAAAAAGATCTAAGTCAAAATTATCTAAACATGCTTGCAAAGGATCCGCAGATAGGATGTCAGGCAATGAGTCTTGAATCAGACTCTCAATCATGTTAATCTCATGTACTTCATTATCATCACAATCTATGGGTTGTTGATTTACATGAAATACATTCAATTCCACAGTCATGTTACAAAAAGATAATTTCAACACTCCATTACGACAGTTTATGATAGCATTGGACGTAGCCAAGATAGGACGTCCCAAAATAACAGTAATGTGACAATCTGGGTTTTGCACATGTTGAGTATCCAACACAATGAAGTCCACAGGGAAATAAAATTTTTCAACCTTGATCAACACATCCTCCACAATACCCCAAGGGATTTTTACAGATCTGTCCGCTAATTATAGCGTAACAGGAGTGGGTTTCATCTCCCCAAGACCTAACTGCACATACACAAAGTATGGCAAAAGGTTCACACTTGCACCTAAGTCTAACAAAGCCCTATCGATTGTATGGTTGCCTAAAGTGCATGTGATAGTTGGACTACCTGGGTCTTTATACTTAGGTGGTGTTTTGTTTTGAATGATTGAACTTACATGCTCAGCGAGAAAGGCACGCTTATGCACGTGAAGCTTTCGCTTTTGTGTGCATAGGTCTTTCAAGAATTTAGCATAAGCAGGTATCTGCTTAATTGCTTCGAGAAAAAGAATGTTTATATTGACTCATTTAAACATCTCCAACATCTCATTGTATTGGGTACCTTTATTTTGTTGCTCCAATATTTGAGGGAATGGAGAAACAGGTACATGAGATGGTGCAGGGACATTAGCATCATGTGAATTATTAGAGTCAGTACCATGCTCAGATTTCTTTTCTACAACGGGTGTTTTCTGTGGAGTTGTATGCACTGGTGAGTCTGATCTAGACTCACTCGACTGTTGTCCACCTACATTGTTTTCAACAACTTTACCACTACGAAGAGTGGTGACAACATTTACTTGATTATGGGAGGCCTTATTGCAAGTTGAAGTACCTGTCTGAAATACATTTTTTGGATTTTGTTGGGGCTGACTAGGGAGTTTGCCTTTGTCTCTTTCATTCAATGCATCACAAATTTGACCCATTTTAAATTCTAGACTTGTAAAACGTTGGTCTGTGGTCTTTTGAAGTTGTAAAAGATTTTGGGTCAACATACCGACACTGTCTTCAAAGTTAAGTTTTTTCTCTACAGGGTACTGAGAATGTGGTTGTACTTGGGGGTTTCTAGGATATGATTATCCTTGGTTATTATTTGTTGGTCCCCCTTGTATAAGCCCTTTCAACCATGAAAAGTTAGGGTAATTTCTCCACCCTAGGTTGTAGGTCTAAGAATAAGGGTTGTTCTCTTGCCTATGGTACAAAACATTGGCTTGCTCGGTTTTAGATTCTTGAAATGCATGGAGGTCTGGAAAACTATCCACCAGGTGGTCTGAACTATGGCACGCGACACAAGTGGCCATTTCAATTTGGTTACGGAGAGTAGGGGCATTAGTTTTTACATTCTTCTGCAGCTCGAGCACTTCTATTCTCCTAGCCAAAGATGTTATATTTGCATTTCCCTCAAAATCAGACTCAACTCTATGAACATTAGCTACATGGGTAGTCTTTTTAGGTTCACGAATGGACTCCCACTGCTGAGTCTTTTCAGCGACTTCAATTAAGAAAGTCCAAGCCTCATCAAAACTTTTCTCAATAAATTCACCATTGCACATAGACTCAACTGTGGTCCGGGTTTTGACATCTAAACCTTCATACAAAATTTGCACAAGTATCCATTTTTCAAAACCATGATGGGGACATTGGAGTAATAATTCATTGAATCTCTCCAAATATTTTGCTAGAGTCTCATCATCTAATTGCACAAAATCATTTAGACTTTGACAAATAGTTGTAGTTTTATGATTTGGGAAGAATTTTTTGAAAAATTCTTTAGTCATTTCATCCCATGTATTAATTGACCGTGGATGCAAAACATACAACCAAGACTTGGCCTCTTCTTTTAAAGAAAAAGGAAAAAATCTCAGTTTGATGGAATCTTCCGGCATTTGGTTGATACGCAGAGTTCCACAAATTTCCTCAAATTCTCTTATATGGTGGTAGGGATTTTCAGCCTCAACCCCTCTAAACATAGGCAACATATTCATGGTACTTGCCTTTAGTTCAAACTGACCAGCAACTGCTGGTAAGACAATGCACGAGGGCTGGCTTGCCCTCGTTGGGTACATGTAGTCCTTGAGACTACGGACTGGGTTTGGATTCTCACCCATTGTCTCAGATTGGTCGTTATTTTATGCCTCAGAACTAGGTATTTCAACTACGTCTTCTTGGATAATTCTCACTAGTCTATTGGTTTGGTCACAGAAAATAACAATTATAACCTAGCATGCATACCAATCAACATGTTATAAAAATCCGGACAACCGAGACAATCACAATTCACTGCTTCACGAGAATGAAAAGATAATTCATGCAAGGTTTAAAAATGATACCGCCGGTACAATACCGGGTGTAGGCACAACCATAATTTGTTTTGCTCCTCTTCCTCCTTTTCCGTAGTTCCCGTAACAGTATTACAGGTACCTAGTGAGTTCAACAGAGGTTGTCAGGGCTTCGAAGTTTGCAAAGCAAAATCAAAGAGTATCAATATTGAATATGAACAGTAACTTAATATGCTAATTACAAGACTATGATGCATGCAACATATCTGAACAAAATTAGTAACTAAAGATAACACTAAAGAGATGTGATGACAACTATAAACACAGATGATGAGGATAACAAAATTAAACTAATAGACAGACAAGATATAACTTATAACTGGTATAAATATGTACAGAACTTGAAATCAATGAAATAAAGATAGAAACTTCAACTACACTTCTACCGAGTCCCCGGAAACGGCGCCAAAAACTTGGTAGGCTTAGAAAGATACCTACGACTATGTCTAATTGCAAGTGCACAACGTCTATTGCATACAAGGAAAATACAGGTCGATCCCACAGAGAAAAGGAGAGTGTAGAGTCGGTTCAAAATCTTCACTAAAACTAATTCAGAGAGTAACCAAAATGATTTGATTGTGTTGTGTCGAAACGACAAGATGTTGGCAGAGATTTTAAAGAGAAATAAAAGATGCAAATAACTCAAGATGTAAACACTGAGAATATGGATACTAGAGCTTTCAAATCCACCACTAACATACAATATGCACTTAACTTATGATGTTATTCTTGTCCTTATAGCAGATTCAAGTTTACCTTGTATCTAAGGTGTTTCTCCAATGGATAATGTAATCACAACTAAAATATTTCTCCAACGCATTAACTGTCTATTTAAAGCACAACTAATCTAAGGATCAATAATATTTTTAAGCATGAGTTGCACCATAATCAACATAGTGATATTCTAACTACAATGGATACATGGCATACATTGTGAGAGCAAAATGTTGACAAACTTGGATTAAATTATATCTTAAACAATTTTAAACATTCAAGAACAACACATAAAGTATGAATAACATATCAGTAGGCTAGAGCTTCATCTAAACTCTAGTAAAATGATTTAAAACATACTAAACAGAATGAAAACTTAATTAAAATTAAGAACTATTATGAACAAGCTAGCCTTGGATGATCTCTTCAACACAACAACATCCCCTATTTATACACAAAACTCCTTCACTCTTTGGATCCGAAAATTAGAGAGAGAGATATGCCAAAACAAAGCCTCAATTTTCTCCTTAATTGATGTTTGCTTTTTCTTTTCTTTTATTTATTTGAAATATAACCCAAATTTTCCTTAATTGATGGTTGAAAGTATGAGTGATTGAGGGGGAGGTGGATCTTTTGGGGACAAGGAAAACGGATTTGTTTGGTCTTTTGTGCGATTTGGGAGAAGAAGATAGGCTGCTAGGGTGTGAGGCGGGAGCGGCGAAAGTTGATGCATTGATTGGAGTTTCCGTTAGAATTTCATCTACTAGATTAAATCCTATGGCTCAAGATGGAAACGGGCTTAGGTCTTGGATCATGGGTAGTTCAGACCCATGTATTTGTAAACAGGTTGCAACTGATGCGCAAACGGGTTGCAACTCTTCCATAGTCGCCATCTTCCAACTTTCTGCTCTTTTGGCTTCTTAATTCATCCAAGCTTTATTTACTACCTAAAAACACAAAATTAATCAGTACAAATATTTATTCTTGAAAACTGTAAAAATACAGAATTTGGGATAATATATGATTTTAAAGCGCAAAAGATGAGTTAAATGCCAATAAAAAGGTGTATGAATATGCAATATTTGGCACTCATCAGTCACTCTTGTTGTTCTTTCTGGAATGGCATTTTATGGGGGAGAGTTCTTAATTGAACTTGTGCTTAATTGCCAAATATTTGTGGGGAGTGTGGCTGTGGAATATTGTAGGAGCTTTCTTGTATCTTTATAAACTCCTTGATGAATACACTAAGTTTTGACTATGAGAATTTCATTATGACCCCACTAGTTTTCGTACCTTGCCAATTTATATTGACAAAAAATGGGAGAATTAATGTGTAGTTCACACTACAAATACATATGGTTTACAGATCATTATGTAAGGGGAAGTGGTTTTCATGTGAGATGAAGTATTGACTAAGGGGGAGTGATACATATCACCATAGTATTGTTTTCAAAGTTGTGATACAATTGGATTTTGATGACGTATAATGATACTATGACACGGTATAACAATGTTTCGTATTGATCATTCGATCACTTGAAAATTGCTTTGAAGCTAATAGTTTGTGTGAGATAGCTATTGTCATCTTCCGAGAATGTTTCAATGATTCAAATGGGAGTTTAGAACAAATAACCATGATTGGATATAGCACAGTATGCATACTTGCATATGTGTTTTCCAAGTACGGGAACCATAGTATGCATACCCGTATGCGTACTAGTGGGTTTATAAAGTCCGGGAACTTAGTATGCATACCGGTATGCGTACTGGCGTGAGTTTCAAGTTCCGGAAATTCAACTGAGTTTAGGAAGGTATGCGTACCCATTCGCATACTGGAAAACCCAAACTGGGTCCGGCCACTTAGGTATGCATATCCGTTTGCATACTTGAGTAGGTTATGTTCTAAAATCGGTTTTTCTGTGAAAAAATACATTTATATATAATAAGGAATGCAATCTTTTTCAAACTGTGGCTATAATGTTCTTGAATTAATTCGAGTGAATCAAAATCGATTTTGCTTCAATCGGGTCTTGTATACTTCTATGTGAATATAAACAATTGAACAACTCTAGAACTAGTTTCATTTTAGTCATTTGAACTAGTTATGGTTAAGATGAATATGGTTGATATGAGACTGTTCATATGGATAACTTCGGTTAACTATTGTTGAGCCAACAAGGTGCACATGTTTAGGTACGGTTACTCATATCTAAATGAAGTCACTTTTCATTTTTGTGTAACAAGCTAAGTTTGATCTAACGGTTGAAAGATATTAGCTTGAGTCTAATCAGGTTTTCATCTAACGATGAATATTGAATTCTTTGTTACCAAGGTAACATTGATTGCAAACCCTGATTTGAAGACTATATAAAGGAGAACTCTAGCAACTGGGAAACCTAATCGTCACACCTACTATGTGATACTAGTTTCAAATAGAGTCAATTCTCCTTTAACCTTAGGTTTTTCAAGAAACCCTATAGGTTAACGACTTGAAGACTTCATTGGGATTGTGAAGCCAGGCCCAACTATTTTCTCAGTAGTTGCGTGTTCTGATCTTGTTGTTTTGTACCATATTAAGTACTATCTTCTCTAAGATTTGCTCGAGATTTTATCTCTGATAGGCAAGATAAAAAGTAGCCACATGCATCTTTGGCTCGTCCTTTGTGATTCCACAATATCTTGTTTCGCTACCATACGATTAAGATTATTGTGAGGTGATTGATATTTCTAGGCTGTTCTTCGGGAATATAAGTCTGGTATATCAATTGGTTCCTATTCACCTTGATTTATCAAAATATGGAATAAAAATTTATATTTATTTATATGGGAGATAGATTTATCTATTCAATAGAATTTTCTGTGTGAGACAGATTGGTTTATCAAGTCTTCGACTTTGGGTCACAGCAACTCTTAGTTGTGGGTTAGATCAGCTAAGGGAATCAAGTGCGTAGAGTCATGTTGGGATTCAGAGGCGTAAGGAGCGCGACTGTACCTTGATCAATGTGAGATTGGTTAGGGCTCAACTACATTCCAGTAAGAAGTTAACTTGTAGTATGCTAGTGTCTGTAGCGGCTTAATACAGTGTGGTGTTCAAATCTGTACTAAGTCCCGGGGTTTTTCTGCATTTGAGGTTTCCTCATTAAAAAAATTCCTGGTGTCTGTGTTATTTCTTTTCCAAGTTATATTTTTATATAATTGAAATATCACAGGTTGTGCGTTAGTTTAATCAATTGTGAATCCGACCTTTGGGTTGTTGATTAAATTTATTGACACTTGGATATTGGTTTTTGATATCGTCCAAGTTATTTCTTATATTCAATCGGGATCGCAAATTCCTATTTGTTTGATTGCATATTGAATTGAGAAATAGAGATATAACTCTTGGACATACTTTTCTTAAGATTGAGTCTGACTGTCTAGTTGATTCTCTTAAAAGTATATTGGAGTTAGTCAATACAGATTGCTAAGAGAAATATTGGGTGTGGTTGTTAGACCCCCCGCTTTTTCAGTACCAAAGACTAATATCCAAGGATTAATCAAGTCTTATCCAACTAACAAGATTGGACCTAGATAGTGTGATTGATCAATGCACAACCTATGGTATTTCAATTATAAAGATGAACAATATAATGCGGAAAATGAAATAACACAAACATTAGAAATTTTGTTAACGAGGAAACCGCAAATGCAGAAATACCCCGGGACCTAGTCTCGATTGAACACCAAACTGTATTAATCCACTACAAACACTAACCTCTACCAATTAACTTCGATATGGAATGTAGTTGATCCCTAACTTAGTCTCCCACTGATTCAGGTACAATCGCGCTCCTTGCACCTCTTGAATCTCGCGCAGTTGATTCCCTTAGATGGTTTCACACCAACTAAGAGTTGTTTCAACTCAATTGAAGACTTTAAACTAAATTTGCCTCCCACAGATTAAGCCTATAATTGATTTCCTGGTTTATGATCTAAATAGATGATTGGATCAAAAGAAATATCCTGGTGATAGAAATCGAAAGAAACTTGACAAAAGTCTAGCTATCCTCAATATTCGAACTTATGCAACCCGAAGCGCAGCCTGGTAGGCTCGGAAAGATACCTACAACTATGTATAAACTGCAAGTGCACAGTGTCGACAAGCAACACAGGGCAAGCACAGGTCGAACCACAGAGACTTGGTGAGTGTAGAAGTTGATTCTAAATCCTGATTCAGAGAGTAACCAAAAGGGGTTTGATTTTGTCGATACGACGATATGATTTTCAAGTGACCGAAATAATAAAAGTAAAAGATGCAAATAGCAAGATATGTAAACAATGATAATATGGATACTAGGGTATTCAAATCCACCAATAACCTATGATATGCATTCAACTTGTAATATTATTCTTGTCCTTATAGTAGATTCAAGTCTACCGTATAACTAAGGTGTTTATCCAATGGATAATTTAATCACAACTAAAGTATTTCTCCAAAGCATTAATTGTATAATTAAGCACAACTAATCTAAAGATCAATATTTGGTTAAGCATGAGTTGTAGCATAATCAACATAGAGATATTCTAACTACAATGGATACATGGCATACATTGTGAGAGCAAGATGTTGACAAACTTGGATTAAATTATATCTTTAAACAATTCTAAACTTTCAAGAACAAGATACAAGATATGAATACATACCAATGAGATTAGGGCTTCATCTAAACCCTAGTAAATGAAATTAGAACATGAAGAACATTACAACAAAATTGAAATTTGATAAACTAACATGAACAAGCTATTCTTGGATGAGTTTTCAACACAACAACCCTCTCTATTTATACACAAAAATTCTCTCACACTTGGGATCCGAATTTCACTGTAGCAACCACTCAACAATTAAACAAAACATGTTTTCTTAATTGATGGATAGAATGGAATACAATGGGGGTGAAGTGGATGTTTTGGAAAGAATCCAATGGGGGTGAGGTGGATGTTTTGGAAAGAATCCAATGGGGGTGAGGTGGAAATGGATTTGTGTCTTGGGTTTTGGATCATGGGTTTTGGATCATGGGTTTGTTTAATCCCATGAATTTGTAAATAGGTTGCCACTGATGCGCGAGCGGGTTGCAACGCTTCCAACTTTCTTCTCTTTTGTCTTCTCAATTCTTCCAAGCTTTATTTAGTACTTAAAAACACAAAATTAATTAATACAAATATTTATTCTTGAAGATGGTAAGAATGCAGAATTTGGGATAATATATGACTTTGAAGCGCGAAAGATGAGTTAAGTGCCAATGAAAAGGTGTATGAATATGCAATATTTGGCACTCATCACAGCCTAGATTATTACTCACCTCACAAGTATAAAACTTTTGGAATCAACAAAGTATAAGACGAATAGGCTTTGTTGATTACTATCTTGATTTGATTGATGGAGCAAGGCTCAACAAGCAATCAAGATCAGGATACTCGAGTTATCAAGATATAAGATAATTGGACCTGGCTTCACGAATCCCAATGAAGTTTTTATAGTCGCTAAATCCTAAAATGTTTTCTGGAGAGGACGACTCTAGATACCACTAGGACATACCAAGAAGTAATGTCAGGATTTAAACATCCCAGTTGCCAATAGTTCCCATTATATAGAATTCACAACCTAGGTTATTTTAGGTTTAAGCTAAGATAGCTTTGGAACCAAGCAATCAATATTCATCGTTAAATGAAAACTTTGAATCTTAATCACATATACAAGATATACACTATGGTTAGGTAAACCGTAACCGAAACGTGTATTGAGACTATGTCCAACATGGTTAGCCGAAACTAGTCGATTTGAACTTTAAAAGCTTAACACTCATTTTCATGTTCACTAAAACATTAATATTGAGTCACAATTATGTGATCAAATGAGTCTAATGTTAATTAGAGAATTTATCAAATGCAAATCACTTCATAAAAATAATTTAATTATACTTGAATCATAATCGACATTGTTTGTAAATATACAAAATACAATTACTTGGACATTCGTGAATCGTCAGAGTCAGAGTACGCGAGCCGATTTGAAAACTTATATGAAATGACCGAGTTCCAGAGCTGACAGAAATTTTGCAGCTCACGCACCGGTTTGCAAACTTTGAATCAACTCAAAGTTCCGCAGTTGACAGAACTTTTCAAGTCCACATACCGGTTTGTAAACTTAAGACTTTAACCACCGATTCCGGAGTTCACAGAACTTTTTTAGTTCACGTACCGATTTGGGTACTAAACTGGTTCTAGAACATATAACTGTTTTGGCTCGCATATCGGTTTGATTATTTTAACCCGGTTCCCTTACCGCAGTTCCAAAATGGTTTACATACGAATATGCATACCTATCCAGATTATGAAACATAATATATTCTCCCATGATGTACATAAGAATATGTAAATCACACAAATCTGAAAGTCGATATATAGCTACTCCGCTACGTGTACGAATACATGTAATATGGCTTCAGACATATAACAATTTTCTTAGTTTGTAAGACTGATAACATTGTTTTGTATTCCGAATATAGTAGTTCTATTTTTCTCTAAATCATTTCGAAACAATCCCGAATAACATTAATGATACATATCACTGTTCTAAGCTATTTTTAAATGATAAACTTGAATCATGATTTGGTCCCGCACAATAAATTGTTCTCCACCGAAATTTAATCAAGTATGAACAAATGTTCATTAAGCTTAGTCATTATATTTTGAGAAATTCGTAAACTAAATAAATAGTTCTCAAATTGAAATTCTTGTCTATGCGAACTAGTCTTGTAGTTACAGGAAATCCTACAATACATCCCTCACAATAATCCATAATAATTAACACATCTTTATGATCAAAAACTGCACTTTTTATTAATAGATTCCAGAAATGTTACAAAAAGGAAATGAAATCAAGAATACAACACTGTTTTGGAGTTTCTCTCTCTTCAAAACTTTCTCAACACTCTAAAAAGATCTCTCTCTTCATTACGCCTATTCAACTCCTTATATAGGGTATTACATAGTGGATGACAGCTAATCTGTCCTTTATTTTAGGATCTGGCTTGCGATATTCTCGCTTGCAATCAAGTGTTAAGTTCGCAACATTCTTAAATATCGCTAGGTCTTCACATATTTCTCGTGCTTAAACTGTCGTCATCTGTTATGTCATTTCTGTAGTTAATTTGTGACGGCTTCGCAATATACTTTTGATGATGGCTTCGCAAGGATGTTGTTGTTGCGATATTCTGATCCTACATCTTGCATATTCTCATGTCATCTCTGCGAAGGGGATAATTTCATGAGAAATTGTACTTCATAATGCCGCAGCTGTTCATCCATTCATATTCTTCTATCGACAAGACTCCATGAATTAAGCATAACCGCCTACACATGTTAAATACTCCTTTGTTCACCGACACGTTTGATGTTATCCGGTCATCACTTTTTCTATCTATTTAAGAGAGATCTATTTAGAGAGATGATTTTCTTTCTTTGCTTCGTCTTCTTCATCTCTGCGTTCTCTGTAAATCTTCATCATTTGCAACTCTTTCTCCTTAGATTTTCACTGATTCATCTTTCTGTTACTGTCCTCATGGAATCATCAAGGTTAATTTTCTTTTCTCTTCTTGTGATTTTGCTGAAGCCGATTTCTTCTACTGAAATTATATTATTTGATTTTGTTCGTCTTTATTTAATTCCCATACTATTTCTGTTTCAGCAAAAGAATCTCTAATACCAGATTATCAATTCAAAATCCTAATGTTTCCAAAGATTCGCAGCCCAAAGTCGCTGCAAGCAAAAGAAAGTCTGTGAATCACAAGGAAGTAAGAAACACTATTCTTTTAATAAAAATATTGTTGCCTCTGTTTCTTATCGGGATTGTGATTCACAGGGTGATGGAGATGCTAATAAACCCCCAAATAGATCTCGCCATTTTAAGACTGTTGAAACTTCTGCTCCATTTCCCACATTTACTCCTTTAACTTCTCCTTTAATACCTTTGCAAACTGAATCTCTACTTCCTATCTGCAAAAATATCGCAATAGATTCCACCCCTTCAACTGATCTTTCTATGGATGAAATTCCTTTTACTAAGCCTGCTGCGAATGAATTTTTTTTTTCTTCTGTGGACAATACCTCTCGACCTAATTCCATCTCAACCCTAATCATTAATCTTCCTCAAACTTATCCTTCAAATGACACCTCTTTATCAAAGAATGATGATCACCAATTTTTTGTTATCACCACTTCTTTGCCCGAGTCTCTCCTCTTTACCAAAGAAACTATGGATGGAATAGATATTGCCTTCAAGGTTTTATCAGATGTTTTGGATGATGTCAAGAAATCCTCCGTTGACCCTGTCATGTTTGGCGTCTGTGAAATTTTGAGTAAATATTTTGGTTCTGATAGGATGGTTTCGCAATCGTCCTTAGATATTATAGCCTTGAAGGAAAGTCTTCATGCCAAGACCTTAGAATGTGGCACTCTTCGTCTTGAAAATCAAAAGCTTCAAAATATTTCGCTAGACTGTGAAAATCTTCGCAGGAAGAATGAGGAATTAAAAGGTATAACCTTCTTATCTTTCCCCTTAACTTATCTTTTTCAATAAATTTATTCTTTCCGTATTCAATTTTCTTAAAATCCTTTGTTCACCTTTAAGTTTTAAACCAGAAACGAATAATGGATAGATATCAATTTGAATCCATCGCTGAAGAAGCCTGTGTGGACAAAGATATTTGAATGAATCAATATAACCAATTAGATAACCTTCATACATATTCTGTCGATCAAATAGATAATCTTACCAAAGAAAATACTCAATTAGTTCAGAAGAAAAACTTATTAAGGACTGAAATATCTCGCCTCTCTTATTCTTTAACTAAAGCTAACTTGGAGATGGAAACTTTATCAGATGAGAATAAGACCTTATCTCAAGAGAAATGAGTTCTTTTAAATAAGGTGGTGATTTCTTCGCAGCAACATAACATTTGTCAAAAAGTATGTAATGATCAAGAACAGTCTCTTTGCCCTTTGAGAAGTAAACTTAAAGAAATAATAGAATCATCTGCTGCTGAGAGGGATGAACTTATCCGGGGTAGAATAGACTTAAGTGTAAAGGCAAGTCAACTCAAAGACCAATACTCCAAACTAGAAGAATCATACACTTTTCTTGCGAAGGAAAATGCCTCACTTATTTCTAAAGAAAAGAATTTTCAATATCGCTTGAAAGGTTTAGTTGGAGATAAATTTGACGATGCAATGGACCGCTGGGAAGATAGTTGTTAGGCTCTAACTCAATATCTTGTTTCGAAAAAGGAAGGTAGTGATAAAAATTTGACTGCCTCAACCATCTTTTATCTCTGTTAAGTCTTTTTGTGATATCTTCCTTTAAAAAATTTTGCTTGAGTAATAATTTTTTGTGTTATTCCGTTTCGCAGAATCTTAGAAAAATCTTCACTCCTCCATTTCTGTTTTGGAGTCTAAGCTTGCCAAAATTCGCAAGGAAAATGCATTATTAGCTTCTCATCTTGCTCGTTCTCGCTACCGGGAATAAAAAAGATTTGATTATCTTGCTTACTTCAAAAATATGGAAAGTAGAAACCATGAAAAAACACTCATTTGCCAAGCTCATCTCCAAGCTGAAGTTCATGTGAATGATATCTTGCTGTCCAAATCTCTTCCTCCTGTATCAATCAAGCCTCTAGAAGTAGGTGAAGATGAAGTTCCTCATGCTGCTAATAGAGAATTTGATTATGAAAGTGGCGAGGAGGCTATTTCTCAAGAAGAATTTGCGAATGAGGAAGAAATCCCTCTCAAGGAAACAACTGTTGTTGATGATCCAAATGAAGAAGAATCTAGAATAAATGAGACAACTATTGGTAATATCCCAAATGAAGAAGAAGCTAGAGTAGACCAGAATAAAGAGAATACTGGCGAAAATGATAAAGCTGGCGAAGAACGTCCATCATCCCCTTCTGGCAAAGCTAACACTGAAGTCTGAGCTTTAGTTTTATTTTCTTGAATTATTTCTTCTTCGCCTCTTATCGCGAATGATGTACTTCAGCCAACTTTGAGGTTCATTTACTCTTTTAGTATTTCGCATGCTCGCGAGAAATATAATGACATCTTGTTTATTAATTCCCATACTTGCCTCTCATTATCTTTCTTGTGGTGAACACATTTTTCCTGCGTAAAGAATAGTTAATGTCTACAAATTTTCTGTTTTGTCATATGGTCTTATTTTGCCTTCCTAGTTAAAGGTCTTATTTTTCCACCTCTTGTCATTACGACAAAATAGCAGGACGTTTTTGAACTTCCATGCAGAAACCCATTGATCTTGTCTTAACTTTTCTCTTTTGTCATTTTTGTTGCGACAATATGACAGGCCTAAATATTCTTGCGAAAATAAAGACCCATGACATTGCCGTCTTGCGACAAAAACGCAGGACGTCCTTACAATTTCATGTAATGACCCATTGACCTCGTATTATCTTTATCTCTTGTATTATTTCCTCTTCAGGATTGTCGCACAAATATGACAAGCCTTGATACTCCCGTGACCAAAAAGCCTCATGACATTTGCGTCTTAAGACACTTATCATCTCCCTAATGGAGGGTGCCGCCCTTATCTTCCCCCTGGTTGCCCCTTCAAGGAGACGTACCTCTACCATACAAGGTTATATCTTCCATCCGGTCTTAATAACAACCAGTTGTTTTCGCAGCCTCTTATCCCTTTTACCTATATGGCTTATGGTTACGAGACTGCACCCTAAGTGGGGTTTTCTTCAGGCCGAGTGCATCATAGTCAAGACTTTCCAAGAATGGCCAGGTACATTCCAGATGCCCCAAGCACTCTTGGATCAACCTGTACCTCGGCGCCTTGATCATATTCTGCACTCCTTAGTAGAGACCCTCATTCGCACAACCTAAGTCATAAGCTTAGGTTGAAAATCCAAGGTACCTCTCTTGGATGGGCTTTATTGACCCCAAATCTCCATGACTCAGGTTCCATGGGCGGTGTAACATTTTCGCTGAGCCATGCAATAGGTACCCATTCTATGATGTACTTTAGGTCTTACATTTGCCTCTTGCGAAATTTTGATTTCGCGAACTGATGAGCACGAAAGTGCGACACATTTTCTCCCATAAATACATTAGCTAGGACTCATTTTATCACTAATAATCTTGTTTGTAGGTGTTTTTATCAAATAAGCTCTTATGGAGAAAGTTGCTCGAAAAGTTGATTTTGGCACCAGAAAGAAAATTGTTATTCGGACTCATAATTTTGGATAAGGGGTAACCTATTACTATGGGGCACTCCACTGGCTAAGGGGCTCCATGATTTGCTATATACATCCCCCCCGTCATGGGAACCCTTCAAACTGTTACGGGGCACCCTTCTTCATCACCAAGAACAACAGGTTTTGGCGGCAAAAACTAATATGTTTTTACGAATATATTTGGGATTAATTTGAGGAGATGTTGTGGGGATTTATTCTTTGATATGGATAGATATCATCCTGTTTTGAGTAAATAGGGGTGGTAATTGCAGTTAATTTGAGAAAGGAAGGAAATTATCACCGGTTAGAAGAAATATAGGATGGAGATATTTCGTAGATTCTATTGAGTTATTGAGAAGATTTTGTTGCAGATTTTCATGGGATTTGAACAAATATTATGTGCTCACTATGTACACACGTCTTTTAAGTGTTTTGAATAAGCAAACTTAGTTATTTTTGGTAGTTATCCAAAACAGGGCAAGGAAGATATTCTCGGGTTTAATTAATTTGATTCTCTGAGTTAATAGAAAGTTACGTATGATGATATTCTCTTAAGATTTTTCTGTCGGATGGGAAGTTTTGGGATGAATCAAACAACTCAGAATCGCGTGAGAATAAAGAAAATATTCCCGAGTTTAATGTCATTACTGTGAGCAGATTATGAGCATTTATTCGAAATATTTCTTGACTGTTAGGTATATAAATGATTCTTGGGAGTCAGAGAAGAGGATCGAGAGTTAGGGAGCCGTGAGCCTGTACCGAGCAACAATAGTTTTTATTCTTTTATTTTTTCTTTTTGCAATAATGAGTAGCTAAATCCCATCACTGGGTCGACGGAGGAATCTGAATTATATACATGGGTAAAATTATTTTATTCTCTATATGTCTTTAGCATTATTTTGAATTGATTTAGGATTCGATAAAATTAGTTGTGATTCAATTAGATAGGTTATGCTTTGTTTAGATAATCTATGCTTAGGGGATACAATTAATGTTTTGAGGATCTACTTTGGAAAAACAAGAGTCGATGTTTTATTTATTTACTGAGCGATAATTATTGAGAATAAATAATTGAACCTCGTGTTATGGATTCGATGGAATCTTAGACCCAGTGAATCTCTCTTTTATTATTTTCATCAACCTTTAAATTTAATCTTCGCAAATCTGAGAGAACGAATCTTAATTACTACTACGAAAACTTTGAAAAATCATAAATCACGAACTAGGGTGTACGCCATAGTAAGTTCGCCCCTTTCTATTATGTCAATGATCTTTGCGAAGTTTTCGCATATTTTCATTCTGATTTTTGATATTTTTAATCTCGCATCTTCTCTTTCATAAAATCTTTGCATATATTCATCTCATTTCAGTCATACATTATTTCGCAATCTACTCTTTCCCAAAATTTCTTATGGGTAATATCTCTTTAGGTATAATCTGTTCCATGGTCTACCAAGTCTCCGACCCACATCTATACCCTCGGGGTCCATCAACTTATATTCCCCTGTTCCAACTATCTCTTTAATGATACAAGGCCCATCCCATTTTTCGCCAACTTTCCACCATTTTCTCGCTGATATATTGGTGTTTCTCGCAGCACTAAATCACCTGGTTGAAATTCACGCTTTTTGACGCGTTTATTATCCTCTCGGGCTAATCTTTGCTGGTAATTTTCCATATGTTGTAATGCTCTTTCTCTATTTTCTTCCAATTCATCAAGCTTGGTTAAAATCATAACCGCACTAAGATTTTTCTCCCATGCCTCTCTCTTTGTTGTGGGAATAATAACTTCTGTTGGTAGCACAGCTTCAACTCCATATGTTAAACAAAAAGGTGACATTCCAGTATCTTCTCGCCTAGTTGTGTTGTAAGCCCAGACTGTATTATGTACCTATTCGCACCATGCTCTATTATGTCCTTCTAATTTCTTCTTCAATATGTCTGCGATTGTCTTATTTGTTGCATCAGCTTGACCATTGTCCTGTGGATATAAGGGGGTGGATTTTCCATACTTTATCTTGAATGCATTGAGTAACATTTCTATGTTCTTCCCTTCAAATTGTTTCCCATTATCAGATACCAATAGTGCAGGAACTCCAAATCTGCAAATGATATTTTCAAATATGAATGTAAAAATGTCTTTGTCGCGAATATGTTGTACTGCCTTTACTTCTTCCCATTTTGTGAAATAATCTGTAGCGACAATTAAATATCTTCTTTGTCCAGATACTGGTAAAACAGTCCCACAATGTCTAAACCCCACTTTCCAAAGGTCCGTACACTTGTTGAAGATGATAATGGTGCTCCAGGTGCATGTATTTTCTTTACGTGTCGCTGATAATCTTCACAACTCCTTGATATTTGCTTCGTGTCTTCATGCATATATGGCCAATAATAACCTTGCATTTTTGTTATGTATGCCAAATATCTTCCTCCACTATGATTGCCAGCATCCCCACTATGTAACATCTTCAATATATCTTCTCCTTTTCGTGTTAGACATCTGAGTGATGGTCCATTAAAGGATCTTCGATACAATACCGCATCTCTTAGTTCATAATTTGTCGCACAGATTTTTAACTTGTGTGCATCTAATCTATTCCTTGGGGTTTCTCCTTTCGCCTAGTATGCATGAAATTCTACCCTCCAATCTTCGATATTAGGCATCTGTTCTTCTTCTCCACCTTCTATTATCATTACGTCTACTTCTTCCTATTCTTCTTTGTTTACTGATGGTGATTAAAGTGTCTGTATCTTTATGCATCTCAGAACTAGATCTGTCATCATGCTTGAAATGAAAGCATAAGCATCTGCAAGTCTATTTTTTTTCCTTGATATGTGCCTCCACTTTATTTTTGGGATTTTCACTGACAATTCTTCAACAAGTTTTTTGTATTTCTTCAAGGATGGTTCATTTGTAGTGTACTCTCCTTTTATATAGAAAATAACTAACTGCGAGTCATTGGTGATTCTCATGTTCTCCAACTTCATTTCTATTGCGAATTTTAGGGCATGTACCACAACTTCATATTCTTTTTCATTATTAGTGAATGCGAATTCCAATCTGAAGGAAAAAGCTATTTTGGTTCCTTCTGGAAAAATTAGGAAAATTCCAACTCCATTACCTTCCCCATTTGACTATCCATCTACCAATATTTCCCATCTATCGGGCTCTGTCAACAGATCTCTTGGGTCTCCATGTTCTTCTTCTACATCCATCATTTCCTCCACAGCTTCATCATCTTCTAGAGGAAATTCTGCTAAGAAGTCTGCGACAACTTGTGATTTTGGTGAAGACAATATTTCATACTTAATTTTGAAATGTCCTACTTGTGCATTCCATCTCTCTACCCTGCCTGACCTTTTTGAATTCTTCATCACTGATTCAATTGGTATCTTTGTCATAACCCTTATTTTATGTGCCTGAAAATATATGCGAAGCTTAAACGATGCATAAAATAATGCCAGAATTAGTTTTTCAATTTTTGAATAATTTTTCTCTGCGGCATTGAACGTTTTTTTGATGTAGTAAATCAGGTTTTTGACTCATGCGTCAATTCGCGAAGTTGTCGCAAGATAGATTAATAATTCTTCTCCTGGCTCTGCGTTTTGCAAAATAGATATATTCATCAAATGTTCTTTTATTCCTTGAAAAGCTTTCTCACATTCATCTGTCCATCTGAATTTTGTACCTTTTTTAAGTATGTTGAAGAAATGTTTACATTTGTCTGAAGATCGCGAAATAAACCTTCTCAGCGAAGCCAAGAGTCCATTTAACTTCTGTACATCCGTCACCGTCGCTGGTGTTGGCATATCACGAATTGCTTGCACTTTCTCTGGATCAACTTGTATTCCTTTTTTTGACACAATGTAGCCTAGAAATTTTCCAGATGCAACCCCAAAAATACACTTCTCTGGATTTATCTTAATGTTAAAGTGCCGCATCTGTTCAAAAATTTCCTTTAGATCTTGTACATGGTCTTTAGCTTCTTTACTTTTATTAACATGTCATATACATACACCTCTAATGTTTTGTGTATCCACTTTGCGAACACCTTCTCCACCATCCTTTGATATGTTTCTCCAGCATTTCGCAGACCAAATGGCATTTCTGTATAACAGTATAACCCTCTTGGAGCGAAAAAAGCAGTATGATCTTGATCTTCTTCAGCGAGAGGAATTTGATTATAACCTTTGTACCCATTTAAAGAAGATATTCTATCATTTCCCGCCGCTGAATCAACCATTTGTGGAATATCTGGTAATGGAAAGCTGTCTTTCGGACATGCCTTATTTATATCAGTAAAGTCTATACAAATTCTTATCCCCTTATTTTTCTTTGGGACTACAACCATGTTGGCTATCCACTCCTAATATTTAGCTTGTCTTATAATTCCTGCATCAAGCATCTTCTATAATTCATCTTCTATTTGAGGATGATATGTTGTTGAGATTTTTCTTATTCTTTGTTCGAATGGTCTTGCACTTTTGTTAATCTCCAACTTATGACATGCCACAGACGCATCTATTCCAGGCATCTCATCCATGTTCCATGCGAAAATATCTTTATATTCTCCAAAAGACTAATAGTTTTTTCTTCTTCATCTGCCTCCATTTTGGTCCCAATCCTTAGCATTTTGGGTTCTTCTTTAATTCCAACATTCACTTCCTTTGTTGGTTCTGCCGCGGTGTAACTGTCTTTAGGTTCTCCCATGGGTATTGGTTCTTTTATTGCCTTCGCAAGTTCGTTTCCTTCTTCTGAAATTTCGCTAGGTATTCCTTTTCATTCCGTTGCTCTGATCATGTAAATTTTAAATTCTTCTTCTTTATTTGCCTCTTTCGCCATTTTTTTGTGGGTTTTTCTCTTCTTTGCACGTCCTTTATAACACTTTACTTCAATTTTATAACATAATTTCGCGCTATCAGTATCTCCTCTAACTTCACCAATTCCGCTTGGCATAGGAAATTTGATGCATTGATGTAATATTGATGCTACGGCTTTAATTGCGTGTGTCCATGGCCTTCCTAGCAGTATGTTATATGGCGATTCCATATCCACCACACACAGTGTTATTTGTGTTTTAGTTTCTCGTAGAGAAATTTGCATCATTATTTCTCCTTTAGGTTTTGTTGTAGATTTTCCAAAACCATGAATATGATACGTTGAATGAGTCATTTCTTCGTCTTTGTATCCCATTCCTTTTTATGCATGATAAAACATTATATCCAATGAACTTCCTGTATCCACAAAAGTTCTATTCACCACCCACTCTTCCATGTTTTTTGCGGATTTCCTCTTTGTTTTCCGTGTGGTTACTGTGATTACCAAAGGAGATAGATGTGTGGCTCAAGTTTTCTCTTGGTACCTCTGCTGCTGTGAATGTAATTTTTTGCTTTTCCCAATCTTTCAAGGGTGATACCTTTTCCACCGTCATAATTTTCTTTCCTTCAAAATCTCGTTTACGTATTCTTCCTTTGATGTTTTCATGAAATTTATTAATCATTGTTTTTTTGATTAGATTACACTCCATCCTTATGTTATCTTCATTGATTTTACTCATCTTTTACTTAACTGGTTTACTGATTTGTTCCATCATCTTCTTGGTTTGAACAGTCTCAATAACAATCTTTAATTTTGTTTTTCAGCAATTTTCAACTTTCAATTCCTCCCTGTTTCTAGCGCCATTATGTAGTTGCAGGAAATCCTACAATACATCCCTCATAAGAATCCATAATAATCAGCACATCTTTATGATCAAAAACTACACTTTTTATTAATAGATTCCAGAAATGTTACAAGAAGGAAATGAAATCAAGAATACAACACTGTTTTGGATTTTCTCTCTCTTCAAAACTTTCTCAACACTCTAAAAAGATCTCTCTCTTCCTTACGCCCATTCAACTCCTTATATAGGGTATTACATAGTGGATGATAGCTAATATGTTCTTTATTTTAGGAATTGGCTTGCGATATTCTCGCGAGCAATCAAGTGTTAAGTTCGCAACATTCTTAAATATCTCTAGGTCTTCGCATCTTTCTCGTGCTTAAGCTGTCGTCATCTATTATGTCATTTCTGTAGTTAATTTGCGACGGCTTCGCAATGTACTTTTGATGATGGCTTCGGAAGGGTGTTGATGTTGCGATATTCTGATCCTACAAGTCTAATTAGTTATGTGATAATCGTCTCAAAAATAAGAAGGTGAGTATAACTTGAGAAATAGGTGGTTCAGTCTTCACTTACCTTTTAATTCATGAGCATAACTACTTTTCTGTTTTCTTTATTTTAGTTGAATTATTTATCCTTGGACGTTAGATGATTTTATTATAGGCTAAGATTTAAACTATCGTTATTTAGGATTCTTAACTAAGAAACCCTAGGATTCTTATCCAAGAAACCTTAGTAGTATAAATAGGTTTATAAAACCCTTTTGTAGGCAGTCTGGTATTATTATTGAATTTTTAGTTGAGTTTTTGTCAAGAACTTCTCTTTATCTATGTTCATTGAGAATCAACCCTAGTTTTCTTATTTTCTATATACTGCGCTATAAAGTTGGTATCGAGTCAAAGCGATCCTATACTTGTGTTTCTCTTCATCATGGTTGGACGTGGTGTTGGTCGTGGAGATAGAGGAAATAGAAATCAACAAGCAGAGTTTCCTGAACTTAGGTGGATGATTCAAGATTTATCGCGGACTGTTCGAACAGTCCAGCGATATGAACGTGCAGAAGCCGGGATGGAAAATCTGGATGGCGACCGTATACATCATGAATCATCGGAAGGTAGTCATGATGGTAGTGATTCTGAAAGTGAAGAGAATCCTTTTCACAACCAAGCTAGAGGACTGGAAGCAAGGATGGTTCAAGCCATAGACTTTAATGGTGGAGGAATCAAGGTTGAAGTTGCTGATTTTTTTGGTATGATGCATGTTGAAGATTATCTATATTGGAAAGCAAAACTAGAATATTAGGTGGAAAACCATGAAAGAAGAGAGGAAAGTTTGTTCGTTAAGTTGAAGTTAAAAGGTATAACACTTCAATGGTTGAAGTGAGTGGAAGAACAACATGCTCGACAAGCTAAACCTAAAATCAGAACTTGGGAGCACATGAAGTCAAAATTGCGCAAACAATTCTTAGAAGCTGATTATGCAATGAAGTTGTATGAACAACTCCATAACTTGAAAAAAAGAGGATTAATGGTGGAAGAATACACATCTGAATTCTACAACCTTCTCATAAAGGTTGGTTTGAATGAAACTAATGAGAAACTAACCTCTCGTTATCTGTCAGGATTGGATCAATCCATAAGAGATGAGATGTGAGTAGTTCGTTTTTTTACCCTAGAAGATGCGCGTCAATATGCATTTATGGAATAAAAGAGGTTATCATGTCCTAACATGAGATGGAATATAGTAAGCCGAACTAATGCCTCATCTCCGTAGAATAACGCTGTTGTAAGGAGTGATATGAGAAGCAGTACTGCTGACAAGTTTGAGAAAGGAAGAAACACACGTTTTCAGCCTCAAAACAACAATGGAGCAAGCTCGTCTAAATCTAACAGTGGGTCGCAGGCACGTTGTTACACTTGTGGAGACAATGCGCATATGAGCTATGCATGTCCTGAACGAAGAGTGAACTTTGCTGAAGCTGAATTTGAAGAAGAATATTCAGACCCTGTATATGAGAAATACGATGATGATGAATAATACAATATCGATGTTTTACCTGTAAAAGGGGACTTCCTGGTTTTGCAACGAATATTGGCAGCACCTAATGTGGAAGTGTAAGATTGGAAGCGGATGAGCGCCTTCCGTACTCGCGTCTTTTGTGGTAAAATGGTCTATAATGTTATCTTGGATGGCGGGAGCAGCGTGAATATTATCTCCAAAGAAGCTATTGAGAAATTAAAATTACCAACAAAGAAGCATCCTAGTCCATACAAGGTTGCTTGGATTGAGAAAGATAGGTATGTACCAGTCGCATTGCATTGCTTAGTCAAGTTCGCTATGGGTAACGATATGGAAGATGAAGAATGGTGTGATGTTGCACCCATGGATGTTTGCCACATCTTGTTAGGAAGGCCATGGTTATATAATAAGGATATAGCCCACCTTACAAAGTCCAACACGTATACTTTTCGAAAAGACAGAAGAAAGTTTACTTTACATCCACTCCAAGAATAAGTTGAGAATAGTCTGAAAAATAACAAATGGAGAAATGTATTAACAACCCAACAGTTTGAGAGTAAAGATTCAGGGATTATCTATGCATTGGTTGGAAGTGAAAAGACGAGGGTACCCAAATACACCACAATCTTTTATTTTGATGACAACATATACAAGACCCACAGTGTATAAACCTGCTGGAGAAACAATCACTCAAGGAATATTTAAACACAATGTCCACTTGAAATAGGGTTAGTCCGGACTTTCCTAACACGTGAATTATTATATCAGATAATTGGAGAAATCCAATACACTTTTTGTGATCGTCTATGGATATGAATCGAGACAATACTACGAAAAAGTGTTCACTTGATAACCGAAACCTTATAAGATAAATATCAAGTGCCTAGTTAACGTACAAGTGTAATTACTTTAATTATAATATAAAAACAATTATAATGCGGAAATAAATTAAAGCACACACACCCGAATTTTGTTAATGTGGAAAACTACAAGCTTGTAGAAAAACCTCGGGACCTAGTCCAGATTTGAATACTCAATGAATTAAGACGCTACAAAAAGTAAACCTGCAACTTTGTGTAGACACTACTAAGTAAACTATGATCCTAGTTACTCAGCTTCAAAAGTATTTTTGATTTGATAATATCTAGCAGAACCGAAGTTCTCAATAGATATTTAATACCCAATATCCTAGCAGAACAGTTCTGTTTAGGAGTATATCTAGTATATCTTCTTAATGATTCACAACAACTTCTTCTTCTTAAAATCTTCAAAATCTTCAATCTGCGATTTAATCTTCAAAGTAACAATTTGGAAAAACAAACTTGATTCCTTATTGATTTGTCGCACAGAACGAAGTTTGTTAACAATGGAAAATTAATGAATCTATCTTACGGATATAAAAAGACTTAGATCCGAAGAAACGTTGATCTTTGATCTAGTTTCAGTGAGCCTTATATCAGAAGAGAAGGTTCTCAAGAATAAACAAACTAGGTGCAATCAAAGATTCAACAACCGTTAGTTAATCAAATCAATAATCGAAAACTGAAATAACAATGCAATCTTCTAGTTTCCCACCAACGGTACACGCTAGAGCTTCTCAATCCCAAAGAAGACTTAAAACTGAGCGGCCGTAAGAGATTTCTCCTAATTAGGTTACTCTCCTCTCCGAATAGGCGGCTTTACCAGTAACAGTACAATAGAGGAAGTTTACTGTCACGAAGGATTAGTTTGTTATAAATGCAAACTCAAAGTATTTATAGACAAGGAAGTTTGGACACTAAGGAATTTCCAAAACCGAAAATATTCTCAAGATATTTTTCCATATTAACCCAAATTCGGTTTTAATATGATCGAAATCTCCTTGGAAAATCTTTAACTAGCAAATGCACATTACTAATTCTTATTTTACATATATAATTAAAAATCTTAATTAAAAGATTCTTAGCTTATTTAAATTCGATCTTGGGATTTACTTCCTTCTTAGTTGTTAAGGAATATCTTTGAACAATAAAAGAATACACATTAATGCGCGTGTTCAAAGTGTGTCAAAATCTTACTCTTGCAAGTCCTTTTTCATACTTACTCACTTGAAACCGATTTACCACACTTCCAAACAAGTTTAGAATTGGATCATCTGACTTTCAAGAACTATGTGATTGATCAAGTAACACTCAATTACAAACCATGGGTGTAACGGTTCTACCAAAACAAGTTTCGGTTCTACCTCCATGTGAGTATTGTGCATAGTCACACTAGCTTACCAAAATTCGGTTGACTAGGTACTAGGATCGGTTCCCCAAATATATTTGGTATCTAACTTGTATGCACTGCACATGTCCATAGGATCGGTTCCCCCTTGCCTAAAAACGTGTTGCACATGTTCATAGGATCGGTTACCCTTTCTTCTATAAACCTTGCTGCACCTTATACAAGGATCGGTTCCCCCTTGTGATGTACTGTACCTCTTCATAGGATCAGTTCCCCTTTCCCAAATTTGGTCAGACACTTACAAACCCGATCATACCCCTGGTGATTACTTAAGATAGGTTTCACTAATAAAAGTCATACCAATACATAAGTCAGGCCTCATGTGAATAGTTTTACCAAGAATACAAACAATTCGTGAGCAGTTATACTAATCACACATATTGGTCGTTCATAAGATTTGCAATGAAGAACATCCCTAATAATGCCTGACGATTTCCTTTTCGGTTCACAACACATATCATGAACTTACTTCCTTAAAACACATGTAAAAACATTGTTTCCTATGATGAAATCCTCACCTCATACCCATACATAATAACAATAGCATTCAAAAGATTATGGCGATGTCTTATATACAAAGTTTAATGGTTAAGCAATAAACCTCGTATTATATTCCTTAACTCTTTGATCATAATAATATAACTTCGCATGTTATGTTTTCAATATAAAAGATTTGAAATACACAAGATATATATGGAACAAGTCAAGTCATAGTTACTAACCTCAAGCTGAAGGAAGATGTCTTCGTTGTCTTCAATCCATATTCAGATCTTTGTGAGTAACTGGAGCAAAATACTTATATCATTTCTAGTCTAACCTATCGAAGTTGACTGTAGTTTACATGATAGCGACTCGAGTTTTGGAACTAAATATGACAACTAATCTTGACATACCAACGCTTGGTGGGTTCAACCGAGCAGTGCTCTAACAATCTCCCCCTTTGTCAATTTAGTGACAAAATCATATTATATATGGAGAAACAAATTACAAAAATAACTCATTTTACATACGTTACATTCATATTTCAATAGCACAAAAACCTGGAGATATACAGACCATAAATGCCGATGTTGACATTATAATAACAAAGCTATACTACTCCACCTAAAGGTAAGATAGGTAGATTTTCAATCCATACCAATCATATGATATGTTACTCCCCCTTAGTCTCTGCTTTTTCTCCTTTGTTAGATAAACGTTCAAGCACCATTGTCCTCTTCCCTAGTGACACCAATCAATATAAAATTGATACCAACATCACCTGTTTACTCCATATATTTCTCCCCCTTTTGTCACAAAAATGACAAAGAAACGAAAAAATAAAGGACAACATGAAAAGGATCTTACAAATCTCAAAATAGACTTGCAACCTGTTGAGTCAAGCACGAGGGTTCCACATACCATTTTTGATAACCAATATCAAAACCGAAACTACAAAGTAATTATGTTTTGATATGTCATCATGGAAATAATTTCCCAAAGCAATTTTCCCAACTAGTTTAGCAAACCAAAATCAACTAAGCACCTTAGTTCCTTTGCTAAACCGATTGTATAAATACAACTGCTTCATTTGATAAGACCAAAACAAAGATAAACTCCATTTTTGTCATCAGGTTCTAATTATCCATATAACTTAGAACTTTAGATTTTAAACAAGCCAAATACTAGGTTAGTTAACTAGCATTTCCTTGTTTAGGCATTCGGCTAGACTTGAATAACCGAAACCTCCACTTTGATAAGGCTAACTAAGATCATAATTAACTTAGTTTAGCTATCCGGAATCGAATTGGACTAAACAACTCATCTTGTCAATATATTCATTCATTAAGCCATAAATAATTCATACAAACCAATAAATCAACTTGCATAATTATTCACCTCAACCGGAAGCAATTGAAACAACATATATTAAAGTTTCACTATTGTACCGAAATTTTGTAAGCCTAAACAATTGATACCACACAATAAAGCAAAATAACAATTGTTTTACTTAACTGGAAGCAATTGAAATAATATAGACATTAAAGCACGGCAATTGCACCTAAATTTTGTAAGCCTAAACAATTGATATCACACAAGAAAGCAAGATAACAATAGTTTTACTTAACCGGAACCAATTGAATCACACATACATACATCCATACATTCATAATGGAATAAACACATCAATTGTACCGACAATTTTGTTTAAGCAAAAGCAATATATATATATCAAATAAAAATAGGCTTTTCTTAAACAGAAAAACAATTAACTAACAAGATTGTTACCTCAATTTCGCATCCACTTGATCTCCTCATTGTTTTTCTCATCCTTTCGCAAAGACAAGATAACATCAAACGAAACATATGGGATTAATTGTCATCATCATTTTATGATTATTTGATTAAGCAACCCAACAAGTTATATATGAAATCCGCTAAATCAAAAGTCACAAAATCATACAAAGGTAACCGATTATGAGACATATCTCATATACCGATGACAACACGAAGATACATTCATTTGTTCAAGAACGTTTAACACAATATTCTGAATGTCATGAGTATTGAAACTTATCATTCGAGTGACATCATTGTGACTATCTTTTGATACCATCTGGGTTGTCTTTAGAGAAAACTTTGGACTCTATTTAGAAATGGGTTTTGCTGAAGCAACTTTGTTCTTCCTATTATTTCTTCCTGAAATCCAAGATGAATCTCTTGAGGAAACATTAAGGTAACTGAAATGTTCAAAACTTTGAGAGTTAGCCTTTCTCCAATTTGGAACATCATATCTAGTTTTTATAAAGTTATCTCTCCTTTTCTAGTTTGAGCGATTCTGAGAAAACTTCATAGAATCCTGATAAGCAAACTTTGAACTATCATTACAATAATTCTTTTGTTCATTTTTAGGACAACCATATCTTGATTTAGCATTATTGAGTTCAACCAATTTTGAGGAAACATGTGCATATATGGCCTTTTCAGTCCTTTTACGGAATTTGCATCCTCTTTACAAGTGGCTTTTATTTCCACAATAAGAGCAATGCTTAGTAACATACGAACCATGGGGTTTAGTGTTACCTTGATGTGGAATTTCTTTCATTGGAGTTTGACAAAATTTTCGTTTTCCCATCTTTTTCTGAAGATGAAGGTGCTACAAATTTTTATTTTATGGAAGTGTGGATGGGGAAAAATGGTCTGCCGGTTTTTTGAGGAAGTGAAGAGAGCGTGTTGTCGAGACTCCTCAACCGATCAAACTGTTCAACCTCACACAGATACAGTGCAAAAGGAGTGCTTAGATTCGAGAGATCAATCTGTAGGAATCTGGCCTAAACCAAGTCAATGGCCATTTCAGAGTTAATTCGGTCATAAAGAGGGAAATGGGTTGATCTATAAGAGGGAAGATGAAAATTGTGTGGGATCAGTGATGATCAAGGATTGTGGATGTGTTGAAGGTTTTTGCAATAAAAGGTGAACTGTTGAGTTCGAATAAGTTCTGATGGATTGATGAATTCTTGAGAGTAGTCATTCGAGAAATTTTGTGTAGACTAAAAACGTTGTCCCCTCAATCATGGATTCAAAAACTTATTTATATTGTCAGAGTTGTGAACACCTAGATCCCTGTAAGTGTGACAATTTCATGAGTGGAAGAGTGGGAAAATGGTAGATCATGGTAAAGTCAGTTCCATGTTATATGGAGATTTGACGGATCGTGCACCCACTACTTTGCTAACTCCTTCAACCGTTGACACAACTTACGCACATTTCTCGTCGTGGATGAATCCACGTGCTGTAGGTGTTGATGGTGGATTTTAGTTCAGGACTAAAGTTGTAAAGCCAATTTTTATGTCGACATCCTGCAAAGGATAATGCTATTTGATAAGTGATGAATAATTCTCCGCATTATTAATTCACCTAGAATGGAGCATGTAGCAACAATCCCCAAGTATTCTGTGAATTTTAGCATTATTAATTAATGCATAAATCGCCTTGTATTTCCTGTGTTGTTTTCAACAAAACTCTCATTATTGATGCGCCATGATGACTGATTATTACTCTCAGCAGAGTAACATGAATATCCAAGTATCAACAGTGAGGCATGCACGAAATACCCGTACAGGCTACACCATTCTCTAACAAAGAGAATCATCTCTCGGTGTGTTATACTAGCCCTATCGAGCATATTTTGAATCTGAACTGTCCATATCAGTCTCAGAAACAATCACGACCACGTAAGTTAGCCGAACGAATCAACCAGCCTATACGAACCCTAGAAGAAGAATGCAATCACCGCAATCACCACCAGCGGGCCATTTTATGCCCTGGCCGGTCAGGTGCACATCACGCCCTTAAAATAGACACCAAACACCATCCCGGAGTTGGATAACTAAGCTGGTGTGGAGCACCTAAAGAAGTCGTGCGATAAAATCCAGCCAAGGCAGACTTAAACATGTCACGGCCGCCCAACTTCGCCGACGTGGTTGGACGACGAGGATTATTCCATGGTCGGTTGGACAAGTGTTGTGATAATACCGGCGGGCCCCCTTCACGCCTGCATAGCCACGGAATCACGTGTGGTTGCCCGAAGTTGGTCCGGAGTGAGGTTTAAAGGGTCGCAGGTAATTCCACTTAAAGGTCTTAAATTAATCACGACCATCCAACGTCACCAGCATAATTGGATGGCTTAGATCAGACCCATAGCCATCAGACAGGTATTGGCGTGTTCACCGCCTATCCAATACGGGTCCCACATAGTCGACCTCTCCAGATGAGGAGCATAGGGTGCAATTTCGGTCGTCCAAACTAGCATGCAAACAACCGTCCGGAAACCCTAATTAGGGTTTGCGACATGCATATGTCGCAAATTGATCGCGAGCGTCCGTTATCGCCAGCTTAGATGAAGGGTCCAGGAATAGACTAAGCAGGTTCGGAGAGTATCAACATGATCAATATGGACCCATCTATCTCCATATCCGGCCAATGATAGGCTCGGAAAAGATACCTACTTCTATGTATAAACTGCAAGTGCACAGTGTCGACAAGCAACACAGGGCAAGCACAGGTCGAACCACATAGACTTGGGTAGTGATAGTTGATTCTAAATAAGACTAACTGATTTCTATTCTAATGTAACACAAAGGGTTTGGTTTTGATGTCGAAACGCCAAGATATAGTTGTTGAACAAGTAGATATGAAAAAACAGTTTGTAACAAGTAATTAAAGAGAACTAGGGTCTTCAAATCCACCACTAGCCAACACTATATATTCAACTAGTAATATTATTCTTGTCCTTATAGCAGATTCAAGTCTATCGTATATCTAAGGAGTTTCTCCAATGGATAATTTAATCACAACTAAAGTATTTCTCCAAAGCATTAAATGTTTAATTAAAGCACAACTAATCTAAGGATCAATAATATTTTTAAGCATGAGTTGCAAAGATAATCAACACAAGGTATTCTAACTACAATGGATACATGGCATACATTGTGAGAGCAAAATGTTGATAAACTTGGATTAAATTCGATCTCTAAATCATTTTAAACATTCAAGAACAATACACAAAGTATAAATAACATAGAAGCAGACTAGGGCTTCATATAAACCCTAGCAAATAAATTTAGAACATGATGAAAATGGAATTAAAACAGAAATTAAAACTAGCAGTGAAGTGTCCGGCTACTCCGGCCTCCCTCCTCCTATGAGAGAAGAATTCAAACTTATTTATAGGATGAAATACCCAACACAGCGTGCACCTCCCATCAGACACATTCGTTGGATGCTTCACTTTCGGCGCATGTGAAATATTCTTCACGCTTTGTCTCTTCGAATTCCTCCCACTACTTTGTCTTCTTGCTGTCTCTTTGTCTTCTCCTCCCACGTTCTCACTTTCTTTCCACTTTCAAAGATGTCATTTTCTTCTTGCCATCATTCTTACTCCCACTCGAGTTGTTGCTTCCTTCTCTTTTCTCTACGAGCTGCCTATCATCCATGTGCTTCCCATCACGTTTCGCCGATAATCTTGCTAGATCGCCACATGCTGTCAGCTTCTCACTCAACGTTTTTATTCTTCTTTGTCTTCTTGCTGTCTGCTCACGCCTGCACGAGCTGTCCACGAATTGATGCTTTACCCAAGAACTGTCATCTCCTACATGTATTTCTTCTCCTCACGCGAGCTGTTGCTTCCCACTCACTTGTATTCTTCTCTTCCTCCCACGAATTTGTGTCCCTTCCACTCGTTTTGTTCTTTTCTTTAATGGGTTACATGATTGACCAATATTAAATGAAATTCAAAATGGTTTTAATAAACAAAACAAAGGTATGGGCGAGGTGGGGGTTTAGATGATGGAGGGGAGTGTTTGTCTAGGACAAGTGTATGAAGGGGTAGACAAACTGTGGTGTGAGGCGGACGCTTCTAATTTGGATGCAGCTCCTATAATCGAACGGTCTTATTTTCTGCTCTTTTGACTCCTCAATTCTTCAAAGCTTTATTTAGTACTTAAAAACACAAAATTAAATAATACTAATATTTATTCTTGAAAATGGTAAAAATGCAGAATTTGGGATAATATATGACTTTAAGGCGCGAAAGATGAGTTAAGTGCCAATGAAAAGGTGTATGAATATGCAATATTTGGCACTCATCAAATACCCCCAAACCTGAATTTTACTTGTCCTCAAGTGAAACAGAACTTAAGAAATCCTAACTATACCACTGTCGCTGGTCTTTCGAATGCATTTAGCGTATGCACTAAGCCTTTAAACCCCAAGGTGTCCCTAGTGGACGAGTTGTAGTCTCGTGAGGGCCTACCAAAGATATACCCACAAAACCTTCACCAATTTCAGAGCATCCATAGAAATGTCTTCGTCTTCGGTCTTCAAATGTAGATGATGAACTTCGGAATTTCGTAGAACCATGACAATTTGTAACCAATTTTTTTTTTTTTTTTTTTTTAGAGACCCGCTACACAGCTGGTCATCAGATATCATACACAAGATCCAAGACAAAAAATATTTTAGGGACCCGCTACACAGCTAGTCATCAGATATCAACAATACAAAAATGCAAAAGACTACAAAAGATCCTACAAAATACCCGCTCCACAGCTGGTCATAAAAGATGCAAAAGACTACAAAATGCCATATGCAAATACTCCCCCAAACCTAAATCTAACATTGTCCTCAATGTTTCAAAAGATAACAGAAACAACAACAAAACGTGAGAACAAAACAGATTCAAATGAAAGAGAATACCAGATGCAAAAAGGTTGGTGCTAACCATAATTGAATGAATGGTATGAAAGCAAACAATATGAGCGCAAGTCAAAAAGTTCGGTTAGCACACAAATATATCAACAAGATTCAAAATTTACCTACTAGATTATACAATGATGACTCCCCAAACACCAACAATCTAAAAAGTTGAGGATCAACCCAAAAGACGGAATGCGGAAACATCAAAATCCTTACATACTTATAACATGACAACAATGCAAATGAGACTGCATATGTGAATGAGTTACCCCCAAACCTAAATTTTTCAATAGATAAACTTTTGGGTACAAAATCTAACAATTTCAGTGGTGCATCATGCACAAGATCTAGTTCAAAGTGGATTTTTTCATGGATGGATGGGGAGACATGAGTAAAATCGAACTGTGGCTCATCAAAGGTATTATATTTAGCTGCAAAATAGTCCAAGAGGACTTGAGAGGCACACAGTTCCAATCCAAAGCTTTGACTTGTCCACAAAATAGGTTTGACAACCTCTCGGTTTACCCTAAGACAGTCATGTTGTGACTTAAGCATCGAATCATAACTCTCCAAGTTATTTTTATCTGTGTTACTATATGATTCAGCTTTCCCTAAGTCAGAAACAAGTACAACATCATGCTCATGCTCATAAAACAAATCAATAATACCCAGTTCACAATCATCCACTACAACTTTAGTTTCATGCATAGGAATATCACAAGAAACATCACAGTGTGACTTAGGCATAGAATCAGACACATCAAAGTTATTTTCATGCATAATATCATTGGTGTCTACAAAAGATTCAACATTTTCTAAGTCAGAAACAAGATATGTGTCATGCTCTTTTTCACAGGACAATTCCACAGGCTCAAGATCAGTATCACATGTATATGGAACACTAGAAGAAACATCATTCATTAAGGTCGAGGAAGAGAAGCCAAATGTATCTGAACCCAAAGGTTCGACAATATTTTCAGCAAAAACATGTTCTTCTAACATAACATCATCATCATCCTCATCATCAAAAATACATGAATGCAATGTCCTATTCAAAACCCTAGTGTCTCTAGTCCAGTCATTTACCTCTAGATTAGGCTCATTTTTAACATTAGCAGCCTGAGTAGGACTAAACACACTATTTTCAGAATGCAATTCATTAGGACTAACATTCATTTCACCCTGAAATTCCTCCCTCTCCTCATTCAGTGCATCAAGGATTTGACTCATTTTGAGTTCTAAACTCGCAAACCTTTGGTCAGTTAACGTTTGATATTGCACAAGGTTTTGATTAAATTCTAAAATTTCATTATGTTGTTCAATGAAAGGAGAGTCATCAATAGTAGGAAATTCATAATCAATGCTATATGGTTTATCATGCAATACACTCCTAGCGTTATTTTGTTCGATGATATTTTCCTCCACAGATTGAGAAGTACAAAATTGTTCAACTTCCCACTGTGGTGGATGATACATGAGTGCAGGGTCATTAAGGTCTATAAAATACTGATCGCAACCTTCGAAAGGTTGATTATGGTCCCAATGACTATCAGCTTTGTAATCTGTTGGCATTTCATATTTTGGATTGTCATGATATTCTCTAGATTGCCTAAAATCATGCAAAATATAGCAATTCTCAGCAGGATGGCCTAAGCCTCCACATAAGGTACAAGCATAGATTTCAGATTGCCTAGACGAATTATATACGACAGATTCATGCATTTGCATTTCTAAAGCTGCAGTTCCAGCTTCTAACTGGTCCAAAAGTGATGATTGTGAGAGTTGGGCACTGTAAAGGTGTTCATTTTCACCCTGTGGTGGATGATACATGTGTGCGTAGTTAATAGGGTTCATGTATTGATGCTCAGGACTGTGAAAATGTCCATAAAAATCCCTATAACTATTGACATCATGGTCTGTTGGAGTTTCATAATGTGAAGCATGCCCGTAAGCAAGCTCTCTGATGGATTTGTTTCCATCCCCACATGCAGACCAGAATCCTGACATGATCTCTAACTAGCACTAGGCTTGTTGCAGAGATTGGGATGTACACACTGAAAACAGACCAATATATATTTTTTTCATTATTGGTTTTTTTTTTTTTTTTTTTTTTTAATCCCGTTCTCTAATTACGGCATACATTAGAAAAACAAAATAAAAGAAGAAAAATCATAAACGGAAGGGGAGTTCTATGCAATCGCAAACAAGGCTGACTTCACCACAGTATACCTACTGATTTCTAGCAAACAAAAAGCATGATGGATCCACTTAGATTGTTTTCTAGACCAGCTTCTAATCCTTCGAAATGGAATTCGTTAAAATTTGAGCAAACTCCTCTGGAATCAATCCGAGTTTAAGTAAATTGAATAGAGGCGAGGGAAGCTGCAGGAGCTTTGATACCCAAGGCCTTACCGCATTCCAAGGCGGCGCAGTCACGCATTCAATTTACAGAAACCGTCATGAACTTCGAAGTATGCTTAGAGAGTAACCAATATTTTTCGAATGACTCTCCTACTAAGCTCGTTACCTTATAGGTCTCGTTTTATTTCAAATTTTAATGCTTAGGTTCACGTTAGGTATTGTTTTCCTAAGGCGAGCAAGAAGAGAACGGTGATGAAATCCGAACCCTTATCTTGTATGGCCAGTCCTTTCCCTTTACTAGGAAAATAAAGCAGCCGTATTCAAGTCCTCAACATATATGCAAATGAAGGAATACAGTAACTCGCTAACAGGGGATTCGCGAGTGTTTTGACAAACTTACCTCCCGTACCAGACGGGGATGAACCGTTGTTGTCAACTCGGGCCACGACTCCTATGTCATGAACGAACCCGAGGGGCCGAGGTGATATTGTAATCACCGTCCTTCTCTGCAAACAGTTTGATATTTAATACTACCCTTCCGTAGGGTTTAAAATAAAAATAAAAGAATGTCCAAGTACAAAGTCCAAAATCAAATGCAAAAGAAATAGAAAATTACAAGAATAAATAAATCCTAATACAATCTAAAAAAAAATACACTCTTTTTTTTTTTCTTTTTTCGCTTCGCCTTGACTTCCACTACCACCTTCCAGGCACCTGCAAAACTCACATGAAAGTGTTATAAGGCTGCATGACAGTTGAATTTTTTTTAGAATGAACTGATATGGGAATGCAAGATGTATTTACACTAACAATATGCTACAGTAAAACTTTTGTACAGTGAACAGTGACAGAATGCAACAAACCTGATAAATGCAAAACTAAGATTGTAATGAAGATGCAATGTATATACAGATGCAAGAATATGATAGATTTAACAACTGTAATGATGATGATGGTGAAGATTATATGGACAGATGGTTTACTACAGGAAGATGCAAAGATGGATGAAGTTTACTAAATTACATGATGTAATTTATATGAAATGCAACTAACTAGATGGTGAAAAAATTTAATTAAAAATGCAGCTATATAGCTAGATAATGCAAGTATAAACAAAACCTAAAGATGCAGTTATATGAATGATAATGAAGTGATTAAAACTAAAGTTACCACTGCAACTACAATGCTTACTGAACTAAGCTATGAATGCATAAGACAAATGGATGAAACTACAAATGGAGTGACGAACAACTATTAATAGATCACATGCAAGATATATGAAGATGCAGGAATGCAGTTTCCAAATGCAATGAAAAAATGCAAAAGTTACAGATTTAAAAATGCAACTAAGTTACACTAGTAGTGACTGCAAAATAAGCTACAAACTGATATGTACAAGATTGAAAATCAGGAAGTGTAAACAGTAGAGCAACTATACTAACAACAAGTCCCCGGCAACGGCACCAAAAACTTAATAGGCTCGGAAAAGATACCTACTTCTATATATAAACTGCAAGTGCACAGTGTCGACAAGCAACACAGGGCAAGCACAGGTCGAACCACATAGACTTGGGTAGTGATAGTTGATTCTAAAGAAGACTAACTGATTTCTATTCTAATGTAACACAAAGGGTTTGGTTTTGATGTCGAAACGACAAGATATAGTTGTTGAACAAGTAGATATGCAAAAACAGTTTGTAACAAGTAATTAAAGAGAACTAGGGTCTTCAAATCCACCACTAGCCTACACTATATATTCAACTAGTAATATTATTCTTGTCCTTATAGCAGATTCAAGTCTACCGTATATCTAAGGAGTTTCTCCAATGGATAATTTAATCACAACTAAAGTATTTCTCCAAAGAATTAACTGTCTAATTAAAGCACAACTAATCTAAGGATCAATAATATTTTTAAGCATGAGTTGCAGCATAATCAACACAGTGGTATTCTAACTACAATGGATACATGGCATACATTGTGAGAGCAAAATATTGATAAACTTGGATTAAATTCGATCTCTAAATCATTTTAAACATTCAAGAACAATACACAAAGTATAAATAACATAGAAGCAGACTAGGGCTTCATATAAACCCTAGCAAATAAATTTAGAACATGATGAAAATGGAATTAAAACAGAAATTAAAACTAGCAGTGAAGTGTTCGGCTACTTCGGCCTCCCTCCTCTTATGAGAGAAGAATTCGAACTTATTTATAGGATGAAATACCCAACACAGCGTGCACCTCCCATCAGACACATTCGTTGGATGCTTCACTTTCGGCGCATGTGAAATATTCTTCACGCTTTGTCTCTTCGAATTCCTCCCACTACTTTGTATTCTTGCTGTCTCTTTGTCTTCTCCTCCCACGTTCTCACTTTCTTTCCACTTTCAAAGCTGTCCTTTTATTCTTGCCATCATTCTTACTCCCACTCGAGTTGTTGCTTCCTTCTCTTTTCTCTACGAGCTGCCTATCATCCATGTGCTTCCCATCACGTTTCGCCCATAATCTTGCTAGCTCGCCACATGCTGTCAGCTTCTCACTCAACGTTTTTATTCTTCTTTGTCTTCTTGCTGTCTGCTCACGCCTGCACAAGCTGTCCACGAATTGATGCTTTACCCAAGAACTGTCAGCTCCTACATGTCTTGCTTCTCCTCACACGAGCTGTTGCTGCCCACTCACTTGTATTCTTCTCTTCCTCCCACGACTTTGTGTCCCTTCCACTCGTTTTGTTCTTTTCTTTAATGGGTTACATGATTGACCAATATTAAATGAAATTCAAAATGGTTTTAATAAACAAAACAAAGGTATGGGCGAGGTGGGGGTTTAGATGATGGAGGGGAGTGTTTTGCTAGGACAAGTGTATGAAGGGGTAGACAAACTGTGGTGTGAGGCGGACGCTTCTAATTTGGATGCAGCTCCTATAATCGAACGGTCTTATTTTCTGCTCTTTTGACTCCTCAATTCTTAAAAGCTTTATTTAGTACTTAAAAACACAAAATTAAATAATACTAATATTTATTCTTGAAAATGGTAAAAATGCAGAATTTGGGATAATATATGACTTTGAGGCGCGAAAGATGAGTTAAGTGCCAATGAAAAGGTGTATGAATATGCAATATTTGGCACTCATCAGCCAATCAAGACAAACCATGGCTGGATGCCTCGGTTCATGTGCCCTGAATGTAGCATGCCAATCCCCTTTAGGAATCCTTTGCGACATGGGATTTATGTCGCAAATTGATCTCAACCACTCATCTTTGGCAAACAAATTGAGTGTCCTAGACCGCACCTTCATGGGACAGTGATGTATGGACTTGCACACCAGCATGCCGTCTACACACATGCCTGGTCGGTCCTTCCCGGGACACTTCCCATGCTTGGTTTTGACCAAGCTGAAGAGTGATGCTCGCGCACCTCTTCAAAACCCTAATCAACGGTCGCAGATGTATCATCTCGTCCGTCCAACTCTACCTGCTTGGTTGGGCATCTCGGGCTAGGAGTTAAACGGCCAATAAGGTGTCATAGTGATTACCATATGTCACTCTACCACATGGAGTGATCGGCCAAGGAAGGGCTTGCTTACACAACCTCCAAACGGTCATTTGAAGATGGCTATGCATGCACCTTTTTTAAGATGCTTAATCCACAACTTACTCCGTTAGGCTTTAAAACAACGATGCTTCATCCATGCTGTGTATACTCGATGCATTACATGCATAGAATACACACGATATTTTCTAAATATCGACTTCCCAAATAACTTAGTTATGTAAACTAGCACCATATGCTACCTTCTGTGGGTCACACGATCCACACAATCGAGACATCAAATATGTCACAAACTGGGGGATACTTACTGGGGTATTTGTCTAGCGGTTTACAGCGTGCAGCGCATAACCCGCCATCACAAGAACGTGTCAGGAAAACATGGACGGTTAGTGATGACGGGAGAAGTGGGAAAGACTGATCATGTGACACTAGCACATAACTTCACTACTCCATAGATCCACTTTCTCCACTTCCCACGAGATACGCGAGTTAGGTTCAATGACTTGTATAAATAGGGTCTCCTCCCTATTTCCAACACAGACGAACAAGACAGGACAAGACAGAAAACCAAGTGTTGATACAATCGTATCCAAACACCAGAATTGATAACTTACATTCTGCAAGCTAGTCCAGCTTTTTGACACAAGTCATATACAGCCAATACCTTCACAATCTCAACACCTTGTTTGATTCCCTCCCTAAGTTCAACCCCATCTCCTTCACTTTGTGATCGAAGCAAGTCTGGAACGGCCATTTCTTGGTTTAGGCCAGAATTGTATAGATTGATCTCTCGAATCAAAAGCACTCCCGTGTAGTGCATTTGTTTAGGGTTTAGATTCATTTCTCATCCACACACCCAAAATTATCGAAACAGCAGAAATAGTTTTTACCCATAAACAGTAGGCCGCCAGAAAAAAACCCTAGTTGTTATCCCCCAATTTGACATGATTGATGTCTCACTAATCGTGGAGTCTGCATGACAGACATGTATTTAGTTTGTCAGTTGTTGACGGATTAGACAATGAGCCTAGGTTTTGTTGAATCGAGCATGTTTGACAAATGCTTAGTGATTCATGAATGTTAACGTTGCTCGTCTGAGCAAATATTGTAAATTCAATGAGTTGTTGAATATTGATGAGTTACTGAATATATGTGGATTATTCGAGCAACTGAGCAAGTATTGCTCGATTTGACGAAATACTGATAAATTACTGAATATTGATAGTTTGGGAAAATATTCGATCAATTGAGCAAGTATTACTCAATTCGGCGAATCACTGAATATTGAGAATTTGATGTGCAATTGAGAAAGTATTGCTCAATTCGACAAATTACTGATGAATTACTAAATATTGATAGATGGATCAATATTTGAGCAAATGTTGCTCAATTCGACGAAATATTTATTGGTGACGTGACCCAAAAAAATATTAAAATATTGGTAGATTACAAAATATTATATGATTAATTCAGATGTTGGTTGCTGAATCAATATAAATTTATTAGTGTTTGAACTTGCTCAGAATAATGATTTGTTGAGCGTTTGTTCGAAAACCCTAATTTTTTATGAATTGCTCATTAGTTGACGAATTGCTGAAAATAGATCATGAGAAAAGGAGGGACCGAACACATGAGACCATGGACGTCCATGTGATGCCCAATTGCTTAAATGAGCATGCACCAGGGTTCTCAGTTGGAGAGTTGGTGAAGGAATGATGATTAAGTGCCGGTTTCATCATTTACTGAAATATTGCTGGGTTCAGAATTAGATGATAAAACCTAGGTATGAAAGATGGGACCAACCAAGAGAGCATGAGACCGGCTCTTGGTGGTCACGGGACCAGCTATTGTCCGTTTGAGCAATCCCCAGGTTGGTTGGAGAGAGTTTGGGCCCAATATGAGCGATTGCGAAAATTAGGTCAAAAGTGTGGGACCGGCTTTGTTAAATCCCTAGGAATGACCCTGGTCGGTCATTAAGGCATGCACGTGTTTCTGTGGTGTCCGTGTATCCGTACTAAGAGTTTCAGTATTTTCTGATGTGCGTTCGAGCGATATTGTGAATTTCCAGAAGAGTTTCATTTTGACTGAAATTCTAGATTTTTGTTGGAATGAGCATGTATGCTCAATTGATCAATATTTTGTAAATATTAAAATAAGAGTATTTTAACATTTAAAATTGCCGTGATAGGATATCCGGTCATGTGACCATGTTGGCTTTTGGATTTTCATGATTTGAGCAAAATTTGAGAAATTACGAAGAAATCATGATTTTTGGTCAAACCAAGGAGTTTCATTAATTTGAGAAAAATAATAATTATAAAAGACTAGGGATTGCAGGGTGTGGGACCGGCCACGGCTAAGGCTTGGCCAACCGGCTATGTTTCCCGATCCCGCACTCTTTTCCCTATTTTAAAATATTATTTTTCATGAATCAGTGATGTTATGGAGAATCCATGATTTTCGTTGAAACGGAGGAGTTTCATGAATTTAGGGAGTAATAATTATAAAAGGCTAGGGATTGTGAGGTGTGGGACCGGCCACGTCTATGGTATAGCCGGCCGGCTATGTTTCCCGGTCCCGCACACCTTTTCATATTTTATAATATTATTTTTCATGAATCCATGAAGTTATGGAGAATTCATGAATTTTGCAAAAACAAGGAAAGTTGCTAAAATCAATGAGTTTTCATGAGTTCATGAAAATAACAAAATAGGCAAAATAATGGAAGAAGCATGGGGACCATCCCCAGGGCGCCCCTTATTATTTTATTAATATTTGTTGTTTTCTCCTGTTTTGTGTAGGATTCCTCATCTGTCCATATTTTGGATGCTCGTTCGTGCATCCGGGGTGCTCAGTCGTGCATCATTGTCAAGTACACTTACACCATTTTTGTGGAGCTTACTCGGTGATGATCCAGATGCCCGGTTGTTGAGTATTTATTGCTAATCCATGGAATTCAGTGTAGAATAATTCATGAAATTGAACAATAAAAATGAGTAGTTATTTACTATCAATTCATAGGATCAACTGTGGATTCGACCATGAACTCGGAATAAAAAAACATGCATTACCATTCTATGGGATCGTGTATTCGACCATAAAATCAGAGTAATAAAATTATCTATTACCATTCCATGAGATTTGTGAAATCGGAGTAATGAGATAATACAGTTGTTTATTGCCATTCTATGAGATCAAGCCGTGGATTCGATCATAGAATCAGAATAATTTTTATTGCCATTCCATGGGATCAGGCCGTGGATTCGACCATGGAATCAGAGCAATTGTTATTGCCATTCCATGGGATCAGGCTGTGGATTCGACCATGGAATATGAGCAATAATAGATTATTCTGGGAATTCAATGGTGAATGTCACAGCAGAATTAATCTATGTGCATAGTCAGGATACGGCTAATATCCCGAAGGCGTTCTCAAATATTACAAGAACACTCGAGTCTATACACGGTCGCCCTACATAGTCAGGATCAGTGAGTGTCACCGTTCTGAATGCGTTGTTGCTCTCAATCTTACGGAGAACTGCCCAATCGTTCTTCTATGTAGAGGGGGGTCTCTCTCATGTAGTCAGGGAACAGTGAGTATCACCGACATCCTGAAGGCGTTAAGGCCTCTCAACAAAAAATTATGTAGGAGAACCGCCCAATTCTATTATTCTACATAGAGGGTACAATGAAATGCCAGGGATCGAACGCTCATCTAGTGGAGGCTTTTCGAAAGACATGTTCATCATGGCTTTGTAAAATATGAATCGTCACATGCCTGAAGCCATATCAGAAACATGCAGTATCATTATTTTATGATTTTGACCTTTGTTGAAAATCCACCTTCAACATTATGTCCCCTTCTTAGTGAGGAACATTCATGTTCCGCAATAAGCATTAGATGGTGATTTTCAGTCGACGAGATCGTGGTTGTACTCAGTCTACAAAGTAGTTTCAGAATCCTCGATTTGCTCCAATGGTGTCATGTACGAGCAAATGTTCAGGTGAGGATCCTGATAGTGTGATATAATGTTATTTTGTGGACATGAAGAGGTGAAGTGCTGCTGATTTGGTCGGTCAAAAGTCTAGTTTTTGGTCGATTTAGGATTTTCGGGCCCTATCCCAAAAAAGAAAACCCGTGTTTTATTAGGTTTTGGAAATAATTGATATAAAAGGGAAGAAGCCCTAAATTTGTTTTTTAAAGTTCAGTTGTTCATGAGTTGTTCAAAAAATAAAATTCCATGTGTGCATGTAAGCGTAAGTTTCATGAAAATTCGTTTTAGAAAACATATGCACGTTCGTTCGTTAGTTTAAGAAACAAGCAATAATCCCTAAGATGAAAGAGATACATGAACTCTTGAGTAGACATGGTCTAGTTACAGTAGATAAAATTTTGTTCTTGAAATTTCATGAAAACTAAAATTTTGGATATGTCATAGAGGACATCCATACGAAGAGAATGGTATATACCAATATCTGTATTCTTCACCAATTGCTCCCATCTCGCCTCTTTGTGCATGATAGTGAAAATCGTCTCAGACAAGCTTGTTGTAAAATGCCTCCGTTGTGTCTTCGGACCATTTGCTCATGTATCGAACGGTTGGTGAAGGATTTTGATGTCCTTAATTCATTTAAGATCAGGAACCCTTGATTGATACATGAGCATGGTGGTGCTTGCAATGCCATCTTCTGTCAGTAGTAGAAACATTACTTCTGAAACCCTGGTCACGGGACCATGACTGAGGTTGCTCTCTAGAGGGGGTGGTGTAATGACCATGGTTGCATGTTCAGTGGTAAAATTCCTTTTATGATGAATAATGATTAGCACATGAGAGTCTGGTGCCACGGGTCTTGGACTGTGAAACTGATCGCCATGATTAGTGGACCGTCAGTCCCCAGTATTTTGTTGAATCTCTCTTTTTCGTCTTCTTCTGGAAAGACTTGGATAGAGGACCCAAGTCAAAAAAATTGATGTAAAGACCTAGGTGGTCGATGTTGGAGGTACCTTGATGAAGTAATTAGTGGAAAGACCTGGTGGACACCGATCGACTGTGGAACTTATGAATCTCGTCCAAGAATTGCTGCTTGCATGTTGTACGCTCTGGAAGCTGTAGGAACCTCATACGACGTCAGAATCCGATGCTTGACCCCAATTTTTGAATCTAAGAGAATGAGTTATCACATGAGAAAAGAATCACTCAATTTGGAGTTGTAGAAGTTATCCAACGAAGCGTGCACATTTGTAATTTGTAATCCCGTACAAAGTTTTCAGATTTCGTAGACCTGACGTTAAAGGCCATATCTTTCAGCTCGTATGTACGATTGATGCCCCCTTTTGGGATGTTGTGGAAGAGACATATACGAACATCTTTTGTTGAGGAAGTAATGTTCCATTCCTCACCCATTGGTACGTTTTTGTAAACCCATGGCATGAAGTGTGTTGTATCCCATTTGTGGAGGTGATGAGAACATCTTGTAGAAGACTTTGGATTTTTCCCACCAGTCATGCAAGCTTTGGGAAGACTTTCATGTGAGCATGTTATCACTACACCAAAACGACCATTTAGGGACGTTTATAAACGTTGCGCATAATTTTTGCAACGGAAATAAAAGTTGGCAAAACAGCGTTGCGCATTGGTGTGCAACACATATTATCCGTTGCACAAATTAATTTTTACAACGCTTATAAACATTGCACAACCGTTGCAACTTTTCTTATTTGTGCAACGGATATTATTTATAGAATAACACTTTTGTAGGTCCCATTTTGATTTTGTCAACGTTTTATTTATTTGGTTACAGTTTAATCCGTTGCTCATTTTCGGTAATTTGTGCAACGTATAGTTGTACAACGTTTATATCCGTTGCAAATTAATTTTCAGGTTAAAAAAAATTACCACCGGTCACATTTTCCGGCATATTTCTGCTCCTGAATTGCAATCGACCAAGAACAATTATTGATCATCACAATCCATCAAGAACGATTAATGTATCAACCAATTAAGTAGCTAGATAACATCCAAATAATTTTCAGGCAGATGACAACACTTGATCAAATTACATATCACAAAAAACCATTGTCACATAAAAGTGATCGAGACTATTATGATAATATGTTCATGATTCTTATTATAACCACTACAGAGATAAAAATATTGGGCACTTCACAAGATAATATCAAGTATCAAATACACTACTATTTCACTTGCTACATTACTAGAAATATCTGCAGCGCATATGATGCCCATGTTTCATTATACTTGTATACACATACTTGTTATTTATAGGAATGTATATAAACATATTAAATAGGTCCACATCCAATATTATTTACCTATAGGTAAAAGAATCTAATCAGTAACAGAAGATACAAATTCAATAGCTGCTCATGGGAAGTAACATCATGAACTGAGCCATATGATTAAATACCTTCAGTCACTCTGCAGATGACATTGGTATCCTCTTCTGAGAACTTGAACAACCCTTCCTTCACGAGTAGACTATGAATAATCCAGACTCTCGCTTCTTCAACAACAATAGTGAAGGATTATAGGGATGCTTACAACTTACAAGGGTTTAAAAAGTTGAGTGTAGTCATAAAATCTTACCAGCAGAAAGTAGAGGAATATACAGGCGCTTTGTAAGTCGCCTCCGTGCGGCTTCGTCCATCTCTTGAGGTATATTTGTTGCACCTGAGAATGAAGTACTAGGGTTAGAATGCTGATATAAGGATTATGTTAAGGAAAATGTGCAAAAATAACAGTTTACAAGCGACAATTTTAATTCAAAGAAGGTTAGAAAAGACCACCTATTTTAAGTCTTCTACTTGACTCGTGTTCACCTTTTGATTTCCGCTACAATGGTACATGGCGATACGATTAATATGATTAATTTCAGAAGAAAACAATTACATTATCTTTGCTACTGAGATGCAATATGATTAATTTCATAGGGAACCATGGGTGCCCATATAGTGGAACAAAAGACAACCACCAATAGCATGGATTAACATCCTCACCGAACTCCTCTAACCTTGAACTTCACTTTTACACCTTGGCCTATTCTTGCCCCAAGCATACAAGTAAATCATTAACAAGGTGTACCACCCTCTGCTTGTATGTGCGACACTGATCAACTAGGTCAACAATCACCTCTTGTTCTAAGACCCTGCTAAACGACATTATGACGATTCAGTAAAATATATATATATATATATATATTTGATTCAATAAAATACAATATGCTAGAGTGGACCTTATACCTCTCTGTTCCCTGGATCAAGAGCACTTAACATTTCAGAAAGCACATCCATGATAACCATTGTAGATTGAATCCAACACATACCCATGACCTGCAACTTCAAAAGCAGCATCAGCTCCATCTCCATATATCAATTCAGTGTTGTCTACACTTCTAGCTCAGTACCAGTTGCACTATCATCTCAGGTCATAGATGCAACTGAAGCATCTACCACTTCAAGCACTACTGCACCTGCAATTCACGCACACACACACACATACAGTCCATTTCACAGGGATTCAGTTCAAACATCATCTCAATTTCATCATAAGCTGTACTTCCTGTAGCTTCAGTCATCTCCTCTCTTCCAGCAGTTCATCTTCTCCCCGTCACTAGTGGCAAACCCAAACTTTAATTCCTCTGTGTTGGAAACCCCCCCCCCCCCCCCATTCTTCTCAACTCAAATCAACAGTCCTTATTCCCATTTCAAAGTAAAATCACGCTCCTCTTCGTACATCTGTGGTTTGTTTCGCAGATACAGGTGACATCCTCACTAATTTCTGGCACATTTTGGAGTCATGGAAATATGGGAAAATGAAGTGAAGAAACTCTAGTCTCTGAATTTGTCAACTTAGAGAAACCTAAGAGAGTAGTCCATGTTTATAGCAACTGAGGTATAGGTAAAATCACTCTCTCTACTCATATTGAGATTCTGCAAAAACAAAATGAGTCGTCCTTTTATAAATTCTTAAAGTAAAATAAATTACGGGACTAGAATATGAAGCAAAGAAATAGAAAAAAGATTAAGAGCAATCGCAGTTCAAACAACATAGACTATACATTCCATCATTAATTACAACCCCTATTCTTGTGAAAGCAGACCTTGAATCAAGTGAACCTATGCAACATACTCATGTACAATTACCAGATTCAATCCAAAGAAGAAGTAGCGTTTCTGTTCCGCGTGTTTTACAAATCTTACATAAAGAATGACTTATAAGGCATATTTACACTGAATGTGATGACACCCTATGTGATTTTATCAGTAACAAAACGGCCGTCACCAAAAAAGTTTGGGTGTTTTTGCGCCTAATTGCTCAAACATGTGATGCCTCCTATTTTACATGGGAATGTAATGACTTTACACCGAGTATGAAGATAGTACTAAAAAAATAAAAAATACAAAAGAACATGTGGCTGACACTCTTCTTGAACAGATTATACTAGGGAACCAAAGCCCCGACTACACTGCTAGTAATAAATAGTAAAAAAAATGTTACAAAACGTGTTTAGATCTATGTTGCAATTGTTTAGTTTAATGATGGAACTCTTATTTATGGAAAATTTATGCACATCGTCACGTTTTTTTGGCAGCAAACCAAAAATTTGATGCTGCTAACCACTTGATACATAAATCCAGAAGTAAAAGCTGCTACTGCTCTGCAAAATGAAATGTTTCATGGACTTTTAACTTAGGGAAGTCATTAGCTGGACTGAATCTGGTAATTACAGATGAATATAACATAAACATTTAAGAGGCGGTCAAGTGAAAGCCTTTTTATTTACCTCTTCAAGAATATCAAATAGAATGCGGCACATCCCTTCTTACGATATTGGGCATGCGTACAAAGAAGCGGTACTTCTGCAAGATTTTCTCACTCCAAAATCACGGCGTAAAATCCCCGAACGTTCAATCGGTTCAGCTCTGACCTGGATATTGTGATATACAAGAGAGAAAAACATAATTACAACATAAAAAAATTTATCAAGAAAATAGCTAATCACTACAATGGAGGAAAAGAAGGATGTAATCCCTCCTCCAAAGTAGCATCTAGGCTAGGCATTAACACCTCTTGACCACAACAATAACAACAAAAACTAAATAAGTTTGATAATTAATAATGAGGACGCCTCACGTTTTATTGAACATAACATCTTCAATAATATTTCTCCTCTTATATTTAATGGGCTCGAAACACCCACGCATTATCGAGAGTGCTACACTGAACTTGCTTTGACACTAAAAATGAAATGCTACGTGCAAATCAATTTTAAATAGATACTGTCTACCTTGCACCCACTAGCAACTTACAATAATGAGTAAGTTCAATATGTTTTGACACCGTCAATTGGAGACTGTCTACCTTGCACCCCCGTTGATCAGATATGATGGCCAGTATCATTGGATGCACGTATGACTTCTTCAGGTGACCATGGAAAGCTTTGTTGATTCCGTTAATGAACATGGAGGTCCAAGGCAACCATAATCCCTAATAACTGAAGAAGAAATACAAGAACTATTTCAGCACATCAATAAATAGGTAGATCACCGGAATAACTATTGGAGAAGAAAATAGCATCTCTAAACTAAAAAGCGAACTATTGTTGACAAGTTTCATTCAGCTGATCCCAGCAACTCATAAAACCAGCTGCAAAAAGCTCGCAATCAATCGCCGTGACCAAAATTATATGCACAAATAACAAAACAAATTAAAAAAATAATCAGGTACCACATGTAATTGCACAAGCCTTGCACAAGTTCGCAAAGCTGGGGATGTGGACTCTTTAAGAATATCAATACTACAATGTCTCATCCACTATGCCATATCTTTCTTAGTACTCCTTCGAGAAGCCTTACCAACTATTCTTAATCAACCATCATTGACCTATAAGGAAAAGAGTTAAGTTAAAACTCATATGATTGAAGAAAATGATACAAGCTCAAATTGTGACTGGAAGGGTAAGAATACCATGTAGCATCCAAACTGACATAGGGACTAGTTACCTGAGATGCTTTGACAGTGTTCACCTTGAGATGCTCATCCCATAGATGTAGTATTTCATACCTATAGTGAATCCCACAGAACCAGATGAAAAGAGTGTCTCCATGAATCAATAAAATTCACACAATGAGTACTAATTAAAAACCAGAATATAGTTCTCTGCGATGAACATATTTTGGCGCACAATATGTCAAAACCCAAGTAAGTGGGAACAAAGTAAGAGTTGAACATTCAAATACAATACAAGAGAAATAAAAAAGCATGGAAACATCTAGAGTGCGATTACCAGACCAATCATCAATTCCCTAGAAACCATGATTGTATTCTACAACCCTGCATCAAAACACACAAACCATACATTAGTTAAAAAAGATGAAATCATGTAGTTAAAAAAAAAGATGAAAAAAAAAAGATGAAAAATGAAAAGTATATTATTGTGCAATAAAATCAACCGCTGGTCCCCTTGTATAATCCAGTTGAGTTGATCTAGAATCAAGATTATCGACCTTTGGTTCCCTTGTATATGACAAGCAATGTTGATATTAGTCCAGACCAGTATCTCAATCCATTAGGATTCATAGGTTTATCTTGGCGGAGGCCTTCAAACAGATATGGGAAACACCATTGACCTTAGACAATATTGTTTTGAACTATCTATCTCTATAATCCATCTTCTTAATCTCTTCATTTGTGTGATTCCGATTATTGATAGAACTCTGTCACTTATATATATATATATATATGAATATGACTCGCATCCGGGTACTTCCTTTTGTAACCAATGAAAGTATTCCAACCAATGAGATTCTTTAGTGTCATTCTTGAGTTCTTCACAGATTGCTAGGGTTTGGAGTAAAAGGTTTTGTAGGTACACCTCTGGTAAACCTTTCTGAGACTATAACTCGGACACTAGGGCCACATAGGGGTTTAAAGGCTTGTTATACGTTCTAAGTGTGACCGTATCCTCAATGACAGGGAGTTGTATGTTTTAAAATTAGTTTATGTTTTAGGTACTTTGGAGCAAAAGAAGAAGAAACATCGCTTAGAAGCGGCTAAAGTGTCATTTCATGTGCAACTGTTGTTGGAGGCGACTTATTTCTCATTATTTACTTCTTCGCAATCTGAAAGGCATGTCGGCTTTAGTGATGTGAATGTCTAAAAAGTATGACAGCCTCAGTGATGTATAAAAATTGAATAAAAGAAGTGAATATGAGAAGTAAGAGAAACTACTAAAGGCACCCAGAAATATGTTAAAGGCACCCCCAGAAATGATGTTGCATCCGCTTCAGAAGTCTTATCATGGGATAATGACGACTTATCGATTTTAGTTCAGTTACACTTTGATCGTGCTGGTGTTGAATCCGTGGGTCATCGTCGACATATTTGTGCTGAAGCCAAGTGCGCCAAAGGTGTACTCTTTGATTGGGCGTAAAATTTGAAAGCTTATTAGATTCTCGAGCGTTGAAGCGACATATCCCTTAAGCATCGAATGTCTTATATTTGATAGTCTCGGCCCTAAGTATATTCTGTTGATTCAGCATCCTTTTCGTTGCGGTAGTGGGTTCAACACTTGTGCAGTCATCCGAGCTTTCTGATTTTTTGGCACACATGGACACTCATGTAAGTCAATGGAGAAACACCCAAAGTGTTCCTTGCCATGCTTGGAAATTATCTCAGTAATTCTTGATTCAGAGAAATATCATATTTAACCACTTGGTAAAATACTAATGCAGTGAAGCTACTATTCATAACGTCTTGTAGAGTGTGGAAATAAATGACACAAACATGAAATGAATGAGACTTGCATGAGTGTGGAACCTCTTGATGAATTTCTATGCATCTTTTGCAGGCTCTTTCTTCAACCTTGTCAAAGTTCGAAATTCAGTTCTCTGATGATTATGTGAAACTTGGGTTCCGTCCAGGTTGAGCTAACTTTCATTTTGAGGGTGATGAAACCGTATGCATTTATGAGTGTTCCTTCATGGTCTCTGATTGAAATGGGATCACGAGTAGCTTCTTGTCTAGTGATGCCTGCGGCTCTGAGGGTTTTTAGTGGAATGATGTTGGTGGCGGTGTAATCATTAACCAACATCTTCCGAATTCATTTGCTCTCTAGAGGGGATGGTGTAATGACTACGGTTGCATGTTCTGTGGTAAAATTCCTTTTATGATGAATGATTAGCACATGAAAGTTTGATTCCACGAGTCTTGGACTGTGAAACTGATCGCCATGATCAGTGGACCGTCTGTCCCCAATATTTTGTTCAATCTCACCTTTTCGTCTTCTTCTGGAAAGACTTGGATAGATGACCCAGGTAGAAAAATTGATTTAAAGACCTAGGTGGTCGATGTTGGAAGTACCTTGATGAAGTAATTAGTGGAAAGAACTGGTGGACACCGATCGACTGTGGAATTTATGAATCCCGTCCAAGAATTGCTGCTTGCATGTTGTACGCTCTGGAAGCTGCAGGAACCTCATACGACGTCAGAATATGATGCTTGACCCGAACTTTTGAATCTAAGAGACTGAGTTATCACATGTATAGATGGTGGATTTTAGACAAAGGCTAAAATCATAAACCTATAATTATACAAACCTCTGATCCAGCAGTCAGACGTGAGTATTGAGACACGGGTCTCTCATCGAATTCTCTGATTGAGAATACTTTCTCTCAGAGTACATGTAGATATGTAGTCTCACAGCTGGACAACGGCATATATCATGAATACTAAACACTTCAGTAATTATTTCTATATAGTATCACGGGATGGACGGATCCTAGACATCTTCCTCTGCTAGTATAGAGCGATAACGTCTTCAGGATACAAACAACGAGTTTACCCTGACTATATAAATGATATGAAGCTTATCCTGATTTCTATATGAAGCTTATCCTGTTGTAGCAAAGCTTACCCTGACTATTTAGGACGATTTATGATGTTTCTATAATAGACCTCTAAAATCATTTTTAAAAGTATTGCCTTTTATTGACCCAAATATTGGAGGCACATCTTATCCTGATTTATGGGTTACAATATTTGGTAAGAATGGGTAGGTCATTCTTGAGTAATATTTGATCTGATATTTTCTTTCACTAAGGCCTAAGATTATTTATTAGCTTTTGTTTGAGCAGTTGGATGAACGGGAGTTTCCACTTGCTGCATTTTATGGAGGGTGAGCTTAAATTCATAGTCTTTTTGGTTGTATGTTAATTTTTTATTGTGGCCTTGATGTCTTTTTGTTGGTCTTGTTTGTGCAAGGAGGATATTTCCAGATACAAAGACCTTGACTGCAGAAGAAGAAGATAATCGGTTAGCACTTAGCCTCTTTAACAACTGCAGCAATAGCAAATTATATTACAGTACACAACAATGAATTCCTACTACCTACCACAACAACAAATTCTAATGCTTTGCTACAACAGCAACAACATATTCTAGTGCTGCAAAGCATATTCTACTACCACGGCATCGGTAAGCCTTGAAATGTTATGAGATTTTTCTTAATTCATTCTACATTAAATCCGCGAGATAAAAATGAAGTTGAAATTTGCAAAATTTTGGTTCACTTTTGTATGAGATTGATTATGAGTTATGACATACTATCGAACTACTTCTTTTTTTAGTATATATCTGGTCACATCATCCTCTAACTGAACATGCTTTATGTATTTGGATTTCAATGTGAGAGTTCTTTTTTCTTCAAGTAACTTTGTAAGATCACCTTGGTGTGTGATATTGAATTTATAGATATATCCAAATCACAATCCTTCATATGATTTTTGTGATATTTTACTTTTTGTGTAAATGGATGGAGTTCATCATGGCTTTGTTGGATTAATTTGAGTTCTAAATGAACATGGGATACCTGATTTTGTTTTATGGAATTATTGCTGGTCAAAACCTGTTCTGGTTACTATTTTTGGTGGTGTTGCTTGACCTGGTTTTGACCGGTCAAAATCTGGTTTTGATCGGTCAAAACCACTTTTTTTTTATGTTGCAAAAAAAAATCGCAACTGTTTGAAACTGTTGCGACTATCTAATTTCGCAACAGTTTGGAACTGTTGCGATCGAAAATTCGCAACGGCAATGAATCCGTTGCGAAAAACTGCAACATCGACTATCATAATAGAGCAGAACTGTTGCGACCCAACTTTGCAACTGCCACGTACCGTTGCTAATCACCAAATTTGGTGTAGTGAATTCCAGCAATATAAATAAGTCTCTGAATCATGATTGAAACAACAACGGCAGCAACTAAATCAACGACGATTTCACGCCTCACTCATCAATTGAGCAATTACTCTCAACTGGGTAATTTCAATCATTCAGAGCTTATCTTATTCAGATTTCACAATACATCTACAATCTTTGATTATCATTGATTCCACAAATTTTCTCAGCTTCCCTCCTACAGATCAACCTATCCTCTCTTGTGACCGATTTTACTGTGGAACGGCCATTGTCTTGGTTTAGGCCAGAGTACCACAGATTGATCTCTCGAACATAAAGCACCCCCTTCACATCGGTGCATCTGTGTGAGGTTGAACATTTCGTTCGGTTCAAGGAATCTCTTCCGCACGGTCGTCTCCTCAATTCCGCAAAAACCAGCAAATCGTTTTTCCCCATCAATAGATTGGCGACCTTAGTGGGAGATCATTCTCTCGGTTACAACCTCAAGCTCTCACAAGATGGTTGGTCTTAGGACTAACCCAACTACTTCAAACTCAATCCAGAATCTTCCAAACAGGAATGATCCTCCTTCTAACGCTATGTCTGGCAGCACGGAAGAGTCCCAACTAGAGATCCACACCAGGAACATGGATCTGATGAAGGATATAATGAACCACATACTCGATTTCCTCATTAATCTAACATTCGAGTTAGGCAGAATATCCGCTTCAGAAGTCCCAGCGTAGGGGACTGACTCGTCACACGGTGACCGTCAAATCAACAATTTCACTACTTATGAGAAGTCGGTAGACCAGGAGGTGACACAGTTGGTCGAAGGCTTATGTGAACTCTTGCACTTTTCCAAGAAGCAGCGAACGGACACATTTGCTACACTCAACCAGATATCATATAAGGTACCATTAGTTCCCTCATCTCCAGTAGTTGAATAAACATTAATGATGTCTGAGCATTCAATCAACAACATCACCTTTGGATAAGAGGACCGCATGGAAGACGAAGGACATAATCGAGCCCTGTACGTAACCGGATTTATCAAAGACTCTGAATTCAAAAGACCTCTCGTTGATACATGCTCTTCTACAAATATTATCACCATGAAGACTCTCAAGGAGGCCAAGTTTCCACGGAACAAGATCGTTCGTCATCCCATCTTGATGACAGGTTTTTAAGGAAGCCAGATTCATACATATGGATATACATACATAGACCTGAAGGTGGGGCCTATTCAATCAAAATCCAAGTTCCACGTGATCGAGCAAGATCCTGACTATCACATGATACTCGGACGACCGTGGCTTCATGACAACAAGGTGGTTCCTTCAACATACCATCAATGCATGAAAGCTTTAATTAACAACAAAATTGTTCGCATTGCAGCTTCATGATCTCCTTACGCCATAGTCTATGATGCTAAATTCCTTGAGTCCCAGAAGGACATCCCCGGACCTCCAAATAAGGTTTATAGTGCTCCACTCCCAAATTGGGAGTCCATAGAAAAGGTTGCAGACAAGCTATCGTCCTTAGGTATCACAACGGTTAAGTTATCTGCTACACTAATTAAGCGCCGCAAGGATCAGATTTCAACTCATGAATCTAAGTTCATCACCAGTCACGATGCGGATGGGATAAATATTTACCGGCATAAGGATTAGTAATTAACATGGGAGAATGATGAAGAGTCTCCCCGCCCCAAAGAATCATGTCAGAGTGAATCATCACTCGAAGAAGAGATTCAAGGTGCTCCTCGATAATTACAAGATGACACTGACTCCTCCACTAATGATCTCGAAACGATCAATATCAGAATGAAGGACGATCCAATGACAATTCTAATTAGCTCAGTACTGTCACCAGAGGAACGGACGGAGTTAATAACAATAATGAAAGAGTATCAAGATAACTTCGCGTGGACATACGAAGAAATGCCTGGTCTGGACTATAAATTGGTTACTCATCATCTGCACATTACCCCTGGTTCCAAAGACGTCAAACAACCGCCAAGACAGTTTAGACACGAAGTCGAAGAACAAATCAAGGTCGAGGTTCGGAAATTATTAGAAGTAGGGTTTATCAAACCTATTCACATCCAACATCGCTAGCAAATGTTGTTCCCGTCAAGAAGAAGAATGGTCAAATTAGATGCTGTTTTGATTTCAGGAATCTGAACAAATGCTGTCCAAAGGATGACTTTCCTTTACCCAATATCGACATGCTCGTGGATGCAACCAGCGGTCACGGTACGTTCTCATTTATGGATGGATACAGTGGATACAACCAGATCAAGATGTACGAGCATGATGCCAACAAGACTGCATTTCGTACTCCCATTGGGAACTTCCACTACACTGTGATGCCTTTTGGATTAAAGAATTCCGGTGCTACCTATCAGCGAGACATGACTGCCATATTCCACGACATGATGCACAAGCAAGTGGAAGACTATGTTGATGATGTCGTGGTGAAATCGAAGACTCGATCATCTCATTTCCAAGTTCTGAGACAAGTCTTTGAAAGATGCAGAGAATACAAATTAAAAATGAACCCTCTGAAGTGCGCTTTTGGTGTTTCCTCCGGAAAGTTTCTAGGATTTCTGGTCACGGAAGAAGGAATTAAGGTCGATCCAGATAAGACGAGAGCTATTACCACCATGCCTCCTCCGCGCACTGTGAAAGAACTCCAAAGTTTTATGGGCAAAGTAAATTATATTCGACGCTTCATTCCTGGATTAGCTCAGCTTATTGCTTCGTTCACCCCTCTATTGAAGAAAGGAACAAGCTTCACCTGGACAACCGTTCAACAAGTAGCATTCCATAAAATACAACAGATACTGTTATCACCTGATGTCATGAAGTCTCTAGTGCAAGGTCGACCGCTAATACTTTACACGGCATCCAGTGATGTCGCTATCGGAGCACTCCTTGCTCAAGAAGACGATGAAGGCATCGAATGGCCGATCTACTACTTCAGTCGTACAATGCGAGATGCTCAACTCCGATACCCAAAGGCTGAAAGAGCATGCTTGGCGTTAGTGCATGCAATCCAGAAATTTAGGCACTACTTTCTATCCAACAAAGTCGTGCTTGTTTCCAAGGCTGACCCTATAAAGTTTTTACTATCAAAGCCAGCCTTGATAGGAAGACCAGCAAAATGGTTACTTCAGATGTCAGAATTTGACATAGCATGTACGCTACCAAGAGCAATCAAAGGGAAAGAAGTAACAGACTTACTCGCTGCTCTTTCGGGAGATGATGCAAAAAATATTACATGAAGACGTACCTGGTGAGTTTTCAGACATCTTGATTATAAAAAAAAGACATGTCTTCTGTAATTTGACGGTTCCGCCACCCATAGCAACGACACTGGGGGAGCAGGCATAGTGCTCGTCTCTCCATCCAGAGAGGTTTTCTCACATTCATTCAAGCTAGATTTCCACTGCACAAACAATTTAGCAGAATATGAAGCCTTCTTATTGGGATTATCCCTGGCCAAACAAGCAGGAGCATCACATCTCGAGATAAGGGGAGATTCAAAACTATTGGTCAATCAAATGAATGGAATGTATTCCTTTAAAGAAATCACATTGGCTCCCTTCAGAACTGAAGACCAGCGGCTGTTAACCTACTTCGCTAATGCAACGATCGTCCATAATGGGCGAACCAACAATAGGCATGCTGACTGTCTGGTAACTCTCGCCTCTAAGCTACAATTTAAAGTAGCAGAGAAGATAATCATTGTGCAAAGACGTGATGTTTCATCTACATGGCTTGCTCAGGTTGAAGATATTCAAGCAGATGATTGGCGAGCACCTATTATTCACGAATTGGGCAGTTCTCTTTCAGAAGGGAAAGTCAGTCTCAAAGAATTGAAGAATTATTTCTTACTTCAAGGAGCGTTATACTATCGAAACTATGGTGGGTCTTTATCACGATGCCTTGGACCTGACGAAGCATACGAGCAGCTCAAGTTCATACATGAAGAAACCAGTGAGCAGACGCTGGTGGTAACACTTTACCGAAAGCTTCAAAGAATGTGATAATATTGGCCTTCCATGGAGGTTCAATCAAGAACTCTGCAAAAGTCATGTTCCAACTTTCAAACGCCTCCCCATCACTTGGAAGCTCTAACCTCCAGTCACACTGAGGACTGGAAGGAGCCTTACATCAAGTACCTCCGGGACAATAAGTTTCCACAGGAAAATAAAGAAACAATCAAGCTCATTCAGAGAGCTAAGAGATTTGTTTTCCTCCACGGGATCTTATATTGCAGAAGTTTTGGTGGAAACCTATTGATATTCTTAGTCGAGCATGAAATCCCAACAATTCTGAAAGAAATGCACGATACAGAGCATCAAGGAAAGAAGAAATTATTTCTCCAGGTTCATGAGAAATATACTGGCCGACCATGGAAGATGATGCATCTGCTCATATTCAAAGATGCCACCAATTCCAAGTCCATGGTAATCTCATTCACACTCGTTGTCTCCCATTGATCTCTGTGAATAGTCCATGACCTTTTTATAGCTGGGGACTGGACATTATCGGGAAAATCAATCTAGCATCTTCGAAGCAGCATGAATACATCATCACTGCAACCGAATATTTCACCAAATAGGTTGAAGCCGTTCCTCTTTGAAGCACCACATGAGTCACGATCGCATCCTTCATCAAAGAGTACATAATATGAATGTTCGGTGTTCCTAAACACATCGTCACTGATAATGGAACTCATTTTGCCAACAAGAATGTTACATAATTGCGCGAAGAATATGGCATCAAACAAGTTTTCTCTACAACGTATTATCCCCAAGGAAACAGGCAAGCATAGAGCACCAACAAAACTTTGATCCGGATTCTCAGTCGAACAGTTCATAATAACCCCCGAACCTGGCATGAACAGTTACCTATGGCTTTATGGGCTTATCGAACTGCGCCAAGGAGCTCAATAGGAACTTCACCATATTCTCTCATCTACGGAGATGACGCAATATTATCGGCAGAAATCAAAATTCCCTCAACAAGGATCGCAGCATCCAGTGGAATACAATGGGATGAAGCTGAAGTGTCCAACTCAAGAGTCACTGAACTGGACATGCTCGAATCGAAGCGGGTTAAGGTGGAAAAACATGTAGAAACCTACACAAAGAATCTCCAGAGCCTACAACAAAATGGTAAGACCTCGAACATTTCAAGTAGGAGATCTCGTATTAAAGACAGCAAAGCAAATTCAACAAGACATGTCTGCTCCCAAGTTATCTCCAAAATGGGAAGGACCATATGTGATTATCAAGGTAGTATCTAGCGGATACTACAAAATCTTAAAGGTCGATGGAGGTGTGGAAGGAAATATAATCAATGGAAAATGTCTCAAAGCATATTACGTATGATCCATAAAAAACAAATACCTTTTCATCATTTCATCATTGCAATCATTTTCAAAAATATAATTTTCATTCTTCGAAAGAGAATTCAAATTCTCTTTTGTTCATTAAACAATTCATAAATGAGCAAAATCCATTTATACTATGATCAATTATTCCACCTAGCCAGAAATTTAATTCAAAAACAACAATCATAAATGCTCACTCAGAGCAAACCGTCTAGAAATGGATAATCCCTGTAAGAAACTTTGTCGAGTTTCTTCTGAAATATCCTGGTCTTTACCTTCAAATCCTCGACTGCCTTCTCAACCCTACTAGATTCCAGAGCCAGTGTCCTCTCCTCCTCCAATAAAGCAGTAGTCATGGAAATTGCATCAGCAGCCTCTGCTGCCTTATGAATCTTGATTATCTCAAGTCGACGACGGAGCCAGCTCATATTGAACCGCAATGTCTCACAGTTCGAGATCATCTCATCCCATTCATGCAACTCATGGTTTTTGACATCTCGCAAGTGCCTTTGGTTCGTTTCCTCAATAATTGGAAATAACCCATCCACCGTGGTCAAGAGAGTTGGAGTAAAGCCTTTCCATACCTCTGTGGTGGCAATATGGCCATACTTCTTTCAGATATTAGTATACAAAGGCGCATGACATTTGGGAACGACGAACCCTCCAACCACTTCATTTCCCGGGAAAGTATTGATCAAAGGGGCTTCAAATGGGAGTCCAGATGCAGGATATTCATGGGCGTGAATGATGTATCCCGTCTCCACGGACTCTACGGAATCTTCACCGACTCGGTCGGTGCTATCCTCAACCTTGACTACAGTCATAGACTTCCCGCTCCTTCTTCTGGCATCGATAACAACGCGAACATCCGTCTGCAATGAAACGAAAGAGTATTTAATTTCAATAGAGCACAATATAATCTCAAGAGTTATAAGATAACTTATGCACGATCCATCCTCAGCATGAGATGACCTGTACCGGACAGGAGCTCTAACAGTTCGCTTGGGCTGAGAAGAAGCATTCTTGTGATTACCCTGCAATAAGTCGCTTTCTTAATGATCAAATCATCATCTTGATTAGGAAAATATAAAACATGGTGAAACTTACTAAGACGAACGCTGCTATTTCACGCTTCGACTGAGTATCATCTTGAGAATAAATACCATTACTTGACATGACGATAACAAGGTATGATCAAGAATTCTATGCACGATGAAACTAACTCAGGAATGAAAGAAATATTTGCGTAGATGATAGACTCGAAGTCTTGAAGATATACGTTAGACACGGTAGAGGTTTATCTTCTAAGGATAGTCAATTTAGTTGCGGGTTTTACTGAAACCCTAAGATTTCAACAAGGGAAACACTGAAGATATTGATCGCTGTCGTATGCGTCAAAAATAATTTACACTTTCTTACTACTCAAAATATAAATATAGCAAGGGCAAGAAAGGATCGATCCCACAGAGAGGACTAGGTTGTCTCGTTGTTTCGGTTTCCTATATAAAACACCGGGGGTTTTTATGATTTTTATATACTAAAATAAAATAAAAGCAAAACAATAAAAAGTAAACAAATCAAAGTAGTGAGAATATTGGTTAAGGATTCATCTTCATTCACTAACATGCTTTCAAAAAAATAATTATAATTGATATTTTAATCTCAACTTTTATCAAAAGCCCTAGAATATCTTGATCGCAAGAATATCCCGCTAATCTCCTTTTGTCATCAATAAACACATTAAAAGATGCGAGTATGAGTTCTATCTAAAAGAACAACCTAACGTGTAAAAGTACTAATCAAGTTTAATTCCCTAGATGCATTAAGTTCTATGAAATCAGGCCAATCAAAGGAATTGAACGTGGAAAATTCACTAATTCAATTTAACAAAGGTTACGATTCACATATGATCATAAGAATATATCACTACAAACTATAATCATATTTATGCTACTTGTATTCAAGGAATATCACTTTTACGTATAATAAACCCTAAACTAGCAATAGATGTGATTAGAAGTTCTACCAATTTGCAACTTGACAAAACAATCAATCAAATCATGTAACTATATTTTCAGAGAATTGCAAACGATAAATATGAGACAAAACTAATATATTGAATCAAAGAATCATGCTTTGTGAAATCCAACTATTCCATAACCAATAATAAACTTAAGTACTCATGTTAATGGAGTTCATAACAAGAAGAAAGAGAGACTCTATCATGTTCACAAACCCTAGAAACAAAAGTAGAAGAAGATCAAAAGATATTAAGATAGATAAGATAAAAAAATCCTTGGTTTAAAGAAAAGTCTTCTCTTTTATAGCTCTTCTTGTTCCAATTAGGTCTAGTCTTCAAAGTCCAAAATATAGGAGTCCACCAAGACCACAAGTGAGAGAAACCCGTGTAGAAATTCTGTCCCAAAAATGCTCGCCGGAAAACTGGGGATTTTGCCGAAATCCGGTCACCAGTCGCCGGGAATTATTCTCGCCGACCACCTGAAAGTTATGTCGTCGGCAGAATATTCGACGGAATATTCCGTCAGTCCACCGTTAGAGATAACTGTTGAATTAACGGTCAACGTTAGTCAACTGGGTCAAATGAGGGATCACTGAGTCAGCTAGGTCTAGTCAGAACCGAGTCAGCTGGCTAACTCAGCTGACTGGTGTTGCACTGGTCTAAGCCATTGTTGTTGCAGTACGATCAAGATGGCCATGCCTTCCATTATGCACAGCCCAGATGGCTGTATCCTGCAGTTCCATCCTGTAACTATTTCAACCAATCTATAGCTGCAATTGTAGCTTCCTTCTTTGCTATTCCAAATCCATCCAACTTTGTTTATCACCTGCAGTTGTAGCTTCCTTCAGTTCACCTGCAATGGCTTGATAACACAAATTCAGTTCATAGTTCAAGCACCACCACATAGATAACCCCTGCAACACTGTCACAAGTTCACACCCTGCAATACCACCTTCTCCCTATAACTCATCTAATGCTCAACTCAGTTTCACCACCAGTTCATAGTACTCTCCATTCAAATTTCAACTGCTTCATGGCCTTGAGCCAAACCAGCTACACTCATGGCCACAACCATCTCCACTCCAGCTTAATTCTGCACCTTTAGCCAACCAATTCGAATATAAGAGCAACCCTTTGGTCACTCATCTCACAGGGCATGAGCTTCAATGCCAACTACCAGCATCCACAACCAGAAGCTAACACTTTTAAGTGGATCCTCTTTCACCTTCCATCACTCCATTGAAAAACCCGAGTTGTTCATTAGTTTCTTGGCTCAAGTCCTACTCCAACACTTGCCATGTAGCTTCAATTCCAGCTCAATATCAAACCTTATTGTTCTCAAATGATGTCAGAAACTCAAACCATTCCTTCTCAGCTTCTGACAAACACATAACATCATAGCCAATCACAATTTCACACGACAACCTCTAGTTCACGGCACTTACACCCATTTTAGCGAACAACATGAACGCCAGTTATGTCTTCATTTCACCTCAACCTTCTCTTCATTCAGTACAGACCAACCAAGTTCAACATCTCAATTTCATTCAAACCCCTAAACCATCCACATGAACACGACTTAGTTCCTTGATTTCTTCTCAACAACAAACCCTTAATTCCTTCTACTGATTGCCACAAACCCATCACTGATGTCTCGATTTTTATCTCAACAATAACAACATCAACATCTAACTCTTTCAAATCAGCTCTTAATTGCTTCAATATAGACCTTTAATTCCTCCACCATCGTCTTCAATCGAACACAGCTGCAAAGTCCAACCCTAACTCTGCATCACTCTCTACCTCCATGTAGCTTCTCTACCATTCTCCTCTTCTGTGTCTGAAATAATTTAGCCTCAAAGCAGCCACCGTCAATCTCTCATCTTTCTCGATCTGGTTTTCAATTCATCGAATTCCCTTGACATTTTCTTGATCCCGATTCATAGATGCGCCTCTGGTGATAATGATTGAAGAGTAGATACTCTTCTCGATTAGGTTTAGGGTATATGGTTTGGGGTTAGTGGTACACCCCAGGGATAGGACCACCCCAGACTGGGTGCTTATAACGGGTGGTCATTCTGATAAGGGCTAGCAACAAAAGTCTCCAACCCCTTATACTTGACTGAACTTTGTTTAGTCCTCCTCCAAACAGGGTCACCCCTTAACCATGACTAGGCTCCAGATAGTATTTTCCCCTGAAATGACAATTCTGCCCTTTTTGCTCATATTACACGGATTCTTCTTCTTTCGGTCCAAATTGCTCCAAAGCACCTAATAAACTCAAAAGTAAACATAAGATACATTGTAGTTGAAGAATAACCTACAACTACACCCTCAATAGAATTAGTAAAAACTCAAGAAGTTCTTGATGATGAATAACAATTTTCTTATTAATGTTCTCAATTGATTACAAAGAAGTATCTAAATGGAAGTAGAATAGTCACAACTTTCTCTATTCTCTTTCCTAAGATATTTTCTAACACTCACTAAAAGAATCTCTCGAATTTTACATTTGAACTCCTATTTATAGTAAAACTTATACAGCTGTATATGAATTGCGAAGTATCGCAACTCATACTCGCAAAATTATTTCATCCTCGCAAAACTTCATATTTCTCCGCGCTACTTCTATCATCGCATCATTTTATATCTCTTTTCTCCTTTATTTATTACGATACTCGTGAACTATTATCTTGCGATATTCAGTACTTACATCTTGCCTCTTCTCATGTCAATTCTACAAAGAAGAAATGTCATGAGAATCCCTATTCTCGTAAATTTAGTGTAGTTATTACCACCCATCAAGTTCGCAACACGTCTTTTTACTTTTCCCTTATCTTTCTGACACGTTTCTTCGTAACCGTTCTTTTCAACCGTTCACGCTTACTCGTATTAATGAGTTTTTATTTTCATCAAACTCTCTTATAAATATTATCCTTTGTTTTTGCTTTTTATTCTCTTCATCTTCTTCATCATTTCTGCCTCTGCAATCTCTTCTATCTTTTTTCCTTTCTATTTTCCCTCTTATATTCAATGGCACCAAAGAAGAAAACTATTGAACAAATTAATGCGGAACTTGCTGATAGAGATCTTATTCTCTCTGAGATTGAAGGTTATGATAATAAATCTTCTCTCTGTGTGAAGCTTTTTACCAACTATGTTTGGGATGATCAGAGAATTTTAATCTCACGAGGTCAAATCCTCGCAGGTCTTCCTCTTCCTCTTTATGATGTTAACTTTCCTTTATTCTACGAAATTATTTCCCACCCCAATTTTTCTTGTGCCATTTACCAATTGACTGGTGATTGTATTCGCCTCTTAGTTGAATTCGCAAATCGTGCCGCTTTTGGGAAATATTTGTATTCAGTTGATCTTAGAAAACCTGGATTTGAAAATATAGAGATTGTTGCTGCGAATTATACAGTTGAGGGTTTCTTCAAAAATTACACATTAATTCCTGCGAGGAAAGAAGATAATCGTTGGGGTGTTCGTCTTCATCGTAAAGCTAATATCGCAGCAGATGATCTTCTAATGCACGATATTGATTATGCTTCAGGAAATAATAAGACACCTCATTGTTCTAATGATTAAGATTGGTATAAGTACCCTTTAATATTATCAGGTTCTTATATTACTGGGATAGTAGAACTTCCTGCGAACCTTCGTAACCGCTATTATCAACCTTGGGTTTTTAGAAATGTATGTACTTTCATCTCCTTATCTTTTTGTTACCCTTTAATTTCAAATGAGGTAAGAAACATTCTTGTATTTTTCTAAACAATATATTGTTTCCTCTGTTTCTTATCCTTATTTGAATTTACAGGTTCCACTTCTTCCTGAGATTGATGCGAGTGAAAATAAGAGTTCTACTTCTTCTAAAAGGCTTACTGCAAGACAACAAACTCTTCGTTCTGCGAAGGTTATCCAAGCTTCTGGTAGTCAAGATGATGCTCTTCGCAAAGGAAAAAGAAAACTTCAAGATGTTGTTTACAAGAGGAGGAAAAAGAGGATACTCTCAACCAAATCTCATTCCAATGTAATTTCTTCTAATGAGAACATTGAGGAAGATATTGGTGATGAAGATGATAAATTTCCTGAGAAGGACTTTAGTTCTAATTCCGATACCCTTTCTGACAAAGGAGATGATGATAATGATGTTGATGAAGGTGGAAATGAAGATTATAATATCCTAGAAACTTTTGCCTCAGCAATGGTTAGCATCTCTGAGGCTTTCCTTCATTCTTCTCGTGGATTAGGAAATTCTCCTACAGCGAATGCTCGCAAACTTATTGCGAAGGCTTGTAAAGTTCCTACTGTAATTGATAATAACTCCCTCAAAGGAATTTCAAGATTCGTCTCTCCTGCTTCATTATATGCTTTAGGTAGCATGGTAAGTTTCTTCTCTATTCCTTGTTTATTTCCCTTATTTTGTTGATTTCTAACCCCCTTTTTTATTGTTTAGGTTGGAAGAGTTAGTTGTGCAAATTTGCTTCGATTGGGAAAGACGCCATTCTATTGCTGAGAAGAAAACTTTGAATCGTTGTAGGAAGTTAGAGGTTGAAAATTCAAATCTCCGTCAGAGAGTAGAAGATTTAAATATTGATAACGCAGAATTAATATCCCATCACGAAAATAATTCACAATCTGCGAGCATCGCAATTGATAATTCTTCTCTTCTTGAGGAGAATAATCAATTAAAGCTTGAAAATTCTTCTCTTCGTAATGATAAGAAACAACTAGAAGGTAAATTCTTTGCGATGGTAATTATTTTGGTTACTTTTCCTTCGTAATTTGATAACCAATTCCTTAATTTCTCTCCTTGATGCAGAAAATTATGCGAAGATGAATAATGATCTGGAAACTATGCTTGCTAATCGTAATAAGAAAATTTCTGACTTGAGATCTCAGCTTCTAATTTCCCAGCATAACCATAGTTTATATGTCAAGCGTTTTCGAGCTAAGATGACTCACAAGATTTGCGAAGATAATGAAATTCCTCTTAAGAAGTACCATACGCTCCTTTCTGAAGAAATTCCTAAAGATACTCCATATCTGGAAATCTCTGAAAGTGAAGTTGAAAATGATAGTGAAGTTGAAGAAGAAGATCATTTTGATGGGGATAGATCACCTGAAAAATAACTTCACTCTTTTTTGTATGTCTGTTCTGTAACTTTTCATTACAACACTTTCTTCTTGGTTGCACTTTGAATCAATCCAACAATTTCTTTTTCAAAGCTTAATTTGAATTAATCCTTCTTTGATGTTTGTTTCCCCTATTCGCATAACTTGATCATGTGGAGAGAAATAATATCTTAAAGACTTAGCTTAGTATTCCTTTTCCCCTTATTATTGATCTTCAGATGATCAACTCTTGCTGGAAGTATTAAAATATCCTTCTCAATTTATCTTATGAAGTTTTGTCTGATTGTGATTATGAATAAAAAGTCCTCCCTTTGAAGTATAAGAAATATGAGCCTTTTGCCTTTTGCGGAATGTTGTGAGGTAAATAATAAATCTCCCCTTGAAGTATAAGAAGTATGAAGTATACGAAATATGAAATATCCTTAAGAAGTATAAGAAGTATAAAATATCTTTGAAGAAGTATTAGCAGCATCCAATTCATGAAGAATTGCCCAATATATGAAGAAGTATAAGAATTGTATGAAGAAGTATAATAAGTACTTAACCTTCGCAAAATTAAATATCCATTGAAGAAGTATAATAAATATGATATATTCTTGAAGAAGTATAATATTGAATTTGTAGAAAAATATTCAATATATGGAGAAGTATAAGAAGTATTTAACTCTCGTAACATTTTACGAGTATGAACTTATCTGTATTTGATTACTATCAAAATAACATCTTTTGTTAAGTCTTCGTGAGAATTCTTCAATGATGTTATCTTCTTTGATAGGACTTTTTGTAAAAATTCTTCAATGGTATTGACGAAGCTGTATTCTCTTCAAATCTTCATAATGTATATTCTTGTATAATTTCTTCAACGGTATTGACGAAGATGTCTTCTCTTCAAATATTCATAATGTATATTCTTGTATAATTTCTTCAATGATATTGATGCAATGAATTTCATTAATTTCTGTGGTCTTATCATGCCTTCCTAAGTAAAGGTCTTATTTTGCCACCTCTTTTGTAGTAAATTTTTGTATTTGCGATAATATGAGAAGTCTGAACATTCTTGCGAATATACAACCTCGTGACATTATCGTCTTGCGATGAAATCGCAGGACGTTCTTACACTTTCATGCAAAAACCCATTGATCTCATCTTAACTTCTTTGTAGAGTATTTTAGCCTCTTCAGTAATTGTTGCGACAATATGACAAGCCTAAATATTCTTGCGAACATAAAGCCCCATGACATTGCCGTCTTGCGATGAAATCGCAGGACGTCTCTACACTTTCATGTAGTGACCCATTGATCTCATCTTAACTTCTTTATTATGTTCTGCGAGTTCTTTATTCTTTTCTTTCTTTCTTTCTCTTTTTTTTTTTTTTTCTTCAGAAGGCTCGCAGAACTTCATTTGTTGCACAAATATGACAAGCCTTTATGTTTTCGCAAACAAGAAGCCTCGTGACATTTGCGTTTTATAGCACGTATCAGCTCCCTAATGGAGGGTGCTGCCCTTTATCTTCCCCCTGATTTCCCCTTCAAGGAAGCGTACATCGACCATACAAGGTTAGCTCTTCCCATTCGGTTCTGCCAACAACCAGCTTTTGATCGCAACCTCTTATCCTTTTTGCCTATAGGGCTTATAGTTACGAGGTTGCACCCTATGGGGTATCTTTGGGACAAGTGCATAATTTGCCAAGACTTGTCAAAAATGGCAGATGTGGTTCAACCTCACCCGGCACTCTTGACTCAACCGTGTACCTCGGCGCCTTGATCGTTTTCTGCACTTCTTGGGAAAGACAGTATGCCTTAGTCGCCCAACCTAAATCCTCTTACACCGCATTTTATATTGCGTAATGTCGCTAGATTAGGTGAGAATCCAAGGTGTCTAACCCGGATAGGTACCCCATTATTGGGTTGTACCCCAAAATTTTTACCATGTACTAAGGGCCCTTGGTGGTGTTTTTAGTTTCGGATTATCTCACAACTACACCCTCATTAGAATCCATTAAAATGATTCCTAAACCTAATTAATTTGATATGAAACTAAGAATTAAGGTACTAAAATTATAAAGAGACACAAATATTTTTACGTGGTTCGATCAATGTGAACTACATCCACGGTGCTTCACTAGTGATTGTATGTGATTACATGATTTTAAAATTGAGACTCCATTAATGGATATTTGGAGCTCTAGAATTTTGGGGAAGAAGATGATAAAGAAAATAAATCTCTCCTAACATTTTTCTCTCTCCTCCTAAAATCATCCCCTCTCTCAAAATGTGTCTCTCCATTCTTCTCATGCCTAAATGGCTATTTATATGATCTTACAAAATATGACAGTTGTGTTGTCCCGCCATTTCGGATTGAAGAATTATTTTACGAACCTTCGTGACTTCCTTTGCTCGCAAAACCTCTTTCGTGATTTCTTTTGCTCGCAAGATGTATTTTGTCTCCATAATTTCGTAAGTTATCATTTGCTGTGATATTCCGCTCCTACATCTTGCCTCTTTTTTCTTGAATATTGCTTGAAGAGCGATCTTTAAGAAAAAATCACTTGCTGTGGTTGTTGGAGTAGTCTTTGATCTTTGTTGATGAAGGAACGAGCTAAAGAATATCAAACTCAAAAAGTATATACTTGCCTCTATTCTTTTGCGAAGTTCTGAAGCTTTAAGAAGTAGTTAGAAGTATCATCTTGCGAAGTATGAAGTATGCGAAGTATCTTGAAGAAGTATGAAGTATAAGAAATATAAAATATCCTTGGAGAAGTATAAGAAGTACTTAATCCTCGGAATATATAAGAAGTATGAAGTATCCTTAAGAAGTATATAATCCTCGAATTATATATGAAGTATAAAATATCCTTGATGAGAGTGATAAATATTGCCTCTGTTCATATGAAATTATTATTCCACTTTTGGTGAGGATTCTTGCTGAGAAGATAAAGAACATCAAATATTTTCTTGGGTATCCATAGTTGCCTCTGTTCTTTATCTATGAAGGAGAATCCTTAAGAAAATGTTGAATAATTAAATTTCATCTCTATTCTTATCTTTCCTTTGCCTCAAGTGGTAACCCTGCTAACTTCTGAATTTTTTTGCAAATTTCTGAATTTTTCAGTGAATTTTTGGGATTTTCTGCGAATTTCTGAACTTCTGAATAGTGCTGCGAACTTACTGTTGTGAATAGTGCTGTGTATAGTGCTGCGAACTTAATGTTGCGAACATAGTGTTGCGAATGTACTGTTGCGAATATAGTGTTACGAACTATAAATAGTCCTGCGAATTATGAACTTTTCTGCGAAGTTTTGTGGTATTTTCCTGTAAAATTTTGTACAATACTTGTGCGAATATAATATTTATGTAATGATTATGTTATGAAATGCGTATGCGATTCTTATGCCATGAAATGTTTATGCAATGCATTTATGATGCAAATATGATGCTTGAATGATGCGAGTATGATGCTTGTATGATGCAAATATGATGCTTGCATGATGCGAGTATGATGCTTGTATGATGCAAATATGATGCTTGTATGATGTGAATACTTATCTATTATAATGCATAGCTAATGTTTGTGTTACTTAGCTCATTTTGCTGCGGTAAAATTGATATATCTTTGAATTGTATCTATTCGTATAATTATCTTCGTAATTTTATTTGTGTATTTTCTTATAAATTCGTCTTTGATCGCAAATGAAATCGCTTCTTCTTCGTGAAAATTCTTCAATGGGATTGTCTTCTTTGTTTCTTCAATGGGATTGTCTTCTTTGTTTCTTCAATGGGATTGTCTTCTTGATATATATTCTCTTCAAAATTCTTCAATGATCTTGATGGAATTAATTTCATGAATTGCTGTGGTCTTATCATGCCTTCCTAAGTAAAGGTCTTATTTTTCCACCTCTTTTGTGATAATTTTTGAGATAATATGACAAGTCTGAACATTCTTGCGAACATACATCCTCGTGACATTATCGTCTTGCGATGAAATCGCAGGACGTCTTTACACTTTCATGCAAAAACCCATTGATCTCATCTTATCTTCATTGTACAGTATTTTAGCCTCTTCATGAATTGTTGCGACAATATGACAGGCCTAAATATTCTTGCGAACATAAAGCCCCATGACATTGCCGTCTTGCGATGAAATCGCAGGACGTCTCTACACTTTCATGTAGTGACCCATTGATCTCATCTTAACTTCTTTATTATGTTCTGCGAGTTCTTTATTCTTTTCTTTCTTTCTCTTTTTTTTTTTTTTTTTTTTTTAGAAGGCTCGCAGAACTTCATTTGTTGCACAAATATGACAAGCCTTTATGTTTTCGCAAACAAGAAGCCTCGTGACATTTGCGTCTTATAGCACTTATCAGCTCCCTAATGGAGGGTGCTTCCCTTTATCTTCCCCCTGATTGCCCCTTCAAGGAAGTGTACATCGACCATACAAGGTTAGCTCTTCCCATCCTGGTTCGCCAACAACTGGACTTTTGATCGCAACCTCTTATCCTTTTTGCCTATAGGGCTTATAGTTACGAGGTTGCACCCTATGGGGTATCTTTGGGCCAAGTGCATCATTTGCCAAGACTTGTCAAAAATGGCAGATGTGGTTCAACCTCACCCGGCACTCTTGACTCAACCGTGTACCTCGGCGCCTTGATCGTTTTCTGCACTTCTTGGGAAAGACAGTATGCCTTAGTCGCCCAGCCTAAATCTTCTTACACCGCATTTTTTATTGCGTAATGTCGTTAGATTAGGTGAGAATCCAAGGTGTCTAACCCGGATAGGTACCCCATTATTGGGTTGTACCCCAAATTTTTTACCATGTACTAAGGGCCCTTAGTGGTGTTCCGGTTACCCTTAGCCACGTTTAGGTACCCCCTTAAATGACGTACTTTAGGACTTTGCCTCTTAAGAAATATAGCTTCGCGAACTAGGTTGTACACCACAAAGGTTTTCCTGTATAAAATTTTCTGCGGCTCTCTTTCTTTTTTGGAGGCTGATCACAGATTGCGGTCTTTTATTCGCAAGTTTCTCGTAAATGGCGGTATTTTTTCGCCTTTTAAAAATTCATCGTAAATTTTTCATGTATATAAAATGTTGAATGTTTTCATGAAATATTTAGTATAAGAAGTATGAGAAGTATCCATATCACATCTTTAAATCAAAATTATTCTATAGAAATATAGGAATTGAATTTTCTCTATTTTTTGCAATTTTGAAGTCTTTGAAATTTTTTGAGATCTTATAATTTTTGCGATGAAGTAATTTTAGAATCTTGCGATTGTATCGCTTTTCACCAATCTAAAAAATCTTTGAAATGTTTTGAAATCTTAGAAATTTTAGAAATTTTGTGAGTATATCGGTTTTAGTAAATAAATTCAAAAATATTTTGTCTTCCGTAAATAAAATATTCAAGGAAATGGTACTTATCTCTTTCAGCTTGTTGTTGTCTCTTGCGAAGTATATGAGTTGGTTGAAGATTTATAATAAATAAGAAATAAAGTCTTGTGAGGTTAACCCCTGATCTTCCTCTTGTATAATGTTGCGCCATACCAGCTGTGCTAAGCTTCTTTTGCGAAGTAATCATGTATAAGAAGTTTTTGTCTATGCTGCGAATGTTCACAAAGTAAATGTTAGAAGTATTTGTTTGTGATGCGAATGTTCGGAAAGGAAATATCAAAATTATTGTGTACTTAGCTCGTCTTATAGTTGATGTCGATATGCGAGATAAAATCTATTGTTGTTGAGTTGTATGGAAGAGCTTGGTCATAAATGTTATCGACTTGTTACTGTTCGTGGGCTTTTGCGAATAGAACTTATTGTTGCGAAGTAATAATTGTATTAGTAGGTACATGTTAGAACTACCTCAACATTGTTGGCTCTCGAGAAGATAAGTTCACTTGAAATAATTGTTACTTCAACGAATTGGGCTATTCAACGAACTTGATTAAGTACTTCAACTGGGCTACTTCAACTAATTGGGCTACTTCAACATTGCGGAATAATTGTTACAGTTTCAAAATTATTGGGTTTTCGTAAGTAGAAGTATATGAGGGTGAAGTATATCCCAACTGAATAAGTATCTTCATCCCTTAGTCTTATCTCGTTCATAATGAAATCTCTTGATGCAAAAGCTATATTATTTTTAGAGTGAACTTGGTTATGTCTTCAAGGATATGAAACGTCAAAAGTTCTTTCCATCATTCAAGAACAGTTGAATAACAAAAATCTTCTTGTGTGCTTCTCTGCCAATTTTATGACGAGTGAGAAGACAACACCAAACTTTGCAGCATTGACCACGGTTGAACATCATTGATTCCTTTCCGTTGATCAAATTCATTAACCCCACCATTATCTCATCCTCCTCAATTTCTTTCTTCACATTATCTAGCCAGATCTCTACATTTTTCTTGATCGTCAAGATTTTTCTTAAATGTATATCGACTTGTTGAGTTGATATAAATTGAGTTGATTGCTTGGGACTTAGTTGTTGCGAACTGGACTGACGTGAACTAATATGTTTTTTCGAAGTTGATTAATTGGTCTGCGAAAATCGCCGACAAAGCAAATGAATCCATATAACTATTTGTCTTTCACCTTCATGCTGGTTGTGTTCCCTTGTGTCATTCGTGAAAATACATTATTATGATCTTCTTCATCTTAATCCACCATTAGTTCGTTCTCTTCTTGCATGGTACATAATATCGTCCATATTTTGATTTTATTTCTTCATATAAAATGCATCCTTGACAGTTGAGAATGCTGAGAACATTTCGTGTTAAAATTAGTGCAGCTTTGGCCCTCTTGGTTTCTGTTGCTCGCAGTTTATTTACTATGCCGTTGGGTTTCTCGCAAGTCCATGCCCTTTGGAGATTTGAAACTTCAAATCCTTTTCTGCAACAGTGAGGTTAACGATGTTGGTTGAAACTTTGCTGAGATTTCATTTCCATTTTTTGGTCTTCAAAACTCATTAGCTCACTGGAAATGAGTTGGTTTACTCGTAAATATATGCTCTTTCGTAAATATTAGCGTTTTCTTGCGAGCAAAGAATATTTGGTATCAAAGCTCTTTCAATATCGCAGCTCATATATAGGTGGCACTCAATTTACTACAAATAATATCTTAGTTCTCAATTTAATGACCATTTTGATGCATCTCCATTGAGATGCACTCAGCTCCCTTCTAACCACCACTACCATCAGCTGATACGAAGGTCTATCATTTTATCTCATACAAGAACTAACGATCATCTCCTCCGCTCCTTTGTATAGTTTGGCTTTTCATGTAAATTTCATTTGTTGACTTTAAGACTAAATTGAACTGCGAACCCTTCTCTAGTTGCTGTGATTGCTACACATGTGGGTTTGAACTATCACGTCATAGTGCTGGTCTTCTCCTATCAATAAACTTCGCAAGAAAAATACGTTACGCAGGAATTTATATTCTTTCACTTGTAGAATCTACAGCTCCGTGCGTACTCTCTGATGCTACAATGATGCTTTTTTCTGACGCTTTCTCTTCCTGTATTATTGTATCCAAACCATTTTTCTGGTGATAAAAATTCACGACACTGTTAAATAGACTAATAACGATAACTGTATATGAAATCAACTAAAGTCATATGTTTTGTTCGTAGAAAAACTAAATTTCCTAATCAATTGGAAAATTTTGGTACTCATTATTTTTGAGATTAACCAAATCACAGGTTTGTATACCAAGAACTGTTGATTGTAAATCTTAAACCAAATCTTGTTTTGAGTCACGTTTTCAAGAGAAAATCTTTTTTTTGACAAAGAATGGGATATGAGTTTCGCAAAGAATGGGATATGAGTTTCGCAAAGACATTCTAGAAATTTTAAGAAATAAGAGATTATTCATCCTTTTGAGATTAATATTGTTGCCACTTTGTTTGATTTGGTTGTAAATGGTTCATTTTTTGAATCTGATTCCGTTTAGCATCTGTATCTGTTCCTGCGTCAACATCTTGTAAATCACTACTACTTATCTCCTGAAGGTGTATATTCCTCCTAAACCTCTTTGTTGTTCCCTGTTTCTAGTGCCAATTATGTAGTTGCGGATAATCTCACAACTACACCCTCATTAGAATCCATTAAAATGATTCCTAAACCTAATTAATTTGATATGAAACTAAGAATTAAGGTACTAAAATTATAAAGAGACACAAATATTTTTACGTGGTTCGATCAATGTGATCTACATCCACGGTGCTTCACTAGTGATTGTATGTGATTACATGATTTTACAATTGAGACTCCATTGATGGATATTTGGAGCTCTAGAATTTTGGGGAAGAATATGATAAAGAAAATAAATCTCTCCTAACATTTTTCTCTCTCCTCCTAAAATCATCCCCTCTCTCAAAATGTGTCTCTCCCTTCTTCTCATGCCTAAATGGCTATTTATATGATCTTACAAAATATGACAGTTGTGTTGTCCCGCCATTTCGGATTGAAGAATTATTTTACGAACCTTCGTGACTTCCTTTGCTCGCAAAAACTCTTTCGTGATTTCTTTTGCTCGCAAAATATTCTTTGCTCGCAAGATGTATTTTGTCTCCATAATTTCGTAAGTTATCATTTGCTGTGATATTCCGCTCCTACAGTGTTCCGGTTACCCTTAGCCACGTTATAGGTACCCCCTTAAATGACGTACTTTAGGACTTTGCCTCTTACGAAATATAGCTTCGCGAACTAGGGTGTACGCCACAAAGGTTTGCCTGTATAAAATTTTCTCAACGGCTCTCTTTCTTTTTTGGAGGCTGATCACAGATTGCGGTCTTTTATTCGCAAATTAATGAAATTTTAATCGGAATATAAATTACTGAAAATTCGTAACTTTTTCCCAATTTCTGCGAGCAAACAATATTCGTAAAATTTATCACGAAATAAAATTTTGTTTTGCCACATACCTCATTTCCACGAGCAAACGTACTGATTACCTTCTTGTTTTATTATTTTCCTTCTTCTTTCTTCGCAAATCACAATTCCTTATTATCATATACCTTCTTTTCCAAACTTTTTGCTCTTTTTCTCAATTTTCCTTCTCGGCAATTTTCCCTTCGCAAAGTTTTATTATTTTCCTTCTTCTTTCTTCGCAAATCAATCAATTCCTTATTATCATCGTAATTTCTTGTAATGATTATCATGTAAACCTTCTCTTTTTTCCTTAATCCTTTACGCCATTTCAAATTTTCACTTCTTTTCCTTCACCATTGCTCTTTTTCTCCAATTTCATGAAAATTCTTCTATGGTTTTATATGAATGAACAATGGAATTCCCTTAAAATTTCCTTGCTTTTGATCCCATCGTAACATTTCTTTCCCTCAGTTCCCAATCACCCTTGATAACTCCAATACCCTTCATAAAAATTGATTTAACTTTATCAATCATTGAAGATATCCTGGATATTATGGCAATTATTTTTAGAATTCCATGAAAATGATGATATGGTCTTCCTATCAACCCATTGGTGTTCCTTTCCATGGTGATTGGTATATTCATCAATAATTGCTTGCCATAATTTCTACACTTGCATTCCACTTAATGGAATTTATCTCTGCTCATTCTCCTTTGGGCTTGTTATAATTTTTTCTCTCGGTTCCATTAAAACCCCCATAAATTTCTTGTTGTTGATCTAGTATTAAATTTGGTTATTTCTTTTCCCCCCATAGTTTCTATAATGAATTTCTTGATATCTACTGCCCATTGCTACCATCTTTGGCTGGCTATCATTGATTTTCTTCTCTTCTGAAATTTGCGAAGAAGTTTGTGAGGATGTTTGCGAAGTACCTGCTACTACATTGATTATTTTGGGAAGTAAATTTTCTCCTCCCTCTTGATTTCTAGTGTTTGTTACTGGATATGACTCCATATTGTTTTGCTTTTCTTCTAATGTAATGTATTCTTCCTGCAATTCTCGTAACTCTGTCATCATTATGGAATTTTTCTTGAAGATTTGAACATATAATTGTTCGATTCGAACATCGCATTTATGAAGGACATAATCAAGTATCTCTCATCCACGCGCCCTGCCATATCACTGCACATAGTCTTCCATCGTCTTACCAAATGCTTCAAACTTTCACCCACTCTTTGTTTTAAACCAAATACATCTTCAATACCAAGCCGTGAAGAATGATTTGTGATATATGCTCCAAGGAAAGTTGCTTGCAAATGACTGAATGACGTAATAGTGTTTTTAGGGAGTCCTTCGAACCACTTTAAAGCTTCCCCTGTTAAACTTGATGTGAAATACTTGCATAACACAGCATCATGATTCTCCCATTGTAACATGCATCTTATGTATGCTTTAATGTGCTGAATAGCACATGAAGTCCCATCAAAGATACTGGTAAGTGTGGGCAAATTGCATTTTGGTGGAATTCCTCCCAATTGTACTTCTCTAGCAAATGGATTCCTCGCATCTTCTTCTATTTCTTCATCTAATTGCCTTCTATCTCCTCCTATTCTATTGTTTATCATCCCTCTCATTTCTGCTAATTCTCGAAAGATTCGTGCATTTGCCTCAGAATTCTCATCCATTGGTCTTTTTAATGCAGCTTCTCTTCTTCTACGTTCTTGCGCTTCCTCCTTTGCGATTCTTCGCATTCTATCATATTCTTCATTAATGTTTTCATTTGCATAATTTTGCAAATATCTTATTTCTAAATTATCATAATTGTTCAGTTGCATAGCATCTTGGAATTCTTGTTCTTACCTTTCTATTCTTGTCATTCTTCTCATGCGAATATCAGGAATTTCTTCTTCTTCATTTCTCCTTCTTCTGTGATTTATTTCTCCTTGATTTGCTTGTACTCTGATTCGAGAATTTGGTTCATTCCTCTCCACTTCCGTTTGTTGGTTTACAATTCTTCTCTTAATTCTTTCATACTCAATATTTTGTTTATTACGAGCCTCTTCATGTCTTCTTACTCCATTCTCGTGATTGTTTTGATGTATTTCTTGTTGTCTCTCAATTTCTTCCATAAGTTGTTGTTCTTCCTCTCGATTCTGATTGTTTTCTCTAGGATTTGGTCTTGTTCGCAAATTCCCCATGTTTTGTTCGTGGTTTGGTATTAAAATGAAACGATTTTCTTGATTTCTTTCACCTTGATTCTGGGTTTGTTCTTGCATATTATTTTCATTATTGATTATCGGTGAATTTTGTCCTTCTTTTTCTGTTCTAACATTTGATCTTGCAACACTTTGAGATTTCCTTCTTTGTAGTATCTCATTTTCCATTCTCAATTCTTGATTTTGTCTTGTTAAATTGGCACGTTCTTCAGCTTCGATCATTCGTTCTTTTTGGATTCCTTGTCTTAATGTTTCTAACATCTCCCTTTCTCTTTCAAGAATTGTTCCTCCCATCAACCTCCCATTTTCTCTGATTTGTGGTTCTCTATCTCCTTCTTCTGGCGAATTAGTTCTCCAAGTGTGTATACTCACTTGATCATGATCTATTATTTGTTGAGCTTGATTTCTTCGATTACTTCTTCTCCTACTAGGTTCTCCTGTTATATTTGCTTCTCCTCCTGCAAGTCTTACACTTCTTCTTACTTCAGTTAATGGTTCTGATGTGTTTCTTCTTCTTGTCATTTTTCTGGTACAGGAATTCTTTCTCCCTGTTTCTAGCGCCAATTATGTAGTTGCAGAATAACCTACAACTACACCCACAATAGAATTAGTAAAAACTCAAGAAGTTCTTGATGATGAATAAAAATTTTCTTATTAATGTTCTCAATTGATTACAAAGAAGTATCTAAATGGAAGTAGAATAGTCACAACTTTCTCTATTCTCTTTCCTAAGATATTTTCTAACACTCACTAAAAGAACCTCTCGAATTTTACATTTGAACTCCTATTTATAGTAAAACTTATACAGCTGTATATGAATTGCGAAGTATCGCAACTCATACTCGCAAAATTATTTCATCCTCGCAAAACTTCATATTTCTCCGCGCTACTTCTATCATCGCATCATTTTATATCTCTTTTCTCCTTTATTTATTACGATACTCGTGAACTATTATCTTGCGATATTCAGTACTTACATACATAATTCACATGAAAACTCACAAAGAAAGCATAAATACTAAATTTAAAATTAGGTGTTTATCACACCTATCAGATACGGAGGAAAGACAGCTGGGGACTGGCGCACACGGTCAAGGTTACACAGACTCATGTGTAACACGTATTCTCTCAGTCCATGCAACACATATCTCTCAATACCTTCTACAAACAGAAATCACTAAGGCGAATCGGAGGTCATGATGAATTTTAAGGCATGAACATTAGTTCATTTGCTCAGAAGAATCAATAATATTCTCATTCAAATAAAAAATTATAAATCAGAAGAAAATTTGTTTGAATCATCGAAGAAATATCTACCACGAAACCTAAAGAACATTCAAATGTTTCAAAGAAGGAAAGAAGACGGAAATGAAACTACTCATCAGACTCATTGTCAGATTCTTCATCTCTGCCCTTCTTGTCTTCCGAGTTGTCATCACTATCTTCCTCATCATCATAATCAATGTTGACGGGTCTCGAATAAGCTTCGGGATCATCATCTGAAACCGAATCTTCCTCCGATTCAGCTCTAATTTGCTTCATGGTCCTCTAGTACTCTCTTTCACATTGATCAGTCCAGGTCCTGGGTACCTCCCATATTCTTCTTCAGAATCATCAGCATCAGATTCAACAGGCCTCCCATCCAAGAATTGATGTTTCTACTAAGTCCTTTGCATTCTGCGCCGGATCCGATCCTTCTCGCGCTGACGAGCTTCTTTTGCATCATCCTCAGATTTTATTTTCTTGAGTTCATCGAAAGTGACCCTCCGCTCATTCAAGGGTACGCCAGACTTCAGTCCCTCACCCTGAGAGGCTTTGAATTTCGATGCGGTAACTTTGGAATCTTCATCAGAAGAGATAGAGGAAGAAGAATAATTATTGTTGTTGGACATTTTCTGGAATCAGAAGCACAAAAGATTACCAACCTGCAAACAAATACATCGGCAAAAATGGTAACTCTTAACTCTTACCTTTTTACACTTCCACTAACGATAGTGATAGTAATGCAAGGGTTAATACTTCAAAATCGTTTGTTTCTTCGAGACCTACAAAAAATAACAACTCAGATTTTTCATAAAATCATGAATATTTCTACTGCGTGAACATTCACCATAGAATAATGAAAACTAAAACATCATTTCATCATAAATAATTGTTTACTTCTAAGCATGTTGATGGTGGATTTTTATTTAAGGTTAAAATTGTAAAACCCAAAGATTATGCGCTAACATCTTGTAAAACATAAGGCCATTAATAAGTGATGGATACTCCTTCACTTTACTAGTTCACCAAGAATGGAGCATGTGGCAACAATCCCATTCTGTGAATAAAATACACGAAATTCATCCAGGTTGGAGCATGTAGCAACAATCCCATATACCCTGTGAATTTACAGCATTATTAATTAATGCGCAACCAGCCTTGTATTTCATGTACTCATTATCAGTGTGGCATGACGACTGAGTGTTGCTCTCAGCAGAGCAACACGAATCTCCAAGCATTATAATAAAACATGTACGAAATACCCGTATAGGCTGCAACTCTAGGTGTGTTATACTAGCCCGATTGATTATACTAGCCCGATTGAGCATCCAGACTGACCGTATCAGTCTGGATATGATCACGACCATCCAACTCCACCAGCATGATTGGATGACCCAGATCAACTCCATAACCCCCAAGCAGGTATGGAACATCCGCTGCCGAACCAATGTGGGCCCCGTATGGTCGGCCTCCCCAAAATATTGGCCTAGCTTTCCAAAACATCCAAACCATAGCAGTATGGACGCAAAACCCTAAATGAGGGTTTGCGGCACATTACATGTGTCGCAAATCAGTCTCAACCATCCATCTTCGCAGGTATAGATGGAGGGTGCAGATGTAGATTCAAAGGGCACAGAGTGTGTTAACAAAATCACCGTGGTCCTACCTACACACCTGACCAATTGGTCAGGACCAACTATGGTTGGTCATTCCAATTCGTGCGCTCGAATGGAGCATGACGCACGGCCTTGAAACCAAAAGTTAGGGTTTTGAAATCACGAGCGTCCATTTTCTCCGGCACGAATGGAGGGTCCGAGATTAAATCAAGTAGGTCCGGTCATACCAACATGATCACCGTGGACCCATATATCCCATCACCTTATCGGCCAAGGCATACCATGCTTGGTTATCCTAAATCGTCCGCCCAAACATGCATGGTCGCTCCTTCCAAATTGCAAACTAATCTCAACCGCTCGATTTCTCCAGACGAATTGAGTGGCTTAGATCATGTTTTCATGGGACGGTAAGGAATAGGCGTGAACACCAGCCTACCACCTACATGCTAGAGAAATCGGCCAAGACCGACCAAGCCTGGTCATCTTGGAATGCGCGCCCGAATTTGGTACTGTGTGTGGCTTTTGCGGCACCAATTTTCTGTCGCAAATTGATCTCGACCACACAACTTCGCAGGACGAATTGAGTGGCCCAGATCACACTTTCATGATACAATGAGGTATGGGCTCCTACACCGTTATGTCATCTACATGCATGTACGTCCGGCCAGCCAAAATTCGTATCCCAAGCTTGGATTCGATAAGGCTGAAGAGTGGTGCTTGTGCGCCTTATCCAAAACCCTAATTTCACCAACGGTCACAGATGCTTGTCTCAGAGACCATATCGTCCGTCTAAATTTACCGGCTTGGTTATAAAACCCTGGGCATGAGTTAATTGGCCAGTGCGGAGTCATGGTGATCACCATCCGTCACTCTACCACACCATGTGGTCGGCCAAGAGAGGACTTCCTTGCGCAACCTCCAAACCATCACATGAAGTTAGCTCAAACAGCGATGCTTCATACATGCTGAATATACTCGATGCAGTACTTGCATAGTATACACACGATACTTCACAAGTATCAACTTCCTGAATAACACAGTTATTTAATATAGCATTATGTTTTATTTTCTGTGGGTCCCACGATCCACACACTCGAGACATCAGTCATGTCACAAACTGGGGGATACATACTGGGGTATTGGTCTGGCAGTTTACAGCGTGCAGTACACAACGCGACATCACAAGAACGTGTCAGGAAGTCATGGACTGTTAGTGATGATGGGAGAAGTGGGAAAGCCTGGTCGTCTGATACCAACACACTACTCCATCACTCCACTTTCTCCACTTTCCACGAGATACGAACGTTAGGCTAAAAGGCTTGTATAAATAGGTTCTCCGCCCTATTTTTCAAAAGAACGGAAGAAGACGAGATAACAGAGGCAAGTGTTGATACAATCGTATTCAAACACCAGAACTGATAGCTTACATCCTGCAAGCCAGTTCAGCTTTTTGATACAAGTCATACATATCCAACACCTTCACAATCTCAACACCTTCTTCGCTTCCCTCCCTAATATCAACCCCATCTCATTCACTTTGTGATCGAAACAAGTCTGGAACTGCCATTTCTTGGTTTAGGCCGGACTTGCACAGATTGATCTATCGAATCTACAAGCACTCACCGCGTAGTGCAGTTGTTTAAGGTTTAGATTCATTCCTCATCCACACACCCCAAATTACCAAAATTGGCGGGAATAGTTTTCACCCACATACAATTGGCGACCACAATGGGAGGTTAATCTCTCGGTTATAAAGTCAATTTCTTCGAATTCCGATTCAATTTTATCAATTTCAAAAAGGGTAGATCTTAGAACCAATTCAATCAGCAATTAATTTCAAGATAGTGGAACTCAGGTCTGGATCAACAATCAATTCTGATGGAGCTAGCGTGGATAACACTTCCGGTGTCGATGTACCTGTCATTGGAGATGCCGTGGTCAATACATCTCATGGAGCCGTCATCACCAACGCGCCAGCGTAGCAGGAGATGTTTCAGTAAGTGTAAAACCTCCCATCACCAGAGCCAGAGAAGCCGCAAATCCCGGCATCTCCTCAAGTGTAACACCTCCGGTAGTCACCAGGGAAACAACTTCCACTCATTCATCATGACGAGGAGCCGTAGGGACGAGAGGAGGACCATCTCCCATTACCATTGCAAACTTGATGGAGAGACAAGAAGTTCTTGCTACGACTCAAACGGATATGGCCGCAACTCAGAAAGAGGTATTCACTTTTCTTAAGACATTAACTGATCGATTGCCACAAGAGCCGCGACAGCCCCTGGAGCCAACAAGGAACACATTCAACGCACCGGAGAAGGTACTTCAGCGGCGCGGACCTACATGGACCTGATCAAAGAAGCGATATCAGATATGAGCGGTCCTGTCATGGAGACTCCTACACTGGGGACTGATCCTCACAACGATCCTCCTCAAGTCAATAGTTTCACTATGAACCAGAGGCCGGTGGATCGGGAAACGGTTTCTCTAGTGGAAAGTTTATGCGAACTTTCACACCTCTCGAAGAATAAACACGCGGAGACGTTTTGCTGCAATCAACCAGAGGAAGGTCACAACCGTGCCCTACATGTCACCGCACGCATCAAGGATTCGGAGTTCAATACGGCCCTTATCGACACAGGAGCATCTTCGAATGTGATTACTCTCAAGACTCTTAGGACATCCATGGTTCTCCCAGGAAAGGTCGTACGGAAGCCTAACCCAATAAAGGACTTCAGGGGAAACCAAACCAGCACATACGGGAGAAGCTCATGAGGGAAATAATCAACGTGGACGTCAATTCGTAACCCACAATGCATTTTTGCTGACGAAGCATTAGAAGTAAATGGAAAACGGTATGTTTGTGAGAGACTGGTCTCCATCAAATGGAACGCTACAACATCAACGAACCACAAGAACGAGTGCTAGATAATCCACAATAGATACAAGATGGCACCAACTCCACAACTGATGTGATTAAAATCGCTGAGGAATCTCCTAGGACTATTTCCATCAGCTCAACCTTGTGTACGGATAAAAGAACAAAGCTTATGGAACTTCTCAAAGAGTACCAAGACATATTTTCTTGGAGATATGAAGAAATGCCGGATTTAGATAAAAATTGGTCACCCATCATCTAGATGTCGTACCTGGATCCAAGTAGGTTAAATAGTTGCAGTTCAGACACGAGGAAAATGGATAGATCAGGTGCTGCATAGACTTCAGAGACTTGAAAAGGTGTTGCTCCAAAAACGATCCTCCTCTACCTAACATCGACATGTTAGTAGATGCAACCAGCGAACACGGCATGTTCCCCTTCATGGATGTATGTAGCAGCTACAACCAGATCAGGATGTATGAGCATGACGCAAGTAAGATAACTTTTTGAACTCCTCTCGGAAATTTTTATTATACCATACTTCCATTTGGTTTAAAGAATGCCGGTGCAACGTATCAACGCTCTATTACGGAAATCTTCCACTGGAGGCGATACCTCAAGGGAGAAGCCTCAAGAAGATAATGATGTCCGCGTGTCATATTTATCAAGATCCGAGAGAATCACTCTATCAAATGATGGTGCATGCTATCGTGCTATGTTAGAGAATATGCGCTTTTGTTCATCCTCTGGACTTCGTAAAGCTGTTGAACGCTCATCTACAACAACATCTTCCCTGCTAGAAAGAACCAGTTTCGTTGAAGCAACAAGAGGAAAGTCACCGAGATACAACATCTTGCGCGTCCAACATCACCAACTCCAACTCCGGTACCATATGCACGACTGCCGTAATGGTGAAACAATGTCCAACATATCCAAAAACTCTGGATACTTGTGGGCAGGGGACTGTCTCCCTCTTCTCTATTTCATGAAGAAATGTCAAGTAAGCCATATATTTCAATTTATCCCTCTAAAAATGAGACGAGCTCTACCACTATATGAAGACTGCCAATTTCGTGCCTGTAGCTATCACGCTCCTCCCTGCCAGTCACTTCTGATGACAGCTGCTTCCAAGAACTGTTGTTGATCGTCGATTGATACCATCCATAGATTCACCATATGAACAACCATTACGTACAAAAGACCCATCGGGCATACAAGATAGAGCCACGTAGACCACACTTGGGGACTGAGGCTCAGCATAAAATTCCTTCACCGTCAGTTAAGGACTTCTTCAACACGAGAAAGATGGTCAGTCAAGAAGCATGGAATTCGCAAGGGTAAATCGAACTGAAGAGGAAGCCACTTCAACGCTCCCTCCAACAGAAGATGCTTCAAATCTGCGCTTTGGTCAAGTTATCTTTGATGTACTCATTGCTCAACATACGTCTCATCCATCCTTCATGAGGGCCCAGCGGAGCATGAAAAACCATGAAGTCGACAGGAGAAGGGTTATCTTGTGGAACGAATATTTCCATATATTTGAAAGGGTACAGTGAAAAACTCATCATCAATGTTCAGCATATCTTTGAAGCTGTCAACACCTCCTGACTTGGCACCAGCATTATCCCCAGAAGACATCTCAACAGGAGTTCTTTTCTTCATTCTACAATAAAAGACAGGAGTCATTACTTGTATAAAAACGCTTGGGATGTGCAGTCACACACGACAGAACACACATTCACGTTGGAATACAAAAGGCTGGTATTGGGTCCAAACACCGATATTGATCAAGTCACAAGTCCGGTATTGCTCAAGTTTCAAGTTCGGTGTTGATCAAGTCACAAGTCCGGTATTGCTCAAGATTCAAGTCCGGTGTTGATCAAAGTCACAAGGCTGGTATTCAAATAAAATAGGCACATGTGGCAGGGCCGATTTTCAGTCGAAACACAGGGTCGACATTCAGTAAGGCACGCGGCGGGTCCCACTTGATACGATACCAGCCCCATATTGGTCGAATCAGGCACAACCGGCCTCAACCAGAGCAGACATGTGGCGGGTCCCACTTGATCAGGCACAACCAGCCCCATATTGGTCGAAGCAGGCACAACCGGCCCCAAGCAAAGCAGGCAAGTGGCACGCAGTGGACCCACGTTTAACCGAAGCAGGCGCATGATGAGTCCCACATTCAACCATGAGTCCCACATTCAACCAAAGTAGGCACGCAGTGGACCCACATTTAACCGATCAGTCACATCAAGCCCACGTTCAATCAAGAAGGCACAGCAGCCCCACGAACGAAACGGGCCTAACAGTCCATCAAAGCAGGCAAGATCGACATCATGCTAGGGGAATGCTTACCTGACGTCTCTTGAACATGACATGCTCGAAGGACATGACGACCTGTCTCTCCTGGTAACATCTAAATTTGTCTCATAAGTTTTATCTTTAACTGTCACCATCATATGCCTACCCCACAATAGTGTAACCATTATGTGCTAGGCAGGGTACTTAATGTTGATGTTGGATTTTCATTTAAGGTTAAAATTGTAAAACCCAAAGATTATGCGCTAACATCTTGTAAAAGATAAGGCCATTAATAAGTGATGGATACTCCTTCACTTTACTAGTTCACCAAGAATGGAGCATGTGGAAACAATCCCATTTTGTGAATAAAATACACGAAATTCATCCAGGTTGGAGCATATAGCAACAATCCCATATACCATGTGAATTTACAGCATTATTAATTAATGCGCAACCAACCTTGTATTTCCTGAACTCATTATCAGTGCAACATGATGACTGAATGTTGCTCTCAGCATAGCAACACGAATCTCCAAGCATTATAATGAAACCTGTACGAAATACCCGTACAGGCTGCAACTCTCGGTGTGTTATACTAGCCCGATTGAGCCACTCTCGGTGTGTTATACTAGCCCGATTGAGCATCCGGACTGACCATATCAGTCTGGATATAATCTCGACCATCCAACTCCACCAGCATGATTGGATGGCCCAGATCGACTCCATAACCCCCAAGCAGGTATGGAACATCCGCTGCCGAACCAATGCGGGCCCCGCATGGTCGGCCTCCCTAAAAGATTGGCCTAGCTTTCCAAAACGTCCAAACCATAGCAGTATCGAAGAAAAACCCTAAATTAGGGTTTGCGGCACATTACATGTGTCGCAAAACAGTCTCAACCATCCATCTTCGCAGGTATAGATGGAGGGTGCATATGTAGATTCAAAGGGCACGAAGCGTGTTAACACAATCACCATGGGCCCACATACACACCTGACCAATCGGTCAGGACCAACTATGGTTGGTCATTCCAATTCGTGCGCTCGAATGGAGCATGACGCACGGCCTTGAAACCCAAAGTTAGGGTTTTGAAATCACGAGCGTCCATTTTCTCCGGCACGAATGGAGGGTCCGAGATTAAATCAAGCAGGGTCGGTCATACCAACATGACCACCGTGGACCCATCTATCCCCTCACCTGATCAGCCAAGGCATACCATGCCTGGTTATCCCAAATCGTCCGCCCAAACATGCATGGTCACTCCTTCCAAATTGCAAACTAATCTCAACCGCTCGATTTCTCCGGACGAATTGAGTGGCTTAGATCATGTTTTCATGGGACGGTAAGGCATAGGCGTGAACACCAACCTACCACCTACACGCTGGAGCAATCGGCCAAGACCGACCAAGCCTGGTCATCTTGGAACACGCGCCCGAAGTGGGTACGGTGTGCGGCTTTTTCAGCACCAATTTTCTGTCATAAATTGATCTCGACCACACAACTTCGCATGACGAATTGAGTGGCCCAGATCACACTTTCATGATACAATGAGGAATGGGCGCCTACACCGTCATGTCATCTACATGCATGTGGTCGGCCAGCCAAAATTAGTATCCCAAGCTTGGATTCGATCAGGCTTAAAAGTGGTGCTTGTGCGCCTTCTCCAAAACCCTAATTTCACCAACAGTCGTAGATGCGTGTCTCGAGACCATCTCATCCGTATAAATTCACCGGATTGGTTATACAACCCTGGTCATGAGTTAATTGGTCAGTGCGGAGTCATGGTGATCACCATCCGTCACTCTACCACACCATGTGGTCGGCCAAGGGAGGACTTGCTTGCACAACCTCCATACCATCACATGAAGTCAGCTCAAACAACGATGCTTCATACATGCTGAATATACTCGATGCAGTACTTGCATAGTTTACACACGATACTTCACAAGTATCAACTTCCTGAATAACGCATTTATTCAATCTAGCATTACGTGCTATTTTCTGTGGGTCCCACGATCCACACACTCGAGACATCAGTCATGTCACAAACTGGAGGATACATATTGGGGTATTGGTCTGGCGGTTTACAGCGTGTAGCGCACAACGCTCCATCACAAGAACGTGTCAGGAAGTCATGGACGGTTAGTGATGATGGTAGAAGTGGGCAAACCTGGTCGTGTGACACCAACACACTACTCCACTACTCCATCACTCCACTTTTTCCACTTCCCACAAGATACGAAGGTTAAGCTAAAATACTTGTATAAATAGGTTCTCCCCCCTATTTTTCAAAAGAACGGAAGAAGACGAGATAACAGAGGCAAGTGTTGATACAATCGTATTCAAACACCGGAACTGATATCTTACATCCTGCAAGCCAGTTCAGCTTTCTGATACAAGTCATACATAGCCAACACCTTCACAATCTCAACACCTTCTTCGCTTCTCTCCCTAAGATCAACCCCATTTCCTTCACTTTGTGACCGAAACAAGTCTGGAAGGGCCATTTCTTGGTTTAGGCTGGACTTGCACAGATTGATCTCTCGAATCTACAAGCACTCACCGCGCAGTGCATTTGTTTAAGGTTTAGATTCATTCCTCATCCACACACCCCAAATTACCAAAATCGGCAGGAATAGTTTTCACCCACAAACAAAGCAATATCGAACAAAACTCAAGTTTTGATTTTAGAGAAAATAATATATATTTGCATATATATATATATATATATATATATAAAGTTTATTTACTCACGTAAATGAATAAATATTTTTAACATGAGCCAGGCTCATAAAAAACAAATTGTGGACACTCTACGGTTTCAAAAAAAATACATGAATCGACCATGGTTTTACAAAAAACTCTTTTCCTTAGCACCGTCATGCGTATTTGAAACGAAGGTTTATTTCAATTTTGTGAAAGCTCACACATTACAAGATAAAGTTTTGATTTAGATGAAATCTCATACACAAAATTTTATCACTGGACACAAGTTCATATATACATAACAAGAGAATCTCTTTCCTCGGTATCATCATTATTCCCTAAAACGAATATTTTACTTCGATTTTGTGAAAATTCACTTTTCATGATAAAACTTTTGCTCACATGAGAGCTCATAAAGATAGTTTTATCACTGAACCTACATATTCAAATATGAAGGAAAACCCCTTCTAAATCAGGGATTATTATAAGTTTTCAAAAACTAACGATCAAACGAACATACGTTTTCAAAAACGAAGGTTTTTGACGAAACCCAAAATTATATATACACGGGTATATAATTTTATCATGATCAATATGTGAACAACCCATAGAACTCATGAGCATTAACAAACATCAGCAAAAAAAAAAAGTTTTGGACGCGTACCTGTCGGCGCCGGCGGAAAACGGCCGGACGGTGGCGGCAACGGCGGCGGCGCTGGAGCTCCGACAATGTTTTTTCCTTCCTCTCCTATGTACGAGTGTGAAGGTGATGAGGTAATGGGAGCTGCTGGTCGTGGGAAAAGTTTTTAAAAAAAAGAGAGAAACAATTTCTTTTATATCAAACTTTCTTTCCAAAACCTAATTTTCTAAGGATTTTCTTATTGGGCCCGGCCCGCGAATCCTAAACGACCAAGGTCCCGTCATCCAAATCATTGGTTCAACACCAACTTATACTCATCAATCGACATTCTATCATGCTCCTGGAATCATCTTTCAAGTCATGGTACGCTCGTACGATCAAAATCCGGTAACATCTTAACTTACGATTGAGTTCAATTACTTGTACTGTTATGACCGGAAAATCACAATTCAATGCTGACTGTGGAACACGACTTTCCTCACTAAGTAGGGGAATTAATGTAGATGGTGTATTTTTGACAAGGCTAAAATCATAAACCCATAATTATACAAACCTCTGATCCAGCAGTCAGACGTGAGTATTGAGACACGGGTCTCTCATCGAATTCTCTGATCGAGAATACTTTCCCTCAGAGTACATGTAGATATGTAGTCTCATAGCTGGACAATGGCATATCTCATGAATACTGAACACTTCAGTAATTATTTCTATATAGTATCACGGGATGGACGGCTCCTAGACAGCTTGCTTTGCTAGTATAGAGCGATAATGTCTTCAGGATACAAACAACGAGTTTACCCTGACTATATAAAGGATATGAAGCTTCAGCAAGCTCATATCAGAATAATTAATGCTCCTAGACATCTTTCTCTTCAAGTGTAAAGTCATAAATTAATATTCCTAAATTCTTGGATTCATCCACAGAATTTCTGAAAATATTCAAATATTTTCGCAAGATATTTCATTACGCAAACCATGGTTCTTCCCAGCAGAAATACATGGGTTAGTAATAAATATTCGATGCACGGGTATCGGAGCTACCTCTGAGCAAGCCCTGTCTCAAATCTAAATTCTTGGATTCATCCGCAGAATTTCTGAAAATATTCAAATATTTTCGCAGATATTTCATTACGCAAACCATGGTTCTTCCCAGCAGAAATCCATGGGTTAGTAATAAATATTCGATGCATGTGTGTCAGAGATACCTCTGAGCAAGCCCTGTCTCAAACCTAAATTCTTGGATCCATCCGCAAAATTTCTGGAAATATTCAAATATTTTCGCAGATATTTCATTAAGCAAACCATGGTTCTTCCCAGCAGAAATCCATGGGTTAGTAATAAATATTCGACACACGGGCATCAGAGCTACCTCTGAGTAAGCCCTATTTCAAATGGTGCAAGTGTATTCAATGATGATGCATTAACAATCACCGCACGAACGAGTATTTCAAAATACGACGAAACGATGAACCTATGCAAAATAGGATGAAAAAATAAAAAATAATTAAAAATTGACCAAGGTGCTAGGAGCAGGGACCCACTGACCGGACGATTGTGCCGTGGTCAATCCCACACCAGTTTCATATTTTTGTTGTTTTCCTTGAGTTCATGAAAAACCTTTCACTTGAACAAATATCCTTTGTTTTGAGGAAACTCCTCAATTTCATGGTGCTTCCTTCGCGTGGAGGAAATAATATAAAAATAGGGAAAACAGGATGGGGGCGTGACCATTGGCCAACCGTCCATGCCTTGGTCCCTGCCGGCCCCACACCCCATGGTTCCTTATTATTTTATTATTATCTCCTTGATTTCATGAAAACTCCTTAATCTCATGATATTTCCTTGGTCCCATGAAAAATAATAAAAATTAGGGAAACCAGTGTGCACGGGCCATAGCCGGTCGGCCAAACCATAGGTGGCTCACACGTCCCACTTTTAGTAGCATATTTTTCATGTTTTCATAATCACATGAAATTCCTTGATTTCATGATATTTCCTTCAAATTATGAAAATTCCTTCAAATCATGAAATAATACATAAAATTAGGGAAAACTTACGGGACCGGGCCCTGGCCGGCCAACCATGCTCCAAGCCGGTCCCACATGCCCACACGTCCCTTATTTTATTTTTTATTATTTTTTATGTTTCCTTCATCTCATGGAAACTCCTTGATTTCAACAAAACTCTTTAATTTTGGCAAAACTCCTTCGTTCTATCATATTTCCCTAAAACCATGAAAAATATTACAAAATTATGAAAAACGTGTGGGATGGCTCCCTTGGCCATGACCGGTCCCACACTCATAATTCTTTCACTTTTTCATTATTTTCCTTCATCCGATGAAGTTTTGACGGTTTTATCAAAAAACCCTAATTTTGTCATATTTTCTCAAATGGTCGCTCAAACGTGCACCAGAAAATATCAAAATTCTCAGGACTGAGACACGGACGTCTCAACGATGAAAGCATGTTACCTTGACCGACCAGGGTTGGCTTTTTGGCTCTCAATGAGCCAGTCCCACGTTTTTTAATAATTTGTCCTAATTTGCGTAATTGCACGTATTGGTTCCAAAACTCTCCAAATAATTTCGGAATTTGACTGAGCGATCATCATTTGATCCCGTGACCACCCAGGGACGTTTTCATGACCCCTTGGTCGGTCCCTCACCTTTTCATAATTAATTAGGTTTTATCACCTAATACTGAACCCAGCAATAATTCAATAAATGATTAAACTGGCATTTAATCATTCTTTCATCAACTCACCAACTCTTCAAGGAAGTCTTGGTTTTTGCTCACACGAGCATATGAGAATTTCATGGTCGATCCAGGGTCCCATGAAGCCGGTTCTCCTTTATTCCATGGTTAATTTTCAAATAAACCATCAATTGGTCATCAATTGATCAAATTAGGGTTTCTGAATCCAAGGATCATGATTCCATATTCAAACACTAATAGTTTTGGAATGATCTCATGATCAGTATTCTTATTAATTATGCTCGGTTCAACTACCAGCACTTTAATTAATGTTTTATTTTGGTCACGCTGCCAATAATTCATCAGATGAGCAACACTTGCTCAGATGAGCAATATTTACTCAAATCAACGAATATTGGAACTATCAATATTAAACAAATTATCGAGCAACACTTGCTCACCTCAACGTGAGGATCCTATCACTGTATCAGCAGACGCGCTTAATTCATGAGTTGCAGAACATTTTACAAAATCATGTTTAACTCAGCAAATACGTGGACTCATCGTCCCACGAAGTCATGAAATCAACAACTGACTAAATTAACCACGAGACATCAATCGTGTCATTTGGGGGGATATCAACTAAGGTTTTGGTCTGGCGGTCTACAGCTCGTGTGTTCAAACACACGATAGAATGTGAGTAATTTGTGCAATCAGTTGAAGGAGTTAACAAAATAGTGGGTGGAAAATCAACCAAGTCTCCGCACGATGAGCGCAACTGGTTTCGAACACTATTTCCATCTCTCCGCTCTTTCACTCCATCAACTGTCACACTTCATGGGATCATGGTGTCTACAATTCCAACAATATAAATTAGCCTCTGAATCATGATTGAAACAACAACAGCAACAACGAAATCAATGACTATTTCACGCCTTACTCATCAATTGAGCAATTACTCTCAATTGGGTAATTTCAATCATTATCTTATTCAGAATTCACAATACATCTACAATCTTTGATTATCATTGATTCCACACATTTTCTCAGCTTCCCTCCTATAGATCAACCCATCCTCTCTTGTGACCAAATTTACTCTGGAATGGCAATTGTCTTGGTTTAGGCCAGAGTACTACAGATTGATCTCTCGAACTTAAAGCACCCCCTTCACATCGGTGCATCTATGTGAGGTTGAACATTTCGCTCGGTTCAAGGAATCTCCTCTGCACGGTCGTCTCCTCAATTCCGAAAAAACCAGCAAATCGTTTTCCCCCATCTACAACATGACAAAAGAATCACTCAATTTGGAGTTGTAGAAGTCAGCCAACAAAGCATGCACATTTGTAATTTGTAATCCCGTATAAAATTTTCAGATTTCGTAGACCTGACGGTAAAGTCCATATCTTTCAGCTCGTATATACGATTCATGCCCCCTTTTAGGATGTTGTAGAAGAGACATAGACGAACATCTTTTGTTGAGGAAGTATTGTCCCATTCCACACCCATTGGTACGTTTTTGTAAACACATGGCCTGAAGTGTGTTGTATCTCATTTGTGGAGGTGATGAGAACATCTTGTAAAAGACTTTGGATTGTTCCCACCAGTCATCCAAGCTTTGGGAAGACTTTCATGTGAGCATGTTATCAGGTCTACACATCTTGATATGAATCATTAGTTCTTGGAGATATCCGCTTCATGTGTAACACTAGTTGATGAAGCCATGTCATGAAGATGTTGCTCCTGAGACCGTTGTTGATGCTGAGATCACGATTGAATTTTCTCCATAAGTTATTGTTGATGCTGAGACCATGGGATAATGAAGACTTATCGATTGTAGTTCAGTTACACTTTGATCGTGCTGGTGTTGAATCCGTGTGTCATCGTCGATATATTTGTGCTGAAGCTAGGTGCGCCAAAGGTGTACTCTTTGATTTGGAGTACAATTTAAAAGCTTCTTAGATGCTCGAGCATTGAAGCGTCATATCCCTTAAGCATCGAATGTCTTATTTTTGATCGTCTCGGCCCTGAGTATCTTCTGTTGATTCAGCATCCTTTTCGTTGCGGTAGTGGGATTCACTACACCAAAACCAGGATTTTCTCACAGTGTAACCTGTCACAGTTTATTTTTCAGTAACAGATATACCTGTGATAAGTCCTGCAACAGTTATAACTGTAATTAAATTTTGTATTCGTGATAATAATTAGGACTTTTATTAGTCACACAAATATTTGTTGATAATTATTTGAACAACAACAATTATAATCTAAAATGATATTTCCACCCAAAAATTCCACCACATCAAAAACAACCCTGAATTAATCACTCTTAAAATTTTGGTTGTCACTACTTTCGCAACAATTATACAAAATAACAATTTTATTTAATTTCTAAATATCAAAATTTATTTTATTTTTAATTTTTAATTTTCTTAATATTAGAAAAAAGGATCAAGACCAAATCAACAAGTCATGACTTTGTATGACATTTGACTTTTAACAAATACCAACTTTTTCTTTCGATTTTCTCGACAAAACCACAACAAAAATTTCTTCTTCTTCCGAAGAACGTGAAAATAACAATATTACCCTTACTCGGAATAAGTGCAATAAAAATTCAGAAGAACGTGAAAATGACCATATTACCCTTACTCGAAATAAATGCAATAAATATTATAGAGACTGTGAAAATGACCAGAATACCCTTATTGAAAAAAAATAAAGTAAAAATTACGGATTGTGAAAATGACCATATTACCCTTATTGGAAATAACTGCAACAATTTTTATGGAGACTGTGAAAATGACCAAACTACCCTTATCGAAAATAAGTAAATTAAATATTACATACTGTGAAAATGACCATATTACCCTTGTTGGAATTTAGTGGAATAAATATTATGGAGACTATGAAAATGAACAGACTTCCCTTATTGAAAATAAGTAAAGTGAAATTACACACTTTCAAAAATGACCATATTAAATATTATGGATATTGAGAAAATGACCAAACTACCCTTATTAAAAATAAATAAAGTAAATACTACATACTGTGAAAATGACCATATTACCCTTATGGGAAATAAATGGAATAAATATTAGGGAGACTGTGAAAATGTCCAAACTACCCTTACTGAAAATAAATAAAGTAAATATTACATACCGTGAAAATGACCATATTACCCTTATTGGAAATAAGTGCCACAAATATTATAAAGACTGTGAAAATGACCAGACTACCCTTATCGAAAATAAGTAAACTAAATATTACAAATTATGTAAATGACCATATTACCCTTATAGGAAATAAATAGTATAAATATTAGGGAGACTATGAAAATGACCAAACTACCCTTATTGAAAATAAATAAAGTAAATATTACATACTGTGAAAATGACCATATTACCCTTATTGGAAATAAATGCCATAAATATTATGGAGACTGTGAAAATGACCAGACTACCTTTATCGAAAATAGGTTAAGTAATTCGTACAAACAGTGAAAATGACCAAACTACCCTTATTGAAAATAAATATTACAGAATGTGAAAATGACCATATTACCCTTATTGGAAATAAGCGCAATAAATATTACGGAGACTGTGAAAATGACCAAACTACCCTTATTGAAAATAATTAAAGTAATTCGTATAGACTGTGAAAATGACCATATTACCCTTATTGGAAAAAGTGCAATAAGTATTATGGAGACTATGAAAATGACCAGAGTACCCTTATCGAAAATAAGTAAAATAAATATTACAGACTTAGAAAATGACCATATTACCCTTATTGGAAATCCGTGCAATAAATATTATGGAGTATGGGAAATGACCAAACTACCCTTATTGAAAAAAAATAAAGTAAACATTACATAATGTGAAAATGACCATATTACCCTTATTGGGAATAAGTGCAATAAATATTATGGAAACTGTGAAAATGACCTGTAAGAATTTATTGCTCTTTTTTACAATAAGGGTAATATGGTCATTTTCACGATTTGTACGCATTACTTTACTTATTTATAATAAGGGTAGTATGGTCATTTTCACAGTCTTCATAATATTTATTGCACTTTTTTACAATAAGGGTAATATGGTCATTTTCACAATCTATAAGAATTACTTTACTTATTTATGATAAGGGTAGTATGGTCATTTTCATTGTCTCCATAATCTTTATTGCACTTTTTTCCGACAAGGGTAATATGGTCATTTTCACAATCTGTAAGAATTACTTTCCTTATTTATGATAAGGGTAGTATGGTCATTTTCACATTCTTCATAATATTTATTGCACTTTTTTCCAATAAGGGTAATATGGTCATTTTCACAATCTATAAGAATTGCTTTACTTATTTATGATAAGGATAATATGGTCATTTTCACAGTATGGTCATTTTCACTGTCTCCATAATCTTTATTGCACTTTTTTCCGATAAGGGTAATATGGTCATTTTCACAAACTGTAAGAATTACGTTACTTATTTTTGATAAGGGTAGTATGGTCATTTTCGCTGTCTCCATAATCTTTATTGCATTTTTTCAGATAAGGGTAATATGGTCATTTTCACAATCTGTAAGAATTATGCTACTTATTGTTGATAAGGGTAGTATGGTGATTTTTACAGTCTTCATAATATTTATTGTACTTTTTTCCAATAAGGGTAATATGATCATTTTCACAATCTGTAAGAATTACTTTACTTATTTATGATAAGGGTAGTATGGTCATTTTCACAGTCTCCTTAATCTTTATTGCACTTTTTTCCGATAAGGATAATATGGTCATTTTCACAGTCTTCATAATATTTATTGCACTTTTTTCCAATAAGGGTAATATGGTCATTTTCATAATTTGTAAGAATTAATTTACTTATTTATGATAAGGGTAGTATGGTGATTTTCACAGTCTTCATAATATTTATTGCACTTTTTTCCGATAAGAGTAATATGGTCATTTTCACAATTTGTAAGAATTACTTTACTTATTTCTGATAAGGGTAGTATGGTCATTTTCACTGTCTCCATAATCTTTATTGCACTTTTTTCTGATAAGGGTAATATGGTCATTTTCACAATCTGTAAGAATTACTTTACTTATTTATGATAAGGGTAGTATGGTCATTTTCACAGTCTCCATAATATTTATTGCACTTTTGTCCAATAAGGGTAATATGGTCAATTTCATAGTCTCCATAATATTTATTGCACTTTTTCCAATAAGGGTAATATGGTCAGTTCTAGTAATCTTTGAACCCGTGATGTTCAATTCTGATATATTTCGTCTTCAGATCATCCGGACGTGAAACTCAGGTCTAACTCTAGTAATCTTTGAACCTGTGATGTTCAATTCTGATATATTTCGTCTCAAGTTCATCCGAATGAGAAACTCAAGTCTAACTCTAGTAATCTTTGAACTTATGATTTTCAATTCTGATATATTTCGTCTCCAGTTCATCCGAACAAGAAACTCAAGTCTAACTCTAGTAGTTTTTGAAACTGTGATGTTCAATTCTGATATATTTCTTCTCAAGTTCATCGGAACTGAAGACTCAGGTCTAACTCTAGTAATCTTTGTACCTGTGCTTTTCAATTCTGATATATTTATTCTCAAGTTCATCCGAACTGAAGACTCGGGTCTAACTTTAGTAATTTGTGAACTTGCGATGTTCGAAACTGATATATTTCTTCTCAAGTTCATCCAAACGAGATACTCGGGTCTAACTCTAGTAATCTTTGAACCCGTGATGTTCAATTCTGATATATTTCACCTTCAGATCATCCGGACGAGAAACTCAGGTCTAACTCTAGTAATCTTTGAACCCGTGATGTTCAATTCTGAAATATTTCTTCTTCAGATCATCCGGACGGGAAACTCGGGTCTAACTCTAGTAATCTTTGAACCTGTGATGTTCAATTTTGATATATTTCTTCTCAAGTTCATCGGAACTGAAGACTCGGGTCTAACTCTAGTAATCTTTGAACCTGTGTTGTTCAATTCTGATATATTTATTCTCAAGTTCATCCAAACGAGAGACTTAGGTCTAACTCTAGTAATCTACATGTGTTGTTCAATTCTGATATATTTATTCTCAAGTTCATCAAAACGAGAGACTCAGGTCTAACTCTAGTAATCTTTGAACCTGTGTTGTTCAATTCTGATATATTTCTTCTCAAGTTCATCCGAACTGAAGACTCGGGTCTAACTTTAGTAATCTTTGAACTCGTGTTGTTCAATTATGATATATTTATTCTCAAGTTCATTCGAATCAAGACTCGGGTCTAAATCTAGTAATCTTTGAACCCGTGTTCATTGTTTAATTCATCGATATATTTATTCTCAAGTTCATCCGAATCAAGACTTTGAACATGTCTCTTTAATTAGTCTAACTCTAGTAATCTTTGAACTCTAGTAATCTTTGAACCTGTGATGTTCAATTCTGATATATTTCTTCTCAAGTTCATACGAATTGAAGACTCGGGTCTAACTTTAGTAATCTTTGAACCTGTGTTGTTCAATTATGATATATTTATTCTCAAGTTGATCCGAACTGAAGACTCGGGTCTAAATCTAGTAATCTTTGAACCTGTATTGTTCAATTCTGATATATTTATTCTCAAGTTCATCCGAACTGAAGACTCGGGTCTAACTCTAGTAATCTTTGAACCTGTGTTGTTCATCCAATCTAAGAATCTAAATCTAGAAGACTCATGTCTAACTATAATCTTTGAACTTCAATTTATATTTCTTCTCAAGTTCATCCAATCAAGTTCATCCAAACGAGATACTCATGTCTAACTCTAGTAATCTTTGAACCTGTGTTGTTCAATTCTGATATATTTCTTCTCAAGTTCATCCGAACTGAAGACTCTAGTAATCTTTGAGGTCTAACTTTAGTAATCTTTGAACCTTTGTTGTTCAATTATGATATATTTATTCTCAAGTTTATCCGAACTGAAGACTCGGGTCTAAATCTAGTAATCTTTGAACATGTACTGTTCAATTCTGATATATTTATTCTCAAGTTCATTCGAACTGAAGACTCGGGTCTAACTCTAGTAATATTTGAACCTGTGATGTTCAATTCTGATATATTTATTCTCAAGTTCATCCGAACTGAAGACTCGGGTCTAACTCTAGTAATCTTTGAACCTGTGATGTTCAATTCTGATATATTTCTTCTCAAGTTCATACGAATTGAAGACTCGGGTCTAACTTTAGTAATCTTTGAACCTGTGTTGTTCATTTATGATATATTTATTCTCAAGTTGATCCGAACTGAAGACTCGGGGTCTAAATCTAGTAATCTTTGAACCTGTACTGTTCAATTCTGATATATTTATTCTCAAGTTCATCCGAACTGAAGACTCGGGTCTAACTCTAGTAATCTTTGAACCTGTGTTGTTCAATTTCTGATATATTTCTTCTCAAGTTCATCCAAACGAGATACTCATGTCTAACTCTAGTAATCTTTGAACCTGTGTTGTTCAATTCTGATATATTTCTTCTCAAGTTCATCCGAACTGAAGACTCGGGTCTAACTTTAGTAATCTTTGAACCTTTGTTGTTCAATTATGATATATTTATTCTCAAGTTTATCCGAACTGAAGACTCGGGTCTAAATCTAGTAATCTTTGAACATGTACTGTTCAATTCTGATATATTTATTCTCAAGTTCATTCGAACTGAAGACTCGGGTCTAAATCTAGTAATCTTTGAACCTGTACTGTTCAATTCTGATATATTTATTCTCAAGTTCATCCGAACTGAAGACTCGGGTCTAACTCTAGTAATCTTTGAACCTGTGTTGTTCAATTTCTGATATATTTCTTCTCAAGTTCATCCAAACGAGATACTCATGTCTAACTCTAGTAATCTTTGAACCTGTGTTGTTCAATTCTAATATATTTCTTCTCAAGTTCATCCGAACTGAAGACTCGGGTCTAACTTTAGTAATCTTTGAACCTTTGTTGTTCAATTATGATATATTTATTCTCAAGTTTATCCGAACTGAAGACTCGGGTCTAAATCTAGTAATCTTTGAACATGTACTGTTCAATTCTGATATATTTATTCTCAAGTTCATTCGAACTGAAGACTTGGGTCTAACTCTAGTAATCTTTGAACCTGTGATGTTCAATTCTGATATATTTCTTCTCAAGTTCATCCGAACTGAAGACTCGGGTCTAACTCTAGTAATCCTTGAACCTGTGATGTTCAATTTCTGATATATTTCTTCTCAAGTTCATCCAAACGAGAGACTCATGTCTAACTCTAGTAATCTTTGAACGTGTGATGTACAATTCTGATATATTTCTTCTCAAGTTCGTCCGAACTGAAGATTCGGGTCTAACTGTAGTAATCTTTTAACCTTTGTTGTTCAATTATGATATATTTATTCTCATGTTCATCCGAACTGAAGACTCGAGTCTAAATCTAGTAATCTTTGAACTTGTACTGTTTAATTCTAATATATTTATTCTCAAGTTCATCCGAACTGAAGACTCGGGTCTAACTCTAGTAATCTTTGAATTTGTGATGTTCAATTCTGATATATTTCTTCTCAAGTTCATCCGAACTGAAGACTCGGGTCTAACTCTAGTAATCCTTGAACCTGTGATGTTCAATTTATGATATATTTATTCTCAAGTTCATCCAAATGAAAGACTCATGTCTAACTCTAGTAATCTTTGAACCTGTGATGTACAATTCTGATATATTTCTTCTCAAGTTCGTCCGAACTGAAGATTCGGGTCTAACTCTAGTAATCGTTGAACCTTTGATGTTCAATTCTGATATATTTATTCTCAAGTTCTTCTGAACTGAAGACTCGTGTCTAACTTTAGTAATTTGTGAACTTGCGATTTTCGAAACTGATATATTCTTTCTCAAGTTCATCCAAACGAGAGACTCAGGTATAACTCTAGTAATCTTTAAACATGTGTTGTTCAATTCTAATATATTTCTTCTAAAGTTCATCCAAACGAGAGACTCGGGTCAAACTCTAGTAATCTTTTAAACCGTGATGTTCAATTCTGATATATTTCGTCTTCAGATCATCCACACGAGAAACTCTGGTCTAACTCTAGTAATCTTTGAACCCGAGATGTTCAATTTTGATATATTTCTTCTCAAGTTCATCGGAACTGAAGACTCGGGTCTAACTCTAGTAATATTTGAACCTGTGTTGTTCAATTCTGATATATTTATTCTCAAGTTCATCCAAACGAGAGACTCAGGTCTAACTCTAGTAATCTTTGAACCTGTGTTGTTCAATTATGATATATTTCTTCTCAAGTTCATCCGAACTGAAGACTCGGGTCTAACTTTAGTAATCTTTGAACCTGTGTTGTTCAATTATGATATATTTATTCTCAAGTTCATCCGAACTGAAGACTCGGGTCTAAATATAGTAATCTTTGAACCTGTACTGTTCAATTCTGATATATTTATTCTCAAGTTCATCCGAACTGAAGACTCGGGTCTAACTATAGTAATATTTGAACCTGTGATGTTCAATTCTGATATATTTCGTCTTCAGTTCATCTGAACTGAAGACTCAGGTCTAAATATAGTGATCTTTGAACTAGTGATTTTCAATTCTGATAAATGTCGTCTTCAGTTCATCTGAACTGAAGACTCAGGTCTAACTTTTGTGATCTTTGAACTTGTGATGTTCAATTCTGATATATTTCGTCTTCAGTTTATCTGAACTGAAGACTCAGGTCCAACTCTAGTAATCTTTGAACCTGTGATGTTCAATTCTGATATATTTCTTCTCCAGTTTTTGGTCATAATTACAATAGTTAGACGAATGTTTTAGCAAACAAAGAAACACACAAAGAAACACACAATCCGTATGAGAGGTGAAGACCAAATCTCAGCCATTTAGTAATTTCCCTGATCTGTATGACTCGTTATTCACGGTACGAAAAAACTTATACAAAACCTAAAGCTTTTTTCAACCCTCACTTTCCTTTTCTCTCTCTTTCCAATCTCGTTCTCAGTCGCACCTTCCTCTCTAGCTCCGCCTCTAACAAAAACCATGCAACCTCTTTTCTCTTAATCTCTCAAAATTTCCGAAAGATGATTAATGGAGGATAGATCTGTTCAATCGATGTTTTTGTATATTTTTTTCTTTTTTTTTCACCTTTCGTCTGTCGTTCTCTATTTGCTTAAGTCAAAAAAGAAAAGCATCATATTCATTGAAGCTTTCGACTGTGATAGTGATTCTTGAGTTGAAGACTGATTTTCCTTACTCTTTCTTCTCATGTATTTCAATTTTCACATCCGTCTATTTTGTTTAGGGTTTCTATCTTCTTTCTCTCTTTTTCCCAATAGTTTAAGAGTTCTAAATTAATGGTTTTTAATAAGCTGGATGACTATGAACATGTACTGTTCTTGATGATAATGTTTTTCCTGTTTTTTTGTTTCAATAAACATTCCATGGATTTTAGTTTGGGTTTATGTTGGTATGAATTTTAAAGTTTTATTTTAGGGATCTTTCTGTTCATTTGCAACTTCTGATCTAAAGATCAATTAACAACAAAAAAGATTCAATTTGTAGTTTGGGTTTATGGGGGATTTGGGATGTACTCTTTGCTACTGGTGAATTTTGTATCTAGCAATAAAAAAGATTCAATTTGTAGATCCAATTTCAATTTTTCTTTTTTACTTTTGTAATTTGATTGTTTGGGTTCAATTTAATTGGGATTTTTGCAGGTCAGAGAAGACGAAAATTGGCAGTACATCATTAAGTGGGGAATTAGTGAATAAATTGGTGGGACTTGTAGCAAGTAATTTATGGATTGTATCTTGCGAAGATACTTACATTGGCTGTTCATTTGCTATTTTTTAGAGTCAATTTGCGTCGTGTTATCCAGTCTACTAGAACATTGATATTGCCTCTCTTGCTTAGTTCAGGTCTATTTACATACTTATTGTAATTTTATTTTGTTTCATTCTGTTTCAGGCTTGCTACTAGTTTCCTTTAGATATTATGTTATTGGCATTAAAGATTTAGTTTTCACCTGGATGCAGAGCAAAAAACATTACCCAGATATTTAGCTCAAAGCTGTAGGGAAGAGTGAGTTAAGTTCTCCCTTTTAGATTACTTACTTTCAATAGGTTACAAACTTAAATATCTAGATACTTGCATTGTGTGCTTGTGATATGATCATTTTTGCTACATAGGTGCTCCTGAATTATCTAAAAATTGCAGGACCAAGTGCTGCAATTCTTAAAAGGCTGGAAATTATTTGAGAAGGTGGTCATAAGAAGAAGAAATTGTGTAAGCACTTGGTCCTGCAGTCTTTCACTGTTATTTAAACTCTTGAAGTAATGTATGTGTAGTTTTTAATTTCTAGTTTGTCCCACATGTTGTTTCAGGAACCTGTGTTTCATGTTACAAAACAAGTAGCATCTAAGAAAGCAAAACCAGAATCTAGCTGCTCTGAATCGGATTTGATAATGATTCTGAGAAAGTGAGTACCTTTTTCTTTTTCTGGGTTTGTTTATTTTGCATTGAAAAGATGTTATGTTTGACAAAAGTTTTATGTCTCTTAGATGCTGCTCCAGCTAAATATGGTTGCAGCTAAATTACTCATGTTCTTTGTATATGTAAGCAGGTAAAAGATTAAAAACCTTCTTATACGAAGCCAAAAAGGGTAGAGAAGTTCATTCTGGAAGTTGGTGCGTAAGATGATCACATTTTCAAAAAGAGGGAAGACTTAAAAGAGCGCACCATAAGAAGTTTCATGCGTAAGATGGCTAACGAGCAAGCTGCTGAGGTGATAACTCAAATATTTAGGGTACTTATTTTTCTTGCTACCGCAGGGACGAGCTTAGGTTTTTTTTTGCGATCTAACGACACTATTTTGCATTAACTTAATGCAGGATTCCCTCCTCTTTAGGTACACCTCTTAGAAGGGGAAGTTATGTATTCATGTTTTTCAGAAGTGGAAGTTATGTATTACATTTTTTTGGAAGTCATGTATTCCCGTCTTTTGGAATGAGAAATTGCCATTACTTCTCTAAAGCACGTTTCTGTTAAATCTGGTAGCTTAACTTGCCAGTACTGAAGGGACTAAGTACTCAAGTTTTAATGTATCTTTCCCGAGTGAACTTTTGTTACCTCTTTATGTTCTTTCTAGTTAAGATTAATTTGTGTAGCTCCTATAGGCACCAATCGGGATGGAAGAAGTCTTAGGTAGTATTGCCACCATTTTTTATATGCATGTAGTATGTTTGTGGATGAAGGTGTCTTATTCATGATCATTATTCATTTGGATTAAGATTTTTTATTTTGTGTGGCAGAAAGGAGACAGGATGAAGATTCTCACATCAGGGAGAAGTATCTTGATAGAATTCCAGTGAGAACCTTGCCCTCTTAAATATATGATGTATCTGTGTTAAATAAATTTGGTTTCTTTCACTAATAATGGTCTTAATGCTTCTATATAGGTGATAGTGGAGAAGGATGAGAGAAGTGACATAACTTACATTGACAAGAAGAAGTTAGTCATACTCAACTCTTATTATAACATTAAACTTGTTGCAACGTGCTGAGTACTTAGAGTAACATGTTTTTTCTTTGCTTATTATCACATCCTTCTATGTATCCCATCAATTCCGTTTTTCTACTTTTTGTAAAATGGAATGCCAGCTTTTGATAACAGCAAAATGGGTTAATTAGAACGCGAATTGTGTTGACTACATAATTTTTATGAATCTTATAAACATTAGATGCATTTTGCTAGGAACATGTTTTTCGTTCTTGGATTATTTTTCTTTTCTATTTCCCTTATCTAATTGTTTTCTCCATCTGTGTCTTAAGCAGGCTTATGCGATTGACCATTTGCTCTATCGTAGACTTCATCCATAGTAAGTGCTTTAATTTCCCGCTTTATCTATTTTGTATCCTCTTCATTGCAGTAGCCTGCTGGATATCCCTGTTTCTGGTTACGTGAAACTGAGAAACTTAACATTTATGTTACCAAAATTGTTTCAGCTCCTTTTTGATAGTGTATTTATATCTGATTTTCTCTCTTCCGCAGAGAATGCCTTAAGTGGGAAGGACTACTATGTTCATTGTAAAGCTGGTCGAGGATGTTAATCTACATCAATACACAATTATTACTTGTATCCTAGAATGTTTCACATAATCATGGTTCTGGGATTCTAACCCCAGATAACTACACCCCCATCTAGACTCCAACTATCCAAAAGCCTAACTACACCTATGTCGGAGAATAATAAGAACTCATTAAGACAGATTCAAGAAATGTGAAGCAGATGAAGGAACCCCAGGTAACCCATATCCTTCCTTTTTTTCATCGTATTTTTATCTATCCACTTATACGCGTGGTAATTTACACTGTTGTTTCTCATATTTCTATTTAACTCTAAAGTTCATGTACTACTATATGGTTGTCTGATTAATTAGTTCTCTTGGAATCCAATGTTTGGCATTATCCATGATGTTAGCTTATGCTTTAGGTAATAATTTTAACATGGAGGGGTTCGCTTTGCACCCTTACTATTCCAATTTTCTTGTTGGTTAGCTTGTAGGTATACTACACTCTCATAGTTTTAGATTTGTACCCCCCTTTGTGTTAAAATGCATGTTGATTTTATTTTAGGACAAGCTTGTTAGATATCACCATCGAATTTTTTAAATTGTTTTGTTGTGTTATTTTGGATTGTCTTCTTACTTCATTTAGCACCATCATTATATTTTCTTGGAAGGAAAGGGTAACCTTTTATGGATAGTTGCTTAAAATAGTAGAATTATCGTTTCTGAAAGATCCTGATAACTTGGTCTATTGTTTCAGTTTTTTTTTTTGTGTTCCACGTTGGCATTGCTAAATTGTTATGTGAATTAATCTCTCATCGTGTTTTGTGTAGGATTCATGAAGACATTGCTATCTTAAGGAGCAGAGATATAACGGATAGATTCCAAATCGAAAAACGTATGCATCTCAACAAATTTGAGAATATATGAATAAAATGTATTGCATGCCTGTATTTCAGTTTAAAATGTATTGCGGGCCTGTAAACTGAAAGTCCAGGTCCATGATAATGACCTGGACCATCCATTTTTTTTTTATTGTAATTAAAGAATTGTCACAGATATAACTGTGACAAAAAAAGTGAAGAAAATCAACACGTGTCATCATTTTAATACTGATAAAAATGAGAATAACAGTTTAAACGTTATAGTAATAGTGACAAAAAGATGACAGGTGTCAAAATGGAATTTGTTGCAAAAAGTATGTAACACTTATATGTGTTATTGTAATCGTTAGAAAAAATGACACGTGGCCAAACTAAATCGTTGCCTACGTGGCGGTGTAAGACACGTGTCATCACCGAATTGTTGCAAAGTTAGAATAACAATTAAATCTGTTATAATTACTGTGACAAATGAGCCACGTGTCGCTATTCTAAAATTAGGTTAAATGTTACTATTAATTAATGTAACAGTTTGTACATGTGACTCTAACCAAATTTTGTCACAGTGAAAACTGTTACAAAAAAAAATAACAAAAATTATCACAGCGTTTCTCTAACGGCGTATATGTGTTACAAAATTTTTTAGTAACAGAAATGCCCTATGACAAAATCTAGGATTTGGTGTAGTGATTCAACACTTGTGCAGTCATCAGAGCTTTCTGATTTTGTGGCACACATGGACACTCCTGCAAGGCTATGGAGAAACTCCCAAAGAGTTCCTTGTCATTCTTGGACATTATCTCAGTAATGAATGTCTCAATGCTCGATTCAGAGAAATGTCATATTCAACCACTTGGTAAAATACTAATACGGTGAAGCTACTATTCAAAACGTCTTGCAGAGTTGCTAGCAGAATTGATTCCCTAGCTAGGATAGCATGTGAGGAAATAAATGACACAGACATGAAATGAATGAGACTTGCCTGAATGTGGAACTTCTTGATGAATGTCTATGCATCTTTTTCAGGCTCTTGCTTCAACCTCGTCAAAGTTCGAAATTCAGTGCTCTGATAATTATGTGAAACTTGGCTTCCATCCAGGTTGAGCCAACTTTTATTTTGAGGGTGATGAAACCGTATGCATCTCTGAATGTTCCTTCATGGTCTCTGATTGAAATGGGATTACGAGTAGCTTCTTGTCTAGTGATGCCTTCGGCTCTGAGGGTTTTCAGTGGAATGATGTTGGTGGCGGTGTCATCATTGACCAACATCTTCCGAATTCATTTGCTCTCTAGAGGGGGTGGTGTAATGTTCATGGTTGCATGTTCCGTGGTAAAATTCCTTTTATGATAAATGATTATCACATGAGAGTATGGTGCCACGGGTCTTGGATTTTGAAACTGATCGCCATGATCAGTGGACCATCAGTCCCCAATATTTTGTTGAATCTCTCATTTTCGTCTTCTTCTGGCAAGACTTGGATAGAGGACCCATGTAAAAAAAAATTGATGTAAAGACCTAGGTGGTTGATGTTGGATGTACCTTGATGAAGTAATTAGTGGAAAGACCAGGTGGACACCGATCGACTGTGGAAGTTATGAATCCCGTCCAAGAATTGCTGCTTGCATGTTGTACGCTTTGGAAGCTGTAGGAACCTCATACGACGTCGGAATCCGATGCTTGAACCCAAATTTTGAATCTAAGAGTCTGAGTTATCACATGAGTTATCACATGAGAAAAGAATCACTCAATTTGGAATTGTAGAATTCAGCCAACGAAGCATGCACATTTGTAATTTGTAATCCCAAACAAATTTTTCAGATTTCGTAGACCTGACGGTAAAGGCCATATCTTTTAGCTCGTATGTCTGATTCATGCCCTCTTTTGGAATGTTGTAGAAGAGACATATAAGAACATCTTTTGTTGAGGAAGTATTGTCCCATTCCTCACCCATTGGTACGTTTTTGTAAACCCATGGCCTGAAGTGTGTTGTATCTCATTTGTGGAGGTGATGAGAACATCTTGTAGAAGACTTTGGATTGTTCCCACCAGTCATGCAAGATTTGGGAAGACTTTAATGTGAGCATGTTATCAGGTCTACACATCTTGATATGAATCATTAGTTCTTGGAGATGTCCGCTTCATGTGTAACACTTCAGAGAATGGTTAGTTTATGAAGCCCTGCATGAAGATGTTGCTCCTGAGACCATTGTTGATGCTGAGATCACGATTGAATTTTTTCCATAAGTTCTTGTTGATGCTGAGACCATGAAAGGATTTCTACCAGATATCCTTGTTGATGTTGATACTATGGTCAGAATTGCTCCATAGATTGAAAAGGATAGAACCATGATTATCGACATAATCGTTGCTCCTCCATTCAGTGAGCCTTTACATTCATGAACGAGTTGGTGGGTTTAGCGTCCCTAATATGATGGTGTACTGGGAGTTCAACCCGAATTCTCCTCTAGTACGAATTTACTATGAAGCCAGTGAATCGACGTTGTTGTGGCAGATAGCAGCAGTAGTCTTCATTCTGGATGTTATCGGTGAAGGGAGGAAGTTCCTCAATCATGCAGGGGCTTGTGATGTAGAGAGATCCCGTTGATGAAGTTTCTTGGAATCACATCAGTTTGCATTAACTTGTTATGCCTTGAATCTTTTCCAATAATATCAAGTACCCAGTACATGTTAAAAGAGTTCTTGCCATGGATGAATGATGTTGCATCCGCTTCAGAAGTCTTATCATGGGAAAATGAAGACTTATCGATTGTAGTTCAGTTACACTTTGATCGTGCTGGTATTGAATCCGTGTGTCATCGTCGAGATATTTATGTTGAAGCTAGGTGCGCCAAAGGTGTACTCTTTGATTGGGAGTACAATTTAAAAGCTTCTTAGATGCTCGAGCGTTGAAGTGTCATATCCCTTAAGCATCGAATGTCTTATCTTTGATCATCTCGGCCTTGAGTATCTTCTGTTGATTTAGCATCCTTTTCGCTGCGGTAGTGGGATTCAACACTTGTGCGGTCATCAGAGCTTTCTGATTTTGTGGCACACATGGACACTCCTGCAAGGCTATGGAAAAACACCCAAAGTGTTCCTTGCCATGCTTGGATATTATCTCAGTAATGAATGTCTCAATGCTCGATTCATAGAAATGTCAGATTCAACCACTTGGTAAAATACTAATATGGTGAAGCTATTATTCATAACGTCTTGCCAAGTTGCTAGCAGAATTGAGTCCCCAGCTAGGATAGCATGTGAGGAAATAAATGACACAGACATTAAATGAATGAGACTTGCCTGAGGGTGGAACCTCTTGATGAATGTCTATGCATATTTTGCAGGCTCTTGCTTCAACCTCGTCAAAGTTCGAAATCCAGTGCTCTGATGATTATGTGAAACTTGGATTCCGTCCAAGTTGAGCCAACTTTCATTTTGAAGGTGATAAAACTGTATGCATCTCTGAGTGTTCCTTCATGGTCTCTGATTAAAATGGGATCACGAGTAGCTTCTTGTCTAGTGATGCCTGCGGCTTTGAGGATTTTCAGTGGAATGTTGTTGGTGGTGGCATCATCATTGATCAACATCTTCCGAATTCATTTCCTCTGAGATGGACTGTGGTAAGAAGTCCCCAGTTGTGCATCTCCTTGTCTGTGGATGAAGGTTCAAGGAGTATTTACGGGATGGACAGATGTCTGGCACAATGTAATTTGGTGTTGTGAACATGTCATTCCTTTGTGCCTGAGACTGATAGGTGTCTAAAACACCTTGATATTTATCTATTGTTTATGCTTTCTTTGCAAAGTTTTCTTATAAATTATGTATTTTATGTTTGATTTTGAGTTTTAGGTAATTTGGAGCAAAAGAAGAAGAAATGTCGCTTAGAAGGGGATAAAGTGTCATTTCATATGAAACCGCTGTTGGAGGCCACTTATTTCTCATTATTTACTTCTTCTCTATCTGAAAGGCATGTCGGCTTTAGTGATGCGAATGTATGAAAAGCATGACAGCCTTAGTGATGTATAAAAATTGAAGAAAAGAAGTGAATACGAGAAGTAAGAGAAACTACTAAAGGTACCCATAAAAGTGTTAAAGGAACCCCCAGAAGAGTCGATAAAGGCTCCCGGAGGAGTTGATAAAGTCACCCAGGATTGTTTCACTATATACAACCCAAAATTTATCTTTGTACCTCACAAAGTGCTATTCGCACCCCCAGGAATTGCTAAATTTACCCGTGATTGCTATCGGCAGCCCAGCTGTTGGATGAGGGGAAAGTCATCTTCTCCATTTCAATTTCAAAATTTGCGGGAAATTGAAGAACAAAATTAGTATTCGTCAGTTGGCTGAAATTTAATGAGACTTAATCGCTGAAACTCGTTGGGTTTGTTCCTAAGGACGAAACAGGGATGGTAATGGTCTTTGTTTTGACCATAATTGGCTAGATAATCGGCAGAAGAAGAATCAGAGCTCACAGATTTTGGAGGGAAAATGGGTTTTTAAGAAACATAATTCGGGGTCTGTTTTTCAGCAACTTAGAAGGAGATTCAATCGTTTTTTTGACTTTGGCTGAACGTTATTAAGCTAAACAGGACTGATATGTCCATCAGAACCGGTTAACTTGGGCTGCAACGTCAGATTAGAGAAAACAATGGAAAAAATATCCACGAGTCTCTGTTGGTTCGAGTTTGGAAAGTTTGGGAGATTTCCAGGAATTTGGTACATGATAATGATCTTTGTAGTTGCAGGAAATCCCACACTACACCCCTCATAAGAATTCATACAATCAAGTCATTTTTGGATGAACAATCACAATCTTTATTGATTAATCTCACAAATTTTACAAGAAAGGAAAGAAATGAAGCTAATAAATTAACAACTGCTCTAGACTTTCTCTTTCCTAATGAATTACTCAACGTTCGAAAAAGATCTTTCTCCCTTAAACCTGTTCGAATCTTCATATAGAGAATTACATAGTGGATGATAGCTAGTTCGTCCTTTATTTTAGGATATGGCTTGCGATACTCTTGCAAGATTACAAATATTAATTTCGAAAACACTATAATTTTCGCAGGATCATCACACTTCTCCCGTGTTTGAGCTGATGTCACTTGTTATGTCATCTTTGTTATTTATCTGCGACAGTTTCGCAACGTTGTAGATGAAGGTTTCACAGGAACGTTGTTGTTGCGATATTCTGATCCTACTTATTGCCTCTTCTCATGTCTTCTCTGCGAAGAAGAGAATTTCATGAGAAATTGTGCTTCAGAACGCCGCAGCTGCTCATCCTTTTAATACTTTTCCCTATCGGACAGATTCCTTAAATTTAGCGTAACCGTCTACACATATCATCATTCCTTTATTTACCGGTTAAACCGGTCATCTTCTTTCGTCTATTTAAAGGGGGATCTGATGAATAAATAATTTTCTTCTTTTGCTTATTATTTTACTTCGTCTTCATCTTTCATATTCTCTGTAACTCTTCATCGTCTGCAACTTTCTTCATCCTCCCTATCTTCCTGTTATTGCTTATTTTTGCTCCCATGGAATCAACAAGGTTAGTTTTCTTCCCTTTCTTCTTTTAATTTTTCTGAAACTGATCTTATTTTACTGGAATCATCTTGTTTATTTTCTCTTTTCTGTAATTCCCATACTGTTTTCGTTTCAATAAAGACACTGTTAATATTGAATCTACAACTCAGAACCCTAGTTCACCCAAAAAATCACGTCCCAAAGTTGTTGCGAGAAAAAGAAAGTCTGCGAATAATAAGGTAGTAAGAAACATTATTCTTTTAATAACAATATTGTTTCCTCTGTTTCTTATCTATATTGTTATTCGCAGGGTGATAAAGATGCCAACAAACTTTCCAAAAAAGATCGCCTTCTTAAGATTGTTGAAACTTATGTTCCATTTTCTTCACTTATCCCTTTAAAATCTCCCGCGGTACCTTCGCAATCTGAACCTTTACTTCTTATTCGCGAAAATGTTGCCTCAGATGTTTCCCCTTCAATTGGTCTTCTAACAAACGAAACTCATCTTATTAACTCTTATGCGAATGAAGCCCCTTCTTCTCCTATTGTTAATGCTTCTCAAATCGACTCTTCCGTAATCCCAACTACTAATTTTCCCCAAATTTTACCTTTAAATGACACAATTATTGCGAAAAATGATTCAGTTCCTCAATCTTCTAATATCACCACTTCTTCATATGAATTCTCTTCCTTTTCCAAAGATGTTTTAGATGAGATAGATATTTTGTTCCAAACTTTATGTGATGCTTTGGATGGTGTCAAGAAATATTCCACTAACCCTATCACATTGGATGCTTGTGAAATTTTAAACAAGTATGTTGGCTATGAGAGAATAGTTTCGCAAACATCATTGGAGAAAGAAGTGGAAATTTTGAACAAAAATCTTCAAACAATGACCTTGGAACGTGATGCTCTTCGCCTGGAAAATCAAAAATTCCAAAACAACTCGCTGGATTGTGAACTTCTTCACAAGGAGAATAATAAACTGAAAGGTATGATTTTCTGATCTTCGCTTTTGATTTATCTTATAAGTAATTCTGTCTTTTTCTCATGCAATTCCCTTAAATTCTTTTATTCGTACGCTAAGTTTTAAACCAGAAACGAATAATGAAGAGATATCAATTTGAATCTGCCGCTGAAGAATCTCGTATTGGTAGAGCTATTTGGATGGATCAGTATAATCGATTAGATAACCTTCATACATATTTTGTTGATCAAATAGATAATCTTACCAAAGAAAATACTCAATTAGTTCATAAGCAAAACTCATTAAATAGTGAAATATCTCGCCTTTCTTATTCTTTGACTAATGCTAATTTAGAGGTGGAAACTCTATCAGATGAAAACAAAACTTTATCTCAGGAAAAGCGAACTCTCTTAAATAAGGTGGTGACCTCTTCGCAACAACTAAACATTCTTCAAAAGGTGTGTGATAACCAAGAATAATCTCTTTGTTCACTAAAAAATGAACTTAAGGAGGTAACCGAATCATTTATTGCTAAGAAAAATACACTCATCCAAGGTAGGATAGCTTTAAGTATAAAGGCAAGTCAACTCAAAGAACAATATTCCAAATTAGAAGAATCTTACTCTTCACTTGCGAAGCAGAACACTTTTCTCATCTCTAAAGAAAAGAAATCAAAGTCTCTCCTGAAGGGTTTGGTTGGAGATAAATTTGATGACGCAATGAATCATTGGGAGATTACTTGCTTGACACTAATTCAAAACATAATTTTTCAAAAGGAAGGTACTCATTTTGACTGCCTCATCCATTCTTTCTTCGCTAAATCTGTTTATAACATGCTGCTTGCTAATTCTTTATTTTAATAATTTTTTATTTTGTATTCTTTTACTTCGCAGAATCTAAAATAAATCTTCGTTCTTTCTTTTCTAATTTGGATTTGAAGTATTCTAATATTCGCAAGGAAAATGCACTTCTCGCTTCTCAACTTGCTCTTTCTCGCGATCGAGCGGAAAGGAGACTTGATTATCTTGCCTATTTCAAGGATATCCAAGATAGGAATAACCAAAGATCGTTCCTTCTCCAAGTCCACCTTAAAGCTAAAGTTCTTGTGAATGAAATTTTGTTGTCCAATTCTCTTCCTCATGTATCAATTGCACCTTTTAGAAGTAGATGATGATGAAGTTCCTCGTGCTGTTGATTTTGATTTTGATTATGAAAGTGACATGGAAACTATTTCTCAATAAGAAGATGAAGTAGAAGAACATCCTACTAAAGAAGCATCTGCTGGTGATGACCAAGATGAAAATGAAAAAGAAATCCCTCTTAAAGAAATTATCACTGGCGAACATCAAGGTGGAGATGAAGCTAGAATTAATCAAGTCCTTGAAGAAAATGTTGCTGAGAGTGAGAAAATAACGAAGAACACCCTTCAACTCCTTCTGGCGAAGTCAACATTGAGGATTGAGTTTTTTATTTAATTATGTCTTCTTGAGTTATTTCATGCTCTTTACTTTTTGCGAATAATACAACTCAATCAACTTTGAAATTTACTCTTTAAATACTTTGCGGAGAGAAAGATAATGCCGCTTGTTTATTAATTCCCATACTTGCCTCTCATTATCTTTCTTGCGATGAATGATCTGCATAAAGAATAGTTTAATATTTATAAAAAAATTGTTATGTTTTGTGATCTTATTTTGCCTTCCTAATTAAAGGTCTTATCTTGCCACTTTTTGTCATTGCGACAAAATCGCAGGACGTCTCTGCACTTTCATGCAGAAACCCATTAATCTTTCCTTAACCTTTTATTCTTTTGTCATTTTTGCTGCAACAATATGATATGCCTAAATTTTCTTGCAAAATTAAATCCCCATAACATTGTCATGTTGCGAAAAAATCGCAGGACGTCTTCACACTTGCATGTAATGACCCATTGATCTCGTCTTATCTTCTCTTTTGTGTTATTGCCTCTTCAGGATTGTCGCACAAATATGACAAGCCTTGATACTCCCGTGAGTAAAAATCCTCATGACATTTACGTCTTAAGGCACTTATCAACTCCCTAATGGAGGGTGCCGCCCTTATCTTCCCCATGGTTTCCCCTTCAAGGAGACGTACTTATGCCATACAAGACTAGATCCTACCATACAGTCTTGACAACAACCAGTTGTTTTCGCAGTCTCTTATCCCTTTTGCCTATATGGCTTATGGTTACGAGACTTCACCCTAATTGGGGTTTTCTTCGGGCCGAGTGAATCATAGTCAAGACTTTCCAAGAATGGCTAGGGAAGTTTCATATGCCCCGGGCACTCTTGGATCAACCGTGTACCTCGGCGCCTTGATCATACTCTGCACTTCTTAGGAGAGTCCTTATTACCTTAGTCGCCCAACTTAAGTCATATGCTCAAGTTGAGAATCCAAGGTGCCTCTCCTGTATGGGCTTTCATTAACCCCAAATCTCCATGACTCAGGTTCCAGCAGCGGTATGACCTTATCCCTGAGCCATGCAACCGATACCCCCTTCTATAACGCACTTTAGGTCTTACATTTGCCTCTTGCGAAATTTTATCCGCGAACTAGGGTGTACGTCATAAAGGTTCGTCCCATTCTAAGAATTATTCTATTTTTTCTTTTGCATTTCAGCTCTGTTGTAATTTCTCGATCAAGAAATTTCTGTGGAAGACAAAGACAAAATTATCATAGAGGATCATGAAGTCAAAAGATAATATGGGAAGAGATCAAGATGCCACCTTTGAATGCTAGTATGGAAAAGATTTGGGAAGCTATAATCTTTATGGAGAACATACCAGCACCCTGGAACATGAGAAATGAACCACTTCCAAATCACCGAAGTCAAGAATTTTGCTCTTACCAGCACTTTCATGGACATTCAACAAACGACTGCAGGAATATAAAAAGGATCATTCTCAAGATGATAGATCAAGGAAATTAAATCATTTTCTAATAGGGCACCCTCAATCTCAACTCTTACCACCACCACCAGAAATTCGCAGAGTAAATACAACCAAAGGAGGAGAAATATTTTTCATAGAAGTTGGAGCAAAGGCGAAGAATTTGTTTTGCAATTCTATTGTACATTTGTACAAAACAATTAAATATTTTCAGGACAATGTTCTAAGAAGAGTCTTAGCAAGAGATGATGATGGAAGAGAAATTATGAACATTGCGAAGATTTATCCACTAAAATAATGGCAAAAGCAAACTATTTCTTTCACTGCAGAAGAAGTACCCGAGGGAGGAGAAATGCATGATAATCCACTAGTGGTGAGATTGTAGATTAACCCAAACCATAAAGATGATGAAGCAGAAGATTCATGGGCAATCAACTGGGTTTTAATTGATACTAGAAGTTCTGTGGATATCCAATTCTATCATGCTTATAAAACTATGGGAGGTAAAGATGAAGATATAATACCTTCAACCTACAAAATCTATGGTTTTAATGGTACTGCCAATAAGCCTAAAGGAGAGATCACTATGCGAATTTCATTGAAAGGATTATCTTCTGAGATTCTATTCTGCGTTATTGATGTGGAGTCACCTTATAACGCTTTAATTGGGCGACCTTGGTTGCATGGGATTCTAGGTATAGCATCGATATTTCATCAATGCATCAAGTTCCCTCATTCCAGTGGAGTTGGAGTCATAAAGGGAGATTGGACTGAAGGAAAGAAATGTTATGAAATTGATGTAGAGTCCTGCGAAGAACGAGTTGCGAATAAGGGGAATTGGAAAGGTAACATCAGAAAGCAACAAAGAAGTGAAAGACTCATGGTGGATGAAATAGAGAATAGAGAAGAAGAAATCTTGCTGAAAAGAAGAAGCAGCGAAGCTCTAGCAGAAGGTAAGAAAATAACAAAAACTGTCAAAAATACTGAAGCAGAGAAGAACAAAGGTAAGAAACTAAAAATGTGAATGTATTCGCTGATGTTATGACTGCAAAAGTATAAATGTGAAGAAAAAGAAAGATGTATGGCTGATTTGTCGCAAAACTTTCAAAAAATATATTTTACTTAATGACAAAAATAGATCGAGAAATTACAACAGAGCTGAAATGCAAAACAAAAAACAGAATAATTCTTAGAATGTGACGAACCTTTATGGCGTACACCCTAGTTCGCGAATAAAATTTCGCAAGAGGCAAATGTAAGACCTAAAGTACGTCATAGAAGGGGGCATTTGTTGCATGGCTCAGGGATAAGGTTATACCGCTGCTAGAACCTGAGTCATGGAGATTTGGGGTCAATGAAAGCCCATCCAGGAGAGGCACCTTGGATTCTCAACTTGAGCATATGACTTAAGTTGGGAAACTAAGGTAATAAGAAATCTCCTAAGGAGTGAAGAGTATGATCAAGGCGCCGAGGTGCACGGTTGAGCCAAGAGTGCCCGGGGCGTATGAAACTACCCTGGACATTCTTGGCAAGTCTTGACTATGATGCACTCGGCCCGAAGAAAACTCCACTTAGGGTGCAGTCTCGTAACTATAATCCATATAGGAAAAATGGATAAGAGGCTGCGAAAACAACTGGTTGTTGTCAAGACTGGATGATAGGAGCTAGTCTTGTATGGAAGAAGTACGTCTACTTGAAGGGGCAACCAGGGGGAAGATAAGGACGGCACCCTCCATTAGGGAGCTGATAAGTGTCTTAAGACGCAAATGTCATGAGGCTTTTTAATCACGAGAGTATCAAGGCTTGTCATATTTGTGCAACAATCCTGAAGAGGTAATAATATAATAGAGAATATAAGACGAGATCAATGTGTTTCTGCATGAAAGTGCAGAGATGTCATGCGATTTCATCACAAGAAGACAATGTCATGGGGCTTTAATTTCACAAGAAAATTTAGGCCTGTCATATTATCGCAACAATAATGATAAAAGAACAAAAAGTTAAGGCAAGGTCAATGGGTTTCTGCATGAAAATGCAGAGACGTCCTGCGATTTTGTCGCAATGACAGAAGGTGGAAAAATAAGACCTTTACTTAGGAAGGAAAAATAATAACACATTAGAATACACAAAAGAATGCAATCTTACAATATGTGACTGCAAAATTATGCAGAAATAATTGCGAGATTATCGCAATAATATTACTGAACAAAAGAAATTTTATTAATCTCTCATTCAAACACAAATAACAGAGGAAAGTATGGGAATGCATAAAATGAGAATATGTTATTTGTCTCCATATGATAGATTTACGCTACTGGTTAATCTTATTTCGAGAAAGGATTATTTCCCTAACACATGCAGGAAGAAACAAAAGAAAAAGAACTTGTATTGAAGGTTGGAGCAATTCGCAATGATAGATTACAAATGTATGAGAATAAAAGATCAAAGAGCAAATGTATAGGTTTTACAAAAAATCGAATAAGAAAGCACAAGGAAGTAAAAGCTACTTCTTGCTTGATTCTTCATTATCATCATCAGATTCCTTACCAGAATTTTCACTTTTATCCTCATTAGATTCTTCTTCAGACTCTATTTCTTCATCAACATCACTATCAGAGATAACTAGATTAGGAACGTTTTCTGGAACTTCGTCTGAGAGACAAGGATATGTAGAATGAGAAATGTCATTTTCATCACAAATTGTTTTAATAGTTTCGTTGCGAAAAAGAATTGCATCATTCTTGAAGTTCGCAACAGTGATTTTTAGTTTGTTCTTCATCCTAGAGTATTTCTCATTGCGAGAAGAAAGATCCCTTGCGAGCTTTAGTTTTCTCATTCTCAAGATCTTCGATTCTCTTGCAATATCTATCTTTAGCTTCTACGAAAATATAACAATAAATCAACAACTTGATGGTAGTTTATGAAAAACAAACAATTAAGTAAGGAAGAACAGTTAACAACCTTCTCTGTTAGAAATCATATCTCTAATCAAGACTGTATGCTCAACTTGGAGACTGACATTTACACCTAAATTATTCCTGGCATTATCTAGAACTCTCGCAGCCCAAGAAAATTCATCATCATCATTTATGAGAAGGCGGGAACGAGTTTGGTTCTCTCTTTCGCAGAGTACAACATTTCTACGTTTGAGATCATCTCTTTCAATTTGGACCTCAAGAAGAGTTTCTTGGAATCTCGCTAAAGTTTGAGCACCTTGGAGAGAAATACGATCTTTTCATCTATGAGATCACTATACTTAGACCTTAAACTATTGATTTCTTCTTTGGAATTATGAAAGAAACATTTAAACTTATTATCCATAGTCAAGACAGGTCTATAGTCAATTTCTAAGAGGTGAAGTTTGGATATGAGTTCATTTATGGGAAAAGATTCGATCTTATCATTTGAAAAATTATTTAGAGAAGTATTTAGGTGTTCAAGAAGGGTATCATCATCCATAAGATTGGGAAATATGTGAAGAAGAATAGCTTCATCATAAAGGCCATAAACGTCTACAAAAATGATGAATCAAATAAGGAAAAGTAATGAGAAAATAAAATAAGGGAGACGATGGAAAATTCCATACCATAGAGTTGCTTGTTTGCGTTTTGAAGGAAAGAAATCTTATTTTTCTGAGTGGCGACCTCAGATTCCAGTTGTTTATTGTTTTCTTGAAGGTTAACAGCTCCAGCCTCTAGTTTTTTATTGTTCTTGCGAAGTTCAATATTTTTCTTTTCAAGAATCGCACGCCTTTTTTTCAAATCTGAAGTAACAGCAAAAGAAGTTTTCCCAACCTGCGAAATAACACAATGAGTTTTAAGAATAAATTATGAATTCAAAGCAAAAATTAAAAGAAGAAAAATATAAGTATGAAAATTTACCAAGCTATTTAGCGAATGTAAGAAACTTGGAGATATAGATCTTGAAACCCCGCGAAGAGACTCATTATTCTCCAAGAGAGGGGCATCACAGATATTAGCTACATATTGGCAGGCATTAGTAAGAGGAGTAACACCTATTCCATGCAGAGTGTTGAAGAAGATGCTAGACAATTGTGCCATAGAAGATTCAGGTTGAGAAGCTTCCTTCGCAGAAGAAATATCATCATCATCATCATTACGATCACTAGAACTTTCGCTAGATTGAAGAAATGAAGGTGAGGGAGATTGGACTTTTCGTTTCTTTAGAGGAGGGACAGTAGACTTGTCCTTGCGAGGATTACCTTTGTATTTACCTTTATTCCTGGTTTTCACAACTTTGACAGGTTCTTCCACTTTAGCGATAACCTACATACACAAATAAAGATAAGAAATAGAGGCAACAATATATTGTAAAGAATCATAAAAGAATATTTCTTACTTCATCTGTGAATGATCGATGAGCTGATAAAGTACTAACTTTCCCAGTCTTGTTATAACTTATTTTCAACCTTTCAATCTGATAACTTCACAATCACACGAAAACATTGGAATGGTTAGCAAAATTATATATGAGAATGAAAAGAATAACAACTCAAATGAAGTTTGGAAATACACCTCTGCTTCCCTTTCCGTCCAGCTGAATACCTAGGGTTGATACGCTGCGAGATTCGCAGGCAAAACATGAGATCCGGAGATGTACGGACCCTTTAGAATTAAAGGGAAGATACACCACTTATCATCGTTGGAATAACGTGGGGTTGTATTATTTCCAGGATGCCAATCAATATCTTGCATAAGTATCTTGTCATCAGCAACATCATCCTTCTTCTTTAAATGAACGCCCCAGAAAGTATTATCTCTCTTCATGGGAATTGTCTCATAATTCGCAAAGAAATTTCTATAGTATACTTCGCAGGAACAATTTCAACTCCAGCGAATTTAGGGTTTTTAACTTTTGAGGGATAAAGAGATCCCTTACCAGCACCACGATTGGCAAACTCGAGCATTAGATGAATGCAATCCCCGCTCAATTGATATACTGCTCGCAAAAACTTCGCATGGGAAAGTATTTCATAAAATTAGGGAAGTTCAGGATCGTAAAGGGGAATGGGAGGCCAGTGAGAAGCTGACCTAGCAAGACTATGATCTTTTCATGATTGCAAGGATGATCAGAAAATAAATTAATAGAAAGCTTAGATTTAGGGTTTTGACCAGGAATGGGAGATAAAGAAAAACCTTTGGTTTGAAGTTTCTTTCGAGCTTCTTCAAAAGCAATCTCGTTTTTACGACCAGCTGGAGGCATCTTCAGTATGAGAATGAAGGAATGAGGAACAAAATATGAAGAATGAAAATTTGCAGTAGCAGAAGCGAAACATGCGGAGGAGCGGTAAAATTGCAGAGAAAATAAGAGAAAGGTAAAAAAAAGAGAAGAAAATAATAAGAAGAGTATATATAAGAGAGTAGAAATTCTCGAAAAGATAAGTGCATTCAATGCGAAGAGTAGACATGAGCGGTTAAGAAGCCGCGGTTAAAAAAGACGTGTCAAGATATGAATAAAAGAGGGGATACATGTAATAAAGTTTGCGCAAAGTACGGAATTGTGACAGTACAGAAATACTTTAAAAGATAAGCAGTTGCGGCGTTCTGAAGCACAATTTCTCATGACATTCTATTCTTCGCAAAGAAGACACGAGAAGAGGCCAGATATAGGATCAGAATATCACAACAACAACATTCCTGCGAAACCTTCATCTACAACGTTGCGAAACTGTCACAGATAAACAACAAAGATGACATAACAAGTAACATCAGCTCAAACATGGGAGAAGTGTGATGATCCTGTGAAAATTATAGTGTTTTCGAAATTAATATTTGTAAGCTTGCGAGAGTATCGCAATCCAGATCCTAAAATAAAAGACGAACTAGCTGTCATCCACTATGTAATTCCCTATATAAAGGGCCGAACAGGTTTAAGGGAGGGAGATCTTTTTCGAGTGTTGAGTAAGTCATTAGGAGAGAGAAAGTCCAGAGCAGTTGTTAGTTTCTTATCTTCATTTCTTTCCTTTCTTGTAAAATTTGTGAGATTAATCAATAAAGATTGTGATTGTTCATCCAAAAATGACTTGATTGTATGAATTCTTATGAGGGGAATAGTATTGTAGAGGCAAGTATGCTCTTGATCTTCCTCAGCGAGAGGAATTTGATTGTAACCTTTGTACCCATCTAGAGAGGATATTCTATCATTTCCCGCCGCTGACTCAACCATTTGTGGGATATCTGGTAATGGGAAACTATCTTTCGGACAGGCTTTTTTTAGATCAGTGAAGTCTATACAAATTATTATCCCCTTATTCTTCTTTGGGACTACAACCATGTTTGCTATTCACTCCGGATATTTGGCTTGTCTTATAATTCCTGCCTCAAGCATCTTCTGCAGCTCTTCTTCTATTTGGAAATGATATGTCGTTGCGATTTTTCTTATTCTTTGTTTAAATGGTCTTGCACCTTTGTCGATTTCCAACTTATGACACGCCACAGACGGATCTATTCCATACATTTCATCCATGTTCCATGCGAAAATATCTCTATACTCTCGCAAAAGATTAATAGTTCTTTCTTCTTCATCTACCTCCATTTTGGTCCCAATTCTTAGTATTTTGGGTTCTTCTTTAGTTCCAATATTCACTTCCTTTGTTGGTTCTACTGCGGTGTAACTGGGCTTAGGTTCTTCCATGGGTGTTGGTTATTTTATAACTTTCGCAAGTTCGTTTCCTTCTTCCGAAATTTTGCTGGGTATTCCTTTCCCTTCTTTTGCTCCAATCATGTAAATCTTAAACTCTTCTTCTTTCTTTGCCTCTTTCGCCATCTTTCTGCGAAGTTTGCACTTTTTTGGACTCTCTTCATAATGTTTCACTTCAATTTGATAACACAATTTCGCACTATCAATATCTCCTCTTATTTCACCAATTTCACTTGGTATTGGAAATTTGATGCATTGATGTAATGTTGATGCTACGGCTATAATTGCATGTATCCATGGCCTTCCTAACAGCATGTTATATGGCGATTCCATGTCCATCACACATAGAATCACTTGTGTTTTGATTTATCCCAGCGAAATTCTCACTATTATTTCCCCTTTTGGTTTAATCGTAGATTTGCAGAAACCATGAATATGATATGTTGAATGAGACATTTCTTCAACTTTGTATCCCATTCCTTTGTATGCATGATAAAAAATTATGTCCACTGAACTTCCTGTATCCACTAAAGTTCTATTCACTGCCCATTCTTCCATGGATTTTGCTGATTTCTTCTTTTCTTTTCGTGCAACCGTTATCGTGATTACCAAAGGAGATTTGTGGCTCAAATTTTCTTTTGGTATCTTTGTTGCTGTGAATGTAATTTTCTGATTTTCGCAATCTCTTAAGGGTGATATTTTCTATACCGTCATAATTTTCTTTCCTTCGAAGTCTCGTTTATGAATCCTCCATCTAATGTTCTCATGGAATTCGTTAACCATCGTTTTTGTGATTATGTTACACTCCAACCTTCTTTTATTCTCATTCATCTTGATTATCTTTTCTTCAACTGGTTCATTGTTTTCTTTGATCATTTTCTTAATTTGGACAATCTTCACAACAATATCCATAATCTTCAATCTTCAGTCCCTGTTTCTAGCGCCATTATGTAGTTGCAGGAAATCCCACACTACATCCCTCATAAGAATTCATACAATCAAGTCATTTTTGGATGAACAATCACAATCTTTATTGATTAATCTCACAAATTTTACAAGAAAGGAAAGAAATGAAGCTAAGAAATTAACAACTTCTCTAGACTTTCTCTCTCCTAATGACTTACTCAACGCTCGAAAAATATCTCTCTCCCTTAAACCTGTTCGGCTCTTTATATAGAGAATCACATAGTGGATAACAGGTAGTTCGTCCTTTATTTTAGGATCTGGCTTGCGATACTCTCACAAGCTTATAAATATTAATTTCGCAAACACTATAATTTTCGCAAGATCATCACACTTCTCCCGTGTTTGAGATGATGTCACTTGTTATGTCATCTTTGTTGTTTTTCTGCGACAGTTTAGCAACGTTGTAGATGAAGGTTTCGCAGGAACGTTGTTGTTGCGATATTCTGATCCTACAATCTTACCGTATACAAGATGTTCAATGACGTGTTCTAGGATCTTAAAAATGGGATTAAATCTCATAGGGAGGTGAGAATATTATCGGTTTTCTTTACACATAAGTTTTTGGTTGAATAAATGGAAGCCATGAAGAGATAAGGGAAAGATATCCACTGTTTGATTCGCTAGAAGATTTGGGAAGATATTTGACAACTCAGGGATGCGGCAAGAGGAAAGAAAATGACATTATTACCGTGAATTGGAAGAAAAGAATAATCATATATGGAAGGTATTTTAACGAGATTCTTGACGTTGTTGTGTATAAATAGAGAGGTATAAGTCATAGAAGTTGGACGGATACTTTGGAGAAGAAATATAGAGCTAGGAATCGAAAAATCACAAAGTTAAGAAAGTTACCTGCTGCTATGAAAATTAAGAACGCGAAGAACATTGAATTTCCATATACAGTCGCAGAAAGATATCGTTGATCAAAGACAGAAGGCGTATATCATACTCAGTTCTGTAGCGAAAGACGTTTAGCAACTGAAGTGGCTGAGCAATTTTCCTTGATGAATACCTTTAACGATTAAAAATCGTTGTAAGCAGAATTTCATTATTTTAAATACAATGATTAATCAATTTTGGTTCTATGAGTAGCTAACTTTATTCTCTAGGGTTTTGGAGGAAAATATTTTTGATGGGTAATATTTAGTAATTAATTTCTTTGGCATATTTACTCCATATTTGTGTTTTTAATTTATTAAAAATTTTCTCTTCTTTATAAGTTTCGTAAAAACTATTTTGGGTAGTTTGATCTGCCGATCTTTTATAAGTGAAGGAAAATTAGGCCTTAGAATAGTGACGAGAGTCGTAAAAAAAAGCTTATAACGTTTAATCTTCTAAAACATGAGATTGGGTTCGAAATTGTTTTGAGTAAACTAGGAGTATTTTGTCAAAGAAACTGTTATTTAGTTTACAAATATTAAAAGTAGTGGAATCCAAAACCCTAGATTCATCTCTCCTTGATAAACCAAAAATCAATTTTAATTAGTTTTTCTTAGTATTTTCTTTTAATAATCAAAAACCAAATCTTTAAAAAGAGTCCGAGCAACGAATCTTTCTTACCACTTCAAAACTACATCAGAGACATGTAGAGCAATTCCACAGATATGCTCGATCGACTATTGAACTGCTTCTTTGACTAGTTATTCAGAGAGTGTAAAGGTTCCGACTGGGAGAGGATTCTTGTGTACTCCTTCAGTCCCCAGTTGAATCTATTGTGGATCATCCGTCTCTTTGAAGATGTGCTTCAAAATATTACAGTTACTTATTGGATGATCGATGAACCTATCAAGGCAGCACCTGGGATTCTCCATTCCTTGTTCAGTTGGCTCTCTCCTGATGAACGACAATATGATTGCACCATCTTGAACCCAGACTTCCAGTAACTCGATCACTCCTTCATGAGAAGAGAAGTTCAAGTATTCTGATCATTTTCCCGTTCGTTTATGTTGGGTGGAGGTTTTTGCATTTCAGGATTGGTTATATTTTCTTCGCGCCTTCAGAAGATCCTGGGACCTTGGAGAAGCGCTCTGATGCTGTGTCTCGGCTTTCCTTTTGTGAATACCAATATTCTGTGGAGCACGTGTCACGATCTTAGTGGCCGCATATAAATCCAACTGTGTAACCTTCGCTGGACAAGGAAACCTAAGCAGCAAAGGATACCTCCACATATCTACTTTACCTCGCCCCAAAAAAGGAGACCTCGACGGTGTAGATGGTGGATTTTTGACAAAGGATAAAATCATAAACCCATAATTATACGAACTTCTGATCCAGCAATCGGACGTGAGTATTGAGACACATGTCTCTCATCAAATATCTGAATGAGAATACTGTCTCTTAGAGTACATGCATAAATGTAGTCTCTCGGCTGGACAACGTCATATTTCATGAATACTGGACACTTCAGTAATTATTTCTATATAGAATCACGAGATTGACGGCTCCTAGACAGCTTGCTATGCTAGTATAGATCGATAACGTCTTCAGGATACAAACAACAGTTTTCCCTAACTATATAAAGGATATAAAGCTCCAGCATGATCATGTCAGAATAATTGATGCTCCTAGACAACTTGCTCTGCTAGTATAGAGCCCTCAGTTAATTATTCTTAAATTTTTGGATTCATCCACTGAATTTCTGAAAATATTCAAATATTTTCACAATATTTCGTTACTTCACTCTATGGTTCTTCCCAACAGAATTCCATGGGTTAGTAATAAATATTCAACACATGGGCGTCTGAGCTACCTCCGAGTAAGCCCCAATTTAAATGGTGCAAGTGTGTTCAACGATGATGCACTAACAATCATCACACAAATGAGTATTTCAAAATACGACGAAATGATAAACCTATGCAAAATAGGAAGGAAAATAATAAATAATTAAATATTGACCAAGGCGCTGGGGGATTGGGCTCACCGGCTGGCCGGCCGTGCCCTGGCCAATCCCACGCCAGTTTTATGTTTTATCATATTTTTTATTATTTTCCTTGATCTTATGAAAATCCTTTCATTTGAACAAATATCCTTCGTTTTGAGGAAAGTCCTCAGTTTCGTGGTGTTTCCTTTGCACCAAGGAAATAATATAAAATTGGGAAAAATATTGCGGGGCCGTGATTATTAGCCAACCGCCCATGCCTTGATCCCATCCGGCCCTACACCTCATGGTTCCTCGTTATTTTATTATTATTTCTCTAATCTCATGAAAACTCCTTGATCTCATGGTATTTTCACAAATCCATGAAAAATATAATATAAAATTAGGGAAACCCGTGGGATCGGGCCCAAGCCGGACGTCCATGCCCTAGCCGGTCCTACACGCCCTTTATTTTATTATTATTATTATTTTAAGTTTTTCTTGGTCCCATGGAATTCCTTGATTTCATGGTATTTCTCTCAAATTATGAAAATTCCTTCAAATCATGGAAAAATACACAGAAAATACATAAAATTACGGAAACTCGTGGGACCGAGCCCAAGCCGGACGAGCATGCCCTAGCCGGTCCCACACGCCCTTATTTTTATTATTTTAATATTATTTGCTTCCTTGATCCCATGGAAACTCCTTCACTTCAAGGAAACTTTTTAATTTCAACAAATTCCTTGATTTCATGATATTTTCATAAAATCATAAAAAATAATATAAAATTAGGAAAAAGCACCACGGGACCGTGGTCACTGGACGGTCGGCCATGCCTTGGCCTCAGCGGTCCCACTCTTCATCATTCCTTCCTTTTATAATTATTTTCCTTTATCTCATGAAGTTTCCCCAGTTTCAGCAAAACCCTGATTTTGTCATATTTTCTCAAATGGTTGCTCAAATACACGCCAGTAAATATCAAAATTCTCAGGACTAAGATACGGAAACCCTGGGGACGTGAGAATTTTACCTTAACCAACTAGGGTTGGCTCCTTGGCTCACAATGAGCCGATCCCACGTATTTTCACGATTTGACCTAATTTGCGCAATTGCACGTATTAGGTCCAAAACTCTTCCAAATAATTTTGGATTTTCATGGAATGATCGTCAGTCGATCCCGTGACCACCTGGAGCCGATTTCATGATCCTTGGTAGGTCCCTCACCTCTTCATAATTAATTAGGTTTTATCACCTAAGGCTCAGACGAGCATTTTTCGAATAAATGATTAAACCAGCATTTAATCATTCTTTCATCAACAAATCACCAACTCTTCAAGAGGCCTTGGAATTTGCTCACACGTGCATATGGGAGATACAAGGTTGATCCACAGTTCAATGTAGATGGTCCCTCCTTCATTCTTTGGTTAATTTTCAATTAACCATGAATTGGTCATCAATTGATCAAATTAGGGTTTCTGAGTCCAAGAATCATAATATCAGATTCAAACACTAATAATTTTATGACGATCTCATGATCAGTATTCTTATTAATTATGCTCGGTTCAACTACTAGCATTTTAATTAATGTTTTATTTTGGTCACACTACCAATAATTCGTCAGATGAGCAACACTTTCTCAGATGAGCAATATTTGCTCAAACCAAGGAATATTGGTTCAATATTCAATAATTCATCGAATGAAAAATACTTACTCGCCTCAATGTCATAATTTCACCTCTATCTCAGCAGACACGTTTAATTCATAATTTTCAGAACATCTTTGTAAACCATGTTCAACTCAGCAAATACATGGACTCATCGTCCCATTAAGTCATGAAGTCAGCAACTGACTAATTAACCACAAGACGTTAATCGTGTCACTTGGGGGGATATCAACTAGGGTTTTGGTCTAGAGATCCACGGCACGTGTGTTCATACGCACGTTGTAATGTGAGCAAGTCGTACAATCAGTTGAAGGGTGTTGATGATGGATTTTAGTTCAGGGATAATGTTGTAAAACCAATTTTTTTGCTGATATTCTGCAAAGGATAAGGCTATTTGATAAGTGATGAATACTTCTCTGCTTTATTAATTCACCTAGAATGGAGCATGTAGCAACAATCCCCAAGTATTCTGTGAATTTTAGCATTATTAATTAATGCATAAATCGCCTCGTATTTCATGTGTTGTTCTCAGCAGAACTATCATTATTGGTACGACATGATGATTGATTGTTACTCTCAGTAGAGTAACATGAATATCCAAGTATCAACAGTGAGGCATACACGAAATACCCGTACAGGCTACACCATTCTCTAACAAATAGAATCATCTCTCGGTGTGTTATACTAACCCGGTCGAGCATATTTGAATCTGGACTGTCCACATCAGTCTCAGAAATGATCACGACCATCCAAATTTACCAGCATGATTAGACGACTTAGATCTGATCCATAAACCTCAGGCAGTTATTTGAGTATTCACCAACAAACCAATGCAGACTCGTATGGTCAACCTCCCCAAAAGGAGAATCAATGGTTTGCCAATTCGTCCAGCCAAAGCAGCACAGACGTGAAACCCTAAATTAGGGTTTACGGCACATTACATGTGTCGCAAATCAGTCTCAACCATCCATCTTCGCATGCATAGATGGAGGGTGTAGATGTAGATTCAAAGGGCTCAGAGCATGTCAACACAAACACCGTGAGCCCGCCTACATACCTGACTGATCGGTCATGACCAACTATGGTTGGTCGTCATAATTCGTGCGCCCCAAACTGGGTATGACACACGGCCAACAAAAACCTAATTAAGGTTTGTGTTGCGATCACGAGCGTCCATTTTCTCCTGCTCGGATGAAGGGTCCGGGAATAGACTAAGCATGTCCGGTGAGTATCAACACGATCACTACGGGCCCACCTATCTCCACACCCAATCGGTCCAAACTAAACTTGGTTGTATACCTCGGTTCGTGCGACCAAATTAGGAGTTAATCTCACCTTCCAATTATAAATTGATCTCGACCACTCAACTTCGCCGGACAAATTGAGTGGCATAGATCATGTTTCTATAAAACAATGAAGTACAGGCGTGTACACCAACCCGCCGTATGCATGCCTGACTGATCGTCCAAGACCGAACAGGCTTGGTTGTCTCGAAATGCGCGCCCTAAGTAGACATGACGCGCGCTCTTTGCGGCATGAGATTTCTGTAGCAAATCCATCTCAGCCACTCCTCTTTGCCTGAAAAATTGAGTGGTCTAGATTGCACCTTCATGAGACAGTGAGGTACAGGCGCTTGCATCATCATGTCGTCTACACGCACGCCCGATCGGCCCTGCCAAAAACGTCTCCCATGCTTGGATTCGACCAAGCTGAAAGAAGATACTGGCATACCTCCTAAACCCTAATCCGGCGGTCGCAGATGTGGGTCACAAGTTATCTCGTCCGTCCAACTTCGCCATCTTGGACGGACCGCCTAAGACAGGAGTTAGGCGACCAGTGAGGCATTGTCACGATCACCGTCCACCACTCTTACGCATAGAGTAATCGACCAAGTAATGGCTTGCACGTATAGCCTACAAACGATCACTCGAAGATGGCTGGATGTGATGCTATTTTAAGACGCATAAATTCGTGACTTACTCCGTTTAGCCTTAAAACAGCGATGCTTCATACATGTTGAATATATTCGATGCATTACATGCATAAAATACACGACTTTCTAAATAACTTAGTTATTTAATCCAGCATCACATGCTACCTTCTGTGGGTCCCATGATACACGCATTTGAGATATCAAACAGGTCACAAAATGGGGGATACTTACTGGGGTATTGGTCTGGTAGTTAACATCGTGCAGCGTGCAATGCGCCATCACAAGAACGTGTCTGGAATTCATGGACGGTTAGTGATGACGGGAGAAGTGGGCAAGACTGATCGTGTGGCACTAACACACGACTCCATCACTCCACTTCCTCCACTTCCCACGAGATATGAGAGTTAGGCTTAATGACTTGTATAAATAGGTTATATTAGAGAACTACTCGGTCAAACTCGCATGCATTGCTATATCAAGCATGTTTGTCAATCTTAGTGATCAAAACTATATATTCTAGATTTATAGTATACTATAGCTAAGGTATTAGACTAGGATAGAAAGTGTAGTTGAGATCAATAACTCCATGTGGATCATCATACAAGACGAAGGACTACTCAAGGAACCAGTGGATCTTCATCGATCAAAAGGTATATGGAGACTTGAACTTATCTATCACTCAAAAGTCTATCTACTCTATCTCCTATATTGAGACAAAAGTCGTTTGACTATATAGAATAAGAATATGCACATGTGACATTTCGAGCTGAGTATATCTCACTTATTTATTTCCCTAAATAGGTGTTGGTAAAGCTTTCTCTTTAGCCAAGTTCATATTTTCCTAGTGACGAAAGTCATGGTATGTTTCAATCACTTTGGAAATTGCTCTGACGAAAACTAGGTTGTGAATAACAAATATATGACGTCCTCTGATAATGTTTCAATGATTGGAATGAGAGTTTAGACTATATAACCATTGTGGGATATAAACATTATTGTGGCAACACATATATGTATAATCCCTTAACACTTGAACCGAAGTTTGCGAACTTTGTTGATCAAGTGGAACCGGAATGTGAGCAGCAACTCAGTCTGCGAAATCAGTCCGCGAACTAGCGTAAGTTCTCGAACCCGAGAATATCTGCTGAAGTTGAGCTCAGGGGCAGTCCATGAACTAACGGAAGTTCTCATCCTGAGAAATTCTGCTGGAGTTTATTAACTTCAACCGGTTATCTTGAGTCCGCGAACTCAAGAGGTTATGTCTGAAAACGTTGATTTGTGAACTTATTCTAAATTACTAAGAAATGCTTTTGCAAATCGTGGCTTCATAGTTCATGATTAATGATTCGAGTGAATCACATCGTTTTTGATTCAATTGTGTCTCTTGTAGTACTTGAGATCTCATAGCAATTGAACAACTCTCTAACTAGTTCATTTGAGTCATTTTGACTAGTTATGGTGAAGAAGAATATGGTTGATATGAAAGTTATCATTTGGCTAACCATTTGGTTGACTAATATTGAACCAACCATTGTACACGTTTAAGTACGGTTACACAAACCCAAAACATCAAGTACATGTGTGTATGGAAAGCTAAGTTTTCGATCTAACGGTTAAGAGATATTAGCTTGTATCTAATCAGGTTTTCATCTAACGGTGAATATTGAATGCTTTGTTAGCAAGCTAATATTGATTGCAAACCCTGATTTGAAAGACTATATAAGGAGAACTCTAGCTATTGGAAAAACTAATCCCCACACACTTTTCTTGTGTGATACTATTTTTCTCTAAGCTAGAGTCGATCTCCATTAACCATTGAGTTTTTTCTCTAAATTCGTGTTAACGACTTAAAGACTTCATTGGGATTGTGAAGCCAGACCGATACTACTTTTCTTGTAGTTATGTGATCTGATCTTTCTATTTCTATCGTATGAGTACAATTGTAATAATTGGCTTGAGATTTTTATCTCCAATAGGCAAGATAAAAGTAGTCACAAACATCTTTGTCACTTTGTGATTCCTCAATAATCTTCTTCGCTGCGTCGATTAAGTTTATTGTGAGGTGATTGATGAAACTTAGCTGTTCTTCGGGAATATAAGTCTGGTTTTATCGATTTGTTCTTCTTTACCTTAATTTATCAAAATACGGAACAAAACTCATAGGTTTATTCTTGGGAGATGAATTTATCTATTACCTGTAGACTTTTCTGTGTGAGACAGATTTGTTTGATAAAGTCTTCGACTTTGGGCCGTAGCAACTCTTGGATGTGGGTGAGATGAACTAAGGGAATCAAGTGCGCAGTATCCTACTGGGATCAGTGGCGTAGAAGCATAACTATACCTTGGATCAGTGTGAGATTGGATGGGGTTCAACTACAGTCCAGAACGAAGTTAATTTGGAGTAGGCTAGTGTCTATAGCGAGCTTAATACAGTGTATGTTTAATCTGGACTAGGTCCCGAGGTTTTTCTGCATTTGCAGTTTCCTTGTTAATAAAATTGTGGTGTTTGTGTTATTTCTATTCCGCATTATATTTTGTTATATAATTGAAATAATACAGGTTGTGCATTGTTCAATCTATTAGAATATCCAACCTTATTGGTTGTTGATTTAAATCGATTGACACTTGGATATTGGTATTTGGTACCATTCAAGTTATCTCTCTTTGATTAGACTCGTGAATCTTATTTTCTTGAGTAAATCAAATTGAGAGATTGAGATAATAACTCCTTGAGATATTTTTTATTGATTGAGTCTTGTTGATTCTCTAGAAAACAACTCGGAGTAGTCTATACAGATTGTTAATCAAAATATTGGGTGAGGTTCTTAGACCCCCATATTTTCAATTGGTATCAGAGCAGGCAAACACTTTAAAGACCTTACAAGTCTGTGTTTGTAGCGATCTGACTCTATGGACAGAGGTGCTATCTCAATAAACATACCACCAGTCTTCGATGGCTCTAATTACTTATGGTGGAAAATTGCTATGCGAGATTTTATTCAAGCGCGTGATTTTCAATCATGGGTATATGTTGTTAATGGCTATGATCCTCCCGTTGCTGCAGAAGGAGAAAATATTCTAAAGAATATTATTGAATATTCTCCTGCAGAGGTTCTTGCTGCAAAGAAAAACTCCAACGGTTTGAATGCGATCATACATGCCATTACCCCAAATCTTCAGCACCATGTGTCTAATTGCACTAAGTCGCAAGAATCTTGGGATATCTTAACAACCGTATTCGAAGGAAACTCCAGTGAAAAGGATGCAAGGCTTCAGAACCTTAATTCCGATTGAGAAAACCTTTGTATGGCAGATGGAGAAACATTTGATGAGTTTAATCACAAAGTGTCTGAAATTGTTGATGCATCTTTTGCATTGGGTAAGACTTTTCGTGAAAAGGACATTGTGATGAAAATTTTCAGATCACTTCCATCTAGATACGATACTAAGAAGCATGCCATCGTTGAGGTAAATAACCTAGACAGTCTCTCCAGAAACATGCTGGTTGGTAAGCTTAAGATCTTTGATCACGAACTTTCATCCAAGGTTAAGGATGTTGCGTTCAAATCACTAAAGGACACTAAATTACTTGATAAAAGTAAAAAAGGTATATATCTGAAGATGATCACTCTGCGATAGATTCATCAAATAAAGATCTTGACAAATCAGTCTCGATGATCACAAGACAGTTTAGGGATCTTCTTTTGAAGAGAAGTAAACGGTTCTCCAAAGATAAGCCTAAGGCATCAGTCAAACCTCATAATCGTGTTCCTCCTAAAAACATGGATATTGATGAGACTGATGATGAGGATATGCCTCAGTGCTTTAAGTGTAAAGGATTTGGTCATTTTGCAAACGAGTGTCCAAATCGGAGAAAATACACTGGGAACAAAGGTCTTGCTGCAACTCTTGATGAAATGTCTGACGACTATGATTCAAATGAAGATGAGAAATCAAGTGTTGCACTTCTTGGTGAAAATATTGATTTTGATAATTGTACCAATACACATATAAAATTTTGATATTCTTTCGGAAGATAATCCAACCATTCTGGAAGAAAAAGTTGACCATTTTCTTGGAAACACTGTTTATAATGTTTCAGGATCCACTATGTGCCTAGCTGCCTGCACAATTCAGAAGCCTGATTATTATCCAAGTGTGACGTGCTCATATTGTTCATTAAAAGGTCATGAACTCTCAAGGTGTTACAAGTTTAAACACAAGCAAAGACACGTCAACAAACTTCAACGAAGAGCAAATCATCTAGCTAGAAAACTCAAACTTGCACAGAAGACTGCAGAGGTATGTAGGATTTTATCTTCGTCTAAGAAGTTAGTTTCCAAGGAAAAATCAAGACCATTTGAAAATAAAATATGGTCAAATCATTTTGATATACAGAGGTATGTAGATTCCTCTCAAGAGAAAATTGGTGGAAAAATTGTTGTTCACCACAGCACAACTTAATTGTGTTTTGTCTAAAATCTTGTCTCATGTGCCTGATCAAAAGAGACAATGATTTTGTACCTCTCAGGTTTTAAGAAAAGTTTTGTTTCTTCTTTTCTTAGTTTTGTATTATTTTTGTATATCAAACAAAAGAAAAAGGGTACTATCAACAATTCTGCTCTTTATAGGGATAAGAGTTGATCGTCCACGAACCTGTTTTAGGTTTTAAACCCTACATTCTTTTTCCTTCTCTAAAACCTCTCTTTATCCTAAGACTACTTGTTGAGATAATTGTGAATTCCTCTCACAAACCCATTTGGAAGCTCCAAGAATGATGTCCTCTGATGAAAAAGAAGGTAATATGATTGTTAATCCATCAATCATGAAGGAAAAATAAAAATCTCCATTTCCTCTAACCTTGAAAAGAAAAAGAAGGAATACGAGGAAGCCAAGAGTTGTTCCTTCAAATTCTCAGATGTTTTCTGATGTTCTTGAAGTGTTAAAGGAGCTGCAAAAGGAGATTCAACAAATAAAGGCTTTTGTGTATAAGACTCATGAGATTCAGAAGGCCCTGGTTCGACAACAGCAACCAAGAAAGTTCATTGATATAAACTCCTTTCTTAATGAACCTTATGTTCCAATGGTTGTTGACAACAAGGAGTTCAGGGACGATAATGAATTCTTCAAAGGTCTTAATGTCTAGTAAATCTTCTATGTTTTCTGTTTTATTTAGAAGAATAACTAGTGTTTTGGAATAGCAATGATTGTGATTACACATAGCTATATCCAATAATTTCATCTTCTTGTTTTTATATTTATTGGTTTAAATTCTAAAGTTATTTTGGAAGATGATGGTTGCAGTATTAATCTTTATGGTTTTATATATATATTGCAATATTTTGATGGGATTTGTATGTTTATGTCCGTGAACTTGATTATCCCATATTTTGTCAAAAGTAAAGTCATTCACATATTGGTATGCAAATATTGATAAAGGAATGAATTGACTTTTGGAAAAACACAAAAGTTAAGCCTATATTGTCAATTATTGATGTAAGATAGGTTAAAATCTTTTGTGATTCAAGGATAAAGTCTATTATGTCACTTTGTGATGGAAACAAATAGAATAGGTCCTTTTTTTGTTATCCACGGTAGAGCTTAATTGTTCCATATTATTATGTATTACTGTGAAGGTTCCATCTTGTATCTTATGTTGAGCACGATACGACTAAGTCGATTTCTTATTGGCATGGTTGGTTGTTCCATAAAGATACAAAATGTTGAGCATTAAGAACTAAATTAATCAACTTGTGTGGTTATTTAGTTTGTATTTCGTGAGTTCTCTCATGTTGAGTACATGGACGGTTAAGGTTGTCGTTTCCTATGATAATCTTAGTCGGGGTTCCATAATCTATTATGTTGAGCCCAAATAAACTAAATCAATCATCTTGTGTGATTATTTAGTTAGCACTCCATAGATTTTTCTCGTGTCGAGTGTGGACAATTGAATTGACTACTTTGTGATTAGTTTAATTGTGTAATCCGGTTAAAATATTTATGAGTTCTCTTGTCAATTATCTAATCGATGAATTAAGTCTCCATAAGTTTACTTGTGTTGAGCATATTTAGTCAAATTAATCTTGGTTCGCTTGGGTTAATATGAATGAATATTTTGGATTCCAAATTCATACTTGTATGCAATTTGTTTTGTCTAAGGAAATCCTTATTTTCTCTTGAAATTAAGGTCGCTCTTGTTGTTCCTTTGGGAATGACATCTAATGGGGGAGAGTTCTTTTGAACTTACGCTTAATTTCCAAATCTTTGTGGGGAGTGCGGCTGTGGAATTTTTTAGGGGTTATCTTGTATCTTTATAAACTCCTTGATGAATGCATTTAGCCTCGGCTTTATGATTGCATCTAAAAAAGATGATAGAGAATTTACCTTTGGTCATGAAATGTCTCTTACGGAAATTTCATTAGGATCCCGTCCTTGTACCTTTGTCAATTTTATTGAAAAAAAGGGGAGAATTAATTGTAGTTCACACCACAAATACATATGGTTTTCGGATCATAATGTAAGGTGGAGTGGTTTCCATGTGATATGGAGTATTGACTAAGGGGGAGTGAAGTATCACCATAGTATTGTTGTTGAAGTAGTGATACAATTGGACTTTGACGCTGTGTAATAATACTATGACATTGTATAACAATGATTGAGAACCAATGCTTTTCTCAGTGTTATATCTACGGATTTTCAACAACGATGATACTAAACTTACAACCTTTGGGATCATTGGACTACTTGGAAGTGACGAAGATTTCACGTATTGTTGAAGATTATGCATGTGGAATAGGAGCTACAAAGTTTATTTATATAATTTTTGTATTCCATATGTATTAATAGTTTTGCCACTGAAATTGACAAAGGGGGAGATTGTTAGAGCACTGTTCGGTCAAACTCGCATGCATTTCTATCTCAAGCATGTTTGTCAATCGTAGTGATCAAAACTATATAGTCTTGATTTCTAGTCTACTATAGCTAAGGTCTCGGACTAGGATAAAAAGTGTAGTTGAGCTCAATAACTCCATGGCGATCATCATACAAGACGAAGAAATACTCAAGGAACCAGTGGATATTTATCGACTAAAAGGTATCTGGAGACTTGAACTTATCTATCACTCAAAAGTCTATCTACTCTATCTCCTATCTTGAGACAAAAGTCGTTTTACTATATAGACTAAGAATACGCACATGTGACATTTCGAGCTGAGTATATCTCGCTTATCTATTTCTCGAAATGGGTGTTGGTAACGCTTTCGCTTTAGCCAAGTTCATCTTTGCCTAGTGACGAACGTTATGGTATGTTTCAATCACTTTGGAAATTTCTCTGACGAAAACTAGTTTGTGAATAACAACTATATGACGTCCTCTGAGAATGTTTAAATGATTGGAATGAGAGTTTAGACTATATAAACATTGTGGGATATAAACATTATTGTGGCAACACATATATGTATAAGTACTTAACACTTGAACCGAAGTTTTCAAACTTCGTTGATCAAGTGGAACCGGAACGTGAGCAGCAACTCAGTCCGCGAATTCATTCCGCGAACTGGCATAAGTTCTTGAACCCGAGAATATATGCTGAAGTTGAGCTCAGGTGCAGTCCTCGAACTAACTGAAGTTCTCATCCCGAGAAATTCTGCTGGAGTTAATTAACTTCAACCGGTTAGCTTGAGTCCGCGAACTCAAGAGGTTATGTCTGAAAATGTTGATTCGTGAACTTATTCTAAATTACTAAGGAATGCTTTTGCAAACCGTGGCTTTATAGTTCATGATTAATGATTCGAGTGAATCACATCGTTTTTGATTCAATTGTGTCTCTTGTAGTACTTGAGATCTCATAGCAATTGAACAACTCTCTAACTAGTTCATTTGAGTCATTTTGACTAGTTATGGTGAAGAAGAATATGGTTGATATGAAAGTTATCATTTGGCTAACCATTTGGTTGACTAATATTAAACCAACCATTGTACATGTTTGGGTAGGGTTACACAAACCCAAAACATCAAGTACATGTGTGTATGGAAAGCTAAGTTTTCAATCTAACGGTTGAGAGATATTAGCTTGTATCTAATCAGGTTTTCATCTAACGGTGAATATTGAATGCTTTGTTAGCAAGATAATATTGATTGCAAACCCTGATTTGAAAGACTATATAAGGAGAACTCTAGCTATTGGAAAAACTAATCCCCGCACACCTTTCTTGTGTGATACTAGTTTTCTCTAAGCTAGAGTCGATCTCCATTAACCCTTGAGTTTTTTCTCTAAATTCGGGTTAACGACTTAAAGATTTCATTGGGATTGTGAAGCCAGACCAATACTACTTTTCTTGTAGTTGTGTGATATGATCTTGCTCTTTCTATCGTACGAGTACAATTGTAATAATTGGCTTGAGATTTCTATCTCGGATAGGCAAGATAAAATTAGTCACAAACATCTTCGTCTCATTGTTTCTGATTCCTCAATAATCTTATTTGTTGTGTCGATTAAGTTTATTGTGAGGTTATTGATGAAACTGAGCTATTCTTCGAGAATATAAGTATGGTTTTATCGATTGGTTCATGTTCACCTTGATTTATCAAAAAAAGGAACAAAACTCATAGGTTTATTCTTGGGAGACGAATTTATCTATTACCTGTAGACTTTTCTATGTGAGACAGATTTGGTTGCTAAAGTCTTCGACTTTTGGTCGTAGCAACTCTTGGTTGTGGGTAAGATCAACTAAGGGAATCAAGTGCGCAGTATCCTGTTGGGATCATTGGCATAGGAGCATAAATATACATTGGATCAGTATGAGATTGGTTGGGGTTCAACTACAGTCCAGACCGAAGTTAATTTGGAGTAGGCTAGTGTCTGTAGCGAGCTTAATACAGTGTATGTTTAATCTGGATTAGGTCCCGTGGTTTTTCTGAATTTGCGATTTCCTTGATAATAAAATTCTGGTGTCTGTGTTATTTTTATTCCGCATTATATTTTGTTATATAATTGAAATAATACAAGTTGTGCGTTGTTCAATCGATTAGAATATCCGACCTTATTGGTTGTTGACACTTGGATATTGGTCTTTGGTACCATTCAAGTTATCTCTCTTTGATTAGACTCGCGAATCTTATTTGCTTGAGTAAATCAAATTGAGAGATTGAGATAATAACTCCTTGAGATATTCTATTGATTGAGTCTTGTTGATTCTCTAGAAAACAACTCGGAGTTGTCCATATAGATTGCTAATCGAAATATTGGGTGAGGTTGTTAGACCCCCGTATTGTCAGGTTCTCCTCCCTATTTCCAACAAGATAAAACATAAACCAAGTGTTGATACAACGTATCCAAACACCCAAAACTGATTTCTTACATTATTATAAGCCAGTTTGGTATTCTGATACAAATCATAAATAGCCTACACCTTCACAATCTCAAAACCTTATTCGCTTTTATCCCCAAGATCAACCCAATCTCCTTCACTTTGTGACCGAAGCAAGGTTGGAATGGCTATTTCTTGGTTTAGGCCAGAATTGTATAAATTGATCTCTCGAATCAAAAAGCACTCCCGTGCAGTGCACTTGTTTAGGGTTTAGATTCATTTTTCATCCACACACCCTAAATTACCAAAACCGGGAACATTGATCGAGTCAGTACGGGTGCAGGAGATTCACACGAAGAACATGGACCTGATCAAGGAAATAATAAATGGCATACTCGATCTCCTCATTAAGATGACATCAGATATGAGCGGTTCTCCTGTCACAGAGATTTCTTCACTAGGGAATGATCCTCTCAAGTAAATAGTTTCACTATAAACCAGAGGCCGGTAGATCAGGAAGTGGATTCTCTAGTAGAAATTTTATGAGAACTTTTACACCTCTCGAAGAATCAGCAGGCGGAGACGTTTTCTGCAATCAACCAGATATCACTGGACGTGCATTTAACTCCTTTGCGTCCAGAAGCCTCAAAAACACCAGAGATGTCTGTAAATAATATTACATTTACATAAGAAGAAATAATGGTAGAAGAAGGTTACAACCGGGTCCTATATGCTACTGGACGCATCAAGGATTCAGAGTTCAAGAGGGCCCTCATTGACACGGGAGCGTCTTCGAATATGATTACTCTCAAGACACTCAGGATGGCCAAGGTTCTCCCAAGAAAGATCGTGCGATAGCCTACTATTACGGTATTGCAAGTGTCGCATAATGATTACGCGTCACAGTGTTACAGGCCAAGTCAGTGCTCCGCCGTAATGGCGCAATATAAAGCCATAATAGCGGTACATTGTATAGATTGTCAATTGCTAAGAATGGCATAACCCCGCAGGGCCATTAAAGCGTAAAGGTGGTACTACACTTTAAATACATTTGGCTAAGTAATGAAGCTTATTGGCCGACACAATGAAGCTTCATTGAAGGATTGGCAATACATGGCCAAAGTTGACAGATGCAACATGTGATGTTGGCATCGATGCATATCCATGGAATTGAGTTGGCCCAAACTCAAGGATGATGCAAGAATAGTGTAATAGACTAGATTTAGTCTGTGCATTAGTTCAAGGCTGTGCCAAAGTCTGAACAGTGCAAACAAGTTGGTAATTCAAGAGTTGCATTGCTATTGTCAAGCTAATTGGCGAAGTGAATCATATATAACGCATGAGTAACTAGAGTGAGCTTAAGGAGCTTGCCTCGATGTTTGAAGCATAAGGATTGTTCGTGCATGAGTTTGGAATGATAAACATGTAGGTCCAAGAGATATGAACGTTGGTGCAAGATAGAATCCAGTATGGCACATTAAGTGTGCAATACATCTCAAGTGATGGTTAGGAGTTGGTTATTGGCTTTGAGAGCATGCCAATGAAGTGAGATAAGATAAAATGGTTATAAAGGAAATTTATAACCATGTGGGGTGTTCATAACCACCAAGAATAGGTGTGGCATCTGTTGGCTTGACAACACAAAAGGTTGCAGTTGGAAAAACAAGCTGGCGGTTATGGAAACTACCTGATGGGACACATGGTTGTTCCATGCGTGTACAAGTGTTGTGCACGGTTTTGGCCATTGTAACCACTGTATAAATAGTCCTAAGGAGTAGTAAAATCAGTAGGCTACATAGGAGAGAGTTAGTATCATGTTTGAGAGAGTTAGGCATTCACCAAGAGGGTGAATGGCCTGTTTTTGGTCCATGTGATCGACAAGTTTTGTAATCTTCCTTTGATACAATAAAATGGGTTAATTGTGTCATGTCTTTGTATTCATTGTATTGTTGGTTTGTGTGAGAATTGTTGAAGTGCATGGCAGAACCTCTTATGCTTATGGGGGCATGAAAAGTTAGAGAGAAAGCATAAAAGTTTTCCATTGCGTATTGCCTTATGAGTGAAGATGCATACTTTGATGCAAGTGTGCAAGGCTAAGTACTTGTGGGTGAATTTGATTCACTGAACCACATAGTATTTCCGGTCATGTCTCATGAAAATTGTAAGCAATTTAATGGGCATGTGACAAGCTGGTATCAGAGATGTGTTTGGGGACACAGTTGCTGATTTTTCTCTCTTTTACTCAAGTTAATGTCATTTGCTTGTCAAATTCAGTGGTGAATTGTTTGGGTTTCACTAGTATGGAGTCTAGAAGAAGTTGGTCTTATGTGGAAATATCAATTGTAATGAACTTGAAGCTTGAAGTATCAGCAGGCCATGAAATTTTATGACAAAGGTGTCAAAATTCTTACCAAAAGTGTTAGAAGAACGTGCAAGAGTCATTGAAAACCGGGTTTTCAAGTGTTGGCATGACAAAACAAATTAGTATGCTGACTTCTATGATGCAAGTCAGGTATTAAAATCCATGTTTCTCACAAATATGAAAAGATTAGGCATTTGGAATGCATATCTTTGTGGTGTTATCAGTAGCGAGTACATTACGTGTTGTAATGGGAATTTTAGGGGAAATTCCCGAATACAAAGAAGTTGATGGCATTTGCAGTGGCAAAGAAGATGAAGAACATGTCTATATGATAGATTGTAGGTGTTTTCATCGTAGCCAGTTGGATGGAAGATTATAGTTATCTTTCTCGAATGCATGTACCTTGGTGGTAATGCAAAGTATGGTTGTGAACCAGCATGTTTGTGGAAATGTGATTCCATGAAGGAAGAATTGGATGGACAATTCTTATCTGGAATAAATCTTATTTAAATGATGAAGAAAAAAGCACAAGTTATGGAAAAACCGATACACCACGGTTTTGCGTTTGCAAAGAGTTCTTCGTTGATGCCAGATGCGCACAAGGAGTGTGCTTGCACCTGGTTTTTGAGTGGGATCAATATGCTTGGACAAGGGTGTCCAAAGACCCGCATTTGATCATAACCACAAGTGGATGTTCTTGTCAACTGAAAATCAACAATTGTTGCTACTCAAGTTAATTTTGGAGAAGGGGAAAGACAAGAGTAACCAGTTGTGCATGGGCAGTAAAATGAGTTCCAAGTTTGAAGAAGAATGTGGCATTCTTGCTTCATGGAATGTAGGTAGTGGCGCCTCATTTGTAAGGATTGTGCCTTGTTAATATTGTCCAAGGTATTTATCCATGGAAGTCATTGAGTGATATGACTTTGCTGAGCTCTATGGTGATGCTCAGAATCACCAAGTTAAGTCCGTTCCAGTTGTGCAAAGGTGTACAAGTTTGTGTCAAGAATTGGGTGCTAATTGGCATAGCATGTATGTAATAGTAGCATGCACCAAATGAGATTTGGGCATGGCCAAGATGCATAATGCGTGAAGAAATGCAAGTTAGGCGAATTATAGATACATGGAGAAAGAATAACAAAGTAGTGGTGATGCATAAAGATGGCATGTGGCCATTTTTTAAAAAATCTTCATGAAAGCTAAAGTAACATGATAGCATCTGGTGGAAGAGTGCATGTGGTAAAGTGAATTGCTACATTGGGGACAATAGGTACCGTCTCGCTTCCTTTGTTACTTAAAAGAGAAGTTGAAGTCAGTATTGTAAGGCTTGTTAGGTCTTACAAGTTGCAATCAGTTGGCGCAAGTATTTGCTCAAGTTTGAGTATACTTTCAGTTTGGGTCGAGTGGACCTTGGTGTTGGAATAAAGTCTCTCTATGTAAGGTAGTAGTTAATGAGGGTATTTGAAGTGAAAGATCTTTCCTCTTTCGTTCAAATTAAAGCTAGTTCGCGTGGAAGATGCTACATAGCATATTAAGCCAAAATATGCAATAGAAGACGCTGAAAGTGAAAGAAGCAAATAGAAGAGTTGGTGGCATAGTCAAGTTTGATGTTGAGAGTTATGTGGAAGTGCGAAGGCATTTGGTAGCGAAGGCATGGAGCAACGCAGCAAGAATGAAGATGTAAGTCCATCAAGTAAATGAGTTAAGATTGACTCATAGTTAGGAAGAACATGATGTTGTTTTTCCGCCACATTAAAGCGTAGAAGTTTGATAGAGCAAATGATTCTTAAAGTGCTAGTTTCAAAGGCACGCAAAGAGGATGCCTTGGCTCTAGAGAGAGTCGGTCTAATTATTAGGTGATAGGTGTCTAGAACACCTAATTTTATATCGAGTATTTATGCTTTCTTTGCTACTTTTCTTGTAAATTATGTATCTTATGTTTTCTTTTGAGTTTAATAGGTACTTTGGAGTCATTAGGAGCAAAAGAAGGAAAAATCATTGATTTGGAGCGTAAAGGGTAAAAAGGTCAATTCATATGCGAGTTGTACTTGGATCGGGCGAAAGTTATGCAACAAAGGAGGTGAAGGATGAACTATCAGTTCCCTGCAATTGACAATTGAGTTGAAAAAGGAATTAGCTTGTCAGTTTGGCATTACCGACAAACCGTATATGAATTTGGTGCCCATATTGATCTTTTGGGTGCCTGAAGTATTTCTTATCATTACCTACATCTGAAATTGAGAGAAAAGGATTTATTTCAATCATTCACTCACTAACTCAGAGGAGAATCCACTGCGGCTGCTGGTTGAAGAAATCGACGAAGATATGGATCTGTGGTGGTGATACAAATTCCAAGAAGAGAGAATAAGGGAGAGTTACATGGTATTGCTGATGTTTGGTTTGCGACAGTCAATTGAGAAGAAAATGAACCTGCTGATGAAGAGAGATTGATGGGGTTGTGATGACATCTGAAGTTCAAGGATGAAGTATGTTGTTGTTCAGATGAAAATGGTGGATTTAGAGTCTTGGTATGACTAGAAATGATAGGTTTGTTGTGGATTCAAGTCATATGAAGCTAGGTTAGAAGTTTGTGGGTCAGCTGATGAAGTTCAGAAAAAATTAGGGTGAGCATCTGATGTTAAAATCAGACAATAGTCGATAGAATGAAGCCAAGCTTGCTGCTGCGTTCGATTGAAGACGGTGGTTCTATTTCCATGAGGTGGGAAAGAATTGTTGCTGATGTTCAAGGATTAGAAATGAAATCTGGGGTTTTTGCTGGAAATGATGGGTTTGCAGGAAAGGATATAGAGAGGCTCATACAATTCAAGACAGAGTGCATCTCTGAAGCACCAAAATGTGCACCACAACTGTTCGAGGAAAGGCCTGGTAGATGGAATAATTGGTAATGAATTTCACTTGGGACTGGTGGCAGTTGTGACATTGATGGAGGTGTTGTTGTTGCTCATGGAATTGCGGAGAAGCTACAGAAGGAGTTGGTTATATCAGGTTCCGTGGAAGAAGTGCAGTTTCTATTGGAAATGGAGCTACATTACAATGTCACTGAAATGAGTTGATGCAGTTAGGAAAGATTCTGGTGGAGGTGTCGCTGCAGTGGAATGGCTAATGAGTTGCAGCTACAATTAGGTGCATGAATTGAATGAATAACATTGAAATTATAGAAGCCGGAGTTCAGTGGCGTTGCAGGGGAGCAATATGGACGATGATGCTGGCAGTGAACATGGAAGGTGTAGAGAATAATAAAAAGTTGTTATTGGTGGTGTGTGAATTCTTAGAGGTGGATATGTTGAAGAAGTTACAACAATATTGCAATGTAGTTGCTCCTGGTAGTCGCTACGGCTGAATTAGAGAAATGGGAGTTAAATGGCTAGCCACAGTTGTGAATTAAAGCTACAACAGAAAAAACTGCAGTGATGGAGCTATTTATGGCTTGATCTGTATTTGGCAGGGAAGGATGTTTTATTGTGCAGTGTGTAATTGATGCTGAACTGAAGTGGTAGAATGAATATGTATATTGCAGCTGGAGTTACTGATATGGGAGCTGGTGGTTCACAAAGAGGAAGAAAGAAGTTGCAAAAATTGTAAATGCTGCTCCAATGGACTGAGACGGTGAATTGCAAGTGATGTGCAAATGGCGGTTCAAACTGGATGGAGTACTTCTGTTGAAAATGGAGAATTTAAGCTGTTGGCAGTGACAAGGAGGAGATGGTGAGCACTAGTCCGTGGTTGTGGTATGAGTATAAGTGCAGAAGCTGGAATGGTTATGGTGTTATGTTGTAGCAGTGGTGGTTTGATTTACTGCTGCAGCTATTGATATGAGATGTGTGTGTGTGCAATGAAAAGAGCTGACATTGAAGGTTATAGAGATGGGAGTTGTGGAGTTCTGAAATGGCAGCTACAGATGGCGCGGCTAGAAGGGAAGCTGGTGAATGGAAGTGGTGCTAGTATTGATATGGGAATGGATAGTATGAATGATGTTGTTGTTATGAGGTTTGCAGGTAGTGCTAATGTACACAGGGTATTTTTAATCTGAAGCTAAAAATTGAGAAGTGGTAATGGGTACTCGGTGGAGATGCTGCGGAAACAATGCGGAAATGCAGTGAGAATGGCAAGCCGGTGGAACTAGTTCCGGTTGTCGGATTTTGGAACTGGAAGTGGGGATTGTGAAGATTCAATGAATCATGAAGGGGGTTTGAGTCGGATGAAAAAGTCGACGGCCGGATATATGAGCTACGGGTCACACTTTTGGGTACGTTTTCGCAAGAATAGAAAATTGGATTTAGATGGGTTATGCAAATGTTTGAAATGCAGGAAAGCAAAGCTGAGCTACTGGAAGTGTATAATTGCCTGGTGACAGTTTCCAATGGTTCAAGTGATCGGAGAATGTTTTCCGGTGACCGGATTCCGGTGATGACGTCGGCACTCCGGCGACCCGTTTTGGACCCGAAAATTCCAGAGATATATTTTTCACACATGGGCTTGGTGGACATGTAGATGGACGTGGACTTGAAGATTTTGAAGAATTTGACCTATTTTTGGAAAGCAAAGGGCTATAAAAAAAAGAGTTTCTACAACAAAGATACCACGTATTATTCTTGGAGCAGAGGAGAGAGCCGCTGAAACTACAACTAGGGTTTGCTTTCGTATTTAATATTCATTTCCTTTATTGATTATTGATTATTGATTATGATGAACTCCATAGCTATGTGTAGCTAAATCTCTTATTATTGGTTAAGGATGTAGTCATTTATCTATAACTTGTGCTTGATTAATGTATTAGTTTTCTCTCTTTGTTTTCGTTCATATCTCTACTGTTTTTATAATCACATGAATGATGTATTGTGGTAGGATATAGATGTTTGATTAGTTAAGTGGCCAATTAATTGAACTTGCATCTTATCCATAGCTATTTGAGGGTTTTTCATCGAGCGATAACCCCAAATACAAGTAGCATGATATGATTATAGTTTGTAGTGATACACTCTTATAATCATATGTAGAGTTTGACCATTGTCCGAATTGTTATGCGCAATGTATGACAATTGCTTTGATTATCCTATTTCCAAAACTTAATGCTCTTGGGAATTGAACTTGATTAGCGCAAGGCATTAGGTTATTCTTTAGGTAGAATTCACATACGCAGCTCTAATGTGTGTGTTGATTAACTTGGGAAATAAATAGATTATCTTGCTCTCTTGATTTTCTAGGCTTTTGATAATAAAAGAGATTAAATCGTAATTCTAATCATGTATGCAAGCACATGTTTAAGATTGAAGATGAATTCCTTGACCAATATCTTTATCCATTTATTACTTCCAAATATTTACTTTGCTTTTATTTTACTTTAATTTTACAAAAATCAGAAATTCCCCTTTGGGTTACTAAGAAACTAGAATTTGATAACAACAATCGCCTCTCTGTGGATACGAACTCTTCCTTACTTTATACTTCATTCATATTTTGTCGAGTAAGAAAGTGAATTATTTTTGTGTCGGCTGACAACCGATCAAATTTTGGCGCCGTTGCCGGGGAGGCATTCGGCTAGTTATTAAGTTTTTTAGTTTCTTTTTAATAGTTCTGTTCGCATACTGCTTTTCGTTTCTTGTCTTGTTTCTTACTTGTTTGTGAGAATTGTTTTTCAGGTACCTAATCCCTGGATTCTAAAGATTGGAATTATCCAAGGTACGGGATATCTACTCGAAAAGGCACAATACTACAACCAAGGAAAGGCACAACGGAAGAACACAACTTGGGTGAAGGCGAAGCTCTTCATCAAGAAGGCGAAGCTCTTCATCAAGAAGGCGAAGTAGAACACGAGATTCCTTTTGAAGAAGAGGAGGAAGAAGAAGAAGAAGAAATGGGTGACCCTGCAAATCGTTCACTTAAAGACTTAGCTTCTCACAAGCTAGATATACATCAGGGTTGCATTCAAACCAACTCCACTTTCGAAATAAAGACGGGACTTCTTAGAGAATTACCAAAGTTCCATGGCTTGGTGAATGAAGATCCAAACAAGCATCTTATGGATTTCTACACTATTGTCATGGCTATGCTCCCAGCAAATATGGATGCGGATGGTGCTATGTTGAAGGTTTTTCGATTCTCATTGGAAGGTAATGCTAAGGATTTGTTATACTACTTGCCTTCCGGAAGTGTTACAACATGGAATGGGCTCAAGAAACTCTTTCTAGGGAGGTATTTTCCTGCATCAAAGTCTACTCAAATTCGCAAGGAGATTTGCGGAATGAAGCAAAATGTCGGAGAATCGTTATATGATTGTTGGGAACGATACAAGAGATTGGTAGAAAGATGTCCTCATCACCAATTTAGTGACGCCATGATCATCCAATACTTCTATGAAGGAATCCAATCAAGTGATAGGAATCTTATAGATGCAGCGGGTGGTGGTGCACTAGTAAGCAAGACGGTGGCACAAGCTAGAGAGTTTATTGAAAACATGGAAGCAAACTCTCAACAATTCTTGAGTCGTGGTTCGGATGTGCTTATTCGGCGAGTCAATGAAGTGAGCGAGGTGGAGGAACTTCGTCAACAAATGGGAAACATCACAGCAATGCTACAACAAGTTTCAGCTGCAGTGATACCAAGTTCTCATGGGTATGAAGACGTCAATGAGAAAGCTAATGCGGTTTTTCCAAATCAGCCAAGATGGTATGATCCTTATTCCAACACTTACAATCCGGGATGGAGAGATCACCCCAATTTTAGCAATGCAAACAAGCAAGGAGCAGTCCAACAACCTACTTTCAACAATTCGGGTGGATTCCAACCTCAACAACAAAAATTCCAGTCGCGTCAACAATTTCAACAACAACAACAACAACTTCAGAATCAGGGGTCAAGTATGGAGGAGTTGATGAAATCGTTTATACAAGAGACCAAGAGTTCGATGAAGGAGTTGCAGACCCAAGTTGGTTCTATGGCTCTTGAGTTTAACCAATTGAAGGCAAAAAATAGTGGGAAACTCCATTCTCAACCTATCAACCCAAAAGAGGGTATCAATGCAATTACGTTGAGAAGTGGTACAACACTTGTGCAACCCGAAGTTGCTGATTCGGGTAAGGTGCAGACACCAAAGGAACCTGTTTTGGAGGAGAAGAACGAGGACTCTCCCCAAACTTCTGAGGTACCTTATTCTAGCTCTAAAACTCCGGTTTCTAATTATGTTCCTCCTTTACCTTTCCCTCGCAAATTTGCAAATTCTAATAAGGAGGCACTAGAAAAGGAGATTTTAGACATTCTCAAGAAGATTCATGTGAACATACCGCTCATCGATGCAATCAAGCAAGTTCCAAAGTATCCAAAGGTGTTGAAGGACTTGTGTACCAATAAGCAAAGGCTCAAAGATAATGAAGTTTTAAGTGTGGGGGAGAATTCTTCGGCAATCTTACAATACAAACTCCCACTGAAATGCAAGGACCCGGGTAGCTTTGACATTCCCGTCACAATTGGTACCAAAACATTTAATAAAGCTATGTTGGATTTAGGTGCATCCGTTAATGTTATGCATGCATCTATTTATAACTCACTTGATTTAGGTCCTCTCAAAAAGGCTGAAATTGTGTTGCAATTAGCCGATCGCTCTAATGTCTACCCAATGGGTATTGTTGAGGATGTTCTTGTGCAGGTTAATCAACTTGTATTTCCAGATGACTTTTGTGTCTTAGAGATGGATGAAGATTCACCGGACTCTTCTCTTCCATTGCTACTTCGGCGTCCCTTCATGAAAACGGCGAAAACCATTATTGATGTTGATAAGGGAACGCTGACTATAGAGTTTGATGGAGAAATAATACGTTTCAACATTTTCGAGACGATGAGATATCCTAGTGATATCCACTCTTGTTTCTCCGTTGATGTGATGGACACATTGGCACAACAAATATTTGAGTTTAATGGCGCTGATTCTTTGGAAACCATGCTCACTACACCAATTGATAACGGTTTGGAGTACGGTGATGAGATTAAGGAAACCATTGGTTCTCTTAACTCATTAACGGAAAAATCTGCACTTAAGAATGTTTCATATGTTTCTTTACCTCGCAATGATAAAAATCTTGAACCTTTAATTGTTAAATCTCCAAAGTTAGAATTGAAACCTCTTCCAAGTCACTTAAAGTACTTGTACTTGGGTGATAATGAAGAGTTACCTGTGATTGTTTCTAACGAGCTTAGTGAATTACAGGAGCAAAAACTTCTAAGGGTGCTAAGGAAGAACAAGACGGCCATAGGATGGATAATTGCCGATATCAAAGGTATAAGCCCTGCCGTTTGTATGCACAAGATCCGTTTGGAGGACGATGCAAAGCCTGCAAGGGAAGCGCAACGTCGTTTGAACCCTTCCATGATGAAAGTTGTGAAAAAGGAGATACTCAAGCTTTTGGAAGTGGGTGTTATCTGTAGTACCAGAATATCGCCACAACGATATTCTAGTAGTAAGAACAACGCTTTCACGAGAAGGTCAAATATTCCTATAAGTATAAATGACATTATTCACGAGAGTGTCGTGAGGATTCTTCAGCAACATTTGGCGAGCGTCACGAGGAAGCATCATAATAACTGACGATTGAATAGACATACTATGAGAGTGTTATTTCACGAGGATTACAAAAGTTGACGAAGATTAATATTGTAAATACCACGATGAGATCGCAGAATATATCCGAAAGAAGGAGAAAACTTAGCTGTCACCCACAATGTAATTTCCTATATAAAGGGTTCAAGTAAGTCCAGATGAGGATGATGTATTTTTTTAGAGTTGAGAAAACCTTGAGGAGAGAGAAACTCTAGAAAAGAAAGTTGTAATTCGAGTTTGAATATTTTCTGTAAACATTTCTGAGATCTAAATAATAAAAGTGTCGTTTAATTCTTTAATCTTCAACTAGTTTCACTTAGATTTTTATAGGATCTTAATAGGGGTGTAGTGTGGGAAACCCTGCTACTACATTTTGGCGCCGACTAAGGGGAACGAAGATCCAAAATCTCTAATTACAATTTGAAGATTTGAAGAAATTGAAGAAATGGCTGGAAGAAGGAGAAGAAATACATCAGAACCACCAACAACAGTGAGAAGAAGTAAAAGACTTGCAGGTGAAGAAACAAGTGTATTAGGAGAGTCTTCAAGGATGAGAACTAGGAGGAATAGAACAAGGAATGAAAGGTAAAAATTCAATTCAACAACCAAACCAATCAACATCGATACAAAATGGAAGAGTGGATTATGATAGAGTAAGCGTGCATACATGGAGATCAGATTCAATGAGAGAAGAAACAAATCGAAAATTAAGAGAAGAAAATGGAGTAGGAAGAAATCAGGAGGTAGAAGAAGGGTCGATTCATCAAGATGAAGATGAAACAGCAGAGGAATTAGGGCGAAGAATACAGGAAGAAAGAAGGTTAGAGGCGGTGGAACGTGCAAATTTAACAAGACAAAATCATGAGTTGAGAATGGAGAATTTAAGGTTACAAAGAAGAAGATCAAGAAGTACTACTAGATCAAGTTCAAGATCATTCAGAGAAATACCAAGGAGAAATTCTCCCATAAGAAATAACGTAGAAAATGTACAAGAAGAAACTGAAAATCCAAATAGAGGACAACATTAGGGAGAAGAGAGAATAAATAATGATTGTAACGATCCACAAGGAGAAACTTTAAATGGAAGAGGAAATATTGAAAATCAAAGAAATGAAGGTAATCAAGATGGTGAAGAAAATCACGAAGAAGGTAGAAGAGTATTACATGGCCGAGAGCACGTCAGAAATCAAAGAATTATTGAGAAGGAAATAGAGAGACATTATGTTGAACAGGCATGCCTAGCTTGCAAGAGAGAAAGACTGAGGGCAGAAATGGAAGAACAGGAGTTCCAAGAAGCAATAAGGCAAAACAATCATGATAATCGAGAAAGAAGACGTACACAAAATCGCGAAAATGGAAATATTTGGGAAGAATATGACAGAATACAGAGAAGAATAGAAAGACAACAAAGAGAATTGGCGAGAAATGAAGAAGTCGGTGGAGAAGAAATTAGGAGACAAAATCAATTGCGAATTTCGGATAGAAATGAAGAGGAAAATCGCAGGAGAAGAGAAAGTGCATTAAAAAGACCAATAGAACAAAGCCCAACTGCAAATGAGCAAATTTTGAGGGAATTAGCAGAAATGAGAGGGATGATAAATAATAGAAGAGAAGGTGGAAGAAGGCAACTTGATGAAGCAATCGAAGAAGCATCTAGAACTCCCTTCACACAGGAAGTACAACTAAGAGGAATTCCTCCAAAATGCAATTTGCCAAGCACTAAACAAAGATTTTCGATGGGACTACTTGTGCTATTCAACATGTTAAAGCTTATGTTAGGTGTATGCTTTAGGTGGGAGAATCATGATGTTGTTTTATGCAAGTACTTTGCATCCAGTTTGACTAGCGAGGCGCTAAAATGGTTTGAGGGATTGCCGAAAAATACTATTACTTCTTTTGATCACTTACAAGCTACATTTTTGGGTGCATACATAAGCAACAACTCTTCACGACCAGGTATCGAAGATGTGTTTGGATTAAAACAGAGAGAATTGGCGAGTCTAAAACATCTAACCATAAGATGGAAGACAATGTGTAGTGAGATGGCGGGAAGAGTAGATGAGAGATATCTTATTTTATCCTTTATTAATGCAATTTTTGCGACCAATTTGCTCTACATACAAATTTTCAGAATCAAAAACACCATCACAATGACTGAACTAAGAGAACTACAAGAAGAGTACATTACTTTGGAAGAAAAGTAAAACGAAATGGAGTCATACCCAATTGCAAATACCAGTTCTGTAATGGCTAATGGAAGTTTGCTTCCCAAAATGATTAATAACGTGGCGAGCACCTCGCAATTTCAAGCAGAGAAAGTGGCGAATAATGACAAACAAAAACTAGTGGCTATGGGAAGTCATGATCAAGAAGAATTTGAAAGAGAGAAGAATTATTACAATCGTGGAGGAAATAGTCAAATCCAAAGGCTTGACCAACCTCAAGAAACTTTTGGTGGAAAAAAGCAAAATAATTTCAGAAATCAGGGGAACATGAGAACCATATGGGAGGAGATTAAGATGCCACCCTTGAATGCTAGTGTAGAAAAAATCTAGGAAGCTATCATTTTAATGGAAGATATACCCTCGCCGTGGAACATGGGGAAGGAACCACATCCTAACACTCGTAATCAAGAATTCTGTCCTTATCATCATTTTCATGGGCATTCGATAAATAATTGCAGAAATGTAAAAAGAATAATCTTAAGAATGATCGATCAGGGGAAGCTAAATCATTTTCTAAAAGGGCATCAACAATCGCAACAATTGCCACCACCACCAGACGATCGCAGAATGACTAATGTAAAAGGAGCAGAAACTTTTGTTATAGAGGTTGGAACTAAAGCAAAGAATTTATTTTGTAATTCTATTGTGCATTCTTTCAGAACCATCGAAGATTTCCACGATAATGTCTTAAGTAGAGTCTTCGCGGAGATATGGATGGAAAAGAAATAATGAATATAGCGAGAATCTCGCCATTAGAAGAGTGGCAAAAACAAGTCCTTTCTTTTACAAGACAAGAAGTACCGAGCAGTCAGGTGCATGATAACCCATTGGTGGTAAGATTGGAAATAAAACCGAACAAGCAGAAGAAGAAGAAGAAGGTAAAGAAAACAATAACGAAATGGAGGAGTCTTGGGCCATTGATAGAATCCTAATTGATACTGGCAGTTCCGTAGATATCCTGTTCTACCACACCTACAGAACCATGGGTGGGAAAGATGAAGATTTGATATCATCAACATACAGAATCTATGGTTTTAATGGAACTGCCAACAAGCCTAAAGGGGAGATCACAATGAGAATTCCATTACGAGGAATGACTTCCAAGATTTTATTCTGCGTTGTCGATATTGAATCACCATATAACGCCTTAATTGGTCGACCTTGGCTACACAGGATATTGGGTGTTGCATCTACCTTTCATCAGTGCATTAAATTCCCTCATCCAAATGGTGTTGGAGTAATTAAAGGAGATTGGGGAGAAAGTAAGAAATGTTATGAGATATATATCAAGTCTTGTGAGGAAAGAGCAGGGAAGAACAACAATTGGAAATACAGAATTAAGCAACAACAGAGAAGTGAAAAATTAATGGTTGATTCAATAGAAAAGCATGAAGAAATAACTAACGAGCCTCTCGCAGAAATCAAGCAAAAAATAAAACGCAGCAAAGGTACAGGTATAAAAAGCATAAAAGGAGGAAATGACAAGCAACTTGCGGGAAAACACTAAATAAAAGAACAGATGATAAGGAAGATGAGAAGAATAAAGTGATAGAAAGATGAAATATGACGAGCAGATCGCTAGAAGTAGAAAGGTAAAGTTGTTTTTTTCTGTTTGAGTGAAAAAAATGAAATTGAAAAGTTGAAGAAAAGAAATTATTGAGATTTGAAGCTCTCAAGAAATTTTAAGAAACGCGAATATAATTTCACAGAGATTAAGAGAATGGGACAAACCTTTATTGCGTGCACCTTAGTTCGCGAATACAATTTCGTAAGAGGCAAATGTAAGACCTACAAGCACGTCATAAAGGGGGTATATCTTTATATGATTCAGGGATAAGGTTATACCGCTACTGGAACCTGAGTCATACAGATATAGGGGTTAAAGAAAACCTATCCGGGAGAGAGATCTTGGATTTCCAACTTTATAAGGTTATACCCTGGATGGACGACTGAGAGTCTCTTCAGATAAGTGCAGAGTATGACCAAGGCGCCGAGGTACACGGTTTAGCCAAGGGTGCCCGGGACGGACGAACCTACCCTGGCCATCTTTGGTAAGTCTTGGATACAATGCACTTGGCCTGAAGAAAACCCCACCTAGGGTGCAGTCTTGTAACTATAAGCCATATAGGCATAAAGGACAAGAGACTGCGAAAACAACTGGTTGTTGGTAAATATGGATGGGAGGAGCTAGTCTTGTATGGCCGATGTGCCCTCCTTGAAGGGGAAACTAGGGGGAAGATAAGGGCGGCACCCTCCATTAGGGAGCTGATAAGTGTCTTAAGACGGAAATGTCATGGGGCTTTAAGATCGCAAGATCATTTAGGCCTGTCATATTGTCGCGTAAATTATACAGAGGCAAAAATCCATAAGAGAAAAAAAGTTAAGATGAGGTCAAGGGGTTTTTACATGCAAATGTGAAGACGTCCTGTGATTTCATCGCAAGACGGCAATGTCATGAGGCTTTGTTTTCGCGAGAAAACTTAGGCTTGTCATATTGTCGCAATACAATAAAGAAATGCAGATAAGACAAGATCAATGGGTCAATACATGAGAGTGTAAAGACGTCCTGCGATCTTGTCGTGGAAAGAATACTATGGCAAAGTAAGACCTTTAAGTAGGAAGGCATGATAAGACCATAAGATCGCAAAAATAATATCACAAGAATATCAAGGTTTTCGAAAATATTGCAGAAATTATGAAGTTCGCCAAAATATTCGTTTATTAACTTTCTCATATTTCAGATGAATAATATAGGCAAGCATGGGAATGAATAGAAGGGTAAAGATTATTATTCATCACCATATGAGAAATTTATATGGATATTAAAGTGCATATAATTAGCAGGTGCAAACTATATTGACCAAGTTATACTTTCAACAAAAAAAAGGATGTTCTTTCATTCATATAGATAAAGGGGCAAAGAAATTTACACATTAAATTGAAGAAAGTTGCAACAAAGTGAAGAAACTCGCGATTGATTACATAAAAGAAAGAAGTCAGACAGATACATTGTTTCATTTATCAACATTGTTATCTTTATCAGATTCTTCTTTTTCACCGGATTTCTCTCCATCATTATCTTTGATGGGTTCTTCATCATCGCCAGAATTTGTTTCTTCGTCGTTATTTTCTTCTTCACTTTCGTCAAAATCTTCATCAGAGTCAGAGATACCAAGATCTGGAATTATTGATGGTATTTCCTTTGCAAGATCAGGATACAAAGAATGAGGAATTCCATGGTCATCACAAACCTGCTTGGTGGTATCATTACGAGTAATGAGGAGGGTTCTATTAAAATTTGCAGAAGTAATCCCAAATTGATCTTTTAATCGCGAGTATTTATTGTTGCGAGCAGAAAGATCGTTCGCGAGTTGATGATTAATATCTTCTAATTCTCTCATCCTTACACGGCATCTGTCTTCAGAATCTCTGCGAGAATAAGGCACAGATAAGATAGAAGTTATAAAAAAGAATAATAAAAGAAGCAAAAGGTTAATAGAATAGAGTGGTTAACAACCTTCTTTCTCAGAAATCAAGTCCCTAATTAAGGCCGATTGATCAACATGAAGACTAGCATCTATACCTAAATTATTCCTAGCATTATCAAGAACCTGTGCTGCCCAAGAAAACTCATCATCACTAGTAATAATAAGGAGAGAACGAACTTGAGTTTCTCTTGCAAGAAGATCTTTATTTTCGCAGAGGAGTTTATCTCTTTCCATTTGAACTTCGAGAAGAATTTTATGGAAATCTGCTAGAGTTTCGCTGCCATTTCTAATCGCTTGATATTTCTCGTCAACAAGATCACTATTTCTACTTCTTAATCCATTGATCACTTATTTTGATTCATGATAAAGACGCTTAAATTTATTAGATAATCCTAAAGTGTGTCTGTGTTCAATGGTCAGGAGATTAAACTTAAATTTAAGTTCCTCTATAGAAAGGGATTTAATTTGTTCGTCAAAAAATTACTTAAGGAGTTATTAAGGCGATAAAGAAGAGTATTATCATCTACAGGTTCGGGAAAGGTTTGAAGGAACGTAGCCTCGTCAGTTAGACCATAAACATCTGCAAAAATGATTGCTTGGATAAGCAATATAAAATAAAAATAAAAATCTAAAAGAAAGAGAAAGTAAATCATACCATAAAGTTGTTTGTTGGCATTGTTAAGATCCAAAATCTTCTGTTTATCAACCGAAGCTTCAGTTTCCAACAGTTTATTTTTCTCTGAAGCTCAAAGAATTTCAGCCTCTAGTTTTTCTTTACCTTGGCGAAGGGTAACAACCTTTTTCTTAAATGAAGCACATTTATTATCTAAATCAGCAGGAGCAGCAAAAGAAGCTCTCCCAACCTGCAACAGAGTTTTATAAGTACAAAAAATTTGACGAGAGAAATCTGGCGATTTAAGAAACAATTAAGAGAACATACCAGAATACCAAGTGCATTTAAGAAACTTGGAGTTAGAGTTCCAGAAATTCCACGAAGAGAATTATTGTCAGATAAGATTGGAGCATCGCACACTTTGACGAGCGCTTGATCTAGCCCATTAAGATCCTCATCTCCATACTCATTCGCATTACCGACAGTTGAGTTGAAAAAGGAATTAGCTTTTCAGTTTGGCATTACCGACAAACCGTATATGAATTTGGTGCCCATATTGATCTGTTGGGTGCCTGAAGTATTTCTTATCATTACCTACATCTGAAATTGAGAGAAAAGGATTTCTTTCAATCATTCACTCACTAACTCAGAGGAGAATCCACTCAAGGTCTCTTTGGTAGAAGAAATCGACGAAGATAAGGATATGTGGTGGTGATACAAATTCCAAGAAAAGAGAATAAGGGAGAGTTACATGGTGTTGCTGCTGTTTGGTTTGCGACAGTCAATTGAGAAGAAAATGAACCTGCTGATGAAGAGATATTGATGGGGTTGTGATGACATCTGAAGTTCAAGGATGAAGTATGTTGTTGTTCAGATGAAAATGGTGGATTTAGAGTCTTGGTATGACTAGAAATGATAGGTTTGTTGTGGATTCAAGTCATATGAAGCTAGGTTAGAAGTTTGTGGGTTAGCTGATGAAGTTCAGAATAAATTAGGGTGAGCATCTGATGTTAAAATCAGACAATAGTCGAGAGAATGAAGTCGAGCTTGCTGCTGCGTTCGATTGAAGACGGTGGTTCTATTTCCATGAGGTGGGAAAGAATTGTTGATGCTGTTCAAGGATTAGAAATGAAATCTGGGGTTGTTGCTGGAAATGATGGGTTTGCAGGAAAGGAGATAGATAGGCTCATACAATTCAAGACAGAGTGCATCTCTGAAGCACCAAACTGTGCACCACAACTGTTCGAGGAAAGGCCTGGTAGATGGAATAATTGGTAATGAATTTCACTTGGGACTGGTGGCAGTTGTGACAGTGATGGAGGTGTTGTTGTTGCTCATGGAATTTCGGAGAATCTACAGAAGGAGTTGGTTACATCAGGTTCCGTGGAAGAAGTGAAGTTTCTGTTGGAAATGGAGCTACATTACAATGTCACTGAAATGAGTTGATGTAGTTAGGCAAGATTCGGGTGGAGGTGTCGCTGCAGTGGACTGGATAATGAGTTGCATCTACAATTAGGTGCATGAATTGAATGAATAACATTGAAATGATAGAAGCCGGAGTTCAGTGGAGTTGCAGGGGAGAAATATGGATGGTGATGCTGGCAGTGAACATGGACGGTGTAGAGAATAATAACAAGTTGTTGTTGGTGGTGTGTGAATTCTTAGAGGTGGCTATGTTGCAGAAGTTACAACAAGATTGAAATGTAGTTGCTCCTGGTAGTCACTACGGCTGAATTAGAGAAATGGGAGTTAAATGGCTAGCCACAGTTGTGAATTAAAGTTACAGTGAAAAAGACTGCAGTGATGGAGCTATTTATGGCTTGATCTGTATTTTGCGGGAAGGATGTTTTGTTGTGCAATGTGTAATTGATCTTTGAATCAAGTGGTAGAATGAATATGTATATTGCAGCTGAAGTTACTGATATGGGAGCTGGTGGTTCACAAAGAGGAAGAAAGAAGTTGCAGAAATTGTAAATGCTGCTCCAATGGACTGAGACGGTGAATTGCAAGTGATGTGCAAATGGCAGTTCAAACTGGATGGAGTACTTCTGTTGAAAATGGAGAATTTAAGTCATTGGCAGTGACAAGGAGGAGATGGTGAGCACTAGTCCGTGGTTGTGGTATGAGTATAAGTGCAGAAGCTGGAATGGTTATGGTGTTATGTTGTAGCAGTGGTGGTTTGATTTACTGCTGCAGCTATTGATATGAGATGTGTGTGTGTGCAATGATAAGAGCTGACATTGAAGGTTATAGATATGGGAGTTGTGGAGTTCTGAAATGGCAGCTACAGATGGCGCGGCTAGAAGGGAAGCTGGTGAATGGAAGTGGTGCTGGTATTGCTATGGGAATGGATAGTATGAATGATGTTGTTGTTATGAGGTTTGCAGGTAGTGCTAATGTACATAGGGTATTTTGAATCTGAAGCTAAAAACTGAGAAGTGGTAATGGGTACTCGGTGGAGATGTTGCGGAAACAATGCGGAAATACAGTGAGAATGGCAAGCCGGTGGAACTAGTTCCGTTTGTCGGATTTCGGAACTGGAAGTGGGGTTCGTGAAGATTCAATGAATCATGAAGGGGGCTTGAGTCGGATGAAAAATTTGACGGCCAGATATATGAGCTACGGGTCACACTTTTGGGTACGTTTTCGCAAGAATAGAAAATTGGATTTAGATGGGTTATGCAAATGTTTGAAATGAAGGAAAGCAAAGCTGAGCTACTGGAAGTGTAGAATTTCCTGGTGACAGTTTCCAATGGTTCAAGTGATCGGAGAAAGTTTTCCGGTGATGACGTCAGCACTCCGGCGACCCGTTTTGGACCCGAAAATTCCAGAGATATATTTTTCACACATGGGCTTGGTGGACATGTAGATGGACGTGGACTTGAAGATTTTGAAGACTTTGACCTATTTTTGGAAAGCAAAGGGCTATAAAAAAAGAGTTTCTACAACAAAGATATCACGTATTATTCTTGGAGCAGAGGAAAGAGCCGCTGAAACTACAACTAGGGTTTGCTTTCGTATTTAATATTCATCTCCTTTATTGATTATTGATTATGATGAACTCCATAGCTATGTGTAGCTAAATCTCTTATTATTGGTTAAGGATGTAGTCCTATATCTATAACTTGTGCTTGATTAATGTATTAGTTTTCTCTCTTTGTTTTCGTTCATATCTCTACTGTTTTTATAATCACATGAATGATGTATTGTGGTAGGATATAGATGTTTGATTAGTTAAGTGGTCAATTAATTGAACTTGCATCTTATCCATAGCTATTTGAGGGTTTTTCATCGAGCGATAACCCCAAATACAAGTAGCATGTTATGATTATAGTTTGTAGTGATACACTCTTATAATCATATGTAGAGTTTGACCATTGTCCGAATTGTTATGCGCAATGTATGAAAATTGCTTTGATTAGCCTATTTCCAAAACTTAATGCTCCTGGGAATTGAACTTGATTAGCGCAAGGCGTTAGGTTATTCTTTAGGTAGAATTCACATACGCAGCTCTAATGTGTGTGTTGATTAACTTGGGAAATAAATAGATTATCTTGCTCTCTTGATTTTCTAGGCTTTTGATAATAAAAGAGATTAAATCGTAATTCTAATCATGTATGCAAGCACATGTTTAAGATTGAAGATGAATTCCTTGACCAATATCTTTCTCCATTGATTACTTCCAAATATTTACTTTGCTTTTATTTTACTTTAATTTTACAAAAATCAGAAATCCCCCTTTGGGTTACTAAGAAACTAGAATTTGATAACAACAATCACCTCTCTGTGGATACGAACTCTTCCTTACTTTATACTTCATTCATATTTTTTCGAGTAAGAAAGTGAATTATTTTTATGTCGGATGACAACCGATCATTAGGGGTATCCTAAGTCATGACTATATCAACGTCATTCATTTTAATCAAGGTGTAGCGACAATGCAAGCAAAGAATAGCAAGGTGTTGGTTCTTTGGCATACAAATAGTGCAAACCTAGGAGGCGTAATTTACAATATGATTTGGAGGCCAAATCTGGTGTAAGTTCTGTGGAATTGCTGAAGATAGAAAAGGCTATGGATTATAATGCATACTAGAGTGGTATGGAATCATAGCATGCATACCTCAAGGCATGGCATAATTTGGCGTAGGCGCATATGATTGAAGAATGAGGCCAAGTCTTGTATAAGTCCTGTTAAGTTGCGTGGTGTGACTAAAGTCGGATAATAAAGGAATAATACTATGGTAATGATCATTGTGATCAGTTGGAGGAATCATTGATTGTGTACGCTTAGGCACAAATGATTCAAGTGAAATTCAAGCCTAATTCAGGGAGTTGGCAAGGAGAATTTCCAGTTTGCATTTGAGTATTGATATGTGGCTTGAGGCAGAGTTGTAGCGTAGACGTAACGTAACAACAAAGTTTAAGATCAGTAGGGTCAATGGCAAGGTAGTAAGCTAAGTGATGGCATAAAGTACTAGTCAGAGAAGTTTTGGCAAGGTTAAAGGCCAAACAAAATTTTATGATTTCTGAGAAGGGATCAGAAGCATACAAGGCCGGAGAACAAGTATAATAAGTATACTTTATTGTGTTCAACAAGGATGTTGAACAAATTAGGTAAGGTAGGTATATTATGGTACTACAAGTGTCGCATAATGATTACGCGTCACAGTGTTGCAGGCCAAGTCAGTGCTCCGCCGTAATGGCGCAATATGAAGCAATAATAACGGTATACAGTATAGACTGTCAAGTGCTAAGAATGGCATAACCCCACAGGGACAGTGAAGCGTAAAGGTGGTGCTACACTGTAAATACATTTGGCTAAGTAATGAAGCTTATTTTCCGACATAATGAAGCTTTATTGAAGGAATGGCAAGACATGTCCGAAGTTGACAGTTGGAACATACGATGTTGGCGTCGATGCATATCCATGGAATTGAATTTTCCCAAACTCAAGGATGATGTAAGAAGAGTGAAATATACTAAGAGTTAGTCTATTCATTAGTTCAAGGTAGGGCCAAAGTCTAAACAGTGCAAACAAGTTGGTAATGCAAGAGTTTCATTGCTATTGTCAAGCTAATTGGCAAAGTGAAGCATATATGACGCATGAGTAACTAGAGTGAGCTTAAGGAGATGGCATTGATGTTTAAAGCATAAGGATTTTCCATGCATGAGTTTGGAATAATAAACATGCATGGCCAAGAGAGCTGAACGTTGGTGAAATACAGAATCCAGCATGGCACAACAAGTGTGCAATACGGCTCAAGTGACAGTTAGGAGTTGTTTATTGACTTTGCGAGCATGCCAATAAAGTGAGACAAGATAGAACTATTATAAAAGAAATTTATAACCATGTGGGGTGTTCATAACCACCAAGAATAGGTGTGGCATCTGTTGGCTTGACAACATAAAAGGTGGCAGTTGGAAAAGAAAGCTGGCGGTTATGGAAACTACCTGATGGGACACATGGCTGTTCCATGTGTGTGCAAGTGTTATGCACATTTTTGGCCATTGTAACCACTGTATAAATAGTCCTAAGGAGTAGGAAAATTAGTATGCTACATAGGATAGAGTTAGTCTCATGTTTGAGAGAGTTAGGCATTCACCAAGAGGGTGAATGGCCTGTTTTTGGTCCATGTGATGGACGAGTTTTGTAATCTTCCTTTGATACAATAAAATGGGTTAATTGTGTCATATCTCTGTGTTCATTGTGTTGCTGGTTTGTGTGAGAATTGTTGAAGTGCATGGCAGAACCTATTATGCTTATGGGGGCATGAAGAGTTAGAGAGAAAGAAGAAAAGATTTCCGTTGCGTATTGCCTTATGAGTGAATGCAGATGCATACTTTGATGCAAGTGTGCATGGCTGAGTACTTGTGGGTGAATTTGATTCACTGAACCACATAGTATTGTCGGTCATGTCCCATGAAAATTTTAGGCGATTTAATGGGCATGTGACACCTACCACGATGACATACTTTGAAGGAAACCAAACCAACATGTACGAGTGGTAGAGCTTAGGTACGGTTAAGCAACAAACCCTGGCACTGAAAACGTCCTTGATGTCAACTCTCCTCCCAGTAACATCGATGTACCACCTGTCAGCATGATCAACATCAGCAGCGTAGGAAGCATTCCCTCAGGCGTTACACCTTCGATCACCGGAGCTAGATCCGATGTCGCCACAATCTTTCCTATCGAGGATCGTGATCGCAGCTATCCAAGGTGCTGCCAAGAACCGATATTGCTTGTTTTGTTGATACTAGCCAGAGCTTTACCATAGAAACAACCACTACAAAGAATATTTCGTCCATGTGATGTTACAAGCATCCCATCATCGCATCCAGGAGAGTACAATAAGCTTGTATCAAATCACAGAGGCATGGATTCAAGGTAGTACAACCAAAGTAAGCTACACTTGGGGACTGAAGCCTCCTCCAGGTTTAGAAGCTTAAACGGAGTCACTGCTTTACCAGAGAACGCAATGGGAGCACAACTTTCACGAAAAATAAACTCAAAATAATTACACACGGGGACTCTTGTCACACAGTTTACTCACGGGAGAGCCTAATACACTCAAATCCCAATCATGCACGAAGGACATGACTAGCGGAGACAGAGCTAAGTAACTATCCTTAAACTAAAATGTTTTATATCTATTAGGCATATCAAGTAAATTTAAACCTCTTGGTGTTGAGACGTGAAAATTCCTCAACACCACTATTGTGTTGCCAGGCATACTGCCTCAACAATGTGTTTCCAGGCATACTTCCTCAACATGTTTTCCTCTTGGTGTTGAGACGTGCAAATTCCTCTACACCACTATTGTGTTGCCAGGCATACTGCCTCAACATTGTGTTGTCAGGCATACTGCCTCAACATGTTTTCCTCTTGGTGTTGAGATGTAAAAATTCCTCAACACCACTATCATGTTTTCCTCTTGGTGTTGAGATGTAAAAATTCCTCAACACTGTGTTGTTAGGCATACTGCCTCAACACATTTTCCTCATGGTGTTGAGACGTGAAAATTCATCAACACCACCACCGTGTTTCCAGGCATATTGCCTCAACACGTTTTCCTCTTGGTGTTGAGATGTAAAAATTCCTCAACAAAACTATTGTGTTGCCAGGCATACTACCTCAACACATTTTCCTCCTGGTGTTGAGACGTGAAAATTCCCTAACACCCCCATTGTGTTTCCAGGAAAACTTCCTCAACACACCTTTCCTCTTAGTGTTGAGATTCCTCAACACCCACCACTGTGTTACCATGCAAACTGCCTCAACATGTCTCCTCTTAGTATTGAGATTCCTCAATACCCATAATTGTGTTTTCATGCATACTGCCTCAATACAATATAATACTGAAGTCTCCACCACCTCAGTACTCATCTTCATATTCAAGGCTCGCTACACCAAGACTACATGGCACCAGTACTCCGTGGCCAAGATAGAAGTGCGCCAGATTGCAGATTGCACATGCCTCTTCTCAAAGGTCAACCGAATTTTCCTGGTAATCTTCTCATGTATTTTCCTTTCGATTTTTCATCCTTGTTTGTCACCATCTAATGCCTACCCCACAATAGTGCAACCATTATGTGCTAGGAAGAGGACTTAATGTTGATGGTGGATTTTAGGTCAGGGCTAAAGTTGTAAAACCAATTTTTGTGCTGACATTCTGCAAAGGATAAGGGTATTTGATAAGTGATGAATACTTCTCCGCTTTATTAATTCACCTAGAATTGAGCATGTAGCACCAATCCCCAAGTATTCTGTGAATTTTAGCATTATTAATTAATGCATAAATTGCCTCGTATTTTATGTGTTGTTCTCAGCAGAACTATCATTATTGGTGCGGCATGATGACTGATTGCGGTATGATGACTGATTGTTACTCTCAGAAGAGTAACATGAATATCCAAGTATCAACAGTGAGGCATACACGAAATACCCGTACAGGCTACACCATTCTCTAACAAAGAGAATCATCTCTCGGTGTGTTATACTAACCCTATCGAGCATATTTGAATCTGGACTGTCCACATCAGTCTCTGGAACGATCACGACCATCCAACTTTACCAGCATGATTAGACGGCTTAGATCGTATCCATAAACCTCAGGCAGGTATTGGAGTATTCACCACCGGCCTAATGCAGACTCGTATGGTCAGCCTCCACAAAAGGGAAAGTAATGGTTTGCCAATTCGTCCAGCCAAAGAAGCGCGGACGTGAAACCCTAAATTAGGGTTTACGACACATTACATGTGTCGCAAATCAGTCTCAATCATCCATCTTCGCATGCATAGATGGAGGATGTAGATGTAGATTTAAAGGGATTAAAGCATGTCAACACAAACATCATGGGCCCGCCTACATACCTGACCGATCGGTCAGGACCAACTATGGTTGGTCGTCTTAATTCGTGCGCCCCAAACTGAGTATGACACACGGCTGGCAAAAATATAATTAGGGTTTGTGTCGCGATCACGAGCATCCATTTTTTCCTGCTCATATGGAGGGTCCAGGAATAGACTAAGCAGGCCCGGTGAGTATCAACACGATCACTGCGGGCCCACCTATCTCCACTCCCAATCTGCCAAGACCAAACTTGGATGTACACCTCGGTTCGTGCTCCCAAACTAGGCGTGGTCGCACCTTCCAATTGTAAACTGATATCGACCACTCAACTTCGCCGGACAAATTGAGTGGTGTAGATCACGTTTCTATGAGACAATGAGGTACATGCGTGTACACCAACCTGCCGTCTGCATGCCTGACTGATCAACCAAGACCGACCAGGCTTGGTCGTCTCGAAACACGCGCCCAAAGTAGACATGACGATCGGACTTTGCGGCATGAGATTTCCGTCGCAAATCCATCTCAGCCACTCCTCTTTGTCTGAAAAATTGAGTGGTCTAGATTGTACCTTCATGAGACAGTGAGGTACTGGCGCCTGCATCAGCATGCCGTCTACACGCATGCCCGATCGGCCCTTCCAAAAACGTGTTCCATGATTGGATTCAACAAAGATGAAAGAAGATACTTGCACACCTCCTAAACCCTAATCCGACGGTCGCAGATGTGGGTCGCAAGTCATCTCGTCCGTCCAACTTCGCCAGCTTGGATGGACCGCCTAAGACAGGAGTTAGGCGACCAGTGAGGCATTGTCACGATCACCGTCCACCACTTTTCCGCATAGAGTAATCGACCAAGTCAGGGCTTGCACGTATAACCTCCAAACGATCACTCGAAGATGGCTGGACGTGATGGTATTTTAAGACGCATAAATTCGTGACTTACTCCGTTAAGCCTTAAAACATCGATGCTTCATACATGTTGAATATATTCGATGCATTACATGCATAGAATGCGCGACTTTCTAAATAACTTAGTTATTTAATCCAGCATTACATGCTACCTTCTTTGGGTCCCAAGATCCACACATTTGAGACATCAAACATGTCACAAACTGGGGGATACTTACTGGGGTATTGGTCTGGCATTTTACAGCGTGCAGAGCACAACACGCCATCATAAGAACGTGTCAGGAAGACATGGACGGTTAGTGATGACGGGAGAAGTGGGAAAGACTGATCGTGTGGCACTAACACATGACTCAACCACTCCATCACTCCACTTCCTATACTTCCCACGAGATATGAGAGTTAGGCTTAATGACGTGTATAAATAGGTTCTCCTCCCTATTTCCAACAAGACAAGATAGAAACCAAGTGTTGATACAACGTATTCAAACACCCAAAACTAATTGCTTACATTATCGCAATCCAGTCTGGTATTCTGATATAAGTCATAAATAGCCTACACCTTCACAATCTCAACACCTTCTTCGCTTCCCTCCCCAAGATCAACCCCATCTCCTTCACTTTGTGACCGAAGCAAGTCTGGAATAACCATTTCTTGGTTTAGGCCAGAATTGTATAGATTGATCTCTCGAATTAAAAAGCACTCTCGTGCAGTACATTTTTTTAGGGTTTAGATTCATTTCTCATCCACACACCCCAAATTATCAAAACCGACAGAAATAGTTTTCACACATAAACAAAGGGATTAAAAAAGTAGTGGGTGGAAAATCGACCAAGTCTCCGCACGATGACCAACTGGTTTCAAACACGATTCCCATTTCCCCACTCTTTGATTCCATCAACTGTCACACTTCATGGGATCATGGTGTTTACAATTCCAGCAATATAAATAAGTCTCTGAATCATGATTGAAAATAGAACAATAAGAATCTCACGTCTCACTGACAATACGAGATCAAAAACTCATCAATTGAGCAATTACTCTCAACTGAGCAATTTCAATCATTCATCACTTATCTTATTCAGAATTCACAACACACCTACAATATTTGATTACCATTGATTCCATACATTTCTTAGATTCCCTCCTACAGATCGACCCATCCTCTCTTGTGACCGAATTTACTCTGGAACTGCCATTGTCTTGGTTTAGGCCGTAGTACTACAGATTGATCTCTCGAATTCAAAGAACTTCCTTCTTGTAGTGCATTTGTGTGAGGTCGAACATTTTGCTCGGTTCAAGGAGTCTCCTACGTACGGTCGTCTCCTCAATTCTGTAAAAACCAGCAAATTGTTTTGCCCCATCTACAGACGGTAAAGATGAGAAGAGTAAAATCCTAGTCTACAAGAAGGCAGCTGGCGAGGGGACATAGGTATATGACGTATCTAATCAGCATTAAATGCACAAATCTCTTATCTACACGCATGAATCAAGGCACGTGGAGAGAGGAAGCGTGACAGAGCCTGATTGGCTGAAGATGGCGGTAAACAAAGGTATAACCTATACTAAGGTTGGGTAGTTCCCGAAGGAACGTAGGTCAGCTGAGATGACATCATTCTACTGGATAAAATACGCGGTGGACGAAGGTACCATTGGTACAAAATGTATATCAGCAGGCGAAGGACCCAGAGGAAACAAAGATATACCAGGAGCAGAAGGGGCTATAAATACCAAGCCTCACTAACAAACTAGAGGCATTGAATATCTAGGAGGAGAAGATCTAGTCTTAAGCTTATACCTCTTTAATGTTTAGAACTTAAGTCTTTACTTCAACTTGAGTTCTCTCTATTACTTTGGGAAGCATTTAAGATCTTTGTAACCACCAAAACTTAATACAAAATCATCACTCATTACCCCGTGGACGTAGAAAAATGTTGAATCACGTAAATCTCTCATGTCTCGTGATAACTTAGAAGCTTTTATGTTATATTTGTGTTATCTGTTATTATTTAGATCATACACATCTTTTACTACTTAGCATTATCAGTTCAGCAGAGGTATCGATACTACTTAGCATCTGATCCTCTGAAATGTATACATCACGTAGACTACGGGAAAACGAGTAGTCACAGTTTTGCACCCAACGTGTTCTTTCTCACGACGTGGAGTTTAGACACAGTTTTACTTTTAACTTCTACATCTTCGGAAACGAAGGGATCTGTGTTCTGACGTTGAATCTCACTCTCTAGTGATTTGTTCATTCATTATTTGTGTATGTTTTTGAGTTCATAGCCTTTAAAAACACACCTTGTTATAGATCTACGAAGTTTTTCACAAAAAGCGTAAACCCTACATGCAAAAATCTTTGTTTTATACTAAAACAACCTCTCTTTTTTTAACAAAGCATTTCCAGATCTGAGAACCTTTGATTGACATAGGAATCTCAGTGAGATTTTAAGGAAAAAGGAGCTTCTAAAGCATTTAATAACCTTGTTTTTGGCAAGATCTGACACCCCTATTTTTGGTTTTCAACGTTTTAAGGTTGTTTTCTCCAAGGGTGTCATGAGCATTTAATACATGTCTATCCAAGACATTATTTCAGTCATTTTTTTGAAAAAATCTGCTTAGCCGTCTTCTGTGTCAGAGCATTAATTAATTGCTACTTTTTGGACGAAGGTACCCAAGTAGCAGATTTCTTTGCTTTTTTGTGACCACAGGGATACCAAAATCCGAAGGCATGCAGAAACCAAATGATGTACCAACAAGCTCACGACCGACTCTCACTAGAGGAAGATCCCAAAATCCGTCTCAATCAAATCAAAGGAACGAAAGTGAGATAGAAAGAAGAACAGATGCTACCAAAACACCTATCCCTACCGAGGGGATGGGGCAGACATCGGGAGCTCAACCCATCTACGGTATACCATTACCGGAGCATCCCATCACTACAAAGCCACTTGCGGTCAAGGGATGGTTACCCGGAACCTTATCCCCTATGAGACAAGGGTTGGGAAACCTAACACCAATTCAGATATATCCAGACGCACCAATTATAGATGAAGAGGTAGAAAACTCTGCAGATTAAGCCGTCATCACTCCTCAAGGAGGAGGATCCCACAACGAAGACCAAATAACGGCACAAGTAGTAGCCTTGATACTCCGAAACAAGGAAAACGAATATGCATTGCAGAAGATGGCTCAGCATAACCAAAATCTCAAAGGTATCCTGGACACACAAATCGAAGGTTCCCAAGCTAGACCTCTGCAAAAGAGGCATGATAACGGAGCTATCTCAGGAAGACGAAGGTTGGATCTCAATCCACCAAAGACGAATCAACCTAAGCATACCGGAAATGTGTACCACGATCCAGACGAGGTGGACTTAACATACAATCTTTCTCAATCCTACTACGACAAGGCGCTTTGCAAATAAGCTCAAAATGTGAACATGGTTATGGAACAAATGGAAAAAATTCGGAGGGAGATACGAGGCCTAAAAACTGGACACTTAGGTGCAAGGTTAGAAGAAGCATTGCAGGAGGCAACCACATCCCCGCTGTCTTTTTGCATTTTAGGGGAACCCATCCCTTCGAAATGCCCGGTACCTATGTTCCAAGAATACAATGGTACCTCAGATCCCGCATCCCACCTATGGTATTACACTTGTGTTCTTGCCCATTTGGAAAGAGATGAGGTAGTACTTTGTAGGTACTTCCCGGACAGCTTAACGGGATCAGCACTAGCATGGTATGACAATTTACCAGCAAACTCAATTGACTCCTTCGAGCAATTGTCTACGGTCTTTTTGGAGACATACATGTACAACAAATCCACAAAGGAAGGGTTAGATAGGCTATTTTCTTTAGCTATCGGACCGCGGGAAATACTGATGCAGTACACAGATAGGTGGAAAAATACGTGCCAAGCAATTGGGAAAGTCAATCCAGAAATTAGCATTAACTACTATAAGTACGGACTTGATAGAACCTCAGCCATCTTCGTGGAACTCCATAACAGAGCCCTAGATTCCGAAGGAGAGCTCAGGGTCGTCCAAGGACGTTACATCAGACTCGAGGAGATCCGGAAAGACAACCCCAGGGCACAAGCAAAGGTAACAAAATATCCACATCGAACCAACTCTTTGGAACCAATTCCGTAGATACCCAAGCGACAAAATGAAACAGGGGGCAGAACCATCTATCAAGACAAACAATCCAAATACGGAGATGGAAAAAAAGGAAAAGGAAGAGAAGAATTTATTGACAAAGTCTACACGAAGCTAAACAAAACTTTCTCTCATATCCTAAGCAAGGAAGGGGCAAAACCGGGCTTTCCTTATCCTAATATACTAGGGGAAAGCATCCAGGTAAAACGAATGAGGCTAAGGAGTACTGCGCATACCACCAATACTATGGACATATCACAGATACTTGTTACCACTTACGAAGTGTGATCCAAAGATTCATCGACGAAGGCAAGTTCATGGAGTATGTGCAGCTACAACCAGCGTAAAATGAGGAGATCCCAAAGAAAAGGGTGGAACTACCTCAGGATAGCAAATACATCAACATGATTACCCTTTCCAGTGGAATCCAATAAGAAATGCTCGAAGACATACTCGAGTTAGCTCGAAACAGAAGGAAGATTGAATCCCATGAGGTGTTCAAGCTAATTGGACCACCTACTAGCACTTGGGAGGAATGGATGGCCACACTATTAATATTTTCGACAAGGGACGTAAACCAGGAGGTCGAAATGCATAATGACCCACTGGTCATCACTCTCCCAATACATGGATGGAATGTTACGAAGGTCCTTGTGGATGGGGGCAGTTCGTTAAATATGCTATTCTACGAACCCTACATATACATGGGTTTGACAGCAGAGCTGATGGATGCTTCCACTTGCACAATATATGGCTTTAACGGAGCAGTCTCTAGACCAAAAGTAGAAATTGTCTTGCAGGTACACGCATGACCCTTAGTAACCAACACACGCTTCTGTGTGGTTACGTTACCCTCGCCTTACAATGTCATCATGGGAAGGCTATGAGTCCATAAAATGCGAGGAACAATTTCGACATATCACCAATACCTACGCTTCCCTGTACCTATGGGTGAAATGGAAATCAAAGGCGACCAACAAGACGCAAGGCTATGCAACCTGTCAGAAACCGGACTCAACGAAGAGAAAACTGCGGCTCAGCAGCAAGATAGAAAGAAACGCAAAGCAATCAAAAACAAAGTACAAGACGGAGCATCCTTGGAACCCGAAGCTGTCTCAGCACCAGATAGAAGTACCTCTGCAACTCCAACCGCGGATATCTCCGCCAAATGACAATTACATAAAATCACTCCTCAACGGCCTCAGCAACAAATCTTCTCACCAGTAGAACTAACGAAGAAGATCAACATCGGGACGAAGGCAGAGCCAAAGATGCTCAATATTGGAACTTTACTTGAAGAAAAGGAGGGGATGCAACTACAAAAATTTCTAAAAGAGTACGCAGACATCTTTGCATGGTCAATGGAGGACATGCAAGGAATTGACCCGAATTTGGTCTCACACCACCTTTGGCTCAGACCGGAGATACCACCGTTCAAACAGCGCATACGTAAGGTGGCAGACATCTACCACGAAGGGGTAGAAAAAGAGTTATAAAAGCTACTTAAAGCAGGATTCATACGAGAAGTCAAATATCCCATATGGTCATTGTTCCTTAAAACAACAGAGGCGTACACATTTGCATCGACTTCAGCAATCTCAACAAAGTGTTCCCCAAAGATATCTACCCACTGCCAAACATTGACCAACTGGTCAACGCAACCGAAGGCCATCAAAAATTATCCTTCATGGATGGATACTCAGGCTACAACCAAATAGCTCTTGCAGAAAAAGACCAGGAGCATACTGCGTTCTTTACCCCACGAGGCCTATATTGCTATACAAGGATACCTTTTGGACTAAAGAACGCGGGGGATACATACCAACGATTAGTAGACAAAATATTCAAACCTTGGATAGGTTAAATACTTGAGGTCTACGTGGACGACATGCTCGTCAAAAGAAAAGAAGCAAAAGACCATCTCTCATACCTAAGGGAGATATTCGAAGTCATGGGGAGCTTTCACATGAAGGTGAACCCGGAGAAATGCACGTTCGGAGTTACCTCAGGAAAATTCCTGGGATATCTAGTAACTCAGCAAGGAATCGAAGTAGACCCTGAAGGGGTCGGAGCTATAATGGAGATGCCATCTCCGCAAACTCTAAAAGGAGTACAAAAGCTGAATGGAATTTTAGCTTCCATGGGAAGGTTCATAGCAAGATCATCATATAAATGCAAAGAATTTATTGATATGCCAAGGAAAGGAAACATGTTCATATGGACCGCAGAATGCGAACAAGTCTTCCACAAGATCAAAGAGTACTTAGAATCCGTACCCATTCTACAGAAGCTGGAGCCAGGTAAGATACTCACCTTATATCTATCAGCAACAAGATACGATGTGAGCGCAGTATTGATACGAGACCAATGGCAGGGAGAAAATCCCGTGTACTACATCAGCAAGACACTCAGTTCAGCGGAGCGTAATTACACCAAGGTGGAACAACTCATATATGCCTTAGTAGTGGCAACACAAAATCTAAGGATATATTTTGATGCACACACCATCCGAGTTTATACAAAGGCTCAGATAAATCAAATTCTCGACAACACGGAGAAAATTGGAAGAGTGGGAAAATATAATGCCATGATCAAGCAGTTTCACATAAACTTCGAAACCAGGAAAGCGGAGAAGTCACAGATCTTAGCAGACTTCTTAGAGGACCTACCTCTGAATAACGAAGCAGAGATAGACGACATCCCAGGAATGGAGGAAGAAAATCCGGATCCAGATGAACTCTTGGAGCAACAAAACTCACGAAGGTAGGAAATATTCGTAGATGGCTCCTCCAATGGAGAAGGTGCAGGCATAAGGATTGTGATAAAAACCCATACTAGAGACATACTCATCTATGCATTCAGCACGGGAGCATGCATCAAAGATAAACAAGGTCACGTTCAGGCAAGTTTGTCGGAAAGGCAACAGACACGCGGACGCTTTAACATTTATATCATCAATGCTGAGGGACAGAAACACCACCTATGTCCAAATTGGGAGAATTTATGAACCTTCGATAGAAGGTTTGACCTCAGCAGAATAATCCAGGGCCATAAAAGAGGCATAAAAAGAGAAAGAGGTTGTGAAAGAACCAGACAACAAAGCCGATGAGTCTGACGAAGATCAATCCATGTCATACGGAAGAAACGAAGGCGAAGCGGAAGACGATTGGAGAATCCCAATCCACATGTACCTTAACAAAGGTACCCTGTTTTCATATGTCAAAGAAGCTTAAAAAATTGAGTCAAAGGTAGCAATGTACAGCCTACGGGATGGAATACTATATAGAAGGTCATTTCTTGGACCTCTGATGCGGTGCCTCTCACAAATCGAAGGTAAAAAGATTCTACATGATATACACAACGGAGAAGCTGACAATCACAGCGGAAAAAGGTCTCTAGCAATCAAAGATAAAATGCAAGGATATTATTGGCTAAGCATGGACGAAGATGCAAAAAACGTAGAAAGGCGTTGCAAAAGATGCCAACGCTTTGCCAGGAAGATTAAAGCATCGGCAATAGATCTCAACTCGGTCATCATACCATGGCCATTTTCCAAATAGGGAGTTGACATTGTCGGACCCTTGATAGAGGGGACATCAAAAAGGAGATACCTCATAGTAGCTACGGACTATTTCACCAAATGGGTGGAAGAAAGGGCTTTGGCAAGAATTAGGGACACTGATGTCCTTAAATTCTTGTTTGAGCAAATCATCTGTAGGTTCGGGATACCGGACGCCATAGTCTCTGACAATGGCAAGCAGATGGAAGGAAATAACACAAATATATTGTTCAATGCTTTCAACATTCAGAAAAACAAGTCTACTCTGATATATCCTAAGAGCAATGGGCAAGCGGAGGCCACTAATAAGACGATAGCAATGAACTTGAAAAAGAAGCTGGGGGCATACAAGAAAAGATGGTGCGAGCTGTGGGATCAGAATATCGCAACAACAATGACCTTGAGAAATCATCATCAAAAGTACACTGCGAAGCCATCGCAGATTAACTACAGAAATGATGTAACGAATGACGACAACTTAAACACGAGAAAGATGTGAAGATCTTGCGAAAACTTAGATATGTTGCGAATAAAACATTTGTGTACTCACGAAAATGTCGTAAGACAAACCAAAAAATAAAGGACAGCTTAGATGTCATCCACTATGCAATATCCTATATAAAGAGCCGAATAGGCTTAAGGAAGGGAGATATATTTTTTGGAGTGTTAAGAAAGTTTTGAAGAGATAGAAAGTCCAAAACAGTGTTGTATTCTTGATTTCATTTTCTTCTTGTAAAAATTCTTAGATTCAATTAATAAAAAGTAATAATTGTTGATCTTAAATATGAGTTGATTATCATGAAATCTTGTGAGGGATGTATTGTAGGATTTCCTGCAACTACATAATGGCGCTAGAAACAGGGACGGGTAGTTGAAAGTTGAAAATTGTGGAAAAATAAGATTAAAGATTGTAATTAAGACTGTTCAAATCAAGAAAATGATAGAACAATTCAATGAACCAGTTAAGGAAAAGATAATTAAAATCAATGATGATAACAGAAGGATGGAGTGTAGTCTAATCACAAAAACAATGATTAATAAATTTCATGAAAATATCAGAGGAACAATACATAAACGAGATTTCGAAAGAAAGAAAATCATGACGGTGGAGAAGGTATCACCCTTGAAGGATTGGGAAAAGCAGATAATTACATTCACAGTAGCAGAAATACCAACAGAAAATTTGAAACACACATTTCCTTTGGTAATCACAATAACCACACAGAAATAAAAGGGGAAATCAGCAAAAAATATGGAAGAATGGACGGTAAACAGAACTTTGGTGGATACAGGGAGTTTGGTGGATATAATGTTTTACCATGCATACAAAGGGATGGGATACAAAGATGAAGAAATGTCTCATTCAACATATCATATTCATGGCTTTGGCAAATCTACAACAAAACCAAAAGGGGAAATAGTGGTGCGAATTTCACTTGGAGATATTAAAACACAAGTAACGCTATGTGTGGTGGATATGGAATTTCCATACAACATGTTTTTGGGAAGACCATGGATACACACAATTAAAGCTGTAGTGTCGACATTGCATCAATGCATCAAATTTCCTATGACGAGTGGGATTGGTGAAATTAGAGGAGACGTTGATGGAGCGAAATTGTGTTATCAAATTGAAGTAAAGCATTATGAAGGACGTGCAAAAAAGCGAAAAAGTCACAGAAAGATGGAAAAGGAGACAAAGAAATAAGAATAATTTAGAACTTATATAATAAGAGCAGAGGAAGGAAAAGGAATACTCAGCGAAATTTCGGAAGAAGGAAATGAACTCGCGAAGGTGATAAAAGAACCAACACCTATGGGAGAACCTAAGGCTAGTTACACCGCTGCGGAACCAACAAAGGAAGTAAATGTTGGAACCAAAGAAGAACCCAAAATACTAAAAATTGGGACTAAGATGGAGGCAGATGAAGAAGAAAGAACTATTAGTCTATTGCGAGAATATAAAGATATTTTCACATGGAATAGATCCGTTTATGGCGTGTTATAGGTTGAAGATTGATAAAAATGCAAGGCCATTCAAACAAAGAATCAGAAAAATCGCAACAACATATCATCCTCAAATAAAAGAAGAGTTGCAGAAGATGCTTGATGCAGGAATCATAAGACAAGCCAAATATCCGGAGTGGATAACAAACATGGTTGTGGTCCCAAAGAAGAATAATGGGATAAGAATTTGTATAGACTTACTGATCTAAACAAAGCATGTACAAAAGACAGTTTTCTGTTACTAGATATTCCAAAAATGGTTGAATCAGCAGCGGGAAATGATAGAATATCTTTTCTAGACGGGTATAAAGGCTATAATCAAATCTCACTCGTTGAGGAAGATCAAGAGCATACTGCTTTTTTCGCTCCAAGAGGGTTATACTGTTATATAAAAATGCCATTTGGTTTGCGAAATACTGGAGCAACATACCAAATGATTGTAGAGAAGGTGTTCGCGAAGTGGATACACAAAACATTAGAGGTGTATGTAGATGACATGCTAATAAAAAGTAAAGAATCGAAAGATCATGTCCAAGATCTGAAGGAAATTTTTGAGCAGATGCGGTATTTTAACATCAAGGTAAATCCAGAGAAGTGTATTTTTGGGGTTGCGTCAGGAAAATTTTTAAGCTACATTGTATCAAAATAAGGAATACAAGTTGATCCAGAGAAAGTGCAAGCAATCCGTTATATGCCGAAACCAGTGACGGTGAAAGACGTACATAAGTTAAATGGACTCTTGGCTTCACTGGGAAGGTTCATTTCGCGATCATCAGATAAATGTAAACATTTTTTAAACATACTCAAAAAGGGGACGAAGTTTAGATGGACAGATGAATGCGAGAAAGCTTTTCAGGGAATAAAAGAACATCTGATAAATATATCTATTTTTAAAAAGGCAGAGTCAGGAGAAAAATTATTAATCTATCTTGCGAAAACTTCGCATGCTTTAAGTGTTGTGTTATTACGAATTGACGCGGGAGTTGAAAAACCGATTTACTATATCATCAAAACGTTTAATGCCGCAGAGAAAATTATTCAAAAATTGAGAAACTAATTATAGCATTAGTTTATGTAGCGTTTAAGCTTCGCATATATTTTCAGGCACATAAAATAAGGGTTTTGACAAAGATACCAATTGAACCAGTGATGAAGAATTCAAAAAGGTCAGGCAGGGTGGAGATATGGAATGCACAAGTAGGGAATTTCGAAATTAAGTATGAAATATTATCTTCACCAAAATCACAGGTTGTCGCAGACTTCTTAGCAGAGTTTCCTCTAGAACATGATGAAGTTGTGGAGGAAATGATGGATGTGTAAGAAGAGCATGGAAACCCAAGAGATATATTGACAGAACCCGATAGATGGGAAATATTGGTAGATGGATCGTCAAATGGGGAAGGTAATGGAGTTGGAATTGTCCTAAAGGAAGCAAAATGGATTTTTCCTTCGGATTGGAATTCTCATCCACTAATAATGAAACATAATATGAAGTTGTGGTACATGCCCTAAAATTTGCAATAGAAATGAAGTTGGAGAATATAAGAATCGCCAGTGACTCACAGTTAGTTATTTGCCAAATAAAAGGAGAGTACACTACAAATGAACCATCCTTGAAGAAATACAAAAAACTTGTTGAAGAATTATCAGCGAAAATCCTAAAAATAAAGTGGAGGCACATATCAAGGAAAGAAAATAGACTTGCAGATGCTTATGCTTTCATTTAAAGTATGATGACAGATCCAGCTGCGAGATGCATAAATATACAGACACTTCAATCACCATCAGTAAATAAAGAAGAAGAGGAAGAAGTAGACGTAATGATAATAGAAGAAGGAGAAGAAGAACAAGTTCCTAATATCGAAGATTGGAGAGTAGAGCTTCATGCATACTTGGAGAAAGGAGAAACTCCAAGGAATAAATTGGAGACGCATAAGTTAAAAAGGCATGCGATAAATTATGAACTAAGAGATGGGGTATTGTATCGAAGATCCTTTAATGGACCATCACTCAGATGTCTAACACGAAAAGACGGAGAATAAATATTGAATATGTTACATAGTGGGGATGCTGGCAATCATAGTGGAGGAAGATCTTTGGCATACAGAGAAAAAATGCAAGGTTATTATTGTCCATATATGCATGAAGACGCGAAGCAACTATCAAGGCATTGCGAAGATTGTCAGCGACACGGAAAGAAAATGCATGCCCCTGGAGCACCATTATCATCTTCAATAAGTGTATGGACCTTTGGAAAGTGGGGTTTAGACATTGTGGGACCGTTTTTACCAGGATCTGGACAAAGAAGATATTTAATTGTCGCTACAGATTATTTCACAAAATGGGTAGAAGTAAAGGCAGTACAACATATTCGCGACAAATACATCTTTACGTTCATATTTGAAAATATCATTTGCAGATTTGGAGTTCCCGCACAATTGGTATCTGATAATGGGAAACATTTTGAAGGACAGAACATAGAAATGTTGCTCAAAGTCAAGTTTATGTATGTTAGGGTAAAGAGAAGAGAATAGAAGATAGTTTAGGAGAATAGATTTCTGTAATTCAATGTAATTCTACGTACAGTTTTACAAAGTATCGACTAGGTATATATATGTATGTACAGACTCTTAAGAATCCTAAAATAGGTAAAGACTTGTAATACACGTATTTCCTAAGTTTAACTTTACCTAGAATACAAAACATTCTAAGTTTAAGAACTTCCAGAAGATTACGTAACTGAGGTTGGCCTAACACCCTCCCGCAAGCGAAATGGGTCATCTTGAACCGTCAGCTTGAGTCTTAGAAATGCAAATCGGTCCTTTGCAAGAGGTTTTGTATATATGTCCGACACTTGATCCTTTGAAGAAATAAATCGAACATCGAGCTGTTTAGATGCAACTTGATCACGAACAAAATGATAATCTATTTCAATGTGTTTTGTACGTGCATGAAATATAGGATTAACTGTAAGATAAGTTGCTCCAAGATTATCACACCATAAAACAGGTGGAGACTTAGTCGATACTTGTAATTCTGAAAGAAGAGATTGAATCCACATTATTTCAGCAGTAGCAATAGCAAGGCCACGATATTCAGCTTCAGTGCTAGAACGAGAGACTGTCTTCTATTTACGAGAACTCCAAGAAATAATATTACCTCCCAATAAAATACAATATCCACTAGTAGAACGACGATCTTCCAAAGAACCAGCCCAATCCGAATCCGTATAAGCAGTAAAAGATAATTGCAAAGTGTTGGAAGGTTTAAGAAAAATTCCAAACGTAGAAGTATCTTTCAGATAACGTAATATACGTTTAACTAAAATCCAATGGTATTCTGTTGGAGCATGCATTAACTGACAAACTTTATTAACTGCATACGCCAAATCAGGACGAGTGAATGTCAAGTATTGTAGTTCACCAACAATACTTCTATATTCGGTAGCATCAGTTATTAAAGTGCTACGATCATATGACATATCTCCAGTTGTGTTGAGTGGAGTTTGAATTGGTTTGACACCATCCATTTTGGATCGAATAAGAAGATCTTGAACATACCTCCTTTGTGTAAGAAATAACCCGGAAGACGTACACTTTGCTTCGATTCCAAGAAAATAAGATAGAGAACCAAGATCTTTAATCTTAAACTCAGTTTGTAAAGAAGTAAGAATAGATTGAAACCCCGATGAACTTGAACCGGTAAGAATAATATCATCAACATAAACTAGAAAGAAAACAATTCCAGTATCATCACGCCGAATAAAGAGTGAGGAATCACATTTAGAAGTAACAAATCCATTCTTCAACAAGAATGTACTCAGTAGATGGTACCAGGCACGTGGAGCTTGTTTTAATCCATAAAGAGATCGATGAAGTTTACAGACATATGTAGGAAAATTAGGATCAACATATCCCGGTGGTTGTTTCATGTAAACTTCCTCTTCAAGATTGCCATGTAAAAAGGAATTTTGAACATCAAATTGATTAATAGACCAATTATGAGAGAGAGCCAGTGTAAGAATAACTCTTATAGTACAAGGCTTTACAACTGGACTATAAGTTTCGCCATAATCAACGCCTTCCTGTTGATTATATCCTTTAGCTACTAAACGAGCTTTATGACGTTCAATAGTACCATTTGCTTTTCTTTTAATTCGATAAACCCATTTACAACCAATTAGATTCATAGAAGGATGATAGGGTACTAGAGTCCACGTACCGTTTTGAAGTAATGCATTATATTCCGTATCAAAAGCTTCTCGCCAGTCTGGAATTGCCTGAGCTTGTGTATAGCAGGTTGGTTCAAGTTGAGAATCAGCAACAAGTTCATATTTAGAAGTGTTTGGTTTGAAAATCCCATCTTTAGCTCGAGTAATCATGGGATGACCAGTAGTAACGGAATTAGAGCCCTCTTAAACAGACGAAAAAACATTATATGAAGACAGCTGCGGTACGGACTCCAAGTTTGACCTTGTGGAAGAAGACGACAAAGTTTCCAACAAATTCTGTGTAGTAGTGGGCTGTACAGACTCCGAATTTAATGTGGCTGATGAAGGCAGCAGGCTGTCAGCTGATGCAGTAGTGGGCGATGGTAAATCCGAAGACAAGACGTCAATTATTGGTGAAATAATGGTTGGTGATATAACTGTCGCACCAGCATTGGAAGACGGTGGATGCTGCATGATGTTATGTGACGAACTCACAAAAATTGGTAGATCATTGATAGAGGCAGAGATTACCTGATCAGTAGCTGGGAGAGGTGTCGACGACGTAGCCAAGGGAAATATAGCCTCATTGAACACAACATGATGACTGATATAAATTCGACCAGTTGGAAGATGGAGACATTTGTAACCTTTATGCATGGGACTGTATCCTATGAAAACACAAGGAGAAGACAATGGTTCCATCTTATGAGATCTGTATGGACGAAGATGAGGATAGCATAGACAACCAAAAACACGTAAGGAAGTGTAATCAGGTAATACACCAAATAGAGTCTCATAAGGAGATGTTTGTGCAAGTGCTGAAGATGGCACACGGTTCATAAGGTAACACGCAGTAAAAAATGCATCATACCAGTAGGATGAAGGGATGGAAGCCATAGATAGTAAAGTAAGACCAGTTTCACGTATGTGACGATGTCTACGCTCAACTAAACCATTCTGTTCAGAGGTATGGGGACAAGAAAACCTATGAAAAATACCATTTTGCTAAAGATAAGGGGTGAGTTTACGATATTCAGCAGCATTGTCAGACTGAAATTTTTTGATTTTTCGATTAAAAAGGTTCTCAACATGTTTCTGAAACACAAGAAAAATGGAATAGACATCGGATTTGTGAGATAAAAGAAACATCCAAGTAAAATGACTGTGTGCATTAATAAAAATAATATAGTATCGATAACCTTCATTAGACAAAATATGAGAAGGACCCCAGACATCTTAAACAATCAAGTCTAAAGGATGCAAATATTTAGTCATACTAGAAGAAAAAGGTAACTTATGACTTCTATGCTCATGACAAGAAGAGCAAAAAGTTATAGTTTTACTAGAAACTGGAAGAGAAAATTTTGAAATAATATGACGCACAGTTCGCATCATAGGATGTCCTAGTATAGAGTGCCAATTATGTAAACTGGCTCTTTCACCAACACAAGCTTTTGGAGAGACCGACGAAGCATCTAGTTCATAGAGACCACCCTCCCTACGGCCGCGCAGAAGAACCTTCCCTGTACACCGATCCTTTATAAGACAATAGTCAGGATGAAATTCAAACAACACATTGTTATCACTTGTAAGTCGAGCGACATACAATAAATTATGAGAAATATGGGGAGTATATAACGTGTTGGAGAGTTGTAACTTACGATCAGGTGTCCCTAAAATTGATGAACCAACATGAGAAATCGGAATAGAATCACCATTACCCAATTTGATTTTTTCCGGACCGCTATACTATGAAGAATATGTAATCTGGAGAGATCATTGGTTATGTGGTCAGTAGCTCCACTATCGGGAACCCAAGGAGCGCTGGAAGGATAACCAGACACTTGAACAGCATAAGCACGAGGAGGATGGGAAGTTGAAGCTGATGACCGATGAGGTGGTTGTGGTTTAAAATTTCTATCAAAATGCTTCCAACACATGGGAGCCAGATGACCAGATTTGTCACACAATTGACAAGGCACTGTTGAATGAGTTCCTCCATTCTGTGACTGTATAGAACTGGTACGTTGTTGATAAGCAACATTGGATTTTGTAGAAACATTGGCAACCGGCTGAGAATGCAAAGATTTATTCTGTTGTTCAATGCGCAGCTCAAAAGTAAGAAGATAAGTTATGAAGTCTTCAAGCTTCATGGTTCCCATGGATGTAGTAAGAGATGTTACTATGGCATCATAAGATGAATCTAAACCAGCTAAAATACAATGACGGAGATCAGTATTAGTAACAGTGGTATCAGCGGTAGCAAGATTGTCGATGATATCACAAGCACGGTCTATGTAGTCTCTCATAGAAAGAGATCCTTTCTTCAAAGCACATAGTTCACATTGGAGATGATGAATATGTGCATCAGATTTAGAAGCAAATAGAGATTCAAGATACGACCAAACTTCATGTGAAGTAGTTAAACGATGAACCTTCCTTAAAACAGCAGGAGTTAAAGAAGAAAAAATCCATCCAAGAAGAATTCGATCCTGTTTGAGCCAGGGTGCATATTCAGGATTAGGGGTTTCAGTATTTTCAAGAGTTGCAGAAGGGCAGGGTTTTTCACCGGTAACATAACCATCTAGGTCATATCCTTGAAGGTAGGGTAGAAACTGGGCACGCCAAAGAGTTTAGTTCGTTTCATCTAGTTTGACAGTAATGATGTGATGTGGTTGGGAGAAAACTGAAAAAGCCATCATAGATTGAGCAGATTTTAGAACTGTAGAAACGATATACATTTTAGTAGATGCGGAAGACATGGAGAATCTAACAAGGATGATACCAAGTCAAGTTTATGTATGTTAGGGTAAAGAGAAGAGAATAGAAGATAGTTTAGGAGAATAGATTTCTGTAATTCAATGTAATTCTACGTACAGTTTTACAAAGTATCGACCAGGTATATATATGTATGTACAAACTCTTAAGAATCCTAAAATAGGTAAAGACTTGTAATACACGTATTTCCTAAGTTTAACTTTACCTAGAATATAAGACATTCTAAGTTTAAGAACTTCCAGAAGATTACGTAATTGAGGTTGTCCTAACACTCAATGCATTTAAGATAAAGTGTGGAAAATCTACCCCTCTTTATCCATAGGCCAATGGACAAGCAGAACCAACAAATAAAACAATCGCAGACATATTGAAGAAGAAGTTAGAAGGGCATAATAGAGCATGGTGCGAACAAGTGCATAATGCAGTCTGGGCTTACGACACAACTAGGCGAGAAGCTACCGGAATGTCACCTTTTTGTTTAACATATGGATTTGAATCTGTGTTACCAACATAAGTTATTATTCCTACAACAAAGAGAGAGAGGCATGGGAGAAAAATCATAGTGTTGGCATGATTTTAACCAAGCTTGATGAGTTTGAAGAAAAGAGAGAAAGGGCTTTACAACATATAGAAAATTACCAGCGAATATTAGCACGGAGTATAATAAACGCGTCAAAAAGCGTGAATTTCAATCAGGTGATTTAGTGCTACGAGAAACACCAATACATCAGCGAGAAAATTGTGGAAAGCTGGCGAAAAAATGGGATGGACCTTATATCATTAAAGAGATAGTTGGAACAGGGGCATATAAGTTGATGGATCCTGAAGGTAGAGATGTGGGTCAGAGACTTGGTAGACCATGGAACAGATTATACCTAAAGAGATATTACCCATAATATATGACTGAAATGAGATGAATATATGCAAAAATCTTATGAAAGAGTAGATGCGAAATTAAAAATATCAAAAGAAGAATGAGAATATGCGAAAATTTCGCAAAGAAACACAAAATAAACAAAGAAGAACAGAATAATCATCAGAAAGGGGCGAACCTACTATCGCGTACACCCTAGTTTGCGAAATCAAAATTTCGCAAGAGGAAAATATAAGACCTAAAGTGCGTCATATAAGGGGGTACCTGTTGCATGGCTCAGCGAAAAGGTTACACCGCCCCTGGAACCTGAGTCATAGATATTTGGGGTCAATAAATCCCATCCAGGAGAGGTACCTTGGATTTTCAACCTAAGATTATGACTTAGGTTGGAAGACTGAGGGTCTCTTCTAAGGAGTGCAGAATATGATCAAGGCACCGAGGTACACGGTTGATCCAAGAGTGCCTGGGGTGTCGGGAACGTACCTGGCTATTCTTGGAAAGTCTTGAATATGATGCACTCGGCCCGAAGAAACCCCCACTTAGGGTGCAGTCTCGTAACCATAAGATATATAGGCAAAAGGGATAAGAGGATGCAAAAACAACTGGTTGTTGTTAATACCAGATGGGAGGATCCAACCTTGTATGGTAGAGGTACGTCTCCTTGAAGGGGCAACCATGGGGAAGATAAGGGCGACACCCTCCATTAGGGAGCTGATAAGTTTCTTAAGACGCAAATGTCATGAGGCATTTTACTCACGTGAGTATTAAGGCATGTCATATTTGTGAGACAATCCTGAAGAAGCAATAATACAAGAGAAAAAGATAAGACGAGATCAGTGGGTCAGTACATGAAAGTGTAAGGACATCCTACGATTTCATTGCAAGACGGCAATGTCATGGGACTATATTTTCACAAGAATATTTAGACCTGTCATATTGTCGCGACAAAAATGACAAAAGAGAAAAGTTAAGGCAAGAACAATGGGTTTCTGCATGAAGGTGCAAAAACGTCCTGCGATTTTGTCACAATGACAAGAGGTGGCAAAGTAAGATCTTTAACTAGGAAGGCAAAATAAGACCACATGACAAAACAATTTTTTTTTTATAAACATTAATTATTCTTTACGCAGGGAGAATTTATTCACCAAAAGAAAGATAATGAGAGGCAAGTATGGGAATTAATAAACAAGATGTCGTTATCTTTCTCGCAAGCATATGAAATACTAAAAGAGTAAATGAATCTCAAAGTTGGCTGAAGTACATCATTCGCAAGAAAAGACGAAGAAGAAATAATTCAAGAAAACAAAACTAAAGCTCAGACTTCAGTGTTAGCTTCGCCAGAAGGAGATAATGGACGTTCTTCGCCAGCTTTATCATTTTTTCCAGTATTCTCTTCATTCTGGTCTACTCTAGCTTCTTCTTCATTTGGGTCATCAACAACAACTGTTTCTTTAGGAGGTATTTCTTCCTCATTTGTAAATTCTACTTGAGAAATAACCTCTTCACCACTTTCATAATCAAAGTCGCTATCAGCAGCACGAGGGACTTCATTTTCACAAACTTCTTGAGGCTTTATTGATACAGGAGTAAGAGATTTGGACAACAAGATATCATTCATAAGAACTTCAACTTGGAGATGAGATTGGCGAAGGAGTGCTTTTTCTCGGTTTCTACACTCCATATATTTGAAGTAAGCAAGGTAATCAATTCTTCTTTCTGCTCGATCGCGAGAATGATCAAGGTGAGAAGCTAATAATGCATATTCCTTGCGAATTTTAGCAAGCTTAGACTCCAAAACAGAAATGGAGGAATGAAGATTTTTCTTAGATTCTGCGAAAAAGAATAACACAAAAAATTATTCAAGCGAAAATTTAACAAGGAAGATATCACAAAAAGATTTAACAGAGATAAAAGATGGTTGAGGCAGTCAAATTTTGATGACTACCTTCCTTTTGCGAAACAAGATATTGAGTTAGAGACAAATATTGTCCTCCCAGTGGTCCATTGCATCGTCAAATTTATCTCCAATTAAACCTTTTAGGCGATATTGAAAATTCTTCTCTTTAGAAATAAGTGAGGCATTTTCCTTCGCAAGAGAAGTATAGGATTCTTCTAATTTGGAGTATTGGTCCTTGAGTTGACTTTCCTTTACACTTAAAGTTATTCTACCACGGATAAGTTCATCTCTCTCAGCATCAGATGATTCTGTTATTTCCTTAAGTTTACTTCTCAGAGAGAAAAGAGATTGTTCTTAGTCATCACATACTTTTTGGAGAGTGTTAAGTTGTAGTGAAGAGATCGCCGCCTTATTTAAAAGGCCTCGATTCTCTTAAGATAGGGTTTTATTCTCATCTAATAAAGTGTACATCTCCAAGTTAGCTCTAGTCAAAGAATAAGAGAGGCGAGATATTTCACTATTTAATGAATTTTGCTTTTGGATTAATTGAGTATTCTCTTTGGTAAGATTATCTATTTGATCAACAGAATATGTATGAAGGTTATCTAATCGGTTATATTGATCCATCCAAATATCTCTATCCACACAGACTTCTTCAGCGATGGATTCAAATTGATATCTCTCCATTACTCGTTTCTGGTTTAAAACATAAAGGGAGAACAAAGGATTTTAAGAAAAAAGAGCATAGAGAGAGCAAAATTGACGAAAAAGAAAGATAAATCAAAGGCAAAGATAAGAAATTTATACCTTTTAATTCTTCGTTTTTCTTGCAAAGATTGTCACGATCTAGTGAAATATTCTGAAGATTTTGGTTTTCATGATGAAGAATGTCGCAATTTAAGGTCATGGCTTGGAGACTCTCTTTCAAAGTTTCAACTTCTTTCTCTAAGGATGTTTGCGAAGCTATTCTGTCAGAACTAAAATACTTACTCAAAATTTCGCAAACACCAAACTTGATAGGATCGGAGGAAGATTTCTTAACATCATCCAAAATATCTGATAAAACCTTGAAGGCAATATCTATTCCATCCACGGTTTCTTTGGTGAAAGGGAGAGATTCAGATGAAGAAGTGGTGATAACAGAAAGTTAGTGATCATCATTCTTTGCTAAAGAGGTGTCATTTGAAGTTTGAGGAAGATTAATGATTGGGACTGGATTGGAATCAGGTCGAGAAGTGTTGACCACAGGAGAAGAAAAAGTTTCATTCGCAGCAGGCTCAGTAAAAGGAATTTCATTCATAGAAAGATCAGTTGAAGGTGTGGAACCTATTGTGATATTTTCGCAAATAGGAAATAGAGATTCAATTTGTGAAGTTATTAAAGGAGAAGTTGAAGGAGTAAATGTGGGAAATGAAACAGCAGTTTCAAAAGTCTCAAAATGGCGAGATCTCTTTGGAGGTTTATTAGTATCTCCATCACCCTGCGAATCACAATCTAGATAAGAAACAAATGCAACAATATTGTTATTAAAAGAATAGTGTTTCTTACTACCTTGCGATTCGCAGACTTTCTTTTGCTTGCAGCGACTTTGGGATGTGAATCTTTGGGAACATTAGGGTTTTGAATTGAAAATTTGGTATTAGAGGTGCTTTTGCTGAAACAGAAATAGTATGGGAATTAAATAAAGACGAACAAAATCAAATAAGATAATTTCAGTAGAAGAAATTGGCTTCAGCAAAACCAAAAGAAGAGAAAAGAAAACTAACCTTGATGATTCCATGAGAACAGTAACAGAAAGATGAATCCGTGAAAATCAAGGGAAAAAGAGTTGCAGACGATGAAGATTTACAGAGAACGTGGAGATAAAGAAGACGAAGTAAAATAAATAAAATCATCTATCTAACTAGATCCCTCCTTAAATAGATAAAAAAAGTGATGACCAGATAACATCAAACGTTTCAGTGAGCAAGGGAGTGTTTAACACGTGTAGGCGTTTATGCTTAATTTATGGAGTCTTGTCGGTAGAAGAATATGAAGGGATGAATAGCTGCGGCATTTTGAAGTACAATTTCTCATGACATTCTCTCTTTCGCAGAGAAGACATGAGAAGAGGCAAGATGTAGGATCAAAATATCGCAATAGCAATGACCTTGCGAAATCATCATCAAAAGTACACTGTGAAGCCGTCGCAAATTAACTACAGAAATGATGTAACGAATGACGACAGCTTAAACACGAGAAAGATGTGAAGATCTTGCGAAAACTTAGATATGTTGTGAATAAAATATTTGTGTACTCGCGACAATATCGCAAGACAAACCCGAAAGTAAAGGACGTCTTAGCTGTCATCCACTATGTAATATCCTGTATAAAGAGCCGAATAGGCTTAAGGAAGGGAGAGATATTTTTTGGAGTGTTAAGAAAGTTTTGAAGAGAGAGAAAGTCCAAAACAATGTTGTATTCTTGATTTCATTTCCTTCTTGTAAAAATTCTTAGATTCAATTAATAAAAAGTAATAATTGTTGATCTTAAATATGAGTTGATTATCATGAAATCTTATGAGGGACGTATTATAGGATTTCCTGTAACTACAATAAGGGCGGCCACGGGAGAAACTCCATTCTTATTAACCTACGGATCCAATGCAGTCATCCCAACGGAGATAATGCTACCAACAACAAAAATAGAGGCATGGGAAAAGAACCTAACAACGGATCTTATGCTAGAAAAGCTGGATGACCTCGAAGAAAGGCGGGGAGTGGCCTTGCAAAGGATGTTGAACTACCAACGAAGGATGGCTCGTGAATACCACAAATGGGTAATTCCTAGAAACTTTATGGTTGAAGAATACGTACTACGTCAAATACCACCATATCAAAAGAACAAAGAGTGGGGAAAACTAGCTCCAACATGGGACGTACCCTACATCATACACGATATTGCCGGGAAGGGTTCATACTACCTGAGGAACCTCAAAGGAGAATTATTGCAACACCCTTGGAATGCAATGTACCTAAAGAAGTACTACCCGTAAGTGAATGGTTATCACTCAGGAGAAGAAGGGAAGGGGCGATGGCCCACCATGTTTTATCACCGATCAAAGGTATTACAAACCAAACTAATCAATGAAAGAAAACTTTTTGCTAAGAAACAGTATATGTCGATTACATACAAAATTGGGTTAGAAATTACACCCTCCGTCAGAATTGACGATGAGGCAAGGCACGGCATAACTGCGCATATGTCAATCTCGGATCCTAAGGGCGAATGAATCCCTCTAAAATGCAGATAGTAAGAAATATATCCAATAAAGAGAGATACCTTGCCGAAAGTAAATCATTCATCGCTGTACACGTAGGGTTACAGGAAAATTATTGCCCACGTAGGTACCCTCGCTGCCACGGTACCTTCTGGCCAAAGGATATCCTGGTAGGACGTTGAATGTTCCACCAAGGTTAAACATACCTTAGCAACTTGTGATGACAAGAATGTGCGAGTAATTAGACACAATACGTCTACTTACGATCATATAAAAGGTACCACGATAGTGTTACCAAAATACGACTAACATGTCTTAAAAGTCGCAAATGACAAAGGTTCGGAACGTAACAAAGGATGTTTTAAAAGAAAGAAGACGTCAAAGTGAGAAAGCGGGGGTCTAAAAACCTCACCCAATATTTCAATTAGCAATCTGTATGTACAACTCCGAGTTGTTTTCTAGAGAATCAACTAGACTCAATCAAATAGAAATTACTCAAGGATTTATTATCTCAATCTCTCAATTTGATTTACTCAAGCAAATGTTATTCGTGAGTCTAATCAAAGAGAGATAACTTGGATGGTACCAAAGACCAATATCCAAGTGTCAATCAATTTAAATCAACAACCAATAAGGTCGGATATTCTAATTGATTGAACAACGCACAACCTGTATTATTTCAATTATATAAAAATATTATACGGAAAAGAAATAACACAGACACCAGAATTTTGTTAACGAGGAAACCGCAAATGCAGAAAAACCTCGGGACCTAGTCCAGATTAAATATACATTGTATTAAGCCGCTACAGACACTAGCCTACTCCAAATGAACTTCGATCTAGATTGTAGTTGAACCCCAATCAATCTCACACTAATCCAAGGTACAGTTATGCTCCTATGCCTCTGATCCCAGCAGGATACTGCGCACTTGATTCCCTTAGCTGATTTCACCCATAACCAAGAGTTGCTACGACCCAAAGTCGAAGACTTTAGCAAACAAATCTGTCTCACACAGAAAAGTATACAAGATAGATATATTCATCTCCCACGAATAAAACTATGAGTTTTGTTCCGTCTTTTGATAAATCAAGGTGAACAGGAACCAATCAATAAAACCGGACTTATATTCCCGAAGAACAGCTCAATTTTATCAATTATCTCACAATAGTCTTAATCGACGCAGCGAAAAAAGATATTATGGAATCACAAATGATGAGACGAAGATGTTTTTGATTACTTTTATATCTTGCCTATCAGAGATAGAAATCTCAAGCCAATTATTACAATTATACTCGTACGATAGAAACAACAATATCAGATCACACAACTACAAGAAAAGTAGTATCGGTCTGGCTTCACAATCCTAATGAAGTCTTTAAGTCGTTAACCTGGTTTTAGAAGAAGAAAACCAAAGGTTAAAGGAGAATCGACTCTATCTTATCAAACTAGTATCACACAGAATGTGTGGGGATTAGGTTTCCCAGTTGCTAGAGTTATCCCTTATATAGTCTTTCAAATCAGGGTTTGCAATCAATGTTAGCTTAGTAACAAAGCATTCAATATTCACCGTTAGATGGAAACCTGATTAGATACAACCTAATATCTCTCAACCGTTAAATCAAAACTTAGATTTCCATACACACATATACTTGACGATTTTGGGTTTGTGTAACCGTACCCAAATGTGTACAATAGTTGTTTCAATATTATTCAACCAAATGGTTAGCCAAATGATAACTTTCATATCAACCATATTCTTCTTCACCATAACTAGTCCAAATAACTCAAATGAACTAGTTAGAGAGTTGTTCAATTACTATGAGATCTTATGTACTACACAAGAAATAATTGAAGCAAAAACGATGTTATTCACTCGAATCGATTCATGAAATATAAATCCACGGTTTGCAATAGAATCCTTAGATAATTTAAATAAATTCATGAATATCCTTTTTAGACATAACCACTCAAGTTCGCGGACTGGGTTCGCGGACTTAAGTAACCGGTTGGAGTTCACAAACTCCATCAAAAATTCTCGGGTTCGAGAACTTCCGTCAGTTCGCGGACTGAAACTGAAATACAACTCCAGCAGAAATTCTCGGGTTCGAGAACTACGCACGTTCGCAGACTGAGTTCGCGGACTGAGTTTACTGCTCAAGTTCCGGTTTTCACTTGATCAAAAAAGTTCGCAAACTTCGGTTCAAGTGCTAAGGACTTATACATATATATGTTACCACAACAATGTTTATATCCCTAGTGGTTTTATTATCTAAACTCTCATTTCAATCATTAAAACATTCTCAGAGGACGTCATATAGTTGTTATTCACAAACTAGTTTTCGTCAGAGAAATTTCCAAAGTGATTGAAACATAACATGACTTTCGTCACTAGGTGATCGCTGTTGTATGCGTCAAAAATAATTACACTTTCTTACTACTCAAAATATAAATATAGCAAGGGCAAGAAAGGATCGATCCCATAGAGAGGTCTAGGTTGTCAAGATGTTTTGATTTCCTATATAAAATACCGGGGTGATTTTCTGATTTTTATATACTAAAATAAAATAAAAGCAAAACAATAAAAAGTAAACACGCAGATCACGGATGTGAGAATATTGGTTGCAGATTTCATCTTCAATTGTAAGCAAGTGTTGAATATATGAATAGAATTCGTATTTAATCTCGCTATCATCAAAAGCCCTAGAATACCTTATTGCAAGAATACTCCGTAAATTTCCTAAGTCATCAACACAAACATTAGATCTGCGTATGTGAATTCTACCTAAAGAATAACTCAATGCCTTGCGCTAATCAAGTTCAATTCCTATGAGCATTAAGTTTCAGAAATAGGCTAATCAATGCAACTATCATACATTGCGCATGACAATTCGAACAAAGGTCAACTTCTACATATGATTACAAGGATGTATCACTACAAACTATAATCATATCATGCTACTCATATTCAACGTTATCGCTCGATGAAAAACCTAAAATAGCTATAGATATAGATGTATGTTCAATCAATTCTAGACTCAACTAAACAAACATTCAATCATATTGCAATACATCAATCATGCAATTATTATAATCAGTAGAAAGTAAACGATGGTTTGAGAGAAAACTAACTCATAAAAATCAAAACTTGTTTTCAAAATCCAACTACATCTTTAACCAATAACAAAAATTAGTTACTCATGGCATAGGAGTTCATAACAAGAAGGAAGAGAAAAACTATCATGTTTCTAAACCCTAGAACACCAAAGTAGCAGCAGCCCCCTAATGGAGATATATCTAGGTTTAGAGAAAAAGTTCTATTTATATGCCTCTCCCAAAAGGATACCCAAAAGTAGGTCAAGTTCTCAAAATCCGTCTCAAATTCGTCCACCAAACCCATGTATGAGAAATATGTTTTTGGAAATTTTGGGTCCAAAACTAGTCGCCGAAATTGCTGACGTCATCGCCGGAATCCGGTCATCGGCACCGGATTCCGGTCGTCGGAAAACTGTCTCAGGTCACTAGAACTTGTCTCTGGTTGTTGAAACTGTTACGAGGGAATCATACACTTCCAGCATTACTGCACTGAATTCCTTCTCTGCCAACACCTGCAATGCTTCATGCCACAGCCATGATGGCTATGCATTCACCTTGCACCAGCATAGTCACCACCTTTTCAGCTACCACCTATCGCCACAGTGTACAACTTCAACTCCTTGCAGCTGCAAAAACCCAGCTCAATCCATTTTCTTACCAGATGACTCATGTGCACAACCTCCATCCAACACTCATTCTTTGCACAAGCCTCTACTCCCTTCATGTGACTTTTGTTGATCACCTATAGAGCCTTCAGTTGCACCTTCAACCCCAGCAAACAAACCATCTACCCTGCACCAGTTCAGCTAAGCACAATTGCAATCTTTCACTAGCTAGTTCATTGCAGCTTAATTCTGATCACCTGTAAGACATTCTTTTCTTCATTCGAGCCATTCATGCACCATTAACTCGACTACCGTTCTTTTCAATCATTCCATGTATCCCGTTGTTCATGGTCGCTCCAAAATCCAACCAATGTTGCAGCTCCATTATCTCATTTCATCACCAATGCCTTCGCTGCCACTTACTTGTTCGATGTAGTAACACACTCGAATCGTAGATGCAACCATCTTCTTACCACAAGCACAACAACTCTAGACTGGAAAATTTGTTCCACCTGAACCAGCAACAATCAAACTCAATTCAGTTCCTTTTTGCTCACCATCGCAGCACCTGCTGATAGACACATTTTTGTGTCTGAATTGTCCTCAGTGTCTCTATTGTTAGTCTCGATTTTTGTACTAATTTTGGTGTTTTTATGTTTGTTTAGGTTTTATTGGAGAATAACACTTATGCGTAAAAAGTTGCTCGAAAAGTGTTTTTTGGACCCCACGAAGAAAAGTACTAAAGGCACCCCTACTTTGGATAAGGGGCACCTCAGTTGGACACCTTCTATTTGAACCCCATTTCAGGATAGGGGGCACCCTTTCTTCTTGAGTTGAAAACGTGTTTTGGCGGGAGAGTCAAATTCAAATACTCGTATTCTCTGGATTTGGTTTTGATTGATTCTGGTGAGATTTAATCGCGGGTTGAGATTGCTTTGGGCCTGTTTCGGTTTAACAGGGATGGTAAAGTGATTTGATTCAATAAAATATGGTTGGTTACGTGGATTTGGGTGAAATAGAGCACGACAATATCTCGGAATATCATCCTGCTTTCCCGTGCATAAGTGGAGGATGTCGTGTGACCAGAGAGAGTTTAACTTCTGCTATAACTCGAAATCAATACCCTAAGAGAGTGTTGACATCATCCAACGCATGCAGAGAAGAAAAATAGGAAATTATTCCCGAGAATAATATTCCTTCACTGTGAAGATTTTGAGGAGTAATTGGAGATATTCGGAGGTGTTTCTAGGTTATAAATAGCTTCTGAGATGTAATAGAAGGGATACGGAGAGTTTGGGGGTCGATTGGAGGCTGCATAATCAAAGAAGAGAAGTTGCAGGGAGAATACGCAGCAGCAGGCGAAGAACACGAAGAACCGACGCTTCAGAACTGTCGTTCTGAAGAACGCGAAGAACAAACATAAATTAATTGTCGTTGTTAAATAGTGTTTTCGTAACGGTTTTGTAACAATTAAGTTTGAATTCACAACACTTATGCTAGGGTTTCTCTGTAACAGTGGATTTTGTAACAATTATTTATGTTACAAAACTCGTTGTATTATATTATTTTCCAATAAAAACACCTTTTGAGCCATGTTTCTATCTTTCGGGTGTGTTTTCGACATGAGGAGCTAAACCCCATCACTGGGATGACGGAGGAAGCCAATTCTCAACACTATGGTAATTTTATTAAATTCTTTTCATGACTTTTGCATTAATATAATTTGATTTATGATTTTGAATTAATTTGTTGTGATTTAGTTTGATGGGTTATGCTTAGCTTAGGTGTTTTGATAACCCATGCTTGCCATTTACAATTAATGTTTTATAAAATCTACTTTGACAAAGATTTAGAGTCAATAGTTATTATTTTCGGAGCTATAATTGTCAAAGAATTAATAATTGAACCATAAGAACATGAGTTTGGTGGAATCCTGAGTCCTAGTAACTCTCAATCTTGTTACCTCCGTTTGCATATTTTTGCTAGTTTAATATTTTCCTTTATAAAGTCTAAAAATATCTCCCTTCACAAGTCTCAACGAACCTTTTACTACAACATCATTTATAAATACCATCAATTTTTGGCGCCGTCGACACGGAGCTTGTCTTTAGGCTAGAGTTTTTAGATTTTTATTTGTTTTTATTTTATTTGTTCTTCTTTACATTTTTGTTTTTGTCTTTTTACTACATATTTTGGAATTTGGAGCGAAAGAAAAATTTGCCAAAGCTTTTGGTGAATACTTAAATATTTGGAGTTAAAGACAAAGTAAAAGGCGAAGCGAAAGAAGAAGATTTTTTTTTATATAAAAAAGAGAAAAAAAAAGAGAGAGTTTATTTTTAGATTGTATTAGGATTTTTCTATTCTTGTAATTTTCTTTTTCTTTAGCACTTTACTTTACTTTTTTTGGACTTTGGACTTGGACATTTGGACATTCTTTTATTTTTAAACCCTACGGAAGGGTAAAATTAAATATCAAATTGTGTGCAGAGAAGGACGACGATTACGATATCGTCTCGGCCCCTCGGGTTCGTACACTGACATAGGAGTCGGTGGCCCGAGGTGACTTTAACGGTTCATCCCCCGTCTGGAACGGGAGGTAAGAATTCTAAACACTCGTGAATCCCCTGCCAGCGAGTTACTGTCTTCCTTCGTGTGAATATATGTTGAGGAACTGAAAACGGCTGTTTTAAATTCCCAGTAAAGGGCAAGGACTGGCCATACAAGATAAGGGTTCGGATTTCATCACCATTCTCTTCTTGCCCGCCTTAGGAAAACGAAACTTAACGCAAACCTAAGCCTTAAAATTTGGAATAGAACGAGACCGATAGGGTAACGAGCTTAATAGGAAACTTGTTCGAAAAATATTCGTTACTCTTTTGAGCATTCTTCGAAGTTCATGATGGTTTCTGTGAGTTTAATGCGTGACTGCGCCTCCTTGTAATACGGTGAGGCCTTGGGTATCAAATCTACATCAGCTTCCCTCGCCTCTATTCAACTTACTTAAACGCGGATTTATTCCATAGGGTTTTGCTCATATTGTAACGAATTCCATTTCGAAGAATTAGAAGCTGGTCTAGAAAACAATCTAAGTGGAGCCATCATGCTTTTTGTTTGCTAGAAATCAGTAGGTTTGTTGTGGTTGAGTCAGCCTTGTTTGTGTTTGCATAAAACTTCCCTTCCTTTTAGGATTTTTCTTTTTAATTTTGTTTTTCTAGTGTATGCCCGAGGTCATTAGAGAACGGGCTTGGAAAAGAGACATTCTAGGTCGTTTGATTAGTGAAAAACCTAGCAGTTCTTCTTGTGAAGGCGGGGAGCTCGAAGACTCTTCTTTTGAGAGCCCCATTTTCGGAAGCTTTAGTTTTGAGAATCTGTCTCTTCGTGAGGATAGTACTTCAGTTGTGCCAACAATGGCTACTCTGAAAGACTACATGTACCCAACTAGGACCAACCGAGCATCATGCATTAAATTGCCAGCCTCTATGGCTACTTATGAGTTGAATCCTGGTATTCTTCAGATGATCCCTATATTCTTAGGAAAAGATGATGAAAACCCTTACTTTCACATTAGGGACTTTGAAGAAATTTGTGGAACAATTAAGATTAAGGACCTTACTGATGAAGTCTTGAAAATTAGGATGTTCCCCTTTTCCTTAAGAGATAAAGCCAAGTCTTGGCTGAATAATCTACCATCTGGGTCTATAGAAACATGGGACCAACTTACTGCTGCTTTCTACTTAAAGTGGTTCCCTAAGCATAGAACCACATCTTTTAGGCAGAAAATTAGTGCCAGTATGCAACAAGAAGGAGAATCCCTTTACAGGTTTTTAGAGAGATTTAATGATCTTTTGTCGCAATGTCCTCACCATGGGTTCGAAAAAATGAAACTAATTGAAATTTTGTATGAAGGTTTGGACTATTCGTCCAAATCCATGGCCGAGTCTATGTGCGCTGGTTTATTCACGAGTAAAAGTGATGATGATGCACTTTCCTTATTAGAAGATGTAGCTGAAAAATCCCAACAGTGGGAATCTTGTGTTGAACCCCCTAAAAGACTCTTAGTCAATAGAAGTAGCACCAATGTGGTAGATACAAGCTTTGGGTCAGATGCTAAGTTTGATGCTTTGTATAGAAGGTTAGAAGCTTTGGAAATGGGTCAGTCTAAAAATAGGTCATTTTTTGAACCTAATGATAGAATTAGATCCTCTCAAGTTTCTAGTTGTGGAGTAGAACCCAATAACTCATTTTGGGAAGGTCGTGTTAGTGAAGAGCAAGCCCAAGCTGTCTATAACAATACTAGGTTTATGAACCGTCAGAAGTTTGACCCATACTCAGAGACCTACAATTCTGGTTGGAGAAACCATCCTAATTTTTCTTGATTTAAGGGCCAGAATCAAGATCAGTCTAGTAATTCTCAGCCATGTTTTGATTATGCTAAGAACTCTTCAGGTCAAGCCCAGTTACAGAACCCTTCTGAGAATAGAATGACTAGCTTAGAGGAATCTCTTAGTATATTAAAAAAGATCCAGGATATGCTATCACAAATCCAGGAAATGTTAATAAAGAGCCAGGTTAATTTTCAAGAGGAAGCCAAGCAGAATTTTAAGAATAATTCCCAATCTCTTGATAAATTAGAACTTCAAGTCGGCCAGATAGCTAAGTATATAAGTGAAAGAGAATATGGAAGGTTCCCTAGTCATACTGATCCCAACCCCAAAGGAGAGAAATCATACAATCATGTGAATTCTATTACAACCCTTAGGAGTGGTAAAACGATAGACAATAAGGTAGCCATGCCTAGTGGACATACTGTAGTTCCACCTTCTACTTCCCAAGAGGAGGATCCCATAGCTGAGGAAACTGAAACAATTTCTAAGGAGTCCCAAGAAATTCCTTATAGGACTATCTTTGTGCCTAGAGCCCCATATCCAAAGTTGTTAGCCCCAATAAAAAAGGAGTCGACTTTCAACGAGATAATGGAGATTTTTAAGCAGGTGAACATTAACATTCCATTGTTAGAAGCAATTAGACAGATGCCTGCTTATGCCAAGTTCATTAAAGATCTTTGTACACGAAAGCGTAAGCTTAATGTCCAAAAGAAAGCCTTTTTAGCTGGTCAAGTAAGTTCCATTCTTCTGAACCAAACACCCCCTAAGTATAAGGACCCTGGATGCCCCACCATATCTTGTGAAATTGGTAAGCACATGGTCAATAAGGCATTACTTGACTTAGGAGCTAGTGTTAACTTACTTCCATATCATGTTTACACCCAGCTAGGTCTTGGTAAGTTGAAACCGACTAAAATGACATTACAATTAGCTGATAGGTCTGTCGAAGTCCCTCGTGGTATCATAGAGGATGTTCTGATTGAGGTTGATAAGTTTATTTATCCAGTGGATTTTGTTGTTCTAGACACCCAACCTGTTCAGGACCCAAGTGCTCAAATCCCGGTGATTTTAGGTCGCCCATTCTTAGCTACAGCTAACGATGTCATCAATTGTAGGACCGGGCTTATGAACATATCCTTTGGTAATATGACCACCGAACTAAATGTATTTAATGTTACTAGGAAACCTTCTGAGAATGATGATTTAGAAGAAGTGAATATGATTAGCAATTTAGTTCAGGATTTAGTTCAAGATGATTGGCATGACACTTTACTAGGAGACTCTTTAGATGAATTTGAGGAAACCATTCTCTTATACCAGATGTGTGATCAATCTGTAGAAGAAGCCCTTGAGTATTTTAAAGACTCTACGGACCCAGAAATCCAAGCAATAGTGTTAGGTCTTTCTGAGAATAATGATGACCTTAAGTTTGGGGGTAGAGAACTAGAAGAAGCTTTTGAATACTTTAGAGACTCTGAAGATCCATAAATTCAAGCAATCGTTAGTGATGGTTCTTGTGATCGTCACGTGTCCCTAATTGAAGTCCCTAAATTGGGACTTGAGCATTGTGTGTCTGAGATATTACTTGAGTCTATTCAGACTCCGCAACCCGATCCTCCTGATACTGTCCAGGATGTGACCCAGGCTTTAGAGGCCAGTATTTTGGATGAATCTCTTTATCAAGGCACACATATGAAGCTTTGTTATTTTTCCCAGATAAACCCAGTTGTCTTGACAGAAACCTTAGATGATGATGTGCTCCTTCTATTCATTTTTCTGAACCAGTACAGTTGTCTCATATTGGTGTTAACTCCATTTGGTCTTATGGATCCACAACTATTTCGGCTATTGGTGTATGACTTTCGAAGGTGAAGATCATTTTTGAGGTATTTAATGTCTGGATGAAGACTTTAAACTTATCACTCCTTGAGAGATACCCCTTGCTCATGCAACACGGTAATATTTTTCCTCATTTCCTTCTAGTGGTAACGGTTTCTCATCTTTAGAATATTGAGGAAAATGTTAGATTTAAGTTTGGGGGTATGGGAGAAACTTTTTAGTTGCATTTTTGAAACTTCTAGCGTCACATGGTATCCGGTTACCTAAGTTTACATACTTTTTCTCACCGAAAAGATAGAAATTGGAATGCTAGGGATAACAACCTATTGAGACATTAGAGAAAAAGACATTGAGATCCTTGAAATTCAGGAGAGAACTTGTTCCTTTTAGAGGGTAACCGTGATGGACCTAACCATCCATGATGGAAAGGCAAGTAGGTCAGGAAATGCCAGAAATACAAAGCAACCTCACAATGTAGTCTTAGTTACTGGATTACGATTCTCTCTCAGTAAAAACTTATCATCATCAACAAGCGGAGCGACATCAAAATCTATGAAGAAATTTGAAGATGTTTAAGGTTTAGAAGCAACAATAGAAAATCAGAATTCAAAATCAAGGGTTACAAGAAGTTATAAGAGCAAGAAAAATCAAACGATATAAGTTGTTGATGTTCATGATACTAAGACGTTACAAGTTGTGAAAATCCAAGTGTTAAATTCCTTTTGTAATGGCCATGTAAATTTTTATCTTGTTATTACTCTACAAAAAAAAAAAAATATATATATATATATATATATAAATTTAAATTTTAAATTTTAAATTTTGTTCAATAAGGCCATAAAAATCTATAAGGAAGTTTCAAGTGAGGAATCGAAGAGAAGAGTTAATTGTCAAGGTTCTACGAGGTTCAAGAGTTTATCATCAACAGTTGAAGCCGAAGAAGACGTTGTTTCTACTGATCACTATGAGAGAGTCGAAGAAAGATATATTTGGTTGCTTTGTTAGTCCGCTTTCAATCTGGCACAAGATCTTTCTAGCAATGGTTTAACTCATCACACGTAATTAGTCCAGCTGTGTAGCAGATGTCCCTCTCATATTTTTCTCTCTCCTAATCTTATCCAGTTGTAAATCAGCGGACGCATCTTACAATGTTTATCTAGCTGTGTAGCGGATATCTCTTTATCTAGCAGTGTTGCGGATGTGTCTCCCCTTTTCCTCAGTCAGCTATAGAGCTGGCACCTTTAATTTCTCTGGCATTCTAGTCACTTGGAGATAGGTTGAGAATTTGTATGTCCTCATAGCTCTTTGGATACTTGTGACCAATTAGAAGTACAGGTTTTGTGGGTACACCTCTGGTAAACCCTCCGGAGACAACACTCCGACACTAGGGCCACCTAGCGGTTTAACAGCTTGCTGCACATGCTAAGTGTAGTCATTTTATTTTCTAGATTAGATTTGCTCGGGACTAGCAAATAATAAGTTAGGGGGTATTTGATAGACACATTTTTGTGTTTGAATTGTCCTCAGTGTCTCTATTGTTAGTCTCGATTTTTGTACTAATTTTGGTGTTTTTATGTTTGTTTAGGTGTTATTGGAGAATTACACTTATGCGGAAAAAGTTGCTCGAAATGTGTTTTTTGGACCCCACGAAGAAAAGTACTAAAGGCACCCCTACTTTGGATAAGGGGCACCTCAGTTGGTCGCCTTCTATTCACACCCCAGTTCAGGATAGGGGGCACCATTTCTTCTTGAGTTGAAAACGTGTTTTGGCGGGAGACTCAAATTCAAATACTCGTATTCTCTGGATTTGGTTTTGATTGATTCTGGTGACATTTAATCGCGGGTTGAGATTGCTTTGGGCCTGTTTCGGTTTAATAGGGATGGTAAAGTGATTTGATTCGATAAAATATGGTTGGTTACGTGGATTTGGGTGAAACAGAGCACGACAATATCTCGGAATATCATCCTGCTTTCCCGTGCATAAGTGGAGGATGTCGTGTGACTAGAGAGAGTTTAACTTCTGCTATAACTAGAAATCAATACCCTGAGAGAGTGTCGACATCAACCAACGCATGCAGAAAAGAAAAATAGGAAATTATTCCCGAGAATAATATTCCTTCACTGTGAAGATTTTAATGAGTAATTGGAGATATTCAGAGGTGCTTCTGAGATGTAATAAAAGGGATACAGAGAGTTTGGGGGTCGATTGGAGGCTGCAGAATCAAAGAAGAGAAGTTGCAGGGAGAATACGCAGCAGCAGGCGAAGAACACGAAGAACCGACGCTTCAGAACTGTCATTCTAAAGAACACGAAGAACAAACAGAAATTAACTGTCGCTGTTGAATAGTGTTTTCGTAATGGTTTTGTAACAATTAAGTTTGAATTCGCAACACTTCTGCTAGGGTTTCTCTGTAACAGTGGATTTTGTAACAATTATTTTTGTTACAAAACTCGCTGTATTATATTATTTTCCAATAAAAACACCTTTTGAGCCATGTTTCTATCTTTCGGGTGTGTTTTCGACATGAGGAGCTAAACCCCATCACTGGGATGACGGAGGAAGCCAATTCTCAACACTATGGTAATTTTATTAAATTCTTTTCACGACTTTTGCATTAATATAATTTGATTTATGATTTTAAATTAATTTGTTGTGATTTAGTTTGATGGGTTATGCTTAGCTTAGGTGTTTTGATAACCCATGCTTACCATTTACAATTAATGTTTTATAAAATCTACCTTGGCAAAGATTTAGAGTCAATAGTTATTATTTTCGGATCTATAATTGTCAAAGAATTAATAATTGAACCATAAGAACATGAGTTTGGTGGAATCCTGAGTCCTAGTAACTCTCAATCTTGTTACCTCCGTTTGCATATTTTTTCTAGTTTAATATTTTCCTTTATAAAGTCTAAAAAAATATTCCTTCACAAGTCTCAACGAACCTTTTACTACAACATCATTGATAAATACCATCACCTGCTCCTCTTTTTTTCATTGCACTTGGTTCTGCACCTAAGCATTCATCTAGTTGTAAATCTGCTCAACTGCACTTCCATAACACCTGGCATTCAGACCCATTTTCTTAACTTGTATCACTAGGTCCATATCCAACTACATGCAATGTCATTCCAGCTTCTCTAAAGTATAGAACTACACTGACCCATATCTTACAGCTCTAGACTGCCAACTTCTCAGTCCAACACTCTGCACTACAACCAATGGCACAGCTAGGTTCCTTACTTATTTATTTCCTCAAACTCTTCTTGTATCTTCTTGTAACTTGTGTTAGAAGTCCCATCGTTATATCAATACTCCCATACTTCTTCTTCCCTTTACTGCCATTACCAGGTCTCTATCAATTACAGCTTTTAAATGACAAAACCACCAGCAAATTCGAACTCCATCTCAGTTAAACCCCCAACAGCACCTGCAATGCACTTGCAGTAGACCCATCTACGATATCACATGTACCACCTACTCTATATCAGCATCATCTCACCTACAGCCGTATTCCATTGCATCTCATTCTCAATGCCCTACTGTCAAGAAGCACCAGAAGCAAACACCAGAAACAATGCTAACTTCTCGGCCTCCTGCTAGTCTCAACCTGTGCCTAAACATCCACAGTGCCATCTTCTCTTCCATCAAACTCTGAGAACAACCAACTCTATTCTGCAACATTCCATTGCAGCTTCCCTTGCAAACTTCTTAAATCTCAGCTGATTCAAACATACTGCAACTCCCATGTATTTCCTACACTATCCAACTCGAGCTCAAAACCTCATTTAATATCTTCCATTCATCCACTATACCCTTGTAATCTCAAGCACAGACCATTATAAGCTAATGGGTTTCCTCCCATTAGCGCTTGGTTTAAAGTCTTCAACCCGACATGCAAGTTGGGGATCCACCCATAGCACCTGTTTTGCAAACACTAGCTTCACACAAATATTAGTAATATAAAACATAAACGAAGCTATTAACCGATAAAAGCTTCCCCCACACTTATTCTTGTCCACACTTGGAAGTGCATAAAGAATATAGGAGTCGGGTACTTCCACGGTGTCATGTTCACAAACCTGCATAGTATGAGAACCAAGTTTCTCTAATGGCGGATATCGAGAAACAAAGTCATCTAACAATGTTTTTGAAGCACATATATTCAAACCAATAAGAGTTAAAGGAGAAGAATAAATATGCAAAGGGTTAGACAAACCTCGCACAATCTCTTGTATTACGGAATCCTCTTCATCCTTGAAAAACTCAAGTGAATTATTCACCTCTTGTATATCGTGGTCCTCTATTAAACCTTGCAACCATTCTTCATCCGTTTCTGCCTTAACCAAAGTCTCGAAATTAACATCATCGTTACAATCATTCACAAGTTCAATTGGGTCTTCCGCAATATTGGTTGTAACGGTCACATTCTCAACATATTCCTCTTTGTTGTAAGGCACATACTCCACTGCGGATCCAAATTTCACTATGAGGAACTTGTTTAGAACACTCAAAAATGCTTCATCCTCAAGCTCCGCCCTTTGAATAGGCTCTTGATCATTATTAAGATCAATGCTTGATCAATCTACACTAGTGTCATCATATTCCTCTTCGTCTTCATCTTGATCCCAAAAAGATTCCATTGTACACTCCTCTTTGTTGTCACCATGAGTTGTTTCAAGCAATGTATCATAATCACCGTCACTTTCATAGTTAACATAAGGTTTGTCGTCGTTGAATTTAGTGTTGCTAAACTCTAACTCATCCTTTTGAATAGGTGAATAATCATTATTAAGATCAAGAGTTGAGTTAGCTACACAATTATCAACGAAAGTGCCCAAGGATTGGCATTTTTCAACATTATCATCAATCAAATATTCATCAGAAACCATATGCACATTAGAATTATTCATACCTTCCTTACATTGATCAATGCCTCTTCGCAAGTTAGCAATACCTTCACGGAGTTCTTGGAGTTGCTCGTCTATAGTCTCTTTAGCTTTTTGAAAATCTTGTCGTAAAAAGTTGGAAAAGTTGTCTAACAAGTTAGAGACTTGTTGTTCACGAGCATAAGAATCCTCCAATCCCTGTGGTTGATCACACACATACCCGCCATAAGGTTGTTGATACGTATGAGGACCACAATATTCCGTAGGATATTGATCATAGCCAATAAATTGGTTTTGATTATACCCATGGAATGGTTGGAAGTTGTCATGTTGTTGAGGTTGTTGGAAACCGTATCCATTGTTCCAATATGCTCCATCCATGAGAAATAAGTACCTGAAACATGATTCTCAAAACAAGGTTAAAACCCAGAAAATAATAAAAACTAAAAAAAACAAAACAAAAATAAGAAACCAAAAACAAGTGATAACCGTTGCCTCCCCGGCAACGGCGCCAAAATTTGATCGTTGTCGTATGCGTCAAAAATAATTACACTTTCTTACTACTCAAAATATAAATATAGCAAGGGCAAGAAAGGATCGATCCCACAGAGAGGTCTAGGTTGTCAAGATGTTTTGATTTCCTATATAAAATACCGGGGTGATTTTCTGATTTTTATATACTAAAATAAAATAAAAGCAAAACAATAAAAAGTAAACACATAGATCACGGATGTGAGAATATTGGTTGCAGATTTCATCTTCAATTGTAAGCAAGTGTTAAATATATGAATAGAATTCGTATTTAATCTCGCTATCATCAAAAGCCCTAGAATACCTTATTGCAAGAATACTCCGTAAATTTCCCAAGTCATCAACACACACATTAGAGCTGCGTATGTGAATTCTACCTAAAGAATAACTCAACGCCTTGCGCTAATCAAGTTCAATTCCTAGGAGCATTAAGTTTCAGAATTAGGCTAATCAATGCAACTATCATACATTGCGCATGACAATTCGAACAAAGGTCAACTTCTACATATGATTACAAGGATGTATCACTAAAAACTATAATCATATCATGCTACTCGTATTCAAGGTTATCGCTCGATGAAAACCCTAAAATATATGTAGATATAGATGTATGTTCAATCAATTCTAGACTCAACTAAACAAATATTCAATCATATTGCAATACATCAATCATGCAATTATTATAATCAGTAGAAAGTAAACGATAGTTTTGAGAGAAAAATAACTCATAAAAATCAAAACTTGTTTTCAAAATCCAACTACATCTTTAACCAATAATAAAAACTTAGTTACTCATGGAATAGGAGTTCATAACAAAGAGGAAGAGAAAACCTATCATGTTTCTAAACCCTAGAACACCAAAGTAGAAGCAGCCCCCTAATGGAGATATATCTAGGTTTAGAGAAAAAGTTCTATTTATATGCCTCTCCCAAAAGGATACCCAAAAGTAGGTCAAGTTCTCAAAATCCGTCTCAAATTCGTCCACCAAGCCCATGTATGATAAATATGTTTCTGGAAATTTTGGGTCCAAAACTAGTCGCCGGAATTGCTGACGTCATTGCCGGAATCCGGTCATCGGCACCGGATTCCGGACGCCGGAAAACTGTCTCAGGTCACTGGAACTTGTCTCTGGTTGTTGAAACTGTTACGAGGGAATCATACACTTCCAGCATTACTGCATTGAATTCCTTCTCTGCCAACACCTGCAATGCTTCATGCCATATCCATGATGGTTATGCATTCACCTTGCACCAGCATAGTCACCACCATTTCAGCTACCACCTATCACCACCGTGTACAGCTTCAACTCCTTGCAGCTGTAAAAACCCAGCTCAATCCATTTTCTTACCAGCTGACTCATGTGCACAACCTCCAGCCAACACTCACTCTTTGCACAAGCCTCTACTCCCTTGTTGTGCCTTCTATTGATCACCTATAGAGCCTTCAGTTGCACCTCCAAACCCCTGCAACTCAAACAAACCATCTACCCTTCACTAGTTCAGCTAAGCACAACTGCAATCTTTTACTAGCTAGTTCATTGCAGCTTAATTCCGATCACCTTCAAGACATTATTTTCTTCATTCGAGCCATTCTTACACCATTAACTCGACTACCATTCTTTTCAATCATTCCATGTATCCCGTTGTTCATGGTCGCTCAAAAATACAACCAATGTTGCAGCTCCATTATCTCATTTCATCACCAATGCCTTCGCTGCCACTTACTTGTTCGCTGCAGTACCACACTCGAATTGCAGCTGCAACCATCTTCTTAGTCACCACAAGCACAACAGCTCTAGACTTAAAAATTTGTTCCACCTGAACCAGCAACAATCAAACTCAATTCAGTTCCTTTTTGCTCACCATTGTAGCACCTGCTCCTCTTTTTTTCATTGCACTTGGTTCTGCACCTAAGCATTCATCTAGTTGTAAATCGGCTCAACTGCATTACCATAACACCTGGCATTCAGACCCATTTTCTCAACTTGTATCACCAGGTCCATCTCCAACTACATGCAATGTCATTCCAGCTTCTCTAAAGTATAAAACTACATAGACCCATCTCTTACAGCTCTAGACTGCCAACTTCTCAGTCTAACACTCTGCACTACAACCAATGGCACAGCTAGGTTCCTTACTGATTTCTTGCCTCAAACTCTTCTCGTATCTTCTTGTAACTTGTGTTAGAAGTCCCATCGTTATCTCAATACTCCCATACTTCTTTTTCCCTTTACTGCCATCACCAGGTCTCTATCAATTATAGCTTTTGAATGACAAAACCACCAGCAAATTCGAAATCCATCTCAGTTAAACCCCCAACAGCACCTGCAATGCACTTGCAGTAGAACCAGCTACGATATCACCTGTACCACCTACTCTATATCAGAATCATCTCACCTACAACTGCATTCTATTGCAGCTCATTCTCAATGCCCTACAGTCAAGAAGCACCAGCAGCAAACACCAGCAACAATGCTAACTTCTCGGCCTCCTGCTAGTCTCAACCTGTGCCTAAACATCCACAGTTCCAGCTTCTCTGCCATCAAACTATGACAACAACCAACTCTATTCTGCAACATTCCATTGCAACTTCCCTTGCAAACTTCTTAAATCTCAGCTGCTTCAAACATACTGCAACTCCCATGTATTTCCTACACTATCCAACTCGAGCTCAAAACCTCATTTAATATCTTCCATTCATCCACTATACCCTTGTAATCTCAAGCACAGACCATTACCACCAACACACATTCAAACCCATTTCCTTTCTTGTACCAATACCACCTGCCATGACACTGTCACACAGCTCCATAATCTCCCTGAAATGCTTCTTGGTTCATTCCTTCAGCAGCATTAATAGATTTAGATCAAGAACTAGTCTCACAGGCGTTTTATGGAACAATTGCTGTGTATTCTGCTGGTGATGGAGATATGACATTCCTGTGAGTTTCTGTATCACTCCTTACCTCCTTCCTTGTGAATTTCATACAAAACCACTCATTCAAATCCAAGACTCCTGCCAATCATTACCCAAATCAATCCTAAGTCTCTTACAAGACTGAAGTCTCACAACTCCACAAAACCATCTCTTGTTCTATCATTCTCCGCCAATATCAGAATCAAATCGAACCCAACTTAGAATCAACAGTACACATTGCATCAGGTTCTTTTTCACTGCTCAAATTCATCTCCGTCTCGTCCCTGTTTCACGATTTAATCACAATAATAGCTTCCCATCTTCTAAAGTCAAACAACCCTTGATTATTTCCATCAACAGCAGCAGGACAACATTTGGGTGAAAAAGGAATGAGAAAATGATTTCTCAATTTCAGGGTTTGGTGTAATAACTGAGATGGCTACCAACACCCATGGGTGTTTTTAGCAATTCTTCTTAAACTCCAACTGATTATCCCTTATCCTCGACTGGGATCCGGATAGCACTTGCAATGAAATGACACTTTTGACCCTTCTTGCTCCAAATGGCTAATCTCTCCTTCTTTTGATCCATATGACTCCAAAGCACCTAATACACTCAAACTCACACATAAGATATATAATTTACATGAAAACTCGCAAAGAAAGCATAAATACTAGATATAAAATTAGGTGTTTATCACACCTATCACTTGGCAAAGATGAACTTGGATAAAGCGAAAGCTTTACCAACACACATTTCAAGAAATATATAAGCGAGATATACTCAGCTCGAAATGTCACATGTGTATATCTTTAGTCTATATAGTAAAACGACTTTTGTCTCAAGATAGGAGATAGAGTAAATAGACTTTTGAGTGATAGATAAGTTCAAGTCTCCACATACCTTTTAGTCGATGAAGATCCATTGGTTCCTTAAGTATTCCTTCGTCTTGTATGATGATTTCCATGGAGTTCTTGAGCTCAACTACACTTTCTATCCTAGTCCGAGACCTTAGCTATAGTAGACTAGAAATCAATACTTTATAGTTTTGATCACTAACATTTACAAACATGCTTGATATAGCAATGCATGCGAGTTCGACCGAGCAATGCTCTAACAATCTCCCCCTTTGTCAATTTTAGTGGCAAAACTATGAATACATATGGAATACAAAAAATATATAAATAAACTTTATAGCTCATATTCCGCATGTCTAATCTTCAACAATACTCGAAATCTTCATCACTTCCAAGTAGTCTAATGATCCCAAAGGTTGTAAGTTTAGCATCATCGTTGTTGAAAATCCTTAGCTATAACAATGAGAAAAGCATCGGTTCTCGATCATGTTATACATTGTCATAGTATTATTACATAGCGTCAAAGTCAAATTGCATCACAACTTCAACAACAATATTATGGTGATACTTCAATCCCCCTTAGTCAATACTCCATCTCACATGGAAACCACTCCCCATTACATAATGATCCGAAAACCATATGTATTGGTAGTGTGAACTACAATTAATTCTCCCCCTTTTTGTCAATCAAATTGGCAAAGGTACAAAAACGGGATCCTAATGATATTTCCGTAAGAGATATTTCATGACCAAAGGTAAAAGTATATCATATTGTTTAGATGCAATCATAAATCCGAAGCTAAATATATTCATCAAGGAGTTTATAAAGACGCAAGATAACCCCTATAATATTCCACAGCCGCACTCCCCACAAATATTTGGCAATTAAGCACAAGTTCAAAAGAACTCTCCCCCATAAAATGTCATTCCCAAGGGAACAACAAGAGCGACCTTAATTTAAAAATAAAAGAAGGATTTCTTTAGGCTCAACAAATTACATACAAGTATGAATTTGGAATCCAAACAAGAAATATTCAATCAAATTAACCAAAGTGAACCAAGATTAATTTGACTAAATATGCTCGACACAAGTAAACTTATGGAGACTTTATAACATGATTAGATTATTCACAAGAGAACTCATAATTAATCTAACCGGAATGCACAGTCAAAATAATCACAGAAGTAATCAATTTAATTGGCCACACACAACATAAGAAATTCTATGGAGCAATGACTAAGTTAATCACGAATAACCAACCCAGTCAAAGGATGCTCAAACATAAAAAAAACTTATGGAATGATAACTAAATAACCACACAAGATGATTAATTTAGTTTAACATGCTCAACATAAAATACCTTACGGAACAACAACTAAGCTAATCACAAAGAAATTAACTTTTGTTGTTTTAATGCTCAACATAAGACACTTCATGGAACAACACAGTATTTACACAAAAATTGTGGATCAGAGGATCGACCTTATACCGTGGAATAAGCAAGGATTCATTCTATGTTTCCATCACCATTTGCACAACGACACACAACAAACATAATATAGAATTCATTCTATGTTTCCATCACCATTTGAATCACAAAATATTTTAACCTATCTTACATCAATAATATAGGCTTAACTTTTGTGTTTTGCCAAAAGTCTATTCATTCTTTTATCAATATTTGCATATCAATTTAAGATGGGAAAATCAAGTAAACACACATATCCCATAAAATATTGCAATATATAAAACCATAAAGATTAATACTGCAAAAATCATCTTCCAAATCAACTTTAGAATTTAAATTAATAAATCTAAAAGAATTGAAGGTGAATACTTTGGACATAGCTATGTGAAATCACAATAATTTCTATTCCAAACTCTAGTAATCCTTCTAAAAAAAAGAATAAATTCTCATAAGAAGTTTCCTAGGCACCAATACAAACTCGTAATGCACATATAAGATGATTTGTCCTTAGAGGGTAGAATCAATCTTTTTCGCCCGGATTTATACCAATAATAGCTACCAAAGGCGTATAAAAAGATTTTCCAACAACATTCTTGTAAAAGATACAAATTAGCTTAGAATAGTAGTACTCCAAGAATCCAAGTGCCCAAGTTCAAGAGAAGTGGAACAAATGCAATGAAACGGAGCAAAATACTCAAAAACAAGAGACAGTAAAAATACCAATCTTAACTCATCCAAATTCAAGGTTTCTCATCTTCATTTTGAAGATAATTTAAAGAGGAAGAGATTTAAAAAAATAATGAGTTCATTCCGAGTTCGGACGAAGAAGTTATGGCCAAAACAAGTTGACCGAATATCAACATCTACAGACAAGTCCGCGAACTTAGGGTTTGCACACGAATTTTCAAGTCCGCGAACTTAAACTCCTGGATTTTGGTTTTAAAAGATGATATGCATACTTGGTATGTGTACCATCAAGTCCAAACATCCCGAACCACTATTTTCAAACCTAAACATTTAAGAACCTTAAACACAGATCAAGTTAGGTCGAAATGAATGATAAGCAAGGTACAAGGATCATTATAACTAATCTAAGAAAATAAAAACACAAATATTGCTCAAGTTTATAGACATACCTTTTTAGATGAATCCTATTGACTTATCGAACATAACCTGTGTGCCCCAATTCTCGTGTTTTCCTCACCGTATTCATAGCAGGGCATTCCTTGGTGAGGATGCACTTACAACACATTCAGGTTGTGTTGAGGTGAACAATCTCTTGCTCACCACAAGTGACTTTTGGATTATCATGAAAGATATCACTTTTAGAACCTTTCATATCCAATTCCATCTTTCCAAAGAACTTTTTAAGTTCCAACATCATGGATACTTCCTTTTCCATAGTCATGGAATTTTCTAGGAGATATTCCTTTTCACACTCAAAACATCATCGACTTTCTTTGGAATCCACTTCTGAGTGCGTTTAGGAACAACCAAAACTTTCTTCACGTTACTCTCTTATATATTTCTCGAGAGAGAATTGGATTGACTATTCTTTGCAAGTTAGTCTTTCTCCAATTGGGAGCATCGGATCTTGTCTTCGTCTTTATGAAATTATCCTTTTGATAACCATTACGATTGTGAAAAGACTTCGTATGACATTTATAGGCAAATCTAGGTTGATCACAGCACTGATTCCTTTGCATAAAGGTTGGAAAGTTACAACCTATAACGTTAAGGGGATTAGTCTTAACATTTGATCTTGGTTTCACAACTTCTTGTGATTCCCAAACAAGAACATCATGAAGTTTCTCATCCCTTATACGGAAACGACATCTCCTTTCCAGGTGACCTTTATTTCCGCAATAGTGGAAAACATAAGGAATGTTCTTACCTCGATCTATGTGTGCTGACTTTGGAGGTTGATACTCTTTTCTCTTTCGAACTTTAACTGCTGGTGAAGGTATTTCACTTTTTCCATCAGTGGAAACCTTTTGTTGAGAAGCATCACTAGCCTTCACAAATTTTACCTTTTTGCTAGTACTTGGAGCATCTATTCCCTTATAGCCCAATCCTCATATATCACGATGATTTTTACTTGTTCCTAGCATAGTGGTTAATTTGCTTAATCTAGAATTAAACTTTTTCAAGTCATCTTCCAATATCTTGATTTTATCAAGAGCAGCAGTTAAATCAGCCTCAAGGCATTTTTATCGAGCGAGATAATCGCTTTCTATGTCATCAAAACTTGCTTGCTGAGAGTTAATCCTTCCTTCAGTTTCTGCAAGTTTCTCTTCCAACAAGAAGTATTTTTTATATATATGATCACATTCAAGTGACTTTCTACTCATGTTTTCCTCAGTATATTTGAGGACCGATTCGCAAGAGCGATTCTGACTATAAAGACCACCGTAAATCCTTTTCAATTTCTTGTTTTCTCGACATATAGGAGTAAGATAAGATGTGACATGAGAAGTTATAATATTCTTCATTTTCAACGAAACCAAAAACTAATCATACTCTAAGACTTCCTCATCAACATCTCTATCAATATTTGAATCACCTTTATCTGAAAGTTCATCCAACTGATCTTCTAGGAGTATTTTCCAATCAAAAGTTTTTACATCAAGAGAATGTTTAGATATTGACTTTGATGTGACAGTTCTCTCAGGTGAATCCAAGTTTTTAGAATCATCTGGTAATTTCTGAACTGATACGTTATTAGAGATAGACTCGTCCATAATCATATCACTACAAACAAAGACTTATAAGGTCTTTAAATGTGTTTGCCTGCTCTGATACCAATTGAGAAAGCGGGGGTCTAACAACCTCACCCAATATTTTGATTAGAAATCTGTATAGACAACTTCAAGTTGTTTTCTAGAGAATCAACTAGACTCAATTAAATAGAAAATACTCAAGGAGTTATTATCTCAATCTCTCAATTTGATTTACTCAAGCAAGTGTGATTCGCGAGTCTAATAAAAGAGAGATAACTTGGATGGTACCAAAGACCAATATCCAAGTGTCAATCAATTTAAATCAACAACCAATAAGGTAGGATATTCTAATTGATTGAACAACGCACAACCTGTATTATGTAAATTATATAAAAATATAATGCGGAAAAGAAATAACACAGACACCAGAATTTTGTTAACGAGGAAACTGCAAATGCAGAAAAACCCTGGGACCTAGTCCAGATTAGACATACACTGTATTAAGCCGCTATCGACACTAGATTACTCCAAATTAACTTCGGTCTGGACTGTAGTTGAACCCCAATCAATCTCACACTGATCCAAGGTACAGTTATGCTCCTACACCTCTGATCCCAGCATGATATTGCGTACTTGATTTCCTTAGCTGATCTCACCCACAACCAAGATTTTCTACGACCCAAAGTTGAAGACTTTAGCAAACAAATCTGTCTCACACAGAAAAGTCTACAAGATAGATAAATTCGTCTCCCAAGAATAAACCTCTGAGTTTTGTTCGTCTTTTGATAAATCAAGGTGAACATGAACCAATCAATAAAACCAAACTTATATTCCCGAAGAACAGCTCAGTTTTATCAATTATCTCACAATAGTCTTAATCGACGCAGCGAAAAAAGATAGTGTGGAATCACAAACGATGAGACGAAGATGTTTGTGATTAATTTTTTATCTTGCCTATTGGAGATAGAAATCTCAAGCCAATTATTACAATTGTACTCGTACGATAGAAACAACAAGATCAGATCACACAACTACAAGAAAATTAGTATCGGTCTGGCTTTACAATCCCAATGAAGTCTTTAAGTCGTTAACCTGGTTTTAGAAGAAGAAAACCAAAGGTTAAAGGATAATAGACTCTAACTTAGCAAACTAGTATCACACATAATGTGTGGGGATTAGGTTTCCCAGTTTCTAGAGTTCTCCCTTATATAGTCTTTCAAATCAGGGTTTGCAATCAATGTTAGCTTAGTAACAAAGCATTCAATATTCACAGTTAGATGAAAACCTGATTAGATACAAGCTAATATCTCTCAACCGTTAGATCGAAACTTAGCTTGCCATACACACATGTACTTGAAAATTTTGGGTTTGTGTAACCGTACCCAAACATGTACACTAGTTGGTTCAATATTAATCAACCAAATGGTTAGCCAAATGATAACTTTCAAATCAACCATATTCTCTTCACCATAACTAGTCCAAATGGCTCAAATGAACTAGTTAGAGAGTTGTTCAATTGTTATGAGATCTTATGTACTATACAAGACACAATTGAAGTAAAAATGATGTGATTCACTCGAATCGATTCATGAACTATAAAGCCACGGTTTGCAATAGCATTCCTTAGATAATTTAAATAAGTTCACGAATATCGTTTTTAGACATAACCACTCAAGTTCGCGGACTGGATCGCGGACTTAAGTAATCGGTTGGAGTTCACAAACTCCAGCATAAAATTCTCGGGTTCGAGAACTTCCGTCAGTTCGCGGACTGAAACCGAGCTACAACTCCAGCAAAAATTCTCGGGTTCGACAACTACGCACGTTCCCGGACTGAGTTTGCGGACTAAGTTGACTGCTCAAATTCCGGTTTTCACTTGATCAACAAAGTTCGCAAACTTCGGTTCAAGGGCTAAGGACTTATACATATATGTGTTACCACAACAATGTTTATATCCCCTAGTAGTTATATTGTCTAAACTCTCATTTCAATCATTGAAACATTCTCAGAGGATGTCATATAGTTGTTATTCACAAACTAGTTTTCGTCAGAGAAATTTCCAAAGTGATTGAAATATAACATGACTTTCGTCACTAGGAAAAGATGAACTTGGCTAAAGAGAAAGCTTTACCAACACACATTTCGAGAAATAGATAAGCGAGATATACTCAGCTCGAAATATCACATGTGTATATCTTTAGTCTATATAGTAAAACGACTTTTGTCTCAAGATAGGAGATAGAGTAGATAGACTTTTGAGTGATAGATAAGTTCAAGTCTCCAATACCTTTTATTAGATGAAGATCCACTGGTTCCTTAAGTAGTCCTTCATTTTGTATGATGATTGCCATGGAGTTCTTGAACTCAACTATACTTTATATCCTAGTCCGAGACCTTATCTATAGTAGACTAGAAATCAAGACTTTATAGTTTTGATCACTAACATTGACAAACATACTTGATATAGCAACGCATGCGAGTTCGACCGAGCAATGCTCTAACACAAAGGCCCCTCAACTGGGGGAATAATACAACAAAGGAGTTTAATTGCGAAGGAAGTAAGGATAACACAATCATGGGTAAGGAAAACGGGAAAAGATGACTCCCTCAGACTGAAGCTCAACCTCAACAAAATAATTATTGATATAATTAATGGAGGATCGCTCGAATTCCGCCTTCATCTGAGAAGCTTGAGCCTCCAAGTCCGAAGCTGATTTCTGACGAATCTCCTCGACCTGAGCACTAAGCTGATCATTAGCTTGCTGAAGTGACTCAGATTTGAGCTTAGCCGCTGCATCAAACTTACGAGATATCTCCAACGCAGATATTTGACCCTCAAGGAGGCTAAACATGGCATTTGTACCTACCAACTACTCCTGGAGACCAGTGGATACAAAGGGTATCAGCAACAAAAAAATCGGATAAATACACAAAGGAGGCTACGTAAAAATAAACATCCTAAGCTACCTCCGGCATGGCTAAGGGATTCTTCTAGACTATGCTGAGCCTCAACAAGATCCACCTCAGCTGCCTCAAGATATTCCACAAGGGTATCCTTTTCCGTCCGAAGATCATCAATATCTATCCGGAGAGAAGCATTCTCAGAGGAAAAAACTTGGTACACACTTTCTAACTCATCAAACATTTTTACTAAGGATGTATGAGACATGGAAGAAGACGTGGAGCCAGCATCGAAGAGCTCGTTCTTTAGAGAACGAACATCAGAAGCCAAGACATTTCTCTCTGCGGTAACCTTAGCTAAGGAAGCACAAGCATCCTCAAAGTCGGCATGATATTTCTTTCGAATAATATCTTGGGCTGAGAGACGTTTTTTGACTAAGGTAATATCCTCATTTTGATTTAAAATGAGACTCTCCTTCCAACCAAGGGATTCGTCATGCTCCTTACGAAGCAAAGACATTTACTTCCCTAAGTCCGCATTATGAGCAGACTCAAGGGAAAGCTGAGCCTCATTATGGACAGTTACATTCATCAGCCTATCAGACTTCTTTTGGTAATACCAAACATCGGAAGTTAACTTTTCCACTTGATCTAGGAGATATCTAAGTTCACTAGAGCCACCGGATGGCAGAGGAAGGTTGTCTCAGGACTATGCAACCAGAAATAAAGAAAAAGCTAAGGGACAAAAGAAACAAACCTATAGCCTTGGAGGACTCAGCGGCTAAGGCAGCATCAACATATTTGCAACCATCCTCAGTAACCTTGGCAGCGTTATTATCCCTCCCAAAAGCTAACAAACAAGATTCCAAAGACCTCTGAGTCTTCCTCAGATCATCCTCCAATGAAGATATCCTAGCAACCGAAGCTGCGTTACTTGACGAAGGATGCTGTGCAAAAGCAAGTGCATACTCCTGACGAACAAGCTCCAGTGAGGCCCTTAAATGAGTACACTTAGCCCTATAAAACTCGAATAAGGTATAGCTAACATCGATCTGCTTGCAAAGATGCAAACAAAGGAGCATAAGAGCGGACGAAGGGTGAAATTAAGGAAAAATACACTCAAGTAAGAATCACTTACTGAGAATACTGAAAGATGGGGAAGGAAATCGGCGTAGGTATCCATAAAAGCCTCTATCTCTTGGATGCTACCCCTGCAAATCTCACCAAAGCACTGACTGGAGTGTAAGAAATCCGGGTCAAAGAACAAGTATTTGTCTGCATGGTACTGTGCAGATAACACATCCAACTGCGAACCTACCTCGATTAAACTATCAAGGTGATGATGATCAACTCCGATAGAAAAGGGACTCTTCGAATCCCACAGGACGGCTTCGAGAATAGCATCATCAGAGCTACCTAAGGTCAAACTCTCCAGCAACTTACCTTGGCTTGATTCAGCACTAACATGGGGTACCACCGCCGAACCATCACCACGACGAAGGGATGGCATGGTGGATGAGCTAGGAACATAATGAAGGCCTCGAGAACCATCAAGATCCATGTCACCAGCAGAAGGAAGATTACCCAGTATGGTCCAGTCTGTTGACGAAGGTGGAGGACCAACAACTTTGCTAATAGGGGCAGTATAAATATACTGACCACTCCCTACTGAAGCATGAGCAACATTGAAGGAGAATCTAGCTAGTGAAATCACAACCTTCTTCTTCGACTACGAATCTGAGCTACCATCCCTCACCATAGGGATAAAATCCTTGGCAAAGGAACCACTCGATTAAAGAGAGATGGCAGGAGATAACAAAAGACTTTTAGAAGCCATAACAACAACTCCGGCAGTAGCAGAGGTAGCATTAAATGCTACGCTCGGAGTAGAAAACGAAGGCATCTTCAAAGACAATGTATTAACATGGGCTTGAATACTAATAGGCTCGACCAACCAGGCACCAGAACCAACAAGGAGGTTCTCACCCTCAGCAAAAATAGCTCGGATGGGGCTAGGACTACCCTTGGAAAAATCCTCCTCAATATCATTCAAAGGGGGGATGAGGCCAGTATCCTCGATATCCTCCATGTCCTCGTCACAAGGTACTTCAACAGCAGCCTTAGGATCCTCATCCAAAGCATCAAGATCGATAACGGTCTTCAATTCCCTTTCTCTGGGAAGACTATAAAGAAACACATGCGTCAGCTAAGAATAAAGGGCAAGGCACTAAGGAACTTACACACACAAAGGTATGATAATGATCCTTACCTTCGCAGGTGTTTCAACCAAATATTTTCTCTTCCTAGTCCTTGTAGCTACGGAGTTTCTAGCAGAACCCGAAGCAGCCCCAGCAGAAGAAGCATGAGCAGGATGCAGAACAAAGATATCAAAGGAAATGAAGATATCAAAGCAAACAAAGATATTAAAGAATACTAAGACGTCAAAGCAAACAGAGATATCAAAGGAAACGAAGATATTGAAAACAAAGGTACCTCATGAGAAGCAGCAGGATTAAAGATCCAAGGATGATATTCATCATACTTCTCAGGCAAAGAACGAGCTGAACGAGGAATAGATGGGTCCGCAGTAGTGAAACCATAAGGCCAAGTATCAAACACACGAATATGAGTACGATCCCAGCGGTCATCATGATCAAGACGGATGCGGTCATTCTTCGGCAAAGGCATCCTAGCAGAATAAGGGATGGTAGTCAAACCAGTCTTATCAATCTCCTCCAACAAACGAAGGCTATTACCCTCCCTAATTTTCCTAGCAGTAACATGGATACGACGAGGACCAACGCTCCAAGGAAGAAGATTAGTCTTCTGGATAGCATCAACATACGTAACATTGAAGTTGGAAGGGGTATAATCATCCCACTTAGATCTTCCCTCAGCAAAGGGGTCATAAGACTCCAAAGTTTTTTTTTCATTTATACAGTACCATATCTCATGAAGGGCATGCCAGAAATTACCAGTATATTGCATAACTCCTCTAACTTGAGTCTTGTTTGCTAGATCATCCCTCAAAGACAAAACATCATAGTAGAAGGGATCATTTCTAATAAACAAAGGGAGGAGCATACCTGCGGCCAATTGGCAAACGCTAGTAAGAAGTTTATTCTTGTCATAAGGAAAGTCTCAAATGAGAGACTCAGTAAGAACCTCGGGGACATTTATGATGGAAACCTCGAATTTGTGAAGACGAAAAGACTTAGTAATATCAGCAATAGACAAATGAGCATAGCTGTCTTTGTCACGAAGTTGGAGCCTCGAAATATCATAGTGAGGAGGCGAAGGAGGTGGAAGGTCCCCAACATCAACCTCTTCAACCTTAGGATCCGTAATACCCTCAGGCACCATATCCATCTCAGTCCCAGCAGGTACCTCAGAGTCCTCAGGTGGAGGAGAAGGCGTAGCATCAGGATGATCCATTCACGGAGGGGGATCAGTTGACGAATATGTCTTCATACCTTTGCGTATAGGCTTCTTCTGGGGCCTCATAATGCCTGACACCAACAGGAAGAATTTCTCCATCAACAATGGCGGAAGAAAATTACAGTTTGTTCAAAAACAAGATAGGGTCAAAAACCGAGACACTTTGGGCATGGGTTTCACTAAACCAACCAAGGGAAGCGATTTTATTACGCCATAGCATGAAAACAAGTATCATTCATCACGAAAAATGAAATTACAGGCAAGCATTGATCACGGCATAATCGACATCAAAGATCAAAATGGAGCAAAATCCAAGTTCTCGTACAACGCAAGCAGGTAAAAAGAATAAAAGTTCCCACATACAAGTACAAACATCAACATCAGTAAATCACCTAGTCGAAGAAGAAGACACAAAGCCCAAGCATGAGGAAAATTGAAACTAAAATAAGTATCACTTACTTGTATGATCAACTGTGGAGCCAAAATACTCGAAGAATCCAAAAGTAGCGGTTAACAGCGAAAGAAGAATCTCAAGGAAAACGATGGAGAGCGACAATTCGAATAAAAATAAAAGGGAGTCAATGAAAATTCCTTCTCTTTATTCCCCTCTTATAGGCGGCTAGGAGAATCAAATTTTTTTTGGAAGTCCCGAAATTCAAGGGGAAGTTATTACATGAAAGGACATGTAGGGACCACCCAATCGGTATGTGTAGAAATGGCGGCGTAACGGAAGTTTTCTTCCACATCTACCAAGCGGTAGAATATGAAAGAAAATGAGAAAACTGTGAATACCAATATTCTGTGGAGCACGTGTCACGATCTTAGAGGCCGCACATAAATCCAACTGTCTAACCTTCGCTGGACAAGGAAACCTAAGCATCAAAGGATACCTCCGCAGATCTACTTTATCTCGCCCCAAAAAAGGAGACCTCGACGATAGAGATGAGAAGAGTAAAAGCCTAATCTACAAGAAGGCAGCTGGCGAGGGGACAAAGGTAGATGACATATCTAATCAACATTAAATGCATAAATCTCTTATTTACACGCATGAATCAAGGCACGTGGAGAGTGGAAGCGTATCATAGCCTGATTGGCTGAAGCTGGCAGTGAACAAAGGTACAACCTACACTAAGGTTGGGTAGTTCCTGAAGGAACGTGGGTCAGCTGAGATGGCATCATTCTACTGGAGAAAATATGCGGTGGACGAAGGTACCATTGGTACGGAAGGTATATCAGCAGGTGATGAACCGAGAGGCAACAAAGATATGCCAGGAACAGAAGGGGATATAAATACCAAGCCTCACCAACAAACTAGAGGCATTGAATATCTAGGAGGAGAAGATCTAGTCTTAAGATTATACCTCTTTAATATTTAGAACTTAAGTCTTTACTTTAACTTGAGTTCTCTCTATTACTTTGGGAAGCATTTAAGATATTTGTAACCACCACAACTTAATACAAAACCATCACTCATTACCCTGTGGATGTAGAAAATTTTTGAACCACGTAAATCTCTTGTGTCTCATGATAACTTAGAAGCCTTTATGTTATATTTGTGTTCTCCATTATTATTGTGATCTTACATATCTTTTACTACTTAGCATTATCAGTTAAGCAGAGGTATCGATACTACTTAGCATCTAATCCTCTGAACTGTATACATCACGTAGACTACGGGAAAATGAGTAGTCACACCTTTCATCCCTTTCGGCAACAACAACGTTTGTTAAATGCTGAAGATTATTGACTAGGCATCGGATGCTTCGAGGTTTTTCCACCTTGAAGACTTTGCTCTTTCTAGTAAAGCAGGTGCAGTAGTCGCTGATCGTTTGGATGCTTTATGAATCTCTGAAAAACTATGGAACCAGAGATTTTCCAGCAAGTCTCTATAGACTGGGATCATTCCGTTGATGCACAAGTCCACCTATTGTTGTTCAGTAACATTCGGGTCATGACAATCCAAAGCTTGGACTCTGAACCTCTTCACATAATCGTTGGGATGCTCATTGCTCTTCTGAGACATTCTTCCTAAGTCGGAGAGAGTAATATGCTCTGAGATGAAGAAGTATTTCCTGTAGAAGGCATTAACCATTTCTCCCCAACTAGCGATGCTCCCAGGTACAATGTTTTTATACTAGGTGTATGGTCGGCCTATCAGAGATTTCAAGAATTCCTTCAGACGGGCGACATGGTTGTGCTCATGATCTCCTAGTGCCTCTAGGAATCGAGAGACGTATTCTTGAGCGTTCCTTGTTCTGTTGTACAACGTAAATATTGGGGAAGTGTAGACCTTCGGGAAAGGAATTCTTTGTGTAGCAGCTGGATATGGAGGTTGATGATGATAAACAAATGATTCTTTGTCTTTTCCTCGATCCTCCATGAAGCGTTCTAGGTCTTCACGAGTGATGAAGCCTGCAAGTTCCTTTGTTGGTGGGTTATCTGCAGTTTTGTGCACCTCATCATCATCTACTACATGGATCGAAGTGACTTCAAGATCAGTAGCCGGAGACGTTTCTTTGGCTTTTCCTTTCTTTCAAGCTTTCTCTGACATCTTTTCAGTGAGAGTTTTGAGATAATTATACATCTCATTCTGAGTGTTATCCATTTCAATCTGATTTTTGGAAAGATTTTCTTGCATCTTCATGAGATCACCTATGGTAGGTGAATTTCTTTTGATTTCTTCAAGAGACCTGCCGAATAGAGGATTTTCTCCGATGTTGGTTTGAGGAGGAGCGGTATCAAAAGCACCGATATTGGAAGAATGACTAGTTTCTAGAGTACCACCATTGTTGCTAGTGCTAGCATTATTTAGGTTAGTATTTGTAACTGAGCCTGACCTAAGATCAACCATTTTTTGAAAATTTGTGATTGCAACCGAGAGATTAATCTCCCACTGTGGTCGCCAATATATGGATGTGGAAAAACGGTTCGCTAGTTTTTTGAGGAAGTGAAGAGACGAGGGTGTTTTCGAGACTCCTCAACCAAGAAAACAGTTCAACCTCACACAGATACACTGAAAAGTGGGTACTTTGATTCGAGAGATCAAACTATAGGACTCCGGCCTAAACCAAGTCATTGGCCGTTCCAGATTCAATTCGGTCGCAAAGAGGGAGATGGGTTGATCTGTAGGAGGGAAGCTTAGAATTGTGTGGGATCAGTGATAATCAAGGATTGTGGATGTGTTGAAGGTTTCTGCAATAATTTGAGAATTGTTGAGTTCGAATATGTTCTGATGGATTGATGAATTGTTGAGAGTAGTCACTCAATAAATTCTATGTAGACTAAAAACGTTATCCCCTCAATCATGGATTCAGAAACTTATGTATATTGTCAGAGTTGTGAACACCTTGATCCCTGTACGTGTGACGATTTCATGAGTGGAAAAGTAGGAAAATGATAGATCGTGGTAAAGTCAGTTCCATGTCGTGTGGAGACTTGACGGATCGTGCACCCACTACTTTGCTAACTCCTTCAATTGTTGACACAACTTACTCACATTTATCGTCGTGGATGAATCCACGTGCTGTAGGCCGCCAGACCAAAACCCTAGTTGTTATCCCCCAATTTGACGTGATTGATGTCTCACGAATCATGGATTCTGCATGACAGACGTGTATTTAGTTTGTAAGTTGTTGACGGATTAGACAATGAGCCTAGGTTTTGTTGAATCGAGCATGTTTGACAAATGCTTAGTGAATAATGAATGTTAACGTTGCTCGTCTGAGAAAATATTGTAAATTCAACGAGTTGTTGAATATTGATGAGATACTGAATATATGTGGATAATTCGAGCAACTGAGCAAGTATTTCCCTATTTGACGATATACTGATAAATTACTGAATATTGATAGTTTGGGCCAATATTCGAGCAATTGAGGAAGTATTGCTCAATTCGACGAATCACTGAATATTGAGAATTTGACGAGAAATTGAGCAAGTATTGCTCAATTCGACAAATTACTGATAAATTGATAATTTGACGTGCAATTGAGCAAGTATTGCTCAATTCTACAAATTACTGATGAATTAGTAAGTATTGATAGCTGGATCAATATTTGAGCAAATGTTGCTCAATTCGACGAAATATTTATTATTGACACTAGTGGAAAATGGGGTTTCTAGGACCCACATCAGAGACCCTCGCTAACAGTAGTTGGACCTTTGACCAAACATAGCGGTCTCTGATATGGTAAAAATATTAAAAAAATCCGAGAGCTTAATAAGCGGTCTGTGAATAAGAAAATTTATTTACTATCATGCCCTTATCCAATTACCAGTTTAACGACCCTTGATCTACGATGTATAACTGGTGCTTTTTTGAGCTGGAAATTCGCACGGTCAAGATCTGTTTAATCTAACTTTGGGATTATCGGCCTATATCTTCACATATATTTCTCTCTCTCTTCACTTATCTCCTTCGCCACAGTCTCTCTCAACACCACCACACGAACCAGAAAGTCCTCCTCTCTCACCACCACCATATGAACCAGAAATTCCGCCATGAATTAGTTCATCCGAAAGATAATAGAAATTCGATCAACCTTCCACCTCTCTGGATTTTGTGCAGTTAGGGTTTGATTTTACAAACAACATCAGGTACATTTAAGGTTTTAATTTAAGTTTTCTTTGTTTTATTTTCTTTTCACTTTATTAGTTTTTTTTAATTGGGTTTTAACCCTTTTTCGTTTATTCGTTGATTTCAGGTTGATCTCTCAATTTAGTGTAGTGAGGGTTTGATTTTACAAACTTCATCAGGTACAGTTGGGGTTTCAATTTGAGTTTCAAATTATTTTCTTTTCTTTTAACTTGATTTGCTTTTTGATTGAATTTTCTTCGTTGGGTTTTAATTAGTGTTTGTTTTTGTTCGATTTTAGTCTGATCTTCAACCAACTTAAGTTGTAGGAAGATCCTCATCAGGTATAAGTTTTATTTGATTTATGTATTTGGGTGATGTTAATTGTTTTCATGCATGATACTAAAGTTGTTTGTTTTTTTAGATTTAATCTAGGGCTCATGTATTATGGATTACTGGGTAATGGAGTAATAGGTTTAATTGTAAATAATTTTGTTTCAATTGATGTGAAAAGATTACTAGTTTGGGGATTTTTATACAAGCATGTTCTTTAATCCGTGATTGCGATGGAGTAATAGGTTTACTTTGACCTAATTTTGTCTCAGTTGATGTCAAATGATAACCGATTAGGTTTAGACAGTTGATTAGGATATGGTTATTATTTTTTTGGTGATGAGTGATATATTAAGTTTCAAATGCTCTTTCAAGTGTTGTGTATTAAATAAGATATATGTTTGTGGACGTGATCTAGCCATTAATGGATTATTCTTTGTCTATATCGTTTGGTGTACCTAGTTAGGCATGGTAGTGCTAGATTTGTTCGTTGGTATCTTTACAGCGCTGCACTAAGGCACTGTCTACTATTCAAAGATCTTTTCTTGTGGAAAAATTAAGATAAAACCCCCAGGAGCAAGTGAGAGCTTTGAGTGATGTAAGTGTCTGTTTTTTTTTTTTTTTAAATTGTAAGAAGTCAAAGATTTTATTTATATGTTGCTTTTCTTATTAAATTTAGCTTTGTTGCAGGTGTCAGAATTCAGCAACTATGATAATGATCTGATGCTAAAATCTTGCGCCGTTATAATTAGCAGTCAGTTTACTCAAATTGAAGTGGTGTCTTATGGATCCTAAGGTCATTGGTATGGAACTCTACTTATGTGTTCTCTATGGTTAATGTTCTTTTTAGGAATCTACTTGGAAAGCTGATAATGTGGGGCTTATCATTTTGTTGTTTAACATGTTGTTTTTAGCTTATTGTCTATTAGTTTAGCATCTTGTTGTTAGAACTAGCTAGCTAGCTTGCACATGTATTGTCTTGAACCAGAATTTCATCTTTTTTTGTGTAATTTTAAACCCAATTGAATGAATGAATGTGGAATTCTCAAGTTTGAGTTCCATTTGACCTGACTTTGACTTGAGTTCCATTTGACTTGACTTTGACTTGACTTGACTTTGATGCAGTCAGATTATTTCAGATATAGCCATTCAGGCATTTCAGCAAATCTGAATCTTTTTTTTATATATTATAATTTAAATCTGAGACCCACGGCTAAGGGTCTATACCTCGTTACCCTTAAAATCAGTCGTTATTTTGAGACCCACGGATAAGGGTCGTACAAAACAGGGACGCTTTATCAGAGACCCCAACAGAGACGGTTAAAACTGGTAGTATAACTCGTATATATGACTTGTCCTGACGGTCGCGGAACTTCTGTTTTCCACTGGTGTGACGTGACCCAAAAAAATATTAAAATATTGGTAGATTACCAAATATTATATGATTAATTCAGAAGTTGGTTGCTGAATCAATATAAATTTATTAGTGTTTGAACTTGCTCAGAAAAATGATTTGTTGAGCGTTTGTTAGAAAACCCTAATTTTTGATGAATTGCTCATTAGTTGACGAATTGCTGAAAATAGGTCATGAGCAAAGGAAGGACCGACCACATGAGACCATGGATGTCCATGAGATGCCAAATTACTCGAATGAGCATGAACCAAGGTTCTCAGTTGGAGAGTTGGTGAATGAATGATGATTAAGTCTCGGTTTCATCATTTACTAAAATATTGTTGGGTTCAGCATTAGATGATAAAACCTAGGTATGAAAGATGGTACCGACCAAGAGAGCATGGGATCAGCTCTTGGTGGTCACGGGACCAGCTGTTGTCTGTTTGAGCAATCCCCAAGTTGGTTGCAGAGAGTTTGGGCCCAATATGAGTGATTGCGCAAATTATGTCAAAAGTGTGAAAGCATATGGGACCGGCTTTGTGCAATCCCTAGGAATGAACCTGGTCGGTCATTAAGAATGCACGTGTTTTTGTGGTGTCTGTGTCTCCGTAATGAGAGTTTCAGTATTTTCTGATGTGCGTTCGAGCGATATTGTGAATTTCCAGAAGAGTTTCATCTTGACTGAAATTCTTGATTTTTGTTGGAATGAGCATGTATGCTCAATTGATCAATATTTTGTAATTATTAAAATAAGAGTATTTTAACATTTAAAATTTCCGTGAGAGGCTAGCCGGTCATGTGACCATGTTGGCTTTTGTATTTTCATGATTTGAGCAAAATTTGAGAAATTACGAAGATCTCATGATTTTTGCTCAAACCAAGGAGTTCCATGAATTTGAGGAAAATAATAATTATAAAAGACTAGGGATTGTAGGGTGTGGGACCGGCCATGGCTAAGGCATGGCCGGCCGGATATGTTACCCGATCCCGCACTCCTTTCCCTATTTTAAAATATTATTTTTCATGAATCTGTGATGTTATGGAGAATCCATGATTTTCATTGAAACGGAGGAGTTTCATGAATTTAGGGAGTTATAATTATAAAAGGCTAGGGATTATGAGGTGTGGAACCGGCCACGGCTTGGTCATAGCCGGCCGGCCATGTTTCCCGGTCTCGCATACCTTTGCCTATTTTATAATATTATTTTTTATGAATCCATGAAGTTATGGAGAATTCATGAATTTTGCAAAAACAAGGAAAGTTGCTAAAATCAAGGAGTTTTCATGAGTTCATGAAAATAACAAAATAGGGAAAAATAATGGAAGAAGCATGGGACCGGCCACGGCTAGGGCATGGCCGGCCGTCCGGTGGGCCCGGCCCCTGGGCGCTCCTTATTATTTTATTAATATTTGTTGTTTTCTCCTGTTTTGCGTAGGATTCCTCATCTGTCCATATTTTGGATGCTCGTTCGTGCATCCGGGTGCTCAGTCGTGCATCATTGTCGAGTACACTTACACCATTTTTGTGGGGCTTACTCGGTGATGATCCAGATTCCCGGTTGTTGAGTATTTATTGCTAATCCATGGAATTCAATGTAGAATAATTCATGAAATTGAACAATAAAAATGAGTAGTTATTTACTATCAATTCATAGGATCATCTATGGATTTGACCATGAACTCGGACTAATAAAACAGGCATTACCATTCTATGGGATCGTGGATTCGACCATAAAATCGGAGTAATAAAATTATCTATTACCATTCCATGAAATTCGTGAAATCGGAGTAATGAGAAGATCAAGTCGTGGATTCGATCATAGAATCAGAACAATTGTTATTTCCATTCCATGGGATCAGGCCGTGGATTCGACCATGGAATCAGAGCAATTGTTATTTCAATTCTGTGGGATTAGGCTGTGGAATCGACCTTGGAATAGGAGCAATAATAGATTATTCTTGGAATTCAATGGTGAATGTCACAACAGAATTAATCTATGTGCATAGTCAGGAGACGGCTAATATCCCGAAGGCGTTCTCAAATCTTACAAGAAATCCCGAGTCTATACACGGTCGCCCTACATAGTCAGGATCAGTGAGTGTCACCGTCTTGAAGGCGATGTTGCTCTCAATATTACGGAGAACCACACAATCGTTCTTCTATGTAGAGGGGGGTCGCTCTCATGTAGTCAGGGAATAGTGAGTATCACTGACGTCCTGAAGGCGTTAAGCCCTCTTAACAAACAATTATGTAGGAGGACCGCCCAATTCTATTATTCTACATAGAGGGCACAATGAAACGCTAGGGATCGAACGCTCAGCTAGTGGAGGCTCTTCGAAAGATATGTTCATCATTGATTCGTAAAATATGAATCGTCACATGCCTGAAGCCGTATCCGAAACATGTAGTATCATGATTTTACGGTTTTTACCTTTGTTGAAAATCCACCATCAACAGGAAGAGCAATCTTTTGTGGCAACTTTTGAAGCAACTTATTCTACAAAGTCTTTAAGATTTACAAACTTTGTCTCATGTTTAGCATTCAAAGTTTGTTTACCTTCGTAGCCCAATCCTCGAGTGTCACGAGGAACTCTATTTGACTTCAACATTGAGTCAAGTTGTTTTGTGCTACTATCGAATTTTTTCAAGTCCGTTTTCAGACTCATATTCTCTTTCTCCAACATTTTTATTTTTTCAAGAGAATCATCTAGATCAACCTTAACTTTATCAATTTGAACTTTATAATCTAAAGAAATTTTGGATTCGGTAGCTAGAATTACTTACTTCAGTGTTCTTTAGGTTCTCCAGTTCTATATATAGTTTACTTTCTCGATCATGACTTTCTTCAATTTTCTCTCTGTAACTTTTCATGGCTCCAAGATAATCTTGCTCATTGCTGATAATATCTATATCCTCATACAGATCATCAAGTTCTTTTTTCAATCTTTCATTCTCTTCACGAAGATCACAGTCGAGTCCCTTTGGCTCTGGATATTCTCGATCATCACCTTTTTGTTTTTTGTATTTTTCTGATACTTCAAGATAAGTCTCACCATTACTTACACGTTCTATATCCTTATATAGAATATCAAGTTCCATTTTAATATTTTCATTCTCTTTGCAAAGTTTATCACATTTAAGTGTTTTGGACTCTAAAGTTACTTCAATATCCTTTTCAGATGTGCATTCAACAGTTGCATGGAAAGCTTTGTTCTCTTGAACCTCGAAACAATTAGAGCTATCAGAATTATTTTGTTCTTTATTCTCTACACGCTTTTGTGTTTTTTGAGAAGGAGAAGAATTCATTTTCTTTTGTCTTAATAACTTTCCAAATTCTCGTGCAGTCATATCAACAATGCAATTTTTAGTTTTTGTATCTGAAGAACAAGTGTTAGTTACATCTTTAAGGGTAATACCCACTTCATTCTTGAATTGATATTCAAGGTCAAAGATCTTTAATTTTACCAACTAGAGTGCTTCTAGATAGTGTCGAAAGATCATTAGCTTCCATGATGGCATGCTTATTAGATTCGTATCTTGGTGGTAAAGATCTTAGAATTTTACATACAATATCTTTATCTGAAATAGTTTTTCCTAAAGCATAAGAGGCATTTACTATTTCAGAAAGTTTTTCATCAAACTCATCAAAGGTATCGTCTTCATTCATATGAAGATTTTCCCATTTAGAAGATAGGGTTAGAATCTTAGCTTCTTTTTCAGAGGAATTCCCTTCAAATACGATATTAAGAATATCCCAAGCCTTCTTTGATGTTTTGCACTTGGTTACATGATGATGGATGTCTCGAGTTACAGCATGCATAATGGCATTTAATCCATAAGAATTTTGCTTCGAAATAAATTTTTTTTCATTACTGAATTCTTTCAATTCCTTTAGTCTAAACTCAGTGGTTAAGTTGTCGACCAGTACTTTTGGGTGTACATACCCATCAATAACTAAAACCCAAGTGTTAAAGTCATGAGATTGAAGAAAATACTACATAGCCATTTTCCACCATAGATAGTTTGAGCCATCTGTAGTTGCAGGAAAACCTACACTACACCCTTTGTAGGACCAGAATATCGCTACAATACTTCTCTGCAAAATTAACAACACTTCCCAGCGAGCGTCACCGAAAGAGTTTCAACTACACTTTTCTAGTGTAACAAAAGCAGTCAAAAGAGCGACGTAATAACTGACGATTGAAGAAAACTTGAGAAAAGAATGTTTGTCCTGCTATGGTTACAAAACTTGTGATAATGAACATTATAACTATCGCGGTACAATCGCAGAACCAACCCGAAATAAAAGGAAAACTTAGCTGTCATCTATTATGTATAGACCCAAGGTGTCCAGAAAAGGATGATGTATTTTTGAGAGTTAAGAAAGTCTTGAGGAGAGAGAAACTTCAAGAGAATAGTTGTAATCTTGAATTCTTCCATTTCTGTAAACATTTCTGAGAACAAAATAATAAAGTATCGTTTTTAATCTTCAATTGTGAGTTGATTATAGCAAAATCTTAACAAGGGTGTAGTGTGGGAAATCCTGCAACTACATTTTGGCACCCGAAACAGGGACTGAATTAGGGAAATCATAGAAAAAGTGAAGAAAAAGATAAGAATTGTTCAAGATTAAGAAAGTCACAAAACAAATCAGTGAGATATTTGAAGGAAGGATGATTAGAATCAAAGAGGATTGTAGAAAATTGGAGTGTGGTGTGGTAACGAGAACAATGATTGATAGATTTCATGAAAATATTAAGGGGAAGATACACAAACGGGATTTTGAAGGAAGGAAAATTATGACGGTGGAAAAAATATCACCATTAAAAGATTGGGAAAAGCAGGAGATCACATTTACAGCAGCAGAAATACCAGAAGAAAATCTAAATCATACATCTCCATTAGTAATCACAGTATCCACTATACCTATGAGAAAGGAGGAATCAATAAAATTTGTAGAAGAATGGGCTATGAATAGAACTTTGGTGGTTGCAGGAAGTTCTGTAGATATAATATTTTATCATACTTTTAAGAAAATGGGATATAAGTATGAAGAAATGTCTAATTCAACATATCATGTTCATGGCTTTGGAAAATCTTTAACAAAACCTAAAGGCGAGATAGTGGTACGAATTCCACTAGGAGAGATTGAAACACAAGTAACGTTATATGTGGTAGATGTGGAATCACCGTATAACATGATATTAGGAAGACCATGGATACACGCAATCAAGGATGTAGCATCAACGTTGCATCAATGCATCAAATTTCCTATACCCAGTGGAATTGGAGAAATTAGAGGAGACACAGATTTTGCGAAATTGTGTTAACAAATTGAAGTAAGAAATTGTGAAGAACGCCCAAAGCTGCGAAAGGCTCGCAGAAAATTGGCGAGAGAAACAAAGAAGGAAGAAGAATTTAAAGTTTACATGATAAGAGCAAAAGAAGGAAAAGGAATACCCAGCGAAATCTCGCGAGAAGGAGATGAACTCGCGAGAGTTATGAAAACACCAACACCAATGGGAGAACCTGAAGCCATTTATATTGCAGCAGAACCAACAAAGGAAGTAAATATTGGGAGTAAATAAGAGCCTAAAATGTTGAAAATTGGGACTATAATGGAGGCAGATGAGGAAGAAAGAACTATAAATCTCTTGCGAGAGTATAAAGATATCTTCGCGTGGAGCATGGATGAGATTCCAGGGATAGATCCATCAATAGCATGTCATAAATTAGAAATCAACAAAAACATAAGACCGTTTAAGCAAAGAATAAGGAAAATCGCAACAACATACCATTCTCAAATAGAAGAAGAATTACAGAAGATGCTCTACGCAGGAATTATAAGGCAAGCAAAATATCCAGAGTGGATTGCAAATATGGTAGTGGTCCTAAAGAAGAAAAAGTGTATAAGAATTTGCATAGATTTCATTGATTTAAACAAGGCATGTCCTAAAGATAGTTTTCCATTACCAGATATTCCACAGATGGTTGAATCAGCAGCGGGAAATGCCATAATATCATCGTTGGATGGATATAAAGGATATAATCAAATCCCTATCGCTGAAGAAGATCAAGAACATACCGCATTTTTTGCTCCAAGAGGATTATATTGTTATACAAAGATGCCCTTTGGCTTACAAAATGCTGGTGCAACATATCAAAGAATGGTGGAGAAGGTGTTTGCAAAATGGATTCATAAAACATTAGAAGTGTATGTAGATAGTATGCTGATCAAAATCAAAGAAGCTGAGAATCATGTGCAAGATCTGAAAGAGATTTTTGATCAAATGCGGCAATTTAATATTAAAGTGAATCCCGATAAGTGTACTTTTGGAGTAACTTCAGGAAAATTTCTGGGGTATATTGTATCAAAAGAAGGAATACAAGTTGATCCGAAAAAATTACAAGCAATTCGCGATATGCCAACGCCTGCGACGGTATAAGATGTGCAAAAATTGAATGGACTCTTAGCCTCGCTAGGAAGATTCATCTCACGATCTTCAGACAAGTGAAAACATTTTTTCGATATACTCAAAAAGGGAACAAAATTCAAGTGGACAGTTGAATGTGAAAAGGCTTTTCAAGGAATAAAAGAACATTTAATGAACATAACTATCCTACAAAAAGCTGAACCGGGAGAAGAACTATTGATTTATCTCGCAACAACCATATATGCGCTAAGTGCTGTGTTGCTGCGAATAGATGTAGGGGTAGAAAAACCAATTTATTACATCAGCAAAACGTTCAATTCTGCAGAGAGAAATTACTCAAAGATTGAGAAACTAATTCTAGTATTGGTACATGCAACTTTTAAGCTTCACATCTACTTTCAAGCACATAAGGTCAAAGTGTTAACGAAAGTGCCAATTGAGTCAGTAATGAAAAATTCAAAAAGATCAGGCAGAGTTGAGAGATGGAATGTACAAGTAGGACACTTTGATAACCAATATGAAGTTTTATCCTCGCCAAAGTCACAAGTTATCGCAGACTTCTTAGATGAATTTCCTTTAGAAGATGATGAAGCTGTGGAAGAGATGATGGATGTAGAAGAGGAACATGGAGATCCAAAAGAGCTATTAACAGAACCCAACAGATGGGAGATACTGGTGGATGGATCATCAAATGGGGAAGGAAATGGGATTGGAGTTGTTTTTATTTCACCAGAAGGTAAAAAAATAGCTTTTTCATTTAGATTGGAATTTGCATCCACTAATAATGAAATAGAATATGAGGCCGTGATTCATGCTTTAAAATTTGCAGTAGAAATGAAGTTGGAAAATGCTAGAATTACTAGCGATTCACAGTTGGTTATTCGCCAGATAAAAGGAGAATACACAACAAACGAACCATCTTTAAGAAAGTATAAAAGATTAGTCGAAGAATTATCTGCGAGAATTCCAAAAATAAAATGGAGACACATATCAAGGAAAGATAATAGGCTCGCAGATGCATTTGCTTTCATATCCAGTATGATGACAAATCCAGCTGCGAGATGCATAAAAATTCAAACACTTTTATTACCAGCGATAAATAAGGAAGAAGAAGAAGAAGATGTGATGATGGTCGAAGTTGGCGAAGAGGAATTAAAGAGCAATATTACGGATTGGCGATAAGATCTTCATGCATACTTGGCAAGAGGAGAAATCCCAAGAAATCAATTGGAAGCACATAAATTAAAAAGTAGGGCAACCAATTATGAGCTAAGAGAAGGAGTATTGTATCGCAGATCTTTTAGTGGACCATCGCTAAGATGTTTGACGAGGGAGGAAGGACAAAAAGTGTTAAAGATGTTGCATAGTGGTGACGCTGGTAATCATTGTGGAGGAAGATCTTTGGCATATAGAACAAAAATGTAAGGCTATTACTGGCCATATATGCATGAAGATGCAAAACAACTCTCAAGGCGTTGCGAAGATTGCCAGCGATATGGAAAGAAGATACATGCACCAGGAGCACCATTATCATCTTCAACAAGTGTATGGCCTTTTGGGAAATGGGGGTTAGATATTGTGGGACCATTTGTGCCTGGTTCTGGACAAAGAAGATACCTAATCGTCGCAACATATTATTTCACAAAATGGGGAGAAGTAAAGGCAGTACAACATATCCGCGATAAAGATATTTTTACATTCATATTTGAGAATATAATTTGCAGATTTGGGATTCCAGCACAGTTGGTGTCTGATAATGGGAAGCAATTTGAAGGGCAGAATATATAATTGCTACTCAATGCATTTAAGATAAAGTGTGGAAAATCTACTCCTCTATATCCACAAGCAAATGGTCAAGCTCAAGCAACTAATAAGACAATCGCAGACATCTTAAAAAAGAAGATAGAAGGATACCACAAAGCATGGTGTGAACAGGTGCATAATGCAATATGGGCCTACAATACAACTAGATGAGAAGATATTGGAATGTCACCTTTTTGTTTGACGTATGGAGTTGAAGCTGTGTTACCAATAGAAGTAGCTATTCCTACAACAAAAAGAAAGGCTTGGGAAAGAAATCTAAGTGCTGGAATGATTTTAAATAAATTGGATGAATTAGAAGAAAAAAGAGAAAAAACTTTTCAACATATGGAAAATTACCAGCGAAGATTAGCTCATGAGTACAACAAACGTGTTAAGAAACGTGAATTTCAACCTGGCGATTTAGTGCTGCGAGAAACACCAAGTTATCAGCGAGAGAATGGTGGAAAATTGGCGAGAAAATGGGATGGACCATACATCATTAAAGAGATAGTTGGAACCGGGGCATACAAACTCATGGACCCTGAAGGGAGAGATATTGGTCAAAGACTTGACAGACCAAGGAATAGACTATTTCTGAAAAAGTATTATCAATGACAACTTTTGCAAGATAAGAGATACAGGTACGTTGTAAAAAAAAATAAAAAATTCTAATTACGATTGCGAGGTTATTCTAATAACAAAGCAAAGCAAGAACTGCAAGAATAATCGCAAGAAAGGTGAATAAAAATTTCGCAGAGATTAATAGAATGGGAAGAACCTTTATGGCGTGCACCCTAGTTCGCGAATAAAATTTCGCAAGAGGAAAATGTAAGACCTAATAGTGCGTCATATAAGGGGGTATCTCTTTACATGACTCAAGGATAAGTTTATACCGCTGCTGGAACCTGAGTTATGAAGATGTTGGGGTTAAAGAAAACCTATCCAGGAGAGGGATCTTGGATTTCCAATTATATAAGGTTATACCCTGGTTGGACGACTAAGAACCTCTTCTAAGGAGTGCAGAGTATGACCAAGGCGCCAAGGTTCACGGTTGAGTCAAGGGTGCCCGGGGCGTACGAAACTACCCTAGCCATCCTTGGCAAGTCTTGGCTATGATGCACTCGGCCCGAAGAAAACCCCACTTAGGGTGCAGTCTTGTAACTATAATCCATATAGGCATAAAGGACAAGAGGCTGCGAAAACAACTGGTTGTTGGCAAATCTGGATGGGAGGAGCTAGTCTTGTATGGCCGATGTGCCCTCCTTGAAGGGGCAACCAGGGGGAAGATAAGGGAGGCACCCTCCATTAGGGAGATGATAAGTGTCTTAATACGGCAATGTCATGGGGATTTATGATCACGAGAATATTTAGGCCTGTCATATTGTCGCGTGACGAAAATTATATAAAGGCAACAAGCCAAAAGAGAAAAGTTAAGATGAGATCAATGGGTTTTTACACGAAAGTGTAAAGATGTCATAGGACTTTGTTCTCGCAAGAGGATATAGACCTGTCATATTGTCGCAAGAAATACGAAGAAACAAGGATAAGGAAAGATCAATGGGTTTTTACATACAAATGTAAAGACGTCCTGTGATTTTGTCGCATAAAGAAAAGTTTGGCAAAATAAGACCTTTAACTAGGAAGGCAAAATAAGACCAACACAATAATATTAAACATTAACTATTTCAGAATGCAGGAAATATTTGTTCCTCGCAGGAGAATATATGAGAAGGCAACTTTCTTTGGATTTTTTCAGAATATCGCAAGAATTCATTACATCGCAGATATAATCCTATTTTCGCAAGAAGATACAGGAAATAATTCAACATCTCAAGAAAGTTAATAAAGGGAAAGTAGGGGAATGAATAAATAAGATCTCATTATCTTCCTTGAGAATGTTCAAAGTAAACAAAAATTAAAGGTTGCAAAAGTTACATTGCTCGCAAGAAAGAAGAACGAAAAGAAAGTAAGAATGAAATTCAAGCTTCAGCGATGGTCTCGCCAGACTCAGGATTTTTACTGTTATTATCAGCATCACCAATATTTTTCTCATTACGAATTTCTCCTTCTCTGGGAGAACTTTTTTATTCTTCTTCTAGTGTATCTTCTTCAACATTTTCTTTAACGGGTACATATTCTAAATCCTTGTCCATAGGAAGAGGGATTTCATCATCATCAACTTTTAGAGGAGGAACAGATATAGGAGGAAGAGAATGGGATATCAGAATATCATTAACAAGAACTTCAGCACTAAGGTGGACCTTGCGAAGGAAACCTCTGTCGCGATTTCTAATCTCTATATTTTTGAAGTACTCGATATAATAAATCCTTTTCTCTTCCTTATCGCGAGATTCTACAAGATCATAAGTGAGAATCCTGTTTTCTTTGCGAATTTTATCCAATTTATCAGTAAGGTTAGTGATGGTAGAATGAAGATTTCTTTCAGATTCTGTGAGCAGCAAAAATGATTAAATATTATTCAGACAAAGATATCGCAAGAAACATAATGTAAACATAATGTCAATTGACTACCTTCTTTTTGAGAGGTTATTTTTTGGATTAATGTAAAGAAACAGTTCTCCCATTGATTCATAGCGTCATCAAATTTATCGCCAACCATACCCTTCAGACGAGATTTCATATTTTCTTCTTTGGAATGTAGATACGAGTTTTCCTTTGATAATAAAGAATGGTATTTCCTTAATTGGGAGTATTGATCTTGAAGCTTGCTGGTCTTTAAGCTAAGAGTTAATCTACCCTTAATAAGTTTGTCCTTCTCAGCAGCAGATGATTCAGTTACTTCCTTGAGTTCATCTTTAAGAGAACGAAGAGATTGCTCTTGATTATCACATATTATTTGTAGATTTCTCAATTGCTGCGAAGAAATCTCCATCAAGCTTGAAAATCTATGTTTCTCTTGGGATAAAGTTCTATTTTCATCTGATAAAGATTCTACCGCCAAATTAGACTTGGTTAATAAATATGAGAGGCGAGTAATCTCGTTACTTAATAAATTTTGACTTTGAGATAGTTGGTTATTCTCATTAGTAAGATTATCTATTTAATCGATCGAATATGTGTAGAGATTATCTAATCTATTATACTAGTCCATCCAAGAATCTCTTTCAACACGAGATTCGTCAGCAATAGATTCAAATTTAAGTCTTTCCATGAAACAAGTCCGATTTGAAACTAATATATGAACCAAGAATTTAAGAAGGAGACTTGAGTACAGATGATATGAAAGCAAAACAGAAAAACAAAAGGGTAGAGGCAGGAAAATTATACCTTTCAGCTCGTCATTTTTTCTACGAAGGTTCTCGCAGTTAAGTGAAGAGTTGCGAAGCATATGGTTCAGAGTATCACATTCAGAAATTTTGACTTGAAGGCTTTTTCTTAGGTCTTAAACTTCATTTTCTAAAGATGCTCGTGAAGCAGTACTATTAGAGCCAAAATATTTAAGTAAGGTTTCGTAAACTTCATACTGAAGAGAGTCAGTAGAAGAGTTTCTAGCATCGTCTGAAATATTAGATAAAATTTTAAAAGAAACATCAACTCCTTCCAAGGTTTCATTTGATGGAGGAAGAGATGCAGAGGGTGAAGTAGTAATGAGGACAAGTTGAAGATTTGAGTCATTTGCGATGGTTGTATTATCAGAAGGAGGAGTGCTTGGAAAAACAACAGTTGAAGGCAATAAAGGGATAGAAGGAATTTCAGTCACAGCAATTTCAGGAGCTTGATTTGTCAATGAATCAAAAGAAATAGAGGTGTTGGCAGTGATATTCTCGCAGGTAAAAGAAAGAGGATCTAGTTGCGAGGGTGTGGGAGAAACTCTTGCAGATGTTAATGTGGGGATGGAGAAATCAGCCTCAAGAGCTTTAAACTTACGAGGTCTTTTGGGAGGATTAGCGATGTTCTCGACATTCTACGAATAATAACTTAGATAAGAAACAGAAGCAACAATATTGTTATTAAGAAATAGGATGTGTTTCTTACCACCTTATCATTCGCAGAACTTATCTTTTTCTTCTCAGTTGGCCTTTTGCGAGCATTAGGGTTTTGACCTGAGGATTGGGTGTTAGGGATAGTTCCACTGAAGAGAAGACATAATACGGGAGTTATGAATGATCAAATATAGAAGATCGAAGAATATGAGTAAAAATTGAATCAAATGAAGATTATAATAAAAAAAAATATACCTTGATGACTCCATTAGAACAGTAGCAGGAGAATATGAAGAAGAATAAGAGTTGCAGACGGAAGATAAAATAAACAGATGAAGAAGATAGAGAAATAAAAGAAGAAAATTAGTTTTGAAGTCTAACTCTACCTTTTATAGGCAAAAGGGAGTAACCTGTTGAGTAAAGACGTGTCAGTAAAAAGATGAATTTACAGCACGTGCAGGCGGTTAAGCTAAATTAAAGAAGCAATGTCGAGAAGAAAATATGGAAAGAAAAGAGGCTGCGAGCACTTTGAAGAATTGAAGATTCTCATATCCTCTCTACTTTTCGAAGAAGACATGAGAAGAGACAAGATGTAGGACCAGAATATCGCTACAATATTTCTCTGTGAAATTAACAACACTTCCCAGCGAGCGTCACCGCAAGAGTTTCAACTACACTTTGTGAGTGTCACAAAAGCATTCAAAAGAGCGACGTAATAACTGACGATTGAAGAAAACTTGAGAAAAGAATGTTTGTCCTGCGATGGTTACAAAACTTGCGAGAATGAACATTATAACCATCGCGGTACAATCGCAGAACCAACCCGAAATAAAAGGAAAACTTAGCTGTCATCCATTATGTAACTACCCTATAAATATAGACCCAAGGTGTCCAGAAAAGGATGATGTATTTTTGAGAGTTAAGAAAGTCTTGAGGAGAGAGAAACTTCAAGAGAATAGTTGTGATCTTGAATTCTTCCATTTCTGTAAACATTTCTGAGAACAAAATAATAAAGTGTCGTTTTTAATCTTCAATTGTGAGTTGATTATAGCAAAATCTTAACAAGGGTGTAGTGTGGGAAATCCTGCAACTACACCCTTCACAAGAATTCATAATAATCAACACATATTTGAAGATTAAAAACAACACTTTATTATTTGATTCTCAGAAATGTTTACAAGAAATAGAAGAGGTCAAGAATACAATCACTCTCTTGAATTTTCTCTCTCCTCAAAACTTTCTTAGCGTTCAAAAATTCATCATCCCCCCTCTGAATCTACTGGGTCTCTTTTTATAGGGTAGTTACATAGTGGATGAAAGCTAAGCTGCCCTTTAATTTCGGATCTGACTTGCGATATTATCGCATTAGTTATAATGTCAATTTTCGCAAGCGTTGTAACCATCGCAGGAAAATCATGCTCTTCTCGTGTTTCTTCGTTCGTCAGCTATTACGTCACTTTTTAAATTATTTTGTGATACTCGTAAAGTGTTGTTGAAGAACTCGTGGTGGTGTTCGCAGAAATGTTGTTAATCTCGCAAGAGTAATATCATGGAGATATTCTGGTCCAACATCTTGCCTCTTCTCATGTCTTTTCTGCGAAGGAGGAAATATCATGAGAAATAAAATGCCGCAACTATTCATCGTTTCATCTTTTTCCTCCGACAAGGCTCCGTGAATTAAGTATAACCGCCTATACGTGTCGAATATTCCTTTTTTTACTAGTTAACCTTTTATTACCCGGTTACCATCCTTCTGTCTATAAAAGAGAGAACCTATTAAGGAAATATCTTTTCTTCTTTTACTTCTTCGTCTTCTTCACCTCTTCGTTCTCTGCAAAAAAAAATCTACCTGCAACTTCCTTTTTCTGCAGATTCACCTGCTGCTGCTTTAATGGAATCATCAAGGTATGTGTTCTTCTAACGTTATTAAACTCGATTTTGCTTGTCTGAATCATGTTTATTCACCCTATTTGATCTTTTTTGCTTGATTCTATATAACTCCCATACTATGTTTTCTTTTCAGAGGAACTGCATCCAACACCTAGTTTGTCGACCAAAACCCTAATCTTCTCGAAGATTCACAACAAAAACTTATTGAAAAGAAAAGGAAGCCTGCGAGTCATAAGGTAGTAAGAAACATTTCTTTTCTTAATAACAATATTGTTGCCTCTGTTTCTTATCTATATTATTACTCGCAGGGTGATGAAAATGTTGTTAAACCTCGCAAGAAATATCGCAAATCCAAGGCTCTTGAGATTGATATTACTATTCCCAAGTTTTCATCTTCAAAATCTATTTCTACTACTTCGCAGATGGAACCTCCATCCTCTATTTGGGAGAATATCATTATCAATACCCCCAATACCATTAATCCTCCAATGAATGAAACTCCCAAAACTGTTATGAACAAAACTTTTTCCTCTCCTATTTTACTTCCAACCATTACTTTTCCAGACACTCCACCTTCTGGTGATGCAACCATCGCAAATGACTCAAATCTCCAACTCGCCATTATTACCACTTCACCCTATGCACCTCTTCCCTCATCTAAAGAAGCATCAGTAGGGGTCGATGCTGCTTTTAAAGTTTTGTCTGACATTTTAGATGATGCCAGGAAATCTTCTACTGACCCTTTCAAATATGACGTTTGCGAGACTTTAATCAAATATTTTGGTTCTTATCGAACTGCTTCGCGAGCGTTTTTAGAAAATAAAGTTGAAGCTCTAATGAGAAGTCTCCAAGCCAAAACTTCAGAATGTGATATTCTTGATCACAAGCTTCGCAACTCTTTACTTGATTGCGAAAATCTTCGCAATATAAACAAGGAGTTAAAAGGAATGGTTCTTCTTCCTCTGCCTCTAATTTTTCTGTTCTAGTAGATTTTCATCTTTTCTGTACTCAATTCCCTTTTAAATATTTGGTTTGCCTATTTAGCTTTAAATCAGAAACGATAAATGAAGATATTTCAATTTGAGTCTGTTGCTGAAGAAGCCCGTGCTGAGAGAGATTCTTGGATGGATCAATATAATAGATTAGATTATCTTTATACATACTCGATCGATCAAATATATAATCTTACCAATGAGAATGGTCAATTAGCGCAAAGGCAAAATCTATTAAGTAGCGAAGTTACTCGCCTCTCATATTTGTTAACCCAAGCTAACTTGGCGATGGAATATTTATCATATGAAAATAAAACTTTATCTCAGGAGAAACGTAGATTTTTAAACAAGATGGCGATCTCCTCGCAACAAATAAATATTCTTCAGAAAGTGTGTAACGATCAAGAACAATCTCTTCATTCATTAAAAGACGAACTCAAGGAAGTAACTGAATCTTCTGCTGCTGAGAAAGATAAACTTATCAAAGGCAGGTTAACTCTAAGTTTAAATGCTAGTAAACTCCAAGATAAATATTCTCAATTAGAAGAATCTTACTCCTTATTAGCAAAATAAAATACTTATCTCCACTCCAAAGAAGAAATTATAAAATATCACTTGAAGGGTATAATTGGAGATAAATTTGATGATGCCATGAACCAATGGGAGAATTGTTTCCTAACATTAATTCAAAACTTAACTTCTCAAAAAGAATGTAGTCATTTTGACTTCCTTAATTGTTAATTTCTCTATTTAATTTCTTTGCTATATTTCTTGCGAGATTTTCATCTGAATATTTTCTTATCAATTTATGTTTCTCGCAGAATCTGAAAAAGGCCTTACTCTACCATTTCTGATCTGACTGAAAAATTGGCTAAAGTTGGCAAAGAAAATGGAGTGCTCACCGCCAATCTTTCTCAATCTCGTGATCGAGCAGAGAGGAGATATGACTACCTTGAATACTTCAAAAATATAGAGATCAGAAATCGTGATAGAGGTTTCCTTCGCAAGGTTCATCTTAATGCTGAAGTTCTTGTGAATGACGTTTTGATATCCAAGTCTCTCCCTCCTGTATCCATTGATCCTCTAGAAGTAGATGACGATGAAATTCCTCTTCCCATTGATAATGATCTAAACTATGCAAGTGGTGAAGAAGATGTCTCTCAAGAGGACCCATCAGAAGAAGAAAAAAGTCCTTCTAGAGAAGTAGCTACTGGTGGTGAAGCAATTACTGGTGAAAAGTTAGATGAAGAAGAAACTCGAGCTGATCGTGACGCGAAGAATATTGGCAAGGAGAATGAAGCTGACGAGATTATTGGCGAGACCAATATTGAAGCTTGAGTTTTGTTTTTGTTTTTGTTTTCTTTTTCTTCCTCTTTCTTGCGAGCAATATATCTTTATGCAACTTTGGAATTCAATTTTATTTCTGTTATTTTGAATATTCTCAAGGAAGATAATGATATTTTATTTATCAATTCCCATACTTTCCCCTCATTATATTTCTTGTGATGAACAAGTCTTTCCCGCATTTTCTCCTTGCGAACTGTGTTGTGAATAGTACTTGCGAAATTATGGATAATACTGCGATATTATGAATACTTTTGGGAAATTATGAATAATCCTGCTGTGTGATTCTGAATAATATTTCTGAGAAATTCTGAAGGATACTTGTTTCTCATCATCTCTCCTATGATGAACAAATTTTTCCTACATTCTTAAAAGAAAATAGTTAATGTTTGGAATTATTCTGTTGGTCTTATTTTGCCTTCCTAGTTAAAGGTCTTATTTTGCCAATTTTTTGTGTCTGCAACAAAATCACAAGACGTCTTTACATTTGCATGTAAAAACCCGTTGATCTTGACTTATCCGCATTTTGTCAATTTCTGTGCGACAATATGACAAGTCTAAGATCCCTTGCGAGAACAAAGCCTTATGACACGCAGGACGTCTTTACACTTTCATGTAAAAACCCATTGATCTCATCTTAACTTTTTCCCATGGCTTGTCGCCTCTATATAATATTTGTCACGCGAAAATATGACAAGCCTAAATGTTCTTGCGATCATAAATCCCCATGACATTTCCGTATTTAGACACTTATCGGCTCCCTAATGGAGGGTGCCTCCCTTATCTTCCCCCTGGTTTCCCCTTCAAGGAGGTCACATCGGCCATACATGACTAGCTCCTCCCATCTGGTCTTAACAACAACCAGCTATTTTCTCAGCCTCTTATCCTTTATGCCTATATGGATTATAGTTACAAGACTTCATCCTAAGTGGGGTTTTCTTCGGGCCGAGTGCATCATAGCCAAGACTTTCCAAGAATGGCCAGGGTAGTTTCATACGCCCCGGGCACCCTTGGCTCAACCGTGTACCTCGGCGCCTTGGTCATACTCTGCACTCCTTAGAAGAGACCCTCGGTTGTCCAACCAGGGTATAACCTTATACAGTTGAAAATCCAAGGTACCTCCCCCGGATAGGTTTTCTTTACCCCCAAAATCTCCATGACTCAGGTTCCAGCAGTGGTATAACCTTATCCCTGATCCATGCAAAGAGATACCCCCTTATATGATGCACTTTAGGTCTTACATTTTCCTCTTGCGAAGTTTATTCGCGAACTAGGGTGTACACCATAAAGGTTCGTCCCGTTCTTATACTTCTCTTGCGAGTATTGCAACTCTGGTGAAATTTGTTTTCTTTGATCTTCTCTTTATTTGCATTTCAACTCTTGTATATTTTCTCAACTTCATCTTTTTCATTCAAACGAAATATTCTTTTGAGACATTTTCTTCAACAAATCATTCATAAATTTCTTAAATTTCATCATTTTACTTTTTTACTTACTACTTTCTGCTTCTGCTCTTTTGTTGTGTTTTGTTATTTTTTCTCCATCTGCGAGACGCTCTCCATCTATTATTTGCAGCTCATGTTGATTTTGCAATATCCCTTCCTCTCGCCGCTCTATTGTATCAACCATCATCTTATCACCTCTTTGTTTTTGCTTGATGTTTCGTTTCCAGTTTATTCTCTTTGCTTCCCTTTCCTCGCAAGATTCTATATCAATTTCATAGCATTTTTTTTCCTATCAATCCAGTCTCCATTTATTAATCCAACACCATTAGGATGAGAAAATTTAATACATTGGTGGAAAGTTGACGCCACACCTAATATCCCATGTATCCAAGGTCGGCCAATCAGGGAATTATAAGGTGATTCAATATCCACAACACAGAATAGGATCTTAGAAGATAGCCCCTTTAATGGAATTCGCATTGTAATTTCCCATTTGGGCTTGTTGGCAGTACCGTTAAAACCATAGATATTATATGTTGATGGTATCAAATCCTCGTCTCTCCCTCCCATGGTCTTGTAGGCATGATAAAACAAGATATCCACTGATCTTCCAGTGTCAATTAGAACCCTGTTAATTGACCAAGAATCTTCAATCCCATCATCCTCATTTTCTTCATCTTCTTCTTTTATTTGTTTTGGATTTATTTCTAATCTTACCACCAGTGGGTTGTCATGCATCTCGCCAGGCTCTGGTACCTCTTGTGCAGTGAAAGAAATAGTTTTATTTTTCCATTCTTCTAATGGCGAGACTCTCACAATATTTATTATCTCTCTTCCATCTGAGTCTCTCGCGAAGACTCTGCTCAGAACGTTATCGTGGAAATCCTTAATAGTCTTGTATGAATATATGATGGAATTAAAGAAATAATTCTTCACCTTGGCTCAAACCTCTATCACAAATATTTCTGCTCTTTTTACAGTATTCACTCTACGAATATCTGGTGCTGGTGGTAACTGCTGAGATTGCGGATATCCTATTAGAAAATGATTTAACTTTCCCTGATCAATCATCCTCAAAATTATTCTTTTTACATTCCTGCAATCGGTTATTGAGTGACCATGAAAATGATGGTAAGGACAAAATTCTTGATTTCGATTATTTTGATGTGGCTCTTTTCCCATATTACAGGGTGATGATATATTTTCCATCAAAATGATAGCCTCCCAAATTTTTTATATGCTAGCATTCAGAGGTGGCATCTTAATTTCTTCCCATATTATTCTCTGAATCCCTTGCCCTCTAAAATTATTTTGCCTCTGACCGCCATATGTCTCTTGCGGATGATCAAGTCTTTGAATTTTATTATTTCCACCGCGATTGTAATAAGTCCTTTCCCTTTCATACTCCTTTTGATCTCGGCTTCCCATGGATACTAACTTCTGCTTGTTATCAATCATCATTTTCTCTTGTTGTGGCTGCGAGGTGCTTGCCACATTATTAATCATTTTAGGAAGTAAACTTCCGGTTGCCACTATTGAGCTGGTGTTTGCGATTGGATATGATTCCATCTCATTTTGTTTCTCCTCCAAAGCAATGTATTCTTCTTCTAGTTCTCGCAGCTCAGTCATTGTTATGCTATTTTTGACTCTGAAAACTTGAACATATAGTAGATTGGTTGCGAACATAGCATTAATGAAAGATAAAATGAGGTATCTCTCATCCACTCTACTAGCCATTTCACTGCACATTGTTTTCCTCCTTAATGTTAAGTGCTTCAGACTCTCGCCAATCCTTTGTTTTAACCCAAATACATCTTCAATTCCTGGATGCGCAGAATTATTACTTATGTATCCCCCCAAAAATGTAGTTTGTAGATGAGTGAAAGAAGTTATAGTATTCTTGGGTAAACCTTCAAACCACTTTAGTTCCTCGCCAGTTAAGCTTGATGCAAAGTATTTGCATAACATAGCATCATGGTTCTCCCATTGTAGCATACACCTAACATAGGCTTTAATATGTTGAATGGAACATGTAGTTCCATCAAAAATACTGGTTAATGCTGGTAAATTGCATTTTGGCGGTATTCCTCCTAATTGTACTGCTTGAGTGAATGGAGTTTTTGCTTCTTCTTCAATCGCCTCATCAAGCTGTCTTCTGCCTCCTTCTCTTCTATCATTTAACATTCCCCTCATTTCTGCTAATTCTCTTAAAACTTGTTCATTCCCAACTAAATTTTGCTCCATTGGTCTTTTCAGTGAAGATTTTCTTCTCCTGCGCTCTTTCCTATATTGTGTTGTGAGATTTTGATTTTCATCTCCGTTATTTTCTACTTGTCTTTCTACGCTATCTTATCTTACATTTCTTTCGCGAATACGCACACCGTTATATCTCTCATTTTCTCTTCTGCGATTTTCTTCTGCTCTCCTTTGCACCCTATCGTATTCTTCGTTAATATTACCATTATTGCGGTTCTGTTCACGTCTTCTTTCTCGATTGTCATGATTATTCTGGCGAATTTCCTCTTCTTGCTCTTCTACCTATGCTCTTAATCTTTCCCTCTCGCAAGCTAAGCATGCTTGTTCAGCGTAATGTCTCTCGATTTCTATTTCAATTATCTACTGATTTCTTAGAGTTTCTCTTCCATGCAATATCCTCCTTCCTTCCTCTTGTTCTTCTTCACCATCTTGGTTATTTCATGACTGATGCTGTTCATTTTCCTGCCTTCTGTTATTTGGTTGAATTTCATCTTGTGGTATGTAACGATCTTCCCTTATTTCTCTCCTTTCGCAACGTCCTCCATTTGGATCATGATTTTCTTCTTCAATATTTGTTATAGGTGATCTTCTTATTATCTCACTTCTAATTGTTCTCGACCTTTATCTCATTGTGCTTCTTGATCTTCTATTTTGTAACCTCATGTTTTCCATTCTCAATTCATGGTTTTGCCTTGCCAAATTTGCACGTTCTTCCGCCTCTAATCTCCTTTCTTCTTGTATTCTTTGTCGTAAAACCTCTACTATTTCATTTTTATCATCTCCATGTATTAATCCTCCATTTACTTCTTGATTTCTTCCCTCTCATCTTTCATCTCTTAATTAACGATTTTCTGGTTCTTCTATTAAATCTGATCGCCAAGTATACACGCTTACTCTATCATAATCCATAGCTCTATCTTGCATTGGTGTTTGCTGATTTGGATGTCGAATCTGATTTTCTCCATCATCCATTGTTCTATTTCTTCTTGTTCTTACCCTAGAAGATTCTCTTGTTTCATCTGTTTCTCCACCTACAAGTCTTTTACTCCTCCTTACGGTTGTTGGTGGTTCTGATGTATTTCTGATGGTATTTATCAATGATGTTGTAGTAGAAAGGTTCTTTGAGACTTGTGAAGAAAGATTTTTTAGACTTTAATAAGAATAACAAACTCAAACTAAAAGGTAATGTGAGAATTATGGAGAGACTAGGGCTAGGATTCCACCTTTCATCAATATTTATGAGGTTTAAAGATAATTTTTATCATGCAATTCTAGACAATATAGCTCCAATCAAAATAAATTGTGACTCTAAATTATTGCCTATCCTAGATTTTCAAAACATCAATTGTTAATCGCAAGCATGAAGTATCAAAATTCCTAAACTAAGCATACTTCATCAAGAGAAAACACAACTAATTAATTAAAATCATTTACTCAATTCTCATTCGGTGCAAATTAATCATAAAAGAATTACATAAATTAATTTAAATGAATATTACCACATAACTATCGAAAGAACGGCTTCCTCCATCGCCCCAGAGATTGGGTTTAGCTCATCATAGTGTTAACTTTCTCAAAATATTGATTCATGCTAAAAAATTGTTTACAAAGATGAAAAGGAGAGAAATTGAATAAACCAGGAAACTGCAACACTTTTTCGGTGTTGCAAGTTCTCTGTTACAGAGATCGATACAAAGAAACTGTCGCCGTAACTGTTGCGTATAAGACTGCTAACCAAGTGTCGAAAACGCTATACCATGAACGACGGTCTCCGGAGTCTTATGTTCTTCGTGTTCTTCCCATTTAGCAGCAGAAAATTTTCTCTGAAACTCGATTCTCGCCCATGTATTCTCCCAAACTCTCCATAATGCTTCTCTGGCACTCAAGCATCACATTTATACTCAACATGCTCAAAGTATCACGCAATAACTTAAAAAAAATTCTCCATTACTCGGTCGTGAAGAAAAATATTCTCGGGAATATTTTCTTCCCATTTTTAACTCCTCACGCGTTGATTTTCTCCTAGCATGCTCTAAACTGTGGCTCGAGTCATTAAACATGTGCAGAAATCGTTCAAACTTTCCAAGACTCGTGCAATCCCGTGAAACACCTCTCTCGTGAACGTGTAGCTATGATTTCTTCTCGACGAATATCTAGCCAAATTCAATCGACTTAAATGCCCATATTAACATTGTATACCTATATCACATATATCCCATGAAAATCCGCGATTGAATCTCTGTAAAACATGTCCAAATCTTCAACCGAAATTCTGCATGTAACTGCACCATTTTCCCGCCAATTTTATTTTCAAACGAAGAAGAAGGAGGGGTGCCCTGAATCCAAAATCTGAGTGCCTTTAACATTTGGATGCCCTTATCCAAAGTGAGGGTGCCTTTATCACTTTTCTTCGGGGGTCCAAAAAGCACTTTTCGAGCAACTTTTTCCGCATAAGTGTATTCCTCCAAAAACACCTACAAAAACATAAAAACACCATAATAAGTACAAAAATCGAGACTAACAATAGAGACAGTGAGGACAATTCAGACACAAAAATGTATCTATCAAAAACCCCCAAACTTATTATTTGCTAGTCCTCGAGCAAATTTAATCTAGAAAATAAAAATCTAACTCACTAGGTGGCCCTAGTGACCGAGTTAATCTCGGGAGGGTTTACCAGAGGTGTACCCACAAAACCTTGACTTTCTAATTGGTCACCAGTATCCAAAGAGCTATGAGGAAATACATATTCTCAACCTATCTCCAAGTGACTAGAATGCCAGAGAAATTAAAGGTGCCAGCTCTAAAGCTGACTGAAGAAAAGGGGAGACACATCCGCAATACTTCTAGATAAAGAGATATCCGCTACACAGCTAGATAAACACTATAATATGCGTCCGCTGATTTACAGATGGATAAGATTAGGAGAGAGAAAAATATGAGAGGGACATCTACTACACAGCTGGACTAATTACGTGTGATGAGTTAAACCAGTGCTAGAAAGATCTTGTGCTATATTGAAAGCGGACTAACAAAGCAACCAAATGTATCTTTTCTTCGACTCTCTCATAGTGCTCAGTAGAAACAACGTCTTCGGCTTCAATTGTTGATGATAACTCCTGAACCTTGAAAATTAACTCTTCTCTTCGATTACTCACTTGAAACTTCCTTATAGATTTCTACTTCCTTATGGCCTTATTGAACAAAATTTAAAATTTAAACTTTCATTTTTTTAATTTTTTTTAATTTTTTTTTTATGTAGAGTAATAACAAGACAAAAAATTACATGACCATTACAGAAGGAATTTAACACTTGGATCTCCGCAACTTGTAATGTCTTGGTATCATGAACTTATATTGTTTGATGTTTCTTGCTCTTATAACTTCTTGTAACCCTTGATTTTGAATTCTGATTTTCTATTGTTGCTTCTAAACCTTAAACGTCTTCCACTTTCTTCATAGATTTTGATGTCGCTCTGATTGTTGATGATGATAAGATTCTACTGAGAGAGTGTCGTAATCCAGTAACTAAGACTACATTGTGAGGTTTCTTTGTCTTTATGGAATTTCCTGACCTACTTGCCTTTCTATCATGGATGGTTAGGTCCATCACGGTTACCCTCTGAAAGGAACAAGTTCTCTCCTGAATTTCAAGGATCTCAATGTCTTTTTCTCTAATGTCTCAATAGGTTGTTATCCCTAGCATTCCAGTTTCTATCTTTTCGGTGAGAAACAGTATGTAAACTTAGCTAACCGGATACCAAGTGACACTAGAAGTTTCTCCCTTACCCCCAAACTTAAATCTAACATTGTCCTCAATGTTCTAAAGATAAAATTAAAAACATGAACAAGGAGAAACTGTTACCACTTGAGGGAAAAGAAATAAGGAAGGATATTACCGTATGCATGAGCGTGGGTGCCTTCCATAAAATGCTAAATTTAAAGTCTTTATATAGACATCAAATACCTCAAAAGGATTGTCACCTTCCAAAGCCATATACCAATAGTCGAAATAGTTGTGGGTCCTCAGAACCGAATAGAGCAAACACAAATGATAGACTACCATCTTGGACTATAAAAATGAGCAGTCGGAGCATAACTTGATCTAGGTCTTTCATCAAGGCAACTAGATTTATCTTGGGTATCTCTTTGGGCTTTATATAAGTGTCTAGGACAATAGGTTCAACCGAATGACATGTCCTAAGATATGGGTTTTTTCATGGACAGTATCTGGAGGATCAGGTAGCAAAGTTTGAAGAAACTCAAGTAGTATATTAGACACAGAAAGCTCGAGTCCCAAGTTAGGGACTTCAATTAGGGATACATGACGATCACTAGATTCATCATTACCCCCAAACTTAGGGTGAACAATATCCTCAAATGGACCAAAATCTATGGGATGGATTCCAGGATCCAAAAAGTCAGCACAATAACTAGCTTCCTTGGGAGACTGGTCATCTAAAAGAACAATATCATCATATAAAGGATTATCAAAAAAAATCTCTAGCATAGGATCATCAACTAATGTGTTCGTCATGGTTACCTCCTCCGAATCACTGAAAGGTTCATCAAATAATGGATTATCAAACATAGTGCAGGCTAAAGGATCATGAACTAGAGTGCTAATCATGTTCACCACTTCTAAATCATCTATCTCAGAAGACTTAATAACATTAAATAAATTTAGCTCAGTAGTCATATTACCAAAAGAGATGTTCATAAGTCCGGTTCTACAATTGATGATAGCATTAGATGTGGCTAAGAATGGGCGACCTAAAATCACCGGGATTTAAGCACTTGGGTCCTGAACAGGCTGGGGATCTAGAACAACAAAATCCACTGGGTATATGAACCTATCAACCTCAATAAGAACATCTTCTATGACACCACGAGGCACTTTGACAGACCTATCAGCTAATTGAAGTGTCATTTTGGTCGGTTTCAACTTACCAATACCTAGCTGGGTGTAAACATGATACGGGAGTAAGTTAACACTAGCTCCTAAGTACAGTAAAGCTTTATCAACCATGTGATTACCAATCGCACAAGAAATGGTTGGACATCCAGGGTCCTTATACTTAGGGGGTGTTTGGTTCAGTAAAATTGAACTTACTTGTCCAGCTAAAAAGGCTTTGTTATGGACATTAAGCTTACGCTTTCGTGTACAAAGATATTTAAGGAACTTGGCATAAGCAGGAATTTGCCTAATTGCTTCTAATAACGGAATGTTGATGTTCACCTGCTTAAATATTTCTATTATCTCATTGAAAATCGACTCCTTCTTTGTTGGGGTTAACAATTGTGGATATGGGGCTCTAGGCACAAAGGTAGTCATATTAGGAATTTCTTGGGACTCCTAAGGAATTGTTTCAGTTTCCTCAGCTATGGGCTCCTCCTCTTGGGAAGTAGAAGATGGAACTACAGTATGTCCACTAGGCATGGCTACCTTATTATCTACCATTTTACCACTCCTAAGGGTTGTTATAGAATTCACATGGTTTGATGGTCTCTCACCTACTTGATGAACTCCTCTAGGATTGGGCTGAGTTTGACTAGGAAACTTACCTTTTTCCCTCGAAGACTCATTTATCTGACTAATCTGGGTTTTCAACTCGGAAATAGCCTGAGAGTTAGCATAACCTATACTCCTACTTTCTTTTATCCCTTGCGCAACCATTTGGTTGATTTTTTCTGAGCTTTTAATAAACGAGGCGAGAGTCTCTTCTAAACTTGTGATCTTTTTATCCGAAAGGTTCTGAAACTGGGGTTGACCTGTAGAGTTCTTTGCATAACCAAAACCTGGGGGAGGACGAGAATTACTAGACTGTCCTTGATTCTGGCCCTTAGACCAAGAGAAATTCGGATAGTTTCCCCAACCAGGGTTGTAGGTCTCTGAATATGGGTCAAATTTATGATTGTTTTCAAACCTAGCATTGTTATAAACAACATGGGATTGCTCTTCACTAACGTCACCTTCCCAAAATGAGCTATTGGGTTATATTCCACAACTAGAGACTTGAGAGGCTCTAATTCTATCATTAGGTTCAACAAGGGACCTATTTTTAGACTGACCCATTTCCAAAGATTCTAACCTTCTAGACAAAGCAGCGAACTTAGCATCTGACCCAAAGTTGGTTGGAGAGAGTTTGGGCCCAATATGAGTGATTCCGCAAATTATGTCAAAAGTGTGAAAGCATGTGGGACCGGCTTTGTGCAATCCCTAGGAATGACCCTGGTCGGTCATTAAGCATGCACGTGTTTTCGTGGTGTCCGTGTCTCCGTAATGAGAGTTTCAGTATTTTCTGATGTGCGTTCGAGCGATATTGTGAATTTCCAGAAGAGTTTCATCTTGACTGAAATTATTGATTTTTGTTGGAATGAGCATGTATGCTCAATTGATCAATATTTTGTAATTATTAAATTAAGAGTATTTTAACATTTGAAATTGTCGTGAGAGGCTAGCCGGTCATGTGACCATGTGAACATGTTGGCTTTTGTATTTTCATGATTTGAGCAAAATTTGAGAAATTACGAAGATCTCATGATTTTTGCTCAAACCAAGGAGTTCCATGAATTTGAGGAAAATAATAATTATAAAAGACTAGGGATTGCAGGGTGTGGGACCGGCCACGGCTAAGGCATGGCCAGACGTATATGCTACCCGATCCCGCACTCCTTTCCCTATTTTAAAATATTATTTTTCATGAATCTGTGATGTTATGGAGAATCCATGATTTTCATTGAAACGGAGGAGTTTCATGAATTTAGGGAGTTATAATTATAAAAGGCTAGGGATTGTGAGGTGTGGGACCGGCCAAGGCTTGGTCATAGCCGGCCGGCTATGTTCCCGGTCCCGCATACCTTTGCCTATTTTATAATATTATTTTTCATGAATCCATGAAGTTATGGAGAATTCATGAATTTTGCAAAAACAAGGAAAGTTACTAAAATCAGGGAGTTTTCATGAGTTCATGAAAATAACAAAATAGGGCAAAATAATGGAAGAAGCATGGGAACCGGCCATGGATAGGGCATGGCCGGCCGTCCGGTGGGCCCGGCCCCTGGGCGCTCCTTATTATTTTATTAATATTTGTTATTTTCTCCTGTTTTGCGTAGGATTCCTCATCCGTACATATTTTGGATGCTCGTTCGTGCATCCGGGTGCTCAGTTGTGCATCATTGTCGAGTACACTTACACCATTTTTATGGGGCTTACTCGGTGATGATCCAGATTCCCGGCTGTTGAGTATTTATTGCTAATCCATGGAATTCAATGTAGAATAATTCATGAAATTGAACAATAAAAATGAGTAGTTATTTACTATCAATTCATAGGATCATCTATGGATTCGACCATGAACTCGGACTAATAAAACAGGCATTACCATTCTATGGGATCGTGGATTCGACCATAAAATCGGAGTAATAAAATTATCTATTACCATTCCATGAGATTCGTGAAATCGGAGTAATGAGATAATACAGTTGTTTATTGTCATTCTATGAGATCAAGTCGTGGATTCAATCATAGAATCGGAACAATTGTTATTGCCATTCCATGGGATCAGGCCGTGGATTCGACCATGGAATCAGAGCAATTGTTATTTCCATTCTGTGGGATTAGGCTGTGGAATCGGCCTTGGAATAGGAGCAATAATAGATTATTCTTGGAATTCAATGGTGAATATCACGGCAGAATTAATCTATGTGCATAGTCAGGAGACGACTAATATCCCGAAGGCGTTCTCAAATCTTACAAGAACGCCCGAGTCTATACACGGTCGCCCTACATAGCCAGGATCAGTGAGTGTCACCATCTTGAAGGCGATGTTGCTCTAAATATTACGGAGAACCACACAATCGTTCTTCTATGTAGAGGGGGGTCGCTCTCATGTAGTCAGGGAACAATGAGTATCACTGACATCCTGAAGGCGTTAAGCCCTCTTAACAAACAATTATGTAGGAGGACCGCCCAATTCTTTTATTCTACATAGATGGCACAATGAAACGCTAGGGATCGAACTCTCAGTTAGTGGAGGCTTTTCGAAAGATATGTTCATCATTGATTCGTAAAATATGAATCATCACATGCTTGAAGCCGTATCCGAAACATGCAGTATAATGATTTTACGGTTTTGACCTTTGTTGAAAATCCACCATCAACAGGAAGAGCAATATTTTGTGGCAACTTTTGAAGAAACTTCTTCTACAAAGTATTTAGGCTTTACAAACTTTGTCTCATGTTTAGCATTCAAAGTTGGTTTACCTTTGTAGCCCAATCCTCGAGTGTCACGAGGAACTCTATTTGACTTCAACATTGAGTCAAGTTGTTTTGTGCTACTATCGAATTTTTTCAAGTCCGTTTTCAGACTCATATTCTCTTTCTCCAATATTTTTATTTTTTCAAGAGCATCATCTAGATCAACCTTAACTTTATCAATTTGAACTTTATAATCTAAAGAAATTTTGGATTCGGTAGCTAGAATTACTTACTTCAGTGTTCTTTAGGTTCTCCAATTCTGTATATAGTTTCCTTTCTCGATCATGACTTTTTTCAATTTGCTCTCTGTAAATTTTCATGGCTCCAAGATAATCTTGCTCATTGCGGATAATCTCTATATCCTCATACAGATCATCAAGTTCTTTTTTCAATTTTTCATTCTCTTCACGAAGATCACAGTCGAGTCCCTTTGGCTCTGGAGATTCTCGATCATCACCTTTTTGTTTTTTGTATTTTTCTGATACTTCAAGATAAGTCTCACCATTACTTACACGTTCTATATCCTTATATAGAATATCAAGTTCCGTTTTAATATTTTCATTCTCTTTGCAAAGTTTATCACATTTAAGTGTTTTGGACTCTAAAGTTACTTCAATATCCTTTCCAGATGTGCATTCAACAGTTGCATGGAAATCTTTGTTCTCTTGAACCTCGAAACAATTAGAGCTATCAGAATTATTTTGTTCTTTATCCTCTACACGCTTTTGTGTTTTTTGAGAAGGAGAAGAATTCCTTTTCTTTTGTCTTAATAACTTTCTAAATTCTCGTGCAGTCATATCAACACTGCAATTTTCAGTTTTTGTATCTGAAGAACAAGTCTTAGTTACATCTTTAAGGGTAATACCCACTTCATTCTTGAATTGATATTCAAGGTCAAAGATCTTTAATTTTACCAACTAGAGTGCTTCTAGATAGTGTCGAAAGATCATTATCTTCCATGATGGCATGCTTATTAGATTCGTATCTTGGTGGTAAAGATCTTAGAATTTTACATACAATATCTTTATCTGAAATAGTTTTTCCTAAAGCATAAGAGGCATTTACTATTTCAGAAATTTTTTCATCAAACTCATCAAAGGTATCGTCTTCATTCATATGAAGATTTTCCCATTTAGAAGATAGGGTTAGAAGCTTAGCTTCTTTTTCAGAGGAATTCCCTTCAAATACGATATTAAGAATATCCCAAGCCTTCTTTGATGTTTTACACTTAGTTACATGATGATGGATGTATCGAGTTACAGCATGTATAATGGCATTTAATCCATAAGAATTTTGCTTAGAAAGAAATTTTTCTTCATTACTGAATTCTTTCAATTCCTTTAGTCTAAACTCAGTGGTTTAGTTGTCGACCAGTACTTTTGGGTGTACATACCCATCAATAACTAAAACCCAAGTGTTAAAGTCATGAGCTTGAAGAAAAGACTGCATAGCCATTTTCCACCATAGATAGTTTGAGCCATATGTAGTTGCAGGAAAACCTACACTACACCCTTTGTAGGACCAGAATATCGCTACAATACTTCTCTGCGAAATTAACAACACTTCCCATCGAGTGTCACCACAAGAGTTTCAACTACACTTTGCGAGTGTAACAAAAGCAGTCTAAAGAGCGACGTAAAAACTGACGATAGAAGAAAACTTGAGAAAAGAATGTTTGTCCTGCGATGGTTACAAAACTTGCGAGAATGAACATTATAACTATCGCGGTACAATCGCAGAACCAACCCGAAATAAAAGGAAAACTTAGATGTCATCCATTATGTAACTACCCTATAAATATAGACCCAAGTTGTCCAGAAAAGGATGATGTATTTTTGAGAGTTAAGAAAGTCTTGAGGAGAGAGAAACTTCAAGAGAATAGTTGTAATCTTGAATTCTTCCATTTCTGTAAACATATCTGAGAACAAAATAATAAAGTGTCATTTTTAATCTTCAATTGTGAGTTGATTATAGCAAAATCTTAACAAGGGTGTAGTGTGGAAATCCCTAGCAACTACATTTTGGCCCCCGAAATAGGGACTGAATTAGGGAAATCATAGAAAAAAGTGAAGAAGAAGATAAGAATTGTTCAAGATTAAGAAAGTCACAAAACAAATTAGTGAGATATTTGAAGGAAGGATGATTAGAATCAAAGAGGATTGTAGAAAACTGGAGTGTGGTGTGGTAACGAGAACAATGATTGATAGATTTCATGAAAATATTAAGGGGAAGATACACAAACGGGATTTTGAAGGAAGGAAAATTATGACGGTGGAGAAAATATCACCATTAAAAGATTGGGAAAAGTAGGTGATCACATTTACAGTAGCAGAAATACCAGAAGAAAATCTAAATCATACATCTCCATTAGTAATCACAGTATCCACTGTACCTATGATAAAGGAGGAATCAATAAAATTTGTAGAAGAATGGGCTATGAATAGAACTTTGGTGGATGCAGGAAGTTCTGTAGATATAATATTTTATCATACTTTTAAGAAAATGGGATATAAGGATGAAGAAATGTCTAATTCAACATATCATGTTCATGGCTTTGGAAAATCTTTAACAAAACCTAAAGGCGAGATAGTGGTACGAAGAGATTGAAACACAAGCAACGTTATGTGTGGTAGATGTGGAATCACCGTATAACATGATATTAGGAAGACCATGGATACACGCAATCAAGGCTGTAGCATCAACGTTGCATCAATGCATCAAATTTCCTATACCTAGTGGAATTGGATAAATTAGAGGAGACACAGATTTTGCGAAATTGTGTTACCAAATTGAAGTAAGAAATTGTGAAGAATGTCCAAAGCTGCGAAAGGCTCTCAGAAAATTGGCGAGAGAAACAAAGAAGGAAGAAGAATTTAAAGTTTACATGATAAGAGCAAAGGAAGGAAAAGGAATACCCAGCGAAATCTCGCGAGAAGGAGATGAACCCGCGAGAGTTACGAAAAAAACAACACCAATGGGAGAACCTGAAGCCAGTTATATTGCAGCAGAACCAACAAAGGAAGTAAATATTGGGAGTAAAGAAGAACCTAAAATGCTGAAAATTGGGACTATAATGGAGGAAGATGAGGAAGAAAGAACTATAAATCTCTTGCGAGAGTATAAAGATATCTTCGCGTGGAGCATGGATGAGATGCAAGGGATAGATCCATCAATAGCATGTCATAAATTAGAAATCAACAAAAAAATAAGACCGTTTAAGCAAAGAATAAGGAAAATCGCAACAATATACCATTCTCAAATAGAAGAAGAATTACAGAAGATGCTCGACGCAGGAATTATAAGGCAAGCAAAATATCCAGAGTGGATTGTAAATATTGTAGTGGTCCCAAAGAAGAACAAGGGGATAAGAATTTGCATAGATTTCACTGCTCCAAGAGGATTATATTGTTATACAAAGATGCCCTTTGGCTTACGAAATGCTGGTGCAACATATCAAAGAATGGTGGATAAGGTGTTTGCAAAGTGGATTCATAAAACATTAGAAGTGTATGTAGATGATATGCTGATCAAAAACAAAGAAGCTGAGAATCATGTGCAAGATCTGAAAGAGATTTTTGATCAAATGCGGTAATTTAATATTAAAGTGAATCCCGATAAGTGTACTTTTGGAGTAACTTCAGGAAACTTTCTGGGGTATATTGTATCAAAAGAAGGAATACAAGTTGATCCGAAAAAAGTACAAGCAATTCGCGATATGCCAACGCCTGCGACGGTATAAGATGTGCAAAAATTGAATGAACTCTTAGCCTCGCTAGGAAGATTCATCTCGCGATCTTCAGACAAATGCAAACATTTTTTCGATATACTCAAAAAGGGAACAAAATTCAAGTGGACAGATGAATGTGAAAAGGCTTTTCAAGGAATAAAAGAAAAATTAATGAATATAACTATCCTACAGAAAGCTGAACCGGGAGAAGAACTATTGATTTATCTCGCAACAACCACATATGCGATAAGTGATGTGTTGCTGCGAATAGATGCAGGGGTAGAAAAACCAATTTATTACATCAGCAAAACATTCAATTCTGCGAAGAGAAATTACTCAAAGATTGAGAAACTAATTCTAGCATTGGTACATGCAACTTTTAAGCTTCACATCTACTTTCAAGCACATAAGGTCAAAGTGTTAACGAAAGTGCCAATTGAGTCAGTAATGAAAAATTCAAAAAGATCAGGCAGAGTTGAGAGATGGAATGTACAAGTAGGACACTTTGATATCCAATATGAATTTTTATCCTCGCCAAAGTCACAATTTATCGCAGACTTCTTAGCTGAATTTCCTTTAGAAGATGATGAAGTTGTGGAAGAGATGATGGATGTAGAAGAGGAACATGGAGATCCAAAAGAGCTATTAACAGAACCCGACAGATGGGAGATACTGGTGGATGGATCATCAAATGGGGAAGGAAATGGGATTGGAGTTGTTTTTATTTCACCAGAAGGTAAAAAAATAGCTTTTTCATTTAGATTGGAATTTGCATCCACTAATAATGAAACAGAATATGAGGCCGTGATTCATGCTTTAAAATTTGCAGTAGAAATGAAGTTGGAAAATGCTAGAATTACTAGCGATTCACAGTTGGTTATTCGCCAGATAAAAGGAGAATACACAACAAACGAACCATTTTTAAGAAAGTATAAAAGATTAGTCGAAGAATTATCTACGAGAATTCCAAAAATAAAATGGAGACACATATCAAGGAAAGATAATAGGCTCGCAGATGCATTTGCTTTCATATCCAAAAGATGATGACAAATCCAGCTGCGAGATGCATAAAAATTCAAACACTTTTATTACCAGCGATAAATAAGGAAGAAGAAGAAGAAGAAGATGTGATGATGGTCGAAGTTGGCGAAGAGGAATTAAAGAGAAATACTACGGATTGGCGATCAGATCTTCATGCATACTTGGAAAGAGGAGAAATCCCAAGAAATCGATTGGAAGCACATAAATTAAAAAGTAGGGCAACCAATTATGAGCTAAGAGAAGGAGTATTATATCGCGGATCTTTTAGTGAACCATCGCTAAGATGTTTGACGAGGAAGGAAGGACAAAAAGTGTTAAAGATGTTGCATAGTGGTGACGCTGGTAATCATAGTGGAGGAAGATCTTTGGCATATAGAACAAAAATGCAAGGCTATTACTGGCCATATATGCATGAAGATGCAAAACAACTCTCAAGGCGTTGCGAAGATTGCCAACAATATGGAAAGAAGATACATGCACCAGGAGCACCATTATCATCTTCAACAAGTGTATGGCCTTTTGGGAAATGGGGGTTAGATATTGTGGGACCATTTGTGCCTGGTTCTGGACAAAGAAGATACCTAATCGTCGCAACATATTATTTCACAAAATGGGGAGAAGTAAAGGCAGTACAACATATCCGCGATAAAGATATTTTTACATTCATATTTGAGAATATAATTTGCAGATTTGGGATTCCAGCACAGTTGGTGTCTGATAATGGGAAGAAATTTGAAGGGAAGAATATAGAATTGCTACTCAATGCATTTAAGATAAAGTGTGGAAAATCTACTCCTCTATATCCACAAGCAAATGGTCAAGCTGAAGCAACTAATAATACAATCGCAGAAATCTTAAAAAAGAAGCTAGAAGGATACCACAGATCATGGTGTGAACAGGTGCATAATGCAATATGGTCATACAATACAACTAGACGAGAAGCTAATGGAATGTCACCTTTTTGTTTGACGTATGGAGTTGAAGTTGTGTTACCAACAGAAGTAGCTATTCCTACAACAAAAAGAAAGGCTTGGGAAAGAAATCTAAGTGCTGGAATGATTTTAAATAAATTGGATGAATTAGAAGAAAAAAGAGAAAAAACTTTGCAACATATGGAAAATTACCAGCGAAGATTAGCTCGCGAGTACAACAAACGTGTTAAGAAACGTGAATTTCAACCTGGCGATTTAGTGCTGCGAGAAACACCAAGTTATCAGCGAGAGAATGGTGGAAAATTGGCGAGAAAATGGGATGGACCATACATCATTAAAGAGATAGTTGGAACCGGGGCATACAAACTAATGGACCCTGAAGGGAGAGATATTGGTCAAAGACTTGACATACCATGGAATAGACTATTTCTGAAAAAGTATTATCAATGACAACTTCTGCAAGATAAGAGATACAGGTACATTGTAAAAAACAAAAAACAAAAAAAAATTGATTACGATTGCGAGGTTCTTCTAATAACAAAGCAAAGCAAGAGCTGCGAGCATAATCGCAAGAAAGGCGAATAAAAATTTCGCAGAGATTAATAGAATGGGACGAACCTTTATGGCGTGCACCCTAGTTCGCGAATAAAATTTCGCAAGAGGCAAATGTAAGACCTAATAGTGCGTCGTGTAAGGGGGTATCTCTTTACATGACTCAGGGATAAGGTTATACCGCTGCTGGAACTTGAGTTATGAAGATTTTGGGGTTAAAGAAAACCTATCCAGGAGAGGGATATTGGATTTCCAATTATATAAGGTTATACCCTGGTTGGACGACTAAGAACCTCTTCTAAGGAGTGCATAGTATGACCAAGGCGCCGAGGTACACGGTTGAGTCAAGGGTGCCCGGGCATTTAAACTACCCCTGACATCCTTGGAAATCCTTGGCTATGATGCACTCGGCCCAAGAAAACCCCACTTAGGGTGCAGTCTTGTAACTATAAGCCATATAGGCATAAAGGACAAGAGGTCACAAATCAACAGTTGTTGGAAAATATGGATGGGAGGAGCTAGTCTTGTATGGCCGATGTGCCCTCCTTGAAGGGGCAACCAGGGGGAAGATAAGGGTGGCACCCTCCATTAGGAAGCTGATAAGTGTCTTAAGACGGCAATGTCATGGGGATTTATGATCGCAAGAATATTTAGGCCTGTCATATTATCGCGTGAAGAAAATTATATAAAGGCTACTGTAGTTGCGGATTATCTCACAACTACACCCTCATAAGAATCCATTAAAATGATTCCTAAATCTAATTAATTTGATATGAAACTAAGAATTAAAGTACTAAAATTCTAAAAGGAGACACAAAGATTTTTACGTGGTTCGATCAATATGATCTACATCCACGATTCTTCACTAGTGATTGTATGTGATTACATGATTTTGCAATTGAGACTCCATTAATGAATATTTGGAGCTCTAGAATTTTGGGGAAGAAGATGATAAAGAAAATAAATCTCTCCTAACATTTTTCTCTCTCCTCCTAAAATTATCCTCCTCTCTTAAATTGTGTCTCTCCTTTCCTCTCATGACTAAATGGCTATTTATATGATTTTACACATTGGATAACAACTAATCTTTCCCTTAATTTCGGATCAAAGAATCATCATACGAACCTTCGCAAATTTACTTCACGAACTTCCTTTTCTCGTAAAACGTTCTTCGTGATTTCTTTATCTTCGCAAAATATTATATACTCGCAAAATGTATTTTATCTCCATAATTTCGTAAGTTATCATTTGCTGTGATATTCCGCTCCTACATCTTGCCTCTTTTTTCTTGAATATTGCTTGAAGAGCGATCTTTAAGAAAAAATCCGTTGTTGTAGTAATCTTTGATCTTTGTTGATGAAGGAACGAGCGAAAGAATACTAGTCTTGAAAAGTATATACTTGCCTCTATTATTTTGCGAAGTCCCAGAATGTTGCGAAGTAAATAAGAAGTATCAACCATTGAAGTATAAGAAGTATGAAGTATCCTTGAAGAAGTATAAGAAGTACTTAATCCTCGAAATATATAAGAAGTATGAAGTATCCTTAAGAAGTACTTAATCCTCTAAATGTAAGAAATATTGCGAACCCATCATGCGAACTCTCACTCCATGTTCTTTGCCTCATGCTATGTCAGTAATGCAAATAAAAATTTAGATTAGTATTCAACATTTCTTTTATCAAAATTTCTTATTTTTTATTTATATGCTACTTCAAAATCTTTTTGTTTGTTTTGATTTCCTTTGTATTATCTATTTCATCTCTCTTGACAAATATTTTTCCATGGAAATGATCCTAATAGGTACCCCCTCATATGACGTACTGAGGTGCTTTGCCTTTTACGAGTATACGCCATAAAGGTTTGCCAGCTACTACTCTCCATGTCGAATATCATATCATTGGAAATAAAGTAAATTTTTCAAGAGAAATATATAAATTGATTGGTGCGAGATGTTTTTACTCGGTTTCTTTTGTAATTGTGAAATCTTGAGATCTTTGTAATTGTATCATCTTTGTAATTGTGAAATCTTTGTAATTCTACGATTGTATCGCGCTTTGTAAATCAAATCAAAAATCTTTTATTTTTTGTAAGTAAAATGTTTAAGGAAAGAGGTACTTAGATTTCATGTGAGTCGCAAAAACAAGTGTGAGAAGTGAGACTTGAACCCTTGACCTGCTTCTTGGATTTTTCTGCAAATTTCTGTGAATTTCTGGGGTTTTCTGCGAATTTCTAAACTTCTGAATAATGCTGCGAATAGTGCTGTGAATAGTGCTGCGAATATAGTGTTGCGAACATAGTGTTGCGAATATTCGCAAGATGAACATTTGCGAAGGAAACGTTTACGATGTAAAGGCAAAATTTTTGTGCGAATGGTGAGATTTGAACCCGCGTCTTCACGTTCGTTGATTACACCCATGACCATCTGTTCTATCGTTAAGTTGTGATAGAAAGTCCTCAATCAGCGAACTTACTATGATCTTATTTTTAGCAATTGTACTTCATTCGTGAAAAAATATTAAAAATGTTGCGAGTAGAGAGACTTGAACACGCGATGCTGAGTTCCCTAGCTTTGCTCATGACCATCTGTGCTGGCTGCTGTTTGCGTTGAGGTTGTGAGATTCATTCAAATTATTCTCTTTTAATCGCTTTGTGTATATCAAATATCTGCGAAAAATGATTCGTGTATGGGGAGATTCGAACATGCGATGTTAAGCTTCTCTTCTTCGTAGATAACCACTTGTGCTAACTTCTTTTTGCGAAATAATGAAGTAATATTGCGAACTAATTCTTTGTTCTCTGTAAAAAAGAAGAAAATTATGCTCGCAAACAAATTCGAACTTGCGACCTCTCTGTTATTCATTAACTCCTGAACCAATTTCACGAATTCTTGTTTGTGACAAAATTCACAATTTCTGCATCTTATCTTCATCTCCTGAACATGTAAATCTTCAACTAAAACTTCCATTTTCCCCTTGAATTTCACCACAACAACTAATTTTTTTCTCTTATTCTTTTCATATCTTTGAATTGTTGATGATGTTTACTCCCTGAAAGTGTATCTTCTTCCATGAAACTTCCATTTTTGAGCCTAAAATTTGTAGATCTAGAAAAATATGAGCAATAATTAATCTTCATGAAAATTTCTTAAACCAACAAGTTACAGGAAGGATAAATCCATTACTCTCTCCCTGTTTCTAGCGCCAATTATGTAGTTGCGGATTATCTCACAACTACACCCTCATAAGAATCCATTAAAATGATTCCTAAATCTAATTAATTTGATATGAAACTAAGAATTAAAGTACTAAATTCTAAAAGGAGACACAAAGATTTTTACGTGGTTCGATCAATATGATCTACATCCACGATTCTTCACTAGTGATTGTATGTGATTACATGATTTTGCAATTGAGACTCCATTAATGAATATTTGGAGCTCTAGAATTTTGGGGAAGAAGATGATAAAGAAAATAAATCTCTCCTAACATTTTTCTCTCTCCTCCTAAAATTATCCTCCTCTCTCAAATTGTGTCTCTCCTTTCCTCTCATGCCTAAATGGCTATTTATATGATTTTACACATTGGATAACAACTAATCTTTCCCTTAATTTCGGATCAAAGAATCATCATACGAACCTTCGCAAATTTACTTCACGAACTTCCTTTTCTCGTAAAACGTTCTTCATGATTTCTTTATCTTCGCAAAATATTATATACTCGCAAAATGTATTTTCTCTCCATAATTTCGTAAGTTATCATTTTCTGTGATATTCCGCTCCTACAGCTACAAGCCAAAAGAGAAAAGTTAAGATGAGATCAATGGATTTTTACATGAAAGTGTAAAGACGTCCTGCGATTTCATCGCAAGACGGAAATGTCATAGGACTTTGTTCTCGCAAGAGGATATAGACCTGTCATATTGTCGCAAGAAATACGAAGAAACAAGGATAAGGCAAGATTAATGGGTTTTTACATACAAATGTAAAGACGTCCTGTGATTTTGTCGCAGAAAGAAAAGTTTGGCAAAATAATACCTTTAACTAGGAAGGAAAAATAAGACCAACAAAATAATATTAAACATTAACTATTTCAGAATGCAGGAAATATTTGTTCCTCGCGAATATATGAGAAGGAAACTTTCTTTGGAATTTTTCAGAATATCGCAAGAATTCATTACATCGCAGATATAATCCTATTTTCGCAAGAAGATACAGGAAATAATTCAACATCTCAAGAAAGTTAATAAAGGGCAAGTAGGGGAATGGATAAATAAGATCTCATTATCTTCCTTGAGAATGTTCAAAGTAAACAAAAATTAAAGGTTGCAAAAGTTACATTGCTCGCAAGAAAGAAGAAGGAAAAGAAAGTAAGAATGAAATTCAAGCTTCAGCGATGGTCTCTCCAGACTCAGGATTTTTACTGTTATTATCAGCATCACCAACATTTTTCTCATTAAGAATTTCTCCTTCTCTGGGAGAACTTTTTTCTTCTTCTTCTTCAACATTTTCTTCAACGGGTACATATTCTAAATCCTTTTCCATAGGAAGAGGGATTTCATCATCATCAACTTTTAGAGGAGGAACAGATACAGGAGGAAGAGAATGGGATATCAGGATATCATTAACAAGAACTTCAACACTAAGGTGGACCTTGCTAAGGAAACCTCTGTCGCGATTTCTAATCTCTATATTTTTGAAGTACTCGATATAATCAAGCCTTCTCTCTGCCTTATCTCGAGATTCTACAAGATCATAAGTGAGAATCATGTTTTCTTTGCGAATTTTATCCAATTTATCAGTAAGGTCAGCGATGGTAGAATGAAGATTTCTTTCAGATTCTGAGAGCAACAAAAATGATTAAATATTATTCAGACAAATATATCACAAGAAACATAATGTAAACATAATGTCAATTGACTACCTTCTTTTTGAGAGGTTATTTGTTGGATTAATGTAAAGAAACAGTTCTCCCATTGATTCATAGCGTCATCAAATTTATCGCCAACCATACCCTTCAGACGAGATTTCATATTTTCTTCTTTGGAATGTAGATACGAGTTTTCCTTTGCTAATAAAGAATGGGATTTCCTTAATTGGGAGTATTGATCTTGAAGCTTGCTGGTCTTTAAGATAAGAGTTAATCTACCCTTAATAAGTTTGTCCTTCTCAGCAGCAGATGATTCAGTTACTTCATTGAGTTCATCTTTAAGAGAACGAATAGATTGCTCTTGATTATCACATATTCTTTGTAGATTACTCAATTGCTGCGAAGAAATTGCCATCAAGCTTGAAAATCTATGTTTCTCTTGGGATAAAGTTCTATTTTCATCTGATAAAGATTGTACCGCCAAATTAGACTTGGTTAATAAATATGAGAGGCGAGTAATCTCATTACTTAATAAATTTTGACTTTGCGATAGTTGGTTATTCCCATTAGTAAGATTATCTATTTGATCGATCGAATATGTGTAGAGATTATCTAATCTATTATACTGGTCCATCCAAGAATCTCTTTCAACACGAGCTTCGTCAGCAATAAATTCAAATTTAAGTCTTTCCATGAAACGAGTCCGATTTGAAACTAATATATGAACCAAGAATTTAAGAAGGAGACTTGAGTACAGAGGATATGAAAGCAAAACAGAAAAACAAAAGGGTAGAGGCAGGAAAATTATACCTTTCAGCTCGTCATTTTTTCTGCGAAGGTTCTCGCAGTAAAGTGAAGAGTTGCGAAGCATATGGTTCAGAGTATCACATTCAGAAATTTTGACTTGAAGGCTTTTTATTAGGGCTTCAACTTCATTTTCTAAAGATGCTCATGAAGCAGTACTATCAGAGCCAAAATATTTAAGTAAGGTCTCGTAAACTTCATACTGAAGAGAGTCAATAGAAGATTTTCTAGCATCGTTTGAAATATTAGATAAAATTTTGAAAGCAACATCAACTCCTGCCAAGGTTTCATTTGATGGAGGAATAGATGCAGAGGGTGAAGTAGTAACGAGGACAAGTTGACGATTTGAGTCATTTGCGATGGTTGTATTATCAGAAGGAGGAGTGCTGGGAAAAACAACAGTTGAAGGAAATAAAGGGCTAGAAGGAATTTCAGTCACAGCAATTTCAGGAGCTTGATTTGTCAATGAATCAAAAGAAATAGAGGTGTAGTTGCAGGAAATCCCACACTACACCCAACTCAAGAATTTATGACACAATTTGAAGATTAAGAACCTTTTTATTGATATGATCTTAAAAGGATTACAGTAATCAAGAATACAATTCACTTAATAAGATTTTCTCTCTCCTAAAAACTTTCTTAGCACTCAAAAATTCATCCCCTCTCTGGAACTATTCATTTCCCTTATATATGCATTTTCATAATGGATTACAGCTCATGACAGCTCATTTACAGTTAAGATTCCCTTTAATTTCGGATCTGAGTTCTTGCGATAAATCGCAGTTAGCACCGCCTTAATCATTCGCAGTTTTTATTGGTTCGTCGCAGAAATGTCACACTTTATTCATGTTTCTGTCGTTTTCATCTGATATGTCATTCCTTACGTCACTTTGAGATGTGTCGCAGAATATCATTGATGCGTCGCAGAACTATTGTTTATATCGCAAGAATATTGTTGTGACAATATTCTGATCCTACATCTTGCCTCTTCTTATATCTTTTCTGCGAAGAAGATAAAGATATGAGAATTTGAGTTTCTTGATTTGCCGCAACTCCTTATTTTTTCGCGTTTCCTTCACTTTAACACGTCTCTGCATCCACATCGCTAGATATTCTACGCGTGTTTCTTATCTCATTTATTCCTTGACACATCTCTTTTCAACCGTTGAATTCTGACCATTCACATTTTTTCTTCATTGAATGCATTGATGTTCTCAAGAATATTTTTCTATTATAAATATCCTCTTCACTACTCTCTCCTCTTCTTTTTACTTTCTCTTTTTATTTTTTCTCTGCAACTCTTCTTTTCTTCATCTTCTTCCGCAAATTCCGGATCTACTACTGTTTCAATCTTGTTTCTTTATTCTTCTTCATCTTAATCATCATTCCCATACTAAAAAATGGCTCCTGCTAAAAAATTAGGTCAACCCACTTTCCAAAAACACCAACAGACACTCAAAACTTTAGGTTTCACACTTTTTGAGATTTCTGGTCAAACTTCAGATTCTGATCTCTCCATTGATCTAGTTTCAGGATTTCCTTCTTCTAATGGGAAAATTCTTATTTTGCTAGGTCAACTAGAAGCTGGCCTTCCTATCCCTCTTTATAACCCTGATCTCCCTCTTTTTTATGAGATTATTTCTCACGCTAAATTTTCACGAGCAATCTTCCAATTAAGTGGAGATTGTATTCGTCTTATTCTCGAATATGCCTTTCGTGGAGCTGGTAAAGGATCTCGCTATCCTGAATCTGCGAAACATCCTAATTTTAAAGGTATCCCAATTATTCCAGCGAAATATACCGCGGATAACTTCTTTGCGAATTATCAAGTGATTCCAATGAAGAAAGATAGCACGTGTTGGGCTATTCGTTTGAATAGGAATAAAAAAGTTACGAAGGATAAACTTCTTATGCAAGATATAGATTATCATTCAAGTAAAAACCAAGGTCCACGCTTCTCAAAAGATGATAAGTGGTGTAGATTTCCTCTCCTCCTTGAAGGTCCATATATCTCTGCCGCTCTCGATCTTCCTGCGAATCCTGCCAATCTTGCGGCGTATTGTCCTTGGATTTGTAACAGGCCTGAAAGGAATTCTGAGGTATATTTCGCAACATTTATCATTATTCGCAAATTTGGATAAATGTATCATTCTTATTGATTATATTGAGATATCTTTTATCAGATTGAAAGAATGAAGCTTAACTATGTCAATACTGGGAATCCTAATCTCGTTCAAATTTTGAAAAACTTCACAGATGAAGTAAGAAACAATCTTCTATAACCTTTAACAATATATTGTTGCCCCTGTTTCTTATCTTTATATGTGATTGTTTTCAAGGAAATACCATTTTTCGCGGTGGTTGAAGCTAAAGATAAAGGCAAAAGAGTAGCAACTCCAAATGAAAGTTCTGGTGCTTCCCCTCGCCGCAATAAAAATCAAACCACTGATGGTCCTCCAAAGAAAATGAGAAAAACTCAACCACTTCCTTTTGATAATTTCAACTCAAAGGAACTCCTACTATCGCTGAAAAAGATAATGAAATCGAAAAAAATAGTGGAGTTAATAATGATGCCTCTACGGGCACTTCAATGCATATCTCTTCCACAATAATTAGGTCTGCGATGTGTCTTTCTCAACCTGAGACTCCAATGGATCAATTGTCTAATATTTTTAGAAATCCCTTACAAGGTATTGGAGATGACGATATTACTAGTACTTGCGACTATCTCTCAAAGATATGCGACGCTTCAATCTTGACTAATAATAAAGATCTTAAAGGAATCTCAAGATTTATTAACCCAGGTTTTCTTCATGCGTTAGCTTCGATGGTATCCCCCTTTCCTTCATTTTTCTTGTAATAGGTTTTAAATTTGTCATGAGTATCAAAAATCTTTTACTTATCTTACTTATTTTTTCTTTTCTGTCATAGACTGCCAGAGCTTCTTTTTCTGTTGCTTCAGAATTAGAAAATAGATTATCATCATCACAGAAAAGGCTTACTGATTCACAATCTGAATCTGTGAAACTTCTTGAGAAAAATAAGCAATCGAAGCTGAAATCTCCATTCTTCGCGAAAAATGTAAACAGTTGGAAGTAGCTGGAAATACTGAGCTTCTTAATAAAAATAAATCGCTTGAAGTAGAAATTCAAGTTCTTCAACAGAAACTAGTTGATAAGGAGAAATTCTGCAAACAAGTTATTGGTATAAGTCTTCCCCCTTTTTTTTTTTTTTTTTTTTTGAGCTTATTTGGGCAACCATTTTGCAGATGCCTATAATCTTACTGATGAAGCCATCATTCTTAATTCTTTTGATGAACCCATAGATGAAACCACTCTTCTTGAGCGTCTCAATGATGCTTTAAATAATTATTCAGATGAAAAAAATTAATACTTTGTCCCTTGATGAGCTTAAATATCATATCTCCCTTATGAGAATGGATTATAGATCTGTCTTGAGTACATCAAATAGTTTAAAGACTTGCAGAGATGAATTTAGAGAAAAAAATCAAAGTCTTAAAAGCCAAGAAGAGTGAACTTGAGAAGGATAAAGAATACATTACTCTTCAAGGCGCTGAAGCTCTATCAAAATTTCGCAATACCCTTATTGATACTGAACTTGAGAGAGATAGACTTAAGGATGAAAACATAAAACTTCTTAAAAGAGAAAAACAAATCCGTTCCCATCTTCTCATTCAAAATGATGATGAATTCGCATGGGCTGCGACAATTCTCGATAATGCTAGGAAAAACTTAGAGATAGATGTCAGTCTTCATACCGAGCAAGCAACATTGATACAAGAAATGATCCATGAAAGAGAAGGTTATTTATTGTTCCTCTAATATCTTTGTATTTCTTATAGATTCCCAACCAATTTATAATTTATTGTTGTATCATCGCAAAATCTAAAGGAAGACATTCCAAAAGGGTAGCAGAACTTGAAGAAGAAAAAAGTGGTCTTGCGAAAAATCTTGCTTCCCGTAATGAAAAAATCTCAAGACTGCGAGAGAAAATAAAGATATCCAACTCAAATTTGCGTAATAATCTTCTCACCGTTCGCAATAATGCTATTGAGAAAGTTTGCAAGGATAATGATCTTCCTCTTAGTTTATATCCTTGTCTTATGGATAATATCCCAGCCAGTTCTCAAGTACCAATTATTTCTGATAGTGAGGCTGATACAAATGAAAATGAAAGCGAAGATGAGGAAGGATCTAATGATGAAGATAGTGAAGACGAAGACGAAGATGAAGATAATGATGGAGATAAATAGCTCTGTTTTTTCTTTTTGATTTTCTCCTGTATTTTTCTCTTTCTTTCTTGCGATAATTATCTGCGACAACTTGTAATATTCTGCGAATTATCTCTGCAGCTCCTGATATCTTTCAATATATAAATTCTTTTCTGCTTATATCTGTTTGTTATTTATATGAATTTATCATATAATAATGAATAACAATTTTACCATTCTATGCATCATTCCCATACTTTCCCCTTGTTATTAATCTGCAATATGATAAATGAATTATCGCAAATAATGCTGCAAAAAAAAAATCTGTTATATGCTTCGCAAATATAACCTCTCTTGTGGTCTTATTTTGCATTCCTAGTTAAAGGTCTTATTATGCCACTTTTATGCGACAAGATCGCATGAAATTCTTACTTTTACATGTAATAATCCATTGATCTTGTCTTATCATTCATTTTGATCTATGCGACAATATGATAAGTCTAAGCCATCTTGCGAGATTAATCTCTCTTTGCTTTTTAAGACTTATGATATTGGCGTCTTTGCGATGAAATCTCAGGACGTTTTTGCGATTTATATCCTCTTATCATTGATTTCATTTATCTCGTCTTTTGTTCTTCTCGGAAAAACCCATTGATCTCATCTTAACATTTCTCTTTAGGCTTTTTAGCCTGTAATGCGGAAATATGACGGGCCTAAATATTCTTGCGAATATAAAGTCCCATGACATTGCTGTCTGTTTCATGCGACAATATGACGGGTCTAAATACTCTTGCGAATGTAAAGTCCCATGAAATTGCCGTCTTTTTTGATACACATCTCCCTAATAGAGGGTATCGCCCTTATCTCTCCCCCTGGTTTCCCCTTCAAGGAGACGTACTTCTTCCATACAAGACTAGCTCCTCCCATCCGGTTCTAGAAACAACCAGTTGTTTTTGTAGCCTCTTATCCTTTATGCTTATATGGCTTATAGTTACGAGACTACACCCTAGTGGGGATTTCTTCGGGCCGAACACATCGTAAGTCAAGACTTGCCATGGATGGCCAGGGTAGGTTCATCCGTCCCGGGCACCCACAGCTCAACCGTGTACCTCGGCGCCTTAATCATACTTTGCATTCCTTAGGAGAAACTCTCGGGCGCCCAACCAGGGTATAACCTTATATAGTTGGGAATCCAAGTTATCTCTCCTGGATGGATTTTCTAAAATCCCAAATCTCCATGACTAGGTTCCAGCAGCAGTATAGCCTTTCCCATAGTCATGCAAAGAGATACCCCCCTTATAACGCACTTTAATGACATTGCCTCTTACGGAATAGAATCCGCGAACTAAGGTGTACGCCATAAAAGTTCGTCCCATTCTTATATGTTTTTAGGCGATTTGCGCCCGTCTTATGCATTTGCATTAAAAATTCTTATATGATTTGAAATCATCATCTTTTTCGTTCAATAGAAAAATTCTGATTTTTGAGCAAAGTTTTTCTTTTAATATTCTGTTTGCATATTTCTTGCTATTTTTGTTCTTCAACTGTTCGCAACATGACATTGCTTCACTTCTTTTCTTCTGTGACGAATGATTACTCTCAATATTCTGTTATTTGTTTACTTTCTTGCGACAAATGAAGATTTCATCCTTTCCCAGCTCCTTGCACTTGTTTATTTTCCTGCAAAGATTTAAACTTTTTTTTTCTTTTTTTTGCTCAATTAATCACCATTAATTCTTTGGGTACAAACTATTCTTGTAATATATCCTTTCCCCGCAACTCTATATTGTCCACCATTAATTTCTCTGCTATCTGAGTTTGCTTCCTGTTATGTTGCCAATTACGATATATGGCGTTCCTTTCTTCGCAAGTATTAATGTCAACTTCATAACACTTTTCCCTTCAAACCAATCACCTTTAATTATCCCAATACCATGAGGATGTAGAAACTTTATGCATTGATGATATGTGGATGCTATTCCCAAGATTCCATGGAGCCATGGTCTTCCAATTAAGGCATTATAAGGAGATTCGATATCCACTACACAGAACTTAATTTTTGAAGATATCCTGTTCAATAGGATTTCCATAGTGATTTCTCCTTTTGGATTATTCGCAGTGCCATTAAAACCATAGATCTTGTAAGTTGAGGGGATTAATTCATCATCTCTTCCACCCATTGTACGGTAGGTATGATAAAATAAGATGTCTACCGAGCTGCCAGTATCAATTAAAACCTTATCTATTGCCCAAGAATCACTTGCTGCGTCACCATCATCTTCTTATCCCTCTCTGTACTTTGGATTTATCTCTAGCTTTACCACCAACTGGTTGTCATGCATCTTCCTTGGCTCTGGTATTTCTTGTGCAGTAAAAGAAATAACTTGTTTCTGCCATTCTTCTAACGGATAAATTTTCGCAATATTCATCACCTCTCTTCCCTCTATATCCCTCGCAAATACTCTACTTAGCACATTATCATGGAAATCTTCTATTGTTTTCTGCGAATGTACAATTGAATTGCAAAATATATTTTTTGCTGTAGCTCCTACTTCAATGACAAATGTCTCTGCGTCTTTCGCAACATTGACTCTACGAATTTCTGGTGCTTGCGGAAATTGCTGGGGTTGTGGATATCTCGCTAGAAAATGATTTAACTTCCCTTGTTCAATCATTCGCAAAATAATTCTTTTTACATTTCTACAATTATTCACAGAATGGCCATGAAAATGATGATAAGGACAGAACTCTTGATTTTGGTTGTTAGGATGTGGTTCTTTCCCCATGTTTGATAGGTGTCCAAAACACCTAATTTTATATTTAGTATTTATGCTTTCTTTGCTATTTTTTCGTGTGAATTATGTATCTTATGTTCGCTTTTGAGTTATTAGGTACTCTGGAGTCGCACGGAGGAAAAGAAGAAAAAATCACCCAAATTGAGATTGAAGGGAAAAACTGTCATTTCACAGGAGAGCACTATCCGGAGCCAAGTCAGAGCTGAGGGGCAACTCTCTCAAAGGAGTATTAAAAACAACCAATTGATTATTCTTTTTGTTAGGTGGTGGCCATTTGTTAAGGGGAGACTCTCTTCTGGAGAAGTATTAAACAGAGACTAGCGTTGGTTAAAGGGATATCAGTTGGGTAGCCCTTATCGAGGTAACCGGGCACTGACTATAACCTACAACCCCAAATCCAGAAACTCTCGACATTCAATTATTTTTGCCTGAAATTGAGAAAAAGCAGCGGCTGCTGCTCTGCTGTTGTCCGAGAGGAAATAGAGATCGAAAAAGGCAGAGAAACTTGAGAGATTTACAGGATTTATACTGCATCTGAGTTCAGAGAAATCAGACGCGATGAAGTTACAGGGTGATGGGTCAAGTTATTAGGGTTTGGTGTTAATTGGAGAAAAAACGAATCTGCTATCACTGGATCTTGCTTTTGATAGAAGAAATGGTGAGGATTAAAGAGGGGTTTTACAAGTTCACATGGTTTTACAACTGGGTCTGAATTGAATTGAGATTTGGCAGAGAACTTCTTAAGATTGAGTTAGGGTTTTGATGGTGGAATCTGGTTTATTTCAAGAAGAAATTGAAGACAGTGATGTTTGATGTTGATCAAGATCGAAATGGAATAAGGGTTTGCGTTGGTGGTGGTATTTGAGAATTCAGACTCAGGTTTTGAGCAAAAATTAATGAAACTGGTGTTCAATTGGTGGTTAATTCAAGAATGGGGCTGGAATTGAAGTTGGAGCTGCAGTGTTATAGGTGATATTCATGGTTCTGTGTGGGTTTTTGCTGAATCTGAGAATGAGGCAGAGATGAAGCTGAATTGAGTGGGTTCTGTCAGTGAAGGTTTGGGAATGGAAGTGATGGTTGGCAATGAATTGTATGGATTATATGGAGAAGGAGTATTGAACCTGTGTTCCTTGTGAATTGAAGGTTCAGCTGGTGCTAGTGACGTACTGATGGTGTTTGCAACTGCAGCTTGGTGGTGATGATGCTAACATGAGGTTCAGGTGGTGATGCATTGTTGTGGTTTAGTTTCAGTATGCAGCTGCAGTTCATGATAGTGTTGGGTTGTATGAAATAAACTGAGCAGGTGGTGAATGGTTCAGTTGCAGGTCATGGGTTCAAATGGAACTGATGGTGTTTGTATTTTGGTAGTCTGGTAAATTGAAGGTAATGGTGCAGGCTAGATAGATGATTTGGTTTGCAAAGGCTCGGCTATGGTAGTGAACAAGGAAGCTAAGCTGCTGGTACAACTGCAATGGGAATGGCAATGGATTTGAGATGAGTTGGGGTTCAGTGTTGGTAATGAAGTTTTCATGAACTTGAGATTGGTAGCCAGAGTGCAGCGGTGAATGAGAGTTAGTGTATGTGAGTTGTAGTTGGAGAGGCAAGCTGAAGCTGGAGTGTGGAGCTACAGAATGGAGTTGGTGGTGAATTTAGATGAATTCCTAGAGAAGGTGGTTTTGCAGCTGTTGAATGTGTTGATCTCAGAGAGGAATGAGTGGGCAGTTGAGCATGGGATGGTTGGAATTTTAGTGGAGATTTTGTGATGCAAATGGAAGCTTAAGGAGTTACAGGAATTGAAGCTAGAGAAGTGGCAGTGACTGAGATGAGCTCAAGAGGAGAAGGCGGTGGTAGTGAAATGGAACTGAGCTACAGTTGGAGGTGGAATAGCCCTCATGGCTGTGAAGTGTAAGATGGTGTAACACAGAACATGGCCAAGATGGCTGGACTACACTGGTGGTGACAATAAAGCATGGAAGCATAGCCATCATGGTTGAGTGCAATAACTGCAGCACAACTTTGGCCAAAAACAGCCAGCTGAGTTAGCCAGCTGACTCGGTTCCGACTCAGCTAACTAGTGTCTGATTCCTCCAATTTGACTTGGTTTGTTAACGTTGACCGTTAAGTCAACATTTATCTCTAACGGTGGACTGACGGAATATTTCGTCGAATATTCTCCCGACGACAGAATTTCAGGTGGTCGGTGACGACAATTTCCGGCGACCTGTGACCGGATTCCAGCCAAAAACCTAGTTTTCCGGCGACGAGTTTTGGGACATAAATTCTACATGGGTTTCTCTCTATTGTGGGCTTGGTGGACTTCTAAATATTGGACCTTTGAAGACTAGACCTAATTTTTGGAACAAGGAGAGCTATAAAAGGAAAACTCCTACAACTTTTGGGATTATCTTTACATTAGAATTAATATATCTTCTTCTACTTTTGTTTCTAGGGTTTGCAACATGCTAGGGTTTTTCTTTCTTCTTGTTATGAACTCCATTAACATGAGTGCTTAATTTTATTATTGGTTATGGAATAATTGGATTTCACATAATATGATTTTTGATATGATAAATTAGTTTTGTCTTCATAATTTATCGATTATGATTCACAATTTATAGTGTTATATGATTTGAATGCTTGTTTGATCGAGTCGCGAATCGGTTGAGTTTGTTTTCATCTCTATTGCTAGTTTAGGGTTTATTATACGTAAAAGTGATACTCCGTGAATGCAAGTAGCATAAATATGATTATGGTTTGTAGTGATACATTCTTATGATCATATGTGAATCGTAACCTTTGTTAAATTGAATTAGTGCGCTTTCCACGTTCAATTGCTTTTATTGGCCTGATTTCATAGAACTTAATGCATCTAGGTAATTAAACTTGATTAGTGCTTTTACACGTTAGGTTGTTCTTTTAGATAGAACTCATACTCGCATCTTTTAATGTGTTTGTTGATGACAAAAGGAGATTAGCGGGATATTCTTGCGATCAAGATATTCTAGGGCTTATGATAAAAGTTGAGATTAAATATCAATTCTACTTATTGTGAAGAAAACATATTTGTGAATGAAGATGAATCCTTAACCAATATTCTCACTACCTTGATTTGTGTGCTTTACTTTTTATTGTTTTTCTTTTATTTTATCTTAGTATATAAAAATCAGAAAAATACCCGGTGTTTTATATAAGGAACCAATAATATATTGACAACCTAGACCTCTCTGTGGGATCGATCCTTTCTTGCCCTTGCTATATTTATATTTTGAGTAGTAAGAAAGTGTAAATTATTTTCGACGCATACGACAGCGATCAATGTTCCAGGGTGAGGGTATATTCTCCATCAAAATAATCGCTTCCCAAATCTTGTCTATACTAGTATTTAGAGGTGGCAATTTGACATCTTCCCATATAATCTTTTGACCTCTTTGCTCTCTTGAATAATTCTGCCTCTGTCTACCATAACTCTCCTGCGGTTGATCAAATCTTGGTACCTTATTGTTGTTATTGCGATTATAGAAATTTCTCTCCTTTTCCAATTCCTCCTGATCTCTACTCCACATTGCTACTATCTTACGTTGATTATCAATCTCCATTTTCTCTCGCTGATTTTGGGAGGTACTTGCTACTGTATTAATCATCCTTGGTAATAAACTTCCATTTGCTGCAGTTGAACTTGTGCCTGCGAGAATTGGATATGACTCCATCTCATTTTGTTTCCTCCAAAGCGATATACTCTTATTGCAGTTCTCTCAGTTCTGTCATAGTGATTGTGTTTTTAACTCTGAATACCTGGATGTATAATAGATTTGTCGCAAACATAGCATTTATGAAAGACAAAATGAGATATCTTTCATCTACTCTTCCTGCCATTTCACTACACATTGTCCTCCATCTTATCGTTAAGTGTTTTAAACTCTCGCCAAATCTCTGCTTCAATCCAAACACATCTTCAATTCCAGGTCGTGTAAAGTTATTACTTATGTATGCTCCTAAGAAGGTAGTTTGCAAGTGCATGAACGAAGTTATTGTATTCTTGGGAAGACTTTCAAACCACTTCAATGCTTCGCCAGTTAAACTTGACGCAAAGTATTTGCACAGAACGACATCATGGTTCTCCTATTGTAGCATCATCGAATATAAACTTTGATATGTTGGACGGCACATGTAGTCCCATCAAAAATACTGGTCAACACCGGTAAATTGCATTTTGGAGGTATCCCTCCTAATTGTACCTCTTGAGTAAATGGATTTTTCGCAGCTTCTTCGATTGCCTCATCAAGTTGTCTTCTTCCTCATTCTCTTCTGTTACTTATCATTCCTCTCATTTCTGCTAATTCTCGCAAGATTTTTTCATTCCTATTAGAATTTTTCTCCATTGGCCTTTTCAACGCAGCCTCTCTTCGCCTGCGTTCATGCCTTTCTTGTCTTGCGATATTTCACGCTTCTTCTCCAACATATTGATTTTTCCTTCTTCTACGATTTTCTTCTTCTTGAACTTGCAAGTTAACTTGTCTTTCATTATCTTCTCTGCGAATTTCCTCATCTCTTATTGTTTCTCTTCGTTGCCTTTCTATGTCTCTGCGAATTCTCTCATATTCCTCATTGAGATTACCATTATTACGATTTTGTGCACGTCGTCTTTCTCGATTATCATGATTATTCTGACGCAATGCTGCTTGAATTTCTTGTTCTTCTACTTCCGCTCGCAATCTCTCTCTCTCCCGCTAAATGTACTTGCTCAATATAATGCCTCTCAATTTCATCTTCAATTATTCTGCGATTTCTTCGAATCTCCTCATCACGTAACATTCTCCTTCTCTCTTCTTGATTTTCTTCCTCATCTTGATTATGTCTAATGTCCAAAGTCTCACCACGTGGAATATAACGATCATTTATCAAATTCTCGCCAATATTTGGTATAGGGTGATTTTGTCTTGTTTCTTCTCTATATGATCTTGAACTTGATCCCATGTTGTTTCTTGATCTTCTGTTTTGCAACCTCAAATTTTCCATTCTTAGTTCATGATTTTGTCTTGTAAGATTTGCACGTTCTTCTGCCTCTAATCTTATTTCTTCCTGTATCCTTTGTCTCAAATCATCTACTACTTCATGCCCTTCATGAATTGCTCCTCCATCCACTTCTTGATTTCTTTCCTCTTCTTGATTTTCTGCCTCTTTTATCGAATTTGACCTCCAAGTATGCACTTACTCTATCATAATTCTCATTTCTATCTTGTGCTTGTGTTTGTTGATTTGGTGGTTGAATTGAATTCTCTGCTCCATTTCTCATTCTACTTCTTCCTGATCTAATCCTTAAAGATCCTTCCAATTCACTTGTTCCTTCTCCTACAATTCTTTTACTTCTTCTCACTGTTGTTGGTGGTTCTGATGTATTTCTTATTCTCCTATCCATCTCTTCAATTCTAATAATTTCTTCAGATTGCAATTTGGAATTTCTCAAATTGATTCTCCCTGTTTCTGGGCGCCAAAATGTAGTTGCAGGAAATCCCACACTACACCCAACTCAAGAATTTATGACACAATTTGAAGATTAAGAACCTTTTTATTGATATGATCTTAAAAGGATTACAATAATCAAGAATACAATTCACTTAATAAGATTTTATCTCTCCTAAAAACTTTCTTAGCACTCAAAAATTCATCCCCCCTCTCTGGAACTATTCATTTCCCTTATATAGGCATTTTCATAATGGATTACAACTCATGACAGCTCATTTACAGTTAAGATTCCCTTTAATTTCGGATCTGAGTTCTTGCGATAAATCGCAGTTAGCACCTCCTTAATCATTCGCAGGTTTTATTGGTTCGTCGCAGAAATGTCACACTTTATTCATGTTTCTGTCGTTTTCATCTGATATGTCATTCCTTACGTCACTTTGAGATGTGTCGCAGAATATCATTGATGCATCGCAGAACTGTTATTTATTTCGCAAGAATATTGTTGTGACAATATTCTGATCCTACAAGAGGTGTTGGCAGTGATATTCTCGCAGGTAAAAGAAAGAGGATCCAGTTGCGAGGGTGTGGGGATGGAGAAATCATCCTCAAGAGCTTTAAACTGACGAGGTCTTTTGGGAGGATTAGCGATGTTCTCGACATTCTACGAATAATAACTTAGATAAGAAACAGAGGCAACAATATTTTTATTAAGAAATATGATGTGTTTCTTACCACCATATCATTCGCAGAACTTATCTTTTTCTTCTCAGTTGGCCTTTTGCAAGCATTAGGGTTTTGACCTGAGGATTGGGTGTTAGGGATAGTTCCACTGAAGATAAGACATAATACGAGAGTTATGAAGGATCAAATAGAGAAGATCGAAGAATATGAGTAAAAATTGAATCAAATGAAGATTATAATCAAAAAACATACCTTGATAACTCCATTAGAACAGTAGCAGGATAATATGAAGAAGAATAAGAGTTGCAGACGGAAAATAAAATAAACAGATGAAGAAGATAGAGAAATAAAAGAAGAAAATTAGTTTTGAAGTCTAACTCTACCCTTTATAGGCAAAAGGGAGTAACCTGTTGAGTAAAGACGTATCAGTAAAAAGATGAATTTACAGCACGTGCAGGCAGTTAAGCTAAATTAACGAAGCAATGTCGAGAATAAAATATGGAAAGAAAAGAGGCTGCGAGCACTTTAAAGAATTGAAGATTCTTATATCCTCTATACTTTGCGAAGAAGACATGAGAAGAGACAAGATGTAGGACCAGAATATCGCTACAATACTTCTCTGCGAAATTAACAACACTTCCCAGCGAGCGTCACCGCAAGAGTTTCAAATACACTTTGTGAGTGTCACAAAAGCAGTCAAAAGAGCGACGTAATAACTGATGATTGAAGAAAACTTGAGAAAAGAATGTTTGTCCTGCGATGGTTACAAAACTTGCGATAATGAACATTATAACCATCGCGGTACAATCGCAGAACCAACCCGAAATAAAAGGAAAACTTAGCTGTCATCCATTATGTAACTACCCTATAAATATAGACCCAAGGTGTCCAGAAAAGGATTATGTATTTTTGAGATTTAAGAAAGTCTTGAGGAGAGAGAAACTTCAAGAGAATAGTTGTAATCTTGAATTCTTCCATTTCTGTAAACATTTCTGAGAACAAAATAATAAAGTGTCATTTTTAATCTTCAATTGTGAGTTGATTATAGCAAAATCTTAACAAGGGTGTAGTGTGGGAAATCCTGCAACTACACCCTTCACAAGAATTCACAATAATCAACACATATTTGAAGATTAAAAACAACACTTTATTATTTGATTCTCAGAAATGTTTACAAGAAATAGAAGAGGTCAAGAATACAATCACTCTCTTGAATTTTCTCTCTCCTCAAAACTTTCTTAGCGTTCAAAAATTCATCATCCCCCCTCTGAATCTACTGGGTCTCTTTTTATAGGGTAGTTACATAGTGGATGAAAGCTAAGCTGCCCTTTAATTTCGGATATGACTTGTGATATTATCGCATTAGTTATAATGTCAATTCTCGCAAGCGTTGTAACCATCGCATGAAAATCATGCTCTTCTCGTGTTTCTTCGTTCGTTAGCTATTACGTCACTTTTTAAATTATTTTGTGATACTTGTAAAGTGTTGTTGAAGAACTCGCGGTGGTGTTCGCAGAAATGTTGTTAATCTCGCAAGAGTAATATCATGGCGATATTCTGGTCCAACATCTTGCCTCTTCTCATGTCTTTTCTGCGAAGGAGGAAAGATCATGGGAAATAAAATGCCGCAGTTATTCATCGTTTCATCTTCTTCCTCCGACAAGGCTCCGTGAATTAAGTATAACCGCCTATACGTGTCGAATATTCCTCTTTTTATCGGTTAACCTTTTATTACCCGGTTACCATCCTTCTGTCTATAAAAGAGAGAACCTATTAAGGAAATATCTTTTCTTCTTTTACTTCTTCGTCTTCTTTACCTCTTCGTTATCTGCAAAAAAAATCTACCTGCAACTTCCTTTTTCTGCAGATTCACATGCTGCTGCTTTAATGGAATCATCAAGGTATGTGTTCTTCTAACGTTATTAAACTCGATTTTGCTTGTCTGAATCATGTTTATTCACCCTATTTGATCTTTCTTGCTTGATTCTATATAACTCCCATACTATGTTTTCTTTTCAGAGGAACTGCATCCAACACCCAGTTTGTCGACCAAAACCCTAATCTTCTCGAAGATTCACAACAAAAACTTATTGAAAAGAAAAGGAAGCCTGCGAGTCATAAGGTAGTAAGAAACATTTCTTTTCTTAATAACAATATTGTTGCCTCTGTTTCTTATCTATATTATTACTCGCAGGGTGATGAAAATGTTGTTAAACCTCGCAAGAAATATCGCAAAGCCAAGGCTCTTGAGATTGATATTACTATTCCCAAGTTTTCATCTTCAAAATCTATTTCTACTACTTCGCAGATGGAACCTCCATCCTCTATTTGCAAGAATATCATTATTAATACCCCCAATGCCATTAATCCTCCAATGAATGAAACTCCCAAAACTGTTATGAACAAAACTTTTTCCTCTCCTATTTTACTTCCAACCGTTACTTTTCCAGACACTCCACCTTCTGGTGATGCAACCATCGCAAATGACTCAAATCTCCAACTCGCCATCATTACCACTTCATCCTCTGCACCTCTTCCCTCATCTAAAAAAGCATCAGTAGGGGTCGATGCTGCTTTTAAAGTTTTGTCTGACATTTCAGATGATGCCAGGAAATCTTCTACTGACCCTTTCAAATATGACGTTTGCGAGACTTTAATCAAATATTTTGGTTCTGATCGAACTTCTTCGCGAGCGTTTTTAGAAAATAAAGTTGAAGCTCTAATGAGAAGTCTCCAAGCCAAAACTTCAGAATGTGATATTCTTGATCACAAGCTTCGCAACTCTTTACTTGATTGCGAAAATCTTCGCAATAAAAACAAGGAGTTAAAAGGAATAGTTCTTCTGCCTCTGCCTCTAATTTTTTTGTTCTAGTAGATTTTCATCTTTTGTGTACTCAATTCCCTTTTAAATATTTGGTTTTCCTATTTATCTTTAAATCAGAAACGATAAATGAAGATATTTTAATTTGAGTCTGTTGCTGAAGAAGCCCGTGTTGAGAGAGATTCTTGGATGGATCAATATAATAGATTAGATAATCTTTACACATACTCGATCGATCAAATAGATAATCTTACCAATGAGAATGATCAATTAGCGCAAAGGCAAAATCTATTAAGTAGCGAAGTTACTCGCCTCTCATATTTGTTAACCCAAGCTAACTTGGCGATGGAATCTTTATCAGATGAAAATAAAACTTTATCTCAGGAGAAACGTAGCTTTTTAAACAAGATGGTGATCTCCTCGCAGCAAATAAATATTCTACAGAAAGTGTGTAACGATCAAGAACAATCTCTTCATTCATTAAAAGACGAACTCAAGGAAGCAATTGAATCTTCTGCTGCTGAGAAAGATAAACTTATCAAAGGCAGGTTAACTCTAAGTTTAAAGGCTAGTAAACTCCAAGATAAATATTCTCAGTTAGAAGAATCTTACTCCTTATTAGAAAAATAAAATACTTATCTCCACTCCAAAGAAGAAATTATAAAATCTCACTTGAAGGGTATAATTGGAGATAACTTTGATGATGCCATGAACCAATGGGAGAATTGTTTCCTAACATTAATTCAAAACTTAACTTCTCAAAAAGAATGTAGTCATTTTGACTGCCTTAATTGTTAATTTCTCTATTTAATTTCTTTGCTATATTTCTTGTGAGATTTTCATCTGAATATTTTTTTATCAATTTATGTTTCTCGCAGAATCTGAAAAAGGCCTTCACTCTACCATTTCTGATCTGACTGAAAAATTGGCTAAAGTTGGCAGAGAAAATGGAGTGCTCACCGCCAATCTTGTTCAATCTCGCGATCGAGCAGAGAGGAGATATGACTACTTCGAATACTTTAAAAATATAGAGATCAGAAATCGTGATAGTGGTTTCCTTCGCAAGGTTCATCTTAATGCTGAAGTTCTTGTGAATGACATTATGATATCCAAGTCTCTCCCTCCTGTATCCATTGATCCTCTAGAAGTAGATGACGATGAAATTCCTCTTCCCATTGATAATGATCTAAACTATGCAAGTAGTGAAGAAGATGTCTCTCAAGAGGACCCAACAGAAAAAGAAAAAAGTCCTTCTAGAGAAGTAGCTACTGGTGGTGAAGCAATTACTGGTGAAAAGTAAGATGAAGAAGAAACTCGAGCTGATCGTGATGCGAAGAATATTGGCAAGGAGAATGAAGTTGACGAGATTATTGGCGAGACCAATATTGAAGCTTGAGTTTTGTTTTTGTTTTTGTTTTCTTTTTCTTCCTCTTTCTTGCGAGTAATATATCTTTATGCAACTTTGGAATTCAATTTTATTTCTGTTATTTTGAATATTCTCAAGGAAGATAATGATATTTTATTTATCAATTCCCATACTTTCCCCTCATTATATTTCTTGTGATGAACAAGTCTTTCCCGCATTTTCTCCTTGCGAACTGTGTTATGAATAGTACTTGCGAAATTATGGATAATACTGCGATATTATGAATACTTTTGGGAAATTATGAATAATCCTGCTGTGTGATTCTGAATAATATTTCTGAGAAATTTTGAAGGATACTTGTTTCTCATCATCTCTCCTATGATGAACAAATCTTTCCTGCATTCTTAAAAGAAAATAGTTAATGTTTGGAATTATTCTGTTGGTCTTATTTTGCCTTCCTAGTTAAAGGTCTTATTTTGCCAATTTTTTGTGTCTGCAACAAAATCACAGGACGTCTTTACATTTGCATGTAAAAACCAGTTGATCTTGCCTTATCCGCATTTTTTCAATTTCTGTGCAACAATATGACAAGTCTAAGCTCCCTTGTGAGAACAAAGCCTTATGACATTGCCGTCTTGCGATGAAATCGCAGGACGTCTTTACACTTTCATGTAAAAACCCATTGATCACATATTAACTTTTTCTCATGGCTTGTCACCTCTGTATAATATTTGTCACGCGACAATATGACATTCCTAAATGTTCTTGCGATCATAAATCCCCAAGACATTGCCGTCTTTAGACACTTATCAGCTCCCTAATGGAGGTTGCCGCCCTTATATTCCCCCTGGTTGCCCCTTCAAGGAGGGCACATCGGTCATACATGACTAGCTCCTCCCATCTGGTCTTAACAACAACCAGCTATTTTCGCATCCTCTTATCCTTTATGCCTATATGGCTTATAGTTACAAGACTGCACCCTAAGTGGGGTTTTCTTCGGGCCGAGTACATCATAGCCAAGACTTGCCAAGAATGGCCAGGGTAGTTTCGTACGCCCCGGGCACCCTTGGCTCAAACGTGTACCTCGGCGCCTTGGTCATACTCTGCACTCCTTAGAAGAGACCCTCGGTTGTCCAACCAGGGTATAACCTTATACAGTTGGAAATCCAAGGTACCTCCCCCGGATAGGTTTTCTTTACCCCCAACATCTCCATGACTCAGGTTCCAGCAGCAGTATAACATTATCCCTGAGCCATGCAAAGAGATACCCCCTTATATGACGCACTTTAGGTCTTACATTTTCCTCTTGCGAAGTTTTATTCGTGAACTAGGGTGTACGCCATAAAGGTTCGTCCCGTTCTTATACTTCTCTTGCGAGTATTGCAACTCTGGTGAAATTTCTTTTCTTTGATCTTCTCTTTATTTGCATTTCAACTCTTGTATATTTTCTCAACTTTATCTTTTTCATTCAAACGAAATATTCTTTTGATACATTTTCTTCAACAAATCATTCATAAATTTCTTAAATTTCATCATTTTACCTTTTTACTTACTACTTTCAGCTTCTGCTCTTTTGTTGCGTTTTGTTATTTTTTTCTCCATCTGCGAGACGCTCGCCATCTATTGTTTGCATCTCATGTTGATTTTGCAATATCCCTTCCTCTCGCCGCTCTATTGTATCAACCATCATCTTATCACCTCTTTGTTTTTGCTTGATGTTTCGTTTCCAGTTTCTGCTCTTTGCTGCCCTTTCCTCGCAAGATTCTATATCAATTTCATAGCATTTTTTTCCCATCAACCTAGTCTCCCTTTATTACTCCAACACCATTAATATGAGGAAATTTAATACATTGGTGGAAAGTTGACGCCACACCTAATATCCCATGTATCCAAGGTCGGCCAATCAGGGCATTATAAGGTGATTCAATATCCACAACACAGAATAGGATCTTAGAATATAGCCCCTTTAATGGAATTCACATTGTAATTTCCCATTTGGGCTTGTTGGCAGTACCGTTAAAACCATAGATCTTATATGTTGATGGTATCAAATCCTCGTCTCTCCCTCCCATGGTCTTGTAGGCATGATAAAACAAGATATCCACTGATCTTCCAGTGTCAATTAGAACCCTGTTAATTGACCAAGAATCTTCAATCCCATCATCCTCATTTTCTTCATCTTCTTCTTCTATTTGTTTTGTATTTACTTCTAATCTTACCACCAGTGGGTTGTCATGCATCTCGCCAGGCTCTGGTACCTCTTGTGCAGTGAAAGAAATAGTTTTCTTTTGCCATTCCTCTAATGGCAAGACTCTTGCAATATTTATTATCTCTCTTCCATCTGAGTCTCTCGCGAAGACTCTGCTCAGAACGTTATCGTGGAAATCCTTAATAGTCTTGTATGAATATATGATGGAATTAAAGAACAAATTCTTCACCTTGGCTCAAACCTCTATCACAAATATTTATGCTCTTTTTACAGTATTCACTCTGCGAATATATGGTGCTGGTGGTAACTGCTGAGATTGCGGATGTCCTATTAGAAAATGATTTAACTTTCCCTGATCAATCATCCTCAAAATTATTCTTTTTACATTCCTGCAATCGGTTATTGAGTGACCATGAAAATGATGGTAAGGAAAAAATTCTTGATTTCGATTATTTTGATGTGGCTCTTTTCCCATATTCCAGGGTGATGGTATATTTTCCATCAAAATGATAGCCTCCAAAATTTTTTCTATGCTAGCATTCAGAGGTGGCATCTTAATTTCTTCCCATATTATTCTCTAAATCCCTTGCCCTCTAAAATTATTTTGCCTCTGACCGCCATATGTCTCTTGCGGCTGATCAAGTCTTTGAATTTTATTATTTCCACCGCGATTGTAATAACTCCTTTCCCTTTCATACTCCTTTTGATCTCGACTTCCCATGGATACTAACTTCTGCTTGTTATCAATCATCATTTTCTCTTATTGTGGCTGCGAGGTGCTCGCCACATTATTAATCATTTTAGGAAGTAAACTTCTGGTTGCCACTATTGAGCTGGTGTTTTCGATTGGATATGATTCCATCTCATTTTGTTTCTCCTACAAAGCAATGTATTCTTCTTGTAGTTCTCGCATCTCAGTCATTGTTATGCTATTTTTGTCTCTGAATACTTGAACATATAGTAGATTGGTTGCGAACATAGCATTAATGAAAGATAAAATGAGGTATCTCTCATCCACTCTACTAGCCATTTCACTGTACATTGTTTTCCTCCTTAATTTTAAGTGCTTCAGACTCTCGCCAATCCTTTGTTTTAACCCAAATACATCTACAATTCCTGGATGCGCAGTATTATTACTTATGTATGCCCCCAAAAATGTAGTTTGTAGATGAGTGAAAGAATAGTATTCTTGGGTAAACCTTCAAACCACTTTAGCGCCTCGCCAGTTAATCTTGATGCAAAGTATTTGCATAACAAAGCATCATGGTTCTCCCATTGTAGAATACACCTAACATAGGCTTTAATATGTTGAATGGCACATGTAGTTCCATCAAAAACACTGGCTAATGCTGGTAAATTGCATTTTGGAGGTATTCCTCCTAATTGTACTGCTTTAGTGAATGGAGTTTTTGCTTCTTTTTCAATCGCCTCATCAAGCTGTCTTCTGCCTCCTTCTCTTCTATCATTTAACATTCCCCTCATTTATGCTAATTCTCTTAAAACTTGTTCATTCCCAACTAAATTTTGCTCCATTGGTATTTTCAGTGCAGATTTTCTTATCCTGCGCTCTTTCCTATATTGTGTTGTGAGATTTTGATTTTCATCTCCATTATTTTCTACTTGTCTTTCTCCGCTATCTTATCTTACATTTCTTTCTCGAATACGCACACCGTTATATCTCTCATTTTCTCTTCTGCGATTTTCTTCTGCTCTCCTTTGCACCCTATCGTATTTTTCGTTAATATTACCATTATTGCGGTTCTGTTCACGTCTTCTTTCTCGATTGTCATGATTATTCTGGCAAATTTCCTCTTCTTGCTCTTCTACCTATGCTCTTAATCTTTCCCTCTCGCAAGCTAAGCGTGCTTGTTCAGCGTAATGTCTGTCGATTTCTCTTTCAATTATCTGCTGATTTCTTAGAGTTTCTCTTCCATGCAATATCCTCCTTCCTTCCTCTTGTTCTTCTTCACCATCTTATTTATTTCGTGACTGATGCTGTTCATTTTCCTGCCTTCTGTTATTTGGTTGAATTTCATCTTGTGGTATGTAACGATCTTCCCTTATTTCTCTCCTTTCGCATCGTCCTCCATTTGGATCATGATTTTCTTCTTCAATATTTGTGATAGGTGATGTTCTTCTTATCTCACTTCTAATTGTTCTCGAACTTTATCTCATTGTGCTTCTTGATCTTCTATTTTGTAACCTCATGTTTTCCATTCTCAATTCATGGTTTTTCCTTGCCAAATTTGCACGTTCTTCCGCCTCTAATCTCCTTTCTTCTTGTATTCTTTGTCGTAAAACCTCTACTATTTCATTTTCATCATCTCCATGTATTAATCCTCCATTTACTTCTTTATTTCTTCCCTCTCATCTTTCATCTCTTAATTGTTGATTTTCTGGTTCTTCTATTGAATCTGATCGCCAAGTATACACGCTTACTCTATCATAATCCACAGCTCTATCTTGCATTGGTGTTTGATGATTTGGCTGTCGAACCTGATTTTCTCCATCATCCCTTGTTCTATTTCTTCTTGTTCTTACCCTAGAAGATTCTCTTGTTTCATCTGTTTCTCCACCTGCAAGTCTTTTATTCCTCCTTACGGTTGTTGGTGGTTCTGATGTATTTCTGATGGTATTTATCAATGATGTTGTAGTAGAAAGGTTTTTTGAGACTTGTGAAGAAAGATTTTTTAGACTTTAATAAAATAACAAACTCAAAATAAAAGGTAATGTGAGAATTATGGAGAGACTAGGGCTAGGATTCCACCTTTGATCAATATTTATGAGGTTCAAAGATAATTTTTATCATGCAATTCTAGACAATATAGCTCCAATCAAAAGAAATTGTGATTCTAAATTATAGCCTATCCTAGATTTTCAAAACATCAATTGTTAATCGCAAACATGAAGTATCAAAAGTCCTAAACTAAGCATACTTCATCAAGAGAAAACACAACTAATTAATAAAAATCATTTACTCAATTCTCATTCGGTGCAAATTAATCATAAAAGAATTGCATAAATTAATTTAAATGAATATTACCACATAACTATCGAAAGAACGGCTTCCTCCATCGCCCCAGAGATTGGGTTTAGCTCATCATAGTGTAAACTTGCTCAAAATATTGATTCATGCTCAAAAATTGTTTACAAAGATGAAAAGGAGAGAAATTGAATAAACCAGGAAACTGCAACACTTTTTCGGTATTGCAAGTTCTCTGTTACAGAGATCGATACAAAGAAATTTTCGTTGTAACTGTTGCGAATAAGACTGCTAATCAAGTGTCGAAAATGTTGTACCATGAACGACGGTCTCCGGGAGTCTTATGTTCTTCGTGTTCTTCCCATTTAGCAGCAGAAAATTTTCTCTGAAACTCCATTCTCACCCATGTATTCTCCCAAACTCTCCGTAATGCTTCTCTGGAACTCAAACATCACATTTATACTCAACAGGCTCTAAGTATCACGCAATAACTCAAAAAAAAATTCTCCATTACTCGGCCGTGAAGAAAAATATTCTCGGGAATATTTTCTTCCCATTTTTAACTCCTCACGCGTTGATTTTCTCCTAGCATGCTCTAAATTGTGGCTCGAGTCAGTAAACATGTGCAGAAATCGTTCAAACTTTCCAAGACTCGTGCAATCCCGTGAAACACCTCTCTCGTGAACGTATAGCTCTGATTTCTTCTCGACGAATATCTAGCCAAATTCAATCGACTTAAATGCCCATATTAACATTGTATACCTATATCACATCTATCCCATGAAAATCCGCGATTGAATCTCTGTAAAACATGTCCAAATCTTCAACCGAAATTCTGCATGTAACTGCATCATTTTCCCGCCAATTTTATTTTCAAACGAAGAAGAAGGAGGGGTGCCCTGAATCCAAAATCTGAGTGCCTTTAACATTTGGATGCCCTAGGGATGCCCTTATCCAAAGTGAGGGTGCCTTTATCACTTTTCTTCGGGGGTCCAAAAAGCACTTTTCGATCAACTTTTTTTCGCATAAGTGTATTCCTCCAAAAACACCTACAGAAACATAAAAACGCCATAATAAGTACAAAAATCGAGACTAACAATAGATACACTGAGGACAATTCAGACACAAAAATGTGTCTATCAAATACCCCCAAACTTATTATTTGCTAGTCCTCGAGCAAATTTAATCTAGAAAATAAAAATCTAACTCACTAGGTGGCCCTAGTGACCGAGTTAATCTCGGGAGGGTTTACTAGAGGTGTACCCACAAAACCTTGACTTCTAATTGGTCACTAGTATCCAAAGAGCTATGAGGACATACATATTCTCAACCTATCTCCAAGTGACTAGAATGCCAGAGAAATTAAAGGTGATAGCTCTAAAGATGACTGAAGAAAAGGGGAGACACATCCGCAACACTGCTAGATAAAGAGATATCTGCTACACAGCTAGATAAACACTATAAGATGCGTCCGCTGATTTACAGCTGGATAAGATTAGGAGAGAGAAAAAGATGAGAGGGACATCTGCTACACAGCTGGACTAATTACGTGTGATGATTTAAACCAGTGCTAGAAATATCTTGTGCTAGATTGAAAGCGGACTAACAAATCGACCAAATGTATCTTTTCTTCGACTCTATCATAGTGCTCAGTAGAAACAACGTCTTCGGCTTCAATTGTTGATGATAACTCCTGAACCTTGACAATTAACTCTTCTCTTCTATTACTCACTTGAAACCTCCTTATAGATTTCTACTTCCTTATGGCCTTTTAAACTTTCATTTTTTCATTTTTTTTTTCATTTTTTCATTTTTTTTTAATGTAGAGTAATAACAAGACAAAAAATTACATGGCCATCACAGAAGGAATTTAACACTTGGATCTCCGCAACTTGTAATGTCTTGGTATCATGAACTTATATCGTTTGATGTTTCTTGCTCTTATAACTTCTTGTAACCCTTGATTTTGAATTATGATTTTCTATTGTTGCTTCTAAACCTTAAACGTCTTCCACTTTCTTCATAGATTTTGATGTCTCTCTGATTGTTGATGATGATAAGATTCTACTGAGAGAGTGTCATAATCCAGTAACAAAGACTACATTGTGAGGTTTCTTTGTCTTTCTGGAATTTCTTGACCTACTTTCCTTTCTATCATGGATGGTTATGTCCATCACGGTTACCCTCTAAAAGGAACAAGTTCTCTCCTGAATTTCAAGGATCTCAATGTCTTTTTCTCTAATGTCTCAATAGGTTGTTATCCCTAGCATTCCAGTTTCTATCTTTTAGGTGAGAAACAGTATGTAAACTTAGCTAACTGGATACCAAGTGATGATAGAAGTTTCTACCTTACCCCCAAACTTAAATCTAACATTGTCCTCAATGTTCTAAAGATAAAATTAAAAACATGAACAAGGAGAAACTGTTACCACTTGAGGGAAAAGAAATAAGGAAGGATATTACCGTATGCATGAGCGTGGGTGCCTTCCATAAAATGCTAAATTTAAAGTCTTTATCTAGACATAAAATACCTCAAAAGGATTGTCACCTTCCAAAGCCATATACCAATAGTAGAAATAGTTGTGGGTCCTCAGAACCAAATAGAGCAGACACAAATGAAAGACTACCATCTTGGATTAGAAAAATGAGCAGTTGGAGCATAACTTGATCTAGGGCTTTCATCAAGGCAACTAGATTTATCTTGGGTGTCTCTTTGGGATCTATATAAGTGTCTAGGACAATAGGTTCAACCGAATGACATGTCTCTAAGATCTGGGTTTTTTCATGGACAGTATCTGGAGGATCAGGTAGAAAAGTTTTAAGAACTCAAGTAGTATATTAGATGCACAAAGCTTGAGTCCCAAGTTAGGGACTTCAATTAAGGATACATGACGATCACTAGATTCATCATTACCCCCAAACTTAGGGTGAACAATATCCTCAAATAGACCAAAATCTATGGGATGGATTCCAGGATCCATAAAGTCAGCACAATAACTAGCTTCCTTGGGAGACTGGTCATCTAAACGAACAACATCATCATATAAAGGATTATCAAAGAAAATATCTAGCATAGGCTCATCAAATAATGTGTTCGTCATGGTTACCTCCTCCGAATCACTAAAAGGTTCATCAAATAATGGATTATCAAACATAGTGCAGGCTAAAGGATCAGGAACTAGAGTGCTAATCATGTTCACCACTTCTAAATCATCTATCTAAGAAGACTTAATAACATTAAATACATATATCTCAGTAGTCATATTACCAAAAGAGATGTTCATAAGTCCGGTTCTACAATTGATGACAGCATTATATGTGGCTAAGAATGGGCAACCTAAAATCACCGGGATTTGAGCACTTGGGTCCTGAACATGCTGGGGATCTAGAACAAAAAAATCACACGGGTATATGAACCTATCAACCTCAATAAGAACATCTTCTATGACACCACGAGGCACTTTGACATACCTATCCGCTAATTGAAGTGTCATTTTGGTCGGTTTCAATTTACCAAGACCTAGCTGGGTGTAAACATGATACGTGAGTAAGTTAACACTATCTCCTAAGTCCAGTAAATCTTTATCGACCATGTGATTACCAATCGCACAAGAAATGGTTGGGCATCCAGGGTCCTTATACTTAGGGGGTGTTTGGTTCAGTAGAATTGAACTTACTTGTCCAGCTAAAAAGGCTTTGTTATGGACATTAAGCTTACTATTTCGTGTACAAAGATCTTTAAGGAACTTGGCATAAACGGGAATTTTCCTAATTGCTTCTAATAACGGAATATTGATGTTCAACTGCTTAAATATTTCCATTATCTCGTTGAAAATCGACTCCTTCTTTGTTGGGGTTAACAATTGTGGATATGGGGCTCTAGGCACAAAGGTAGTCATATTAGGAATTTCTTGGGACTCCTAAGGAATTGTTTCAGTTTCCTCAGCTATGGGCTCATCCTCTTGGGAAGTAGAAGATGGAACTACAGTATGTCCACTAGGCATGGCTACCAAAATCTATGGGATGGATTCCAGGATCCATAAAGTCAGCACAATAACTATCTTCCTTGGGAGACTGGTCATCTAAACGAACAACATCATCATATAAAGGATTATCAAAGAAAATCTCTAGCATAAGCTCATCAACTAATGTGTTCGTCATGGTTACCTCCTCCGAATCACTGAAAGGTTCATCAAATAATGGATTATCAAACATAGTGCAAGCTAAAGGATCAGGAACTAGAGTGCTAATCATGTTCACCACTTCTAAATCATCTATCTCAGAAGACTTAATAACATTAAATACATTTAGCTCAGTAGTCATATTACCAAAAGAGATGTTCATAAGTCCGGTTCTACAATTGATGACATCATTAGATGTGGCTAAGAATGGGCGACCTAAAATCACCGGGATTTGAGCACTTGGGTCCTGAACATGCTGGGGATCTAGAACAAAAAACTCCACTGGGTATATGAACCTATCAACCTCAATAAGAACATCTTCTATGACACCACGAGGCACTTTGACAGACCTATCAGCTAATTGAAGTGTCATTTTGGTCGGTTTCAACTTACCAAGACCTATTTGGGTGTAAACATGATACGGGAGTAAGTTAACACTATCTCCTAAGTCCAGTAAAGCTTTATCGACCATGTGATTACCAATCGCACAAGAAATGGTTGGGCATCCAGGGTCCTTATACTTAGGGGGTGTTTGGTTCAGTAGAATTGAACTTACTTGTCAAGCTAAAAAGGCTTTTTTATGGACATTAAGCTTACTCTTTCATGTACAAAGATCTTTAAGGAACTTGGCATAAGCGGGAATTTTCCTAATTGCTTCTAATAACGGAATGTTGATGTTCACCTGCTTAAATATTTCCATTATCTCGTTGAAAATCGACTCCTTCTTTGTTGGGGTTAACAATTGTGGATATGGGGCTCTAGGCACAAAGGTAGTCATATTAGGAATTTCTTGGGACTCCTTAGGAATTGTTTCAGTTTCCTCAGCTATGGGCTCCTCCTCTTGGGAAGTAGAAGATGGAACTACAGTATGTCCACTAGGCATGGCTACCTTATTATCTACCGTTTTACCACTCCTAAGGGTTGTTATAGAATTCACATGGTTTGATGGTCTCTCACCTACTTGATGAACTCCTCTAGGATTGGGCTGAGTTTGACTAGGAAACTTACCTTTTTCCCTCAAAAACTCATTTATCTGACTAATCTGGGTTTTCAACTCGGAAATAGCCTGAGAGTTAGCATAACATATACTCTTACTTTTTTCTATCCCTTGTGCAACCATTTGGTTGATTTTTTCAGAGATTTTAATAAATGAGGCGAGAGTCTCTTCTAAACTTGTGATCTTTTTATCCGAAAGGTTCTGAAACTGGGGTTAACCTGCAGAGTTCTTAGCATAACCAAAACTTGGGGGAGGACGAGAATTACTAGACTGACCTTGGTTCTGGACCTTAGACCAAGAGAAATTAGGATGGTTTCCCCAACCAGGGTTGTAGGTCTCTGAGTATGGGTCAAACTTCTGATTGTTTTCAAACCTAGCATTGTTATAAACATCATGGGATTGCTCTTCACTAACGTCACCTTCCCAAAACGAGCTATTGGGTTCTATTCCACAACTAGAGACTTGAGAGGCTCTAATTCTATCATTAGGTTAAACAAGGGACCTATTTTTAGACTGACCCATTTCCAAAGCTTCTAACCTTCTAGACAAAGCAGCGAACTTAGCATCTGACCCAAAGTTGGTTGGAGAGAGTTTGGGCCCAATATGAGTGATTCCGCAAATTATGTCAAAAGTGTGAAAGCATGTGGGACCGGCTTTGTGCAATCCCTAGGAATGACCCTGGTCGGTCATAAAGCATGCACGTGTTTTCGTGGTGTCCGTGTCTCCGTAATGAGAGTTTTATTATTTTCTGATGTGCGTTCGAGCGATATTGTGAATTTCCAGAAGAGTTTCATCTTGACTGAAATTCTTGATTTTTGTTGGAATGAGCATGTATGCTCAATTGGTCAATATTTTGTAACTATTAAAATAAGATTATTTTAATATTTAAAATTTCCGTGAGAGGCTAGCCGGTCATGTGACCATGTTGGCTTTTGTATTTTCATGATTTGAGCAAAATTTGAGAAATTACGAAGATCTCATGATTTTTGCTCAAACCAAGGAGTTCTATGAATTTGAGGAAAATAATAATTATAAAAGACTAGGGATTGCAGGGTGTGGGACCGGCCACGACTAAGGCATGGCCGGCCGGATATGTTACCCGATCCCGCACTCCTTTCCCTATTTTAAAATATTATTTTTCATGAATCTGTGATGTTATGGAGAATCCATGATTTTCATTGAAACGGAGGAGTTTCATGAATTTAGGGAGTTATAATTATAAAAGGCTAGGGATTGTGAGGTGTGGGACCGGCCATGGCTTGGTCATAGCCTGCCGGCCATGTTTCCCGATCCCGCATACCTTTCCCTATTTTATAATATTATTTTTCATGAATCCATGAAGTTATGGAGAATTCATGAATTTTGCAAAAACAAGGAAAGTTGCTAAAATCAAAGAGTTTTCATGAGTTCATGAAAATAACAAAATATGGCAAAATAATGGAAGAAGCATGGGGACCGGCCATGGATAGGGGATGGCCGACCGGCCGGTGGGCCCGGCCCCTGGGCGCTCCTTATTATTTTATTAATATTTGTTGTTTTCTCCTGTTTTGCTTAGGATTCCTCATCTGTCCATATTTTGGATGCTCGTTCGTGCATCATTGTCGAGTACACTTACACCATTTTTGTGGGGCTTACTCGTTGATGATCCATATTCCCGGTTGTTGAGTATTTACTGCTAATCCATGGAATTCAATGTAGAATAATTCATGAAATTGAACAATAAAAATGAGTAGTTATTTACTATCAATTCATAGGATCAGCTATGGATTCGACCATGAAATCGGACTAATAAAACATGCATTACCATTCTATGGGATCATGGATTCGACCATAAAATCGGAGTAATAAAATTATCTATTACCATTCCATGAGATTTGTGAAATCGGAGTAATGAGATAATACAGTTGTTTATTGTCATTCTATGAGATAAAGTCGTGGATTCGATCATATAATCGGAACAATTGTTATTTCCATTCCATGGGATCATGCCGTGGGTTCGACCATGGAATCAGAGCAATTGTTATTTCCATTCTGTGGGATTAGGCTGTGGAATCGACCTTGGAATAGGAGCAATAATAGATTATTCTTGGAATTCAATGGTGAATGTCACGGCAGAATTAATCTATGTGCATAGTCAGGAGACGGCTAATATCCCGAAGGCGTTCCCAAATCTTACAAGAACGCCCGAGTCTATACACGGTCTCCCTACATATTCAGGATCAGTGAGTGTCACCGTCTTGAAGGCGATGTTGCTCTAAATCTTACGGAGAACCACACAATCGTTCTTCTATGTAGAGGGGGGTCGCTCTCATGTAGTCAGGGAACAATGAGTATCACTGACGTCCTGAAGGCGTTAATCCCTCTTAACAAACAATTATGTAGGAGGACCGCCCAATTCTATTATTCTACAAAGAGGGCACAATGAAATGCTAGGGATCGAACGCTCAGCTAGTGGAGGCTTTTCGAAAGATATGTTCATCATTGATTCGTAAAATATGAATCGTCACATGCCTGAAGCCGTATCCGAAACATGCAGTATCATGATTTTACGGTTTTGACCTTTGTTGAAAATCCACCATCAATAGGAAGAGCAATATTTTGTGGAAACTTTTGAAGCAACTTCTTCTACAAAGTCTTTAGGCTTTACAAACTTTGTCTCATGTTTAGCATTCAAAGTTTGTTTACCTTTGTAGACCAATCCTCGAGTGTCACGAGGAACTCTATTTGACTTCAACATTGAGTCAAGTTGTTTTGTGCTACTATCGAATTTTTTCAAGTCCGTTTTCAGACTCATATTCTCTTTCTCCAACATATTTATTTTTTCAAGAGCATCTTCTAGATCAAACTTAACTTTATCAATTTGAACTTTATAATCTAAAGAAATTTTGGATTCGGTAGCTAGAATTACTTACTTCAGTATTCTTTAGGTTCTCTAGTTCTATATATAGTTTCCTTTCTCGATCATGACATTCTTCAATTTGCTCAATGTAACTTTTCATGGCTCCAAGACAATCTTGCTCATTGCTGATAATCTCTATATCCTCATACAGATCATCAAGTTCTTTTTTCAATCTTTCATTCTCTTCACGAAGATCACAGTCGAGTCCCTTTGGATCTGGAGATTCTCGATCATCACCTTTTCGTTTTTTGTATTTTTTTGATACTTCAAGATAAGTCTCACCATTACTTACACGTTCTATATCCTTATATAGAATATCAAGTTCCATTTTAATATTTTCATTCTCTTTGCAGAGTTTATCACATTTAAGTGTTTTTTACTCTAAAGTTACTTCAATATCCTTTCCAGATGTGCATTCAACAGTTGCATGGAAAGCTTTGTTCTCTTGAACCTCGAAACAATTAGAGCTATCAGAATTATTTTGTTCTTTATTCTCTACACGCTTTTGTGTTTTTTGAGAAGGAGAAGAATTCATTTTCTTTTGTCTTAATAACCTTCTAAATTCTAGTGCAGTCATATCAACACTGCAATTTTCAGTTTTTGTATCTGAAGAACAAGTCTTAGTTACATCTTTAAGGGTAATACCCACTTCATTCTTGAATTGATATTCAAGGTCAAAGATCTTTAATTTTACCAACTAGAGTGCTTCTAGATAGTGTCGAAAGATCATTAGCTTCCATGATGGCATGCTTATTGGATTCGTATCTTGGTGGTAAAGATCTTAGAATTTTACATACAATATCTTTATCTGAAATAGTTTTTCCTAAAGCATAAGAGGCATTTACTATTTCAGAAAGTTTTTCATCAAACTCATCAAAGGTATCGTCTTCATTCATATGAAGATTTTCCCATTTAGAAGATAGGGTTAGAATCTTAGCTTCTTTTTCAGAGGCATTCCCTTCAAATACGATATTAAGAATATCCCAAGCCTTCTTTGATGTTTTACACTTGGTTACATGATGATGGATGTCTCGAGTTACAGCATGTATAATGGCATTTAATCCATAAGAATTTTGCTTCGAAAGAAATTTTTCTTCATTACTGAATTCTTTCAATTCCTTTAGTCTAAACTCAGTGTTTAAGTTTTCGACCAGTACTTTTGGGTGTACATACCCATCAATAACTAAAACCCAAGTGTTAAAGTCATGAGCTTGAAGAAAAGATTGCATAGCCATTTTCCACCATAGATAGTTTGAGCCATCTGTAGTTGCAGGAAAACCTACACTACACCCTTTGTAGGACCAGAATATCGATATAATACTTCTCTGCGAAATTAACAACACTTCCCAGCGAGCGTCACCATAAGAGTTTCAACTACACTTTGCGAGTGTAACAAAAGCAGTCCAAAGAGCGACGTAATAACTGAAGATTGAAGAAAACTTGAGAAAAGAATGTTTGTCCTGCGATGGTTACAAAACTTGCGAGAATGAACATTATAACTATCGCGATACAATCGCAGAACCAACCCGAAATAAAAGGAAAACTTAGATGTCATCCATTATGTAACTACCCTATAAATATAGACCCAAGGTGTCCAGAAAAGGATGATGTATTTTTGAGAGTTAAGAAAGTCTTGAGGAGAGAGAAACTTCAAGAGAATAGTTGTAATCTTGAATTCTTCCATTTCTGTAAACATTTCTGAGAACAAAATAATAAAGTGTCGTTTTTAATCTTCAATTGTGAGTTGATTATAGCAAAATCTTAACAAGGGTGTAGTGTGGGAAATCCTGCAACTACATTTTGGCGCCCGAAACAGGGACTGAATTAGGGAAATCATATAAAAAAATGAAGAAGAAGATAAGAATTGTTCAAGATTAAGAAAGTCACAAAACAAATCAGTGATATATTTGAAGGAAGGATGATTAGAATCAAAGAGGATTATAGAAAATTGGAGTGTGGTGTGGTAACGAGAACAATGATTGATAGATTTCATGAAAATATTAATGGGAAGATACACAAATGGGATTTTGAAGGAAGGAAAATTATGATGGTGGAAAAAATATCACCATTAAAAGATTGGGAAAAGCAGGAGATCACATTTACAGCAACAGAAATACCAGAATAAAATCTAAATCTTACATCTCCATTAGTAATCACAGTATCCACTATACTTATGAGAAAGGAGGAATCAATAAAAATTTTAGAAGAATGGGCTATGAATAGAACTTTGGTGGATGCAGGAAGTTCTGTAGATATAATATTTTATCATACTTTTAAGAAAATGGGATATAAGGATGAAGAAATGTCTAATTAAACATATCATGTTCATGGCTTTGGAAAATCTTTAACAAAACCTAAAGGCGAGATAGTGGGACGAATTCCACTAGGAGAGATTGAAACACAAGTAATGTTATGTGTGGTAGATGTGGAATCACCGTATAACATGATATTAGGAAGACCATGGATACACGCAATCAAGGCTGTAGCATCAACGTGCATCAATACATCAAATTTCCTATACCCAGTGGAATTGGAGAAATTAGAGGAGACACAAATTTTGCGAAATTGTGTTACCAAATTGAAGTAAGAAATTGTGAAGAACGTCCAAATCTGCGAAAGGCTCTCAGAAAATTGGCGAGAGAAACAAAGAAGGAAGAAGAATTTAAAGTTTACATGATAAGAGCAAAAGAAGGAAAAGGAATACTCGCGAAATCTCGCGAGAAGGAGATGAACTCGCGAGAGTTACGAAAACACCAACACCAATGGGAGAACCTGAAGCCAGTTATATTGCAGCAGAACCAACAAAGGAAGTAAATTTTGGGAGTAAAGAAGAGCCTAAAATGCTGAAAATTGGGACTATAATGGAGGCAGATGAGGAAGAAAGAACTATAAATATCTTGCGAGAGTATAAAGATATCTTCGCGTGGAGCATGGATGAGATGCCAGGGATAGATCCATCAATAGCATGTCATAAATTAGAAATCAACAAAAACATAAGACCGTTTAAGAAAAGAATAAGGAAAATCGCAACAACATACCATTCTCAAATAGAAGAAGAATTACAGAAGATGCTCGACACAGGAATTATAAGGCAAGCAAAATATACAGAGTGGATTGCAAATATGGTAGTGGTCCCAAAGAAGAACAAGGGGATAAGAATTTGCATAGATTTCACTGATTTAAACAAGGCCTGTCCTAAAGATAGTTTTCCATGACCAGATATCCCACAGATGGTTGAATCAGCAGCGGGAAATGCCAGAATATCATCGTTGGATGGATATAAAGGTATAATCAAATCCCTATCGCTGAAGAAGATCAAGAACATACCGCATTTTTTTCTCCAAGAGGATTATATTGTTATACAAAGATGCCCTTTGGCTTACGAAATGCTGGTGCAACATATAAAAGAATGGTGATAAGGTGTTTGCAAAGTGGATTCATAAAACATTAGAAGTGTATGTAGATGATATGCTAATCAAAAGAAAAGAAGCTGAGAATCATGTGCAAGATCTGAAAGAGATTTTTGATCAAATGCAGCAATTTAATATTAAAGTGAATCCCGATAAGTGTACTTTTGGAGTAACTTTAGGAAAATTTCTGGGGTATATTGTATCAAAATAAGGAATACAAGTTGATCCGGAAAAATTACAAGCAATTCGCGATATGCCAACGCCTGTGACGGTATAAGATGTGCAAAAATTGAATGGACTCTTAGCCTCGCTAGGAAGATTCATCTCGCGATCTTCAGACAAGTGCAAACATTTTTTCGATATACTCAAAAAGGGAACAAAATTCAAGTGGACAGATGATTGTGAAAAGGCTTTTCAAAGAATAAAAGAACATTTAATGAACATAACTATCCTACAGAAAGCTGAACCGGGAGAAGAACTATTGATTTATCTAGCAACAACCACATATGCGCTAAGTGTTGTGTTGCTGCGAATAGATGCAGGGGTATAAAAACCAATTTTATTACATCAGCAAAACATTCAATTCTGCGGAGAGAAATTACTCAAAGATTGAGAAACTAATTTTAGCATTGGTAAATGCAACTTTTAAGCTTCACATCTACTTTCAAGCACATAAGGTCAAAGTGTTAACGAAAGTGCCAATTGAGTCAGTAATAAAAAATTCAAAAAGATCAGGCAGAGTTGAGAGATGGAATGCACAAGTAGGATACTTTGATATCAAATATGAAGTTTTATCCTCGCCAAAGTCACAAGTTATCGCAGACTTCTTAGCTGAATTTCCTTTAGAAGATGATGAAGCTGTAGAAGAGATGATGGATGTAGAAGAGGAACATGGAGATCCAAAAGAGCTATTAACAGAACCCGACAGATGGGAGATACTAGTGGATGGATCATCAAATAGGGAAGGAAATGGGATTAGAGTTGTTTTTATTTCACCAGAAGGAGAAAAAACAGCTTTTTCATTTAGATTGGAATTTGCATCCACTAATAATGAAACAGAATATGAGGCCGTGATTCATGCTTTAAAATTTGCAGTAGAAATGAAGTTGGAAAATGCTAGAATTTCCAGCGATTCACAGTTGCTTATTCGCCAGATAAAAGGAGAATACACAACAAACGAACCATCTTTAAGAAAGTATAAAAGATTAGTCGAAGAATTATCTGCGAGAATTCCAAAAATAAAATGGAGACACATATCAAGGAAAGATAATAGGCTCGCAGATGCATTTGCTTTCATATCCAGTATGATGACAAATCCAGCTGCGAGATGCATAAAAATTCAAACACTTTTATTACCAGCGATAAATAAGGAAGAAGAAGAAGAAGAAGATGATGATGTGATGATGGTCGAAGTTGGCGAAGAGGAATTAAAGAGCAATATTACGGATTGGCGATCAGCTCTTCATCCATACTTGGCAAGAGGAGAAATCCCAAGAAATCGATTGGAAGCACATAAATTAAAAAGTAGGGCAACCAATTATGATCTAAGAGAAGGATTATTATATCGCAGATCTTTTAGTGGACCATCGCTAAGATGTTTGACGAGGAAGGAAGGACAAAAAGTGTTAAAGATGTTGCATAGTGGTGACGCTGGTAATCATAGTGGAGGAAGATCTTTGGCATATAGAACAAAAATGCAAGGCTATTACTGGCCATATATGCATGAAGATGCAAAACAACTCTCAAGGCGTTGCAAAGATTGCCAGCGATATGGAAAGAAGATACATGCACCAGGAGCACCATTATCATCTTCAAAAAGTCTATGGCCTTTTGGGAAATGGGGGTTAGATATTGTGGGACCATTTGTGCCTAGTTCTGGACAAAGAAGATACCTAATCGTCGCAACAGATTATTTCACTAAATGGGGAGAAGTAAAGGCAGTACAACATATCCGCGATAAAGATATTTTTACATTCATATTTGAGAATATAATTTGTAGATTTGGGATTCCAGTACAGTTGGTGTCTGATAATGGGAAGCAATTTGAAGGGAAGAATATAGAATTGCTACTCAATGCATTTAAGATAAAGTGTGGAAAATCTACTCCTCTATATCCACAAGCAAATGGTCAAGCTGAAGCAACTAATAATACAATCACAGATATCTTAAAAAAGAATCTAGAAGGATACCACAGAGCATGGTGTGAACAGGTGCATAATGCAATATGGGCCTATAATACAACTAGACGAGAAGCTACTGGAATGTCACCTTTTTGTTTGACGTATGGAGTTGAAGCTGTGTTACCAACATAAGTATCTATTCCTACAACAAAAATAAAGGCTTGGGAAAGAAATCTAAGTGCTAGAATTGTAGGTACTGAATATCGCAAGATAATAGTTCACGAGTATCGTAATAAATAAAGGAGAAAAGAGATATAAAATGATACGATGATAGAAGTGGCGCGGAGAAATATGAAGTTTTGCGAGGATGGAGTAATTTTGCGAGTATGAGTTGCGATACTTCGTAATTCATATACATCTGTATAAGTTTTACTATAAATAGGAGTTCAAATGTAAAATTCGAGAGGTTCTTTTAGTGAGTGTTAGAAAATATCTTAGGAAAGAGAATAGAGAAAGTTGTAACTATTCTACTTCCATTTAGATACTTCTTTGTAATCAATTGAGAAGATTAATAAGAAAATTGTTATTCATCATCAAGAACTTCTTGAGTTTTTACTAATTCTATTGAGGGTGTAGTTGTAGGTTATTCTGCAACTACATAATTGGCGCTAGAAACAGGGACTTGAGAATTGTGGTAGCCTAAATTTGAGGGAATTTTGGAAAATTTGAAGATCAAATGAAGTCAGTAGATGGAGATTGCAAAAAAGAAGAATGTAATATGATCACAAAGACAATGATTGATGAATTTCATAGTAATATGAAGGGAAAAATATACAAGCGAGATTGTAGAGGAAGAAAGATCATGGAGGAAGAAAAGATAACAACTTTAGAAGAATGGGAAAAGCAGAAAATCACATTTTCAGTAGCAGAAATTCCAAATAAAGACTTGAACCACACTTTACCATTGGTGATCACATTTCCAATCATGCTAGAAGATAAGAAAGCTGTAGAAAAATGGAAATTAAACCGAATTCTGGTTGATACAGGGAGTTCTGTTAATATCATATTCTATCATGCACTTAAAGGGATGGGAATTAAAGATGAATAAATCACAAATTCAAAATGTCTTATTCATGGATTAGGAAAATCTACAACAAAATCTAAAGATGAAATCGCGCTGCGAATATTACTGGGAGAAATCGAAACACATGTAATCTTGTGTGTGATAGATATGGAATCTCCATATAACATGCTGATAGGAAGGCCGTGGATTCATGCGATCAAAGCTGTTGCTTCAACATTACATCAGAAAATCAAATTTCCTACACCAAATGGAATACAAGAAATAAAAGGAGATCTTGATAGTGCAAAATTTTGTTATCAAATTGAAGTAACGCAATGCGGAGGAAGAGCAAGAAAGAAACAGTTTCGTAGGAAACTTGCGAAGGAAACAAAAAAGGAAGAAGAATTCCAAGTGTATACAGTAAGAGCAAAGGAAGGGAGAGGTATACCAAATGAGATTCCAGAAAAATAAGGGGAACCAGCAAAAATAATCAAAGAACCAACACCTATGGGGGAGAAAAATCCAAGTTATGTTGCAGCTAAACCAACTAAAGAAATAAATATTGGAAGTAAAGAGGAGCCTTTATTCTTGTGAATTGGAACTAAGATGGATGAAAAAGAAGAAAAAAGAACTATTGATCTTTTACTAGAATATAAAGATATCTTCGCAGGAAGTGTAGATGAGATACCAGGAATTGATCCATCAGTGGAGTGTCATAGATTGAACATAGATAAAAATGTAAGACCATTCAAACAAAGAATAAGGAAGATATCACAGAATTATCATGTACAGATAGAAGAAGAGTTACAAAAGATGTTGGATGCAGGGATCATAAGGGAAGCAAAATATCCAGAATGGGTTGCGAATATGGTCATTGTTCCGAAAAAGAATAAAGGAATAAGAATTTGCATAGATTTCACTGATCTAAACAAGGCATGTCCCAAAGATAGTTTTCCATTACCAGATATACCACAAATGGTGGAATCAGCTGCAGGTCATGATAGAGTCACTTCACTTGATGGATATAAAGGGTATAATCAAATATCACTCGCAGAAGAAGATCAAGAACATACTGCCTTTTTTTGCTCCAAGGGGTTTGTATTGTTATGTGAAGATGCCATTTGGTTTGCGGAATGCGGGTGCTACATATCAACGTATGGTTGAAAAAGTGTTCGCGAAGTGGATACATAAAACTTTGGAGGTATATGTAGATGATATGTTGATAAAAAGTAAGGAAGCTAAAGACCATGTGCAATATTTGAAGGAAATATTTGAGCAAATGAGAAAGTTCAACATCAAATTAAATCCTGAGAAATGTATAATTGGGGTTTCATCTGGAAAGTTCTTGGGATACATAGTATCGAAGGAGGGAATACAAGTTGATCCAGAAAAGGTCCAAGCAGTTCGTGACATGCCAACACCTACAACGGTAAAAGAAGTACAAAAGCTAAATGGACTCTTGGCTTCACTTGGAAGATTTATTTCGCGAATGTCAGATAAGTGCAAGCATTTTTTCAACATACTTAAGAAGGGAGCAAAATTCAAGTGGACTGATGAATGTGAAAAAGCTTTTCAAGGAATCAAAGAGTACCTCGCAAATACATCTATACTACAGAAACCAGAGAAAGGCGAAGAATTATTGGTATACCTCGCAACAACTCCATATGCTCTAGGTGCAGTTCTGTTACGAGCAGATGCAGGAGTAGAGAGGCCCATTTACTACATTAGTAAAACTTTTAATGCAGCAGAGAAGAATTATTCCAAAATGGAGAAGTTAATCTTAGCCCTGGTTTATGCATCATTCAAGTTACGAATATACTTTCAAGCACATGTGATAAAAGTGGTAACCAAAGTCCCAATTGAATCAACCATGAAGAACACAAAAAGGTCAGGAAGAATATAAAGGTGGAATGCACAAGTAAACCATTACAAGATAAAATACGAACTATTATCATCGCAAAAATCACAAGTTGTCGCAGATTTTTTGGCAGAATTTCCTTTGGAAGAAGATGAAGCAGTAGAGGAAATGATGGATGTTGAAGAAGAATTTGGAAATCCAAAAGACTTGTTAACAGAACCAGATAGATGGGAAATTCTAGTGGACGGATCATCCAATAGTGAGGGAAATGGAATTGGAGTCGTGTTGATTTCACCAGAAGGAGAAAGAACGGCATTCTCATTCAGACTAGAATTTGCATCCACGAACAGTGAAACAGAGTACGAAGTTGTAGTGCATGCATTAAAGATCGCAATAGAAAAGAAGCTCGAAAGTATAAGGATAACAAGGGATTCGCATTTAGTGATTTGTCAAATTAAAGGGGAATATACCACAAATGAATCTTCTTTGAAGAAATACAAGAAACTCGTTGAAGAATTATCTGCGAAGATACCAAAATTAAAATGGAGACATATATCCAGAAAATATAATCGTCTCGCAGATGCTTTTGCATTTATTCCAAGCATGATAACAAATCCAAATACAAGAAATATCCAAATACAGACAATTCAACACCCATCAGTGGACAAAGAGAAAGAAATTGAGGAATCTGTTGCAATGGAAGTAGAAAAAGAATTATCAAACAACATCGCATATTGGAGAAAAAAAATTCATGCATATCTCGCAACAGGAGAAATATCCAGGAACAGACTAGAAGCACATAAATTAAAGAGTCGTGCAACAAACTATGATTTATGAGAAGGAATTTTATATAGAAAGTCTTTCAATGGACCACCTCTCAGGTGCTTAACTCGCGAAGAAGGAGAAAAAATATTGAAGATGTTACATGGAGGAGAAGCTGGAAATCATAGTGGGGGAAGATCTCTAGCATATAGAGCAAAGATACAAGGGTATTACGGCCTTATATGCATACAGACGCAAAATTGTTCGTACGAAGATGCAAGGAATGTCAACGACATGGTAAAAGAATTCATGCACCAGGGGCCACATTAACTTCTTCAACAAGCTGCTGGCCTTTTGGTAAATGGGGGTTGGATATTGTTGGACCATTTATACCGGGATCTGGACAAAGGAGATACTTGATAGTTGCAACAGATTATTTCACGAAGCTCATGAAGTAAAAGCGATCTGAGATATTCGTGATAAAGATGTTTTTACATTCATATTTGAGAACCTCATTTGCAGGTGCGGGATTCCAAAGACAACTAGTATCTGATAATGGAAAACAATTTGAGGGGCAGAATATAGAGATGTTACTCAGTGCTTTTAGGATAAAATGTGGAAAGTCAACCCCGTTATATCCACAAGCTAATGGACAAGCAGAAGCAACAAATAAAACAATCGCAGATACAATCAAAAAGAAATTAGAAGGAAATCTCAAAGGGTGGTGCGAGCAAGTACCTAGCGTAGTTTGGGCATACAATAAAACTAGAAGAGAAGCAACTGGAATGTCTCCTTATTGTCTAACATATGGAGTAGAAGCGATATACCCACAGAGGTTGTAATTCCGACAACAAAGAAAGAAGCTTGGGAAAGAAATTTAAGTGCGGGAGTAATATTAAGTGAATTGGATTATTTGGAAGAAAAAAGAGAAAAGGTGTTGCACCATATGAAGATTTATCAGGAACGATTAGCTCGAGAATACAACAAGAGAGTCATTGAACGTGAATATAAACCAGGTGATTTGGTCATGCGAGAAACACCTAAATATCAAAAAGAAAATGGAGGAAAATTAGCACCAAAATGGGATGGACCATATGTTGTTAAAGAAGTTGTAGGAAGCGGAGCTTATCGGTTGATGGATCCAGAAGGGAGAGACATGGGTTTGAGGCTTGGTAGACCTTGGAACAGGCTATATTTGAAAAGGTATTACCCATAAAACTCATGAAATTTTTTACGAATATTGTTTTCTCGCAGGAAATTGGGAAAAGTTACGAATTTTCAGAATTTATATTCCGATTAAAATTTCATTAATTTGCGAATAAAAGACCGCAATCTGTGATCAGCCTCAAAAAAAGAAAGAGAGCTGCAGAAAATTTTATACAGGCAAACCTTTGTGGCGTACACCCTAGTTCGCGAAGCTATATTTCGTAAGAGGCAAAGTACTAAAGTACGTCATTTAAGGGGGTACCTATAACGTGGCTAAGGGTAACCGGAACACCACCAAGGGCCCTTAGTACATGGTAAAAAAATTTGGGTACAACCCAATAATGGGGTACCTATCCGGGTTAGACACCTTGGATTCTCACCTAATCTAGCGACATTACGCAATATAAAATGCGGTGTAAGAGGATTTAGGTTGGGCGACTAAGGCATACTATCTTTCCCAAGAAGTGCAGAAAACGATCAAGGCGCCGAGGTACACGGTTGAGTCAAGAGTGCCGGGTCAGGTTGAACCACATCTGCCATTTTTGACAAGTCTTGGCAAATGATGCACTTGGCCCAAAGATACCCCATAGGGTGCAACCTCGTAACTATAAGCCCTATAGGCAAAAATGATAAGAGGTTGCGATCAAAAGCTGGTTGTTGGCAGAACCGGATGGGAAGAGCTAACCTTGTATGGTCGATGTACGCTTCCTTGAAGGGGCAATCAGGGGGAAGATAAAGGGCAGCACCCTCCATTAGGGAGCTGATACGTGCTATAAGACGCAAATGTCACGAGGCTTCTTGTTTGCGAAAACATAAAGGCTTGTCATATTTGTGCAACAAATGAAGTTCTGCGAGCCTTCTAAAAAAAAAAAAAAGAGAAAGAAAGAAAGAAAAGAATAAAGAACTCGCAGAACATAACAAAGAAGTTAAGATGAGATCAATGGGTCACTACATGAAAGTGTAGAGACGTCCTGCGATTTCATCGCAAGACGGCAATGTCATGGGGCTTTATGTTCGCAAGAATATTTAGGCCTGTCATATTGTCGCAACAATTCCTGAAGAGGCTAAAATACTATACAAAGAAGTTAAGATGAGATCAATGGGTTTTTGCATGAAAGTGTAAGAACGTCCTGCGATTTCATCGCAAGACGATAATGTCACGAGGTTGTATATTCGCAAGAATGTTCAGACTTGTCATATTATCGCAAATACAAAAATTTACTACAAAAGAGGTGGCAAAATAAGACCTTTACTTAGGAAGGCATGATAAGACCACAGAAATTAATGAAATTCATTGCATCAATATCATTGAAGAAATTATACAAGAATATACATTATGAAGATTTGAAGAGAAGACAGCTTCGTCAATACCATTGAAGAAATTATACAAGAATATACATTATGAAGATTTGAAGAGAAGACAGCTTCGTCAATACCATTGAAGAATTTTTACAAAAAGTCCTATCAAAGAAGATAACATCATTAAAGAATTGTCACGAAGACTTAGCAAAAGATACGATTTTGATAGCAATCAAATACAAATAAGTTCATACTCGTAAAATGTTACGAGAATTTCATACTTCTTATACTTCTCCATATATTGAATATTTCTCCAAAAGATTGAATACTTCTTATAATTCTTCAAGAATATATCATATTCATTATACTTCTTTAACGAATATTTCATTTGGTGAAGGTTAAATAATCATTATACTTCGTCATATGTTACGTGATTATTCACAGATTGAATACTTCTTATATTTCTTCAGTGGGTAAATTGAGTACTTCTAATACTTCTTATATTTCTTCAGTGGGTAAATTGAGTACTTCTAATACTTCTTATATTTCTTCATTTGGTGAATTGAGTACTTCTAATACTTCTTATATCTCTTCATTTGGTGGATCGAGTGCTTCTAATACTTCTTATATCTCTTCATTTGACGGATTTGGTACTTCTAATACTTCTTCAAAAGTATTGTATATGTAGTATACTTATTAAGGATATTTCATATATTTTATTTTTATACTTAAAAGGGAGGATTTCTTATTTACAATCGTAACAAGTTGAAACTTCGTAAGATAAATTGAGGCAGATATTCTAATACTTTAAACAATGTTTAATCATTTAAAGAGAAATAATAGGGGGGAAAGGAGATATTAAGATTTATCTGTGAGTTATATATTATTTCTCTTCATATGATCAAATGGGGGAAATTTAATTAAAGAAAAGATAAATTATCTTCGCAAAATATCAGAAAGAAAGGATAAATCATCTTCGCAAAATATCAGATATACTTCTTAAAAAATAGAATTGTTCGCAAAAAGAAAACCAACAGTAATTAAGGGAAGGAATTCAAAAGAAAGGAGGACAGGAGAGTCAATGATAAATTAAAAAAAAAATGTTATCATGCTTCATCAACATTTTGTGCTGGATCTTCAAGATCAGTAGGGTCATTAGTAGCCTTCGACTTTTGCGAGATATCATCCTTGGAAGAATATGCAACAGGAACATCTCTTTGAGGAATATATTCTTTCTCATCATCAAGATCTTCATCATCACTCTCATAATCAAAATCACTATCAGGCTCACGAGCAACTTCATCGTCGATATCTTCGAGGAGTAATTTTCACAGGAGGCAAGCCTCTTGATAAGAGAATGTTATTCATAAAGACTTGAGCTTTCAGATGACTTTCACGAAGTATAGATTTTTGATGATTGGTATCTTCGATATCTTTAGAATAAGCAAGATAGTTGAATCTCCGAGTAGCACGGTCGCGAGAGTTGATTAAGCGGGTAGAAAGCAAAGCATTCTTCTTACGAAGCTCGGAACAGGAGGCTTCTAATCCAGCTTTCGCATTACGAAGGTTGTTCTCAGATTCGGTAAAAAAAAACAAAGTTCAAAGAATAAAATTTGCGAGTATAACGAAATTTAAAAGATATACCAGAGGCAGTCAAATTTTAATGACTACCTTCTCTTTGCGAAGTAAGAGATTGAGTTCATCGCATTATCAAAACCATCACCAACTAATCCTTTAAGTCGAGATTGAAGCTTTTGATCTTTAGAAAGGAGAAAATTCTTATCCTTCGCAAGTTTGGCATTAAGACTTTTTAATGATGAATAATCTTCTTCAAGTTGATTCTTCTTAGCACTCAAAACTATGTTCTTATTAATAAGTGAATTCTTCTCAATAACAAAAGAATTTCTTTCAGCATCTGAAGACTTCTTTAATTCCTCTAGTTCACCTTTCAACAGAGAAAGAAGATTTTCTTGATCGCAACATTTATTCTGAAGAGTTTTTAATTCTTGCGAAGAAACAATCATTGTATTCAAAAACAAACATTTCTCTTCTGATAAGGTTTTGTTCTCTTCTAATAAGGTTTCTATTCTCAAATTAGCTTTAGTTAAGGAAGAAAAAAGTTGAGATATATCATCATTCAAAAAATTTCGATCATATATCCGTTGAGTATTCTCTTGAAAAAGAGCGTCAGAGTTGTCAAGAGCACACGAGTAAAGATTAGATAAATGGGAGAATTGGTTTGAGAGGCTTTCATGCTTGGTTCGATATTCTGTTGTATCTGATTCATGGTGAAGTACCAATCTTCTACATTTCTGGATGGATTCTACAAAGGGGAATGGGTTTTAATGGATGTTTCAAGCATATGAAGAATATAAGTAAATAAAAGGGAAAATATGAAGATAGTAATCATACCTTTCAATTCATCATTTCTTTTGCGAAGAATCGCACAGTCGAGAGAATTATTCTGAAGATGATGATTTTCTTTACGGAGATCCTCGCATTCTGCTTGAGAAGATTTCAAAGATTGGCGGAGCAATTCAATTTCTTTCTCCAAAGATTGACGTGAAGAAGAAATGTCTGGATTGACGAAATTATTTAGAACTTCGCAAAACTCATATTGCGAACGAACATTAGTAGACTTTGCAGTATTGGTCAAAATCTCAGATAACATTCGGATAGTTGAATAAATTCCATCTCGAATTTCCTGAGGAAGAGGAGAAGAACTTCAAGGAATAAGAGCAAGCTGAAAATTGTCCGGAGAAATAGCACTCAAAGGATTTAGGGACAAGACAGGTTTTTCAAAAGAAGAAGTTGAAGAAATATTTTGCGAGGGTTGTTTTTCAAGAGAAGAAGTTGAAGAAATATTTTGTGAGGGTTGATCTTGAAGAAGTGTTGATAAATTGAAACTGATGGGATATTGAAAGATAGGTAATGGAGTAGAGGCAGGAGTGTGTGAAGAAGCATTTTCACGAGGAAGAGAGGAAAATTCCTTATCAACTTCAGGAAGGAAATCATCAATCAGAATTAATGGTGTGGGTTTAGTTATTCGAGATATCTTACTAGGGTTTGGTTTTTCGCCAACCAGCGAATCAAAATGTAGATTAAAAACTGAGGCAACAATATATTGTTCAGGAAAGAAGGCAAAGTATTTTAACTACCTTTTGATTCTCAGATTTTCTTCTTCGTGGATTAAGGCTTGGATTCTTTAGTTGAGATTTCATCTGAGGAGTTATTTTGCTGAAATAAACCAAAATCAGATAACAAATTATACAGAAATTAAAGAGAAAGAACAAATGAAATGTGCGGAGATAGAAGGAAATTACCTTGGAGAACTCATGAAGATATAGCAGAAGAAAAAATTGCAGAGAAAACAGTAATAGAGAGTATGAGTAGAAGATAGAATTGCGGAAATAAGAAGAAAAAAAAAGGAAGAGAATATAAAGGAGTTATATAAGGGAATAACTAAGAAAGAACGGTTACAAAAGACGTGTCAAAGTTTTAAAAGACTAAGTAACGGTTATGTTCTCACGATCATTTCTTCTTCGTAGAATTGACATGAGAAGATGCAAGATGTAGGTACTGAATATCGCAAGATAATAGTTCACGAGTATCGTAATAAATAAAGGAGAAAAGAGATATAAAATGATACGATGATAGAAGTGGCGCGGAGAAATATGAAGTTTTGCGAGGATGGAGTAATTTTGCGAGTATGAGTTGCGATACTTCGCAATTCATATACAACTGTATAAGTTTTACTATAAATAGGAGTTCAAATGTAAAATTCGAGAGGTTCTTTTAGTGAGTGTTAGAAAATATCTTAGGAAAGAGAATAGAGAAAGTTGTAACTATTCTACTTCCATTTAGATACTTCTTTGTAATCAATTGAGAACATTAATAAGAAAATTGTTATTCATCATCAAGAACTTCTTGAGTTTTTACTAATTCTATTGAGGGTGTAGTTGTAGGTTATTCTGCAACTACAGGAATGATTTTAAATAAATTGGATGAATTAGAAGAAAAAAGATAAAAAACTTTGCAACATATGGAAAATTACCAGCGAAGATTAACTCGCGAGTACAACAAACGTGTTAAGAAACGTGAATTTCAACCTGGCAATTTAGTGCTGCGAGAAACACCAAGTTATCAGCGAGAGAATGGTGGAAAATTGGCGAGAAAATGGGATGGACCATACATCATTAAAGAGATAGTTGGAATTGGGGCATACAAACTAATGGACCCTGAAGGGAGAGATATTGGTCAAAGACTTGACAGACCATGGAATACACTATTTTTGAAAAAGTATTATCAATGATAACTTCTACAAGATAAGAGATACAGGTACGCTGTAAAAAAAAAAACAATCTGATTACGATTGCGAGGTTCTTCTAATAACAAAGCAAAGCAAGAACTGCGAGTATAATCGCAAGAAAGGCGAATAAAAATTTCGCAGAGATTAATAGAATGGGATGAACCTTTATGGCGTGCACCCTAGTTCACGAAAAAAATTTCGCAAGAGGAAAATGTAAGACCTAATAGTGCGTCATATAAGGGGGTATCTCTTTACATGACTCAGGGATAAGGTTATACCGCTGCTGGAACCTGAGTTATGAAGATGTTGGGGTTAAAGAAAACCTATCCAGGAGAGGGATCTTGGATTTCCAATTATATAAGGTTATACCCTGGTTGGACGACTAAGAACCTCTTCTAAGGAGTGCAGAGTATGACCAAGGCGCCGAGGTACACGGTTGAGTCAAGGGTGCCCGGGGAGTATAAAACTACCCTGGCCATCCTTGGAAAGTCTTGGATATGATGCACTCGGCCCGAAGAAAACCCCACTTAGGGTGAAATCTTGTAACTATAAGCCATATAGGCATAAAGGACAAGAGGCTGCGAAAACAACTGGTTGTTGGCAAATCTGGATGGGAGGAGCTAGTCTTGTATGGCCGATGTGCCCTCCTTGAAGGGGAAACCAGGGGGGAAGATAAGGGAGGCACTCTCCATTAGGGAGATGATAAGTGTCTTAAGACAACAATGTCATGGGGATTTATGATCGCGAGAATATTTAGGCCTGTCATATTGTCGCGTGACGAAAATTATATAAAGGAAACAAGGCAAAAGAGAAAAGTTAAGATGAGATCAATGGGTTTTTACACGAAAGTGTAAAGACGTCCTGCGATTTCATCGCAAGACGGCAATGTCATAGAACTTTTTTCTCGCAAGAGGATATAGACCTGTCATATTATCGAAATAAATACGAAGAAACAAGGATAAGTCAAGATCAATGGGTTTTTACATACAAATGTAAAGATGTCCTGTGATTTTGTCGCAGAAAGAAAATTTTGTAAAAATAAGACCTTTAACTAGGAAGGCAAAATAAGACCAACAAAATAATATTAAACATTAACTATTTCAGAATGCAGGAAATATTTTTTCCTCGCAGGAGAATATATGAGAAGGCAACTTTCTTTGGAATTTTTCAGAATATCGCAAGAATTCATTACATCGCAGATATAATCCTATTTTCGCAAGAAGATAAGGAAATAATTCAACATCTCAAGAAAGTTAATAAAGGGCAAGTAGGGGAATGAATAAATAAGATCTCATTATCTTCCTTGAGAATGTTCAAAGTAAACAAAAATTAAAGGTTGCAAAAGTTACATTGCTCGCAAGAAAGAAGAAGGAAAAGAAAGTAAGAATGAAATTCAAGCTTCAGCGATGGTCTCGCCAGACTCAGGATTTTTACTGTTATTATCAGCATCACCAATATTTTTCTCATTACGAATTTCTCCTTCTCTGGGAGAACTTTTTTCTTCTTCTTCTGGTGTATCTTCTTCAACATCTTCTTCAACATTTTCTTCAACGGGTACATATTCTAAATCCTTGTCCATAGGAAAAGGGATTTCATCATCATCATCAACTTTTAGAGGAGGAACAGATACATGAGGAATAGAATGGGATATCAGAATATCATTAACAAGAACTTCAGCACTAAGGTGAACCTTGCGAAGGAAACCTCTGGCGCGATTTCTAATCTCTATATTTTTGAAGTACTCGATGTAGGTACCGAATATCGCAAGGTATTGGTTTACGAATATCGTAACAAGTATAAGAGGAAAGTGTCACAAGATAGCGCGATAATAGAAGAAGCACGGAAGAAGTGTGAAGGATTTGCGAACATGAGATATATTTGCGAATATAAGTTGTGATATTTCGCAGCTTACATACAGTTGTATAGATTTCCCTATAAATAGTAGTTCAAATGTAAAATTTGGGAGGTTATTTTAGTGAGTGTTAGAAAATATCTTTGGAAAGAGAATAGAGAAAGTGGTAACTATTCTAGTTCCATTTAGGTACTTCTTTGTAATCAATTGAGAGCATTAATAAGAAAATTGTCATTCATCATCAAGAACTTCTTAAGTTTTACAAATTCTACTAAGGGTGTAGTTGTAGGATATTCTGCAACTACATAATTGGCGCTAGAAACAGGGACCTGAAGATCATCATAGCAGAAATTTGAAGGAAATTTGGAAATTTGAAGATCAAATGGAATCAACAGATGAAGATTGTAAAAGAAAAGAATGTAATATGATCACAAAGACAATGATTGATGAATTTCATAACAACATAAAGGGAAAAATACACAAACGAGACTGTAGAGGAAGAAAGATTATGGAGGTGGAGAAAATAACAACTTTGAAAGAATGGGAAAAGCAGAAAATCACGTTTTCAGTAGCAGAAATTCCAAATGAAGACTTGAACCACACTTCACCATTAGTAGTCACAATTCCGATCATGCGAGAAGAAAGGAAAGCTACAAAATCTATAGAAAAATGGAAATTAAACCGAGTTTTGATTGATACATGGAGTTCTTTTGATATTATATTCTATCATGCACTTAAGGGGATGGGGATCAAAGATGAAGAAATTACAAATTCAGAATATCTTATCCATGGATTGGGGAAATATACAACAAAATCCAAAGGGGAAATAATGTTACGAGTATCGTTGGGAGAAATTGAAACACACATAGTTTTATGCGTGGTAGATATGGAATCTCCATATAATATGCTGATAGGAAGACCATGGATTCATGCGATTAAAGCTGTTGTTTCGACATTACATCAATCAATTAAGTTTCCTACACCAAGCGGAATACAAGAGATAAAAGGAGATCTTGATAGTGCAAAATTTTGTTATCAGACTGAAGTAAAATAGTGTGGAGGAAGAGCCAGAAAGAAACAGTTTCGCAGAAAACTTGCGAAAGAAGCAAAAAAGGAAGAGGAGTTCAGGGTGTACACAATAAGAGCAAAAGAAGGAAGAGGAATACCAAGTGAGATCCCAGAAAAAGAAAGAGAACCAATGAAAGTAATCAAAGAACCAACACCTATGGGAGAGCAAATTCCTAGTTATGTCGCAGCAGAACCAGCCAAAGAAATAAATATTGGAAGTAAAGAGGAGCCTTTAATCTTTCGAATTGGAACTAAGATGGACGAAGAAGAAGAAAAAAGAACTATTGATCTCTTACGAGAATACAAAGATATATTCGCAGGAGGTGTAGATGAAATACCAGGAATTGACCCATCAGTGGCGTGTCATAGATTGAACATTGATAAAAGTGTGAGACCATTCAAACAAAGAATGAGAAAAATTTCGCAAAATTATCATACACAAATAGAAGAAGAATTGCAAAAGATGTTGGATGCGGGAATCATAAGAGAAGAAAAATATCCAGAATGGATTGCGAATATGGTCATTGTTCCAAAGAAGAATAAAGGGATAAGGATTTGTATAGATTTCACTGATCTAAACAAAGCCTGTCCAAAAGATAGTTTTCCATTTCCAGATATACCACAAATGGTGGAATCAGCTGCAGGACATGACAGAGTCACTTCACTTGATGGGTATAAAGGGTACAATCAAATATCACTCGCAGAAGAAGACCAAGAACATACTGCATTTTTTTCTCCAAGAGGTTTATATTGCTATGTGAAGATGCCATTTGGTCTACGAAATGCGGGTGCTACTTATCAACGAATGGTTGAAAAGGTGTTCGCAAAGTGGATACATAAAACCTTAGAGGTGTATGTAAACGATATGTTGATAAAAAGTAAAGAAGCCAAAGATCATGTGCAGGACTTGAAGGAAATATTTGAGCAAATGACAAAATTCAACATCAAATTGAATCCTGAAAAATGTATAATTGGAGTTGCATCAGGAAAATTCTTGGGATACATAGTAACAAAGGAGGGAATACAAGTTGATCCAGAAAAAGTACAAGCAGTTCGTGACATGCCAACACCTGCAATAGTAAAATAAGTGCAAAAGCTGAATGGACTCTTAGCTTCACTTGGAAGGTTTATTTCGCGAATGTCAGATAAGTGCAAACATTTCTTCAACATACTCAAGAAGGGAGCAAAATTCAAGTGGACTGATGAATGTGAAAAAGCTTTTCAAGGAATCAAGGAGTATCTCACGAATACATCCATATTACAGAAACCAGAGAAAGATGAAGAATTATTGGTATACCTCGCAACAACTCAATACGCCTTAAGTGTAGTTTTGTTGTGAAATGACGCATGAGTAGAAAGGCCCATTTACTACATCAGTAAAACTTTTAACACAGCAGAGAGAAATTATTCTAAAATGGAGAAGTTAATCTTAGCCCTGGTTTATGCATCATTTAAGTTGCGAATATACTTTCAAGCGCATGTGATAAAAGTGGTAACCAAGGTCCCAATTGAGTCAGTCATGAAGAACACCAAAAGATCAGGAAGAATAAAAAGGTGGAATGCGCAAATAAATCATTACAATATAAAGTATGAAGTATTATCATCGCAAAAATCACAAGTTGTCGCAGATTTTTTGGCAGAATTTCCTTTGGAAGAAGATGAGGCAGTAGAAGATATGATGGATGTTGAAGAAGAATTTGGGAATCCAAAAGACTTGTTAACATAACCAAATAGATGGGAAATTTTAGTAGATGGATCATCCAACAGTGAGGGGAATGGAGTGGGAATTGTGTTGATTTCACCAGAAGGAGAAAAAACAACATTTTCATTCAGACTAGAATTTGCATCCACGAACAATGAAACAGAATACGAAGCTGTAGTGCATGCATTGAAGATCGCAATAGAAAAGAAGCTTGAAAGTATAAGAATAACAAGTGATTCTCAGTTGGTAATTTGTCAAATTAAAGGGGAATATACCACGAATGAGTCTTCTTTGAAGAAATACAAGAAACTCGTTGATGAATTATCTGCGAAGATACCAAAGCTAAAATGGAGGCATATCACAAGGAAATACAATCGACTCGCAGATGCTTTCGCATTCATTCCAAGTATGATGACAAATCCTAATGCAAGAAATATCAAAATCCAGACAATTCAACATCCATCAGTAAATAAGGAGGAAGAAGAAATTGAAGAATCAATTGTGATGGAAGTAGAAAGGTAACTACCAGATAACATCGTAGAAGATATCGCAGATTGGAGAAAGGAAATTCATGCATATCTCTCAATAGGAGAAATATCCAGGAACAGACTAGAAGCACATAAATTAAAGAGTCATGCAACAAATTATGAACTACGAGAAGGAATTTTATACAGAAAATCTTTCAATGGACCACCTCTAAGATGTTTAACTCGTGAAGAAGGAGAAAAAATATTGAAGATGTTACATGGAGGAGAAGCTGGAAATCATAGTGGGGGAAGATCTCTGGCGTATAGAGCAAAAATACAAGGATATTACTGGCCTTATATGCACACAGACGCAAAATTATTGGTAAGACGATGCAAAGAATGCCAATGACATGGGAAAATAACTCACACACCAGGAGCAACATTAACCTCTTCAACAAGCTGTTGGCCTTTTGGTAAATGGGGATTGGACATTGTTGGCCCATTCTTACCTGGATCTGGGCAGAGAAGATTTTTAATAGTCGCAACAGATTATTTCACGAAGCTCGCGATAAAAGCAGACAACATATTCGTGATAAGGATGTTTTTACATTCATATTCGAGAATATCATTTGTAGGTATGGAGTTCCAGCACAATTAATATCTGACAATGGGAAACAATTTGAAGGGCAGAATATAGAGATGTTACTCAGTGCTTTTAGGATAAAATGTGGGAAATCAACTCCATTATATCCACAATCTAATGGACAGGCAGAGGCAACAAATAAAAAAATCGCAGACACAATCAAAAAGAAATTATAAGGACATCTCAAAGGGTGGTGCGAACAAGTACCTAGCGCAGTTTGGGCATACAATACAACTAGAAGAGAGGCAACTAGAATGTCTCCTTATTGCTTAACATATGGAGTAGAAGTTGTATTGCCAACATAGGTTATAATTCCGACTACAAAGAAAGAAGCCTGGGAAAGAAACTTAAGTGCGGGGGTGATATTAATTGAATTGGATGATTTGGAAGAAAAAAGAGAAAAGGTGTTGCGATATATGAAAGTTTATCAGGAAAGATTAGCTCGAGAGTATAACAAGAGAGTTATTGAACATGAGTATCAACCAGGTGATTTGTTCATGCGAGAAACACCTCCATACCAGAAAGAAAATGAAGGAAAATTAGCACCTAAATGGGATGGACCATATGTCATCAAAGAGGTTGTGGGAAGTGGAACTTATCGGCTGATGGATCCAGAGGGGAGAGACATGGGTTTAAGACTTGGTCGACCCTGGAATAGATTGTATTTAAAAAGGTATTATCCATAAACCTCATGAAATTTTTTGCGAATATGGTTTGCTCGCACGAAACTTAACAAAATTACGAATTTTTAAAAATTCTTATTGCGATCAGCTTTCATTAAAGAAGGACGCAAAAGATATTTGCGAACAAAAGACCGCAAACTGTGATTAGCTTTCAAAAAATAAAGAAAGCCGCAGAAATTTTACACAGGAAAACCTTTATGGCGTACACCTTAGTTCGCGAAGCAACATTTCGTAAGAGGCAAAGTCCTAAAGTACGTCATTTAAAGGGGTACCTATAAGCATGGCTCAGGGAAACCGGAACACCACCAAGGAACCTGAGTACATGAACATTACGGGGTACAACCCAAAAGCGGGGTACCTATCTGGGTTAGACACCTTGGATTCTCAACTTAATCTTGCGATGTAACATGATTTAGGTTGGGCGACTAAGGCATACTGTCTTTCTCAAGAAGTGCAGAAAACGATCAAGGCGCCGAGGTACACGGTTGAGTCAAGAGTGCCGGATGGGCTTGAAGCACATCTTCCATTCTTGACAAGTCTTTCCAAATGATGCACTTGGCCCAAAGATACCCCATAGGGTGCAACCTCGTAACTATAAGCCCTATAGGCAAAAAGGATAAGAGGTTGCGAACAAAAGCTGGTTGTTTGCGAAACCGGATGGGAAGAGCTAACATTGTATGGTCGATGTACGCTTCCTTGAAGGGGTAACCAAGGGGAAGATAAAGGGCAGCACCCTCCATTAGGGAGCTGATACGTGCTATAAGACGCAAATGTCATGAGGCTTCTTGTTCGCAAGAACATAAAGGCTTGTCATATTTGTGCAACAATTATATTTCTGCGAGTAAAAAAAAATAATAATAATAATAATATACATGTATATATATATACATACTCGCAGAATTAAGTACGAAGGTTAAGTTGAGATCAATGGGTTATTACATGAAAGTGTGATAACGTCCTGCGATTTCATCGCAAGACGATAATATCACGAGACTGTATATTCGCAAGATTATTCAGCTTCTGAGATGTTTCAATTGTCATATTATCGCAAACACAAAAATATTATCACAAAAGAGGTGGCAAAATAAGACCTTTACTTAGGAAGGCATGATAAGACCACAGCAATTAATGAAATCAATTCCATCAATATCATCGAAGAATTTTTACAAGAATATATATCACGAATTCCTAACAAAAGAGGCAATTTTATTTACAATTAAAAACGAATATTTCATATTCATTAAGTTTTACGAGGATTGAATACTTCTTATACTTCTTCAAAGGATGTTTCATAATTCTTATACTTCTTCAAAGGATATTTCATAATTCTTATACTTCTTCAAGGGTATTTCATAATTCTTATACTTCTTCAAGGGTATTTCATACTTCTTCAAGGATGTTTCATAATTCTTCACGGAGATTTCATACTTCTTATACTTTAAAGAAGTATGAAAGGGGAATGGGTTTAAATGGGTGTTTCAAGCATGTGAGGAATAGAAGTAAACAAAAGAAAGAAAATATAGAGATAATAGTAATACCTTTTAATGCATCATTCCTCTTGCGAAGGATCTCACAATCTAGAGAATCATTCTGGAGCTGATGATTCGCTTTATGAAGATTCTCACATTCCGCTTTCAAAGATTCCTAAGATTGGTGAAGCAATTCAACTTCTTTTTCCAAGGATTGACGTGAAATAGAAATATCAGGATTGATGAAATTATTGAGCACTTCGCAAAATTCAGATTGCGAACGAACGTTTGAAGACTTCGCAGTACTACTTAATACCTCAGATAACATTTGGAAAGTTGAATAAATTCCATCTCGAGCTTCTTGAGAAAGAGGAGAAGAGTTTAAAGGAATCATAGCAAGTTGTAAATTACTTGGAGCAACAGCACTGAAAGGACTAGGGGTAAAAATAGGTTTTTTGGGAGACGGAGTTGAGAAAGTATCTTTCGAAGGTTGGTTTCGAAGAAGTGTTGATAAATTGATATTGGTGGGAGACTGAAAACTGGGTAATGGAGTAGAGGCAGGAGTTTGCGAAGAAGTATTTTCACGAGGGGGAGAGGGAAATTCTTCATCAACCTCAGGAAGGAAGTCATCGATTAAAATTGATGGTGTGGGTTTAATCATACGAGTTCTTTTGTTGGGGTTGGGTTTTTCACCGACCTACGAATCAAAAGGAAGATTAAAAACTGAGGCAACAATATATTGTTTAAAAAAGAAGACAAAGTATTTTAACTACCTTTTGATTCTCGGATTTTTTTCTTCGAAGATTAGGACTTGAGTTTCTAGTTGAAGGTTTCACTTGAGGGGTAGCTTTGCTGAAACAAATCAAAATCAAACAATAAATTGGATAGAAATCAAAGGGATAAACAAATGAAAGATGCGAGAAATAAAAGAAAATTACCTTGGAGAACTCATGATGGGATTAATAGGAAGAGAAAGTGATAACCGAAAATGTGATAAGAAGATGAAGTTGCAGAAGTAAAAAGAGAAGGTAAGAAAAATATAAGGAAGGGAATAAAAGGAGTTTATATAAGGGAATGATTAAGAAAAGGACAGTTACAAAAGATGTGTCCAAATCCTAATAAAAAGAATAAGTAATGGTTATGTTCTCACGATCATTACTTCTTCGCAGAAATGACATGAGAAGAGGCAAGATGTAGGTACTGAATATCGCAAGGTATTGGTTTATGAATATCGTAACAAGTATAAGAGGAAAGTGTCACAAGATAGCGCGATAATAGAAGAAGCACGGAAGAAGTGTGAAGGATTTGCGAACATGAGATAGATTTGCGAATATAAGTTGCGATATTTCTACTTACATCTGATTGTATAGATTTCCCTATAAATAGTAGTTCAAATGTAAAATTTGGAAGGTTCTTTTAGTGAGTGTTAGAAAATATCTTAGGAAAGAGAATAGAGAAAGTGGTAACTATTCTAGTTCCATTTAGGTACTTCTTTGTAATCAATTGAGAGCATTAATAAGAAAATTGTCATTCATCATCAAGAACTTCTTAAGTTTTACAAATTCTACTGAGGGTGTAGTTGTAGGATATTCTGCAACTACACTCGATATAATCAAGCCTTCTCTCTGCCTTATCGCGAGATTCTACAAGATCAGAAGTGAGAATCCTGTTTTCTTTGCGAATTTTATCCAATTTATCAGTAAGGTCAGCGATGGTAGAATGAAGATTTCTTTCAGATTCTGCGAGCAACAAAAATGATTAAATATTATTCAGACAAAGATATCGCAAGAAACATAATGTAAACATAATGTCAATTGACTATCTTCTTTTTGAGAGGTTATTTTTTGGATTAATGTAAAGAAACAGTTCTCCCATTGATTCATAGCGTCATCAAATTTATCGCCAACCATACCATTCAGACGAGATTTCATATTTTCTTCTTTGGAATGTAGATACGAGTTTTCCTTTTCTAATAAATAATGGGATTTCCTTAATTGGGAGTATTGATCTTGAAGCTTGCTGGTCTTTAAGCTAAGAGTTAATCTACCCTTAATAAGTTTGTCCTTCTCAGCAGCAGATGATTCATTTACTTCCTTGAGTTCATCTTTAAGAGAACGAAGAGATTGCTCTTGATTATCACATATTCTTTGTAGATTACTCAATTGCTGCGAAGAAATCGCCATCAAGCTTGAAAATCTATGTTTCTCTTGGGATAAAGTTCTATTTTCATCTGATAAAGATTCTACCGCCAAATTAGACTTGGTTAATAAATATGAGAGGCGATTAATCACGTTACTTAATAAATTTTGACTTTGCGATAGTTGGTTATTCTCATTAGTAAGATTATTTATTTTATCGGTCGAATATGTGTAGAGATTATCTAATCTATTATACTGGTCCATCCAAGAATCTCTTTCAACACGAGCTTCGTCAGCAATAGATTCAAATTTAAGTCTTTCCATGAAACGAGTCCGATTTGAAACTAATATATGAACCAAGAATTTAAGAAGGAGACTTGAGTACAGAGGATATGAAAGCAAAACAGAAAAAAAAAAAAAAAAAAAAAGGGTAGAGGAAGGAAAATTATACCTTTTAGCTCGTCATTTTTTCTGCGAAGGTTCTCGCAGTTAAGTGAAGAGTTGCGAAGCATATGGTTTAGAGTATCACATTCAGAAATTTTGACTTGAAGGCTTTTTCTTAGGGCTTCAACTTAATTTTCTAAAGATGCTCGTGAAGCAGTACTATCAGAGCCAAAATATTTAAGTAAGGTCTCGTAAACTTCATACTGAAGAGAGTCAGTAGAAGATTTTCTAGCATCGTCTGAAATATTAGATAAAATTTTAAAATCAACATCAAATCCTGCCAAGGTTTCATTTGATGGAGGAAGAGATGCAGAGGGTGAAGTAGTAACGAGGAAAAGTTGACGATTTGAGTCATTTGCGATGGTTGTATTATCAGAAGGAGAAGTGCTGAGAAAAACAACAGTTGAAGGCAATAAAGGGCTAGAAAGAATTTCAGTCACATCAATTTCAGGAGCTTGATTTGTCAATGAATCAAAAGAAATAGAGGTGTTGGAAGTGATATTCTCGTAGGTAAAAGAAAGAGGATCTAGTTGCGAGGGTGTGGGAGAAACTCTTGCAGATGTTAATGTGGGGATGGAGAAATCAGCCTCAAGAGATTTAAACTGACGAGGTCTTTTGGGAGGATTAGCGATGTTCTCGACATTCTACGAATAATAACTTAGATAAGAAACAGAGGAAACAATATTGTTATTAAGAAATAGGATGTGTTTCTTACCACCTTATCATTCGAAGAACTTATCTTTTTCTTCTCAGTTGGCCTTTTACGAGCATTAGGGTTTTGACCTGAGGATTGGGTGTTAGGGATAGTTCCACTAAAGAGAAGACATAATACGGGAGTTATGAAGGATCAAATAGAGAAGATCTAAGAATATTGATAAGTGTCTAAAAAACCTATATATTTATCTATTGTTTGTGCTTTCTCTGCTAGTTTTCTTGTAAAATTATGTATCTTATGTTTTGTTTTTGAGTATTTAGGAACTTTGGAGTCATTTGGAACAAAAGGAGAAGAAACGGGGCAAAAGGTGCAAATGTTATTGGAGGCGATTATTTCTCATATTTGCATTTATTTCTTCATCCCTGGCTGAAGAGTATGTCGGCTTTAGTGATGCAAATTTCTGTCTGAAAAGCACGATAACTTCAGTGATGACTCTCACTGAAGAGAATAAGTGAATATGAGGAGTAAAAGGCAGCTGCTACTGGCTGAGAAATTCGAAAGGAGGACAAAGCATACAATTTGGAGCAAGGAGGGCGAAAGCTTTCAATTCATGGGTGAGCGAAGCTAGCTAAGGATAAGCAAGGAAGTAAATAGGTAGTCGGTTCCGCGAAACTGATAGCCACTTGAGAGTTGGTTGGCCCTTATCCAGTACTACAGGGGTGGCTATATCATCCTCATCACTTTCCTACACAAGACATGAAAATCAGAGAAATTATTTCTCTTATCATTAGCTGTATTTCTTACACCACCTGAAACCAAGAGATGGCGGCTATTGTAATTTCAGTGATGAAATCGATCAATTCAGGGAAATTGAAGAACCATGAGAATCAGAGATGATGTTGTTGAACTAATGAAAGGCCGTGAAGGAAAAAAGGGTTTGTCTTCAATTCATTTATCTGTGGTGTTTTTGGAGATGGGTTTTACTAAATTAAGAAGTAACTTAAGCTGTTGGCATTAGAAATGAAGCCATTACATGGTTATTGTTGATCATGAACTCAATTTAGGGTTTTTGTTGAATCTGAGAATGATCAGAGATGAAGTTGAATCTGTGATGGAATTTGGAGTTAGGGTTTGAAGTAAAATTGAATCTGAGGTTGGAATTGAGGATTAGAAGAGGAAATCAGAGATGGGTTTGTTGGAAATTAGATGATTCGATTGTGGCTTGTTTTAATGTTGGTTGTTGATCTGGGAAGGTGATTGCTATACAGGGAAGATGGATGGAATTCATGGAAGTTCTGATGCTGTGTAGCTGAGCAGCTACAGGCAAGGAAGGACAAGTGCAGTTACAGGTGGTAAGCTGCAATGTAAAGTGTTGATGGTCTCAAACTTAGACCTGGGCAGTGCTCTAATGGTGGTTGTATTGCTGCTCAAAGCATGGTAATGGATGAACTTGCTGGTATGATACTAGTGGACTGCAGGTGATGTAGTGGTGATAGTAAGTAGATGGATGTGAAGGTGGATGAATAGTGAACTACAGCTGCTGTGTATATATGAGCTGGTGGTGGATTGTAAAATGTGGAGGTGGTAACTTGATGGATGCTGGTGGAGATGGTTATGCAGAGCAATACAGTTGTAGCTGGAGATGTAAAGTGTTGGTGGTATTAGTTCAAGCTACAAATGAATTTAGTGATGTTGTCAAGATCAACATGGGGTTGAACTGATATTGCAGGTGGTTCAGCTGAGCTGAGTGTTTTTGTGGGTTGCTGCTGAAATGGTTACATGGCTTAAGTGTTGGTTTGCTGTTTAGATGTGCCGCTAAGAATGAGCTGTGTTGGTATTGTGAGATTGCTGCTACAAAATGGGTAGTCATGAAGCTAAGGAGGCAGTGAACTGCAGCAGATGGAGTAGCAGAACTGGGACTGACTAAAATGGAGATGCTAGAGTGGAATGCTGCTACAAATGGGAAAACTGAGCAGTGGTGGCCAGAATGTCTGTGTGTTGCTGCTGCTATGACAGAAGTCCTGACAGAGCTGGTTGTTGTCAGCTAAAATTACAGCTCAAGATTGTAGATGCAGCTGAAGGGTTCCATGATGGGTACACTAAAGTCATGAGTATTGGGAGATGAAATGGTGTTTGTTTTGCAGTTGCAGGTACATAATAGGGTGACTGAAGCTCAAGAAATGTATTAGGAGGAGTTGCTTTGCAGGGAAGGAAATTATAGGTGCCGCTGCTACTGGTGTTGTGTCTCGCGTTAATGCAGCTGCTGCTGAGCAACTGAAACAGCCTTGAGCTGGTGCTTATGGGTTGTGCTCGAGTACCTGGAATATGTGAAGTGTAATGCAAGTGAGCAGCAAGATTATGAGCTGAATATGAGGAGTGAAGCGCCACCATATCTGCAACTGAGGTGCAATGGGACTGCACAGATTTGGACAGAAGCTGTGAGGCACCAAGATGGTGCAACACTGGGTTATGTCCTGCAATGGCTCAGTCCTTGGCCAATAGAACCAGTCAGTCTAGTTAGCACTCTAACTCAGACTCTGGCTCGGTGTTCAGGTCATCTGAGATATTTGACCGGTCGGTGACTTTTCCGGCAGAATTCCTGCCAAGTTCCGGTAACTTTCTGGGTTATTCGGTGACTACTTTCTGAGCATATTTTCTACGTGGGTTTTATCATATGTGGGATTGATGGATATACTGGACTTGGACTTTTGGGGATATGACCTAGTTTGAAGAGAAAAAGCTACAAAAAAGGAGGACTTCTACAATTTGTTTATCACGTATTTTCTATTCTACTTGGAGTTTTTGCAGAGAGATGGAACTAGGGTTTGCTTCCATTTTTATATTCATCTTCTTTACTTTATTTCATTTATTATATTTGATGATGAACTCCATTATTATGAGTAACTAAAACTCTCTTTGATTAAGGGCAATTTCGAAGCCCGAAATATGAATCTTCAATTGATATGAAATAACTTATTCTATTACATTTATTTATGTTATTGATTGATTTTCTACTATGCTATTATTGTTTATGGATTATTTGTTAAGGGTTTAAGTTCGAAATTGAATCATTAATTCTTAATCTATTTGCTAGTTTAGATTTTCTTTGACCAGTAATTGTCTAGAGAAGATAAACACAAGTAGCAATATATGAGTACTGATGATGGGACTTTGTTAAGTACCCATATGTAGAAATCAACACTAGTAGGTGATTCATGCTTTTGAGTTCATCACTAGGAGCAACCTTATCTCATAAAACTTAGAGCACTTGTTTAAGTCACACCTAGTAAGCATACCTTTAGGAAACTTGGCAAGTAGGAACCGGTAGTCGAGCGCTTCCGTATTCGGTGAGCTTAGGAGATAGTAACGGAATAGTTGAGCGTACTAATTATTCTAGGGTTGTTAGTAACGAGATAATGCAGAGAACTTGACTATATATCAATTTGGTTTGTATTCCGTGGTCTATAATGAACCTTTAATCAATTCCATCTCATTTTTGAATACAATTTACAATTTTCAGAATTTCTACAACAAAATCATCTTTGCTAAGAGTATTTTCATAACAACTTAGACTTCATACCTCCCTTAGGACGATCCTACTTACATTATACTACTTGCTAGTTAAAGATAAGTAGAGAAATTTATTTTTGCGAGATTCGACGGCTCGTCAAATATGAGTAAAAATTGAATCAAATGAAGATTATAATCAAAAAAACATACCTTGATGACTCCATTAGAACAGTAGCAGGAGAATATGAAGAAGAAGAAGAGTTGCAGACGGAAGATAAAATAAACAGATGAAGAAGATAGATAAATAAAAGAAGAAAAATAGTTTTGAAGTCTAACTCTACCTTTTATAGGCAAAAGGGAGTAACCTGTTGAGTAAAGACGTGTCAGTAAAAAGATGAATTTACAGCACGTGCAGGCGGTTAAGCTAAATTAACGAAGCAATGTCGAGAAGAAAATATGGAAAGAAAAGAGGCTGCGAGCACTTTGAAGAATTGAAGATTATCATATCCTCTCCACTTTGCGAAGAAGATATGAGAAGAGACAAGATGTAGGACCAGAATATCGCTACAATACTTCTCTGCGAAATTAACAACACTTCCCAGCGAGCGTCACCGCAAGAGTTTCAACTACACTTTGTGAGTGTCACAAAAGCATTCAAAAGAGCGACGTAATAACTGACGATTGAAGAAAACTTGAGAAAAGAATGTTTGTCCTGCGATGGTTACAAAACTTGCGAGAATGAACATTATAACCATCACGGTACAATCGCAGAACCAACCCGAAATAAAAGGAAAACTTAGTTGTCATCCATTATGTAACTACCCTATAAATATAGACCCAAGGTGTCCAGAAAAGGATGATGTATTTTTGAGAGTTAAGAAAGTCTTGAGGAGAGAGAAACTTCAAGAGAATAGTTGTAATCTTGAATTCTTCCATTTCTGTAAATATTTCTGAGAACAAAATAATAAAGTGTCGTTTTTAATCTTCAATTGTGAGTTGATTATAGAAAAATCTTAACAAGGGAGTAGTTTGGGAAATCCTGCAACTACACCCTTCACAAGAATTCACAATAATCAACACATATTTGAAGATTAAAAACAACACTTTATTATTTGATTCTCAGAAATGTTTACAAGAAATAGAAGAGGTCAAGAATACAATCACTCTCTTGAATTTTCTCTCTCCTCAAAACTTTCTTAGCGTTCAAAAATTCATCATCCCCCTCTAAATCTCTTTGGGTCTCTTTTTTATAGGGTAGTTACATAGTGGATGAAAGCTAAGCTGCCCTTTAATTTCGGATCTGACTTGCGATATTATCGCATTAGTTATAATGTCAATTCTCGCAAGCGTTGTAACCATCGCAGGAAAATCATGCTCTTTTCGTGTTTCTTCGTTTGTCAGCTATTACGTCACTTTTTAAATTATTTTTTGATACTCGTAAAGTGTTGTTGAAGAACTCGCGGTGGTGTTCGCAGAAATGTTGTTAATTTCGCAAGAGTAATATCATGGCGATATTCTGGTCCAACATCTTGCCTCTTCTCATGTCTTTTCTGCGAAGGAGGAAAGATTAAGAGAAATAAAATTCTGCAGCTATTCATCGTTTCATCTTCTTCCTCCGACAAGGCTCCGTGAATTAAGTATAACCGCTTATACATGTCGAATATTCCTCTTTTTACTGGTTAACCTTTTATTACTCGGTTACCATCCTTCTGTCTATAAAAGAGAGAACCTATTAAGAAAATATCTTTTCTTCTTTTACTTCTTCGTCTTCTTCACCTCTTCGTTCTCTGCAAAAAAAAATCTACCTGCAACTTCCTTTTTCTGCAGATTCACCTGCTGCTGCTTTAATGGAATCATCAAGGTATGTGTTCTTCTAACGTTATTAAACTCGATTTTGCTTGTCTGAATCATGTTTATTCAACCTATTTGATTTTTTTTGCTTGATTCTATATAACTCCCATACTATGTTTTATTTTCAGAGGAACTGCATCCAACACCCAGTTTGTCGACCAAACCCCTAATCTTCTCGAAGATTCACAACAAAAACTTATTGAAAAGAAAAGGAAGCCTGCGAGTCATAAGGTAGTAAGAAACATTTCTTTTCTTAATAACAATATTGTTGCATCTATTTCTTATCTATATTATTACTTGCAGGGTGATGAAAATGCTGTTAAACCTCACAAGAAATATTGCAAAGCCAAGGCTCTTGAGATTGATATTACTATTCCCAAGTTTTCATCTTCAAAATCTATTTCTACTACTTCGCAGATGGAACCTCCATCCTCTATTTGCGAGAATATCATTATCAATACCCACAATGCCATTAATCCTCCAATGAATGAAACTCCCAAAACTGTTATGAACAAAACTTTTTCCTCTCCTATTTTACTTCCAACCGTTACTTTTCCAGACACTCCACCTTCTGGTGATGCAACCATCACAAATGACTCAAATCTCTAACTCGCCATCATTACCACTTCACCCTCTGCACCTCTTCCCTCATCTAAAGAAGCATCGGTAGGGGTCGATGCTTCTTTTAAAGTTTTGTCTGACATTTTAGATGATGCCAGGAAATCTTCTACTGACCCTTTCAAATATGACGTTTGCGAGACTTTAATCAAATATTTTGGTTCTGATCGAACTGCTTCGCGAGTGTCTTTAGAAAATAAAGTTGAAGCTCTAAAGAGAAGTCTCCAAGCCAAAACTTCAGAATGTGATATTCTTGATCACAAGCTTCGCAACTCTTTACTTGATTGCGAAAATCTTCGCAATAAAAACAAGGAGTTAAAAGGAATAGTTCTTCTGCCTCTACCTCTAATTTTTCTGTTCTAGTAGATTTTCATCTTTTCTGTACTCAATTTCCTTTTAAATATTTGGTTTGCCTATTTAGCTTTAAACCAGAAACGATTAATGAAGATATTTTAATTTGAGTTTGTTGCTGAAGAAGCCCGTGCTGAGAGAGATTCTTGGATGGATCAATATAATATATTAGATAATCTTTACACTTACTCGATCGATCAAATAAATAATCTTACCAATGAGAATGATCAATTAGCGCAAAGGCAAAATCTATTAAGTAGCGAAGTTACTCGCCTCTCATATTTTTTAACCCAAGATAACTTGGCGATGAAATCTTTATCAGATGAAAATAAAACTTTATCTCAGGAGAAACGTAGCTTTTTAAACAAGATGGCGATCTCCTCGAAGCAAATAAGTATTCTTCAGAAAGTGTGTAATGATCAAGAACAATCTCTTCATTCATTAAAAGACGAACTCAAGGAAGTAACTGAATCTTCTGCTGCTGAGAAAGATAAACTTATCAAAGGCAGGTTAACTCTAAGTTTAAAGGCTAGTAAACTCCAAGATCAATATTCTCAGTTAGAAGAATCTTACTCCTTATTAGAAAAATAAAATACTTATCTCCACTCCAAAGAAGAAATTATAAAATCTCACCTGAAGGGTATAATTGGAGATAACATTGATGATGCCATGAACCAATGGGAGAATTGTTTCCTAACATTAATTCAAAACTTAACTTCTCAAAAAGAATGTAGTCATTTTGACTTCCTTAATTTTTGATTTCTCTATTTAATTTCTTTGCTATATTTCTTGCGAGATTTTCATCTGAATATTTTCTTATCAATTATGTTTCTCGCAGAATATGAAAAAGGCCTTCACTCTACCATTTCTGATCTGACTGAAAAATTGGCTAAAGTTGGCAAAGAAAATGGAGTGCTCACCGCCAATCTTGTTCAATCTCGCGATCGAGCAAAGAGGAGATATGACTACCTTGAATACTTCAAACATATAGAGATCAGAAATCGTTATAGAGGTTTCCTTCGCAAGGTTCATCTTAATGCTGAAGTTCTTGTGAATAACATTCTGATATCCAAGTCTCTCCCTCCTGTATCCATTGATCCTCTAGAAGTAGATGACGATGAAATTCCTCTTCCCATTGATAATGATCTAAACTATGCAAGTGGTGAAGAATATGCCTCTCAATAGGACCCATCAGAAGAAGAAGAAAGTCCTTCTAGAGAAGTAGCTACTGGTGGTGAAGCAATTACTGGTGAAAAGTTAGATAAAGAAGAAACTCGAGCTGATCGTGACGAGAAGAATATTGGCAAGGAGAATGAAGCTGACGAGATTATTGGCGACACCAATATTGAAGCTTGAGTTTTCTTTTTGTTTTCTTTTTCTTCCTCTTTCTTGCGAGCAATATATCTTTATGCAACTTTGGAATTCAATTTTATTTCTGTTATTTTGAATATTCTCAAGGAAGATAATGATATTTTATTTATCAATTCCCATACTTTCCCCTCATTATATTTCTTATGATGAATAAGTCTTTCCCGCATTTTCTCCTTGCGAACTGTGTTGTGAATAGTACTTGCGAAATTATGGATAATACTGCGATATTATGAATACTTTTGGGAAATTATGAATAATCATGTTGTGTGATTCTGAATAATATTTCTGAGAAATTCTGAAGGATACTTGTTTCTCATCATCTCTCATATGATGAACAAATCTTTCCTGCATTCTTAAAAGAAAATAGTTAATGTTTGGAATTATTCTGTTGGTCTTATTTTGTCTTCCTAGTTAAAGGTCTTATTTTGCCAATTTTTTGTGTCTGCAACAAAATCACAGGACGTCTTTACATTTGCATGTAAAAACCCGTTGATCTTGCCTTATCCGCATTTTGTCAATTTCTGTGCGACAATATGACAAGTCTAAGCTCCCTTACGAGAACAAAGCCTTATGACATTGTCGTCTTGCGATGAAATCGCAGGACGTCTTTACACTTTCATGTAAAAACCCATTGATCTCATCTTAAATTTTTCTCATGGCTTGTCGCCTCTGTATAATATTTATCACGCGACAATATGACATGCATAAATGTTCTTGCGATCATAAATCCCCATGACATTGATGTCTTTAGACACTTATCATCTCCCTAATGGAGGGTGCCGCCCTTATCTTCCCCCTGGTTTCCCCTTCACGGAGGGCACATCGGCCATACATGACTATCTCCTCCCATATGGTCTTAACAACAACCAGCAATTTTCGCAGCCTCTTATCCTTTATGCCTATATGGCTTATAGTTACAAGACTGCACCCTAAGTGGGGTTTTCTTCGGGCCGAGTGCATCATAGCCAAGACTTGCCAAGAATGGCCAAGGTAGTTTCGTATGCCCCGAGCACCCTTGGCTCAACTGTGTACCTCGGCGCCTTGGTCATACTTTGCACTCCTTAGAAGAGACCCTCGGTTGTCCAACCAGGGTATAACCTTATACAGTTGGAAATCCAAGGTACCTCCCCTGGATAGGTTTTCTTTACCCCCAACATATCCATGACTCAGGTTCCAGCAGCGGTATAACCTTATCCCTGAGTCATGCAGAGATATACCCCCTTATATGACGCACTTTAGGTCTTACATTTTCCTCTTGCGAAGTTTTATTCGCGAACTAGGGTGTACGCCATAAAGGTTCTTCCCGTTCTTATACTTCTCTTGCGAGTATTGCAACTCTGGTGAAATTTCTTTTCTTTGATCTTCTCTTTATTTGCATTTCAACTCTTGTATATTTTCTCAACTTCATCTTTTTCATTCAAATGAAATATTCTGTTGAGACATTTTCTTCAACAAATCATTCATAAATTACTTAAATTTTATCATTTTACCTTTTTACTTACTACTTTCTGCTTCTGCTCTTTTGTTGCGTTTTGTTATTTTTTCTCCATCTGCGAGACGCTCGCCATCTATTGTTTGTAGCTCATGTTGATTTTCCAATATCCCTTCCTCTCGCCGCTCTATTGTATCAACCATCATCTTATCACCTCTTTGTTTTTGCTTGATGTTTCGTTTCCAGTTTCTGCTCTTTGCTGCCCTTTCCTCGCAAGATTCTATATCAATTTCATAACATTTTTTTCCCATCAACCCAGTCTCCCTTTATTACTCCAACACCATTAGGATGAGGAAATTTAATACATTGGTGGAAAGTTGACGCCACACCTAATATCCCATGTATCCAAGGTCAGCCAATCAGGGCATTATAAGGTGATTCAATATCCACAACACAGAATAGGATCTTAGAAGATATCCCCTTTAATGGAATTCGCATTGTAATTTCCCATTTGGGATTGTTGGCAGTACCGTTAAAACCATAGATCTTATATGTTGATGGTATCAAATCCTCGTCTCTCCCTCCCATGGTCTTGTAGGCATGATAAAACAAGATATCCACTGATCTTCCAGTGTCAATTAGAACCCTGTTAATTGACCAAGAATCTTCAATCCCATCATCATCATTTTCTTCATCTTCTTCTTCTATTTGTTTTGGATTTATTTCTAATCTTACCACCAGTGGGTTGTCATGCATCTCGCCAGGCTCTGGTACCTCTTGTCCAGTGAAAGAAATAGTTTGCTTTTGCCATTCCTCTAATGGCGAGACTCTCGCAATATTTATTATCTCTCTTCCATCTGAGTCTCACGCGAAGACTCTGCTCAGAACGTTATCGTGGAAATCCTTAATAGTCTTGTATGAATATATGATGGAATTACAGTACAAATTCTCCACCTTGTCTCAAACCTCCATCACAAATATTTCTGCTCCTTTTACAGTATTCACTCTGCGAATATCTGGTGCTGGTGGTAACTGTTGAGATTGCGGATGTCCTATTAGAAAATGATTTAACTTTCCCTGATCAATCATCCTCAAAATTATTCTTTTTACATTCCTGCAATCGGTTATTGAGTGACCATGAAAATGATGGTAAGGACAAAATTCTTGATTTCGATTATTTTGATGTGGCTCTTTTCCCATATTCCAGGGTGATGGTATATTTTCCATCAAAATGATAGCCTCCCAAATTTTTTCTATGCTAGCATTCAGAGGTGGCATCTTAATTTCTTCCCATATTATGCTCTGACTCCCTTTCCCTCTAAAATTATTTTTCCTCTGACCGCCATATGTCTCTTGCGGCTGATCAAGTCTTTGAATTTTATTATTTCCACCGCGATTGTAATAACTCCTTTCCCTTTCATACTCCTCTTGATCTCGACTTCCCAAGGATACTAACTTCTGCTTGTTATCAATCATCATTTTCTCTTGTTGTGGATGCGAGGTGCTCACCACATTATTAATCATTTTAGGAAGTAAACTTCCGGTTGCCACTATTGAGTTGGTTTTTGCGATTGGATATGATTCCATCTCATTTTGTTTCTCCTCCAAAGCAATGTATTCTTCTTGTAGTTCTCGCAGCTCAGTCATTGTTATGCTCTTTTTGACTCTGAAAACTTGAACATATAGTAGATTGGTTGCGAACATAGCATTAATGAAAGATAAAATGAGGTATCTCTCATCCACTCTACTAGCCATTTCACTGCATATTGTTTTCCTCCTTAATGTTAAGTGCTTCAGACTCTCGCCAATCCTTTGTTTTAACCCAAATACATCTTCAATTCCTGGATGCGCAGAATTGTTACTTATGTATGCCCCCAAAAATGTAGTTTGTAGATGAGTGAAAGAAGTTATAGTATTCTTGGGTAAACCTTCAAACCACTTTAGCGCCTCGCCAGTTAAGCTTGATGCAATGTATTTGCATAACATAGCATCATGGTTCTCCCATTGTAGCATACACCTAACATAGGCTTTAATATGTTGAATGGCACATGTAGTTCCATCAAAAATACTGGTTAATGCTGGTAAATTGAATTTTGGCGGTATTCCTCCTAATTGTACTGCTTGAGTGAATGGAGTTTTTGTTGTTTCTTCAATCGCCTCATCAAGCTGTCTTCTGCCTCCTTCTCTTCTATCATTTAACATTTCCCTCATTTCTGCTAATTCTCTTAAAATTTGTTCATTCCCAACTAAATTTTGCTCCATTGGTCATTTCAGTGCAGATTTTCTTCTCCTGCGCTCTTTCCTATATTGTGTTGCGAGATTTTGATTTTCATCTCCATTATTTTCTACTTGTCTTTCTCCGCTATCTTATCTTACATTTCTTTCGCGAATACGCACACCGTTATATCTCTCATTTTCTCTTCTGCGATTTTCTTCTGCTCTCCTTTGCACCCTATCGTATTCTTCTTTAATATTACCAGTATTGCGGTTCTGTTCACGTCTTATTTCTCGATTGTCATGATTATTCTGGCGAATTTCCTCTTGGAATTCTTGCTCTTCTACCTATGCTCTTAATCTTTACCTTTTGCAAGCTAAGCGTGCTTATTCAGCGTAATGTCTCTCGATTTCTCTTTCAATTATCTGCTGATTTCTTAGAGTTTCTCTTCCATGCAATATCCTCCTTCCTTCCTCTTGTTCTTCTTCACCATCTTGGTTATTTCGTGCCTGATGCTGTTCATTTTCCTGCCTTATGTTATTTGGTTGAATTTCATCTTGTGGTATGTAACGATCTTCCCTTATTTCTCTCCTTTCGCGACGTCCTCCATTTGAATCATGATTTTCTTCTTCAATATTTGTTATAGGTGATCTTCTTCTTATATCACTTCTAATTGTTCTTGAACTTTATCTCGTTGTGCTTCTTGATCTTCTATTTTGTAACCTCATGTTTTCCATTCTCAATTCATGGTTTTGCCTTGCCAAATTTGCACGTTCTTCCGCCTATAATCTCCTTTCTTCTTGTATTCTTTTTCGTAAAACCTATACTATTTCATTTTCATCATCTCCATGTATTAATCCTCCATTTACTTATTGATTTCTTCCCTCTCATCTTTCATCTCTTAATTTTCGATTTTCTGGTTCTTCTATTGAATCTAATCGCCAAGTATACACGCTTACTCTATCATAATCCACAGCTCTATCTTGCATTGGTGTTTGCTGATTTGGCTGTCGAACCTGATTTTCTCCATCATCCCTTGTTCTATTTCTTCTTGTTCTTACCCTAGAAGATTCTATTGTTTCATCTGTTTCTCCACCTGCAAGTCTTTTACTCCTGCTTACGGTTGTTGGTGGTTCTGATGTATTTCTAATGGTATTTATCAATGATGTTGTAGTAGAAAGGTTCTTTGAGACTTGTGAAGAAAGATTTTTTAGACTTTAATAAGAATAACAAACTCAAAATAAAAGGTAATGTGAGAATTATGGAGAGACTAGGGCTAGGATTCCACCTTTCATCAATATTTATGAGGTTCAAAGATAATTTTTATCATGCAATTCTAGACAATATAGCTCCAATCAAAATAAATTGTGATTCTAAATTTCTGCCTATCCTAGATTTTCAAAACATCAATTGTTAATCGCAAGCATGAAGTATCAAAAGTCCTAAACTAAGCATACTTCATCAAGAGAAAACACAACTAATTAATAAAAATCATTTACTCAATTCTCATTCGGTGCAAATTAATCATAAAATAATTACATAAATTAATTTAAATGAATATTACCACATAATTATCGAAAGAACGGCTTCCTCCATCGCCCCAGAGATTGGGTTTAGCTCATCATAGTGTAAACTTGCTCAAAATATTGATTCATGCTCAAAAATTGTTTATAAAGATGAAAAGGAGAGAAATTGAATAAACCAGGAAACTGCAACACTTTTTCGGTGTTGCAAGTTCTTTGTTACAGAGATCGATACAAAGAAACTGTCGCTGTAACTGTTGCGTATAAGACTGCTAACCAAGTGTCGAAAACGTTGTACCATGAACGACGGTATCCGGGAGTCATATGTTCTTCGTGTTCTTCCCATTTAGCAGCAAAAAAAATTCTCTGAAACTCGATTCTCGCCCATGTATTCTCCCAAACTCTCCGTAATGCTTCTCTGGCACTCAAGCATCACATTTATACTCAACAGGCTCTAAGTATCACGCAATAACTCAAAAAAATTCTCCATTACTCGGCCGTGAAGAAAAATATTCTCGGGAATATTTTCTTCCCATTTTTAACTCCTCATGCGTTGATTTTCTCCTAGCATGCTCTAAACTGTGGCTCGAGTCAGTAAACATGTGCAGAAATCGTTCAAACTTTCCAAGACTCGTGCAATCCCGTGAAACACCTCTCTCGTGAACGTGTAGCTCTGATTTCTTCTCGACGAATATCTAGCCAAATTCAATCGACTTAAATGCCCAAATTAACATTGTATACCTATATCACATCTATCCCATGAAAATCCGCGATTGAATCTCTGTAAAACATGTCCAAATCTTCAACCGAAATTCTGCATGTAACTTGTAGTTGCAGGATTTCCCTACAACATACCCCTTATCAAATCTTGATAACAATTCCTAGATCTAAATATAAAAATAGTGATAAAAATACTAAAATTATAAATAAATACCAAGATTTTTACGTGGTTCGATCAATGTTATCAAAATCCACGGATCTTCACTATAATAATTTGTAACTATATTAATTTACACTTACAATCTCCATTAATGGAGTTCTTGGAAGAATTCTAGATCTAGTTTTGGGGAAGAAGATGATAAAGAAATTATATTTTCTCTCTCTAAAAACCCTCTCTGCAAAATAACTTTCTCTCTCCTCTCAAAATTATCTCTCCCCTTTCTCTCTCCTGCTCTCTTCTTTATATAGGCATTTACATTGTGGAAGACAGCTCATTGACAGCTCACATTTCCCCTAATTTCGGATCTGAACTCTTGCGGTAATATCGCAGCAACATCATTGTGATTTCTCGCAGGTTTCTATAATATCTCGCAGGATTTCTATTGCTATATTTCTTGCGAGCTTTCTCTATAAAATCTTCACGTCTTTCTTCATGTTTTGTCTTCCGTCCTTTGTTGCGTCGTTTTGGTAATCAATCTGCGACACTTGCCATGTGTGGTAGAAGTTTTCGCAAGAGCGTTGTTGTTTACATTTTGCCTCTTTTTTCTTAATATTGCTTGAAGAGCAATTTTTAAGAAAAAATCTGTAGTTGTAGTAGTCTCTGATCTTTGTTGATGAAGGTACAAGCGAAAGAATACCAAACTTAAAAAGTATATACTTGCCTCTATTCTTTTGCGAAGTTCTGAAGCTTTGAGAAATAATTAGAAGTATCATCTTTTGAAGTATGCGAAGTATGAAGTATAAAATATAAAGTACTCAATCCTCGAAATACAAGAAGTATCTGTCCTTGAATAAGAAATATTGCCTCTATTCATGCGAAATTATCCATTTTGGAAATGATTCTTGCTGAGAAGATAAAGAACATAAAAAAAATTCTTGGTAATCCCTAACTGCCTCTATTCTTTATCTATGAAGGAGAATCCTTGAGAAAATGTTGAATGATTAAATTGTTTCTTTATTCTTATCTTGCCTCTGCCTCAAGTGGTAACCACTTTTAAGAAAATAATCACATTCTGCGAAATAATCACAATTCCTGCGAAATTCTGGATATATCTTCGAGGTTATGAATTAGTCTGCGTGATTATGAATAACCCTGCCAATTTCCAAATATTTCTGTGAATTTCTGAACATTTCTGCGAATTATGAATAGTGTTCAAATAGTACTGCGAATAGTGTCGCAAATAGTGCTATGAATAGTGCTGCGAATTATGAATAGTAATTTCCATTCTATGCATTCCCATACTTGCCTCTTGTTATTGATCTGCAATATGATAAATGAAATAAGACTAATATAAAGTCGTTAGCAATCTGTTATACGCTTGTAGGTATAACCTCTCTTGTGGTCTTATTTTGCCTTCCTAGTTAAAGGTTTTATTATGCCACTTTTATGCGACAAGATCGCATGATATTCTTATTTTTATATGTAATAATCTATTGATCTTGTCTTGTCATTTAATTTTAATCTATGCGACAATATGATAAATCTAAGCCTTCTTGTGAGATTAATCTCTCTTTGCTTTTTAAGACTTATGACATTGCCGTCTTTTCGATGAAATCGCAGGACGTCTTTGCGATTTATATCCTCTTATTATTGATTTCATTTATCTCATCTTTTGATCTTATCGCAAAAACCCATTGATCTCATCTTAACATTTCTCTTTAGGCTTTTTGTCCAGTTATGCGGCAATATGACGGGCCTAAATATTCTTGTGAATATAAAGTCCCATGACATTGATGTCTGTGTCACGCAACAATATGACGGGCCTAAATATTCTTGCGAATATAAAGTCCCATGACATTGCCGTCTTTTTTGATACACAGCTCCCTAATGGAGGGTATCGCCCTTATCTCTCTCCCCGGTTGCCCCTTCAAGGATTATACATCGGCCATACAAGACTAGCACTTTCCCATCCGGTTCTGCCAACAACCAGTTGTTTTCGCAGCCTTGTCCTTTATGCCTTATATGGCTTATAGTTACAAGACTGCACCCTAAGTGGGGTTTTCTTCGGGTCGAACACATCGTAAGCCAAGACTTTCCGTGGATGGCCAGGGTAGGTTCATCCATCCCGGGCACCCACATCTCAACCGTGTACCTCGGCACCTTGATCATACGTTGCATTCCTTAGGAGAAACTCTCGGGCGCCCAACCAGGGTATAACCTTATATAATTGGGAATCCAAGTTATCTCTCCCGGATGGATTTTCTATAATCCCAAATCTCCATGACTAGGTTCCAGCAGCGGCATAGCCTTTCCCATAGCCATGCAAAGAGATACCCCCTTATGACGTACTTTAAGGACATTGCCTCTTACGGAATAGAATCCGCGAACTAGGGTGTACGCCACAAAGGTTCGTCCCATTCATATATATTTTTAGGCGATTTGCGCCCGTCTTGTGCATATTTGCATTTCTCTCTTGCGAAATTTTATTCGCGTCTTTTGCGATAATTTCGCATTTCGTTATTCTTTCATTTCTGTTTTCATTCTCATAATATCATTTATGAAATAAAATTTCTGTAAAATCTTAGAAATCTTCTTTGAAATCTTGCGATTATATCGCGTCTTTAAATAAAAAATGTTCTATATAAGTTTTTTTTTTTTTTGAAATCTTTAGCTTTTTGCGATGAATCTTGCGATTGTATCGTTGTTTGCCAATCTTAATAAAAAATCTTTAAAATGTTTTGAAATATTAGAATTTTTAGAAATCTTGCGATTATATCGCTTTAGATAAATAAAATAAAAAATCTTTTATCTTCTGTAAATAAAATTTTCAAGGAAATGGTACTTATCTTTTTCGGCTTGTTGTTGTCTCTTGCGAAGTATTTGAGTTGCTTGAAAATTGAGAAGAACTGAGAAATGAAGTCTTGAAAAATTAACTCTTGATCTGCCTCTTGTATAGTGTTGCACCATACCAACTATTCTAACCATTTCTTGCGAAATATGTCTGCGAAATAGTCTCCAATTTTCTTCTTGCGAAATAACCAAATATCTTGCGAAGTAATGAAATACCAACTTTCTGCCTCTAATCATTCATGGTGAATTCTCTTATGTGAAATAAATGAATCCTGCGGAAATTGAATTTCACTTGCTTGCTACTCAATTACCTGTTAAAAGTAAATTTTCTTTGTGCGAAATAATCACTACGGACGGATCAATGGAATTGTCTTATTTTGAAATTGAATTGCTTTCTACTCAATTTTCTTTGTTGCCTCAATTGAATTTTACTTATGTTGGTCACAGATGTAGTCAAGGAGGTGAATGCTTCGAATTGTATAAGTGTCATGCAACATGTAGTTGCAGAATAACCTACAACTACACCCTCAGTAGAATTAGTAAAACTTGAGAAGTTCTTGATATTGAATGAAAACTTTTTTATTAATTCTCTCAATTGATTACAAAGAAGTATCTAAATGGAACTAGAATAGTTACAACTTTCTCTATTCTCTTTCCTAAGATAATTTCTAATATTCACTCCCAGAACCTCCCGAATTTTACATTTGAACTCCTATTTATAGTGAACTATGTACAGCTGTATATGTGTTGCGAAATATCCCAACACATCTTCGTACGATTATTATATCTTCGCAAATCTTCATACTTCCATGTGCTTCCTCTATCTTCGTATTGTTTTGTAACTATTTCCTCTTATATTTGTCACGATGTTCGTAAGTTAATGCCTTGTGATATTCGGTACCTACATCTTGCCTCTTCTCATGTCAATTCTGCGAAGAATAAATGATCGTGAGATCATAACCGTTACTTAGTCTTTTAGAATTTGGACACGTCTTTTGTAACCGTTCTTTTCTAGTTATTCCCTTATATAAACTCTTTTATATTCTCTTCCTTTTCTTCTTCTTATTTTCTCTCTTTACTTCTGCAATTTTGTCTTCTCATCACACTCTCCATTACCATTTTTTCCTCCTGTTCATATCATCATGAGTTCTCCAAGGTAATTTTCTTCTATCTTCACGTTTTTCACTTGTTTTCCTCTTTGATTTCTGTATAATTTATTGTTTGATTTTGGTTTATTTCAGCAAAACTATTCCTCAGGTGAAATCTCCACCCAGAAATTCAAGCCCTAATCTTCGAAGAAAAAAATCCGAGAATCAAAAGGTAGTTAAAATACTTTGTCTTCTTTCTTGAACAATATATTGTTGCCTCAGTTTTTAATCTACATTTTGATTCGTAGGCTGGTGAAAAACCCAATCCCAACAAGAGATCTCGAGTGATTAAACCTACACCAATAATTTCAATTGATGACTTCCTTCCTGAGATGGATAAGGAATTTCCTTCTCCTCCTCGTGAAAATACTTCTTCGCAAACTCCTGCCTCTACTCCATTACCCATTTTTCAATCTCCCACCAATGTCAATTTATCAACACTTCTTCAAGATCAACCCTCGCTAAATACTTCTTCAACATCTTCTCTTGAAAAGCCTATCTTGACTCCTAATCCTTTGAGTGCTATTGCTCCAGACAATTTACAACTTGCTCTTATTCCTTCAAATTCTTCTCCTCTTCCTCAAGAAATTCGAGATGGAATTTACTCAACTTTTCGAATGTTATCTGAGGTTTTGAATAATACTGCGAAGTCTACTAATGTTCGTTCGCAATATGAGTTTTGCGAAGCACTAAATAGTTTCATCAATCCTAATATTTCTACTTCACGCCAATCCTTGGAAAAAGAAGTTGAATTGCTTCGCCAATCTCTGAAGTCTTCAAGAGCAGAATGTGAGAATCTCCGCAAAGAGAATTATCAGCTTCAGAATGATTCTCTTGATTGTGCGATCCTTTGTAAAAGGAATGATGAATTGAAAGGTATGATTACTATCTTCATATTTTCCCCTTTTGTTTACTTTTGTTCTTCATATGTTTGAAACACCCATTAAAACCCATTCCCCTTTATAGAATCCATCCAAAAATGTAGAAGATTGGTACTTCTCCATGAATCAGATGCAACAGAATATCAAGCCAAGCATGACAGCCTCTTGAACCAATTCTCCCATTTATCTAATCTTTATTCGTTTGCTCTTGATAATTTTGATGCCCTTTTTAAAAATAATACCCAACTGATTTACGACCGAATTTTTTTGAATGATGACATATCTCAACTTACTTCTTCTTTAACTAAAGCCGGCTTGAGAGTAGAAAACTTATTAGAAGAGAACAAAACCTTATCAGAAGAGAAATGCTCGTATTTGAATACAATGATCGTTTCTTCGCAAAAATTAGATACTCTTCAGAATAAATGTTGCGATCAAGAAAATCTTCTTTCTTTGTTAAAAGGTGAACTTGAGGAATTAAAGAAGTCTTCAGATGCAGAGAGAATCTCTTTTGCCGTTGAGAAGAAGTACCTTATTAATAAGAATATAATCTTAAGTACTAAGAAGAATCAACTTGAAGAAGATTATTCTGAACTAAAAAGTCTTAATACCAAACTTGCGAAGGATAAAAATTTTCTTCTTTCTAAAGATCAGAAGCTTCAATCTAGACTTAAAGGATTAGTTGGTGATGTTTTTGATAATGCGATGGATCAGATGAAGAATTGTTGTCTATATTTAGCTCAATCTCTTATTTCTCAAAGGGAAGGTAGTCATTAAAATTTGACTGCCTCTGATGTATCTTTAAATTTTGTTATATTCGCAATTTTGACCCTTTAAATTTTGTTTTATTCGTAGAATCTGAGAACAACCTTCGCAATGCTAAGGCTGGATTAGAAGCCTCATGTTCTGAGCTTCGTAAGAAAAATGCTTTGCTTTCTACTCGCTTAATAAACTCTCGCGATCGTGCTACTCGGAGATTCAACTATCTTGCTTATTCTAAAGATATCGAAGATACCAACCATTAGAAAGCTATACTTCGTGAAAGTCATCTGAAAGCTCAAGTCTTTGTGAATAACATTCTCTTATCAAGATCCTTGCCTCCTGTGAAGATTACTCATCTGTAAATATCTGATGATGAAGTTGTTCGTGATCCTGATAGTGATTTTGATTATGAGAGTGATGATGAAGGATTTGATGGTGAAAATGAATCTGTTCCTCAAAGAGATGTTCATGTTGCAGACTCTACAAAGGATGATATTTCGCAAAATTCGAATGCTGCTAATGACCCTGCTCATCTAAAAGACCCAGCACATAGTGTTGATGAAGCATAATAATATTCTTTCTCAAATTATCATTGATTCTCTTGTTTTCCTTTCTTTTGAATTTTTTCTCTTAGCTACTGTTGGTTCTCTTTTTGCAAACAATTCTGCCCACTGTTTTTTTTCTTTTAAGAAGTACATTTGATATTTTGCGAAGATGATTTGGCCTTTCTTAAATTGAATGCTTTCTTTCTTTGCATAATTTGATCATATGAAGAGAAATAATATAACTTAAAGATTTAGCTTAGTATCTCCTTTCCCCCTATTATTCCTCTTCAGATGATTAAACATTGTTGGAAGTTTTAGAATATCTGCTCCAATTTAACTTACGAAGATTATGTTTGTTGCGATTGTGAATAAGAAATCCTCCCTTTGAAATATAAGAATAGATTCTTATGAAATATCCTTAAGAAGTATAAGAAGTATAAAATATCTTTGAAGAAGTATTAGAAGTATTCAATCCGTAAAGAATTATCCAATGTATGAAGAAGTATAAAAATTATTCAATCTATGAATAATTACTCAATATATGAAGAAGTATAATAAGTACTTTAACCTTCGCAAAATGAAGTATCCATTTAAGAAGTATAATAAATATGGGACGTTCTTGAAGAATTATAAGAAGTATTCAAGTTGTGAAGAAATATTCAGTATATAAAGAAGTATAAGAAGTATGTAATTCTCGTAAAATTTAATGGAATACGAACTATCTGTTTTTGATTGCGAGCAAAATCGCATCTTTTGTTATATCTTCATGAAAATTCTTCAATAGGGCTGTCTTCTTTTTTAGGACTTCATGATTTATATTCTTGTAAAAATTCTTCAATGATATTGACGGAGCTATCTTCTTTGTCAGAACTTCATGATATATATATTCTTGTAAAAATTCTCCAATGATATTGATGGAATAATTCTCATTAATTGTTGTGGTCTTATCATGCCTTCCTAAGTAAAGGTCTTATTTTGCCACCTATTTTGTGATAATATTTTTGTATTTCCGATAATATGACAAGTTTGAATATTCTTGCGAATATACAATCTCGTGACATTGTCGTCTTGCGATGAAATCGCATGACGTTTTTACACTTTCATGTAATAACCCATTGATCTCATCTTAAATTGTTTGTTATGTTCTGCGAGTTCTCTTTGTATGTTTTGTTTCTTTCTTAGAATGCTCACAGAAATTCAATTGTTGCACAAATATGACAAGCCTTTATGTTTTTGCAAACAAGAAGCCTCGTGACATTTGCGTCTTATAGCACGTATCAGCTCCCTAATGGAGGGTGCTTCCCTTTATCTTCCCCTTGGTTGCCCCTTCAAGGAAGCGTACATCGACCATACAAGGTTAGCTCTTCCCATCCGGTTCTGCAAACAACCAACTTTTGATCGCAACCTCTTATCCTTTTTGCCTATAGGGCTTATAGTTATGAGGTTGCACCCTATGGGGTATCTTTGGGCCAAGTGCATCATTTTCCAAGACTTGTCAAAAATGGCAGATGTGCTTCAAGCTCACCCGGCACTCTTGACTCAACCGTGTACCTCGGCGCCTTGATCGTTTTCTGCACTTCTTTGGAAATACAGTATGCCTTAGTCGCCCAACCTAAATCATGTTACACCGCATAATATTGCGTAATGTCGCAAGATTAGGTGAGAATCCAAGGTGTCTAACCCGGATAGGTACCCCGTTATTGGGTTGTACCCCGTAAAGTTCCATGTACTCATGTGCCTTGGTGGTGTTCCGGTGTCCCTGAGCCATGTTTATAGGTACCCCCTTAAATGATGTACTTTAGGACTTTGCCTCTTACCAAATGTTGCTTCGCGAACTAGGTTGTACGCCACAAAGGTTTGCATGTGTAATATTTCTGCAGATTTCTTTCTTTTTTGAAAGCTGAACACAGATTGCGGTCTTTTATTCGCAAATTGCGGTCTTTTCTTCGCAAGTTAATGTGTGCGTATTTCTTTAATGAAAGTTAATCCCAATAAAAAATTTGAAATTCGTAATTTTTGCATATTTCCTGCGAGCAAACAATATTCGTAAAATTTATCATGAGTTTTATGGATAATACCTTTTCAAATACAGTCTATTCCAAGGTCTACCAAGTCTCAAACCCATGTCTCTCCCTTCTGGATCCATCAGCCGATAAGCTCCGCTTCCCACAACCTCTTTGATAACATATGGTCCATCCCATTTTGGTGCTAATTTTCCTCCATTTTCTTTCTGATATGGAGGTGTTTCTCGCATGACCAAATCACCTGGTTGATATTCATGTTCAATGACTCTCTTGTTGTATTCTCGAGCTAATCGTTCCTGATAAATCTTCATATGGTGTAACACCTTTTCTCTTTTTTCTTCCAAATCATCCAGTTCACTTAATATTACTCCTGCACTTAAATTTCTTTACCAAGCTTCTTTCTTTGTTGTTGGAATTACAACCTCTGTTGGTAATACTGCTTCTACTCCATATGTTAAGAAATAAGGAGACATTCCAGTTGCCTCTCTTCTAGTTGTATTGTATGCCCAGACTGGACTAGGTACTTTCTCGCACCACCCTTTGAGATGTCCTTCTAATTTTTTTTTGATTGTATCTGCGATTGTTTTATTTGTTGCCTCTGCCTGTCCATTAGCTTGTGGATATAACATAGTTGATTTCCCACATTTTATCCTAAAAGCACTTAGTAACATCTCTATATTCTTCCCTTCAAATTGTTTTCCGTTATCAGATACTAACTATGCCGGAACTCCGTATCTGCAAATGATGTTCTCAAATATGAACATAAAAACATATTTATCACTAATATGTTGTACTTCTTTTACTTCTGCGAGCTTCGTGAAATAATCTGTTGCGACTATCAAATATCTCCTTTGTCCGGATCCAGGCAGAAATGGTCCAACAATATCCAACCCCCATTTCCCAAAAGGCCAGCAGCTTGTTGAAGAAGTTAATGTTGCCCCTGGTGCATGAATTCTTTTACCATGTCGTTGACATTCCTTGCATCTTCGTACGAACAATTTTGCGTCTGTATGCATATAAGGCAAGTAATATCCTTGTATCTTTGCTCTGTACGCTAGAGATCTTCCCCCACTATGATTGCCAGCTTCTCCTCAATATAACATCTTCAATATATTTTCTCCTTCTTCACGAGTTAAGCACCTGAGAGGTGGTCCACTGAAAGATTTTCTGTATAAAATTCCTTCTCGTAGCTCATAGTTTATTGCACGATTCTTTAATTTATGTGCTTCTAGTCTGTTCTTGGATACTTCTCCTATTGCGAGATATGCATGAATTTCTTTTCTCCAATCTGCGATGTTATTTGGTAATTCTGTTTCTACTTCCATCGCAACTTCCTCCTCAATTTCTTCTTCTTTGTTCACCGATGGGTGTTGAATCGTCTTAATTTTGATATTTCTTGTATTAGGATTTGTCATCATACTTGGAATGAATGCAAAAGCATCTGCGAGTCGATTGTATTTCCTTGTTATATGCTCCACTTTAATTTTGGTATCTTCGCAGATAATTCAGCAACAAGTTTCTTGTATTTCTTCAAGGAAAACTCATTTGTGGTATATTCCCCTTTAATTTGACAAATTACCAGCTGCGAATCACTTGTTATCCTTATACTTTCAAGCTTCTTTCCTATTGCGATCTTTAATGCGTGCACTATAGCTTCGTATTCTGTTTCATTGTTCGTGGATGCAAATTCTAGTCTGAATGAGAATGTTGTTCTTTCTCCTTCTAGTGAGATCAACACAACTCCAATTCCATTCCCCTCACTGTTGGATGATCCGTCTACTAAAATTTCCCATCTATTTGGTTATGTTAACAAGTCTTTTGGATTCCCAAACTCTTCTTCAACATCCATCATTTCTTCTACTGCTTCATCTTCTTCCAAAGGAAATTCTTCCAAGAAATCTGCGACGACTTGTGACTTTTGCGATGATAATACTTCGTATTTTATCTTGTAATGGTTTACTTGTACATTCCACCTTTCTATTCTTCCTGACCTTTTGGTGTTCTTCATAACTGATTCAATTGGCACCTTGGTTACCACTTTTATCACATGTGCTTGGAAGTATATTCGTAACTTGAATGATGCATAAACCAGGGCTAAGATTAACTTCTCCATTTTAGAATCATTTCTCTCTGCTGCGTTAAAAGTTTTACTAATGTAGTAAATGGGCCTTTATATTCCTGCGTCTGTTCGCAGCAGAACTGCACTTAGAGCATATGGAGTTGTTGCGAGGTATACCAATAATTCTTCGTTTTTCTCTGGTTTCTGTAATATGGATGTATTTGTGAGATATTCTTTGATTCCTTGAAAAGCTCTTTCACATTCATCAGTCCATTTGAATTTTTCTCCCTTCTTAAGTATGTTGAAAAAATGTTTGCACTTATCTGACATTCGCGAAATAAATCTTCCGAGTGAATCCAAGAGTCCATTTAGATTTTGTACTTCCTTTACTGTTGCGGGTGTTGGCATGTCACGAACTGCTTATACTTTTTCTGGATCAACTTGCATTCCCTCCTTTGATACTATATATCCAAAGAATTTTCCAGACGCAACTCCAATTATACATTTCTCAGGATTTAACTTGATGTTGAACTTTCTCATTTGTTCAAATATTTCCTTCAAATCTTGCACATGATCTTTGGATTCTTTGCTTTTTATCAACATATCATCTACATATACTTCCAAAGGTTTATGTATCCACTTTGCGAACACTTTTTCAACCATTCGTTGATATGTAGCACCCGCATTTCGCAAACCAAATGGCATCTTCACATAACAATACAAACCTCTTGGAGCAAAAAAAGGCAGTATGTTCTTGATCTTCTTCTACGAGTGATATTTGATTATACCCTTTATATCCATCAAGTGAAGTGACTCTATCATGCCCTGCAGCTGATTCCACCATTTGTGGTATGTCTGGTAATGGAAAGCTATCTTTGGGGCAGGCTTTGTTTAGATCAGTGAAATCTATACAAATTCTTATCCCTTTATTCTTTTTCGGAACAATGACCATATTCGCAATCCATTCTGGGTATTTTGCTTCCCTTATGATTCCTGCATCCAACATCTTTTGTAATTCTTCTTCTATCTGTGCATGATAACTTTGTGATATCTTCCTTATTCTCTATTTGAATGGTCTTACGTTTTTATCAATGTTCAATCTATGACACGCTACTGATGGATCAATTCCTGGTATCTCATCTACACTTCCTGCGAATATATCTTTATATTCTCGTAAGAGATCAATAATTCTCTTTTCTTCTTCTTAATCCATCTTAGTTCCAATTCGCAAGAATAAAGGCTCCTCTTTACTTCCAATATTTACTTCTTTAGTTGGTTCAGCTGCAACATAGCTTGGACTTTGCTCCCCCATAGGTGTTGGTTCTTTGATTATTTTTTGCTGGTTCCCCTTCTTTTTCTGGAATCTCACTTGGTATTCCTCTCCCTTCCTTTGGTCTTATTGTATACACTCTAAATTCTTCTTCCTTTTTTACCTCAGTCGCAAGTTTTCTACGAAACTGTTTCTTTCTTGCTCTCCCCCCACACTGTTTTACTTCAATCTGATAACAAAATTTTGCACTATCAAGATCTCCTTTTATTTCCTGTATTCCATTTGGTGTAGGAAATTTGATTTTATGATGTAATGTTGAAGCAACAGATTTGATCGCATGAATCCACGACCTTCCTATCAGCATATTATATGGAGATTCCATATCTATCACACATAAGACTATATGTGTTTCGATTTCTCCTAGCAATATTCGCAGTGCTATTTCCCCCTTAGATTTTGTTGTAGATTTTCCTAATCCATGAATGAGACATTTTGAATTTGTGATTTCTTCATCTTTAATTCCCATCTCTTTAAGTGCATGATAGAATATGATATTAACAGAACTCCCTGTATCAACCAAGATTCGGTTTAATTTCCATTTTTCTATAGCTTTCTTCTCTTCTCGCATGACTGGAACTGTGATCACCAATGGTGAAGTGTGGTTCAAGTCTTCATTTGGAATTTCTGCTACTGAAAATGTGATTTTCTGTTTTTCCCATTCTTCTAAAGTTGTTATTTTCTCCTCCTCCATGATCTTTCTTCCTCTACAATCTCGCTTGTATATCTTTCCCTTCATGTTATTATGAAATTCATCAATCATTGTCTTTGTGATCATATTACATTCTTCTTTTTTGCAATCTCCATCCACTGACTCCATTTGATCTTCAAATTTTGGCTATCACAAATCCTCAAGTCCCTGTTTCTAGCGCCAATTATGTAGTTGCAGAATAACCTACAACTACACCCTCAGTAGAATTAGTAAAACTTGAGAAGTTCTTGATGTTGAATGACAACTTTTTTATTAATTATCTCAATTGATTACAAAGAAGTATCTAAATGGAACTAGAATAGTTAAAACTTTCTCTATTCTCTTTCCTAAGATAATTTCTAATATTCACTCCCAGAACCTCCCGAATTTTACATTTGAACTCCTATTTATAGTGAACTATGTACAGCTGTATATGTGTTGCGAAATATCGCAACACATCTTCGTACGATTATTATATCTTCGCAAATCTTCATACTTCCCTGTGCTTCCTCTATCTTCGTATTGTTTTGTAACTCTTTCCTCTTATATTTGTCACGATGTTCGTAAGTTAATGCCTTGTGATATTCGGTACCTACACAGCAAGAAGAAGTGAAACTTGAATCCTTAATTTGCTCCTTGAATTGTCCTGCTCCTTATCAATTGTACTTGGTTTCCCTTGCGAAGTAATTAAAGTTCTGCGAAACAATGAAAAGAAAAAAAATGTAAATTTCAAAAGGATGCAAAAGAATGACGCAGAAGATGGGATTTGATCTTGCGTCTTCAAGGTTGTTGGCTACTCCCTGAACCATCTATACTTGTTTGTTCTTGTTGTATGTATCTGCGAAGAAAGAAAAAAAAGTCTGCGGCAGGAGGAAAAAAATTCTTGCGGGGAGAGGGACTCGAGCCCGCGACGCTTATCTCCCTAACCTTGCTTGTGACCATCTGTGCTGCATCTTGTTTATGTCAGTTGGTTAGATTCACTCCTGAAGTAATGAAAATTTATGAAAAAATATTGCGTATCAAAAATAAATTGTGAAAGGCAAGAATCGATCATGCGTCCTGCCGCTTTACTTCATGCATCTTAACCATCTGTTCTAGCTTGATTTTGTGTTGAGGTAGTTTGATTCGCAAAACTTATCATCTCCTCTCGCTATTTACATTATTTACTCTATATTTCTGCGTCTTTGTCTACGTATTTTCCTACGGCTTTGGCTACGTCTTTTCCTATGGCTTTGCCTGCGTCAAAGTCCAATATTCTTTCTCCATCTCTGCGTTTCTGTTTTCTCCCTTGCAATCTTACGGTCTCTTCCCTTTATGCTTCTTAACGTACCCTCTCTTTATCTTTCCGTTAATTTTCATGAATCTCCACGTACTATGTGTAGGAGCAGAATCTCGCAACAACAACGCTCTTGCAAGGATTTCTGCCACACATGGCAAGTGTCGCAAATAATTATAAGAAATGACGAAATATGTGAAGATTTTATCATTACTCGCAAGAATAAGGTGATAGTTCGCAAGAAATTTGGCAAGAAGGAAAAATCCTGCGAGACATGGAGAAACTTGAGAGAAATGAAGCGGAGTTCGAGAGAAATGAAGAAAGCTTGCGAAAGATACTACCGCAGAACTTAGATCCGAAATTAAGGGAAAGCTTAGCTGTAAATGAGCTGTCATGAGATGTCATCCACTATGTAACTGCCTATATAAAGAAGAGAGCAGGAGAGAGAAAAGGGGAAAGAATTTTAGGAAGAGAAAGAAAATTCTTTTGCAGAGAGAGATTTTTAGAGAGAGAAAATGTAATTTCTTTATCATCTTCTTCCCCAAAACTAGATTTAGAATTCTTCCAAGAACTCCATTAATTGAGATTGTAAATGTAAATTGATGTAGTTACAAATTATTATAGTGAAGATCCGTGGATGTAGATCACATTGATCAAACCACGTAAAAATCTTGGTGTTTATTTATAATTTTAGTACTTTTATCACCATTTTTATATTTAGATCTAGGAATTGTTATCAAGATTTGATAAGGGGTGTGTTGTAGGATTTCCTGCAATTACATTTTGGCGCTAGAAACACTACCTGCTTTTTGATAGATTGAAGAAAATTCCAAGAAAGATTAGCTACTGTTCATGTATATTTTTAGATCTAATTTTTTTTTTTAGGGTTAAAAATGGAAATTTCATGGAAGAAATTACATTTTGAGGGAGTAAGCATCATCAACAATTCAAAGACATGTGAAGACTAGGATAAAAAATTAGTTGTTGTGGTGAATTTGAGAAAGAAAACCAAGGTTTCAGTGGAAGATTTCATGTTCATGAGAATAAACAAGAGGGAAATTGTGAAAGAAATTAAGGGAGGACGAAGAGAAGATAAGAGGTAGACGCTGCAATTTTTATCACAAGCAGAAGTTTGCACAGATGGTTCAAGTCTGCGAGAATAACAAAGAGGTCAAGGGTTCAAATCTCGCAGAAACACATATTTTTCATTTTCTTATCATTTTCAGCGGAGAATAAAAGAATAAGTAAAAAAGTTCTGCGTTAAATGTCGCAGAGAGATTCTTGAACAGTTGGTCCAGAGAACAGTATGTGAGTTTGTGGTCACAGGTTCGAATTTTCCTGCGAGCATAATTTTATTCTTTTTACAAAGGGTGAAAAAATAGATAATTTCGCAGCATTGTTTCATTATCTCGCAAACAAGAGTTAGTACAGTTGGTAATCTGCGAAGTTAATGAGTTTATGGTTGCAAGTTCAAGTCCCAACACATACATATTTTTTCACGCAATATTTGATAATTTCGCAAGTGTATTTCACGCAGAAGATAGTTAATGATAATCTCGCAGAGAAATTTCGCAGAGAAGGGTTAGCACAGATGGTTCAGCGTGATATGTCGCAAGCAATAGGTTGCGGGATCAATTCTTACTTCACGCAAGTTTATTTTTGTTATTTCGCAAGTTATCCTTTGATTATTTCGCAGATAAATTTCGCAAGCAAGAGAGCTAGCACAGTTGGTTGAGAGGCATGAATGCAAGCAATAGGTCACATGATCAATTCTCATCTCACGCATGTTTATTTTTGTTTTGCAAGAATTGTCTCTAGAAGAGTTAGACTTTGATTACTTCGCAAGATCTTTCATTATTTCGCAAGAGAAGGGTAGCACAGTTGGTATGGTGTGAGAAAATGCAAGAAGTAGATCAGACAATTCACATAAGAGCTAAGTACCTTTTCTTAGAATATTTTACTTACAACAAACAAAAGAATTTTTATTTAATTTCCAAAAAGCGATATAATCGCAAGATTTCTAAAATTCTTAATAATTCAAAACATTTCAAAGATTTTGATTTCAAAAGATCATAAAAATGTCTGCGAATTATTGCAAAAAGTTATAAATTTCAAAGATTTTAAAGACTACAAAAAGTTAAATTATCGCAAAGATTTCTAAGATTTCAAATATTTTGATTTGATTTACAAAGAGTGATACAATCGCAGAATTACAAAGATTTTACAATTACAAAAATTTCAGAATTACAATATGTTAGAATTTTTCTTGAATATTTACTTCATATGATATGATATTATGAGAATGAAAACAGAAATGAAAGCATAAAGAAACGTGAATAAAGAAACGGGAGATTATTTCGCAGACATATTTCGCAAAAAATAGTTAGAACAGTTGATATGGCGCAGCATTATACAAGAGGCAGATCAAGAGTTAATTTTGCAAGACTTCATTTCTCATTTCTTCTCAATCTTCAAGAAAATCATATACTTCCCAAAAGACAACGGCAAGCCGCAAAAGATAAGTACCATTTCGTTGAATATTTTATCTATGAATTTTGCGAGAAAGATTTTTGATTATATTTAACAAAAGCGATACAATCGCAAGATTTCTAAGATTTCAAAACATTCCAGAGATTTTTTATTAAATTGGCAAAAAGCGATACAATCGCAAGATTCAAAAAATTTCAAAAAATTACAATAAAGAATTCATCGCAAAAAATTAAATATCTCAAAGTTTTTCAAAGATTTCAACGTTACAAAAAACAGAGAAAATTAAATTTATATATTTCTATAGAACATTTTTTTTTTAAAGACGCGATATAATCGCAAGGTTTCAAAGAGGATTTCTAAGATTTCAAAATATTTTACAGAGAATTTACTTCAAAAATGATATTATGAGAATGAAAGAAAGAATTAATAAAGAAATGCGAAATTATCGCAAGAAACGCGAATAAAATTTCGCAAGAGAGAAATGCAATTGCATAAGATAGCGGAATTATCGCAAGAAATGAAAGAATAAAGAAATGCGAAATTATCGCAAAAGACGCGAATAAAATTTCGAAAGAGAGAAATGCAAATGCATAAGACGGGCGCAAATCGCCTAAAATCATATAAGAATGGGACGAACCTTTATGGTGTACACCTTAGTTCGCGGATTCTATTCCGTAAGAGGCAATGTCCTTAAAGTGCGTCATAAGGGGGTATCTCTTTGCATGACTATGGGAAAGGCTATACCGCTGCTGGAACCTAGTCATGGATATTTGGGATTATATAAAATCCATCCGGGAGAAATAACTTGGATTCTCAACTATATAAGGTTATACCCTGGTTGGGCGCCCGAGAGTTTCTCCTAAGGAATGCAAAGTATGATCAAGGTGCCGAGGTACACGGTTGAGTTGTGGGTGCCCGGGATGGATGAACCTACCCTGGACATCCATGGAAAGTCTTGGCTACGATGTGTTCGGCCCGAAGAAAACCCCACTTAGGGTGCAGTCTTGTAACTATAAGCCATATAAGGCATAAAGAACAAGGCTGCGAAAACAACTGGTTGTTGGTAGAACCGGATGGGAAAGTGCTAGTCTTGTATGGCCGATGTATAATCCTTGAAGGGGAAACCGGGGGGAGAGATAAGGGCGATACCCTCCATTAGGGAGCTGTGTATCAAAAAAGACGACAATGTCATGGGACTTTATATTCGCAAGAATATTTAGGCCCGTCATATTGTCGCGTGACACAGACATCAATGTCATGGGACTTTATATTCACAAGAATATTTAGGCCCGTCATATTGCCGCGTAACTGGCCAAAAAGCCTCAAGAGAAATGTTAAGATGAGATCAATGGGTTTTTGCGATAAGATCAAAAGATGAGATAAATGAAATCAATGATAAGGGGATATAAATCGCAAAAACGTCCTGAGATTTCATCGCAAAGACGACAATGTCATAAGTCTTAAAAAGCAAAGAGAGATTAATCTCACAAGATGGCTTAGACTTATCATATTGTCGCAGAGATCAAAATAAATGATAAGACAAGATCAATGGATTATTACATATAAAAGTAAGAATGTCCTGCGATCTTGTCGCAGACAAGTGGCATAATAAGACCTTTAACTAGGAAGGAAAAATAAGACCACAAGAGAGGTTATACCTACAAGCGTATAACAGATTGCTAATGACTTTATATTAGTCTTATTTCATTACAGATCAATAACAAGAGGCAGGTATGGGAATGCATAGAATGGAAATTACAATTTGTCGCAGAAAATAATCGCAAGAAAGAAAGAGAGAAGTACACAAGTTTTACAGGACAAAAAAGAAAATAAGACCACTAGAGAGAACGCAAATAAACTTGCGAAGATAATTATATTGCAAAAAAAAAAAAGAGGAATGTATTCACTAGAGAAAAATACAAAGAAATGGAGAATGGAGGCAATTTAAAGCTACATCACTTTTACCGCGGCGAAATGAGAATAATACCTTGAAATTTCGCAGGACTATTCATATTTTGATCCATTATTCGCAGCACTATTCACAGCACTATTTGCGGCACTATTCGCAGAATTATTTGCGACACTATTCATAATTCACGTTACTATTCGCAGTACTATTCATAATTCATAGTACTATTTGATCACTATTCATAATTCGCAGAAATGTTCAGAAAATCGTAGAAATATTCATAAATTAGCAAGGTTATTCATAATCACGCAGACTCATTCATAAATTCGCAGATTCACCCAGAATTTCGCAGGAATTGTGATTATTTTGCAGAATGTGATTATTTTCTTAAAGTGATTATCACTTGAGGCAGAGGCAAGATAAGAATAAAGAAGCAATTTAATCATTCAACATTTTCTCAAGGATTCTCCTTCATAGATAAAGAACAGAGGTAGTTAGGGATTTACCAAGAAAATATTTTATGTTCTTTATCTTCTCGGCAAGAATCATTTCCAAAATGGGCAAGAATTCTCACCAAAAATGAAGAAATAATTTCGCATGAATAGAGGCAATATTTTTCATTCAAGAGCGGATACTTCTTATATTTCGAGGATTGAGTACTTCTTATACTTCTTCAAGGATACTTCGCATACTTCATTCTTTATACTTCGTGTACTTCAAAAGATGATACTTCTAATTATTTCTCAAAGTTTCAGAACTTCGCAAAAGAATAGAGGCAAGTATATACTTTTTTAAGTTTGGTATTCTTTCGCTAGTTCCTTCATCAACAAAGATCAGAGACTACTACAACAACGAATTTTTTCTTAAAGATTGCTCTTCAAGAAATACTCAAGAAAAAAGAGGCAAAATGTAGGAGCCGAATCTCGCAACAACAACGCTCTTGCAAGGATTTCTGCCACACATGGCAAGTGTCGCAAATAATTATAAGAAATGACAAAATATGTGAAGATTTTATCATTACTCACAAGAATAAGGTGATAGTTAGCAAGAAATTTGGCAAGAAGGAAAAATCCTGCGAGACATGGAGAAACTTGAGAGAAATGAAGCGGAGTTCGAGAGAAATGAAGAAAGCTTGCGAAAGATACTACCGCAGAACTTAGATCCGAAATTAAGGGAAAGCTTAGCTGTAAATGAGCTGTCATGAGTTGTCATCCACTATGTAACTGCCTATATAAAGAAGAGAGCAGGAGAGAGAAAAGGGGGAGGAATTTTAAGAAGAGAGAGAAAGTTCTTTTGCAGAGAAAGGTTTTTAGAGAGAGAAAATGTAATTTCTTTATCATCTTCTTCCCCAAAACTAGATCTAGAATTCTTCCAAGAACTCCATTAATGGAGATTGTAAATGTAAATTGATGTAGTTACAAATTATTATAGTGAAGATCCGTGGATGTAGATCACATTGATCGAACCACGTAAAAATCTTGGTGTTTATTTATAATTTTAGTACTTTTATCACCATTTTTATATTTAGATCTAGGAATTGTTATCAAGATTTGATTAGGGGTGTGTTGTAGGATTTCCTGCAATTATACTATGAGTTAATCGTGAAGCTTGGTACTGGTTTTGGTTGGATTGGTGTTGATATTATTCTTTGTTGGCAGTCCGTAGCTTAATAAATTCCTGACTTCTTATGCTTCGCAACTTTTTCGCAGCTTAATAAATTTTCCCATTATTCGTTGTTCTTCGCTGATTTATTCCCTATTGACTTTAGTGACAATATTCCTGCGAATTGAACTTTGGGCTTGTTCTTGAGGCAGCATATCTTCCTAGGTCTTCTTCTTTCCTTTCCTTTGCTCGTGGCTATTGATGCTCTCATCTTCGTTCCTAAATTCAGTAAGAGCCACTTCATCACTGATTCTTATTAGTCCTTACCAACATGTTTTTGCTCCATTTTATCGTTTCGTATCAATAGCAATCATCTCCAGAACTAGTTTTAACGTACGTCATGGCAACAGCATTCCAAGATCGTGTTCTCTTCATCCCAGATGACTCACCGTTTTTCCAATCTCCACGTCATTGTCTCTGTCTCCTCAGCGTAGTCATAGTTCACACAGAGTCATTCCTTCCCTTATGTACTCACCATAACTCCTGTCGTATATCTCTTTGAAGATCGTTCCTTCATTGGCAACCTAAGTCCAATGTTTCGATATCTTTTGAATACCTGTGACTTAAAGTTCCAGTATTCAAATAGAGATAAAATTCTTTCCGATTTCGTTTCTTGCGACTAGCGATGAGTTTCTAATGCTAACTGAACTTTGTTTGATATTGAGTTCGCAGGTGATAATATCGCAGAGAAAACCCTGCTGAGGCAATCTCATCCCACGCTGAGTTTTTGAGCTGAGGTTTATTGAGTTGAGGTTTTTGGAGATGGTTCGCAAATCTTTGTACTCTATTCGTGTTTGTCTATCTGTCACTGAAGTCAACCCTGCAATGGAGAACCAGCTTTTGTTTTGATTTCTTAAACCTTCCTGCCATGAATTCAAATCTTATACAGACCCGTTTTGTCAATCAGCAGCAGCTACTTGTTTTGAGTTCTGAACAATAGTGACCATAGTGAAGGTTAACCAAGAAAACTGGATCGCCAGAACATACAACATCACCAATGTGCTTTACGTATCTATTTTTCCGCACGAGCTATTCTTTCGCATGATTTTTCTTGAGCTCTATATGTTTCTTTCTTTCCTTCTCATTGGGGTCACTTTGTCTTTATGTATTTTCCATGGATCTTTAGTTATGTTATGGTTTGCCGCTATTTTGTCCGATGTAATATCTTTTCCCATCGTTCCTCTTCGCAGAAATATCAGAGGTAATTTAATTGTGATGAAGTGATATGATTGCCTCGATTTTAGTTGTTGTGAACTGAGTAAAGTGATGGAACTGATTTGTTATGCCACAGGAAAGGAAAGTTAGCGCTACGGCAATATTACAGAGTTTGTTGTCCCTTCCTTTTTTTTGAAATTACAGAATCAGTTCTTGGCTGTTTCTTCTTTGCGATTTTATTTGCATGTAGCTTTATGGATTTGGTAAAGATCTTTTTCCAAAATATTCAGCCTAAACCACTAGATCTAACAAGATCATAAAAATTGTAATTGAATACTTTCTTTTAAAACTGATCGTTAATGAAGATTTTGGTTTGAGCGATGAATTGATGCCTTTCCATTTCATTTCAAGATTTCTTCGAATCTGCTCCTGTTTAACTTCTATATCTCTTTCTTTTTCATTTTCCTTAATAATTTCTCCATTGAAACTTCCACTTTTCCTCTCAATTTTTTTTTTTAGATCCAGTGATGTATAACTCTTCCGATAGCTAATTTCTTTGAATCTTCTTCAATCTATCAAATAGCAGGTAGTGTTTCTAGCGCCAAAATGTAGTTGCAGGATTTCCCTACAACACACCCCTTATCAAATCTTGATAACAATTCCTAGATCTAAATATAAAAATAGTGATAAAAATACTAAAATTATAAATAAACACCAAGATTTTTACATGGTTCGATCAATGTGATCTACATCCACGGATCTTCACTATAATAATTTGTAACTATATTAATTTACACTTACAATCTCCATTAATGGAGTTCTTGGAAGAATTCTAGATCTAGTTTTGGGGAAGAAGATGATAAAGAAATTATATTTTCTCTCTCTAAAAACCCTCTCTGCAAAATAACTTTCTCTCTCCTCTCAAAATTATCTCTCCCCTTTCTCTATCCTGCTCTCTTCTTTATATAGGTATTTACATTGTGGATGACAGCTCATTGACAGCTCACATTTCCCCTAATTTCGGATCTGAACTCTTGCGATAATATCGCAGCAACATCATTGTGATTTCTCGCAGATTTCTATAATATCTCGCAGGATTTCTCTTGCTATATTTCTTGCGAGCTTTCTCTATAAAATCTTCACGTCTTTCTTCATGTTTTGTCTTCCGTCCTTTGTTGCGTCGTTTTGGTAATCAATCTGCGACACTTGCCATGTGTGGTAGAAGTTTTCGCAAGAGCATTGTTGTTGCGAGATTCTGCTCCTACATAACTGCACCATTTTCCCGCCAATTTTATTTTCAAACGAAGAAGAAGGATGGGTGCCCTGAATCCAAAATCTGAGTGCCTTTAACATTTGGATGCCCTAGGGATGCCCTTATCCAAAGTGAGGGTGCCTTTATACTTTTCTCCGGGGGTCCAAAAAGCACTTTTCGAGCAACTTTTTCTGCATAAGTGTTCCTCCAAAAACACCTACACAAACATAAAAACACCATAATAAGTACAAAAATAGAGACTAACAATAGAGGCACTGAGGACAATTCAGACACAAAAATGTGTCTATCAATTTCTTCTTCTTCTAGCCATTAATATTAGCAAACTATTGGATATTGCGTAAGATCTTTCACTAATTGTTCCAAGTTCCTTCCAATCACAATGTTAATTTTTATCTTTTTCTTCAAATAATCATCAATTCATCCATGTTACGGGCGCCAAAATGTAGTTGCAGGAAAACCTACACTACACCCTTCACAAGAATTCACAATAATCAACATATATTTGAAGATTAAAAACAACACTTTATTATTTGATTCTCAGAAATGTTTACAAGAAATAGAAGAGGTCAAGAATACAATCACTCTCTTTAATTTTCTCTCTCCTCAAAACTTTCTTAGCGTTCAAAAATTCATCATCCCCCTCTGAATCTACTGGGTCTCTTTTTATAGGGTAGTTACATAGTGGATGACAACTAAGCTGTCCTTTAATTTCGGATCTGACTTGCGATATTATCGCATTAGTTATAATGTCAATTCTCGCCAGCGTTGTAACCATCGTAGGACAATCATGCTCTTCTCGTGTTTCTTCGTTCATCATCTATTACGTCACTTTTTAAATTATTTTGTGATACTCGCAAAGTGTTGTTGAAGAACTCGCGGTGGTGTTCGCAGAAATGTTGTTAATCTCGCAAGAGTAATATCATGGCGATATTCTGGTCCTACACCATCAAACCCTGGAGGTACGTTAACTGAATCAATTATCATTTGATTCTCAACTTAATAGGTTGGATCACACCAAACACAGATTGTTATATCTCTTTCGTGTTTGCCTCCTCTGATACCAATAGAAAATACGAGGGTACCTAAATACACCACAATGTTTTATTTTTATCACAACCTATACAAGACCCACTGTGTATAAACCTCTTGGAGAAACTATCACTCAAGGAATATTTCAACACAATGTCCACTTGAAATAGGGTTAGTCCGGACTGGCCTAACACGTGAATTATTATATCAGATAAGTGGAGAAATCCAATAGACTTTGTGTGATCGTCTATGGATATGAATCGAGACAATACTATGACAAAATGTTCACTTGATAACCTAAACCTTATAAGATAAATATCAAGTTCCTAGTTAACGTACAAGTGTAATTACTTTAATTATAATATAAAAACAATTATAATGCAGAAATAAAGTAAAGCACACACACCAGAATTTTATTAACGAGGAAAACTACAAGCTTGTAAAAAAAAAACCGGGACCTAGTCCAGATTTGAATACTCAATGAATTAAGACGCTATAAAAAGTAAACCCGCAACTTCATGTAGACACTACTAAGTAAACTAAGATCCGAGTTACTCAGCTTCAGCAGTATTCTTGATTTGATGATATCTAGCAGAATCGAAGTTCTCAATAGATATTTAATACCCAATATCCTAGCAGAACATACGTTCTCTTTAGGAGTAGATCTAGTATATCTTCTTAATGATTCACAACAACTTCTTCTTCAAATCTTCAATCTACGATTTAATCTTCAAAGTAACAATCTGCAAAAACAAACTTGATTCCTTATTGATTTGTCGCACAGAACGGAGTTTGTTTACAATGGCAAATCAATGAATCTATCTTACGGATCTAGAAAGACTTAAATCCGTAGAAACGTTGATCTTTGATCCAGTTTGAGTGAGCCTTATATCAGAAGAGAAGGTTCTCAAGAATAAACAAACTAGATGCAATAAAAGATTCAACAACCGTTAGTCAATCAAATCAATAATCGAAAACTAAAATAACAATGCAATCTTCTAGTTTCCCACCAACGGTACACGCTAGAGCTTCTCAATCTCAAAGAAGACTTTAAACTGAGCGGCCGTAAGAGATTTCTCCTAATTAGGTTACTCTCCTATCCGAATAGGCGGCTTCACCAGTAACAGTACAACAGAGGAAGTTTACTGTCACGAAGGATTAGTTTGCTAGAAATGCAAACTCAAAGTATTTATAGACAAGGAAGTTTGGACACCAAGGAATTTCCAAAACATAAAATATTCTCAAGATATTTTTCCATATTAACCCAAATTCGGTTTTCATAATTCCTGTGAATGCATTGTCCAAAAATAATGATTGAAATCTCCTTGGAAAATCTTTAACTAGCAAATGCATATTACTAATTCTTATTTTCCATATCCATATATAATTAAAAACCTTAATTAAAAGATTCTTAACTTATTTAAATTCGATCTTGGGATTTACTTCCTTCTTAGCTGTTAAGGAATATATTTGAACAATAAAAGAATACACATTAATGTGCGTGTTCAAAGTGTGTCGACATCTTACTCTTGCAAGTCCTTTTTAATACTTACTCACTTGAAACTGATTTACCACACTTCCAAACAAGTTTAGAATTGGTTAATCTGACTTTCAAGAACTATGTGATTGATCAATTAACACCCAATCACAAACCATGGGTGTAACGGTTCTACCAAAACAAGTTTCGGTTCTACCTCCATGTGAGTACTATGCATAGTCACGCTAGCTTACCAAATTTCGGCTGACTAGGTACTAGGATCGGTTCCCCACATATATTTGGAATCTAACTTGTATGCACTGCACATGTCCATAGGATCGGTTCCCCTTTCTTCTATAAACCTTTCTGCACCTCATACAAGGATCGGTTCCCCCTTGTGATGTACTGCACCTCTTCATAGGATCGGTTCCCCTTGCCCAAATTTAGTCAGACACTCACAAACCCGATCATACCCCAGGTGATTACTTAAGATCGGTTTCACTAACAAAAGTCATTCCAATACATAAGTCAGGCCTCATGTGAATAGTTTACCAAGAACACAAACAAGTCATGAGCGATTATACTAATCACACATATTGGTCATTCATAAGATTTTCAATGAAGAACATCCTCAATAACGCCTGGGTATTTCCTTTTCGGTTCACAAAACATATCATGAACTTACTTCCTTAAAACACATCTAAAAAAATTATTTCTTATGATGAAATCCTCACCTCATACCCATACATAATCACAATAACATTCAAAAGATTATGGCGATGTCTTATATACAAAGTTTAATAGTTAAGCAATAAACCTCGTATTATATTCCTTAACTCTTTGATCATAATAATATAACTTCACATGTTATGTTTTCAATATAAAATATTTGAAAGACACAAGATAGATATGGAACAATTCAAGTCATAATTACTAACCTCAAGCTGAAGGAAGATGTCTTCGTTGTCTTCAATCCATCTTCAGATCTTTGTGAGTAACTGGAGCACAATACTTATATCATTTATAGTCTAACCTATCGAAGCTGATTGTAGTTTACATAATAGAGACTCGAGTTTTGGAACTAAATATGACAACCAATCTTGACATACCAACGCTTGGTGGGTTCAACCGAGCAGTGCTCTAACATGAAGGAGTGTGAATGAAGAACTACATGGAGAATTTGCTGATTTTCCAATTGAAAGTTAGCAATTGTTGATTAAGTTTAAGAATTCGGTTACCGATAAGTTTCCAAAGGGACTGCCACCAATGAGACGCATTCACCAAGTTATTGATTTGGTGCCCGGTAGCTCGTTGCCGAACCTGCCAGCTTATAGAATGCCGCCAAAGAAGATGAAAGAAATACAACGACAAGTAGAAGATCTGATGGACAAGGGGCTGGTGCGGGTAAGTAAAAGTTCATGCGTTGTTCCAACACTTCTTACTCCAAGGAACTACGATTCATGGAGGTTGTGTGTGGACAGTCGTGCAATCAACAAAATTATAGTCAAATCAGGATTCGAAGTGGGTTATAAATTTTTCTCCAAGCTGGATATGTTAGTGGGTTTTAAATTTTTATCCAAGATAGATTTGCGAAGTGGGTATCATCAAATCAGGATACGAAGTGGTGATGAATGGAAGATGGCTTTCAAAACTCCTGACGATTATACGAATAGTTAGTTATGCCCTTTAGAATTTCCAATGCGCCTAGCACCTTCATGAGAGTCATGACTGAGGTATTGAAACTTTTTTGGGGAAAAGTTGTTGTCATTTACTTTAATGATATATTGATATTCAGTCGAACTAGAGAGAAACATCTGTTCCACTTAAATCAAGTCATGGAAGCTCTTCAAAATGATAAACTCTATGTCAACATGAAGAAATGTTCCTTCTTGTGTGACAAGATTGTGTTCCTTGGATACATAGTTTCAGTTAAGGGATTACAAGTTGATCTAGCGAAGGTTGAAGCTATAAGGGAATGGCCAACACCACAATCTATTAGTGATTTTTGTAGTTTTCATAATCTGGCATCCTTCTACAGAAGATTTATAAAGGATTTCAGTGTTGTAAAGCCTCCAATTACTGAACGTATAAGGGGAACTAGCTTTAATTGGTCAACATCAGCAAGCCTTTCCTTTGAGAAGATTAAAAGGTTGCTGACGGAAGCACTGGTTCTTGCCTTGCCAGATTTCGAAAAACTCTTCGAAATAGAGTGTAACGTATCACATGTGGCTATATGAGGTGTACTCAGTCAAGAGGGCAGACCAATAGCATACCATAGTAAAAAACTAAAGGATGCAAAACGTCGGTATTCGACATATGACTTAGACTTTTATGCCTTATTGCAAACTATTCATCATTTGGAGCATTTTGTAGCTCGCTAAGAGTTTGTGATATATATTGATCACCAAGCACTTAAGTACTTAAACTCTCAAAAGAAGCTCAATCCTCTACATGCCAAGTGGAGCGGTTACCTTAAAGGATTTACATTTTCACTAAAGTATAAAACAGGTAAGTCCAACAAGGTAGATGATGCGTTGAGTAGGCGTTCTTTGATCTTAACCGTAATGCATACTCAAGTGACGAGCTTCAAAGAATTGAAAAGTTAGTACACAACTGATTCATTTTTCAGTAAGGTTGTGACTGATCTCAACAACTCAGCAACATAATTCTTCTCCCATACAGGATGCATGAAGGCTAGTTGTTTTAAGGTAACCAATTGTGTATTCCAAAAGGTTCACTCCGTGAACATATAATCCAGGAGTTGCATGGAAATTTATTTGGAAGACACTTCAGGAGAGACAAAATCTTATCCATGGTGTCTGATCGTTATTATTGGCCAAAGATAGCCAAAGATGTTGGGATAATGGTGAAAATATGCCGTAGTTGTCAGCTGGGCAAAGGAAATTCGCAAAATACTGGTCTATACACCCCGTTGCCAATTCCAACACTCCCTTGGGTCGATTTAAGCATTGATTTTGTGCTAGGATTACCAAAGACATCTAAAGGTTACGATTCTATTATTCTATTATTCTATTTTGCGCTGACACATTTTCTTCCTTGTTCTAAGACATCGGATGCTACTCATGTTGCTGATTTATTATTCTGTGAAGTAGTTAGTCTACATGGTGTTTCGAATACTATTGTTTCTGATATAAATGTCAAGTTTGTGGGACACTTTTGGAATACTTTGTAGAAGAAACTATGTACTCAATTGAAATACTCTATCACTTGTTATTTACAAACTGATGGACAAATAAAAGTTGTCAATCGCAGTTTTAGTAATCTGTTGATATGCCTTATTAGTAATCATGTTAAAACTTGGGATGCCATTATACCCCAAGATGAATTTGCTTATAATAATTCAGTTAACAGAACTACAAAGAAGACCTATTCGAAGCAACATATGGATTTCAACCACAACATGTGCTTGATCTAGTTACACTACCACAAAATGCTCGAGTGAGTGATGATGGAGAAGCCTTTGATGAGCATATCAAGAAAGTTCATGAGGAGGTGAGGACTGCAATTAGATAAAGCAATGATTCGTATGCTACATTGGATAATCGCCATCGGCGAGTTCAGTATTTTGAAGAATGAGGCCAAGTTCTAGTGCATTTGAGGCGAGAACAATTTCCTAAGGGCACCTACCACAAGCTCAAGTCAAGAAAGTTTGGACCTTGCAAAGTATTGAATAAAATCAGTTCAAATGCTTATGTACTAGAACTGCCTGAGGATTTACATATCATTCCAATCTTTAATGTTGTTGATATGTATCCTTATGAAAGATTTGAAGGAGAGACTATTGAAGTAGGTCATCAGGTGGAAGAACTTTCAAAGGGACCAGCATAAGTAATTGAAGATGCATTGGATTTTAAACAAGCTGTTTAAAGGAGAGGCATACAATACAATCGAGTACTCGTCAAGTGGTTGGGAAAACCAGCTAGCGAAAGTACCTAGATCGCAGAATAAGAACTTAAGAGGATTGCCCGGGAATCTATGAAAAGTTTTTGAAAGTCCACCATGCTCAACTCTTCTTCACCCGAGAAGATTGATGCAGGAGCATAACTAGTTTTATGTTTCCTTTCTTTTAGCTGAATTATTTATCCTTAGATGTTAGATGATTTTATTACAATAGGGGCTAGGATTTAAAGTATCATTATTTAGGATTCTTAGCTAAGAAACTCTATGATTCTTAGCCAAGAAACCCTAGTAGTATAAATAGGTTTATAAAACACTTTTGTATGCAGTCTATTGTTATTATTGAATTTTTTAGTTAAGTTTCCGTCAAGAACTCCTCTTTATCTACGTTCATTGAAAATCAACCCTAGTTTTCTTATTTTCTATCTATTGCGCAACCTTTTGTTGATGAAGCTCTCCAAAAGCTTCGGTTGATCTTCACCTTCAAACGGTAGAACGCAAATGATGACTGGCTCGTTTCTCAACTACCTTCATTCTAGACTGAGACTTAACTAATTGTATACTGGAAAACAAGATATAGTTTTGACAACTAAATTTGATAACAAGCTTGATATAGCAACACTTGTGAGTTTGACCGATAAATGCTCTTAATATCTCCCCCTTTATCAATTTTAGTGACAAAACTATTTAATACATATGGATAACAAAATAAAGTTCGAAAAACTCCTCGATCCATTATGCCTTGATTTCCATGGTTTCTTTAACTCTCCTCAAACTCTTCGTTGTTCCAAGTTGCAATGATTCTGAACGTGTTCAACTCAGCATCGTTGTTGTTGAAGAACCGATTACATAGCGATAGCAACTTTGAAAATAACATTCTCAATTTGTTGTTATATAGAAACATAGTATTGTTATCTTCTCTCCAAAGTTCAATTGTATCTCAACTCTGAAGTAATACTACGGTGATATGTCTCCCCCCTTAATCAATACTTACATATTTTGTTTAATAGGTAAACCTATTGCTTAAATGATTCACTTCCCCTTACATAATGATCCATAAACCATATGTATGTAGTATGAAACTACTAAATAATTCTCCCCCTTTTTTCAATAAAATTAACAAAGGTACTAAAATCACGGGATCATAATGAATATAACCAAAATATATCTCAATTTTAAGGAAGATGGAAATACTACATAATAACATAGTTAAAATGTAACTCCTCATATCAACTTATTTATATGATATCACGTAGTAATAAATACTTAGCGCTCATCCTAGGAGATTAAAAAGATACAAGCATCCCCTTTATAATTTCACAACCACACTCCCCACAAAGATATAGCAATTAAGCACAAGTTCATTTAAAAACTCTCCCCCATAAAATGTTATTCCCAAGAGAACAACATGAGTGACCTTACTTTTGTGAAAAAGAAGAATTTGGTGGACATTAACAAATCACAAGGAGTTGTATCCAGTATCGACATAAATTAATCTCAAGGCCAGTCACGAACAATGAGATAAATCTTACTCGATTTTACTCAACATAAGAGAACCTTACGGAGTGTGTCAAGCAGCAAAACACAAGAAGTGTGATCACAAAAATATCGATATCGCAGGAAAATTCTCAAATAGTTTGTTATATTTTCATGTTTATAAAAACATAATAAATTTAACTACTGAGCATATATGAAATATTAGCTCGATTCACGAAAAACGTAAAGGTACAATATTTCTTAAAACTTTTGCAATAATTCAACCAATAATGATTACATACTGCAAGTTCATCTTCTAACAACTCTAGAATTTAAACAAATAAATCTAATAACATGCAAGATGGAAAATGTTGGAAATAGCTACGTGTAATGAAAATCTTTGCTATACCAAACCCTAGTTATCCTTCTCAAGAATAAAAATCTCAAAAGAAGCTTCCTAGATAACAAAAGAAAAATAGTCAAAGGATTATTCATGGTCTTCATCGTCCGAATCACTCATAGAAGCTTGAATCTTGTCTATTTCGTCCTTGATGTCGGGAAAGTTTGTAGCAATCACACATAATTATTTTTGCATACCTTTTACCTTGGAGTTGTTAGAGAAGACTCAAGGATGTTGGATCACAAGAACCGTCAAAAGGTGAAATAGAAGTCATTTTTCTTTTGTTCTCGTTCGTTCTCATACGCTTGAATGTACTTTCACGAACTAGAGTGGGAGCTCAAATGAGGTTTCCAATTGGATCAATGTCAAATTCTTCACAGATGCGTCCAATGAGACAACAAAAACCTAATATCTTCTTGGATACCGTTATTGATACCATTTTAGAAATGATCAACCCATATATGTCAAGATATTTAGTTCCCGTTTTAAGGAATAAACTAACTCTACAAAATCATGACTTCAATATGCATTCCCAATGGTGGATAGACAAATGTTAGGGATACCCAACTTACCAAAAACCTTGAGAGGCATGCTAAGCTCCAACGTAGGAATCTTCTCATCTTTCCAACCAAAATTCTTTCCACAAAGCTCGAGAGAAATGGTTTTTCTTCTTTAGGTCTGGGAAGTTGAAAATTACCAAGAGGAATATTTGTGAGTTCCGAGATAAAGTATCGATTAACAACAATTTGTCCTCCCCCAACCATTGATTTAAAACTTATCTTATCGAGATCAACATCATACATGTTCCCATAAAATACTCTAGTAAGAATATCAAAACCCTTCCCAAAACCACTAAAGATGTTTCCTAGTTCATATTCATCAATACATGCTAGATCTTCTATTTTAACATACCATTCTTCTAATTTATTTTCTAGAATACTTTCTCTAGTCGCAACTCTTTAAAAAGTCTCATTACAATCCGTGTTAAAAAAAACAAACCCTAGGTTCAGGTTCAAGGATTTTCTTAAGAATGGTTTTTTTACTAACTCCTTTTGTTCTAGCCATAAAATACAAAGAGAAAATATTTGATCTTACTTGAATAGATCCTTTTGAAGATAATTGCTTGATTTGATCCATCTTGATACTCATTCTTTTAAGAATTTGTGAACAACAACTTAAATCATGAAGACATCACACCAGTTCGGAAACCCTAACTTCAACTTCTAATTTCGTTCATGAACTCACGGAAGAAGAAGGAGTAGGGAAGCACGCGTATTCTTTTAATAAACCCTTAATGGGCTTGGTCGGGTTCGGGTGTGGAGCTTCAACAAACATCCAATTTTTTTGATTTTTTCTTAAATATTCCGTTAGAGCACAAGATAAGATGATTAATTTTATTTCTGTTGATTTTTGGGTCAATCCAAAAATTGATAAAATTATCAATTTTATAAGATAATTAATCTTATTCTTAGCTCAATTAAAAATAATAATCCAGAGCACAAGATAACAGATTGACATTCACAGAAATAGAAGACTCATAATTTATAATGATCTTACAACATCGTAGAGTTGGAGCCATCTCAACAACATGAGATGTTATGATCATAATTAAGTACAATATTTTTTATTTACCAGGAATCAGTATGATCCTGAGTTCAAATATTTAGTAGAAATAATGCGTAACATAAGAAAATAGAAACAAACCTTTACAAAAACTTCCCCCATCTTATTAAATACATGATGGGATGAAACTAGACACTTGCTAACCGGAGTTTGAATTAGTAATCTGTTCATAATCCAGCCTAGCGTGATAGTCTTTTGCTTTAGTTTCTTCATCCTTATGGTGATCAAGAGGTGATATATAAATACTATATGGGATAGTCAAAACTGTAGCAAGAGTGCGAGTTTTCCTGACATGCCCAAGTTTTCCACACTCATAACAGGTTTTTTCAGAGACAAAAACACGAACAAGCACCTCCTTGCTTATGAACACTGCAAGAACTAATATGTTTTTTCAAAAGACATAAAAATATCTTCGTCTACAGACCCTCTTACGCTACATTCCTTAAACAAACTGTTTAGCAATCTTTTAAGACAGCGAGGCTTTTTACTCTTCACGGGTCGTTTCTTGTTTTTAACAATTATAGAGGATTCCTTATTTTTTCCTGTCGTAATCACTTACGATTTCTGATATCCTGGATGAGTCAAGTGCATCCTGTAAGATATTAAGTCTTGAGGGAAATAAACTCTGGAGAATCGTTAAGGAATTTTAATTCATGTCTATAGAGAGTTCATCTCTATCCATATAGTCAGACTGCTTCAAACACAGACTTATTAGGTCTTAGCGCGTTTGCCTGCTCTGATACTAATTGAAAACACTTGGGATACCAAAATACACAACCAACTTTTTCGTATGCAATCCGTATGGACAAAATCAACAAAACTCCAAGAGTAGAAACTCAATCAAGGGAAGTGTCTAGAGTTATATCTCTCTCTTTATTTGTCATAACGTTTACAGAACTGAATCCGTGAACCTAACTACATAGAGAGTTTTTGGACGGTACCAAAGACCAATATCTAAGGATCAATCAAGTCTTATCCAACTAACAAGGTTGGACCTATCTACTGTGATTGATCAACGCACAACCTGTGATAATTAAATTATAAAGATAAACAATATAATGTGGAAAAAGAAATAACATTGACACCAGAAATTTGTTAACGAGGAAACCGCACATGCAGAAAAACCCCGGGACCTAGTCCATATTGAACACCAAACTTTATTAAGCCGCTACAGACACTAGCCTACTACTAGTTAACTTCGGTCTGGAATGTAGTTGAGCCCGAACTCAGTCTCACACTAATTCAAACACACCCTTTACGCCTCTTGAATCCCAGCAGGACTCAACGCAAGTGATTCTCTTAAACGGTCTCACACCAACTAAGAGTTGCTTAAACTCAATTGAAGACTTTTAACAAAACATGCCTCCACAGATTAACCCTAAAATTGATTTCCAGATTTACAGTTAAAACATATGATTAGATAAAACGAAAGATCCAGGTGATGGAAATCGATAGCAACTTGACAAAAGTCCGGCTATCCTCAAAATCCAGACTTATACAACCCGAAGTGCATCCAAGATTATGAAAAGGAGAGGGTACCCAAATATACCTCAAGCTAAAACTTTTCCACCTATAAGTCCTTTCTCCGAAAGTGATTGTCTATGGACTAAGTCGAAACAATACAACTAATCGGTTCACACTTTGTGTGATTTTCTATGGATACGAGATCAAAACAACACGAAAACAAGATAACTTGCGTGATTGACAATGGATACAAGATCGAGACAACACAACAACGAAGTATGTTTACTTGATAAATAGTTTGTACTTAACCAAACACAATAGGATTACTATCAAGTAAATGGGAATTAATGTTTATGTATTTTACTTCTAATTATAATAAAAATAATTATAATTACGGAAATAGAAAAGTAAAAGACACAGCAATATTTTGTTAACGAGGAAACCGCAAATGCAGAAAAACTCCGGGACCTTGTCCAGAATTGAATACTCCCAGGATTAAGCCGCTATAAAATATCTAACCAACTTCATATAGTTGAGACCAAATAACTAAACCTATAGTTCACCTAGTTCCGTCTGTATTTCCACGCCTCCGACCTGTAATAAGTAACGTACTTGGAACAATTCCTTTGGTTCGTATTCCAAATAGTAAAGGAATAACAAATCTGTTTGGTATCAACTCTTTTCAATCAAGTGTTATGAGTTCGACAAAAGGCTCTTCTGTTTATCTCAAATAAACTCCTTTGTCAGGTTCTTAGATTTATATTATCAACAACTACCAAAGTAATTGTTAATATTTTGCAATCAATACTTTTAATCACAAAGAATTGTATTGATGCTGATCTACATAACTAATCAATCCAATCTATGACGAGGTTGTCAACCTGTCAATAATAATTCTCTTATGCTACACAAATCTATAAAGAAGTAGTGAGGCAAGTCGAGTTCGTATCCACAGGGAGAGTTGAGTCTAAGTTTTCGATTCAATTTATGAATAAGAAATGCAAATATGAGAATGAGAATGATCAAGGACTTCTTCTAAGTCACAAAACATGAATATTAATGATATAGCTAATTTATGCGAAGTACCCATTACTAATAACCCTAGAATATTTAGTACGCTCAAATATCCCGCAATATCTCCTAATTCACCGGACACGAAAACGCTCGACTACTGGATTCTACTTGCCAAGTTTCCTAGAGGTACGCTTACTAGGTGTGACTCAAACAAGTGCATTAAGCTCCGTGAGATAGGCTATTCCTAGTGACAAACGCATAAACTCGATTCATCTACTAGTGTCATTCAATACATATGATTATTTAACAAAATCCCATCGTCAATAACCACATATTACTACTTGTATTCGGAACATCTAGACAATTACGGGTCGAAGATTTCTCGAATTAGCAATCGAATCATCCATAAACCAATTTAATTTTCAACTTAAACGATTCATAAATAACTCACATAAGCAATATTAGCACGGTAGAGAATAAGCAATAACAAAATAAATTGCAAGAAAACATGCACTTTAAATATCAATTGGAGTTCATGCCCGGACGTCGAAGTCGTCCCTAACCAAATGCAATTAGATACTGGAGTTCATGGCAAACAGAGATGCAATTAAGAAAACATAAATACAAAACCAAACAGCAGCAAGTGGAGTGTAGATATGGACTGATGGTGGTATGCGAACTGTGGCCTGGTAACAATGGAGTGGTGGTATGCGAACTTATGATGCCTTGGTGTTGTATTTTATGTGCTCCCAAACAGGTAACTCCTTGAGATGGTGGTAAGATGGCAGTAACCCCTTCTCAAACAGATGATGATGGTAGTTTTGCGACTGCAATGTGGGAATGGACTGATGGTAGTGAAGTAGTGTGTCGCAAACTGGTGGTATAGGAACTGGCGGTGTGAAGATTGTGTTGTTGAGGGGATATGAAGATGGATGGAGATGCAAAATTGGTAAACTGGATTGGATATGCAATATGAGATGGATATGATGGTATGCAAAGTGAGTGTGGATGTAGATGGAGGTGAACTGGTGTATGCAGATGAGGTGGTGATGCAATGGAGATGCTTATGCAAATGGTGTTGATGATTGGAGAGGAGCAGAAAGCTCCTCTCTGTTGAAGATGCGGCAGTGGTGAGGGGTTTCTCCTGATCTCTGTAGATTTAGGTTTATTTTTATAGCTTCAATTTCATCTTCCAGATCTTGCAATCAACGGTTGTATTTCACTTCAGCTGGTCCCTCGGCCAAGTTTTATATCAAACCCGATCTTCCAATATACGATCAATGTTTCCATTTTTATCTTAGTTTCTACCATTAATCCCATGACCCTTCGCAAACAAACCATGGCATACAGACCTGGATCAGCGACAACAAGACCTTAGCTTATACTCACTCATAACTCCTATAGTTCGAACCGTGAAATGCTGACCCAAACTGATGGATCCAGCTGCTTCTTAACCCTTGTTTCTTCCCTGCTCGGCAGAAGTTCATTGCTGTTAACTTGAATTCCAGACATACCCATCTTTCCTTGCACTTCTCTGGCTTTGTAAAGACCTCTTAACCTTTGGCTAACACCCCAGAGAGCCATGGATAGTCGTCCAACTTGGTTGATGAACTGGTCGCTCAGACCTTTTGACAAACAGCTTGCGTGCGTGTTTCTGCTGCTATAGGTACAAACTTGCTGTTGATATAATCCAATTACATCTCCTTCCCTGCAATTTCATTCAAACTCAGATTCGCACAAAACCCATTGGTCTACACACACAGACATTCATTCTCAGAAACATCCATTAATCTTCACAGTCAAGTGCCAAAATTCAATGGGCAGTAGCTTGGCTTCTGCTTAAACTTTTGTCAGCGTTTGTAATTCTGGGATCAACCCATCTCTCCCAACCTGCACTCGAGCCAATACTAACCCATTCTTTCATTCTACTCATAGAACTCAAGACTGACTTGTATCCTTCTTCGTTCGTCTTTATCTCAAATGGCAGCAATACAAGTTTCTTCAGCTGTTTCTCTTATTGTACGGATGACGGTGAACTTGGTTCAGCTGCAAAGGCAAATAACTTGCCCGAACTGGTTGCAGCAACATGAACTTGGGAAAACTAGGTCCCAGAATAGTCATCTGTTGAGGAGGTATAAAGAGTGAGGTGCCCTGAGAAGAAAATAGGTATTCTTTAATAAAATGCAGCTGGAATTCAGTAACTTCCCTGCTCCAGTAATTTCTGCTTTCCCGTGTCCTCCTGATGTGCTTTGAATCCGCCAATGTTTAAGCTTTCCAAGCAATCAATAAAGCTTATATTTGCCTTCTTTAGCGCCGCATGACTCCAAAATACCTACAAAATGAAAACAAATCATAATATACAAAAAAAATACAAGAGAATAACTAAGAAAAGCATATGAAATTGATACTCAAAAGATATTTTAGGCTCTTATCAAATTCCCCCACACTTCATCTTTTCTAGTCCTCGAGCAAAAAAAATAAAACTAAAATACAACAACTCCTTCTCGTCGAGATTACGGTTACTTTTAGCATAAATAACAAGCCTTTAAACCCCTAGGTGTCCCTAGTGGACGAGTTATAGTCTCGTGAAGGTTTACAAGAGGTCTACCTACAAAATCTTTTACTCCAAATTACAGCTACCTGTGAAAAGTCTATGAATGAATCCAACGTGACTACAGGAGGAGGTACCTTGTTCAAATTCAATTCATATATAAGTAAAATAAAGTTTTTCTTAGAAAGTCGAACAAACCACAATACTCGGAATCTGACTAACCACGATCACAATGAAAAGATTAATAAGATGGATAAGAGGTAGATGTTGGTAAATATTAACAAGTGATCGGTGTTTCCCATATCTGTCTGAAGGTCACTGCCGAGATGAACCTAAGCATCCTATTGGATTGAGCTACTGGTATAAATTATAATGTCAACACACTGGCATATACAAGGGAACCAGTGATCAACAATCTTAATTCTACATCAACTCAACTGGCATATACAAGGGAACCAGGAGTCGACTTTATTTAACACAATAATAATTTTTTTATTTTCTTTTCTTTTCTTTTCTTTTTCCTTCTTTTTTTTTCTCTTTTTTTTAGACGGCATGATTAGATCTTTTGGATCCAAGTGCATGCTTCTTGTCAGCAAGTACGTGATAGTTGCCTTGGATCCTGCATTCCACGCTTGTTTAGGCGACGGAGACAGGGACTACGTTTCACACATACTGCTATTCCCAAGTGTCATTTTTATTCTGTTTGGTCTAATTGGTCGGTCTCTTTTTTTTTTCTTAGCAACTCAATCACTCTATTTCATTCTAGCAGTAATAACAACTCGATTTTTAGTGACCCACCAAAACACTTAGAGAACAATAGATAAATATGGAAAAATAAAAATAGAATGTGATATGGTGATATTCCGAGATATGGTAACAACTAACATATAATTTATAATTTCTGAGCCATGTTCGTCTTTGTTAATTAATTAATGGGTTCCTCAACTCCTGTAACCAAGGTGGTTCCATCCATTTATATTGGAAGTGTCATCCTAAAGGCACAAGTTTCTAGATTTCAGAGTTTATCATGCATTTTTTTGATTTTTCTATTTTTTAACTAAAAGCATCAAACTCTAAAAATTATATACAAATTACAACAAATGATACTCCAACTCATAGATATTTCTAAACAATAGAGGATAAACACTAAACTAGCTATTTAGTTGGAATTTAACCCTGACTCAGCCAATACCTCACTGCCAAGAGAAAATTCCATCTACTTAGAAAGGCTAATGTTTATTCTAAATTGTTCAAAAATCTCTAAAAGTTAGAGTTGTATACGTCAATTTTTTTTTTTTTGCTCATATTATACCCTACCCCCACACTTAAATCAAACATTGTCCTCAATGTTTCAAACCATTGTAAAAAGAATAATAGGAATACTTGAAAAAGATAAGGAAGTAAGAATTGGAATTGTGCACCTGATTGACGCATACGAGAAACATTCAAAATAGACTCCCCATATATCAACAATCTGAAAATTTGAGGGTCTTCCCATAAAACAATCTGCAAATATAGCAAAAGCTTCACAAGAATATTAGCAAATGGTGGGAAAAGTGAAATTATCATCCCACGAGAGTCACCCCCACACTTAGTCTCTTCTACACTCGGAAGTGTATACAAAACGTAAGTGGAAGGCACTTCTATTGGTTCCTCTAGGAAAACCTGCATGGTGTTAGACTCAAACACATATGGTGGATACTTAGATGCAAGAAATTCGGATAAAACTTTCGAAGCACATAATTCCAGCCCCAAATGAGGTATTTTCCTAAAAGATGGATTAACAACTCTTTGAGAAACTACTACTATTTTGGGAGGATCATCATTAGATAGAGATTCACATAAAGGGTTAGACAAACCTTGCAAAACCTCTTGTATTTCGGGATCCATGGTACTGCTGGACACCTCCATTCTCACGTCACAAGTATCATCATTCTTACTCGAACTCTTGGCAAGACATTCATTGGTTTCTTCTATAACCAAGTCCTCCTCATCGGAAAAGAAATCAGAATCTTCTAAAAGAAAATTATCGTAATCCTTACGTTATTCACAAGTTGACTTCTCATTCAAAGTATCGACGATCTCTGAATTTGGGGTACGGTGCACAAAGAAGTCATAATCATCATCGCTCTCATACACAACATAAGTCTTACCATCAATAATGGTAGTGTTTCTAGACTCAACTTCTTCCTTTTGAATAGGAGAATGATCATTAAAATCATGAGTTGAACTAGTAGCACTATCATTATCAATATTTTCCAAGGGTTCATCATCCTCGGAATCTTCTTCTTGGGTCTCTTATCCATTATCAATACGGCGGTTAACCTCATCATGTACGGCCCTAGTAATTGCTTGAAGAGTTTCTTCCGTTGCTCCCTCTTCTTCAAACTGCTCATATAGTTTAGAGAGTTTATTTAAGTTAACACGTTTTCCGCTACTATTCACAATAGGTTCTCTAGACCACGCCTCTTCCCTTTGAATGGGTGAAGAATCATAAATACGATCCGGAGCGGGTCTATATACACTATCATATGTTTCACTTGGTACAAAACTCGACACGTTGGGAGTTGAGTTAATCTGGTTCCATGCAGGTCGCAAATCCATGAATTCATTAGGCCTCTGAAAGAAACTAGATTGCCACGTATGAGAAGTATAACTATCCCCCCGTCCTTGTGATTTTCCACTTACATAACCACCAAAAGGTTGCTGCGATGTATGAGAATAATCACAAGGTCTTGTCGAATAATCATCATAGCCAAAAGATTGGTTTTGATTATATCCGGCATATGGTTGGAAGTTATTGTAAGAGTGAGATTGAAAATCAGAATTATCACCATAATATTTTTGGTCTCTTAAACCATATATATTGTTCGCAAAAGGATTCATCTTGCACACAACTAGTTTAGAGACTTACCTCTTGTTCCAATTATGCACACGCAAAAAAGAATGGTTTATGGTACCTGAAAATAAATTTCTAAAAAGATAAATTAGAAAATGCAAAGAATGAAAATAAATGCAAAAACAGAAAAATAAATAACAAATCAAACTAACGACTGCTCCCCAGCAACGGCGCCAATTTTGACGAGGTTGTCAACCTGTCAATAATAATTCTCTTATGCTACACAAATCTATAAAGAAGTAGTGAGGCAAGTCGAGTTCGTATCCACAGGGAGAGTTGAGTCTAAGTTGTCAATTCAATTTATGAATAAGAAATGCAAATATGAGAATGAGAATGATCAAGGACTTCTTCTAAGTCACAAAACATGAATCTTAATGATATAGCTAATTTCTGTGAAGTACCCATTACTAATAACCCTAGAATATTTAGTACGCTCAAATATCCCGCAATATCTCCTAATTCACCGGACACGGAAGCGCTCGACTACTGGATTCTACTTGCCAAGTTTCCTAAAGGTACGCTTACTAGGTGTGACTCAAACAAGTGCATTAAGCTCCGTGAGATAGGCTATTCCTAGTGACAAACGCATAAACTCGATTCATCTACTAGTGTCATTCAATACATATGATTATTTAACAAAATCTCATCGTCAATAACCACATATTACTACTTGTATTCGGAACATCTAGACAATTACGGGTCGAAGAGTTATCGAATTAGCAATCGAATCATCCATAAACAAATTTAATTTTCAACTTAAACGATTCATAAATAACTCACATAAGCAATATTAGCACGGTAGAGAATAAGCAATAACAAAATAAATTGCAAGAAAACATGCACTTTAAATATCAATTGGAGTTCATGCCCGGACGTCGAAGTCGTCCCTAACCAAATGCAATTAGATACTGGAGTTCATGGCAAATAGAGACGCAATTAAGAAAACATAAATACAAAACCAAACAGCAGCAAGTGGAGTGTAGATATGGACTGATGGTGGTATGCGAACTGTGGCCTGGTAACAATGGAGTGGTGGTATGCGAACTTCTGATGCCTTGGTGCTGTATTTTCTGTGCTCCCAAACAGGTAACTCCTTGAGATGGTGGTAAGATGGCAGTAACCCCTTATCAAACAGATGATGATGGTAGTGTTGCGACTGCAATGTGGGAATGGACTGATGGTAGTGAAGTAGTGTGTCGCAAACTGGTGTATAGGAACTGGCGGTGTGAAGATTGTGCTGTTGAGGGGATATGCAGATGGATGGAGATGCAAAATTGGTAAACTGGATTGGATATGCAATATGAGATGGAGATGATGGTATGAAAAGTGAGTGTGGATGCAGATGGAGGTGAACTGGTGTATGCATATGAGGTGGTGATGCAATGGAGATGCTTATGCAAATGGTGTTGATGATTGGAGAGGAGCAGAAAGCTCCTCTCTGTTGAAGATGCGGAAGTGGTGAGGGGTTTCTCCTAATATTTGTAGCTTTAGGTTTATTTTTATAGCTTCAATTTCGTCTTCCAGATCTTGCAATCAATGGTTGTATTTCACTTCAGCTGGTCCCTCGGCCAAGTTTTATATCAAACCCGATCTTCCAATATACGATCAATGTTTCCATGTTTATCTTAGTTTCTACCATTAATCCCCTGACCCTTCGCAAACAAACCATGGCATACAGACCTGGATCAGCGACAACAATACCTTAGCTTATACTCACTCATAACTTCTATAGTTCGAACCGTGAAATGCTGACCCAAACTGATGGCTCCAGCTGCTTCTTAACCCTTATTTCTTCCCTGCTCGGCAGAAGTTCATTGCTGTTAACTTGAATTCCAGACATACCCATCTTTCCTTGCGCTTCTCTGGCTTTGTAAAGACTTCTTAAACTTTGGCTAACACCCCAGAGAGCCATGGCTAGTCGTCCAACTTGGTTGATGAACTGGTCGCTCAGACCTTTTGACAAACAGCTTGCGTGCGTGTTTCTGCTGCTATAGGTACAAACTTGCTGTTGATATAATCCAATTACATCTCCTTCCCTGCAATTTCATTCAAACTCAGATTCGCACAAAACCCATTGGTCTACACACACAAACATTCATTCTCAGAAACATCCATTAATCTTCACAGTCAAGTGCCAAAATTCAATGGGCAGTAGCTTGGCTTCTGCTTAAACTTTTGTCAGCGTTTATAATTCTGGGATCAACCCATCTCTCCCAACCTGCACTCGAGCCAAGACTAACCCATTCTTTCATTCTACTCATAGAACTCAAGACTGACTTATATCCTTCTTCGTTCGTCTTTATTTCAAATGGCAGCAATACGAGTTTCTTCAGTTGTTTTTCTCTTATTGTACGGATGACGGTGAACTTGGTTCAGCTGCAAAGGCAAATAACTTTCCCGAACTGGTTGCAGCAATATGAACTTGGGAAAACTAGGTCCCAGAATAGTCATCTGTTGAGGAGGTATAAAGAGGGAGGTGCCCTGAGAAGAAAATAGGTATTATTTAGTAAACTGCAGCTGGAATTCAGTGACTTCCCTGCTCCAGTAATTTCTGCTTTCCCGTGTCCTCCTGATGTGCTTTGAATCCGCCAATGTTTAAGCTTTCCAAGCAATCAATAAAGCTTATATTTGCCTTCTTTAGCGCCGCATGACTCCAAAATACCTACAAAATGAAAACAAATCATAATATACAAAAAAATTACAAGAGAATAACTAAGAAAAGCATATGAAATTGATACTCAAAAGATATTTTAGGCTCTTATCACAAAGAAAAGCATATGAAAAGCATATGTTAAGATTTTGCAATCAATACTTTTAATCACAAAGAATTGTATTGATGCTGATCTACACAACTAATCAATCCAATCTACCATAAGGATAAATTGATTATAGTTGGATCCTCTTTTACCGAAACAAGTATTGTGCACACCAAAGATTATGAACCCAAATCAGAAGTCTTCAAAGTCTTCTTTGTCTTAAAATCTTCTTAAATCTTCAATCAACACCTGCACACAATCAACTTGAATCTCTTGTGATCAATCACGCACAAAATGGAGTCGGTTAACAATGGATTATCACAAGATGTCTTTAGATCTACAAACAATCTAAATATCCCCGTCGAAAATTCGATCTAGTTTGAGTGAATCTTATATCAGAAGAGAAGATTCTCAAGTATAAACAAACTAGATGCAATCAAAGTTCAACCACTGTTAGTCAATCAAACCAATTGAAAACAAAATATAAACCGCAATTATCTAGTTTCCCACCAATGGTACTAATAGAGCTTCTCAATCCCAAAGAAGTCTTTAAACTGAGCGGCCGTAAGAGATTTCGCCTAATTAGGTTACTTTGCTCTCCAAATAGGTGGCTTAACCAGTAACAACACAACTGAGGTAGTTTTGCTGGCTCTGAGGATTAGTTTGCTCGAAATGCAAACTTTAAGTATTTATAGACAAGGAAGTTTGGACACCAAGGAATAATTTCCAAAACCGAAAATATTCTCAAGATATGCAATATATTTCAAATTCGGCTTCCATAATTCCTGGAAATGTTTTGTCCAAATATTGACCGAAAATCTCTTAGAAAATTTCTAACTAGTAAATGCACATTACTAATTTTTATTTTTCCAAAAATAAAATTAACAACCTTAAATAAAAGATTCTCAATTCATTTTTTTCGATCTGGGATTTTTCCTTTAGCTATTAAGAAATATCTTTGAACAATAAAAGATAAGTGCTACTGCACATGTTCAAAGTATGTCGATATCTTTACTTTGTAAGTCCTCTTTCATACTAACAATCTTGAAATCGATTTGCCACACTTCCAAACAAGTTTAGAATTGGTTCATCTGACTTTCAAGAACTACGTGATTGATCAAGAACACTCAATTAACAAACATGGGTTTCACGGTTCTACCAAAACAAGTTTCGATTCTACCTCCATGTGAGTATTGTGCATAGTCATACTAGATTTCAAAAAATTCGGTTGACTAGGTATTAGGATCGGTTCCCCATATATATATGGTATCTAACTTGTATATGTTGCACATGTCCATAAAATCGGTTCCCCTTTGCCAAAAAACGTGTTTCACGTGTCCATAGGATCAGTTTCCCTTTCTAACTAAAAACTTAATGCACCTCATACAAAGATCGATTCCCCCTTTGTGATAGGTTGCACCTCTTACTAGGATCGGTTCCCCTTTACCCAGAGTTTTTCATACCAATAACACTAAACAAGTCATGAGCGGTTATACTAATCACACATATTGGTAGTTCAAAAGATATGGAATGAATAACAATACTAATAAAGCCTAGCGATTTCCCTTTCGATTCACAAAACAAGTTCATGAATTTACTTCCTTTAAACAAATGTAAAACATTGTTTCATAGGATGAAATCTTCACCTTTTACCCATACATAATCACAATAGCATTCAAACGATTATGTTTATGTCTTATATACAAAGTTTAATGGTTAAGCAATAAATATCGTATTGTATTCCTTAATACTACGTCTAACTAGAGTGTAATCATTCATGCTTCGCAGTTATGTTTTCAATATGCACGACTTGAAAGATACGATAGGGAATGAAACAGTTCAAGTCAAATTTCCCTAACCTCAAGTGGAAGGATGATGTTGTCGTTGTATCTCCTTACTTCTTCAAGTCTTCGTAATACTTGTAATGTCTCATATCCTAATACTTTTAAGCTAACCTATACGAAGTTTACTCTAGTATATAATCAAGCGACTCTTTAAATGAGTATTGGCTCACTAAAATATGACAACCAAACTTGACATACCAACGCTTGGTGGGTTCAACCGATCTATGCTCTAACAAATTATTACTCACCTCACAAGTTTAAAACTTGTGGAGTCATCAAAGTATGAGAGGAAGAAACTCTGTTGATTAATATTTATCTTGATTGATGGAGCAAGGCTCAACAAAAAATCAAGATAAGGATACTCGAGTTATCAAGATAATAAATAACTGGACCTGGCTTCACGAATCTTAATAAAGTCTTTATAGTAGCTAAACCCTAAAAGGGTTTCTGTAGAAGACGACTCTAGATACAACTAGGACATACCAAAACGTAGTGTCGGGATTCAAAGATCCCAGTTTCCAAGAGTTTCCCTTATATATGCTTCAAAGCCTAGGTTGTTTTATGTTTAAGCTAAATTGCTTTGGAACCAAGCAATCAATATTCATTTTTACATGAAAGCTTTGAATCTTAATCACATATACAAGATATACACAATAGTTAGGTAAACTGTTCTGAACCATGTATAAAGACTATGTCCGACATGGATAGCCAAAACTAGCCGATTTGAACTTTAAAAGCTTAACACTCATTTTTATGTTCACTGAGACATTAATATTGAGTCACAATTATGTGATCAAATGAGTTTAGTGTTAATTAGAGAATCGATCAAATGCAAATCACTTCATAGAAATAATTTAATTACACTTGAATCATAATCGACATTGTTTGTAAATGTACAAAGTAAAATTACTTGGATCATTCGTGAATCGGCAGAGTCAGAGTACGCGAACCGGTTCGCAAACTTATATCCAATGACCAAGTTACAGAGTTGACAGAACTTTTGCAGCTCACGTACTGGTTTACAAACTTTGAATCAACTCAAAGTTTCAGAGTCGACAGAACTTTTCAAGTTCACATACCGGTTTGAAAACTTAAGACTTTAACCACCGGTTCTGGAGTTCATAGAACTTTTTCAGTTCACGTACCGATTTGGGTACTAAATTGGCCTAGAACATATAACTACTTTGGATCGCATACCGGTTTGATTATTTTAACCCGGTTCCCTTACCAAAGCTCCAAAATGGTTTACATACAAATATGCATACCTATCCGGATCACGAAACAAACATCTTCTTCCATGATGTACATAAGAATATGTAAATCACACAAATCTGAAATTCGATATATAGCTACTTTTCTATGTGTACAAATACATGTAATACGGCTTCAAACATATAATAGTTTTCTCAGTTTGTAAGACTGATAACACTGTCATGTATTCCGAATATAGTAGTTCTATATTACTGTAAATCATTTCGAAACATTCCTGAATAACATCAATGACACATATCACTATTCTAGGTTATTTTCAAATGATAAAATTAAATCATGATTTGGTTCCGAACAATAAATTGTTCTCCTCCGAAATTTGATCAAGTATGAACAACTGTTCATTAAGCTTAGTCATTATATTTCGAGAAATTCGTAAACTAAATAAATAGTTCTCGACTCAAAATTCTTGTCTATGCAAACTAGTCTAATTAGTTATGCGACAATTGTCTCAAACATAGGAAAGTGAGTATAACTTGAGAAATAAGTGGTTCACTCTTCACTTACCTTTTGTTGATGAAGTTCTCCAAAATCTTCGGTTGATCTTCGCCTTCAAACGGTAGAACGCAAATGATGACTGGATATTTTCTCAACTATCTCCATCCTAGACCGAGACTTAACTAATTGTAGACAAAAAATCAAGATATAGTTTTGACAACTAAATTCAAAAACAAGCTTGAGATAGTAATACTTGTGAGTTTGTCAATTTTACTGACAAAACTATTAATACATAAGGATAACAAAAATAAAGATTTGAAAAACTCCTCGATCCATCATGCCTTGATTTCCTTGGTTTCTTCAACTCTCCTTGAACTTTTCGTTATTTCAAGTCGTAATGATTCCGAACGTGTTCAACTCAACATCGTTGTTGTTGAAGATCTGTAGCTATAACAATATTCGTTGTTATACAGAAACATATTATTTTTATATTCTCTCCAAAGTTCAATTGTATCTCTACTTTGAAGTAATACTATAGTGATATGTTTCTCCCCCTTAATCAATACATACATTTTTTGTATATATATAATAGGTGAAACCTACGGTTTAATGATTCACTCCCCCTACATAATGATACGTAAACCATATGTATGTAGTATGAAACTACTAAATAATTCTCCCCCTTTTTGTAAATAAAATTAACAAAGGTACGAAAATCATGGGACCATAATGAATACATAGTTAAAATGCAACTCCTTATATCAACTTATTCAGATGATTTCAAATAGTAACAAATACTTAGCGCTCATCCTATGAGATTAAAAATATACAACCATCCCCTTCAAAATTCCACAGCCACACTCCCCACAATAATGTAGTAATTAAGCACAAATTCATTTAACAACTCTCCCCTATAAAATGTCATTCCCAAGAGAACAACGTGAGTGACCTTGCTTTTGTGAAAAAGAAGGATTTTGGCGGACATTAACAAATCACAAGGATTTGTATCCAAAGTATCGACATAAATTAATGTCAAGGCCAGTTACGAACAAAGAGATAATTTTACTCGATTGTACTCGGCATAAGAAAATCTTACGGATTGTGTCAAGTAGTAAAAACATAAAAGTGTAATCACAAGTAGATCAATACTGCGAGAATAATCTCAAAGAGTTTATTTTATTTTCCGTTTATAAAAACATAATAGATTTAACTTCTGGGCATATATGAAATATTAGCTTGATTCACGAAAACGTAAAGGCACAAATATTTTATAGGACTTTTGTAATAATTAAACCAATAATGATTATACACTGTAAGTTCATCTTCCAACAACTCTAGATTTTAAATAAATAAATCTAAAAATATGCAAGATGAAAAATGTTGGAAATAGCTACGTGTAATCACAATCTTTGTTATACCAAACCTTAGTTATCCTTCTCAAGAACAAAATTCTCAAAAGAAGTTTCCTAGATAAAAAATAGAAGAAAACAAAATCATATGTAGTCTGTGACTTGTGTTATGAGATACCCAAGATCTTCAGAGGCTTTTCCCAGTTCCGAATTGATAAGTTCGGGATACCTTTTGGAAGCAGACAATTATTCGAACACCACTTTGATGTCACTCATAATGTTTTCAACCAAATCTCGGGACATCTGAATTGGTCTTGACATTGTGTGTTCTTGAGAAAAGTAACATGATTATCATAGAATTCGATAATACCTGAGCAACCATCATTCTCATCCTTCTTGTTATTTTCCTTTATGTTGTTTGAAAACTTAGAAGCATTCAAGGTTCGTGAACTTCCGTAAGTTATTAAACTCTTTGTAAATATGACACAAGGTAGGCGTACCCTGAATACATATATATATATATATATATATGGCACAGTTTCTAGGTTAAGAAGACTCTGGGTAGATAGACTCTTTCTAGAATCTTCTGAAGAGGTTTTTACTTAAAAGTTCGAGCCGATTTCGAAACTCAACGCTTATGGGCCCATGAGCACATGATTTGTGTCCAGACTTATTTAACCAGACAAGAATAATCAACTTTGTTCTTAGCTCGACAGATAAAGATCCATAGCAAAAGAGTTAGTTGAGAAGACAAGACCAAAAATGAACTTACTTAGAGAAAAAAAAAGACACACTTTCCTCAAATTCATGAATATTTTTCACCGGAACGGAAACGTTAACCTCATCTTCTAATCTCTTCGTGATCTTACTGAAGAAGAAATATTAGGGGAGTATGCTTACTCTTTTAATAAAGCATTAATGGGCTTGGCCATGTTCGGGTGTAGAATCCCATGAATTAAGAAAACAAATACAGACTCCATTTGATACAAAAAACCATACCATTTTTTTTAAAGGTTTCTTAAAACATGACATCTGTAAAAACCAATATAATTGTAGTTGCATAATAACCTACAACTACACCCTCAATAGAATTAGTAAAAACTCAAGAAGTTCTTGATGGTGAATGATAAATTTCTTATTAATTCTCTTAGTTGATTACATAGAATTATCAAAATGGAACTAGAATAGTTACAACTTTTTCTATTCTCTTTCCTAGGATAATTTCTTACACTCATTAAAACAACCTCTTGAATTTTACATTTGAACTCCTATTTATAGTAAAACTTATACAGCTGTATATGAATTGCAAAGTATCGCAATTCATCCTCGCAAAATTATTTCATCCTCGCAAAACTTCATATTTCCCCACACTACTTCTATCATCGTATCATTTTATAACTCTTTCCTCCTTTATTTATTACGATACTCGTGAACTATTATCTTGCGATATTCAGTACCTACATATTGCCTCTTCTCATGTCAATTCTACGAAGAAGAAATGTCATGAGAATCCCTATTCTCGTAAATTTAGTGTAGTTATTACCACCCATCAAGTTCGCAACACGTCTTTTTACTTTTCCCTTATCTTTTTGACACGTTTCTTCGTAACCGTTCTTTTCAACCGTTCACGCTTACTCGTATTAATGAATTTCTATCTTCATCAAACCCTCTCTATTTATAAATATTATCCTTTGTTTTTTCTTTTTATTCTCTTATCTTATTCATCTTCTTCACCACTTTCTTTCTCGCAATCTCTTTTATCTTTTTTCCTTTCGATTTTCCATCTTATATTCAATGGCACCAAAGAAGAAAAATATTGAACAGATTAATGCAGAACTTGCTGATAGGGACCTCATTCTCTCTGAGATTGAAGGTTATGATAATAAATCTTCTCTCTGTGTGAAGCTCTTTACCAACTATGTTTGGGATGATCAGAAAATTTTAATCTCACGAGGTCAAATCCTCGCAGGTCTTCCTCTTCCTCTTTATGATGTTAACTTTCCTCTATTCTATGAAATTATTTCCCACCCCAATTTGTTTTGTGCCATTTACCAATTGACTGGTGATTGTATTCGCCTCTTAGTTGAATTCGCAAATCGTGCCGCTTTTGGGAAATCTTTGTATTCAGTTGATCTTAGGAAACCTGGATTTGAAAATATGGAAATTGTTGCTGCGAATTATACAGTTGAGGGTTTCTTCAAAAATTACACACTAATTCCTGTGAGGAAAGAAGATAATCGTTGGGGTGTTCGTCTTCATCGTAAAGCTAATATCGCAGCAGATGATCTTCTCATGCACGATATTGATTATGCTTCAGGAAATAATAAGACACCTCATCGTTCTAATGATGAAGATTGGTATAAGTACCCTTTAATATTATCGGGTTCTTATATTTCTGGGATAGTAGAACTTCCTGCAAACCTTCGAACATTATTATCAACCTTGGGTTTTTAGAAATGTATGTACTTCCATATCCTTATCTTTTTGTTACCCTTTAATTTCAAATGAGGTAAGAAACACTCTTGTATTTTTCTATACAATATATTGTTGCCTCTGTTTCTTATCCTTATTTGAATTTGCAGGTTCCACTTCTTCCCGAGATTGTTTGCAGTGAAAATAAGAGTTCTACTTCTTCTAAAAGGTTTACTACAAGACAACAAACTCTTCATTCTCGAAGGTTACCCAAGCTTTCGGTAGTCAAGATGATGCTCTTCGCAAAGGGAAAAGGAAACTTCAAGATGTTGTTTACGAGAGGAGGAAAAAAGAAGAAACTCTCAACCAAGTCTCATTCCAATGTAATCTCTTCTAATGAGAATATTGAGGAATATCTTGGTGATGAAGATGATAAATTTCCTGAGAAGGACTTTAGTTCTAATTCCGATACCCTTTCTGACGAAGGAGATGATGATAATGATGTTGATGAAGGTGGAAATGAAGATTGCAGTATTCCAAAAACTTTTGCCTCAACAATGGTTAGCATCTCTGAGGCTTTCCTCCATTCTTCTCGTGGATTAGGAAATTCTCCTACAGCGAATGCTCGCAAACTTAATGCAAAGGCTTGTAAAGTTCCTACTGTAATTGATAATAACTCCCTCAAAGGCATTTCAAGATTCGTCTCTCCTGCTTCATTATATGCTTTAGGTAGCATGATAAGTTTCTTCTCTATTCCTTGTTTATTTCCCTTATTTTGTTGATTTCTAACCCCTTTTTTCTTGTTTAGGTTGGAATAGTTAGTTGTGCAAATTTGCTTGATTGGGAAAGACGTCATTCTATTCTTTGAGAAGAAAACTTTAAATCGTTGTAAGAAGTTAGAGGTTGAAAATTCAAATCTCCGTCGAAAGTAGAGGATTTAAGTATTGATAACGCAGAATTAATATCCCGTCACGAAGATAATTCACAATCTGCTAGCATCGCAATTGATAATTCTTCTCTTCTTGAGGAGAATAATCAATTGAAGCTTGAAAATTCTTCTCTTCGTAATGATAAGAAGCAATTAGAAGGTAAATTCTTTGCGATGGTAATTATTTTGATTACTTTTCCTTCGTAATTTGCTAACCAATTCCTTAATTTCTCTCCTTGCTGCAGAAAATTATGCGAAGATGAATAACGATCTGGAAACTATCATTGCTAATCGTAATAAGAAAATTTCTAATTTGAGATCTCAGCTTCTAATTTCCCAGCATAACCATAGTTTATGTGTCAAGCGTTTTCGAGCTAAGATGACTCGCAAGATTTGCGAAGATAATGAAATTCCTCTCAAGAAGTACCATACGCTCCTTTCAAGAAATTCCTAAAATACTCCATATCCGAAATCTCTCGATAGTGAAGTTGAAGATGATAGTGAAGTTGAAGAAGAAGATCATTTTGATGGGAATAGATCGCCTGAAAAATAACTTCACTCTTTTTTGTATATCTGTTCTGTAACTTCATTCTTTTTTGTATGTCTGTTCTGTTTCTTTTCAATACAACACTTTCTTCTTGATTGCACTTTTAATCAATCCAACAATTTCTTTTTCAAAGCTTAATTTGAATTAATCTTTCTTTGATTGATTGTTTCCCTTATTCGCATAACTTGATCATGTGGAGAGAAATAATATATCTTAAAGATTTAGCTTAGTACTCCCTTTCCCCTTATTATTGCTCTTCAAATGATCATACGAAGTTTCTTCTTATTGTGATTATAAATAAAAAATCCTCCCTTCGAAGTATAAGAAATATAAGCCTTTTGCCTTTTGCGGAATGTTGCGAAGTAAATAATAAATCTCCCCTTGAAGTATAGGAAGTATGAAGTATACGAAATATGAAATACCCTTAAGAAGTATAAGAAGTATAAAAATATCTTTGAAGAAGTATTAGCAACATTCAATTCATGAAGAATTGCCCAATATATGAAGAAGTATAAGAATTATTACTCATTGTATGAAGAAGTATAATAAGTACTTAACCTTCGCAAAATTAAATATCCGTTGAAGAAGTATAATAAAATATGATATATTCTTGAAGAAGTATAAATAGTATTGAATTTGTGGAGAAATATTCAATATATGGAGAAGTATAAGAAGTATTTAATTCTCGTAAAATTTTACGAGTATGAACTTATCTGTATTTGATTGCTATCAAAATTGCATCTTTTGTTAAGTCTTCGTGAAAATTCTTCAATGATGTTATCTTCTTTGATAGGACTTCTTGTAAAAATTCTTCAATGGTATTGACGAAGCTCTCTTCTCTTCAAAACTTCATAATGTATATTCTTGTATAATTTCTTCAATGGTTTTGATGTAATGAATTTCATTAATTTCTGTGGTCTTATCATGCCTTCCTAAGTAAATGTCTTATTTTGCCACCTCTTTTGTAGTAAATTTTTGTATTTGCGATAATATGACAAGTCTGTACATTCTTGCGAACATACAACCTCGTGACATTATCGTCTTGCGATGAAATCGCAGGACGTTTTTACACTTTCATGTAATAACCCATTGATCTCATCTTAACTTCTTTGTTTCATTCTGCGAGTTCTTTTTGTATGTTTTTTTTTTTTTTTTTTTTAGAATTCTCGCAGAACTTCATTTGTTGCACAAATATGACAAGCCTTTATGTTTTCGCAAACAAGAAGCCTCGTGACATTTGCGTCTTATAGCACGTATCAGCTCCCTAATGGAGGGTGCTGCCCTTTATCTTCCCCCTGGTTGCCCCTTCAAGAAAGCGTACATCTACCATACAAGGTTAGCTCTTCCCATCTGGTTCTGCCAACAACCAGCTTTTGATCGCAACCTCTTATCCTTTTTTCCTATAGGGCTTATAGTTACGAGGTTGCACCCTATGGGGTATCTTTGGGCCAAGTGCATCATTTGCCAAGACTTGTCAAAAATGGAAGATGTGGTTCAACCTCACCCGGCACTCTTGACTCAACCGTGTACCTCGGCGCCTTGATCGTTTTCTGCACTTCTTGGGAAAGACAGTATGCCTTAGTCGCCCAACCTAACTCCTCTTACACCGTATTTTATATTGCGTAATGTCGCTAGATTAGGTGAGAATCCAAGGTGTCTAACCTGGATAGGTACCCCATTATTGGGTTGTACCCCTAAATTTTTACCATGTACTAAGGGCCCTTGGTGGTGTTCCGGTTACCCTTAGCCACGTTTATAGGTACCCCCTTATACTTTAGGACTTTGCCTCTTACGAAATATAGCTTCGCGAACTAGGGTGTACGCCACAAAGTTTTGCCTGTATAAAATTTTCTGCGGCTCTCTTTCTTTTTTGGAGGCTGATCACAGATTGCGGTCTTTTATTCGCAAATTAATGAAAGTTTAATCGCAATATAAATTTTGAAATTTGTAACTTTTCCCAATTTCCTGTGAGCAAAAAATATTCGTAAAATTTATCACGAAATAAAAAAATTTGTTTTGCAACATACCTCCTTTCCACGAGCAAACATACTGATTACCTTCTTGTTTTATTATTTTCCTTCTTCTTTCTTCGCAAATCACAACCCATTATTATTATCATAAATTTCTTGTATGATTATCATCGTAATTTTATTCTCTTTTGCCTTAATCCTCCGCCATTAAATTTTCACTTCTTTTCACAGCCTTTGCTCTTTTTCTCCAATTTTCCTTCTCAGCAGTTTTTCCTTCGCAAACTTCTACTTCTGTATCGTAACATTTTTTTCCCTCAGCCCAATCACCCTTGATAATTCCAATACCCTTCATATGAGGAAACTTTATGCACTGATGTAGAGTGGAATCTACGCCTAGAATTCCATGAAGCCATGGTCTTCCTATCAAAGCATTATATGGTGATTCGACATCAACAACGCAGAACAGAATTTCAGTTCGCATTCCACTTAATGGAATTCGCATGCTCACTTCTCCTTTGGGCTTGTTAGCAGTTCCATTAAAACCATAAATTCTGTAAGTAGAAGGTATTAAATCTGCATCTTTTCCCCCCATAGTTTTGTAAGCAGAATAAAAGAGGATATTGACAGAACTTCCCGTATCAATCAAAATCCTATTAAGACCAATTGATTCTTCCTCCATATCATCTTCGTTTTCTTCTATATTCATGTAGATTGCTAATCTTACTACCAATGGATTATCATGTGCTTCACAACCTTATGGAATTTCAGTGACTTCAAAAGAAATTTCACATTTCTGCCAATCTTCAAGTCGTGAAATTTTTGCGATGTTCATTACTTCCTTTCCTTCACCATCCCTCGCATATACCCTGCTTAACACATTATCATGAAAATCCTCTATGGTTTTATATGAATGAACAATGGAATTACAGAAAACATTCCTTGCTTTTGATCCCACTTCTATATGTAGGGTTTCTTCTCCCTTTTCTTGTGTTGTGTTCTCCCTGCGAGTTATGGCTGGAGCCTGTGGTAATTGTTGTGACTGTGTCTGCTTAAGTAAAAATTGATTTAGTTTTCCTTGATCAATCATTCGCAAGATTATCCTCTTGATATTATGGCAATTATTTGTAGAATGTCCATGAAAATGATGATATGAACAAAATTCATGACTTCTTGGACCCATTGGTGGTTCCTTTCCCATGTTCCATGGAGTTGGTATATGCTCTACCATGATAATTGCTTGCCATATCTTTTTCTACACTTGTATTCAAAGGTGGCAACTTTATCTCTTCCCTTACCATTCTTTGACCTCCTTGACCGTTGTTATAATTTTGTCTTTGGTTCCCTTGTCCAAAATAATTTTGCCTTTGTCCCCCATAATTTTCTTGTTGTTGATCTAATCTTGGAATTTGGTTATTTCCTATTCGATTATAGAAATTCCTCTCTCTATCATACTCTTCTTGATCTCTACTACCCATTGCTACCATTTTTGGCTGGCTATCATTGATTTTCTTCTCTTCTGAAATTTACGAAGAAGTTTGTGAGGATGTTTGCGAAGTACCTGCTACTACATTGATTATTTTGGGAAGTAAATTTGCTCCTCCATCTTGATTGCTAGTGTTTTCTACTGGATATGATTCCATACTGTTTTGCTTTTCCTCTAGTGTAATGTATTCTTCTTGCAATTCTCGTAACTCTGTCATCATTATGGAATTCTTTCTTCTGAAGATTTGAACATATAATTGTTCAGTTGTGAACATCGCATTTATGAAGGACAGAATCAAGTATCTCTCATCCACGCGCCCTGCCATATCACTGCACATAGTCCTCCATCGTCTTACCAAATGCTTCAAACTTTCACCCACTCTTTGTTTTAAACCAAATACATCTTCAATACCAAGCCGTGAAGAGTGATTTGTGATATATGCTCCAAGGAAAGTTGCTTGCAAATGATGAATGACGTAATAGTGTTCTTAGGAAGTCCTTCGAACCACTTTAAAGCTTCCCCTGTTAAACTCGATGCGAAGTACTTGCATAACACATCATCATGATTCTCCCATTGTAACATGCATCTTATGTATGCTTTAATGTGCTGAATAGCACATGAAGTCCCATCAAAGATACTGGTAAGTGTGGGAAAATTGCATTTCGGTGGAATTCCTCCCAATTGTACTCCTCTAGCAAATGGAGTCCTCGCAGATTCTTCTATTGCTTCATCTAATTGCCTTCTATCTCCTCCTCTTATATTGTTTATCATCCCTCTCATTTCTGCTAATTCTCGAAAGATCCGTGCATTTGCCTCAGAATTCTCATCCATTGGTCTTTTTAATGCAGCTTCTCTTCTTCTACGTTCTTGCGCTTCCTCCCTTGCGATCCTTCGCATTCTATCATATTCTTCATTAATGTTTTCATTTGCATAATTTTGCAAATATCTTCTTTCTAAATTATCATAATTGTTCAGTCGCAGAGCATCTTGGAATTCTTGTTCTTCCCTTTCTATTCTTCTCATTCTTCTCATGCGAATATCAGGAATTTCTTCTTCTTCATTTCTCCTCCTTCTGTGATTTATTTCTTCTTGATTTGCTTGTACTCTGATTCGAGAGTTTGGTTCATTCCATTCCACTTCTGTTTGTTGATTTACAATTCTTCTCTTAATTCTTTCATACTCAACATTTTGTTTGTTACGAGCCTCTTCATATCTTCTTACTCCATTCTCGTGATTGTTTTGATGTACTGCTTGTTGTCTCTCAGTTTCTTCCATAAGTTGTTGTTCTTCCTCTCGATTCTGATTGTTTTCTCTAGGATTTAGCCTTGTTCGTAAATTCTCCATGTTTTGTTCGTGGTTTGGTATTAAAATGAAACGATTCTCTTGATTTCTTTCACCTTGATTGTGCGCTTGTTCTTGCATATTATTTTCATTATTGATTATCGGTGAATTTTGTCCTTCTCTTTATGTTCTAACATTTGATCTTGCAACACTTTGAGATTTCCTTATTTGTAGCATCTCATTTTCCATCCTCTATTCTTGATTTTGTTTTGTTAAATTGGCACGTTCTTCAGCTTCGATCATTCGTTCTTTTTGGATTCCTTGTCTCAATGTTTCTAACATCTCCCTTTCTCTTTCAAGAATTGTTCCTCCCATCAACCTCCTATTTTCTCTGATTTGTGGTTCTCTATCTTCTTCTTCTGGTGTATCAGTTCTCCAAGTGTGTATACTCACTCGATCATGATCTATTATTTGTTGAGCTTGATTTCTTCGATTACTCCTTCTCCTACTAGGTTCTCCTGTTATATTTGCTTCTCCTCCTGCTAATCTTACACTTCTTCTTACTTCAGTTAATGGTTCTGATGTGTTTATTCTTCTTGTCATTTTTCTGGTACAGTAATTCTTCAAGTCCCTGTTTCTAGCGCCAATTATGTAGTTGCAGAATAACCTACAACTACACCTTCAATATAATTAGTAAAAACTCAAGAAGTTCTTGATGGTGAATGATAACTTTCTTATTAATTCTCTTAGTTGATTACATAGAATTATCAAAATGGAACTAGAATAGTTACAACTTTTTCTATTCTCTTTCCTAAGATAATTTCTTACACTCATTAAAAGAACCTCTTGAATTTTACATTTGAACTCCTATTTATAGTAAAACTTATACAGCTGTATATGAATTGCGAAGTATCGCAATTCATCCTCGCAAAACTTCATATTTCCCCATACTACTTCTATCATCGTATCATTTTATAACTCCTTCCTCCTTTATTTATTACGATACTCGTGAACTATTATCTTGCGATATTCAGTACCTACAATAATAAGATGATTAATCCTATTCTTAGATTGATGGAAAGTTTCAAAGCACAAAATATATTGAATTCGGAAGTGTGGTAAATTATTGTTATTAGAGCATTGCTCGGTCGAACTCGAAAGCATTGTTATCTCAAGCTTGTTTGTCAAGTTTAGTTGCCAAAACTATAAGTCTTGATTTCTAGTCTACTTATAGCTACGTCTCGTATTATGATAGAATGTGTAGTTGAGCTTTAGAATTCATGGCGTTCATTGATTGAAGACGAAGAACTACTAAGGGGATCTTGTGGAACTTCATAAACAAAAGGTATGTGGAAACTTCAACTCATTTATCACTCAGAATTCTATTTCTATTTTATCTCATATTGAAACAAAAGTCGTATAGCTATATAGACTTTATATTATACACATTTGATATTTCGAGATGAGTTTAACTCGCTTACATATTTCTTAAAATATGTGTTAGAGCATGGCTCGGTTGAACCCACCAAGCATTGGTATGTCAAGTTTGGTTGTCATATTTTAGTGAATCAAAACTCATGTTAAGAGTCGGTTGATTATGTACTAGAGTCAACTTCGTATAGGTTAGATTGAAAGTATTAGGATATGAGACATTACACGTATTGTGAAGTCTTGAAGATGTGAAGAAGCAAGGAGCTACAACGACAACAATCATCCTTTCACTTGAGGTTAGTGATATTTGACTTGAACTGTTTCATTCCCTAACGTATCTTTCAAGTCGTGCATATTGAAAACAAAACTACGAAGCATATTTGAACTCTATATAGACATAATATTAAGGAATACACTACGAGGTTTATTGCTTAACCATTAAACTTTGTAGATAATACATCGCCATAATTATTTGAATGCTATTGTGATTATGTATGGGTATGAGGTGAGTATTTCATCCTAGGGAACAATGTTTTACATGTGTTCTAAGGAAGTAAGTTCATAAACTTGTTTGTGAACCGAAAATGAAATTTCCAGGTGTTATTGGTTTTGTTATTCATTGCATATCATATGAACAACCAATATATATGATTGAGTATAACCGCTCACAACTTGTTTGTGTTCTTGGTAAAACTATTCAAAAAGGCATGACTTATATATTGGTATGACTTTTATCAGTGAAACTGATCTTAAGTAATCACCTGAGATGGTATGATCGGGTTTGTGATTTTATGTCTGACCAAATATGGGAAAGGGGAACCGATCCTAGTAAGAGGTGCAGTACATCACAAAGGGGAACCGATCCTTGTATGGGGTCATCAAGATTTATAGCATAAAGGGGAACCGATCCTATGGACATGTGCAACACATATAAGTTAGATACCTTATATATGCGGGGAACCGATCCTATGGACATATGCAACACATATAAGTTAGATACCATATATATGTGGGGAACCGATCCTATTACCTAGTCAACTGAATTTTGGAAAGCTAGTGTGACTATGCACAATACTCACATGGAAGGTAGAACAAGAAATTGTTTTGGTAGAACCGTTAAACCCGTGATTGTGATTGAATGTTTGTTTGATCAATCACATAGTTCTTGAAAGTCAGATGAACCAATTCTAAACTTGTTTGGAAGTGTGGCAAATCGGTTTCAAGGTTGTAAGTGTGAAAAAGAACTTACAAAGTAAGGATGTCGACATACTTTGAACACGTGTTGTGAATGTTTATTTCTTTAATTGTTCAAAGTTATTCCTTAATATCTAAGGGAAGAGAATCCCAGGATCGAAACATAAGTAAGTTAAGAATCTTTTAATTGAGGTAATTAACTTCATTTTGTACAAAAATATAAGAATTAGTAATGTACATTTACTAATTAGATTTTCCGAGAGATTTCGATCATTATATTTGGACAGAGCATTTCCAGGAATTATGGAAACCGAATTTTTGCTTTAATGAATATCTTGAGAATATTTTCGGTTTTGGAAATTCCTTGGTGTACAAACTTCCTTGTCTATAAATACTTGAAGTTTTCCTTTCTAAACTAATCCTTCATAACAATAGACTTCCTCTTTTGTTGTTGTTACTAGTGTAGCCGCCTATTCGGAGAGGAGATTAGCCTAATTAGGCGAAATATCTTACGGCCGCTCAGTTTAAAGTCTTCTTTGGGATTGAGAAGCTCTAGCGTATACCGTTGGTGGGAAACTAGATAATTGTGGATATCTTTTGTTTTCGATTGATTTGATTGACTAACGGTGGTTGAAATCTGATTGCACCTAGTTTGTTTATGCTTGAGAATCTTCTCTTCTGATATAAGATTCACTCAAACTAGTTCAGAGTTTCGACAGGGATCTTTAGACTGTTGTTAGTTCTAAAGACGATCTTGTGATAATCCATTGTTAACAGACTCTGTTCTGTGCGTGATTGGTCACAAGAGATTCAAGTGATTGTATGCAGGTTTTTATTGAAGATTTAAGAAGATATGAAGACAAAGAAGATATTGAAGATCTGACTTGGGTTTATAATCTTTGGTGTGCACAATACTTTTTTCGGTAAAAGAGGATCCAATTAATAATCGGTTTATCCTTGTGGTAGATTGGATTAATTAATTGAGTAGATCAGCATCAACACAATTCTTTGGATTAAGAGTGTTGTTGGCTTAATCTTAAATGATTACTTTGGTAATTGAACATAAGATAGATCTAAGGACCTTACGAAAGAGTTTATGTTAAGATAAACGGAAGAGCCTTTGTCTGACTCATATCACTTGGTTGAATAGAGTTGATACCAAACAGATTTGTTGTTCCTTTAATGTTTGGAATACGAACCAAAGGAATTGTTCCAAGTACGTGACTTAATTATAAGTTGGAGGCGTGGGAATACAAACGGAACTAGCTGAACTATAGGTTTAGTTGCTTGGTCTCAACTATACGAAGTTAGGTGTAATTTTGTGTAGTGGCTTAATCCTGAGAGTATTCAATTCTGGACAAGGTCCCGGGGTTTCTGCATTTGCGGTTTCCTCATTAACAAAATCTTGCCATATCATTAACTTTATATTTCCGCACTATAATTGTTTTATTATAATTAAAGTAAATCACACAAACGTTAATTTCTATTTACTTGATAAGCAATCCTATTGTGTTTGGTTAAGTCAGAACCTTTTTATCAAGTAACATACTTCGTTGTTATATTGTCTTGATCTCGTATCCATAGACGATCACATGAAGTGTGAACCGATTAGTTGTATTGTCTCGACTCAGTCCATAGATAATCACTTTCGGAGAAAGGACTTATAGGTATGATTTTTTTTAGCTTGAGGTATATTTGGGTTCCCTCTCCTTTTCAATATGTTTTGGTAAGCTTTCTCGTTAACCAAGTTCATCTTTTATTCTTATCGAAAGTCAAAATATGATCATGTGAAAATCTCTTGGTAACATCTTACATGATTTGTGTGAGAAGTCATCTGATGTAGACTCGGAATATTTCGTATTAATCTATTGATCACTTGAAAATTTCTTTGAAGCTAATAGTTTGTGTGAGATAGCTATTCCCGTCTTCCAAGAATTTTTCAATGATTAAAATGGAGTTTAGAACAATTAACCATTGATTGGATATATCACAATATGGGTACTTGTATGCTAACTATTGCAAGTTATTCCAAGTTCGGGAACCATAGTATGCATACCCTTATGCTCACTGGTTTGATAGTTGAAGTCCTGGAACTTAGTATGCGTACCGGCGTAACAGTTTAAGTTCGGGAATTCAACTGAGTTTGGTTATATGACAGTATGCGTACCCGTTCGCATACTGGCGAACCAGACCAAGTCTGGCTACTTAGGTATGCGTACCCGTTTGCATACTTGAGTGGGTTAATTTCTAAAATTGGTTTGTTAATGAACAAATACATTTTTATATAATAAGGAATGCAATATTTTGCAAACCATGGCTATAATGTTCATGAATTGATTCGAGTGAATCAAAATCGATTTTGCTTCAATTGTGTCTTATATGCTTCTATGAGAATATAAACAATTCAAAAACTCTATAACTAGTTTCATTTGAACTAGTTGTGATTGAGATAAACAAGGTTGATATGAAAGTGTTCATATGGCTAACTTCGGTTAACTATTGTTGAGCCAACTAAGTGTACACGTTTAGGTACGGTTACCCATATCTAAATGAAGTCACATTTTATTTTTGTGTAACAAGCTAAGTTCGATCTAACGGTTAAAATATACTAGCTTGAATCTAATCATATTTTCATCAAACAATGAATATTGAATGCTTTGTTACCATGGTATCATTGATTGCAAAGCCTGATTTGAAGACTATATAAGGGAGAACTCTAGCAACTGGGAAACCTAATCCCTACACCTCTTGTGTGATACTAGTTGTAACTAGAGTCGATTCTCCTTTAACCTAGGTTTTTCTAAAACCATTATAGGTTAACAACTTAAAAACTCCATTGGGATTCTGAAGCCAGACCCAACTATTTTCTATGTAGTTGCGTATTCAGATCTTACTTTATTCTATCGTATTGAGTACTATCTTCTCTAAGATTTGCTCGAGATCCAATCTCCGATAGGTAAGATAAAAATTAGTCACAAAAATCTTCATCTCATTGTTTGTGATTCAATAATATCTTGTTTCGCTACGATACAATTAAGATTATTGTGAGGTGATTGATATTACTAGGTTGTTCTTCAGGAATATAAGTCCGGTGTATCAATTGATTCTTGTTCACCTTGATTTATCAAAAGACGGAACAAAAACTCGTATGTATTTATGTGGGATACAGATTTATCTATTCAATAGACTTTTATGTGAGAGATAGGTTTGTTTATCAAGTCTTTGACTTTGGGTCGTATCAACTCTTAGTTGTGCGTGAGATCAGCTAATGGAATCAAGTACGTAGGTCCTGCTGGGATTCAGAGGCGTAAGGAACGCGTTTGTACCTTAATCAGTGTGAGATTGGTTAGGGCTCAACTACATTCCAGTCTGAAGTTAACTTGTAGTAGGCTAGAGTCTGTAGCGGCTTAATACAGTGTGGTGTTCAAATCTAGACTAGGTCCTGGGTTTTTTTTGCATTTTCGGTTTCCTCGTTAACAAAATTTCTGGTGTCTGTGTTATTTCTTTTCCGCATTATATTTGTATATAATTGAAATATCACAGGTTGTGCATAGTTCGATAGATTAGATAATCCAACCTTTGGTTGTTGATGTAAATTGATTGGCACTTGAACATTACTCTTTGGTACCGTTCAAGTTGTTTCTTATAATAATCACGCTCGCATTTTTTTATCTGTTTGATCTGCCGATTACATTGAGAAACATATATATAACTCTTGGATGTATTTTCCTTGATTGAGTCTGACTGTCTAGTTGATTCTGTTGGAAGTATATTGGAGTTAGTCCATACATATTGCCGAAACCAAAAATTTGATGTGGTTGTTAGACCCCCGCTTTTTCAATTGTGATCTTATTACATCACGAAATTGGAGCTAGCTCAACAATGAGATGTTTTCTTGATCATTATTGATTAAATTGAGACTTCATTTTCTTGTTAAAATAATGGAAATGCAAACAACCTTAATAGAAAATACATAGAATATACAATATAAACAAAACAACCCTTTACAACTTCTTTCCCCATCTCAATAGATTTCATGATGGGGTGATGCCATGATCTAGTTAACAAGAGATTGGATGAGCACGACGCATGCAACCCCTCCCGGTATGACAGTCTTTAGGTTCTATTTTTTCCTTCTTGTTATGAGATGGTTTTCCGTAATAGTCAAAAGCAGCCAGTATCATTGCGGTATAAGTGCAAGAGTTTTTGACATGTACGAAAATGCCACACTGAAAGCAGACAAGATTTTAAAAAATTTTCGAAAGCTATATAGAAATCTTCGTCTATAAATTCCTTTTCGTCGTATTACTTAAAAAAACTTATTACCAATCTTTTAAGACAGCGTAGCTTATTACTTTTAACATGACGTTTCTTGTGTTTAACCTCGTTTAAGGATCCTTTATTTTTTCTTAATGATTCTTTACTTCCAACAATGACATTGGATAAACTGAGAGTTTTCAGAGGGAAGGAAGACCCTAAAAAACACTGGGGGTACCAAACATAAACTTATTAGGTCTTACCGTGTTTTCTTGTTCTGATACTAATTGAAAAACACTGGGGTACCAAAATACACCACCAACTTTTTCGTAGGAAATTTGTATGTACAAACTCAACACAACTCTGAGAGTTAAAAATCAATCAAGGAAAGTGTCTGGAGTTATATCTCTATCTCTCTTGCGATTAGAACGTTTACAGAATTGAATTTGTGAACCTAATCACAAAGAGAGTTCTTGGACGGTTCCAAAGACCAATGTCCAAGGATCAATCAAGTAGTATCCAACAAAACTAGGTCGGACGTATTGATCAATGGACAACCTGTGATATTTCAATTATAAAGATAAACAATATAATGTAGAAAAATAAATAACACAGTCACCAGAAATTTTGTTAATGAGGAAACCGCAAATGCAGAAAAACCCCCGGACCTAGTCCAGATTGAACACCAAATTGTATTAAGCCGCTACAGACACTAGCCTACTACCAATTAACTTCGGCCTGAAATATAGTTGAGCCCGAAATCAGTCTTTCATTGATTCAGGTACAGTCGCACTCCGTACGCCTCTTGAATCACAGCTAGACTCAGCGCAATTGATTCTCTTAGACGGTCTCACACCAACTAAGAGTTGCTTCAACTCAATTGAAGACTTTAAATAAAATATGTCTCCCACAGATTAAGCCTATAATTGATTTCCAGATTTACGATCTAAATGGGTGATCAGATCAAACAAAATATCCAAGTGATGGAAATCAATAGCAACTTGACAAAAGTCTGTCTAACCTCAAAATTTGGACTTATGCAACTTGAAGTGCAACCTAGATTATTATTCACCTCATAAGTATAAAACTTGTGGAATCAAAAAGTTAAGACGAAAAAAACTTTGTGATTTCTATCTATCTTGTGCAAGTGATAAATCAACAATCAAACAAGATCAGGATACTTAAGTTATCAAGATAAAATATAACTGGACATGGCTTCACAAATCCCAATGAAGTTTTTGATACTCGCTAAACCCTAAAATGTTTTCTGGAGAGGAAGACTCTAGATACAATTAGGACACACCAAAAAGTAGTATCAGGATTCAAAGATTCCATTTGCCAAGAGTTCCCCTTATATAGATATATATTCAAAGCATAGGTTGCTTTATGTTTAAGCTAAGATAACTTTGGAACCAAGCAAACAATATTCATCGTTATGTAGGATCAGAATATTGTCACAACAATATTCCTGCGAAATAAACAATAGTTCTGCGAGACATGTTTACGATACATCAATGATATTCTACGAAACATCTCATAGTGATGTAAGGGCTGACATATCGGATGAAAATGACAGAAACATGAGAAAAGTGTGACATTTCTGCGATGAATCGATAAAACCTGTGAAATATTAAGGCGGTGCTAACTGCGATTTATCGCAAGAATCCAGATCCGAAATTAAAGGGAATCTTAGCTGTAAATGAGGTGTCATGAGCTGTAATTCACTATGTAAATGCCTATATAAAGGATATGAATAGTTCCAAAGGGGGGGATGAATTTTTGAGTGCTAAGAAAGTTTTTAGGATAGAGAAAATCTTATTAAGTGAATTGTATTCTTGATTACTGTAATTCGTTTAAGATCATATTAATAAAAAGGTCCTTAATCTTCAAATTGTGTCATAAATATTGATAAATTCTTGAGTAGGGTGTAGTGTGGAAATTCCTGCAACTATATTTTGGCGCCCAGAAACAGGGAGAATCAATTTGAGAAATTTCAAATTGCAACTTGAAGATTTGAAGAAATTGTTAGAATTGAAGAAATGGCTAGAAGGAGAAGAAATACATCAGAACCACCAACAACAATGAGAAGAAGTAAAAGAATTGCAGGTGAAGGAACATGTGAATTGGAAGGATCTTTAAGGATCAGATCAAGAAGAAGTAGAATGAGAAATGGAGCAGAAAATTCAATTCAACCACCGAATCAACAAACACAAGCACAAGATAGAAATGTGGATTATGATAGAGTAAGTGTGCATACTTGGAGGTCGGATTCGATAGAAGAGGCAGAAAATCAAGAAGAGGAAAGAAATCAAGAAGTGTATGGAGGAATAATTCATGAAGGACATGAGGTAGTAGATGATTTGAGACAAAGGATACAGGAAGAAAGAAGATTAGAGGCAGAAGAACGTGCAAATCTTACAAGGCAAAATCATGAACTAAGAATGGAAAATTTGAGGTTGCAAAACAGAAGATCAAGAAGCAGCATGAGATCAAGTTCAAGATCATATAGAGAAGAAACAAGACAAAATCATCTTATACAAAATATTGGCGAGAATTTGATAAATGATCGTTATATTCCACGCGGTGAAACTTTGGACATTAGACATAATCAAGATGAGGGAGAAAATCAAGAAGAGAGAAGGAGAATGTTATGTGATGAAGAGATTCGAATAAATCGCAGGATAATTGAAGATGATATTGATAGGCATTATATTGAGCAATTACATTTAGCGGGAGAAAGAGAGAGATTGCGATCCGAAGTAGTAAAACAAGAAATTCAAGCAGCATTGCGTCGGAATAATCATGATAATCGAGAAAGACGACGTGTACAAAATCGTAATAATGATAATCTAAATGAGGAATATGAGAGAATTCGCAGAGACATAGAAAGGCAACGAAAAGAAACGATAAGGGATGAGGAAATTCGCAGAGAAGAAAATGAAAGACAAATTAATTTGCAAATTCAAGAAGAATAAAATCGCAGAAGAAGGCAAAATCAAGATGTTGAAGAAGAAGCACGAAATATCGCAAGACAAGAAAGGCATGAACGCGGACGAAGAGAAGCTGAGTTGAAAAGGAAAATGGAGCAAAATTTTGATAGGAATGAGCAAATCTTGCGAGAATCAGCAGAAATGAGAGGAATGATAAATAACAGAAGAGAAGGAGTAAGAAGACAACTTGATGAGGCAATCGAAGAAGCTGCGAAAACTCCATTTACTCAAGAGGTACAATTAGGAGGGATACCTCCAAAATGCAATTTGCCGGTGTTGACCAGTATTTTTGATGGGACTACATGTGCCGTCCAACATATCAAAGCCTATATTCGATGCATGCTACAATGGGAGAACCATGATGTCTACTTGTGCAAATATTTTGCGTCAAGTTTAACTGGTGAAGCACTGAAGTGGTTTGAAAGGCTCCCCAAGAATACAATAACTTCGTTCATGAACTTGCAAACTACTTTCTTAGGAGCATACATAAGCAATAAATCTACACGGAATGGAATTGAAGATGTGTTTGGATTGAAGCAGAGAGTTGGCGAGAGTTTAAAGCACTTAACGATAAGATGGAGGACAATGTGCAGTGAAATGGCAGGAAGAGTAGATGAAAGATATCTCATTTTGTCCTTCATAAATGCTATGTTTGCGACAAATCTATTATACATCCAGGTATTCAGAGTTAAAAACACAATCACTATGACAGAACTGCGAGAATTGCAAGAAGAATATATCGCTTTGGAGGAAAAACAAAATGAGATGGAGTCATATCCAATTCTTGCAGGCACAAGTTCAGCCGCAGCAAATGGAAGTTTATTACCAAAGATGATTAATACAGTGGCAAGTACCTCCCAAAATCAGTGAGAGAAAATGGAGATTGATAATCAACGTAAGATAGTAGCAATGGGGAGTAGAGATCAGGAGGAATTGGAAAAGCAGAAAAAAATTTATAATCGCAATAACAATAATAAGGTCCCAAGGTTTGATCAACCGCAAGAGACTTATGGTGGACAGAGGCAGAATTATTCAAGAGAGCAAAGAGGTCAGAGGATTATATGGGAAGACATCAAATTGCCACCTCTAAATACCAGTATAGACAAGATTTTGGAAGCGATTATTTTGATGGAGAATATACCTTCACCATGGAACATGGGGAGAGAACCACATCCTAACAACCAAAGTCAATAATTCTGCCCTTATCATCATTTTTATGGCCATTCTGTGAGTAATTGTAGAAATGTAAAAAGAATTATTCTGCGAATGATTGAACAGGGGAAGTTAAATCATTTTCTAGCGAGATATCCACAACCTCAGCAATTGCCGCCAGCACCAGAAATTCACAGAGTCAATGTTGCGAAAGAAGCAGAAACATTTGTCATTGAAGTAGGAGCCACATCAAAAAATCTATTTTTCAATTCAATTGTACATTCACAGAAAACAATAGAAGATTTCCATGACAATGTGCTAAGTAGAGTATTTGCAAGGGATATAGAGGGAAGAGAGGTGATGAATATTGCGAAGATTTCTCCGTTAGAAGAATGGCAAAAACAAGTTATTTATTTTACTGCACAAGAGATACCAGAGCCAGGGAAGATGCATGAAAACCCATTGGTGGTGAAGTTAGAGATAAATCCAAAGTATAGAGGAGAAGGAGAAGAAGAAGAATATGATGGTGACACAACAAGTGATTCTTGGGCAATAGATAGGGTTTTAATTGACACTGGAAGCTCGGTAGACATCTTATTCTATCATACTTATCAAACAATGGGTGGAAGAGATGATGAGTTAATCCCCTCAACTTACAATATCTATGGTTTTAATGGCACTGCAAATAAGCCAAAAGGAGAAATTACTATGGAAATTCCATTGAACAAGATATCTTCAAAAATTAAGTTCTGTGTAGTGGATATAGAATCTCCTTATAATTCCTTAATTGAAAGACCATGGCTCCATGGGATCTTGGGCATAGCATCCACATATCATCAATGCATAAAGTTTCCACATCCTCATGGTATTGGGATAATTAAAGGTGATTGTTTTAAAGGAAAAAAGTGTTATGAAGTTGACATTAATACTTACGAAGAAAGAAACACCAGAAGTCGTAATTGGAAACATAACAGGAAGCAAACTCAGAGAGCAGAGAAATTGATGGTGGACAATATAGAGTTGCGGGGAAAGGATATATTACAAGAATAGTTTGTGCCAAAATAATCAATGGTGATTAATCGCGCAAAGATGGGAAAAAGTTGAAATCTTCATTCTTCGCAGGAAAATAAACAAGTGCAAGGTGCTGGGAAAAAGTTGAAATCTTCATTTCTCGCAAGAAAATAAAAAGCAACAAGATATTGCGAATAATCATTTGTTACAGAAGAAAAGAAGTGCAACAATATCATGTTGCGAACAATCGAAAAACAAGAACAACAAGAAGTGTGCAGACAGAATATTAAAAGGAAAACTTTGCTCAAAAATAAGATTTTTTTTTTATTAAAATAAAAAGATGATGATTTCGAATCATATAAGAATTTTTAATGCAAATGCATAAGACGGGCGCAAATCGCCTAAAAACATATAAGAATGGGATGAAATTTTATGGCGTACACCTTAGTTCGCGGATTCTATTCCGTAAGAGGTAATATCCTTAAAGTGCGTCATAAGGGGGGTATCTCTTTGCATGGCTATGGGAAAGGATATACTGCTGCTGGAACCTAGTCATGGAGATTTTGGATTATAGAAAATCCATCCGGGAGAGATAACTTGGATTCCCAACTATATAAGGATATACCCTGGTTGGGCGCCCGAGAGTTTCTCCTAAGGAATGCAAAGTATGATCAAGGCGCCGAGGTACACGGTTGAGCTGTGGGTGCCCGGGACGGATGAACCTACCCTGGCCATCCATGGCAAGTCTTGGCTTACGATGTGTTCGGCCCGAAGAAAACCCCACTAGGGTGTAGTCTTGTAACTATAAGCCATATAGTCATAAAGGATAAGAGGCTACGAAAACAACTGGTTGTTTCTAGAACCGGATGGGAGGAGCTAGTCTTGTATGGCAGAAGTACGTCTCCTTGAAGGGGCAACCAGGGGGAGAGATAAGGGCGATACCCTCCATTAGGGAGCTGTGTATCAAAAAATACGGCAATGTCATGTGACTTTATATTCGCAAGAATATTTAGGCCCGTCATATTGCCGCATGACAGGCCAAAAAGCCTAAAGAGAAATGTTAAGATGAGATCAATGGGTTTTTGCGATAAGAACAAAAGATGAGATAAATGAAATCAATGATAAGAAGATATAAATCGTAAAGACATCCTGCGATTTCATCGCAAAGACGCCAATGTCATAAGTCTTAAAAAGCAAAGAGAGATTAATCTCACAAGATGGCTTAGACTTATCATATTGTCGCAGAGATCAAAATAAATGATAAGACAAGATCAATGGATTATTACATGTAAAAATAAGAATGTCCTACGATCTTGTCGGATAAAAGTGGCATAATAAGACCTTTAACTAGGAAGGCGAAATAAGACCACAAGAGAGGTTATATCTGCGAAGCATATAACATATTTTTTGCAGCATTATTTGCGATAATTCATTTATCATATTGCAGATTAATAACAAGAGGCAAGTATGGGAATGATGCATAGAATGGTAAATATTGTTATTCATCATTATATGATAAATTCATACAGATAATTGGAGATTAATGATTATATTAACCATTTTGCAAAAAGAATTGTTTCTTGAATTTTTAATGAAAAACAGATAGAAGCAAAAAAAAGAATTTATATATTGAAAGATATCAGGAGCTGCAGATAATTCGCAGAATATTACAATTTGTCGCAGATAATTATCACAAGAAAGAAAGAGATAAATACAGGAGAAGATCAAAAAGAAAAAAGAAAACTATTGAGATTTATCTCCATCATTATTTTCATCTTTGTCTTCACCATCTTCATCATTAGTTCCTTCCTCATCTTCGCTTTCACTTTCATCTGCATCAGCCTCACTGTCAGAAATAACTGGTACTTGATAACTGGATGGGATATTATCCATAAGACAAGGATATAGACTAAGAGGAAGATCGTTATCTTTGCAAACTTTCTCAATAGCATTATTGCGAACGGTGAGAAGAGTACTACGCAAGTTTGAGTTGGATATCTTTATTTTCTCTTGCAGTCTAGAGATTTTTTCATTATGGGAAACAAGATTTTTTGCAAGACCACTCTTTTCTTCTTCAAGTTCTGCTATCCTTTTGGAATATCTTTCTTCAGATTCTGCGATGATACAACAACAAATTAGAAATTTGTTGGAAATCTACAAGAAATACAAAGATATTAAAGGAACAATAAATAATAACCTTCTCTTTCATGGATCATTTCTTGTATCAAGGTTGCTTGCTCGGTATGAAGACTGACATCTATCGCTAAATTTTTCCTAGCATTATCGAGAATTGTCGCAGCCCATGCGAATTCATCATCACTTTGAATGAGAAGACGGGAACGGATTTGTTCTTCTCTTTTAAGAAGTTTAATGTTTTCATTCTTAAGTCTATCTCTCTCAAGTTCAGTATCAATAAAGGTATTGCGGAATTTTGATAGAGCTTCAGCGCCTTGAAGAGTAATGCGTTCTTTATCCTTCTCGAGTTCATTTTTCTTGGCTTTTAAGACTTTGATTTTTTCTCTAAACTCATCTCTGCAAGTCTTTAAACTATTGGATGTACTTAAGACAGATCTATAATCCATTCTCATAAGGAGAATGTGATATTTAAGCTCATCAATGGACATAGTATTAATTTTTTTCGTCTGAATAGTTATTTAAAGCGTCATTAAGACGCTGAAGAAGAGTGGTTTCATCTATGGGTTCATCAAAAGAATTAAGAATGAGGGCTTCATCAGTAAGATTATAGGCATCTGCAAAATGGTTGCTCAAATAAGCTAAAATAGCAAAAAAAAAAAAAAAAAAAAAAAAAAAATTCATACCAATAACTTGTTTGCAGAATTTCTCCTTGTCAACTAATTTCTGTTGAAGAACTTTAACTTCTACTTCAAGCGATTTGTTTTCATTAAGGAGCTCAGTATTTCCAGCTACTTCCAACTGTTTACATTTTTCGCGAAGAATGGAGATTTCAGCTTCATATTGCTTATTCTTCTCACAAAGTTTCGCATACTCAGATTGTGAATCAGTAAGCCTTTTCTGCGATGATGATAATCTACTTTCTAATTCTGAAGCAACAGAAAAATAAGCTCTAGCAGTCTGTGACAGAAAATAGAAAATGAGTAAGATAAGTAAAAGATCTTTGATACTCATGACAAATGTAAAGTTTACTACAAGAAAAATAAAGGAAATGGGCATACCAACGAAGCTAACGCATGAAGAAAACCTGGGTTGATAAATCTTGAGACTCCTTTAAGATCTTTATTATTAGTCAAGATTGAAGCGTCGCAGATCTTCGAGAGATAGTTTCAAGTACGAGTAATATCATCCTCAACAATACCTTGTATAGGGTTTCTAAAAATGTTTGACAATTGATCCATTTGAGTCTCAGGTTGAGAAAGACCCATCGCAGACCTAATTCTTGCGGAAGAAATATGTATTGAAGTGCCCACGGAGGCATCATTATTAACTCCACTATTATTTTCAATTTCATTATCTTTTTTAGCGATAATAGAAGTTTCTCTGAGTGGAGAATTTAAAGAAGGAAGTGGCTGAGTTTTTCTTATCTTCTTTGGAGGACCGTCAGCGGTTTGATTTTTATTGTGGCGAGGAGAAGCACCAGAACCTTCATTTGGAGTTATTACTCTTTTGCCTTTATTTTTGGCTTCAACCGCCGCGACAAATGGTATTTCCTTGAAAACAATCACACATGAAGATAAGAAACAGGGGCAACAATATATTGTTAAAGGTTATAGAAGATTGTTTCTTACTTCATTTGTGAAGGTCTTCAAAGTTTGTAGGATATTGGGATTCCCAGTATTAGCATAGCTAAGCTTCATTTTTTCGATCTATTAAAGATATTTCAATAATCATTAAGAATAATACATTTATCCAAATTTGCGAATAATGATAAATTTTGCGAGATATACCTCAGAGTTCCTTTCAGGCCAGTTAAAAATCCCAGGATGATACGCTGCAAGATTCGCAGGATTCGCAGGAAGATCAAGAGTGCCAGAAATATATGGACCTTCAAGGAGGAGAGGAAATCCGCACCACTTATCATCTTTTGAGTAACGTGGACCTTGGTTTTTACTCGAATGATAGTCTATATCTTGCATAAGAATTTTATCCTTCGCAACCTTTTTATTCTTATTTAAATGAAAAGCCCAACACGTGCTCTCTTTCTTCATGGGAATCACTTGATAATTCGCGAAGAAATTCTCCACGGTATATTTCTTCGGAATAATTGGGATATCTTTTAAATCAGGATGTCTCGCATCATCAGGATAGCGAGATCCTTTACCAGCTCCACGAGAGGCATATTCGAGAATGAGACGAATACAATATCCACTTAATTGGTAGATTGCACGTGAAAATTTAGCGTGAGAAATAATTTCATAAAAAAGAGGGAATTCAGGGTTATAAGGAGGGATAGGAAGGCCAGCTTCTAGTTGACCTAGCGAAATAAGGATTTTCTCATTGGAAGAAGGAAATCCTGATATTAGATCAATGGAGAGATCAGAGTCTGAAGATTGACCAGGGATCTCAGAAAGTGTGAAACCTAAAGTTTGGAGCTTCTATTGGTGTTTTTGGAAAGTGGGTTGACCTAATTTTTTAGCAGGAGCCATTTTTTAGTATGAGAATGATGATTAAGATGAAGAAGAATAAAGAATTAAAATTAAAACAGTGATAGATCCGGAATTTGCGGAAGAAGATGAAGAACAGTAGAGTTACAGATAAGAAGTAAGAAGAAAGAGTAAAAAGAAGAGGAGAGATTGGCGAAGAAGATATTTATAAGAGAAGAAGATTCTCGAGAACATCAATGCATTCAATGAAGAAAAGACGTGAATGGTCAGAATTCAACGGTTGAAAAAAGATGTGTCAAGGGATAAATAAATAAAAACTAAAAATAAAAAACTAAAAACTAAAAAAAAACACGCGTAGAATATCTAGCGATGGATGCAGAGACGTGTCAGAATGAAGGGAGTGTGAAAAGACAAGAAGTTGCGGCAAATCAAGAAACTTAAATTCTCATGATCTTTATCTTCTTCGCAGAAAAGATATGAGAAGAGGCAAGATGTAGGATCAGAATATTGTCACAACAATATTCCTGCGAAATAAACAACAGTTCTGCGAGACATGTTTACGATACATCAATGATATTCTACGAAACATCTCATAGTGATGTAAGGAATGACATATCGGATGAAAACGACAGAAACATGAGAAAAGTGTGACATTTCTGCGATGAATCGATAAAACCTGTGAAAGATTAAGGCGGTGCTAACTGCGATTTATCGCAAGAACCCATATCCGAAATTAAAGGGAATCTTAGCTATAAATGAGTCACATGAGTCCCACTATGTAAATGCCTATATAAAGGAGATGAATAGTTCCAGAGGGGGGATGAATTTTTGAGTGCTAAGAAAGTTTTTAGGAGAGAGAAAATCTTATTAAGTGAATTGTATTCTTGATTACTGTAATTCTTTTAAGATCATATTAATAAAAAGGTCCTTAATCTTCAAATTGTGTCATAAATATTGATAAATTCTTGAGTAGGGTGTAGTGTGGGAATTACTGCAACTACAAGTTTGATGAAAACTTTGAATTCTATTCACATAATCAACATATACACTCTGGTTAGGTAAACCGTAACTGAATCGTGTATAAAGACTATGTACAACATGGTTAGCCGAAACTAGACGGTTTGAACTTAAAAAGCTTAACACTTATTTTCATGAACACAAAGACATTAATCTTGAGTCACAATCATGTGATCAAATGATTATAGTATTTTAGAGAATTGATCAAATGCAAATCATCTCATAGAAATAATTTAGTCGCATTTGAACACAATTGACATTGTTTGTCAATGCACAAAGTACAAATACATAAGTTGTCCGTGAATCGGCCGAGTCATGGTACGCGGACCGGTTTGCAAACTTATGAGCAAAGTCGAGTTCCGGAGTTGATAGAACTTTTTCAGTTCACGTACCAGTTTGCAAACTTGGGTGCAAAACTGTGTTCCGGAGTTAACAGAACCTTTTCAGTTTGCGAGTCGGTTCGAAAACCTTAAGACTTTATATGTTCCGGAGTTCACATAACCTTTTCAGTTTGCGTACCGGTTTGTACTAAACTGGTTCAGGAACATAGAAATGTATTTGTTCGCATACCGGTTTGGATATTTAAACCCAGTTCCCTTACCAAAGTTCCAAAAATGGTTTGTATACGAATATACATACCTATATGGATCACGAAACAAACATACTTTCCCATGATGTGCATACGAATATGTGTATCACACAAACTGTAAGTCGGTATATAGCTACTTTGCTACGAGTACGTGTAATACGGCTTCAGATATATAACAGTTTTCTCAGTGTGTAAGACTGATAACACTATCTTGTATTCCGAATATATTAGTTCTATATTTATCTAAATCAATTCAAAACATTCCCGAATAACATCAATGACACATATCACTATTCCATGTTATTTTCGAACAATGAACTTGAATCATGATTTTGATTCCGAACAATAAATTTTTCTCCACCGAAATTGATCAAGTATGAAAAAATGTTCATTAAGCATAGTCATTATATTTCGAGAAATTCGTAAACTTGAAAAAATGTTCATTAAGCATAGTCATTATATTTTGAGAAATTCGTAAACTTAATAATTAGTTCTCGACTCAAAATTCTTGTCTATGCAAGCTAGTCTAATTAGCTACGCGACAAACGTCTCAAGGATAGAAAAGTGAATATAACTTGAGAAATAGGTGGTTTAGTCTTCACTTACCTTTTGTTGATGAAGTTCTCCAAAAGCTTCGGTTGATCTTCGCCTTCAAACGGTAAAATGCAAATGATGACTGGTTCGTTTCTCAACTACCTTTGTCCTAGACCGATAACTAATTGTAGACTAGAAATCAAGATATAGTTTTTACAACTATATTTGACAACAAGCTTGAGATAGCAACACTTGTGAGTTCGACGGAGCAATGCTCTAACAGCCTTTAAAGTACTAAAAACACTAATAATCCTGAAAAGGGTAAAAGTGCTTGTGTCCCAGAGCAATGTCAAAAAAGTGGAAATGAAGATTATAAAGAACATCTTGACACATATGTGTCTTTAATCACTAGATAGTTTATAAATCTTTTAAGGAAGACAAATGAATGATTCTATAAAAACCTTCCATCTTCATCAAGTCGTCCTTACAATCATGTTCCTCCTATAAATAGGACAACAATGATGGTGATGATGAAGATATGTCGTAGCATAACAAGTGTAGAGGTTTTGGTTAACTAAAAATAGTTTTTCATTGATGAAAATTAGGTTCTTAGAATAATTGGGTATTTAACCACCAATCTGAGAAGAAGGACATCAACGACCCTAGTTACATCAGTAAAGAAAAGGACAAGAAACAGTATTCGAGGAAATATAATTCTTACACACAATTGTCAACACGTGACAACATGTGACTACTTGATAGGATCCGGAGATACCTAAATATAATAACCGCAATCGCACGATGTCTAACTAGTAGATAGAGGCAAGTACGGGTCTAACCCACGGGGAGCGGTGGAAATATTAATAACCAATATTCTTAATTGACTAATCAATCGAGATATGAATTTCTGATTTTCGAAAATAAAAAAAAACAAAGAAAATAAACCAAAATAATTGAACCGAATGAATCCAATGGAAAGGCCAGTAACCAGGGTTTTTATCGTATCCACCACTATATTTATTCAATTACTGAAATGAAACATAACTCATGAATATTTGTTTGTTGTTCGTTCTATTGACATCACCTATTATATATATTAGAGTCGCAAATATCACTGGTATACCCTAAGCATGTCACATCAAAAGACTAAATCCAAGCATGAACCATCAAATTGCATCAGCGAGAAAGTTATATGAAACTAAATATAGGTTCACAAATTCTATATGGTTTTTCTAAGTATAACCCATCAAAGTTTTTAACGAAACATGGATCATAAAATAATAAAACAAATATATTTGTAACACTATCAATTACGCACATAGGTTTTAAAAACCGGTGAAGCAACAACTTATTTATTCGATCAATCAATAATAATTATTCAAGAATTAATCAATTCAGATCATAATGGTCTAATGCTATATAATCAATCAAAATAGCCTAACACTCCATGTGGCTTCAACATAAACCCTAGTTACAAAAATCTTAGCAAAACATGGCTTTCTCAAAATCCATAAACAAATAAAAGAAAATCAATAGCAAATCGAAAAGGAATCGAGGTAATGGAACTTCAAACCGTGTTCTTCTCTATGGCTCTGTAGCCGGACGTCGTCGCCTCCAAAGTAGTACCCCAAAAGAAAACTCCAATCGGCCTCCTCTTTTCTGTTTCTGTTCGTCCCTCATATCGTCTGCTGCGACGGTCTAAAACTAAGACCTAGTAAATCTGCCAAGGCCCAGTCCAACAACTAACCTAACGTCCAAATCCAACTCATTTCCGTTGACCCTTCAAAATATGGCCACAACAAACATCGTCCGTTTCTCTTCGATTCACATTCACAGATCTGTAGACAACCACCACTGCCTCAATTGATGAAATCATGAAACCCATTACTACTAGTCGAACATAATCACATATTTGCTTCCACGTTCAGGACCATGGCAGCCACAACAACTCCGATACTGCCATACTGGCAGCAAGCCAAACTCAGGCCATCATCACCACTTGTATCTTCCAGTCCGGCTAAGTTTCTTTGCACCATCGACTTAAAACCAGCACACAGCGAGCAATCATTTATCATGGCCAACTCTCTCGTCTTCTCAACAGCCACCATCGTTCAGAAACCCATTGTTGACTTTGTAAAATACCAGAAGGACTATGACTCCATTCAAAACAACAATCTTGATCATGTACATAGCCACATGATTCAAAGATAACAACACAACGTTCAGCTGCAAACCTTCCTCACCGACAAAACCAACTCAATCATTTGAGTTTCGTCAACACCACTGCCAACTGTTGCAGAGAGCTGCTGCCTACATCAACGGCAGTAAACTATTCATTTCTTGCTTCTTCTTTCAAGCAATTCTGCGAGTAATTGCTGCTCAGTTTCAGTGAATACAGAGGCAGCCTTCAGCTAGTTGTATGAGGCTTCCCTTGGAGCTCAGTCCACCTGCAAACATGAGAGTCCACACCACACATTCACAATCAAAAGTCCCACAATTTTGTTGCTGCAGAAGACTCGAACATAATCACCACTGCCTGTAACAGCTGCTGATTCAACCATCGACAAACCACCATCATTTTAGCCGACGCGTGAATTCGAACTTAATACACAGTCCATCTCCATCTGACCCTCTTTGCTCTGCTACGGATTTGTGTCTTGAAACTCCGGCCACAGACATCAAATCCCAGTTATTTGTTTCTGTCTCCGATTCCATTCCATTCACCTTTAGATTCTGATTTTTAAGAGAATAACTTGAACCCATCTGCCGAGACTAACGAAAAAAGTGTCATATGTCGAAGTCTTCGTCTATTTAGCCAGCAGCTGCTTGTGAAGCTGCAACATTAAGAATGTGAATGTCTAGTAAAGACAATATGTGGTGGGAAAAGATGCCACGAGTTCCATTTGTTTCTCTTAACTTGACAGCTCCAGTTCCCCTTGCAAATAGCATTTTTCCAACCAGTGGAGTTTGACATCACTGCTCATTTATCCTTGCATCATTTGGTGAGGCAATTTCAGTGGTGCTGATATATCGCAAATGCCATTCTACACTCCAATTAGCCATATATCTTTCTGTAACCGGATTCGTGAGTACTTTCTACAAAAAAACACTAAAATAGTGTCCTTAGCCAAAATATCGGGTCATCTCTCCACTTAAAGGCATTGACAAAATATGCTCTCACGTTAAACGGTGATGAAACCCTCGCTTCCTATTGGTGTAGAAAGGCCTTTTCTAATGCAGAAGTTATGGTGAGGACACTTGGCATAAGTCTATTGGTTGTAATAACTAAAATTTGGTTATAATTTGGATACATCAAATACTTAACTGTCTGTTAGTAACGGTGTTAAAAAAAAGTAGGTGGACAATACTTATGTTAGAATTTAAACCTGAATTATTTAGTTACACCGTGTTTACACCTATACTTAATTATACTTTAATTAGGGTGGACAAAACTCACGTTCACACCGTTGAACTAAAAAAAAAACGTGAAAAAATTAAAACATCAAACTCCTAAAAAGGAAATCCTATAAAAAAAGGAAATCCTTAACACACCCAAATAAAAAGGAACCGTAAAGAGAAAAAAAAAAAAAAAAAAAAAAAAACAGTAGTGGAGGAGGACTCGGTAGACAAACAAAGTGAAAGAGAGGCGGTGGCTGTGATAGTGGATGCTTTTATATTAAAGTTAAACTGAGGTTAGGGTTTGAATGTCGAAAACGGTAATTAGTTGACAATAAGGGGACAAACTTTCGCAGTTAACAACATACTTTTTTTATCTTACACGTCCATTCCCTACCACTAATGACTAGAGACTACTGCATTTGTAAGTTTAACAATGACAAGCGATACAAGAAGTAGACACGTAGAAAAATTAAGCTAAAAACATTTTATCTGTGACCCTGTGAACCCGGGTTGAATCACTGGTTGGACCAATGATCCTTGACCCAATAATTTTTCTGGTTTGATGTCCGGGTCGGTTTTCAGAACATTGGTGTAATTGAATTATTTAGGTTTTAGTTAATGATCAGGCTTTGTAAATTTTTTTATTTTTTTAGTTAATGATCAGGCTTTGTAATTGAATGGTTTAAGTTAATCATATACGCTTGGAGCTTATAACTTGGACGGACAACATAAACCCAGAGTAATTCTTAATCATCAGGCTTTGTAATTGAATGGTTTAAGTTAATCATCTACACCTAGAGCTTATAACTTGGACGGACAACATAAAAATAGGCATTAAAATAGGATTGAGACCACGATCAACCAACTCTGTTATATTTCACTAGAACTCATCTACCCCTTGCTATAAAAATAGGCATTAACATGCTTCATACGGGTCTTGCAAACTTTGGTCATTTTAAATTTTCAGCGAATATTAGATCTTATATAATCAATCAATGATAAAGCAGGTTTTTTACTTTGTTTGTGTCACTATTTTTGCAGGTAGATGCAGAAGTTGCCACATTCAAGCTAAAGTAAACACCAGATTATTCATCGGTTGTTGCTACTAAAGCTTTTTTTCATGCATAGGTTTCTTTTTCCCAAGAACATTGGTACTTTTTTTCTTTCTTTTTTTGCTACTTGATCAAATTCAGACTCTACATAATGCGTCGATGATATTTTAAGACAAAACATGGTGGCTTTAGTTATAGTCCACAGTTTTATGTTCTTGAGAAGAGCGGTGCTTTAGCATATTGTTTCATATATGTGATTTGGAAACTCAAGGATGGAAAAAAGTTTATACATTGTTAGTTGCATATGCACCAGAAAGAACAATTTCACCGACGAAAAATTTCATAAGCTGCTGACCTAATGGTCCTAACCTCATGTGATTTATCTTCCCTCAGGTTTTTTTTTTTTGATCGGTCAAGTAGAAATTTCATTTAAAAAAGGCACTTAAGAGGGGTACCTCAACCCAATGAATACAACCGAAGCAAAAAAGGGCAGTCGAAAGGAGATTCGTCTACCCAAGAAAAGAAGCAATTTTTTTTTATGAAAGCCGGTATAAGGAATCCCACAAAGAAATCACCATATTTGCCGTAAGCTCGAACATCTTTGTGTTCGATTCCGCCCAAAAGAACACTTATTTAAATTCATAGTTTCAAGTTTACTTTCACATGTCTTCATTACCTTCCCAATATGCTTTCCATAGGTCTCAATGAAGCTATTATTTGTCATGGGGCGCTAACGATCGAGAAGGTTGCGTATAGGAAGACTAGAATGTTGGTGTTGCTTAGTTTCACCATTCAAAAGTTTTCAAACAAGTGCTTTGGGAATGATCCTGATTGTATGAAAGGACGATAACTACCAATCCACTATGAGCTAAAAGAAGCACAATTATGTAACCGAGTCAAAAACAATTATGCAAGTAGGTAATTTTATTTTATTTTCATTTTGTTTTGTTTTAGCCAATTTTAGCCAATTGTATACTAAAAAAAAGTGGCTAACTTTAGCCAATTGTTGTTAATCGTTCTCTTGAGTTAAAATATTACAAAAAAATGTTTTGTTGTGTTTTCCGGTACACATGCTTCCTCAAGCTGTTGGTGATGCTCATTCCGTAAAATGGTTAAGAAGAATATATGTGGTCACTTATTTTTGTGATGGCGGCACAAGTGAGATACGTTTTGAATGCAAGGTTGTTGTACTACTTGGATAAAATTTTGTCAAAGATGTTTATTTAGATTTATTTGTTGTTATCATTATGTATGCAGATGTTCAAGAACACAAATATCGCACACAGGATTTCATGGATACTCAGGCTCATGGTAGTCTTAATTGTCCTCCATTATTATTTGACATATCATACAGGCTTTTTACAGAGAGAAAATTAAAGAAAACACATATTACACACATACTCTATGCGAAAATAAAAGGAATAATAAATAAAAATTGTACATATGTTCCATATTTTCTCCGACTTTTTAATGTATTCGCTTCACACAAACCAAATCAAAAATACATCGTCACGGGACGGGAGGAAGTCACTCGCACACCATATAAAAAATGCACTGTCTTTGGTTGAGAAAAGCCTCGCGCACGCCGAGTTAAAAGTAAAAAATTCTCGGTGCGTAGCACGGGTACAAATCTAGTAGCTAATATAAATATGGGTATAAAATATAGCATTTACGTGCTTATCAACACCCCACGCTTATATTTTGCTAGTCCTCAAGCAAAACAAAGAATTGACCCGCTACACAGCTGGTCATATCATAACAGAGTTAGACCCGCTACACAGCTGGTCATGACAAATACCATACACAAGACCCGCTACACAGCTGGTCATAACCCTAAAAATCATAATGATAATTTTTTTTATTTTTTTAAGAGACCCACTACACAGCTGGTCATAATACGCCATTTAAAAAAAAAAACCTAACGAAAATTCCACTCCTCCACACTTAAACATTACATTGTCCTCAATGTAATTGAGTCATTCAACGTAGAAATTAAGATGGGAAATTCAAACAAAGAAATAAAAAATAGAGGAAAGAAAACAAATCTGATGGGTTGACTCCCATGAAGCGAAATCGTATGGGCTGACTCCCATAAAGCACAATCTTCGTATCGATGTTTGCGCACACAAAAAAAAAAAAAACAAGGTGAGGTTGCACCAAAGTAAGCATCAAAGCATATATATAAAGTCTGAAAAGTTGAGGATCAATCCAACAAATCAGGTCAGCTGCGAATATGAGCCTACAAACACTATAAACCTCCAAAAAGATATGTAAATCCATTCCCAATAGAAAACAGTCATTGGTCGAGATAAATAAATCACTCACATGGACAACAAACATAAAATGTGTATTAGTTTCTATTCGGGAAGCACACTCTAAATCAGGTTCTAAATCAACTGAAATACATTCGGTCGACACATTATCTTCACTATAAATCATCAGAAGCAACGTATTGACAATGTGAAAGGTCAAAGAATTATCAAACTCAGCACAATAGTTTTAACCCGTATCTAATGGTTCAAGTTTATCAAAATTAGTAACTCATAAATATGGTTCTAAGTCCGCGGAAATAACTTTCTTTATTGAGTTACCTTGATTAACCATTGGAGGTCACAATGCATTGACAATGACAATAAGCATAAGATCATCAGAATCTGCAAAATGGGCTAAAAAAACTGAGATTGGTTCAAAATCAGTAGTTATCTGACCAATACCAATCGCCTCCACATTCATATCATCAATCAGAAAATCACAAGATGGGTCAGGAAAATAGGAGTTCAATGGAGCAATAATATCATGAGTAAGCGACTCATTATCATATGCATCCAAGTGACCTATAGGAATCTCACTATTCAAATGACTAGAAGGTACCTCATTATGAATGTCTATTGTCTCATCATTTGTCTCAACAACAATATCTTCTATATAAAAAGGTTCCTATAAATCATCATCTGCATATAACTCTTGGCATGCTAGAATTCTCATTATTTGATCCAAACTAGGAAGTGTGTGTTTGTAATACTTCTCATATATCATTAGAGGCGATTCTTCACTCACCATATGTAGACCAAAAACTCCATATCGTTGCCCATGCATATATTCCCTAAGCGTAATTTCAGATGACGTCTCATGAGAATGTGAACTTCTACGCTTATATTCTCCAAGTGTCATCTTAGATGACGTCTCATGAGAAGCACTCATCATCCTCAAAAAGGCTCCTGAAATAAAATTCTGAAGCACAAGACAAGTCAAAATGAAAAAGAAATCCTAAAATAAAAATAAATACTATACAAAAAAAAAAAAAAAAAACCTAACTATTTACAAAATCAAAAAATACCAATTAAAATATTCCACAGCCGCTCCCCGGCAGAGGTGCCAAAACTTGATAGGCTTTCGGGATTGCCTATATAGATAACCGCAATCGCACAGTGTCTAACTAGTAGGCAGATAGAAAAAAAAAGAAGCAAAAGCTAGGGTTTCACGTGACTAAAGCTACGGTTTTTTCTCACTGTTTTTTCTAGTTTTCTCACATACGTTTTCTTTGATTTTGCGCTGCAATGGCGCAAGATCAACCGAAACCTCCTGATCTCAATGATCAAATCCATTTTCATCATTCACGTGGTAATTTCATGCAGCCATAAAACAGATTTAGATCAAAATCTAGGACTAGACAGGTTTATGTTCCTAAAACTGGAAACCCTAGTTCTAACAACCAAAGGAAACCTATTGAAGATACAACTATCGGTGATAAAGATGGTAATCGTTCATATGCGTCAGTTCTTAGGAAAAGAATGCATGTTATGTCGAAGATTGATGTTGATACTTTATCGCATCCCCCTGTCCGTACTACTCATGGTGATGTTATTATTAAGATTTCAAAAGAAACTCATACAAGAATAAAAGAAGTCTGGAAATATAGTTTAGTTGGGCGTTTAGATTTTAAAACCATAACTTTTGAAGAAGCTAAGCGTGATTTATTGAATCAATGGAAGCTGTCTGGTTCGGTTCAATTTATTCCCTAGGTTAGAGGATATTTTGTTATCAAATTAGACAACGAGGATGATCTCAAGAGATTCATCTATGAAGGTCCGTGGAAATAAAAGCATCAGCAGCTTAAAACTCAACCATAGACGCCAATGTTCAACCCTAATGTCGACAGGGTCACTAGGGTTGCAGTTTGGGTTCGTTTTACTAATCTCCCATGGGAATTTTGGGATGAAGAGACACTTTTTAGGATGGCAAGGGGTCTTGGCAAACCTGTTGTTGTTGGTCCAAGAAATTTAATGTATGAATACGGTTACTTTGCCACAGTTTTGATTGATATTGATTTCTCACAGCCTTTAGGCAACATTGTGGTGGATGGTGAAGATAGTACTGAAGGATTTTATGCAGATTATGAAATTATTAATCAGCCAAGCTTTTGTGAATATTGTAAGTCTATTGGACATGAACAAAAAGATTATATAATTAAGCATCGAAAAGAATTGGAAAAATAAGAACAGGCTGAGAAAGATCCGGAGATTAAAAAAAAGCTTAATGATGAGATTAATGAGCTGAAGAATTTCTGGCAGTTGTGCAAATTCAAGAAGTCGCAAAACAAGCCAGCGGATACTCTACAGTTTAATGATGCGAGGAAACCAACACCACCTGAGAAAACATCCAAGGCGCCATTGATAACTAAAGTTTTAGCTGGCCAGCATAAATACTTAGCAAGCCCTTCGATTAATGCAACTAAAGGCTCGCAAATTTCACATTCAAATAGTGCGCCAAATCTGGCCACTGCTGATATACCAATCAATCTACATGTTGATATTCCGCAAATACAAACTGATGTTGCAACTAACATTGATGGCCGTATCACCACTTTCCCTAATGATAGTAGTGATATGAAAGATAGTGAAGAGCTTGAGGCAATAATGGAGTATGAAGAATTAAAAAAGAGGGCAACATATCTGGATAAATCTGCTGAATTAGCTAAAATAGAAGAGGATGCAGCAAAGGCAAGGGTTGATAATTTGAGAAAATTGGCTTTGGAAAGGCGAAAAAAAAAGTGAAGTTGAAGCAGTTCAAACTGTGAGAGTTGAGCAAGTCACTACTAGGCCGTTGCCAACAAATTTTATTTTGGAACAAATTTCGGATGATGGTTTTATTCCACCCACTAGAACAACAAGAAGTTCTTCACCAGCTAAGCATGTTAATGCCGTGGTGACAACTAACATGTTTGATACTGGGAGTGATGATTTGGATGATGAAGATGACGATATTTTTTCTGAAGTACCGACTGCTGAGATGCACTCAGTGGCTACTTCAAATCAAGTTGAGGATGAAACAAAAACTTTAGAGTGGAGCGCTATGAAATACCAAGAGGATCGTGAGAAAAAAGAATTGGCACAGCAAAAGAAGCTTGAGAACGCAGCAAAAAAGTTGGCCGGGAATAAGCCAAAGGCCACTAAGAAAACGGTTTCTAATACTGCAAAACCTGTGGAGGTTAGAACTAAAGGAAGAAGTAGGTCTCGGCAGGGTTCGGCAAGCCCTTCAAGAGAAGGAATTAATTAATGCGTGTATTCTACTGGAATGCTCAGGGCTTGGCTAAGGATGGTGCAAAGGCCAAGTTGATAGAGTTATATAATTTGCACAAACCTAACATTATTTGTATTACAGGGCCTAAACTTTTCTGTTCTACACGTTTTGTTAGGAGTTTGAGATTGGATGATTTTTTGAAGATGTTATTACAAATGAAGATGGAGGTGAAAAAGGTAATATTTGGGTTTTGTGGAGGAATTTTGTGGCAAGGCCAAGTATTTTATCTTCCTCTAAACAAGCAATTTCTTTGAACTTTAATGGTGACTACATTACCGCTGTTCATGCCTCCATTGATCCGGTACAAAGGAAATTACTTTGGCGTCAATTTGGGTTTGGTTTTTTATCTATTCCTTGGTTGGTGTTGGGTGATTTTAATTGTGTTTTACGATTAGAGGAAAAGAAGGGTGGTAGGCCAGTTAAAGATGTTTATATGAATGAATTTAGAAGTTGGATATCGGATAATGGCCTTGTTGAGGCTGATGCCATTGGGAAAAAATATACGTGGTCTAATTGTCGGAGTGGAATTTGCAGAATTGTTTCTAAGCATGATAGAGCAATTGTGAATGATGCATGGCTCTATAAATATGCGAATTGGAGGTGCAAGGTTTTGCCTAAGATTTGTTCAGATCATTCCCTTCTATTTGGGTTTGCTTTTGAAAATCAAAGACCAGTTACGGATCCTTTAAGAATCCAAAAGATGTGGCTTTCTCATCCAGGTTTCATGATTTTGGTGGAAGATAATTGGAAATTTAGGCTTGTTGGAGCGCCTCCTTTTGTTTTTGTTAGCAAATTGAAAAGATTGAAGGAGGCTTTGAAAATATGGAATAGAACGGTTTTTGGTGATGTGCAATTTCGCTTGAAGCAAGCTGAGTTGATTATGGAAACCGAGAATGATCTTCTTGATTATGACCCGGCAGATGAATCTCAATTTATTAAGGTGGCAGATGCAAAGAAAATTATGGACGATGTGAGAATGGAATTGGCAGTGATGCTTAAGATGAAATCGAGAGTTACCTGGTTGGAGCATGGTGATCAAAACACTCGTTTCTTTCATAATAGCATTCGTATGCGGAGGGGCCAAAATACTATCTCTGAACTAAATATTTCATCTAACAATACTTTATTTTTGCAGGATGAAATTAAGGATTATATTGTCAACCATTACAAGAACAAATTCAACGGTGGAGGGGTTTATATTGATCCTAAGCTTTTTGAAATTGAGCATGAAAGCATTACGGCCCCTGAGTGTGATTTTATGGATTCTATGCCGACCTTGGACGAGATTAAGGAAGTTGTTTTTGATTTGGGTGCTGACTCTGCGCCTGGCCCTGATGTATTCTCAGGTTCTTTCTATAGGAAATGTTGGGGTATTATTTCGAGTGATTTGTTTAATGCCATTACAAATTGCTGGGATATGCACAAAGTTCCTAATGGCATTAATTCTAGCTTTATTGTGCTTATTCCTAAGAACAACAAGTCTGATGCTATTAAGGATTATAGACCAATTGGATTTAGCAATTTTTTCTTCAAAATCATTACCAAGATTATGGATACCAGGCTTGGTATGGTACTGAACAAGTTGATTTCTGAGGAGCAAGCGGCGTTTATGAAGGAAAGGAAGCATGGAAATTTAGGCTTGAAGTTAGACATTTCTCAATCTTTTGATACGGTGAGTTGGGAGTTTATTTCTGAGGTTTTTCGACATTATGGTTTTTCTGAAGCCTGGTGTTCTTGGATTCTTAGTATTCTTAATTCAGCTCGGATTTCAGTTATGGTGAATGGTAGCCCTAAAGGTTTTTTTAGTATATCGAGAGGCTTGCGCCAAGGTGATCCTATTTCGCCTTTGATTTTTGTGCTAATTGAAGATATTTTAAGTTTTAATCTATCTAAATTGTTTGCTAGTCGAAGTATGCATGTTATGGTTCGAATAAAGGGTGCGGCGCCTACACACCTACTTTTTGCGGATGATATTCTTGTTTTTTGTAGGGGAAATCTCCAAAGTCTGCAAACTTTAAAAAGTTTACTTAATATGTATGAAGCGGCTTCTGGCCAAAGCGTTAATTATGCCAAGAGTAAATTTTACTATGGAGGTGACAGGGACTCACGAGCTATTGCTATTGCTAATTATTTGGGCATGGAAAGAGCTCTTTTCCCGGATCGATATTTGGGAATTCAATTAAAGCCTGGTCCTGTGCGTCACATTCATGTTCGGCAAGTGGTGGAAAAGATTATGGACAAGTTGGCCGGTTGGAAGGGTAAACTTCTATCTTTTCAATCTCGACTTGTTCCAATTAGATGGGTTATTTCTAGCTATGTTATTCATTCCATGGCTGTGTACAAGTTGCCGTGTAATATTATTAAGCAGGTGGAAAGGGCCATAAGGAATTTTCTTTGGTCTGGCGATGCTGAGAAACGTAAATATGTCACTGTTCTTTATGATAGCCTGTGTTGCTCGAGGCGTGAGGGTGGCCTTGGAATTAAGAGGCTTTTGGATGTAAACAAATATATGCTTATGAAGTTGTGGGTTACTATTCGTGACTCAAATAAGATTTGGGCAAGATTTTTGCGGGAAAAATACTTCAAAATAAATGGGAATTTAATTGATTACAAGCTGTTTTCTTCTAGGATTAACAAAATTTCTGGTGTCTAACTCGGGGGAAAATAGCTCTGCAACTTGGCGACGAAATCGGAGCTAACTCAGTCAAATTTCTTCTCAATTTGGGAATTATTAATCATCATTCAGGTGTTTTTCGTTGATTTTCTTGAATTTTCAATGATTGCTGGTGATTAAAATAGGGTGGATCGATGACTAATCTTCATAAAATCGATTCAACAAATAGAAGTATGAATTTAGAATTGTCAACACATTCTACTGAAGCTAATTATAAGAAAGTTCCATCGATTGATTTACCAGATGAATTGTTTGATGAGGGTTTATATCCTTGGAAATTTTCGCTCATTGGTTGACTACAGTTACAGAAAACAAAATTTATTGATGCGGATGTGATTCTAAGACAACAGTGGAAATTGGTTGGAGACTGTAAACTCATTCCTATTGGAAAAGGTTACTTCACCATCAAACTAGACAATGAAATTGATAGGAATCATATTAAGTCTGGACACTGGGAAGTCCTTAATCAAGTTTTAAGAGTCAGGAATTGGATGTCTAATTTTCGACCAGCTTTTCAGAGAACTTCTAAAGCTCAGGTATGGGTTTGTTTTCCTGGTTTAGGTCTTGAATTCTGGAAAGAAAAAATATTATTCAAAATTTGTAAAGAATTAGGTGATCCAATTAAGATTGATGCAGCCACAGAGAAATGTGAAGTTGGTTATTATGCTAATTTTTTAGTTGAGATGGATTTCGCTCAATCAATACCTAATAAAATTTGGATTAATACTAAGTTTGGAGGTTTCTTTCAAGATATCTTGATCCCTGATTGTCCAAAATTCTGTAGTACTTGTGGAATTGTTGGTCATCTTGTTACTGAATGTTATGTTGAGAAGAATAAAGCTAAAGCTAAGCAGGATATCCCAGTAAATGTTGTTAAACATACAGGTACACCTAAGTTTCATACTCCATCTCCTACTAGAACTCCTTTTGATATTTGTGATACTTCTGAAAGAGAGGAGGATTCAATAGTTCATTCCATAATCATTACTCATCCTAGTGTGCCAGTTGAAGAAATCATTATCAATTTTGGGAGATTTAATAATCTACCAATAGAACAAGCTTCACTTGAGGAGGAATCTCATATTGTGGAAAAGAGTGTGATATGGTGGATTCAAATTCATCACAACCAAGTGCTGTGAAAAATATGAATACTGATCAAATGACTGAGGATTTACAACACAATTTAGTGAACCCTGCTGATACTACAGAACTTGAGAATACTGTTGTTAAATTTGTGGATGGAGTTACAGGAAAAGTTTTGACAGAGAATGTTCAATTTACTACTTGGTCTGCAGTGGTGGCTTCTCCTGCATCTTCCTCTGCTCCAAAGAAGAAATCTCCAGAAAAACCTACTGTTGAAAAGCATAAAACCACTTCAGCTTCAGTTAAGTATAACTTCAGGAAAAATAATGGGAAAGGGGGACTTATAAATCCCTCATCCAAAAAATGAAGATAATATTTTGGAATCTCAGGGGTCTTAGAAGAGCTAGGGCCCAACTGAAATTAAGATCTTTAGTCAATCAATTTAATCCAACTTTAGTTTTTATTGCTGAACCAAGAGTTCAGTGCACTTCTTCTTTTTGTAGTAGGTTAAATTTTCCAGGTATGCAGTGTATGGCTATTCATAATTCTTCCTCTAGTCATAAGGGGAATATCTGGTTATTTTGGAGTCATTCCATATCTACTCCAACAGTGGTTTCAATTACTAGTCAAATGATAATAGTGGCAGTTGGTGATGTTCTTATTTCAGGAGTTCATGCCCATGTAAATATAGTGCAAAGAATATTTTTATGGTCTGAAATGGTTTTAATTAGCCAGCTTGGAAAGCCTTGGGTTATTTTAGGAGATTTCAATGCAATTCTTTCTATTCTGGAAAAGAAGGGGGGCAGATCACCATCTAGAAGATCTATGACTGATTTTAATGATTGTTTGGATCAATGTGAATTACTGCAAGCTCCTAAAATTGGCTTGGAATTTTCTTGGTCAAATTGTTAGCATGGGGAAAGAAGAATCTTATGTAATCTTGAAATAATTATCTTTAATATGAGTTGGATGCTTAAATATCCTGATTGGGGGTATAAGGTTGGTCTTAGAATTGTTTTTGATCATTCTCCTCTGCTTGGTGGCTGTGCTAACATTCCTAGACCAAAGAATATCCCATGGAGATTTCAACAAATGTGGTTGCAGCACCCTGGATTATTTAAGGTCATTGAAGATAGTTGGAATGAGCCTTTATTTGGTGATCCTCCTTACATATTCATGCAAAAGCAAAAAAGATTGAAGCAAATTTTGAAAGATTGGAATTGGCAAGTTTTTGGTAATGTTCACACTAAGCTCAAAGAATCTGAGGAAGAAGTCAAAGCTAAGATGTTAATTTCAGATAGTGATCCACACAATGAAGATGCTCTAAATGATCTGGTACAAGCTCAGAATGTTTACAACTCTAGAGAAACACAATTCAATACCATGATGAGGCAGAAATCAAGAATTAAATGGATCAAAGAAGGTTCAGCCAATACTCAATTCTTTCATAATAATGTCAATATCAGACATACCAAAAACCTCATCTGTGAAATGGAGGATGAACATGGGAATCTTATAACAGACCAAGAACAAATTGATAATCTTTTGGTTAACTTCTTTGAACAAAAATTTCATTCTCAACCCACTCATGTAGATGATTCTCTTCTAGAAGTTATCCCAAATCTTATTACTCAAGCTAATCAATCATTGTTATATGCAGTTCCTTCAAATAATGAAATCAAGAAAGCTATTTGGGATATAGATGCTGAAAGTGCTCCTGGCCCTGATGGGTTTTCAGGTATGTTTTACAAAGCATTTTGGGATATCATTCACAATGACTTTATCACTGCCATTCAATACTGCTGGAGTAGAAAGTACATTCCTAAAGGTATGAACTCTAATTTCCTTACTCTCATTCCAAAAGTACAAGGAGCTAAAAAACCTAGTCAATATAGGCCTATTAGCTTAAGTAATGTCAGTTTCAAGGTTTTTACAAAGATTATTACCACCAGGTTAAGTTCTTTCATTCCAAAACTTATTTCTCATCAACAAGTTGCCTATGTCAAAGGTAGAAGTATACATGAACAGATTCTATTAGCTTCAGAACTGGTTAATGAAATGAAATTCAAAAGGAGAGGTGGAAATGTGGCTCTGAAACTTGATATTTCTCAAGCCTTTGATTCTGTCAGTTGGTCTTTTTTATTTCAAGTTCTTCAAAAATATGGTTTTTCTTCAGACTGGTGCAAGTGGCTTCATACTCTGTTTTCCTCTGCAAAATTATCAGTATTACTAAATGGAGATCCTAGAGGTTTTTTCTCCATGGGAAGGGGTCTGACGCAAGGAGATCCCATTTCCCCTATTCTTTTTATTCTCATGGAAGAAGTCTTGAGTAGAAATCTTACACAGTTAGTTGATTCTGGCAGAATGCAGCCCATGGTCAATAAAAAAGGCATTTTCCCTACTCACTTGATGTTTGCAGATGATGTCCTTATTTTCAGTAATGGATCCAGAAGAAGTTTGGAGCATCTTACTAATTTGTTATGCAAATACCAAGATAGTTCTGGTCAAGTTATTAACATAACTAAAAGCAAATGCTTTGTAGATGGATGCACAATGGCACACATGCAGCTTATTCCAAGCTTTCTGCAAATGGAGTTGACTTCTTTCCCAGATAAATACCTGGGTGTAGTTTTATTGCCTGGCAGAGTCAAGTCATCTATTCTTTAGTCAATAATGGAAAAAATGCAGTGTTCTCTTTCTACTTGGATAGGTAAGCTTCTTTCTTTCCATGATAGAATAGTTCTTATCAATTCAGTCCTCTCAAGTTTTCCACTATATAGCATGGCTATTTATAAATGGCCAAGAACTGTGATCAAAGAATGTGAGAAGATAATGATAAATTTCCTATGGTCTAGAAATAGTGAAATAAGGAAATATGGTTCTCTAAGCTGGAAGAAAGTTTGCACTCCAAAAAATGAAGGTGGACTGGGTATAAGAAGATTGCAGACTATTAATAAAGCATTGCTCATGAAGATGATGTGGAATTTACAAACTTCAGATGGTCTGTGTTCAAATTTTTTTGCTGCAAAATATAAAGACAAGTTTGGCCAATGGAGTATCAGATGGAAATTGTCCTCAGTTTGGAATGGTCTTAAATGGGCTTAGCAATCTCTTAAAGAAGATATTCATTGGATCATTGGTACTGGTGACAAAATTTCTGTTTGGTTTGATACATGGATTGGAGCAGAACCTATTTTTAATGTGTTTGGTTTTTCGGATTATATTAAGTCCCATTTGCATATGACAGTCAAGGAGTTGATTGTTGATCATCAATGGAGTATTCCTTCTTCTATGAAACCTTTTATTCTTTCTTCTCTACCTTCCATTAGTGGTGCAGAAGATAAGTTAATATGGAATGGATCATCTACAGGTAAATTCACAACTCTTGCAGCAGTTGATAAAATCAGACACAGAGAACCACTTCTCCCTTGGCCTTCTAACATTTGGAAGCCTTTTCTGCATCCTAGTATTTCTAGCAATATTTGGAAGCTTCTTTAAGGAATTTATGTTGATGATCAGAAGAAGGTGGAGCAAGGATACAACTTAGCTTCTATGTGCTGCATTTGTAGACAAGCCTCAGACAGTATGGAACATCTCCTTTGGACCTGTATTTTCAGCAAAGTCATCTAGATTTGGTTAGTCAGGGTTTTCCACTTTTATCCTCCAACATCTTTTGATAATATTTTCAATGCTTCAACACATAGAAGTCCCCTTATCAAAGAGGTATGGTTGACTGCTGCTTATACTACCTTAAGAGAGCTTTGGTTCTAGAAAAACAAGATGTTCTTTGAGAATGTGCAGCCCAACTTACACAGATTTCAGAGTAGGATTCTCAGTCTGGTTCATCTTGGTAGTCATAGAATGAAAGGGAGTTGCTGGAACACAATACTTGATTCTCAGGTGTTGCTCTTCTTTAATATCTCTGGATAAACTTCATGGGCTGCTCTACTTCTAGATGGGCTTCTTTTCTGCTTTGACTTCCATTTGGGCTCTTAGATACTTAGCTCAGTTAATTTTACTTAGTTTTTTTCCTTTGTATTTTTGCTTCTCTTCCTTGGTTCTTTTGTTGTAATAACATTTAAGTTTTTCGTTCTAATAAAAATTGTGACTTAGCAAAAAAAAATAAAAATAAAATATTGTTTTCTTCAGTTTTTCCGGGGGTCAGACTGGTTTACAATTTCATGCAAAAACATAGTCGATCAATTATAGGTAATGGTGCTAACACTTCCTTATTTTTTGATAATTGGTGTGGTGATTTTTCGATTGCGAAGATACTTGGCATCACTTCTAAAGGTCCTAATGATTTTATGACCAAGGTGAGTGATATTATTGTAGATGGATCTTGGGTTATTCATCAGCAAATGAGAGAGTTGATGATTCGGTACAACATTGATGTGGAAAATTTACCTATAATTGCTGGTGGTGAAGATTATAAAATTTTGGATTTAGATAGCAAAGGCGTCTTCTCGGTCAAGTCTGCAAAGGTTGCTATTAGACCACCTTCTGAGGTTGAGCCTAATGCCGCTTTGTTTACTAGGCCTATTGTGCATCCTACTTTGAGTGTTCAGTACTGGAAGATTTGGGCTAAGTAATGTTGTGCAACTGATGATAATGTTATTAAGAAGACCGGTAGGAGCATTCCTACAATGTGCCTCCTGTGTAGAAGGGATTGTGAATCTATTAGCCATATTATCTGGCACTGCAGGTTTTCTAGGAGAATTTGGGCTTGGGCGGCAAATATTTTTAATCTGCAGCCAAGTGAGGATTTGGTAGATTTTTACAAGGTTGTAAAAGGCCTAAGTAGAATGATTAAGGACCTGTGGCTGGTTGATAATCTTGCAATTGTCACGGAACTTTGGAAGTTGCGTAACAAAGTCTATTTTGAGGATGTGGTGGTGCAATGGCTTGGTTTTAAGGGAAGAGTTTATCAGGTAATTCGTGATAACTCAATCAGAATGAAGGGTCATATATTTAACACTATGGACGATTTGAGCATCCTGAATTATTTTAAGGTGCAACATAGATCTTGCAAAGTTTCTTCACCAATTGAGGTTAGTTGGTATCCTCCTAATCAGGGTAAAATTATGATTTGTTGTGATGGAGCCTCTCTTGGGAATCCTGGCCAGGCTGGGGCTGGTATTACCTTTCGTGATGCCAATGCTGCAGTGTTTGGCGTTCTTCGAGTTGGCATGGGTTGGCAAACTAATTATTATGCTGAAGTGTGTGTGGTTATTTATGGTGCGATGATGACAAAGAGGTGGAACGTGCATATTATATGTATTCAATCAGACTCGATGAGTTGCATTGAATCCTTTCAAAAGGGATAATTAATGTGGCAGTTAGCGCCAAAGTGGAGATTAGCGAAGGATTTTTACATTAGTATTCGCTACATTCATAGTTATAGGGAATAAAAAATTTCTGCTGATTCTCTGTCCAAGCAAGCTTGTTTGCTAGCATAAGATATCTTTGAGTTTTTTGAAGGCAGGTCAGGTTTTATTCCAGCTGTGGAATGGCCTGGCGTGGTCTATTTTCGTTTCAAATAGGCTTGATGAGGAGGTGGCCTCACGGCTATCTCCCTGTCTGGCCTAGCCCATGTATAATTTTTTGCTTTTAATTCAATTTTTTGACCGAGTAAAAAAAAATCTAACTAGTAGACAGAGGCAAGTATGGGTCGAACCCACAGGGAGCGGTGGAAATATCAATAACCAATATTATTAAAGGACTAACCAATCGAGATATGAATTTTTTATTTTCGAAAATAATAAAAACTAAGAAAATAAACCAAACTAATCGAACTGAATGAATCCAATGGAAAGGTCAGTAACCAGGGTTTTAATCATATCCACCACTATATCTATTCAATTACTGAAATGAAACATAACTCATGAATATTTGTTCTATTGACATCACCTATTATATATATATTAGAGTCGCATATATCACTGGTATACCCTAAGCATGGCACATCAAAAGACTAAATCCAAGCATGAACCATCAAATTGCATCAGCAAGAAATTTATACGAAACTAAATATAGGTTCACAAATTCTATATGGATTTTCTAAGTATAACCCATCAAAGTTTTTAACGAAGCATGGATCATCAAATAATAAGACAAACATATTTGTAACACTATCAATTATGCACACCGGTTTTTAAAACATGTGAAGCAACAAATTATTTATTCGATCAATCAATAAACATTATTCAAGAATTAATCAATTCAAATCATAATGGTCTAATGTTATATAATCAATCAAAATAGACTAACACTCCATGTGGCTTCAACATAATCCCTAGTTACAAAAATCTTAGCAAAACATGGCTTTCACTAAAGCCATAAACAAATGAAAAAAAATCAATAGCAAATCGAGGTAATGGAACTTCAAACCGTCTTCTTCTCTATGGCTCTGTAGCCGGACGTCATCTCCTCCAAAGTAGTACCCCAAAATAAAACTCCAGCCGACCTCCTTTTTTCTGTTTCATTTCATCCCTCATATCGTCTGCTGCGACGGTCTAACACTAAGACCTAGTAAGTATGCCAAGGCCCAGTCCAACAACTGACCTAACGTCCAAATCCAACTTCTTTCCGTTGACCTATGAAAATCTGGCCACATCAAACATCGTCCATTTCTCCTTGATTCACATTCAAAGATCTGTAGACAACCACCACTACCTCAATGGATGAAATAATGAAACCCATTTGTAGTAGCAGGAAATCCCACACTACACCCCTCACAAGAATTCATACAATCAAATCATTTTTTAAATCTACAATCACAATTTTTATTGATTAATCTCACAAATTTTACAAGATAGAAAGGAAATAAAGCTAAAGAATTAACAACCGCTCTGGACTTTCTCTCTCCTAATGACTTGCTCAACACTCGAAAAGATCTCTCATTTCCTTACGCCTGTTCAACTCTTTATATAGGGAATTACATAGTGGATGACATCTAATATGTCCTTTAATTTCGGATCTGACTTGCGATATCCTCGCAAGAGTTCTATTGTTAATCTTCGCAAACACTCTAAATATCGCAGTGTCATCACACTTTTCTCATGTTTCTGCCATCGTCACCTGTTACGTCATTCTTCAAATCATCCTGCGACGCTCGCAATGTGTTTTTGATCAAACTTTGCAAATGTGTCCTTCTTGCGATATTCTGATCCTACATCTTGTCTTTTCTCATGTATTCTCTACGAATGGGAGAATGTCATGAGAAACCGTTCTTCAATATGCCATAACTGTTTATCTTTTCATATTCTTCTGTACTGACACGATTACGTACTTTGCGCAAAATTTATTACACGTATCCTATATTCTATTCATCTCTTGACACGTTATTTTCAACTACTGCTTTTTAACCGCTCAGTCTACTCCTCGCATTAAATGCACTTATCTTCTCAAGAATTTCTACTCTCTATATATATTTTTCTTATTCCTCTCTTCTCTTCTTTTTTACTTTCTATTTTACATTCTCTGCAACTTCGCTTCATTGTTCTTCCGTAACTTCTGCTCCTGCTACTGTAATTTTTCTTGATTCTTCTTCTTTTAATTTTTACTTTCTTCTTCATTCCCATACTAAAAATGCCTCCAGCTGGTCGTAAGAATGAAGTTGCTCTTGAAGAAATTCGAAAGGAATTTCTAACCAAGGGTTTTACTTTATCTCCCATTCCTGGTCAAAACCCTAAATCTAATCTTTATGTCAGGTTATTCTATGATCATCCTTGCAATCATGAAAAGATCATAATCTCGCTAGGTCAACTACTCGCGGGTCTTCTTATTCCCTGTAGGATCATAATATCGCAAGAAAAAAGAAGGACACATTTTCGAAGTTTGATCAACAAGACTTTGCGAGCGTCGCAGAATGATTTGAAGAATGACGTAATAGATGATAATGGAAGAAAAGTGAGAAAAGTGTGATGATTCTCCGATATTTAGAGTGTTTGCGAAGATTAACAATAGAACTCTTGCGAAAATATCGCAAGTCATATTCTAAAATAAAGGACAGATTAGCTGTCATCCACTAGGTAATTCCCTATATAAAGAGTTGAACAGGTGATCGCTTGTCAGACGACACAAATATAATTCACTTCCTCACTTTACTAATTATAAATATAGTATTCGATAAGAAAGAGTTCGTATCCACAGAGAGGCGATTGTTGTTATGCAATTTTCAGATTCTTATATAACCAAATAACCCAAGAGTGTTTTTGTTTTTATCTAAGTAATAAAATTAAACAAAGCAAAGTAAATAGTTGGAATAATCAATAAGGAGAAGATATTGGTTAAGGGATAGTATCATTCACAAACATGTATTTTTCATCTATGATTAGAATTGGTATTTAATCTCTCAATTATCAAAAGCCCTAAGATATCTTGATCGCAAGAGTATCTCGTTTATTTCCTGATTTTATCACAAACAACATTGAAAGATGCTACCGTGAAATCTTCTTAAAAAGCAACCTAAAGTGTAAAAGCACAATTAGATTTAACTCCCTAAGAGCAATAAGTTCTATGAAATAAGACTAATCGATGCAAACAAACGTGTAAAAGCACTAATTTGTTTTAACAAAGGTTATGATTCATATGCGATTAAAAAGATGTATCACTACAAGTATTAACCACAAGTTGCTACTAGAAATCAGGGACACACAACTTTTACGTATTGAAAACCCTAATATAGCTATAGAGATGAAAACAAATCCAATTGATTCCGGACTCAACCAAACTAGCATTCAAATCATATGATAATATAAATAATGAATCACAAACGATAAAATTGAAACAAAACTAATTCATAGAATCAAATAACATGCTTGAAGAAATCAACTTTTTATCCCATAACCAATTATTGTATTTAGCTACTCATATTCATGGAGTTCATCATCAAAATATTCAAAGGAAGACTATGAAACATAAAAGAAAGCAAACCCTAGAAGTTGTTCTCTGCAAAAGCTCCAAGAATAGAATAATACGTTCTATCTTTGTTATAGAAACTCTCTTTTTATAGCCCTTTGCTTTCCAAAAATAGGTCAAAGTCTTCAAAATCTTCAAGTCCACGTCCATCTACCAGTCCACCAAGCCCATGTGTGAAAAATATATCTCTGGAATTTTTGGGTCCAAAACTGGTCACCGGAGTGCTGACGTCATCACCGGAATCCGGCCACAGTCACCGGAAAATTGACTCAGGCCACTTTTACCATCGGAGACTGTCACCAGGAAATTCTACACTTCCAATAGCTCAACTTTGCTTTTCTGCATTTCAAACATTTGCATAACCCACCTAAATCCACTCTCTACCCCTTGCGAAAACGTACCCAAAAGCGCGACGCGTAGCTCATATGTCCGGCAGCCAACTCTTGAATCCGACTCATACCCCCCTCGCGATTCACTGAAATATTGCAATTCATGCTTCAAGTTTCGAAATCCGACAACCGGAACTAGTACCACCGGCTCACCATTTTCGCCCCGTTTCGCACAATTTCTGCAGTCTTGGTCAACAACTCTGGTATTATTTCATTTTCGCAGCTCATTCAAATTTCAGTCCCAGCTTCCATTTCACAACACCAGCTCATACAAGCCACCCTGTGTACACAACAACCATGGCATCATTAAGTCCTTGCTCTGACTTCTAATCTGTCAAACACATGGAATTCAATCCACAGATCAATTCCAGGCTTGAGCCACACCACTATCAGTACTCATCCAATTTTAATCCCTGTAAACAGTCCATCATTCAGCTTTATAGCAGCAACATCACCAGAAATCAACCATCACCAGCTTCAAATCATTATCTCAGGTCCTCCAACACTCCATAACCATCTTGAACCATCCCATACAACAAATTCACTTCACAGACTCATAGCAACCTACACAACCATTATCTCCATCATTCCATCCTTCCCTGACCTTATCACTACTCCCTTGAGCTTCCCTGCGATTTCATCCAGTGTTAGCATCACACCACCAGTAACACCCACACATTCAACACTGCCAACTGCAAACCACCAGGTTCAGGTCAATAACTCCAATTGCATCTAGTCATTTAGTTTGCATACTTCACATTCACAAGCACTGTTGTACTCCCATGCCTGCAATGTTCAATCACAAACTTCCACTGCAGTGCCATGCTGCATCTCTACTTGCTGAAAACAGCCACTGCACCTTCCCTATCTAGCCTCCAGTTAACTCTGGTACCCAGTAAACCAACTCACAACCACTTACACACCATTCCAACAGTGCTTGTTAGCTTATACTGCAACTGCAATTCCAAAACATAATCATTGCCACCTGCAACAGAAACTTCCCAGCCAAAGCAACATCACACCAGCTTTATCACTTGCTCCAGCTTATGCCATACATTCCTGCAATCAACCATAATCAAAACTCCACCTGAGCAATTAGAGCACACATAAATACAACACCCCTGCAATTTCACTTTCCCAACACCAACACTTGCTCTTCCCTGTACCAACAACATCACATTTCAGAATCACATAGTCAGGCAGCATTTCTTCCACTTGTAGCTCCTTGCACCCTGCAACTCAGATCCAAGCACATTGCATCCCTAATTCCACCACCTCAACATCATACCCTGATTTATATCATTGAAACCCTAGATTCTGAGATTCTGCACTTTATTCAATTGCAATTTCTACATCTTGTTCTTCCCTCTCTGTGTCTTCGACCACAAACCCATGACTCTCATCAGTCTCAAATTCAGCTCAAACCCCTAATTTCTACATTTCTTCTCAACTTTATTTACATAGCTGAATCTCACAAATCGACCCTAGAACAGCCACCAATTCCATCCTCCACTGCTTCCATTTGCAGCTTCTTGCCTTCTGTTGTTGAACCAGAACCCATCAATCTATCGTTAACCTCCCCTGAATTTCTTCTCTGATTTCTCTACCTCACGGAAATAGCAGCCGTTATGCTGTTCTTCCTCAATTTCAGAGAACTGAATATGAGATGAAAAAGAGGAAAGTCGTCCCTCATGAGGTGGGTTGGATTTGGGTGCTAATAGCACACCCATGACAACTGATAAGGGTCACCCACTGGCAACCCCTTAACCTCAGCTAGCTTGGATTTAGTACTCCTCCAAATAGAGTCGTCCCTTAACTATGACTCGGCTCCCGATAGTATTTGCCCCTGAAATGACAAGTCTGCCCTTTTTGCTCAATTTTGGTGATTTCTCCTTCTTTTCGTCCGAACGACTCCAAAGTACCTAATAACTCAAATTCACACATAAGATACATAATTCACACGAAAATTAGCAAAGAAAGCATAAATACTAGATATAAAATTAGGTGTTTATCACCCCTATCAAATTCCCCCACACTTAGACTTTGCTAGTCCTCGAGCAAATCAAACAAACTAAAATATACATACAACTCCGTGACGTCGAGGCTACGGTTAATTTTAGCATAAATAACAAGCCTTTAAACCCCTAGGTGTCCCTAGTGGACGAGTTTTAGTCTCGTGAAGGTTTACAAGAGGTATGCCTACAAAACCTATTATTCAAACTCCATATATTTGTGACAAATCAATGAACGAATCCAAAATGACTACAGGAGGAGGGACCTTGCACAAATTCAATTCATATATTAGTAAAGCTTTAATTAGATATTTGAACAAGCCACAATACTTGGAAACTAACAAACCACAATCACAATGAAAAGATTAAGAAGATGGTTAAATATGTAGATGTTGGCGAATGTTCACAAGTGTTCGATGTTTCCCATATCTGTCTGAAGGTCACTGCCAAGATGAACCTATTCCTATTGGATTGAGCTACTTGGTTTGAATTCTACATCAACTCACTGGCATATACAAGGGAACCAGGAGTGACTTTATTCAACCAATATAATACTTTCCTTTCTTTTTCTTTTTCTTTTCTTTTTTCACTTTTTTTTTTAAATTTTTTTTAGACAACATGATTGGATCAAACTGGATCCAAGCGCATGATTCTTGTCAGCAAGTACATGATAGTTGCCTTGGATCCTGTATTCCACGCTTGTTTAGGCGACGGAGACAGGGACTACGTTTCACACATACTGCTATTCCCAAGTGTCATTTATTCCGTTTGGTCTAATTGGTCGGTCTCTTTTTTTTTCTTTTCATATATTTTTTCATTTTTTTTTCTAGTAACTCAATCACTCTATTTCATCCTAGTAGTAATAACACGTCGATGTTTAGTGACCCACCAAAGCACTTAGAGAACAATAGATAAATATGGAAAAATAAAAATAGAATGCGATATGGTGAAATTCCGAGATATGGTAACAACTATCATGGTATTTATGATTATGAGCTATGTTCGTCCCCTTTTAGTTAATCGGTTCCTCAACTCCTGCATTCAAAATGGTTCCATCCACTAATGGTGTCATCCTAAAGGCACAAGTTTCTAGATTTCGGAGTTCAAAAAGCACAAATTTTTTTCTTGGTTTTTCTATTTTTCTGATTTTTGTTATTTTCTGATTTTTTTCAAGGCATAAAACACACTAAAACACACTATACAAACATATAAATGCTCCCCCACACTTAAACTTTACATTGTCCTCAATGTAAAATTGAATCATCCAAAGAAAGTTCAAGGTGGGAAATTCCGCAAATGATATGCAAAAACAAAGAAAATAAAGATAAAAGCAAATGCATAAAAATGAAAAGATAAGGGTAAAGATACAAAACCGGTGGGTTGCCTCCCACTTAGCGCTTGGTTTAAAGTCGTCAGCCCGACGTACTCCTTGTTCACTAAGACTCCTCCAGCGAGAATGCCTCCACAAAGTTCACACCTTCCACAACTTCGGAAGTAAAGTTCTCATAATATGGTTTCAACCGGTGTCCATTCACTTTAATCTCCTTTCCTGTAGCTATGCTACGAATTTCTACTGCACCATGAGAAAACACATTAGTAACAATAAAAGGTCCGATCCAACGTGACCTCAATTTACTCGGAAATAATTGCAAACGAGAATTAAACAAAAACACTTTCTGCCCAACACAAAATTGTTTTCTAGAAATCATAGAATCATGAAATGCCTTAGTTTTCTCCTTGTAAATGCGCGAGCTTTCAAATGCATCATTGCGTAACTCTTCTAGCTCTTGAAGTTGTAACTTCCTTTGCTTTCCAGCCCCATCCATCTCCATATTGCATTGCTTAATAGCCCAAAACGCCTTATGTTCAATCTCAACGGGTAAGTGACAAGGCTTACCGTACACAAGCCTAAATGGAGACATCCCAATAGGTGTCTTGTATGCGGTTCTATAAGCCCACAAAGCATCATCAAGTCGCATGCTCCAATCCTTCCTTGTTGGATTCACCGTCTTCTCTAGTATGGATTTCACCTCTCGGTTCGACACCTCGGCTTGTCCATTGGTTTGGGGATGATAAGGTGTTGCAATCTTGTGCGACACATTGTACTTCTTCAACAATCCTTGTAAGAACTTGTTTTTGAAGTGAGATCCCCCATCGCTAATTATGGCTCTTGGAATTCCAAACCTTGCAAAAATGTTAGCTTGCACAAAATCTGAAACTACTTTAGAATCATTAGTTTGGGTGGCTTTAGCTTCCACCCATTTCGAGACATAATCAACAGCAAGTAAGATATAAAAATTCCCATGGGAATTGACAAAAGGACCCATAAAATCAATACCCCATACATCAAAAACTTCAATAAATTGAATAAAAGATTGTGGCATTTTATTTCGAGCACCTAGATTGCCTGTCCTTTGGCACCTATCACAAGTTGTGAAAAATATATGTGCATCCTTAAACAAAGTTGGCCAATAAAAACCGCTTTCAAGTACCTTGTGAGATGTTCTTTTACTCCCAAAATGTCCTCCGCAAGCATGGGAGTGACAAAAAGACAAGATAGAGTTAAATTCAGAGTCGGGAACGCACCTTCGTATGACTTGGTCGCTGCCATGTTTCCATAAGTATGGATCATCCCATATATATTGGTTCCCTAACCTCTTAAGTTTGTCCCTCTCAGCACGAGACAAGTCAGCACGAGACAAGTTCTTTGGGATTTGTTTAGACACCAAGTAGTTCACAATATCCGCATACCATGGCTCTCCAAATGCAATTGAGAATAGTTGCTCATCCGGGAAACTTTCACGCAACGGGATAGCTTCCTTGTCCACATAAAGATGGCTCAAATGATCCGAAACGGTGTTCTCAATTCCTTTCTTGTCTTTGATTTCAATATCAAACTCTTGCAAGAGTAAAATCCATCGTATGAGCCTCGGTTTCGCCTCTTTCTTTGTAAGCAAGTACCTAAGTGCTGCATGATCTGAAAAGACAACAACTTTTGTACCAATTAGATAAGAGTGAAACTTTTCCAAAGCAAAAACAATAGCTAATAACTCTTTTTCAGTGGTAGTGTAGTTTTGTTGGGCTTCATTTAACGTTCTAGAAGCATAATAAATAGCATGAGGTATCTTCCCCACACTGCCCAAGCACCGCACCAACCGTATAGTCACTTGCATCACACATGATCTCAAAAGGCTTGCTCCAATCCGGTGGTTTAATGATAGGGGCTGAAATCAAAAGTTCTTTCAAATGATTGAATGCCGCCATACACTTCTCATCAAAGTTAAAAACCATATCTTTTTGCAATAAGGTACAAAGTGGTGATGCTATCTTGGAAAAATCCTTGATGAATCTACGATAAAAACATGCATGACCAAGAAAAGAGCGTATCTCCCTCACCGTAGTGGGAGGGGTTAGAGTACGAATAAGGTCTATCTTAGATTTATCAACTTCCAAGCCTTTAGAAGATACTATATGGCCTAAAACTATGCCATGAGTTACCATAAAATGGCACTTCTCCCAATTAAGCACAAGATTTGTTTCAACACATCGTTCAAGAATTAGTGACAAATTGTTCAAACAAAGGTCAAATGAATCACCAAAGACACTAAAGTCGTCCATGAACACTTCGATTATGTTTTCAACATATTCTGAAAATATACTTACCATACATCTTTGAAAAGTAGCTGGAGCATTGCACAAGAAAAAAGGCATCCTTTGATAAGCAAAAGTACCAAAAGGACAAGTGAAAGTGGTTTTCTCTTGATCCTCGGGTGCTATCACAATCTGATTATAACCTGAATAGCCATCAAGAAAGCAATAATAAGAGTGTCCAGCTAGACGTTCAAGCATTTGATCAATAAAAGGTAATGGAAAGTGATCTTTTCTAGTAGTGGCATTCAATTTCCTATAATCAATACAAACCCTCCAACCGGTTTGCACACGAGTTGGGACTAGTTCATTCTCATCATTCTCCACCACGGTCACACCTGATTTCTTTGGTACAACTTGTACCGGGATTACCCACTTGCTATCGGATATGCGGTAGATAACACCCACTTCCAAAAGCTTGATTATCTCCTTTTTCACAACTTCCATCATAGGGGGGTTCAAACGACGTTGCGCTTCCCTTGTAGGCTTTGCATCGTCCTCCAAACGGATTTTGTGCATGCAAACGGCAGGGCTTATACCCTTAATATCGGCAATTGTCCATCATATGGCCGTCTTGTGCTTCCTTAGCACCCTTAGAAGTTTTTTCTCCTGTAATTCACTAAGCTCGTTAGAAACAATCACATGCAACTCTTCATTGTCACCCAAGTACAAGTACTTTAAATGACTAGGAAGAGGTTTCAATTCTAACTTTGGAGATTTAACAATAGAGGGTAAAAGTTTTTCATCACTGCATGGTAAAGAAATAAAAGAGATATTATGAGTTTCCGGGCATCCTTGTAGTGAGTTGAGATCACCAAGGGCTTCTTTAACCTCATTACCACACTCTACACCATTATCAATGGATGTAGTTAGAACGGTTTCCAAAGCATCATCACCGTTCAATTCAAACATTTGTTGTGCCAATGTATCCATAACATCAACGGAGAAGCAAGAGTGGGCATCACTAGGATATCGCATCGTCTCGAAAATGTTGAAACGTATTACTTCTCCATCAAACTCCATAGTTAGCGTTCCCTTATCCACATTAATAATGGTCTTCGCCGTTTTCATGAAGGGACTCCCAAGTAGCAATGGAAGAGACGAGTCCGGTGAACCTTCATCCATCTCTAAGACACAAAAATATGCTGGAAATACTAGTTGATTAACCTGCACAAGAACATCCTCAACAATACCCATTGGGTAGACATTAGAGTGATCGGCTAATTGCAACACAATTTCAGCCTTTTTGAGAGGACCTAAATCAAGCGACTTATACATAGATGCAGGCATAACATTAACGGATGCACCTAAGTCTAACATTGCTTTGTTAAATGTAGTGGTACCAATTGCGACGGGGATGTCAAAGCTTCCCGGGTCTTTGCATTTCAGTGGGAGTTTGTGTTGTAAGATTTCCGAAGCATTCTCCCCCCACACTAAGCACTTCATTACCTTTGAGCCTTTGCTTATTGGTACACAAGTCCTTCAACACTTTGGCATACTTTGGAACTTGCTTAATAGCATCAATGAGTGGTATGTTCACATGAATCTTCTTAAGAACGTCTAAAATCTCCTTTTCTAGTGCCTCCTTCTTAGAATTTGCAAATCTGCGAGGAAAAGGTAAAGGAGGAACATAAGTAGGAATATGAGTTTTAGAGTTAGGAATAGGTACCTCAGAAGTTTGGGGAGAATCCTCATTCTTCTCCTCCAAAACAGGTTCCTTTGGTGCTTCCACCTTGCCCGAATCAGCAACTTCGGGTGGCACAAGTTGTGTACCACTTCTCAATGTAATTGCATTGACACCCTCTTTTGGGTTAATAGGTTGAGAAGGGAGTTTCCCACTATTTTGTGCCTTCATTTGGTTCATCTCAAGATCCATAGAACCAACTTGGGTTTGCAACTCTTTCATCGTGCTCTCCGTTCTTTGCATAAAAGATTTCATCAACTCTTCCATACTTGACCCCTGATTTTGAGATTGTTGTTGTTGAAATTGAGATTGTTGAAATTGTTGACGCGGCTGGAATTGTTGTTGTTGAGGTTGAAATCCACCCAAATTGTTGAAGTTAGGTTGTTAAACCGCTCCTTGCTTGTTCTCATAGCTAAAATTGGGGTGATCTCTCCATCCCGGATTGTAAGTATTGGAATAAGGATCATACCGTCTTGGCTGATTTGGAAAGACCGCATTAGCTTACTCATTGACGTCTTCATACCCATGAGAACTTGGTATCACCGCGGCTAAAACATGTTGTAGCATTGCTGTGATGTTTCCCATTTGTTGACGATGTTCCTCCACCTCGCTCACTTCATTGACTCGCCGAAGAAGCACATCCGAACCATGACTCAATAATTGTTGAGAGTTTTCTGCCATGTTTTCAATCAACTCTCTAGCTTGTGCCACCGTCTTGCTCACTAGTGCACCACCACCCGCTGCGTCGATAAGATTCCTATCACTTGATTGGAGTCCTTCATAGAAGTATTGGATGATCATGGCGTCACTAAATTGGTGATAAGGACAGCTTGCCACCAACCTCTTGTATCGTTCCCAACAATCATATAACGATTCTCCGACATTTTGCTTCATTCCGAAAATCTCCTTGCGAATTTAAGTAGCCTTAGATGCAGGAAAATATCTCTCTAGAAAGAGTTTCTTGAGCCCATTCCAAGTTGTAGCACTCCCTGAAGGCAAGTAGTATAACCAATCCTTAGCATTACCTTCCAATGAGAATCGAAAAACCTTCAACATAGCACCATCCGCCTCCATATTTGCTGGGAGCATAGCCATGACAATGGTGTGGAAATCCATAAGATGCTTGTTTGGATCTTCATTCACCAAACCATGGAACTTTGGTAATTCTCTAAGAAGTCCCGGCTTGATTTCAAAAGTGGAGTCGGTTTGAATGCAACCCTGCTGTATATCCAGCTTGTGAGAAGCTAAGTCTTTAAGTGAAAGATTTGCAGGGTCACCCATTGCTTCTTATCCTTCTCCTTCTTCTTCAAAAGGAATATCGTGTTCTATTTCCTCTCCTTCTTGCCGAAGAGCTTCGTGTTCTACTTCCAAGTCGTGTTCTTCCGTCGTGCCTTGCCTTGGTTGGAGTATTGTTCCTTTTCGAGTAGCTATCCCGCACCTTGGATAATTCCAATCTTTAGAAGCCAGAGATTAGGTACCTGAAAAACAATTCTTGCAAACAAGTGAAAAACAAGACGAGAAACGAAACACAAGTATGCAAGCAGAAAAATAAAAAGAAACTAAAAACTAGATAACAAGCCGAATGCCTCCCCGGCAACGGCGCCAAAATTTGATCGCTTGTCAGACGACACAAATATAATTCACTTCCTCACTTTACTAATTATAAATATAGTATTCAATAAGAAAGAGTTCGTATCCACAGAGAGGTGATTGTTGTTATGCAATTTTCAGATTCTTATGTAACCAAATAACCCAAGAGTGTTTTTGTTTTTATCTAAGTAATAAAATTAAACAAAGCAAAGTAAATAGTTGGAATAATCAATAAGGAGAAGATATTGGTTAAGGGATAGTATCATTCACAAACATGTATTTTTCATCTATGATTAGAATTGGTATTTAATCTCTCAATTATCAAAAGCCCTAAGATATCTTGATCGCAAGAGTATCTCGTTTATTTCCTGATTTTATCACAAACAACATTGAAAGATGCTACCGTGAAATCTTCTTAAAAAGCAACCTAAAGTGTAAAAGCACAATTAGATTTAACTCCCTAAGAGCAATAAGTTCTATGAAATAAGACTAATCGATGCAAACAAACGTGTAAAAGCACTAATTTGTTTTAACAAAGGTTATGATTCATATGCGATTAAAAAGATGTATTAACCACAAGTTGCTACTAGAAATCAGGGACAAACAACTTTTACGTATTGAAAACCCTAATATAGCTATAGAGATGAAAACAAATCCAATTGATTCCGGACTCAACCAAACTAGCATTCAAATCATATGATAATATAAATAATGAATCACAAACGATAAAATTGAAACAAAACTAATTCATAGAATCAAATAACATGCTTGAAGAAATCAACTTTTTATCCCATAACCAATTATTGTATTTAGCTACTCATATTCATGGAGTTCATCATCAAAATATTCAAAGGAAGACTATGAAACATAAAAGAAAGCAAACCCTAGAAGTTGTTCTTTGCAAAAGCTCCAAGAATAGAATAATACGTTCTATCTTTGTTATAGAAACTCTCTTTTTATAGCCCTTTGCTTTCCAAAAATAGGTCAAAGTCTTCAAAATCTTCAAGTCCACGTCCATCTACCAGTCCACCAAGCCCATGTGTGAAAAATATATCTCTGGAATTTTTGGGTCCAAAACTGGTCGCTGGAGTGGTGACGTCATCACCGGAATCCGGTCACCGGAAAATGGACTCAGGCCAGTTTTACCATCGGAGACTGTCACCAGGCAATTCTACACTTCCAATAGCTCAACTTTGCTTTTCTGCATTTCAAACATTTGCATAACCCATCTAAATCCACTCTCTATCCCTTGCGAAAATGTACCCAAAAGCGCGACGCGTAGCTCATATGTCCGGCAGCCAACTCTTGAATCCGACTCATACCCCCCTCGTGATTCACTGAAATATTGCAATTCATGCTTCAAGTTTCGAAATCCGACAACCGGAACTAGTACCACCGGCTCACCATTTTCGCCCCGTTTCGCACAATTTCTGCAGTCTTGGTCAACAGCTCAGGTATTATTTCATTTTCGCAGGTCATTCAAATTTCAGTCCCAGCTTCCATTTCACAACACCAGCTCCTACAAGCCACCCTCTGTACACAACAACCATGGCATCACTAAGTCCTTGCTCTGACTTCTAATCTGTCAAACACATGGAATTCAGTCCACAGATCAATTCCAGGCTTGAGCCACACCACTATCAGTACTCATCCAATTTTAATCCCTATAAACAGTCCATCATTCAGCTTTATAGCAGCAACATCACCAGAAATCAACCATCACCAGCTTCAAATCATCATCTCAGGTCCTCCAACACTCCATAACCATCTTGAACCATCCCATACAACAAATTCACTTCACAGACTCATAGCAACCTACACAACCATTATCTCCATCATTCCATCCTTCCCTGACCTTATCACTACTCCCTTGAGCTTCCCTGCGATTTCATCCAGTGTTAGCATCACACCACCAGTAACACCCACACATTCAACACTGCCAACTGCAAACCACCAGGTTCAGGTCAATAACTCCAATTGCATCTAGTCATTTAGTTTGCATACTTCACATTCACTAGCACTGCTGTACTCCCATGCCTGCAATGTTCAATCACAAACTTCCACTGCAGTGCCATGCTGCATCTTTACTTGCTGAAAACAGCCACTGCACCTTCCCTGTGTAGCTGCCAGTTAACTCTGGTACCCAGTAAACCAACTCACAACCACTTACACACCATTCCAACAGTGCTTGTTAGCTTATACTGTAACTGCAATTCCAAAACATAATCATTGCCACCTGCAACAGAAACTTCCCAGCCAAAGCAACATCACACCAGCTTTATCACTTGCTCCAGCTTATGCCATACATTCCTGCAATCAACCATAATCAAAACTCCACCTGAGAAATTAGAGCACACATAACTTCAACACCCCTGCAATTTCACTTGCCCAACACCAACACTTGCTCTTCCCTGTACCAACAGCATCACATTTCAGAATCACATAGTCAGGCAGCATTTCTTCCACTTGTAGCTCCTTGCACCCTGCAACTCATATCCAAGCACATTGCATCCCTAATTCCACCACCTCAACATCATACCCTGATTTCTATCATTGAAACCCTAGATTCTGAGATTCTGCACTTCATTCAATTGCAATTTCTACATCTTGTTCTTACCTCTATGTGTCTTCGACCACAAACCCATGACTCTCATCAGTCTCAAATTCAGCTCAAACCCCTAATTTCTACATTTCTTCTCAACTTGATTTACAGAGCTGAATCTCACAAATCGACCCTAGAACAGCCACCAATTCCATCCTCCACTGCTTCCATTTGCAGCTTCTTTCCTTCTGTAGTTGAACCAGAACCCATCAATCTATCGTTAACCTCCCCTGAATTTCTTCTCTGATTTCTCTACCTCACGTAAATAGCAGCCGTTATGATGTTCTTCCTCAATTTCAGAGAACTGAATATGAGATGAAAAAGAGGAAAGTCGTCCCTCATGAGGTGGGTTGGATTTGGGTGCTAATAGCACACCCATGACAACTGATAAGGGTCACCCACTGGCAACCCCTTAACCTCAGCTAGCTTGGATTTAGTAGTCCTCCAAATAGAGTCGTCCCTTAACTATGACTCGGCTCCCGATAGTATTTGCCCCTGAAATGACAAGTCTGCCCTTTTTGCTCAATTTTGGTGATTTCTCCTTCTTTTCGTCCGAACGACTCCAAAGTACCTAATAACTCAAATTCACACATAAGATACATAATTCACACGAAAATTAGCAAAGAAAGCATAAATACTAGATATAAAATTAGGTGTTTATCACCCCTATCAACAGGCGTAAGGAAGGAGAGATCTTTTTCGAGTGTTGAGAAAATCATTAGGAGAGAGAAAGTCCAAAGCGGTTGTTAATTCTTTAGCTTCATTTCCCTTTTATCTTGTAAAATTTGTGAGATTAATCAATAAAATTTATGATTGTTGATCTAAAATGATTTGATTGTATGAATTCTTGTGAGGGGTGTAGCGTGGGATTTCCTTCTACTATATATTGGCGCTAGAAACAGGGCCTGAAGATTATCAAATCAAGAAAATTTGATTGAAGATTGTGGATATTATTGTGAAAACTTTTTAAATCAAGAAAATGATAAAAGAAAACAACAAATCAGTTGGAGAAAAGATGTTTAAGATCAATGAGAATAAAAGAAGATTGGAGCGTAACGTAATCACAAAAACGATGGTTAATGAATTCCATGAAAACATTAGAGGGAGGATACATAAACAAGATTTTGAAGGAAAGAAGATTATGACGATAGAAAAAATATCTCCGTTAAAGGATCGGGAAAAGCATAAAATCATGTTCACAGCGGCAGAGATACCAAAAGAAAATTTGAGCCACACATCTCCTTTGGTAATCACAGTAACGGCTATACGAAAAAAAAAGAAGGAGAAATCAGCAAAGTCTATGGAAGAATGGGCGGTGAATAGAACTTTTGTAGACATGGGTGTTTATGGGTGAAAACTATCTCTGCCGGTTTTGGTAATTTTGGGGTATGTGGATGAGAAATGAGCCTAAACCCTAAAAAAATGCACTGCGCGGTGAGTGCTTGTAGATTCGAGAAATCAATCTGTGCAAATCTGTCCTAAACCAAGAAATGGCCGTTCCAGACTTGTTTCGGTCACAAAGTGAAGGAGATGGGGTTGATCTTAGGGAGGGAAGCGAAGAAGGTGTTGAGATTGTGAAGGTGTTGGCTATATATGACTTGTATCATAAAGCTGAACTGGCTTGCAGGATGTAATCTATCAGTTCCGGTGTTTGAATACGATTGTATCAACACTTGTTTCTGTTGTCTTGTTCCTATTTTAAAAATAGGATGGAGAACCTATTTATACAAGTCTTTTAGCCTAACCCTCGTATCTCGTGGGAAGTGGAGAAAGTGGAGTGATGGAGTAGTGGAGTAATGTGTTAGTGTCAAATGACCAGTCTTGCCCACTTCTCCCATCATCACTAACCGTCCATGACTTCCTGAAATGTTCTTGTGATGGCGCGTTGTGTGTTGCACGCTATAAACCGCCAGACCAATACACCAGTATGTATCCCCCAGTTTGTGACATGATTTATATCTCGAGCGTGTGGATCGTGGGACCCACATAAAGTAGCATGTAATGCTAGATTAAATAACTGCGTTATTTAGGAAGTTGATACTTGTGAAGCATCGTGTGCATTCTATGCAGGTACTGTATAGAGTGTATCCAGCATGTATGAAACATTGTTGTTTGAGCGTCGCAAAGTAGCCTCATATCCAGACTACTTCATGTGGTGGTTTGGAGGTTGAGCAAGCAAGTCCTTCCTTGACCGACCACATAATGCGGTAGAGTGACGGATGGTGATCACCATGACGCCGCACTGACCAATTAACTCATGTCCAGGGCTGTATAACCAAGCCGGTGAAGTTGGAAGGACGATATAATCTTTGAGACACTCATCTGCGACTGTTAATGAAATTAGGGTTTTAGAAGAGGTGCGCAAGCATCCCTCTTCAGCCTGGTCGAATCCAAGCTTGGGATACGATTTTGGCTGGACAATCGTACATGCGTGTAGATGGCATGATGGTGTAGGCGCCCATACCCCATTGTCTCACGAAAGTGTGATCTGGGCCACTAAATTCTCCTGGCGAAGTTGAGTGGTCGAGATCAATTTGCGATAGAAAACTGGTGTTGCAAAAGCCGCACATCGTGCCAACTTCGGGCGCGCGTTCCAAGATGACCAATCTTGGTCGGTCTTGGCCGATTAGTCTAGCGTATAGGTGGTAGGCTGGTGTTCATGCCTATACCTTACTGTCCCATGAAAATGTGATCTAAGCCACTCAAATTGTCCGGAGAAGTTGAGTGGTGTAGATTAGTTTGCAATTGGGAAGTGTGACCACGCTAGTTTGGGCGTGCGATTTGGAATAACCAGGCATGGTATGCCTTGGACGATCAGGTGAGGAGATAGATGGGTCCATGGTGGTCATGTTGGTATGACCGGACCTGCTTAATCTAATCTTGGACCCTTCATTCGTGCCGGAGAAAATGGACGCTCGTGATGTTCAAAACCCTAATTTAGGTTTCACGGCCGTGCGTCATGCTCTGTTCGTGCACACGAATTGGGATGACCAATCATGGTTGGTCCTGACTGATCGGGTAGGTATGTAGGCGGGCCCATGGTGATTGTGTTGACATGCTCTGGGCCCTTTGAATCTACATCTACACCCTCCATCTATACATGTGAAGATGGATGGTTGAGACTGTTTTGCGACACATGTAATGTGCCGCAAACCCTAATTTAGGGTTTTCCGTCCATACTGCTCTGGCTTGGACGTTTTGGAAAGCTATGCCAATCTTTTGGGGAGGCCGACCATGCGGGGCCTTCGTTGGTTCGGTAGTGAATATTCCAATACCTACTTGGGGTCATGGATCCCATCTAAGCTATCCAATTCATGCTGGTAAAGTTGGATGGTCGTGATCGTTTCTAAGACTGACATGGTTAGTCCAGATTTGATATGCTCAATCGAGCTAGTATAGCACACCGAGAGTAATATGCTCAATTGGGCTAGTATAGCACACCGAGAGTTGCAGCCTGTACAGGTATTTCGTACATGCTTCATTATAATCCTTGGAGGTTCGTGTTGCTCTGCTAAGAACAACACTCAGTCGTCATGCCGCGCTGATAATGAGTACAGGAAATACAAGGCTGGTTATGCATTAATTAATAATGATATATTTAATTCACAGACTGGGATTGTTTCCACATGCTCCGTTCTAGGTGAATTAGTAAAGTGAAGAAGCATTCATCACTTATTAATGGCTTTATCTTTTACAAGATGTTAGCGCATAATTTTTTGGGTTTTACAATTTTACCCTTTAAATGAAAATCCACCATCAACAACGGGAAGCTCAGTGGATGTAATATTTTATCATGCATACAAAGGAATGGGATACAAAGATGAAGAAATGTCTCATCCAACATATCATATTCATGGTTTCGGCAAGTCCACAACTAAACCAAAAGGGGAAATAATAGTGAGAATTTCGTTGGGAGAAATTGAAACACAAATAACGCTATGTGTGGTGGATATGGAGTCACCATATAACATGTTATTGGGAAGATCATGGATACACGCAATCAAAGCTGTAGCATCAACATTACATCAAGGCATCAAGTTTCCTATGCCAAGCGGGATTGGTGAAATTAGTGGAGATATTAAAGGTGCAAAACTATGTTATCAAATTGAAGTAAAAAATTATGAAGGACGAGTGAAGAAGCGAAAAGCTCGCAGGAATATGGAGAAAGAGGCAAAGAAAGAAGAGGAGTTTAAAATCTACATGATAAGAGCAGAAGAAGGAAAAGGAGTACCCAGCGAAACTTCGCAGGTAGGAGATAAACCAGCGAAAATTATAAAAGAACCAACACCAATGGGAGAACCTGAAGCAAGTTACACTGCAGCAGAACCAACAAAAGAAGTAAATATTGGAACTGAAGAAGAACCTAAAATGTTGAAAATTGGAACTAAGATGGATACAGACGAGGAAGAGAGAACCGTTAATCTCTTGCGAGAATATAAAAATATTTTCGCATGGAACATGGATGAAATTCCTGGAATAGATCCATCAGTTGCATGTCATAAATTGGAGATCAACAAAGACGCAAGACCATTTAAGCAGAGGATAAGAAAAATCGCAACAACTTACCATCCCAAAATAGAAGAGGAACTACAAAAAATGCTTGATACAGGAATTATAAGACAAGCAAGATACCCAGAGTGGATAGCAAACATGGTTGTGGTTCCAAAGAAAAATAATGGGATAATAATTTGCATAGATTTTACTGATCTAAACAAAGCTTGTCCTAAAGATAGTTTTCCAGTACCAGATTGATAGGTGTCTAAAACACCTTGTTATTTATCTATAGTTTTTGCTTTCTTTGCTGAGTTTTCTTGTATATTATGTATCTTATGTTTACTTTTAAGTATTTAGGTACTTTGGAGTCATTTTGAACAAAAGAAGAAGAAACAACGCAAAAGTGTCATCTCATGTGCAACTGCTATTGGAGGCGAAATTATTTCTCATTATTTGCTTTTATTTCTTCATCTCTCACTGAAAAGCATGTCAGCTTTAGTGATGCAACTATTGTCTGAAAAGCATGACAGCTTTAGTGATGAAGAGTTTTAATTGAAGAGAATAAGTGAATCTGAGAAGTAAGAGACGGATGATGTTGGTGGAAGAACTCAAAAGAAGGAAAGAAAGCATTCATTCATTTGGAGCGAAAAGACAAAGCCAGTGGCGAAAGAATGAGGCCGTTCCGACGTCGCATGAGAAAGTTATGACAAAAATCATTGATTTAAGCTTGTCAGTTCCCTAGAACTGACGATACATTAAAGGGTGCCATTTCAGTTGTCCCTTATCTAGACTACCTGGGTGGATATATCCATTTCCATTCCTACACAACCCTAGAATTCAGATAAGATCTATTTCTTTTATCATTTCATTCATTCCGGCTGCTGTCATGAAATTGAGAGAAGGCGGCCATGGATTCAGAAAAGAGAGATCGAGATTGAAGAGTGATAGAGGAGATGTAACTGCTGCTAGTGGAGGAAATCAGTGAGAAGGAATACGAGATGTGGTTGAAGTCTACAACAGATAAAGAGGGTATTGATTGGATTCAAACTTAATACAATTTTCGGCAGAGGTTTGAGTTCTGAAGCTGAATTTGGGGATATTTCGTGATGTTTTGGCAGCGAGATTACAGTAAATACATGGAATTGGTGGATTGATGAACTGGGTTTGTAGGTATAACATTATATCATGAGTTATGGTGGATTTAATCGAGTTTTGGTGAAGTATTGCAGTGAAAACAAACCAAGTTTGATGCCATCAATGGAGAAGATTTCAGTGTTATTTGGGTTCAAATTGGAGGAGAAATTGAACTGTTTTGGTGTATGAATAATTAATAATTATGGGTTTGCACCAGATTTGAATTTGTTGCAGGAAAAGGGAGAGTTATAGAAGATGTTTCCTTGGCTGAAAACAAAACCACTAGGTAATGCACACAACATGTTCAGGTAATTGCCCGAGTGAACTTTTCTTCTCTATTTCAAGCTCTAGTTGAATCTGTTTGGAAGTTTTGTTACTGCAATGGTTTGTGCCATGATCTGGTGTTTGTACTAGGAAGATTAAGCAGATGGGTGTTTGGGAGTTAGTGGTGATAATTCAGGGATGGAATTGAGATTGAGATATAGCATGTATGAAGATGAATTTGGTGGTCCAATGGCTCTGGTGGTATATGAAGTTCAGGTAGAGTTGAGACTGCAAAATGGGTCTGCAAGGATGTTCTTGGTTCTGAGATATTTGAATGGATCTGGTAGGGTTGTAGATGTTACAAAAGCTATAGAAATGAATGAGAGGATCACAAGGTATGAAGATGGTCAAGAGAAGATTGTATAGTTGCATCTAGGAGTTGAACTGATGTTGGAGTATGCTTTAGTGTGCAGAAGAAATGGCTGAGAAGATTGTTTTGGTGCTGTTGTGTTTAGAGCAGTATTGAGAGATGCATATGGACACAGAATTGATGATTGAATGGGTTTTTGAATTGGTGGGTCAGTATGTATGTGATGTGAGCTAATGGATTCTGAATGGACAGAGAGTGAAGATATATGCCGGACAGACTTGGTGGGAATTTTAGCTCGAGTGGATTGAACTAGAGCTGCAGTTCAAGCTGGTGAATTTCATATGAACTTGGAATTGATGGTGACTGAAGCTCAAGTAATGAAATTGCAGCTGTATGTGTATGGAGATTGAAGTACTGAGAAGAACATGGTGAGGGTAAGTTAGTGGTGTTGTTGCCATGAAGAGGAGAAGGAAGAAATGACGTTGTCGTGCTTGCAGTTTACAAGGGTTGTGCTCGTACAAAAAGAGGCAGTTGTATCTCAGGTGGATAGATGAACTCAGGTGAAGCTAATGGGTTATTGTGGTTTTGGCTTGAGTTGATGCTCAGTGATGTATGAAGAATATGATGAACTTCTTGAGATCAGTTATGAAATGGTGCTACTAGGCTTGAAATGAGGGTGATGTTCTACAATTGGTCATGCTGGTGATGTTGTAGGAGCTCAGATGGGTGTAGCCTTGGTTGAGGCATTGTTATAAAGGAACTGATGGTGAGTACAGCTGAGAGGCAGGAGCAGTTACGGTTGCCAAGAGCTGATGGGTTTGATGGAGTTGTGATGCTACTGAAGTTTGCAGTGGTTGAATGATATATAGTTCAGGGTGTTGCAATTGAGGACAGGAAAAGGGTGCAGCATGAACTGAAGTGGAATTACAGGATTAATGGTTAGTCAGTGTGATGATGAAGGGCTAACATGGCGCAACACCAACTAAGGCCTATGCAAGACCGCAACAGCTCAGCCTTTGGCCAAGACCAGTCAGCTGCTGAGTTAGGACTGACTCATATATGTCTTATCTGATTAGGCTCATGACATCACTGAGTTAAATCCATTGAATCGGTCTGAGTTTGACCGAGTTAGATAAGTGGACCTGAGATTTGACCGGTGACCGAGTGGACTTTTCCGGTCACCAGGGATGTGTTCCGTTGCCGGATTCCGTCCAAATTCCGGCGCTAACACCAGCTTTCCGGTGATCTCTTTTGTGACATATTTTCACATGGGTTTTTCTCACAAATGGCTTGATGGGCTTCTCCATTGGACTCTTTGAAGACTTGACCTAGTTTTGGAAAGCAAAGGATTATAAAAGAGGTCTTCTACAACTTTTAGAAGAACACGTATTATTCTTGGAGATTTAGAGAGAACTACTATTAGGGTTTTCTTTTCGTTATTTTTCGTCTTCTTTATTAATGAATATGATTATGATGAACTCCATTAATATGAGTATCTAAATACAATTATTGGTTATGGGATAAAGTTGATTTCATCAAACATGTTATTTGATTCTATGGATTACTTTTGTCTCAATTCTATCGTTTATGATTCATTATTTTTATTATCATATGATTTGAATGCTAGTTCGGTTGAGTCCGTAATCAATTGGATTTATTTTCATCTCTATAGCTATATTAGAGTTTTCAATACGTAAAAGTTGTTATCTCTGATTTCTAGTAGCATCTTGTGGTTAAATCTTGTAGTGATACATCTTTTTAATCGCATATGAATCATAACCTTTGTTAAAACGAATTAGTGCTTTTACACGTTTGTTTGCATTGATTAGTCTTATTTCATAGAACTTATTGCTCTTAGGGAGTTAAACTTAATTGTGCGTTTACACTTTAGGTTGCTTTTTAAGTAGATTTCACAATAGCATCTTTTAATGTTGTTTGTGATAAAATCAGGAAATAAACGGGATACTCTTGCGATCAAGATATCCTAGGACTTTTGATAATTGCGAGATTAAATTACCAATTCTAGTCATTGATAAAAAATACATGTTTGTGAATGATACTATCCCGTGACCAATATCTTCCTCTTATTGATTATTCCAATTATTTGCTTTGCTTTATTTTATTTTATTTATTGCTTTGATAAAAACAAAATCTCCCCTTGGTTACCTTAGAATCTGAAAATTTGCATAACAACAATTGCCTCTCTGTGGATACGAACTCTTTCTTACCACGTACTTCATTCATATTTAGTAGAGTGAGAAAGTGAAATTATTTTTTCTCGGATGATAACCGATCACAGATATACCTCAAATGGTCGAGTCAGCAGCAAGAAATAATAGAATATCTTCCTTAGATAGGTATAAAGGATACAACCAGATTCCTCTCGCTGAAAAAGATCAAGAACATACTGCTTTTTTCGCTCCGAGGGGGTTATATTGTTAGATAAAAATGCCATTTGGTTTGCGAAACGCAGGAGCAACATATCAAAGAATGATAGAGAAGGTATTCGCAAAATGGATACACAAAACATTAGAGATGTACGTAGGTGACATGTTGATAAAAAGTAAAGAAGTTAAAAATCATGTACAAGATCTGAAGGAGATTTTTGAACAGATGTGGCATTTTAATATCAAGGTGAATCCAGAAAAATGCATTTTTGGAGTTGCATCAGGAAAGTTTTTAGGATACATTGTATCCAAGGAAGGAATACAAGTTGATCCAGAAAAATTTCAGGCAGTTCGCGATATGCCAACACCAGCAACAGTAAAATATGTGCAGAAATTAAATGGTCTCTTGGCTTCGCTAGGAAGATTTATCTCGCGATCATCAGACAAATACAAATATTTTTTCAACATCCTTAAAAAAGGAACAAAATTCAGGTGAACAGATGAATGTGAGAAAGCTTTTCAAGGAATAAAAGAATACCTGGTGAATACATCTATTTTACAAAAGGCAGAATCGGGAGAAGAGGTGTTAATCTATCTTGCGACAACTTCGCATGCACTAAGTGTTGTGTTATTGCGAGTAGATGCAGGAGTTGAAAAACCAATTTGCGAGAGAAAATGTTGTTGTACGTAGTCAATTTACTACATCATTCATTTTCATTACAACAAAAAATATTTCCTGAACTCTATTAATGCTCTAAAGTAGCTTCAACTACCTCAAATTTCTCGAACTTCGATGCTCTAAAGTAGATTCTGCTTCCTCTTGTGTGGAGATATTGTTCTTGTCATTAGTAGAAGAATTTTTGCACGCAATCACCACTTAAACTTCTGAAGCAAAGCACTCTAGATGCCTGCAAAGTAGATCACATTTCCACATATTAAAATATCTCCAAGACCGAAAAATCCTTCATCCTAGGGCACATCAATTTTGTGAACTCGCAGTCATAGAAATGTAAAGAAAAATATAGTGTATGAAGAATAATGCATCCTATGGATTCAACTATTAAAAATGCAACAGAGAAAAGTGAAATATCACAATGATGTGTAACCATCTGTTTAGTTGTCTTGTAGTATTCCAGTCATTTACTCATATATCCAAAGAACGTTTAGATCGTATCAAACAGAAACTAAGGCTTACTCGAAACCAGATAATAAAGTAGTGGATGAAGAACTTCTTCAAAAAATTAATGTAGTTGCAGCCATATGACAGAGATTTCCTGAAGCAAAGTTCTCACTTAATATCACATTACCTATATAATAATTGTAAACACAATTTAAATCACTGCATACAACTAAACACGCCAAGTTAAGTAATCAAAGAAAGAAACGAGCATCTTGTATCTCGTCCGGGGAAATTTTCTGCTTTCTTAGAATGGAAGGAAAAACTGCATCACAGGGATTCAACTATTCAAGATATTACTGTGAAAGATACGATGTAAACACAAAAAGAATAAATTATTTGGAAGAATCATCATGGTGATTAGAAGGAATCGATAAGAGTAGTTGACAACATGGACCAATGAAAATGAATAAAGAGACATATTGTATATATGCTTCCTTCAAGAACTATTGAGTATTCAAAATTTTGCTTCTCTGTAGTATTATCCTTTACTTCACTGCAAACAAGTGGTCAAGCACTTAGCATCATAGTTTGAATTGTTCAAATTTTTATTAAATTAAACTAATGATAATAAAACTATCTTGCAGGGTTAAATACAAGTATGACTACTTATATTCCCTTGGTAAAGCAACAACATGCTGGTTTAGAGTAAAAGTGTCACTTGGTAAAAAAAAAAAAAAAACTAACCTTGTAGCTAAGCCCGACCATGTAGTCTCCTTGTTCCTCCTGTAATCAAGATAACTTCTATTTTGGCATCTGTGTTAAGCTTGTCTTCGCTTAAGCCAGATTCCACATTTTTATTTCGCTATATTTCTTCTGCATATTGGTGCCACAATGTCACTTTTTTCTTTCCTCAACATCTTAATATATATCTAGGATAGACTTTAAAAGTTGTTTAGACAATGGACCAAGAAGTAAAGAATATTCTTCCCATCTATACTCACTTGATAAATTGGTTCTGCAATTATAACCTCAGCTAACAAAGCTTGGAATTCAGGCGCACAACGCTGAAGCGTCGACGACATTTTTAGATCAAACAACAAATATAGATACAATTAAGGTCGACCTGCATGATATGCCAAGCATAAAAAACGACGAAAGCCATCGATTTATAATCTAAAGTACCTGCAATCATAAGTTTCCCACACAATTACCTCATACAATGACTTTACGTGATCCCGAAAACACTTTTATGCATAAGATTTGTCTAAATCACCACGTCTTTGAGGATGTTTTTGCGATTTATACTTTGATTTGGTCCAAGATGCCTAGACAAATATTAAGAGAATATACCATGATGAAATTAAACTAAGGAAATAAAAGCCATAAATCAAAGTTAAAATCAGTTTGAATGCACCCATCCTAGACCAATGGGAATTTGAATTTATATATCCTTTATCTCGCAGGATAGAATTGACGTGTGGTATCTGCTCTTAGTGGTGGAAGAAACCTGTAAGTAACCAGTTCAATCTGAAAGCTCAACCAAGCCTTTCAAAAGAAAAACCGTCTGCTTTGGTCTCTGACATGTAGGCCCTATTGAAGTATATCTGATTTTCTAGAATACTCTTCAACCTTCTCGATGTGGTTTTTCTGTACCCAAACCAATTTGAGGATGTTGTTTAAGAACTCACTCATGAGCTGGAATATTTGCTTAGGGGGGTTTTCGTTCCAACTTTCAGTACTCTGCACCAATCTGCCAATTTAAGAACACCTTAATTCAAAAATCGAAAGATAAGCAGGCTTCAGATGATACCTCAACGACTTATTGAAAACCTCTGGCAAGTATCAGCACCGAGCAAAATCTAAACCATATACCGCTTGATCTTGCACAAATACTGCCTTCTTTGATATCGCACAGATGGTCCTTCTCCCAATGTGACATGATAGATTGAAAGTAGAAGCATTTAAATTGAAAGAAATGAACAATGAAAGAACTAGTTTAACAATTAGAGTTGATGAACATCACTTACATGTATAAACTCTACCCAGGGAAGATCACAGATCTCTACTTGAATTCAACTGTGAACACAAAATTAGCAATTAGGGAATCAGAATACCAAGCTTGAAATCCTAAAATATCAAATGAAAAAACTCAAAAATTATTTTTTATCCAAAATCAACAGAAAAAGCAAGATAAACCCAAATCCTATAAATTCACAAAAATCAAGATAAACCCAAATCCTATAAATTTCACTAATACAAAATCGAAAACTTATAAACCATGTAAGAAATCACATACTTAATAATCGCGACCACCATCAAGCACCCAATCAAGTAACTCGATACATGATTTTTCCAGAGAGAAGAAATTAAGAGATTCATGTAATTTTCTATTGGAGTTAAGGAAGAGAGAGATTTAAAGCTCGATTCCTGTACACAAGAAAAAAATAGAAAAATCTCAGAGCAATCGATATACATAAAAGATTGAGACAAAGATTAAAACCTAGATTGCAGTAAAAGATTAGATCTCAGATTATGTTAAGAGAAAATACCATGAGAAGAGAGAAAAATGATGAGATCTGCTTGTACAATGATAAGAATTGCCGAAAGAGATTAGGATTTTCATTTAATAGATCGAGATGGTGATGGTATTGAGAAATTGGTTAAGCTTCTTCTTCTTCTTTTGGGGTTTCCAATAACAAAAAAATGAGAGGCGAATGAGGGGTCGAAACTGAGTGAGACCCACTAACAAAACCGCCATAGCAGATAATGACTATATAGGGGGACTCAAACTACCAAAATCGTGCGCCTGAGAACGCTGGATGGTTATATTATATGAACGATAATAGTTTTTTACCAGAAATGTCATTATAAATAGAAGTGGCGGTAATTCAAAGAACTGTTACTTATATATTTACACTTAAATAACAGTTTTTATATAGATCAGTTATAATATATTAAGAATAGTAACAGTTTATAAACTGTTACTATACATCAGCATATAGTGACCTTTTCTTACAAGAACTGTCATTGTATAATCTTTCGGTAACAGTTTGAAAACTGTCACCATTGTTCACTATTATTGGTGTGAGTTTTAGTAAGAAACTGTTATCTATATCTTATAGGTTCCTCTTTTGTAACAGTCCATAAGTGAACTGTCATGGTTTTGAACATGGAACTGTCACCAAAGCCCATATTTGTACTAGTGATGACAGATCCAACTGCGAGATGCATAAAGATACAGACACTTTTATCGTCATCAATCAATAAAGAAGGGGAAGAAGAGGTAGATGTAATGATAGTAGAAGGTGGTGAAGAAGGGACAAAAGACAATATCGCAGATTGGAGAATAGAACTTCATGCATATTTAGCAAGAGGGGAAATACCAAGAAACAGATTGGAGGCACACAAATTAAAGAGTCGTGCAACAAATTATGAATTAAGGGATGGGATATTGTATAAAAAAATCATTTAATGGACCATCACTTAGATGTTTGACACGAGAAGAAGGAGATAAAGTGTTAAAAATGTTGCATAGTGGGGATGCTGGCAACCACAGCGGAGGAAGATCTTTGGCATATAGAGCAAAAACACAAGGTTATTATTGGCCATATATGTATGAAGATGCAAAACAAGTATCAAGGCGCTGCGAAGATTTCCAGCCACGTGGAAAGAGAATACATGCACCTGGATCACCCTTATCATCCTCAACCAGTGTATGGCCTTTTGGAAAGTGGGGGTTAGATATTGTGGGACCATTTGTACCAGGGTATGGAAAAAAAATATACTTAATTATCGCAACAGATTATTTCACAAAATGGGCAGAAGTATAAGCAGTAAAGCACATTCGCGACAAAGACATATTTACATTCATATTTAAAAATATCATTTGCAGATTTGGAATTCCAGCACAGTTGGTATCTGATAATGGGAAGCAATTTGAAGGGAAGAATATAGAAATGTTGCTTAATGCATTTAAGATAAAATGTGGAAAATCTACTCCTTTATACCCACAGGATAATGGGCAAGCAGAGGCAACAAATAAGACAATCGCAGATATATTAAAGAAGAAGTTGGAGGGATATAATAGAGCATGGTGCGAACAAGCACATAATGCAGTATGGGCTTACAACACAACTAGGCGAGAAGCAACTGGAATGTCACCTTTCTTTCTAACATATGGGGTTGAGGCAGTGTTACCAATAGAATTTATTATACCCACGACAAAAAGAGAGGCCTAGGAGAAGAATCTTAGTGCTGGAATGATCTTAAGCAAACTGGATGAATTAGAAGATAAGATAGAAAAAGCTTTACAACATATGGAGAATTATAAACGGAGATTAGCACAAGAATACAATAAGCATGTCATGCCACGTGAATTTCAGTCAGGTGATTTGGTTCTTCGCGAGACGCCAAATTATCAGCGAGAAGGTGGTGGAAAATTAGCGAGAAAATGGGATGGACCTTACATTATAAAAGAGATAATTGGAACAGGGGCATACAAATTGATGGATCCAGAGGGTAAAGATGTTGGTCAAAGACTTGGTAGACCATGGAATATACTATATTTAAAGAGATATTACCCGTGAGGAACTTTGAGAATCCCTAGTTGATGAAATGATGTATGATGCAACAAAGTAAGTATTAGCAAAAAAAAAAATGAAAAACTTACTGCGAGTGTAGGAGCGGAATATCACAGCAAATGATAACTTACGAAATTATGGAGAGAAAATACATTTTGCGAATATAGAATATTTTGCGAAGATAAAGAAATCACGAAGAACATTTTACGAGTAAAGGAAGTTCGTGAAGTAAATTTGCGAAGGTTCGTATGATGATTCTTTGATCCGAAATTAAGGGAAAGATTAGTTGTTATCCAATGTGTAAAATCATATAAATAGCCATTTAGGCATGAGAGGAAAGAGGGAGACACATTTTGAGAGAGGGGATAATTTTAGGAGGAGAGAGAAATTTTTAGAGAGAGATGTATTTTCTTTATCATCTTCTTCCCCAAAATTCTAGAGCTCCAAATATCCATTAAAGGAGTCTCAATTGTAAAATCATGTAATTACATACAATCACTAGTGAAGCACCGTGGATGTAGATCACATTGATCGAACCACGTAAAAATCTTTGTGTCTCTTTATAATTTTAGTACCTTAATTCTTAGTTTCATATCAAATTAATTAGGTTTAGGAATCATTTTAATGGATTCTAATGAGGGTGTAGTTGTGAGATAATCCGCAACTACATCGAGATTATTCAAGATCAAAATAAAATAAGAATATGCGAAAATTTCGCAAGAGAGAATCAAAATATAATGGGACGAACCTTTATGGCGTACACCCTAGTTCGCGAATAAAATTTCGCAAGAGGCAAATATAAGACCTAAAGTACATGATAGAAGGGGGTATCTGTTGCATGGCTCAGCAATAAGGTTACACCGCTGCTGGAACCTGAGTCATGGAGATTTGGGGTCAATGAAAGCCCATCCAGGAGAGACACCTTGGATTCTAAAACTTGAGCATATGAATTGAGTGGGGCGACTAAGGTAATAAGAGCTCTCCTAAGGGGTGCAGAGTATTACCAAGGCGCCGAGGTATACGGTTGAGCCAAGAGTGCTCGGGGAATATGAAACTACCCTGGAAAGTCTTGGATATGATGCTCTCAGCCCGAAGAAAACCCCACTTAGGGTGCAGTCTCGTATGCATAAGCCATATAGGCAAAAGGGATAAGAGGTTGCGAACACAACTGGTTGTTGTTAAGACTGGATGGGAGGATCTAGTCTTGTATAACAGAAGTACGTCTCCTTGAAAGGGAAACCAGGGGGAAGATAAGGGCAGCACCCTCCATTAGGGAACTGATAAGTGTCTTAAGACTCAAATGCCATGAGGCTTTTTACTCAAGGGAGTATTAAGACTTGTCATATTTGTGCAGCAATCCTGAAGAGGCAATAATATAAAAGATAAGTTAAGACGAGATCAATTGCTTTCTACATGAAAGTGTAGAAACGTCCTGCGATTTCGTCGCAAGACGACAATGTCATGGGGCTTTAATTTCGCAAGAAGATTTAGGCCTGTCATATTGTCGCAGCAAAAATACAACAGAACACAAAGTTAAGGCAAGGTCAATGGGTTTCATAAACGTCCTGCGATTTTGTCGCAAAGAAAAAAGATGGAAAAATAAGACCTTTAACTAGGAAGGCAAAATAAGACCACAAAAGATTTATAAATACTAACTATTCTTTATGCAGATCATTCATCGCTAGAAAGATATTGAGATGCAAGTATGGGAATTAATAAACAAGATGACATTATCTTTGTCGCAAGTACCTAAAATACCAAAAGTATAATTGAATCCAAAGGCGGTCCAAAATACATCGTTCGCAAGAAAAGAAAGAGAAAAATTAACTCAAGAAAACAAAATCAAAACTCAGACTTCAATATTTTCTTCGCCAGCTTTCTCCTATTCGTCGGCTTTATCATCTTCACCAGCTTTATCCTCTTTGCCAGTGTTTTCCTTATTCTGATCGACTCCAACTCCAACTTCTTCCTCATTTGGCTTATCACCAGTTTTTGTTTCATCACCAACAGCTCCTTCTTTAAGAGGGATTTCTTCCACTTCTTCTAAATGTTCTTGAGAAACACTATCTTCACTACAACTTCCATAATCAAGATCACTATCAGCAGCATGAGGAGTTTCATCTTCATCTACTTCCAGAGGTTTGATTGATACAGGAGAAAGAGATTTGGATAGTAAAATCTCATTCAAAATAACTTCAGCACCAAGATGAGCCTGGCGAAGGAAAGCTCTATCACGGTTTCTAATCTCCATGTCTTTGAAATAAGCAAGGTAGTCATACTTTCTTTCTGCTTGATTGATCGCTGTCGTATGCGTCAAAAATAATTTCACTTTCTCACTCTACTAAATATGAATGAAGTACGTGATAAAAAAGAGTTCGTATCCACAGAGAGACGATTGTTGTTATGCAATTTTCAGATTCTTAAGTAACCAAGTAACCAAATAACCCAAGGTGTGTTTTTGTTTTTATCAAAGTAATAAAACTAAATAAAGCAAAGAAAATAGTTAGAATAATCAATAAGGAGAAGATATTGGTCAAGGGATATTATCATTCACAAACATGTATTTTTCATCTATGATTAGAATTGGTAATTTAATCTCGCAATTATCAAAAGTCCTAGGATATCTTGATTGCAAGAGTATCCCGTTTATTTCCTGATTTTATCACAAATAACATTAAAAGATGCTATTGTGAAATCTACTTAAAAAGCAACCTAAAGTGTAAAAGCACAATTAGATTTAACTCCCTAAGAGCAATAAGTTCTATGAAATAAGACTAATCAATGCAAACAAACGTGTAAAAGCACTAATTCGTTTTAACAAAGGTTATGATTCATATGCAATTGAAAAGATGTATCACTACAAGTATTAACCACAAGATGCTACTAGAAATCAGAGATAACAACTTTTACGTATTGAAAACCCTAATATAGATATAGAGATGAAAACAAATCCAATTGATTCCGGACTCAACCAAACTAGCATTCAAATCATATGATAATATAAATAATGAATCATAAACGATAGAATTGAGACAAAACTAATTCATAGAATCAAATAACATGCTTGAAGAAATCAACTTTATCCCATAACCAATAGTTGTATTTAGCTACACATATTCATGGAGTTTATCATCATAATATTCAAACAAAATAGATAAAACATAAAAGAAAGCAAACCCTAGAAGTAGTTCTCTGCAAAAGCTCCAAGAATAGAATAAAACGTTATATCCCAAAAGTTGTAGAAGTATTCCCTTTTATGTCTCTTCTTAGGTCCAAAATTAGGTATAGTCTTCAAAGTCCATTAGTTGGAAATTCACCCAGCCCACGAGAGAGAAAAACCCATGTAGAAAATCTGTCCCAAAAGTGGTCGCCGAAAAATTGGGTTTCGGCCGGAATTGGACCGGAATCCGGCACCGGAAAGTCATCGTCGGCCACCTGAAAATCATTGCCGTCGAAGGAATATTCCATCCGATTCCGTTAACCGTTGACCTAACGGTCATCGTTAGTCAACAGGGTCAAGGTACTATGTCAACTCGGGTCAAACTCGAGTCTAGCATTGAGTCAACTCACTGACTGGCCATGGCCTAGCCATATGCCACTGTTGCGCTGCACCAGCCATGATGGCTCTCTTGCAATTACAATTACACTTCTGCGGCTCAATTCTTCTTATTCCCAGTAGTGCAACACAACAACCCCAATGTATGATGAATTATATCCACACGACCAGCTCGAACCCACCTTCTGTAATACCTCATTTCATGCATATTACGACAATTACAGCTCTACCTCTTGAACTGCATCTGTAACTTCACCATAAACAGCATCGACATTCACTGCCCAGCTGCACTCATTCACTTGCGAATTCACCATTACCTGCACACTAAACATTCCACCAGTTCCCTTAATTTCTGAGGCACTGAACCCTGCAACTGAGTTCAATCCAACCACCAACACAACCATTGCACTTCAGTTTTACCACAAATAGGCATAACCAGCTCCAACTGAATAAACCCATTACTCCAAGGTTGTAGTTTCTGCAACACAATCACCAACTCCAACAAGAATGATCTATGCCATGCAACACTATTTACAAACATTCCAACAATGAAAGATAATTCATTCCATAAGCTTCACTAGCAGCGAGAACAACTAGAACTGCGGCTCTATCATTCTCCATGTATCCTTGACTCCTACACAGTCATCTCTTGAACCAATACAACATCTGGAATGACTCATCTCACTGCGAACATCACCAGCCATTGTCACAGCCTTCAGTGCAAACCTAACCATTTATCCAACTGCATCCAGTGCGACTCATTATGTAGCTTCATTCCTTCTTGACCTGCAGCTTCTTTCTTTCACACTAACCACCTATAAGCATACACAATCTCCACCTACAACCCTTCTAAACAGATCCACAACTCTCAATTTCTATAACCAAAGCATCAGTCTTCTCGTGCACCGCCAAGACCTACTGCTCAGTTCCATATGCTCATCACTCCAGTTTCCTTGGCTACAACCACCAACTGCTCCTGTGATTTCTCTAACACCAGAACACATCATTCACTATCTCAACCAACCCAAAGTTTCCACCACTACCAGTGCCAGAATTTCAGCTGCAATTCATTCTACAAGTCCATCTCAGAGCCAAATCACTACCATAATCTCCCACATCACCTACAATTTCCATGGTACAACTAACCCTTGCCTAAAACAGCTGCAAACACCCAACTGCAACCTCCATCTCATACACAGCTCACCATTGCAACTACAGCTATAAACAACTGCTTCTTGCACCATCATCAAACTATAACTCCACCTGCAATCTCCCGCCCTACAGAAAGATCGTTTCACATCCATTCTCTGCAGGTACAAACTATTGTAGGTTCACAAATAAGAACCCACAAATTCAGTAACACAGTCTTTCTCAATTGTCTCGAGAATTCTCACTTGAACCCTCAATTCAATCCATGACAGGCTATCCCCAAATATCCAGTTTACATGATTCATCGTTTTCATCCGCACTCCTCAGACCACATCGAACAGTCACCATTAGCCAACACCTGAATTGGGTGGAAACCCATCTATTTTATTCTTATGTTCCCTGCTTTCTTGATGGGATTCAAGCCATGATTCGAACCATAATTCGATCTCAATACATTTTTTAACTCAACCACTTCCAGCTTGATCTCCAGCTGCACTTCCATACAATCACCATCAATGATTTCACTGAGACCTAATCCAACTCCATTAACCCAAATTCATTTCTTATTTCGATTTGAACCTGACTGACCCCTAGAATCATACAAAACCATTTACTTTTCACCACATAACTTCAATTTCTTCCATCTACTTCACAGATTCTAAATCATTTTATTCTCTTCATTTGAACCTCAAACCCTAACAACTATTTCACTACAAACAAGAGTTCAGCATCATCTTCTCATCTTCCTAATTCTTTGAATCTTTCTCAATTTCTAGTAAATGAGGTGAAAACCATCTCTCTATACTCTCGAATTCAACCATACCTGCTTCCATCGTTCCCAGATTCGGACCAATAGCAGCAGCCGCTGCTTACTCGTCTCAATTTCAGCGTAAATGATTAAGAGAAGATATCCTTCTCGATTTTAGTTTTAGGTAATGTTTTGGGCAGGATTTAGCCATCCCGGCACTTGAGATAAGGGTCACCCAGATGGTAACCCCCTTAACCTTGGCCAGCTCTAGATAGTGTTCGCCTAGGAAATGACAACTTTGCCTCTTTATGCTCCAATTGAATGCTCTCTCTTCTCTTTCGAGTTCCTCCACTAACACCAACCGTACCTTATTTTTCATATTTCACTTATACTCTTCAATGAGAGTCATCACTAAAGTTGTCGTGCTTTTCAGACATAAATTTGCATCACTAAAGCTGACATACTTTTCAGACAGAGATGAAGAAATAAAAGCAATAATGAGAAAAAGTTCGCCTCCAATAGCCATTGAATATGAGATGAGACTTTCGCGTTGTTTATTCTCTTTTTGTTCCAAATGACTCCAAAGTACCTAAATACCCAAAAAAAAAAAACATAAGATACATAATTTACAAGAAAACTAGCAGAGAAAGCATAAACAATAGATAAATAATAAGGTGTTTTAGACACCTATCAGATTCCCCCACACTTAGACTTTGCTAGTCCTCGAGCAAATCAAACAAAATAATTAAAAATCATACATACAATTCCGTCTCGTCGAGATTACGGTTACTCTAAGCATAAATAACAAGCCTTTGAACCCCTAAGTGTCCCTAGTGAACGAGTTTTAGTCTCGTGAAGGTTTACAAGAGGTCTACCTACAAAACCTATATTTCCAACTCCGTCTATTTGTGACAAATCAATGAACGAATCCAAAATGACTACAGGAGGAGGTACCTTGCGCAAATTTAGTTCATATATTAGTAAATAAAGCTCTAATTAGATAGTCGAACAAGCCACAATACTCGGAAACTAACAAACCACAATCACAATGAAAAGACAAAGAAGATGGATATAGATGTAGATGTTGGCGAATGTTCACAAGTGATCGATGTTTCCCATATCTGTCTGAAGGTCACTGCCAAGATGAACCTATGCATCCTATTGGATTGAGCTACTGGTTTGAATTCTACATCAACTCACTAGCATATACAAGGGAAACAGGATTGACTTTATTCAACCAATATAATACTTTCTTTTCTTTTTCTTTTTTTTTCTTTCACTTTTTTTTTTTTTTTGGACAGCATGATTAAATCTTTTGGATCCAAGCGCATGCTTTTTGTCAGCAAGTACATGATAGTTGCCTTGGATCCTGCATTCCACGCTTGTTTAGGCGACGGAGACAGGGATAACGTTTCACACATACTGCTATCCAAGTGTCTCTTTATTCCGTTTGGTCTAATTGGTCGGTCTCTTTTTTTTTTTTTTTTTATAATAACTCAATCACTCTATTTCATCCTAGCAGTAATAACACGTCGATGTTTAGTGACCCACCAAAGCACTTAGAGAACAATAGATAAATATGGAAAAATAAAAATAGAATGTGATATGGTGATATTCCGAGATATGGTAACAACTATCATGTTATTTGTGATTTCTGAGCTATGTTCGTCCCTTTTAGTTAATTGGTTCCTCAACTCCTGCATTCAAAATGGTTCCATCCACTAATGGTGTCATCATAATGGCACAAGTTTCTAGATTTCGGAGTTCAAAAAGCACAAAAAAAAAATTCTTGGTTTTTCTATTTTTCTTCTATTTTTTTTTTTTACTAAAGGCATAAAATAAACTAAACAAACTATACAAACATATAAATGCTCCCCCACACTTAAACTTTACATTGTCCTCAATGTAAAATTGAATCATCCAAAGAAAGTTCAAGGTGGGAAATTCCGCAAATGATATGCAAAAACAAGAAAATAAAGATAAAAGCAAATGCATAAAAATAAAAAGATAAAGGTAAAGATACAAAACCGGTGGGTTGCCTCTCACTTAGCGCTTGGTTTAAAGTCGTCAGCCCGACTTACTCCTTGCTTGTTACGCCTTAGCCGGCTTCCAACACATTATGGAAATCTGATTGAATGGTACTTGGATGTTTCCTCACCTCAAAGATGTTGAAGTGTATGACTTCTTCATCGAACTCCATAGTCAAGGTGCCATTGTGGACATCAATCTTCGTTCTAGCGGTACTCATAAATGGTCTACCCAACAGTAAAGGTGTAGACAAGGATGAATTCACATCACTCATGTCTAAAACGTAGAAATCCACTGGAAATATTAGTCCTTTTACCTGCACCAAAACATCCTCAACAATCCCTTTAGGGTAAATATTAGATCTATCGGCAAGTTGAATAACTATGCCGGTTTTCTTAAGAGGACCAAGATTTAAAGCATCATAAATCGAAGTAGGCATAACATTAATAGACGCTCCTAAATCTAACATAGCTTTCGCAAACCTTGTTTTACCAATAGTGCATGGAATAGTGAAACTACCGGGATCTTTCAATTTAGGTGGGAGTTTCTTTGTAAGATATGCCGAAGCGTTTTCCCCCACACTCATTACCTCATTACCGGTTAGCTTATGCTTGTTAGTGCACAATTCCTTTACACACTTTGCATAGCGAGGAGATTGCCTAATTACTTCAATGAGTGTAATATTCACTTGTACCTTCTTAAAAACATCCCAAATATCCCTATCTTGTTCCACCTTCTCATTAGCTTTAGCGAACCTGCCAGGAAAAGGTAGAGGAGGAACATAAGTAGAAACAAGAGGTTTAGAGTTTGATTTAGTTACCTCGGGAGTTTGGGGAAAATCTGCATTCTTTTCCTCAAAAATTGGTTCCTTTGGCGCTTCTTCTTCACCCGAATTTGTAACTTCGGGTTGCACAAATTATGTACCACTTCCCAACTTAATAGCATTGACACCCTCACTTGAGTTAAGAGGTTGGGAAGGGAGTTTCTCACCATTTTGTGCATGCAACTAATTAATCTCCTCGGCCATTGAACCTACTTGTGTTTGCAAGTCCTAGACCACACCCTCCGTTCTTAGCATAAAAGATTTCAGCAACTCTTCCATATTGGACCCTTGATTTTTAGGTGGTTGTTGTTGTCGCTGGAATTGTTGTTGTTGCGGTTGACCAACTTGTGATTGTAACTCCTTAATTGCATTATCCGTTTTCTGCTGATTCAAGATCGCTAGTTGTTGATTTTGCTGTACCACGAACATTAGAGCCTCCACCAAAGTAGCCATCTTCTCCAATTCTGGATTATGCCCTTGTTGTGGTTGTTGCACTTATTGTTGGAACTCATGCGGATGGTTGTAAACAGAACTTGCACTTGCAACTTGCTCGTAAATGTTGGAGTAAATACCATACGGCTGAGTTGAGAATATAGCATTGACATGCTCTACGTTCTCATAAGCTGGGCGTGATGGTTTTACAACCACTGCTGCAATTTGTTGCATCATTGCCATCATATTGTTCATTTGTTGACGTAATTCAATAATCTCGTCAACTTGACTAACTCCCTTGGTAGGTGGTTCTGATCCACGACTTGAAAATTATTGAGAATTTGCTGCCATACTCTCAATCAACTCCCTAGCTTGTGTCACCGTCTTGTTCATAAGTGCACCACCACTTGCAGCGTCAATAATATTCCTATCACTTGCTTGGAGACCTTCATAGAAGTATTGGATAATCATTGCGTCACTAAATTGGTGATGAGGGCAGCTTGCCACCAATCTCTTGTATCGTTCCCAACATTCATATAAAGATTCTCCCACATTTTGCTTCATCCCACAAATCTCCTTGCGAATTTGAGTAGCCTTTGATACAGGAAAATATCTCTCTAAAAAGAGTTTCTTCAACCCATTCCATGTTGTGAAACTTTCGGGAGGCAAATAATATAACCAATCCTTAGCACTATCCGCCAAAGAGAATCGAAAAATTTTCAACATTGCACCATCCGCCTCAACATCCGTTGGAAGCACGGCCATGACAATGGTGTGGAAGTCCATAAGATGCTTGTTTGGGTCTTCATTCACCATGCCATGGAACTTGGGTAATTCTCTAAGCAGCCCCGGTTTGATCTCGAAAGTAGAGTTTGTTTGAATACACCCCTGTTGTGTATCTAGCTTGTGAGAAGCCAACTCCTTGAGTGTGCGGTTTGCATCACCAATTGCTTCTTCCGGTTTGTATTTCAAAGAGGTCACCGAAACACAATTCTCAAAACCAAGTCAGAAAAACGAAACCAGAAATAAGAAGCAATGATAAAAGCAAAAATGATAAAAAGAAACTAAAAACTATATAACAAGCCGAATGCCTCCCCTGCAACGACGCCAAAATTTGATCGTTGTCGTATGCGTCAAAAATAATTTCACTTTCTCACTCTACTAAATATGAATGAAGTACGTGATAAGAAAGAGTTCGTATCCACAAAGAGGCGATTGTTGTTATGCAATTTTCAGATTCTTAAGTAACCAAGTAACCAAATAACCCAAGGTGTGTTTTTGTTTTTATCAAAGTAATAAAACTAAATAAAGCAAAGCAAATAGTTTGAATAATCAATAAGGAGAAGATATTGGTCAAGGGATAGTATCATTCACAAACATGTATTTTTCATCTATGATTAGAATTGGTAATTTAATCTCGCAATTATCAAAAGTCCTAAGATATCTTGATTGCAAGAGTATCCCGTTTATTTCCTGATTTTATCACAAACAACATTAAAAGATGCTATTGTGAAATCTACTTAAAAAGCAACCTAAAGTGTAAAAGCACAATTAGATTTAACTCCCTAAGAGCAATAAGTTCTATGAAATAAGACTAATCAATGCAAACAAACGTGTAAAAGCACTAATTCGTTTTAACAAAGGTTATGATTCATATGCGATTAAAAAGATGTATCACTACAAGTATTAACCACAAAATGCTACTAGAAATCAGAGATAACAACTTTTACGTATTGAAAACCCTAATATAGCTATAGAGATGAAAACAAATCCAATTGATTCCGGACTCAACCAAACTAGCATTCAAATCATATGATAATATAAATAATGAATCATAAACGATAGAATTGAGACAACACTATTTCATAGAATCAAATAACATGCTTGAAGAAATCAACTTTATCACATAACCAATAGTTGTATTTAGCTACACATATTCATGGAGTTTATCATCATAATATTCAAAGAAAATAGATAAAACATAAAAGAAAGCAAACCCTAGAAGTAATTCTCTGCAAAAGCTCCAAGAATAGAATAAAACGTTATATCCCAAAAGTTGTAGAAGTATTTCCTTTTATGTATCTTCTTAGGTCCAAAATTAGGTATAGTCTTCAAAGTCCATTAGTTGGAAATTCACCCGGCCCACGAGAGAGAGAAACCCATGTAGAAAATATGTCCCAAAAGTGGTCGTCGGAAAACTGGGTTTTTGGCCGGAATTGGACCGGAATCAGGAACCGGAAAGTCGTCACCGGCCACCTGAAAATCACTGTCGTCGAAGGAATATTCCGTCCGATTCCGTTAATCGTTGACCTAACGGTCATCGTTAGTCAACCGGGTCAAGGTACTAAGACAACTCGGGTCAAACTCGAGTCTAGCATTGAGTCAACTCACTGACTGGCCATGGCCTAGCCATTTTGCAGGCCATATGCCACTGTTGCGCTGCACCAGCCATGATGGCTCTCTTGCAATTCCAGTTACACTTCTGCGGCTCAATTCTTCTTATTCCCAGTAGTGCAACACAGCAACCCCAATGTATGATGAATTATATCCACACGACCAGCTCGAACCTACTTTCTGTAATACCTCAGTTCATGCATATTGCGACAGTTACAGCTCTGCCTCTTGAACTGCATCTGTAACTTCACCATAAACAGCATCGACATTCACTGCCCAGCTGCACTCATTCACTTGCGAATTCACCATTACCTGCACACTACACATTCCACCAGTTCCCTTAATTTCTGAGGCACTGAACCCTGCAACTGAGTTCAATCCAACAACCAACACAACCATTGTACTTCCACAAATAAGCATAACCAGCTCCAACTGAATAAACCCATTACTCCAAGGTTGTAGTTTCTGCAACACAGTCACCAACTCCAACAGCAGCTGCATCTATGCCCTGCAACACTATTTACAGCATTCCAACAGCAGCATAATTCATTCCATAAGCTTCACTAGCAGCAAGAACAACTAGAACTGCAGCTCTATCATTCTCCCTGTATCCTTGACTCCTACACAGTCATCTCTTGAACCAATACAACATCTGGAATGACTTATCTCACTGCGAACATCACCATCCATTGTCACAGCCTTCAGTGCAAACCTAACCATTTATCTAACTGCATCCAGTGCGACTCATTCTGTAGCTTCATTCCTTCTTGACCTGCAGCTTCTTGCTTGCACACTAACCACCTATAAGCATAAATAATCTCCACCTGCAACCCTTCTAAACAGCTCTACAACTCTCAATTTCTATAACCAAAGCATCAGTCTTCTCGTGCACCACCAAGACCTACTGCTCAGTTCCATATGCTCATCACTCTCCATTTTCCTTGGCTACAACCACCAACTGCTCCTGTGATTTCTCTAACACCAGAACACATCATTCACTATCTCAACCAACCCAAAGTTTCCACCACTACCAGTGCCACAATTTCAGCTGCAATTCATTCTATAAGTCCATCTCAGAGCCAAATCACTACCAGAATCTCCCACATCACCTGCAATTTCCATGGTACAACTAACCCTTGCCTAAAACAGCTGCAAACACCCAACTGCAACCTCCATCTCATACACAGCTCACCATTGCAACTACAGCTATAAACAACTGCTTCTTGCATCATCATCAAACTATAACTCCACCTGCAATCTCCCAGCTACAGCAGCATCAGTTTCACATCCATTCTCTGCAGGTACAGACCATTGTAGGTTCACAAATAAGAACCCACAAATTCAGTAACACAATCTTTCTCAATTGTCTCGAGAATTCTCACTTGAACCCTCAATTCAATCCACGACAGGCTATCCCCAAATATCCAGTTTACAGCCGAGATCCCCAGTGATTCATCGTTTTCATCCGCACTCCTCAGACCACATCGAACAGTCACCATTAGCCAACACCTGAATTGGGTGGAAACCCATCTATTTTATTCTTCTGTTCCCTGCTTTCTTGATGGGATTCAAGCCATGATTCGAACCATAATTCGATCTCAATACATTTTTTAACTCAACCACTTCCAGCTTGAGCTCCAGCTGCACTTCCATACAATCACCATCAATGATTTCACTGAGACCTAATCCAACTCCATTAACCCAAATTCATTTCTTCTTTCGATTTGAACCTGACTGACCCCTAGAATCATACAAACCCATTTACTTTTCACCACATAACTTCAATTCTTCCACTTACTTCACAGATTCTAAATTATGTTATTCTCTTCATTTGAACCTCAAACCCTAACAACTATTTCACTACAAACAAGAGTTCAGCATCATCTTCTCATCTCCCTAATTCTCTGAATCTTTCTCAATTTCTAGTTTCCCACATGAAATGAGGTGACCATACCTGCTTCCATCATTCCCAGATTCGGACCAACAGCAGCAGCTGCTGCTTACTCGTCTCAATTTCAGCGTAAATGATTAAGAGAAGATATCCTTCTCGATTTTAGTTTTAGGTAATGTTTTGGGCAGGATTTAGCCATCCCGGCACTTGATATAAGGGTCACCCAGATGGTAACCCCCTTAACCTTGGCCAGCTCCTAATAGTGTTCGCCTAGGAAATGACAGATTTGCCCCTTTATGCTCCAATTGAATGCTCTCTCTTCTCTTTCGAGTTCCTCCACTAACTGCAACCGTACCTTATTTTTCATATTCACTTATACTCTTCAATAAGAGTCATCACTAAAGTTGTCGTGCTTTTCAGACAGAAATTTGCATCACTAAAGCTGACATACTTTTCAGACAGAGATGAAGAAATAAAAGCAAATAATGAGAAAAAGTTCGCCTCTAATAGCCATTGAATTTGAGATGAGACTTTCGCGTTGTTTATTCTCCTTTTGTTCCAAATGACTCCAAAGTACCTAAATACTCAAAAACAAAACATAAGATACATAATTTACAAGAAAACTAGCAGAGAAAGCATAAACAATAGATAAATAATAAGGTGTTTTAGACACCTATCATTGATCGCGAGAACGGGCAAGGTGAGCAGCAAGTAGTCCATTTTCTCTGCGAAGCTTGGCAAGCTTAGAATCCAAAGTAGAAATGGAAGAATGACGTTTTCTTTCAGATTCTGCGAAAAATAAGAATAAACATTATTTGGGCGAGTACTTCGCAAGAGAATATTGCAAGGAAATTTAACAAAGAAAAAATGGTTGAAGTAGTCAAAATGACTACCTTCCTTTTGCGAAATTATATTTTGAATTAGTGCCAAGCAAGTATTCTCCCAATGATTCATGGCGTCATCAAATTTATCTCCAACTAAACCCTTCAGTCGGGATTTTAAATTCTTTTCTTTAAAGATGAGAAAAGTGTTTTCCTTCGTAAGAAAAGAATAAGATTCTTCTAATTTGGAGTATTGTTCTTGGAGTTCATTTGATTTTACACTTAAAATTATCCTACCCTGCATGAGTGAATTTTTTTCAGCAATAGATGATTCAGTTACTTTTTTAAGTTCATTTTTCAGCGAGCGAAGAGATTCTTCTTGACTATCACACACTTTTTGGAGAACAATTAGTTTCTGCGAAGAGATCACCACCATATTTGATAGAGCTTGCTTCTCCTGAGATAGAGTTTTATTTTCATCTGATAAAGTTTCCATCTCTAAGTTAGCTTTAGTCAAAAAATAAGAGAGGCGAGATATTTCGCTACTTAATGAGTTTTGCTCTTGAACTAGTTGAGTATTCTCTTTAGTAAGATTATCTATTTGATCAACCGAATATTATAAAGATTATCTAATTGGTTATATTGATCCATCCAAATATCTCTATCAACGCGAATTTCTTCAGCGGCAGATTCAAACTGAAATATTTCCATTATTCGGTTCTGGTTTAAAGCTTAACAAGCGAAAAAGTATTTTAAGAATAAACAACATGGAAAGAACAAATTTGTGAAAAGGCAAGTTAAAGTTGAAGATAAGAAGTTCATACCTTTTAGTTCATCATTATTCTTGCGAAGAAGCTCGCAGTCTAAAGAAATATTTTGAAATTTCTGATTTTCAAGACGAAGAGTGTCACATTCTAGGGTCTTGGTTTGAAGACTTTTCTTCAAAAATTCAATTTATTTCTCCAAGGATGTTTGCGAAACTATCCTATCAGAACTAAAGTATTTACCCAAAATTTCGCAGACACCAGACTTGACAGGGTCCATAGATAATTTCTTGACATCATCCAAAATATCAGATAAAGCTTTGAATGCAATATCCATTCCGTCTGCAGTGTCTTTAGAAAAAGGGAGAGACTCATATGGAATCGCAGTAATAATAGAAAGCTGATGATCATCATTCTTTGTTAAAGAGATATCATTTGAGGGAGAAGTCTGAGGAAGATCAATGGCTGAGGTTATAGTAGAATTAATTTGAGAAGTATTGGTCGCAGGAGAAGAAAAAGTTTCATTCGCAACAAACTCGGCAGAGGGAATTTCATCCATAACATGATTGGTTCAAATATTAACATCTATTGCGATGGTTTCGCAGACATTAAGTAGAGGTTCAGTTTGTGAAAGTGTTAAAGAAGAAGTTGAAAGACCAAGTTTGGGGAAGGAAACAGAAGTTTCAACAGTTTTGGGTTGGCGAGATCTTTTAAGAAGTTTGGTGGCATCTCCATCACCCTGCGATTCACAACTTAGATAAGAAACAGAGGCAACAATATTGCTATTAAAAAATAATGATGTTTCTTACTACCATGTCATTCGCAGACTTTCTTTTTCTCGCATGAATTTTGAGTTGCGAACTTCTGGGAGCATTAGGGTTTTGAACTGTAAATTTAGTATTGGAGGTGTTTTTGCTGAAACAGAAATAGTATGGGAATTACACAAAGAACAAACAATATGATCTCAGCAAAACGCAAAACAAAATCAGTTTCAGCAAAATCAAAAGAAGAAAAAGAAGAAGAACTAACCTTGGTGACTCCATGGAAGTAGAAGAGAACAGTAGCAGGGAGATGAATTCGATAAAAAGGAAAGTTGCAGACGATGAAGATTTGCAGAGAATATGAAGATGAGGAAGGTAAAGACGAATTAAAAGAATAAAATTGTCTTTCCCCTAGATCTTTCTTTAAATAGGCAAAGGAAGATGACCGGTTAATGGTAAACATGCCAGTAATTAAAGGAATATTCAACACGTGTTGACGGTTATGCTTAATTCACGTAGACTTGTCGGTAGAGAGAGAAGTTAAAAGAAAAGATGAACAGCTGTGGCATTTTGAAGAACAATTTCTCATGATATTCTCTCATTCGCAGAGAATACATGAGAAGAGGCAAGATGTAGGATCATAATACCGCAAGAAGGACACATTTGTGAAGTTTGATCAACAACACTTTGCGAGCATCGCAGGATGATTTGAAGAATGACGTAATAGATGATAATAGCAGAAAAGTGAGAAAAGTGTGATGATTCTGCGATATTTATAGTGTTTGCGAAGATTAACAATAGAACTCTTGCGAGAATATCGTAAGTCAGATCCTAAAATAAAGGACATATTAGCTGTCATCCACTAGGTAATTCCCTATATAAAGAGTTGAACAGGCATAAGGAAGGAGAGATCTTTTTCGAGTGTAGAACAAGTTATTAGAAGAGATAAAGTCTAGAGCGGTTGTTAATTCTTTAGCTTCATTTCCCTTTTATCTTGTAAAATTTGTGAGATTAATCAATAAAATTTATGATTGTTGATCTAAAATGATTTGATTGTATGAATTATTGTGAGGGGTGTAGTGTGGGATTTCCTGCTACTACATTCCCCTTTATGATCTCGATCTTCCCTTATTCTATGAAATACTTTCTCATGCGAAGTTCTCGCGAGCAGTATATCAATTGAGTGGAGATTTCATTCGCTTAATGCTTGAGTTTGCGAATCGTGGTGCTGGTAAGGGATCTATTTACCCCTCAAAAGTTAAAAATCCTAAGTTTGCTGATATTGCGATTATTCCTTCGAAGTATACCATATAAAACGTCTTTGCGAATTATGAGATAATTCCCATGAAAAGAGATAGCACTTGTTGGGGCATTCGTTTGAGGAAGAAGGATGATGTTGACAATGATAAAATACTTATGCAAGACATTGATTAATTGGCATCATGGTAACAATTCAACCCCGCATTATTCTAACGATGATAAATGGTGTATCTTTCCCCTAATCTTAGAGGGTCCGTACATCTCCGGCTCTCATGTTTTACCTTCGAATCTCGCAGCATACCAACCATGGGTATTTAAATGGACTGAGAGGGAAGCAGAGGTATATTTCCACACTTTGATTGAGTTATTATTCTTTTCACTCTTATATATAATTTTGTTGACCACTCCAATGTTTTCACTTGCAAAATTATCAGATTGAAAGAAAGCTATAACAAGACTGGGAAAGTCAGTACTTTATCTGCTCTTCAACCAATCACAGATAAAGTAAGAAATATTCTTTTATGATTCTTCACAATATATTGTTGCCTCTACTTCTTATCTTTATCTGTGTATAAAGGTTATCTCTGAGTGGGAATACCCTGTCAAAGTTGCGAAAACTAGGGGTAAAGGCAAGAGTATTTCTCGCAAAGATAAATCCGCTGCCCCTCCTTCTAAGAAACGAAAAGTCCAATCTAGCGAAAGTTCTAGTGATCATAATGATGATGATGATGATGATGATGACGATGTTTCTTCTGCGAAGGAAGATTCTCGACCTGAGTCTTCTATGGCCCAATTGTCCATTATATTTTCTGATACTATGCAAGGAATTGGTGATACTCTTCTTACCAATGCTTGCAAGTCCATAGCTTCTATATGTGATGCCCTCCTCTTAGAGAATAATGAACCTCTTTGCGGAGTTTCAAGATCTATATCTCCAAGTTTCTTACATTCACTCACTAGTTTGGTAAATTTTCATACTTATACTTTTCTTCTTTTCATTTTTGTCTTGCATTCTTAATTTATTCTGAAAATTCGCTGCATTATTTCGCAGGCTGGGAAAGCTTCTTATGTTGTTACCGCAGATTTGGAAAAAAGGCGTGCGGCCTTTGAAAAGAAATATCTTGAACTTCGCAAGAATAATGAGATATTGGAGGCTAAAACTGCTGGTCTTCGCGAGAAGAACAACCAATTGGAATCTGAGGCTGCTGATCTTCGCGAAAAGAATAACCAGATGGAATCTGAGACTGTTGTCCAGAAGAATAAACTCTCTGATCTTCAAGATGCCAATAAGCAAATCTATGGTATAGAACTTTTTCTTCTTTTTCTTCATTTCATTTTCTCATTACCCTTTCTTATATGGTTCACCATTTCTCAGACGTCTATGGTCTTTCTGATGAGGCTATTATTCTTCATACATTTCCCAATCTTATGGATGATGATACTCTTCTTGAACACTTGAATACTTCTCTAAATAGATTTTCAAATAATAAGATTGAATCTCTTCCCATAAATGAACTCAGATCCAAACTTCGCTTCTTAGAAGTTGACTATAGATCCGTCTTGACTATGGATAATAAGTTTAAACGTTTCTTTCATAATTCCAAAGAAGAAATCAATAGTTTAAGAACCAAGAATAGTGACCTCATAGATGAAAAAGATTGTATTTCTCTCCAAGGTGCTCAAACTTTAGCGAAATTCCAAGAAACTCTTATTGAGGTCCAAATTGAAAGAGATGATCTCAAACATAGAAATGATGTACTATCTGAAAGATAGAATCAAAATCGCTCCCGTCTTTTCATAAATGATGATGATGAATTTGCTTAGGCTACAAAAGTTCTAGATAATGCCAGAAATAGCTTAGGTGTAAATGTTAGTCTTCAAGCTGAGCAAATAGCCTTGATTAGAGATATGATCTCTAATATAGAAGGTTGTTAATTGTTCCTCCTTATCTAGTTGTTTGCTTTTTCATAAACCACTATCAGGTTGTTAACTTATTGTTATATGTTTGCAGAATCAGAAGAGAGATATCACAAGAGAATTGATGAGCTTGAGAATGAGAAAGCGAAGCTCGCAAAATATTTATCTTCTCGCAATGAGAAATGTTCAAGATTGAAGACTCAAATAAAGATCACTATTGCGAATTTTGGGAATGACGCAATTTCTTTTCGTAATGACACCATCAAGGAGATCTGTGATGACAACAAGATTCCTCACTCCAAATATCCTTTTCTCTTAGATAAATTTCCAGATAATGTTCCTAATTTGGTCATCTTTGATAGTGAAACTGATGAAGAAGAATCTAAAGAAGATGGAGAGGAAGAATCTGAAGAAGATAAGGGAAAAAGCTCTTGTAAAGAATCTGATGGAGACAATAAGGAATCAAGCAAGAAATAGATTTTGCTTTCTTGTTTGATTTTTTTGTAGAACTTGTGCATTCATTCTTTGATCTTCCATTCTTGTACTCTATCACTACGAATTTCTCCAATCTTCAATATAAGATCTATTTCTTTTGTTTCATCCTGCATGTATTAGAAAAAAAATTTCTCTCTTGCAATATGATTGACCAAAATACAATTATTTTTTTACCTTATGCGTAAATCTATCATGTGGAGACAAATAACATTTAACTCATTCTATGCATTCCCATACTTGCCTCTGTTATTTGTATTCAGATGAATGATTGATCAAGCTATCTTTGTTTAGTAAAATAATTTGCGATAAAATCACAATTATCTCTGCATAATCTCGCAATCATAAATTGTAAGATTATATTCTTTTTCTTGTATTCTGATGTGGTCTTATTTTGCCTTCCTAAGTAAAGGTCTTATTTTTCCATCTTTTTTCATTACGACAAAATCGCAGGACGTTTCTACATTTTCATGTAGAAACCCATTTATCTTGCCTTAACTTTTTGTTCTTCTGTATTTTTGCTGCGACAATATGACAGGCCTAAATTTTCTTGCGAAATTAAAGCCCCATGACATTGCCGTCTTGCGAAGAAATCGTAGGACGTCTTTACACTCGCATGCAATAACCCATTGATCTCGTCTTATCTTCTATTTTGTATTATTGCCTCTTCAGGAATGTTGCACAAATATGACAATTCTAAATATTCTTGCAAAAATATAGCCTCATGACATTTGCGTCTTAAGACACTTATCAGCTCCCTAATATAGGGTGCCACCCTTATCTTCCCCCTGGTTTCCCTTTCAAGGAGACATACTTTTGCCATACAAGACTAGCTCCTCCCATCCAGTCTTAACAACAACCAGTTATTTTCGCAGCCTCATATCCCTTTTTCCTATATGGATTATGGTTACGAGACTGCACCCTAAGTGGGGTTTTCTTCGGGCCGAGTGCATCATAGCCAAGACTTTCCAAGAATGTCCAGGGTATTTTCATACGCCCCGGGAACTCTTGGCTCAACCGTGTACCTCGGTGCCTTAGTCATATTCTGCACCCCTTAGAAAAGACCCTCAGTCGTCCAACCTAAATCATAAGTCTAGGTTGAAAATCCAAGGTACCTCTCTTGGATGGGCTTTCATTGACCCCAAATCTCCATGACTCGGGTTCCAGCAGCGGTATAACCTTATCACTGAGTCATGCAACAGATACCCCCTTTTATTACGCGCTTTAGGTATTACATTTTCCTCTTGCGAAATTTTATTCGCGAACTAGGGTGTACGTCATAAAGGTTCGTCCCATTCTAAGGATTATTCTTTTGAATTTTAGCTTTGTTGTAATTTCTCAATCTCATTTTTGTCATTAAGTAAAATATGTTTTTGAAATTTTCCTAACAAATCAATCATACATCTATTTTTCTTTTCTCAATATTTCTTTCATTTTACAATTTAATTTTTTTATCTTTGCTGTTTTCTGCCTCTGTTCTTTTGTTGCTTTTCGCTACAATCATTCCTTCTGTGACATTTTCGCTGCTTGTTATTATATCAACCATTAATCTCTCACTTCTTTGTTTTTGTTTGATGTTATACTTCCAATTCTCCTTCTTCGCAGCTCTTTCTTTTTAAAAGCACTTCTTTCCTTCATTCCAATCTCCCTTTATGATTCCAATTCCACTGGGATGAGGAAATTTGATGCATTGGTGGAAAGTTGATGCTACACCTAGAATACCATGTATCCAAGGTCGGCCAATTAAGGCATTATAAGGCGATTCTACATCAACTACACAAAATATGATCTTAGAAGATATCCCCTTTAATGGAATTCGCATAGTGATTTCCCCTTTAGGCTTATTGGCAGTACCATTAAAACCATAGATTTTATAGGTGGAAGGTACTAGATCCTCATCTTTGCCTCCCATAGTCTTATAAGCATGATAAAATAGGATATCCACAGAACTCCCGCTGTCAATTAAAATTCTATTGATCTCCCATGAATCTTCAGTTTCATCCTCATCATCATCCTCATCCCCATCTTCTTTTGGTTTTGGGTTTATCTCTAATCTTACCACTAATGGGTTGTCATGTGTTTCTCCTCCTGCGGGAACTTCTTCTGCGGTGAAAGAGATGGTCTACTTTTTCCACTCTTTTAGTGGCGATATTTTCGCAATATTCATTATCTCTCTTTCATCAACATCTCTTGCGAAAACTCTGCTTAGAACATTGTCATGAAAGTCTTTAATTGTTTTTTACGAATGTACAATAGAATTACAAAACAAATTCTTCGCCTTCGGTCCAACTTCTATGACAAATGTTTCTCCTCCTTTTGTTGCGTTTACCCTGCGAATTTCTGGCGGTGGTGGTAATAGTTGAGATTGAGGGTGCCCTATTAGAAAATGATTTGGCTTTCCCTAATCTATCATTCTGAGAATGATTCTCTTTATGTTTGTGCAATCATTTGTGGAATGCCCATGAAAGTGATGATAAGAGCAAAATTCTTGACTTTTGTAATTTGGAAGCGGTTCTTTTCCCATGTTCCAAGGTGTTGGTATGTTCTCCATTAAAATTATTGCTTCCCAAATTTTTTGCACTCTAGTATTCAAAGGCGGCATCTTGATCTCCTCCCATATCATTTTTTGACATCCTGATCCTCTATGATAATTTTGTCATTGTCGTCCATAATTTTCCTGCGACTGATCAAGTCTTTGTATTTTGTTTTTTCCACCTCGGCTATAGAAGTTTCTTTCTTTCTCAAATTCTTCTTGGTCACGACTTCCCATAGCTACTATTTTCTGCTGATTATTCTCCATATTCTTTTCTTGTTGGACCCGCGACGTGCTCGCTACTGCATTTATCAACTTTGGTAGCAAACTCGCATTTGCTGCTGCTGAGCTTGTATTCACAACGGGATATGATTCCATTTCATTCTGTTTTTCTTCAAGGGAAATATACTCCTCCTGCAACTCCCGTAATTCAGTCATTGTGATTGTATTCTTGATTCTAAAAATTTGAATGTGCATCAGATTGGTTACGAACTTTGCGTTGATAAATGATAAAAGAGATATCTCTCATCCACATGACCAGCCATATCGTTGCACATTGTCTTCCACCTTATGGTTAGATGCTTAAGATTTTCTCCAATTCTTTGCCTTAATCCGAATGCATCTTCAATCCCTGGTCGCGAAGAGTTGTTACTTATATATGCTCCTAAGAACGTAGTTTGCAAGTGGTTAAAAGATGTTATCGTGTTCTTGGGCAAACCATCGAACCATTTCAACGCCTCCCCTATTAAACTAGATGTGAAATACTTGCACAATACAACATCATGATTTTCCCACTGTAGCATACACCTTACATACGCCTTGATGTGTTGAATTGCACATGTCGTTCCGTCAAAAATGCTAGTTAATGCAAGCAAATTGCACTTTAGGGGTATTCTTCCTAATTGTACTTCTTGTGTGAATGGAGTTTTTGCAGCTTCTTCAATGGCCTCATCTAATTGACTTCTGCCTCCTTCTTTTATGTTATTTATCATTCCTCTCATCTCTGTCAATTCTCTTAATATTTGCTCATTTACACCTGGATTTTGGTTCATTGGTCTTTTAAGTTCTGCTTCTATACTTATGCGTGCATGCCTGTCTTGTCTTGTGAGATTCTGTGTTTCTCCATCATCTTCATCTTGTCTCCTTCTGCGATTTCCTCCTCCATCTTCTTCTTGAATTCGCACATGATTATGCCTTTCATTTTATCCCCTGCGATTCTCTTCATTCCTCATCAATTCTCTTTGTTGTCTTTCGATTCTCCTTTGTATTCCTATCATATTCTTCATTGATATTACCATTGTTGCGATTTTGTTCGCGTCTTCTTTCTCGATTGTCATGATTGTTCGGACATATTACTTCTTGGAGCTATCTTTCCTCCATTTCTACTCTCAATATTTCTCTCTCGCAAAATGTGCTTGTTCAGCATAATGTCTCTCGATTTCTTCTTCAATTACTTGCTGATTTCTGCGATTTTCTCTCCCGTATAATATTCTCCTTCCTTCTTCTTGATTTTCTTCTCCATCTTGGTTATTTCGTTCTTGACGCTGCCTGTTTTGAGAAATTTCCCCATATGGAATGTATCGATCTTCAATCACTTCTCTATTTTCACGATGTTCTTCATCTGGATTTTGCACCTCCTGCCTAATATTTCCCTCAACATTTTCTACAAGTGAGTTTTGTCTTTCTTACCTTTTGATTGATCTTGAACTTGATCTTGTTGTGCTTCTTGACCTTCTATTATGTAGTCTTATATTTTCCATTCTCAACTCATGATTCTGCCTTGTCAAATTAGCACGTTTTTATGCTTCTATTCTCCTTTCTTCGTGTATTCTTTGTCTCAATGCCTCTAATGCTTCAATCTCTTCATTTCCATGAATTATACCTCCAACTACTTCTTGATCTTCCTCTACTCATCTATCATTTCTTAATTGTCGTTCTTCCTCCACTTCATCTGCTGAATCTGACTGCCATGTGTGTACTCTCACTCTATCATAATCTATAATTCTATTTTGTGTTGGCGTACGCTGAATTGGTTGTTGAACTTGATTTTCTCCATTGTTTCCTGCGTTCATTCTTGAAGATTCCCCAACCTCATTCCTTCTTTCTCCGGCAAGTCTCTTACTCCTTCTAACAGTTGTTGGTTGTCTTGAAGCATTTCTTCTTCTAGCCATCTCTTCAATCTCAATGAATTGTTGAAAATTATATGAAACTTTTCACCAACTACTCCAAATTCTTTCAAATCACGATATTAATCTTCATACTAAAAACAAGGAATCCCTGTTTCTAGCGCCAATATGTAGTAGCAGGAAATCCCACACTACACCCCTCACAAGAATTCATACAATCAAATCATTTTTTAAATCTACAATCACAATTTTTATTGATTAATCTCACAAATTTTACAAGATAGAAAGGAAATAAAGCTAAGAATTAACAACCGCTCTGGACTTTCTCTCTCCTTATGACTTGCTCAACACTCGAAAATATCTCTCCCTTCCTTACGCCTGTTCAACTCTTTATATAGGGAATTACATAGTGGATGACAACTAATCTGTCCTTTAATTTCGGATCTGACTTGCGATATCCTCGCAAGAGTTTTATTGTTAATCTTCACAAACACTCTAAATATCGCAGTGTCATCACACTTTTCTCATGTTTCTGCCATTAACACCTGTTACGTCATTCTTCAAATCATCCTGCAACGCTCGCAATGTGTTGTTGATCAAACTTCGCAAATATGTCCTTCTGTCCTTCTTGTGATATTCTGATCCTACACCATTACTACCAGTTGAACACAATCACATATTTGCTTCCACATTCAAGACCATAGTAGCAACAACAACTCTGATACTTCCATATTTGCAGCAAGCCAAACTCAGGCCATCATCACCAATTGTATCTTCCAGTGCGGCTAAGTTTCTTCGCACTATCGACTTAAAACCAGCACACAGCGAGCAATCATTTATCACGGCCAACTCTCTCATCTTCTCAGCATCCACCATCGTTCAGAAACCACCAGAAGGACTACGACTCCATTCAAAATATCACTCTTGATCATGTACACAGCCACATGATTCAAAGATAACAACACGACGTTCAGCTGCAAACCTTCCTCACCGGAAAAACCAACTCAACCATTTGAGTTTCGTCAACACCACTGCCAACTGATGCAGAGAGCTGCTGCCAACATCAATGGTAATAAACTATTCATTTCCTGCTTCTTCTTTCAAGCAATTCTGCGAGCAATTATTGCTCAGTTTCAATGAATACAGAAGTATCCTTCAGCTGGTTGGATGAGGCTTCCCTTGGAGCTCAGTCCACCTGCAAACATAAGAGTCCACACCACATATTCACAATTAAAAGTCCCACAATTTTGTAGCTGCAGAGGACATAATAACCACCTCTTCTAACAGTTGTTGATTCAACCATCGACAAACCACCATCATTTTAGCTGACGCCTGAATTCGAACTCAATACACAATCCATCTTCATCTGACCCTCTTTTCTTTTCTACGGATTTTTGTCTTGAAATTCCGGCCACAGACATCAAATCCCAGTTATTTTTTTCTGTCTATGATTCCATTATATTCACCTTCAGCTTTTGATTTTTGAGAGAATAACTTGAACCCATGTTGAAGTCTTCATCTATTTAGCCAGCAACTGCTTGTGAAGATGCAACATTAAGAATGTGAATGTCTAGTAAAGATAAGATGTAGTGGGAAAAGATGCCACGAGTTCCACTTGTTTCTCTTAACTTGACAGCTCCAGTTCCCCTTACAAATAGCATTTCTCCAACCAGTGGGGTTTTACATCACTGCTCGTTTCTCCTTGTATTATTTGGTGAGGCAATTTCAATGGTGCTGATATATATAAAAATACCAGGCCAGACACACTTAATTAAGGCTCTTGCCGGGATAACATCTTGAGAAACTCCAATCGCAAATGCCATTCTACACTCCAATTATCCATATATCTTTTTGTAACCGGTTTTGTGAGTACTTTCTACAAAAAGAACTAAAATAGTGTCGATATCCAAAATATCGAGTCCTAACTAATATAAATATGGGTACAAAATATAACATTTACGTGCTTATCACTACTTTATCTAACCCGGTGAGTCGTAGTACCCAACTCGGTTAAGCGACCCGGTCTTACAGTCCTGGGTACATGATAATACCTCTCCCTTTAAAGATCCTTATCCTCAAGGATAAAGTCTGGAAACTGAGCTTTTATGTGAGCTATGTCTTCCCAAGCAACATCTTCTGCAGTGGAGTTAGGCCAGTGAATGAGTATTTGAGGTACAAATTGGCTACCTCTGAGAGTGTTACGAGTGTCCAACACAACCACCGATTCAACAACAAAGTGACCATTTTCATCCACTACTGGAAGGAATGGTAGAGTAGAAGCTTTGAGCCCAATTTGTTTCTTAAGCTGAGACACATGGAAGACAGGGTGGATCCGAGACCCTACTGGCAACTGAAATTTGTAATCCATTGCCCCAAGTCGTTGCATTAACACACCTCACAAGTAGCCACAAATTGCATGATATCATGTTTCATTTTTTGCCAAAAGAATGAGATTTTTATCTATGATAAGTACCTAGCATGCTTGAGTGTCCCCCAATAGCAAAAGAGTGTAAAGACTGAAGAATAGAGTGGCTGACTTTATTACCTGAACCAATGTATAGTATTCCTTTGAATCTCAGTAAGCCTTATGAATAGGAAAACTTGGACTGATCTGGAAAGACAAGTAATGATGCAATTTGTTGTTGAGCCACATAATCACCTTCATAACTGGATATGATATCTTGTGCCCACTGAGGAGTGCTCAAGGAGATTGCTTTGAAGTTTGCATATATTATTGGTAGTCTGGACAGGGCATCAACAACCACATTGTCTTGGCCCTTCTTGTATCTGATGATATAATTAAACCCCATCAACTTGACTATCCACTTCTGTTGTAAGGTAGTAGAAAGTATTTGGTCCATTAGATATTGTAGGCTTTGGTGGTTAGTATTGATAATGAATTTACTGTCAGAAAGGTAATATCTCCATTCTTGCACTGCCATGACAATGGCTAAAAATTCCCTTTCATAAGTGGATAATGCCAAATATTTAGGACCCAAAGCTTTACTAAAAAAATAAAGTGGCATGACTTCTTGCATGAGTACTGATCCCACTCCTATATCACAAGCATCAGTTTCTAGTATAAATTTCTTTATAAAGTCAGGTAGGCCAACACTGAAGCTATTGTCATTGCAGTTTTGAGGGCCTTGAAAGTTTCATGTGTTGAGGGAGACCAATGAAATGCATCTTTCTTAAGCATATCAGTAAGGGGTTTAGAGATGGTACCATATCCCTTGATAAATATTCTATAATAACATATGAGACACGAGAATCTTCTCAACTGTCTTAAGTTGGTAGGGAGAGGCCAAGTTTGCATAGCATAGATTTTGTTAGGGTCAGCAGCTACTCCATCTGTAGAAATGAGATGCCCCAAATATTCTAGCCGAGGCTGAGCAAAGACACATTTAGAGAGCTTAGCATATAAAGAATGTTGTCTGAGGAGTGAAAATATCTGGTGTAGGTACTGGACATGTTCCTCTAAGGAAGAACTATAGACTAAGATATCATCAAAAAATACCAAAACAAATTTCATGAGAAATAGTTGAAATATGTCATTCATGAGGGCCTGGAATGTAGCAGGAGCATTTGTAAGGCCAAAGGACATGACTCTGAACTCATAATGGCCATGGTGAGTTCTAAAAGTTGTTTTGAATATATTAGGACCAAAGACTCTTATTTGGTGGTAGCCAAATCTTAAGTCAATTTTGGTGAAGATTACAGCTCCTTTTAGCTCATCCAGTAACTTATCAATCAAAGGAATAAGAAATTTATCTTTAACAGTCAGCTCCTTAAGCTTTCTGTAATCAACACAGAACCTCCATGTACCATCTTTCTTTTTCACAAGTATAATAGAAGAAGCAAAAGGGCTACTACAATGTTGAATAAGGCATGCATAAGGCATCTCTTGAACCATTTGTTCAACTACATATTTATGGATGTAAGGGCATTTATAGGGTCTCTAGGAAGTGGGTGAAGCATTTGGTTTATGAGGAATTTTATGACCAATTTTCTATGTGGGGGAAGTGCATTAGGTGTTGCAAAAACATCAGAGAAGGAATCCAAAACTTCTTGTACTGGATAAGGTATGAGAGTGGAAGGTGTAGAAAAAATAGCAAAAAAATGACCAATTAATGTGGGTGTGTTACTTTTGATAAACTTCCTCAAGGAAGAGCCATAAATAAGATTAAGAGAAGGTTTAGAATGGCTTCCCTGAAGTGTAATATAGCTACCATGACGCATAATAGAAATCTTCAGTTGAGAAAAGTTGGAGGTGATATCTCCCAATTGTTGTAACCAATCTGCTCCCAATACCATATCAAAAAACCCTAATAGTAAGAACCTTAAGTTAGAAGAAAATTTATAGCCATGCATATCCCAATGTATATCTTGACATATGCCTTTGCTCGTGATACTATCCCCATTGGCCACAACAACCAACATGGAACCTGTTGTAGAAGCATGAATGCCTAGTTTATCCACAATGGTTGAATCAATGTAGCTATGTGTACTACCAGTGTCAACTAGGACCATGATGGGATGCTTGTGCAAGTGACCTACAATTCTAATTGTATCATAAACAACATTACCTGTTAAAGCATGCATAGATATCTCAATAGGAGAATCATTAGTGAAAGGAGAAGAAACAGTGGAGTCATCAGTGTTCAGTTGATCTTGTTCTTCTGCTTCTTCATTAGAAATTAACATAAACAGTTGTTGATTTTTGCATTTATGGCCCTACCTATAAAATTCATCACAATTAAAACATAATCCTTTATCTTTTCTCCCATACATTTCAACATGAGTGAGTCTTTTAATTGGGGGAAAGGAATTGTATGGTGAAGTTTTTGTGGGGGTTTTGGGGTGTGTTATAATTGGAGTAGTATTGGTTTTATTGTAAGGAGATGAAGAAGAAAATAATGGTTTAACAGTTGAAGCAGGATGAGCAACTGATGATGGGGTGGGTACAAAAGGTCTAGAGAATAATTTAAGAGGCTTTGGATGATGACACATTGAAGCGTGTTTGCATTCTAGCTAAGAAAAAAGCTTCAGAAGTAGTCTTTGGTTTAAACATTTGCACAGTGGTACGAATATCTTCCTTTAAGCCACTGATAAAGCTGAGGGCATAAAAACTTTCAGGCATATTTGGGTTGTTAGCAACCATAAACCCTTTATAATGTTCCCATTTATCAAAGTAGTCTTTCACTGTAGTGGTCTAAGCAAGTTTATTAAAACTTACAACATAATTATCTTGTGCAATATCCTCAAATCGAGCACATAAATCATGAACAAAGGTAGCCAAAGGAATAGATTGTTTACCTTGTTGGTAGTTCATAAACCATGAATCCACATGTGAATCGAAATGAATAGTAGCCATGTGCACTCGCTCCTCCTCAGGAAATTTGTGAAATGCAAAATGTCTTTCACACTTAAGAGCCCATCCACGAAGATTAGTTCCATTAAATCTTGGAAAATCGACCTTAGGAGTTCTGGAAATTCGATTGTGGTTGGTGTGAGATATAGTTTTGATGAGTTAAGTAAAATTATTAAAGGGTGGAGGAAGATTAGATTGAGATTCATCAGAAGATGGATCTGGTGGTTGTTGTTGATTGTTCTCTAGTAAACCGAGAATAAGAGTTAATGTAGATTTAACATTAATTACTGAAGAATTCAACGAATTGATTTGATCTCTGATTTCGATGATGGAAGTGGAGTTTTGAGCAATAGAATGAGTGAGCTCGGTGATTGATTGTTTGTTATCCATGGAAACAGGTGCCAGGAGTGAATCTGATACCAATTGTAGTGTATTGAGGTACAAATACAAGGATTTGATCAAGGATAACTAGCAGCAATGTGATACCAATTGTAGTGAATCTGATACCAACGCATGTCGACTAGTGATCTTCTTAGTCGTGGAAATGTGACCATAGCTTTCCCAAATCCTGGTGTACAATGTCGCATATTTAGCTGGCACGCTAAATCTACCAATCAACACATGACCCGAGAAAGGGTCCAGATACGGAAGATTGAAGGTAGCACCTGCAACTGAATCAGCAACCGGCAGGAGATCCCTAACTATGATGTCACCCCCCGAAGTGCTCTCCTTCACCTGAGTCACGGCAGCGCCCTCGGGATGATGAATCTCCATGTCCAAGTCGCTAGCTGTCACGGTTTCCGCAGTGGGAATTTCGGCTACATCTTTAACCTGATGGTATTCCACTTCAAGATCATCCACAAGAACGGTCTCCTCCTAAAAAAAATCAAAATTTAGTTTTACTGCAAAAAAAAAAAATGGAAAGAAGAAAAACATGGAGGGGACTCACCGATTCGGTTTCAGACTGACTAGATGAAGATTCAACACTGCTATCGGAAGAATCACTCACACCATCATCAGACTCAGAACTTTCATCCTTCTCCGATTCTTCATCACTATGGATAGGCTCGACAACGCCACTCTCTGTCTCGAAAAATAGTGCTTTTTGATTGCTCGCGAGTTTGGCAAAAGCGTTCGTACTACTGATACCCTGGACGGAAATACAAGGACGCATTCTCAGAAAAGGAACAAAGATATAAATGTTCCAAGCTAAAATCAAGAGGAGAGCCGTACGTACCCGCATATTGGATGAACTAAAAGTCGGTAAATCTGTGGAGTCTGATCGGAAACCTCCTGCACGATTTTTAGACCTTCGCTCCTTCACCTGCGGACTATCCGCTTCTGGACCGACAGATTTTCTTTTAATTGAAGAAGTATCCCTCAACAACGGATGCTTTGATAAAACCTCGACGGAAGGCCTACCACGGGTATTCTCCACCACAGATTTCACGAATTCCTAGATGACAAGGAATTCATTCTGCCAAAATGTGTTATATTTGAAGGTCGTTGAGGGATTCCGTTCCGCGAGAAAAGGGAGACTTTTACCCGACACAAGAGCACTAGCATCGAGAATAGTCGACAATGGAATTTCTAGAACAATCGGCTGACGAACAAGTGGGACCCCTTGGTCAAAGCCCATATGACGAGCAGCCCTATCAACATTATAAGAAATCGCTTTGCAAGCTCCTCGGAAAAAAGATGGCACGTGACCAGGCGTGCAACTAAGCATGAACACTATCTCTCTAACGCTCATGCCCTCATTATCAGAAGACAAAGACATGTTTGAAGCGGGAGAAAAGGTACTAACCTGAGTTATGGACGCATGCACCGGATCCCATGGACGAAAATTAACTGCATACGAGTTGTCAAGAAACCTAATCAGTTTTGGACCATTTTTTCGGCGCCTGTTCGACCAACACAATATTCTGGAGCCACCCCAATACTCGGGAAGTATGGCCAACGGTTTCGGGGCATACTTCTCGAAATGCTCCCACAACCATGCCTGGAGAAAAGCGGCATGAACATACGAATCCACCTTCATATGGCCGTTCGAGGCACGCATGTCCGAAACCATCTGATCCAGGTGTGCATACAGAGAACCAAGAAACAGACCACCGATAGGGAGAACGACACCCTTTGCCAATTTTATGGCATACTTAATAAGTTCCTGTCTTATCTCTTTCTTGCCCGAGCCGTCGTCAAAAATATCCCTGGATAGACAAAGAGCCAAGAACGCCGTGACATGAAGTACGCTATTTTTCTGGTCCGACTCCAACTCATCAGGAAACCACTGAGACACCCACCAGTCATAAAAGCACTTTGTCTCGTTTTCCTTCCGAATGAATCCATTTGACTTCGCAGCCAGGATGGCCCGCATTTCTTCTTCATCTGCAGACAGCCTGACGTCGAGGTTCCCAATTATAGGAAGATTTAGCAACACATCCACGATATCCAAAGAAATAGTCATTTCACCCCACCTGCATACGGCTGTATGGGTGTCTGGACACCATATGGAAACAAAAGCGACCAATCCTGGAATGTCTTTCCTAATTTGAAGCACTGCGGAAGCCGCAACAGCATCAATAATTTGTGCCATGGTTTACAGGTTCCTGTTCCATCATGAATCGCACCCATTTCTCAAAGGAACGCAACGGACTTGCAGGGATTTTAAAATCGATAGGAGAGGCATGATATTCTTTCCTCTAAAGGCAAAACCTTATTATGCCTCCTGACCGAACCGATCGGTCCTCTCCTTCACTTTCCGAACCGTTCAGGAGGATCGGCATGTATTGGGTATGGTTTCTCCTAACCATGGCCGATGCAGTGAAGAACTCATCATCTATGCTTGGCTTGGAATTACTCACATCCTACGGTACCACAGAAGCTGTTGACATCTTAACAAAATTCTCTTACGTTGTTTTTTACCGATGCGATAACTACAATGGAACAAGAGGAGCAAGGATTATTACATAAAGCATGTAAAAATTATTTTTATCAGACACAATGGAGGATCCGCCCTGGGCACAAACCAATTGGTTTCAAAGTCTTTTTTTTTTGCGAAAAAAAAATAGGGACTGGCAGACTCTACATCACCACTACACGCATCCCGGAAACTCGCCAGCCAGACAAACGCGCCCAACAACAAAAAAAGGGGGGATCATGCACACGGCTACAACAAGACAAGGAGTAAACCCTAAAAAACTAGGTTTTCATGGGAAAATGGATGGCAATTACTATCGCGTGCTTACTTTGCGCAACGAGTTGGAGTGGTCAACATTACTAAGGTTGTGGAAGGTACGCCTGCAACTAGGGTTTTCACCAACACAAAAAAACAAAACAAAAAAAGAGCAAAAGAAAAGAAAGTCAAAAGGAAGTACTGGAAGACATACCTAATCCGCTCGTCCGCTTCACCGCTACCAAGCAACAAGAGAAGAAATAATGAAGGCGTGAATCAAAGGGAGAGGCCAGCCATCCTTTTATAGGCGTGATACTTGGGAGTTCGAACCAGGAAAGGATTTCCAATTTTTAGCCAAGGAAGGAAAAGAGGAAAACGGTCCCGTAAGGAGCAATTTCCACGTCCAAGATCACTCACACTATACCACAGCCCCACCACGCCTAGCCGTCCCTGCACGTTCCACCATGCCATTGATGCGGCCCCTGCCAAGCCATTCGCTCCATAGCCGCGGCCCCACCATGCCTAGCCGTCCTTATACGTTCCACCATGCCATTGATGCGGCCCCTGCCAATCCATTCGCTCTATAGCCGCGGCCCCACCACGCCTAGTCATCCCTGCATGTTTCACCATGCCATTACCGCGGGTAGGACCACGCCACCTCTTGACCCCTCGATCCAAGTCATCCACTTGCTGTGCCTTCCAAGACCGCGACTTTTTTTCCTTAGAGATGTACGACCAGACCAAGCCGGCAAATTTCGCCTCACCACTCCAAGGTCTGCATTCCCAGCACAAATTATGCAGGGCAGCCAACACGGGAAGCCAAAACTCTCTTTACCACTCAACAAGGTTAGTCGGATTCTCCTGACCATCTTTGCAATGATTTACACCTCAATTCCGTCCTTGTTTGTCACCATCATATGCTTACCTCGCAACAAGGCACCTGTTCCGAGCTAAGCAGGGGACTTAATGTTGATGGTGGTTTTTAGTTTAGGGTTAAAAAATTAAAACACTAAACCCTAGCAGACAGTGATGTCACAACATTTAAAGCAACAAGCATTTACTAGGCACATTTACTAAAACCTTTAATATGTCTCTAAAGTAATTACCGGGGTATATTTTTCAAATTAGGGTTACGACAAGACAAACACTAATTCCCACGTGTGCCAATGGAAAATCATGCCAGCCACACCGACCGCGCCAAAGCATGCCAACCATGCGAGCCACACCTCTTTGCCAATGGAAAATCATGCCAGCTACACTGACCGTGCCAAAGCATGCCAACCATTCTAGTCGCACCTCTGTGCTAATGGCAAATCATGCCAGCCACGCCGACCGCGCCAAAGCATGCCAACCATGCTAGTCGCACCTCTGTGCCAATGGAAAATCATGTCAGCCATACCGACCGTGCCAAGGCATGCTAACCATGCTATTCGCACCTCTGTGCCATAGGCAAATCATGCCATCCATACCTACCGCGCCAAAGCATGCCAACCATGCTAGCCGCACCTCTGTGCCAATGGAAAATCATGCCAGCCACACCAATCGCGCAAAAGCATGCCAACCATGCTAGCCGCACCTCTGTGCCAATGGAAAATCATGCCTGCCACACCAACCGCGCCAAGGCATGCCAACCATGCTATCCGTACCTCTGTGCCAATGGAAAAACATGCCAGACACACCAACCGCACCAAGGCATGCCAACCATGCTAGCCGCACCTCTGTGCCAATGGAAAATCATGCCAGCCACACTGACCGCGCCATGCCAAACACATCTCGCTATGGACCCTCTAGTCGCGCAACCCTATTGGCCCTCACTAAGTGGCTACCATGACGAAGGAGTGCAACAATCAACGGTTGCCCTTCAATCCCAGGAGCAAATCCTGGTTGTCTAAGGTCACCTCACGAACTTTGGCCCAAAACCCTAGCTTGGTCACGCACCTATCCAAGCTAGTCGCGCCATGCCAAACAATCTCACCATGACCCATCTAGCCGCGCTACCCTATTGGCCCTCACTACGAGGCTACCAGAACGAAGGCGTGCAACAATCAATGGTTTCCCTTCAATCCCTGGAGCAAATCCTGGCCGTCTAAGGTCACCTCACGACCTTTGGCCCAAAACCCTAGCTTGGTCATGCACCTAGCCAAGCTAGTCGCGCCATGCCAAACACATCTCGTCATGGCCCCTCTAAACGCGCCACCCTATTGGCCCTCACTATGCGGCTACCAGAACGAAGGCTTGCAACAATCAACGGTTTCCCTTCAATCCCAAGAGAAAATCCTGGCCGTCTAAGGTCACCTCACGACCTTTGGCCCAAAACCCTATCTTGGTCATGAACCTAGCCAAGCTAGCCGTGCCATGCCAAACACATCTCTCCATGGCCCTAGCCATGCCATACGTCCATGGAAAACCCTTGGCCCCACATGCCAAGCCAAACCAAACCTAGCCAAGATAGATGCGCCATGCCAAACCCACTCTGCCTTGGCCCTAGCTATGCTAGTCACGTCATTCCAAGCCAAGCGCTCTTTCCTTAGCCCTGGCCACGCCATACGCCCATGGAAAACCCTTGGCCCCACATTCCAAGCCAAACCAAACCTAGCCAAGCTAGCCGCGCCATGCCAAACGCACTCTGCCTTGGCCTTGGCCACGCCATACTCCCATGGAAAACCCTTGGCCCTACAGGACAAGCCAAAATCGCACCTAGCCAAAGCTAGCCATGCCCAAGGCGAACCCTTGGCCCTATACGCTAAGCCTTAACACAACCTAGCCGCGCCACCACGCTGGACTTCACTACGCGGTAACCAAAATGAAGGCATGCAACAATCAACGGTTGCCCTCAATCCCAGGAGCAAATCCTAGCCATCCAGGATTACCAGACAACACATGGTATCCTTTGGCCCGAAAACCTAAGTTTGGCCACCCCAAACCATGCCATGCCAACCTAGTCGCGCCACCACTACGCAGCTACCAAAAACAAAGGCGCGCAGCGATCAACGGCTGCCCCTCCTCTCAAGATGCAAAATCTCGACCGTCGAAGGTCCCCAGGATAACAAGTCTCCCTAGCTTGACTTTCCAAGCCACACCAACATGCTCCACGTTTTCCAAAAAACATTCGAGACATCAACACAAACTGGGGGACGCTCATTAGGTTTTTGGTTTGGTGGTCTATAGCGTGCGTCATACAAAAATGCCTATTTCAAGATAGTGTAATAAGATTAAGGCGGTTAGTAAATGCAAGAAGCAATGGTGAAATGCTCCTTCATTATGGGTATAGATGGTGGATTTTTGACAAAGGGTAAAATTGTAAAACTATACTCCAGATTCGGCAACCGGATGAGTATTGAGGCTCATGTATCTCGTTAAAGCATGAAAGCTCATTCCATAAATCTCTGACTGAGAAGGCTGTCTCTCAGAGTACATGTAGATGTGTAGTCTCTCAGCTGAGACCACGGCACATCTCATGAATACTGAATAATTTCAGTAATTACTCCGGATCCGGCAATCAAATGAGTATTGAAACTCATGTCTCCATGCATGAAAGCTCATGCCACCTCTGATAGAGAAAGTCTCTCAGAGAAGATGTAGATGTGTAGCCTCCCAGTTGAGGCCACGATACATCTCATACTGTATAGAATCGAAAGATTGGACGGCTCCTAGACAGCATGCCTGCTAGTATAGAGCGACAACGTCTTCAGGATGCAACCAGGTTTTCCCTGACTACACAAGAGGAATATGACACTCCAGCAAGTTCGTATTGCTCAACCTTCAGATGATTAATGCTCCTAGACAGGAAGCCCTTCTAGTATAGAGCCATCAATTAATTATCTTAAATCGTCTGAATATCCAGCAATATTCCACGAGCCATCGCCTGAATATCCAGCAATATTCTACGAATTATCAATTAATCGCCTGAATATCCAGCAATATTCTACGATTCTTCGTTATATTTCGTCACTTAAATTCGTGGTTCTTCCCTGCAGAATGCCACGGATTAGTGATAAATATCCAACGAAACAGGCATCTGAGCATCGAATAAGCCCTGACAAAAATGGTGCAAGTGTAATTAGCAAATAATGCACAGATCAGCATTTTGAATGCACGAACGAGCATTTCAAAAAATATGAACGAACGAGGAACCTATGCAAAATAGGAAGGAAAAATAATAATAACAAAATATTAGCAAAAGCGTTAGGAGACTGGGCTCACTAACAGGACAGTCATGTCGTGACCAGTCCCGCGTCCAATTTTATATTTTATCATATTTTTACTATTTTCCTATCTCATGAAAATCCTCTCTCGTTCAAGCAAATTTTCTTTATCTGAATCACATGATTTTATTAAAAAATAATAAAATTAGGAAAAGGTGTCATGGGACCGCCAGCCAGCCGGTAATGCCTTGGTCGTGGCCGGTTCCACACCTCACGTTCCCCATTATTTTATTATTTCTCTCAAGTTATGAAAATTCCTTGATTTTATGAATTTTCTCTAAAATCATGAAAATTACCTAATTTCATGTATTTTATCTAAGTCACATGATTTTATCAAAAAATAATAAAATTAGGAAAAGGTGTCATGGGACCGCCGGCCGGCCGGTCATGCCTTGGTCGTGGTCGGTCCCACACCTCATGTTCCCCATTGTTTTATTATTTCTCTCAAATTATGAAAATTCCTTGATTTCATGAATTTTCCCTAAAATTACATAATTTCATGTATTTTCTCTGAAATCATAGAAAACATTAAAAAATTAGAAAAACCTTTTGGGACCGGGCTCTAGCCGGCCGGCCATGCCCTAGCCGGTCCCACACGCCCATTGTTTTATTATTATTTGGTGTTTTGTTTCATGATTTCATGAAAACTCTCTGATTTCAACAAAATATCTTGGTTTTCAACAAATCTCCTTGATTTTATGAAAATTATCTAAAATCATCAAAATTTGGTAAAATTGGGAAAAGTGGCTTGGGACCCGCGCCCATTGGCCGGTCGGCCATGCCGTGGCCATTGTCAGTCCCACACTCCCATTCCCTATTTTATATTTATTAATTTGTGTCTCTCATCTTATGGAAGTTCCCTAATTTTGCCAAACTCTCCAGTTTCATGGAATTTCCCTTAAATTAGAGAAAAATACATAAAATCACATAAAACTGGGAAAAGCATGTGGGATCGTGTGTCATCCGGCCAGCCATGCCCTAGCCGTGGCCGGTCCCACATCTTGTAATTCCTTGTTTTATTTATTTTCATCATCTCATGTATTTTTCCCAGTTTCAGCAAAACCATGGATTTTGCATATTTTCTCCAAATGTTGCTCAAACGTGCACCAGAAAATATCAAAATTCTCAAGACTGAAGCGCGGACATTATGGTGACACAGGAACATCCCCTTGACCGACTAAGGGTGACCCTGAGGCTTGCAAACAGCTGGTTCCACATGTTTTAATGATTTTAACCTAATTTGCTCAGTTGCTCATATTAGGTTCAAACTCTTTCCAAACAGTTGGGAGTTTTCCCAAACGACCATCTATTGGCCCCACGGCCACCAAGAGCCGGTCCCTCGTATTTTCTACACCATGTTTATTATTTGTCGCTCACACGAGCATTATTTCAGTAAATGATTAAACCAGCATTTAATCATTCTTTCACCAACTGGTCCTCAAGAGACTTTGGTATTTTTGCTCATTCGAGCATCTAGGTATTATATGGTGAACCCATCATCCCATGTAGCCGGTCCCGTGTTGATTTGAAATAAATCATCACTTCGATAAAATTAGGGTTTTGAATCCAGAGCTCTGCAGAAACGTGATTCTGAGCAGATTCAAACACTCTGATAATTTTATGTTGATTCCATGATTAATATTTTTATTTATTTTGCTCGACCCAGCAGTCAGTAAATTAAATTAATACATTATTCGGTCCTGCTACCAATAAATTCATCAAACGAGCAATATTTGCTCAAACTGGCAATATTTGCTCGAACCGGAAATATTCACTCAAATTAGCAATATTCGCTCAGACTAGCAATATTTGCTTAGATCAAAGAATATTGGTTCAACTATCAATATTTGATAATTCAGCAACACGGTTTGCTTGTTTTAGGTTATAATGGTACCTCATCTCAGTAGACACGTTAAATTCATGAGTTTCAGAACATTTGCTAATCATGTTCAATTCAGCACTACACGGACTCATCGTCCCATAAAGTCAGCAACTGACTCCACAATCACGAGATTTCAATCGCGTCACATGGGGGGATATTAACTAGGGTTTTGGTCTGGCGGTCTACGGCACATGTGTTCACCCACGATGAGAATGTGATCAAGTCGTGCAATCAGTTGGAAGAGTCAGTTAAGTAGTGGGTGGAAAATTAACCAAGTCTCCGCACGATGAGTAATTGGTTTAACATGATTTCCCACTTCCCCACTCTCTGATTCCATCAACTGTCACACTTCATGGGATCATGGTGTTTTCAACTACGGCATTATAAAATATCTCTGAATCCTGATTGAACAACAATTCGGGGAGTTTTAGAACATTAGAACAACAATCGCCTAAACGAGCAATTTTTCATCAAAGTTCATATAGACAATCTTTCGTCTACACGAACTCACAGAAATCACTCTCAATCAGGCAAAACTCAATCATTCAGAGCATTTTTACGCTGAAATCACAACACACCTATAATCTCAGATCACCATTGATCTCACGCATTTCTCAGCTTCCCTCCTACAGATCAACCCATCCTATCTTGTGACCGAATTGACTCTGGAACGGCCATTGTTCTTGGTTTATGCCGGAGTCCTACAGATTGATCTCTCAAACTTAAAGCACTCCCTTCTTGCAGTGCATCTGTGTGAGGTTCAACATTTTGCTCGGTTCAAGAAGTTTCCACATGGTCGACTCTTCAATTCTGTAAAAACTAGAAAATCGTTTTTCCCCATCTACAATGGGACATCAATTCCATCAAATCTCCCTAGCTTGACTTGCCAAGCCACAACAACATGCTCCATGTTTTCCAAAAAATATTCGAGATATCAACACAAACTGGGGGACGCTCATTAGGGTTTTGGTTTGGTGGTCTATAGCGTGCAGCATACACAAATGCCCGTTTCAAGATAGTGTAATAATATTAAGGAGGTTAGTAAATACAAGAAGCAACAGTGAAATGCTCCTTTATTACGGGACATCAATTCCATCAAATCCCATCAATACCATGCGTTACCACCTCTTCCCATTTAACTCATCCGTTTTCTTTTCTTAAGAGGCCAGAGTACGTTTCTTTTTGGACTTGTATAAATAGGACTACCTATTTTCACCAGAGAGAATGAGTTCTTGGTCAGGGAAAATACCACACTCAGAAAGGCAACTCTTGTTAGCTTTCTCAAAGCTCTCATCTTCTGATACAAGTCAAGCACTGCTCTTCCAGAATTATTCTGGCCACAACACTCTCTTCGCTTCCCTCCCTAAACCAACCCTTCTCCTCCACTTTGTGACCGAAGCAAGTTTGGAACGGCCATTTCTTAGTTTAGGCCGGACTTGTACAGATTGATCTCTTAAATATAAAATTACTCCCTTGCAGTACATTGTTTAGGGTTTAAATTGTTTCTCACTTTTACACCTGCAATTACCAAAATCAGCGGAAACCATTTTCACTTATGAACACTTGTATTCTTCTCAGATGGATCCTTGATTTGAAGTGTAAATACTAACCCAACTTCTGTTGGAATGATCGTGATGTCATAATTAAATCATTATATGGTTACTCAATTGTGCCTAGCTCAAATTTGTTACCAGGGGAAAAGTCAAATCAGAAACACGATAGAAACCTATAATTTTGTCCTTGAGAGTTTTATTTTTTCTCTTTTTTTTAAATGATGAAGTCCATAAACCTGTTTGTTTCGATTTTGCATCCACCAACCCTACAATCGAAAGAGTATATTCATCATAAAAAAAATAAAATCTTCTTACATGATTGTTCTTTTTTGTTGTTCAACTCTTAATAATCAGCTGGCTTATATGATTTCAGGTGATAAATTCCGTTATGAGTTAGGATTCAGTTGCAGCCGAATATTGCTACAATGACAAACAAGCCTTTGCCTGCACTTTATGGAGATCATACAAAACGGACAGGGGAGTTCCACAGGAAAAAAATACTTCATTACGTTGTTGAGGTATGTCGCTTTAGTGATTCTCCGAGTCATGCGTAGGAGCACGGAATCAAATCGAAACCACTACAAAAAAAACCCATGTTTGTTCTCTTTTACAGAATCAAGGTGCTTAAAATATTTTAGATGTTAAGTCTCAATTTAAATTGCTATTTATTTTGATCATAACCGTGAACCTAGAAGCTAACTTACTGCTTCATATTATTTTCTTTCTAAACATTATGGCCTTTTAACAGGCTCTCATTCTCTTAAAATGGACGAGGTTGTTTTTTCTAATTGCTTTTTAGGCAGTGTGCTCTCAGATTATTTCTGGTACGCGAATGAAATATGCTTTGGCAAACACATGCGTATAAATAAGTTGAATCCTATTTTTGTTGAGACCCTTAAGTTTGTAACAAAATCCATTTCTGAAATATTGTAGGAAAATAAATCATGGAATTTCTAAATTTAACCAAATATTTAAGAAGTCAAATTATCTAATTATATAGGTGTTTGTTATCTACGGTTTTTTGTTAAGTTGTTGTTGGTGAACTAATGGTTTTGTTTCAAATGAAATGAGTCTTTGGGGATATCTTCATGTCAATTTCTATCTAAAGTTAACTGAGTACTACAAATATCTTATTTCAGTTTTCTATGTTTGGCTGTAGTTATTTATCAATATCTTGGAAGCATCTCACCCCTCTTTGACAACACTTCGAAAAATTCCTCAAGCGATCATATGGAAGTTTTTTGCCCACGATTATGTCGCGTTATGGAGGTAAAAGCAGTGGCAAAGAGAGCTTACTTGATTATGATGAAGAAAAATTTCTCAATTGGACTTGCCAAGGTCAAAAGATTGTTGGATCATTTCTTATCAGTTTACACTTAATTCTCTATTTACGCCAATCCCTATTTATTACGTATATGCATAGTTATTGAGTCTCTTTTTTTTTTTTGGAAGGAAGTGTAAGCAATAGCAGGAAACCAGCCGAGTTCTTCGTTTCTCTTGAAACCAGAATAAAATGCTTCTTGCCTTCTTGGGAATCTGAAGTAAAGTGCTGGAACCGAAGCCCGCTGCAAGTTAAACTTCTTCATCTGCGTAACTATCAGTATGTACAAACTTAGTGTATACTACATGTTCATTTTATGTTTCATGGACGATTTCTAAAGAGCAATTCATTCTTCTTGACATTATTTGCAATATTATTAGTTGTCATTACAAGCCAAGTAGATAATAATGTGATTAATTTTACTAAGAACATAAGTTTTTATCGTTTACCTGGAGATGTTGATTTCTTAAAGTACTCGATTAGTAAGTTGGGAAACTATTTGGCGTCACAATTCTAAGTAAAAAACAAGCTAGAGCGATGGCTTCCCTTGACCTGAAAATATGATATGCATGTATAAACTTGTAGTTTCTTCTATGAGAGCTGGGAGTAATAAAAAGATACCTAACTTATATTGTTTTCGCTATTTTGTTGATGCATCATATACCATTTTTCATGCAATGGTTGAAGTGTTTGCCATTCAAGTATTGTGTGGTTCCGAATAAAATATTAAGGAGATGAATTATACGTTTGTCCAAGCCATTAGGCTTGTTACGGATTCTGAACTTTACAGAGTTCACCAACTTTTGATATAGTAAACTTCGAAGGTGTACTACAAAAAGTTTGGATCTTACTTGCCATGGATCTAGCTTATTGGTTGTGTGCTTATGTAGGCCATCCTAGGAGACTTATAGTTTATCTTTAATATAGAATAGACTTATTAATCCTCAATTTAGATATTTAATCTTAAGGATTAAGAGCAAGGAAAATAGTTTCCGTATGATTCATCACTTTTTTGGATGTGTTTAGTTAAGTGTAATAACAGTAGCCCAATGTGGATTAGAACGATGTTAGAACGATTTTCGAATGCAGTTGGTGTTCTATACATTGATATATATCTACGCCACCATTGAATTTACATTTTTATAGTTAAACTTCTAAATCTAACTTAAGTTTAACATAATCATGTTGGGCCACAAAAAGATTGAGCTCCGGCCTACGGCCCTTGAAACAAGTATTGTCTTTCTTGAAAAGAAGATGACACAAAAATAAACCTAATATAATTAGATTTTCTAATCTCACTTTTTTTTTAATCTCACTTAATTCCGAATTAAAAATCGTTACCCTTAATACCAAATACTATATTGGTGGGTTTGGATGTAGAATTTTAAAGGTGAGATTTATGGGTCCAGGGGATTTGGTGGAATTACGTTGCTCTCGGTATGTTTGGTTTCCCAAATCCCTGAAATTACGTTCATATAGAGTCTGACCCCCCCCCCCCCCTAAGATTTGGTTGAAAATTTATCAAAGGATTTATGGATCCACTTTTTTTAAACTCCAAATATCATAGATATACAATTTTAAGATTCTTAGGGAAATGTCAAAAGGTACATGGACTTTATAATAAGAGAAGTTTGTGAATCCTAAGAATTTTAACTAAGTTACCAAATATACGAGGGATTTACATGAATCATAAAATTTATAATCTAGTGGGATTAAAAATTTATGGAAATTGAGAATTCTACAAACACCCACCATTATTTGATCAGGCTAACAAAACATCAGGATCTTCCTTATACGCTAAACCACTATATCTCAACCTAATCACAACCAATTTTAATGCGGAGACTACATTTAACTGTAGGTTTTCTAATCCACGGATTGGGCCGTATGACCCGGATAATTTGGCCCGATCAACAAAATATCGGGGCTGCAAGCCCCGACTAATCTACAGGCTTGACTCATGGCCGTATGCCCGCATAATTAATTTACGGCCCCGGCAAGCTATTATAATCCGACTAAGTAAGATTCTTCTCCTTTGGTTATGAAAGAGCGCACCTTTCTATCATCCGCCTTATAGATGTTCGAATGTAATCAATGTAAAGTTTATACTCATCTTAATTGAATGTCACAATGTCACATTGTATATGTTCGTTATGTACTAAGATGAACAAGACTTGCCATTATGTTTTGCGGTAATCTAAAACTATTACAAATGCAGTACTATTTACGATGGTGATTCTTCTTTTTAATCCTTTCTATATTTATTTGTTTTATATTATGCTACTTGAAATGTTTTGAGTACTCTATGTGTTGTTAAAAGATCTGAAAGATGGAAAAATATATTCATGAATCTCAAGGAAAAACCCCAGTTTTTTTTTTTATTATTAATTGTGTGGTGGATCGAGTAACTAATTTCTTACAGATGTCATTATTCAATTTCTAGAATTTGATAATAGTACCTTCAATGGGATCAAACCATATTTTGAGGAAGAGATTCCATGAAAGTCGGACACTTTAGTTTGATGCTTCAGTGGAGTGCAATTAGGCCTCTAGGTTCGGTGGAGGGCGAAATTGCAAGCGCACTGCGCGTGCGTCTAGACTAGATATTTAGCTTATTGTTCTTTTAACTGATTTATAAAAGATAGAGGTGGTCTTATCATTATATTTAACTCCTTCAATCTTTTTATCATAGACATTTAGTATGAAAAGATAGACTTGGCTATACTATCTGTATCACTTTTTAACAAAAAGATCCTCTCTTCCAGAATTCATTATGCATATGAAAATATTTTATACACGTTTGTTAATATTCCTACATCTAAATTTAAGATGAAAGAAAATTTCTTTTTCGGACCAAGATATTTTCTTATCTAATATTCGGGACTGTGAAAGGTCATAGTTTGATGTTTTCCCATCAAGTTTATATTCGTCTTATTCATTTCTCACTATTTTAATGAGAGATAATTCAAAGAAAGATTCCTTGGTTGTTCTGTAATTTCTTGAGTATTTGGATATTGTTGGTATATTTTTTTAGTATTGCAGAAAAGGAGACCAATCCTATGGGTTTCAAATTCAGTAAGAAATAATAGAGAAACTCACTTAAAGTAAGATATGGTTTTGAAAAGCTTGACGAGGTCGGACTTTTTTAGATTGTAACCTTACTTAGTCTTGAACCCCTTTTGGTAATTGCTTTACCTTACCCTATTTTGTTCTTCATGGTGTTTAGATTGTTTTTCATGGTGTTTAGAATGTTCTTAGCTTGGAACACGAATAGCTTACGAGGTTACAACATTATGGGGGCAATTAAGCTTAACGGAAAAAAAAATATGAACGTTTATATTTTAAATGTCAAAACCTAATGTAGACCCATTATCCGTTATTCATAAATAAATACAGATAAACTATCAAACAATGAAATCGAGACATAAATTAGAGTTATTGAGTTCACTGATTTAATAGTGTAAAATTCGTCACCCCTGTCGTTGATGTAGTACTAAAATTGTCCAATTTCTGTCTCGAACTCAATAAAGTATGGATTTTATCCTTGATTGATTTCTGGCTAGGTTTTTTCATTTATATTTGAGTTCTGAAGACACAAAGAAAAAGGGTTTTTGTTATTTATCAATAGCGGATAATGGGATATGATTCTGTAAAAAAATTATTTAGGAAGCATCTGAGCCTGTGAGATTTTTGGCCGTATATTGCAAGGACACAAGTTACTGGATATATTCAGCAATGCACACATATTCATACGGCAGACAACGGTTTATTAGTAAGTCCATAAAGAATGTTTATATTGTTGTACTGGGTATTATAATGGAATTCATCAGTGCGTTGGATTCTGTAATGCGATCTGTTTAGGGATTTATATGATGGCAAGGGCAAGGTTTGTATCTTAATTTTTTTGAATCATTAATCTTACATTTTTTTTCTTACATCTTCTGTGCATTCATTATTCCAAAGTTTTACATCTTAATGTCCTAAAGCTCATTTTTAAGCAGCGTGAGCCAAATAAGCTGACAGGTTCATTGCATACGTACCTTGTTATTTTCCGTTTTCAGTTCCTACAATATTCACCAATTGTTATCTTGATTATATTTTAGTGTATTTGGCCATTGAATTTATGTTTTGCCATGTAATGAAGGTAATTAGATTGCTAAGTATTTGCGTTTGTGTATCTATCCTGTGTTTGAACTCAAATGACAATGTTATTCAGTTACCAGCTTTTGTCGACTCAAGACTTCAATAATATTTATGTTATTTGTTTGAGAACATTTATTTGTTGAGATCCTCGATGATCATTCTTTCAATAAATCCAGTATTACAAATTTCTTGATTGAAATAGGTGTCTTTGGTTCACTTAAAAGTGAGGATATTCTTGGTGATTTCTGAATTCTTATAGCATTCCCACTAAAAAAAGAAATAATATATATGTTTAGTTTGATTTTGCGAGCACAAAGTCAGAATAAGGTAGCTATATGTGGATAGTGACAAACTTCGCCCTGGACGATCTTTTTTGGATCTCGATAGCTACATACAAACAACCTACGAAGATGGTTATTACAAAGAATGAAAAATATATACAAAGATCAGCTTTGCTTTACCTATGAAATTTACGATGACATGCATTATCGAGGAGGTAGACAAGAAGATTCACAAAAATGGATTGAAACTAGTAGGATTCTTTTTATATTTTTGTTAGAGTGCCTCTGTTGGATTTCTAGAATATCTTAGTTGGGTATTTCTTTCAGTTTACCATGAGAATTCACCTGACGCCATATATATTTTATGGATAAATGGATCACATTCAGTTTAGTAGCTTAATTAGATGTGTGCTTGATTTCCAGCGTAAATTGTTCTCAAACATTTACACTGAGGAGATATTCAGTAATTTTTGGACTAAATGGGAAGGCAAGTGCGTCGGATGAATGCATCAATTCAATCCAGAGATATAGCACAAAGAAAAACTTACAACCCTGGAGCAAGCGATTTTACAATGAGTTTTTCAAGAATTAGTCTGGCATATGATTTGTGAATGGAAGAGGAGAAAGACCTCGAACTCTAATGTCAGAAGCAACATCTGAGATATCATTATGTTTGCAATATGGCAGGCTGTATGGATCGACATGAATGAAAGGAATTTTAATTGGGAGTACAAAACTTTGGATGAAATAATTAAAGGGGTTACATTTTTTATCTACAACTGGTATATTGTCACAATGCAGTATTTTTTTTTACCTTTTTTTGTTTTTGTTTTCTTTTCAATTATGTTTCCGTAGGCTCTAATATAATTGAGCTAAAATTGTACCATTTTCATCTGTTCTCTACCTTCTTGGAGAAAGACTGATGTTTTCAATTTTACTTTGTCCTTTTCTCTCTTTGTATTCGCATGATTAGCCATGGGTATGCTTTATAATAATAATTATTATTATATAATATATATACACAAATACATCTGCAAAAATATAGAACAAGTGGCCAAACCAATTCCGAAGGAATGCATATACTATGGCGAGGATACTATGGAACACAAAGCAGCTGGAGTAATTCTCGGTATCCATATTACAGAGTGTGGCATAAAGTACCTCGAGACTTTTGAATTTAAAATACTTGAAGTCAGGATGCGAATGACTGTACTACTACTTCGAAACATGAACATCGACAATGGTCTTCTCAAAGGTGTTACACTTCGGATTACTCAGATGATTGAAAATATGATTGAGGCAATGGTAATATTTAAGTAATATGTCGTATCAATAATATGAAATATTAGCACTCGTATGTCTTCCGTATAATGACTGTGAATCTCAGTTAGGCAGGGATTAAAGATGATCTCCTGCCACATCAATATGCTTCTAATTTCCCTAATCTAATAGCCCGTGTTGTTGAGTTAAAGAGAGACCATTTAATGCGCTTCCCCACCAAGCGGATGACCTAGAAATAACTAAGATACAAAAGCTGAGAAAATCTCATTAAGTCCCGAAACTTTTACAATAGACTCTATTTTCTCGGGGATCTTTCTGTCTTGGTTACAAATTGGATAAGAGAGATCTTAAGGGCAAGGGTATGAAGTAATTTTCATTAACATAATGCTTCAACTTCATTGAGAATACGATAATTAGTAATACTATCATTGGATAATAAGTTATTCATATCAACATTTCAGGGTGTCAGAACCTTATATTGCGTAAAGTTCGCATAAAGGCTCCGAAAAATATCCTAAACACATAGGAGTCCACATTGGAAGGTTACCGGTGCAAATACTACGAGTTGATGATACAAAAGACCGACGAAGAAGCGTCGATATGTAAGTACTAGCGTAATGTTTGGTTTGGGTCATGGATTAGCAGTAGCCTTGGAAAGTATTGGAATAAAGAAGCTTAATAATATTTTATTAATGATAAGCATCGAGTAATCTGGTGGTTCTCAAGTATTAGGAAATTGGGATCGGACTCCTGTAATAAGCATAAAACCTTAAAAGAATGGCTTTAGGAGTATTACCAGAAACTACTGTTCTATGCACAAGATTAAAAAAAAAAACCTATAAAAAAATAGTGTTTTAGTTAGGGATTGTACCAATAGAGGAACAAAGATCATATTTATAATCAAAATATTTCTCATATCACCTATTACTTTATTCATTGATCCTTTAGGATGATATTATAATGTGTAATTTTCGTACAATAACCTATTTTTCAACATCGTGGTTAAGGTATCAGGACGTGAGGTGTTAGCACCATGCAAAGGAACCCTTAACTATTAATTATGAGATCTTTTTCCATTATAATTTGGATAATTTCATTTAGTATTTTGCGGAATTTTTCCAAGGTTAGAATCAAAGTACAAGTTTTAATAAAATCCGTCAAACACCTGTAAATATAGACGTTATCGTTATTTGTAGCAGAGGTGATTCATGCGAGAATGTAACGATTAACTATATTAATCTTAAGTAAAAGGAAATATGAGATTGTATTTCACACCATGATGATGTAGTTTACTAACCTTGGAGATCAACATTAATACTCCCAATGCAATTAGCTTCTTTGCAGCTCACAGAAGATTTCATTCAATTGCAGGATGTTCTCTGGAACTCCAAGCTCTCCTCTAGGGCTTCTTCGATTACGAACTTCTGCAATATTTGACTAAAAAGTAAGCAAAATTGATTAAAGAGGTAAATTGAATTGTTCAAAAAGTTAATACAAATAATACATATGGTTTTTTTTAATCAAATGTATAGGTTATTTTTTTATCAAATGTATCAAACAGTCTACACATTTTCCTAAAATTAGACAATTTCCAAAATCATTTAGAATTCCGTATATACTCAAGCATATGAATCACAAGCATACATCAAAAATAGGCTATATAAACCAACATAAGAACAAGGTTTACTAATACATAAACTAACAGAGTTTCATAACAACATATGGATTTAAGAAAAATAAAAGATATGGTTTTGGAGAGCAATATAGAAAGAGAAAAATATCTCTGCACAACAAGATAGTTCAAACTTCAGATCAAAATAGTTCAATAGATGAAGAACAGATCGCTATCAAACCAATGTTTGGTATGAGACAACAACAACAAAAAAACCCACACACGGCGCCCTTATTTCCATAATAGAAAACTAATGAATCCCGATGACAAGTATGAGTTGGAACAAAATATATATGGAGAATGGTATGGGTACGAGACCATGTTTTCGCAGTATTATCCGATTGAATTTTATGAATCTAAAAAAGATTGGATTGAAGTTCATTACAACAAGGTCATATATATCATATATGTAAAGTGAAAAGAGAAGACAAAAACACGAATTGACAAAGTTTAGAAAATATAAAAAATTAGACAAAGATTAGAATTGCATCACGTTTAGCCAATTTTTAGAATTGGATGACACTGACAAAATCAACAATGCAGCAAAAAAATTATACAACTCATCTATTGTTGCGTGATATTAAAAATGCTTGAAGCTTATTTACTGCGGAAAATTTTCGGAGAAGATTCAGAATCTAATGAGGGGCCGGGTGCAAAAGAATTAAAGAAACATCTTTCCAGCGTTTAAAAAATAATAAATCATGTTTTTCCGATATTGTTTGAAGAAGAAGATAATAAAAGAAATAGACGGAGAAGTGATTTAATTTCTCGAAAAACAAGTAACATAACAGATATATAAAAATCATGATAATATGAGTATTTTCCCAAATCATGGATCTGAAGAGAAAATAGAAGAATTTAGGAAATATTATTACAAAGAAGAATGAAAAGTAAAAAAAGACAAGAACGTAGGATATGTTAACGTTCAAAGAACATCTACATCAAAAAACTGTGTAAACATTAGAATTTAGGATCGAGAAAGAATAAAAATATGCAAAGAAGGTCTTATAGGGTATAAAATTGAAGAAAGAATACGAGAGTTGGAGCGCAACTTAAATACATAGATTTTGTTTCGAGTTAAATGATTAGCAAAAGTCAAATATAATTAAAAGGTAATGTCAGTCTACGTTTTACGTTAAACTTTATGGTTATTTTCATGTCGATTTTTAATCAGCATATATTACTTCTTTCATATTTTGGTTGAAAATGATATAAGTACCAATGCAGACTGCAGTAGGTATGAATATGTACCTATCTAGGGCTCTTAATTCTTTTTTTGCTCGGGATTGTTGATTTACTCTTTTATAAGGGTTAAAAAATTTCGTTTGCAGTTTTGTTAATGAGTTTTGCGAATTTTTATATTGAATCATATTACTCAATGAGTTTTTTTGTTGGTTATTCGTTGTCATATCGTTCTGTTAATATCAAGCCTCTTAACACCTTTCTGTTTGTTGAAGGAATATGATTTATTGTCCAAACTCAGTTCAAAGTGAAGTGCTATCGTATACACTATTAAGTATACAGTAATTTGTTACCTTCCTTTAAAAAAATGACCTAATTCTTTCTGTTTAAATTACTATACCAACCTTTTTTATTTCCCTTAGAAGCATGTATACAAATATTTGGGTGATAAGCAACAATATTACATAAATTTTTCCTATCGGTATGTATGTTATGAAATACTTTTTATTCCTTTAAAAAGAATAAAAAGAAATATGCTTACTGTAATGGTCTTATAGTATTTTAACGAGATGTATTTTAGGTGTTTAATGAGAAAATAGTTTTTTTATAGGCATGTACATTTCATGAAATACACCATATCATTAATGGTCTTATATAGTATGCGTTTTAATGGTCTATATAGTAGGTGTTACAAAGAACTAAAGTATGTATACTTAATTCTAAAAGTAGAGGTTGCGATATATAAGTTATGTATTGTATAATTGACTATGTTGTAGTAAAAGTAAAAGTAAAAGTAAAAGGAGGGGTTGAGCCGGGACTGTAAGGCCCCGGTGATACCTAGTACCGACATAAAATATCGTAGATATTCTATGCATGTAAAGCATCGCTTATAAATAAGCAGCTCGAGACAATCAATGTGTATGAAATATCGTTGTCTTAAAGCTTATTAAATAGGCCGCGGATTGAGCGTCTTAAAATGGCAGCATGCCAGACCATCTTTGGGTGATCGTTTGAAGGCCGCATGGGCGAGCCATCACTTGGTCGATCGTTCCCCATGAAAGAGATATGGCCGGTCATCATCATGTTGGTTTGTTGGAAATAAATTTACATCATCCAACTAGGGTTCAAAAACCATGTGGCCCACTCCTCTTTGGGCTTGAATTTCGAGGCGTTGAGCCTTAGTTCGAACAGGTCGATCGACCATGTGTGAAGGTGGCTCGTTGGTATGCACGTTGATATCTTATGGACCTTCTAGAATTAGATCTAAGTCGTTCAAATAGGCCGACATACATGGATGGTCATGATGGATTTGCAGCAGTGACATGCGGTCGCAAAGGCCAATTAGGGTTTCAAAGTTGTGTGTTCATCCCACTTTAGGTGAACGATTCTATGCGTTCCAAGCTTTCTATGGGAAAGTCGATCGACCAACGATGGAGTTGGGTAGATGGTGAACACGTTAGCATCTCGTTGGCCCCATGAAATTAGATTTAGGCTGTCCAACTATGCCGGTGAAAATGGAAATCCGTGATTGATTTGCGGCAGTAGTGTGTTGCCACAAATGTTATTTTAATGTTTTATTTAAACAGCGCGTTCACCCTATTTTGGGTGAACGATTCTATACATTCTCGGCTTGTCGTGAGCAAGCCGATCAACCATGGGTGTACCTAGGTCGTCAGTGAACACGCCAACACTTCTTTGATCGATCAATATGCAATCTAAGCCGTCCAACTAGGCTGGCTAAGTTTGATGGTCGTGATGCGTTTTGAGGCCGTCTTTGTCGGTCTTAATTTGTTTGAGCAGCGTGAACACCCATGTTTGGGTAAGCGATTGAGCACTCTTTAAGTTTGCCGCATGCAAGTTGGTCAACTAGGGCACTAGTGGGCCCGCTGATGATCAAGCTTGCGCTTCCTTAACTGTTCGTATGAGGATCCAAGCTGTCCAACCAGGCCGGAAAAGTTGGACGTTCGTGATGCTTCTAAGAGCGTTTTGAACAGTCTAGCTCGTTTGAGATTTCTCTTGATGGCATGATCACTCACACTCGGGGTTGGCATTTGACAACGCTGGGATGCATTTAGGCATGGTCCGATCGGTTGGAGAGTTAGTGGGCCCTCCAACGGTCATCGTGATAGTTGCTTATTTCCGCTAAGGCTTGGCTAGGCTTGTTGAATTGTGCGGCCAAATTCCGTGTCTATGATCGTTTCTGAGACTGGTATGAATAGTCTAGGCTTCCCTTAAGGGAATTAAACATGCTCGATCGAGATGTCTTTAAAAGTGCATCGATACGAGGTTCTCTTTGTCAGAGAGTGATGTAGACATTGTGGGTATTTTCATGCAAATCTCAATATTGGGCACTTCGGAGATTCATGCTACTCGGCTGAGAGTGAACACTTAATTGTCATGTCATGTCAATGATGAGAGTTCGGCTGAGAACATAGCATGGAAAATACTAGGCAAATCATGCATTAATTAGTAACGCGGTCATAAAATAGAATTCACAGAATATTTGGGATTGCTACTATGCGCACTATTCTGAATGAATTTCATATATACATATATTGAGTTATTCAACACATGCATAAATAAAGAGGTTTGAGCACTCGCTACTTTCAAGCGGCCTTCATTCCTTTGCAGGATCACATTGCTAAATATAGGGTTTTACGATTTTGACCCTAAAATAAAAACCACCATCAACATAAATCAAGCGACTCTAGATGACTTTTGATACTAAAATATGACAACCAAATTTGACATGCCAACGCTTTGTGAGTTCAACCGAGCTATGATTTAACAATAACTTTTATAGTAATTATGTGTTCAAAAATTTAAATTCTAGTTTGTGAACGGAAAAATGGTTTATAGTTCCGCAACTGCTCAATGGATATATCTTTTCTATTTCTTAGTTCTATTATTTTTGTAATTTATTCCAAAAAATTTGTGAGGCAAGACTATATAAGTGTGATCAGTGAGAACTCTCAAATTACATCCTTCTGTTATTTTTTCCTTGTGGAGAATCCAAAACCACTTTTTTGGTGAAAACTATACTCCTATGATTGCAGATAATACTACCACTATCAAGGAAAAAGTGAAAACTATTCCAGAAGAAAAACCCCCATTTCAAAAGGAAGAAGAAGAATGTGAAAAATCCAAGAAAAAAATATTCCAACCATCAAATTTGCATCTATACTTCAAGAATGCAAACAAACTAAATTGGAAATGAAGAATCCGGTTAATGCTCTTCTGAAAGCTCTACAAGTTCAAGAAGTACTAGTCTAGCAACATGAACTTCTCATAGAAGGCCTCAATGCGAACTATCATGAGCCATATATTCCAATGCTCTTGTCTGACAAAGAATTTGGAGATGATGATGAATTTTTCAAAAATATTTGTTCCTAGTTAACTCGTAGGAATTTATTCTTATTGTTTTAAGGAGCAAAAACTAGTATTTTGAAGTACTTTACTAATGTTTTTCTAAAATTAATACTTCTTATCATCTATCAATTATTGGAGTTTATTTAGTTACATTTTATTTTGATGATGATATTTGCAATACTTGATCTTTCATTATTATTCTATGTGTACTGCTTATTTTTCATGAGATGGTTTCCTGTTTTATCATAGATGTGTGATTAAAATGTATTCTCATGAATATTTCTCTTATAAGTTACTCTCTTTACTCTTTGTGTTCGTAATTGGCTAAAATTGGAGTAATCTTCTTGAGAGATTAAATTGCAATGTTTAATCTTTATGGTTATACTTAAATTGCAGGGATTTCATAAGATAATTCTTAGACAATGTTTATGTTTCTTGAGGTAAATGGCGGAAAATAGGGCTGTTTTTTAATATCTATGTTGGTCACTGGCTAGATCAAAATGTCTTATGAAATCATCTCACAAAAAATTACACTCTTTGCTCTTTGTTATCTAACTCAAAGGAGCAAATTTTATGTGAGGATCTATCTCATAATGAATAATGTTTTTTTGGATTCCTCTCAAACATAAGATCATTATTTTGAAGCTTATTTGTTCATAACCGGCGAGAAATGAGAACAATTTTAGATACAAACTCGTATTTTTTTATGTCAAAGGAAAATTCTTCTCTTGTATAGAGTAATATCACTTTTGTCATTCTCTTTGAAGATGACATAATGGGGGAGAGCTCAATCTGAACTTGAAAAAGAGGGGGTCTAACAACCACACCCAATATTTCGTTCGGAAATCTGTATGGACTAACTCCAATATAATTCCAAGAGAATCAACTAGACAGTCAGACTCAATCAAGAAAATATATCCAAGAGTTATATCTTTGTTTCTCAATGTAATCAGAAAATCAAACAGATAGGAATTCATGAGCCTGATTATTATGAGAAACAACTTGAACTATACCAAATACCAATGTCCAAGTGTCAATCAATTTCAATCAACAAACAAAGGTTGGATTTACCAATTGATTGAACTACGCACAACCTGTGATATTTCAATTATATAAACAAATATAATGCGGAAAAGAAATAACACAGACACCAGAAGTTTTGTTAACGAGGAAACTGCAAATGCATAAAAACCTCGGGACCTAGTCCAGATTTGAACACCACACTGTATTAAGCCGCTACAGACACTAGCCTACTACAAGTTAACTTTCGAACTGGAATGTAGTTGAGCCCTAACCAAGGTTCACACCGATTAAGGTATTGTCGCGTTCCTTACGTCTCTAAATCCCAGCAGGACTCTATGCACTTGATTCCTTTAGTTGATTTCACCCACAACTAAGAGTTGCTACGACCCAAAGTCGAAGACTTTATAAACAAATATTTCTCCCACAGGAAAGTCTATTCTGATAGATAAATTTGTCTCCCACAGAAAAGTCTATTCAGATAGATAAATCTGTCTCCCACAAGTATACCTATGAAGTTTTGTTATGAACATGAACCAATTGATAATACGGTCTTATATTCCCGAAGAACAACCTAAAAATATTAATCACCTCACAATAACTTAACTATATGGTAGTAGAACTAGTTATTGTGGAATCACAAAGAATGAGACGCAGAGCTTTGTGATTAATTTTTATATCTTACCCATCGGAGATAAATCTCGAGCAAATATTAAAGCAGATAGTACTCAATACGATAGAATAAGTAAGATAAAAACACGAAACTACAGAGAAAATAGTTGGGTCTGGCTTTAGAATCCCAATGAATTCTTTAAGTCGTTAACCTATAATGGTTTTAGGAAAAACCTAGGTTAAAGGAGAATTGACTCTAGTCGCAACTAGTATCACATATGAGGTGTGGGGATTAGGTTTCCCAGTTGCTAGAGTTCTCCCTTATATAGTCTCTTGAATTTAGATTAGAAACAAAGCTTTTATCTAACACCTCTAGATCAAATGATAACCAAATGAATCTAATTGTGTTACTCATAGAGTTGTTCAATTGTTTATATTCTCATAGAAGTATGCAAGAAGCAATTGAAACAAAATCAGATTGATTCAAAAGAATCAGTTCATGAACATTTTAGCCACGGTTTTCAAAGATTACATTCCTTAATTTATACATGTATTTGTTTATGAGTATGAAATAATACTTAGTCGATTTTATAACTTAAACCAACTCAGTTTGAAAACGGGAATGCAAACTAGAGTTCCAGACTTTGGTCATGTCCGACAGTTCGAAAACGGGCATGCATACTGTTGTACCGCACCTAACTCAGGTGAAACCGTTCGCGTACTGGTACACATACTTGGTTCCCAGACTTCGACAGTTAAAACTGTTTGCATATTGGTATGCAAACTTGGTTCCCGGACACGAATCATATTGCAACGGTTTGCATACTGGTCTGCATACCATGTTATATCCAAAAAATGGTTATTTGTTCTAAACTCCCATTTCAATCATTGAAACATCCTTAGAAGATGACAATAGTTGTCTCACACAAACTATTAACTTATAAGTAATTTTCAAGTGATCGAATGATCAATACGAAATATTCTGAGTCTACATCAAATGACTGTCTCACACAAATCATGTAAGATGTTTCAAGGCAATTTTCACATGATCATCTTTTGACTCATTATTTAGTTTCCAACAAATAAATTATTTCCAACTAAACTCGTCAAGAATAATGATGAACGTAATTAAAGGAAAAATCTTTCCAACACATATTTATAGAAAGATATAAGAGAGTTAAGCTCAGCTCGAAATATCAAATGTGTATAATGTAAAAGTCTATATGCTCTATACGACTTAGTCTCAATAGGAGATATAGAATAGACTTATGAGTGATAGATAAGTTTTAGTCTTCACATACCTTTTGTTGATAAAGTTCCTCTAATTTCTCCTCAATAGATCTTCGTCTTCAATCGATGAACGCGGTTAAATCTAAAGCTCAACTACACATTCTATCATAATTCGAGATAAAGCTATAAGTAGACTAGAAATCAAGACTTATAGTTTTGATCACCTAAACTTGACAAACAAGCTTGAGATAGAATTGCTTGTGAGTTCAACTGATAAGTGCTCTAACAATCCCCCCTTTATCAATTTTAGTGACAAAACTATCAATACATATGGATTAGAAAATGAATAAACTTTGTAGCTTCTCATCCAACATGCTTGATTTCCTTAGTTCTTCAATAATCTTTGAATCTTCGTCACTCCATGTACTCCAGTGATTCTGAACATGTTCAACTCAACATCATTGTTGTTGAATATCCGTAGCCATAACAATAAGAAAACAATTATTCTGAATTATTATTATACAATGTCATAGTATTATTACACAACATCAAAGTTCAATTGTATCACAACTTTGACAATAATACTATGGTGATATGTATCAGTACCCCTTAGTCAATACTTCATGTCACAATGAAAACCACTCCCCATTACATAATGATCCGTAAACCATATGTATGTAGTGTGAACTACAAAATAATTCTTCCCTTTTTTGTCAATATAAATTGGCTAAGGTACGAAAACTAGCGGGATCATGATGAAATTCTCAAAGAGATTATTCATGACTAAAAGAAAACATATCAACTTGGTTTCGATGATTTCACATAGTCAAAACTTAGTGTATTTATAAAGATACAAGATAACTCCTACTATATTCCACAACCGCACTCCCCACAAAGATTTGGCAGTTAAGCACAAGTTCAATTAAGAACTTTCCCCCATAAAATGTCATTCCCGAAAGAACAACAAGAGCGACCTTACTTTTACAAGAAAATAAGGATTTCTTTGGACATTAACAAATCACATGAAGCATGAATTTATATCCATTAAACTCGAATAAATTAACTACAAGAGAACCTTAATGATTAATTTAATCGAAAATGCTCAACGTAAGAAAACTTACGGAGCCATACAGTACTTACACATAGAAGTGGATCAGGAAAAGATCAATATTGCGGAATATTCAAAAGTTCATTATATCTTTTATCAATATTTGCATAAAGACATAATAGACTTAACTTTTGACATATGAGATAATCATAGATCACGGACGTAAACACACATATCCCATAAAAAATTGCAATATAGAAAACCATAAAGATTAATACTGCAAAATCATCTTCCAAATAATTGAGGCAAGGCTCTCTCTCCTCCCCTATGAAATAGTACTTCTATTTTGAAAAAAAAAACCCAATAGTTATTCTACTCTTTCTTCATGGAAGAGTAATCTCTAGGCTAACCTTCAGGTGATTAAACGGGTCATGAGCTATGAGGAGCGGATCTGAATGTTTTTGATTAACATAGAGGTGATGAAATTGTAGTTTTTTCTAATCTTGTTTCCATGTTTTATATTTTATTTTCTCTTCAATTCAGGGGAGAACATAAGCTGTGGTTTTAATTGACACATGTCTTCCATTGGATGGTGGCTTTTGTTTATGTTTTTGATCGAATGTCATATCCCCTTCTAGGTTGTTTGTAGGTATTGTTGTATTATGTACAACAAGAACAGGAGATCTGAGTTTTTTCGTTCAAAACCTTGTTTGTTCTAAGTTGTGTCTGACGTGCTTAGATGCTTCGAGATTTTGAGCTCTTTTGCTATTTCTCCCCTTTAGGTTATTGTTAGTATGGTAGCTTTTTATACAAAACAACAGGGGTTTTAGAAGTTTGTTTCTACCCTTGGTCTGATATCCTAAAGGTTGCATTTTCCCTTTCATTTTATTTAGGTCTCTGGAAATGTGATAGGTTAATTAGCTAATTGTATTCCAATAACGATTGTGTAAATAGAATTTGAGTTATGCGATCCATTTTAATTTTCCTGAATTTCCAATGTTGATTGGGTCTGGTTTATCTTTCTTTCCTATATGTTGTTTGTTAAAAGTCCTGAATGGTCTCCCTGTTGTATTTAGGTTCTTGAGCATCCCCTTTTGTTTTCCTTGTTTCCTTGAGCCCTCTGTTGGTTGTAACATTTAAGTCAATAGTTTCCTTTCAAATTTTCAATTTTTTTTAAAACCTTTGTCTTAAAAGTAATAAAAATTTATCGCAACCTTGTTCCAAGAATGGTTAGCATCTTAAAGTAAGTAATTCATATATATTTTCCATGTTCAGGTGTATGTGCATCTGTGTGTCTCAAAATTCAATTCTTCCTAGTTAGGTGTATGCTTATGAAATTAGTGTATGTGCACTATGTTTTGAAGGAATCGTCTTTAAATTACAAATTTCAAATCTTAAAGTTATGTTTCAGTAGTTTCTTATATTAGATGGGCCTCACGTTTCAGAGGAGGAAAAATTATATTTTGAAATCTTTGTTCATGCTGCTATTGGTGAAGGATTTTTAGTTCAGGTGGTACTTTTTTCTCAATGCATTTAATATACTTAGGAATTGAGTGTGGTTACAGACAATTATAGTTGAGGTCTTCTTAAACAGATTAAGGGATCTGTTGCGTCTTGTATCAGGAAATTTTTAGAAAAAGGGTTGATAATCGAGGTAACTTTTGAATTATCATTAACTTCATTGTTGGTATAAACATCTTTATGGGATCAAAGGAGTTAATATTGGTAGGCTCATAGTAGCCATATCTTTGTAAGTTATTTTGGAATTAGGGTATTAGTGATTATTGGGTACTAAAAAGTGATAAGGTGTTTTACATTCAGTCAGTTTATTTATTTCTGTATTGTTGGTTTCTAAGGCATGTCTTCGCTTCGCTCGGGTGTTTTTCAGTTAGGATCAATGGTTTTGGTTTTTTCCCTTATGTTTTTAGTGTTCTGCTCTCTTTGAGAATTTATAAATTAATTTTAATAAAATCATCAATCTTTTACTGGTCCTAAATATAACATCTAAACCTCCGCTCCTCTGACCCGATAAAACTCGAAGGTAAGCTGACCGCATCCTTAAATTTCGTTCTTTATCTCCTGCTCTAAACTCCCTTTTCTTCATCGAAATTTTACTATTTAACATATTATGGTGCATGACTCTGGTGATCCATTTTGAAGAGATTTTTTCTTTATCAATAAACAAGACTTCATAGCAGGAATCGAGGTAACAAAAGCTTGAGGGTTTCTAACTAGAACTAAAATCTGATTGTTTCTTGCAGATCAGGTTGCTTTCCCCTCAAGCTTTTGATTTCAAACCTTCTTGTTTTTTCTTGTGTTCTGTTTTACAAATTTCGTACATTCTCTTGTATTTGAGAATATCTCACAGACGTGACAAAGTAACCCCATTGGAATATAGGAAGTATTCCATTGCATGCTATAAAATTTTGGCATTTTAGCTGAGGCTTCACTAGACTCATGAGCAAATTTTAATTTTTCTTATGTTGTTTTCCCTTATTCTTAATTTTTTTATTGCATCATGAAAATTCTGGCATGGAACACACAAGGGTGTGTCCAGAAAAAAACACAACAACATCTTAATACTTTACTTAATGTGGAAAAACCAGATGTTTAGTTTCTTTCTGAAACTAAGTCACAAAGGAGCTTAATGAGAAATATTCTTTCGTATTTTCCAAACACCCACATTGTATACCCAGATGGAATAGCTGGGGGACTAGAAATTGCATGGGTGGATGGCTTTCATTTTGAAGTGTTTCAATAGAACCTTAACATGATATAAACATCATAGTTAAAAACAACTTCCCCTCTTCGGAGTGGCCACTGACATGCTTTTATGGAGCTCCCAAACATGATCATAAATTAGAAGTAATGGGTTATCTATAAGACATAGAACAACGAGTTAACTTCAATAAGATTCCATGGTTATTAATAGGATACTTAAACATAATCTTCAATAGTGAGGAAAAACAAGGAGGATTACCCTTTGATAGGAAAAAAGTGGAACCAGTTTTAAATCTAATTCGGCGAACAGGTTTAGAAGACTTAGGATTTAAGGGGAACATTTTTACTTGGAGCAATAAAAGGAAAGGATCGGCTAACATTAAACAAAGGCTTGACAAGGCCTTGGCAAATGCAGAATGGAATATTGAATTCCAAGAAGCATTTCTTGAAAACTTAGTGGCTATAGGCTCTGATCATGGGCCTATATGCCTTTCCTTGAACTCAAATAATGTGTATTTGAGTCATTCTTTTAAGTTTTACGATACTTGGTTGAAAGAGGATTCTTGTCTTTTAGTCATCAAACAGTCTTGGAACAACACAACTTTTGTGAATCCGAATGTTGACCTGATAAACAACATCTCTACTGTAGGAGAAAACTTAGGCATTTGGAAAAGAGATATCTTTGGAAAATCAAATAAAAAGATCAAAAACATTCTCAAACTCATAGAAAACCTACAAGCAAAAAACTCAGGGGATTCTAACAATAAATTAATTGGGGAAATGCTGAAAGAACTAGAATCTCTTTATGATACTCAAGAGGAGATAGCCAAACAACAATCTAGAAATAACACAATTGCTCTAGGAGAAAGAAATACGAAAAAATTTCATGTCACCACTTTAAAAAGGAGGAAAAGAAATAATATTGACTGCATACAGGATAGTCAAGACAAGGTTGTCTCTTCTAGAAACGACATAGAAAACGTGTTGACTAATTATTTTTCAAACCTTTTCAAAGCTTCTACTGAAATCTCAGAAAATAAAATCTTCTCTCACATAGAACCATGCATATCACCAGAAGAAAACACAAAATTAATGGAAACCCCATCTGCAACTGAAATATGGGAGGTAGTTAAAAAATTAAAAGCCAATAAAGCGCCAGGGCCAGATGGCTTTCGTGTTAGCTTCTTCAAGAACAACTGGGAAACAGTTGGTCCACAATTGGTGGCAGTTGTTCAAAATTTCTTTCAAACACAAAAACTCAATCTAGACCTAAACAAAACTCTCTTGTTTCTTATCCTTTAAACAAAAAAATCCAAAAAAACCCAACTGAATTTAGGCCGATAGGGCTTTGCAACACACCATATAAGGTCATTGCTAAATTAATGGCAAATAGATTCAAAAAACTCTTGGAAAAGTTAGTATCCCTTCTTTAATCTGCATTCCTATCCTCTAGACAGATCTCTGACAATATCTTAGTTGCCCAAGAAGTAGTACATTTAACAAAAAAAGGTAAAAAGAAAACTGGGAACATATGCGTAAAAATCGACATGTCGAAAGCCTTTGATAGAGTCAGTTGGAATTTTTTAATCAAAACCTTAACAACTTTTGGTTTTTCTAGAGAATGGTGTGAGTTAATCTTTCAGTGTGTTTCCTCCTCTTCTATAGCTATTCTTCTTAATGGTTGCCAGTGTAAGGAATTCAATCCTTCAAGAGGGATTATGCAGGGGGGATCCTTTATCCACTTACCTTTACATTTTCTGTATGGAAGTCTTTTCACGTTTACTTTGTCACCTGGAAACTGTCAAAAAAGTTCAGGGCATTAAATTGATGCCTAAATCGCCACTAATCTCACATCCGTTCTTCACAGATGATTTTCTGCTATTTACTAAGGAAGATCTAGGAAGCTTTAAGAACTTGATAGAATCTATTAACCTCTTTAGCAAAGAATCAGGGCAAGTAGTTAACTTTGCCAAGTCATGTCTGTTTTTTAGTAAAAAGGTTCATAATAAGCATCAGGGTATTATCTCTAGGCTCATGAAAATAAAAAAAATTAACATAAAAGATATACATCCCGGGGCTCCCCTCTTCATAGATAAGTCTAAATTAAAAGCTTTTGATAACATAATCGAAAAAATGGAACAGAGAATAAAAACTTGGCTTGGGAAAATCTTATCTCAACCAAGTAAAATGGTATTAAACAAATCAGTGCTTTCTAGTATGCCCATCTTCAGCATGGGCTGTTTTGTGCTACAAAAAAAACCCTAAGCGTATCAACGATATCCAACGAGATTTTTGGTGGAGAAAACATACAAACTCTAAGGGTATCTACATCAAAGCTTTTGACTTTCTTTGCAAACATGTGGATTAGGGAGGATGGGGGTTCAAAGAAGCTAATAAAATGAACCAAACAATGATTAGCAGAATTGCTTGGAGGTTAGTTAGTCACCCCGACGATTTATGGTCACAAATTATAAAAGGAAAGTACTTTAAAAAAAACGGTGCATTACATTCCAAGAAGAAATCACAAGCCTCTTGGGTATGGAAATGCATCTTGTAGGGTATCGTACACATCAAAAAATATACCATTTGGGAGGTGGGTGATAGAACTTCAATAGATATCTTACAAGATAAATGGATACCGGATAAGAGAGATACTTTAGCTCACTATTTCCCAAATAATAACTCCAACATAACACTTATATCACAGTTGATTGACTATGAAATAAAGAAGTGCAATATTAACCTGTTAACTTCTATGTTTGATTCTTCTTTGGTCAGGGAAATCTTGAACATAAGGCTTTTCTTAACTAAAGAGGGATCACTGAAAAAAGACAAAATAAGATGGTTTCTTACTACTAATGGAGAGTTCTTTGTGAAGTCTCTATATGCCAAACTTCAAAACTTGAATGATTCAACCACAATTCAGACAAAAAATTTTTTGGAAGAAATTGTGGACCATAAACACTTCTCAGAGAATCAAGCTTTTTATCTGGAAATGTTTACATGATTCATTACCAACTAAAAAGAAACTTGGTTCAAGTAGAGATGGGGATAGGAATTGTGTATTTAGTCAGCATACAAAAGAATATACCTTGCATTGTTTTTTGAATGCGCCTATGCAAAAGAAATTTGGACACTTCAGCCAGTTCCTGCTCAGGGAGTATCTTCTAACATTGTTTATACACATACTTCTTTCTTAGATATGTGATCTGAACTCAATATCCATGGCATTAGCTGCAACTAAGTGTTGGTTCATCTAGAAAGAACGCTACCTTAGAGTCTTTGATGATAAAAATAGAACACCATCTCAATTGCCTAAATACATACCAGTCATAACACAAAATAGCATCAGAACTCAGAATCTGATTTATTGGACTATGCCAATAAGAAACTTTTATAAATTAAAATGTGATGCTTCTTGGGTTTCTGCTACAACTAATGCTGGTTTTGGATTTATTTTGTGCAACTGGACATGGACCTTCAAAGGAGCATGGATGGGCAGTTGCAGGGTAGAATCACCAGAAGAAATTGAAGTTGTAGCCTTGCTGCAGACTATAACTTGGGCCAAACAACAACTTGCAAAATCTGGCAATAGAAGGAGATAATCAAAACACTATCAAGTACCTACAAGACAAACAAAACTCAATCAAATGGCAATGTATAGCCATATTATATGAAGTAAATAAGATGGCAGCTGAACTAGTTTCTTTTGGGGGATTTCACTGTGTGGATAGAAGAGCAAACAAAATGGTAGATTTGTAAGAAAAAGAAGGAAGAACTTCAACACAGTTGATTACTAGCTTCTCTGTTACACCTTCCTTTTTAATTCCAGCTATTACTTTTGATTCTGTCAAATCCTATGAGCAATGTGATATGAACTCAAACTTTGTATCTGTTTTGGAATTAACTAATCACACAGATTCAGTCATCGGACGGACAACTCTACCAGAGTTGATTCCAAATGAGTCTGAATATACAAATTAGTTTCTTCTTTGTTCTATATATCTGGATATTTTCAAAAAAAAAAAAAACTTCCAAATAACTTAGAATTTAAATAAATAAATTTAAAACGTTGCAAGATGAAAATCGTTGGCAATAGCTATGTGTAATCATAATGTTGTTATTCCAAACCCTAGTTATCCTTCTTAAAACACAAGAATAAATTCTCATAAGAAGTTTCCTAGACAACCATAAAAAACAACTCATAAAAACCAAAAAAATAAAATCAAACTGAAGTTAAAGAACACTTTAGAAACCCTCACGGGTCTTGATACCTTTGAGTTTGTGATTGACATCATCCACTGCTTCTTCGGTGAATATATCATCATTGATAAGATCTTTAACATGTGTCTTCATGAGAACAAGGTCAGAGTTAACCTTTTTTTAACTCAGTCCGTAACATGTCGACACCTTTCATAGTATCAATGAGTTATAGTTTTTCTTCCTCAAAATATTTAAGAAAATCATGAACCACTTCGGCCGAAACCATCTCATCATTCTCTACATCTTGATGAGTATAAGCATAGTAGCATGAGATATCAAAATAATCATCAGAATTATGATATTTGATATCATCAACTTATACTAGTGTTCTTTTCGTATTCCCTTTGGACTCGAAACCAATACCCTTATCAAGAAAACCTCTTGCAAAATCACAAGTGCGAGAAGGTGATGACATTCTTGACAAAAAGAAAATAATCTAGAGTATGCGAACCTGATTCAATAGGATTGGCATTTAAATGGTTTCTTAGGGAGTAACTTTAGGGTTTCTAAAAATTAGTTCGTGACAAGTCAATGATACCTGTACTAAAACCAATATCTTCCCAAAAAAAAAAACTTAAAAGTACATCTTTACACGGTGAAAAGAACACAACACAATTTTTGCTACGTGAAAAATTTCTTTCACAATCTTTTTGGTTCAATAAATTTTATATTCTCACAGGAGGAAAAATTTAGAGCACAAAAATAACTCACAACTTAATTGTAGATTTTTTTTTAAACAAATAGACAATCGAAGTGATTCTTGAAACAAAACACTACTTAGGAAAGACTATTTGTAGACAATAGTTTAGCTATGAACGATAAGAAAATAGCTCAACTAAACAGAAAGCATTTTGCCAATAAGTATACATGATTATTAGCATATCTTACTCAACATGATTTTTCATGAGTAAGAATTCAACCCTTGTGATTAATTAACACAAGTATGAGCTTTATGCTCATCAAATGAATATTGTTCATGGTTAATCTTCTTTTTCCTTCTAATTTTTGGAGGAAACCCCTTTTGATGTAAAAAGGTATCATAAAACTTACTATCATCAAAGTATGAGACTAAGTTTGAATCCTTACCAGAAGAAGTTTGTTTAGAGGATTTTGACAGCCTGTTGATAAGATCCTTGTATCCTTCAATTATCAGATTAAGGTTGACCTTCATATCTCCATTCTTGTGTTCACCTACTGGCACCTTTCTCACATCTTGAACATCATCCTTCACCTTAGGTTGAGAAATAGCTTTCTGAAATTTCCTTGACCGACTTGTGTTAATGCTACAATTTGTTCGAACATTCGATGAGCAGATTGAACTGACTTTCCGAGAAGAATTCACATGATGAGTTCTAAAACTAATAGGTTTAGACTTCCGAATATCAGTTACACCTTTGAGTATTAAATCTAAGGTGTGCTGAAGTTGACCAAAATAATTGTCATTCAACCTCTGTTTGCTCTTCCATTGAACATGTCCTTTTGAATCACAAAATAGACATACTTTCTGATCATCTGAGTGATTAGAGTGTGTAGGATTAACAACATGGTTAGAAGATTTATTCCTTCCATGAGATGCGATGTTTCCTTGATCAATAGAAAGGCCAAGCACTCCTTTAACAATAGGAAGGGTTTGCAGTTTAGCTTCTGAAACAGGTTTCATTAGGGCAACATGATTACAAGTAGTCATATTTTTTACATCGCTGTTGAATCATAAGAACTTGGTATAGTGGACTCCATAGAACATCCATTAGATTGAATAAAGAAATTACTCAATAGATGTTCTATTTCCAGGGCATCCTCCTTGAGTTTAGCCTTGTGTAAGGTTCAGGAAGAACATACTACAACATTTTCCTCATGGAGAACCGTTAATTGGGAATCACGATCTTTTATCATACCAATCATCATATTGACTTTGTGTTTCAACCTATTGATTTTAAATGCCTGGATTCTAATAAGTTTTAGAATCGCTGCACTTTTTTGGGATGCTTCCCTTTTTTCTTCAGAGTCAGACTCGTTAGTAAGATAATGAGGGTAACACTTATGAATACTTGTCTGTTTCATGGGAACAAAAAGTTCATCTATATGTGAGATCGAAACGTCTTTCTCTTTAATAGATTCCATAGAAACATAACTTTTTTTTTTGGTGATGCGTTTGTCAGAGATAACACTTCTGTCCATAGAGTCAGATTGCTACAAACACAATGAGGTCTTTAATGTGTTTGCCTACTCTAATACCAATTGAAAAAGTGGGGATCTAACAAACACACCCAATATTTCGTTCGACAACCTGTATGGACTAACTCCAATATAATTCCAAGAGCATCAACTAGACAACAGACTCAATCAAGGAATTATACCCAAGAGTTATATCTTTGTTTCTTAATGTAACTAGCAAATCAAGCAGATAGAAATCCATGAGCCTGATTATTATGAGAAACAACTTGAATGATACCAAAGACCAATGTTCAAGTGTCAATCAACAACCAAAGGTTGGATTTACCAATTGATTGAACTACGCACAACCTGTGATATTTGAATTATATAAATAAATATAATGCAGAAAAGAAATAACATAGACACCAGAAGTTTTGTTGACGAGGAAACTGCAAATACAGAAAAACCCCGGGACCTAGTCCATAATTGAACACCATACTGATAATCACGTAAGTGCTACATTTTATACCCGTATTTATATGATCTAGGACTCGATATTTTGGCTAATGATAATATTTTAGTACTTTTTCAGAAAGTACAAGCAAATTCGGTCATCCGAAGATAATTGGCTAAATAGGAAGTAATACAGTGTTCTGGGCTAAAGACACTCGCATCACTTGCTGGGCTGTTTCATCTCTCGCCACAAAAGGAGTGGACTCTTATTCAATTTACCAAGTTTAGAGAACAAGGTGGGAAGATTTGAAAAGTGGTGTTAATGGAAATGGTAGCCCACGTGTCTTGTTCTCCACCAAGTGTCATTCGACTCATTTCTATCGTACACAAAAAGAAGATGCCGTCCATCTTCTTTAGGATTCATTTTTGTATCTTCGTGAGTACCGAGCTGCTAGTGGTGGTGTGATATTAGATTTTGCAGAGATGAGAAATGAATATGGAAATAAAGGTTTGCTGGTACTTGAAGGTGCTATGGCTATCAAGGGTTCTAAAGGCTGAAGTCGGTGCATGTAGTCTCGGGCTTTTTTCTCTCGAACTGATGATGGGTGTCGGTTGAAATGATGGTGGAAGATGGTGGATGTATAGAGAGACGACAACAAAATTTGAGAGTTTCTGTGGCTGTATAGACGCTACACAGGCGGAGTTCAGTTCATCCGTTACACTGTACTCGGATTGGAAGTGAAGCAAGAAGACAACAGAGCTGTTGACAATGGGTTTAGCAGTGCTCTGTAGCTTGGGTACTTGGCTGGAATTGGCATTTGAGTTGAATTTGTGTGGGTTAAGCTATTGCTGCTCAACTTCAGTCGATGGAGTTTGGAGCTGAATGGATATGATGGCTGAACTATTGAGTTTTGGGTCGATTGGTGGCTGGAAATCTCGACAAGAAATGATCGATGGGTTTACTGCCGATATATGTTAGATGCGAACGATGGAAGCAAGATGACTCTTGCTGACGGTAAATAGAATTTGAAGTAAAGGAATGGACTGTGATTCACTCAAACAGGAAGGGAGTTGGTGCTGTGATCAGACTTGGATTACTGATTATAAGATAAGAGCAAGGAGTTGATGTCATTAACTATTTGGATTAGGTGCAGAGATTGAGAAGAGTTGTTGGCTGATTTGAATAACGGAAGATGGACTATACGTTGTTGACTGATTTGAAACGGTGAATGGATGAGCTCGAGGTGGTTCTTATGTTAGCTTTGGATGTCAGTTATGGGGTTCATGTTAATAACAAAGTTCAGGGTACACGAAATTGGTTGAGCTGCTACTATCGTGAAAGCTCAGTAGATGAACTAAAGTTGAGTGTTGCTGCCAAGGTTGATCGTGTGCGAGAGGATAAAGGTTAAATGGTCAGAGATGTTTGGTGGAATTTAGGTGATCAGAAGACGGAAACCGGATCTCAGATGGTTGAGTTCATTTGACCGGTACAGGGAATCGAAATGTGGTTTAATTTGGGAAACTATTGGACGGGGTCTTTCCAGTCCTTGGTACGAATGGTGTGTGGACTGGGCCTGGACATTGTGCTAGGTTTAGACTTCTCCCTAACAACTATATACGAGGAGAGACAGAGAAGAGAAAAGGAGGTCGGTTTGGAGGATTATCTTTTGGGTTTATCTCTGTTCGTGACAGACAAAGGAGGGGGATCTTGAAGCCGCTGTGGAGGTTTGCGCAACACCAAGAGAAGGATAGTACGATTTGGTTAAATTTTTCCTTCTCTTGTTATCATTTTTGATGGGTTTTAAGAAAACCTTTGATATGTTCTAATCCTTTTGTAGCTAGGTTTTTCTGGAGAAAACTACTTCTAGCATTAAGACCATTTGAATCGATTTTGAATATTTGGTTTTAGGCTATATGAATTGAATTTCGAAATCCAATAATTATTGTTTATTGATTTTACAAAGAATACATGTTGTTGCCTCACCGGCTTTGTACGACACAATAGCCTAAGTTCATTAATTCTTGTAGGTTACAATTTTATGTGTTAGTATTTGATAATCCATGCTTAGGTTTATTCTTTTGATGGGTTATGCTTAGACGAAGCAAATAATAATTGTGAATCTATAAATTATGTTTTCAATAATTCTCTCGTCATTATAATTTGATAGGTCATGCTTAGAAATTTGATGGGCTATACTTAGGAGATGCGAGTTTATGATCGGAAATTATATCAATAATAGGTGTTGCAATAGAACAAAGCTATAAACACATATTTGGAATTAGAGTTCATTTCGGTGCACAATTATAAATAGTAGTGGAATTCATAGACCCTAGTTGCAGACTCCTTCTCATTGTGTTTTATTAATTTTCGTTTCTTTTGTTTCATTCTTTTTAAATCCTTAATTCATTTTTTTTTTCAAAAACATCATCTCTGGTTAGTCAATCAGAATTATTGGTTACGGTATTTCCACTGCTCCTCATGGGAACGACCCATACTTTCCTCTGTCTACATTGTAGACGCCGTGCGATTGCGGTTTATTATATAGGCATCTCTGGATCCTATCAATTCTTGGCGCCGTTGCCGAGGAGCGGTTGTGGAATATTGTAATTGATATTTTGTACATAATTTTATTTTTTGTACATAGCTTATTTTTCTTTTATTTTTGTTATTTTTACGTAGCTTATTTAGTTTTTTGTTAGGTACCCTAATATGAAGAGCGGAGATTGGAGTCAACAACATGCCTAAAGTAAGTACTTGATATTCTCACAAAGCTTTTGCAAGGTGAGGTATTGGGAAAATTTTACTTTGTATAATGGTTTCCAGTGAGTTGACTTCATTTATAGCTTTTTGGAATCTTACAAAAAGAGCTGAGATAGAGGAGCCATTTGATATTTCACCTGAGGAGTATGCATATGCACCTTCTCATTATCAAGAACCTGCCGAGTGTGTAAATAATGATTGGAATTATTCTCATAGGTATGATTATTCTAGACCTTGTGAAGGTTATGATCATTACCAACCTTACCCTGGTTATGAGCCATAATTTGTTGATTCCAATTATTATTCACACATTTCTCCGTCACAGTATGACAGAGATGATCAATCTCACTGTGACCCATTGGCATCACAACTATCTTTGTTAGAACGCATTAATATTGACATTGTCGAACAGACCAAAGCTAATGAGTTATTTTTTGCTGAGCTGAGTAAAACCCAAGCTTATATTGCTCAACTTTCTGAACAAACTGATTTATCGATTGCTAAACTAATGCATTCGGTAAAAGATCGTGGTCTTACTGAGGATACAAGTTCTAATTTTTCTAATACTCTTGATATTAATGATGAAACCGCTTTAACTAATGAATCAATGTGTATGGAGAATTATGATGAACTTGATAGTTGTGATCATAGGAATAAAGACATTGTCATACCAAGTGAAGGTGGTGTATTTAGTCCAACTCCTGATTGTGTTAATGATCACTCTCCTATTCAAAAGGAAAAGTTTAGGATTGAGGACACCATTCTTTTAGACGGTGTCACATATCAATGCTATAGCAATGATGCTTATGAAGAATGTGTTAATTCAGAGGACATTATAGTTAAGTCTAACGACTTAGAGACATTACACTCTATATATAAGGTTTCTTTTAATCATCTTTATTGTGATATTCCTATTGATTCCCAGGTTGATGATATTTATGTTGATGATTTAGTACAGGTTTGCAAACCTTGTGGAGAAGTTAATACACCTAGAATTGTTAGCACATCTTTTCAGAAGATTTCTAATTTTGGATTAGAATTGCGTGCTTCTCCAATATAACTAGATTATTTTGCATCTCGTGATTTCTCTTTGCCTATGCATGTCTCCCAAATGGTTTCAGTTTCCACCCACAGTGAACCACTTGAGTCGGTAATTTTTGTTACTGACGATACATCCTTTGTAAAAACCTGGAATGTGGGCAGCTCTTTTCTTTTGATAGTATCTATATCTTTACGTTCTTACAAAGAGAGTGTGAGGTTGTCATTAATTGTATATATTGTGCTTTGGGTTGATCCCCAAATATTCAGGTTGTTGATATATGGAGAATCTTGTTTGTATATTCCAAAAGGTATGTATATGTTCTTGTTTTATTTTTATTTGGTTACTTTTTGCACTTCATTTTAGAAATTTCCCATCTTAATTTTTACACTGGATGACTCAATTACATTGAGGACAATGTAATGTTTAAGTGTGTGTGTGTGTGTGGGGGGGGGGGGTGGTGGTTAACTTTTACTTTTGTTTTTCAGGAATTTTCTTGCAATTTATGACCAGCTGTGTAGCGGGTCTAAAAAAATAATCATTGTTAGGGTTATGACCAGCTGTGTAGCGGGTCTCTTTCTCTTTATCTTACTATATGACCAGCTGTGTAGCGGGTCTTTTTCATTCTTTTCATGACCAGGTTGTCTCTAATCTTTTTTTTGATATGACCAAAAAAAATCATGATTAGCTGTGTAGCGGGTCTTTTTTCATTCTTTTCATGACCAGCTGTGTAGCAGGTCAATTCTTCGGTTTTGCTCGAGGACTAGCAAAATATAAGTGTGTGGGTGTTGATAAGAACATAAGTGCTATATTTTATACCCGTATTTATATGATCTAGGACCCGATATTTTGGCTAATGATAATATTTTAGTGCTTTTGGAGAAAGTACAAGAAAATTCGGCCATCCGAAGATAATTGTCTAAATAGGAAGTAAAATAGTGTTCTGGGCTAAAGACATTCTGCCCTTACTTCAAACACACATGGCCACTCTCATCACCTGCTGGGCTGTTTCATCTCTCGCCACAAAAGGAGTGGACTCTTATTCAATTTACCAAGTTTAGAGAACAAGGTGGGCAGATTTGAAAAGTGGTGTTAATGGAAATGGTAGCCCACATGTCTTGTTCTCCACCAAGTGTCATTAGACTCAGTTCTATCGGACACAAAAAGGAAATGCCGTCCATCTTCTGTAGGCTTCATTTTTGTATCTTCGTGAGTACCGAGTTGCGAGTGGTGGTGTGATATTAGATTTTGCAGATATGAGAAATGAATATGGAAATAAAGGTTTGCTGGTACTTGAAGGTGTTATGGCTATCAAGGGTTCTAAAGGCTGAAGTCGGTGCATGTAGTCTCGGGCTTTCTTCTCTCGAACTTATGACGGGTGTCGGCTGAAATGATGGTGGAAGATGGTGGATGTATGGAGAGACGACAAAATAATTTGAGAGTTTCTGTGGCTGTATAGACGCGACACAGGCGGATTTCAGTTCATCTGTTACACTGTACTCGGCTTGGAAGTGCAGCAAGAAGACAACGGAGCTGTTGACAATGGGTTTGGCTGTGTATGAGCTTAATGGATCTGTAGATTGGGTACTTGGATGGAATTAGCATTTGAGTTGAATCTGTGTGGGTTGAGCTGTTGCTGCTCAACTTCAGTCGATGGAGTTTGGAGCTGAATGGATATGATGGCTGAACTGTTGAGTTTTGTGTCGATTGGTGGCTGGAAATCTCGACAAGAAACGATCGAAGGGTTTACTGCCGATATATATTAGATGCGAACGATGGAAGCAAGATGACTCTTGCTGACGGTAAATAGAATTTGGAGTAAAGGCATAGACTGTTATTCACTCAAACAGGAAGGGAGTTGGTGTTGTGATCAGACTTGGAGTGCTGATTAAAAGACAAAAGCAAGGAGTTGATGTCATTAACTATTTGGATTAGGTGCAGAGATTGAGAAGAGTTGTTGGCTGATTTGAATAAAGGAAGATGGACTATACGTTGTTGACTGATTTGAAATGGTGAATGGATGAGCTCGAGGTGGTTCTTATGTTAGATGTGGATGTCAGTTATGGGGTTCATGTTAATAACAAAGTTCAGGGTACACGAAATTGGTTGAGCTACTACTATCGTGAAAGCTCAGTAGATGAACTGAAGTTGAGTGCTGCTGCCAAGGTTGATCGTGTGCGAGAGGATAAAGGTTAACTAGTCAGAGATATTCGGGGGAATTTAGGTGATCAGAAGACAGAAACCGGAGCTCAGATGGTTGAGTTCATTTGACCGGCACAGGGAATCGAAATGTGGTTTAATTTGGGAAACTATTGGATTGGGTCTTTCCAGTCCTTGGTACGAATGGTGTATGGACTGGGCCTGGACATTATGCTAGGTTTAGACTTCTGCCTAACAACTATATACGAGGAGAGACAGAGAAGAGAAATGAGGCCGGTTTGTAAGATTATCTTTTGGGTTTATCTCTGTTCGTGACAGACAGAGGAGGGGGGGATCTTGAAGCCGCTATGGAGGTTTGCGCAACACCAAGAGAAGGATAAAACGATTTGGTTAAATTTTTCCTTCTCTTGTTATCATTTTTGATGGGTTTTAACCCTTTGATATGTTCTAATCCTTTTGTAGCTAGGTTTTTTTTGAGAAAACTACTTCTAGCATTAAGACCATTTGAATCGATTTTGAATATTTGGTATTAGGTTATATGAATTGAATTTCTAAATCCAATAATTATGGTTTATTGATTTTACAAAGAATACATGTTGTTGCCTCACCGGCTTTGTACGACACAATATCCTAAGTTCATTAATTCATGTAGGTTACAATTTTATGTGTTAGTATTTGATAATCCATGCTTAGGTTGATTCTTTTGATGGGTTATGCTTAGACGAAACAAATAATAATTGTGAATCTATAAATTATGTTTTCGATAATTCTCTCGTCATTATAATTTGATAGGCCATGCTTAGAAATTTGATGGGCTATACTTAGGAGATGCGAGTTTATGATCGGAAATTATATTAATAATTGGTGTTGCAATAGAACAAAGCTATAAACACATATTTGGAATTAGAGTTCATTTCGGTGCACAATTATAAATAGTAGTGGAATTCATAGACCCTAGTTGCAGACTCCTTCTCATTGTGTTTTATTAATTTTCGTTTATTTTGTTTCATTCTTTTTAAATCCTTAATTCAAAAAAAAAATCAAAAACATCATCTCTGGTTAGTCAATCAGAATTATTGGTTATGGTATTTCCACTGCTCCTCATGTGAACGACCCGTACTTGCCTCTGTCTACATTGTAGACGCCGTGCGATTGCGGTTTATTATATAGGCATCTCCGGATCCTATCACATATTGTATTAAATATGTCTCCCACAGATATAATTATGAAGTTTTGTTCTATCTTTTGATAAATCAAGGTGAACATGAACCAATTGAAAATCCAGCCTTATATTCCCAAAGAATAGCTTAGAAATATCAATCACCTCACATTAACTTCACTATATGGTAGTAGAACAAGTTATTGCGGAATCACAAAGAATGAGACGAAGAGCTTTGTGATTACATTTTATATCTTACCTATCGGAGATAAATCTCGAGCAAATCTTAGAGAAGATAGTACTCAATACGATAGAACAAGTAAGATTAGAACACGCAATTACAAAGAAAATAGTTGGGTCTGGCTTCAGAACCCCAATGAAGTCTTTAAGTCGTTAACCTATAGTGGTTTTAGGAAAAAACTAGGTTAAAGGAGAATTGACTCTAGTTGCAAATAGTATCACACATGAGGTGTGGGGATTAGGTTTCCCAGTTGCTAGAGTTCCCCCTTATATAATCTTCAAATCAGGGTTTGATAGCTTTGAAACAAAGCAATCAATATTCACCGTTAGATGAAAACCTAATTTAGGGTTCAAGTTAAGTTTGCTTAAAACCAAAGCAATATCTCTCCACCGTTAGATGGTCTTAGCTTGTTACACACAAATGAAATATACCTTCATTTAGATATAGGTAACCGTACCTAAACGTGTATATTGAGTTGGGTCAATAACAGTTAACCCAAGTTAGCCATGTGAACACTTTTGTATTAACCACATTCATCTAACACCTCTAGATCAATTGATAATCAAATAAATGTAATTGTGTTACTCATAAAATTGTTCAATTGTTTATATTCTCATAGAATTATACAAGACACAATTGAAAAAAAATCGGATTGATTCAAAGAATGAGTTCATGAAAATTTTAGCCATGGTTTGCAAACGTTGCATTCCTTAATTTATAAATATATTTGTTCATGAGTATGAAATCATATTTAGCCGATTTTAGAACTTAAACCAACTCAGTTTGCAAACGGGTAAGCAAACTAGAGTTCCAGACTTTAGTCATGTCCGACAGTTCGCAAACGGGTATGCATACTATCGTACCGGACCTAACTCAGGTAAAACCGTTCGCATACTGGTACACATACTTGGTTCCCGTACTTTGACAGTTAAACCGTTCGCATACTGGTATGCAAACTTGGTTCCTGGACCCGAATCATATTGCAACAGTTTGCATACTGGTATGCATACCGTGCTATATCCAGAAAATGGTTATTTGTTATAAGCTCACATTTCAATCATGGAAACATCCTTAGAAGACGACAATAGTTGTCTCACACAAACTATTAGCTTATAAGTAATTTTCAAGTGATTGAATGATCAATACAAAACATTCCAAGTCTATATTAAATGACTGTCTCACATAAATCATGTAAGATGTTTCAAGGCAATTTTCACATGATCATCTTTTGACTCATTATTTAGTTTCCAACAAATAAATTGTTTCCAACTAAACTCGTCAAGAATAATGATGAACGTAGTTAAAGCAAAGAGATTTCCAATATATATTTCGAAAAAGAGATAAGCGAGTTAAATTCAGCTCGAAATATCAAATGTGTATAATGTAAAAGTCTATATAGATATACGACTTAGTCTCAATAGTAGATAGAATAGAATAAACTTTTGAGTGATAGATAAGTTTTAGTCTCCACATACCTTCTGTTGATGAAGTTCCCCCAAGCTCTCTTCAGTAGATCTTCGTCTTCAATCGATGAACGCGGTGAAGTCTAAAGCTCAACTACAAATTCTATCATAATCCGAGACATAACTATAAGTAGACTAGAAATCAAGACTTATAATTTTGATCACCTAAACTTGACAAACAAGCTTGAGATAGCAACGCTTATGAGTTCGACCGAGCAGTGCTCTAACAAAACTTGTGCTTATATAGCAGGGCGTGAGGTTGTGGAATATATATATATAAGGAAAATACCTCTAAATAACCTCTCCTAGATGAAGTACTAAGTTGCAAAACTTAGTGGTACCATCGGAAAAAGATGGTATGACTCCTTAGTCCTGATATTCTCTTAACGCGTAGTTCATTAGGATCCCTATTCGAAACCTTTGTCAATTTATGGCAAAAAAGGGAGAATTATTTAGTAGAATTCTACTAAGACATATGGATTTACGAAGTAACAAGATGAAGGTAATTTCAATGTATTAGGGGGAGTGAATTACATGGACGAAGGTAACTTCAAATTTACCAAAAGAGATAAGTTAAGTAAATTGATCACTCATTCTAAATGCTATAACTTGAGTATTCTCATAAGTTATTATTATCTACATATCTTCAGCAACAAGGGTCTGAACAAACACATGAAGGACATAGAAGAACTTTAAATACAAAGAATTCAAGATTGTTAAAAATTCAATAAATCAAGATGCATTATGGAGACGGAGCTGAAAATTTACTTTTTGTTTTATCCATATGTAATTTATAGTTTTATCACTAAATTGACAAATGGGGAGATTGTTAGAGCACCGCTCGGTCAAACTCACAAGTTTTTGTATGTCAAGCTTGTTGTCAATTTTAGTTGATCAAAACTAGATTTATAGCCTAATAAACTCAATCTCGGACTAGGATTAGAGCATGAAGTTGAGTATCATAATTCACAAATCGACCTTGAAGATTGAATACCTAAAACAACGTCAATATGAGCTTCATCAACAAATGTATGTGAAGACTGACTATCCTAATTACTCATATTATCTACCATTGTATCTTCCGAGATATGTTGTATGACTTCAGTATAATGATGAACATTCGCAAAGAATAATGCAAACTAAGAATTAAGTCAAGTTAGTTCGTAAAATTCACAAACTTTTTCACCAGTTCATGAACTTGAACTTGTAAATATAAAAAATTGATTTTTAATATCTCAATTAACTAGAGTACACGAACTGCGAGATTTAGAGATAGTACCAGTAACTATTTATTTTAGCGTACACGAACTGATTTGCCTAGTTTTTTAAATGGTTGAATTTTTATGTTTCATGTACATAAACTATTTTGCACAGTTCGCTAACTTGTCAATTTAAACACTCCAAAGTTACGAGACGACTTCTTAGTTCATAAATTGTTTTGAAAGTTCGCGAACTGATTTGGTCGCATGACTTATTAATCTTGTAGGTTTAAAAACTACTTAACTGTAGCTATCTGGAAAACCATATGGTGCACTCTGGTTACATATGTCTTCTTTGTAATTCAAAGCAAACTTCTCACATGCTTATGTGGATAAATTTAGCTTGCTTGTAATTCGTAAACAAAGAAACTAGTTCACGAATCTTCTTTGTTTAGCATTGTTCATCAATAAATAGAGGACTCGTTGCACACTAACAACTCAATCCTGGCATTTATGTACCCCAATTGCAGACTAGAGTCATCCTTTAAAAACCTAGTTTTCCTTACGAAACCGTATTCTAGGTTACGACCTTCAAATACTTTACTTAGGGATTTGTGAAGCCCGATCTTGTTCTTATTGATCATCTGCTAATTTGTCAAAACTTTAGATCAGGAACTTGATAGATAAAAATCACAAAGTTCTCTTCATCCCATACATTGTAATTCCACAAGATAGATATCTGAATCACATCTAGTTATATTTGTTTAGATCGTTCTTGTGAGGTATAATTAATTAGGGATCTCTATAACTTTTGAAGAGAATAAGTTCAACCTAATTTTGGTTTTGTTTAATATCTTGTTTTCTTGAAGATACCTCATAACATATAGATTTTCGTACCTTGATTGAATATCTTTCTGAAGGAAATCAATTTAGGATTTCTGTTAGAGGCAGAATAGTCATAAAAGTCGTCACTTAGGTCGAAGAAACTCAAAGGTCTATAAAGGACGTTAGCTAGGGGAATCGTGTTGCATAGGATCTTGCGAGATCCAAGAGATGTAGGGTGGATTTGGTCTCAACTACTGTCTGGTCCGAAGTCTGATAATAGGCTAGTGTTTGTAGTGGTTTAATATAGTGTGGTGTTCAAACTGGACTAGGTCCCGTGGTTATTTTGCATATTGCAGTTTTCCTCATTAACAAAAATCAATAGGTATTGCTTTAAATTTTACTACCGCATTATAATTTTATGTTATAACCAAAGTAATATCAAGTGGTTAATGGATAACAAAGTGGAAGTTTTATTTTGTATGGCTTGGATTGAGGTTGTCTTGGCAAGCACTCAAATCTGATGTGAGATGTTGTATTAATGATGAAAAAAAAAAAAGTTTTGTGTCTAACTAGGGTCTGGGTCGTAAAATATGCAGTTGATGCATTAGGGTCGTAGACTAACAAGTCCTAACAATAATTAAAAACTTAAATGAGCATACCAGTGACAACGACATTTCCTTGAACATATAAACTGCATATTCATACGCATCTTCTTTCACCAAATCCATAAGAAGATTGTTGAAACCTTCAGCTTAGTAAGCCCACCACCATAAATCCCAAACAAAATCACAATTTTTAATTCTTAAAATCCTATAGATCAGTAAAACCACCACCATAAATCTCAAAACATTCATATCTTTTTATATGTTCTTCCGCAACATAATTAATCTCTCAATGGTTCGCCATTTTCTTCGACCAACATACATACCAACTGGTCATTGAAGCAAAAAATCAACGATATAGTTACAAGGGGTTTGATGTGGATCTTCTGAACAAAATGATTGATAACATATTTTTCATAATAGAAAATGATTTTTTTCGAATTCTATAAACAACAAACAAAAACCAATATTGCGCTAGCACTACTGATTCAAGAATAAATAAATACAAAGAGGTTTCCGCTCAACAACAATGGAAATATGGATAGACCAAGTTGAAGAGTATGAGCATTTTGAGGTTCATTCAATTTCTGAGATGAAAAAGTATCCATTACAGAAGGGAATTTAATAGCAGAGACACTCTGGTCTACAAGAGCTAGCAAACCCAGTACCCAGAAACTCTCTTGAAAGAAATTGTTGGCGGTGATTCTGAGAAATTCCATAGCTAATTAGGTTTTGGATTTTTTGGATTAGCAATCACGGAGCTGAATTGGTAATAACAGAGGAAAGAATATGGAAAAGGATGAAAGTGTAATAAGTTTTTGTCATGGATGGTCAAGGTGCTTTGTAAAATAAGAAAAGTCATCTAAAACTTTCCTAACATTCTTCGGTTAGTCTACGACCCTAACACATCAACTGCTTCTTCTACGACACAGACCCTAATTAGACACAAAACTTACGACCCTTTTACAAAATAACTCATTTATTAATTCATAATAACCGTCATATTCCCACTGAATTACTGCGTAGTTTTCCTTCCTCCTTACCAATTGTGAGTGGTGGTAAAAATAGAATTATATGGAATAAGTATTTGAAGGGAAACTTCCTAACAACAACAACAATTAATAAAATAAGAAACATAGAACCTCTTCTACATTGGTTTTCAAAAAAAAAAAGGAAACCATTACACCTGGGATTGCCAGCAATGTACGAAAGATACAACAAGGAGTTTATATTGATGATGAAAAGATGCTGAGTAAAGGTTACAATACAGTGTCAAGATGTTGTATCTGCAAGCAACATCAAGACTACGTCCCATCTACTAGGGTTTTACGGCTTAAACACAAGAATCTGGCAATGTTAGGTAACATTTTCAATTTCTCATGTCCATTTTCCTTTGATGATGCTTTGCAATTTACAAAGCAGAAGAGCCCAATCATCAAATAAATTTGGTTAACAACAACTTGTTCTACAATCAGAGAGTTATGGTTTAAAAAAAAACAAGATATTGTTTGAAAACATACAATCCAATGAAACCTGTTTTAAGAGTAGAATCATAAGTTTAGTGCATTATGGTAGTTATAGAATGAAAGGAAATAGATGGAATCAAGACTACGACTCCAACATCCTAAACTTCTTTAATATTGGTTAGAGAAGCACTGAGTACAGTTCAATCAAGGAATGTCACTGGCTTAATCCGGATATAGGGTATATGTTGTTTTTCTATGATGGTGTTGGAGTTGGAAATCCTGGAAATGCAGGTTTTGGAATCATTGCAAGAAGTTGTGACTGTCAGGTCCTCGGTACAATATCCGGAGGTCTTGGAATAACAACTAATTACATAGCTGAAATCATGGCTGTAGAGTGGGATATGACACTTTCTCAAACTTGTAGTGAAATTATTATTAATTATGATTCTAAGTCAGTAGTGGAAGAGTTTAGAAAAGGGAATGTTCCCTAGTTTATTCATTCAAGATGGTTAAAGGCATGCAATGCATTGTCTGAAATTCATTATGTCCAATATTATAGATAAATTAATTTTTCTACAGATGGTCTTGCTAAAAAAGGAGCCAGATTAAGATTAGGTGAATTAGTGCAGCATTCAAGAAGACCTACATTCTTAATTCAAATTGAAATGCCAGAAAGAAAGTACTATAGATTTTGTTAGGTATTAGGCAACCTTCTTTTTGTTAAACACTTGTGTATTTTTGCTTTTGTTCTTTCTATTATGCACTTTTCTAATTTTTTGTTATTCAATTAATTAATAAAAATCTATGACTTAACAAAAATATATAATTTATTACATACTACATATTAATATGGTTTCCTTGTTAAACTGTTTTTTTTTTGTATTACATAGTTTTGTGTGTAGAAACGTTAAACGTACACAGTTGAGCTTAGGTTTTATTTATCCATTATGGTTCATGATGACCCGGTACAATTAAGTATTGAATGTAAATAAAATTTAATAATTTGTAAACATAATAGAAAATAGGAGAGTGTACTTTCATCACCATATAATATTTTCACCAATTAGACGTTTTCAAGTATCCTCACCATAGCTTCTACTTCAGAGAAGGCCTCTTTCGACCAACATGAAGCGAGAGTTCCATCACATGCCAACATGTAAGCTTTATTTTTCAAGGCCTTCAAGGGGGTAAATTTATACCTTAAAGGCTTAATCAAACTATAATCAACCACCAATAATTAAGAATATAATACACGTTATAAACATAGATGGATAAAGGTTTATTAAATTTACTTCAAAATAATCATGGCTTGCCTTTTATAGTAGGACTCCATTACGCTAACCGTCATTGTGCTTCAATTTTCAAGATTGAACTACACAAGTGGAGGCAATAAAATTATATTCAAAAAGAAGTTTGTGACCAGAATATCTACCTCGCGTGTTACTGTGTCAACCTTAGCTGTAACTGAATTTAGAGGTTAATATGAGATGATTTCAATAATATTCAGTGGGTTGGATCGAGTCTTTATAATCTACTATGAACCCAATATAGGTTGATATGCAGTAAAAGATAATCTTCGAGAATTTTAATACACACCAATATATGTGATAAGTGTTGCTTAATGAAACTTGTTCGCGTTACATGAAAGATTGGAAGCATCAGTTGACCAACAACTTTAGACATCCCAATAACTGAGGTATCCAGCTTTAGGGATTTTGTTTGATAACATAAAAAAGGTTTCTGATAGAATGGAACCACATCAACTGAAGCCACAAAACAACAAAAAAGGCGTAAGATACTCTCATCGCTTAAAAATAGGAACCACGTCATAAGAGTACATCAACTTATGGCGATAATACAAGTTTTCTGTGAACCATATATAGATACCCATTGCATCTGCAACTTGATCTCTTTTAGTTACATATATTAGCTTATCTTCGGGCCAAACTCCAAAGATAACACCTACCGAGAAATTAAAACAACAATGAAGTTTATTTCGAAAAAGATAAATAACAATGCTACCGTGAAACTGGTAGCGACAATGCTACAACTGTATTCCAAGCAAAATACGACATTTACAGGGTATGGGTAACTAAGTTCTCAATATCACAACGAAGCTTAAATTATCTTGCAAACCTTTAAATGGGCCTCATATATTCTGAAGCTCAGGAGTTTCCTCGGAGCAATAATATTTGTAGAAGTAAGAATAAGATAAGGCCTAACTAACCACACAAGTATCAAAGGAATTGACATTATTGTTACTATAAGTTATCGTACCGGTTTAGTAGCTAACACAACCTCAAATAACCAGAATATTTGGAGTTACTTCCATCAAAAAGTAACTCACTTACGAGCGTATCAACTCCAAGTTGTTCACCGACAAAGGAATACACTTTCTTGGTTCAAGACTTATTCTGCATCATCCTTTACAAAATTGCAAATTTAACTTTGTATTCTTTACATTATCCACACTTAATTCAAAAGAGGATCATGCTTCCATTTGTTTGGTGCAACTGTGCAAGTCCTAATCTTCGTGTTCATTACTCATGTCATTGAAGCAACAATCCTTAAAGATATTTTCCATTAACTGCCAGAGTCATTTTGCATTGAACCCTCAAGGTAACAAATGCAGATACAAATTATTCTAAATTGAGATCTTCAAAATTCATAAGAGGACATGTGATGTAGTTATATGGCAGTTTTAAAAATGTCACTAAAATCTTACTTCCCAATTCTGGAGGCAATTTTGATATTAACCCATGGAGTAGTACTACACTAAACCATCCTGTTGTCATGTTCGTAGTTGAACTAGGTCCATTGTTACCGTTAAAATTTGATCCGACCCATTATCTCCTATGGTTACGTGTTATCCATTAATTCCGTAATCCCAAAATTGCTAATAGGGGTACTAAATTTCATGGGGTGTACCACCAACCCAAAGGTAATGAATTTCTTTATCTTACGTGTATTTTGGTACACCACCATGAAATTTAGTACCCCTGTCATCAGCCTTGCGTAATGCTGCTTTGTTTCTTTATCGGACAAAAGAAAAAGATAGTTGTACCCCCGTAAGTTGAAATTACTGAATTAGGTAGGCGTAAGCGATACGCGAAGCAGCAGTTCCTGGCGAACACGGAAAAATAAAGGCTCTCAATAGAAAATAAACAAGTCTAGTTTCCCCCTTTGTCTTCTGCCGTCTTCAACGAACTTTCATGCGCACTCGAATTCTAATACAATAAAACCGGTTCCTCGAGATTTGCGTTGGATAAATCTTAGATAGTTTGATTCTTCAAGACCTTTCATTGTTTTTGGAGGGGGAAGAGAAGAAAAAGAAAAGAAAAGAAAAGAAAAGAAAAACAGAAGAAAAAAAAAACACAAATAAACGACACTACCAAAGAACCAAACCCTAATTTGGATCTTTTAAATCTCTCTTTACTTCTAGTACTCGTTTAAGATCTTGTCTCTGGAATCAGGTAACTTAGTTTATTTTCCTGTTATTATTATTATAATTATTAACTTCTTAAATTATCGATTTAGTTGTTTGTTTGGTATTTCTAGGGTTTTTTGAATTGAGTTTGAGCAGATCTATTTGATTTTTGAAACTGAGTATTATTTACATCAATTGCCTCCTTAGTTTTTTTTCAAATTTTAATTTCTGGGTTTAATTGAATCTTAGAGTACATATTGGTTTCCACAAATTTCAAATTTATGCCATATTTTTGATACTTTCCTGCTTGTTTTTCTCTAATTTTTTCTCTTTTCTTACCAGAATTTGAATTTTCTTGGGTTTTCTTTGAATAGGAATCTGCAATCTGCACTAGGGGATGCTATATCTTCATTATAAGAATTTAAATTATAATGGGTAATTTCTTTTTTACATTATATTGAAAATTCATTCAGTTTTTAGGATGATTGAGTTGGGGTATCTTTCAATTTTTCTTTCTTGGGATTGAAATTGTTGTTTTAGATGATTAGTGACCGTACTGATGTGTTGGAGGTGGACGACTGCACTAGATTTACCAGGATAACAATATGAATTAATTTGAATTTGGTTATTGTTTTATGAGTAGAATACAGTTATATAAGCATTAAGGGTTTGGTTATTTGAAAAGAATAAAATCTCAGGCAAGGATGAAAATTTTAAGACTAATAACGAGAAACTGGTACTTAAAGTTTGTGCCAGTTATTTCTAAGCGTTTATAAGCTTATTCCCAGTACATAGATCAACCACTGTGTGTCACTTTACCATCGTTAGTACCTGTTCCAGATGGTGTATTGACTTGTGAGGTGGTACCTCTTATTTCATGTATATATTATTTGTTTATGTGCTACCGGCTTGTTGCAGCCATCTATGTATTTAGCCCTTCAACTATTTGAGTTTGGTTTTAAAACTTCTACAAGATTTGAATAATGGATTTCGGGTTATTTCGCTCATTCAGTTCCTTTTTCTTTAAATCTTCGTATATGAAAGTCTGTTGCCCTTTTTGGACAATTGCTTATGCATGCTGTTCTGCAGAATGATGCTGTGTATTTGAGTTGAGGTCATGTCTTTCAAAGCCAAGGCCCATCAGTTGTTGACTAGATAATGACCATTCTGATGGATAACTGTGCTCCTTCGTCCCGGGAGCTTGTTCAACGTCTTCACAATAAGGTCAGTCTCTGGTATGATTAAGTTTTATCATTGTTTAAGTGCACAGTTATGGAGGAGCCCTTGTAGCTGCGCTGCCTATATATGCTGGCTATGAGGGTTATTTGCGTTATCCCTTCTTCCTGCCGTTTAATTCTGGATGTGACACACCCTCTCTTGAAAATATGTTTTCACAGAATATTGAGTTGGAGAATAAGCGTCGCAAGTCAGCCCAAGCAAGAATCCCTTCAGATCCGAATGCATGGCAACAGATGCGTGAAAATTATGAAACAATCATCCTCGAAGATCATGCCTTTTCTGAGAAACATGAAACAGAGTTCGCTCTCTGGCAGTTGCATTATAGACGAATTGAGGAGTTGAGAGCACACTTCAGTGCTGCTTTAGCATCTACAGGATCAACCGCAGCACAGGTCGGAAAAGCTCCTACTCTTGGACGACCTGATAGAATTAAGAAAATTCGTTCTCAATTTAAAACGTTTCTTTCAGAAGCAACAGGCTTTTACCATGAGCTTATAATCAAAATTCGGTCTAAATATGGTCTTCCTCTGGGGACTTTAGCTGAGGATTCAGAAAATCAGAATATTCTCTCAAAGGATGGAAAAAAATCTATTGAGACGAAGAAGGGGTTGATCTCATGTCACCGTTGCCTGATTTACTTGGGCGATCTAGCTCGCTACAAAGGACTTTATGGAGAAGGGGACTCTAAAGCTCGTGATTATACTACCGCGTCAAGTTACTACTTGCAAGCTGCCTCCCTATGGCCTTCAAGTGGTAACCCCCATCATCAGGTTTCACCATCTCCTCTACTGAGTCCGTAATTGTATTTTGGTCCCAATGGCTTACACCTTCAATATGCATAAATTTATTTCTGATTCTTACCAGCTTGCGATTTTGGCTTCCTACTCGGGAGATGATCTGTTGTCAGTTTACCGGTACTTCCGAAGTTTGGCTGTAGATAGCCCTTTCTCGACTGCAAGAGATAACTTAATTATTGCTTTTGAAAAGGTACTGGTTTCTAAATTTCAAGTGGTTACATGCTGGCACTTTTCTATAATCGTGTTTGTACACACTAGCCTTTTTTTGGATGTTGCCCTTGCTTGTATTGCTATTAAAATAAAAATGATCTTAAACCATCAGCCTTAGAAACTGGAATAAATAAGAAAATCTGAAAATGTGATGTGAACATTGTAGAAATTCAACTGAAGTGTGTTACTTTTCTGTACATGTTGACATATTTCCATTAATAGTCAATGTTATCTTCTTTAACTCTCTCAGCTACCAAGTGAACTCTCCCTAGTCATTAACCAAGTCAACTATCTGATTTGTGAACCGTTTTATGTTTTTGTAGAACCGCCAGATTTACTCACAGCTTCCCGGGGACAGTAAAGCTTCTTCAGCGAGTACAACACCTGTGCGAAGCCCAGCTAATGTGAGAGGAAAAGGGGAGAAGATGTATCTATCTAAAGACGTTACAGTTGAAACATCTTCGACCAAAGAAAGAGTACTTAGTATATCTGAGATGTATAAAGCTTTCTGTGTTCGCTTTGTGCGACTGAATGGCATTCTTTTCACACGAACGAGGTATAACAGTTTCAATATTTGGAACCTTTTGTTTTTATCAACTTGATGATTAACACTTTATTTGCCTTTTCCAGCCTGGAAACGTTTACAGAACTGTTCTCCTCCGTTAGCAGCGATATTCATGAGCTTCTCTCTTCAGGTGGAGAAGAGGTGTTGAATTTTGGTTCGGATGCTGCTGAAAATAGCCTTGTCTTTGTTAGGCTCATTGCGATTCTCATATTCACTGTCCATAATGTGAATAAGGAAACTGAGGGTCTATCATACGCTGAGATCTTACAGCGTTCAGTTCTGCTCCAGAATGCTTATGTAGTTGCTTTTGAGTTTGTGGGATATATTATTAAAAGATGTGCACAGTTGCGTGATCCTTCTTCAAGCTATCTTCTTCCTGGCATCCTCATTTTTGTTGAATGGTTAGCATGTCGTCCAGATATTGCTGCTGGTAGTGAAATGGAGGAGAAACAGGCCACTGCTAGATCTGTCTTCTGGAAGCACTGTATATCTTTCTTGAACAAGCTCATGTTGACTGGGTCTGTTTCTGGCAATGATGATGCAGATGAAACATGTTTTTTCAAGATGAGCAAGTACGATGATGGGGAAACAGGTAACCGTCTTGCATTGAGAGAGGACTTTGAGTTGAGAGGATACGTTCCCCTGCTTCCAGCGCAGCTCATTTTGGATTTTTCAAGGAAGTATTCCACTGGAAGTGATGGTGGCAGACAGGAGAAAAGGGTTCGTATACAGAGGATTTTAGCTGCAGTGAAGGCTCTTATGGATGTAGTGCGGATTGATCATCAGACAATATATTTTGACCAGAAGCTGAACAAGTTTTCCATTGGTGTCCAACCTCAAACTCCCGATGTCTCTTTGCTCGCTATATCAGACATGCACAAACTGAATGGCATGAAGCAAGAAAATTTGATGCTGTACATGGAAGGAGAAGAGGAGGATGAAGAGATTGTTTTCAAGCCTACTGTAGCTGAGAAGCCCATTGATGTTGTTGTTTCTCTTGGTTTGAGCACAGCTTCTGTGTCCCATGGCCCCAATGGAAACGTCTCCAAAGTTGAACTAGGAAATTACTCTGAAACATACACTTCCCCAGTCCAGAGTCTGAGTCCGCAGCATGTTCTTGATGATCGTACACATTCAGTTCCTTCTTATGCTGATGTGGTCCCTAAGCATCCGCAGCCAATCAATTCCAGTGATCCAAATTGGCATACAAATCAGCAGGATTATTTTTATAGTGAAATGAAAAATTTGAGTGTTGTCGATAATGGGAATGTTATGAACACCAAGTCAGGAGAATCTTTTAATGCTAGTACACTGCCTCCTATGGTGTCTCATTCTTTCCCACAAAATACCAGTCTGATTGCTGGTGGTATGTTTACGGGTCAAAGGAAAGCAGCTGAAGCTGTGGTACCGTCAAAGTTTGATGCTATGTATTCGGGACCTAATGCTGAGAGTCTCACAATGAAGCCATCAGCAGCGCTGGCTGCGAACTTGAGAAAAAGCCCCGTAAGTCGTCCTGTTAGGCACCCTGGCCCCCCTCCTGGATTTAGTCTTCCTCCTAAGGCAGTGAATGAGCCTGTTGTTGGCGTTGGTTTAAAGAACGAGATTCCACAGCTTGATGATTATCGATGGCTTGATGGGTACCAGTTATCCTTATCAACCAATACCATGGTTCCAAGTAACTTCATCAACAGCAGTTCACATGGATACCCCCATATGATTAATAACATCAACAGTGTGTCGGGTGCAACCAGCCTCCCTTTTCCTGGACAACAAGCTCCTGTCTTGCCAGTTCAAGTTGAAACTGAGAAAACTTGGCAGGATTACCAGCTGCTTGAGCACCTTAAGTTATACCAACAGAATCAGCATCAGCAAGCAAATCAGGATTCTCTCCCTCATGTGGAGAATTATCCGGGACAGCCTCTATGGTCCGGCCGTTTCTTCGTGTGAGATCGTGGCAGCACTGTAGATGGTAAGCTTGTTCTCATTTGGTTTTACCCGGCTTTTACCTAGGTCGTAGGGAGCTTTTTGTTCTGACGATATTCTTAATGTATACTAGTATATTTTATCTTGGATATTTACTGCGATCCTGCTTTGAATACATCTTCTAAGATATGTCAACTTATATGATTTTTTTTTTCTCCTTTTGAGGTGGCAAGAAATTATGGTGGTGATCACCTTGCAACCTGGTGTCTGCCAAGATTGCCCCCCTCTTTAAGTGTTACAGAGTTTCTATTGAAGCATGGATGGGCTTGGAATATAGCAGGCACCTGTCTTAGAAACAGGTAATCTGGCTCTCCTCTCTTTAGCGATATTTTTGGTGTGCCACTCTTGCTGTCTAAACTGATGTTATTTCATGCCTCACCCTATTACATTGTGATATAATTTATTTATAAACTTATGTTTCTTAATGCCTATCTTGTGAATGATGGGCTGAGTTTTATTATTTCTGCATGTAGTGCCGAGCTTACCAGACTGGAGGAATGAATTAATGGTTTGATTAGTGATGGAAACGGTAAAGAAGAGTAAGAGTAAGTAATTGCGCTTGTCTGGATCTTCTCGCAGTATGGTTGGACGTTGATCGAAGGTTTTTTTACCAGAGGCCGTGGAACTGGTTTCGAAAGTTTGCAACCAAGGACTTTGGTGGTCAGCCAAAAGGGAAAAAGAATTACGTTGGACTCTGAGAAGAATCTAGCAAGTTGTCCTTATCGTTGTTAAGGAGGGAATGTGGTATTTGAGTTGCCTTGAACGTGTTTCATTTTCGTAAGAGAAAAGCATTATCAAATTGTGATTTGGTAGGGAGTTGCTGTTTGGAAATGGATGGAGAAGCGGGATGTTGTGAACATTCCCTAAAAAGTAATTTGGTTTATGTAATAATGTCTTATTATCTATTGTTATGTTATCGCCTGATGACTATTTTCAAGGTGAATCTATCTCTGGATTGAAGTGTTACTATGCTGTTTTGGAATAAGTAATATTAGTACTCGTTGTATGGTTTTGGCAGTAATTTTCATGCTTTGCTTGATTTCTCTCGGCCAATCTCTCTTAAAAGGAGCTATTTACCAGTTTAATGGCTTCAAAAATAAAATAAAATAAAATGACGCTTTACATAGATACATCCATGTGATCATTAACATGAGCAGGTTGCTAGGTGCAACCAGTTTCCCTTTTCCTGGAAAAGAACTTCCTGTTTTTCCATTTCAAGTTCGAAAGTTTGAAACGAGAAAGCTTATCTGGATTTCCATTTTGTTATCGAAAATAATTTACATCCTGCAGGCTGTACAAATGTGACACAAGGGGTGGAACTCACACTAAGCCCACTAAACCGCCGGGTCACAACGTCCCCACTCTTTTTTTTCCGTACGAGACAACCGGCGGGATGTGTATCTGATCCTCTGGTGGAAAAATATCTGGACACCCAACCTAGGGCAGGTTATTTCATTGCGTAAGACCATGAAAATAAAAAAGAAGGCTATTATTGTGGCGTCACACTCCAATAGAGGGGCTTCACTTGGATTCTTAGTGTCCAAAAAAGTGGTTATGGGTTATCCTAACACTAAAACAAAATGTCTAGATTACCTTTGAACTAAAATAAAAACTTAAAAACCTAATCATTTCTATTATAATTCAACAACAAAAAAAATGCTCATCTTCATCTCTCTTCTCTTCCTCTGCTCAAAGCATCTCGAGAATCACAATTTCAAACTCCACAACAACAACCTATGGTGTATGTTAGGTAATAATCGTTCAAACCCATCATTATTTTACTCTTTTTTGTGCTTAAAATAGGTTAGATTGAATGAAATCAGAATAAAATTAGGTTTCAGTTATTCATCTGCTCATGTTACGTCTGGGTTCGGGTCTAGGTTCTTAAACGTAAAATTTGAAATTGAAGAACTTACGTCTAGTTTGAATTCAATCCAACCGTAAAATAGGATTTGTATGTAGTCTTACGTCTAGGTTTTGTTTGAATCAAACCGTCCAATGTTGTATTACGTCTAGGTTAGTTTACTAAATTTTCCTTTTGTAAACCTAGACGTAATTTTAATTTTACCGTTTGTTTATTGTAGATTCAAAAAACTGCTGGTTTCCTCTTCTCAAATTAATAAGCTAGCCATGAGCCATGACGAGATCCCACTGTAATAAATTCAATTGGGTGTTACATATATGCTATCAAAAAGACAATTCAAGAAACAAGCACTGCATCATGAATTAGAACCAATTTTTGTAGAAAACTCCAACTGTAACAATGAAATGATAACACAAGGACGAGTCCAGGTTATCAATTCTGGAATCAAAAAAATAATGTAACACTCTTCATTTTAACAGATGAATATATAATCATGGCAGGAGCCGATGTGACTCAAAACTGCTGTAATGAAATTTAATACGGTACTTGTTTGTTTCCTCTCTTTATTACGTAACCTCCTAAGGTTCGCAAAATAAATTTTCCAGACGTAATATACTACGTCTAGGTTCGTGAACTTTTTTTCAGACGTATTCTCCCACGTCTGGGGTTTTGACGTGTTTTTTCCAGACGCTAACCTAACCTAAACGTAAAAAAAGTAATAAATACCCATGCAAGAATTATTTACGGCTGGGTTTGGATGACAAATCTAACCTAGACGTAATTCAGGTTTTGTCCTATTGAAAACCAGTTAAGGTTTGGAGTTCTTCCAAACCCAGACGTAAAATTGAATTACGGTTAGCAATGAAGCTCAACCCAACCGTAATTTTCCATGAAAGGCTAAAAATCTCAAACTTTTTACGTATTTAAGCTAGTTTTGAGCGAAATTGAACCAAGGGAGAGGTTTACCTGTTGATTTTCAACCATTGATTCTTCACTTTGTTGATTTATTTCTTCAACACTTTGTGTTAAACCCTCTCTACCATCTAACGAAATTCATCTTCTTAATTTAATTATTATCTAATTAAATTAAAATTAACTACATAAGGGTTGTTTGGTCATTACAAAATTATTTGAGATAAATGGTTTTTGATATTACTTGTGGGTGATCCATTTTTGTCTTATTAGGTGACGCCCCTCTAATGGAATGTGACGCCCCAATAATAGCATTCATAAAAAAAACTCTTCAACTTCTCCCATATTCTTCATGATTGCTAAGGGGTTACGGGAATTAGCGGGGGTACCGTTTCATATGAGACAAAAGAGTTATATCCGATCCTGACCATCGGATCACTCAAACGGTACCCCTGCTAATTCCGGTCCCCCTTTTAGCAATCGTGACATTCTTGCTTAATTAGAACCTATCTTTTCTTTATCTGCTTGAGGTGACAGGAGTGTATCGTGCTGATCAGTGATCACCTTGCAACCTGGGGTGAATGTTTTTCATACTTCCATTTCGGAGTGAAGTACTGAAGAAGTATTATTATCAAGTTTTTATTTAAGAGTTGCTGCTAGGAAAGGTCAGGAGACCCGAAGTGAGGTGATTTTTTGTATCAACACCCTTTTAGGGGTGCTATTTTCAAAAGTGAATTTATCGGTTGCAGACTATCACAACATCATGGTGCACATATGGACCCAATTCTCGTAGATGTGTTGTAGCAGTTGTACTTCATTAGGGTGTGTCACAATTGAAGGCGTGGTGGGATCACCAAATTCTCATGAAATGGTGATATAGCTAATACACAGTATTGAGATGATATATTTTACTACTCGTACGTTATTAACTAGAACTTAAGCAAACAAGACTCTTTCTAACTCCAAAAACATTTTCTTCCTATTTTCTTTCATTTGTATTCTTTTCTCACTGTGGTTTGTAAAGTAAATATGTTCATATCAAGGGGAACTAGACTGATAACAGAGCACAAAGCTTGCGGATCGGGCGATTAAATTGTTCTCATCTTCATCTCAACTGTTTTCATTTCTTTGTTCTTTGTCCTCTGTGTCCCATCCAGGAATGTTAGATGTTGCTTCGTTGACCTTCTTTACCAGAGTGACCTGCAAATTTAAGCATTCACAAACTTATCAAATGATAAACTATTTTCCAAGTAAGGTTAATTAATGGGATATTTTGACTTTGGGTCATAACTTTATGACCAGAGTTGCGTTTGGGTCACCCCAAAATTTTAATTAGAGTTTGGGTCACGGACTGTGTTTGACCGTTAGTTAAATAAATTTATTTTTAATTATTTTAGATTTTTATAATGTCGTTAAATCCCAAAATAAAACATCCACCACAATTTGTTTCTGAGAAGATTAGAAAAGAAAAAATAGACAAGTTTACGATGAGATAGTTCAATATTGAATGGTTATTAGGGACTGGAATTGAACTGTTGTCATGTTGGTAGTAGAAAATGAAGATTCTTTCGTGTTTTTAAAGTCAGTATGAATTCCAAAGATGATTAAGAAGATTGAGTTTTGCTCCAGTTCAAATTCTTAAGGGAAAATTTTGTGAAGAAGATGGTGTTGCTGGGATGTAGTGTTATCGTAGATCTGGGAATGATTGGAAGAGATTAACTGGTATTTTGTTGTTTCAGGAGAATGGGTTCTTGTGAGTTGTGAGTACAAATTGCAGGGAATAGAAGAAGCTATAGGAATTAGGAAAGGTGTAGCCTCTGATATACTATCAACTGCACCTTACATGTTCGACAATTTTCCATAGAGAGGAAGCTCGCCAAAATTCCCCAACAGCGTACCTCTGTAATCATTAATTAAAAAAAAAAAAAAAATCACGAAGGCTACCTTAAAAGCTAGATGACTGCTAAACTGTGGCCTGATTCATGAGATCAACTAGCTTGCTACGAGATTTAGATATTACAATTTCTAATTGTTGAACGGATAAACAATTGATCTTTTGATAAATAAGACTTGTTTGATAATTAGAAATGTAAAAGAAAAAAATAGCTGATGATATAATGCTGTTAGAATTTGGGAAACGAAGATAGCACATGGTATCTTGATGAGCTAGAGTGACCTTTATGTGTAGGACTAAAACAAAAACCAGAGAGAAAAGGAGGAGGATATATGATGACAGAATTAAATAAATTGAAATTATTTTTTAAAAATAAAAAATTAACTAACGGTCAAGACAGTCAAACACGGTCCATGACCCAAACTCTAATTAAAGTTTTGGGGTGACCCAAACGCAATTCTGGTCACAAAGTTATGACCCAAAGTCAAAATATCCCTTAATTAATTTGGATGCAGTTAAAGCCGATCCACATCCAAGGAGCCCAATATTTTATAGTTACTATAAGAAACTCCTCAAGGCCTCTCTAATTGGGCGGAGCCAAGGGTTGACTAACCCTGGCTCTAGCCCCCCTAAAATCCCAAAAACCACATAACACTCCCTATAATTTAACATATATTCAGTATTTAGTCCACCTTAAGTGTAGTATTTAGTCCACCAGATCCTACAAGTTTATGAAACTCTATTTTAGCCCCCCTCAATCCTCATTTCTGGTTCCGCCACCCTAAAGGGCCTAGAGCAGCAGAGAGGTCCCATTTTTATTCGTTTTAAAACTCACATACGAGTTAATAAATACCAATCAATATCAGTTTAAGATGAAATATGCACATATAAAGAAGCAACAGGGGGAAAGAAAAGCAAAGCAAAAGAAAAACACACAAACATATACCAAAGTGATAGGACATAAAAGAAAGAAAGGAATCCAGGAAATAAGCATACCACACTTTCTGGGACTCCAGGAGGAGGCAACGGTAGATTCTTAGGTGGTGGACCACGAAGATACGATCTCTTGTCAAAGCGCCACTCTCCAATTTTACCATATGTTAGCTCACCCTGATGAATTTATGATTCTTATAAGTTCAAACTATGAACCTTCAAATAAACCTCAAGATAGTTCACGGGAGGGCGCTAAATAAAAGATGGGTTTTGCTAATAAAGATAGGTTTTGTTCCCTCAACTCATGTTGAGGGTACAATTTTCAACCATAATCACATTATCACCATGTTCATAGATAAGGATAGAGAGGAGAATGGCCTTACTTTCAAAGAGTAGTCACATCCATAAGTGAAATGGATTATAAAAGTTTTGCCCATCTCCGTATCCCACGGGGGCTGAAAACAAACATGCGACATCTCTTAATCCCTATTCTTGATACACTTCATTTATAAGAAAAAGGTGGGAGCTTCGGCAGATAGCTACCTGTATCATAAAGTCTTTCCGAAGAATATGTTGTACTCCATGCAGTGCAGAACCAACGGCATATGCATACCTGGGTTCAATAAATAAACATCATGAGTGGATGCAGTATAAACTACCCGCTGGAATGAAACCAGGAATTTATTATAATTTCTAAGAGAAATCTCACATTTCTAGTACCCAACCGAAAGCTTTATCAGTCTCTGGGTCATCTTTCATTCCTAAAGATACATTCATCCATGTAGGTGCAATTTTTTCCAGCAAGTTCTGTTAATAGGAATACATTAATATTGTATTGCGAAAGCGGGGAATAAACTTTGATCCACTGATCAAGATTTCCCCCAACTATATAAAAAAAGCAAGAGGCGCTCTAACCTTCTTAATTATCACAGGAGAATTGCCAATAGGGTCAATATCTGTCACCGGCCCCTTCTCCTCTGGATAGAACTTTCGCAAGTTTTTTTCATTTTCAGCAGGCTTTATATAAAAAAATGGGAACGCCACTGGATATTTTTCACTCGCCAAGTTAGGCAGTGGTTTTACAAAGATGTGGTCAGGTTCTGCCATCAATATGTATCTGCAGCGGAGATATGACTATCAAGCTTTCACATAGAATCCAAGAAAAACCTACTAAACAGAAAAAGTTGTACATAAACTCACTCCTCTGGGATATTTGCCTTTTCCAACCATTGCACAAAAGCCCATGGTCTATTTAAGACAATATAACCCTGAAACACCAAATGAATACAATTCAATAGAAAATTAAACAATACTATAATCAACCATTTTTGCACAAAGAAGACATTATTATTGTAGACAGTACAAGTAATGGAACTGAAAAATGCTCATGCTAGAAGAGTTCTCACCCTATCCAGACCGGCGGGAAGAGGATCAACGACAAATGTTGGAATTTCATCCATCAAATTATCTGGTTTTCCCGAATGTAAAACTCGTGTAAACCCTCCCATATCTGATCCAGGCAAATCCTTCACTTTCTTATACCAATAGTACATAATTCGACACTGCCATTGGCTATAACTAGAATCAGTGGCAGTTAGTGCAATGTGGAAGGGTAACTTAGGATTCTCAGCTAGTTTCACTTTCCGTGGCATCTGTATGACCGGATCGATCACATTCTGTTCCGGTATACTATCCAAATCATCAACGTCTGTACCCTTCTGGCCAATTATAGTTGTTAACAAGTTATATGTCCCAAAGAAAAACCCTACTGTCAATAGTATCAGAAGTAGATGCGATTCACGTCCCATGTTTTTCCTTCCAATCATGCCTTAACTGCAATCCAACTTTTTTTTCTATAGAATTATTACCATTAGAACACTAATGGCCGGGGGAAACTTCTCGGCCTTTCTCGGAATGATCAGAAAAAAATAGTACCTTGTAACCAAAATGCCTCAAAATTTATTAGCCAAAGTATGAACCCTAACTCCGAAACTGCATTCAAATTACAGAAAAAGCTATATTATACTGAAAAGAAGAATTAAGATGTTAATTCAAATAATGATAAATTTCACGCAAAAAAGAAGAAGAAAGTCATTCAACAATAAAAACACAAACAAAAATTTCCTTAATGGATGAAAAATTGCCAAATTTCTTCATAGAACACATAATTCAACTTCTAGAAGTAATTTCCTGAACTAATTTCAATACATTGTTTTTAAAAATCCTAAGGAAGACACATTCATGAACCTGCATTCAAGTAATTGGGAGAAAATCAAGGAAACCCAGATCTAGAATTTCTTACCTAAGTACATTAACATGCAGACTGAAAAGAAAAAAAAGAGAGGAAATCACTTCAAATTCTTGCATGGAAGACAGGAAGAAGAAGAAAAACAGGATAAAAACAGAGGATGAAAAATGTGGGCAGATGTAGCACAGAGGCAATACATAATAAAAAATGGAAATGAAAAATAATAACAGGAAATAATAAGAATTACATCTATTATGCAGAAGAAGAAAAAAGTATCATGAGAAAAGCATGTCACCTTAGAAACAGAGAGTTCCAGAAACACAGAGAGAACAGAAGAAGGGAGTTGTAGGATCCTAAACAGAGAAAGTTTGAAAAGTGTAGAATATCATGCCACTCTTTTGTCTTGTTTCTTTTTCATTTATTATCTTTTCCATACTTGTAGTAGTATTTTAAGTAACCTATAGCATCTATATAAACGGTTAGATTTTCAAAATCTCTCTTTTGAACGGTATGAGGGATTTAATGCTACCAATAAGATTACTAATACGTTAGTATTGCCATTTTTTTCTTCTTTTCGTGGTAATACTTACTCCGTTCCATTTTAGATGATGTTTTTGGAATTTTCACGTATATTAAGAAATGGAGAGATATGAAGATTTTCCATCTATAACCTTGAGAAAAGTCTTCAAACATTAAATGTTATTAGTGCATTTAAAAATAAACTTATAGATTCGAGACAAAATATAAGGGTTTTATCGGTAGTTTTATGGAAAAATATGAAAACTTTCAAGTATTATGAAACAAAAAAATAATCCTAAAACATCATTTAAAATGGAACGGAGGGAGCATCTTTTTGTTAGAGGTATTAATTTCTCATTAATTTCAGTTTGGATCTCTGGAATACATATCAAGTTACTTCAATTGACATACATTGCAATTAATAGCCTCATAGGATGTTTTACCATCTTTAGGTTTTGGTAAAAATAATGGTTATCTTAATTGGTGATATTTTATTTTTGATATTTTTAGTAATAAAATTTGTTAAAATAATTAATAGGAAAAATACATGCTAAGACATGATTTGCCCCCATCAAAAAACGTCCCCATAAAAAGTTTACTCAAAAATATTTGATGGGGGCGTTTTCTGATGGGGGCACGGGGGACAAATCATGTTCTGACACGTATCTTTGCTATAAATTGATTCCATCAAATTCTGTTTCTAAATATATGAAACAGAATTTACTCATACTTACTCAAAAACTTACAGAATTTACTCATACTTACAGAATTTACATCAAAAACTTACATAAAAAACATCAAAAATTTACTCAAAAACGCCCCCATCAAAAATTTACTCATACTTATACTACTCCATGTGTCTCATTATTAAGTGATCTAGTTCAAGTTTGCACAATTTTTAAGGCAAGCAAGAGAAGAGAACACTTTTAAGCATTTTTTTTTTACAATTTTACCCTTATGGATAATAATTAGTGAAATTTTGAAATGATTTATCTCTCAAACTATACCACGGATGTTCACAAACTTCATACCATTGAAAATCATTTTAAAACACTTATGTAACGAATGTAAACATGCCTATCAAATTATGCATATTTAATATATTTCTTATAATCAATTAAAATGATAATTTTAGAAATATCTCCTTATTTAGTGATATAGATCACTTAATAGCGGGACAAAATCTAAGAGTAAATAGGTCACTTAATAGTGGGGCGGAGGGAGTACAAGTTAACAAGATTCCAACGTTCTAGTGTCCTTTAAGCTAGCAGGATAATATAATTCAAGATTTATAAAAAGGATACAAAACATTTACGGGTACCGATTCAAAGATCGTGGTCAAGATTATCTTGTTTTATTCCACGTAAAGGTTTGGTATCCTCTTTATAAAAATCGTAAGATTATTATAGTGTTTTGTTGTGATTAGAGTAACTCCAGTGGAACTATGCAAATCCGATGGTTTGCCATGCCAGGTGGATAGACAAACTCACTTATTTGTAGTGGGAAAATTGTTTCTCGACACAAACAAAACCGTCCGTAGCAAGTAGGGACGGTCGTCCCATCTTGAGACGAGGCTCGTCTCAACTCTTAAGATGGGACGACCGTCCCTACCTGCTACGACAACGATTATATGGAAAGTCAAACACCAACGTCTCCTTGTCCTTTTACCTATTTAAATCTACGAAATCCAACGATTTTAAACACACTCAACTACTATCTATTCTTTCACAAAAAATCTTCAAATTTCTTAAATATATTTCTTGTTTTTGTTCGTTTCATTCATTTATGGATCCTAATTTGGAATATGAAGAAGTGCAATTATTAGCGGAAGTATTTTTGTAACAACAAGAAGGTTTTATGCAGCAGCTGGATCAAATGGATGCATATCCAGACGACGATAGATCGATCACCAACACCATGATACAATTATACACGAGCCAAGTTACGCGAGATCCAGAACTAGCAACTGTATAGAGAAGAAGATATACGTGGAGATTTCGAGAGAAAGATCATGAACAAATGATTCATGATTATTTTGTTAATAGAAGTGTGTACTCCGATCAATATTTTCAACGTCGCAACTGCGTGCCACAAAACTTGTTCATGCGGGTTATTGAAGAGCTTTGTCGGGTAAACCCTAAATTCAACAATCAATTTGATACACGAAACATATGAGAACATAGTCCCAAACAAAAGGTCACTGCATCCCTAAGAATTCTAGGTTATGGTTTGCCTGCGAATGCATTGATGGTGGTTTTTAGCTTAAGGTTATAATCGTAAAACCGTACATCTGACATGACGTCATTACGACCACTGGCGTATTTATTGAATCAATCAGCATGCCTACAAGAATTAGCGGGGTACCTTTTTTTTATTATACATGTGTCATGTTCCACGGGAGAACCCTTAGTATTGACCGACATCACCTTCGTATATACCAAACCCTAAATTCTTACACCACCATGCCAATGACAAACCATGCCATCCACGTCTCCGCGCTAAAGCATCCAACCCTTCCAGCCGCACCACCGTGCCAATGGAAAACCATGCCATCCACGTCTCCATGCCAAGGCATTCCAACCATGCCAGCCGCACCACCGTGCAATGGCAAACCATGACATCCACGTCTCCGCGCCAAGGCATGCCAACCATGCCAGCCGCACCACCGTGCCAATGGCAAACCATGCCTGCCACGTCTCCGCGCCAAGGCATGCCAACCATGCCACATGTGCCAATGGCATGCCGTGCCAGCCGCATCTTCTCGCCGAGGCATGCCGACCATGCCAGCCGCCCCAACTTGCCATGCACAATGCTGGCTGCCAAAACGAAGGGTTGCAATAATCAACGGCCACCCTTCCACTTGAGATGCAGATCTTAACCGTCCAAGGTCGCCAGCTAACATTTAGCCCAACGCCAAACCCTAATTTTGGCCGCGCCTAAACTATGCCAAAACCCTAGTTTTTGGCCGCGCCTAAACTAAGCCAAAATCCTAGCTTGGCCGTGCCTAACACATGCCAAAGCCATGCACGACGCTGGATGCCAAAACGAAGGGTTGTAATAATCAACGGCTACCCTTCCACCTGAGATGCAAATCTCAGCCTTCCAAGTCCACCACCGAACTAAAAGACTTGTGGCGACTTTTTGGACACAACGCCAAATTATTTGGCTTGTGCCCCCAAAACCTAACTTTGGGCATGCCGCCATCCCTCCTGAATTCTTCCTGAGTTTTACTGTCGTGCAGTTTTTACCAAGGTTTGAAAAACGGGTCACGTCTCAGGTCACGGGCACTAGGCGTGACCCTTATTTAGCGTTTTCACAGGTGTGAGCACGTTTCGGGCAAAAAAACGCGTTATATAGGAAAAAAACGCGTTTTTTAGACGTTTTTTGAAAATAACGGGCGTTGTAACGGTTACATAGGAAAAAAAAATAAAAATTTGATCTGAATTCCCTATGTAACGGTTATAACGTGCGTGAAAACGGAATAACGAGTCTAAAAAACGTTGTTACAACGTATTTTAATTTTTTAATACTCCCTACGTCCCTAAATAGATGACCTATTAATTTTTAAATTTTGTCCAACTAATAGATGACCTATATCATTAAGAAATCCTAATACTACCATTTTATTTGATTAGTGTTAGTATAAGAAATGTGTGTAATTCGATAGAAACGTGTTAGTATAAAAAATGTGTATAATTCGATTACCCACCACCAATGCATGATGATGCCTACATAGTTATTTTTTTTATTTCATTTTAAGTTTTAACATGTACACACGTGACCACGTCCAAATCATGTAACCATATTAACATGTAGTCATGTACCCACCACCACGTCCAAATCATGTACCCATTTAAGTCTTTGAAAGAAGTGTAGAACTAAAGATGCTTCTCATGTATTGGTTTTTTAGTTATTAATCTATATGCTTTTGGAAATAAATAATATTTTTTCTAATATGGGAATTACATACTTTTGGTTGGAAACCTAGCGACAAGCTGGGAACCAACACCTTTTAGTTATTAATCTATCTACTTTTCGGTTTCAAAAAAAAAAAAAGTGTAGAACTAAAGATAACTTGAATCATGAATTAAAGATCAAGTTGGTGACCAAAACGTGGGTACATGATCACACTTTGTTTTTTTCTTTCATTGCGTGAGACAAAGAATAATATGTCCTTGTTCCAATACTATTTTTTTTAGTTTCCCGTCATCTTGTCCTTTCATTTCTCTTGTTTTAGAAAACTAAATCACGAGAACACTATTTTTCAACGAGTACTCTTAAATCACGAGAACACTATTTTTCAACGAGTACTCTTCTTTATATTGAACCTTTAAAACACAAGAAGCCGTATCTTTTTTTTTCCAGTTCTCTTCTTCTGCTTCCCAATTCTTCCTTCCTCTGTGTTTTGAAGTTTCCAAGTTTCAACTTCAGTTCTCTTCTTCTGCTTCCGAATTCTTCCTTCCTATGTGTTTTGAAGATTCCAAGTTTCAACTTCCAACTACAAGTTTAAGAGGTAATTTTAAATCCACTAAATTTATTGTTTTTTTCAACTTCCTTTCGTTTCTGGCTTCTTATTTTTTTCTTTACAATGTTTACTGCTCTGTTAAATAGCTATGGCAACAGATGAAATATCAATCGACAATTTCGAAAAAAAATTGAACCAATTAAATCTATTCAATCCCATCTTCTTCATTTTTATTTTTCTTTTCAATGTTTACTTCTCTGTTAAATGGCTATGGAAACATATGAAATATCAATTCACAATTTCAACTAAATCTATTCAATCCCATCATTATAATCATCATGTACCTACCTATGCGGAAACTTGATGACACCGATCAACAAAAAAATAAAAAAATCTAATCTTGATGATCTGAATGTTTCCATGATGATAAACGAATTTACTAAATCAAAGAAGCTTTTTAAACCACCTAAATTCAATCTTGATGAAAATTTACATCCACCCTATTATAAACCAAAAATTAACAAAACTAAAAGTAGATTAACCTCTGATAAACTATTGATCTCCAGTGTATACATTCATGAACCCTAACAAATCATTTTTGATTGAAATAAATAAATTAACCTCTGAACAAAGATTTCCTCTTCTACTCCTTCATTTTTCCATTAATCGGGTGAGATTAAGTAAGGCTATGATTTGATAAATTATTGGGGATTGTGTGTGAGAGTTAGTCGGTTTGGATAAACTGGTGGGGGTGAAGCAGAAAACAAAACAGAAAAAGAAGAAAGTAGAAATAAGAAAGCAGATGAAGGACATGAGAGATTTTCTCAAAATTGAATCTTATCTTGTAAAGATAATAATAATTAATAATTACCTAGGAATATCTTAATCAAAGCCACATAGGTGGGGTGGGGGGACACTTGGGACATTGGCAGAGTTTACAACTTTACATAGAAAAATAGACGCTTTGAAATCTACATAGACCATATTGTACAGTAAGCTAAATTGTCTCTTATACTTTTTTTTTTTTGAAGCAATTGTCTCTTATACATATATTACTATTGACCCAGTAAAACAATGGTCAAACCAATTGACCCTGACCCAGTGATTTTACTGGTTTGATTTCCGGTCCGGTTTTTAAACCATTGTTAAAAATATCACATTATTTTCCCAATGAAATTAAAACCAAATGAACTACGCATTACCCATTCTTAGAATCAGCAGTAAGATGACTAAATCCTATTTGATCTTAATTCATCATAATCAGTGATCTTTTGTTTCTATGTGTATTTTGCAATTAACCAAAATTTTTGATTTGAGATCCTTATTTATCAAGAACCTCATCTAACATGTTTATTAATTAAAAATAATATTTCGAACCTCATCTAAAATGTTTACAAAATAGACATCTACAATTTTCTAAAAAGTGTACAAAATAAAATATAGGCCAAGAATAGAACTAGAGAAATTTAATATATGTCACTGATTTCCAAGTAACATTTTCTCGTTATAGATACGATGGAAGGATCGACATCCACGCAAACTTCCAAAAGAGATGTTTTTCATGCATATTGCACTGTAATGCCTGATGGTAAAAAATTGAAGTGTAATTTTTGTGGAAAGGAAGTATCTTTTGGTATTTCACGCATAAAATTGCATTTAGCACAACAAAGAGGTACAGTTGCCCCATGCATGCATGTGCCGCCTGAAGTGAAAAATCTTTCTAAAGTTGCATTGGAAGAAAAAAGAAAAGCAAAAAGGCAAAGAAGAGCAGAATCTGATAACGAAGATTCAGAACAAGTGTATCATAATGAGCCATGGAACCCTGTGTGTGGTATAGATAAAGAAGAACCAGATTTTCATGCAGAAGAAGAGGAAGTACCAGTCACACAAAAGAAAAAGACTGGGTTTTTAAAGAACCTTTTTGGACGAAAAGGTAAGAATATTCATGCCGGAGAGGGTACATCGCAGGGTCCTCGGGCCTCTGCAGAAATACCTAGGTCTACTATGTGCCCATCACAACCACCTAGGATGTCTGTGGATATGGGAGGACAATATAACCCTTCTAGGGATTCTCAACCTTCGATGGCAAAATTTGGCAAAAGCAAAACATGTCGGGAAAGCGTCGATTCTTCTGTTGGACGTTTTTTCTATGCCAATGATATTCCCTTAAATGTGGCTAACTCATCTCAGTACCACGAGGCATTCAATTCCGTTGCAAATTTCGGACAATCCTATAGAGTTCCATCAGCTTATAAGTTGTCGAATCCCATATTAACTTCAGAAAAACAAAGGATCGAAAAAGATATGGTGTGTCTGTTCAACGACATTGCTGGAGAGAATATGGTTGTACACTCATGTCGGATGGTTGGAAAAGAAAAAACAACCGTACAATTGTAAACTTTATAGTTTACAGTTGTAGTGGAATTGTGTTTTTGAAAAGTGTCTACATAGAACATAATCGGTTGACAACAAAGTATTTAATTACTTTGTTCAAGCCCGTTATAGATGATGTCGGTCCGAGAAATATTGTTCAATTAGTAACAGATCAAGGATCCCAATTCAAAGCTGCAGGTAACTAAGAATAACTTCATTTTATTTTATATATATATATATATATATATATATATATATTTGGAATATATTAATCATTAACTTCTTTCTATTTTTGTTTGAATAGGTAAGAGATTGGCATCATAATATGACACATTTTTCTGGGTTCCTTGTGCTGCTCACGTATTGGACTTGATGTTGGAAGATATGTAAAAATTCCCCTTTGTTAAAGATGTGATCGGAGAAGCAAGACAAATTAGCAAATTTATTTACAATCATGGTTGGGTTCTTGCTAGATTTCGACAACATTCTGCAGGACGCAATCTATTGCGCCCTGGATTAACAAGGTTTTCAACGAATTTTATTGCAATCAAAAGCATCATTGATCAACGTAACGCAATCGGGAGCCTATTTCTGGACAAGGAATTTCTGAAATCGGATGAGGCAAAAACTAAACAAGCTAGACAAGTGAAGAATATTATTTCAAATGAGATGTCCTGGACGACGTGTCAAAATGCATTCATAATGGTTGGTCCTTTATTGAAAATGATTCATTTCTTGGGCTCAGACAAACCCACCATGGGCTATTTATTCCATGCACTTGCTACGTGTGTGGAATCTATAAAAATGGGTTTGGGATCAAGTCGAAATGCTTCTATCGTGGGTGTAATAAAGAAACGATGGAAAAGTCAGTTGAGTTCTCCTCTTCATGATGCATCGTATTTTCTCAATCCTTATTACATCTTTAATCCAGCAACTAATCTCATCAACAATGAAATTTCTGAGCCGCAAATTTCTCTCACGGAAGTTATATCAAGAATGGTTAGTGGCCCGCAAGAACAAGCACAATGCATGCTAGAGGTACAAAATTACTAATATTATCTCCAAATATGTATAATTAAGTAATTTGAATTTCTAGTAACAAATGTACTTTTCTTTGTAGGTAGGAAGAATGCGAATGATGCAAGGTCAATTTGGATCACCATCATCACGTATTGCAGCTCAACATGGTGATTATGTAAGTTGGTGGTTATCTTATGGTGTTGAGTATCCATCCCTCCAAAAGATTGCAGTAAAGATATTAAGTCAAAAAAATACATCGTCTGGATCAGAGAGGAATTGGAGTGTGTTTGAAAGAATCCACACCAAACTACGCAATCGTTTACTTTCATCGAGATTAAATGATCTGATGTATGTCCAGTACAATTTGAAGTTGGAGCAACAAATAATTAAAGGTAAAGCAAAGAGACATAACATTGATGTTCACGACGTTCATAGTCTACTGAGGGATGACAATATGCTTGACTAGATAGCGGGGGAAGATGAAACACCGGTTTTACCTCAGGAAGAACAGTGGTTAAATATGCTGGAAGAGGAGACCGTTAATAATCCAGAGCATGTCCCTCTACCATGCAACTGGCATGATCCGGAAGTTCAAATCCCATACGAAAGGTTACCAGTGAGTGACTTTGTTTATGACTTTGGTAATATTTCATTTGGAGACAATACACAATGTTATGAGAATGTGAATCCAACATATGATTCTCGTTACACTTCTGATCGCTCTGACCATGGTGTTCAACATATGAACGAAGGATATAATTCTAATATTGATAATAATAATGAAGTAGGTAACAATAATGATGATACTGAAGGAGGTTATGATAATGATGGTTATTATGATGATGATACTTATGCAAACAAAGATAGCCAGTACCCCGACAACGATGACTATGATGTGGAAAGGAACCGTCGAGAAAATAAAGAATACTTGAAAAAATGTGGTCCTCGTAGTTGGTTTGCGTAGCTTTTTAAATGATGAATACTAGTTTAACAATCCTATGTTTTTTAAATTGATGGTTTTAATCCTGTAGTTAGTTTCCTTGTATCATTTATTAAAAATTAATTCGGAGTTTTCAGCTTTCAATCCAGAGAAAAAAAAATCAAAAGAAATGGCAAGAAAGTTATTTACACGGTTATAACGTGCGTGATAACGGGAAAACAGTTCTAAAAAACGCATGTTAAAATGTTATTTAGAAGGAAAAAACATTCAAACTAATTTTAGAAAAACGGTTATAACGTGTGTGAAAACAGGAAAACGGTACTATAAAATTGCCGTTTTTTCCTATTTATTGGCCTAATAAAGGCACGGGCTTCGGGGACCCTCACGGCCACGGTGTATGGGTGTGACCGTTTTAACGGACGTTTTTTCGGTAAAAACGGCCGTTTTTAAAACCTTGGTTTTCACCCCCTAAACGAGCTCAAAACCTAAATATTCCCGCGATAAGAGATATCGAATTCTTTTCCGATCGGAATGGAGGGGCGGACCGTCAAAATACGAGTTCGTACGAGAATTCTACGATAATTCTAGTAAAGCGCGCTAATTAGGGTTTCGGCATGTCAAACCCTAAATTTGAGAAATCCGCAAGCGCTTCCCTTCCAAGCCTCAAACGCTTCCCTTCCAAGCCGCAATCGCTTCCCTTCCAAGGAGCACGCTGCCAACGGCTTCCTTCTAAGGGTTTCCAAACAAAGGGTTGCGACAATCAACGACTACCCTTCCTCCTGAGATACAGATATCAGCTATACAAGTTCGCCACCAAACGCGTGGCAACTCCTGGCCAAATGCCAAAACTACACGGTTTGTACCAAACCCTAATTTTGGCCACGCCTAAAACATGCACGAGCATCCACGACACCATATCACTGGACGCAAAATTAAAGGTAGCCACGATCAACGGCTATCCTTCCTCCTAAGATGTAGATCTCAGCAGTACAAGTTCGCTACCAAACTTGTGGCAACTTTTGGTCACGACACCAACTTGGCTACGGTGCCAATTCTTTGGCCACGGCACCAAACCCTAATTTTGGCGGTGCCCGAACTATGGAAAAATCCTAACTTGGCCGTACCTAAAAGCATGCCAGGGCCATGTTGGCCACGTCTCCATGCCACTGGCTGCCAAACGGAAGGTTGCGACAATCAATGGCTACCTTTCCTCTCAAGATGAAAAATCTCGACCATTGAAGGTCACCACCGAGCCGGTAAGTCCCCAAAGATCAACTCGCTAAACAACAACAACATGCTACATGTTTCCACGAAAACTTTCGAGACATCAATACATGTCACAAACTGGGGGATGCTCATTAGGGTATTAATTTGGCGATTTGCAGCGTACGGCGTACACTATTCCCGTTACAAGACAGTGGAATAAGAATGAGGCGGTTAGTAAATACAGGGAGTAATGGTGAAACGCTTCCTTCATTATGGAACATCAATTCCAGGAGTTACCGGTTACCACCTCCTCCCATTTACTCATTCGTTTCTATTTCTTACGAGACCAGAGTACGTTTCACTTCGACTTTTATAAATAGGTCTTACCTATTTCTAGCGAACAAAAAGTTTTGGTCAGGAGCATACAATACTCAGAATCACTTGTTAGCTTTCCCATCTGCTAGCATTTCACTTTCTGATACAAGTCGTCGAATAACTACTCTTCCAGAATCAACTATTCTGGTCTCAACACTCTCTTCGCTTCCCTCCCCAAAACCAACCCTTCTCCTTCACTTTGTGACTGAAGCAAGTCTGGAACGCCCATTTCTTGGTTTAGGCCAAATTTGTACATATTGATCTCTCGAATCTAAAGTACTCCCATGCAGTACATTGTTCAGGGTCTAGACTCGTTTCTCACCCACTCACACAAAATTATCAAAATTAGTAGAAACCATTTTCACCCTCAAACAATTGGCGACCAAAGTGGGAGATTAACCTATTGGTCGCAATATCAATTCCCAATTTTTGATCCCATCTTTTTTACCAAGATATCGAGATGATGGAAGCAGGCTAGCCGCCGTCTCGGTTATCAGAAGACTCTGGAATGACTGGGGACTTAGAAGTGATTGGGGACTTTTCACATTCACGGCACCGCCACACAAAAAAACAAACTTAGGTTTACATCTGGGAGATCCATTCTGTTGGGAGATTCAGAAAAGCAAGTAAGTCTCGTCCTACGAGTTGCATGTTCTACTACCTAGAATTTTCACATAAATAGTAGAAACCGACGGCCATGCTATCCTCATGCTTCATCCCATACTTTATACTGACAACACAACATTCACAACTCCATGACTCTCATGGGGTATTTATGCCACTTATAAGTTGTAACCAAAAACCAATATTATTCTAAATAAAATAAAATAATTCATTCCAAAAGAATAATCCAAAACCCTCATAGGTAGCAATTATCTATCAAAAAACATAATAATCATCGATCAAGCCATAAACCAGGTGCTCTGTTTGCCTTTCAAAAAAAAACCTAAGTAAAGAAGTTCGAGAGACAAAAATACATTAAAGGAAAGATATTCGGCAATGGCTTGCTCTTCTTAGAGAAAGCCTCCTCCGTGCTTTAGAGAGCCTCCCGTTTCAGCTTCAACTTTCTGAATAATCTTTCGATTTCCGCTTCCTGCTGTTTGATCACATCCGCAGAAGGACCTTCGACCACCTCGGCCTGCAACTTCTCAATCTCAGAGAAACCTTCAACGAACCAAGGAGCATTGAACTCGAAGTCTATGCATATGTCATGATGAAACTTCCATCTTGAGATTACATCCTCAAAAATAGTATGACCAGTTACATTACACATGTCGTCAATCGAAGAAAAAGATTCCTCCACACGCTTGACCAACGTAAGTCAACTAGTAATCCTTTTGGTCATAGCGATATGTCTGTATCTTTCCCATATCTTAGTGTATAGTGCCGCATACTTGGACGGCACAGTAAAGCCATCGATCATCATGTGATCCGGTAAGCAACCAGATATGGAGGGGTGAAGGTGGCGTCCGCAACTGAATCAGTAGCCGGCAGGGGACTCCTAACTACAATTGCGACAGCTTCCTTTGGAGTACCCTCCACCACTTGAGTCGTGGAGATTCCTTCGGGATGATGAGCTTCAATTTCCAAGTCACCAGCCGGTGCGATTTCCTCAATTGGAGGTACGGACACATCTTCACTGTGGTGGGTTTCTACTTCAAGGCCATACTCGGGAACAGTTTCCTCCTGGGATATCAAGATTTTGGTTTTATTTCAAAAAAAAAAAAAGAGGAAGGGGAGAGAGAAAGAGGAAAGAAAGAAAGTGGAAGGCTTACTGATTCACTTTCGGACTCACTGAAGGAAGATTCAATGCTGCTGCCAGAAGAACTATTCTCGCCGTCACTGGACTCCGAATTTTCTTCCTTCTCGGACCCCCCCTTCACCATGGGTAGGTTCATCATCGCCGCCTTCCGTCTCAAGAGACGATGTTTTCTGACTACGTGCAAGTTTGGTTAAGGCGTTCACACTGCTAAGACCCTGGCAAGGCGCAAGGACAAACACTCAGAAATGAGACGAAGATATACGTAATCCAACTAAATCAGGAAGAAAATTATACGTACTCACATATTGGAAGAACTAAAAGTCGGAAGAGCCATCGAACTCGACTGAAAACCACCAGCATGGCTTTTAGACCTTCTCTCTTTCTCTTGGGGACTGTCTGTATCCGGGATAGCGGACTTTCACTTGGTCGAACATCGATCCCTCAACAGTGGATGCTCAGCTAAAACCGCAAGGGAAGGCTTACCAAGTCGATTTTATACCATATCATTCACAAACCCATGGATGGTGAGAAATTCATCCTGCCAGAATATGTTATATTTGGAGGTCATTGATGGAATTCGTTCCGAGAGCAGAAAAGGGAGATTTTAACCCGACATGAGAACACTAGCATCGAGAGTAGTTGGCAACGAGTCTTCTGAAGCAACCGGATGACGAACGAGCGGGACCCCTTGGTCAAATCCTATATGCCGAGTTGCCCTATTAATATTATAAGAGACTTCCTTGCAAGATCCTCGAAAGAAAGATGATACATGACCAGCGTACAACTTCGCATGAATACAATCTCTCCAACAATCATATTCTTTTCATGTCGGCAACCAGATGATCCAAGTGTGTGTACAAAGAACCGAGAAATAAGCCACCGATGGGGAGAACCACACCTTTCTATAATTTTATGGAAAACTTGACAAGTTCCTGTCTTATCTCCTTCTTACCAGAGCCATCATCAAAAATATCTCTGGACAACCAAAGATCCAAGAACGCCGCGACATGAAACATACTACTCTTTTGATTCGGCTCCAACTCATTAGGAAACCATTGAGACACCCACCAGCTATAGAAGCACCTCGTCTTATTTTCCTTCTGAACGAACCCTTTTGACTTCGAAACCAAAATGGCGCGCATTTATTTATCATCTTCAGACAACTTGATATCAAGGTTTCCTGTTATGGGAAGGTTCAACAAGATGGCCACACTCTCTAAGGAGATAGTCATTTCGCCCCACCTGCATATGGCCGTGTGAGTATCTGGACACCATCTAGAGATTAAAACAACCAAACCTGGTATATCTTTCCTAATTTGAAGGGTTGCAAAAGCCACGACAACATCAATGATTTGCACCTTGGTCAAGCTAGCTCTTACGTAGTCCTGAGTTATCAAGAATTGCATCCATTTGTCAAAAGAGCGCAATGGGCTCAGATAGATTTTAAAGTCAATAAGAGAATAGGAATACTCTTTCCTCTGAAGGAAAAACCGTATTACACTCCCTGGCCGAACCGACCGGGTCCCTCCTTCACCCTCCGAACTGGTCAGAAGAATCGGCATGTACTTGGGATGATTTCTCCTAGCCGTGGCAGAAGACACTGTGAATAATTCATCATCCATATTTGGCTTGGAGTTGCCAACATCTTTTGGTATGACAAGACTTTTTGTTAGAGCACTGCTCGGTCGAACTCGCATGCGTTGCTATCTCAAGCTTGTTTATCAATATTAGTGATCAAAACTATAAAGTCATTGATTTTTAGTCTACTATAGCTAAGGTCTCGGACTAGGATAGAAAGTGTAGTTGAGCTAAGGAACTCCATGGTGATCATCATACAAGACAAAGAACTACTCAAGGAACCAGTGGATCTTCATCAACTAAAAGGTATGTGGAGACTTGAACTTATCTATCACTCAAAAGTCTATCTACTCTATCTCTTATCTTGAGACAAAAGTCGTTTTGCTATATATACTTAGATTATACATATATGATATTTCGAGCTGAGTATATCTTGCTTATCTATTTCTCGAAATATGTGTTGGTAAAGCTTTCGCTTTAGCCAAGTTCATCTTTACCTAGTGACGAAAGTCATGTTATGTTTCAATCATTTTGGAAATTGCTCTGACGAAAAATAGTTTGTGAATAACAACTATATAACGCCCTCTGAGAATGTTTTAATTATTGAAATAAGAGTTATAAAATATAACCATTGGAGGATATAAGCATTTTTGTGGCAACACATATATATGTATAAGTCCTTAGTGCTTGAACCGAAGTTTGCGAACTTTGTTGATCAAGTGAAACCAGTATAGTGTGTGAGCTTCAATCCGCGAACTGGCAGAAGTTCTCGACCGAGAATTTCTGCTGGAGTTTGTGAACTCCATCCGGGAACTTAAGTCCTTGAACCCAGTCCACGAACTTGAGTAGGTTATGTCTAAAAAAGATATTTATGAACTTATCTTAATAAACTAAGGAGTGCTATTGCAAACCGTGGCTTTATAGTTCATGAATCGGTTCGAGTGAATCACATCATTTTTGCTTCAATTGTGTCTTGTGTAGTATATAAAGATCTAATCAATTGAACAACTCTCTAACTAGTTCATTTGAGTCATTTGGACTAGCTATGGTGAAGAATAATATGGTTGATATGAAAGTTATCATTCGGCTAACCATTTGGTTAACTAGTGTTGAACCAACACCATATGCAAAGAGATTGGTACTCCCATTAAGATTGATTCTGCTACTTCAAAATGTAAAGTTGGTTACTATGCACATTTTTTGGTTGAGGTTGACTTTGCTCAATCAATTCCTAATAAAATATGGATTGGTACTAAATATTGAGGATTCTTTTAAACTATTTCAATTCCTGTTATTCCAAAATACTGTCATACTTGCAAGATTATTGGCCATCTCACTACAGATTGTAGAATTGAGCAAAATAAAAGTTACACTGTAAGCAGAGCTCCTCAGAAGCCTAAAGTTAGTGTTGAAATTCCTCACACTCCTTTTGATATTTGTGATAGATCAGAAGTTGAGAGCTCTCCATCAAAGGTGCAAGCTAGCACTTTTACTTTAGCTCATCAGCAACAATCAGAAAGAGACTCTCTCATTACACATATTTCAAATCCAGTTGCATAATAAAATATTAATAACTCCAATACTAACTTAGTTGGAGGAAGATTTAGTGTATTAAATTCTGAAGGGGATAAAGAAGATAATGATCTGCATAAAGAGGATCTCACAGTTGATTTAGCTCCACAACTATTACTCCAAATTGCTGAAGTTACTGAATTAGAAAATAGTGTTGTTATAATCATTGATGCTGGTATGATATTGGTAAGATCAGAGCCAGTTCCTTTTACTACTTGGTCCTCAGTGGTTAAAACTTATACAGGAAAGAAAAATTTAAATGCAGCTATGAATAGTACCATTCCTAGCAACAATTCTGAGAAGAAGCTTCCTAGGTCAAAATATACTAATGAAGTTGCTAAAAATATCATTCCAAGTAACAGTTTTGCTGAAAAGGCTATTAATCCAGTAGCACATAAATATACTTTTTAGAAGAAATGTTGGTAAGGGGGGTCCAAAAAAAAACCCAAACCAAACCATGAAAATTCTCTTTTGGAATATAAGGGACCTTAGAAGGGTTATGGCTCAACAAAAGTTATATTCTTTAGTTAATCAATTCAATCCAACTCTAGTTTGGATTGCTTAACCAAAAATAAAGTGTTCTTCTTCTTTTTGTAGTAAACTAAATTTACCAGGAATGCAATATATATTAATTCATAATGAAGCTAACAATCACAAAAGTAATATTTGGTTATTATGGAGTAGATCAATTGCTGCACCTTATGTTGTTTCTATTACAAGTCAAATGATTACAGTGGATGTATGTGAAAAACTGGTGTCTGGTGTTCATGCTCATGTCAATGTGGTCGAGAGAAGATACTTATGGTCTGAAATGCAACTTATTAGTGAATTCAAAAAGTCTTGGGATGTTTTAGGTGATTTCAATGCAATTTTATCTATGTAGGAAAAAGTGGGAGGTAGATCACCCTCAATAATATCAATGATATATTTCAATGATTATATTAATTCTTGTGAATTAGTGCAAGCTCCTAAGATTGGTTTGGATTTCTCTTAGTCCAACTGTCAGCAAGACAGCCAAAGAATTCGATGTAATCTTGATAGAGCCGTTTTCAACATGTTGTGGTTGCAAATGTATACAAAGTGGGTGTCAGAATTGATTCAGATCATGATCCATTGTTAGGTGGATGTGCAAGTATTCCAAAACCAAAAATATTCCTCTCAGGTTTAAAAAAATATGGCTAGAACATCCTACTTTCATGAAAGTGGTGCAAGATAGCTGGGAAGAACAAATACATGGTGATGCTCCATATATTTTTATGAAAAAACTCAAGAATCTCAAGCACATTATCAAATAATGGAATTGGAAGATTTTTGGTGATGTGAAAGTCAAAATTCAAAATTCAAAAAGCAGAAGAAAATGTTAAGCCAAAATGTTAATATCAGATGCTAATCCTCATGATGAACAAGCTTTGAATGATTTGGTTACCGCTTAGAATGAATTCAGTTCAAGAGAAATCCAATACAACACAATGATGAAACAAAAATCTAGAATCAAGTGGGTAATGGAAGGCTTGGAAAATACAAATTTCTTTCAATCCAATGTCAAACTCAGACAAAAAAGAAATGCTATAAGTGAATTGGTAGATAAAAATGGAAATATGATATCCGATCATAAGCAAATTGCTGATACATTAGTTGAGTTTTTTGAAAACAGATTTCAAGCTCAAGAAGTGGTAGTTAATAAAACTATTATTGATGTTATACCTACTGTTATAACTGAAACTAATCAATTTATGCTTGAAGTCATTCCAGAAGCTGATGAAATAAAGGAATCAGTATTTGAAATGGATGGAGACAGTGCACCTGAATCAGTGTTACTGGTCAGGAAAGTGACGCATAATGATTGCGCATTACAGAGTTGCAGGCCAACTCAGTGTGCAGCCAGAATGGCGCAACACTGCATAGACTGTGAAGTGCAAAGAATGGAATAACCCCGCAGGGCCAATTAAGTGCAAGCTTTGGCCAGCCTTAAACTAATTCCATAGACCAACTCTTAACCTATTCTTTACTCTTGCATCATCCTTGAGTTTGGGCCAACTCAATTCCACGAATATGCATCAATTTCAACATCGTATGTTGCATTTGTCAACTTTGGCCATGTCTTTCCAATCCCTCAATGAAGCCTCATTGTATCCAATAAGCTTAATTACTTAGACATATGTATTTACAGTATAGCGTTGTAGGATCAGAATATTGTTACAACAATATTCCTGTGAAATAAACAACAGATCTGCGACACATCAATAATAAGCAACAGTTCTGCGATATATCAATGATATTCTGCGAAACATCTCAAGGTGACATAAGAAATGACATGTTAGATGAAAACGACAGAAACATGAGAAGAGCGTGACATTTTTGCGATGAATCGATTAAGCCTTCGAAATATTAAGGCGGTGCCACCTGCGATTTATCGCAGGAACCTAGATCCGAAATTAAAGGGAATCTTAGCTGTAAATGAGCTGTCATGAGTTGTAATCCACTATGTAAATGCCTATATAAAGGAAATGAATAGTTCCAGAGAAGGGGTTGAATTTTTGAGAGCTAGGAAGGTGTTTAGGAGATAGAAAATCTTTATCAAGTGTTCTGTGTTCTTGATTTTTGTAAAATTCCCTAAGATCATATTAATGAAAAAGTGTCTTTAATCTTCAAATCATGTCATAAATATTGATAAATTCTTGAATAGGGTGTAGTGTGGGAATTCCTGCAACTACATTTTGGCGCTAGAAACAGGGAAGAATCAATTTGAGAAATTTCAAATTACAGCTTGAAGATTTGAAGAAATTATTAGAATTGAAGAAATGGCTAGAAGGAGAAGAAATACATCAGAACCACCAACAACAGTGAGAAGAAGTAAAAGAATTGCAGGGGAAGGAACAGGTGAATTATAAGGATCTTTAAGGATCAGATCAGGAAGAAGTAGAGTGAGAAATGGAGAAGAAAAATCAATCCAACCACCGAATCAACAAACACGAGCAAAAGATAGAAATGTGGATTATGATAGAGTAAGTGTGCATACTTAGAGGTCGGATTCGATAGAAGAAGCGGAAAATCAAGAAGAGGAAAGAAATCAAGAAATGGATGGAAGACTAATTCATGAAGAGCATGAAGTAGTAGATGATGTGAGACAAAGGATATAGGAAGAAAGAAGATTAGAGGCAGAAGAACGTGCCAATCTTACAAGGAAAAATCATGAATTAAGAATGGAAAATTTGAGGTTACAAAATAGAAGATCGAGAAGCAGCATGAGATCAAATTCAAGATCATATAGAGAAGAAACAAGACAAAATCTCCCTATACAAAATATTGACGAGAATTTGATAAATGATCGTTACATTCCACGCGGTGAAACTTTAGACATTAGACATAATCAGAATGAGGGAGAAAATCAAGAAGAGAGAAGGAGAATGTTACGTGATGAAGAGATTCGAAGAAATCGCAGAATAATCGAAGATGATATTGAGAGGCATTATATTGAGCAAGTACATTTAGCGGGAGAAAGAGAGAGATTGCGAGCAGAAGTAGAAGAACAAGAAATTCAAACAGCGTTGCATCAGAATAATCATGATAATCGAGAATGACGACGTGCGCAAAATCGTAATAATGATAATCTCAATGAGTAATATGAGAGAATTTGCAGAGACATAGAAAGGCAACGAAGAGAAACAATAAGATATGAGGAAATTCACGGAGAAGAGAATGAAAGAAAAATTAACTTGAAAGAAGAAGAAAATCGCAGAAGAAGGCAAAACCAAGATGTTGGAGAAGAAGCGCGAAACATCGCAAGACAAGAAAGACATGAACGCAGACGAAGAGAGGCTGCGTTGAAAAGGCCAATGGAGCAAAATTCTGATAGAAATGAACAAATCTTGCGAGAATTAGCAGAAATGAGAGGAATGATAAATAACAGAAGAGAATGAGGAAGAAGAAAACTTGATGAGGCAATCGAAGAAGCTGCGAAAACTCCATTTACTCAAGAGGTACAATTACGAGGGACACCTCCAAAATGCAATTTACCGGTGTTGACCAGTATATTTGATGGGACTACGTGTGTTGTCCAACATATCAAAGCTTATATTCGATGTATACTACAATGGGAGAACCATGATGTCGTTTTGTGCAAATATTTTGCGTCAAGTTTAATTGGCGAAGCACTGAAGTGGTTCGAAAGTATTCCCAAGAATACAATAACTTCATTCATGCATTTGCAAACTACTTTATTAGGAGCATACATCAGCAGTAACTTTACGCGACCTGATATTGAAGATGTATTTGGATTGAAACAGAGAGTTGGTGAGAGTTTGAAGCACTTAACGATAAGATGGAGGACAATGTGTAGTGAAATGGCAGGAAGAGTAGATGAAAGATATCTCATTTTATCCTTCATAAATGCTATGTTTGCGACGAATCTATTATACATCCAGGTCTTCAGAGTTAAAAACACAATCACCATGACAGAACTGCGAGAATTGCAAGAAGAATATATTGCTTTGGAGGAAAAACAAAATGATATGGAGTCTTATCCAATTCACACAAGCACAAGTTTAGCTGCAGCAAATTGAAGTTTGTTACCAAGGATGATTAATGCAGTAGCAAGTACTTCCCAAAATCCGCGAGAGAAAATGGAGACTGATAATCAACATAAGATAGTAGCAATGGGGAGTAGAGATCAGGAGGAATTGGAAAAGGAGGGAAATTTTTATAATCGCAATAACAATAATAACGTCCCAAGGTTTGATCAACCGCAGGAGACTTATGGTGGACAGAGGCAAAATTATTCAAGAGAGAAAAGAGGTCAGAGGAATATGCGGGAAGACATCAAATTTCCACCTTTAAATATCGGTATAGACAAGATTTGGGAAGCGATTATTCTGATGGAGAATATACCCTCACCCTGGAACATGGGGGAAAGAACCACATCCTAACAACCAAAATCAAGAGTTCTGTCCTTATCATCATTTTCATGGCCACTCTGTGCATAATTGTAGAAATGTAAAAAGAATTATTTTGCGAATGATTGAACAGGGGAAATTAAATCATTTTCTAGCAAGATATTTACAACCGCAGCAATTGCCGCAAGCACCAGAAATTCGCAGAGTTAATGTTGAAAAAGAAGCCGAAACATTTGTCATTGAAGTAGGAGCTACATCAAAAAATATATTTTGCAATTCAATTGTACATTCGCAGAAAACGATAGAGGATTTCCATGACAATGTGTTAAGCAGAGTATTTGCAAGGGATATAGAGGGAAGAGAGGTGATGAATATTGTGAAGATTTCTCCGTTAGAAGAATGGCAGAAACAAGTTATTTCTTTTACTGCAGAAGAGATACCAGAGCCTGGGAAGATGCATGACAACCCATTGGTAGTGAAGTTAGAGATAAATCCAAAATACAGAGAAGAAGGAGAAGAAGATGATGGTGACGCAGCGAGTGATTCTTGGGCAATAGATTAAGTTTTAATTGACACTGGTAGATCGGTAGACATTTTATTTTATCATACTTATCGCACAATGGGTGGAAGAGATGATGAATTAATTCCTTCAATTTAGAAGATCTATGGTTTTAATGGCACTGCAAACAAGCCAAAAGGAGAAATTACTATGGAAATTCCGTTGAACAAGATATCTTCAAAAATCAAGTTTTGTGTAGTGGATATAGAATCTGCTTACAATGCCTTAATTGGAAGACCATGGCTCCATGGGATCTTGGGAATAGCATCAACATATCATCAATGCATAAAGTTTCCACATCCTCATGGTATTGGGATAATTAAAGGTGATTGGTTTGAAGGCAAAAAGTGTTATGAAGTTGACATTAATACTTGCGAAGAAAGAAATGCCCAAAATCGTAATTGGCAACATAACAAGAGGCAAACTCAGAGAGCTGAAAAGTTGATGGTAGACAATATAGAGTTGCGGGGAAAGGATATATTACAAGAATAGTATGTCCCAAAAGAATCGGTGGTGATTAATCATGCGAATATGGGAAAAAGTTGAAATCTTCACTCTTCGCAGGAGAACAAACAAGTATCGTCACAGAAGAAAAGAAGTTTTAAAGTATCATGCTGCGAACAAACGAAAAACAAGAACAACAAAAAATGTGCACACAGAATATTAAAAGGAAAACTTTGCTCAAAAATGAGAATTTTTCTATTAAAAGAAAAAGAAAAAGATGATGATTTTGAATCATATAAGAATTTTTAATGCTAATGGGCACAAATCACCTAAAAACATATAAGAATGGGACGAAGTTTTATGGCGTACACCTTAGTTCGCGGATTCTATTCCGTAAGAGGCAATGTCCTTAAAGTGCGTCATAAGGGGGGTATCTCTTTGCATGACTATGGGAAAGGCTATACCGCTGCTGGAATCTAGTAATGGAGATTTGGGATTATATAAAATCCATCCGGGAGAGATAACTTGGATTCCCAACTATATAAGGTTATACCCTGGTTGGGCGCCCGAGAGTTTCTCCTAAGGAATGCAACGTATGATCAAGGCGCCGAGGTACACGTTTGAGCTGTGGGTGCCCGAGATGGATGAACCTACCCTGGCCATCCACGGCAAGTCTTGGCTTATGATTTGTTCGGACCAAAGAAAACCCCACTTAGGGTGCAGTCTTGTAACTATAAACCATATAAGGCATAAAGGACAAGGCTGCGAAAACAACTGGTTGTTGGCAGAACCGGATGGGAAAGTGCTAGTCTTGTATGGCCGATGTATAATCCTTGAAGGGGAAACCGGGGGGAGATATAAGGGAGATACCCTCCATTAGGGAGCTGTGTATCAAAAAAGATGGCAATGTCATGGGACTTTATAATCGCAAGAATATTTAGGCCCGTCATATTGTCGCGTGACACAGACAACAATGTCATGGGACTTTATATTCGCAAGAATATTTAGGCCCGTCATATTGCCGCGTGACTGGCCAAAAATCCTAAAGAGAAATGTTAAGATGAGATCAATGAGTTTTTGTGATAAGATCAAAATATGAGATAAATGAAATCAATAATAAAAGGATATAAATCGCAAAGACGTCCTGCGATTTCATCGAAAAGACGACAATGTCATAAGTCTTAAAAAGGAAAGAGAGATTAATCTCACAAGCAGGCTTAGATTTATCATATTGCTGCAGAGAGTAAAATTAAATGATAAGGCAGGATCAATGGATATTATTACATGTAAAAGTAAGAATGTTCTGCGATCTTGTCGCATAAAAGTGGCATAATAAGACCTTTAACTAGGAAGGCGAAATAAGACCACAAGAAAGATTATATATACGAAGCATATAACAGATTTTTTGCAGAAATATTTGCAATAATTCATTTATCATATTGCATATTAATAACAAGAGGCAAGTATGGGAATGATGCATAGAATGGTAAAAAGTGTTATTCATCATTATATGATAAATTCATATAAATAACAGACAGATAGAGGCAAATAATTTTATATTGAGAGACATCAGGAGCTACAAATAATTTGTAGAAAGAATATTACAATTTGTCGCAGATAATTTTCGCAAGAAAGAAAGAGAGAAATACAGGAGAAGATCAAAAAGAAAAAACAAAACTATTGATATTTATCTTCATCTTCGTCTTCATTATCTTTGTCATTAGTTCCTTCTTCATCTTCACTTTCATTCTCATCTATATCAGCCTCACTGTCAGAAATAACTGGTACTTCAGAACTGGCTGGGATATTCTCCAAGAGACAAGGATATAGACTAAGAGGAAGATCATTATCTTTACAAACTTTCTCAATAGCATTATTGCGAACGGTGAGAAGATTATTACGCAAATTTGAGTTGGATATCTTTATTTTCTCTCGCAGTCTAGAGATTTTATCATTGCGGGAAGCAAGATTTTTCGCAAGACCACTTTTTTCTTCTTCAAGTTATGCTATCCTTGTGGAATGTTTTTCTTCAGATTCTGCGATGATACAACAACAAATTATAAATTTGTTGAAAATATACAAAAAGTATAAAGATGTTAGAGGAACAATAAATAACCTTCTCTCTTATGAATCATTTCTTGTACCAAGGTTGCTTGCTCGGTATGAAGACTGACATCTATCGCTAAGTTTTTCCTAGCATTATCGAGAATTATCGCAGCCCATGCGAATTCATCATCACTTTGAATGAGAAGATGGGAACGAATTTGTTCTTCTCTTTTAAGAAGTTTAATATTTTCATCCTTAAGTCTATCTCTCTCAAGTTCAGTATCAATAAGGGTATTGCGAAATTTTGATAGAGCTTCAGCACCTTAAAGAGTAATGCGTTCTTTATCCTTCTCAAGTTCACTCTTCTTGGATTTTAAGACTTTGATTTTTTCTTTAAATTCATCTCTGCAAGTCTTTAAACTATTGGACATACTCAAGGTAGATATATAGTCGATTCTCATAAGGGAAACATGATGTTTAAGCTCATCAAGGGATAGAGTATTAATTTTTTCGTCTGAATAATTATTTAAAGCGTCATTAAGACGCTGAAGAAGAGTGGTTTCATCTATGGGTTCATCAAAAGAATTGAGAATAAGAGCTTCATCAGTAAGATTATAGGCATCTGCAAAATGGTTGCTCAAATAAGCTATAAAATAGCGAGAATGTAGAAAAGTAAAAAAAAAAATTAAGAGAGAAAAGATTTATACCAATAATTTGTTTGCAGAACTTCTCCTTGTCAACTAATTTCTGTTGAAGAACTTCAACTTCAACTTCAAGCGATTTGTTTTTATTAAGGAGCTCAGTATTTCCAGATACTTCCAATTGCTTGCATTTTTCACGAAGAAGGGATATTTCAGCTTCATATTGTTTATTTCTCTCACGAAGTTTCATAGATTCAGATTGTGAATCAGTAAGCCTTTTCTGCGATGTTGATAATCTATTTTCTAATTCTGAAGCAACAGAAAAAGAAGCTCTAGCAGTCTGCGACAAAAAAGAGAAAATGAGTAAGGATAAGTAAAAGATCTTCGATACTCATGATAAATTTAAAATTTACTACAAGAAAAATAAAGGAAAGGGGCATACCAGCGAAGTTAGCGTGTGAAGAAAACTTGATTCGATAAATCTTGAAACTCCTTTAAGATCTTTATTATTAGTCAAGATCGAAGCATCGCAGATTTTCGAGAGATAATCGCAAGTACGAATGATATCATCCTCACCAACACCTTGCATGGGATTCCTAAAAATATTTGACATTTGATCCATTGGAGTCTCAGGTTGAGAGAAACCCATCGCAGATCTAATTCTTGTGGAATAAAAATGTGTTGAAGTGCCCACAGTGACGTCATGGTTTACCCCATCATTTTCTTCAAGTTCATTATCTTTTTAAGCGATAATAGAAGTCTCTCTAAGTAGAAGAAGTGGTTGAGTTTTTCTTCTCTTCTCTGGAGGACCGTCTGTGGTTTTATTTTTATTGCGGTAAGGGGAAGCACCAGAATTTTCATTTGGAGTTAATATCCTTTTGCCTTTATCTTTGGCTTCAACCATCGCGACAAATGGAATTTCCTTGAAAACAATCACACATAAAGATAAGAAACAGGGGAAACAATATATTGTTAAGGGTTATAAAAGAATGTTTCTTACTTCATCTGTGAAGGTTTTCAAAATTTGTAGGAGATTGGGATTCCCAGTACTGGCATAACTAGCTTTCATTTTTTCAATCTGATAAAAGATATTTCAATAATTAGTAAGAATAACATATTTAACTAAATTTGCGAATAATGATAAACTTTGCGGATATACCTCAGAATTCTTTTCAGCCAATTAAAAACCCAAGGACGATACGACGCAAGATTTGAAAGATCCGCAGGAATATCAAGAGTGCCAAAAATATATGGACCTTCAAGGAGGAGAGGAAATTTGCACCACTTGTCATCTTTTGAGAAGCGTGGACCTTGGTTTCTACTTGAATGATAATCTATATCTTGCATAAGAATTTTATCTTTCACAACTTTTTTATCCTTATTTAAACGAATGTTAACACGTGCTCTCTTTCTTCATGGGAATTACTTGATAATTCGCAAAGAAATTCTCCACGGTATATTTCATTGAATAATTGGGATATCTTTAAAATCGGGATGTTTCGCAATCAGGATAGCGAGATCCTTTACCAGCTCCACGAGAGGCATATTCAAGAATGAGACGAATACAATCTCCACTTAACTCGGTAGATTGCTCGTGAAAGTTTGGCATGAGAAATAATTTTATAAAAAAGAGGAGTTTTGGGTCATAAAGAGGGATAGGAAGGCCAGCTTCTAATTGACCTAGAGAAATAAGGATCTTCTCATTAGAAGAAGGAAATCTTGAAGCTAGATCAATGGAGAGGTCAGAGTCTGAAGATTGACCAGGGATCTCAGAAAGTGCAAAACCTAAAGTTTGAAGTTTTTGCTGGTGTTTTATTAAAGTGGGTTGACCTAATTTTTTAGCAGGGGCCATTTTTTAGTATGGGAATGATGATTTAGATGAAGAATAATAAGGAAATAAAATTGAAACAGTAACAGATCCAGAATTTGCGGAAGAAGATGAAGAACAATAGAGTTGCAGAGAAGAAGTAAAGAAGAAAAGAAAAAAGAGAGAGTAAAAAGAAGAGGGGAGATTAGAGAAGAAGATATTTATAAGGAAAGAAAATTCTCGAGAACATCAATGCATTTAATGAAGAAAAGACATGAATGGTCAGAATTCAACGGTTGAAAAAAGACGTGCAAGGGATAAATGAGAGAAAAAACTCGCGTAGAATATTTAGCGATGGATGCAGAGACGTGTCAGAATGAAGGGAATGTGAAAAGACAAGGAGTTGTGGCAAATCAAGAAACTTAAGTTCTCATGATCTTTATCTTCTTCGCAAAAAAGATATGAGAAGAGGCAAGATGTAGGGTCAGAATATTGTTACAACAATATTCCTGTGAAATAAACAACAGATCTGCGACACATCAATAATAAGCAATAGTTCTGCGATATATCAATGATATTCTGCGAAACATCTCAAGGTGACATAAGAAATGACATGTTAGATGAAAATGACAGAAACATGAGAAGAGCGTGACATTTTTGCGATGAATCGATTAAGCCTACGAAATATTAAGGTGGTGCCACCTGCGATTTATCGCAGGAGCCTAGATCTGAAATTAAAGGGAATCTTAGCTGTAAATGAGCTGTCATGAGCTGTAATCCACTATGTAAATGCCTATATAAAGGAAATGAATAGTTCCAGAGAAGGGGTTGAATTTTTGAGAGCTAGGAAGGTGTTTAGGAGATAGAAAATCTTTATCAAGTGTTCTGCGTTCTTGATTTTTGTAAAATTCCATAAGATCATATTAATGAAAAAGTGTCTTTAATCTTCAAATCATGTCATAAATATTGATAAATTCTTGAATAGTGTGTAGTGTGGGAATTCCTGCAACTACAAGCGCTACCCTTGAACAATGCAAACAACAAGAGTGCCATTACTATTATCAAGCAAATTGGCTAAGTGAAGCATATGACGCATGAGCAACCAGAATGAGCTTAAGGAGTTGGCCTTGATGATTAAAGTACAAGGATTGTTCGTGCATTAGGTTAAAGTGATAATCATGCAGGGACAAGATGAATGAGCTTTGGAGCGAGGCAGTATTCAGTAAAGCACTGCAGTGGTGCAGTACGGCTCAAATGACGGTTATGAGTTGGTTACGAGCTTCACAAGCATGCCAACGACGCGATACAAAGAAGAATGGTTATAAAGGAAGTTTATAACTATGTGGGAGTATTCATAACCACCAAGAACATATGTGGCATCATTTGGCTTGATAACACAAAAGGTGGCAGTTGAAAAGCAAGATGGCGGTTAAGAAAACTACCTAATGGGACACATGGCTATTCCATGCGTGTGCAAGTGTTGTGCAAAGTTTTGGCAAGTAAGTTTGTTGTATAAATAGTGCCAAGGAGTGGGAAAATCAGTAGGCTACATAGGAGAGAGTTCTTGTGTTTTGAGATAATTAGGGATTCACCAAGAGGGTGAATGGCCTATTTTTGGTCCATGTGATGGACGAGTTTTGTAATATTCCTTTAGTGCAATAAAATGGGTTTGTTGCAGTATTCTTTGTGTTCATTATGTTGCTGATTTGTGTGAGAATTGATTAAGTACATGGAAGAACCTCTTATGCTTATGGGGACATGAAGAGTTAGAGAAAAAGAAGAAATACTTCTATTGTGCAAAGCCTTTAGAGTGAAGGTAGATGCGTACTTTGATGCGAGTATGCAAGGATGAGTGATTGTGCGTGAAGTTGATTCACTGAATTACAATCATTTTAGGTAATGTCCCATGAAAATTTTAGGCGATTAAATAGGCATGTGACAGCTAGTATCAGAGCCGTATTTGGGGACACATTTGCTGATTTTTCTCTCTTTTTACTCAAGTTGGTGTCATTTTTTTTTATCAAATTAAGTGAAGAATTGTTTGGGTTTCACTAGTATGGAGACTAAAAGAAGTTGGTCTTGTATTGAAAGATCAATTGGAATGAACTTTGAAGCTTGAAGTAGCAACATGCCATGAAAGTTTATGAAAAAGGTGTCAAAATTCCTGCCCAAAGTGTTAGAGGAACATGCGAGAATCATTGGAAATCGGGTTTTCAAGTGATGGCATGACAAAACTAAGGAGTATGCTGACTTTTATGGTGCAAGTCAGGTGTTAAAGTCCATGTTTCTCACAAGTATGCGAATATTATGCATTTGGAATGCATGATTTCTTAGTGTTATCAGTAGCGAGTACATTACAAGTGGTAATGGGAATTTTGCGATAATTCCTGAATGCAAAGAAGTTGTTGGCCTTTGTAGAGGGAAAGTAGATGAAAAACCTGTCTATGCGATAGATTGAAGGTGTTTTCATCGTAGCCAGTTGATGGAAGATTAAAGTTATCTCTCTCGAATGCATGTACCTTGGTGGTAATGCAAAGTCTGGTTGCGAACCATCATGTTTGTGGCAATGTGATACCATGAAGAACGAATTTGATGGCCAATTCTTATCTGGCATAAAGCTTATGGAAGGGCTGAAGAAAGATGCACAAGTTAGGGGAAAACCGATATACCACAATCTTGTGTTTGAAAATAATTCTTCATTGATGCTATATGTGCACAAGGAGTGTGCTTGCACCTGGTTTTTGAGTAGGATCAGTATGCTTGGACAAGTGTGTCCAAAGACCTGCATTTGATCATAACCACAGGCGGATGTTCTTGTCAACTGCAAATCAACTATTATTTCTACTGAAGTTGATTTTGGAGAAGGGGAAAGACAAGAGTAACCAGTTGTGCATGAACAGTAAAAATGAGTTTTAATTTTGAAGAAGAATGCGACATTCTTGCTTCATGGAACGTAGCTAGTGATGCCTTATTTGCAAGGATTATGGTCTTGTTTGTAACTATCCAAAGTGTTTGTCCGCGAAATTCATTGAGTGATATGACTTTGCTGAGCTTTATGGTGATGCTCAGAATTCCCAAGTTAAGTTCGTTCAAGTTGTACAAAGGTGCACAAGTTTGCATTAAAATTCGGGTGTTGACTGGCATATCAAATATGTAACAGTAGCATGCGCCAAATAGGATTTGGGCATGGACAAGATGCATGATGCGGTTGAAAATATGCAAGTTATGCGAATTATAGATGCATGGAGAAAGAAGGACAAAGTAGTGGTGATGCATAAAGATGGAATGTGGCCATTATTGAAGAAATCTTCATGAAAGCTAAAGCAACATGATGGCATCAGTTTGAAGGAGTATTCAACTAAGTGTCAATTATATTATGCTTCATTATGGGAGTTGCATAAGAACGTTGATAGTTGGAAGAATGCATGTGGCAAAGTGAATTGTTACATTGGGGATAGTAGGTGATGTCTCGCTTCTTTTGTTGCTTAGAAGTGAATATGAAGTCAGTATTGCAAGGATTGTTAGGTATTACAAGTTGAAATCAGTTGGTGCAAGTATTTGTTGGAATTTGAGTATATTTTCAGTTTGGGTTGAGCGGACATTGGTGTTGGAATGAATTCTCTCTATCTAAGGTAGTAGTGAATTAGGGTATTTGAAGTGGAATATCACGCCTCTTTCGTTCAAAGTAAAGCTAGTTCACGCAGAAGATGCTACACAACATATTAAACCAAAATATGCAATAGAAGACGAAATAAATTGAGAATCAAGGATCGAAATAAATTGAGAATCTTTTAATTAAGGTTTTTAGTTTTATATGCTTTTAATTTCCATCAATTAAAATGCATATCTTTAGAAAATAAAAATTGGTAATGTGCATTTACGAATTGGAGATTTTGTATTGAGATTTCCGTCAATATTTTGACAAAGCATTTCCAGGAATTATGAAAACCGAATTTGGAAATATATTGCATATCTTGTGAATATTTTCGGTTTTGGAAATTCCTTGGAGTCCAAAGTTCCTTTGTCTATAAATACCGAAGTTTGAATTTCGAGCAAACTAATTCTCAAAGCCAGCAAAACTACCTAGTTGTGTTGTTACTAGTGGAGCCGCCTATTCGGAGAGGAAAGTAACCTAATTAGGAAAAATCTTTTATGGCTGCTCATTTTAAAGACTTATTTGGGATTGAGAAGATCTATTAGTATTGTTGGTGGGAAACTAGATAATTACGGTTTATTATTAGTTTTCGATTGATTTGATTGACTAACGGTTGTTGAACTTTGATTGCACCTAGTTTGTTTATGCTTGAGAATCTTCTCTTTTGATATAAGATTCACTCAAACTAGATCGAAGTTTCGACGAGGATATTTATACTGTTTGTAGATCTAAAGACGTCTTATGTTAATCCATTGTTAACAGACTTTGTTCTATGTATGATTGATCACAAGAGATTCAAGTTGATTGTGTGCATGTGTTTATTAAAGATCTAAGAAGATTTGAAGACGAAGAAGATTTATGATTTGGTTTCATAATCTTTGGTGTGCACAATACTTGTTTCGACCTAAAAAAGGTCCAACTATAATCGGTTTATCCTTGTGATAATCTAGATTGATTAGTTGAGTAGACCGTCATCAATACAATTCTTTGTGATTAAAAGTATTGATTGCAAAATCTTGACAAGTTATTAAATAGATCTAAGGACCTGACAAAGGAGTTTATTGGGATAAACGGAAGAGCCTTTTGTCAAACTCATATCACTAGGTTGAAAAGAGTTGTTACCGAACAAATTTCTTGTTCCTTTACTGTTTGGAATACGAACCAAAGGAATTGTTCCAAGTGCGTAACTTATTGCTAGTTGGAGGCGCAGGGATACAGACGGAACTAGGTGAACTATAGATTTAGTTGATTGGTCTCAACTATACGAAGTTGATTTAATTTTATATAGTGGCTTAATCCTGAGAGTATTCAATTCTGGACCAGGTCCCGGGGTTTTTTTTGCATTTGCGGTTTCCTCGTTAACAAAATCTTGTTGCGTATTTTACTTTTCTATTTCCGTAATTATAATTTTTTTAATTATAATTAGAAGTAAAACACACAAACGTTAATTCCTATTTACTTGATAGCAATCCTATTGTGTTTGATTTAGTCCGAACCTATTATCAAGTAAGCATACTTCGTTATTGTATTGTCTCGATCTTGTATCCATAGTCAATCACACAAGTTATCTTGTTGTTGTATTGTCTCGATCTCGTATCCATAGATGATCACACGAAATGTGAAATAATTAGTTGTATTGTCTCGACTCAGTCCATAGACTATCACTTTCGGAGAAAGGACTTATAAGTGGAAAAGTTTTAGATTGAGGTATATTTGGGTACCCTCGTCTTTTCAATTGATATCAGAGCAGGCAAACACGAAAAGATCTAACAATCTGTGTTTGGTGTGATCCAACCTATAAGCAATGAATTCAAGTTCTCATGAATCGACTTCAATTAATGTACCGCCAAGATTTGACGGAACAAACTATTTATGGTGGGAATCTGCTATGAGATCTTTTCTTCAATCACGAGACTTTAATATATGGCTATTAGTCGTCGATGGTTATATTCTTCTAAAAATAGAAAATTTGGAAACTGAGTTTAAACGCTTAGTAGATTTTTCAAACAAATAAAAAGCTCTTGCAAAGCAGAATTCAGATGGTTTGAATGCTTTAATACATGCTGTAAGCTATGATTTACAACATCATGTATCAACATGTCAAACTTCGAAATAATATTGGGATAATCTTCAGATCGTGTTCTAAGGAAATACATCAGAGAAAGAAGCTAGACTTTTAACTCTTACGTCTGATTGGGAAAACCTTCGAATGGATGAGAACGACACTTTTGAAGAGTTTTATATTAAACTCTCAGAGATGGTAAATGCTTCTTTATCTCTTGGAAAGACTATTTCTGAAAAAGATATACAATATAACTTCTTTAAAGTAATACTCGATAATATAATATTCTCGTTAAAATAATAAAATTTTCTAGTCCCGATTCGGAACCTTAGTGCTAAAATAATAAATTCGATAAAATCATAAAATAATACATTTTAAAAGTTTCACTTAACCATTGACTAAATAAATAAATTTTATACATACTAAACTTTTCAACATATGATTTGGTATTGCTTTTTTTTTCTTTAAAGTTCAAATCAAGTTGTATTTCATCCTTAGTAGCTTGTAGTTGTACTTTTTTTTTTTGCTTCAAAAAAGAAAAAAGACTCGGAGTCACGTTGTTATATTGCAACAAGAAGTAGTGTTAAAGTGTGTTCGATAGTTGGGGTGCTTGTATTTGTATTGCAATTAGTCAATGGTATGATATTTTTATAAAAATTAGTCAATATTGTACTTAAACTACAATTATTATTCAGCAGAACGGGGTACCTAGCTCGGCTGGTCATCCCCGTTCCCCAAAGTTTCATGCGTTCCAGGAGGTCCCAGGTTCGAGCCCCCAATGGCGTAATGTTGCAGAAATTAACATGGAAGGTAGAGTTAGTTTGCCATGATCGAATTTTAATAGAGGTAAGTAAGGTTGTCGTTCACTTGGACTTTGTTGAGATTGATTTAGGCATAAATATAAAAAATATAAAATATATACAAAAATAATATAAACAAAAAGCGAGAGTTACTAGGACTAGGATTCCACCGAATTCACAACATAAGGCTCAATTATTTATTCTCAAGAATTATCGCTCAATAAATAAAATATATGGACTCTTATTTTTCCAAGATAAATTCTCAAAATATTAGTTATAAATCGTAAGCATGGAATATCAAACATTTAAGCAAGCATGACCCATCAAATGAAATGATAACTAATTAATTAAAATCATAATTCAATTAAAAATAAGTGCAAAAGTCATATTGAGAATAAAATAAATTTACCCATGTATGAAAATCGGATTCCTCCGTCGCCCCAGTGATGGGTTTAGCTCCTCATCATGGAAACACGTTCTAAATATAATTTCATTGCTCAAAGTGTTTACAAATGATGAAGATGAGAGAAAATTATTAAAGCAGTGATTTTCTTTTCTCTCCAAAACTCTCCACCCCCCTCTCAAATGTGCTCTCTATTTATACACACAAATACACATTACTCAAATATATTCTTCCATAACTCCAAAATCTTCTTCTTTTTAATTAAAAATATCTTCAGGAATTTTTCCTTCTCTTTATCTCTATATTTCTTTACTAAACCCATATCTTCTTTAATTCGCAGAATAAAATCCAAGATAAAATCTTCTAAGGTTATCTTTCTTGTTTAATACAAGATAACTTCCTTTTTCTTCAAAACTTCCTGGTTATAAGGCAAGAAGATATTCTTATGTTAAAGATAATAAATCCTTTACTGTGGAAACCAAATTTCCGGAAAAGATTTTGATCTAGCAGCTCCCAGACCACACATCTGGCACTTTGTGACATCAGCTAACCATAGTTTGACTATAGCTAATTCAGTCGTACTTTTAAGTAATCTCTGGATTTTTAAGTCCCGTATATGGTAACAAACTGTTTTAGCTTCCCTCTTCTGTTTTGGTTGACACACGACACACCCATCATGTTCCTTCCATATTTTTTTTGCAACTTTACTCCTTGTTCTTCAAATAGTATGTACACGCTAGATTTTCTTAAAGTAAGCTATTGTATAAGTAGCTAGCTAATGAAAGGGTGTTCATACACTCCATTTTACTTCGCAAAGCAAATCCGTATTGGATTACCTTATTAAACACTAGAAATGTTAAAACTTTGCATTCATATGAAAATAGTTTTCTTTACACAGTTAACAGATCCCGTGACATACATCCTTTTTTAACCAAAATTAAGCTGTTTTTACATATTCTAACCGAAAATTGCAAGTTTTGAAGAAAAAAAACTATAGAAGTCGGATACTTCCGAAAGTTATAACATTCACCGCTGCAAATTATTCTTTCTTTGGCCATTTTATACAAAAAAGTTGAAATTGCTCCATTGATGATCCTACTTGCCAGTTGCCACTATTATCTCCATTTGCCCACCTATCACGAGCAAACATTTAATAGTTCATTAAAGAATGGCATAAGAATTATCATTTCGAAAATAGTATAAGGTGTTACTAACCAAGTATTTATGCGGCTCATATTGTAGGTTGCTAGCAAGTCAACCGGGATACCTTTGTTCCATCATAAGTTCTAAAAAACTCTGAGATACACCATTACAAAATGTTATATAAAGAGGCAAAGAAATCCATATAAAATTTATGGCTTCTGATGTGCAATTGCATTTCAGGTTCCAAACTATGCTAAGGTATAAAACTACTTTTCCATCGCACGCCAATAAAAACGGTTTTGGAGGAAAATTAAGCAAGCCAAAGATGCAATATACAGTTACGAAAATCATCCACTATCATTATTATAACCCAAGTTTTCAAGATTATATATAGTACCTGATCAGACGGGACATTTTCGACAATATTGTTGGTTCTTTCACCTTCCGCCGTAATTTGTCCCTAAATAAACACGAAGTATACAGTTAACGAAGACATTATATGCACATGAAATAACTAGTAGGAAGTTTATTTTGTGGACAAGGGTTTGGTCATGTACCTTAAGTTGTTGACAGTAGGGGATCGACAACAAGGTAGCAGTTTTATCTTGATACACAAAACCTTGCTGGAGATTGGAGCTACTTGAGCGTACATTATCATGTGTTGAAAATGGTATTAATACTCCACCTGGTGTTGCTGTATTTTGAAATCCATGCGTCTTAACCTCCAATGCAAGTGGTGGTATGGTTGTAGCATCGGAAGGGGTTAGTTCTTCAACTTCTGAAACAAAATGAGATAATCCTTCCGCATCTATATCGAAGGGGGACACAATTTCTACATCTTCTTCTGTATAAGAAATTAAGGTTTTAATCATATAAATTTTTTAAACAAGCATAGTAAAGGAGAACAAGAAGTTAATAACAACTAAAAAATAGATTAGCTACCGACTATACACACCTGCAGTAGTGGATCGTGATTGAATTTTTTTCTTTTTCATTGTTTTCTTCGTCACCGGAATTGTTTTCTTTTTTGCTCTCTCTTTTTCCATAGGCTCGTACTGTGCATTTCTCTTCCTTTTCCCTATTGACAGTTTAGTGTTGGTTGATTTCTTCGCTGCTGGTTTGGTCTTGGAGGGAAGCTTTGCTGCATTTTTTTTTGTTGATTTGCTCTGACATTTCTTGGTACCTTTCTATATCGACTACTTGATTCTTCCAGCCTTCTTATTCTTTTTTTTTTCCCGTTCTTGTAGGGTCTCATATGGTTATGTTAGCACCCACCTGAAGTTGGATACTTGTTTCCCCAAGGTCATTTTCGTTGCGTACACTTGCAGCATCGTTAATCTTTTTTGTTTGATCATCTTGACTGGATTTTAAAAAATCATCCAACTCTCCTAGAACTCCAGTCAGTAACTTACTTGTAAATGCAGTAGAAATTTCAGTGCTTGTACCTTTCATGGCTAAAGATAGAGACATATGTGCCAAGTTACTGTACGCGAGGTTAGAAGACCCACTATTACTCTGAACTATCATCCCAGCCTCTTCGATACCAATACCATTTTTCGCATATATTGTCCAATGACTTAAAAAGTATTGGGATGGGAGATCATACTGTAAGAGCGGAATATCATAACAAATGGTAACTTGCGAAATTATGGAGAGAAAAGATATTTTACGAGCAAAGGAAGTCACGAGGAAAATGTGAGCAGATTGCGAAGGCAAAAGAGGTTCGTGAAATGAATCTGCGAAGGTTCGCAGGATAATTCTCATATCCAAAATTAAGGGACAGACAGTTGTTATGCAATATGTAAAATCATATAAATAGCCATTTAGGCATGAGAAGAAGAGAGGTCTTTTTTAGAGGGAGAGATAATTTTAGGAGGAGAGAAATTTTTAGGAGAGATTTTATTTTCTTTATCATCTTTTTCCCTAAAAAACTAGAGCTCCAAATATTCATTAATGGAGTCTCAATTGTCAATTTATGTAATTATATACAATCACTAGTGAAGAACCATGGATGTAGATCACAATGATCGAACCATGTAAAAAATCTTTGTGTCTCTTTTTATAATTTTAGTACTTTAATCCTTAGTTTCATATCAAATTAATTAGATTTAGGAATCATTTTAATGGATTCTTATGAGGGTATAGTTGTGAGATAATCCGCAACTACACATACACTTGGTGGGTGTGCAATATCTTTCATAGAATGAGAACACAACATTCCCATAAACTGAAAATTATTGCAGCTACACTGAATAGAATGATCTGAAGAGTTATATGTAACAGTACAAGCTAACGAAAATTTAAATGATGTTAACATGTATGTATACAATGCTCCATCTTGATCAACATTTTCCAGAATCAGATCCAAAGTTTCCTTATATTCGTTTTGGAAATACGCAAACATTTTTGTTGTGTAACATTCTGCTGCTCGAGCTTCTACTGGCCAATAACTATGCGGAGTTGGTTTCTTTTGCATACTTTTAAAATCTTCCAATTTCTCCTCATCTCGACAACTTGTAAGAACCTTGTCATACTGAACCACAAAACTATTTAGCGACAAGGTTTTTTTAAGATACTTCTTCGAAAAATTATTCATACCTTCACTCCGTTGTGTGGTTGTCATGCCAGCACAAAAATGCATTCGACCATATACCTGAGCCCATTTTTCTTTTTTCTTATATAAAGTTCGCAGCCATTTGTTATTAGTTAACTTGTATTTTTGAAGCAACTTTTCCCACATGGATTCAAACTCTTCTATGGTTTCATTTTCATATATACACTTTTTGAAATCTTTGGAAAAAAATTTAGAACTTGCAAATACATTAGAAAGATATTTTGCAGCCAATTCAAAAATGTGCCAGAGACAAAATCGGTAATAAGTATTTGGGAATACCTGGTTAATTGCATTCATAATCGGCGCTGCTTGGTCTGTGAAAATTGTCTGTGGATGTTTCCCATTCATGGCATTGAAAAATGTCTTGAATAACCATACAAATGAATCTGTGCTCTCGTCCAGTAGTAAGCGCAACCAAAAATAGTCGTCTTCCCATGATTATTTACACCTACAAAGGGTGCAAATGGTTTATCATCGTCATTAGTTCCAAATGTCGTGTCGAATACCAATACATCACCGAAGAAACTGTAGTCCATCCTACATTTTGCATCACTCCAAAAACAATTGCACAGTTGACCAGACTCATCCATTTCAATTGCATAAAAGAAGTATGGATTATCTTTTTGCTTTGCTTGAAAGTATTCTAACAGATGTTCAGCATATCCTTTTCTTAGGATATCTTGACGCCGTCTTCTTTGTATATGATTGTTACAGTCCATTTGAGTAAAGTTTAGATTTTGAGATCCCCCTGACTCAACACTGAAATATGCAAAAATATTTTTCTGACTTATACCTGCATCATGCATGTTTCCAATTAATCTCGCTTGAGCAGTTTCTATTTTCCTCCGTGATCTCAGTAGATGCACTTGCCCTGGACAAGTAAGCACGTGATTGTATTTTTCCAAAAACTCTACAATATAGTATTTTGAATCATCACTTACTAGTTTGATAACTAACTTTTCTTCGCACCTCATCCGTGCATGCAAGCGTCGTTTCATAGGAGACCCCCTTATATGCTTTCGATAATTTCCTTGATTTGAACAAACCAAAGCTCTTCTATAAATTGTTTTATCTTTGCGGTGAGTGGTCGAATCTCTACGGATACTAAACCCAATACCTCTAGCATAACAATTATAGTACTCATATGCCTTTTCATCCGAATCAAATTCCATACCTATTTGCGACACTTCTTCATGAACACCCTTCAGGCCTTCACTCACTGGGACATCATTTTCCATAAAAAGATCATCGTCGTCTTCGTGCATACTGTGTGGCTCAAGAATCACCATGACCTGATTCATAAATACAACAACTGCATAGAACGTAAGAGTAATTATCAAATTAATTTGGCAATTCGATACAAAATTTCACACATGTAAAAAAGAAATTGGCATTGTACTCAGGAACTGTTTTTTTTTTTTTTTTTGCATGGTACTCAACTTAAGTACTTGATTACAGTTGTGCCAAATATTGTTATACCCATTAACTACTATTGCATACAGTATGAAAACAATACACTATTAAACATAAGTTTTCAAGATACCAAATGATCATGCTAATTCATTTGATATATTATTGACCACTATAAACATCAATTTGATTAAGATTCTTGTAAAAATTAAAAAAAATTGAACGATTAAGATTTTTGTACCGCCATATCAAGCCAACAAAAAATCATCACTATTAATAACAGAAACTTGATCAAGCAATTCAAGAACCGTAACGAGAGCATTACCTGATTTACTTATTCTTTGATTTCAATTGGGTATGAAATATGTTGTTTGCATTCTTCTGGTTTTCAATTTTTACAAATAAAATTAAAAACTCATGGTGAAGATCGACGATGAGAGCTTCTTGTAGATGCAAATCTTTTAGATGCAGATTCTGGAAGGAAACAAATTGCTTTAGGTTTACCACCAATTTAGAGAATTTTTCTTCCCTTGCCGCCAAAAGACTTTCCTTTGTCGTCCATAAAAAGATATGCTTAGATATTGTTTATAAATATGAAAATATAATTTGGTTAAGCTAACAATACGTTTGAAACAACTATGGTCAAACTATGGTTAGCTGATGTCACAAAGTGCCAGATGTGTGGTCTTGGTACTGCTAGATCAAAATCTTTTCCCAAATTTCCCGCCAATATTCTTTTTGAAAATAAATAAGAAGGTGGTGCCCATATCCAAAGTGCAAGTGCTTTTATCAAATTTTCTGTGTTGCCTTTAGTAATTTTCTTCGGGGGGGGTCCTAATAACACTTTTCGAGCAACTTTTTCTGCACAAGCTTATTTCACCAAAAATACCTACAAACACATAAAATAGCAAAGTAAGTACAAAAATGGGTACTAACAAAATAGAAAATCGATAACAAATTAGACACATAAATGCATGTAATTTCTGTTTAATTTTATAGATTGTGTGCTTCAAAAAAAAAAGCATCTATCAAATACCCCCAAACTTATTATTTGCTAGTCCCGAGCAAATATAAAATAAAATAAAAATCCTAACTCACTGTCGCAGGCATCGCGATTGCACTTAGCATGTGCAACAAGCCTTTGACCCCTAGGTGGCACTAGTGACCGAGTTATAGTCTCGGGAGGGTTTTACCATAGGTGTACCCACAAAACCTTAACTTCTAATTGGTCACAAGTATCCAAAGAGCTATGAGGACATACATATTCTCAACCTATCGCCAAGTAACTATAATGCCAAAGAAATTAAAGGTATCCGCTCTAAAGCTGAATAAAGAAAAGAGGTGACACATCCGCATACTGGTAGATAAAGAGATATCCGCTAAATAACTAGATAAACATTATGAGATGCATCCACTTTATAACTGGATAAGATTAAGAGATAGATAAGATGAGAGGGACATCTGCTATACAACTAGACAAATTACATGTGATGAGTTGAACCAGTGTTAGAAAGATCTTGTGCCAGATGGAAAGTAGACTAACAAAGCAACCAATATGTATCTCTCTTCGACTCTCTCATAGTGCTTAGTAGAAACAACGTCTTCTTCGGCTTCAACTGTTTATGATAAACTCTCGAACCTAGTAGAACCTTGACAATTAACTCTTCTCTTCAATTTCTTGCTTGAAACATCCTTATAGATTTCTACTTCCCTATGGCCTTATTGAACAAAAAGGTAACTACAAAATTTAAACTTTTTGATGATTTTTTTTTCTTCTTATTTTTGGAACAGAGTAATAACAAGACAAAAAATTTACATGGACATGAAAGAAGGACTTTAGCACTTGGATCTTCGCAACTTGTAATGTCTTGGTATCATGAACTTCAACAACTTATATCGTTTAATTTTCTTTGATCTTATAACTTCTTGCAACTAAGTCTTAAACTTTGATTTTGAATTATGATTTTCTATTGTTGCTTCTAAAACTTAAACGTCTTAAACTTTCTTCATAGATTTTGATGTCGCTCCGTTTGTTGATGATGATAAGTTTCTACTGAGACAGAGTCGTAATCCAGTAACTAAGACTACATTGTGAGGTTGTTTTGTCTTTCTGGAATTTCCTTCTGACCGAATTGTCTTTCTATCATGGATGGTTAGGTTCATGGATGGTACATGTTCTCTCCTGATTTTCAATGATCTCTAATGTCTCACTAGAATGTTATCCCTAGCAATTCTAATTTCCATCTTTTCGGTGAGAAACAATATGTAAACTTAGCTAACCGGATACTATGTGACACTAGAAGTTTCCCCCTTATCTAAACAGTATGTAAACTTAACTGGCTTTGTTTGAAGACTAGCAAATAATAAGTTTGGGGGTATTTGATTGACACATTTTTGTGTCTGAATTGTCCTTAGTGTCTCTGTTGTTAGTGATTGATTTTGTACTTATTATGGTGTTTTTATGTTTGTGTAGGTGTTTTTGGAGAAATACACTCGTGTAAAAAAAGTAGCTCGAAAAGTGCTATTTGGATCCCCGGAGAAAAGTACTAAAGGCACCCTCAATTTGGATAAGGGACACCTTAATGGATAAGGGGCATCCTAGGGCACCCCATCTGCTAAAGGCGCCATCATTTTGGTTAAGTGCTGCTTGTCTTCTTCACCGTTCAAATGCAAAAATTGGCGGGAAAATCAGCATGTGTAATTGCGATATCTTCTAGAGAAGATTTGGACATGTTTTGACGTGAGATTTTCACGCAGTCGGATTGGTATAATCTTGTTTCAACTAAACACGGCAGGTGATGTGTTTAGTTTCGATAAAAATGGAAGGGAACGTGAAAACACACGGAAACAGAGTTTGGAATACACTCGGGATTGTGTCGATGCTGTTATGGAAAGATTGCATGCGTTTTCAGCGTGTTAACTTATTCCTTGATGTTCTTGCAGCATATTTGGAGCGTGTAAACACTGGTTGATAGCGTGAGAAGAGAAGAAAGGGAAGAAAATATTCCCGAGAATATATTATTTACTGTCGAGCAATGGGAGAATTATGGGAAGTTATTATCATGATTTCTTTCCCCTGTCGAGTATAAAAGAAGTGCTTGGAGGTCAGATAAGGGCTACAGAGTGATTAGGGAGTAACAGAGTGAGGATTGATCGAGTTGCAGAGACGAGATTTCTGCTACTCCTGGAAGAACATACGAAGAACATTAGACTCATAAAGACAGTCGTTCATGCTACAGTGTTAACGATAAAATCCTAAGGGTCGTATATCTACAGTGACAGTGACACTTCATCTTTATCGTTCTTTGTAACTGTTTGGTTTGTAACAAAAATAAGTGTTACAAACCTAGTTTTATTACTTGTTCTCCCATTTCATCATTTGTAAACCATTTTTGAGCATAAATGAAATCAACTTTTGAGAGTGTTTCCATCGTGATGAGAGGCTAATTACCCGGTGACTGAGGCAATAGAGGAAACTATTCACTCATGCTTGATTGGTAATTTCTTTAATTGGGCCGACCGAGCGAAGCGAGGCAGGACCTTATATATGGTGACTTTGTGTCACATGGGACATGACTTTTTTTTCTTCAATTTCACAAAAAAGATTGGATTTGGTTCAACGATGAAAATACCTCACTGCCCCTCTAAATACAAAATTTCTTTTTTTCCTTTAGATATTTTACAAAATTAACCCAAGAGGAAGGGCAGTAAGGTATTAGATATTTTTGTAAATAAATCAAATAGGAAGGGCAGTAAGGTATTAGACATTTTCGTAAATAAACCTAAGAAGGAGGGCAACTAGATATAAGAGTCAAATTTTATTGAAATTCCTTATATATCCTATTTCTTTAGGGGTATAATTGACAACCAAACTTTAAAATAACATATCTAAAAATCCGTGCCTTGGAATTTTACAAATTTTATCTCGTTGGAAAGCTAATAAAAAAACCTATCCAACGAGCACAAACAAAAATATCAAATTTAGAGTTTTTACAAAAAATTCGGAGGTATTTATCATTTTAGGCACAATTTTGAAAATAAATGTATATCTATTATACACAAAGGATACATAATACTTTATATAACCATATTTTGGTTTATTCATCCACTAATTTTCCTTTGCAACTAATAAAACGATGTACTCTCCCCGTTTCAAGAAATGTGATACTTTCACGTTAGGCACAAATTTTATTTTACAGCCCAATTGTAGCAGTGTTTCCTTTTTTCTTCGGTCGGCCCTCCCCATCGTGACAACGGTCATCTAGTTATTTATTTAATTTAATTTACCAGGATCGACATAAAGATAAAATTGGTTTTCTTAATTAGTTGTGAATCAATTCGATGTGTTATGCTTAAAATCAATATTTTGATAATTCATGCTTAGGGATTACAACTTAATGTTTGGACACCTTATAGATTAATAGTGAATTAATGAGAAAAAGAGCTTAATAATAATTCTTGAAATATTATTATAAACCAATCAATTAGGAGGAATAGTGGAATCCGGAGCCTTGGTCTATTTTTAAATCTTGAAATCACTCTTTATATTAAGTTTGTTTATTTTTGAGTCTCATTAGGTCTAAATTCTATTGATTTCACAAGTCTCAATGAACCTATTACTACTACAACATTATTGAGAACACATCAATTTTTGGCGCCGCTGCTGGGGAAACTTCTAGTATCACATAGTATCTGGTTATCTAAGGTTACATATTGTTTCTTACCGAAACTTCTATCTAAGTTTACCCCTTGTGATACAATCTCAGTCCCCACATCCGCTTCGGATCCCTTGGCTAGGTTACCCATGAGGCTCGATGGTAGACTAGCACAACAACCTGTTTAATTAATGTAGTAGTATGTTGTTGGAGCTTAGCTTGTTAGGATTCCAACTAGTTAATGTAATACTCTTTATCTTTAATTAAATAAATATTTGGAATTATAAAATAATAATTTTTTTATATTATCGATAATATAATATCTCTTTAAAATAATAAATTTTCATGGTCCCAAGCCTATTATTTTATAGAAGTTATATTGTAGTGTGCAAAATTCTCAGATCATTACCATCTAGATACGATTCTAAGAAGCATGCAATCATAGAAGCAAATGATCTTTTAACACTCTCACGAAGCACACTCGTTGGAAATTTGAAGATCTTTAATCATGAATCACAGTCTATTCAAACAATAGGAATCGCTTTTAAAGCTGCAAAAGTTCCGAAAGCTCCAATGGAGAGGAATAGACATATGGATGATTCAGATGAACTGATTGCTAAAAATTCTGATGATGAAGTTGAACAATCATTATCGTTAATTACTAGACAGTTTCGAGATCTCTTAAATAAAAGAAATAAGAGATTCATAAAGGATACTCATCGTTCTTCTCGTCCACATGATCGAGTCCTTGTTAAAAAGGATCAGGAAGAAGATGTTGAATATCAGCCTCAGTGCTTCAAGTGTAAATGGTTTGGTCATATTGCTAAAGACCGTCCCAATCATAAGAAATACACTGTAAGAAAGGCTCTGGCTGTAACTCTAGATGAAAGATCTAATTCATATGATTCTGAAGAAGAGAAAACATATAATATTGCATTAGTTGTCAATCTTATTTCTTCCTCCTCCATTAGTGATTTACCCATTTTAAAAATGGACATGTCTTCCGATGTAATTAAATCGTCTAATGGTAAAGGGAAAAATAAGACAAGGTGCAAAAACTGTCTCAAAAACAGAATTGCAAGTTGCAACTCATGTCTGTAGTTGCAGGAAATCCTACAACATATCCCTCATAAGAATTCATCACAATCAACACATTTTTTAAGATTAATAACAACACTTTTTATCAATTGAATCTAGAAATGTTACAAGAAGGAAGTGGAATTAAAATACAACTCTGTTTTGGACTTTGTCTCTCCTCAAAACTTTCTCAACACTCAAAATTATCTCTCCTTCTTTGATCCTATTCATCTCTTTATATAGGGTATTACATAGTGGATGACATCTAATCTATCCTTTATTTTCGGATCCGATTTGCGGTATTTCACAAGCTTACAAATGTTAAAATTCGCAAACATCCTAAATTTCGCTAGATCATCACACTTTTCTCATGTTTACGCTGTCGTCATCTGTTATGTCATTTCTGAAATCACTCTGCGACGTCTTCGCAACGTTGCTGATGAATATTTCGCAAGTGTGTTGTTGTTGCGATATTATGATCCTACATCTTGACTCTTCTCATGTATTCTCTGCGAAGGGGATAATGTCATGAGAATTTGTACTTCAAAATTCCGCAGCTGTTCATCTTTCCATATTCTTCTCCCGACAAGATTCCGTGAATTAAGTATAACCGCCTACACGTGTCAAATACTCCTCTACTCACCGGCACATATATTGTCATCCAGTCACCATTATTTTGCCTATTTAAGGAGAGATCTAGTAGAGAGATAATTTTCTTCTTTTACTTCTCCATCTTCCTCATCTTTACGCTCTCCGTAAGTTCTCATCTATCTTACCTATCGGAGATATAAATCTCAAGCCAATTATTACAATTGTACTCGTACGATAGAAACAACCAGATCAGACCACACAACTACTAGAAAAGTAATATCGGTCTGGCTTCACAATCCCAATGAAGTCTTTAAGTCGTTAACCTGGTTTTAGAAGAAGAAAACCAAAGGTTAGAGGAGAATCGACTCTAGATTAGCAAACTAGTATCACACAGAATGTATGGGGATTAGGTTTCCCAGTGGCTAGAGTTCTCCCTTATATAGTCTTTCAAATCATGGTTTTCAATCAATGTTAACTTAGTAACAAAGCATTCAATATTCACCGTTAGATGAAAACCTGATTAGATACAAGCTAATATCTCTCAACCGTTAGATCGAAAATTTAGCTTGCCATACACACATGTACTTGATGATTTTGGGTTTGTGTAATCGTACCTAAACGTGTACACTAGTTGGTTCAATATTAGTCAACCAAATGGTTAGCCAAATGATAACTTTCATATCAACCATATTCTTCTTCACCATAACTAGTCCAAATGACTCAAATGAACTAGTTAGAAAGTTGTTCAATTGCTATGATATCTTATGTACTTCACAAGACACAATTGAAGCAAAAACGATGTGATTCACTTGAATCGATTCATGAACTATAAAGCCACGGTTTGCAATAGCATTCCATAGATAATTTAAATAAGTTCACGAACATCATTTTTAGACATAACCACCCAATTTCGTGGACTGGGTTCACGGATTTAAGTAACCGGTTGGAGTACACAAACTCCAGCAGAAATTCCCAGGTTCCAGAACTTCCGTAATTTCGCGGACTGAAACCGATCTACAACTCCAGCAGAAATTCTTGGGTTAGAGATCTACACACGTTCGCGGACTTGGTTGACTGCTCAAGTTCCGGTTTTCACTTGATCAAAAAAGTTCACAAACTTCGGTTCAAGTGATAAGGACTTATACATATATGTGTTACCACAACAATGTTTATATCCCTCAGTGGTTATATTGTCTAAACTCTCATTTCAATCATTGAAACACTCTCAGAGGACGTCATATAGTTGTTATTCACAAATTAATTTTCGTCAGAGAAATTTCCAAAGTGATTGAAACATAACATGACTTTTGTCACTAGGCAAAGATGAACTTGGCTAAAGCGAAAGCTTTACCAACACACATTTCGAGAAATGGATAAGCGAGATATACTTGATAAGTGCATATTTCACATATATTTAGTGTCAATTCCAGCTAGTATTTGTTGGTTTTCTTGCAAATTATTGTATATTACGCTTGTTTTCTCTTATTTGTGCTCTATTAGGTGAATCATCCAAAAGAAGTGAAATGACACTTAATTGTGCAATGAAAGAAGCTAACTACAAGTGGAGAAGGGCCAAAGACCAACTGGAACTCATTCAAATGGAGGATTTCCAGTCATCATTATGTAGGGGACGAGAATACGAAGGCAATGACAAAAGAACAAAGTCATTCTGAGTTCGTATGAAGAACTAATGAGGAAAACAAGAACTTGGAAGATTAAAAGGGAAAAATGGTCATTTCGTGGGTCAAGTGCTATTGGAACCCCTACTGTACGTTAAGGGACATTCATTCTTCTAAGGGGCATTCAAGTATCAAGGGAACTGCTAAAAACAGTCAGGTCTTTTACAAGGAGAGGCTTAAATTCAAATATTGTTAAAGACGCCTAGTGATTCTCTTGGGCACCACCATCATCTTCTACTCCTTCCGTGACTAGTTCAGGGAGGTTATCATCCCTGTTATATTTGGGCACTCGAACAGTTTGGTTCAACTATTGATGGAGCTCACGTACGCGCACTGTGGTTATGGAATGGTGGTGCATGGAAGAACTACGGGATAATCAGTGATGACAAGATTGGTTCATGCTGCTGTCATTGCTTCTTGAATACCAAGAATATAGGATGGTGTTGATATAATGATGATGATGCTGATAATACTGGAAGAGGTGGAGCTCGAGAAGAAATCACGGAGAAGATGGAGTTGTGATGCGGTTTTATGTTCACGGTGGAGAAATATGACTGCTTCCACTGATAGCATGGCAGTGAGTACCGATAACTAGTGGTGGTTGGCTGCAAATATGGTAAGGGAATATGGAAGCAAGAGTTTGAAGGAAACATAGCATGGAAGTGATCTTTGCTTCCATTGTAAATGGAGATCGAGTGAACAAATAGAGGGAGTTCGGTTAAGGCAGCTATAGCGATATGGATGTAGTTGCAGAAAATCCTACACTACACCCTTGATAAGAATTCACAGTATTTAACACATAATTGAAGATTAAAAATAACACGTTATCATTTGATTCTCAGAAATGTTTGCAAGAAATGGAAGAAATCAAGAATACAACCGCTCTCTTGAATTTTCTCTCTCCTCAAGACTTTCTCAGGACTAAAAAATATATCATCCTCCCTCTAAATCTAATGGGTCTCTTTATATAGGATAGTTACATAGTGGGTGACAGCTAATCTGTCCTTTAATTTTGGATCTAATTCGCGATGTTATCGCAGTAGTTATAATGTCCATTCTCGCAAGCGTTGTAACCATCGCAGGATAATAACACTATTCCCGTGTTTCTTCATTCGTCAGCTATTACGTCATTCTTTAAATCACTCTGTGACACTCGCGAAGTGTTGTTGAAGAACTTACGGTAATGTTCGCAGAAATGTTGTTAATCTCACAAGAGTAATATCATGGCGATATTCTGGTCCTACATCTTTCCTCTTCTCATGTATTTTATGTGAGTGGGGAAAGATCATGAGAATCAAAATGCCGTTGCTGTTCCTCTCTTCACTTTTTACTATTCTGACACATTTTTTCATCTATTGACAGATTTATTACATGTGTCTTCTCTTCCATTCAACTTCTGATACGTCTCTTTTAACTTATGTATTCCAACCGTTCACGTCTTCTCCTCGCATTAAATACATTCATCTTCTCGAGAACTTTTTTCTTCTATAAATACTTCTTTCATTCTTTTTTTTCCCTCTTTTTACTTTCTTATTTCTCCTCTCTGCAATTTTACTGTTCTTCCATAAATTCCGGATCTTCTACTGTTATAATTCTTCTTTCGATCTTTACTCTTTCAGTTCTTCATTCCCATACTAAAATGGTTGCAGCTGGTCACAAATATATGATCGCTTTCGAAAAGATCCAAAAAGAATTTCAAGACAAAGGTTTTAATTTATCCACCATTCCCAATCAAAACCCTAAATCTGAACTTTCTGTTCCATTATTTTCCGATTTTCCATGTAATCGTGAGAAAATCATAGTCTCGCTAGGCCAACTTGAGGCTGGTCTTCCCATTCCTCTCTATAACCCTGAACTTCCTTTATTCTATGCGATACTCTCTCAAAACAAGTTCTTTCGGGAAGTATATCAATTAAGCGGGGATTGTATTCGCTTAATACTTGAGTATGATACTTGCGGTGCTGGTAAAAAATATCGCTACCTTGATGCTGCGAAGAATCCTAAATTTAAAGATGTTCCAATTGTTTCCGATAAGTATACTGTGGAGAACTTCTTCGCAAATTATGATATAATCCCTTGTAGAAAGGATATCACTTGCTGGGGTGTCCGCTTACAAAAGAAAGATAACATCGCTGAAGATGAATCTCTTATGTTAGATATCGATTGGCATACGGGTAATAATCAAGGCCCTCGCCATTCCAATGATGACAAATGGTTCATTTTTCCATTATGTCTAGAGGGTCCATATATCTATGGTACCCATGCTTTACCTTCGAATCTCACGGAATACCAGCCGTGGATATTCAACTGGCCTGAGAGAAATAAAGAAGTATGTTTTTTTAATTTTTTGCATAATAAATTACCATTATTATTTTCTTCATGTCTTTAGATTCTCGCTGACTATTTACTTTTTATCATATTGAAAGGTTGAAAGCCATCTACGATAGGCTAGGGAAACTTGCTACTTACTTAGCTCTCAAATCTCTCACAGATGAAGTAAGAAATATTTCTTTATAACTTTTTATAATATATTGTTGCCTCTATTTCTTATATTTATCTGTGTTCGCAGGAAATTGAAGAAAGAGAGCCTGCGAAGCCTGCGAGAACTAAAGAGAAATCCACAGTTGGTCGCAAGGGGATATCTACTGCCCCTATCAAAGATAAGTCTGATGCTCCTCGCAGAGAGAAATCTGGTGCTCCTCCCATAAAGAAAATAAAAGCCCAATTCTCTTCTTCTTCAACTCCTCAACCTAACGAAGAAAATCCGAGTAACGATGATTCTTATGATGATGAAGACGAAGACGAAGATAATAATGAAATCTTTCCTATGAAGGATTCCTCTTCTCATGAATCTCCTATGACCCCATTATCTAAGATTTTTGGCGATGTCACGCATGGTATTCCAAATGATTATGGAGATGAAGATGTTAATGAAGTATCTCAATCTCTCGCAAAGGTTTGCGATGCTTCCCTATTGGTTGACAATGATTCTTTCCATGGAATCTCGAGATCGATGACTCCCAGTCTTTTGGATTTACTCGGCATTCTGGTATGTTTTCACTTCTTTGCCTCATCCTTATACCTTAGATTTCGAACTATATCTGTCTTAGCAATTTTTACATTTCTTCGCAGGCTGGAAGAGCTTCTTTTATTACTGCCTCAGATTTGGAGAAAATATGTGCTGACCTTCGCAAAAAAAATAAAATTTTAAAGTCTAAATCTGCAGATCTTCGCAAGCAAAAGGAACAGTTGGAATCTGAAGCTATTGATCTTCGCAAGAGTAAAGGAGAATTATAAGTTGAGGTTGCTGAGCTTCGCAAGAAGAATAAGCAATTAGAAATGGATGCTTTGAGTAATAAACAAAAGATTTCTGATCTTGAAAAGGCTAATCAGCAACTCTATGGTATAAACTTTTCCTTATTTTCTTTTAATTCTTTTGCCTTATTTTGGCTCATTCAAGTAACCATTTTTGCAGATATTTATGACCTTACTGATGAGGCTACATTCCTCCGATCTTTCCCTGATCCTATAGATGAGGATACCCTTCTTGCTCGTCTTAATAGCTCTTTAAGTAGTTTCTCAGATGGTCAAATTAGATCTCTTTCCATAGATGAACTTAAATCCAAACTTCATCTCTTAAAAATTGAGCACAGATTCAACTAGGGCTTAACCAATAAGTTTAAGCGTCTTTATCTTGATTCGAAAGAAGAAACTAATAGATTGAGAAGTAAGAATAGTGATCTTATTGATGAGAAAGATCTTATTGCTAAAAATGGTGCTCAAGCCCTAGAAGATTTCCCGAAAATTCTTACTGATGTTAAAATTGAGAGGGATAGACTTATCGGCGAAAATAGAGATCTTCTTGCGAGAGAGAACCAAGTTTACTCTTGTATTCTTATTAGCAATGGTGAAGAATTTTCCTAGGCTGCGAAAGTTCTTGATAATGCCAGAAATAATCTAGGTGTAGATGTTAGTCTTCATATTGAACAAGCAGCCTTGATTAGAGACATGATTTATGAAAGAGAAGGTTGCTAATTATTCATTCTCATTGGTCTTTTGTCTTTTATAGTTTGCTATTAAATTTCTGATTTGTTATTCTGTATTCGCAGAAGTTGAAAAGAGATACTCTGTCAGAGTTAAAGAACTTGAAGATGATAAGGGAGTGCTCGCAAAAACTTTAGCTTCTCGCAACGAAAAGTATTCAAGACTGAAGGAACAGTTAGAAATTATGAGAAGGAATTTTAGTAACACTCTTGTTGGTGTTCGCAATGACTCCATTAAATTGGTCTGCAATGATCATCAAATTCCTCATTCTGAGTATTCTGACATTTTGCATGAAGTTCCACAAAATATCCCTGATCTTGTTATTTCTGATAGCAAAGCTGAAGATTCTGAAGAAGATGAAGGTCATGATGAAGGTGGTGGAGACGAATAAAATAAATCCGGCAAAGACAATGATGGATCTAATTAGATTTCTTATATTCTTCCCTGTAATATATGTACACTTATCCTTTTCTCTTTGTAGTATACTTGCTGCGAATTTCTCCAGCTTCTAATGTTCTCTAGTGTATGAACTTCTTCTTATCTCTTCCTGCATATATTAAAAGACAATTTATTTTGTGCAATATGGTTAAGTAATATATTTATAAGTTTTTAGCTATCTGTGCATAAATCTGTTATATAAAGATGAATAACAACATTATCGTTCTGTTCATTCCCATACTTGCCTCTGTTATTCATCTACAATATAAAAGATTGAGCATATTAGATTCTTAATAAAATTGTGCAAATATCGCAACCATAATCTCGCAGTCATGTGTTAATCTCTTGTGGTCTTAGTTTGGCTTCCTAATTAAAGGTCTTATTTCGCCACGTTTCTTTCTGTGAAAAAATCGCAGGACGTCCTTACATTCGCATGTAAAGACCCATTGATCTTGCCTTATACATATGTTGTCAAATTTTTGTGACAATATGACAGGCCTAAGTTCATTGCGAGAACAAATCCCCATGACATTGCCGTCTTGCGATGAAATCGCAGGACGTCTTTACACTTTCATGTAAAAACCCATTGATCTAATCTTAACTTTTTCTTATGGCTTGTTGCCTCTGTATTTGTCACGCGACAATATGACAGGCCTAAATGTTCTTGTGAACATAAAGCCCCATGAAATTTCCGTATTAAGACACTTATCAGCTCCCTAATGGAGGGTGCCGCCCTTACTCCCCCTGGTTGCCCCTTTAAGGAGGGAACATCGGCCATACAAGACTAGCTCCTCCCATCTGGTCTTAACAACAACCAGTTGTTTTCGCAGCCTCTTATCCTTTATGCCTATATGGCTTATAGTTATGGGACTGCACCCTAAGTGGGGTTTTCTTGAGGCCGAGCGCATCATAGCCAAGACTTACCAAAAATGGCCAGGGTAGGTTCGTCCATCCCGGGCATCCTTGGCTCAACCGTGTACCTCGGCGCCTTGGTCATACTCCGCACCCCTTAAAAGAGACCCTCGGTCGTCCAACCAGGGTATAACCTTATATAGTTGGAAATCCAAAGTATCTCTCCTGGATAGGTATCTCAAAGAGATGGACCCCAGTTTTCGTGTCTCAGGTTCCAGCAGCGGTATAACCTTATCCGTGAGCCACGCAAAGAGATACCCCCTTATATGAAGCACTTTAGGTCTTACATTTGCCTCTTTCGAAATTTTATCCGCGAACTAGGGTGTACGCCATATAGGTTCATCCCATTCTTATGTCTCTGCGACATTTTATTCGCGGTTCTTGCGAATATTGCAATTCTGATGAAATTTATTTTCTTTGATCTTCTCTTTATTTGCATTTCAACTCTTGTATAATTTTTCAATTTCATTTCTTTCTTTCAAACAAAATATCTTTTTGGCATATTTTCTTCAACAAATCATTCATAAACTTCTTAAATTTGATCATTTTAACTTTCTACTTACTACCTTCTGCTTCTCCCCTTTTGTTGAGTTTTGTTGTTTTCTCTCCATCTGAGAGATGCTCGCTATTTATAGTTTGCAACTCATGTTGATTTCGCAGTATTCCCTCCTCTCTCCGCTCTATTGTATCAACCATCAGCTTATCACCTCTTTGTTTTTGGTTGATGTTTCGTTTCCAGTTTCTGTTCTTTGCTGCCCTTTCCTCGAAAGATTCCATATCAATTTCATATCATTTATTCCCATCATCCCAGTCTCCCTTTATTACTCCAACACCATTAGGATGAGGAAATTTAATACATTGGTGAAAGGTTGACGCCACACCTAATATCCCATGTAGCCAAGGTCGGCCAAACAGGGCATTATAAGGTGATTCAATATCCACAACGCAGAATAGAATCTTAGAAGATAACCCCTTTAATGGAATTTACATTGTAATTTCCCCTTTGGGCTTGTTGGCAGTGCCGTTGAAACCATAGATCTTATAGGTTGATGGCATCAGATCATCGTCTTTTCCACCCATGGTTCTGTAAGTATGATAAAAGAAGATATCAACTGAACTTCCCGTATCTATTAAAACTCTGTTAATGGCCCAGGGGTCCTCAATTTCATCATCATCATTTTCTTCATCTTTTTCTTCTATTTATTTTGGATTTATTTCTAACCTTACCACCAGTGGGTTGTCATGCATCTCGCCAGGCTCTGGTACTTCTTGCACTGTGAAAGAAATAGTTTTCTTTTTCCACTCCTCTAATGGCGAGATTCTCGCAATATTCATTATCTCTCTTCCATCTTCGTCTCTCGCGAAGACTCTGCTTAGAACATTGTCGTGCAAATCCTCAATAGTCTTGTATGAATGTATGATGGAATTACAGAAAAAATTCTTCGCCTTGGCTCCAACCTCTATCACAAATATTTCTGCTCATTCACTCTGTGAATATCTGGTGCTGGTGGTAACTGCTGAGATTGCTGATGTCCTATTAGAAAATGATTTAACTTTCCCTGATCAATCATCCTCAAAATTATTCTTTTACATTCCTTCAATCATTTATTGAATGTCCATGAAAATGATGATAAGGACAAAATTCTTGACTTCGATTATTTTGATGTGGCTCTTTTCCCATATTTCAGGGGGATGGTATATTTTCCATCAGAATGATAGCCTCCCAAATTTTTTCTATGCTAGCATTCAGGGGTGGCATCTTAATTTCTTCCCATATTATTCTTTGATTCCCTTGCCCTCTAAAATTATTTTGCCTCTGACCGCCATAAGTTTTTTGTGGCTGATCAAGTATTTGAATTTTATTATTTCCACTGCGATTGTAATAATTCCTTTCCCTTTCGTACTCCTCTTGATCTCAACTTCCCATGGCTACTAACTTTTGTTGGTTTTCAATGACCACTTTCTCTTGTTGTGGCTGCGAGGTGCTCACCACATTGTTAATTATTTTAGGAAGTAAACTCCCATTTGCCGCTATTGAGATGGTGTTTGCGACTGGATATGATTCCATCTCTTTTTTTTTCCTCCAAAGCAATGTATTCTTCTTGTAGTTCTCGTAGCTCAGTCATTGTGATGGTATTTTTGATTCTGAAAATTTGTATGTACAACAGATTGGTTGCGAACATTACATTAATGAAAGATAAAATGAGGTATCTCTCATCCACTCTTCCTTCCATTTCACTGCACATTGTCTTCCATCTTATGGGTAGGTGTTTCAGACTCTCACCAATCCTCTGTTTTAACCCAAACACATCTTCAATACCGGGCCACGAAGAATTGTTGCTTATATATGCTCCCATAAATGTAGCTTGCAAATGGTCGAAAGAAGTTATTGTATTTTTAGGTAAGCCTTCGAACCATTTTAACGTCTCGCCAGTTAAACTAGATGCAAAGTATTTGCATAACACAGCATCATGGTTTTCCCATTGTAGCATACACCTAACATGCCTTGGCATGTTGAACAACACAGGTAGTCCCATCGAAGATACTGGTTAATGCTGGTAAATTGCATTTTGGAGGGATTCCTCCTAATTGTACTTCTTGAGTGAATGGAGTTCTCGCAGCTTCTTCAATGGCTTCATCAAGTTTCCTTCTTCCTCCTTCTCTTCTGTTATTCAACATTCCCCTCATTTCTGCTAACTCTCTTAAAATTTGTTCATTCCCAACTGAATTTTGCTCAATTGGTCTTTTCAGTGCAGCTTCTCTTCTTCTGCGTTCATGTCTTTCTTGTCTTGCGAGATTTTGTGTATCTTCATCTGCATCTTCATTTTGCCTTCTTCTGTGATTTTCCTATTCACCTCCTTCTTGAATTCGCAACTGATTATGCCTTTCAATTTCTTCTATGCGAGTTTCTTCATTCCTCATCGTTTCTCTTCGCTGTCTTTCTATTCTTCTTTGTATTTTGTCATATTCCTCATTGATATTATTGCTATGGCAATTTTGTGTGCGTCTCCTTTCTCGATTGTCATGATTATTCTGTCGTATTGCTTCTTGAAACTCTTGTTTTTACACTTCTGCTCTTAATCTTTCCCTCTCGCAAGCTAGATGTACCTGTTCAGCATAATGCCTCTCAATTTCGTCCTCAATGATTCTTTGATTTCTTTGGATTTCTCGCCCATGTAATATTCTTCTACCTTCTTCTCGATTTTCTTCACCATCTTGGTTATTTCCACGCTCTTGATTTATATTATCATGTCTATCATTCACAGTTTCACCGTGTGGAACGTAGAGATCATCAATCATCTCTTCTTATCTATGATGTTGCTCTTCATTTGGATTTTGAATTTCCTCTCGGATATTTACTCCAGCATTTCTCATAGGGGAATTTCGCCTTGGTTCTTATTTAAATGATCTTGAACTTGATCTAGCAGTACTTCTTGATCTCCTACTTTGTAATCTCAAATTCTCCATTCTTAACTCGTGATTTTGTCTTGTTAGATTCGCACGTTCTTCCACCTCTAACCTCCTTTCCTCTTGTATTCTTTGTCTTAAAACCTCTACCGTTTCATTTCCATCATCTCCATGTATTAATCCTTCATTTTATTCTCGGTTTCTTTCTTCTCTTCTTTCATTTCTTAATTGTCGATCTTCTGCTTCTTCCATCGAATCTGATCGCCAAGTATGCGCACTCACTCTGTCGTAATCCACAATTCTATCTTGTATCGGTGTTTGCTGATTTGGTTGTTGAACCTGATTTTCTCCATCATTCCTTATTCTATTTTTTCTTGTTCTGAACCTTGAAGATTCTCCCATTTCATTTATTTCTCCACCTGCAAGTCTTTTACTCCTCCTTACGGTTGTTGGTGGTTCTGATATATTTCTTATTCTTCAAGCCATTAATCTTAGTAATATGTTGGATGTTGCGTAAGATCTTTCACTAATTGTTCCAAATTCCTTCAATCACAATGTCAATTTTTATCTTTTTCATCAAATAATCATCAATTCATCCCTGTTTCTAGCGCCAAAATGTAATTGCAGGAAATCCTACACTACACCCTTGATAAGAATTCACAGTATTTAACACATAATTGAAGATTAAACATAACACTTTATCATTTGATTCTCAGAAATGTTTACAAGAAATGGAAGAAATCAAGAATACAACCGCTCTCTTGAATTTTCTATCTCCTCAAGACTTTCTCAGGAATCAAAAATACATCATCCTCCCTCTGAATCTACTGGGTCTCTTTATATATGATAGTTACATAGTGGGTGAAAGCTAATCTGTCCTTTAACTTCGGATCTGATTCGCGATGTTATCGCAGTAGTTATAATGTCCATTCTCACAAGCGTTGTAACCATTGCAGGATAATCACATTATTCTCGTGTTTCTTCATTCGTCAGCTATTACGTCATTCTTTAAATCACTCTGTGACACTCGTGAAGTGTTGCTAAAGAACTCGCGATGATGTTCGCAGAAGTGTTTTTAATCTCGCAAGAGTAATATCATGGAGATATTCTGGTCCTACAATGGAAGTCATGGAACGGTAGCTGTGATGATAGCACGAGAGGAAAAGTTGCACTTGGATCTGGACAGTGGTGATTGTATGCTAATAATTAGGAGGATGAATTCGAAGTTGAGAATGTCATGGATCTTGAAATGGACTTGGATATGGGACTAAATTTGAGAGAAGTCAGGAAACTAAGTTTTCCCTGTGCTGTTAGGAGAATATTTCGAGTTCGAGATAACTCATTATCTTTGGGGTAAGTCTCGTGACCGAGATACCAGTGGAAGATATGGAGGAGATAGAGAGAGTTGTATGTTGGAGAAGTTTTCTCACGCGATGAAGGTGAAAATGGAATCCGGTGCAGAATCCATACATCGAGTTTTATGAATGATCAGTTCTCGAGACGTTACGTGGGTCGAGGAGTTGTTACAACCAATCAGGGTTCATGTCCCACACGATTAAGTTGTTGCGTGTTTCAATTTATCAGACTCACTTAATTTGTTAAAGAGGAAAACTATTTTTATATCGACTACCTATGATTATTTAATAAGGAATTGTCGCACAAGGTAGGTTTTATACGCCATCCTATATAAATGCCAAATAGCAGAGTAGAAAATAGACAACTTTTTAGAGAGAGAAAAATACAGAGAAAAAGAAGAGAGAGGAGAGGTTTTATATTCCATTTTAGGGTTTACCCCTTTAGGGGGAAACCAAGCTATCTTCTTCTTTATTCTTTCATATATTTTTCATGGGTTTTAGTAAATCTATGTGTATCTGATCTTTTACTGATTAAGGTATAATTACAAAGTCCTGATTTATGAAACTTTAATTATTTTTACAAGTTTATTTTAAGTTGATTTTTCTTGTCGATTACCTCTATTATTTTTAGTGTCTAAGATTACTATTGGGTTATTCAATTGTCCATTTAAATTAACCTGATAGTAATTCTTCTACTAGCATTGGGGTTGGTGATACGTGTAATAGTCACTCAATTCCATACACAAGTAGTAAATCGCAAAAGCTGACAGAGGGATTCTATTAAGCAATTGTGTATAAAGATGACACTAGTAAGCAGACCGAGCTTATGCGTCTGATGATAGGATCAACCTAATTCACAAAACGTAAAGCATCCGACTAATTTATATCCTGAGTGTGCTACTACTTGGTAGGTTAGTTGGATAGAATATGGTAGTCGAGTGCTTTCGTATCCAGTGGAAACATGAATTCCGGGGATAACAGAGCTTATTGATATTCTACGGTTGGTGATAATAGAAATTTTACAAGAAATAAACAAGTACTTTTATTAAGTTTCTGTTAAGTGGCGGTGAATGATTCCCTAATCATCTCTTCTTTCTTATTATCTTTTATTTTGCTTTCATCAAACAATCCCCCTTGTCTTTTATTATTTTTCTAAACTTAATAACCTATCAATTACACAGCTCTCCGTGGGAACGATCTCTTACTACCGCTATATTATTATTTAATTATTGGAAAATATCTTTATTAATTTGTTGCACTTATAACACGCATCAAATTTTGGCGCCGCTGCCGGGGAGCAGTTGCTAATTGATTTGTTATTTGTTTAGCTTGTTTTTATTTATTTATTTAGATTGTTGATTTTGATTTTCTTTATCTTGTGAGTCGTCATGTTTCCTTATGGAAATAACATGTATGAAGCACAAGATTACACACACAACAGTGGTAATCAATATGGTTTTCAATCTCATTCGTATGACAACTACCAACCATCCTATGGGTATAATCCAAACTAATCTTTTGACTATGATCAATATCCCACGGAACGTTACGGATATTCTCGTACATGTCAACAACCTTATGATGGGCATGTAAGTGAACAATCACAAGGATGGGAGAATAGTTATGCTTCTAATCCTATTTCTTCAAGTGTTGCAGAACAAATGTGTACCATGATGGAAGATATTCACATACAAATGGAAAACTATTACCATGGGTTAGATCAACATCAACAAAGCGTTGATAAATCACTCCAAGAACTTGAAGATGGCATTAAAAACTTAAGAAGAGACATGGATCAGATTAAGGAAGAAATGGAGAAAGATGAGCAACCTTTGGAAATTCCACGTAATAGTGATGAAGTTATTCCAGCTCCGGATCATTATAAAGATCACTTTCTTATTCAAAAGGAATATCCTTGGAATGACCGAACCATTTTTATGAACGGTGTAACATACTCAAATGCATATCAACGTTATGAAGACTATCCGGATTACAATATTTTTAGGCCAGTTGATTTCCAAGAAGTAGAACAAATTATTCCTTCGTCGGAGACTGATATGGAAGACCCTAGGATTTGCACCAATGAACTATAATTTTTGGGGGAAGAGTCTGATTCCGATGATGAGATTATTGAAGAAATGGAGATCGAGAATGAAACCAAATTTATTGAAGTTGTGGAAGACCCAATTGAGCTTGTCGAAAATGCTGAGATTTCGGTTGACGCGGAAATTAAAAGTTTGATAGAGGACCATGATATGCTTGAGGTAAATAATTCACTAGAGATAAAAGATGAGGATCTCGAACAAGATTTTTATAATCCTTCACATAATTCTATATCTATTGATCATTTTCATCCAATTGAAGTAGCTTCTCAAAGAGTTGTTAACCCAGCTTTTAGGAAAATACCTCACTTGGGATTGGAGTTATGTGATTCCAAAGTTTTAATGGATTATTTTGCTTCTAAGTATCCACCACTTTATGTGTTTGATTCTAGTATTTATCAGGTTCACCAAGTTGAAGAAGCTTTTGAAGTTCTCGAATTCTATGTTCTTTATCCACTTCCTAGTGTAGAAAGAATTAAGTGTGGGGGAAACTTCAATAAAGTGATAGCTTTAATATTTATATCTTGTGCTAATGTTTTCATAAAGCTGTTACTAGAATTGCAGATTTTTTCCTAAGGCATCTACCAGATTTTCATATTGTTGTTGTATGGACGATAACTAGAGGGTCAGGCTGAGGACGTTAATCTAAGCGTTGAATGCGAGGAAACCTATAAGTTTTGTATTTTCTATCCTTTTTGTTTTTATCTTTCTTCTTTTGCGAATCATATTAGGATTTCCCACCTTGACTTTACTTAGGACGAGTCAATTACATTGAGGACAATGTAAAGTTTAAGTGTGGGAGAGTATTTGGATATTTTGCATATAGAGTTTTTAAAAAATTTGCATAAAAAACCTTCAACTTGTAGAGATTTTAGAGTCACTGTCATACTTATAGGTATGTTTACATAGAGAATTATGACCGACATAAACTGAACTTGGAAGTATTAGGGAACTACGTTCGGATTTCTTACGAATTGGAGTGTTAAATAATGGATTTAATCATGTCGGTGATGCAAATGAGGAGCATAGAGAAATGCATTATTAGAGTTGCTGATCAATCATTAGTGGAGACTTCCTATTTTCAAATCAACAAAGGAACCAGACCAAATTTTCTTAGTGCGGACTAAAAGCTTTCTTTTGAGTGTGTGTCACCGTACGTTAATTCCGGGTAGAATGGTGAGCTACCCAACCTCACACCAATAGAAGCACTACTTTTGATCTCTTGAGTGCTAATTTTGTCAATCATGAGGGTGACGTCTATAGATTAAAACCACATTCTTGTAGTTTGATTTGCAGTTAGCGCCATTCTCTCTCTCGCCAACAACAGATCCATAGAAACACCATCATCATCAACAAGTGGAGCAACATCAAAATCTACAAGGAAATTTGAATATCTTTGAGGTTTACAAGCAACAATACAAGAAAGAGCATATTTCATATCCAAGTAAAGCAACATACAATGAGCATATTTTTATATACATGTTGAAGACTTACAATATAAGGAGCGAAATTCTTATCCAAGTATAAAGACTTATTTATAAGAGCGAAGAAAATAAAAGATGAGAGTGATTGAAGTTTATGATACGAAGACAATACAAGTTGTGAAAATTCAAGCGGTAAAGTACTTCTTTTATGGACATATTAATTATAATTTCATTATTATTTTTTTAGTTGCAATCTTTTTGACAAAAAAGACAAAAAATTACAAAAAAGACAATAAAAGACAAAAGGAAAAAAAGAAAATAAAAAAAAGATTTGCATTTAGGTTGTTATTTATTTAATAAGGCCATGGGGAAGAAAAATATATAAAGAAGTTTCAAGCAACAAGGAATTTGAGGAAAATAGTATAAATTGTCGAAGATCTACGAAGTTCAAGAGTTTATCATCAATAGTTGAAGAATGAAGATGAAGACCAAGAAGATGAAGAAGACGATCTGAAGGAAGATGTTTCTATTGGATGTTGTGAGAGTGGTGCTATCATCATTGCAATCGGATGTGAAGTTGGTAAGTACTCTCATCCTCGCTATAGTGGTTGATTTCCTTTCTTAGAGATCATCAGAAAAAGTCTTTTATTTCCCATGACATTGTGGGGGTCTCCAGAAATAATTCGGAAGGTTTCCTTCCCACCATTCAATGTGTGTAGGATTCTCTCTTCATTCCTACCTGCACACATGTAAGACCCATAAAAAAGCCATCTTATTGAGTGCAATTATCATAAAAATCCTTTTAAGTGAAGCATAAGTCGAGGCAATTGATCGCTCTCAAACACACATTCTCTCATTATGGTATGGTTATTTCTCATTCAAGATTTAAGAATGAATATGTTCTTTGGTGTTTCTAACTTCTTATTAATAGCATGCAGAAACTCTATGTCCTCATAGCTCTTTGGATGCTTGGGAAGTTAGAACGCTTTGAAGTTGGAGTAGGTTTTGTGGGTATATCTCTCGTAATCCCTCACGAGACTATAACTCGTCCACTAGGGACACCTAGGGGTTTAAAGGCTTGTTGCACAAGCTAAGTGCAACCGTATCCTCGGCGAAATGGAGTTGTTGTAGTTTAGATTAGTTTGCTCGAGGACTAGCAAAAGGAAAGTGTGGGGGAATTTGATAAATTCATATTTCACATATATTTAGTATCAATTCCATGCTAGTATTTGTTGGTTTTCTTGCAAATTATTGTATATTACGCTTGTTTTCTCTTATTTGTGCTATATTAGGTGAATCATCCAAAAGAAGTGAAATGACACTTAATTGTGCAAATGAAAGAAGCTAGGTACAAGTGGAGAAGGACCAAAGACCAATTGGAACTCGTTTAATTGGAGGATTTCTAGTCATCATTATGTAGAGGACGAGAAAACGAAGGAAATGGCGAAATAACGAAGTCATTCTGAGTTCGTATGAAGAACTTATGAGCAAAACAAAAACTTGGAAGATTAAAAGGGCAAAATGATCATTTCGTAGGTAAAGTACTATTGTCACCCCCACTGTACGTTAAGGGACATTAATTCTGCTAGGGGCATTCAAGTATCAAGGGAACTGCTAAAAGCAGTCAGGTCTTTTACAAGGAGAGGCTTAAATTCAAATATTGTTAAAGACGCCTAGTGATTCTCTGGGCACCACCATCATCTTCTACTCCTTCCGTGACTAGTTCATGGAGGTTATTGTCCCTATTATATTTGGGTACTCAAACATTTCTTGGTTCAACTGTTGATCGAGTTCGCGTACGCGCACTTTGGTTATGGAATGGTGGTACATGGAAGAACTACGGGATAATCAGTGATGACAAGATTGGTTCATGCTGCTGTCATTGCTTCTCGAAGACCAAGAACATAGGATGGTGTTGATAGAATGATGATGCTGCTGATAATACTGGCAGAGGTGGAGCTCGACAATAAAGCACAGAGAAAATGGAGTTGTGATGCGGTTTGATGTTCACGATGGAGAAATATGATTGCTTCCACTGATAGCATGGCAGTGAGTACCAGTGACTAGTGGTGTTGGCTGCAAATCTGGTAAGGAAATATGGAAGCAAGAGTTTGAATGAAACATAGCATGGAAGTGAGATTTGATTCCATTGTAAATGGAGATCAAGTAAACAAATAGAGAGAGTTCGGTTAAGGAAGATATGGCGACATGGAAGTCATGGAACGGTAGCTATAATGATAGCTCGAGAGGAAAAGTTGCACTTGGATATGGACAGTGGTGATTGTCTGCTAAGAATTAGGATGATGGAGTCGAAGTTGAGAATGTCACGGAGCTTGAAATGGACTTGGATATGGGACTAAGTTTGAGAGAAGTCAAGAAACTAAGTTTTCCCTGTGCTGTTAGGAGAATATTTCGAGTTCGAGATAACTCATTATCTTTTGGGTAAGTCTCGTGACCGAGAAACCAGTGGAAGATATGGAGGAGTTAGAGAGAGTTATCTGTTGGAGAAGTTTTCTCACGCGATGAAGGTGAAAATGGAATCCGGTGCAGAATCCATACATCGAGTTTTATGAATGATCAGTTCTCGATATGTCACGTGGGTCGGGGAGTTGTTACAACTAATCATGGCTCATGACTCACACGATTAAGTTGTTGCGAGTTGAAATTTATCAGACTCACTTAATTTGTTAAAGAGATAAACTATTTTTCACCAACTACCTATGCTTATCTAATAAGAGATTGCCGCACAAGGTAGGTTTTATACGCCATCCTATATAAAGGCCAAATAGCAGAGCAGAAAATAGACAACTTTTTAGAGAGAGAAAAATACAGAGAAAAAGAAGAGAGAGGAGAGGTTTTATATTCCATTTTAGGGTTTACCCCTTTAGGGGGAAACCAAGCTATCTTCTTCTTTATTCTTTCATATATTTTTCATGGGTTTTAGTAAATCTATGTGTATCTGATCTTTTACTGATTAAGGTATAATTGGAAAGTCCTGATTTATGAAACTTTAATTATTTTTACAAGTTTATTTTAAGTTGATTTTTCTTGTCGATTACCTCTATTATTTTTAGTGTCTAAGGTTACTATTGGGTTATTCAATTGGCCATTTAAATTAACCTGATAGTAATTCTTCTACTAGCATTGGGGTTGGTGATACGTGTAATAGTCACTCAATTCCATACACAAGTAGTAAATCGCAAAAGCTGACATAGGGATTCTGTTAAGAAATTGTGTATAAAGATGACACTAGTAAGCAGACCGAGCTTATGCGTCTGATGCTAGGATCAACCTAATTCACAAAACGTAAAGCATCCGACTAATTTACATCCTGAGTGTGCTACTTCTTGGTGGGTTAGTTGGATAGAATATGGTAGTCGAGTGCTTTCGTATCCAGTGGAAACATGAATTCCGGGGATAACAGAGCTTATTGATATTCTACGGTTGGTGATAATAGAAATTTTACAAGAAATAAACAAGTACTTTTATTAAGTTTCTGTTAAGTGGCGGTGAATGATTCCCTAATCATCTCTTATTTCTTATTATCTTTTATTTTGCTTTCATCAAACAATCCCCCTTGTCTTTTATTATTTTTCTAAACTTAATAACCTATCAATTACACAGCTCTCCGTGGGAACGATCTCTTACTACCGCTATATTATTATTTAATTAGTGGAAAATATCTTTATTAATTTGTTGAACTTATAACACGCATCAAATTTTGGCGCCGCTGCCGGGGAGCAGTTGCTAATTGATTTTTTATTTGTTTATCTTGTTTATCTTGTTTTTATTTATTTATTTAGATTTTTGATTTTGATTTTCTTTATCTTGTGAGTCGTCATGTTTCCTTACGGAAATAACATGTATGAAGCACAAGATTACACACACAACAGTGGTAATCAATATGGTTTTCAATCTCATTCGTATGACAACTACCAACCATCCTATGGGTATAATCCAAACTAATCTTTTGACTATGATCAATATCCCACGGAACGTTACGGATATTCTCGTACATGTCAACAACCTTATGACGGGCATGTAAGTGAACAATCACAAGGATGGGAGAATAGTTATGCTTCTAATCCTATTTCTTCAAGTGTTGCAGAACAAATGTGTACCATGATGGAAGATATTCGCATACAAATGGAAAACTATTACCATGGGTTAGATCAACATCAACAAAGCGTTGATAAATCACTCCAAGAACTTGAAGATGGCATTAAAAACTTAAGAAGAGACATGGATCAGATTAAGGAAGAAATGGAGAAAGATGAGCAACCTTTGGAAATTCCACGTAATAGTGATGAAGTTATTCCAGCTCCGGATCATTATAAAGATCACTTTCTTATTCAAAAGGAAGATCCTTGGAATGACCGAACCATTGTTATGAACGGTGTAACATACTCAAATGCATATCAACGTTATGAAGACTATCCGGATTACAATATTTTTAGGCCAGTTGATTTGCAAGAAGTAGAACAAATTATTCCTTCGTCGGAGACTGATATGGAAGACCCTAGGATTTGCACCAATGAACTATAATTTTTGGGGGAAGAGTCTGATTTCGATGATGAGATTATTGAAGAAATGGAGATCGAGAATGAAACCAAATTTATTGAAGTTGTGGAAGACCCAATTGAGCTTGTCGAAAATGCTGAGATTTCGGTTGACGCGGAAATTAAAAGTTTGATAGAGGACCATGATATGCTTGAGGTAAATAATTCACTAGAGATAAAAGATGAGGATCTCGAACAAGATTTTTATAATCCTTCACATAATTCTATATCTATTGATCATTTTCATCCAATTGAAGTAGCTTCTCAAAGAGTTGTTAACCCAGCTTTTAGGAAAATAACTCACTTGGGATTGGAGTTATGTGCTTCCAAAGTTTTAATGGATTATTTTGCTTCTAAGTATCCACCACTTTATGTGTTTGATTCTAGTATTTATCAGGTTCACCAAGTTGAAGAAGCTTTTGAAGTTCTCGAATTCTATGTTCTTTATCCACTTCCTAGTGTAGAAAGAACTAAGTGTGGGGGAAACTTCAATAAAGTGATAGCTTTAATATTTATATCTTGTGCTAATGTTTTCATAAATCTGTTACTAGAATTGCAGATTTTTTCCTGGGCAGACTACCAGATTTTCATATTGTTGTTGTATGGACGATAACTAGAGGGTCAGGCTGAGGACGTTAATCTAAGCGTTGAATGCGAGGAAACCTATAAGTTTTGTATTTTCTATCCTTTTTGTTTTTATCTTTCTTCTTTTGCGAATCATATTAGGATTTCCCACCTTGACTTTACTTAGGATGAGTCAATTACATTGAGGACAATGTAAAGTTTAAGTGTGGGAGAGTATTTGGATATTTTGCATATAGAGTTTTTAAAAAATTTGCATAAAAAACCTTCAACTTGTAGAGATTTTAGAGTCACTGTCATACTTATAGGTATGTTTACATAGAGAATTATGACCGACATAACTGAACTTGGAAGTATTAGGGAACTACGTTCGGATTTCTTACGAATTGGAGTGTTAAATAATGGATTTAATCATGTCGGTGATGCAAATGAGGAGCATAGAGAAATGCATTATTAGAGTTGCTGATCAATCATTAGTGGAGACTTCCTATTTTCAAATCAATAAAGGAACCAGACCAAATTTTCTTAGTACTGACTAAAAGCTTTCTTTTGAGTGTGTGTCACCGTACGTTAATTCCGGGTAGAATGGTGAGCTACCCAACCTCACACCAATAGAAGCACTACTTTTGATCTCTTGAGTGCTAATTTTGTCAATCATGAGGGTGAAGTCTATAGATTAAAACCACATTCTTGTAGTTTGATTTGCAGTTAGCGCCATTCTCTCTCTCGCCAACAACAGATCCATAGAAACACCATCATCATCAACAAGTGGAGCGACATCAAAATCTACAAGGAAATTTGAATATCTTTGAGGTTTACAAGCAACAATACAAGAAAGAGCATATTTCATATCCAAGTAAAGCAACATACAATGAGCATATTTTTATATACATGTTGAAGACTTACAATATAAGGAGCGAAATTCTTATCCAAGTATAAAGACTTATTTATAAGAGCGAAGAAAATAAAATATGAGAGTGATTGAAGTTTATGATACGAAGACAATATAAGTTGTGAAGATTCAAGCGGTAAAGTACTTCTTTTATGGACATATTAATTATAATTTCATTATTATTTTTTTAGTTGCAATCTTTTTGACAAAAAAGACAAAAAATTACAAAAAAGACAATAAAAGAAAAAAGGAAAAAAAGAAAATAAAAAAAAGATTTGCATTTAGGTTGTTATTTATTTAATAAGGCCATGGGGAAGAAAAATATATAAAGAAGTTTCAAGCAACAAGGAATTTGAGGAAAATAGTATAAATTGTCGAAGATCTACGAAGTTCAAGAGTTTATCATCAATAGTTGAAGACTGAAGATGAAGACCAAGAAGATGAAGAAGACGATCTAAAGGAAGATGTTTCTATTGGATGTTGTGAGAGTGGTGCTATCATCATTGCAATCGGATGTGAAGTTGGTAAGTACTCTCATCCTCGCTATAGTGGTTGATTTCCTTTCTTAGAGATCATCAGAAAAAGTCTTTTATTTCCCATGAAATTGTGGGGGTCTCCAGAAATAATTCGGAAGGTTTCCTTCCCACCATTCAATGTGTGTAGGATTCTCTCTTCATTCCTACCTGCACACATGTGAGAAACATAAAAAAGCCATCTTATTGAGTGCAATTATCATAAAAATCCTTTTAAGTGAAGCATAAGTCGAGGCAATTGATCGCTCTCAAACACGCATTCTCTCATTATGGTGTGGTTATTTCTCATTCAAGATTTAAGAATGAATATGTTCTTTGGTGTTTCTAACTTCTTATTACTAGCATGCAGAAACTCTATGTCCTCATAGCTCTTTGGATGCTTGGGAAGTTAGAACGCTTTGAAGTTGGAGTAGGTTTTGTGGGTATATCTCTCGTAATCCCTCACGAGACTATAACTCGTCCACTAGGGACACCTAGGGGTTTAAAGGCTTGTTGCACAAGCTAAGTGCAACCGTATCCTCGGAGAAATGGAGTTGTTGTAGTTTAGATTAGTTTTCTCGAGGACTAGCAAAAGGCAAGTGTGGGGGAATTTGATAAATGCATATTTCACATATATTTAGTATCAATTCCATGCTAGTATTTGTTGGTTTTCTTGCAAATTATTGTATATTACGCTTGTTTTCTCTTATTTGTGCTATATTAGGTGAATCATCCAAAAGAAGTGAAATGACACTTAATTGTGCAAATGAAAGAAGCTAGGTACAAGTGGAGAAGGACCAAAGACCAATTGGAACTCGTTTAATTGGAGGATTTCTAGTCATCATTATGTAGAGGACGAGAAAACGAAGGAAATGGCGAAATAACGAAGTCATTCTGAGTTCGTATGAAGAACTTATGAGCAAAACAAGAACTTGGAAGATTAAAAGGGAAAAATGATCATTTCGTAGGTAAAGTACTATTGGCACCCCCACTGTACGTTAAGGGACATTAATTCTGCTAGGGGCATTCAAGTATCAAGGGAACTGCTAAAAGCAGTCAGGTCTTTTACAAGGAGAGGCTTAAATTCAAATATTGTTAAAGACGCCTAGTGATTCTCTGGGCACCACCATCATCTTCTACTCCTTCCGTGACTAGTTCATGGAGGTTATTGTCCCTATTATATTTGGGTACTCAAACATTTCTTGGTTCAACTGTTGATCGAGTTCGCGTACGCGCACTGTGGTTATGGAATGGTGGTACATGGAAGAACTACGGGATAATCAGTGATGACAAGATTGGTTCATGCTGCTGTCATTGCTTCTCGAAGACCAAGAAAATAGGATGGTGTTGATAGAATGATGATGCTGCTGATAATACTGGCAGAGGTGGAGCTCAACAATAAAGAACAGAGAAAATGGAGTTGTGATGCGGTTTGATGTTCACGATGGAGAAATATGATTGCTTCCACTGATAGCATGGCAGTGAGTACCAGTGACTAGTGGTGTTGGCTGCAAATCTGGTAAGGAAATATGGAAGCAAGAGTTTGAATGAAACATAGCATGGAAGTGAGCTTTGATTCCATTGTAAATGGAGATCAAGTAAACAAATAGAGAGAGTTCGGTTAAGGCAGATATGGCGACATGGAAGTCATGGAACGGTATCTATAATGATAGCTCGAGAGGAAGAGTTGCACTTGGATATGGACAGTGGTGATTGTCTGCTAAGAATTAGGATGATGGAGTCGAAGTTGAGAATGTCACGGAGCTTTAAATGGACTTGGATATGGGACTAAGTTTGAGAGAAGTCAAGAAACTAAGTTTTCCCTGTGCTGTTATTAGAATATTTCGAGTTCGAGATAACTCATTATCTTTTGGGTAAGTCTCGTGACCGAGAAACCAGTGGAAGATATGGAGGAGTTAGAGAGAGTTATCTGTTGGAGAAGTTTTCTCACGCGATGAAGGTGAAAATGGAATCCGGTGCAGAATCCATACATCGAGTTTTATGAATGATCAGTTCTCGATATGTCACGTGGGTCGGGGAGTTGTTACAACTAATCAGGGCTCATGACTCACACGATTAAGTTGTTGCGAGTTGAAATTTATCAGACTCACTTAATTTGTTAAAGAGATAAACTATTTTTCACCAACTACCTATGCTTATCTAATAAGAGATTGCCGCACAAGGTAGGTTTTATACGCCATCCTATATAAATGCCAAATAGCAGAGCAGAAAATAGACAACTTTTTAGAGAGAGAAAAATACAGAGAAAAAGAAGAGAGATGAGATGTTTTTTATTTTATTTTAGGGTTTACCCCTTTAGGGGGAAACCAAGCTATCATCTTCTTTATTTGTTCATATATTTTTCATGGGTTTTAGTAAATCTATGTGTAGCTGATCTTTTACTGATTAAGGTATGATTTCAAAGTCCTGATTTATGAAACTTTAATTCTTTTTACAAGTTTATTTTAAATTGATTTTTCTTGTCAATTGGCCATTTGAATTAACCTGATAGTAATTCTTCTACTAGTATTGGGGTTGGTGATACGTGTAATAGGCACTCAATTCCATACACAAGTAGTAAATCGTAAAAGCTGACATAGGGATTCTGTTAAGAAATTGTGTATAGAGATGACACTAGTAAGCAGATCGAGCTTATGCGTCTGATGCTAGGATCAACCTAATTCACAAAACGTCCGACTAATTTACATCCTGAGTGCGCTACTTCTTGGTGGGTTAGTTGGATAGAATCTGGTAGTCGAGCGCTTCCATATCCAATGGCAACAGGAATTCCGGGGATAGCAGAGCTTATTGCTATTCTACGGTTGGTGATAATAGAAATTTTACAATAAATAAACAAGTACTTTTATTAAGTTTCTGTTCAGTGGCGGCGAATGATTCCCTAATCATCTCTGCTTTCTTATTATCTTTTATTTTTCTTTCATCAAACAATCCCCCTTGTCTTTTATTATTTTGCTGAACTTAATAACCCATCAATTACACATCTCTCTGTGGGAACGATCTCTTACTACCTCTATATTACCAATTAATTAGTGGGAAATATCTTTATTAATTTATTGCACTTATGACACGCATCAATACTCAGCTCGAAATGTCACATGTGTATATCTTCAGTCTATATAGTAAAACGACTTTTGTCTCAAGATAGGAGATAGAGTAGATATACTTTTGAGTGATAGATAAGTTCAAGTCTCCACAAAGCTTTTAGTCGATGAAGATCCACTGGTTCCTTGAGTAGTCCTTCGTCTTGTATGATGATTTCCATGGAGTTCTTGAGCTAAACTACACTTTCTATCCTAGTCTGAGACCTTAGATATAGTAGACTAGAAATCAAGACTTTATAGTTTTGATCACTAACATTGACAAACATGATTGATATAGCAACGCATGCGAGTTCGACCGAGCAATGATCTAACAGTTATCCATATGAGTACTTTCATATCAACCATATTCATCTTCTCATAACTAGTTAAAATGACTCATAAGAACTAGTTCAAGAGTTGTTCAATTGAAAGAAAATCTTATGTACTACAAAAGACACAATTAAAGAAAAATCGGTTTGATTCACTTGAATCAATTCATGAAAAATATAGCCACGGTTTTCAAAGATTACATTCCTTATTGTTTTATTGTTTAAGTTCATGAACAACCTATTTGAGAAATAACCAGCTTGGGTACGCGTAAGGGTACACGTACCCAACCTTTCTCCTTCACCAATACCGCATGCATACATATGCATACACTTGGTTTCTGGTACATGGACTTATACACTAATGTGTGAACACACTATATATGCTTATATCCATAAGTGGTTACGTAATCTCAACTCTACATTTCAATCATTGAAACATTCTTCTATAATGTTAATAGTCGTTAGACATAAATAATCGACTATCTTCATCAAAGCCATTTTCGATATTGAAACGTCATCATGACTTTTGTCACGGATAAATATGAAAGTGGTTAAAGAGAAATCTTACCAACACATATTTCGAGAGAAAGATAGGCGAGTAAACTCGGCTCGAAATATCAAATGTGTGTGTATGAAAACTATCATAATGTACGACTGTGTCTCAAGAGTAGGAGATAGAGTAGACTTTTGAGTGCTAGATGAGTTCAAGTCTCCACATACCTTTTTAGTCGGGTGAAGTTCCACCGGTTCCTTGAGTAGTTCTTCGTCTTCATAAGATAATCTCCATGGAGTCTGGAGCTCAACTATACTTACTATCCTAGAATGAGACTTAGTCATAAGTAAACTAGAAATCAAGACATATAGTTTTGATCACTAATATTGACAAACATATTTGAGATAGCAACGCATGCGAGTTCGACCGAGCAACACTCTAACAATCTCCCCCTTTGTCAATTTTAGTGACAAAACTATCAATACATATGGATTACAAAATAAATAAAACTTTGTAGATTATCGTCCACATGCTTGATCTCCTTGGTGCTTCAACATTACTCGAAAACTTAGTATTTTCCAAGTACTCCCATGATTCCATAAATGTTCAATTCAGCATCATAGTTTTTGAAGTCCCGTAGCCATAACAATGAGAAAACAAAATATATCAATCATTGTTATACAGTGTCATAGTATTATTACACAACATCAAAGTTCATAACTTCAAAATCAATACTATGGTGATATGTATCACTCCTCCTTAGTCAATACTTTTGTCTCAACACGAAAACTACTCCCCCTTGCATAATGATCCAAAAACCATTTGTATTTGTAGTGTGAACTACATATTAATTCTCCCTCTTTTTGTCAATGAAATTGGAAAAAATACGAAAACGGGATCCTAATGAAACGCTTCAAGACCAAATAAAAGGACATATCAACTTGTTTAGATGCAATCATAAAGCCGAAGCTAAATTCATTCATCAAGGAGTTTATAAAGATACAAGATAACCCCTAAATATTCCACATCCGCACTCCCCACAAAGATATGGAAATTAAGCGAAAGTTCAAAAGAACTCTCCCCCATATGATGTCATTCCCGAGAAATCAACAAGAGCGACCTAACTTTTACGAGAAAAGAAGGATTTTATTGGACACCAAAACCATAAGAAATGATCAATCAAATTAAACACAAGAGTGATCAATTTAATTGAACATGCTCGACATAAGAGAACTTACAGAGCTACGACTATGTTAACCATAAAGGAATGATCAACTCAATCGTTTTATGCTCAACACAAGAAAATCTTATGGAGCATTGCAGTATACAAATAAGATATGGATCAGGGAAAGATCAATATTGCGGCATATAAAATGATTCATTCAATTTTCCATCACTATTTGCACAATGACATACAATAGACATAATCCTTGGAAACAAAAGATTATAACCTATTGTAGATGGTGGATTTTTGATAAAGGCTAAAATCGTAAACCCATAATTATACGAACTTCTGATCCATCAATCAGATGTGAGTATTGAGACACGAGTCTCTCATCAAATCTCTGACTGGGAATATTGTCTCTCTTAGTACATGAATATATGTAGTCTCTCGGCTGGACAACGACATATCTCATGAATACTGAACACTTCAGTAATTATTTCTATATAGAATCACGAGATTGACATCTCCTAAATAGCTTGCCCTGCTAGTATAGAGCGATAACGTCTTCAGGATACAAACAACAGTTTTCCCTGACTATATAAAGGATATGAAGCTCCAGCAAGCTCATGTCAGAATAATTAATGCTCCTAGACAGCTTGCTCTGCTAGTATAGAGTCATCAATTAATTATTCTTAAATTCTTGGACTCATCCATTGAATTTCTGAAAATATTCAAATATTTTCTGAAAGTATTCAAAAACTTTTATAATATTTCGTTACTTCAATCCATGGTTCTTCCCAGCAGAATTCCATGGGTTAGTAATAAATATTCAACACACGGGCATCTGAGTTACCTCCATGTAAGCCCCGACTCAAATGGTGCAAGTATACTCGACAATGATGCACTAACAATCACCGTACGAACAAGTATTTGAAAATACGACGACACGATGAACCTATGCAAAATAGGAAGGAAAATAATAAATAATTAAAAATTGACCAAGGCGCTGGGAGCATGGGCCCACTGACCGGACGTGCGGTGGTCAATCCCACGCCAGTTTCATATTTTTTGTTATTTTCCTTGAGTTCATGAAAATCCTTTCACTTGAACAAATATCTTTCGTTTTGAGGAAACTCCTCAGTTTCATGGTGTTTCCATCACACCAAAGAAATAGTATAAAATTAAGAAAATATGGTAAAGCCGTGATCATTGGCCAACCGGCCATGTCCTGATACCAACCGGCTCCACACCTCATGGTTCCTCATTATTTTATTATTATTTCCCTAATTTCATGAAAACTCCTTAATCTCATGATATTTCCTTGATCCCATGAAAAAACAATATAAAATTAGGGAAACCCATGTGACCGGGCCTTAGCCGGCAGGTCAATCCCTAGCTGGTCCCACACGTCCCATTTTATTATTATTATATTTTTCATATTTCCTTGGTCCCATGGAATTCCTTGATTTCATGATATTTCCTTCAAATTATGAAAATTTATAAAATCATGAAATAATACATAAAACTAGGAAAAACGCACGAGACCGGGCCCTAGCCGGCCAACCATGCTCAAGCCGGTCCCATGTGCCACTTATTTTATTATTATTATTTTTCATGTTTTCCTCATCTCATGGAATCTCTTTGATTTCAACAAAACTCTTTGATTTTAACAAAACTCCTTAGTTTTAACAAATTCCTTGGTTTTATCATATTTCCCTAAAATCATGAAAATATTTTAAAAAATTGGGAAAATGTGTGGGATTGGGACCTTTGGCCGGAAGTCCATTCCTTGGTCATGACCGGTCCTACACTTCATGATTCCCTCATTTTTTTTATTTTCCTTCATCTCATGAAGTTTTGACGGTTTTATCAAAAAATCCCTGATTTCTTCATATTTTCTCAAATGGATGCTCAACTGCACGCCAGAAAATATCAAAATTCTCAGAACTGAGATACGAACACATTGATGATGTGAGCATGTTACCTTGACTGACCAGGGTTGGCTCCTTGGCTCGCAATGAGCCAGTCCCGTGTATTTTCACGGTTTGACTTAATTTGCGCAATTGCACGTAGTAGGTCCAAAACTCTTCCAAATAATTTTGAGATTTTCATGAAACGATCAATATTGGATCCCGTAACCATCCTGGAACGGTTTCATGACCCCTTGGTCGGTCCTTCACCTCTTCATAATTAATTAGGTTTTATCACCAAAGGTTCGGACGAGCATTTTCGGATAAATGATTGAACCAGCATTTAATCATTATTTCACTAACAAATCACCAACTCTTCAAGAGGCCTTTGAGTTTTCTCACACGAGCATGTGAGAGCTAAATGGTCGACCCACGGTCCTGTGAAGCCGGTTCTCCTTCATTCCATAGTTAATTTTCAATTAACCATGAATTGGTCATCAATTGATCAAATTAGGGTTTCTAAGTCCAAGAATCATAATTCCATATTCGAACACTAATAATCTTACGACAATCTCATGATCAGAATTTTTATTAATTATGCTCAGTTCAACTACCAGTATTTTAATTAATGCTTTATTTTGGTCACGACACCAATGATTTATTAGATGAGCAATACTTTCTTAAATCAAGGAATATTGGTCCAACTATCAATATTCAACAAATCAGAGTAATACTTGCTCGCATCAACTATCAACGTGAGAATCATGTCCGTGTTCAATTCATGAGTTTCAGAACATTTTACAAAATTATGTTCAACTCAGTAAATACATGGACTCATTGTCCCATTAAATCATGAAGTCAACAACTGACTAAACTAACCACGAGATGTCAATCGTGTCACTTGGGGGGATATCAACTAGGGTTTTGGTCTGGAGGTCTACGACACGTGTGTTCAAACACACGATGGAATGTGAGCAAGTCGTGCAATCAGTTGAAGGAGTTAACAAAGTAGTGGATGGAAAATCAACCAAGTCTATGCACGATGAGCAACTGGTTTCAAACACGATTTCCACTTCCCCACTCTTTGATTCCATAAACTGTCACACTTTATGGGATCATGGTGTCTATAATTCCAGCAATATAAATAAGTCTCTAAGTCATGATTGAAATAACAACGAAAACAACAACAAGAATCTCACGTCTCACAGACAACACGAGATAAACAACTCATCAATTGAGCAGTTACTCTCAACTGAGCAATTTCAATCATTCAGAACTTATTATATTAAGAATTCACAACACACCTAAAATCTTTGATTACCATTGATTCCACACATTTCTCAGCTTCCCTCTTATAGATCGACCTATCCTCTCTTGTGACTGAATTTACTCTGGAACGACCATTGTCTTGGTTTAGGACGGAGTACTACAGATTGATCTCCTGAATTCAAAGAACTCCCTTCTTGTAGTGCATCTATGTGAAGTTGAACATTTCTCTCGGTTCAAGGAGTCCCCTCCGTACGGTCGTCTCCTCAATTCCTTAAAACCCAACAAATTGTTTTTCCCCATCTACAGTTTGGCGACCACAGTGGGTGATCATTCTCTCGGTTGCAATCTCTTATTTTCACAAGATGGTTGGTCTTAGGTCAGGATTGGTTACAAATTCTAACACAAATATCGCTAGCACTAGCAACAATGAAAACATCCCGGAAACTATTCCGGCCACTAACACTGACGGTGGTGATATTACTCCTCCTCACGCCAACACGGAAGGTCATCTTCTGTTCGGCCGACACCCTAAAGAAGTCAGAGGAAGTCCACCACCTACCATTACTGATCTTATCAAAGCGCAAGAGACTCTTGCAAAGAATTAGACGGATATGGCTGCAGTACGGAAGAAATTATTTGACCATCTGAAGACTCTTACTGACAAATTGTCAGAGAAAACTCAAGAAAAATGGAAAAAGAAGGAAAAGTCCTCAGGCACTGCTGATCCTGAGGTAATTCCAATTCGCACAGTGGATGACAACGAAACCAACAAAGCTTCGGGAAATTCGTCAACGAAGGAATCATCAAACTTCATTACCCGGGAAGACTTGGAGCGTCTTCTGGAGAATCGTGTTAAATACAAGACATCACACGTCCATCATTACCAACCCCCTTATCCTGCGGCGACGTAGAGGATTTCCCTTTCTAAATGTTACATTTCTCCAACTTTCACTCTATATGATGGGACCTGCAATGCGGACACATCTCTCGCTTCCTTGAAGCCTTAGGAGAACATGAGCATAACCATGTTGTTCGTATCAAGGAATTTTCAAAATATCTGAAAGGCAGGGCATACACTTGGTACCACAATATTTCACCTGGAACTATCAACAATTGGGGAGAAATGATTAACTCCTTCTATAGGAAGTACTTCTTTGTGTCAGAGAAAGTCACTCTCTTTGATCCTGGAAGGATGTTTCAGAAAGTCAGTGAAAATCCCAATGACTATGTGAAAAGATTCAGAGTCCAAGCCCTGGATTATCATGATCCAAACGCCACGGAGCAACAACTAGTAGATTTGTGCATCAATGACATGCTCCCGGTCTACAGAGCCCTACTAAAGAATCTCCGATTCCAGACTTTCTCAGAGCTCCACGAAGCCGCGAAGAGGTCGGCAACCACTGCACTTGCTCTGTTAGAAAGAGAAAAATCTACAAACACTGAAGAAGCACGAGACACTAGAGGGAGCAGACGTATGATCAACAAGCAGTACAACCTGCATCCTTCCACAAATGCTATCACGGAAGGGAGAAAACGGAAAGCTGAGCCATAGCGCAAGAATACTTCTTCCACCCCTTCAAAGGCACAAAAGAAGGATAATTTTCAAACTTCTCCTCAGCATACATATGACCCATAAGCACATGACTTTCCTTGCTCCATTGAAGAATTCATCAAATTGCTAGAGTCCTGGAATCAAGATGGTGCAATCAAATTTCCATATGTCAACAAGGAACCAACCTAATATGCCATAGAAAATCCTCGGTACTGTCGCTTCCATAGGTTTGTCAGCCACCCCACAAGTGATTGCAAGACTTTGAAATGCATATTCAGAGAAAAGGTTGAGTCAGGAGAACTTAATCTTGGAGCCAAAGGAGTGCAAAAATATCCTCTCCCTGTCAGGATTTTCTCTATTTCTGAAGCACCAGTCAAGGAAGCAGTTCAGTCATTGATAAAGCATGTCTGCAAATTTCTCTATCTGTCGAAAGCGCAAAGGGGAGACATGTTTACGGCTTTGAATCACATAGTTTCCAGGAAATTCCTGCTGATTCCAGATGTACCTCCTGAACCTTCAGTCACTAACAAATAAATTAATGTATGACTGGGGACTGCTCACCATAGTGCACATTAAAGGAAATGAATTCAAAAGGGAATTTTTTGATGTTGGTGCTGCTGTCAACATCATCCCTTTGAAAACTCTTAGGGATGCTGGTATTACTCGACAAGAGGCTACTTGCGCTCCCATATTAATCAGAGATCATGAAGGGATTTCCAGAGATGCATATGGCTTCATCACTCTCAAAGTTAAAGAAAGTTTGGTCTGCACTGAGACCAAGTTTTACATAATCCGGGAAGACCCTGGATATGACATGATCCTTGGAAGGACTTGGATCCATACTGGAAGGATAACCTTTATTCCTTCAGCACACTCTATTACTGACAGAGACTCAGAGTCGGAAGAAGAAGTGGAGGACGCCCCACCATTTGAGCATCTGAAGGAAGTTGAAACCTTGATGGGACTTGCGCAAGAACCCGGAGAGAGTACACATTCCTTTGTCAAAATGTTTCGAGCTTAGGCAAGTCTTATTCCTCTTCATGCTCCAATATTACCAATGTTCAAATATGCTACTTTGGTCCAGAGACTTCTCCCCAAAAACAATTTAGAAATTACCAAGAGTTATGAATGGATAACTTCACCGCGACAATATTATACCCAATGGCTGGGTTTAGCGCATCTCCATGTTGATCAGCCCATCAAGAGACTTATTGCTGAAAACCTGGAAAAACACGACAGACAGTATGCTGGATACCCTCCTCTGCACGAGTGTCCATATATGCCCCATCCATGGAATCATCACAAAATATTCAAGGCATGGACTACAAAGCCAAACAAATTCAAGGAAGGAGATTTGGTTCTCAAGGAAACTAAACGAGATCTCCATTCTGCAAAGGATCTCAAATTGGGAAGGACCATTTATGGTTGCTAAGTCCATAACTGGAGGATATTACAAGTTGATCAACACAGATGGACGAACCCTACCAGTAATTCATGAGAATTGGCTTAAGGCATTTATCTGAAGTTATTTGACATTTGAGGTAAGGGCGTCTAAGCATTCATGAAGTTTGGATTTGGAATTTTAGGATTTTCTTTCATTGTATTCTAATTCCTCCAAAATGTTTGCAATACTTTCAATCAGTATTCGAATTCAGCAATTTATGAAAATTCAGTTCATATTTCTTAAAAGAAAATCTATATCGAATCCAAAAGAAAATCATTAACCGTCTACCAATCCAAAACCAAAATAAAACCTCACATCTCTTAGAAGTTCAGAAGCTCAAGAGATTATGGAAAATAAATCAAAGAAAATCAGAGAAGAAAGATTTTTGCACCTCTGCATCCTTCAAAGCCTGCAAAGCTGCTTTCTCCTTATTCATCTCTTCAGTCAGCCTGACGATCTTGTCTTCCTTCTCCATCATAGCATCATAGGGAAAGGGTATGTTATTTTCACATGAATCCTTAATAGCATCCATCTTCTTACGAAGCCACTTCACATTGAAGCCAAGTCTTTCAGAATTCTCCAAGTTGAACTCCCAATCAAAGAGTACATCTGGAATCACAATATTCCTGGCCCTAGTGCATATATCATTTACAATACGCAAGTGTTGATGGTGGATTTTCATTTAAGGCTAAAATTGTAAAAGACAAAAAATTATGCGCTAACATCTTGTAAAAGATAAAGCCATTAATAAGTGATGAATACTTCTTCACTTTACTAATTCACCTAGAATGGAGCATGTGGAAACAATCCCAGTCTGTGAATTAAATACATCATTATTAATTAATGCATAACCAGCCTTGTATTTCCTGTACTCATTATCAGTGCGGCATGACGACTGAGTGTTCTTCTCAGCAGAGCAACACAAACCTCCAAGCATTATAATGAAGCATGTACGAAATACCCGTACATGCTGCAACTCTCGGTGTGCTATACTATCCCGATTGAGCATATTACTCTCGGTGTGCTATACTAGCCCGATTGAGCATATTCAAATATGGACTGACCATGTCAGTCTCAGAAACGATCACGACCATCCAACTTCACCAGCATGAATTGGATAGCTCAGATCGGATCCATGACCCCAAGCAGGTATTGGAATATTCACTACCGAACCAACGCGGGACCCGCATGGTCGGCCTCCCCAAAAGATTGGCATAGCTTTCCAAAACGTCCAAGCCAGAGCAGTATGGACGGAAAACCCTAAATTAGGGTTTGCGACATATTACATGTGTCGCAAAATAGTATCAACCATCCATCTTCACAGGTATAGATGGAGGGTGTAAATGTAGATTCAAAGGGCCCAGAGCATGTCAACACAATCACCGTGGGCTCGCCTACATACCTGACCTATCGGTCAGGACCAACCATGGTTGGTCATCCCAATTCGTACGCCCGAACAGAGCATGACGCACGGCCGTGAAACCCATATTAGGGTTTTGAACATCACGAGCGTCCATTTTCTCCGACACTAATGAAGGGTCCGAGATTAGATTAAGCAGGTCCGGTCATACCAACATGACCACCGTGGACCCATCTATCCACTCACCTTATCGGCCAAGGCATACCATGCCTGGTTATCCTAAATCGCACGCCCAAACTAGCGTGGTCACACTTCCCAATTGCAAACTAATATCGACCACTCAATTTCACCGGACAATTTGAGTGGCTTAGATCATGTTTTCATAGGACAGTCAGGTATAGGTGTGAACACCATCCTACCACCTACACGCTAGACCAATCGGCCAAGACTGACCAAGATTAGTTGTCTTGGAACGTGGACCCGAAGTTGGCACGATGTGCGGCTTTTGCATCACCTGTTTTCTGGCGCAAATTGATCTCGACCACTCAACTTCGCCAGACGAATTTAGTGGCCTAGATCACACTTTCGTGAGACAATGAGGTATGGGCGCCTACATCATCATGCCATCTACACGCATGTACGATCAGCCAGCCAAAATCGTATCCAAATCTTGGATTCGACCAGGCTGAAGAGGGATGCTTGCGTACCTCTTCTAAAACCCTAATTCCACCAATGGTCGCAGATGAGTGACTCAAAGATCATATCATCCATCCAACTTCACTAGCTTGGTTATGCAGCCATGGTCTGGAGTTAATTGGTCAGTGAGGCGTCATGGTGATCACCACCTGTAACTCTACCACACCATGTGGCCGGCCAAGGGAGGACTTTCCTGCGCAACCTCCAAACCATCACATGAAGTAGGCTGGACATGAGGCTATTTTGAGACGCTCAAACAATGATGCTTCATACATGCTGAGTATAATCGATGCGGTACCTGCATAGAATACACACGATACTTCACAAGTATCGACTTCCTAAATAACTTTGTTATTTAATCTAGCATTATATGCTACTTACTGTGGGTCCCACGATCTACACGCTCTAGACATAAATCATGTCACAAACTGGGGGATACATACTAGGGTATTGGTCTGGCTGTTTACAGTGTGCAGCGCACAACGCGTTATCACAAGAGCGTGTCAGGAAGTCATGGACGGTTAGTGATGATGGGAGAAGTGGGCAAGACTGGTCGTGTGACACTAACACATTATTCCACTACTCCATCACTCCACTTTCTCCACTTCCCACGAGATCCGAGGGTTAGGCTAAAGACTTGTATAAATAGGTTCTCCACCCTATTTTTTAAACAATACAAGATAACAGAAACAAGTGTTGATACAATCGTATTCAAACACCAGAACTGATAGCTTACATCCTGCAAGCCAGTTCAGCTTTCTGATACAAGTCATACATAGCCAACACCTTCACGTTCTCAACACCTTCTTCGCTTCCCTCCCTAAGATCAACCCTATCTCCTTCACTTTGTGACCAAAACAAATCTGGAACGGCCATTTCTTGGTTTGGGCCGGATTTGCACAGATTGATTTATCGAATCTACAAGCACTCACCACGCAGTGGGTTTGTTTAGGATTTGAATTCATTCCTCATCCACACACCCTAAATTACCAAAACCGACAGGAATAGTTTTCACCCATAAATAATTGGTGACCACAATGGGAGGTTAATCTCTCGGTTGTAAAGTCAATTTCTCCGAAATCCGATTCAATTTTATCAATTTCAAAAAGGGTATATCTTAGGACCTATCTAATCATCAATTCATTTCAAGATGGTAGAAATTAGGTCTAGATCAACAATCAATTCTGACGGATCTAGTGTGGATAACACTCCCGGTGTCGATGTACTTGTCAGTGGATCTACCGTGGTCAATACATCTCGCGGAGCCGTCGCTTCTACCACCAGCGCCAGCGTAGCAGGAGATTTTCTAGTAAGTGTAACACCTCCCATCACCAGAGCCAGAGAAGCCGCAAATCCCGACATCTCCTCAAGTGTAACTCCTCCGGTAGTCACCATTGCGACAACTTCCACTCCTTTATCATGACGAGGAACCGGAGGGACGATAAGAGGACCATCTCCCATTACCATTGCAGACTTGATGGAGGAGCAGGAAGTTCTTGCTAAGACTCAAACAGATATGGCCGCAACTCAGAAAGAGGTAATCACTTTTCTTATGACATTAACTGATCGATTTCCACAAGAGCCGCGACATCCCCTGAAGCCAACAAGGAACGCATTCAATGTACCGGAGAAGGTACTTCAGCGGTGCGGACCTACATGGACCTGATCAAATAAGCGACATCAGATATGAGAGGTCATGTCATGGAGACTCCTACACTGGGGACTAATCCTCACAACGATCATCATCGAGTCAATAGTTTCACTATGAACTAGAGTCAGGTGGATCGGGAAGCGGTTTTTCTAGTGAAAAGTTTATGCGAACTTTCATACCTCTCGAAGAATCAACGCGCAGAGACGTTTTGCTGAAATCAACGAGAGGAAGGTCACAACCGTGCCCTACATGTCACCGCACGCATCAAGGATTCAGAGTTCAAGACGGCCCTTATCGACACAAGAGCGTCTTCGAATGTGATTACTCCCAGGCAAGGTCGTACGGAAGCCTATCACAATGACGGACTTCGAGGGAATTCAAACCATCACATACGGGAGAAGCTCCGCGGAAATAATCAGAAAAGATCGTTGCATCCCACTCCCCACGTGGGCGTCAATTCAGGAAGAAGACCGGCTTGCATCATTGAGGGATAAAATCCACGATGCATCTTTGCTGACGAAGCATCCTTCTCCATCTTGTGAAGCCACGACCCACGTTCACATGAAGAGGGAACGAACTTTTGTGGTGATTCATGACCAGAAGGGGAAAACGGTATACCGACACTGCATTTATCAATTAGCAGTGGAGACTGTTACCCAGTCTTTCCACCCAATGGAATGCTATAACAGCAACGAACTACAAGAGAAGGTGCTAGATGCACCGCAACAGCTTCAAGATGGCACCAACTCCACAACTGATGAGATTGAAATCGTTGAGGAATCTCCTAGGCCTATATCCATCAGCTCAACCTTGTGTACGGACAAACGCACGAAGCTCGTGGAACTTCTCAAAGAGTACCAAGACATATTCGCTTGGAGATATGAAGAAATGCCGGATTTAGATGAAAATTGGTCACCCATCATCTACATCTCATACTTGGATCCAAGTCAGTTAAATAGTTGCAGTTCAAACACGAGGAAAATGGATAGATCAAGTGCAGCATAGACTTCAGAGACTTGAACATGTGATGCTCAAAAAATGATCTTCCTCTACCTAACATCGACATGTTAATAGATACAACCAGATAAGGATGTACGAGCATGACACAAGTAAGATAGATTTTCGAACTCCTCTCAGAAATTTTTATTATACCATACTGCCATTTGGTTTAAAGAATGTCGGTACAACGTATCAACGCTCTATGATGACAATCTTCCACTGAAGCCGATACCTCAAGGGAGCAACCTTAAGAAGATAACGATGTTCATGCGTCATATCGAGCAAGATCCGGGCGAGTCACTCAATCAGACAGTGGTCTAAAAAGATCCGGGCGAGTTACTTTATCAGATAGTGGTACATGTCTACCATGCTATGTTGGAGAATCTGCGCTTTCGGTCATCTTCTGGAGCTGTTGAACGCTCATTTACAACAACATATGCCCTGATAGAAAAAACCAGGCATGCCGGTAATGAAGAGCCTCATAATGTCCGTAGGGACATATATTGTAGGATCATAATATTATTACAACAATATTCCTGTGAAATAAACAACAGATCCGCGACACATCAATAATAAGCAACAGTTCTGCGATATATCAAGGTGACGTAAGAAATGACATGTTGGATGAAAACGACAGAAACATGAGAAGAGCGTGAAAAATTTGCGATGAATCGATTAAGCCTAAGAAATATTAAGGCGGTGCCACCTGCGATTTATCGCAGGAGCCTAGATCCGAAATTAAAGGGAATCTTAGTCAGAAATGAGTCATCATGAGCTGTCATCCCCTATGTAAATGCCTATATAAAGGAAATGAATAGTTCCAGAGAGGGGGATGAATTTTTGAGAGTTAGGAAGATTTTTAGGAGAGAGAAAATCTTTATCAAGTGTTTTCACTAGTACAAATATGGGCTTTGGTGACAGTTCAGAATCTGAAACAATGACAGTTCATTTGTGAACTGTCACCAAAGAATAGGCTATCAGATATATGTAACAGTTTTTATATCAAAACTCACACCAATGGTGGGGAAAAATCGTGACAGTTTACCAACTGTTACTGAACAGATATACAACGATAGTTTTTGTAAAAAACGTTAATGTATATTGATGTAAAATAACAGTTTATAAATTGTTATTATTCTCAAGCTATCGTAACTGTTCTATATAAAACCTGTTATCGAAGTGTAATCTTATAGGCAACATTTTTTTTAATTACCGTCACTTCCATTTAAGTGACAGTTCTAGTTCAAAACTGAGACTATTTTTATAATCTCCATAAAGCATTCACAAGCGCACGATCTCGTCAGTTTGAGATCGTTCGTATCTACTAGAAAATTAAATTCTTCTTAGTGGGTCTCTCGACCTCTTCGCCTTTTTTTGTAAGCCCCAGAAGAAGAAGGTTGAACTCAATTTCTCAAAACCCGTCTCTCTGTCCTCCCGTTTAATGCAAACCTTGGTATTTTCCGAGAATTTATCTCATTCCTCTCTTCTCATGGTTTTTTTTTGTTAGCAAAATTTGGGTTCTCATTTATTGCTTCAATCTAGGGTTTCATCTCTTGCTTCAATCCATCTTATCTCGCTTGCTCTGAATTTTTTTCCATTTTCTTCATGTATACAGGAATTTGAAATTCTAATATCTTACTCTCTTTATCCCTAGTAGAAAATCATAAGAATCTCTCGATTCCAACTCTCAGGAAAAATTGTGGTCAACGATCGCAAAGATTGGGTTCTTGATGGTAGTCGGCGATCCCGAAGATTCTAAAATTTGAGATCTCTTACAAGGTATAGGTTTTCAGTTAATTTTTTTTTTATTTTTTGTGAAATCTGTAGTTTATGAAATGTTGAGTCTTTTTGTTTAATTGAAATACTACGAATAACATCAAATTAAGCGAACATATGAATTCAATTTAAGATTCTTAATCCCTAGAATATATTTTCGAATAGCAGATTTAAATTTTCTCCATAATCAGTACATTATGCATAGAAATTTATGGAACCCCACACAATAAGAACAAAATTTAAACCCTAATTAACAATTTCCAAGCTCCAAAAGACCGCTCACTCAACTGAAAACTCAGAATTGGTATGAGAAGATTAAGAATAAGAAGAAAGTACCTAAATGAAACAGAGTTCTTATTCTCTCACAGTAATAAGAATTAGAAATTAGGCTTTGAGATTTAGAAAACGAAGAAAGAAGCTTGAATTCTAATTTTGAAGCAGAAACTGACAGAATCATGGGTTTGTTTAGTGTCTGTCATGGGAAAGGTGCAGTATCACAAATTAGGCTTCGGGATTAAAAGAAGAAGAAGCTTGAATCGAAATTTTGAAGCAGCAATCGGCGGAATCATGGGTTTTTTGTTAGTGTCTGTAATGGGAATTTGTTAGTTTCTGTAATGGGAAAGGTACTGAATATTTTTTTAGTCACAAGAAGTTAATTTGTTTAATATGGTAGGATTTCAAGCTTGTCATTCATCATTCATGGGTTGTACGACCTTTGTATTTGATGCCTCAAGGGAGTTTTGTACTAAAAAAATTGCTGGTTCAAACTTCAAACTTTTAGATTGGTGGTATGATTTGGTTAGTGATTACTGATTAGTGAAGTTGGTACACTTGAGTGTATGTTGTTAAAAAAAATAGTGGTTTTTATGCTTCTGTACTAGGTTTAGTTATAGCTGGTGACTTAATTTCTAATCTTCCTCTTGTTATGGAGTCTGTTTATCAAGTTCTTCCACATCTTTTTAAAATATTGACTGATGTTTGGAAGTTAGTTTGTTTAAAAGGTCTAACTTACTAAATCTTGAGGTTTTGCTTTCTTTTTCTTTTTAATTTTCCTAAAAATATTCTCTGTTCACTCTTTTGGTATCTCTAATGCCTTTCTTTAGTATATTAGGCAATCAGTTTCGTATTGGATTTGTTTATTCTTATTAGGTGGCTTTATTGATTATAGTGTTCGGAATCACTTATGCAGGTTTTTCAGCATGGAAGTGCTGAGCAGAGAAAGGAACTTGCAAATCAACTTGTTGGCCACATTTTTCCTTCAAGAGTTCAGATGTATAGATGTCCTGTAATCCAAAAGGTACTTACAAAAATGTTGGTATTGAGGAAAGTTTTATGTATATTAATGACCGCATGAAATTAAAGCGCCAGTCATTCTTCTAGCCGTTATACACTTATGAATTTTCTTATGAAGGCTATATTTGATCTTGTGAATACCTGAATACAACTGTTTTTGACACCATTATACCCCGCGATATAATTTTGGATATTCCTCTACTTCTTTTTCATCTCCTAAACTCCCTAAAGTAAATCCTTTTCACATTCTCGAATAGGGATTTTTCCATTTGAGTTTTGTTTTTTGGTGAATTGCTACATTATTGTCGTTTTTAACTTGCTCAAGAGAAGAGCTGCGGTGGGTACTAATATTATTTGCTTATTTCTATAAAATTCTCGCCAAAAGTTTCAATCTCATCTCATTTATTTATTCTACTATAGCGTTTATTGATTTTTTTTATATTTTCTTTTTGGTGATCTGGGTGTTGATTGAAAGTGAATGGAAAACACAAGAACAATGCAAGCATTTATTGTTTGCTAAAATTGGGGGAAACATTTGGGTCGTTGATATCTACAATTTGAACAGTGAAGGGTACTATAAATATTGATTTAGTGGTGCTTGTGACAATTTTAAGAATTGACAGTATGATCTTCTGTTCTTCTTAATTCTCCATTTCTATAAAATTCTCACCAAAAGTTTCAATCTCATCTCATTTATTCATTCTACTGTAGCGTTTATTGATTTTTTTACATTTTCTTTTTGTTGATCTGGGTGTTGATTGAAAGTGAAGGGAAAACACAAGAACAATGCAAGCATTTATTGTTTGCTAAAATTGGGGGAAACATCTGGGTTGTTGATATCTACAATTTGAACAGTGAAGGGTACTATAAATATTGATTTAGTGGTGCTTGTGACAATTTTAAGAATTGACAGTATGATCTTTTGTTCTTCTTAATTCTCCATTGTGTTACATCGAAGATTTACATTGTTGTTTTTATTGATCACTAATTCAATTCATTTGGTCCAAATTTTGATTAAGAAATACATAAGTTATGTTTAGAGGTCTGATACTGCATTTATGAAAAATGGAAAAATCATATTTCTAGAGCTTTTAGTATTATCTGGTTAGGAGCTTTGATGGGTGTAAAAATCTTATCTATCATTTTAACAACAATAAATTAGTTTTTTTACAGTCCCGGGATATATCTTTTGAATCTATTAAATGGGTTTTTTCTTGCTAGGGTTGATCCATAAATGGAAGTATTGAATGGGGCTTCAAAATTTTCTGTCGAGAATAAGCCATTCATTCGGCCTCTCCTTGAGTTTAAATAGTAGTTGGACTTTTTTTTTGTTGCTAGAACTGATAGTTGTTGCTGTTACATTATTTAGCTGATCTTGAGATAGTTTGATGTTGTTTCTTGTGTCCCTTGGGCCTCATATGCCTCGATATATTGTCAGTACCGTGCTATTTGCCGTGTGTTCTGGGAAATGAACATATTTCGTACTAAAAAATAATTTCTTCCAAATGTGTATTACATTTGTCGTAGGTTATGGTGATTCTCTCTGCTGAAGTTGGTTGGCGCCATTGGGCTGCACCAATTTTGGTAATCACGTGATTTAATTTCAAATCGGTTCGTAATATCTTGTTAGAGTCAATAATGAATTGTTCGTTTTGATTTATTTTTTTCGGTGTGTGGTAACAACCGTATGTGAATTTTATCTGTAAATATGGTTGTATGCATTTGAAGGTAGTTTTATGTTTTGTTTGAATGATTTTTATTTTCATTTTATTCTTTGGATATATATATATTTAGACGCATTTATTTTTCTCATGGATGTTTTGAAGAACATATATTATTTTATTTGTAATCCAAAATCTCAGTTAATCTTATTGGCAGAGGTATTCTGCTAGAAGTCTACAGATGAGGAGAGACTATATCTTATCATTCTCGGTTTGAGGTATTGATTCTAAGATGCGACTTAGGTAGTGATCTCTCCTCATGTTTCGCTTACTTGCAATTTTTGGTTTTGTAGAATTAAGCTTGATTTTCCAAGGAATGCAATCCTGAGTCCATGTAGTATTTTTGTACATTTTTCGTAAACTTATTCTAGCTTTGAATTCATCATTGGTGGGGAAAACTATGAACATATGAGAATTCGAACTATTATCGGCAGAAAGAAGTTAAAGCTAATAACATCATCACCTTCCTATTCTTTGACTGGGTAATTTCACCATCTTCCGTACCAGCTTGTGATAATGTTGTATTTTGTTACGACCTAACTTAACATGTCTTATATGAATGGCATCCTTAATTATGCTGATAATGATAGCTGAGTTGTTGCGTAGGGTAAATCTAAGAACCCAACTTCAATAGCTTTTAAATACTTATTTCAAAACCCCATGCATTTGTTTCTCTTGGTGATGGTACTACAGATTTGTGAGAATAAGGAAATTGAAAATAATTGCATGAGGATTTCTCAAATCTCTCTTTTAAGGGATTCAGAAGTGAAGTTAGGTAATTCGCAACTTACTTTATTTCCCCTAGATTATTCCGCTTCGTCTCTATATTGTTTTAACATTTTTAACTTTACAAAAACGGATTTTGAAATGGATACAAGAAGGAACTTTTAGAATTTGGAGGAATCTACCTCATTTCTATGTTGGTATGATTTCAATATCTTATATATTTAATCATAGAAGAGTATTTACAATGGTCTGGTTTCAATATATTTTAAATTGTTGATTACGTGGTTTTTTGGTACATACCCAAATTTAGGTGGTCGGCATATTACCTTACTGACAAGAGAGATTCAACAGTTCAAACGGTGTATGAATGAGATTCAGTAAGTGAAAAATTCACTCGAGTCTTGTGATATTTCAATTCTTGTTATTTTATTCTTGTACTTTTTTATCAACCCGAAAATCATCGGACAATATGCATCTAAGCACAATTGTAATCATTCACTGAATGAGCAATCCCTTGATCAATGGAAAACCAAGTCATGCAGATCGAAAAACTACAAAACTGGAATCATAACTTGTCTATTCAAAGTTTTGAACTATGATCTTACTGCTATCAGTTCCTCTGAGAATATGCGTGTCTCTGTAATTGTAATATTGTAAAGAAAATACGGGTTTTGCTTATGTTCTGGGACATTTTGAAAGTACTTAAAAGTTTTGTTATGCATTAGTAATTTTAAGTTTTTTAATTCTATAGTTTACTGCTAATTTTCTAGTACTTGTTGATGATATATTATTCTTTTACATTTCTGCTTGGTGGTTCTGGTCAATTGTTCTTCTTCTGATCTTAGGCTACTTTTTTCCCCCAAAATTCGTGTTGTAGTACGTAATGGTAATTATATTGTGTTTCTTTTGCAGAGGATGTTCAAGTACTATGAAGAAGAGACCATGGAAGTATAAAGAGAATGGATAAACCACAGAATGGAAAAATCACGTTCAAGCGTTGGTGACATGACATTATACGCGTGTTCGCCCAGATTTGGAAAATGAAACATGAACGAAGTAAATATTAATAAGCTTTTCAAAGTATGGAAATTGTTTCCAGCGAACTTGTATTAAACTTATTTGATTCATAATTTTTGATTCTGTAATACTAATTAAATCAATTTAAACAATAAAAGATATTTTTATAATTAATGTCATTCTGATATTAGTTATTTTGCTCGGACAAACAACTGTAATGTGAACTCATGATATGCGGTGACTGTTTTGTTTAGGAAATTTCATCTATCATGACAGGTTCACGAAGAAAATGTTACCTTAGTGCAGTTTCGGTGACAGTTTTATTCAGAAAACGTTATGGTAACTTGTCAACAACGACAGTTTTGAGAAGAAAATGTTTTAGTGAAAAAAACAAAGATTTTCATAACAGTTTTCTTTAAAAAAAATGATACCTAAAGTTGTTAAGAATGACAGTTTTATGAAGAAACTGTTACCTTATAGCCATCATTTCATAACAGTTTTTTATAGACCTTTCGTAACAGAGCCTTTGGTGACAGTCCAAATATTTCTTAAAACTGTCATATATGTATTTTGGTGACAGTTTTTAACTGTCATCTAAGGCCATTTTTCTACTAGTGTTTGTGTTCTTGATCTTTGAAAATTCCTTAAGATCATATTAATGAAAAAGTGTCTTTCATCTTCAAGTTATGTCATAAATATTGACAAATTCTTGAATAGGTTGTAGTGTGGGAATTCCTGCAACTACATTTTGGCGCCCAGAAACAAGGAGGAATCAATTTTAGAAATTTCAAATTACATCTTGAAGATTTGAAGAAATTATTAGAATTGAAGAAATGGCTAGAAGGGGAAGAAATACATCAGAACCACCAACAACAGTGAGAAGAAGTAAAAGAATTGCAGGGGAAGGAACATGTGAATTGGAAGGATATTTAAGGATCATATCAGGAACAAGTAGAGTAATAAATGGAGCATAAAAATCAATCCAACCACCGAATCAACAAACACGAGCACAAGATAGAAATGTGGATTATGATAGAGTAAGTGTGCATACTTGGAGGTCGGATTCGATAGAAAAAGAGGAAAATCAAGAAGAGGAAAGAAATCAAGAAATGGATGGAAGACTAATTCATGAAGAGCATGAAGTAGTAGATGATTTGAGACAAAGGATACAGGAAGAAAGAAGATTAGAGGCAGAAGAACGTGCCAATCTTACAAGGCAAAATCATGAATTAAGAATGGAAAATTTGAGGTTGAAAAATAGAAGATCGAGAAGCAGCATGAAATCAAATTCAAGATCATATAGAGAAGAAACAAGACAAAATCTCCCTATACAAAATATTGGCGAGAATTTGATAAATGATCGTTACATTCCACGCGGTGAAACTTTAGACATTAGACAAAATCAGGATGAGGGAGAAAATCAAGAAGAGAGAAGGAGAATGTTAAGTGATGAAGAGATTCGAAGAAATCGCAGAATAATCGAAGATGATATTGAGAGGCATTATCTTGAGCAAGTACATTTAGCAGGAGAAAGAGAGAGATTGCGAGCGGAAGTAGAAGAACAAGAAATTCAAACAGCGTTGCGTTAGAATAATCATGATAATCGAGAACGACGACGTACGCAAAATCGTAATAATGATAATCTCAATGAGGAATATGAGAGAATTCGCAGAGACATAGAAAGGCAACGAAGAGAAACAATAAGGGATGAGGAAATTCGCGGAGAAGAGAATGAAAGACAAATTAACTTGCAAGAAGAAGAAAATCGCAGAAGAAGGCAAAACCAAGATGTTGGAGAAGAAGCGCGAAACATCGCAAGACAAGAAAGGCATGAACGCAGACGAAGAGAGGCTGCGTTGAAAAGGCCAATGGAGCAAAATTCTGATAGGAATGAACAAATATTGCGAGAATTAGCAGAAATGAGAGGAATGATAAATAACAGAAGAGAAGGAGGAAGAAGACAACTTCATGAGGCAATCGAAGAAGCTGCGAAAACTCCATTTACTCAAGAGGTACAATTAGGAGGGATACCTCCAAAATGAAATTTACCGGTATTGACCAGTATATTTGATGGGACTACATGTGATGTCCAACATATCAAAGCTTATATTCGATGTATGCTACAATGGGAGAACCATGATGTCGTTTTGTGCAAATATTTTGCGTCAAGTTTAACTGGCGAAGCACTGAAGTGGTTTGAAAGTCTTCCCAAGAATACATTAACTTCGTTCATGCACTTGCAAACTACTTTCTTAGGAGCATACATCAGCAATAACTTTACGCGACCTGGAATTGAAGATGTGTTTGGATTGAAACAGAGAGTTGGTGAAAGTTTAAAGCACTTAACGATAAGATGGAGGACAATGTGTAGTGAAATGGAAGGAAGAGTAGATGAAAGATATATCATCTTATCCTTCATAAATGCTATGTTTGCGAAGAATCTATTATACATCCAGGTCTTCAGAGTTAAAAACACAATTACCATGACAGAACTGCGAGAATTGCAAGAAGAATATATTGCTTTGGAGGAAAACCAAAATGAGATGGAGTCTTATCCAATTCACACAGGAACAAGTTTAGCTGCAGCATATGGAAGTAGGGCTGTCAATGGAAACCGATAATCCGAAATACGATACCGATAATCCGGTTGCCGTTACCGCTACCGTCCGACATAACGGATAACCGATACCGCTAAGTTAACGGATAATTCTCTTAGCGGATAACGGCAGTGGAACTACCATTTCCGTTAGGCTTAGTTCCGTTATCCGGAAACGTGTGCACCTTTGCGTGTGAATTCTTACACCTAGGGTGTATTACCGTGTATTCGTCGAATGAATGATGAATCTCATTCTTCACTTCAGTTTCATTCTTCACTTCAGAGAGAAAAAGAGCGAAAATCATCGTCTTCCCTGCCTTAAAAATCATCGTCTTCTCTATAGAATTCTTCACTAGGGTTTTCTTATTCAATTTACTTTGAGTTTAATTTCAATCTTTAAAATTCAATATTCAATTTAGGGTTTCTGAAATTAGGGTTCACAATTTCATATTTGTGAAATTAATCATGTCCCAATCCCAAAGCGAAAGAGAAGCATCAAACAAAGTTGGGTCTTCACAGAATCATCTCTCATTTTCAGTTGCATCACATTTACCTGCACATGATGCATCCAACCAAGTTCAAGGTTCTGGAATAAATTCAACACTGCTTCACATTACACCTGCAATTCGTCCTAGAGAAGAAGAAGAACAAGATGTAGAAGTAGATGAAGACCCAGTTATAGCAGAAGAGAAGAAAAACCTGCGAGCAGTAAGGTCTGATGTATGGGTTGATTTTCACAGGAAAATTGAAAAGAAGTTTGTAAAAGGGAAGGAGGTTGGAATACTAATGGCTGAATGCAAACATTGTCGCAACAAGTTTCCTGCTCCCAGCAACCAAGGAACCATCCGCTTGCATTACCATGCTAGAGTCTGCAAAGAAAAGCCTGAGAATAAGAAAGGACAAAGGAAGCTTGCTTCTGTCAAAACAGGTAATGCTCAAACTAAGTTAGCCAATTGGAAGTATGATGCTATTCTTACTAGGACACTTGTTGCCAAAATGATTGCTAAACATGGTTATCCAATCACTATAGTTGAGCATCCTTATTTTAGAGAGTTTGTTAAGTCATTGAATCCAACTGCTAAGCTTTACACTAGGAATACAGTTAGGGAAGACATCATGAGACTTACAACTGAGTTCAAACTGCAATTACAAGAACAATTTGAGAATATTACATCTAAATGTAGTTTAACAACTGATATGTGGTCATGTAAGCATACAAAGGATGGTTATTGTTGTGTCACACTGCATTACATAGATGAGGAGTGGAAAATGATTAAGAAAACACTAGCATATACTTTAGTGCCATCACCACACTCTGGAGAAGTTCTAGCATCTGTAGTGAAATCAATTGTGTCTAGATTGGAACATAGACAATAAGCTTTTGTTTGTAGGCTGCGACAATGCTAGCTCCAACAATGTTATGATGGAAAATCTGAAGAAATGGCTTGATAGCAAAGACTGTTTAGTTCTTAATGGAGATATGTTTCAAATGAGGTGTAGTAATCATGTATTGCACTTGATTGTTGGGTGGGGAATGAGAGTAGCTGCTCCATTTATAGATGCAGTTAGAGAGTGTGTAAAATATGTCAAGTCAAGTCAGGCTAGAAAAGAGAGATTTGAATGTGCAATGGCCCAAGTTAAGCTTCCTGCTTCAAGGTCTGTGGGTTTAGATGTGGATACCAGGTGGAACTCCACCTTTAAGATGCTAAAGGATGCAATTTTTTTGAGACAAGCTTTTGTTAGGCTAGCTGAATTGGATAATGACTTCAAGATACTACCATCTTCTAGGGAGTGGCAACAAGGAATGCATATATGTGAGTGTTTGGAATTGTTTGATGTCATTTCAACAAAATTTGCTGGGATTAAGTATCCCACAGCAAATTTGTATTATAATGGGGTGCAAGAAGTTAATAGATGCATTAAGATCTGGGAATCAAGTGAGCATGAATATATCAGAGACATGGCAAAGAATATGAGGATGAAATTTGATAGCTACGGGAAAGAAAGCAACACTTTGATGGGAATTGGAGTTGTTTTAGATCCTAGATATAAGGCTAGATGGGTGGAGTTTGTAATGAAGAGAGTATATGGTGGCAATCACTATCAAAGCCACTATAACAAATTTGAGCTTGCACTCAATGCTCTTTACTGTGCTTATGAAACAAACACCACAGTTCCAGATTATTATGATAGTGGAATGAGTCCAGCTGGAATGGAGATCTCTGCAAGTGCAACTACAACTTCATATGGATTTGGTTATGAAGATTTTATTATGGAAAACAATGTCTTTGAGGTTCAGAAGTCAGAATTGGAGACTTACTTAGCAGAACCAGTTCTTCCAAAAGGCACAACCATTGAAGAAATGAGGTTTGATATCTTAAGTTGGTGGAAGAATCATGCTCCAAAGTACCCAATTCTCTCAAGGATTGCAAGAGATGTTTTGGAAGTTCCAGTGACAAGTGTAGCTTCAGAATCTATGTTTAGTATTGGCGGCAGGGTTCTCACATCTCACAGGAGTTCATTAGCTCCAGATCTTGTTGAAGCATTGCTTTGTTTGGGTGATTGGCTGCCACTGCCAGATATCACTCTCAGTGAAACTGACAGTTGTGTTACTGGTAATGTCTAACACTTTTGATTCTTATTGACTTATTGTACACTTGCCAACTTAAAATGTCTAACACTTTTGATTTTCCTTTCAAAATGCGAGTTCAGACTGAGTAAGGTGGAATGGAATGCGATGCAGTTAGCGTGGAGAATCTGGAGATGGTGGAGGAATGCATTTGCAGACTTGCAGGTTGCAGTTGTTGCATCAAATGGAGATGGAGATGTCTTTTTTTTTTGCAAAAACATGGTTTTTCTTTTGCTATAACATCTCGAACTTGTTTTCTTGTGTGGCATGAACATCTCAGTATGTCTTTTTTTTGTTGTGGCATGGATTTAGAACCTGTTTTGTTGGATTTAAAAGTTGTTATGTGTACTTGTTCTTAGTTTTTAGCCTGTTTTGAATGTCCTGTGACATATCGGACGGCAGTGGTTAATTATCCGTTTATCCGTTAAGTCCGGCGTAACGGCAACGTTTTGAGTTTTCTATTTCCGCCGGATATTAGCGTATAACGGATATCCGTTAATTTTAAACGGCAGCGGCAGAGCCTATTTCCGTTACGTTTGCATCCATTGACAGCCCTATATGGAAGTTTGTTACCAAGGATGATTAATACAGTAGCAAGTACTTCCCAAAACCCGCGAGAGAAAATGGAGACTGATAATTAACATAAGATAGTAGCAATGGGGAGTAGAGATCAGGAGGAATTGGAAAAGGAGAGAAATTTTTATAATCGCAATAACAATAATAAGGTCCCAAGGTTTGATCAACCGCAGGAGACTTATGGTGGAAAGAGGCAGAATTATTCAAGAGAGCAAAGAGGTCAGAGGAACATGTGGGAAGACATTAAATTTCCACCTTTAAATACCGGTATAGACAAGATTTGGGAAGCGATTATTCTGATGGAGAATATACCCTCACCCTGGAACATGGGGAAAGAACCACATCCTAACAACCAAAATCAAGAGTTTTGTCCTTATCATCATTTTCATGGCCACTCTGTGCATAATTGTAGAAATGTAAAAAGAATTATTTTGTGAATGATTGAACAGGGGAAATTAAATCATTTTCTAGCAAGATGTTTACAACCGCAACAATTGCCGCAAGCACCAGAAATTCGCAGAGTTAATTTTGCAAAAGAAGCCGAAACATTTGTCATTGAAGTAGGAGCTATAGCAAAAAATCTATTTTGCAATTCAATTGTACATTCGCAGAAAACGATAGATGATTTCCATGACAATGTGCTAAGCAGAGTATTTGCAAGGGATATAGAGGGAAGAGAGGTGATGAATATTTCGAAGATTTCTCCGTTAGAAGAATGGCAGAAACAAGTTATTTCTTTTACTTCGGAAGAGATACCAGAGCCTGGGAAGATGCATGACAACCCATTGGTGGTGAAGTTAGAGATAAATCCAAAATACAGAGAAGAAGGAGAAGAAGATGATGGTAACGCGGCAAATGATTCTTGGGCAATAGATAAAGTTTTAATTGATACTGGTAGCTCGGTAGACATTTTATTTTATCATACATATCGCACAATAGGTGGAAGAGATGATGAGTTAATCCCTTAAACTTACAAGATCTATGGTTTTAATGGCACTGCAAACAATCCAAAAGGAGAAATTACTATGGAAATTCCGTTGAACAAGATATCTTCAAAAATCAAGTTTTGTGTAGTGGATATAGAATCTCCTTACAATGCCTTAATTGGAAGGCCATGGCTCCATGGGATCTTGGGCATAGCATCAACATATCATCAATGCATAAAGTTTCCACATCCTCATGGTATTGGGATAATTAAAGGTGATTGGTTTGAAGGCAAAAAATGCTATGAAGTTGACATTAATACTTGCGAAGAAAGAAATGCTCGAAATTGTAATTGGCAACATAACAGGATACAAACTCAGAGAGATGAAAAATTGATGATGGACAATATAGAGTTGTGGGGAAAGGATATATTACAAGAATAGTTTGTCCCAAAAGAATCAATAGTGATTAATCATGCGAATATGGGAAAAAGTTGAAATCTTCATTCTTCGCAGGAGAACAAACAAGTATAAGGTGTTGCGATAAATCAAGTATAAAGAAATTGGCGAATAATCATTCGTCACAGAAGAAAAGAAGTGCAATAATATCATTTTGCGAAAAAAAAAAAAAAAAAAATTTGCTCAAAAATAAGAATTTTTCTATTAAAAGAAAAATATGATGATTTCAAATCATATATAATTTTTTTAATGCAAATGCATAAGACGGGCGAAAATCGCCTAAAAATATATAAGAATGGGACGAACATTTATGGCGTACACCTTAGTTCGCGGATTCTATTCCGTAAGAGGCAATGTCCTTAAAGTGCGTCATAAGGGGGGTATCTCTTTGCATGGATATGGGAAAGGCTATACCACTGCTGGAACCTAGTTATGGAGAATTGGGATTATAGAAAATCCATCCAGGAGAAATAACTTGGATTCCCAATTATATAAGGTTATACCCTGGTTGGGCACCCGAGAGTTTCTCCTAAGGAATGCAACGTATGATCAAGGCGCCGAGGTACACGGTTGAGCTGTGGGTGCCCGGGATGGATGAACCTACCCTGGACATCCACGACAAGTCTTGGCTTATGATGTGTTCGGCCCGAAGAAAACCCCACTTAGGGTGCAGTCTTGTAACTATAAGCCATATAATGCATAAAGGACAAGACTGCGAAAACAACTAGTTGTTGGCAGAACCGGATGGGAAAGTGCTAGTCTTGTATGGCCGATGTATAATCCTTGAAGGGGAAACCGGGGGGAGAGATAAGGGCGATACCCTCCATTAGGGAGTTGTGTATCAAAAAAGACGGCAATGTCATGGGACTTTATATTCGCAAGAATATTTAGGCCCGTCGTATTATCGCGTGACACAGACAGCAATGTCATGGGACTTTATATTCGCAAGAATATTTAGGCCCGTCATATTGCCGCATAACTGGACAAAAAGCCTAAAGAGAAAAGTTAAGATGAGATCAATGGGTTTTTGCGATAAGATCAAAAGATGAAATAAATGAAATTAATAATAAGAGGATATAAATCGCAAAGACGTCCTGCGATTTCATCGCAAAGACGACAATGTCATAAGTCTTAAAAAGCAAAGAGAGATTAATCTCACAAGGTGGATTAGATTTATCATATTGTCGCAAAGATTAAAATTAAAATGATAAGGCAATATCAAGGGATTATTACATGTAAAAGTAAGAATGTCCTGCGATCTTGTCGCATAAAAGTGGCATAATAAGACCTTTAATGTAGGTACTGAATATCGCAAGATAATAGTTCACGAGTATCGTAATAAATAAAGGAGAAAAGAGATATAAAATGATACGATGATAAAAGTAGCGCGGGGAAATATGAAGTTTTGCGAGGATGGAGTAATTTTGCGAGTATGAGTTGCGATACTTCGCAATTCATATACAGCTGTATAAGTTTTACTATAAATAGGAGTTCAAATGTAAAATTCGAGAGGTTCTTTTAGTGAGTGTTAGAAAATATCTTAGGAAAGAGAATAGAGAAAGTTGTAACTATTCTAATTCCATTTAGATACTTCTTTATAATCAATTGAGAACATTAATAAGAAAATTGTTATTCATCATCAATAACTTCTTGAGTTTTTACTAATTCTATTGAGGGTGTAGTTGTAGGTTATTCTGCAACTACATAATTGGCGCTAGAAACAGGGACTTAAGAATTGTGGTAGCCTAAATTTGAGGGAATTGTGGAAAATTTGAAGATCAAATGAAGTCAGTAGATGGAGATTGCAAAAAAGAAGAATGTAATATGATCACAAAGACAATGATTGATGAATTTCATAGTAATATGAATGGAAAAATATACAAGCGAGATTGTAGAGGAAGAAAGATCATGGAGGAAGAAAAGATAACAACTTTAGAAGAATGGGAAAAGCAGAAAATCACATTTTCGTTGTAAAAATTCCAAATGAAGACTTGAACCACACTTCACCATTGGTGATCACATTGCCAATCATGCTAGAAGATAAGAAAACTGTAGAAAAATGGAAATTAAACCGAATTCTGGTTGATACAGGGAGTTCTGTTAATATCATATTCTATCATGAACTTAAAGGGATGGGAATTAAAGATGAAGAAATCACAAATTCAAAATGTCTTATTCATGGATTTGGAAAATCTACAACAAAATCTAAAGGGGAAATCGCGCTGCGAATATCTTGGAGAAATCGAAACACATGTAATCTTGTGTGTGATAGATATGAAATCTCCATATAACATGCTGATAGGAAGGCCGTGGATTCATGCGATCAAAGCTGTTGCTTCAACATTACATCAGAAAATTAAATTTCCTACACCAAATGGAATACAAGAAATAAAAGGAGATCTTGATAGTGCAAAATTTTGTTATCAAATTGAAGTAACACAATGCGGAGGAAGAGCAAGAAAGAAACAGCTTCGTAGGAAACTTGCGAAGGAAACAAAAAAGGAAGAAGAATTCCAAGTGTATACGGTAAGAGCAAAGGAAGGGAGAGGTATACCAAATGAGATTCCAGAAAAAGAAGGGGAACCAGCAAAAATAATCAAAGACCCAACACCTATGGGGGAGCAAAATCCAAGTTATGTTGCAGCTGAACCAACTAAAGAAATAAATATTGGAAGTAAAGAGGAGCCTTTATTCTTGCAAATTGGAACTAAGATGGATGAAAAAGAAGAAAAAAGAACTATTGATCTTTTACGAGAATATAAAGATATCTTCGCAGGAAGTGTAGATGAGATACCAGTAATTGATCCATCAGTGGCGTGTCATAGATTGAACATAGATAAAAATGTAAGACCATTCAAACAAAGAATAAGGAAGATATCACAGAATTATCATGTACAGATAGAAGAAGAGTTACAAAAGATGTTGGATGCAGGGATCATAAGGGAAGCAAAATATCCAGAATGGATTGCGAATATGGTCATTGTTCCAAAAAAGAATAAAGGAATAAGAATTTGCATAGATTTCACTGATCTAAACAAGGCATGTCCCAAAGATAGTTTTCCATTACCAAATATACCACAAATGGTGGAATCAACTGCAGGTCATGATAGAGTCACTTCACTTGATGGATATAAATGGTATAATCAAATATCACTCGCAGAAGAAGATCAAGAACATACCGCCTTTTTTCTCCAAGGGGTTTGTATTTTTATGTGAAGATGCCATTTGGTTTGCGGAATGCGGGTGCTACATATCAACGTATGGTTGAAAAAGTGTTCGCGAAGTGGATACATAAAACTTTGTAGGTATATTTAGATGATATGTTGATAAAAATTAAGGAAGCTAAAGACCATGTGCAAGATTTGAAGGAAATATTTGAGCAAATGAGAAAGTTCAACATCAAATTAAATCTTGAGAAATGTATAATTGGGGTTTCATCTGGAAAGTTCTTGGGATACATAGTATCGAAGGAGGGAATACAAGTTGATCCAGAAAAGGTCCAAGCAGTTCGTGACATGCCAACACCTGCAACGGTAAAAGAAGTACAAAAGCTAAATGGACTCTTGGCTTCACTTGGAAGATTTATTTCGCGAATGTCAGATAAGTGCAAGCATTTTTTCAACATACTTAAGAAGGGATCAAAATTCAAGTGGACAGATGAATGTGAATAAAGCTTTTCAAGGAATCAAAGAGTACCTCGCAAATACATCTATACTACAGAAACCAGAGAAAGGCGAAGAATTATTGGTATACCTCGCAACAACTCCATATGCTCTAAGTGTAGTTCTGTTACGAGCAGATGCAGGATTAGAGAGGCCCATTTACTACATTAGTAAAACTTTTAATGCAGCAGTGAAGAATTATTCCAAAATGGAGAAGTTAATCTTAGCCCTGGTTTATGCATCATTCAAGTTACGAATATACTTTCAAGCACATGTGATAAAAGTGGTAACCAAAGTCCCAATTGAATCAACCATGAAGAACACAAAAAGGTCAGGAAGAATAGAAAGGTGGAATGCACAAGTAAACCATTACAAGATAAAATACGAAGTATTATCATCGCAAAAATCACAAGTTGTCGCAGATTTTTTGGCAGAATTTCCTTTGGAAGAAGATGAAGCAAGAGAGAGGAAATGATGGATGTTGAAGAAGAATTTGGAAATCCAAAAGACTTGTTAACAGAACCAGATAGATGGGAAATTCTGGTGGACGGATCATCCAATAGTGAGGGAAATGGAATTGGAGTCGTGTTGATTTCACCAGAAGGAGAAAGAACAACATTCTCATTCAGACTAGAATTTGCATCCACGAACAATGAAACAGAGTACGAAGCTGTAGTGCATGCATTAAAGATCGCAATAGAAAAGAAGCTCGAAAGTATAAGGATAACAAGTGATTCGCAGTTAGTGATTTGTCAAATTAAAGGGGAATATACCACAAATGAATCTTCTTTGAAGAAATACAAGAAACTCGTTGAAGAATTATCTGCGAAGATACCAAAATTAAAATGGAGACATATATCCAGAAAATATAATCGTCTCGCATATGCTTTTGCATTTATTCCAAGCATGATGACAAATCCAAATACAAGAAATATCCAAATACAGACAATTCAACACCCATCAGTGGACAAAGAGAAAGAAATTGAGGAAGTTGTTGCAATGGAAGTAGAAAAAGAATTATCAAACAACATCGCAGATTGGAGAAAAGAAATTCATGCATATCTCGCAACAGGAGAAATATCCAGGAACAAACTAGAAGCACATAAATTAAAGAGTCGTGCAACAAACTATGAGTTACGAGAAGGAATTTTATACAGAAAATCTTTCAATGGACCACCTCTCAGGTGCTTAACTCGCGAAGAAGGAGAAAAAATATTGAAGATGTTACATGGAGGAGAAGCTGGAAATCATAGTGGGGGAAGATCTCTAGCATATAGAGAAAAGATACAAGGGTATTACTGGCCTTATATGCATATAGACGCAAAATTGTTCGTACGAAGATGAAAGGAATGTCAACGACATGGTAAAAGAATTCATGCACCAGGGGCCACATTAACTTCTTCAACAAGCTGATGGCCTTTTGGTAAATGCGGGTTGGATATTGTTGGACAATTTATACCTGGATCTGGACAAAGGCGATACTTGATAGTTGCAACAGATTATTTCACGAAGCTCGCAGAAGTAAAAGCAGTACAGCATATTCGTGATAAAGATGTTTTTACATTCATATTTGAGAACCTCATTTGCAGGTACGGAATTCCAGCACAACTAGTATCTGATAATGGAAAACAATTTGAGGGGCAGAATATAGAGATGTTACTCAGTGCTTTAAGGATAAAATGTGGGAAGTCAACCCCGTTATATCCACAAGCTAATGGACAACCAGAAGCAATAAATAAAACAATCGCAGATACAATCAAAAAGAAATTAGAAGGACATCTCAAAGGGTGGTGCGAGCAAGTACCTAGCGCAGTTTGGGCATACAATACAACTAGAAGAGAAGCAACTGGAATGTCTCCTTATTGTCTAACATATGGAGTAGAAGCAGTATTACCCACAGAGGTTGTAATTCCGACAACAAATAAAGAAGCTTGGAAAAGAAATTTAAGTGCGGGAGTAATATTAAGAGAATTGGATGATTTGGAAGAAAAAAGAGAAAAGGTGTTGCACCATATGAGGATTTATCAGGAACGATTAGCTCGAGAATACAACAAGAGAGTCATTGAACGTGAATATAAACCAGGTGATTTGGTCATGCGAGAAACACCTCGATATCAAAAAGAAAATGGAGGAAAATTAGCACCAAAATGGGATGGACCATATGTGTAGTTGCAGAATAACCTACAACTACACCCTCAATAGAATTAGTAAAAACTCAAGAAGTTCTTGATGATGAATAACAATTTTCTTATTAATGTTCTCAATTGATTACAAAGAAGTATCTAAATGGAACTATAATAGTTACAACTTTCTCTATTCTCTTTCCTAAGATATTTTCTAACACTCACTAAAAATAACCTCTCGAATTTTACATTTGAACTCCTATTTATAGTAAAACTTATACAGCTGTATATGAATTGCAAAGTATCGCAATTTATACTCGCAAAATTACTTCATCCTCGCAAAACTTCATATTTCCCCGCGCTACTTCTATCATCGTATCATTTTATATCTCTTTTCTCCTTTATTTATTACGATACTTGTGAATTATTATCTTGCGATATTTAGTACCTACATCTTGCCTCTTCTCATGTCAATTCTACGAAGAAGAAATGATCGTGAGAACATAACCGTTACTTAGTCTTGTAAAATTTTGACACGTCTTTTGTAACCGTTCTTTTCTAGTTATTCCCTTATATAACTCCTTTATATTCTCTTCCTTTTCTTCTTCTTATTTCCGCAATTCTATCTTCTATTCATACTTTCTATTACTGTTTTCTCTGCAATTTTTTCTTCTGCTTATATCTTCATGAGTTCTCCAAGGTAATTTCCTTCTATCTCCGCGTGTTTCATTTGTTCTTTCTCTTTAATTTCTGTATAATTTGTTATCTGATTTTGGTTTATTTCAGCAAAATAACTCCTCAGATGAAATCTCAACTAAAGAATCCAAGCCTTAATCCACGAAGAAGAAAATCTGAGAATCAAAAGGTAGTTAAAATACTTTGCCTTCTTTCCTGAACAATATATTGTTGCCTCAATTTTTAATCTACATTTTGATTCGCAGGTTGGCGAAAAACCAAATCCTAGTAAGAGATCTCGAATAACTAAACCCACACCATTAATTCCGATTGATGATTTCCTTCCCGAAGTTGATAAGGAATTTTCCTCTCCTCCTCGTGAAAATGCTTCTTCATACACTCCTACATCTACTCCATTACCTACCTTTAAATCTCCCATCAGTGTCAATTTATCAACACTTCTTCAAGATCAACCCTCACAAAGTATTTCTTCAACTTCTTCTCCTGAAAAACAGCCCTCGCAAAATATTTCTTCAACTTCTTCTTTTGAAAAACCTGTCTTGTCTCCAAATCCTTTGAGTGCTATTTCTCCAGACAATTTGCAGCTTGCTCTTATTCCTTCAAATTCTTCTCCTCTTCCTCAGGAAATTCGAGATGGAATTTATTCAACTTTCCGAATGTTATCAGAGGTTTTGACAAATGCTGCGAAGTCTACTAATGTTCGTTCGCAATATGAGTTTTGCGAAGTTCTGAATAATTTCGTCAATCCAGACATTTCTTCTTCACGTCAATCCTTAGAAAAAGAAATTGAATTGCTTCGTCAATCTTTGAAATCTTCTTAAGCAGAATGCGAGGATCTCCATAAAGAAAATCATCATTTTCAGAATAATTCTCTCGACTGTGCGATACTTCGCAAAAGAAATGATGAATTGAAAGGTATGATTACTATCTTCATATTTTCCCTTTTATTTACTTATATTCTTCATATGTTTGAAACATCCATTAAAACCCATTCCCCTTTATAGAATCCATCCAGAAATGTAGAAGATTGGTACTTCACCATGAATCAGATGCAACAAAATATCGAACCAAGCATGAAAGCCTCTCAAACCAATTCTCCCATTTATCTAATCTTTACTCGTGTGCTCTTGACAACTCTGACGCTCTTTTTCAAGAGAATACTCAACTAATATATGATCAAAAAATTTTGAATGATGATATATCTCAACTTTGTTCTTCCTTAACTAAAGCTAATTTGAGAATAGAAACCTTATTAGAAGAGAACAAAACCCTATCAGAAGAGAAATGTTCGTTTTTGAATACAATGATTGTTTCTTCGCAAGAATTAAAAACTCTTCAGAATAAATGTTGTGATCAAGAAAATCTTCTTTCTCTGTTGAAAGGTGAACTTGAGGAATTAAAGAAGTCTTCAGATGCTGAAAGAAATTCTTTTGTTATTGAGAAGAATTCTCTTATTAATAAGAACATAGTCTTGAGTGCTAAGAAGAATCAACTTGAAGAAGATTATTCGTCATTAAAAAGTCTTAATGCCAAACTTGCGAAGGATAAGAATTTTCTCCTTTCTAAAGATCAAAAGCTTCAATCTCGACTTAAAGGATTAGTTGGTGATGGTTTTGATAATGCGATGAATCAGATGAAGAATTGTTGTCTATCTTTAACTCAATCTCTTACTTCGCAAAGAGAAGGTAGTCATTAAAATTTGACTGCCTCTGGTATATCTTTAAATTTCATTATACTCGCAAATTTTATTCTTTGAACTTTGTTTTGTTTGCAGAATCTGAGAACAACCTTCGTAATGCGAAAGCTGGATTAGAAGCCTCCTGTTCCGAGCTTCGTAAGAATAATGCTTTGCTTTCTACTCGCTTAATCAACTCTCGTGACCTTGCTACTCGGAGATTCAATTATCTTGCTTATTCCAAAGATATCTAAGATACCAATCATCAAAAAGCTATACTTCGTGAAAGTCATCTGAAAGCTCAAGTCTTTACGAATAACATTCTCTTATCAAGAGGCTTGCCTCCTGTGAAAATCACTCCTCTGAAGATATCTGACGATGAAGTTGCTCGTGAGCCTGATAGTGATTTCGATTATGAGAGTGATGATGAAGATATTGATGATGAGAAAGAATCTATTCCTCAAGGAGATGTCCCTGTTGCATATTCTTCCAAGGATGATATCTCGCAAAAGTCGAAGGCTTCTAATGACCCTACTGATCTTAAAGATCCGGCACAGAGTGTTGATGAAGTATGATAATATTCCTTTTTCAATTTATCATTGACTCTCCTGTCTTTCTTTCTTTTGAATTCCTTCCCTTAGTTACTGTTGTTTTTCTTTTTGCGAACAATTCTATTTTTTGAGAAGTACATCCGATATTTTGCGAAGATGATTTAACCTTTCTTTGATTAAATTTTCCCCATTTGATCATATGAAGAGAAATAATATATAACTCACAGATAAAGCTTAGTATATCCTTTTCCCCCTATTATTTCTCTTTAAATGATTAAACATTGTTTGAAGTATTAAAATATCTGCCTCAATTTATCTTAGGAAATGTTTCAACTTGTTACGATTGTAGATTAGAAATCATCCCTTTTAAGTATAAAAAGTAAAATATATGAAATATCCTTAATAAGTATACTACATATACAATACCTTTGTAGAAGTATTAGAAGTACCAAATCCATCAAATGAAGAGATATAAGAAGTATTAGAAGTATTCAATTCACCAAATGAATTATTAGAAGTACTCAATTCCCTTTTATGTATTAGAAGTACTCGATCCACCAAATGAAGAGATATAAGAAGTATTAGAAGTACTAAATTCACCAACTGAAGAAATATAAGAAGTATTCGATCTGTGAATAATTATGTAACATATGACGAAGTATAATGAATATTTAACTTTCACCAAATGAAATATCCATTAAAGAAGTATAATAAATATGAGATATTCTTGAAGAATTATAAGAAGTATTCAATCTTTTGGAGAAATATTCAATATATGGAGAAGTATAAGAAGTATGTAATTCTCGTAAACTTTTACGAATATGAACTTATCTGTATTTGATTGCTATCAAAATCGCATGTTTTGTTAAGTCTTCATTAAAATTCTTCAATGATGTTGTCTTTTTTGATAGGACTTCTTGTAAAAATTCTTCAATGATATTGACAGAGCTGTCTTCTCTTCAAAATTTCTTGATGTATATTCTTGTAAAATTTCTTTAATGATATTAACGAAGTTGTCTTCTTTTCAGATCTTCATAATGTATATTCTTGTATAATTTCTTCAATGATGTTGATGCAATAAATTTCATTAATTTCTGTGGTCTTATCATGCCTTCCTAAGTAAAGGTCTTATTTTGCCACCTCTTTTGTATTAATTATTTGTGATAATATGACAAGTCTGAACATTCTTGCGAACATACAACCTCGTGACATTATCGTCTTGCGATGAAATCGCAGGACGTTCTTACACTTTCATGCAAAAACCCATTGATCTCATCTTAACTTCTTTGTATAGTATTTTAGCCTCTTCAGGAATTGTTGCGACAATATGACAGGCCTAAATAATCTTGCGAACATAAAGCCCCATGACATTGTCGTCTTGCGATGAAATCGCAGGACGTCTCTACACTTTCATGTAGTGACCCATTGATCTCATCTTAACTTCTTTATTATGTTCTGCGAGTTCTTTATTCTTTTCTTTCTTTCTTTCTTCTTTTTTTTTTTTTTTTTTTTTTTAGAAGGCTCGCAGAACTTCATTTGTTGCACAAATATGACAAGCCTTTATGTTTTCGCAAACAAGAAGCCTCATGACATTTGCGTCTTATAGCACTTATCAGCTCCCTAATGGAGGGTGCTGCCATTTATCTTCCCCCTGATTGCCCCTTCAAGGAAGCGTACATCGACCATACAAGGTTAGCTCTTCCCATCCGGTTCTTCCAACAACCATCTTTTGATCGCAACCTCTTATCCTTTTTTCCTATAGGGATTATAGTTACGAGGTTGCACCCTATGGGGTATCTTTGGGCCAAGTGCATCATTTGCCAAGACTTGTCAAAAATGGCAGATGTGGTTCAACCTCACCCGGAATTCTTGACTCAACCGTGTACCTCGGCACCTTGATCGTTTTCTGCACTTCTTGGGAAAGACAGTATGCCTTAGTCGCCCAACCTAAATCCTCTTACACCGTATTTTATATTGCGTAATGTCGTTAGATTAGGTGAGAATCCAAGGTGTCTAACCCGGATAGGTACCCCATTATTGGGTTGTACCCCAAATTTTTTACCATGTACTAAGGGCCCTTGGTGGTGTTTCGGTTACCCTTAGCCACGTTATAGGTACCCCCTTAAATGACGTACTTTAGGACTTTGCCTCTTACGAATTATAGCTTCGCGAACTAGGGTGTACGCCACAAAGGTTTGCCTGTATAAATTTTTTTGCGGCTCTCTTTCTTTTTTTGGAGGCTGATCACAGATTGCGGTCTTTTATTCGCAAATTAATGAAAGTTTAATCGGAATATAAATTCTGAAATTCGTAACTTTTCCCAATTTCCTACGAGCAAACAATATTCGTAAAAATTTTCATGAGTTTTATGGGTAATACCTTTTCAAATATAGTCTGTTCCAAGGTCTACCAAGCCTCAAACCCATGTCTCTCCCTTATGGATCCATCAGCCGATAAGCTCCGCTTCCTACAACTTCTTTGATAACATATGGTCCATCCCATTTTGGTGCTAATTTTCCTCCATTTTCTTTTTGATATTTAGGTGTTTCTCGCATGACCAAATCACCTGGTTTATATTCACGTTCAATGACTCTCTTGTTGTATTCTCGAGCTAATCGTTCTTGATAAATTTTCATATGGTGCAACACCTTTTCTCTTTTTTCTTCCAAATCATCCAATTCACTTAATATTACTCCCGCACTTAAATTTCTTTCCCAAGCTTCTTTCTTTGTTGTCGGAATTACAACCTCTGTGGGTAATACTGCTTCTACTCCATATGTTAGACAAAAAGGAGACATTCCAGTTGCTTCTCTTCTAGTTGTATTGTATGCCCAAACTGCGCTAGGTACTTGCTCGCACCACCCTTTGAGATTTCCTTCTAATTTCTTTTTGATTGTATCTGCGATTGTTTTATTTGTTGCTTATGCTTGTCCATTAGCTTGTGGATATAACGGGGTTGACTTCCCACATTTTATTCTAAAAGCACTGAGTAACATCTCTATATTCTGCCCCTCAAATTGTTTTCCATTATCAGATACTAGTTGTGCTGGAACTCCGTACCTGCAAATGAGGTTCTCAAATATAAACGTAAAAACATCTTTATCACGAATATGCTGTACTGCTTTTACTTCTGCGAGCTTCGTGAAATAATCTGTTGCAACTATCAAGTATCGTCTTTGTCCAGATCCAGGTATAAATGGTCCAACAATATCCAACCCCCATTTACCAAAAGGCCAGCAGCTTGTTGAAGAAGTTAATGTGGCCCCTGGTGCATGAATTCTTTTACCATGTCGTTGCCATTCCTTGCATCTTCGTACGAACAATTTTGCGTCTGTATGCATATAAGGCCAGTAATATCCTTGTATCTTTGCTCTATATGCTAGAGATCTTCCCCCACTATGATTGCCAGCTTCTCCTCCATGTAACATCTTCAATATCTTTTCTCCTTCTTCGCGAGTTAAGCACCTGAGAGGTGGTCCATTGAAAGATTTTCTATATAAAATTCCTTCTCGCAACTCATAGTTTGTTACACGACTCTTTAATTTATGTGCTTCTAGTCTGTTCCTGGATATTTCTCCTGTTGCGAGGTATGCATGAATTTCTTTTCTCCAATCTGCGATGTTGCTTGATAACTCTCTTTCTACTTCCATCGCAACAGCTTCTTCAGTTTCTTTCTCCTTGTCCACTGATGGGTGTTGAATTGTTTGTATTTGGATATTTCTTGTATTTGGATTTGTCATCATGCTTGGAATAAATGCAAAAGCATCTTCGAGACGGTTATATTTTCTTGATATATGTCTCCATTTTAATTTTGGTATCTTCGCAGATAATTCCTCAACGAGTTTCTTGTATTTCTTCAAAGAAGATTCATTTGTGGTATATTCCCCTTTAATTTGACAAATCACTAATTGCGAATCACTTGTTATCCTTATACTTTCAAGATTCTTTTCTATTGCGATCTTTAATGCATGCACTACAGCTTCGTACTCTGTTTCATTGTTCGTGGATGCAAATTCTAGTCTGAATGAGAATGTTGTTCTTTCTCCTTCTGGTAAAATCAACACGACTCCAATTCCATTTCCTCACTATTGGATGATCCATCCACTAGAATTTCCCATCTATCATGCTCTGTTAACAAGTCTTTTGGATTTCCAAATTCTTCTTCAACATCCATCATTTCCTCTACTGCTTCATCTTCTTCCAAAGGAAATTCTGCCAAAAAATCTGCGACGACTTGTGATTTTTGCGATGACAACACTTCGTATTTTATCTTGTAATGGTTTACTTGTGCATTCCACCTTTCTATTCTTCCTGACCTTTTTGTGTTCTTCATGACTGATTCAATTGGGACTTTGGTTACCACTTTTATTACATGTGCTTGAAAGTATATTCGTAACTTGAATGATGCATAAACCAGGGCTAAGATTAACTTCTCCATTTTAGAATAATTCTTCTCTACTGCATTAAAGGTTTTACTAATGTAGTAAATGGGCCTTTCTACTCCTGCGTCTGCTCGCAACAGAACTGCACTTAGAGCATATGGAGTTGTTGCGAGGTATACCAATAATTCTTCGTTTTTCTCTGGTTTATGTAGTATAGATGTATTTGCGAGGTATTCTTTGATTCCTTGAAAAGCTTTTTCACATTCATCAGTCCATTTGAATTTTGCTCCCTTCTTGAGTATGTTGAAAAAATGCTTGCACTTATCTAACATTCGCGAAATAAATCTTCCAAGTGAAGCCAAGAGTCCATTTAGCTTTTGTACTTCTTTTACTGTTGCAGGTGTTGGCATGTCACGAACTGCTTGGACCTTTTCTGGATCAACTTGTATTCCCTCCTTTGATACTATGTATCCCAAGAACTTTCCAGATGAAACCCCAATAATACATTTCTCAGGATTTAATTTGATGTTGAACTTTCTCATTTGCTCAAATATTTCCTTCAAATATTGCACATGGTCTTTAGCTTCCTTGCTTTTTATCAACATATCATCTACATATACCTCCAAAGTTTTATGTATCCACTTCGCGAACACTTTTTAAACCATACGTTGATATGTAGCACCCGCATTCCGCAAACCAAATGGCATCTTCACATAACAATACAAACCCCTTGGAGCAAAAAAGGCAGTATGTTCTTGATCTTCTTCTCATGAGTGATATTTGATTATACCATTTATATCCATCAAGTGAAGTGACTCTATCATGACCTGCAGCTGATTCCACCATTTGTGGTATATCTGGTAATGGAAAACTGTCTTTGGGACATGCCTTGTTTAGATCAGTGAAATATATGCAAATTCTTATTCCTTTATTCTTTTTCGAACAATGACCATATTCGCAATCCATTCTGGATATTTTGCTTCCTTATGATCCCCGCATCCAACATCTTTTGTAATTCTTCTTCTATCTGTACATGATAATTTTGTGATATCTTCCTTATTCTTTGTTTGAATGGTCTTACATTTTTATCTATGTTCAATCTATGACACGCCACTGATGGATCAATTCCTGGTATCTCATCTACACTTCCTGCGAAGATATCTTTATATTCTCGCAAAAGATCAGTAGTCCTTTTTTCTTCTTCTTCATCCATCTTAGTTCCAATTCGTAAGAATAAAGTCTCCTCTTTACTTCCAATATTTATTTCTTTAGTAGGTTCATCTGCAACATAGCTTGGACTTTGCTCCCCCATAGGTGTTGGCTCTTTGATTATTTTTGCTGGTTCCCCTTCTTTTTCTGGAATTTCATTTGGTATACCTCTCCCTTCCTTTGCTCTTATTGTATACACTCGGAATTCTTCTTCTTTTCTTGTTTCCTTCGCAAGTTTCCTACGAAGTTGTTTTTTTCTTGCTCTTCCTCCGCATTGTGTTACTTCAATTTGATAACAAAATTTTGCACTATCAAGATCTCCTTTAATTTCTTGTATTCCATTTGGTGTAGGAAATTTGATTTTCTGATGTAATGTTGAAGCAACAGCTTTGGTCGCATGAATCCACGGCCTTCCTATCAGCATGTTATATGGAGATTCCATATCTATCACACACAAGATTACATGTGTTTCGATTTCTCCTAGTAATATTCGCAGCACGATTTCTCCTTTAGATTTTGTTGTAGATTTTCCTAATCCATGAATAAGACACTTTGAATTTATGATTTCTTCATCTTTAATTCCCATCCCCTTAAGTGCATGATAGAATATAATATTAACAGAACTCCATGTATCAACCAAAATTCGGTTTAATTTCCATTTTCCTTCAGCTTTCTTATCTTCTAGCATGATTGGAAATGTGATCACCAATGGTGAAGTGTGGTTCAAGTCTTCATTTGGAATTTCTGCTACTGAAAATGTGATTTTCTGCTTTTCCCATTCTTCTAAAGTTGTTATCTTTTCTTTCTCCATGATCTTTCTTCCTCTACAATCTCGCTTGTATATTTTTCCCTTCATATTACTATGAAATTCATCAATCATTGTCTCTGATCATATTACATTCTTCTTTTTGCAATCTCCATCTACTGACTTCATTTGATCTTCAAATTTTCCACAATTCCCTCAAATTTAGGCTACCACAATTCTCAAGTCCCTGTTTCTAGCGCCAATTATGTAGTTGCAGAATAACCTACAACTACACCCTCAATAGAATTAGTAAAAACTCAAGAATTTCTTGATGATGAATAACAATTTTCTTATTAATGTTCTCAATTGATTACAAAGAAGTATCTAAATGGAACTAGAATAGTTACAACTTTCTCTATTCTCTTTCCTAAGATATTTTCTAACACTCACTAAAAAGAACCTCTCGAATTTTACATTTGAACTCCTATTTATAGTAAAACTTATACAGCTGTATATGAATTGCGAAGTATCGCAATTTATACTCGCAAAATTACTTCATCCTTGCAAAACTTCATATTTCCTCGCGCTACTTCTATCATCGTATCATTTTATATCTCTTTTCTCCTTTATTTATTACGATACTCGTGAATTATTATCTTGCGATATTCAGTACCTACATCTAATATGTAGGAGCGGAATATCACAACAAATGATAACTTACGAAATTGTGGAGAGAAAATACATTTTGCGAGTATAGAATATTTTGTGAAGATAAAGAAATCACGAAGAACGTTTTACGAGTAAAGGAAGTTCGTGAAGTAAATTTGCGAAGGTTCGTATGATGATTCTTTGATCCGAAATTAAGGGAAAGATTAGTTGTTATCCAATGTGTAAAATCATATAAATAGCCATTTAGGAATGAGAGGAAAGGGAGAGACACATTTTGAGAGAGGGGATGATTTTAGGAGGAGAGAGAAAATTTTAGAGAGGGATTTTATTTTCTTTATCATCTTCTTCCCCAAAAATTCTAGATCTCCAAATATTCATTAATGGAGTCTCAATTGTAAAATCATGTAATCACATACAATCACTAGTGAAGCACCGTGGATGTAGATCACATTGATCGAACCACGTAAAAATCTTTGTGCCTCTTTATAATTTTAGTACCTTAATTCTTAGTTTCATATCAAATTAATTAGATTTAGGAATCATTTTAATGGAATCTAATGAGGGTGTAGTTGTGAGATAATCCGCAACTACATAATTGGCGCTAGAAATAAGGAGAGAGTAATGGATTTATCCTTCCTGTAACTTGTTGGTTCAAGAGAATTCAAAGAAATTAATTACTGATGGTGATAAATTCAATTGGATCTTCAACAAAAGGAAAACAATGAGTTAACGAAGATGATAGATCATAACAGTTATATTTGCAGAAGGAAAAGGAATTCACATACTCGAAATTGCTCCAGTAAAATTCAATTTCAAAGATGAGAGATAACACAATCACGGGAAGATAAAAAGTCCCTTTCTATTCGCAGGATATATTAAAACGTCTTTACAAAGAAGTTGGATTAAGAAGTTGCAGGAGGAAACGGCTTAAATTAATAATTAGTTGGATGAAGTTGGGGAGGAAATCACTTACTGAAGAGGTTCCATTATGATCACTTACGAAGTCCCACAAAAAATGCAAAGTTAACCTAAATAAATTTATGAAGAATACTCTTTACGAATGATAATAAGAATACGAAGAAGAAGGTTCGCAGATATTAGTTAATTTCGTCAAAAGGAGAGGGCTGCGATGATGGTTGGTGGTGAACTAAGTTATTGGTCCACTACTTGTTAAGTTCGCAGAATATTTACAATAAAGAAGTATACGAATAAAGTATAAAGAAGTGCAGACGCGGAAACAAAGAAGTGCATATTACCCCACTTAGTGTTCGCAACATGGAAGTACTTTAGTACTTTAAAGAAGTATATTACCCCACTTTAGTGTACGCAAATTATGGAGTATTATGAAGCATATGGGACCATCTTCGAAAGTATATGACAAAAAGAATTTTTATGGGGATCATCTTCGTATGGTCAAATTTTATGAACGTTCGCAGAAGCAGCATTTCTACTTTTTTACACCTCGCAAATATTCACGTTGCGAACATTCGCAGCACCAATACTTCGCAAATGTTCGTTTACTTCGCAAAAGTTCGCAAAATAGCAGAATTCTATTTCGCAAGAGTGGGCTAGAATAATTGGTATGATATGAGAACGTGCAAGATGATGCTAGCTTCGCAAGAAAATCACATACTTCGCAAGATACAACAACGACTCACATAAAAGCTAAGTACCTCTTTCATTAAACATTTTATTTGCTTACGAAAAATAAAAGATTTTTGATTTGATTTACAAAAAGCGATTCAATCACACAATTACAAAGATTATACAATTACAAAGATCTCAAGATTTCACAATTACAAAAGAAACCGAGAAAAACATCTCGCACAAATCAATTTATATATTTCTCTTGAAAAATTTACTTTATTTCCAATGATATGCTATTCGACATGGAGAGTAGTAGTTGGCAAACCTTTATGGCATATACTCGTAAAAGGCAAAGCACCTCAGTGCGTCATATGAGGGGGTACCTATTAGGATCATTTCCATGGAAAAATATTTGTCAAGAGAGATGAAATAGATAATACAAAGGAAATCAAAACAAACAAAAATATTTTGAAGTAGCATATAAATAAAAAATAAGAAATTTTGATAAAAGAAATGTTGAATACTAATCTAAATTTTTATTTGCATTACAGCATAGCATGAGGCAAAGAACATGGAATGAGAGTTCGCATGATGGGTTCGCAATATTTCTTACATTTAGAAGATTAAGTACTTCTTAAGGATACTTCATACTTCTTATATATTTCGAGGATTAAGTACTCCTTATACTTATTCAAGGATACTTCATACTTCTTATACTTCAATGGTTGATACTTCTTATTTACTTCGCAACATTCCGGGACTTCGCAAAAGAATAGAGGCAAGTATATACTTTTCAAGACTAGTATTCTTTCGCTCGTTCCTTCATCAACAAAGATCAAAGATTACTACAACAACGGATTTTTTCTTAAAGATCGATCTTCAAGCAATATTCAAGAAAAAAGAGGCAATATGTAGGAGCGGAATATCACAGCAAATGATAACTTACGAAATTGTGGACAGAAAATACATTTTGCGAGTATAGAATATTTTGCGAAGATAAAGAAATCACGAAGAACGTTTTACAAGTAAAGGAAGTTCGTGAAGTAAATTTGCGAAGGTTCGTATGATGATTCTTTGATCCGAAATTAAGGGAAAGATTAGTTGTTATCCAATGTGTAAAATCATATAAATAGCCATTTAGGCATGAGAGGAAAGGGAGAGACACATTTTGAGAGAGAGGATGATTTTAGGAGGAGAGAGAAAATTTTAGAGAGGGATTTTATTTTCTTTATCATCTTCTTCCCCAAAAATTCTAGAGCTCCAAATATTCATTAATGGAGTCTCAATTGTAAAATCATGTAATCACATACAATCACTAGTGAAGCACCGTGGATGTAGATCACATTGATCGAACCACGTAAAAATCTTTGTGTCTCTTTATAATTTTAGTACCTTAATTCTTAGTTTCATATCAAATTAATTAGATTTAGGAATCATTTTAATGGAATCTAATGAGGGTGTAGTTGTGAGATAATCCGGAACTACAATATGTTATTAAAGAAGTTGTAGGAAGCGGAGCTTATCGGCTGATGGATCCAGAAGGGAGAGACATGGGTTTGAGGCTTGGTAGACCTTGGAACATGCTATATTTGAAAAGGTATTACCCATAAAACTCATGAAATTTTTTACGAATATTGTTTGCTCGCAGGAAATTGGGAAAAGTTACGAATTTTCAGAATTTATATTCCGATTAAAATTTCATTAATTTGCGAATAAAAGACCGCAATCTTGATCAGCCTCCAAAAAAGAAAGAGAGCCGCAGAAAATTTTATACAGGCAAACCTTTGTGGCGTACACCCTAGTTCGCAAAGCTATATTTCGTAAGAGGCAAAGTCCTAAAGTACGTCATTTAAGGGGGTACCTATAACGTGGCTAAGGGTAACCGGAACACCACCAAGGGCCCTTAGTACATGGTAAAAATTTTGGGGTACAACCCAATAATGGGGTACCTATCCGGGTTAGACACCTTGGATTCTCACCTAATCTAGCGACATTACGCAATATAAAATGCGGTGTAAGAGGATTTAGGTTGGGCGACTAAGGCATACTGTCTTTCCCAAGAAGTGCAAAAAACGATCAAGGCGCCGAGGTACACGGTTGAGTCAAGAGTGCCGGGTGATGTTAAACCACATCTGCCATTTTTGACAAGTCTTGGCAAATGATGCACTTGGCCCAAAGATACCCCATAGGGTGCAACCTCGTAACTATAAGCCCTATAGGCAAAAAGGATAAGAGGTTGCGATCAAAAGCTGGTTGTTGGCAGAACCGGATGGGAAGAGCTAACCTTGTATGGTCGATGTACGCTTCCTTGAAGGGTCAATCAGGGGGAAGATAAAGGGCAGCACCCTCCATTAGGGAGCTGATACGTGCTATAAGACGCAAATGTCACGAGGTTTCTTGTTTGCGAAAACATAAAGGCTTGTCATATTTGTGCAACAAATGAAGTTCTGCGAGCCTTCTAAAAAAAAGAGAAAGAAAGAAAGAAAAGAATAAAGAACTCGCAGAACATAATAAAGAAGTTAAGATGAGATCAATGGGTCACTACATGAAAGTGTAGAGACGTCCTGCGATTTCATCGCAAGACGGCAATGTCATGGGGATTTATGTTCGCAAGAATATTTAGGCCTGTCATATTGTCGCAACAATTCCTGAAGAGGCTAAAATACTATACAAAGAAGTTAAGATGAGATCAATGGGTTTTTGCATGAAAGTGTAAGAACGTCCTGCGATTTCATCGCAAGACGATAATGTCACGAGGTTGTATATTCGCAAGAATGTTCAGACTTGTCATATTATCGCAAATTCAAAAATTCACTACAAAAGAGGTGGAAAAATAAGACCTTTACTTAGGAAGGCATGATAAGACCACAGAAATTAATGAAATTCATTGCATCAATATCATTGAAGAAATTATACAAGAATATACATTATGAAGATTTGAAGAGAAGACAGCTTCATCAATACCATTGAAGAAATTATACAAGAATATACATTATGAAGATTCGAAGAGAAGATAGCTTCATCAATACCATTGAAGAATTTTTACAAAAAGTCCTATCAAAGAAGATAACATCATTGAAGAATTTTCACGAAGACTTAACAAAAGATGCGATTTTGATAGTAATCAAATACAGATAATTTCATACTCGTAAAATGTTACGAGAATTTCATACTTCTTATACTTCTCCATATATTGAATATTCCTCCAAAAGATTGAATACTTCTTATAATTCTTCAAGAATATATCATATTCATTATACTTCTTTAACGGATATTTCATTTGGTGAAGGTTAAATAATCATTATACTTCGTCATATGTTACGTGATTATTCACAGATTGAATACTTCTTATATTTCTTCAGTGGGTAAATTGAGTACTTATAATACTTCTTATATTTCTTCATTTGGTAAATTGAGTACTTCTAATACTTATTATATTTCTTCAGTGGGTAAATTGAGTACTTCTAATACTTCTTATATTTCTTCATTTGGTGAATTGAGTACTTCTAATACTTATTATATCTCTTCATTTGGTGGATCGAGTACTTCTAATACTTCTTATATCTCTTCATTTGACGGATTTGGTACTTCTAATACTTCTTCAAATGTATTGTATATGTAGTATACTTATTAAGGATATTTCATATATTTTATTCTTAAAAGGGAGGATTTCTTATTTACAATCGTAACAAGTTGAAACTTCGTAAGATAAATTGAAGCAGATATTCTAATACTTTAAACAATGTTTAATCATTTAAAGAGAAATAATAGGGGGAAAAGGAGATACTAAGATTTATCTGTGAGTTATATATTATTTCTCTTCATATGATCAAATGGGGGAAATTTAATTAAAGAAAGGATAAATTATCTTCGCAAAATATCAGAAAGAAAGGATAAATCATCTTCGCAAAATATCAGATATACTTCTTAAAAAATAGAATTGTTCGCAAAATGAAAACCAACAGTAATTAAGGGAAGGAATTCAAAAGAAAGGAGGACAGGAGATTTAATGATAAATTGAAAAAAGAATGTTATCATGCTTCATCAACATTCTGTGCTGGATCTTCAAGATCAGTAGGGTCATTAGTAGCCTTCGACTTTTGCGAGATATCATCCTTGGAAGAATATGCAGCAGGAAAATCTCTTCGAGGAATAGATTCTTTCTCATCATCAAGATCTTTATCATCACTCTCATAATCAAAATCACTATCAGGCTCACGAGCAACTTCATCGTCAGATATCTTCTGAGGAGTAATTTTCACAGGAGGCAAGCCTCTTGATAAGAGAATGTTATTCGTAAATACTTGAGCTTTCAGATGACTTTCACGAAGTATAGCTTTTTGATGATTGGTATCTTCGATATCTTTAGAATAAGAAAGATAGTTGAATCTCCGAGTAGCACGGTCACGAGAGTTGATTAAGCGGGTAGAAAGCAAAGCATTCTTCTTACGAAGCTCGGAACAAGAGGCTTCTAATCCAACTTTCACATTACGAAGGTTGTTCTCAGATTTTGCAAATAAAACAAAGTTCAAAGAATAAAATTTGCGAGTATAACGAAATTTAAAAGATATACCAGAGGCAGTCAAATTTTAATGACTACCTTATCTTTGCGAAGTAAGAGATTGAGTTAAAGATAGACAACAGTTCTTCATCTGATTCATCGCATTATCAAAACCATCACCAACTAATCCTTTAAGTCGAGATTGAAGCTTTTGATCTTTAGAAAGGAGAAAATTTTTATCCTTCGCAAGTTTGGCATTAAGACTTTTTAATGACGAATAATCTTCTTCAAGTTGATTCTTCTTAGCACTCAAAACTATGTTCTTATTAATAAGGGAATTCTTCTCAATAACAAAAGAATTTCTTTCAGCATCTGAAGACTTCTTTAATTCATCAAGTTCACCTTTCAACAGAGAAAGAAGATTTTCTTGATCGCAACATTTATTCTGAAGAGTTTTTAATTCTTGCGAAGAAACAATCATTGTATTCAAAAATGAACATTTCTCTTCTGATAAGGTTTTGTTCTCTTCTAATAAGGTTTCTATTCTCAAATTAGCTTTAGTTAAGGAAGAAAAAAGTTGAGATATATCATCATTCAAAAATTTTCGATCATATATCAGTTGAGTATTTTCTTGAAAAAGAGCGTCAGAGTTGTCAAGAGCACACGAGTAAAGATTAGATAAATGGGAGAATTGGTTTGAGAGGCTTTCATGCTTGGTTCGATATTCTGTTGCATCTGATTCATGGTGAAGTACCAATCTTCTACATTTCTGGATGGATTCTATAAAGGGGAATGGGTTTTAATGGATGTTTCAAGCATATGAAGAATATAAGTAAATAAAAGGGAAAATATGAAGATAGTAATCATACCTTTCAATTCATCATTTCTTTTGCGAAGAATCGCACAGTCGAGAGAATTATTCTGAAGATGGTGATTTTCTTTACGGAGATCCTCGCATTCTGCTTGAGAAGATTTCAAAGATTGGCGAAGCAATTCAATTTCTTTTTCCAAAGATTGACGTGAAGAAGAAATGTCTGGATTGACGAAATTATTTAGAACTTCTCAAAACTCATATTGCGAACGAACATTAGTAGACTTCGCAGTATTGGTCAAAATCTCAGATAACATTCGGAAAGTTGAATAAATTCCATCTCGAATTTCCTGAGGAAGAGGAGAAGAATTTGAAGGAATAAGAGCAAGATGCAAATTGTCCGGAGAAATAACACTCAAAGGATTTGGGGACAAGACAGGTTTTTCAAAAGAAGAAGTTGAAGAAATATTTTGCGAGGGTTGTTTTTCAAGAGAAGAAGTTGAAGAAATATTCTGTGAAGGTTGATCTTGAAGAAGTGTTGATAAATTGACACTGATGGGATATTGAAAGATAGGTAATGGAGTAGAGGCAGGAGTGTGTGAAGAAGCATTTTCACGAGGAGGAGAGGAAAATTCCTTATCAACTTCAGGAAGGAAATCATCAATCGGAATTAATGGTGTGGGTTTAATTATTCGAGATCTCTTACTAGGGTTTGGTTTTTCGCCAACCTGCGAATCAAAATGTAGATTAAAAACTGAGGCAACAATATATTGTTCAGGAAATAAGGCAAAGTATTTTAACTACCTTTTGATTCTCAGATTTTCTTCTTTGTGGATTAAGGCTTGGATTCTTTAGTTGAGATTTCATCTGAGGAGTTATTTTGTTGAAATAAACCAAAATCAGATAACAAATTATACAGAAATTAAAGAGAAAGAACAAATGAAATGCGCGGAGATAAAAGGAAATTACCTTGGAGAACTCATGAAGATATAGTAGAATAAAAAATTACAGAGAAAACAGTAATAGAGAGTATGAGTAGAAGATAGAATTGCGGAAATAAGAAGAAGAAAAGGAAGAGAATATAAAGGAGTTATATAAGGGTATAACTAGAAAAGAACGGTTACAAAAGACGTGTCAAAATTTTAAAAGACTAAGTAACGGTTATATTCTCACGATCATTTTTTCTTCGTAGAATTGACATGAGAAGAGGCAAGATGTAGGTACTGAATATCGCAAGATAATAGTTCACGAGTATCGTATTAAATAAAGGAGAAAAGAGATATAAAATGATACGATGATAAAAGTAGCGCGGAGAAATATGAAGTTTTGCGAGGATGAGTTGCGATACTTCGCAATTCATATATAAAATTTATAAGTTTTACTATAAATAGGAGTTCAAATGTAAAATTCGAGAGGTTCTTTTAGTGAGTGTTAGAAAATATCTTAGGAAAGAGAATAGAGAATGTTGTAACTATTCTAATTCCATTTAGATACTTCTTTGTAATCAATTGAGAACATTAATAAGAAAATTTTTATTCATCATCAAGAACTTCTTGAGTTTTTACTAATTTTATTGAGGGTATAGTTGTAGGTTATTCTGCAACTACATTTAACTAGGAAGGCGAAATAAGACCACAAGAAAAATTATATCTGTGAAGCATATAACAGATTCTACGCAGAAATATTTGCGATAATTCATTTATCATATTGCAGATTAATAACAAGAGGCAAGTATGGGAATGATGCATAGAATGGTTAGTATTGTTATTCATCATTATATGATAAATTCATATAAATAACAGACAGATAGAAGTAAAAAAGGGAATTTATATATTGAAAAATATTAGGAGTTGCAAATACCTTGCAGAAAGAGTATTACAATTTGTCGCAGACAATTATCGCAAGAAAGAAAAAGAGAAATACAGGAGAAGATCAAAAAGAAAAAAACAAAACTATTGAGATTTATTTTCATATTTATCTTCATCTTCGTCTTCATTATCTTCATCGTTAGTTCCTTCTTCATCTTCGCTTTCATTCTCATCTATATCAGCCTCACTGTCAGAAATAACTGGTACTTCAGAACTGGCTGGGATATTCTCCAAGAGACAAGGATATAGACTAAGAGGAAGATCATTATCTTTACAAACTTTCTCAATAGCATTATTGCGAACGGTGAGAATATTATTACGTAAATTGGAGTTGGATATCTTTATTTTCTCTGGCAGTCTAGAAATTTTATCATTGCGGGAAGCAAGATTTTTCGCAAGACCACTCTTTTCTTCTTCAAGTTCTGATATCCTTGTGGAATGTTTTTCTTCAGATTCTGCAATGATACAACAACAAATTACAAATTTGTTGAAAATCTACAAAAAGTATAAAGATGTTAGAGGAGCAATAAATAACCTTCTCTATCATGAATCATTTCTTGTATCAAGGTTGCTTGCTCGGTATGAAGACTGACATCTATTGCTAAGTTTTTCCTAGCATTATCGAGAATTTCCGTAGCCCATGCGAATTCATCATCACTTTGAATGACAAGATGGGAACGAATTTGTTCTTCTCTTTTAAGAAGTTTAATATTTTCATCCTTAAGTCTATCTCTCTCAAGTTCAGTATCAACAAGGGTATTGCGAAATTTTGATAGAGCTTCAGCGCCTTGAAGAGTAATGTGTTCTTTATCCTTCTCAAGTTCACTCTTCTTGGCTTTTAAGACTTTGATTTTTTCTCTAAATTCATCTTTGCAAGTCTTTAAACTATTGGACATATTCAAGGTAGATCTATAGTCCATTCTCATAAGGGAAACATGATGTTTAAGCTCATCAAGGGACATAGTATTAATTTTTTCGTCTGAATAATTATTTAAAGCGTCATTAAGACGCCGAAGAAGAGTGGTTTCATCTATGGGTTCATCAAAAGAATTGAGAATAAGAGATTCATCAGTAAGATTATAGGCATATGCAAAATGGTTGCTCAAATAAGCTATAAAATAGCGAGAATGAAGAAAAGTAAAAAAAAAAAAAAAATTAATTAAAGAGAGAAAATATTTATACCAATAATTTGTTTGCAGAACTTTTCCTTGTCAACTAATTTCTGTTGAAGAACTTCAACTTCTACTTCAAGCGATTTGTTTTTATTAAGGAGCTCAGTATTTCCAGATACTTCCAATTGCTTTCATTTTTCGCGAAGAAGGGATATTTCTGCTTCATATTGTTTATTTTTCTCACGAAGTTTCGTAGATTCAGATTGTGAATCAGTAAGCCTTTTCTGCGATGTTGATAATCTATTTTCTAATTCTGAAGCAACAGAAAAAGAATCTCTAGCAGTCTGCGACAGAAAAGAGAAAATGAGTAAGGATAAGTAAAATATCTTCGATACACATGATAAATGTAAAATTTACTACAAGAAAAATAAAGGAAAGGGGCATACCAGCGAAGTTAGCGCGTGAAGAAAACTTGAGTCGATAAATCTGGAAACTCCTTTAAGATCTTTATTATTAGTCAAGATTGAAGCATCGCATATTTTCGAGAGATAATCGCAAGTACAAGTGATATCATCCTCACCAACACCTTGCATGGGATTCCTAAAAATATTTGATAATTGATCCATTAGAGTCTCAGGATGAGAGAAACCCATCGCAGATCTAATTCTTGTAGAAGAAAAATGTGTTGAAGTGCCCACAGTAACGTCATGGTTTACCCCATCATTTTCTTCAAGTTCATTATGTTTTTCAGCGATAATAGGAGTCTCTCTAAGTGGAAGAAGTGGTTGAGTTTTTCTTCTCTTCTCTGGAGGACCGTATGTGGTTTGATTTTTATTGCGGCGAGGGAAAGCACCAGAATTTTCATTTGGAGTTAATACTCTTTTTCCTTTATCTTTGGCTTCAACCACCGCGACAAATGGAATTTCCTTGAAAACAATCACACATAAAGATAAGAAACACGGGCAACAATATATTGTTAAGGGTTATAAAAGAATGTTTCTTACTTCATCTGTGAAGGTTTTCAAAATTTGTAGGAGATTGGGATTCCTAGTACTGGCGTAACTAGCCTTCATTTTTTCAATCTGATAAAAGATATTTCAATAATTAGTAAGAATAATATATTTAACTAAATTTGCGAATAATGATAAACTTTGCGGGATATACCTCAGAGTTCTTTTCAGGCCAATTAAAAACCCAAGGAGGATACGACGCAAGATTTGAAAGATCCGCAGGAATATCAATAGTGCCAAAAATATATGGACCTTCAAGGAGGAGAGGAAATTTGCACCACTTGTCATCTTTTGAGAAGCGTGGACCTTGGTTTTTTACTTGAATGGTAATATATATCTTGCATAAGAATTTTATCTTTCGTAATTTTTTTATCCTTATTTAAACGAACTGCCCAACACGTGCTCTCTTTCTTCATGGGAATTACTTGATAATTCGCAAAGAAATTCTCCACGGTATATTTCGCAGGAATAATTGGGATATCTTTAAAATTAGGATGTCTCGCAGAATCAGGATAGTGAGATCCTTTACCAGCTCCACGAGAGGCATATTCAAGAATGAGACGAATACAATCTCCACTTAACTGGTAGATTGCTCGTGAAAGTTTGGCATGAGAAATAATTTTATAAAAAAGAGGGAGTTTTGGGTCATAAAGAGGGATAGGAAGGCCAGCTTCTAATTGACCTAGCGAAATAAGGATCTTCTCATTAGAAGAAGGAAATCTTGAAGCTAGATCAATGGAGAGGTCAGAGTCTGAAGATTGACCAGAGATCTCAGAAAGTACAAACCTAAAGTTTGAAGTTTCTGCTGGTGTTTTAATAAAGTGGGTTGACCTAATTTTTAAGCAGGGGCCATTTTTTAGTATGAGAATGATGATTTAGATGAAGAAGAATAAGGAAATAAAATTGGAACAATAATAGATCCGGAATTTGCGGAAGAAGATGAAGAAGAGTAGAGTTGCAGAGAAAAAGTAAAGAAGAAAAGAAAAAAAAAGAGAGTAAAAAGAAGAGGGGAGATTAGCGAAGAAGATATTTATAAGGAAAGAAGATTCTCGAGAACATCAATGCATTTAATGAAGAAAAGACATGAATGGTCAGAATTCAACGGTTGAAAAAAGACGTGTCAAGGGATAAATGAGAGAAAAAACACGCGTAGAATATTTAGCGATGGATGCAGAGACGTGTCAGAATGAAGGGAATGTGAAAAGACAAGGAGTTGCGGCAAATCAAGAAACTTAAGTTCTCATATCTTTATCTTCTTCGCCGAAAAGATATGAGAAGAGGCAAGATGTAGGATCAGAATATTGTTACAACAATATTCCTGTGAAATAAACAACAGATCTGCGACACATCAATAATAAGCAACAGTTCTGCGATATATCAAGGTGACGTAAGAAATGACATGTTGGATGAAAACGACAGAAACATGAGAAGAGCGTGACAAATTTGCGATGAATCGATTAAGCCTAAGAAATATTAAGGCGGTGCCACCTGCGATTTATCGCAGGAGACTAGATCCGAAATTAAAGGGAATCTTAGCTGTAAATGAGCTGTAATCCACTATGTAAATGCCTATATAAAGGAAATGAATAGTTCCAGAGAGGGGTATGAATTTTTGAGAGTTAGGAAGATTTTTAGGAGAGAGAAAATCTTTATCAAGTGTTTTGTGTTCTTGATTTTTGTAAAATTCCTTAAGATCATATTAATGAAAAAGTGTCTTTAATCTTCAAGTTATGTCATAAATATTGACAAATTCTTGAATAAGGTGTAGTGTGGGAATTCCTGCAACTACATATATCTCACCAACAGGCGATACAACCTTCAGCCTTCTGTAAGCAGTTCCCTGAAGCAGCAAGAGGAAAAACACCGAGATACAACATCTTGCGTGTCCGCCAACTCCAACTCCAGTACCACATGCACGACTCCCACAATGATAAAACAACGTTCAAGATATTCCATATTTGGCTCGACAACAACCACTATGAACAAACCATGTAAACCACGCTTGGGGACTGAGGCTCAGCATGAAGTTCCTTCACCGTCAGTCAAGGACTTCTTCAACACGAGAGAGATGGTCAGTCAAGAAGCATGAAATTCGCAAGGGTAAATCGAACTGAAGAGGAAGCCACTCCAATGCTCCATCCAGCAGAAGCTGCTTCAATGGTCTATTCAAGAGATGCCTCAACGCTCTCTCCGGGACCCACATTCGCTTCAGAATCCTGCTTCAACACTCTCTCCGGGATCCACCTCAACGTTCGCAATAGAATACACTTTAACATCCTCTCGAGCTGTTTCAACACTCTAGCTACATCAATAATCTACGCTCTGGTCAAGTTATGTTTGATGTACTCATTGCTCAACATACGTCTCATCCATCCATCATGAGGGCTCAGCGGAGCATGAAAAACCTTAAAGTCGATAGGAGAAGGGTTATCTTGTGGAACAAATATTTTCATATAGTTGAAAGGGCGCGGTGAACAACTCATCATCAATGTTTGGCATATCTTTGAAGATGTCAACACCTCCTGACTTGGCACCAGCATTATCCCCAGAAGACATCTCAACAGGAGTTCTTTTCTTCATTCTACAATAAAAGACAGGAGTCAGTACTTGTATAAAAACGCATGAGATGTGTAGTCACACATGACAGAACACACATTCACGTAGGAGTACACAAGGCTGGTATTGGGTCTAAACACCGATGTTGATCAAGTCATAAGTCCAGTATTGATCAATTTTCAAGTTCGGTGTTGATCAAGTCACAAGTCCGGTATTGCTCAAGTTTCTAGTCCGGTTTTGATCAAGTCACAAGTCCGGTATATCTCAAGTTACAAGTCCGGTATTGCTCAAGTTTCAAGTTCGGTGTTGATCAAGTCACAAATATGGTATTGATCAAAGTCACATGCTAGTATTCGAATAAAACAGGCGCACGCAGCAGGGTCGGTTTTCAATCGAAACACATGGTCAATGTTTAGTCAGGCACGTGGCGGGTTCCACTTGATCCCAACCCCAGATTGGTCGAAGCAGACACAGCCGTACCAAATCAAAGCTCTCTCTCCAGAAGAAGGCTCCAACACTTCAACGCTCTCTCGGGCCTGCTCCAGAAGCTGCTTTAACACTTTATGTAGGACCCACATTTACATTTGAGCATACAAGTTAAAAACAAGCATACTCACATCGAGTCCCACGTTCGAGCGAAGCAAACAACAATTCCGGTGTTTGGTCAAAGCATCAAGTCCGGTGTTTAGTCAAGCTAGTTGGGTCGGTGTTTGGTCGAAGTAGTAAAATGACACTCGAGCAGGCACATTAATCCCACATTTGATCAAGAAGTCGCAATAGCCCCACGAACAAAACATGCACATCAAGCCCACGTTCGATCAAGCAGGCACAGTAGCCCCACGAACGAAATAGGCATAACAGTCCATCGAAGCAGGTAAGACCGATATCATGCTGGGGGAACGCTCGCTTGGACGTCTCTTGAACGTGACATGCTCGAAGGACAGGAAGACCCATCTCACCTGGTAACATCTAACTTTGTCCCATAAGTTTTATCTTTAACTGTCACCATTTCATGCCTACCCCACAATATTGTAACCATTATGTGCTAGGCATGGGACTTAATGTTGATGGTGGATTTTTATTTAAGGCTAAAATTATAAAAGCCAAAAAATTATGCGCTAACATCTTGTAAAAGATAAAGCTATTAATAAGTGATGAATACTTCTTCACTTTACTAATTCACCAAGAATGGAGCATGTGGAAACAATCCCAGTCTGTGAATTAAATACATCATTATTAATTAATGCATAACCAGCCTTGAATTTCCTGTACTCATTATCAGTGCGGCATGACGACTGAGTGTTGTTCTCAGCAGAGCAAAATGAACCTCCAAGCATTATAATGAAGCATGTACAAAATAGCCGTACAGGCTGCAACTCTCGGTGTGCTATACTAGCCCGATTTAGCATATTACTCTCGGTGTGCTATACTATCCCCATTGAGCATATTCAAATCTGGACTGACCATGTCAGTCTCAGAAATGATCACGACCATCTAAATTCACCAGCATGAATTGGATAGCTCAGATCGGATCCATGACCTCCAAGCAAGTATTGGAATATTCACTACCGAACCAACGCGGGACCCGTATGGTCGGCCTCCCCAAAAGATTGGCATAGCTTGCCAAAAAGTCCAAGCCAGAGCAGTATGGACGGAAAACCCTTAATTAGGGTTTGCGGCACATTACATGTGTCACAAAACAGTATCAACCATCCATCTTCACAGGTATAGATGGAGGGTGTAGATGTAGATTTAAAGGGCCTAGATCATGTCAACACAATCAACGTGGGCCCGCCTACATACCTGACCGATCGGTCAGGACCAACCATGGTTGGTCATCCCAATTTGTACGCCCGAACAGAGCATGACGCACGGCCGTGAAACCCAGATTAGGGTTTTTAACATCACGAGCGTCCATTTTCTCCGGCACGAATGAAGGGTCCGATATTAGATTAAGCAGGTATGGTCATACCAACATGACCACCGTGGATCCATCTATCCCCTCACCTGATCGGCCAAGGCATACCATGCCTGGTTATACCAAATCGCATGCCCAAACTAGCATGGTCACACTTCCCAATTGCAAACTAATCTCGACCACTCAACTTCTCCGGAAAATTTGAGTGGCTTAGATCATGTTTTCATGGGACAATCAGGTATATGCGTGAATGCCATCCTACCACCTACACGCCATACCAATCGGCCAAGTGATGCGAGTCGTATGCGTCAAAAATAATCCACTTCCTCACTTTACTAATTATAAATATAGTATTCGATAAGAAAGAGTTCGTATCCACAAAGAGGCGATTGTTGTTATGCAATTTTCAGATTCTTATGTAACCAAATAACCCAAGGTGTGTTTTTGTTTTTATCAAAATAATAATACTAAATAAAACAAATCAAATAGTTGGAATAATCAATAAGGAGAAGATATTGGTTAAGGGATAGTATCATTCACAAACATGTGTTTTTCATCTATGATTAGAATTGGTATTTAATCTCTCAATTATCAAAAGTCCTAGGATATCTTGATCGAAATAGTATCCCGTTTATTTCCTGATTTTATCACAAACAACATTAAAAGATGCTATTGAGAAATCTTCTTAAAAAGTAACCTAAAGTGTAAAATCACAATCATATTTAACTTCCTAAGATCAATAAGTTCTATGAAATAAGACTAATCGATGCAAACAAACATGTAAAAGCACTAATTCGTTTTAACAAAGTTTATGATTCATATGCGATTAAAAAGATGTATCACTACAAGTATTAACCACAAGATGCTACTAAAAATCAGAGATAACAACTTTTACGTATTGAAAACCCTAATATAGATATAGAGATGAAAACAAATCCAATTGATTCCGGACTCAACCAAACTAGCATTCAAATCATATGATAATATAAATGATGAATCATAAACGATAAAATTGAGACAAAACTAATTCATAGAATCAAATAACATGCTTGAAGAAATCAACTTTTATCCCATAACCAATTATTGTATTTAGCTACTCATATTCATGGAGTTCATCATCATAATATTCAAATAAATAAGATGAAACATAAAAGAAAGCAAACCCTAGAAGTAGATCTCTGCAAAAGCTCCAAGAATATAATAAAACGTTGTTTTTAAAATTGTGTAGAAAACCTCCTTTTTATAGCTTTTTTTTCTCCTTCCAAAAATAGGTTTTGTCTTCAAAGTCCATTAGTTGGAAATTCACCCGGCCCATGTGTGAGAGAAACCCATGTAGAAAATATGTCCCAAAAATGCTCGTCGGAAAACTGTGTTTTTGGCCGGAATCTGGCGCCGGAAATTCGCTGCCGGCAATCTGAAAAGTCAAACGGTCAACCTCAGCGATTCAACTCGGAGTCAACTGACTTAGTTGACATGAGTTAGCCCAGGTTGGAATTGTGCAGTTCACGGCCAAAATGGTTGTCTTCTGTGCAACTCTAGTCATGGCCAAGAGGGATGTATTCTGTTGTGTTGCACCAACTGTAGCTTTCACTTGATTTCCAGCCATGATGTCTGGCTCTTCTTAAGCTGCAACTGTTGCCTAAGCAAACCCATTTGCGCACCAATAAAACCACCTGCTTCATATCCCAGCTGCAACATTCCATTCACTCTGCCATTCACCATCACCAGTAGCTCATCCTTGTATTGCAGCAACTCTGCTGTAGCTTTGCCAGTTCAAATCATGCTACCATTTCATCCTGAATCAATACCAATTACTCCATTGCTGCAACTAAACCACTTCTATCTAGACCACCAACTGCATAACCAACTCAACTACTATTCTTTCTCAGCCAAGCCTTGAATCTCCTAGATAACTTCAGTCTCACACCTGCAATCATCCAATTCCAACTTCATAATCACCGCCAATTCAGTTCAAGTTCAACCACCTTCCTTGCAACTGGATATCTAGATCTTAACCTGTAATTACCACCAAGAGCACCAACACCCTGAAATCTCAACCAAACCAACTCAGGTACCACCATTCTCATCTCAAACACAGCATCACAGCATCAGTTGCACTCCATTTCACCTCAGGTCACCTGCAATTGCAACCTCTCTTCATTCCAGCTCATATCTCAGCCAATCACTCACTACCATCCAAACTGAAAACCACAGTTCCATGGCACAACCAACCCTTGACTGCAATTCCTTCCTTTAACTCTCATCCAACACAGATTCAGGTTTGAATCAAAACAGCAAACCAATTTCAACTGCAGTTTAACCATGTGACCTAAACCTTGAGCTCATCAACTCCTGCAATTCCCCATCTGTGGTCTTTGCTCAGTCCAGCACAACACCACCCACAGGAAAGACATACAACCCATACTTGCAATGTCTTGCACCTGTTGCATCCAACACAGTTCAATCAACCCTGCAAATCCTTGCTAACCCTTATAATACAGATCATGTACCTGAAACTTCACTAGCATCAATACACAGCATCAACTCCTCCTTCTTGAACTCAAATCGGAATCAAGGAAACAATTACAAACCTTTGATTCAATTTAAGCAATCCACCAAATTTGAGTACTCACCATTCCTTCATTACAACACTGTATATGCATCTTCTGCTTATGTTCTTCACTGCCACAGAACCCATCTTGTGCTTCTTGTTCTTCAATTCACTTCAAATCGACAGCAGAAGCTTCATCTCTTCCTTAAGCTTCACAGAACCCCAACTCATTTTCCTCCCTTGCATCAATACAATCCACATCAACCAACCTTCTTCTATGAATCCATCTTTGGAGATAACCCACATCATCATCAACAAACCCTCTTCTCTATTTCAATCCTCTTTGTACAAAACTCAAATTCACACAATAACAGCATCACCAGAAATAACAAAACACAAGCATTCTTCATCTGTGTTCATTATAACCAAGAGCTATCCCTAATTCGGATTCACCAGCAGTGAACAAACCCCTCTCAAACTCTCTATTTCTGGTTCTCACAGCAGCCATTTTTCCTTTTCTTTCTTTCTCAATTTCAGATGCAATGATTGAGAGAAAACATCTCTCAAATCTAGGGTTATTGGTTTGGGAATGATTGGATGGATTGTTACACCCCACTAAAGAACCACCCAGATGGGTGCCCTGAGTTTCTTCCTTGGTGCTTTTAGCAATTCATTTTAAGCTCAAAAATGATTACCCCTTAACCTTGGCTAGGCTCCGGATAGTGTTCTCCGTGAAATGACAGCTTTGCCCCTTTGTGCTCCAATTGAACGCTTTCTCCTTCTTCCGAGTTCCTCCACTAACATCAACCGTCCCTTATTCCTCAAATTCACCTATACTCTTCAATGAGAGTCATCACTAAAGTTGTCGTGCTTTTCAGACAGAATTTCCATCTCTAAAGCCGACATACTTTTCAGACAGAGATGAAGAAATAAAAGCAAATAATGAGACACAATCCGCCTCCAACGCTTTTGCCATGTTTCCTCTTATTTTGATCCAAATGACTCCAAAGTACCTAAATACTCAAAGCCAAAACATAAGATACATAATTTACAAGAAAACTAACAGAGAAAGCATAAACAATAAATAAATAATACGGTGTTTTAGACACATATCACCAAGACCGACCAAGATTGGTCATCTTGGAACGCGCGCCCGAAGTTGGCATGATGTGCGGCTTTTGAGGCACCAGTTTTCTGTCGCAAATTGATCTCGACCACTCAACTTCACCAGACGAATGTAGTGTCCCATATCACACATTTGTGAGACAATGGGGTATGGGAACCTACACCATCATGCCATCTACACGCATGTACGATCGGCCATCCAAAATCGTATCCCGAGCTTGGATTCGACCGGGCTGAAGAGGGATGCTTGCGCACCCCTTCTAAAACCCTAATTCCACCAACGATCGCAGATGAGCGTCTCAAAGATCATCTCGTCCGTCCAAATTTACTGGCTTGGTTATGCAGCCCTGGTCAGGAGTTAATTGGTCTGTGAGGCATCATGGTGATCACCACTCGTCACTCTACCACACCATGTGGCCGACCAAGGGAGGACTTGCTTGCGCAACCTCCAAACCATCACATGAAGTAGGCTGGACATGAGGATATTTTGAGACGCTCAAACAACGATGCTTCATACATGATGAGTACACTTGATACGGTACCTGCATAGAATACACACGATACTTCAAAAGTATCGACTTCCTAAATAAATTAGTTATTTAATCTAGCATTACATGCTACTTACTGTGGGTCCCACGATCTATACGCTCGAGACATCAATCATGTCACAAACTTGGGGATACATACTGGGGTATTGGTCTGGCGGTTTACAGCGTGCAGCGCACAACGCGTTATCACAAGAGCGTGTCAGGAAGTCATGGACGGTTAGTGATGATGGGAGAAGTGGGCAAGACTGGTCGTGTGACACTAACACATTATTCCACTATATCATCACTCCACTTTCTCCACTTCCCACGAGATACGAGGGTTAGGCTAAAGACTTGTATAAATAGGTTCTCCACCCTATTTTTCAAACCAGACAACAGAAACAAGTGTTGATACAATCGTATTCAAACACCGGAACTAATAGCTTACATCCTGCAAGCCATTTCAGCTTTCTAATACAAGTCATACATAGCCAACACCTTCACATTCTAAACACCTTCTACGCTTCCCTCACTAAGATCAACCCCATCTCCTTCACTTTGTGATCGAAACAAGTCTGGAACGGCCATTTCTTGGTTTAGGCCGGATTTGCACAGATTGATTTCTCGAATCTACAAGCACTCACCGCGCAGTGCATTTATTTAGGGTTTAGATTAATTCCTCATCCACACACCCTAAATTCCCAAAACCGCCAGGAATAGTTTTCACCCATAAACAACAAGATAACATTTACCTGCATTGTTAAAGAATAATCACACTTTGGGTCTCTAGTAATGACGATGTGACCGAATTTCTTCCATAATTTCTCATACAAATTGGCATATCCAATGGGAACGCCAAATCCACCAACTAGTCTATGGTATGGGAGTGATGCATCAAACGGATGATCAAAAGCAAATCCCGCGCTTAGGTATTCATGCACAATTATATGGTTTTCAATTACTGGAGCAACTTCTACAACAACAGTTTCTTCAGCATATTCTACTAGCGACTCAGTTCCTTTCGTCACTGAAGCAACAACAATCAAAGTCTCAGTTTCATTGATTGTTTCAACAGAAACACTCTCATGGCCTTGAAGTGAAGGGATGGTTGCCTCCTTATCAATGACTTCAGGATCACTCGTTTCGTCATTTTGGGTTCCTTCATTCTCAACTTCGGTATTTTGCACCTAATAAGAAAATTACATGAGATTAGGATCATCCAAGCATGAAACCAAAAGAAATCATGAACTACAGCATACAAGTGGTCTAACATCATCAAAATATTTCATTATACATGCTAGATGTCAGAAAATAATGTGAAAGTCACAAAAAACACGTTTTACAACAAGCTCGCCTGAGAAGATTTTACACTGCCCTGTACGAAACGACGAACTGGGAACAATTTTTGAAGAATAAAGGGTTTAGTTATATATCATTCTCTTCGTATGGGTGTTTCCTACAACATGTCAAAATTTTATAGCAATCGGATGAACTAGAAAAAAGATATGGTCGAAACTCGGGACTACACGACAGCTGAAAATTTCCTGAAAGTCTCCTGGATGTTTACTGTTTTGTCTATTTCTACCCCTGAACATGCTCAAAACTTAAAAAGCTTCTTTAAAAAAGATTGGAAATTTCCTAGGCTTAAGGATACATATGCGGATCAGACGAAGATTCTACAGTATTTTTCCTAAAATGCTGAGTTCTGAATTTTCTGGTGACGTATTTTCGGCAAAACTTGTCATATGTTCACATACATTCTCATTCATTCACTCATAGATCAGAAAGTTTATACTTCTATGGATAAAATACAAGATAAATACTTACTTGGGTGGTCTCCGAAGCGTTCAAGGAATCAGAATTTCTTGCACCAACGTCGACAACTCCATTACCTTCATTTGGTTTTGAACTCTGGGAGTTTTCTTCATCGCCATCCTTTGAGCGAGCGTCAACAGTATTCTCCATGTCCATGAAAGCATCATCTTGGATATATTCTCAGTAATTAGTATTTTGTTTACAAAGCATCATAATTTGCTACATGGAGAAATACTTACTTCAGCTTCTTCTTCAACACCCGAGTCAGAAACCGTCTGCCCAGCAGCAGAGAACTGAAGACCGTCAATACTTGATGAAGTAAAATCCTGCAACGGAATAACAAAGTGGGTTTTCAGATTCTAATTATATGGATGAGAAGAAGTCATAATGCAAGAGATATCGATAACTCACCAAACAAATTACTGGGGACTTTATGGTGTTAGCTAACATCTTACTCGTGAACACCCTGGAGATGCTTTCCGTATGAAGAACTTATGAGCAACAAAAGAACTTGGAAGACTAAAAGGGCAAAATGATCATTTCGTGGGTCAAGTGCTATTGGAACCCCCACTGTACGTTAAGGGACATTCATTATTCTAGGAGCATTCAAGTATCAAGGGAACTGCTAAAAGCAGTCAGCTCTTTTACAAGGAGAGGCTTAAATTCAAATATTGTTAAAGACGCCTAGTGATTCTCTGGGCACCACCATCATCTTCTACTCCTTCCGTGACTAGTTCATGGAGGTTATTGTCCATGTTATATTTGGGTACTCAAATATTTCTTGGTTCAACTATTGATGGAGTTCGCGTACGCGCACTGTGGTTATGGAATGGTGGTACATGGAAGAACTATGGGATAATCAGTGATGACAAGATTGGCTCATGTTGTTGTCATTGCTTCTCAAAGACCAAGAACATAGGATGGTGTTGATAGAATGATGATGCTACTGATAATACTGGCAGAGGTGGATCTCGAGAAGAAAGCACAAAGAAAACGGAGTTGTGATGCGGTTTGATGTTCACGGTGGATAAATATGACTGCTTCCACTGATAGCATGGAAGTGAGTATCGATGACTGGTGGTGGTTGGCTGCAAATATGGTAAGGAAATATGGAAGCAAGAGTTTGAAGGAAACAGAGCATGGAAGTGAGCTTTGCTTCCATTGTAAATGGAGATCGAGTGAACAGATAGAGAGAGTTCGGTTAAGGCAGCTATGGCAACATGGAAGTCATGGAATTGTAGCTGTGATGATAGCTCGAGAGGAAGAGTTGCACTTGGATCTGGACAGTGGTGATTGTCTGCTTAGAATTAGGAGGATGAAGTCGAAGTTGAGAATATCACAGAGCTTGAAATGGACTTGGATATGGGACTAAGTTTGAGAGAAGTCAGGAAACAAAGTTTTCCCTGTGCTGTTAGGAGAATATTTCGAGTTCGAGATAACTCATTATCTTTGGGGTAAGTCTCGTGACCGAGAAACCAGTGGAAGATATGGAGGAGTTAGAGAGAGTTATCTGTTGGAGAAATTTTCTCACGCGATGAAGGTAAAAATGGAATCCGGTGCAGAATTCATACATCGAGTTTTATGAATGATCAGTTCTCGAGATATCACATGGGTCGGGGAGTTGTTACAACCAATCAGGGCTCGTGACTCACACGCTTAAGTTGTTGCGTGTTGCAATTTATAAGACTCACTTAATTTGTTAAAGAGGAAAACTCTTTTTCACCGACTACCTATGCTTATCTAATAAGAGATTGTCGCACAAGGTAGGTTTTATACGCCATCCTATATAAAGGCCAAATGGCAGAGCAGAAAATAGACAACTTTTTAGAGAGAGGAAAATACTGAGAAAAAGAAGAGAGATGAGAGGTTTTATATTCTATTTTAGGCTTTACCTCTTTAGGGGGAAACCAAGCTATCTTCTTCTTTATTCTTTCATATATTTTTCATGGGTTTTAGTAAATCTATGTGTATCCTATCTTTTACTGATTAAGGTATGATTTCAAAGTCCTGATTTATGAAACTTTAATTCTTTTTACAAGTTTATTTTAAGTTGATTTTTCTTATCGATTATCTCTATTAATTTTAGTGTCTAAGATTACTATTGGCTTATTCAATTGGCCATTTGAATTAACCTGATAGTAATTCTTCTACTAGTATTGGGGTTGGTGATACGTGTAATAGTCACTCAATTCCATACACAAGTAGTAAATCGCAAAAGCTGACAGAGGGATTCTGTTAAGAAATTGTGTATAGAGATGACACTAGTAAGCAGACCGAGCTTATGCGTCTGATGCTAGGATCAACCTAATTCACAAAACGTAAAGCATCCGACTAATTTACATCCTAAGTGCGCTACTTCTTTGTGGGTTAGTTGGATAGAATCTGGTATTCGAGCGCTTCCATATCCAGTGGCAACAGGAATTCCGGGGATAGCAGAGCTTATTGTTATTCTACGGTTGGTGATAATAGAAATTTTACAAGAAATAAACAAGTACTTTTATTAAGTTTCTGTTCAGTGGCGGCGAATGATTCCCTAATCATCTCTTCTTTCTTATTATCTTTTATTTTGCTTTCATCAAACAATCCCCCTTGTCTTTTATTATTTTGTTGAACTTAATAACCTATCAATTACACATCTCTCTGTGGGAACGATCTCTTACTACCGCTATATTACCAATTAATTAGTGGGAAATATCTTTATTAATTTGTTTCACTTATGACACGCATCAATACTCAGCTCGAAATGTCACATGTGTATATCTTCAGTCTATATAGTAAAACGACTTTTGTCTCAAGATAGGAGATAGAGTAGATAGACTTTTGAGTGATAGATAAGTTCAAGTATCCACATACCTTTTAGTCGATGAAGATCCACTGGTTCCTTGAGTTCCTTCGTCTTGTATGATGATTTCCATGGAGTTCTTGAGCTCAACTACACTTTCTATCCTAGTCTGAGACCTTAGCTATAGTAGACTAGAAATCAAGACTTTATAGTTTTGATCACTAACATTGACAAACATGCTTGATATAGAAACGCATGCGAGTTCGACCGAGCAATGATCTAACAATTATCCATATGAGTACTTTTATATCAACCATATTCATCTTCTCATAACTAGTTAAAATGACTCATAAGAACTAGTTCAAGAGTTGTTCAATTGCAAGAAAATCTTATGTACTACACAAGACACAATTAAAGCAAAATCGGTTTGATTCACTTGAATCAATTCATGAAAAATATATCCACGGTTTGCAAATATTACATTCCTTATTGTTTTATTGTTTAAGTTCATGAACAACCGATTTGAGAAATAACCAGCTTGGGTACGCGTATGGGTACACGTACCCAACCTGTCTCCTTCACCAATACCGCATGCATACATATGCACACACTTGGTTTCTGGTACATGGAATTATACAATAATGTGCGAACACACTATATATGCTTATATCCATATGTGGTTACGTAATCTCAACTCTACATTTCAATCATTGAAACATTCTTCTATAATGTTAATAGTCGTTAGACATAAAGAATCGACTATCTTCATCAAAGCCATTTTCGATATTGAAACGTCATCATGACTTTTGTCACGGATAAATATGAAAGTGGTTAAAGCGAAATCTTACCAACACATATTTCGAGAGAAAGATAGGCGAGTAAACTCGGATCGAAATATCAAATGTGTGTGTATGAAAACTATCATAATGTACGACTGTGTCTCAAAATTAGGAGATAAAGTAGACTTTTGAGTGCTAGATGAGTTCAAGTCTCCACATACCTTTTTAGTCGGGTGAAGTTCCACCGGTTCCTTGAGTAGTTCTTCGTCTTCATAAGATAATCTCCATGGAGTCTGGAGCTCAACTATACTTACTATCCTAGAACGAGACTTAGTCATAAGTAAACTAGAAATCAAGACATATAGTTTTGATCACTAATATTGACAAACATGTTTGAGATAGCAACGCATGCGAGTTTGACCGAGCAACGCTCTAACAATCTCCCCCTTTGTCAATTTTAGTGACAAAACTATCAATACATATGGAATACAAAATAAATAAAACTTTGTAGATTCTCGTCCACATGCTTGATCTCCTTGGTGCTTCAACATTACTCGAACACTTAGTATTTTCCAAGTACTCTCATGATTCCATAGATGTTCAATTCAACATCATAGTTGTTGAAGTCCCATAGCCATAACAATGAGAAAACAAAAGATATCAATTATTGTTATACAGTGTCATAGTATTATTACACATCATCAAAGTTCACAACTTCAAAAACAATACTATGGTGATATGTATCACTCCTCCTTAGTCAATACTTTCGTCTCAACACGAAAACTACTCCCCCTTGCATAATGATCCGAAAACTATTTGTATTTGTAGTGTGAACTACATATTAATTCTCCCTCAAATGGGATTCTAACGAAAACGGGATCCTAATGAAACACTTCAAGACCAAATAAAAGGACATATCAACTTGTTTAGATGCAATCATAAAGCCAAAGCTAAATTCATTCATCAAGGAGTTTATAAAGATACAAGATAACCCCTAAATATTCCACATCCGCACTCCCCACAAAGATATGGAAATTAAGCGAAAGTTCAAAAGAACTCTCCCCCATATGATGTCATTCCCGAGAAATCAACAAGAGCGACCTAACTTTTACGAGAAAAGAAGGATTTTATTGGACACCAAAACCATAAGAAATGATCAATCAAATTAAACACAAGAGTGATCAATTTCATTGAACATGCTCGACATAAGAGAACTTACGGAGCTACGACTATGTTAACCATAAAGGAATGATCAACTCAATCGTTTTATGCTCAACACAAGAAAATCTTATGGAGCATTGCAGTATACAAATAAGATATGGATCAGGGAAAGATCAATATTGCGGCATAGAAAATGATTCATTCTATTTTCCATCACTATTTTCACAATGACATACAATAGACATAATCCTTGGAAACAAAAGATTTTAACCTATTGTAGATGGTGGATTTTCGATAAAGGCTAAAATCGTAAACCCATAATAATACGAACTTCTGATCCAGCAATCAGATGTGAGTATTGAGACACGGGTCTCTCATCAAATCTCTGACTGGGAATACTGTCTCTCTTAGTAAATGCAGATATGTAGTCTCTCGGCTGGACAACGACATATCTCATGAAAACTGAACACTTCAGTAATTATTTCTATATAGAATCACGAGATGGACAGCTCCTAAATAGCTTGCTCTTCTAGTATAGAGCGATAACGTCTTTAGGATACAAACAACAGTTTTCCCTGACTATATAAAGGATATGAAGCTCCAACAAACTCATGTCAGAATAATTAATGATCCTAGACAGCTTGCTCTGCTAGTATAGAGCCATCAATTAATTATTCTTAAATTCTTGGATTCATCCATTGAATTTCTGAAAATATTCAAATATTTTCTGAAAGTATTCAAAAACTTTTATAATATTTCGTTACTTCAATCCATGGTTCTTCCCAGCAGAATTCCATGGGTTAGTAATAAATATTCAATACACGGGCATCTGAGTTACCTCCAAGTAAGCCCCGACTCAAATGGTGCAAGTATACTCGACGATGATGCACTAACAATCACCGTACGAACATGTATTTGAAAATACGACGAGACGATGAATCTATGCAAAATAGGAAGGAAAATAATAAATAATTAAAAATTGACCAAGGCGCTGGGAGCATGGGCCCACTAACCGGACGGACGTGCCGTGGTCAATCCCACGCCAGTTTTATATTTTTATCATATTTTTTATTATTTTCCTTGAGTTCATAAAAATCCTTTCACTTGAACAAATATCTTTCGTTTTGAGGAAACTCCTCTGTTTCATGGTGTTTCCCTCACACCAAAGAAATAATATAAAATTAAGAAAATATGGTAGAGCCGTGATCATTGGCCAACCAGCCATGTCCTGATCCAAACCGACCCCACACCTCATGGTTCCTCATTATTTTATTATTATTTCCCTAATTTCATGAAAACTCCTTAATCTCATGATATTTCCTTAATCCCATGAAAAAACAATATAAAATTAGGGAAACCCATGTGACCGGGCCTTAGCCGGCAGGTCAAGCCCTAGCTGGTCCCACACGTCCCATTTTATTATTATTATATTTTTCATATTTCCTTGGTCCCATGTAATTCCTTGATTTCATGATATTTCCTTAAAATTATGAAAATTCATAAAATCATGAAATAATACATAAAACTAGGAAAAACGCACGAGACCGGGCCCTAGCCGGCCAACCATGCTCAAGCCGGTCCCACGTGCCCCTTATTTTATTATTATTATTTTTCATGTTTTCCACATCTCATGGAATCTCTTTGATTTCAACAAAACTCTTTGATTTTAACAAAACTCCTTATTTTAACAAATTCCTTGGTTTTATCATATTTCCCTAAAATCATGAAAATATTTTAAAAAAATGGGAAAATGTGTGGGATTGGGCCCTTTGGCCGGACGGCCATGCCTTGGTCATGACCGGTCCCACACTTCATGATTCCCTCATTTTTTTAATTATTTTCCTTCATCTCATGAAGTTTTGACGATTTTATCAAAAAATCCCGGATTTCTTCATATTTTCTCAAATGGATGCTCAACTGCACGCCAGAAAATATCAAAATTCTTAGAACTGAGATACGAACACTTTGATGATGTAAGCATGTTACCTTGACCGACCAGGGTTGGCTCCTTGGCTCGCAATGAGCCGGTCCCGTGTATTTTCACGGTTTGACTTAATTTGCGCAATTGCACGTAGTAGGTCCAAAACTCTTCCAAATAATTTTGAGATTTTCATGGAACGATCAATATTGGATCCCGTAACCATCCTAGAATGGTTTCATGACCCCTTGGTCGGTTCTTCACCTCTTCATAATTAATTAGGTTTTATCACCTAAGGTTCGGATGAGCATTTTCGGATAAATTATTGAACCAGCATTTAATCATTCTTTCACCAACAAATCACCAACTCTTCAAGAGGCCTTGGAGTTTGCTCACACGAGAATGTGAGAGCTAAATGGTCGACCCACGGTCTTGTGAAGCCGGTTCTCCTTCATTCCATAGTAAATTTTCAATTAACCATGAATTGGTCATCAATTGATCAAATTAGGGTTTCTGAGTCCAAGAATCATAATTCCATATTCAAACACTAATAATTTTACGACGATCTCATGATCAGAATTTTTATTAATTATGCTCAGTTCAACTACCAGTATTTTAATTAATTCTTTATTTTGGTCACGACTCCAATGATTTATTAGATGAGCAATACTTGCTCAGATGAGCAATACTTGCTCAGATGAGCAATACTTGCTCAGATCAAGGAATATTGGTCCAACTATTAATATTCAACAAATAAGAGTAATACTTGCTCGCATAAACTATCAACGTGAGAATCATGTCCGTGTTTAATTCATGAGTTTCAGAACATTTTGAAAAATCATGTTCAACTCAGTAAATACATGGACTCATTGTCCCATTAAATCATGAAGTCAACAACTGACTAAACTAACCACGAGACGTCAATCATGTCACTTGGGGGGATATCAACTAGGGTTTTGGTCTGGTGGTCTACGACACGTGTTTTCAAACACATGATGGAATGTGAGCAAGTCTTGCAATTAGTTGAAGGAGTTAACAAAGTAGTGGATGGAAAATCAACCAAGTCTATGCACGATGAGAAACTGGTTTCAAACACGATTTCCACTTCCCCACTCTTTGATTCCATAAACTGTCACACTTCATGGGATCATGGTGTCTATAATTCTAGCAATATAAATAAGTCTCTAAGTCATGATTGAAATAACAACGAAAACAACAACAAGAATCTCACGTCTCACAGACAACACGAGATCAACAACTCATCAATTGAGCAATTACTCTCAACTGAGCAATTTCAATCATTCAGAACTTATTATATTCAGAATTCACAACACACCTATAATCTTTGATTACCATTGATTCCACATATTTCTCAGCTTCCCTCTTAGAGATCGACCCATCCTCTCTTGTGACCGAATTTACTCTGGAACGACCATTGTCTTGGTTTAGGCCAGAGTACTACAGATTGATCTCTCAAATTCAAAGAACTTCCTTCTTGTAGTGCATCTATGTGAAGTTGAACATTTCTCTCGGTTGAAGGAGTCCCCTCTGTACGTTCGTCTCCTCAATTCCTTAAAAACCACAAATCGTTTTGCCCCATCTACAGATTTGCGACCACAGTGGGTGATCATTCTCTCGGTTGCAATCTCTTATTTTCACAAGATAGTTGGTCTTAGGTCAGGATCAGTTAAAAATCCTAACGCAAATATCGCTAGCACCAGCAACAATGAAAACATCCCGGAAACTGTTCCGGACACTAACACTGACGGTTGTGATATTACTCCTCCTCACGCCAACACGGAAGGTCATCTTCTGTTCGGCCGACACCCTGAAGAAGTCAGAGGAAGTACACCACCTACCATTACTGATCTTATCAAAGCGCAAGAGACTCTTGCAAAGACTTAGACGGATATGGCTGCAGTACGGCAGAAATTATTTGACCATCTGAAGAATCTTACTGACAAATTGTCAGAGAAAACTCAAGAAAAAGGGAAAGAGAAGGAAAAGTCCTCAGGCGCTGCTAATCCTGAGGTAATTCCAATTCACACAGTGGATGACAACGAAACTAACAAAGTTGCGGGCAATTCGTCAACGAAGGAATCATCAAACTTCATTATCCGGGAAGACTTGGAACGTCTTCTGGAAAATCTTGGAAAAGACAAGACATCACACATCCATCATCATCAACCCCCTTATCCTGCTGCGACGTAGATGATTTCCCTTCCTAAAGGTTACGTTTCTCCAACTTTCACTTTATATGATGGGACCGGCAATGCTCAAGAACACGTCTCTCGCTTCCTTGAATCCTTAGGAGAACCTGAGCATAACCATGTTGTTCGTCTCAAGGAATTTTCAAAATCTCTGAAAGGCAGGGAATACACTTGGTACAAGTAACATTTCACCTGGAACTATCAACAATTGGGGAGAAATGATTAAATCCTTCTATAGGAAGTACTTCTTTGTGTCAGAGCAAGTCATTCTCTCTGATCTTGGAAGGATGTTTCAGAAAGTCAGTGAAAATCCCAATGACTATGTGAAAAGATTCATAGTTCAAGCCCTGGATTGTCATGATCCAAATGTCATGGAGCAACAACTGGTATATTTGTGCATCAATGGAATGCTCCCGGTCTACAGAGCCCTACTGAATAATCTCCGATTCCAGACTTTCTTAGAGATCCACGAAGCCGCGAAGAGGTCGGAAACCACTGCACCTGCTCTGTTAGAAAGAGTAAAATCTACAAAGACTGAAGAAGCAAGAGATACTAGAGGGAGAAGACGTCTGATCAACAAGCAGTACAACCTGCAGCCTTCCACAAATGCTGTCACGGAAGGGAGCAAACGGAAATATGATCCACAACGCAAGCAAACTTCTTCCACCCCTTCAAAGGCAAAAAAAAAAGGATAATGTGCAAACTTCTCCTCAGCATACATAGGACCCATAAGCACTTGACTTTCCTTGCTCCATTGAAGAAGTCATCGAATTGCTAGAGGCCTGGATTCAAGACGGTGCAATCAAATTTCCATATGTCAAGAAGGAACCAACCTAAGATTTCATGCAAAATCCTCGGTACTTTCGCTTCCATAGGTTTGTCAGCCACCCCACAAGTGATTGCAAGACTTTGAAATGCATATTCATAGAAAATGTTGAGTCAAGAGAACTTAATCTTGGAGCCGAAGGAGTGCACAAAGATCCTCTCCCTGTCAGGATTTTCTCTATTTCTGAAGCACCAGTCAAGGAAGCAGTTCAGTCATTGATAGAGCATGTCTGCGAATTTATCTATCTGTCGAAAGCGCAAAGGGGAGACATGGTTACATCTTTGAATCACATAGTTTCCAGGAAATGCCTGATGATTCCAGATGTACCTCCTGAACCTTCAGCCACTAACAAAGAAATTAATGTATGATTGGGGACTGCTCACCACAGTGCACATTAAAGGAAATGAATTCAAAAGGGAATTTGTTGATGTTGGTGCTGCTGTCAACATCATCCCTTTGAAAACTCTTAGGGCTGCTGGTATTACTCGACAAGAGGCTACTCGCGCTCCCATAGCAATCAGAGATCATGAAGGGATTTCCAGAGATGCATATGGCTTCATCACTCTCAAAGTTAAAGAAAGTTTGGTCTGCACTGAGACCAAGTTTTACATAATCCGGGAAGACCCTGGATATGACATGATCCTTGGAAGGACTTGGATCCATACTGGAAGGCTAAACTTTATGCCTTCGGCACACTCTATTACTGACAGAGACTCTGAGTTGGAAGAAGAAGCGGAGGATGCCCCACCATTTGAGCATCTGAAGGAAGTTGAAACCTTGATGGGACTTGCGTAAGAACCCGGAGAGAGTCCACATTACTTTTTCAAAAGGTTTCGAGCTTAGGAAATTCTTATTCCTCTTCATGCTCCAATATTACCAATGTTCAAATATGCTACTTTGGTCCAGATACTTCTCCCCATAAATAATTTAGATATTACCAAGAGTTATGAATGGATAACTTTACCGCGACAATATTATACCCAATGGCTGGGTTTAGCGCATCTCCATGTTGATCAGCCCATCAAGAGACTTATTTCTGAAAACCTGGAAAAACACGACAGATAGTATGCTGGATACCCTCCTATGCACGAGTGTCCATATATGCCCAATCCATGGAATCAGCACAAAACATTCAAGGCACGGACTACAAAGCCAAACAAATTCAAGGAAGGAGATTTGGTTCTCAAGGCAACTAAACGAGATCTCCATTCTGCAAAGTAGCTCAAATTGGGAAGGACCATTTATGGTTGCTAAGTCCATAACTGGAGGATATTACAAGTTGATCAACATAGATGGACGAACCCTACCAGTAATTCATGAGAATTGGCTTAAGGAGTTTTTCTGAAGTTATTTGACATTTGAGGTACGGGGCGTCTAAGAATTCATGACGTTTGGATTTGGAATTTTAGGATTTTCTTTCTGTTGATGGTGGATTTCTATTTAAAGGCTAAAATTGTAAAAAGACAATTTTTGTAAGCTGACGTCCTGCAAAGGATAAAGCCTTCAGGCGATGAATACTTCTCGCCATATTAATTCATTGGAGCATGTCCAACCATCCTTGAGAATTAAAAACATACCCAGAACGGAGCATGTGGCAACCATCCCGACGGAGCATGTAGCAACCATCACGGTTTTCTGTAGGTATGCAGCATTACTATTAATGCTTTAATTAAAGCCTTGTGTTCAACGTGCAAACACCCGTAGGCTACGGCAGGTTATACTAGCCCCGTTGAACGCATGCAAGACTACCCATGTTAGTCTCGCTTGTTGAAAACAAACCCAAAAATATATCTCATCCGTCCAACTTTGCAGGAATAAATGGAGGGTGTAGATATAGATTCAGGGGGTCCTGAGCATGCTACCATGATCACCTCAGACCCACCTTCATACATGACTGAACGGTCAATACCAACTACGGTTGGTCCTTCCAAAACGTGCGCTCAAAGTGAGCATGACGCACGGCTAGGGTTCCTTTTAATCGTGAGCGTCCAACTTCGCCGGCATAGTCGGACGGCTTAGATTATACCCTAAAACAAGTAGTGAAGTGATGGTACACCATTGGCGATCCCAATTTATACCTACATGACCGACTCCCTCATAGGCAAGACGTGGTGCAAGAAACGATTGCCCAAACAAGGCTAGATTAATGCCTTATGTAGGTTGAGAAGATCCAAAATGATCACGACCATCCGACTTCGCTGGCATAGTTGGATGGCTTAGATTGCGCCCAGGGTCATAAAGAAAGCATGTACATGCTCACTGTCGACCCAAGATGTTGCATACATGGTCGGTCTCCCCAAAGGAGGCGCACACACCCCAAAACCGATCACCCAAAGTGGCCGGTCCAAAACCCTAATTAGGGTTTGCGGCGCAGAAACATCTCGAACGTCCATCTTCGCAGGCTTGGACGGAAGGACAATATGGAGACTTAGAAGGAACCGAGCATGCTAGCATGACCACCGTGGGCCAGGCTTCACGCCTAGCTGATCGGCCAAGACTGTCAGTGGTCAAGCTCCTCAGTACGTGCGCCCAAAGGTGACATGTCACAGCCCCTCCATAAATTCTAATCTCGACCACTCGTCTTTGACACCCGAGTAGAGTGGCTTAGATTAAATATTTGCGAGTCAAGTAGGCATGGGCGTGAACACCATTGAACTACCTCCATGCAGGGATGATCGGTTCCTCCATTGGAACTCTCTAAGCATGCAAACGTTTGGGCCGAAAGAGGAAGCATGCGCGCCTCCCATCCAACGGTCGCAAGCAAGGCTACGAGTCATCTCGTTCGTACAGCTTTGCAAGCTTGGACGAATGGCTTAGGGTGCGAATCAACCAGCAAACAAGGTATCACTATGACCACCATCCGTCACTCTTCTTCACAGGATAAATGACCAAGGCATGGCTTGTCTATACAGCCTCCAAACGGTCACCTGAATATGGCTGCATGAGATGTTATACCAAGTTCACGGTTCACCCTGCACTATTTTCTGTGGGTCCCGCGATCCACACACTCGAGACATTAATCACGTCACAACTGAGGGATACAAACTGGGGTATTGGTCTGGCGGTTTACAGCGTGCAGCGTGCAACGCGCCATCACAAGAACGTGTTAGGAAGACATGGGCGGTTAAGTCAAGATGGGAGAAGTGGGCAGTTCTGATCGTCTGACACTCACACACAACTCCACTCTTCCCTCACTCCACTTCCTCCACTTCCCACGAGAGACATGAAGAAGGCTTAATGACTTTGTATAAATAGGTTCTCCTCCCTATTTCCAAAAACATAAGTTCGAACAACACAGAAAACCAAGTGTTAATCGTATTCAACACCCAGAGCCTGCCTGCAACATTTGCTAGCCTGCTCAACCTTTTGTTAACAAGTCATCAAATAGCCTTCACCTTCATACTCTAAACACCTTCTTCGCTTCCCTCCCTAAGATCAACCTCACATCCTTCACCTGTGACTGAAACAAATCTGGAACGGCCGTGTCTTCGGTTTAGGCTAGAATTGTATAGATTATCTCTCGAATCAAAGTGCTCATCGTGCAGCACATTTGTTGAAGGTTTAAACTCACTTCTCATCCACACACACCTAAAATTACCTAAACCGGCAAAAGTAGTTTTCTCCCACAAACAATTGGCGACCACAGTGGGAGGTTAATCTCTCGGTTGCAGAACTCGAATCTTTAAAGGCTACCAGTTTTTATTCGACTTCGGAGAGGAAGATCCTAGATTTGATTTGATTATCAATTCACTCTTCACCAAATCCCAGAAGTTCATCCCGAGATGTACTCCTGTTCGTTGAATCCTTCAGAAACCATGGATAATTCAAGTGTCATCGAAAATGTGACCAGGATGCTGGAAGATGTCCTGGAAAATCAAGCATGTATTGTAAGATTGCAGAGTGAAACCTTCCGTCTCTTGAACAACATATCAGCTCAATTACATGAGGGCTCTGCAAGTAGCTACCCGGGAAGTATCACTAATGATGCAAGAAATTCTGGAGGTCAGGTTTTCAGAAGAACTGGCGGAACAGATGGCACCAGAGAACCCAGAAACCAACAAAACCTTTCACCTGGAAACGGGATCTTGAGACGGATCGACCAGCATAAAGAATTACGACTCTTGCCGGATGAAAACAGAGAATCAACCGCATACGAAGCCTTGTTAGAAGATTTATACCTCAAGACTCTTGCCAAAACTCAGAATAATACCCAACCCATGCCGACTCTTCATCCAGGGGAAGAAACGCTGGAGGAAGGCAAAATCAATCAGAGAGCATATGAACGTAGGAGCTTGCATCCTTCAAATCACCAGCTCAACGACAATGCCATCGCCAGCGCAACATCCTCCATGTTTCAGCAGAATCTCCCGACCAAGAGGGATGCGGATGCAGTGACGCGTGACAACGCCTCAATTCCGTCTCCAAAGCGTGCTTCACACCGAAACCTAAGGGAAGATCCACGACACACGCCGACGCAGGAAAGTTTAGACTCAAAAGATCCACGATTCCCATTTCCCATAAGGAAGATTGTGGAGTTGTTGGAGATATGGGTATGTGATGGAGAATTACAACTGCCGCCGATGCGGCGTCCGCCCACCGATCAAGAGACAGCCAACCTAAGGTATTGTCATCACCATTGATTTCTCCATCACCCCACCAGCGAGTACCACGCATTGAAACGCATTGTCCATGATAAGATAAATTCAGAGAAGAAATACTTCCCCTCAAGAATTTAGCACGCGTTCTTTGGGGAGAGGGTATTCGGGAGTGCTCATTCTCATACACGGATTTCGAAAGACAAGTAAGTCCCAGCAAACGTTACTGTAAGATAATTGTATATCCTACTGGGGACTTGGCATCCTACATATATGAACAGGATACTCAATGAGCAAGCGCCATACATGCTCGCCACCCCTCACCTTTCCCTTTCACACTGAGTTTTCGATTTCACATGACACGTATGATCACTCATAATATAAGATTCAGATTCTATTTTAGAATAATCTTTTCCAAAAGTAAAATATTCATAAAAGCATGTCGTAAATAAACCAGTCCAAGATTCAATCACCTATCAATTCAAAACCTAAAACCAAACTGTGTGAAAGGAAATCCTCACAATCACTCGAAAAGCATCTAAAGAGAAAACACAAGTAGACAACATGAATACTTCAGGGAAAATCTTTCAGCAGCACCTCATCCTTCTGAGAAAGAGCGGCTTCCACCTTCCGGAGAACGGCTTGCTGAAATTTCAACTCCTCGGCCAACCTACCAACCTTTTGTTTCTGACGAACAACGCATTCAGTGGAAAGCACCGTACCTTGCTTCTTCTGAATCTCCTGAAACCCTTTGAAGAAACAAGGAGAATTGAATTCATATTGCGTAAACACATCCAAGTGGCACTTCCAGTCTTCCATCACGTCTTCAGAAACATCACGACCAATGGCGACACTCATCTCCCGAATAGAGGGTAAGGCCTCCTGAACGCGATTTACCAAAGCAAGACGACTCTTCAGCTTCGTGGTGGTAGCAATATGGCCATATTTCTTCCATATTGTGGTATACAACTCCTCAAACTGGGCTGTCACGCTGAACCCTCCAACCAACACATGATCAGGACGTGGATTATCAAAGGGAAGGTCGAACACACCACCAGGGACGACTGCTGGCGACAACATCTCTTTAGAAGGAATCATCGCAGTAGATGTCCCTTCCAAACTCCTCGAAGTGCTGGTCTGGATTGCTGACAAGGCCTCATATCAAGCTTATTAAAATTACCGCTCTGAAAGGCATTCTCTTCAATCGATCTTGCACCATCTTCATCGCTGTATATGATAGGATCAGTGTTACCAGACTCATCTACATGAAGATCGATGTTACCAAACTTCTCCGCATGAGGATCAGTGTTTCCAGACTGTTCTACATGAAGATCATTATTACCAGGCTTCTTAGTATGGAGATTTCCAGACTTCCCGTTGCCTCCACGCTCCTCATTGTAAACTCGGGCCAGTGCGACAAAGGAATTTTCTTCAGGAATATTCTGATCACCAACAAGGATTAGTAAAAGCTGCTCATGGAAGTTGAAACTGAAAATTAAGCATAAAGAATTCAGAATACCTGCATATTGGAAGAGTTGAGAATTACTGGACTACATGCTTGCTTATTTTTCTTGGACTTAAGATCGAATTCGGTGGCGTTAACTCTGCCTCGCTTCCCTGGAAGGGGTTTCAATCGCCTATGACCAGCCAAGACGTCATCAAGAGGTTTATCACGAAGGTCAGTTACCGCTTCGCTAACAAATGATTTAAAGAGCAGTAATTGCCCCCTCTAAAAATATTTGTAACCAGAATTAGCTACCGGCTTTCTCCCCTGGGAAAGAAAAGGAAGTTTCAGCTCCGGCGAGAAAACATCAACATCGAGGCATGATGACTTAAGTTCTTCTGAAGGCGTTGCGGGACGACGAAATGGGACACCTTGATCAAATCCCATTTGGAGAGCGGCTCTATCAATATTATATGGAACAATGCTTATCCTGTCATCACAAAAAGAAGGAACATATCCTGGTATACAGCTCCGCAGGAAAACGACTTCTTCAGGGCTCATATCTCTCCCCTCAGGCGGCAGCTCAATGACAGGGATGATGGCAGAAGGATGAACCGGCCCCCAAGGACGAAAGTCTATGGCACTCACACTATCAAGCAAATCTACAAGCCTCACCCCAGCTTTTGGACATCTATTCTGCCAACAGAGTATTCTTGAATCACCATACAAGCTGGGGACTGAGGTTGTAGGAGTGGGAGCGTAATCCTTAAAGTGTTCCCAAAAAATGCCTGAAGAAAGGCGACGTGCACATATATATCCACCTTCATGTACGTGTTGGAAATATACATCTCCTCCACTAAAGAATTCAGGTGACCATACAGCGAGCCTAGGAATAACGAAGCCAAAGGGAGAGTTATACCTTTGCCCAGCTTAATGGCGAATACGATGATTTTCTTTCTGATAGTTTTCGTGCCGGGGCCGTCATCAAGGATATCTCTAGACAACCACAAGGACAAGAATGCAGCTGTGCTAAGATCATCATTACCTTGCGTGGAAGACCATTCACTTACCCACCAAGTGTAGAAACATTTCGGCTTCTTCTCCAATTGATCGTATTCGTTTACCTTCTGAATTATAGCCTGATATATGGTGTCTTCGCCTTCAGACAGCTTGCAATTAAGACTGCTAGCGACAGGAAGGCTCATTAATGCAGACACGCTCTCAAGAGTGATAGTCATTTCACCCCACGTGCATAAAGCTGTGTTCGTAGAAGGACGCCATCGAAAGCAAAAAGCGACCAAACCTGGGATATCCTTCTTGACATGAAGAATTGCAGACGCCTTAACAACATCAAGAATTCGCGCCCTGGTTAAGTTGCCTCTAATCTCTTCATTACCCAACATGCGCCACATCCATCCTTCGTATGAGTCAAGTGGATTCTGGAAAATTCTGAAGTCAATAGGGGAAGGTGGATATTCTTTCTTCTGGATACAAAGCCTCATCACGCCTGCTAAAGACGATGGTAGACTCTCTTCACTTTATGAATCGGTAATAAGGATTATATTATGTCTGGGGTGCCTCCTGACGATTGGAAAAGACTTGGTAAGCATTCCATCATTTATATTTGGCACATCTCTGAAAGAGTCGACACCTCCCTTCACAACATTATCCTCCGCGTTCATCATTGAGCAACTGCAATAAGATTGGAAGTGTTAGCATGTTTCCAAGGAGTCGTACAACAATAAAAGATTCTCGTGATTGTTAGGCACCTAATACAGATATTACATGGGATTGGGATGGTTCAAGCGTCCTCCAATCAAACTCAATTGAGGGAAATTTACACTATCCTGTGTTCGATTATGAACTGGGAGCAATGGGTATGGAATCTAGTGTTATGTTATGTTCCATTCTCTTCATATGGAAGTTACCTACAGCATATCAAAATTTCACGGCAATCGGATGAAAGAGCAAGGAGGAGTGGCCAAAACATCAGAAGACATGCAACCTGAAAAAATTGTCAAAACCTCCTGGAAGTTTACTATTTCGCGGTTTTTATCCCCTAAACACGCTCAAACTACAAAAATATTCTTTGTTAAAGCTTGGAAATTTTCTTGGCTTGAATTTACATATGCGGAACGTCTAAATCCGAGTTTGTATGAAGATTCTACAGCAATTTTGGTAAACGCAAGCGCAAGAGTACCTAAAAATCACGCAGGCGGGCACTAAAGTTTGCATGCGTATCCCTAAAGCTAAGCCAACATGTCAACATATTTTTATACAGTTGGTTATCATGTCTACAAGTTCAAGACAGCGGTTCTACCAAGCTACAACCTGGGTTTTGACATGCAAGGATAAAGAGAACAAACGACATGTTTATGATTTCTTTTACTACGCAACCCTAACAGGTGGTAAAGGAATTAATCATGGTATGTTTTTCTGCACCTACAATCCTCTCAAAATGCAAAACAAACTCTAACTAAATAATTAGGGTTTGCAAAAAAAAAAAAAAAAAAAAAAAAATCGCACCTACCTGACAAATGGCGTCGGCAAGCGACAAAACCAAAGAATTCGGTGACGGTGAACTCCGGCGGCTGGAGTGACGGCGGCGCAGGAGAGAGATGGACGTCCACTCGAGAAGGAAAAAAAAATCGTGAAGAAAAAACGGAAAAAGGGTTCTCCCTTTTATAGGCAAAATTTGAAGAATCCTGATTAGAAAAGGATTCCTTTCTGCTTCCAAAAAACAAAGAAGGGAAACCGGCCCACCCAAGATTTCATGCTTGCGACGGTACATCCACATGGACAATCACTAGAGGATGCCTTCCAAGGTTAGTTACCTTTATTTATTTTACGTATATTTGTCACCATCTCATGCCTACCCTACAATAGTGTAACCATTGCATGCTAGGCAGGGGACTTAATGTTGATGGTGGATTTCTATTTAAAGGATAAAATTGTAAAAAGCCAATTTTTGTAAGCTGACGTCCTGCAAAGGATAAAGCCTTCAGGCGATGAATACTTCTCGCCATATTAATTCATTGGAGAATGTGCAACCATCCTTGAGTGTAGTTGCAGAATAACCTAAAACTACACCCTCAGTAGAATTAGTAAAACTTGAGAAGTTCTTGATGTTGAATGCCAACTTTCTTATTAATTCTCTCAATTGATTACAAAGAAGTATCTAAATGGAACTAGAATAGTTACAACTTTCTCTATTCTCTTTCCTAAGATAATTTCTAATACTCACCAAAAGAACCCCCCGAATTTTACATTTGAACTCCTATTTATAGTGAAATTTGTACAACTGTGTATATGAATTGCGAAGTATCGCAATTCATCTTCGTAAGATTATTCTATTTTCGTAAATCTTCATACTTCCCTGTACTTCCTCTATCTTCGTATTGTTTTGTAACTCTTTCCTCTTATATTTGTCACGATGTTCGTAAGTTAATGCCTTGTGATATTCGGTACCTACATCTTGCCTCTTCTCATGTCAATTATACGAAGAAGGAATGTCATGAGAACCTCTATTCTCATTCATTTAGTATAGTTATCACCACCTGTTAAATTCGCAACACGTATTTTTTCTTTTCCATTATCTTTTTGAGACGTTTATTCGTAACCGTTCTTTTCAACCGTTCACGTTCAATCGCATTGATGAGTTTCTATCTTCATCGAATTCTCTCTTCTTTATAAATATTATCCTTGGTTTTTCTTTTTATTCTCTTATCCTATTCGTCTTCCTTATCACTTTTGCCTCTACAATTTATTCTCTTTTTCTACTACTACGATTTCTTATCTCTTTCATCTCTTTTCTTTCCTATTTTCTATCTTATATCCAATGGCTCCAAAGAAGAAAACTATTGAACAAATTAACGCAGAGCTTGCTGATAGGGACCTCATTCTTTCTGAAATTGATGGTTATGACAATAAATCTTCTCTCTGTGTGAAGCTCTTTACCAATTATATTTGGAATGATCAGAAAGTTTTAATTTCACGAGGTCAAATCCTCGCAGGTCTTCCTCTTCCTCTTTATGATGTTAATCTTCCTTTATTTTATGAAATTATTTCCCATCCCAATTTTTCATGTGCCATTTATCAATTGACTGGTGATTGCATTCGCATTCTGGTTGAATTCGCAACTCGTGCTACTACTGGAAAATCTTTGTACTCAGTTGATCTTAGGAAATCTGGATTTCGAGATGTGGAAATTATCGCTGCGGACAAATTATCGCTGCGGACTATACAGCCGAGGGTTTCTTTAAAAATTACACATTAATTCCTGCGAGGAAAGAAGATAAACGTTGGGGTGTTCGTCTTCATCGTAAAGCTAATATCTCAGCAGATGACATTCTCATGCACGACATTGATTATGCCTCGGGAAATAATAAAACACCTCGTCGTACTAATGATGAAGATTGGTATAACTACCCTTTAGTATTATCGGGTCCTTATATTTCTGGGATAGTATATCTTCCTGTGAACCTTCGTGACCGCAATTATCAACCTTGGTTTTATAAAAATGTATGTACCTCCATCTCCTTATCTTCTTGTTACTCTTCTATTTATTTTCAAATGAGGTAAGAAACACTCTTTTATGCTTTTCAAACAATATATTGTTGCCTCTGTTTCTTATCCTTATTTGAATTTGAAGGTTCTTTCTGATCTTCCTGAGGTTGTTGCGAGTGAGAATAAGAGTTCCACTTCTTCCAAAAGATTAACTGCGAGACAAAATACACTTCGCTCTGCGAAGGATACCCAAACTTCTGGTAGTCAAGATGATGCTCTTCGCAAAGGAAAAATAAAACTTGAAGATGTTGCTCATGAGAGGAAGAAACAGAAGAAGTTCTCAACCAAGTCTTATTCCCATGTAATCTCTTGTAATGAGAATGTTGAGGAAGATCAAGGTGATGAAGATGATAAATTTCCTGAGAAGGACTTTGACTCTAATTATGATACCCTTTCTGATAAAGGAGATGATGATGATGATGATGATGATGATGATAATGGTGATGAAGGTGAAGAGGAAGATTATAATACCACAGAAACTTTTGCTTCAACAATGGTTCGTGTATATGAGGCCTTTCTCCATTCTTCTCGTGGGTTAGGAAACTCTCCTACTACGAATGCTCGTAAGCTTATTGCGAAGGCTTGCAAAGTTCCTATTGTACTCAATAACAACTCTCTTGATGGAATTTCAAGATTCGTCTCTCCTGCTACATTATATGCTTTAGGGAGTATGGTAAGTTTATTTTCTATTCCTTGTTTGTTTCCCTTACTCCATTAATTTCTGACCCTTTTTACTTGTTCAGGTTGGAAGAGTTAGCTGCGCAGCTGCTTCAGATTGGGAAAGACGTCATTCCATCGCTGAGAAGAAAACTTTAAACCGTTGTAAGAAGTTGGAGATTGAAAATTCAAAACTTCGTCAGAAAGTAGAGGATTTAAGTATTGATATCTCCGAACTAACATCCCGTCACGAAGATAATCCACAATCTGAGAGCATCGCAGCTGATAGTTCTTCTCTTCTTGAGGAGAATAATCATCTAAAGCTTGAAAACTCTTCTCTTCATAATGATAAAAACCAATTAGAAGGTAAATTCTTCGTAATAGTGAGTATTTTAATTACTTTTCTTTCATAATTTGCTAACCAATTCCTTAACTTCTCTCCTTGCTGCAGAAAATTATGCGAAGATGAATAATGATCTGGAAACTATTCATGCCAGTCGTAAGAAGAAGATTTTTGATTTAAGATCTCAACTTCTAATTACCCAGCACAACCATAGTTTATATGTCAAGCATTTTCGAGCTAAGATGACTCGCAAGATTTGTGAAGACAATCAAATTCCTCTCAAGAAGTACCATACGCTCCTTTCAAAGAAATTGCTGAAGATACCCCATATCTGGAAATCTCTGATAGTGAAATTGAAGATGATCTCTCTGAAGAAGAAAAAGAAGATCATTTTGATGGGAATAAATCCCCCGAAGAATAGCTTAATTCTTTTTTGTATATCTGTTCTAGTTCTTTTCATATTGTCTATTTGAGTACAACATTTTCTTCTTTCTTGCACTTTTGATCAACCAACAATTTCTTTTTGAAGTTTAACTCGTATTAATGTCTTAATTTTGCGATGATGAATTGATTTTTCTTTGATCGCAAGTCTCCCTTATTCGCATAACTTGATCATGTGATGAGAAATAATATATCTTAAAGACTTAGCTTAGTATTCCCTTTCCTCCTATTATTGTTCTTCATATGATCAAATATCGCTGGAAGTATTAGAATATCTTCTTCAATTTCAATTTTAATTTGCGAAGCTTCAACTTGTTGTGATTAATAATTCCTCCCTTTGGAATATAAAAAATACGAGGTATGAAATATCCTAAGCAATACGAAGTATGAAATATCCTTAAGAAGTATACAATATCTTTGAAGAGTATAAAAAGTATTTAATCTGTGAAGAATTCCTCAATATATGAATGAGTATAAGAAGTATTTAATCTTCGCAAAATGTGATAAATGCGAAATATCCACTGAAGAAGTATAATAAATATGAGACGTTCTTGAAGAACTATAAGAAGTACTCAAGTTGTGAAGAAATATTCAATATATGAATAAGTATAAGAAGTATGTAATTCTCGTAAAATTTAATGAATTATTCACTATCTGTTTTTTATTGCGAGCAAAATCACATCTTCTGTTATGTCTTCGTGAAAATTCTTCAATGGGGTTGTCTTCTTTGTTAGGATTTCTTGTAAAAATTCTTCAATGATATTGACGGAGCTGTCTTCTTTGTAAGAACTTCATGATATATATTCTTGTAAAAATTCTTCAATGATATTGATGAAATAAATTTCATTAATTGTTGTGGTCTTATCATGCCTTCCTAAGTAAAGGTCTTATTTTGCCACCTCTTTTGTGATAATATTTTTGTATTTGCGATAATATGACAAGTTTGAACATTCTTGCAAATATGCAACTTTGTGACATTATCGTCTTGCGATGAAATCGCAGGATGTTTTTACACTTTCATGTAATAACCCATTGATCTCATCTTAACTTCTTTGTTATGTTCTGCGAGTTCTCTTTGGATATATATATTTTTTTTTTTAGAATGCTCGCAGAAATTCAGTTGTTGCACAAATATGACAAGCCTTTATGTTTTTTCAAACAAGAAGCCTCGTGAAATTTGCATCTTATAGCACGTATCAGCTCCCTAATGGAGGGTGCTTCCCTTTATCTTCCCCTTGGTTTCCCCTTCAAGGAAGCGTACATCGACCATACAAGGTTAGATCTTCCCATCCGGTTCTGCAAACAACCAGCTTTTGATCGCAACCTCTTATCCTTTTTTCCTATAGGGCTTATATTTACGAGGTTGCACCCTAAGGGGTATCTTTGGGCCAAGTGCATCATTTGCCAAGACTTGTCAAAAATGTCAGATGTGCTTCAAGCCCATCCGGCACTCTTGACTCAACCGTGTACCTCGGCGCCTTGATCGTTTTCTGCACTTCTTGGGAAAGACAGTATGCCTTAGTCGCCCAACCTAAATAATGTTACACCGCATAATATTGCGTAATGTCGCAATATTAGGTGAGAATCCAAGGTGTCTAACACGGATAGGTACCCCATTATTGGGTTGTACCCCGTAAAGTTCCATGTACTCGGGTTCCTTGGTGGTGTTCCGGTGTCCCTGAGCCATGCTTATAGGTACCCACTTAAATGATGTACTTTAGGACTTTGCCTCTTACGAAATGTTGCTTCGCGAACTAGGTTGTACGCCACAAAGGTTCGCCTGTGTAATATTTCTGCGGCTTTCTTTCTTTTTTGAAAGCTGATCACAGATTGCGGTCTTTTATTCGCAAATTAATGTGTGCGTCTTTCTTTAATGAAAGTTAATCGCAATAAAAATTTTGAAATTCGTAATTTTTTCATATTTCCTGCGAGCAAACAATATTCGTAAAATTTATCATAAAAAAAAAATTCTTTTTTTTTGTGTTGTAACATACCTCATTTCAACTTCTTTTTTCTAAATGGATATCTTGTTATACTTCTCGAGCAAACATATTGATTACTTTCTTGTTTCATTACTTTCTTTCTTCTTTCTTCGCAAATCACAACCCTCTGTTATCATCGCAAATTTCCTGCATGATTAACATCGTAATTTTATTCTTTCCTGTCTTAATCCTCTGCCATTAAATTTTCACTTCTTTTCATAGCCTTTGCTTTTTTTCTCCAATTTTCTTTCTCAGTAGTTTTTCCTTCGCAAACTTCTACCTTTGTATCGTAACATTTCTTTCCTTCAGCCCAATCACCCTTGATAACTCCAACACCCTTCATATGAGGAAATTTTATGCATTGATGTAGAATGGAAGCTACGCACAGAATTCCATGGAGCCAGGGTCTTCCTATCAAAGAATTATATGGTGATTCAACATCAACAATGCAAAACAGAATTTCAGTTCGCATTCCACTTAATGGAATTCGCATGCTTACTTCTCCTTTAGGCTTATTAGAAGTTCCATTAAAACCATAAATCATGTAGGTAGAAGGTACTAAATATGTGTCTTTTCCCCCCATAGTTTTGTAAGCAGAATAGAACAGGATATTGACAGAACTTCCCGTATCAATCAAAATTCTATTAAGACCAATTGATTCTTCCTCCATATCATCTTCGCTTTCTTCCATATTCATGTAAATTGCTAATTTTACTACCAATGGATTATCATGTGCTTCACAACCTTCTGGAATTTCAGTGGCTTCAAAAGAAATTTCACGTTTCTGCCAATCTTCAAGTCGTGAAATTTTGCGATGTTCATTACTTCCTTTCCTTCACCATCCCTCGCATATACCCTGCTTAACACATTATCATGAAAATCTTCTATGGTTTTATATGAGTGAACAATAAAATTACAGAAGACATTCCTTGCTTTTGATCCCACTTCTATATGTAGGGTTTCTCCTCCCTTTTCTTGTCTTGTTCTCTCCTGCGAGTTATGACTGAGCTCCGTGGTAATTTTTGCGACTGTGCTTGCTTAAGTAAAAAGTGATCCAGTTTCCCTTGATCAATCATTCGCAAGATTATCCTCTTGATATTATTGCAGTTATTTGTAGAATGTCCATGAAAATGATGATACGAACAAAATTCATGACTTCTTGGACCCATTGGTGGTTCCTTTCCCATGTTCCATGGAGTTGTTATATGCTCTATCAGGATAATTGCCTTCCATATCTTTTCTACACTTGCATTCAAAGGTGGCAACTTTATCTCTTCTCTTATCATTCTTTGACCTCCTTGACCATTGTTATAATTTTGTTTCTGGTTTCCTTGTCCAAAATAATTTTGCCTTTGTCCCCCATAATTTTCTTGCTATTGATCTAATCTTGGGATCTGGTTATTTCCTCCTCGATTATAGAAATTCCTCTCTCTATCATACTCTTCTTGATCTTTGCTTCCCATTGCTACTATCTTTGGCTGGCTATTATTGATTTTCTTCTCTTCTAAAATTTGCGAAGAAGTTTGCGAGGATGTTTGCGAAGTACCTGCTACGACGTTGATTATTTTGGGAAGTAAATTTGCTCCTACGTCTTGATTGTTAGTGTTTGCTACTGGATATGACTCCATATTGTTTTGCTTTTCCTCTAGTGTAATGTACTCTTCCTGCAATTCTCGTAACTCTGTCATCATTATGGAATTCTTTCTTCTGAATATTTGAACATACAATTGTTCAGTTGCGAACATCGCATTTATGAAAGACAAAATCAAGTATCTCTCATCCACGTGCCCTGCCATATCACTGCACATAGTCTTCCATCTTCTTACCAAATGCTTCAAACTTTCACCAATTCTTTGTTTTAAACCAAACACATCTTCAATACCAAGCCGTGAGGAATGATTTGTGATATATGCTCCAAGGAAAGTTGCTTGTAAATGATTAAATGACGTAATAGTGTTCTTAGGAAGTCCTTCGAACCACTTTAGAGGTTCCCCTGTTAATCTTGATGTGAAGTACTTGCATAATACAGCATCATGATTCTCCCATTATAACATGCATCTTATGTATGCTTTAATGTGTTGAATAGAACATGAAGTTCCATCAAAGATACTGGTAAGTGTAGGCAAATTGCATTTTGGTGGAATCCCTCCCAATTGTACTTCTCTAGCAAATGGAGTCCTCGCAGCTTCTTCTATTGCTTCATCTAATTGCCTTCTATCTCCTCCTCTTCTATTGTTTATCATCCCTCTCATTTCCGCTAATTCTCGAAAGATCCGTGCATTTTCTCCAGAATTCTCATCCATTGGCCTCTTCAGCGCAACCTCTCTTCTTCTACGTTCTTGCGTCTCTTCTCTTGCGATCCTTCGCATTCTATCATATTCTTCATTAATGTTTTCATTTGCACAATTTTGCAAATATCTTATTTCTAAATTATCACAATTGTTTTGTTGCAGAGCATCTTGAAATTCTTGTTCTTCCCTTTCTATTCTTCTCATCCTTCTCATGTGAATATCGGGAATTTCTTCTTCTTCATTTCTCCTTCTTCTGTAATTTATTTCTTCTTGATTTGCCTGTATTTTAGTTCGAAAATTTGGTTCATTCCTCGCTGTTTCCGTTCGTTGATTTCCAATTCTTTTCTGAATTCTTTCATACTCAACATTTTGATTGTTACGAGCCTCTTCACGTCTTCTTACTCCACTCTCGTAATTGTTCTGATGTACTGCTTGTTGTCTCTCAGCTGACTCTTCTTCTTGATTTTCTTCACCATTCTGATTGTTTTCTCTAGGATTTGGCCTAGTTCGTAAATTCTCCATGTTTTGTTCATGGTTTGGTATTAAAACGAAGCGATTCTCTTGATTTCTTTCAATTTGAGTCTGTGCTTGTCCTTGCATAGTACTTTCATCATTGATTGTTGGTGAATTCTGCCCTTCTCTCTCTGGTCTGGCATTTGATCTTGTAACACTTTGAGATTTCCTCCTTTGTAACATCTCATTCTCCATCCTCAATTCTTGATTTCGTCTTGTTAGGTTAGCACGTTCTTCAGCTTCTAACCTTCGTTCTTCTTGAATTCCTTGTCTCAATGTTTCTAACATCTCCCTTTCTCTTTCAAGAATTGTTCCTCCCATCAACCTCCCATTTTCTCTGATTTGTGGTTCTCTATATTCTTCTGCTGGTGTATCAGTTCTCCAAGTGTGTATACTCACTCGATCATGATCTATTGTTTGTTGAGCTTGATTTCTTCGATTACACCTTCTCCTACTTGGTTCTCCTGTTATATTTTCTTCTCCTCCTGCGAGTCTTACACTTCTTCTTACTGCAGTTAATGGTTCTGATATATTTCTTCTTCTTGCCATTTCTCTGATACAGGAATTCTTCAAGTCCCTGTTTCTAGCGCCAATTATGTAGTTGCAGAATAACCTACAACTACACCTTCAGTAGAATTAGTAAAACTTGAGAAGTTCTTGATGTTGAATGACAACTTTCTTATTAATTCTCTCAATTAATTACAAAGAAGTATCTAAATGGAACTAGAATAGTTACAACTTTCTCTATTCTCTTTCCTAAGATAATTTCTAATACTCACCAAAAGAACCCCCTGAATTTTACATTTGAACTCCTATTTATAGTGAAATTTGTACAGCTGTATATGAATTGCGAAGTATCGCAATTCATCTTCGTAAGATTATTCTATCTTCGTAAATCTTCATACTTCCCTGTACTTCCTCTATCTTCGTATTATTTTATAACTCTTTCCTCTTATAATTGTCACGATGTTCGTAAGTTAATGCCTTGTGATATTCGGTACCTACATTGAGAAATAAAAACATACCCAGAACGGAGCATGTGGCAACCATCCCGACGGAGCATGTAGCAACCATCCCGGTTTTCTGTAGGTATGCAGTATTACTATTAATGCTTTAATTAAAGCCTTGTGTTCGACGTGCAAACACCCGTAGTCTACGGAAGGTTATACTAGCCCCGTTGAACGCATGCAAGACTACCCATGTTAGTCTCGCTTGCTGAAAACAAACCCAAAAATATATCTCATCCGTCCAACTTTGCAGGCATAGATGGAGGGTGTAGGTATAGATTCAGGGGGTCCTGAGCATGCTACCATGATCACCTCGGACCCACCTTCATACATGACCGAACGGTCAAGACCAACTACGGTTGGTCCTTCCAAAACGTGCACTCAAAGTGAGCATGACGCACGGCTAGGGTTCCTTTTAATCGTGAGCGTCCAACTTCGCCGGCATAGTCGGACGGCTTAGATTATACCCTAAAACAAGTAGTGAAGTGATGGTACACCATTGGAGGGCCCAATTTCTACCTACATGACCGACTCCCTCATAGGCAAGCCGTGGTGCAAGAAACGATTGCCCAAACAAGGCTAGATTAACGCCTTATGCAGGTTGAGAAGATCCAAAACGATCACGACCATCCGACTTCGTTGGCATAGTTGGATGGATTAGATTGCGCCCATGATCATAAAGCAAGCATATACATGCTCACTGTCGACCCAAGATGTTGAATACATGGTCGGTCTTCCCAAAGGAGGCGTACACACCCCAAAACCGATCGCCCAAAGTGGCCGGTCCAAAACCCTAATTAGGGTTTGCGGCGCAGAAAAATCTCGAGCGTCCATCTTCGCAGGATTGGACGGAAGTCCAAGATGGAGACTTAGAAGGAACCGAGCATGCTAGCATGACCACCGTGGGCTCGGCTTCATGCCTAGCTGATCGTCCAAGACCGGAAGTGGTCAAGCTCCTCGGTAAGCACGCTCAAAGGTGACATGTCACATCCCCTCCATAAATTCTAATCTCGACCACTCGTCTTTGCCACCTGAGTCGAGTGGCTTATATTAAATATTTGCGAGTCAAGCAGGCATGGGCGTGAACACCATTGAACTACCTCCATACAGGGCTGATCGGTTCCTCCATTGGAACTCTCTAAGCATGAAAACGTTTGGGCCGAAAGAGGCAGCATGCGCGCCTCCCATCCAACGGTCGCAAGCAAGGCTACGAGTCATCTCGTCCGTCCAGCTTTGCAAGCTTGGACGAATGGCTTAGGGTGCGAATCAACCAGCAAACAAGGTATCACTATGACCACCATCCGTCACTCTTCTTCACAGGGTAACCGACAAAGGCATGGCTTGTCTATACAGCCTCCAAACGGTCACCTGAAGATGGCTGCATGCGATGTTATACCAAGTTCACGGTTCACCCTGCACTATTTTATGTGGGTCCCGCGATCCACACACTCGAGACATTAATCAGTCACAACTGGGGGATACAAACTGGGGTATTTGTCTGGTGGTTTACAGCGTGCAGCGTGCAACGCGCCATCACAAGAACGTGTTAGGAAGACATGGGCGGTTAAGTCAAGATGGGAGAAGTGGGCAGTTCTGATCGTGTGACACTCACACACAACTCCACTCTTCCCTCACTCCACTTCTTCCACTTCCCACGAGAGACGTGAAAAAGGCTTAATGACTTGTATAAATAGGTTCTCCTCCCTATTTCCAAAAACAGAAGTTCGAACAACACAGAAAACCAAGTGTTAATCGTATTCAACACCCAGAGCCTTCCTGCAACATTTGCTAGCCTGCTCAACCTTCTGTTAACAAGTCATAAAATAGCCTTCACCTTCATACTCTCAACACCTTCTTCGCTTCCCTCCCTAAGATCAACCTCACATCCTTCACCTGTGACCGAAACAAATCTGGAACGGCCGTGTCTTCGATTTAGGCCAGAATCGTATAGATTATATCTCGAATCAAAGTGCTCATCGTGCAGCATATTTGTTGAAGGTTTAAACTCACTTCTCATCCACACACACCCAAAATTACCTAAACCGGCAGAAGTAGTTTTCTCCCACAAACACTTTCATTGTATTTTAATTCCTCCAAAATGTTTGCAGTACTTGCAATCAGTATTCGAATTCAGGAATTTATCAAAATTCAGTTCATATTTCTTAAAAGAAAATCTATATCGAATCCAAAAGAAAATCATTAACCGTCTACCAATACAAAACCATAATATCAAAACCCAAATAAAACCTCACATCTCTCAGAAGTTCAGAATCTCAGAAGCTCAAGAGATTATGGAAAATAAATCAAAGAAAATCAGCGAAGAAAGATTTTTGCGCCTTTGCATCCTTCAAATCCTGCAAAGCTTCCTTCTCCTTATTCATATCTTCAGTCAGCCTGGATATCTTGTCTTCCTTCTCCATCATAGCATCATAGGGAAAGGGTATGTTATTTTCCCATGAATCCTTAATAGCATCCATCTTCTTACGAAGCCACTTCACATTGAAGCCAAGTATTTCAGAATTCTCCAAGTTGAACTCCCAATCAAAGAGTACATCTGGAGTCATAATATTCCTGGCCCTAGTGCATATATCATTTACAACACGCAAGTGTTGATGGTCGATTTTCATTTAAGGCTAAAATTGCAAAAGATAAAAAATTATGCGCTAACATCTTGTAAAAGATAAATACATTAATAAGTGATGAATACTTCTTCACTTTACTAATTCACCTAGAATGGAGCATGTGGCAACAATCCCAGTCTGTGAATTAAATACATCATTAATAATTAATGCATAACCAGCCTTGTATTTCATGTACTCATTATCAGTGTGGCATGACGAATGAATTTTCTTATCAGCAGAGCAACACGAACCTCCAAGCATTATAATGAAGCATGTACGAAATACCCGTACAGGCTGCAACTCTCGTTGTGCTATACTATCCCGATTGAGCATATTACTCTCGGTGTGCTATACTAGCCCGATTGAGCATATTCAAATCTGGACTGACCATGTCAGTCTCAGAAACGATCACGACCATCCAACTTCACCAGCATGAATTGGATAACTCAGATCGGATCCATGACCCCCAAGCAGGTATTGGAATATTCATTACCGAACCAACGCGGGCCTCGCATGGTCGGCCTCCCCAAAAGATTTGCATAGCTTATCAAAACGTCCAAGCCAGAGCAGTATGCGGACAATTTGAGTGGCTTAGATCATGTTTTCATAGGACAGTCAGGTATAGGCGTGAACACCAGCCTACCACCTACACACCAGACCAATCGGCCAAGACCGACCAAGATTGGTCGTCTTGGAACGTGCGCCCGAAGTTGGCGCGATGTGCGGCTTTTGCATCACCTGTTTTCTAGCGCAAATTGATCTTTACCACTCAACTTCGCCAGACAAATTTAGTGGCCTAGATCACACTTTCGTGAGAAAATGGGGTATGGGCGCCTACACCGTCATGCCATCTACACGCATGTACAATTGTCCATCCAAAATCGTATCCCAAGCTTGGATTCAACCAGGCTGAATAGGGATGCTTGCGCACCTCTTATAAAACCCTAATTCCACCAAAGGTCGCAGATGAGTGTCTCAAAGATCATATCATCCTTCCAACTTCACCAGCTTGGTTATGCATCCATGGTCAGGAGTTAATAGGTCAGTGAGGCATCATGGTGATCACCACCCGTCACTCTTCCACACCATGTGACCGGCCAAGGGAGGACTTGCCTGTGCAACCTCCAAATCATCACGTTAAGTAGGCTACACATGAGGCAATTTTGAGACGCTCAAACAGCGATGCTTCATACATGGTGAGTATACTCGATGCGGTACCTGCATTGAATAAACACGATACTTCACAAGTATCGACTTCCTAAATAACTTAGTTATTTAATCTAGCATTACATGCTACTTAATGTGGGTCCCACGATCTACACGCTCGAGACATAAACCATGTAACAAACTGGGGGATACATACCGGGGTATTGGTCTGGCAGTTTACAGCGTGCAGCGTACAACGCGCTATCACAAAAATGTGTCAGGAAGTCATGGACGGTTAGTGATGATGGTAGAAGTGGACAAGACTGGTCGTGTGACACTAACACACTACTCCACTACTCAATCACTCCACTTTCTCAACTTCCCACGAGATACGAGGGTTAGGCTAAAGACTTGTATAAATAGGTTCTCCGCCCTATTTTTTAAACAAGACAGGATAACAGAAAAAAGTGTTGATACAATCGTATTCAAACACCGGAACTGATAGCTTACATCCTGCAAGCCAGTTCAGCTTTCTGATACAAGTCATACATAGCCAACACCTTCACATTCTCAACACCTTCTTCGCTTCCCTCCCTAAGATCAACCCTATCTCCTTCACTTTGTGACCGAAACAAGTTTGGAACGGCCATTTCTTGGTTTAGGACGGATTTGCACAGATTGATTTCTCGAATCTACAAGCACTCACCGTACAGTGCGTTTGTTTAGGATTTAGATTCATTCCTCATCAACACACCCTAAATTACCAAAACCGACAGGAATAGTTTTCACCCATAAACAATTGGCGACCACAGTGGGAGGTTAATCTTTCGGTTGTAAAGTTAATTTCTTCGAAATCCGATTCAAGTTTATTAATTTCAAAAAGGGTAGATCTTAGGACCAATCTAATCATAAATTCATTTCAAGATGGTAGAACTTAGGTCTGGATCAACAATCAATTCTGACGGATCTAGTGTGGATAACACTCCCGGTGTCGATGTACTTGTCAGTGGAGCTACCGTGGCCAATACATCTCGTGGAGCCGTCAATTCTACCACTAGCGCCAGCGTAGCAGGAGATGTTCCAGTAAGTGTAACACCTCCCACCACCAGAGCCAGAGAATCCGCAAATCCCGACATCTCCTCAAGTGTAACACCTCCGGTAGTCACCAGTGCGACAACTTCCACTCCTTCATCACGACGAGGAGCCGGAGGGACGATAGGAGGACCATCTCCCATTACCATTGAAGACTTGATGGAGAAGAAGGAAGTTCTTGCTAAGATTCAAACAGATATGGCCGCAACTCGGAAAGAGGTACTCACGTTTCTTAAGACATTAACTGATCGATTTCCACAAGAGTCGTGACATCCCCTGGAGCCAACAAGGAACGCATTCAATGCACCGGAGAAGGTACTTCAGCAGTGCGGACCTACATGGACCTGATCAAAGAAGCGACATCAGATATGAGCGGTCCTATCATGGAGACTTCGAATGTGATTACTCTCAAGACTCTCAGGACATCCAAGGTTCTCCCAGGCAAGGTCGTACGGAAGCCTATCACAATGACGGACTTCGAGGGAAACCAAACCAGCACATACGGGAGAAGCTCCGCAGAAATAATCAGACAAGTTTATTGCGTCCCACTCCCCACGTGGGCGTCAATTCAGGAAGAAGACCGGCTTGCATCATTGAAGGCTAAAACCCATGATGCATATTTGCTGACGAAGCATCCTTCTCCATCCTGTAAAGCCACGACCCACGTTCACACGAAGAGGGAACGAACTTTTGTGGGAGTCGTGACCAGAAAGGGAAAACGGTATACCGACACTGCATTTATCAATTAGCAGTGGAGACTGTTACCCAGTCTTCCCACCCAATGGAATGCTACAACAGCAACGAACCACAAGAGTAGGTACTAGATGTACCACAACAACTGCAAGATGGCACCAACTCCACAACTGATGAGATTGAAATCGTTGAGGAATCTCATAGGCATATCTCCATCAGATCAACCTTATGTACGGATAAAAACACTAAGATCGTGGAACTTCTCAAAGAGTACCAAGACATATTCGCTTGGATATATGAAGAAATACCGGATTTAGATGAAAATTGGTCACCCTTCATCTACATCTCATACTTGGATCCAATTCGGTTAAACAGTTGCAGTTCAGACACGAGGAAAATGGATAAATCAAGTGATGGATAGACTTCAGAGACTTGAAAAGGTGATGCTCAAAAAATGATCTTCCTCTACCTAACACCGACATGTTAATATATACAACCAGATAAGGATGTACGAGCATGACGCAAGTAAGATAGATTTTAGAACTCCTCTTAGAAATTTTTATTATACCATACTGCCATTTGGTTTAAAGAATATCGGTACAACGTATCAACGCTCTATGATGACAATCTTCCACTGGAGCCGATACCTCAAGGGAGCAACCTTAAGAAGATAACGATGTTCATGCGTCATATCGAGCAAGATCCGAGCGAGTCACTCTATCAGACAGTGGTCGAACAAGATCCAGGCGAGTGACTTTATCAGACAGTGGTACATGTCTATCATGCTATGTTGGAGAATCTTCACTTTCGGTCATCCTCTGGAGCTATTGAACGCTCATCTACAACAACATATGCCCTGATAGAAAAAACCAGGCCTGCCGGTAATGAAGAGCCTCATAATGTTCGTAGGGACATATATCTCGCCAACAGGCGATACAACCTTCAACCTTCTGTAAGCAGTTCCCTGAAGCAGCAAGAAGAAAATCATCGAGATACAACATCATGCGCGTCCGCCAACTCCAACTCCAATAACACATGCATGACTCCCATAATGATAAAACAACGTCCAAGATATTCCATATCTGGCTCGACAACAACCACTACGAACAAACCTTGTAAACCATGCTTGGGGACTGAGGCTCAGCATGAAGTTCCTTCACCGTCAGTCAAGGACTTCTTCAACACGAGAGAGATGGTCAGTCAAGAAGCATGAAATTCGCAAGGGTAAATCGAACTGAAGAGGAATCCACTTCAATGCTCCCTCCAGCAGAAGAAGCTTCAATGGTCTATTCAAGAGCCGCCTCACCGATCTCTCCGGGACCCACGTTCGCTTCAGAATCTTGCTTCAACACTCTCTCCGGGATCCACCTCAACGTTTGCAGCAGAAGCCACGTTAACATCCTCTCGAGCCGTTTCAACATTCAAGCTACATCAATAATATGCGCTCTAGTCAAGTTATCTTTGATGTACTCATTGCTCAACATATGTCTCATCCATCCTTCATAAGGGCCCAGCGGAGCATGAAAAACATTGAAGTCGATAGGAGAAGGGTTATCTTGTGGAACGAATATTTTCATATAGTTTAAAAGGCGCGGTGAACAACTCATCATCAATGTTCGGCATATCTTTGAAGATGTCAACACCTCCTGACTTGGCACCAGCATTATCCCCAGAAGACATCTCAACATGAGTTTTTTTCTTCATTCTACAATAAAAGACAAGAGTCAGTACTTGTATAAAAACGCGTGAGATGTGTAGTCACACATGACAGAACACACATTCACGTAGGAGTACACAAGGCTCGTATTGGGTCTAAACACCGGTGTTCATCAAGTCAAAAGTCCGGTATTGCTCAAGTTTCAAGTCCGGTGTTGATCAAGTAACAAGTCCGGTATTGCTCAAATTTCAAGTCCGGTCTTGATCAAGTCACAAGTCCGGTATTGCTCAAGTCACAAGTCCGGTACTGCTCAAGTTTCAAGTCCGGTGTTGATCAAGTCACAAATATTATATTGATCAAAGTCACAAGGCTGGTATTCGAATAAAACAGGCGCACGCAGCAGGGCCGGTTTTCAGTCGAAACACATGATCAACGTTTAGTCAGGCACGTGGCGGGTTCCACTTGATCCCATCCCCAGATTGGTCGAAGCAGACACAGCCATCCCCAATCAAAGCTCTCTCTCCAGAAGAAGGCTCCAACACTTCAACGCTCTCCCGGGCCTGCTCCAGAAGCTGCTTTAACACTTTATGTAGGACCCACATTTACATTTGAGCACACAAGTTAAAAACAAGCATGTTCACATCGGGTCCCACGTTCGAGCAAAGCAAACAGCAAGGCTGGTGTTTGGTCAAAGCATCAAGTCCGGTGTTTAGTCAAGCTAGTTGGGTCGGTGTTTAGTCGAAGTAGTAAGATGACACTCGAGCAGGCACATTAATCCCACGTTTGATCAAGAAGGCGCAGTAGCCCCACGAACGAAACATGCACATCAAGCCCATGTTCGATCAAGCAGGCACAATAGCCCCACGAACGAAACAGGCATAACAGTCCAACGAAGAAGGAAAGACCGATATCATGCTTGGGGAACGCTCTCTTGGACGTCTCTTGAACGTGACATGCTCGAAGGACAGGATGACCCATCTCACCTGGTAACATCTAACTTTGTCCCATAAGTTTTATCTTTAACTGTCACCATCTCATGCCTACCCCACAATAGTGTAACCATTATGTGCTAGGCAGGGGACTTAATGTTGATGGTGGATTTTTATTTAAGGCTAAAATTATAAAATCCAAAAAATTATGCGCTAACATCTTGTAAAAGATAAAGCCATTAATAAGTGATGAATACTTCTTCACTTTACTAATTCACCAAGAATGGAGCATGTGGTAACAATCCCAGTCTGTTTATTAAATATAACACTATTAATTAATGCATAACCATCCTTGTATTTCCTGTACTCATTATCAGTGCAGCATGACGACTGAGTGTTGTTCTCAGCAGTGCAAAATGAACCTCCAAGCATTATAATGAAGCATGTACGAAATACCTGTACAGGCTGCAACTCTCGGTGTGCTATACTAGCCCGATTGAGCATATTACTCTCGGTGTGCTATACTAGCCCCATTGAGCATATTCAAATCTGGACTGACCATGTCAGTCTCAGAAATGATCAAGACCATCCAACTTCACCAGCATGAATTGGATAGCTCAGATCGGATCCATGACCCCCAAGCAAGTATTAGAAAATCCACTACCGAACCAACACGGGACCCGCATGTTCGGCCTCCCCAAAAGATTGGCATAGCTTTCCAAAACGTCCAAGCCAGAGCAGTATGGACGAAAAACCCTAAATTAGGGTTTGCGGCACATTACATGTGTCGCAAAACAGTATCAACCATTCATCTTCACAATTATATATGGAGGGTGTAGATGTAGATTCAAAGGGCCTAGAGCATGTCATCACAATCACCGTGGGCCCTCCTACATACCTGACCGATCGGTCAGGACCAACCATGGTTGGTCATCCCAATTCGTACGCCCGAACAGAGCATGATGCATGGCCGTGAAACCCAGATTAAGGTTTTTAACATCACGAGCGTCCATTTTCTCAGGCACGAATGAAGGGTCCGATATTAGATTAAGCAGATCCGGTCATACCAACATGACCACCGTGGACCCATCTATCCCCTCACCTGATCGGCCAAGGAATACCATGCCTGGTTATCCCAAATCGCACACCCAAACTAGCGTGGTCACACTTCCCAATTGCAAACTAATCTCGACCACTCAACTTTGCCGGACAATTTGAGTGGCTTAGATCATGTTTTCATGGGACAATCAGGTATAGGCATGAACACCATCCTACCACCTACACGCTATACCAATCGGCCAAGACTTACCAATATTGGTCGTCTTGGAACGCGCACCCGAAGTTGGAATGATGTGCGGCTTTTGCAGCACCAGATTTCTGTCACAAATTGATATCGACCGCTCAACTTCGCTAGACGAATTTAGTGTCCCAGATCACACTTTTGTGAGACAATGGGGTATGGGCACCTACACCATCATGCCATCTACACGCATGTACGATCGGCCAGCCAAAATGGTATCTCAAGCTTGTATTCGACCAGGCTGAAGAGGGATGCTTGCGCACCTCTTCTAAATCCCTAATTCCACCAACGGTCGCAGATGAGCGTCTCAAAGATCATCTCGTCCGTCCAACTTCACTGGCTTGGTTATGCATCCCTGGTCAGGAGTTAATTGGTCTGTGAAGCATCATGGTGATCACCACTCGTCACTCTACCACACCATGTGGCCGGCCAAGGGAGGACTTGCTTGCGTAACCTCCAAACCATCACATGAAGTAGGCAAGACATTAGGATATTTTGAGACGCTCAAACAACGATGCTTCATACATGCTGAGTATACTCGATGCGGTACCTGCATAGAATACACATGATACTTCACAAGTATCGACTTCCTAAATAACTTAGTTATTTAATCTAGCATTACATGCTACTTACTGTGGGTCCCATGATCTACACACTCGAGACATCAATCATGTCACAAACTGGGGGATACATACTGGGGTATTGGTATGGCGGTTTACAGCGTGAAACGCACAAAACGCCATCACAAGAGCGTGTCAGGAAGTCATGGACGGTTAGTGATAATGGGAGAAGTGGAAAATACTGGTCATGTGACACTAACACACTACTCCATCACTCCACTTTCTCCACTTTCCACGAGATACGAGGGTTAGGCTAAGACTTATATAAATAGGTTCTCCACCCTATTTTTTAAACAAGACAAGACAACAGAAACAAGTGTTGATACCATCGTATTCAAACACCGAAACTGATAGATTACATCCTGCAAGCCAGTTCAGCTTTCTAATACAAGTCATACATAGCCAACACCTTCACATTCTAAACACCTTCTTCGCTTCCCTCCCTAAGATCAACCCCATATCCTTCACTTTGTGATCGAAACAAGTCTGGAATGGCCATTTCTTGGTTTAGGCCGGATTTGCACAAATTGATTTCTCGAATCTACAAGCACTCACCGCGCAGTGCATTTGTTTAGGGTTTAGATTCATTCCTCATCCACACACCCTAAATTCCCAAAACCTCCAGGAATATTTTTCACCCATAAACAACAAGATAACACTTACCTGCATTGTTAAAGAATAATCACACTTTGGGTCACTAGTAATGATGATGTGACCAAATTTCTTCCATAATTTCGCATACAGATTGGCATATCCAATGGGAACACCAAATCCACCAAATAGTCTGTGGTATGGGAGTGATGCATCGAATGGATGATCAAAAGCAACTCTAGCGCTTGGGTATTCATGCACAATTATATGGTTTTCAATTACTGGAGCAACTTCTACAATAACAGTTTCTTCAGCCTCTTCTACTAGCGACTCAGTTCCTTTCGTCACTGAAAACAATAACAATCAAAGTCTTAGTTTCATTGATCGTTTCAACAGCGACACTCTCATGGAATTGAAGTTAAGGGATGGTTTCCTCTTTATCAATGACCTCAGGATCACTCGTTTCGTCATTTTGGGTTCCTTCATTCTCAACTTTGGTATTTTGCACCTAATACGAAAATTACATGAGATTAGGATCATCCAAGCATGAAACCAAAAGAAATCATGAACTACAGCATACAAGTGGTATAACATCATCAAAAAATTTCATTATACATGCTAGATGTCAGCAAATAACGTGAAAGTCACAAAAAACACGTTTTACAACAAGCTCGCCTGAGAAGATTTTACACTGCCATGTACGAAATGACGAACTGGTAACAATTGTTGAAGAATATAGGGTTGAATTATATATCATTGTCTTCATATGGGTGTTTCCTACAACATGTCAAAATTTTATAGCAATTGGATGAACGAGCAAAAGGATGTGGTCGAAACTCGGGACTACACGACAGCTGAAAATTTCCTGAAAGTTTCCTGGATGTTTACTGTTTTGTCTATTTCGACCCCTGAACGTGCTCAAAACTTAAAAATCTTTTTCAAAAAAGCTTGGATATTTCCTGGGCTTAAGGATGCATATGCGGATCATGAAAATATGACATCAGACGAAGATTCTACATCATTTTTCCTAAAATGCCGAGTTCTGAATTTTCTGGTGACGTATTTTCGGCAAAAATTGTCATATGTTCACATACATTCTCATTCATTCACTCATAGATCAGAAATTTTATACTTATATGGATAAAATACAAGATAAATACTTACTTGGGTGGTCTCCGAAGCGTTCAAGGAATCAGAATTGCTCGCACCAACGTCGACAACTCCATTACCTTCATTTGGTTTTGAACTCTGGGAGTTTTCTTCATCGACATCCTTCGAGCGAGCGTCACCAGTATTCTCCATGTCCATGAAAGCATCATCTTAGATATATTCTCAGTAATTAGTAATTTTTTTACCAAGCATCATAATTTGTTACATGGAGAAATACTTACTTCAGCTTCTTCTTCAACACTCGAGTCAGAAACCGTCTGCCCAGCAACAGAGAACTGAAGACCGTCAATACTCGATGAAGTAAAATCCTACAAAGGAATAACAAAGTGGGTTTTCAGATTCTAATTATACGGATGAGAAGAAGTCATAATGCAAGAGATATCGATAACTCACCAAAAACATTACTGGGGACTTTATGGTGTTAGGTAACATCTTATAATTCTTATTCCTGCCCTCTCCACCATGAATAGTCACTTCAGTTTCTGAGAGGTTTACATCGACTCGTGGTATTACATTACGACCATCCTATGAAGAAATTTTGATGTAATAATCAGAACACAATCATCCTGGTATTATGAAGACTCTACAAAAAATAATTACTCGTGAACACCCTGGAGATGCTTTCCGTTTGTCACTACCAGGAAAATGCTTCAATCTTGGTCTAGTAGAAATCATCTCAGGAGAAGGACGATCTTTCATTAAAGGTTGAGCATCTCTCACGAAATCAAGTAAACACTTGAGCAGCTGATCCCAAAAGTCTATGTAACCTGGAGTTACATACGTGACTCTATCAGAACTGGGGAACCAGAATTCACTTCCTTCCACATGCGTACGGTCCAGACGAGTCATGAGCTGTTTAACTGAAGGTTTTCTTCTTCGAAAAGTTGGAACACACTGATCCATACCCATTTGCCGAGCTTCCCTTTCAATATTATATTCTTCCACCAAGAATTCTCCGTGAATTATGGATACCATATGACCGGGAGTGCAACTCAACATGAAGGATCTCTCACCGTCATCCAAATCAGCACCAGATTTCAAAGTCATACTCTCTTCATCATTAAAGGTTTTCAATTGAGAGATATGAGAGGGAACTGATACCCATGGGCGTAAGTTGAACTCAGATTCACAATCCAAGACATCGACGAAGCGGGTTTTGAGTCGAGGTTGCTTTGTGGACCAATGCATGATTCTGGCATTAGCCTTATCAGAGAATACATGGAGAGCATCAGTGTTAAATCCTTGCAAGACAGTCCGTAGAATGGGTGCATAATTCTTAAAACACTCCCACATCAAAGCTTGAAGAAACATTGTGTTGGCATAACATTCAATCTTCATAAAACCATTCGAGACACTAGAGTCTATAATCAATGAGTCCAAGTTAGAATACAGAGAGCCTAAGAAAAAGCTATGTAGTACCAGAATATCTCTACAACACTATTCCTGCGATATTAACAACGTTTCCGCAAGCGTCACTAATAATTCTTCAACAACATTTCACGAGCATTGCAGAACAACTAAGAGAAACTGACGATGAAAGAAATAAAAGAAGAATGTGTTGATACTGCGATGGTCATCATGCTTGCGGTAGAGAAATATTATAGCGATCGCGATAAGATCGCAGAATAGATCTGAAATAGGAGGAAAACTTAGATGTCATCCATTATGTAAATCCCTATATAAAGGGCACGATAGATCCATAAAAGGATGATGTATTTTTGAGAGCTGAGAGAACTTTGAGGAGAGAGAAAATCCAGAAAGAAAGTTGTACTTCTGAGTTTTGATCTTTCTTGTAAATCTTCCTGAAAGTGAATTAATAAAAGTGTTGTTGTTCATTCACAATTATGGCTTAGTTTTCATAGATTCTTGACAAGGGTGTAGTGTAGGAAATCATGCAACTACATTTTGGCGTCCAGAAACAGGGAGAATCAGTCTAAGAAATCTCAAATTGCAACTTGCAAATTTGAAAAAAATATTAGAATTGGAGAAATGGCTAGAAGGAGAAGAAATACATCAGAACCACCAACGACAGTGAGAAGAAGTAAAAGACTTGCAGGTGAAGGAACAGGTGAATTAGAAGAATCTTTAAGAATAAGATCTGGAAGAAATGGAACAAGAAATAAAGTAGAAAATTCAAATCAACATCCGAATCAACAAGCACAATCACAAAATAGGGATGTGGATTATGATAGAGTGAGCGTACACACTTGGAGGTCGGATTCAATGGAAGAAGCAGAAAATCGACAATTAAGAAATGGAGAAGAAGGAGAAAGAAATCAAAGAATGGCTGGAGAATTAGTTCATGTTGGACGTGAAAACGAGACAGTAGATGATCTGAGGCAAAGAACACATGAAGAAAGGAGATTAGAGGCGGAGGAACGTGCGAATCTAACAAGAAAAAATCATGAGCTAAGAATGGAGAATTTGAGGTTACAAAGAAGGAGGTCAAGAAGTACTGTAAGATCAAATTCAAGATCATTCAGGGAAGAACCAAGGAGAAATTCCCTAATGAGAAATGTTAGAGAAGAAGTAAAAAATTTAAATGGAGAACAACGTCATAGAGAAGGAGAGATAATTGGCGATCATTATAATTTGCGTGATAATAGAAATCAAGAGGGAAGAAACAACCAAATTGAAGAAGAGAATTCAGAGGAAGGTAGGAGGATATTACATGGGCGAGATAATCAAAGGAATCAAAGAATAATTGAAGAAGAAATTGAAAGATACTACACTGAACAAGCATGCCTGGCTTGCGAGAGAGAAAGATTAAGAGCAGAAGTAGAAGAGCAAGAATTTCGAGAGGAAGTACGACAAAATAATCATGAAAATCGAGAAAGAAAACGTGCACAAAATCGCTATAATGATAATATTCAAGAGGAGTATGATAGGATACAAAGGAGAATAGAGAGACATCGAAGAGAAATAAGGATAAATGAAGAAATTAGCAGAGAAGAAGATAGGAAATTGCGATTTCAAGAGGATGGTGAAAGAGAAAATCGCAGAGAAAAACAGGATGATGATGAAGAAGGAGATACGCAGAATATCGCAAGACAATAACGCAGAAGAATGGAAGCTGCACTAAAAAGGCCAATGGAACAAAACTCAGTTGAGAATGAGCAAATTTTGAGAGAATTAGCAGAAATTCAAGGAATGATAAGCAATATAAGAGAATGAGGTAGAAGGCAACTTGATGAAGCTATTGAAGAAGCTGCGAGGACTCCATTTACTCAAGAAGTACTGTTAAGAGGAATACCCCCAAAATGCAATTTACCAGCATTAACCAGCATTTTTGATGGGACTACTTGTGTTGTTCAACATGTCAAAGCTTATGTTAGATGTATGCTACAGTGGGAGAATCATGATATTGTTTTGTGAAAATATATTTTGCATCCAGCTTAACTGGCGAGGCGTTGAAATGGTTTGAGGGATTACTAAAAAATACTATAACTTCTTTTGATCATTTACAAGCTACATTCTTAGGAGCGTACATCAGCAATAATTCATCGCGGCCAGCTATTGAAGATGTGTTTGGGATAAAACAAAGAGTTGGCGAGAGTTTGAAGCACTTAACTATAAGATGGAAATCAATGTGCAGCGAGATGGATGAAAGAGTGGATGAAAGATATCTGATCCTATCCTTCATTAATGCAATGTTCGCGACTAATTTACTGTACATTCAGATTTTTAGAATCAAAAATACCATCACCATGACAGAATTATGAGAGTTGTAGGAAGAATACATTGCTTTGGAGGAGAAAGAAAATGAGATGGAATCATACCCAATCGTGATCGCTGGCGGCAAGTGGAAGTTTGCTCCCTAAAATGATAAATAATGTAGCGAGCACCTCGCAATCACAACAAGAGAAAGTGGTCATTGATAACCAACAAAAATTAGTAGCGATGGGCAGTCGAGATCAGGAAGAATATGAAAGGGAGAAGAATTATTATAATCGCAGTGGTAATAATAAGATTCAAAGACTCGATCAACCTCAAGAAACTTATGGTGGACAAAGGCAGAATAATTTTAAAGGACAAGGTAATCAGAGGATAATTTGGGAAGAAATTAAGATGCTCGCTCTCAATACTAGCATAGAAGAAATTTGGGAAGCTATCATTTTAATGGAAAATATACCCTCTCCGTGGAACATGGGAAAAGAACCCCATCCAAACAATCGAATTCAAGAATTCTGTCTTTATCATCATTTTCATGGTCACACAATAAACGATTGTAGGAATGTGAAGAGAATAATCTTGAGGGTGATTGATCAGGGAAAGTTAAATCATTTTCTAGTAGGACATCCACAATCTCAACAATTACCGCTAGCACCAGAAACTCGCAAAGTGAATGTTGTAAAAGGAGCAGAAACATTCGTAATAGAAGTTGGAGCCAAAGCAAAGAATTTGTTTTGTAATTCTATTGTACATTCACGCAGAACTATAGAGGATTTCCATGACAATATTTTAAGAAGGGTCTTCGCGAGAGACACAGATGGAAGAGAGATATTGAATATCGCGAGATCCTCGCCATTAGAGGAGTGGTAGAAGCAAACTCTATCTTTCACTGCGCAAGATGTACCTGAGGTTGGAGAGCAGCACGATAATCCAATGGTCGTACAATTAGAGATTAATCCAAAGCAAATTCAAGAAGAAGATGAAGAGAATGATAGTAAAGTTGAAGATTCTTGGGCCATCAACAGAGTCTTAATAGATACAGGGAGTTTTGTGGATATCTTATTTTATCATACCTTTAAAACCATGGGAGGAAAAGACGAAGATCTAATCCCATCAACATACAAAATCTATGGTTTTAATGGCACATCTAACAAACCAAAGGGGGAAATTGAAATGCAGATACCATTAAAAGGAATATCTTCAAGAATCTTATTCTGCGTTGTGGACATCGAATCACCTTACAATGCCTTGATAGGACGACCTTGGTTACACGAGATATTGGGTGTAGCATCTACTTATCACCAGTGTATCAAATTTGCTCATCCAAAAGGTGTTGGAGTTATTAAAGGAGACTGGGGAGAAAGCAAGAAATGTTATGAAATCGATATGAAGTCTTGCGAATAAAGAGCCGAAAAGAAGAGCAATTGGAAGTGCAAAATCAACCAACGAAAGAAATGTGAAAGGTTAATGATTGATGTGATAGAACTAAAAGAGGATGTGAAATCTGATGACGAGCATCTTGCAGAAAAAGAGACAACAACAAAACGTAGCAGAAAAGCAGAATCATAAAATAGTAAGTAAAAGAGGTAAAATGATGAACTTCGGAGAACTCTGCGAATAATTTGTTTGAAAAATATGTAATTGATCAAAATATTATGCTTCAAAGAATCGCAAAACTTTACCAAAATGATCAAAGTTATGAAATTCTATCAGAGTTACAATACTCGCGAGAAGCGTGAATAAAATTTCGCAGAGACATAACAATGGGACGAACCTTTATGGCGTGCACCCTAGTTCGCGAATAAAATTTAGTAAGAGGAAAATAGAAGACCTAATAGTGCGTCATATGAGGGGGTATCTCTTGACATGACTCAGCGATAAGGTTATACCGCTGCTGGAACCTGAGTCATGCATACGATGGGGTTAAAGAAAACCTATCCGGGAGAGAGATCTTGGATTTCCAACTATGTAGGTACTGAATATCGCAAGATAATAATTCACGAGTATCGTAATAAATAAAGGAGAAAAGAGATATAAAATGATACGATGATAGAAGTAGCGCGGGGAAATATGAAGTTTTGCGAGGATGAAGTAATTTTGCGAGTATAAATTGCGATACTTCGCAATTCATATACAACTGTATAAGTTTTACTATAAATAGGAGTTCAAATGTAAAATTCGAGAGGTTCTTTTAGTGAGTGTTAGAAAATATCTTAGGAAAGAGAATAGAGAAAGTTGTAACTATTCTAGTTCCATTTAGATACTTCTTTGTAATCAATTGAGAACATTAATAAAAAAAATTGTTATTCATCATCAATAACTTCTTTAGTTTTTACTAATTCTATTGAGGGTGTAGTTGTAGGTTATTCTGCAACTACATAATTAGCGCTAGAAACAGGGAGCTTGAGAATTGTGGTAGCCTAAATTTGAGGGAATTGTGGAAAATCTGAAGATCAAATGAAGTCAGTAAATGGAGATTGCAAAAAAGAAGAATGTAATATGATCACAAAGACAATGATTGATGAATTTCATAGTAATATGAAGGGAAAAATATACAAGCGAGATTATAGAGGAAGAAAGATCATGGAGAAAGAAAAGATAACAACTTTAGAAGAATGGGAAAAGAAGAAAATCACATTTTCAGTAGCAGAAATTCCAAATGAAGACTTGAACCACACTTTACCATTGGTGATCACATTGCCAATCATGCTAGAAGATAAGAAACCTGAAGAAAAATGGAAATTAAATCGAATTTTGGTTGATACAGGGAGTTCTGTTAATATTATATTCTATCATGCACTTAAGGGGATGGGAATTAAAGATGAAGAAATCATAAATTCAAAGTGTCTTATTCATGGATTAGGAAAATCTACAACAAAATCTAAAGGAGAAATCGTTCTGCGAATATTACTAGGAGAAATCGAAACACATGTAATCTTGTGTGTGATAGATATGGAATCTCCATATAACATGCTGATAGGAAGGCTGTGGATTCATGCGATCAAAGCTGTTGCTTCAACATTACATCAGAAAATCAAATTTCCTACACCAAATGGAATACAAGAAATTAAAGGAGATCTTGATTGTAGGTACTGAATATCGCAAGATAATAATTCACGAGTATCGTAATAAATAAAGGAGAAAAGAGATATAAAATGATACGATGATACAAGTAGCGTGGGGAAATATGAAGTTTTGCGAGGATGAAGTAATTTTGCGAGTATAAATTGCGATACTTCGCAATTCATATACAGCTGTATAAGTTTTACTATAAATAGGAGTTCAAATGTAAAATTCCAGAGGTTCTTTTAGTGAGTGTTAGAAAATATCTTAGGAAAGAGAATAGAGAAAGTTGTAACTATTTTAGTTCCATTTAGATACTTCTTTGTAATCAATTGAGAACATTAATAAGAAAATTGTTATTCATCATCAAGAACTTCTTGAGTTTTTACTAATTCTATTGAGGGTGTAGTTGTAGGTTATTCTGCAACTACATAATTGGCGCTAAAACAAGGGAACTTGAGAATTGTGGTAGCCTAAATTTGAGGGAATTGTTGAAAATTTGAAGATCAAATGAAGTCAGTAGATGGAGATTGCAAAAAAGAAGAATGTAATATGATCACAGAGACAATGATTGATGAATTTCATAGTAATATGAACGGAAAAATATACAAGTGAGATTGTAGAGGAAGAAAGATCATGGAGAAAGAAAAGATAACAACTTTAGAAGAATGGGAAAAGCAGAAAATCATATTTTCAGTAGCAGAAATTCCAAATGAAGACTTGAACCACACTTCACCATTGGTGATCACATTTCCAATCATGCTAGAAGATAAGAAAGCTGAAGAAAAATGGAAATTAAACCGAATTTTGGTTGATACAGGGAGTTCTGTTAATATTATATTCTATCATGCACTTAAGGGGATGGGAATTAAAGATGAAGAAATCATAAATTCAAAGTGTCTTATTCATGGATTAGGAAAATCTACAACAAAATCTAAAGGAGAAATCGTGCATTATGAATATTACTAGGAGAAATCGAAACACATGTAATCTTGTGTGTGATAGATATGGAATCTCCATATAACATGCTGATAGGAAGGCCGTGGATTCATGCGATCAAAGCTTTGCTTCAACATTACATCAGAAAATCAAATTTCCTACACCAAATGGAATACAAGAAATTAAAGGAGATCTTGATAGTGCAAAATTTTGTTATCAAATTGAAGTAACACAATGCGGAGGAAGAGCAAGAAAGAAACAACTTCGTAGGAAACTTGCGAAAGGAAACAAGAAAAGAAGAAGAATTCAGTGTATACAATAAGAGAAAAGGAAGGGAGAGGTATACCAAATGAAATTCCAGAAAAAGAAGGGGAACCAAAGCAAAAATAATCAAAGAGCCAACACCTATGGGGGAGAAAAGTCCAAGCTATGTTGCAAATTTGAACCAACTAAAGAAATAAATATTGGAAGTAAAGATGAGCCTTTATTCTTACGAATTGGAACTAAGATGGATGAAGAAGAAGAAAAAGGACTACTGATCTTTTGAGAGAATATAAAGATATCTTCGCGGAAGTGTAGATGAGATACCAGGAATTGATCCATCAGTGGCGTGTCATAGATTGAACATAGATAAAAATGTAAGACCATTCAAACAAAGAATAAGGAAGATATCACAAAATTATCATGTACAGATAGAAGAAGAATTACAAAAGATGTTGGATGCAGGGATCATAAGGGAAGAAAAATATCCGAATGGATTGCGAATATGGTCATTGTTCAAAAAGAATAAAGGAATAAGAATTTGCATAGATTTCACTGATCTAAACAAGGCATGTCCCAAAGACAGGTTTTCCATTACCATATACCACAAATGGTGGAATCAGATGCAGTCATGATAGAGTCACTTCACTTGATAGATATAAAGGGTATAATCAAATATCACTCGCATGAGAAGAAGATCAAGAACATACTGCCTTTTTTGCTCCAAGGGGTTTGTATTGTTATGTGAAGATGCCATTTGGTTTGCGGAATGCGGGTGCTACATATCAACGTATGGTTGAAAAAGTGTTCGCAAATTGGATACATAAAACTTTGGAGGTATATGTAGATGATATGTTGATAAAAAGCAAGGAAGCTAAAGACCATGTGCAAGATTTGAAGGAAATATTTGAGCAAATGAGAAAGTTCAACATCAAATTAAATCCTGAGAAATGTATTATTGGGGTTTCATCTGGAAAGTTCTTGGGATACATAGTATCAAAGGAGGGAATACAAGTTGATCCAGAAAAGGTCCAAGCAGTTCGTGACATGCCAACACCTGCAACAGTAAAAGAAGTACAAAAGCTAAATGGACTCTTGGCTTCACTTGGAAGATTTATTTCGCGAATGTCGGATAAGTGCAAGCATTTTTTCAACATACATAAGAAGGGAGCAAAATTCAAATGTATTGATGAATGTGAAAAAGCTTTTCAAGGAATCAAAGAATACCTCGCAAATACATCTATACTACAGAAACCATAGAAAAACGAAGAATTATTGGTATACCTCGCAACAACTCCATATGCTCTAAGTGCGGTTCATTGCGAGCGACACGGAGTAGAAAGTCCCATTTACTACATTAGTAAAACCTTTAATGCAGTAGAAAAGAATTATTCTAAAATGGAGAAGTTAATCTTAGCCCTGGTTTATGCATCATTCAAGTTACGAATATACTTTCAAGCACATGTAATAAAAGTGGTAACCAAAGTCCCAATTGAATAAGTCATGAAGAACACAAAAAGGTCAGGAAGAATAGAAAGGTGGAATGCACAAGTAAACCATTACAAGATAAAATACGAAGTGTTGTCATCGCAAAAAATCACAAGTCGTCGCAGATTTTTTGGCAGAATTTCCTTTGGAAGAAGATGAAGCAGTGGAGGAAATGATGGATGTTGAAGAATAATTTGGAAATCCAAAAGACTTGTTAATAGAACCTGATAGATGGGAAATTCTAGTGGATGGATCATCCAATAGTGAGGGAAATGGAATTGGAGTCGTGTTGATTTCACCAGAAGGAGAAAGAACAACATTCTCATTCAGACTAGAATTTGCATCCACGAACAATGAAACAGAGTACGAAGCTGTAGTGCATGCATTAAAGATCGCAATAGAAAAGAAGCTTGAAAGTATAAGGATAACAAGTGATTCGCAATTAGTGATTTGTCAAATTAAAGGGGAATATACCACAAATGAATCTTCTTTGAAGAAATACAAGAAACTCGTTGAGGAATTATCTGCGAAGATACCAAAATTAAAATGGAGACATATATCAAGAAAAGATAACCGTCTCGCAGATGCTTTTGCATTTATTCCAAGCATGATTACAAATCCAAATACAAGAAATATCCAAATACAAACAATTCAACACCCATCAGTGGACAAAGAGAAAGAAATTGAAGAAGCTGTTGCGATGGAAGTAGAAAGAGAGTTATCAAACAACATCGCAGATTGGAGAAAAGAAATTCATGCATACCTCGCAACAGGAGAAATATCCAGGAACATACTAGAAGCACATAAATTAAAGAGTCGTGCAACAAACTATGAGTTGAGAGAAGGAATTTTATATAGAAAATCTTTCAATGGACCACCTCTCAGGTGCTTAACTCGCGAATAAGGAGAAAAGATATCGAAGATGTTACATGCAGGAGAAGCTGGCAATCATAGTGGGGAAGATCTCTAGCATATAGAGCAAAGATACAAGGATATTACTGGCCTTATATGCATACAGACGCAAAATTGTTCGTATGAAGATGCAAGGAATGCCAACGACATGGTAAAAGAATTCATGCACCAGGGGCCACATTAACTTCTTCAACAAGTCTCAGCGGCCTTTTGGTAAATGGGGGTTGGATATTGTTGGACCATTTATACCTGGATCTGGACAAAGATGATACTTGATAGTTGCAACATATTATTTCACGAAGCTCATGAAGTAAAAGCAATTACAACATATTCGTGATAAAGATGTTTTTACGTTTATATTTGAGAACCTCATTTCTTTGCAGTGCGGGGTTCCAAAGACAACTAGTATCTGATAATGGAAAACAATTTGAGGGGCAGAATATAGAGATGTTACTCAGTGCTTTTAGAATAAAATGTGGGAAGTCAACCCCGTTATATCCACAAGCTAATGGACAAGCTGAAGCAACAAATAAAACAATCGCAGATACAATCAAAAAGAAATTAGAAGGACATCTAAAAGGGTGGTGCGAGCAAGTACCTAGCGCATTTTGGGCATACAATACAACTAGAAGAGAAGCAACTGGAATGTCTCCTTATTGTCTAACATATGGAGTAGAAGCAGTATTACCCATAGAGGTTGTAATTCCGACAACAAAGAAAGAAGCTTGGGAAAGAAATTTAAGTGCGGGAGTAATATTAAGTGAATTGGATGATTTGGAAGAAAAAAGAGAAAAGGTGTTGCACCATATGAAGATTTATCAAGAACGATTAGCTCGAGAATACAACAATAGAGTCATTGAACATGAATATAAACCAGGTGATTTGGTCATGCGAGAAACACCTAAATATCAAAAAGAAAATGGAGGAAAATTAGCACCAAAATGGGATGGACCATATGTTATTAAAGAAGTTGTAGGAAGCGGAGCTTATCGGCTGATGGATCCAGAAGGGAGAGACATGGGTTTGAGGCTTGGTAGACCTTGGAACGGACTATATTTGAAAAGGTATTACCCATAAAACTCATGAAATTTTTTACGAATATTGTTTGCTCGCAGGAAATTGGGAAAAGTTACAAATTTCAGAATTTATATTCCGATTAAACTTTCATTAATTTGGGAATAAAAGACCGCAATCTGTGATCAGCCTCCAAAAAAGAAAGAGAGCCGTAGAAAAATTTATACAGGCAAACCTTTGTGGCGTACACCCTAGTTCGCGAAGCTATAATTCGTAAGAGGCAAAGTCCTAAAGTACGTCATTTAAGGGGGTACCTATAACGTGGCTAAGGGTAACCGGAACACCACCAAGGGCCCTTAGTACATGGTAAAAATTTTGGGGTACAATCCAATAATGGGGTACCTATCCAGGTTAGACACCTTGGATTCTCACCTAATCTAAAGACATTACGCAATATAAAATGCGGTGTAAGAGGATTTAGGTTGGGCGACTAAGGCAAACTGTCTTTCCCAAGAAGTTCATAAAACGATCAAGGCGCCGAGGTACACGGTTGAGTCAAGAGTGCCGGGTGAGGTTGAACCACATCTGCCATTTTTGACAAGTCTTGGCAAATGATGCACTTGGCCCAAATATACCCCATAGGGTGCAACCTCGTAACTATAAGCCCTATAGGCAAAAAGGATAAGAGGTTGCGATCAAAAGTCAGTTGTTGGCGAACCGGATGGGAAGAGCTAACCTTGTATGGTCGATGTACGCTTCCTTGAAGGGGCAATCAGGGGGAAGATAAAGGGCAGCACCCTCCATTAGGGAGCTGATAAGTGCTATAAGACGCAAATGTCACGAGGCTTCTTGTTTGCGAAAACATAAAGGCTTGTCATATTTGTGCAACAAATGAAGTTCTGCGATCCTTCTAAAAAAAAAAAAAAAGAAAGAAAGAAAGAAAAGAATAAAGAACTCACAAAACATAATAAAGAAGTTAAGATGAGATCAATGGGTCACTACATGAAAGTGTAGAGACGTCCTGCGATTTCATCGCAAGACGGCAATGTCATGGGGCTTTATGTTCGCAAGAATATTTAGGCCTGTCATATTGTCGCAACAATTCCTGAAGAGGCTAAAATACTATACAAAGAAGTTAAGATGAGATCAATGGGTTTTTGCATGAAAGTGTAAGAACGTCCTGCGATTTCATCGCAAGACGATAATGTCATGAGGTTGTATGTTCGTAAGAATGTTCAGACTTGTCATATTATCGCAAATAATTAATACAAAATAGGTGGCAAAATAAGACCTTTACTTAGGAAGGCATGATAAGACCACATAAATTAATGAAATTTATTGCATCAATATCATTGAAGAAATTTTACAAGAATATACATCAAGAAGTTTTGAAGAGAAGACAGCTCTGTCAATATCATTGAAGAATTTTTACAAGAAGTCCTATCAAAGAAGACAACATCATTGAAGAATTTTAATGAAGACTTAACAAAAGATGCGATTTTGATAGCAATCAAATACAGATAAGTTCATATTCGTAAAAATTTACGAGAATTGCATACTTCTTATACTTCTCTATATATTTATTTCTCCAAAAGATTGAATACTTCTTATAATTCTTCAAGAATATCTCATATTTATTATACTTCTTTAATGGATATTTCATTTGGTGAAGGTTAAATAATCATTATACTTCGTCATATGTTACATAATTATTCACAGATCGAATACTTCTTATATTTCTTCAGTTGGTGAATTGAGTACTTCTAATACTTCTTATATTTCTTTTTTTGATGAGTTGAGTACTTCTAATACTTCTTATATCTCTTCATTTGGTGGATCTAGTACTTCTAATACGTAAAAGGGAATTGAGTACTTCTAATAATTCATTTGGTGAATTGAATACGTCTAATGCTTCTTATATCTCTTCATTTGATGGATTTGGTACTTCTAATACTTTTACAAAGGTATTGTATATGTAGTATACTTATTAAGGATATTTCATATATTTTACTTTTTATACTTAAAAGGGAAGATTTCTTATCTACAATCGTAACAAGTTGAAACTTCGTAAGATAAATTGAGGCAGATATTTTAATACTTCAAACAATGTTTAATCATTTAAAGAGAAATAATAGGGGGAAAAGGATATACTAAGCTTTATCTGTGAGTTATATAATATTTCTCTTCATATGATCAAATGGGGCAAATTTAATCAAAGAAAGGTTAAATTATCTTCGCAAAATATCAGAAAGAAAGGATAAATCATCTTCGCAAAATATCAGATGTACTTCTCAAAAAATAGAATTGTTCGCAAAAAGAAAACCAACAGTAACTAAGGGAATGAATTCAAAAGAAAGAAAGACAGGAGAGTCAATGATAAATTGAAAAAGGAATATTATCATGCTTCATCAACACTCTGTGCTGGATCTTTAAGATCAGTAGGGTCATTAGCATCCTTCGACTTTTGCGAGATATCATCCTTGGAAGAATATGCAACAGGGACATCTCCTTGAGGAATAGATTCTTTCTCATCATCAAGATCTTCATCATCACTCTCATAATCGAAATCACTATCAGGCTCACGAACAAATTCATCGTCAGATATCTTCAGAGGAGTAATTTTCACAGGAGGCAAGCCTCTTGATAAGAGAATGTTATTCATAAAGACTTGATCTTTCAGATGACTTTCACGAAGTATAGCTTTTTGATGATTGGTATCTTCGATATCTTTGGAATAAGCAAGATAATTGAATCTCCGAGTAGCACGGTCACGAGAGTTGATTAAGCGAGTAGAAAGCAAAGCATTCTTCTTACGAAGCTCGGAACAGGAGGCTTCTAATCCAGCTTTCGCATTACGAAGGTTGTTCTCAGATTCTGCAAATAAAACAAAGTTCAAAGAATAAAATTTGCGAGTATAATAAAATTTAAAGATATACCAGAGGCAGTCAAATTTTAATGACTACCTTCTCTTTGCGAAGTAAGAGATTGAGTTAAAGATAGACAACAATTCTTCATCTGATTCATCGCATTATCAAAACCATCACCAACTAATCCTTTAAGTCGAGATTGAAGCTTTTGATCTTTAGAAAGGAGAAAATTCTTATCCTTCGCAAGTTTGGCATTAAGACTTTTAATGACGAATAATCTTCTTCAAGTTGATTCTTCTTAGCACTCAAGACTATGTTCTTATTAATAAGGGAATTCTTCTCAATAACAAAAGAATTTCTTTCAGCATCTGAAGACTTCTTTAATTCCTCAAGTTCACCTTTCAACAGAGAAAGAAGATTTTCTTGATCGCAACATTTATTCTGAAGAGTTTTTAATTCTTGCGAAGAAACAATCATTGTATTCAAAAACGAACATTTCTCTTCTGATAGGGTTTTGTTCTCTTCTAATAAGGTTTCTATTCTCAAATTAGCTTTAGTTAAGGAAGAAAAAAGTTGAGATATATCATCATTCAAAACATTTCGATCATATATTAGTTGAGTATTCTCTTGAAAAAGAGAGTCAGAGTTGTCAAGAGCACACGAGTAAAGATTAGATAAATGGGAGAATTGGTTTGAGAGGCTTTCATGCTTGGTTCGATATTCTGTTGCATCTGATTCATGGTGAAGTACCAATCTTCTACATTTCTGGATGGATTCTATAAAGGGGAATGGGTTTTAATGGATGTTTCAAACATATGAAAAATATAAGTAAATAAAATGGAAAATATGAAGATAGTAATCATACCTTTCAATTTATCATTTCTTTTGCGAAGTATCGCACAGTCGAGAGAATTATTCTAAAAATGATGATTTTCTTTACGGAGATCCTCGCATTCTGCTTGAGAAGATTTCAAAGATTGACGAAGCAATTCAATTTATTTTTCTAAGGATTGACGTGAAGAAGAAATGTCTGGATTGACAAAATTATTCAGAACTTCGCAAAACTCATATTGCGAACGAACATTAGTAGACTTCGCATCATTTGTCAAAACCTCAGATAACATTCGGAAAGTTGAATAAATTCCATCTCGAATTTCCTGAGGAAGAGGAGAAGAATTTGAAGGAATAAGAGCAAGCTGCAAATTGTCTGGAGAAATAGCACTCAAAGGATTTGGAGACAAGACAGGTTTTTCAAAAGAAGAAGTTGAAGAAATATTTTGCGAGGGCTGTTTTTCAGGAGAAGAAGTTGAAGAAATATTTTGTGAGGGTTGATCTTGAAGAAGTGTTGATAAATTGACACTGATGGGAGATTGAAAGGTAGGTAATGGAGTAGAGGCAGGAGTGTGTGAAGAAGCATTTTCACGAGGAGGAGAGGAAAATTCCTTATCAACTTCAGGAAGGAAATCATCAATCGGAATTAATGGTGTGGGTTTAGTTATTCGAGATCTCTTACTAGTATTTGGTTTTTCTCCAACCTGCGAATCAAAATGTAGATTGAAAACTGAGGAAACAATATATTGTTCTGGAAAGAAGGCAAAGTATTTTAACTACCTTTTGATTCTCAGATTTTCTTCTTCGTGGATTAAGGCTTGGATTCTTTAGTTGAGGTTTCATCTGAGGAGTTATTTTGCTGAAATAAACCAAAATCAGATAACAAATTATACAGAAATTAAAGAGAAAGAACAAATGAAACGCGCGGAGATAGAAGGAAATTACCTTGGAGAACTCATGAAGATATAAGCAGAAGAAAAAAATTACGGAAAAACAGTAATAGAAAGTATGAGTAGAAGATAGAATTGCGGAAATAAGAAGAAGAAAAGGAAGAGAATATAAAGGAGTTATATAAGGGAATAACTAGAAAAGAACGGTTACAAAAGACGTGTCAAAATTTTAAAAGACTAAGTAACGGTTATGTTCTCACGATCATTTCTTCTTCGTAGAATTGACATGAGAAGAGGCAAGATGTAGGTACTGAATATCGCAAGATAATAATTCACGAGTATCGTAATAAATAAAGGAGAAAAGAGATATAAAATGATACGATGATAGAAGTAGCGCGGGGAAATATGAAGTTTTGCGAGGATGAAGTAATTTTTCGAGTATAAATTGCGATACTTCGCAATTCATATACAGCTGTATAAGTTTTACTATAAATAGGAGTTCAAATGTAAAATTCAGGAGGTTCTTTTAGTGAGTGTTAGAAAATATCTTAGGAAAGAGAATAGAGAAAGTTGTAACTATTCTAGTTCCATTTAGATACTTCTTTGTAATCAATTGAGAACATTAATAAAAAAAATTGTTATTCATCATCAAGAACTTCTTGAGTTTTTACTAATTCTATTGAGGGTGTAGTTGTAGGTTATTCTGCAACTACAAACTATATAAGGTTATACCCTGGTTGGACGACCGAGAATCTCTTCCAAGAAGTGCAGAGTATGACCAAGGCGCCGAGGTACACGGTTGAGCCAAGGGTGCCCGGAGCGTACGAAACTCTCTTGCCATCCTTGGTAAGTCTTGGCTATGATGCACTTGGCCTAAAGAAAACCCCACCTAGGGTGCAGTCTTGTAACTATAAGCCATATAGGCATAAAGGACAAGAGGCTGCGAACACAACTGGTTGTTGATAGATCCGTATGGGAGGAGCTAGTCTTGTATGGCCGATGTGCCCTCCTTGAAGGGGCAACCAGGGGGAAGATAAGGGCGGCACCCTCCATTAGGGAGCTGATAAGTGTCATAAGACGGCAATGTCATGGGGCTTTATGATCGCAAGAACATTTAGGCCTGTCATATTGTCACATAACGTAAATAATGCAGAGGCAACAAGCCACGAGAGAAATGTTAAGATGAGATCAATGGGTTTTTACATGAAATTGTAAAGACGTCCTGCGATTTCATCGCAAGACGGCAATGTCATAAGGGTAAATTCTTGCGAGAGAATGTATGCTTATCATATTGTCGCAAATATTTTGAAAGATATAAAGATAAGACAAGATTAATGGGTCAATACATGCAAATGTAAAGATGTCCTGCGATTTTGTCGCAGAAAGAAAGAACATGGAAAAGTAAGACCTTTAATTAGGGAGGCATAATAAGACAACAAGATTACTGCGATAGTACTCGAAGATGTTATAAGAATTGCGATTTCACGCAACTATTATTTGACGGTAAGATCACCAATATTAAGGTAAATTTTGATTTTTATTTAATCTTTAATCAATTTTTATATTGCAGATGAATAATAGAGGCAAGTATGGGAATGCATGAGAACGATGAAGTTATTATTCATCTATCATATAAAAATTGCATAGAAACAAGCACACAGATAATTAAAAGAATAATAGTTATATTGACTGATTAACTTGCAGAAAAAGAACTGTTTTCTGATTCTTATAGGTAGAAACAAAAGAGGCAAAAGAAATTTACAAATTAACGGCAAATATTACAGAAAAGGGAGAAAGAAAAAGAAGAACTAGTTAGATCCATCGCGATCCTCCCTATCAGACTTCTCTTCATCGCCAGATTCTTCCCCTTTATCATTATCATAACTATTTTCTTCTCCACCAGACTTTTCACCTTCGTCATCACTATCATTTTCATCCTTATCAGAATTTTCAGCCTCACTATCAGAGATGTCAAGACTTGAAATTACTGCGGGTACTTCTTTCACAAGATCAGGGTATACATAAGGAAAAATTCCATGGTCATCGCAGACCAATTTAACAGAATCATTGCGAACAACAATGAGAGATCTATTGAAGTTTGCGGTGGTGATTACAAACTGCTTCTTCAGTTGTGAATATTTGTAATTGCGAGCAGCAAGAGTGTTCGCGAGCTGATCCTTCTCTTGTTCAAGCTCCTTGATTCTTTCAAGATAACCTTTTTCAGCTTCTACAAGAATATAACAACAAGTTAGAAATTTTATAAAAGAGAATAATGAAAACAAGAAATTAGCGAGAAGAAGAGTAGCCAATAACCTTCTATGTTAGAAATCATATCTCTAATTAGATCCGCATGTTCAACTTGAAGGCTAACATTTACACCTAAATCATTTCTGGCATTGTCAAGAACCTTCACAGCCCAAGCAAACTCATCATCGCTATTAATTAGGAGACGAGATCAAATTTGAGTTTCCCTTGCAAGAAGATCTTCATTATCGCGGATAAGTTTATCTCTGACCCTTTGAATGTCAAGGAGAGTCTTATGAAAATCTGCTAAGGTTTTAGATCCCTTTTTTATGGCAAGATCCTTCTCGTCAATAAGATCGCTATTCTTCTGCCTTAATTTATCTATTTCTTTCTTTGAATCAAAATAAAGGCGCCTATATTTGTCAGTCAAGCCTAAATTGAATCTGTGTTCAAGTTTTAAGAGATTGAACTTGGTTCTAAGTTCGTCTATGGGGAGAGAGTTAATCCTATCATCTGAGAAATTACTTAAGGAATTATTAAGACTAGTAAGAAGAGTATGATCATCTACAGGTTCAGGGAAATTTTGAAAGATTATAGCCTCGTCAGTAAGACCATAAACATCTGCAAGTTAAAAGTGATTGCTTGAATAAGCTGCGATAGAATAAAAGGAATTAAGAGAGAAGGGAAATCAATCATAGCATAAAGTTGTCGGTTAGCCTTATCAAGATCAACGATCTTTTTCTTATTAATAGAAGCTTATGCCTCCAATTATTTATTTTTCTTGCGAAGCTCTATATTTTCAGACTCTAGTTTTTCCTTATCTTGGCGAACTTTAGCAGCTTTCTTTTCAGTATAGAAGCATCTTTTGTCTAAATCAGAAGCAACAGAAAAAGAAGCTCTTCCAACTTGCGAAGAAGAAAAACAAATTAAAATATAGCGATGAAGAAAAATAAACAAACTAAGGAAGTGAAAACATACCAAAGCACCAAGAGAATTCAAGAGACTGGGAGTCAGTGATCTTGAGATTCCTTGGAGAGAATCATTATCTACTAAGATAGGAGCATCGCAAACTTTAGCGAGATCTTGAGATGTCTTTTCAATAACTTCATCCTCGCCATTAGAAGTCATGCTATGGGAAATATCGTTGAAAATTCTGGACAGATGAGTCATGGAGGAATCAGAAGAAGAAGAATTTCTTATTGAAGGAAAACCGCCAGCATTAAAATCCTCGTCAATATCTTTATCAAGAACAACACTTGGATTTTCTGGAACTATTTGAGGAGTTGAAGAAGAAGAAGGTTGAGTCTTTAATTTATTTAGCGGAGGATCGCTAGATTCATCATTTCGAGGGGCAGAAGATCTTCCCATAGAAGAAGTAGTAGGCTTCTCCTTTATAGGTTTCCCAGATGGTTCCTTTGGAGATTTCTCCTTGATTTGTGGAGGAGGCAGTGGTTCTAATTCTTCGATTTCCTGCGAGCACAGATGAATATAAGAAATAGGGGCAACAATATATTGTTAAAAACTTATAAAGAAATATTTCTTACTTCATCTGTGAAAGACATCAAAGTCAGGCGAATGCTGGGTTTCCTAAGAGTTTGATAGCTGAGTTTCATTCTATCAATCTGAGAAAATCAAAAAAGTTAGCAAGAATATAAAGAAGACAATAAATAATAATAACATGAAAAGTTGAGAGAATATACTTCTTTATTTCTCTCAGGCCAGTTGAAGACCCAGGGTTGATATTCAGCGAGATTCTCGGGAAGTTCGTGAGAACCAGACATATAAGGACCTTCAAGACTTAATGGGAAAATGAACCATTTATCGTAACTAGAATGACGAGGACCTTGGTTAGTAGATGTATGAAAGTCAATATCCATCATAAGAGCATTGTCACCAGTGACCTTCTCTTTCTTCAAACAAACACCCCAACATGTACTGTCCCTCTTCATAGGGACAATTCTATAGTTTACAAAAAAGTTGTCCACAGTATAATCGCAGGAAACGATGGGGACATCTTTGAACATAGGATTATTTGGAGCATTGGGGTAGCGAGTTCCTTTACTAGCACCACGAGAAGCATATTCAAGTAATAATTTGATGCAATCCCCACCCAATTGGTATATTGCTCGTGAGAATCTCTCGTCAGAAATTATTTGATAAAACAGCGGAAGCTCAGGATTATAAAGAGGGAGAGGAAGGCCAGCTTCAAGTTGTCCTAGCGATACTATGATTTTCTCGCGAGAATATTGATTATCAGTGAACAGTTTAAGGGAAAGTTCAGATTTAGCATCTTGATCTGGAATTAAAGATAAGTTAAAACCTTTAAGTCTGAGTTTCTCGTGCATTCTATAGAAGGCCTTCAAATTTTTAGCACCAGCAACAACCATTTTTAAGTATGGGAATGAAGGAAGAAGTTGAAAAGGAAGAAAGAAATCGTGAGAATAATAAATGCGCAATTTACGGAAGAACAGTAAAGTTGCAGAGAAGAAGAATGAAGAAGAAAGTAAAAGAGAGAAAGATAAGAAGGAGAAGAGTATTATAGAAGAAGAAATTTCTAGAAGAAGACGAAAATAATTAATGCAGAGAAAAGACATGGGTGGTTAGATCGCAGCGGTTACAGAAGACGTGTCAAAAATTTATTGGAAGAAAGAAACTCGTGAAAACAGCTGGCGAAGTTGCATAGAAACGTGTCAGAATGGGAAAGAAAAAAAGATAAGCGATTATGGAAAAAAAGATAAGCGATTATGGCATTCTTAGTTCTCATGATCTTCTCTTCTTCGCAGAAAAGACATGAGAAGAGGCAAGATGTAGTACCAAAATATCGCTACAACACTATTCCTGCGATATTAACAACGTTTCCGCGAGCGTCACTAATAATTCTTCAAGAACATTTCACGAGCGTTGCAGAACAACTAAGAGAAACTGACGATGGAAGAAGTAAAAGAAGAATGTGTTGATACTGCGATGGTCATCATGCTTGCGGTAGAGAAATATTATAGCGATCGCGATAAGATCGCAGAATAGATCTGAAATAGGAGGAAAACTTAGCTGTCATCCATTATGTAAATCCCTATATAAAGGGAACGATAGATCCAGAAAAGGATGATGTATTTTTGAGAGCTGAGAGAACTTTGAGGAGAGAGAAACTCCAGAAAGAAAGTTGTACTTCTGAGTTTTGATCTTTCTTGTAAATCTTCCTGAAAGTGAATTAATAAAAGTGTTGTTGTTCATTCACAATTATGGCTTAGTTTTCATAGATTCTTGACAAGGGTGTAGTGTAGGAAATCCTGCAACTACAAGCTACCTATTGTAAGTTGCTCACCCTGATCCATCTTAATCGCAAAAGGAATCACGAACGGCTTCAACAAATTTCCAGCATCCTCAAATACATCTCTGGACAGCCATAAACACAAGAAAGCAGCGATGGATAACGTACCGTCAACTGGCCAAGCCGGACGAATATCTCTTGGCCACCAGTGTATCAGCCAATGAGCATAACAACCTTTGCTGCCAGATTCCTTATTAATCTCCTCCATTGTGGTTGTCAAGATGTTAGAGATTGCATTTTCCTCAGAAGAAAGATTTTCAGGAAGATTGCCTATGATTGGAAGATGAAACAAAGCAACCACGTCTTCTAAAGTAATGGTAAATTCTCCCCATATGCATATGAAAGAGTGAGTTGGAATACACCATCGAGCAAGTAGAGCTACAATAACTCACGCATCATGGAAGATGAACAAATCCCCAGAAGCTTGAATAGCTCGTATTACTCGTCCGACATGCAACTTGGCTCGAACTCGAGGAAAACCCAACATGTACCTCGACCAACCAGAAAAATTTTCCAAGGGCCGTCGAGAAAGCTTGAACTCAATCATTGATGCAGAAAAATATCCTTTCTCAAGGCAGAACCGAATATCTCCCTGAGGAGTCACCAATTTCTTCTGAGTAACCTCTCTGGGGTTTATCAGAAGATGAAATGCTGGAGTTTTGAGGCGCTTATCAGGCTCTTGGTCCATGAAGAATGTATCCTCTATGTTCGGAACGTTCTTAATTCCAGGAGTTTCGCCAATGGAAGTCTCTTCCGTGCATGAATCATCCTTAGAGGCATCATCATATATGTGTGAACCTTCTCTGGAAGCATCATTGTCCACACACATATCATCTCTGGAAGCATCATTGGTTTGTGAATCAGGCATCTTACAAAGAAGCTGTAACATGCACACAATACTCCGCTTCAGTACATCATACAAACATCGGCAGAATGAAGTAATTGGAAAAATGCTCATGCAAGCATCTATAAACCGGTAACTCTTAAATCTTACCTTTTACGCTTCCACTAAAAATAGTGATAGTAATGCTAGAGTTAACACTCCAAAATCTTTCGTCTCTTCGAACCTACAAAAGACGTTCAAAAAACTCAGATTTTTCATAAAATCATGAATATTTCTACTGTGTGAACATTCACCATAGATTTATGAAAACTAAAACATTATTTCATCATAAATTTTTTTTACTTCTAAGTATTACTACACAAAACTCAAGTTTTTATTTTAAAGAAAATAATATATATTTGCATATATATAAAAAAAAATGTGATTTACTCACGTAAATTAAAAAAATAAAATTCTTTGACGTGAGCAAGGCTCACGAAAAAATAAAATTTGTGGACACTCCACGGTTTCATAAAAATCCATGAATAGACCATGGTTTTATTAAAAAAAAAAAAAAAACTTTTCCTTCGTATCGTCATACGTCTTTGAAACGAAGGTTTATTCCAATTTTGTGAAAACATACACATTATAAGATAAAGTTTTGATTTATATGAAAGCTCATAAACAAAATGTTATCACTGGACATAAGTTCATATATATAAAGAATAAAAACCCTTTCTTCGTATCATCGTCATTCTTTAAAAGAAGGTTTATTTCGGTTTTTTGAAAATTCACCTTTTCATGATAAAACTTTGGTTCACATGAAAGCTCATAAACTTAGTTTTATCACTGGACCTAGGTCTGCATATACAAAGAAAATCTCTCCTAAATCAGGGATTATTATTAGTTTTCAAAAACTAACGAACATACGTTTTCAAAAAACAAGGGTTTTTCAATAAAATCCTACTCACATGCATAAATATATGGTTTCAACATGATCACTTCATGAGACTCATAAGAACATCAGCAAACACAAAAAAAAATCGCGCTTACCTGGTCGGCGCCGACCGGAATTCGGCTGACAATGATCGAACGGCGATCGGCGGCAGCTGCTCCGGCGTGAAAAATTTCTTCCTCTCCTATGCGCGAGTGTGAAAATGATGGAGGGATCAAGGTACTGGTCGTGGGAAAATAATTTAAAAAAAAAGTGGATTAATTCCTTTTAAACCAAATTTTATTTCCAAAACCTAATTTTCTTAGGATTTCCTTATTGGGCCCGGCCCGCGAATCCTAAAGGACTAAGGTCTCGTCGTCCAAACCAGCAGTTCAAAACCAATTTATGTTCACCGAACGACACTCTATTATTCCACTGGGATCTTCATTCAAGTCATGGTATGCTCATACTATTGAAATAAACGACTAAGTTCAATTATTGATATTGTTTATGACCGGAAAATCACCATTCAATGCTGACTGAGGAACACGGATTTCCTCACTAAGCAGGGGACTTAATGTAAATGGTGAATTTTCGACAAAGGCTGAAATCGTAAACCCATAATCATACGAACTTCTGATCCAGCAATCATATGTGAGTATTGATACACGGGTCTCTCATCAAATCTCTGACTGAAAATATTGTCTCTCAGAGTACATGCAGATATGTAGTCTCTCGGCTGGACAACGGCATATTTCATGAATATTGAACACTTCAGTAATTATTTCTATATAGAATCACGAGATTGATGGATCCTAAACAGCTTGCTCTGCTAGTATAGAGCGATAACGTCTTCAGGATACAAACAACAGTTTTCCCTGACTATATAAAGGATATAAAGCTCCAACAAGATCATGTCAGAATAATTAATGCTCCTAGATAGCTTGCTCTGCCAGTATAGAGCCATCAATTAATTATTCTTAAATTCTTGTATTTATCCACTGAATTTATGAAAATATTCAAATAACTTTATAATATTTCGTTACTTCAATCCATGGTTCTTCCCAGTATAATTCCATGGGTTAGTAATAAATATTCAACACACGGGCATCTGAGCTACCTCCGAGTAAGCCCCAACTCAAATGGTGCAAGTGTACTCGACGATGATGCACTAACAATCACCGTACGAACAAGTATTTCAAAATACGACGAGACGATGAACCTATGCAAAATAGGAAAGAAAATAATAAATAATTAAAAATTGACCAAGGCGCTGGGAGCATGGGCCCACTGACCGGACGGACGTTCCATGGTCAATCCCACGATGTTTTCATATTTTTTGTTATTTTCCTTGAGTTCATGAAAATCCTTTCACTTGAACAAATATCCTTCGTTTTGAGGAAACTCCTCAGTTTCATGGTGTTTCCCTCACACCAAAGAAATAATATAAAATTAAGGAAATATAGTAGAGTCGTGATCATTGGACAACCGGCCATGTCTTGATCCCAACCGGCCCCACACCTCATGGTTCCTCATTATTTTATTATTATTTCCCTAATTTCATGAAAACTCCTTAATCTCAAGATATTTCCTTGATCCCATGAAAAACAATATAAATTAGGGAAACTCGTGTGACCGGGCCCTAGCCAGCCGATCAAGCCCTAGATGGCCCCACACGTCCCATTTTATTATTATTATATTTTTCATGTTTCCTTGGTCCCATGGAATTCCTTGATTTCATGATATTTCCTTCAAATTATAAAAATTCCTAAAATCATGAAATAATACATAAAATTAGGAAAAACGCACGGGACCGGGCCCTAGCCGGCCAACCATGCTCAAGCCGGTCCCACGCTCCCCTTATTTTTTTATTATTATTATTTTTCATGATTTCCTCATCTCATGGAAACTCTTTGATTTCAACAAAATTCCTTGATTTTAACAAAACTCCTTAGTTTTAACAAATTCCTTGGTTTTATCATATTTCCCTAAAATCATGAAAATATTTTAAAAAATTGGGAAAACGTGTGGGATTTTGGGATTTTCATGGAACAATCAATATTGGATCCCGTGACCATCCAAGGAAGGTTTCATGACCCCTTGTTCGGTCCTTCACCTCTTCATAATTAATTAGGTTTTATCACCAACAAATCAGCATTTAATCATTTTTTCACCAACAAATCACCAACTCTTCAAGAGGCCTTGGAGTTTGCTCACACGAGCATGTGGGAGCTAAATGTTTGACCCACGGTCCCGTGAAGCCGGTTCTCCTTCATTCCATAGTTAATTTTCAATTAACCATGAATTGGTCATCAATTGATCAAATTAGGGTTTCTGAGTCCAAGGATCATAATTCCATATTCGAACACTAATAATTTTACGACGATCTCATGATCGGAATTTTTATTAATTATGCTCGGTTCAATTACCAGTATTTTAATTAATGCTTTATTTTGGTCACGGCACCAATGATTCATTAGATGGGCAATACTTGCTCAGATCAAGGAATATTGGTCCAACTATCAATATTCAACAAATCAGAGTAATATTGGCTCGCCTCAACTATCAACGTGAGAATCATGTCTACGTTTAATTCATGAGTTTCTAAACATTTTAAAAAATCATGTTTAACTCAGTAAATACATGGACTCATTGTCCCATTAAATCATGAAGTCAACAACTGACTAAACTAACCACGAGACGTCAATCGTGTCACTTAGGGGGATATCAACTAGGGTTTTGGTCTGACGGTCTACGACACGTGTGTTCAAACACATGATGGAATGTGAGAAAGTCGTGCAATCAGTTGAAGGAGTTAACAAAGTAGTGGATGGAAAATCAACCAAGTCTCTTCACGATGAGCAACTGGTTTCAAACACGATTTTCACTTCCCCACTCTTTGATTCCATAAACTGTCACACTTCATGGGATCATGGTGTCTAAAATTATAGAAATATAAATAAGTCTCTGAGTCATGATTGAAATAAAAATGACAAGAACAACAAGAATTTCACGTCTCACAGATAACACGAGATCAACAACTCATCAATTGAGCAATTACTCTCAACTGAGAAATTTCATTCATTTAGAACTTATCATGTTCAGAATTCACAACACACCTACAATCTTTGATTACCATTGATTACACACATTTCTAAGCTTCCCTCTTACAGATCGACCCATCCTCTCTTGTGATCGAATTTACTCTGGAATGACCATTGTCTTGGTTTAGGCCGGAGTACTACATATTGATCTCTCAAATTCAAAGCACTCCCGTCTTGCAGTGCATCTGTGTGAGGTTAAACATTTCGCTCGGTTCAAGGATTCCCCTCCGTACGGTCGTCTCCTCAATTCCTTAAAAACCAGCAAATTATTTTTCCTCATCTACACCTATCTTCCATCAATGAATTGAAATAATATGCTTAACTTTTGTTGTCAAAAGTTCATCGATCTTGTATCAATACTTGCATATCGACATATAAAAGTGATAACTTTTGACATTGTATGGGACAACAATAGTTCACAGACGCAAACACAATATCCCATAACAGATTGCAATATATAAAATTATAAAGATTAATACTGCAAAAATCATCTTCCAAACTATTTTTAGAATTTTGTTTTTAAAATAATTAAAACAAAATCTATAAAACAAAAGATGAAAATCTTGGACATAGCTATGTGTAATCACAATAATGGCTATTTCAAACTCTAGTTATTCTTCCTAAAACACCAGAATAAAATTCTCATAAGAAGACTTCCTAGACAAATAACAAATCTACTAAAAACCGATCACGAGCTAAAGTTCACGTTCGGCAACTTCACGGGTTTCAATACTTTTAAGCTTGTGATTCATACTATCAAATGCGTCTTCGGAGAAGATATCCTCATTGATAAGTTCTTTAACATGTGCCTTTATGAGACCAAGGTCAGTAGTAACCTTTTTCAACTCACTTCTAACCACATCAAGATCCTTCATAGTATCAATTTCAGTTTTGCTTCCTCAAAGTATTTAAGAAAGTCATGAACCACTTTAGAAAAAACCATATCCTTATTCTCAACATCTTGGTGTGAGTAGGCATAGAAGCATGAGGCATTAGGTGCACCTTCTTATATAAGAGTTCTTTTCTTCCTTCCTTTTGACAAAACCAAAACCTTTCTCAAGAAATCCCTTTGCAAAATCACCATGGAGAGATGAAGAAGAGGAAATTCTTGATAACCCAGCAAATAACCTAGAGTATGTGTACGTGACTTGCGTAACTCAATAGGTTGGTTATTTAAAGGTTTATTAGAGAAAGAAGACTTTTAGGGTTTCCTTAATTGATTCGTATCAGTCACACGGGTAACCTGTACGGGATCAATCTTGACCCAAAAGAAGAACAAGAGTCGTACGCACACGACCTTGCTGAAAATCTCTTGCAAAAAGAGGCAATCAGGATGACTCCAAAAATCTATGTCTCATCAAAGAAGCAATTTTAGAGTACATGGGTAGCACATTGTTTAACCAAACAACAATAAAAAAAAATATAATGACATAGTAAGTACAAATACTTACGCAATCATTTTTCTAATGATACTCATGCTAAAGTTGATAGGAAATTATCTTGAGAATCCGAAAAACACCATTGTCAACAAGTATACCTGGGCATATCTCTCAACATGGATTTTTGTGTGAGATATTTCAACCTTGTGTTTAAGTAGCACAAGTATGAGCCTTTAGATCATCAAATGAAAATTATTTTTGGTTAAACCTCTTCCTTCTGTCCCTAGAGGAATGACTGTTATGATGTGAAAAATTATCATAAAATTTACTATCATCATAATACGACGCATAATGAGGATTTTTATCTGAAGAATGTTTTATAGATGACCTAGATAGTTTGTTGATGATTTCCTTATATCCCTCAATAATCAATTTTACATTGTCATCCATCTGCTCATATCTGCATTCTTCACTTGATACATGATTCACATCATTCTCTCCATTTTTAATAGGAGAGATAACATGATTTCTTCTTGGACGATATTTGTCTAGACGTTTATTATGCTTTTGTGCATTTGAAGAACTCATTGAACTGACTTTCCTGATAAGAAACACATGATGCGTACTAAAACCAATTGGTTTAGGCATACGAATGTCAGTTACACCTTTAAGAATCAAGTTGAAGGTCCATTGAATTTGAATCAACGATTTGTTTTTCAACTTGGGTTACCTATTTGGCACTATATGCCTTTTTGAATCACAAAAAAGATACACTTTCTGATCACAGGGTGATTTGAGATTTCATGCCTATCATTATCGTCTTGATATTTATTTCTTCCCATTGAGGTGTGAATCCCTTGCACATTAGTGGGAAGTGAATCTGAAATTACTTCTGAAATTGTAGCTCTTTCAGTTTGAGTAGAAGTAGATGGTATAGCTGACTCTTCTGAACATCCTTGAATTGAGAGTTTACTCAAGAGATTTTTAACATCTAAAGCATCCTTTTTAAGTTTTTCCTCAGGTAAGATATGAGAAGATCGAACTTCGGGATTTTCTTTATAAGAAGCCTTTTCACTAGAGCCACAGTCTTTTACTATACCAAGAAGAACATTGTCATGTTTTTTTAAATGTGAATCTATCAACTTGAATTCTAACAAGATTTATAATTAGTTCACTCTCTCTAGCTGTTTTCTCTTGAACCGAGTCACATTCATCAGGATAACACGTGTCAGTGTTAGTCTGTTTCATTTGAACACATTGTTCATGTATAATAGAAATTGTGGGATCTTTCTCTTTAATAGACTTATTAGAAACATAGTTTTTATTTCTGGTGATGCGTTTATCAGAGATAACACTTCTTCCCATAGAGTCAGATCACTACAAACACAGACTGATAAGGTCTTTAAACGTGTTTGCTTGATCTTATACCAATTAAAAAAGCGGGGGTCTAACAACCTCACCCAATTTTTTGATTAGAAATCTGTATGGATAAACTCCAATATACTTTTATGAGAATCAACTAGACAGTTAGACTCAATCAATAGAAAAGTATATCAAAGAGTTATTATATCTTTATCTCTCGATTTGATCTTTACTCAAGAAAATAGAAATTTGCGAGTCTTTTTCAAATACAAGAGATATATAAACTTGGATGGTACCAAAGACCAATATCCAAGGATCAATCAATTTCCAATCAACAACCAAAGGTTGGATTTCACAATTGATCGATACAACTGTAGGACCAGAATATCTCCACAACGATATTCTCGCGATGGAAACGACACTTCTGTGAGAAACCCAAACAATTCTACAAGTATTAACAACACTTTGACGAGAACATCGCAAGATTATTCAACGACATTTGGCGAATGTCACAAAAGAGTAATATAACGGTTGACGACTGAAAATATATGAGAAGAATAAGTCTGTTTCACGATGGTTACAAAGTTGGCGATGGTGAAGACTAAAGTTATGGCGGTGAGATCGCAGAGTAGATACAAATTAAGGGGGAATCTTAGCTGTCTTCCACTATGTATTTTCCTATATAAAGGGTCCGACTAAATCCAAAAAGGGATGATGTACTTTTGAGAGCTGAGAGAATTTTGAGGAGAGAGAAACTCCAGAAAGAAAGTTGTACTTCTGAGTTTTGATATTTCTTGTAAATCTTCCTGAAAGTGAATTAATAAATTTTTTGTTGTTCATTCTCGATTATGACTTAATTTTCATAGATTCTTGACAAGGGTGTAGTGTGGGAAATCCTGCAACTACATTTTGGCGCCCGAAACAGGGAGAATCAAGCTAAGAAATCTCTAATTACAACTTGAAAATTTGAAGAAATTGTTAGAATTGAAGAAATGGCTAGAAGAAGAAGAAACACATTAGAACCACCAACAACTGTGAGGAGAAGTAAAAGACTTGCAAGTGAAGGAACAGGTGAATTAAAAGAATCTTTAAGGATAAGATCAGGAAGAAATAGAACAAGAAATGAAGCAGAAAGTTCAATTCAACAATTAAATCAACAAGCACAAACACAAGATAGGGATGTGGATTATGATAGAGTGAGTGTGCATACTTGGAGGTCAGATTCGATAGAAGAAGTAGAAAATCGACAATTGAGAAATGAAGAAGAAGGAGAAAGGAATCAAGAAATGGTTGGAGGATTAATTCATGAAGAACATGAAGTAGTAGATGATTTGATACAAAAAATACAAGAAGAAAGAAGATTAGAGTCAGAAGAGCGTGCAAATTTGACAAGACAAAATCATGAGCTAAGAATGGAGAATTTGAGATTACAAAGAAGGAGATCAAGAAGTACTGTTAGGTCAAATTCAAGATCATTCAGAGAAGAACCAAGGCAAAATTCCCCTATAAGAAATATTAGAGAAAATATTCGAGGAGAAGTGTAAAATAGGGAAGAAGAGATAATTGGTGATCGCAATAATCCGCGTGACAACAGAAATCAAGAGGGAAGAAACAACCAAATTGAAGAAGAAAATTCAGAAGAAGGTAGGAGGATATTACATGGACGAGAAAATCAAAGAATTATTGAAGGAGAAATTGAGAATCATTACGCTGAACAAGCACGTCTAGCTCGCGAGAGAGAAAGATTAAGAGCATAAGTAGAAGAACATGAATTTCGAGAAGCAGTGCGACAAAATAATCATGAAAATCGAGAAAGGAGACGTACACAAAATCGCTACAATGGTAATATTCAGGAGGAATATGATAGGATACAGAGGAGAATAGAGAGGCAACGAAGAGAAATAAGGAGAAATGAAGAAATTCATAGAGAAAAAGATAGGCAGTTAAGATATCAAGAGGAAGATGAAAGAGAAAATCGCAGAGAAAGACGAAATTATGATGAAGAAGAAGATACACAAAATCTCGCAAGACAAGAAAGGCAAGAGCGTAGAAGAAGGGAAGAAGCATTAAAAATGCCAATGGAGCAAAACTCAATTGAGAATGAGCAAATACTGAGAGAATTAGCAAAAATGCGAGGAATAATAAACAATAGAAGAGAAGGAGGTAGTAGACAACTTGATGAAGCTGCGAGAACTCCATTTACTTATTAAGTACAGTTAAGAGGGATACATCCAAAATGCAATCTACCAACATTAACCAGCATTTTTGATGGAACTACTTGTGTTATTCAACACGTCAAATCTTATGTTAGATGTATGCTACAGTGGGAAAATCATGATGCTGTGCTATGCAAATATTTTGCATCTAGCTTAACTGGCGAGGCGTTGAAATGGTTCGAGGGATTACCAAAAAATACTATAACTTCTTTTGATCATTTAAAAGCTACATTTTTAGGAGCATATATCAGCAATAATTCATCGCGGCCGGGTATTAAAGATGTGTTTGGGTTAAAACAAAGAGTTGGCGAGAGTCTGAAACATTTAACCATAAGATGGAAGACAATGTGCAGTGAAATGGCAGGAAGAGTTGAAGAGAGATATCTTATCTTGTCTTTTATCAATGCAATGTTCGCGACCAATCTACTATACATACAAATTTTCAGAGTTAAGAATACAATCACTATGACTGAACTGCGAGAACTACAAGAAGAATACATTGTTTTGGAGGAGAAACAAAATGAGATGGCATCATACCCGATCGCGAACACCATCTCGCTAACGGCAAGTGGAAGTTTGCTTCCTAAAATGATAAATAATGTGGCGAGCACCTCGCAGATACAACAAGAGAATGAGGTCAGTGAAAACCAACAAAAATTGGTAGCAATGGGCAGTTGAGATCAAGAATAATATGAAAGGGAGAAGAATTATTACAATCGCGGTGCAAATAATAAGATTCAAACACTTGATCAGCCGCAAGAAACTTATGGCGGACAAAGGCAGAATAACTTTAGAGGGCAAGGAAATCAAAAAATAATATGGGAAGAAATTAAGATGCCACCTCTTAATGCTAGTATAGAAAAAATCTGGGAAGCTATCATTTTAATGGAAAATATACCATCCCCATGGAACATGGGAAAAGAACCACATCCTAACAATCGCAGTCAAGAATTTTGTCCTTACCATCATTTTCATGGCCACACAGTAAATGAATGCAGGAATGTAAAGAGAATAATTTTAAGGATGATCGAGCAAGGAAAGCTAAATCACTTTTTAGTAGGACACCCACAATCTCAGCGATTGCCTCCAGCACCAGAAACTCGCAGAGTGAATGCTGTAAAAGGAGCAGAAACATTCGTGACAGATGTTGGGGCTAAAGCAAAGAATTTGTTTTTTAATTCTATAGTACATTCACACAGAACTATAGAGGATTTCCATGACAATATTCTGAGCAGGGTCTTCGCGAGAGACACAGATGGAAGAGAGATATTGAATATCGCGAGAGCCTCACCATTAGAGGAGTGGCAGAAACAGACTATATCTTTCACTACACAAGAAGTACCAGAGCCTGGTGAGCAGCATGATGACCCATTGGTAGTAAGGTTAGAGATAAATCCCAAGCAAGTATAAAAAGAAGATAAAGAAAATGATACTGAAAATGAAGATTCTTGGGCTATCAATAGAGTTCTAATAGATACAGGGATCTCAGTTGATATATTATTTTATCATACCTATAAGACCATGGGCGAAAAATACGAAGATCTAATTCCATCAACATACAAAATCTATGGTTTTAATGGTACAGCTAACAAACCAAAGGGGGAAATTGAAATCCAAATATCGTTAAAAGGAATATCTTCAAAAATCTTATTCTGTGTTGTGTACATCGAGTCAACTTACAATGCTTTGGTAGGAAGACCTTGGTTACACTGGATATTGGGTGTTGCATCAACTTATCATTAATGTATAAAATTTCCATATCCCAATGGCATTTGAGTTATAAAGGGAGATTTAGTTGAAGGAAAGAAATGCTATGAAATTGATATGGAAACCTGTGAAGAAAGATCTGCGAGGAGCAAAAATTGGAAACACAACATCAGACAGAAACAAAGAGGTGACAAATTAATGGTTGATGCAATAGAACAACGAGAAGATAAAACGCTGCGAGATCAAGGGAGTATCACATTGGTGGTTGATAGCGAGAGTATCACAACTGAGAAAAAATAAGAAAAGCATAACAAGAAGGTTATGATGAAAGAATATCAAGAAGATGAGGATGGCAAATTAACGGTGAGAGTTTCATAAAGGAAGAAAAGATAAAACAATTGGTAGACAGGTAAAGCAATGCCATTTAAGAAATTTGAAGAAATGTGCTAGAAAGGTAAGAAATACTGGAATATTGTAAGATGAAACAGTTAAAAAATTCTTCTTTCTCTATCACAATTTATGCGAGCATCATCGCAAGAACAGCGAATAAAATTTCGCAGAGATTAAAAGAATGGGACGAACCTTTATGGCGTGCACCCTAGTTCGCGAATAAAATTTTGTAAGTGTAAAATGTAAGACCTAATAGCGCGTCATATGAGGGGGTATCTCTTGACATGACTCAGCGAAGATGTTATACCGCTTCTAGAACCTGAGTCATGCAGATGTTGGGGTTAAAGAAAACCTATCCGGGAGAGAGATCTTGGATTTCCAACTATATAAGGTTATACCCTGGTTGGGAGACCGAGAATCTCTTCCAAGAAGTGCAGAGTATGACCAGGAGCCGAGGTACACGGTTGAGCCAAGGGTGCCCGGAGCGTACGAAACTCTCTTGCCATCCTTGGTAAGTCTTGGCTACAATGCACTTGGCCTGAAGAAAACCCCACTTAGGGTGCAGTCTTGTAACTATAAGCCATATAGGCATAAAGGACAAGAGGCTGCAAACACAACTGGTTGTTGGCAAATCCGGATAGAGGGAGCTAGTCTTGTATGGCCGATGTGCCCTCCTTGAAGGGGCAACCAGGGTGGAGATAAGGGCGGCACCCTCCATTAGGGAGATGATAAGTGTCTTAAGACGGCAATGTCATGGGGATTTATGATCGCAAGATCATTTAGGCCTGTCATATTGTTGCATGACGAAAATTATACAAAGGCAAAAAGCCTAAAGATAAAATGTTAAGATGAGATCAATGGGTTTTTGCATGAAAGTGTAAATACGTCCTGCGATTTCATCGCAAGACGGCAATGTCATGAGGCTTTGTTCTTGCGAGAGAATTTAGACTTATCACATTAACGCAGAGATATTGAAAAGATACTGATAAGACAAGATCAATGGGTCAATACATGCAAATGTAAAGACGTCCTGCGATTTTGTCGCAGAGAAATGAAAAAGTTGGCAAAATAAGACCTTTAACTAGGAAGGCATAATAAGACCAACAGATTATTACGATACTGCTCGCAGTATTTATGGGATTTAGCAAGTATTGAGGCATAATTTCTTGACATAATATATTTTTACATCAACTAATATTTAATCTTTTATGCAATTTTCTCTTATTGCAGATGAATAATAGAGGCAAGTATGGGAATGCATAGAATGATGAAATTATTATTCATCTATTATATGATAAAATTGCATTGATAATACTAAGTAACATACTTATACAGATCATTAAAAGATAACAGTTATATTGATTGCTTTGCAGAAGAGAATTATTTTCTGACTCATACAGATAGAAGCAAAAGGAGTTTATAATGGCGGAGAAACTCACAGCTAATTACAAAAAAGAGGAAGTAATTATACAAAGAAGACAACAGAAGAAGAAAACTAATCAAACTGATTGCCATCTTTATCGTCAGATTTCTTATTCTCATCGCCAGATTTCTTCTCAGCATCATTGTCAGATTTTTCTTCATCGTCAGAATTTCTTTCATCGTCAGAATTTCCTTCTTGTTCATCATCTCCAATACTATCTTCATCGCTAGAAACTTCATCTTCACTATCAGAGATAGTAGGTCTTGGAATTTCTTTTGGGATTTCTTCTTCGAGATCAGGATATGCAGAATGAGAGATATTATGATCATCACAAACCAATTTAATGAATTTATTACGAGTAATAACAAGAGATCTGTTAAAATTCGCAGTAGTAATGTTGAGACGGTCCTTTAATCTTGAATACTTCTCATTGCGATCAGTAAGTTTGGTTGCGGGCTGATGTTTTTCATCTTCAATTTCTTGAAATCTCTGACGATAATTCTTCTTAGCATCTGCAAGAACGTGACAATGAATTAGAAGCTTTACTAGGAAGAGTATTAAAATGAAATATTAGCAAGAATTGAACAAGTTAACAACCTTCTCTTTCAGAAATCATATCTCTAATTAAAGCAACTTGTTCAACTTGGAGACTAACATCTACACCTAGGTTGTTTCTGGTGTTATCAAGAACTTTTGCAGCCCAAGCAAACTCATCATCATTATTGATAAGAAGATGTGAGCGAGCTTGAGTTTCCATCGCAAGAAGATCTTCATTCTCGCGAATAAGTCTATCTCTTTCTACTTGAGTCTCAAAAAGAGTTTTATGGAAATCTCCTAAAGCCTTGGTACCGTTTTTAACAGCAAGATCCTTCTCGTCAATAAGATCACTATTTCTTTTCCTTAATCTATTTATTTCTTCTTTGGAGTCAAGGTAAAGACGTTTAAACCAGTTGGTTAAGTTTAAATTGGATCTGTGCTCTATTTTCAAGAGGTTAAACTTGGATTTAAGTTCCTCAAAGGAGAGAGATCTAATCTGATCATCTGAGAAGTTACTTAGAGAACTATTAAGGCTAGCAAGAAGAGCATTATCATCTATAGGTTCGGGAAAAGATTGGAGGAGTGTTGCCTCATTAGTAAGACCATAAATATCTACAAAATGGTTGTTTGAATAAGCTATAATGGGGTGAGAAGAATTAAGAAAGAAAGAAAATAGATTATACCATATAACTTTTGATGAGCTTTTTCAAGATCAGCGAATTTCTGCTTGTCAGCTGAGGCATCAGTTTCCAATTGCTTATTTTTTCTGCGAAGATCAGCAACTTTTGTCTCCAGTTTTTCTTTCTCCTGACGAAGGTTATTAGCTTTCTCTTCTTGAATAATACGTCTAGTGTCTAAATCATAAGCAACAGCAAAAGAAGCTCTTCCAATCTGCGAAAGAATTATGTAAATTAAGATTTGGCGAAGAAATAAATACAAAAATATATAAATGAAAACATACCAAGGCACCAAGAGAATTTAAGAGACTAGGAGTCAACGATAATGAAACTCCTCGGAGAGAATCATTGTCTACTAGAATAGGGGCATCGCAAACTTTGGCAATAGCTTGGGACGTCTTGTTAATATCTTCATCCTCATCATTACAAGTTATATTGTGAGAAATATCGCTGAAGATTCTGGATAAATGAGTCATTGAAGAATCAGAATCAGAATAATTTTTTATTGAAGGAAAACCGCTAACATTAAAATCCTTGTCATTATTATCCTTATCAAGATCAACACTTGGATTTTCTGGAATTAGTGGAGGAATTAAAGAAGAAGAAGATTGAGTTTTCCTTCTCTTTAATGGAGGATCGCCAGATTTATCATCATGAGGGGCAATAGGCTTTTCTTTAGCAGAGACAGAAGATTTTCCTTTGCGATCAGTGAAAGATTTTCCCTTGGGTTTTGGTTCTAATGGTTCAAGCTCTTCAATCACCTGCGAACACGGATAAATATAAGAAATAGGGGCAACAATATATTGTTAAAATTTATAAAAGAATATTTCTTACTTCATCCGTGAAGGATTTCAGAGCCAAGAAAGTGCAAGGTTTCATGTGAGTTTGATAGCTGAGTTTCATTCTATCAATCTGAGAAAAATCAAAATAGTTAGCGAAAATATAAAAATATAAGGAAGATAGTGAATAATAATAATACAAAAGTTGAGAGGATATATACTTCTTTAGATCTCTCAGGCCAATTAAAAACCCAAGGTTGATATTCTACAAGACTTGCGGGAAGGTCGCGAGAACCATAAATATAAGGACCTTCGAGACATAGCGGAAAGATAAACCACTTGTCATCACTAGAATGACGAGGGCCATAATTAGTTTTCGTATGAAAATCAATATCTAGCATGAGAGCTTCATCGACAACAAGTTTTTTCAAACGAACACCCCAACAGGTGCTATCCCTCTTCATAGGGAGTATCTTGTAATTTTTGAAAAAAATTTCTACAATATAATCTGCAGAGTTAATGGGAATATGTTTGTAAAGAGGATTTTGAGCATCTTCCGAATAGTGCTATCCTTTTCCAGCACCGCGATAAGCATATTCAAGTAGCAACCTAATGCAATCTCCACCTAATTGATATATTGCTCGCGAAAATCTCTCGTCAGATATTATTTGGTAGAATAATGGGAGTTCTGGGTCATAAAGAGGAAGGGGAAGACCAGCTTCAAGTTTTCCTAGCGATACTATGATTTTTTTCGCGAGAACATTGATCATCAGTAAATAATTTAAGAGAAAGTTCAGATCTAGAATCATGATCTGGAATTAAAGACAAGTTAAAACCTTTAATTCTGAGTTTCTCGCGCATTTCATTGAAGGCCTTCAAGTTTTTAGCACCAGAAACAACCATCTTTGAGTATGGGAATGAAAGGAAATGATGAAAAGAAGAAAGAAATTATAGCAGTAACAGAAGCGCAATTCGCGGAAGAACAGTAAAATTTGCAGAAAAGAAGCGGAGAATGAAGAAGAAGTAAAAGAGAAAAAGATAAGAATAAGAAGAGTATTTATAGAATAAGAAATTTCTCGAATAAGGTGATAGTAATTAATTCCAAGAAAAGACGTGTGTGGTCAAATCGCAGCGGTTAGAAGAGACGTGTCAAAAAAAATTGGAACAAAGAATTCGTGAAAACATCTGGCGAAGAACAGAGAAACGTGTCAAAACGGGGAAGTCTAAAAAGATAAGAAGTTATGGCATTTTAAGTTCTCATATCTTATCTTCTTCGCAGAAAAGACATGAGAAGAGGCAAGATGCAGGACCAGAATATCGCCACAACGATATTCTCGCGATGGAAATGACACTTCTGCGAGAAACCCAAACAATTCTACAAGTATTAACAACACTTTGACGAGAACATCGCAAGATTATTCAACGACATTTGGCGAATGTCACAAAAGAGTAATATAACGGTTGACGACTGAAGATATATGAGAAGAATAAGTCTGTTTCACGATGGTTACAAAGTTGGCGATGGTGAAGACTAAAGTTATGGCGGTGAGATCGCAGAGTAGATCGGAATTAAGGGGTAATCTTAGCTGTCTTCCACTATGTATTTTCCTATATAAAGGGTCCGACTAAATCCAAAAAGGGATGATGTACTTTTGAGAGCTGAGAGAATTTTGAGGAGAGAGAAACTCCAGAAAGAAAGTTGTACTTCTGAGTTTTAATATTTCTTGTAAATCTTCCTGAAAGTAAATTAATAAAATTGTTGTTGTTCATTCTCGATTATGACTTAATTTTCATAGATTCTTGACAAGGGTGTAGTGTGGGAAATCCTGCAACTACAACAATGCACAACCTGTGATGTTTCAATTATATAAAGAATATAATGCGGAATAAAAATAACATAGACACCAGAAATTTTGTTAACGAGTAAACCACAAATGCAGAAAAACCCATGGACATAGTCCAGATTAAACACCACACTGTATTAAGATGCTACAGACACTATCTTATTACAAACTAACTTCGGTCTGGACTATAGTTGAACCATAATCAATATCACACTGATTCAAGGTACAGTTGCACTCCTTACATCTCCGATCCCAACAGTATACTACGCATTTGATTCCCTTAGTTGATCTTACCCACAACCAAGAGTTGCTACGACCCAAAGTCGAAGACTTGAATAAACAAATCTGTATCACACAGAAAAGTCTACAATAATAGATAAATATGTCTCCCACATATAAACTTACGAGTTTTGTTCTAACTTTTAATAAAATCAAGGTGATCATGAACCAATTGATAAACCAGACTTATATTACCGAAGAACAGCTCAGTATTATCAATCACCTCACAATAATCTAAATCATATGGTAGCGAAACTAGATATTGCGAAATCACATACGATGAGACGAAGATGTTTTTTTTTTTTTATCTTGCCCTATCGGAGATATAATCTCAAGCCAATTTGATCAATTGAAATCTTACGATAGAAAATGGCAAGATCAGATCGCATAACTACAAGAGAAGTAGTTTCGTCCGGCTTCACAATCCCAATGAAGTCTTTAAGTCATTAATCGACAGGATCTCAAGAAGAAACATACGATTAAAGGAGAATCGACTCTTGCAAACCAACTAGTATCACACAGGAGGTGTGGGGATTAGTTTTTCCAATTGCTAGACGTCTCCTTATATAGTTTTCAAATCAGGGTTTGCAATCTAAATTATCTTGGTAACAAAGCATTCACTATTCACCATTAGATGAAAAATCTAACTTATCTAAGCTAATATCTTTCAACCGTTATATCGAATTTTAGCTTGTCACACACACATGAAATGTATTTCATTTAGGTTTGAGTAACCGTACCTAAAATTGTACATTTGGTTGGTTCACAAATGGTTGACCAATGATTAGCCATATGAGTAATTTCATATCAACTGTATTCATCTTCTCATAACTAGTTCAAATGACTCATAACAACTAGTTCAAGAGTTGTTCAATTGCAAGGAAAATTTATGCACTACATAAGACACAATTGAAGCAAAATCATTTTGATTCACTTTAATCAATTCATAAACAATATATCCACGGTTTGCAAAAATTGCATTCCTTATTTTTTTATTGTTTAAGTTCATGAACAACCGATTTGAGAAATAACCAGCTTGGGTACGCGTACCTTAGCTTTACCGGAATTGGGTTTTAAAACCCAGCAGAAATTTTCGATAGGAAAACTTATATGGGTACCCATACCTAAGGTGACTTGTTTGCAAGTTCTTAAACTCCAAACTACAACATAAATTCTCGGTACAAGAACCTCCGCCAGTACGCGTACCCAACCTATCTTCTTCATCAATACTGCATGCACACATATGCATGCACTTGGTTTCCGGTACATGGACTTATGCACTAATGTGCGAACACACTATATATAATTATACCCATAGGTGGTTACGTAATCTCAACTCTATATTTTAATCATTGAAACATTCTTTTATAATGGTAATAGTCATTAGACATAAAGAATCGATTATCTTCATCAAACCTATTTTCGAGAATGAAACGTCATCATGACTTTCGTCACGGATAAAAATGAAAGTGGTTAAAGATAATACTTACCAACACATATTTCAAGAAAAATATAGGCGAGTAAACTCGGCTCGAAATATCAAATGTGTATGTATGAAAACTATCATATTATACGACTATGTCTCAAGAGTAAGAGTAAGAGATAGAGTAGACTTTTGAGTGCTAGATGAGTTCAAGTCTCCACATACCTTTTTAGTCGTATGAAGTTAAACTAGTTCCTTGAGTATTTCTTCATCTTCATAAGATAATCTCCATGGAGTCTGGAGCTCAACTATATTTACTATCCTAGACCGAGTCTTAGTCATAAGTAAACTAGAAATCAAGACATATAGTTTTGATCACTAATATTGACAAACATGCTTGAGATAGCATTGCTTAGTCAATGCATACAAGTTCTACTGAGCAATGCTCTAACAATAGTTAAGATCGGTTCTACCATCTCACACATATTGGTCATCCAAAGATTTGGAATGAATAGCCAAACCAATGAGCCTAATGATTTCCCTTTTGATTCATGAAACAAGATCATGAATGTACTTCCTTTAAACAAATGTAAAAAATTATTTCCTAAGATGAAATCTTCTCCATAACCCCTTCATATATATATAATAGTATATACAAGATTATGTCGATGTCATATCTACGAAGTTCAAAAGATAAGTGTTATACTTCATAGTCTAATTCCCTAATACTATGATTATAAAATTATGACCATGTCACATCACTAGAGTATTATACAATATGTACAATATATACAGCTTTGCAATATCACAACTTGAAAAATATGATAGGAATGAAATAGTTCAAGTCAATATTACTAACCTCAAGGATGATGTCATCATTGTAGTTCACTATTTATTCAGATTCTTCAGGTCGTCGGAGTAATACTTGTATGTCTTAACATTCCTAGACTTTCTAGTCTAACTTAAACGAAATTGAATCTAATATTTAATAAAACAAATTTAGATGATTTTTGACACACTAAAATATGACAACCAAACTTGACATACCAACGCTTGGTGAGTTCAACCGAGCTATGCTCTTGTTTATGGGTGAAAACTATTCCAACCGGTTTTGGTAATTTGGGGTGTATGGATGAGGAATGAATATAAACCTTAAATAAATACACTGCACGGTGAGTGCTTGTACATTCGAGAAATCAATCTGTGCAAATCCGGCCTAAACCAAGAAATGGCCATTCCAGAATTATTTCAGTCACAAAGTGAAGGAGATGGGGTTGATCTTAGGGAGGGAAGCGAAGAAGGTGTTTAGAATGTGAAGGTGTTGGATATGTATGACTTGTATCAGAAAGCTGAACTGGCTTGCAGGATGTAAGCTATCAGTTCTGGTGTTTGAATATGATTGTATCAACACTTGTTTCTGTTGTCTTGTCTTGTTTGAAAAATAGGATGGAGAACCTATTTATACAAGTTTTTTAGCCTAACCCTCGTATCTCGTGGGAAGTGGAGAAAGTGGAGTGATTGAGTAGTGGAGTAATGTGTTAGTGTCACACGACCAGTCTTGCCCACTTATCCCATCATCACTAACCGTCCATGACTTCCTGACATGTTTTTGTGATGGCGCGTTGTGTCTTTTACGCCGTAAAACCGCCAAACAATACCCCGTTGTTCCCCCAGTTTGTGACATGATTGATGTCTCGAGCGTGTGGATCATGGGACCCACAGAAAGTAGCATGTAATGCTAGATTAAATAACTACGTTATTTAGGAAGTTTATACTGCTGAAGTATCGTGCACATTCTATGCAGGTACTGCATTGAGTATATCCAGCATGTATGAAACATCGCTGTTTGAGCATCTCAAAGTAGCCTCATACCCAGACTACTTCATGTGATGGTTCGGAGGTTGATCAAGCAAATCCTTCCTTGACCGTCCACATGGTGTGGTAGGGTGACGGATGGTGATCACCATGACGCTGCACTGACCAATTAATTCCTGAACAGGGATGTATAACCAAGACGGTGAAGTTGGACGGACGAGATGATCTTTGAGACACTCATCTGCGACCGTTGGTGAAATTAGGGTTTTGGAGAAGATGCACAAGCACCACTCTTCATTCTGATCGAATCTAATCTTGGGATACGATTTTGGCCGGCCGATCATACATGCGTGTAGATGGCATCACATTGTAGGCTCCCATACCCCATTGTCTCACGAAAGTGTGATCTGGGCCACTAAATTCTTCTGGAGAAGTTGAGTGGTCGAGATCAATTTGCGACGGAAAACTGGTGCGGCAAAAGCCGTACATCGTGCCAACTTCGGGCATGCGTTCCAAGATAACCAATCTTGCTCGGTATTGGACGATTAATCTGGAGTGTAGGTGGTAGGATGGTGTTCACGCCTATACCTTACTGTCCCATGAAAACATGATCTAAGCCACTCAAATTATCCAGCGAAGTTGAGTGGTCGAGATTAGTTTGCAATTGGGAAGTGTGACCACGCTAGTTTGGGTGTGCGATTTGGGATAACCAGGCATGGTATGCCTTGTATGATTATATGAGGGGATAGATGGTTCCACGATGGTCATGTTGGTATGACCGGACCTTCTTAATCTAATCTCGGACCCTTCATTCGTGCCGAAGAAAATGGACGCTCGTGATGTTCAAAACCCTAATTTTTGGTTTCACGGCCGTGCGTCATGCTCTGTTTGGGCGTACTAATTGGGATGACCAACCATGGTTGGTCCTGACCGATCGGTCAGGTATATAGGCGGGCCCATGGTGATTGTGTTGACATGCTCTGGGCCCTTTGAATCTATATCTACACCCTCCATCTATACCTGTGAAGATGGATGGTTGAGACTTTTTTGCGACACATGTAATGTGCCGCAAACCCTAATTTAGGGTTTTCCGTCCATACTACTCTGGTTTGGACGTTTTGGAAAGCCATGCCAATCTTTTGGGGAGGCCGACCATGCGGGGCCTGCGTTGGTTCGGTATTGAATATTCCAATACCTGTTTGGGGTCATGGATCTGATCTGAGCTATCTAATTCATGCTGGTGAAGTTGGATGGTCATGGTCGTTTCTGAAACTGACATGGTCAGTCCAGATGCTCAATCGGGCTAGTATAGCATACCGAGAGTAATATGCTCAATCGGGCTAGTATAGCACACCGAGAGTTGCATCATGTACGGGTATTTCGTACATGCTTCATTATAATGCTTGAAGGTTCGTGTTGCTCTGCTGAGAACAACACTCAGTCGTCATGCCGCACTGATAATGAGTACAGGAAATACAAGGCTGGTTATGCATTAATTATTAATGATGTATTTAATTCACAGACTGGGATTGTTTCCACATGCTCCATTCTAGGTGAATTAATAAAGTGAAGAAGTATTCATCACTTATTAATGGCTTTATCTTTTACAAGATGTTAGCGCATAATTTTTGGCTTTTACAACTTTAGCCTTAAATGAAATTCCACCATCAACATTAAGTCCCCTTCCTAGAATATAATGGTTACACTATTGTGGGGTAGGCATGAGATGGATACAAATTTGTATACTGAAATTACCAAGCTAAAGTGAATGCATATTTACCGGATAGGTCGACATCGTCAGGCATTTCCGTGGGAGTCCTGATTAGGGATTGGAGGAGAAGTATGACTTGGTCGACGTTGAGACCTCATTCATCGGACGAGTTCCGTTGTAGTTGATCCGGTCTTCCTTAGGGTTTCCTTCAGTGTGTATGCGGGGTTTAAAACTGCCGATAAATTTTTCTGCAGAAAACTCTATCTCTCCAACATGTCGAGCAATAGTAGATCATTTTCTTCGTATCACCCAGGATCTTCTGTCAAGCGTGCACGACCTACGTCTGAGCTTCATGATGAATCCATGGCTCGTGTTCTCCGAGTCAAGAAGATCATACTGGTTCGTCTTCTTTTCCTTTTCTGAACAGTTTCTTGTTCCTCATAATGATCAGGTGAATAATCCTCTCCTTCTTGCAGAGATACCCCACCGGAATATGTGTGACAGTTATCGATGATGACGACTTAAACAGTCCTCTTCCTTCAAACTCAAACATGCCTACCCCTACGAACCTCGAAGATGCTGATCTGGATATCTCATCTTATGAATACCCCAATGCAGGTCTTTCATTCGATGTTCGCATGAAATGTTTATCTTTCAGCTACCGAGAAGTCGGTGTATTCTTAGTGTGGAAGGAGTTTGTACCTTTGTACACAAATTTATGGATAAGTACGGCCATATCGCAACCAGGAATGTGGTCTGGCACTGTTCATCTTCTTTGGTCACCACGGTAAACTGCCTTCTTCCCATGGTTGCCGAGATGGAGAATATTTTTATCCGCAATATTGCCGAATCAAGCCTCGAAAAGTGGAAGGATATGGTATATACCTGCGAATCCATGGAATTTAACGTGGGTTGGTTGCGGCAGCGTCTTGATATCATCAAGGTTGATTGAGCTGGTATCCTCATAAATGTTATTCCTATTGTGAAAACTATCTTGGAAGAGGAGAAGGCTCTGGCTACGAAATCAAAGAAGGTAGAGCAGGCAGTACAGGACTTGAAGAAAAGGACAGAGAGATATCAAGCTAGACTGGAGATGATGCTCTTAAGAAACTATAATATGCTAGATGGCCTCCTCTAATTCGCATTCAGCTGTATTCCCTCATTTTTAATGACGTTTGTGTCAAAAGTTTTCTTCTGAACATCTTTGCGAAATAAATTGCACTGGTTTTTGATTAGTGAAACGGGTTTTTCATTAATACATCTATGAATATAATTTATGATTCAAACATGTAATGAAAATAAATGCCTGCATTGTAGCGTCACAAGATAGAGCGGACAATGGTCAAGCATGATATGCCTTGAGCCATTTTCCATTGATGACCGCTTCCAGCCTACCTCCGTACACCTTAATGATCGTGTAGTAGACAGTATTGTAAGCCTTGGTGACTGTGTAAGGACCTTCCCATTTTGGTGAGAATTTTTGTGCGAACATGTCTTGCTAGATGTGCTTGGCCGTTTTCAAGACCAAATCTCTCACTTTGGAAACACGTGGTTTCACAGTTTTGTTATATACCTGGAAATTATATTCCTGTACACCTGAGTGCATTCTTACGCTTTGTTTCTTCTGAAATCCAGAGTGTCTAACTCCGCTGTTCTAGAGTTAGAGGCTTCATCCTCGTCCCATTGGATCCCGGTTGCCGCTGCAATCCTGGCTGATGGGATTTTTATCTCTGCTGGGAGAATTGCGTCCGCTCCGTAAACAAGTGAATATGGGGAAACTCCAATGGAGCTTCTAGGTGACGTCCGGTATGCCCACAGCGCCATTGGCATGCCATTCCCTAGGATTGTCATGTACTGTTCGATTGATGATCCGGATCAACGTCTTGTTGGTACTTTCAGCTTGTCCATTCCCTGGAGGATAGTAGATGGTGGAGAAAACCTGTTTGATGCCATATCCTTCAAGTAACTCTCGTACCTGTTTATTGGAGAAGGGAGTCCCGTTATCAGTGATAATATGCTTAGGTACTGTAGTTGCAAGAAATCCTACAACACACCCCTTATCATATCTTGATATTAATTTCTAGATCTACATATAAAAATGGTAGTAAAATTTCTAAAATTATAAACGGACACCAAGATTTTTTACATGGTTCAATCAATTTGATCTACATCCATGATTCTTCACTATGATTGTTAAAATTTTATTTTACATTGATAATCTCCATTAATGGAGTTCTAAATCTAGTTTAGGGGAAGAAGATGATAAAAAAAAACATTCTCTCTCTAAAAATCTCTCTGCAAAATATCTCTCTCTCTCTTAAAATTATCTCTCATGCTCTTCTCTTTATATAGGTATCTTCATGGTGGATGACAGCTCACATTCAACTCATATTTCCCATATTTTAGGACCTCTGTTATGCTCCTCGCAGGCTCTTCTCTGCTCCTCGTAGTCTCTGCTATCGTGCTTGCGAGACTCTTTTATAACCACAAAATCTTCATTTCCTGCTTTGTTCTCGCGAGATCCCGCCTTGTTCTCGCGAGCATTCTCTCCAACTAAAAAATCTTCACATCTTTCTCATGTTTTATGATGTCGTTGTCTATTACGTCATTCTTTGAATTATTCTGCGACGCTCGCAGAGTGTTGTTGAAGAACTCACAGAAATGTTGTTAATAATTTCGTAAGAATATTATTATGGCGATATTCTGATCCTACATCTTGCCTCCTTTTCCTTGAGTATTGCTTGAAGAGCGATCTTTAAGGAAAAATCAATTGTTGTAGTAGTCTTTGATCTTTGTTGATGAAGGAACGAGCGAAAAAATACTGGACTTGAAAAGTACGTACTTGCCTCTATTCTTTTGTGAAGTTCCATATCTTTGCTAAGTAAATAAGAAGTATTAACTCTTGAAGTATGCGAAGTATGAAGTATCCTTGAAGAAATATAAGAATTACTCAATCCTCAAAATATAAGAAGTATCCGTCCTTGAATGAAAGTTATAAGTATTGCCTCTGTTCATGCGAAATTATTACTTCATTTTTGGTGAGAATTCTTGCCCATTTTGGAAATGATTCTTGCCAAGTAGATAAATAACATAAAATGTTTTCTTGGTAATCCATAGTTGCCTCTGTTCTTTATCTATGAAGGTAGAATCCTTGAGAAAATGTTAAATGAACGAATTGTTTCTTTTTTCTTATCTTTCCTCTGCCTCATGCGATAAAATAATCATATTCTGCGAAATAATCACATTTCCTGCGAAATTCTGGAAAAGTCTGCTAGATGCTGAATGAGTTTGAAAGTTTCTGAATGTGTCTGCAAGATTCTAATTATATATGCGAGTTTCTGAATGTGCCTGCGAGTTTCTGAATAACCCTGCGAAATTATAAATAGTGCTCCTGAAATAGTGTTGTGAATAGTGCCGAAAATAGTGTCGTGAATAGTACTGCGAGCTGATGAATAATGTTGCGAGATGATGAATAGTGCTGCGAGATTGTAGATAATCCACTTGAGAAACTCTGAATAATACTTCTGAGAAATTCTGAATAGTATTTCTGAAAGATTCTGAATAGTATTTCTAAAAGATTCTGAATAGTATTTCTGAAAGATTCTGAATAGTACTTTCTTTCTCTCTTGCAATGAACAAATCTGTCCTGCATTCTTAAAAGAAAATAATTAATGTTTGAGATTATTCTATTGGTCTTATTTTGCCTTCCTATTTAAAGGTCTTATTTTTCCAAGATACCTCTCCTTGCATGTATTGACCCATTGATCTTTCCTTATCTTTATTCTTTGATTGTATTGCGACAATATGACAAGTCTAAGTTCCCTCGCGAGATCAAAGCCTCATGACATTGCCGTCTTGCGATGAAATCGCAGGACGTCTTTACATTTTCATGTAAAAACCCATTGATCTCATCTTAACTTTTTCTCGTATGGCTTGTTGCCTCTGTATCATTTTTGTCACGCGACAATATGACAAGCCTAAATGTTCTTGCGATCATAAAGCCCCATGAAATTGCCATATTTAGACACTTATCATCTCCCTAATGGAGGGTGCCACCCTTATCTTCCCCCTGGTTGACCCTTCAAGGAGGGCACATCGGCCATACAAGACTAGCTCCTCCCATCCGGATTTACCAACAACCAGTTGTTTTCGCAGCCTCTTGTGCTTTATGCCTATATGGCTTATAGTTACAAGACTGCACCCTAAGTGGGGTTTTCTTTGGGCCAAGTGCATCGTATCCAAGACTTACCAAGAATGGCCAGGGTAGGTTCGTCCGTCCCGGGCACTCTTGGCTCAACCGTGTACCTCGACGCCTTGGTCATACTCTGCACTTCTTAGAAGAGACCCTCGGTCGTCCAACCAGGGTATAACCTTATATAGTTGGAAATCCAAGGTACCTCTCCTAGATAAGTTTTCTTTAACCTCAACATCTTCATGACTCAGGTTCCAGCAGCGGTATAACCTTATCCCTGAGTCACGCAAAGAGATACCCCCTTATATGACGCACTATTAGGTCTTACATTTGCCTCTTGCGAAATTTTATCCGCGAAATAGGGTGCACTTCATAAAGGTTCGTCCCATTCTTATGTCTCTGCGAAATTGTATTCGCGTTTCTCGTGATAGCTTCACGTTTCTTTATTATTTCATTTTTGTCAATTCTTTCATTTCTATCATTTCTTCTTTCATTCTCATAACATCATATTTGAGGTAAATATTCTTTAAAATCTTTTGAAATTTTTGAAATATTCTTTGAAATCTTGCGATTGTATCGCATTTGTTAAATCAAAAATCTCTTTCTGTAAAAGAAATATTCTAGAGAAATCTTTGAAATCTTGCGATTGTATCGTGTTTTTAAATCAAAAAACTTTTGAATAAAAAATTTTCTAGAGAAATATATAAATTGAATGTTCTCGGTTTTTTGTAATTTTGAAGTCTTTGTAATCTTGCGAGGGTATCGCTTTTTTGGAAATTAAATCAAATTTTTTTGAAATCTTAGAAGTCTTTGCGATAATTTCATTTTCTGTAATCTTTGAAATCTTCAAAAAATTTAGAGATCTTTAAATTTTTGCGATAATTTTTGGTAAGTCAAATAAAAAATCTTCGAAATCTTAGAAATGTTCTTTGAAATATTGCGATAGTATCGTTTTTTGTAAAATAAATCAAAAAAATCTTTTATTTTCTGTAAATAAAATATTCAAGGAAAATGGTACTTAGATTTCTTGCGATTTTCTGTTGCTGTCGTCTCTTGCGAAGTATATGATTTGCTTGTGAATTGAGAAGAAATGAGAAATGAACTCTTGATCTGCCTCTTGCATACTCTCGCACCATACCAATTGTTCTAACCCTCACTTGCGAATTTTACTTGCGAAATAATCAAATATCTGGCGAAGTAATGAAATATCCAAGATGTACTGTGCCGAAACTAGACTTCATTTGCTTGCTAATCAATTCCTTGCGTGAAATAGCTTGGTTTGCTTTAGTGGGCTTGGACAAACTGGGCTTGAATGTTGCTTATCTCTTCTCCACGCTGGTTGTTTGGAAAAAAAAATCGTTTGCGAAGGAAATCTTTATAATGTAAACATTTGCGAGGAAAACAAAAATTCTGTGACCGTGGAAACTCGAACCCGTGGTACTGAACTTATCAACAACGTTTATGACCATCTATTCAAATTGCTCTGGATATGATTATTCCGCAAGTTTGTTTCTTTTTTTAAGCACATCCAAGCCCTAAACTTCGCTGGTACTAGCTATGACGTAGACCTGGTATTGTATTCTTCTCCTCATCGCAAGTAATGTTCATAAGAGATCAGTGGGAGTTACCCTTCGAATGGAAACTTACTGCCATTATAATAGGCTTGATTTTTTCACCTTCTTCTTCTCTTCGCAAGTTAGTTTCTTCATGACTTATAGGCTTAATTTTTGCATCTTTATTCTTTTCTTTTCGTCCATTTTCTTTGCCTACCTAGCCTGATGACCTATATTTTCATGTTGTTGAATGGACAAATAGCTTTTGTTCAGCTCTTGTTCGGTCTTTGTTGAAGAATTCTGTTGTTTGTTCTCATGAGGAGCCCCACGAACTGGCCTTGTTGAAAATTTTCTTTTCTTGTCCATGCAGACATTTGGGAATAAGATTTCACGTGGAGAAAGTCTTGTATATATCTTGGCGAACAGCATCACTTTTCTTGGTATTGATCAGTGTGCTTGTCTTGGTAATCCATGCTTATGAGCTGCGGTGTTCTTCGCAGAGAGGATGTTTACCTTCGCAGATGCTGCGAATTTATATTGTTGGAGTTGTTGCAGTTCTTCGCCAAAACCTATGCCGAAGTAAACTTCTTCTGTATCTCTCCCTTTCTGTTTGATGTATTACAATGTAAATTTTCTGAATTAAAGTCTTATTGTTCTTCTCATCGCTGGTGAATGACAATGATCTCTTTGCGTTATTTGAATTCTCTTGGCGCTGTTACTTACGATTACAGTGGTATCGTGATACTCTCATCAGTATTCTAATCTGTTTATGATTATTTTTAACAGAACTAATTGCTCTTATCATTCATCATAGGCTATATCTTGGCACAATTTTCATCTCTGCGAACAATAAATTTAGTTGAATAAATTTCTTTGATATGACTTATCATTTGATATTACTTAATGAAACAACTTTTGGAGTTAGAGATAGGAGAATGAGAATGCTTCCCTTTTAGTGAATTTGTTCGTGATCTCCATTTCACTCGTTAATTGGTTGTACTAGGGTTCCCTTACTACTGCAATTTGTTTGTTGAGCTTGAGGCATTGCATAGCTGCGAATTTCTTCGCTGGGAGCCAAATGCAAAAATTATCCCATGCAGTATGAAAATGTATTACAATATTCTCTTTTGGCCTGCGATATTATCGCATTGTTCTAGCCTCTTGCTTGCTTTACTTGCGTTACATTCTGAAGCGAACATCTCTTTGCGTTTCTTTTTCTCTTTGCTGGCTGTTTCAACAATGACTTGGCTTGTTGGTTGCTGCTTCAAAATATTCATGTTGGGATATGAATTTGATAACTGCGGGAGAACAAAAATATTCATCCACAGGTTTCTAAGACTTTGTGTCTTGTAACTAATGACACTTCAGATCTTTCTTTTCAAATCTCTCCAGTTAAATTTTTCCAACTAAAGTTTTCGTGTTCTCCTTCTCGCAGTAACTTTTAACCTCACAGGAACTGACCATCGCGGCAACACTATTCATCATTCTTTGCTGCTAGTGCTTCTTTGGGAACTACATTCTCTGATCTTTGTTACCGTACAGCTGCTTTGATCTTGGGAATTTTCTTCATAAAAGTTTGATGATGCTAGTATATCTGGATAATTGGTTTACGAGGTGAGTTGTTGGAATTAAATCACCTTGCTCCAGAACTGGCTTCTTTCAGAACGCAACAAGAGCATGCCTTGGTTTCACATGTTCCGATAAGATCGCCAGATTTTCCCTTTGCTTCTGACGTATTTTAATAATCCTTTAATTGTTTTGTTACTCAAGTTGTTTCGTCCTTTCACTCTTTAGCGCCTTATTCACTTGTACTTTTTTGTTTGCGCTGTGAAGTAGTGTCACACAGGGAAAAAGTATTGTAACGCCTTTTCTTTACTCCAACTTGCTAGAATCTCACTATTTTCTTACTCGCGTGTACTTGTGATGGTTCTTCTATTTTTGTTGTTGGCGGAGAAAGTTTGGGTATTGCTCCTTAATTTTGCACTTTCTCGCTGGGAACAATAGTTGGGTTTGATGTTAACTTGTCATTAGTTGAATGTGAAAGTAACCACATTTGCTTAAAGTGGCATTGACGAATAACTAGCTTTCCCTGAACCTGTATATGAAGTAAAATTTATCTCTCTTCTTCCTTAACTGACCCTCATTGGAATTATGAGTTTCCGGAGAAATGATCTACTGATTTTTTTTATAATCGTGTTGCAATGAAGTTTGACTGTGCTGGATTGTCTGCGAGCTGTTCGCTGGTTCCTTTTCCATCCCTTTCTTTACGCTGCGAATTTGGTGGAGATATCTCTTCGTGCTCTTGATAGTTGACAATCGCTCTTGGGCTTGTATATAAGTTTTCTTGTTTTTATTTTTCACGTGATTGAACTGGTCTCCATTGCTTTCATTTTTTCTCTTGAGGTGTTTCGAATGGCTGGTGTTTCATTCATTCGCAAGTGATGTTGTTAATTTTCTTCGTTATTTAACTTAATTTGGTTGAGCCCAGGTCATTGCATTCTCCACTTCGCTGGTAACAACCAATTGATTTAATTAGTAATCTATTCAACTTGAGGACATCATTGCTACTTACAAAATTAAAAGAAGATTCATAAATTTTTAATTCGCCAATCTAATTTGAAATAGATAACAATCAAAATTACAATTAAAATCTAGGTTTATTTACGATCAAAATTCTTTTTAATTCAAAATATCAGCAGAAAAAAAATTTGTGTGAAAACACAAAGTTTGATAGTTAAAAAACTCAAAATCTTCCAGATCCAAATTATTAACATATAATTAAAGAGATAAGAAAGAATTTGTCATATTTTAATGGTTTAGTTGATGCCAATTCATTTCATTTCATTCCTATAAAGATTTCTTCAAATCTGCTCCTGCTTCCCAATATTTATGCTTCTCTTTCTTTGTATACATTTCCCTTAAATTGTGTTGGATGTTCCTCATTGTTCTTTCTATGTATACATATTTTCCCCTGTATCTCATAAATCCAATTGAATTCATCATCAACAATTGTTAATTTCTTTGGACCTTCTTCAATCCAACAAGCACGTCCCTGTTTCTAGCGCCAAAATATAGTTGCAAGAAATCCTACAACACACCCCTTATCATATCTTGATATTAATTTCTAGATCTACCTATAAAAATGGTAGTAAAATTGCTAAAATTATAAACGGACACTAAGATATTTTACATGGTTCGATCAATTTGATCTACATCCATGATTCTTCACTATGATTGTTAAAATTTACATTTGATTTTATATTGATAATATCCATTAATGGAGTTCTAAATCTGGTTTTGGGGAAAAAGATGATAAAAAATATATATATTCTCTCACTAAAAATCTCTCTGCAAAATATCTCTCTCTCCTAAAATTGTCTCTCCGTTTCTCTCTCCTTCTCTTCTCTTTATATAGGTATCTTCATGGTGGATGACAGCTCACGTTCAACTCATATTTCCCATATTTTAGTACCTCTGCTATGCTCCTCGCAGGCTCTGCTATCGTGCTCGCGAGACTATTTTATAACCATAAAATATTCATTTCCTGCTTTGTTCTCGCGAGCTCCCGCCTTGTTATCGCGAGCATTCTCTCCAACTACAAAATATTCACATCTTTCTCATGTTTTATGATGTCGTTGTCTATTACGTCATTCTTTGAATTATTCTACGACGCTCGCAGAGTGTTGTTGAAGAACTCACAGAAATGTTGTTAATAATTTCGTAAGAATATTATTGTGGAGATATTCTGATCCTACATGTACACAAAAACGACAAATGATATGTTCTTTAATGAAAAATGCAATTGTTGCTCCTGTAGTTCCTCGCAGGGGAATAGCTTCTACCCATTTGGTGAAGTATTCTGTCGCGGTTGATGTACTTGTGTTGCTTCGATGGGGATGGGTTGATTTTACTGATAATGTCCAGTCCCCAGCTGTAGAATGGCCACGGACTGCTTATCGAGTGCAAAGGGGTGGAAGGAACGTGAACAAGGTTCCCATGAATTTGGCATTTGTGACAGCTTTGAACAAAAGCGACCGCGTCATCCTTCATGGTCGGACAGTAGTATTTCTCGTGTATCTGGAGAAACAGTTTCAATTTCCTTTGATGTTCTCCTTCGTGTGTTTCTTTCAGAATGACTAGAATTTCCACCCCAGCTAGGCATATTAATAGATTACCTCTGAAACTCTTGCGGTACATGATCCCTTCGTGGAATACGAACCGCTTTTCCTTTTGTTTTATCTTGATGACATCCTTTTGATTGGCAGAAGTTGCTCCATCACGAAGATAGATGATGCATGGCTCTCTCCAGTCCCCAGTGTGGTTCACACTAAAAACTTCCAATTGGTGTGGCGGTGTTTGGCAATTTGAGAAGGACTTTTGAAGTAGTCTGGATTGAGTCTCCATCTCTGGACAGTAATAGCCCATACGTTGGAGTCGTCGGTAAATCGTTACCACTAGTGATTGTCCACAAATTTCATTATGAACACGATTCAGTTGTAGTTGTGTTTCTTCATCTCCAAGGCATCTTGACAGGGAACCATCCGGGTTTCAATAATACATCATACCATGAAGCATGAAAAAGTTCTGCTGGGTTTTGAGACTGACCTTTCCTTGGGAGAGTAAGCTGTTGAGCTCTTGAATGATCGGAGTTCGCTAATAATCAGTCTTGGTGTCTTTGTATTGTGATAGCCATGTCGATTCTATGGTTCTCCTCTTTACTGTCAGGGTTTCTTTCGAACCTTCGAACTTCAATTTGGAAGCCAGTGTTGCCATATAATCGGCGTGTTTGTTTTTGCTGCGACCAACATGGATTATGGTTGCGTCAGCAAAATAGTTTAGTAACCTTTGCGCTTCTGATCTCTATGGAGCTAGTGTTACTTCCTTCAATGTGTATACTCTATTCATATGATTTACCAGTAACTTGGAGTCACCTCTTATCTCCAGACGTGTGACTCCTGCTTGCTTAGCTATTGACAGCCCTATGAGGAGAGCTTCATACTCTTCTGAGTTTTTGGTGCATTCGAAGTCCATCTTGAAGGAATGTGAGGATACTTCCCTAGTTGGAGAGACTAACACCATGCCCGCTCCTCCAGTATTACTGCTAGGGGTAGCAGAGCCATCAAAATACAGGAGCCACACTTTTTCTTCCAAAACAGAGACGTCTGGAAATTCTCCAGGAAGACCTCTGTGTAGCCCTGTAGTGCCTTCTTCAGGAAATGCTGCCAGTAAGTATGCAACTGCTTTACCCTTGATAAATCTAGGTGACGTACATGTTATTTCCAGCTTTGGCATTTGGAGAATCCATTTGCCTGTTCTTCCCGTCAGGACCGGCTTTGAAAGTAAAAACTTTGCAGGATCATATTTAGACACGAGTATCACCCTATTAGACAGTAGGTAATGCCTAAACTTCTGAATGGAATGGATCAAGGACAAACTTTCTTTTTCCGTTTTGGGGCATCTGAGTTCAGCGTCTCTCAATATTCGGCTGAAGTAGTATATGGGATGTTCGACTCCCTCATCATCTTCCTGAGCGAGTAGAGCAATTACGGCGGTGTCACTGAAGGAAGTGTAGAGACACATCAGCTTCCCTTTGATAAGAGACTTCATGATGGCTGGAGATGATAGTATTCGTTGAATCTTTTGAAAAGCTTCTTGCTGGGTTGCGATCCAAACGAAGCTAGCTCCTTTCTTCAGCAAGGGAGTGAATGACGCAGAAAATTGGGCTAGACCAGGTATAGAACGTCGGATGTAGTTTACCTTGCCCATTAAACTTTGGAGTTCCTTCAAAGTTCATGGAGGTGGAATTGTGAGGATATCTTGAGTCTTGGACGGGTCTACCTTGATCCCTTCCGCGGTTACTTGGAATCCAAGAAATTTTCCTGAAGAGACACCGAAAGCCCATTTCAAAGGATTCATTTTCAACTTGTATTCTTGACACCTCTCAAACACTTTCCTTAAGACATTGGCGTGATCTGTTCGAGCCCTTAACTTTACCACAATATCATCTACGTAGTCTTCTACTTGTTTATGCATCATGTCGTGGAAGATTGCCGTCATAGCATGTTGATACGTTGAGCTGGCGTTCTTTAAACCGAATGGCATAACAATATAGTAAAAATTGCCAACAGGGGTTCGGAAGGCTGTCTTACTTGCATCGTGCTCATACATCCTTATCTGATTGTAGACGCTATAACCATCCATGAAGGATAAGATGTTGTGTCCGCTGGTGGAATCTATTAACATGTCTATGTTAGGAAGAGGAAAGTCATCCTTGGGGAAGCACTTTTTCAAGTCTCTGAAATCGACACAGCACCGAATCTGTCTGTTTTTCTTCTTTACTGGGACCACATTAGCTAACCAGGTCGGATGATGGATAGGTCTGATGAATCTAGCAGCTAGCAACTTCTGAATTTCGTTCTTGATTTACTCTTTTACTTCGTGTCTGAATTGCCTCGGAGATTGCTTGACTGGCTTGGATCCAGGTATGACATGAAGGTGATGGGTGACCAATTTCTCATCTAGACCTGACATTTCTTCGTATGTCCAGGCAAACACATCTTGGTCCACAGACAAAGTCGAACTGATAGAGACATGCCTGAGAGATTCTTCATTCCCGATATTAACAATCTTGAGTTCGTCAGTTGTGGAGTTGGTGCTGCCTTGTAGCTATCGCGGAGCATCCAACACCTCCTCTTATGTTTCGTCATTCTTGCAGCATTCAATTGGGTGGAGATACTTGGTACTAGTCTCTCCTACTAATTGCTAATAGTGGCACCAATATATTATCTTCCACTCCTTATCACTGTTTGCCTCGAAAGTGCGTTCCCTTTTGGCGTGGGCATGGGTTAAAATTTTACCGTATAAAGATAGATTCCTCATCAAAAAAGGTGTATCATGGTGGTTAGCCCTCAGTGATGCAAGTTGGTTTTCTTCCTGGATTGAATCCCACGTGGGTAGTGGGGTGCACATGAATTTGTATGACCTTACCCGCAGAGTTTCTTTTGGCTCAAACAGTTCCACTCCGCATATTGGAGCGTATGGAGACAATGATGCAGGAATATGTAGTCCGACTCCTTTTCGATGACTTCAAATTTCACTTTCGACTGAACGGGTCCTACTGACAAATTTAGATTGACATACCCGTATGTGCTAGTCTGGTTTCCTTCGAAGTCCTTTATTGTGGTAGGATGTTGTACAATTTTGCATGGGCTAACCTTGGCTGTCCTGAGAGTCTTGAGAGTAATCACGTTCGAAGACGCTCCTGTGTCGATGAGGGCCCTCCTAAACTCTGAACCCTTGATGTGTGCGGTAATTTGTAAGGCCCAGTTGTGACCTTCCTTTGCCATCATGTCGTCTTCTGTAAATGTAACATTATTCACAGATGTTTCCGATCTGACTAGGACTTCCGTACGTGAAGGAGTCAGGTGTATTTCCAGAGATATTTTATTAATTGCAGCAAATGTCTCCGTACGTTGATTCTTCGAGAGGTGTAAGAGTTCACACAAACTTTCCACTAGGGATGCTGCTTCCTGATCCGCTGGTCTCTGGTTCATAGTAAAGTTGTTGACCTGATGGAAACTAGTCTCCAGTGTATAGGTCACCGGAACGCTCATATCTGACATCATCTTGACGAGGAGATCAAGTATGCCATTTACCACTTCTTTGATTAGCTTAATGTTCTTCATGTGAATATCCTGTACCCGTGCTAGTTCTATTAATGATGGAAATATCCTGATCATGCCGTCAGGTACATCATTAGGAGGAGGGGTATCTCCGTTGGAGTAACCATTAGGATTCGAGACTGTCGAGGCAGTCCTAAGACCAACCATCGCCAAATTGGTTGAATGGTATTGAAGAAATTGACTTTACAACCTAGAGATTAACCTCCCGCTGTGGTCGTTAATTGTTTATGGGTGAAAACTATTCCTTCCGGTTTTGGTAATTTGGGGTGTGTGGATGAGGAATGAATCTAAACCTTAAACAAATGCATTGCGCTGTGAGTGATTGTAGATTCGAGAAATCAATTTGTGCAATTCCGGCCTAAACCAAGAAATGGTCGTTCCAGACTTGTTTTGGTCACAAAGTGAAGGAGATGGGGTTGATCTTAGGGAGGGAAGCGAAGAAGGTGTTTAGAATGTGAAGGTGTTGGCTATGTATGAATTGTATCAGAAAGCTGAACTGGCTTGTAGGATGTAAGTGTAGTAGCAGGATTTCCCACACTACACCCCTATTAAGACCCTATAAAAATCTAAGTGAAACTAGTTGAAGATTGAAGAATTAAACGACACTTTTATTATTTAGATCTCAGAAATGTTTACAGAAAATATTCAAACTCAGAATTACAACTTTATTTTCTGGAGTTTCTCTCTCCTCAAGATTTTCTCAACTCTAAAAAATACATCATCCCCATCTGGACTTACTTGAACCCTTTATATAGGAAATTACATAGTGGGTGACAGCTAAGTTTTCCCCTTCTTTCGGATATATTCTGCGATCTCATCGTGGTATTTGCAATATTAATCTTCGCCAACTTTTTTAATCCTCGTGAAATAACACTCTCATAACATGTCTCTTCAATCGTCAGCTATTATGATGCTTCCCCGTGACGCTCGCAAAATGTTGCTGAAGAATCCTCACGACACTCTCGTGAATAATGTCATTTATACTTATATGAATATTTGACCTTCTCGTGAAAGCGTTGTTCTTATCATGAGAATATCGTTGTGGCGATATTCTAGTACTACATCTTGCCTCTTCTCATGTCTTTTCTGCGAAGAAGAAACGATCATGAGAATCCTTAACTATCACAAGAATATCTGAACTTTTTTCTCCGGCAATATTCCGCTAATTCAGCTTTCCTTGTTAACATGTGTTGTAAATCTTTCCTTTTGTATTGACACGTCTCACATAATTTACTCCTTTCTTTGCCTATAAAAGTAAGAGTCGAATTTTATTTCTAGTTTTCTTCTCTTAACTCTCTTTCTTCGTATGTCCAGGCAAACACATCTTGGTCCACAGACAAAGTCGAACTGATAGAGACAGGCCTGGGAGATTCTTCATTCCCGATATTAACAATCTCGAGTTCGTCAGTTGTGGAGTTGGTGCTGCCTTGTAGCTGTCGCGGAGCATCCAACACCTCCTCTTATGTTTCGTCATTCTTGCAGCATTCAATTGGGTGGAGATACTTGGTACTAGTCTCTCCTGCTAATTGCTAATAGCGGCACCAATATATTATCTTCCACTCCTTATCACTGTTTGCCTCGAAAGTACGTTCCCTTTTGGCGTGGGCATGGGTTAAAATTTTACCGTATAAAGATAGATTCCTCATCAGAAAAGGTGTATCGTGGTGGTTAGCCCCCAGTGATGCAAGTTGGTTTTCTTCCTGGATTGAATCCCACGTGGGTAGTGGGGTGCACATGACTTTGTCTGACCTTACCCGCAGAGTTTCTTTTGGCTCAAACAGTTCCACTCCGCATATTGGAGCGTATGGAGACAATGATGCAGGAATATGTAGTCCGACTCCTTTTCGATGACTTCAAATTTCACTTTCGACTGAACGGGTCCTACTGAAAAATTTAGATTGACATACCCGTATGTGATAGTCTGGTTTCCTTCGAAGTCCGTTATTGTGGTAGGCTGTCGTACAATTTTGCATGGGCTAACCTTGGCTGTCCTGAGAGTCTTGAGAGTAATCACGTTCGAAGACGCTCCTGTGTCGATGAGGGCCCTCCTGAACTCTGAACCCTTGATGTGTGCGGTAATTTGTAAGGCCCAGTTGTGACCTTCCTTTGCCATCATGTCGTCTTCTGTAAATGTAACATTATTCACAGATGTTTCCGATACAGCTAGGACTTCCGTACGTGAAGGAGTCAGGTGTATGTCCAGAGATATTTTATTAATTGCAGAAAATGTCTCCGCACGTTGATTCTTCGAGAGGTGTAAGAGTTCACACAAACTTTCCACTAGGGATGCTGCTTCCTGATCCGCTGGTCTCTGGTTCATAGTAAAGTTGTTGACCTGATGGAAACTAGTCTTCGGTGTATAGGTCACCGGAACGCTCATATCTGACATCATCTTGACGAGGAGATCAAGTATGCCATTTACCACTTCTTTGATTATCTTAATGTTCTTCATGTGAATATCCTGTACCCGTGCTAGTTCTATTAATGATGGAAATATCCTGATCATGCCGTCAGGTACATCATTAGGAGGAGGGGTATCTCCGTTGGAGTAACCATCAGGATTCGAGACTGTCGAGGCAGTCCTAAGACCAACCATCGCCAAATTGGTTGAATGGTATTGAAGAAATTGACTTTACAACCTAGAGATTAACCTCCATTGTGGTCGTTAATTGTTTATGGGTGAAAACTATTCCTTCCTAGTTTTGGTAATTTGGGGTGTGTGGATGAGGAATGAATCTAAACCTTAAACAAATGCACTGCGCTGTGAGTGATTGTAGATTCGAGAAATCAATTTGTGCAATTCCGGCCTAAACCAAGAAATGGTCGTTCCAGACTTGTTTCGGTCACAAAGTGAAGGAGATGGGGTTGATCTTAGGGAGGGAAGCGAAGAAGGTGTTTAGAATGTGAAGGTGTTGGCTATGTATGACTTGTATCAGAAATCTGAACTGGCTTGTAGGATGTAAGTGTAGTAGCAGGATTTCCCACACTACACCCCTATTAAGACCCTATAAAAATCTAAGTGAAACTAGTTGAAGATTGAAGAATTAAACGACACTTTTATTATTTAGATCTCAGAAATGTTTACAGAAAATATTCAAACTCAGAATTACAACTTTATTTTCTGGAGTTTCTCTCTCCTCAAGATTTTCTCAACTCTAAAAAATACATCATCCCCATCTGGACTTACTTGAACCCTTTATATAGGAAATTACATAGTGGGTGACAGCTAAGTTTTCCCCTTCTTTCGGATATATTCTGCGATCTCATCGTGGTATTTGCAATATTAATCTTCGCCAACTTTTTTAATCCTCGTGAAACAACACTCTCATAACATGTCTCTTCAATCGTCAGCTATTATGATGCTTCCCATGACGCTCGCAAAATGATGTTGCTGAAGAATCCTCACGACACTCTCGTGAATAATGTCATTTATACTTATATGAATATTTGACCTTCTCGTGAAAGCGTTGTTCTTATCATGAGAATATCGTTGTGGCGATATTCTAGTACTACATCTTTCCTCTTCTCATGTCTTTTCTGCGAAGAAGAAACGATCATGAGAATCCTTAACTATCACAAGAATATCTGAACTTTTTTCTCCGGCAATATTCCGCTAATTCAGCTTTCCTTGTTAACACGTGTTGTAAATCTTTCCTTTTGTATTGACACGTCTCACATAATTTACTCCTTTCTTTGCCTATAAAAGGAAGAGTCGAATTTCATTTCTAGTTTTCTTCTCTTAACTCTCTTTTTTCTTTACTTAGTTTCTTTGCTTTTTGTTCTGCAACTTCTTCTCCTTCTCATTCTTCTGCTACTGTATTAATGGAGTCCTCGAGGTATATTTTTGATCATGGTATTTTCTTAGATCAAACTTTTTATTTATATTCTTCGATCTTTTCTTACTTAATTCTTTATAACCCCATACTATGTACTCTTCAAATGGAGTTCATCTATTTCCCAATCCTCGACTCAAAAACCTATTATTCATAAGAGGCCAACTGGAAAAAGGAAAGAAAATTCTGCGAGCAATAAGGTAGTAAGAAACACATTCTATTTCTTAATAACAATATTGTTGCCTCTGTTTATTATCTAGATTATTGTTTACAGAATGACGAGGGTAATGCTAATCCTCCTAAAAGATCTCACCAATTAAATAAGACCTTTGGAAGTAATTTCGTCATTCCTCCCTTAATATCTGCGAAAGCTTCACCTACACCTGTGCAATCTGATCTTCCTCCTTCTTATGGCGAGAAGCTCGCTTTCACTACCACTGCCTCTACGGTCCTTCACCAATTCAAATTGCAGAACCCATCATACCTGAAACTCCCTCTAGCCCTTTACTTCCTCCAAATGTTACTTTCCTGAGAACTCCTCCTTCTGATGATACAACCATTACTAATGACTCAAATCATCAACTTGTCCTCACTTCCTCTATTTCACCTTCTACATCCCTTCCTTCATCAAATGAGACCATCGCAGGAATTGATGTTGCTTTCAAAATTTTATATAACATTCTAAATAATGCTAGAGATTCTTCTACGATTCTCTCCAAAGCGGAGTTTGCAAAACTCGGCTCAAATATTTTGGCTCAGACAATTCTTTTCACGAGATTCTCTAGAGAATGAAAATCTTGCTTTGAGAAAAAGTCTTCAAGATAATACTTCAATGTGAAACTCTAAACCACAAGCTCAATAACTCTCTGTCTTTGGATCACGAGAATCTCGCTAGAAAGATTGATGAGCTAAAAAGTAAGCTTCTTTTTGCCTCTGTCCTTTTGTCTTTTATTCTATTTCCATATTCTTCGTACTTAATCCTCCCTTTAAATTCTTGGTTTATATATTAGTTTCCAACCTAAATCGTTTCATCGAAAAACTTAAATCTGAAACCATAGGCTGATGAAGCTCGCATTGAAAGAGATTCTTGGATGGACCAAAGCATAGTAGATTAGATAATCTTTATACGTATTCAGTTGATCAAATAAGAAATCTCACAAATGAGAATAATCAATTATTGCAAAATCACAGTTTTCTAAACAACGAGGTTACTCGCCTCTCATATTCGTTATCCAAGACTAATTTGTCTATAGAATCTTTGTCAGACAAGAATAGAACTTTATCTCAAGAGAAACACAAATTATCAAGCTTGTTGGCGATCTCCTCGCAGAAAGTAAACAATCTTCAAGGGATATGTGATGACCAAAAGCAGTCTCTCCGCTCTCTTAAAAATAAACTTGACGAAGTAATCAATCATCTGCACATGAAATAGACAAACTTATCAAGGGTAGACTAACTCTTAGTTTGAATGCCAGCAAGCTTCGAGATGAATATTCCCAACTAAAGGATTCTCATTCCTCATTGTCAAAAGAAAATTCATATTTACGCACCAAAGAAGAGAACATGAAATCTCGTGTAAAAGTCATAGTTGGCGACAAATTTGATGATGCTATGAACAAATGGGAGAACTGCCTCTTTTCATTAATCCAAAACTTAACTTCGCAAAAAGAAGGTAGTCAATTATGACTGCCTCACTTGTTGATTTCCCTTGTCACAATTTATGTTATATTTCACTTGTTGATATTCTCACGATATATTTATTTTTATAACCTTTCATTATTTTGTTGCTCGCAGAATCTGAAAAAAGCCTTCATTCTACTATCACCAATCTTACTAAGGAGCTAGACAGTGTTCACAAAGAAAACAAGACTCTTCTTCTCAACCTTTTAGAAACTCGTGATAAAGCAGAAAGAAGACTTGATTATCTTGAGTATTTCAAGAATATAGAGATCAGAAATCGTGACAAAGGTTTCCTTCTCCAAGTTCATCTTAGTGATGAAGTTCTCGTGAACGAAATTTTGATCTCCAACTCTCTTTATCATGTATCCGTTCTACCTTTGAAAGTTGACGATGATGAAGTCCCTATTCCTATGGATAAAGATTTAGAATATCCGTCTTCTGAAGGAGATGTTGAAGAAGACGCTGAAGAAGAAGATGATCAAGGAAAAGAAGAAAAACCTCTAAAAGAAGGAGAAGATCGTAACAAAAAGAACTCTAGCGATGATGTTCGCGATGAAAGAAATACTGGTGATGATAACAATCCTGACAATTCTAAATCTGGCGAGACTACCGCTTGAAGCTTGAGTTCTACTTTTAATTTCTTTTTTCTTCTTCTTTCTCGCAAATGATATAACCTTTTTTGAACTATAATATTCTCAAGAAACTTAATGAAATCCTACATATTTATTCCCTTGCTTGCCTCCTCATTAAATTTCTTGAGACTTGTTGAATTCAACTTGTTTCTTGTGATAAAGAAATCTTCCATGCATGCTTAACAAAGAAGAATTAATTTTTGAGATTATTCTATGGGTCTTATTTTGCCTTCCTAATTAAAGGTCTTATTTTTCCAATTTTTTCTTTTTGCGACAAAATCGCAGGACGTCTTTACACTTTCATGTATTGACCCATTGATCTTGCCTTATCTATATTTCTTTATTATATTGCGACAATATGACGAGTCTAAGTTTTCTCGCGAAAACAAAGCCTCGTGACATTGCCGTCTTGCGATGAAATCGCGCAGGACGTCTTCACATTTGCATGTAAAAACCCCTTGACCTCATCTTAACTTTTTTCTCTTATGGATTTTTGCCTCTGTATAATTTACGCGACAATATGATAGGCCTAAATAATCTTGCGATCTTAGAGCCCCATGACATTTCCGTCTTAAGACACTTATCAGCTCCCAAATGGAGGGTGCCGCCCTTATCTTCCCCCTGGCTGCCACTTCAAGGAGGGCACATCGGCCATACAAGACTAGCTCCTCCCATCCATATTTACCAACAACTAGTTGTTTTCGCATCCTCTTGTCCTTTATGCCTATATGACTTATAGTTACAAGACTTCACCCTAGGTGGGGTTTTCTTCAGGCCAAGTGCATTGTATCCAAGACTTACCAAAGATGGCCAGGGTAGGTTCGTCTGTCCCGGGAATCCTTGGATAAACCGTGTACCTCGACGCCTTGATCATACTCTGCACTTCTTGGAAGAGACTCTCAGTCGTCCAACCAGGGTATAACCTTATAAAGATGGAAATCCAAGATCTCTCTCCCGGATAGGTTTTCTTTAACCCCTACATCTGTATGACTCAGGTTCCAGTAGCGGTATAACCTTATCCCTGAATCATATAAAGAGATACCCCCTTTATAACATGCTTTTAGGTCTTATATTTGCCTCTTACAAAATTGTACTCGCGAACTAAGTTGCACGCCATAAAGGTTTGTCCCATTCTCTTAATCTCTGCGAAATTTCATTCGCGTTTCTCGCGATATTGCTCGCGTAATCTTTAAAATAAAAATAGTCACTGATAATAACCTTTAATTATGCCAATATTTCTTACCTTACAGTATTTGTCACTGATAATACCTTTTCAAAAATAGTCTATTCCATGGTCTATCAAGTCGTTGGCCAACATCTCTTCCTTCAGGATCCATTAATTTGTATGCCCCATTTCCAATTATTTCTTTAATTAAGTAAGGTACGTCCCATTTTTTCACCAATTTTCCACCATTCTCTCGCTGATATCTCGGTGTCTCTCGCAGAACTAAATCACCAATTTGGAATTCTCGTTTTTTGACACGTTTGTTGTATTCGCGAGCTAACCTTCGCTGGTAGTTTTCCATATGCTATAGAGTCTTCTCCCTTTTTTCTTCCAGTTCATTTAGTTTATGTAAAATCATACCAGCACTTAAATTCCTTTCCCACGCTTCTCTTTTTGTTGTAGGAATAGCAACTTCTGTTGGTAATACAGCTTCAACCCCATATGTTAAACAAAAGGGTGACATTCCAGTAACCTCTCTTCTAGTGGTGTTGTAGGCCCATATTGCATTATGTACTTGCTCACACCATGATTTGTGATACCCTTCTAATTTCTTTTTCAGAATATCTGCGATCATTTTATTAGTTGCCTCAGCTTGACCATTTGCTTGTGGGTATAAAGGAGTAGATTTTCCACACTTTATCTTAAATGCATTGAGTAGTAATTCTATGTTTTGTCCTTCAAACGCTTTCCATTATCGTGACATCAACTGTGCTGGTATTCCAAATCTGCAGATGATATTCTCGAATATGAATGTGAAAATATCTTTATCACGAATATGTTGTACTGATTTTACTTCTCCCTATTTCGTGAAATAATCTGTAGCCACAATGAGGTATCTCCTTTGTCCAGAGCCAGGCACAAATGGTCCCACAATATCTAATCCCCATTTTCCGAAGGGCCATACACTTGTTGAGGATGATAGTGGTGCTCCTGGTGCATGTATATTTTTTCCAAATCGCTGACATTCTTCACAACGCCTTGAATGTTGTTTCGCATCTTCATGCATGTAAGGCCAGTAATACCCTTGCATCTTTGTTCTATATGCCAAAGATCTACCTCCGCTATGATTACCAACATCTCCATTGTACAGCATTTTTAACACCTTTTCTCCTTCCTCCCTTGTCAAACATCTTAGCGATGGTCCATTAAAAGATCTGCGATATAACACTCCGTCTCTTAACTCATAATTAGTTGCCCTGCTTCTTAGCTTGTGTGCCTCCAGTCTATTTCTTGGAGTTTCTCCTTTCACCAAATAAGCAAGAAGTTCCGCTCGCCAATCTTTGTTTATCTCTTTTGCTTCTATTTTTCCATTTTCTACAATCATCACATCTTTCTCTCCTTCTTCGTCAATTTCAACGGAATTCCCATCCACATCTTCGTCTTCTTTATTTAATGAAGGTAATAAGAGTGTTTGAATTTTTATGCATCTCGCAAGTGGGTTTGTCATCATGCTAGATATGAAGGCAAAAGCGTCCGTAAGTTTCGTTATCTTTCCTTGATATGTGCCTCCATTTTATCTTTGGAATTCTCGCAGATAATTCTTCCACGAGTCTCTTGTATTTCTTTAAAGAAGGTTCATTTGTTATATATTCTCCAGTTATTTGATGAATAACCAATTGAGAATCGCTTGTGATTCTAGCATTTTCCAACTTCATTTCTATTGCAAATTTCAAAGCGTGGATAACAGCCTCATATTCTGTCTCATTATTAGTGGATGTAAATTCTAACCTAAATGAGAAAGTTGTTTTTTCTCCTTCTGGTGAAATAAAAACAACTCCAATCCCATTTCCTTCTCCATTAGATGATCCATCCACTAATATCTCCCATCTATTGGGTTCTGTCAATAATTCTTTTGGATCTCCATGTTCTTCTTCTGCCTCCATCATTTCTTCCACATCTTCGTCATTTTCCAAAGGAAATTCAGCTAAGAAATTTGCGATGACTTGGGATTTTGGCGAAGATAGAATTTCATATTTGATATCGAAATGTCCCACTTGTGCATTCCATCTTTTTACTCTTCCTGATCTTTTTTAATTCTTCATTACCGATTCAATTGGCACTTTTGTTAACACCTTGACCCTATGTGCTTGAAAGTAAATGCGAAGCTTGAAAGTTGCATGTACCAATGCTAGGATTAATTTCTCAATCTTTGAATAATTTTTCTCTGCTGAATTGAATGTTTTACTAATATAGTAAATTGGTTTCTCTATCCCAGCATCTACTCGCAGCAATACTGCACTTAGCGCATATGCCGTTGTCGCGAGATAAATTAATAACTCTTCTCCTGGTTTAGCTTTCAGTAAAATGGTTATATCCATTAAATGCTCTTTTATTCCCTGAAAGGCCTTCTCACATTCATCTGTCCATCTGAATTTTGTTCCCTTTTTGAGTATATCGAAAAAATGCTTGCATTTATCAGAGGATCGCGAGATGAATCTTCCTAACGAGGCTAACAGCCCGTTCAATTTTTGCACATCTTTTACTGTAGCTGGTGTGGGCATATCGCGAATCGCTTGCACTTTTTCTGGATCAACTTGTATTCCTTCCTTTGATACAATATACCCCAGAAATTTTCATGAAGTCACTCCAAAAGTACACTTGTCAGGATTTACTTTGATATTAAATTTCCGCATTTGTTCAAAAATCTCCTTCAGGTCTTGTACATGATCTTCAGCTTCCTTGCTCTTGATTAACATATCATCTACATATACCTCCAGTGTTTTGTGGATCCAATTTGCAAATACCTTCTCCACCATTCTTTGGTATGTTGCACCAGCATTTCGTAATCCAAAGGGAATTTTTGTATAACAATATAACCCTCTTGGAGCAAAAAATGCAGTATGTTCTTGATCTTCTTCAGTGAGAGGGATTTGGTTGTATCCTTTATATCCATCTAACGAAGATATTCTTGCATTTCATTCTTTGACTCAACCATTTGAGGAATATCTGGTAGTGGAAAACTATCTTTAGGACAAGCTTTATTTAAATCGGTAAAATCTATGCAAATTCTTATTCCTTTATTCTTCTTTGGGACCACCACCATATTTGCAATCCACTCTGGATACTTTGCTTGCCTTATTATTCCTGCATCAAGCATTTTCTGTAATTCTTCTTCTATCTGAGAATGGTATGTTGTTGCGATTTTTCTTATTCTTTGCTTGAACGGCCTTACATTTTTGTTGATTTCTAATTTATGACATGCTACCGATGGATCTATCCCTAGCATTTCATCCATGCTCCACGCGAAAATGTCTTTGTATTCTCGCAAAAGATTTATAGTTCTTTCTTCCTCGTCTATCTCCATTCTAGTCCCAATTTTCAGTATTTTAGGTTCTTCTTCACTCCCAACATTTACTTCTTTTGTTGGTTCAATTCTGATGTAACCGGCTTCTTCGTGTTGGTGTTTTTATGATTCTCGCACGTTCATCTCCTTCTCGCGAAAATTCATTGGGTATCCCTTTTCCCTCTTTTGCTCTTATCATGTAAATTTTAAATTCTTCTTCTTTTCTTGTTTCTCTCATCAATTTTCTGTGAGCTTTTCGCTGCTTAGGACGTTCTTCACAATTTTTTACTTCAATTTGATAGCATGTCTTCGCAAGATCTGTATCTCCTTTAATTTCCCCAATTCCGCTAGGCATAGGGAATTTGATGCGTTGATGTAAAGTTGACGCTACATCTTTAATTGCGTGTATCCATGGTCTTCCCAATATCATGTTGTATGGTGATTCCATATCCACCACGCATAGTGTTACTTGTGTTTCAATTTCTCCAAGTGGTAATCGTACTATTATTTCTCCTCTTGGTTTTGTTATAGATTTTCCGAAACCATGAATATGATATGATGAAATAGACATTTCTTCATCCTTATACCCCATTTTCTTAAAAGCATGATAGAACATTATATCCACAGAACTTCCTGTGTCAACTAGAGTTCTATTTATAGCCCATTTTTCTACATATTTTATTGACTTTTCCTTCCTGATTGGTATCATGGGTACCGTAATCACCAAAGGAGATGTATGATCTAGATTTTCTTCTAAAACTTCTGTTGCTGTAAACGTAATTTCCTGCTTTTCCCAATTCTTTAATAATGGCGTTTTCTCTACCATCATAATTTTTCTCCCTTCAAAATCACGTTTATGTATCCTCCCCTTAATATCTTCATGAAATTTATCAATCATTTCTCTTGACACTAATTCATACTTCAATTTCCTACAATTTCTTTAATTCTAATCATTTTTCTTCTGAATATTTCACCAATCTTCTTCAAAGTTTCCTTGATCTTGAATAATTCCTGTCTTCTTTTTTACCTTTTCTTCAATTTTGCTAATTCAACGTTCCCCTTAGTCGGCGTCAAAATGTAGTAGCAGGATTTCCCACACTACACCCCTATTAAGATCCTATAAAAATCTAAGTGAAACTAGTTGAAGATTGAAGAATTAAACGACACTTTTATTATTTAGATCTCAGAAATGTTTACAGAAAATATTCAAACTCAGAATTACAACTTTCTTTTCTGGAGTTTCTCTCTTCTCAAGATTTTCTCAACTCTAAAAAATACATCATCCCCATCTGGACTTACTTGAACCCTTTATATAGGAAATTACATAGTGGGTGACATCTAAGTTTTCCCCTTCTTTCGGATATATTCTGCGATCTCATCATGGTATTTGCAATATTAATCTTCGCCAACTTTTTTAATCCTCATGAAACAACACTCTCATAACATGTCTCTTCAATCGTCAGCTATTATGATGCTTCCCCGTGACGCTCGCCAAATGTTGCTGAAGAATCCTCACGACACTCTCGTGAATAATGTCATTTATACTTATAGGAATATTTGACCTTCTCGTGAAAGTGTTGTTCTTATCATGAGAATATCGTTGTGGCGATATTCTGGTACTACAGTAAGCTATCAGTTCCGGTGTTTGAATACGATTGTATCAACACTTGTTTTTTTTGTCTTGCCTTGTTTGAAAAATAGGATGGAGAACCTATTTATACAAGTCTTTTATCCTAACCCTCATATCTCGTAGGAAGTGGAGAAAGTGGAGTGATGGAGTAGTGGATTAATGTGTTAGTGTCACATGACCAGTCTTGCCCACTTCTCCCATCATCACTAATCATCCATGACTTCCTGACACGTTCTTGTGATGGTGCGTTGTGCACTGCACACTATAAACTGCCAGACCAATACCCCAGTACGTACCACCCAGTTTGTTACATGATTGATATCTCGAGCGTGTGGATCGTGGGACCCACAGAAAGTAGCATGTAATGCTATATTAAATAAGTACGTTATTTAGGAAGTTGATACTTGTGAAGTATCGTTCACATTCTATGCAGGTACTGCATCGAGTGTATCCAACATGTATGAAACGCCGTTGTTTGAGCATCTCAAAGTAGCCTCACATCCAGACTACTTCATGTGATGGTTCGGAGGTTGAGCAAGCAAGTCCTTCCTTGACCGACCACATGATGTGGTAGGATGACGGATGGTGATCACCATGACTCCTCACTGACCAAGTAACTCCTGACCAGGGATGTATAACCAAGCCGGTGAAGTTGGATGGACGAGATGATCTTTGAGACACTCATCTGCGACCGTTGGTGAAATTAGGGTTTTGGAGAAGGTGCGCAAGCACCACTCTTCAGCATGATCGAATCCAAGCTTGGGATACGATTTTGACCGGCCGATCATACATGCGTGTAGATGCATGATAGTGTAGGCGCACATACCCTATTGTCTCATGAAAGTGTGATCTGGGCCACTAAATTCACCTGGCGAAGTTGAGTGGTCGAGATAAATTTGCGACATAAAACTGGTGCGATAAAAGCCAAACATCGTGCCAACTTCGGGCACGCGTTCCAAGATGACCAATCTTGGTCTGTCTTGGACGATTGGTATGGCGTGTAAGTGGTAGGCTGGTGTTCACGCTTATACCTGACTGTCCCATGAAAACATGATCTAAGCCACTCAAATTATCCGGCGAAGTTGAGTGGTAGAGATTAGTTTACAATTGGGAAGTTTGACCACGCTAGTTTGGGCATGCGGTTTGGGATAACCATGCATGGTATGCCTTTGCCTATTAGGTGAAGGGATAGATGGGTCCACGGTGTTGGTATGACCGGACCTGCTTAATCTAATCTCGGACCCTTCATTCGTGCCAGAGAACATGGATGCTCGTGATGTTCAAAACCCTAATTTTGGGTTTCACGGCCGTGCGTCATGCTCTGTTTGGGTGTACGAATTAGGATAACCAACCATGGTTGGTCCTGACCGATCGGTCAGGTATGTATGCGGGCCCACGGTGATTGTGTTGACATGCTCTGGGACCTTTAAATCTACATCTATACCCTCCATTTATACCTGTGAAGATGGATGGTTGAGACTGTTTTGCGACACATGTAATGTGCTGCAAACCCTAATTTAGGGTTTTCTGTCCATACTGCTCTGGTTTGGACGTTTTGGCAAGCCATGCCAATATTTTGGGGAGGCCGACCACGCGGGGTCCGCGTTGGTTCGATAGTGAATATTCCAATACCTGCTTGGGGTCATGGATCTGATCTGAGCTGTACAATTCATGTTGGTGAAGTTGGATGGTCGTGATCGTTTCTGAGACTGACATGGTCAGTCCAGATGCTCAATCGGGCTAGTATAGCACACAGAGAGTAATATGCTCAATTGGTCTAGTATAGCACACCGAGAGTTGCATCTTGTACGGATATTTCGTACATGCTTCATTATAATGCTTGGAGGTTCATGTTGCTCTACTAAGAATAACACTCAGTCATTATGCCGCACTGATAATGAGTACATGAAATACAAGGATGGTTATGTATTAATTAATAATGATGTATTTAATTCACAGACTGGGATTGTTGCCACATGCTCCATTCTTGGTGAATTAGTAAAGTGAAGAAGTATTCATCACTTATTAATGGCTTTATCTTTTACAAGATGCTAGCGCATAATTTTTGGCTTTTACAACTTTAGCCTTAAATGAAAATCCACCATCAACAGCTCTAACATTATATATATACATACTAATATAGAAGAGATATGGATATACCTTATATACATATTATCAAGGATCATTAGGTTGGTCTACTTGTAATTACATTAGGTTTTGTCCATGCAGGTTGCTGAACAAAAAATTTGGTGGTGTATTTGGTGCCCCTGCGTTTCCAATTGGTATCAGAGCAGGCAAACACTTTTATACCTAATAAGTATGTATTTGAAGTGATTTGTATTATGGACAAGAGTTCAATCTCGATTAACGTACCACTATCCTTCAATGGAAAAAATTACTTGTGGTGGAAAATTGATATGCGACCATTCTTACAAGCTCGTGATTTTAAGAAACAAGTTCCTATTGTAAGAGGATACAATTCTCCAACGGTCGGAGAAGGAGAAACTTTTGTTCCAAAAGGCATAGAAACATATAACCATGTCGAAATCAGTGATGCTTAACACAACTTTGATGGACTAAATGTTATTATCCACGCCATAATCCAAGATCTTCAACATCATGTGTTTTGCGTGCATTAGATCAAAGTATGCTTGGGATGTATTATAAACTGTATCTGAAGAAAACTCTGTAGAGAAGGAAGTACAGCTTCAAAAACTAAATTCTGAATGGGAAAACCGTCATATGACCGAAGAATATTCGTTTGAGGAATTTAATCACAAATTGTCATAAATAGTGAATACTTTTCATTCACTACGAAAGACAATTCATGAAAGGGATATTGTGATAAAAAAAATTCTAAGATCTTTACCAGTTCGATATGAATCTAACAAACATGACATCGCTGAAGGAAACGATCTTACTACACCTTCCAGAAGCATATTGGTCAGAAAGTTAAAGATCTTTGATCACGAATAGCGAGCTAAAGCTGATAAAAATATCGCGTTCAAAGCACTAAAAAACACTGAAATACTTGATAAAAGTGAAAGTGTTGGCAACTTTGAGAAAGATATTATTTCCGAATTATCAGATGGAGATCTTGAAAATTCATTTTTTTTCTCACTACAGGACATTTAGAAATTTTCTCATGAAGAAGAATAAACGGTTCTCAAGAGAGCGTCCGTCCTCATATGTTAAGCCACATGATCGTATTCCATTCAAAAAGTTGGATGACAATAATGATGATAAGGATATGCTTCAGTTCTTCAAGTGTATAGGAATCAATCACTTTGCTGGAGAGTGTCCTAATCGAAGAAAATACACTGAAAACAAGGGTCTTGCTGCAACTCTTAATAAAAATACTGATCACTATGATTCAAAGGAAAAGGATAATTCAAGGATAGCTCTAGTGGTCAAAGTAACTAATCTTGATAATAATAGTGATACTTACCTCAATCTTGACAAACTCTTTGAAGACCCTTCCTCCATAACATTTGATAATATAATGGATTTTTCGCCCTCTTATGAAAATCCTACTGCTGATGTTTCAGAAATATCTCAAGTGTGTCTTCCCGCTAAAGTTGGAAGTGCTCTTGAATCTTCCGTCAAGCAATCATGTCCTTACTGTACCACTGAAGGTCATGAACTTAAACAGTAGTTCAAGTACCAAAAAAATAAAATAAGACATGTCAACAAACTGCAACGGAGGGATAGTCGATTGACAAATGTGTTTAAACCCTTCTGAAATACAAAATTGACTAAGGTATGTAACTCCATTTCTCCTTATTATCCTAAAAGTGTGATTGTTTAAAGTAAAGAAGAGATCAAGATCTAAACGATCTGTAAAAATGGAGATTAAAAAACCTGTGCAGGAATCGATATGTGAGCTTATCGATTCTCACCGCAACACAAATTAATTGTGTTGCAAGGGTGTTTTTTAATCTCATGTGCTCTTAAAAGAGACAAGAACTGTGTACTTCTTAGGTCTTTGGGACAAACTTCCTAGTTTGTGTCTTGAATTTCATTACTTAAATTTCCATCTTTTTATCACAGAATCATATTTAAATTCTTTGATAGTTCGTGCCATTTCAAAAAGAGAATAATTATAGTTCATGTCGAGCCTTGCTACTTCGTCTCCATGATCACTCATTGTTCCATTGTAGTTGCAGAATAATCTACAACTACACCCTCAATAGAATTAGTAAAAACTCAAGAAGTTCTTGATGGTGAATGATAATTTTCTTATTAATTCTCTTAGTTGATTACATAGAATTATCAAAATGGAACTATAATAGTTACAACTTTTTCTATTCTCTTTCCTAAGATAATTTCTTACACTCATTAAAAGAACCTCTCGAATTTTACATTTGAACTCCTATTTATAGTAAAACTTATGCAGCTGTATATGAATTGAGAAGTATCGCAATTCATCCTCGCAAAATTATTTCATCCTCACAAAACTTCATATTTCTCCGCGCTACTTCTATCATCGTATCATTTTATAACTCTTTTCTCCTTTATTTATTACGATACTCGTGAACTATTATCTTGCGATATTCAGTACCTACATCTTGCCTCTTCTCATGTCAATTCTACGAAGAAGAAATGATCGTGAGAACATAACCGTTACTTAGTCTTTTAGAATTTGGACATGTCTTTTGTAACCGTCCTTTTCTAGTTATTCCCTTATATAACTCCTTTATATTCTCTTCCTTTTCTTCTTCTTACTTCTGCAATTTTATCTTCTGTTCATACTCTCCATTACTGTTTTCTCTGCAATTTTTTCTTCTATTATATCTTTATGAGTTCTCCAAGGTAATTTCCTTCTATCTCCGCGCATTTCATTTGTTCTCCTCTTTAATTTCTGTATAATTTGTTATCTGATTTTGGTTTATTTCAGCAAAATAACTCCTCAGATGAAACCTCAACTAAAAAATTCAAGCCCTAATCCACGAAGAAGAAAATCTGAGTTATAATCCTGTTCCGAGCTTCGTAAGAAAAATGCTTTGCTTTCTACCCGCTTAATAAACTCTCGTGACCGTGCTACTCGGAGATTCAACTATCTTGCTTATTCCAAAGATATCGAAGATACCAACCATCAAAAATCTATACTTCGTGAAAGTCATCTGAAAGCTCAAGTCTTTACGAATAACATTCTCTTATCAAGAGCCTTGCCTCCTGTGAAAATTACTCCTCTGAAAATATCTGACGATGAATTTGCTCGTGAGCCGATAGTGATTTCGATTATGAGAGTGATGATGAAGATCTTGATGACGAGAAAGAATCTATTCCTCAAGGAGATGTTCTGTTGCATATTCTTCAAAGGATGATATCTCGCAAAAGTCAAAGCTTCTAATGACCCTACTCATCTTAAAGATCCAAAGACAGAGTGTTGATGAAGCATGATAACATTCTTTTTCAATTTATCATTGACTCTCCTGTCCTCCTTTCTTTTGAATTCCTTCCCTTAATTACTTGTTGGTTTTCTTTTTTGCGAACAATTACTGTTTTTTAAGAAGTACATTTGATATTTTGCGAAGATGATTTAACCTTTCTTAAGAAGTATATCTGATATTTTGCGAAGATAATTTAACCTTTCTTTAATTAAATGTTTTCCTTATTTTGCCCCATTTGATCATATGAAGAGAAATAATATATAACTCACAGATAAATCTTAGTATCTCCTTTTCCCCCTATTATTTCTCTTTAAATGATTAAACATTGTTGGAAGTATTAGAATATCTGCCTCAATTTATCTTACGAAGTTTCAACTTGTTACGATTGTAAATAAGAAATCCTCCCTTTTAAGTATAAGAAATAAAATATATGAAATATCCTTAATAAGTATACTACATATACAATACCTTTGAAGAAGTATTAGAAGTACTAAATCCGTCAAATGAAGAGATATAAGAAGTATTAGAAGTACTCGATCCACCAAATGAAGAGATATAAGAAGTATTAGAAGTACTCAATTCACCAAATGAAGAGATATAAGAAGTATTCAATCTGTGAATAATTACGTAACATATGACGAAGTATAATGATTACTTAACCTTTACCAAATGAAATATCCGTTGAAGAAGTATAATAAATATGAGATATTCTTGAAGAATTATAAGAAGTATTCAACTTTTGGAGAAATATTCAATATATGGATAAGTATAAGAAGTATATAATTCTCGTAAACTTTTACGAATATGAACTTATCTGTATTTGATTGCTATCAAAATCGCATCTTTTGTTAAGTCTTCGTTAAAATTCTTCAATGATGTTGTCTTCTTTGATAGGACTTCTTGTAAAAATTCTTCAATGATATTGACAGAGCTGTCTTCTCTTCAAAACTTCATGATGTATATTCTTGTAAAATTTCTTCAATGATATCGACGAAGCTGTCTTCTTTTCAGATCTTCATAATGTATATACTTGTATAATTTCTTCAATGATTTTGATGTAATGAATTTCATTAATTTCTGTGGTCTTATCATGCCTTCCTAAGTAAAGGTCTTATTTTTCCACCTCTTTTTTAGTAAATTTTTGTATTTGCGATAATATGACAAGCCTGAACATTCTTGCGAACATACAACCTCGTGACATTATCGTCTTGCGATGAAATCGCAGGACGTTTTTACACTTTCATGTAATAACCCATTGATCTCATCTTAACTTCTTTGTTTCATTCTGCGAGTTCTTTTTGTATGTTTTCCTTCTCTTCTCTTTTTTTTTTTTTTTTTTTTTTTTTAGAATGCTCGCAGAACTTCATTTGTTGCACAAATATGACAAGCTTTTATGTTTTCGCAAACAAGAAGCCTCGTGACATTTGCGTCTTATAGCACGTATCAGCTCCCTAATGGAGGGTGCTGCCTTTTATCTTCCCCCTGGTTTCCCCTTCAAGGAAGCGTACATCGACCATACAAGGTTATCTCTTCCCATCCGGTTCTGCAAACAACCATCTTTTGATTGCAACCTCTTATCCTTTTTGCCTATAGGGCTTATAGTTACGAGGTTGCACCCTATGGGGTATCTTTGGGCCAAGTGCATCATTTGCCAAGACTTGTCAAAAATGGCAGATGTGGTTCAACCTCACCCGGCACTCTTGACTCAACCGTGTACCTCGGCGCCTTGATCGTTTTCTTCACTTCTTGGGAAAGACAGTATGCCTTAGTTGCCCAACCTAAATCCTCTTACACCGCATTTTATATTGCGTAATGTCGCTATATTAGGTGAGAATCCAAGGTGTCTAACCCGGATAGGTACCCCATTATTGGGTTGTACCCCTAAAATTTTACCATGTACTAAGGGCCCTTGGTGGTGTTCCGGTTACCCTTAGCCACGTTTATAGGTACCCCCTTAAATGACGTACTTTAGGACTTTGCCTCTTACGAAATATAGCTTCGCGAACTAGGGTGTACGCCACAAAGGTTTGTCAGTATAAAATTTTATGCGGCTCTCTTTCTTTTTTGGAGGCTGATCACAGATTGCGGTCTTTTATTCGCAAATTAATGAAAGTTTAATCGCAATATAAATTTTGAAACTCGTAACTTTTCCCAATTTCTATGAGCAAAAATATTCGTAAAAAATTTCATGAGTTTTATGGATAATACCTTTTCAAATATAGTCTGTTCCAAGGTCTACCAAGCCTCAAACCCATGTCTCTCCCTTCTGGATCCATCAGCCGATAAGCTCCGCTTCCTACAACTTCTTTAATAACATATGGTCCATCCCATTTTGGTGCTAATTTTCCTCCATTTTCTTTTTTTATATTTAGGTGTTTCTCGCATGACCAAATCACCTGGTTTATATTCACGTTCAATGACTCTCTTGTTGTATTCTCGAGCTAATCGTTCTGATAAATCTTCATATGGTGCAACACCTTTTCTCTTTTTCTTCCAAATCATCCAATTCACTTAATATTACTCCCGCACTTAAATTTCTTTCCCAAGCTTCTTTCTTTGTTGTCGGAATTACAACCTCGTAGGTATCATACTACTCCATATGTTAGACAATAAGGAGACATTCCAGTTGCTTCTCTTCTAGTTGTATTGTATGCCCAAACAAGCGCTTAGGTACTTGCTCGCACCATCCTTTGAGATGTCCTTCTAATTTCTTTTTGATTGTATCTGCGATTGTTTTATTTGTCGCTTCTGCCTGTCCATTAGCTTGTGGATATAACGGGGTTGACTTCCCACATTTTATCCTAAAAGCACTGAGTAACATCTCTATGTTCTGCCCTCAAATTGTTTTCCATTATCGGATACTAGTTGTCTTTGGAACCCTGCACTGCAAAATGAGGTTCTCAAATATGAATGTAAAAACATATTTATCACGAATATCTTGTACTTCTTTTACTTCATGAGCTTCGTGAAATAATTTGTTGCAACTATCAAGTATCGCCTTTGTCCAGATCCAGGTATAAATGGTCCAACAATATCCAACCCCATTTACCAAAAGGCCAGAGCTTGTTGAAGAAGTTAATGTGGCCCCTGGTGCATGAATTCTTTTACCATGTCGTTGACATTCCTTGCATCTTCGTACGAACAATTTTGCGTCTGTATCCATATAAGGCCAGTTATATCCTTGTATATTTGCTCTATATGCTAGAGATCTTCCCCCACTATGATTGCCAGCTTCTCCTCCATGTAACATCTTCAATATTTTTCTCCTTCTTCGAGTTAAGCACCTGAGAGGTGGTCCATTGAAAGATTTTCTGTATAAAATTACTTCTCGAAACTCATAGTTTGTTGCACGACTCTTTAATTTATGTGCTTCTAGTCTGTTCTGGATATTTCTCCTGTTGCGAGATATGCATGAATTTCTTTTCTCCAATCTGCGATGTTGTTTGATAACTCTCTTTCTACTTCCATCGCAATAGCTTCCTCAATTTCTTTCTCTTTGTCCACGATGGGTGTTGAATTGTCTGTATTTGGATATTTCTTGTATTTGGATTTGTCATCATGCTTGGAATAAATGCAAAAGCATCTCATGAGACGGTTATATTTTCTAGATATATGTCTCCATTTTAATTTTGGTATCTTCGCAGATAATTCCTCAACGAGTTTCTTATATTTCTTCAAAGAAGATTCATTTGTGGTATATTCCCCTTTAATTTGACAAATCACTAACTGCGAATCACTTGTTATCCTTATACTTTCAAGCTTATTTTCTATTGCGATCTTTAATGCATGCACTACAGCTTCGTACTCTGTTTCATTGTTCGTGGATTCAAATTCTAGTCTGAATGAGAATGTTGTTCTTTCTCCTTCTGGTGAAATCAACACGACTCCAATTCCATTTCCCTCACTATTGGATGATCTGTCCACTAGAATTTCCCATCTATCTGGTTCTGTTAACAAGTCTTTTGGATTTCCAAATTCTTCTTCAACATCCATCATTTCCTCTACTGCTTCATCTTCTTCCAAAGGAAATTCTGCCAAAAAATCTGCGACGACTTGTGATTTTTGCGATGACAATACTTAAGTATTTTATCTTGTAATGGTTTACTTGTGCATTCCACCTTTCTATTCTTCCTGACCTTTTTTTGTTATTCATGATTGATTCAATTGGGACTTTGGTTACCACTTTTATCACATGTGCTTGAAAGTATATTCGTAACTTGAATGATGCATAAACCAGGGCTAAGATTAACTTCTCCATTTTAGAATAATTCTTCTGTGCTGCATTAAAGGTTTTACTAATGTAGTAAATGGGCCTTTCTACTCTCTGTGCTGCTCATAATGAACTGCACTTAGAGCATATGGAGTTGTTGCGAGGTATACCAATAATTCTTCGTCTCTCTCTGGTTTCTGTAGTATAGATGTATTTGCGAGGTATTCTTTGATTCCTTGAAAAGCTTTTTCACATTCATCATTCCACTTGAATTTTGCTCCCTTCTTAAGTATGTTGAAAAAATGCTTGAACTTATCTGACATTCGCGAAATAAATCTTCCAAGTGAAGCCAAGAGTCCATTTAGCTTTTGTACTTATTTTACCGTTGCAGGTGTTGGCATGTCACGAAATGCTTGGACCTTTTTTGGATCAACTTGTATTCCCTCTTTTGATACTATGTATCCCAAGAACTTTCCATACGAAACCCCAATTATACATTTCTCAGGATTTAATTTGATGTTGAACTTTCTCATTTGCTCAAATATTTGATTCAAATCTTGCACATGATCTTTAGCTTCCTTGCTTTTTATCAACATATCATCTACATATACCTCCAAAGTTTTATGTATCCACTTCACGAACACTTTTTCAACCATACGTTGATATGTAGCACCCGCATTCCGCAAACCAAATGGCATCTTCACATAACAATACAAACCTCTTGGAGCAAAAAAGTCGATTATGTTCTTGATCTTCTTCTCATGAGTGATATTTGATTATACCCTTTATATCCATCAAGTGAAGTGACTCTATCATGACCTGCAGTGATTCCACCATTTGTGGTATATCTGGTAATGGAAAACTGTCTTTGGGACATGCCTTGTTTAGATCAGTGAAATCTATGCAAATTATTATTCCTTTATTCTTTTTCGGAACAATGACCATATTCGCAATCCATTTTGGATATTTTGCTTCCCTTATGATCCCTGCATCCAACATCTTTTGTACTTCTTCTTCTATCTGTACATGATAATTTTGTGATATCTTCCTTATTCTTTGTTTGAATGGTCTTACATTTTTATCTATGTTCAATCTATGACACGCCACTGATGGATCAATTCCTGGTATCTCATCTACACTTCCTGCGAAGATATCTTTATATTCTCGCAAAAGATCAATAGTTCTTTTTTATTCTTCTTCATCCATATTAGTTCCAATTCGCAAGAATAAAGGCTCCTCTTTACTTCCAATATTTATTTCTTTAGTTGGTTCAGCTGCAACATAGCTTGGACTTTGCTCCCCCATAGGTGTTGGTTCTTTGATTATTTTTGCTGGTTCCCCTTCTTTTTCTGGAATCTCATTTGGTATACCTCTCCCTTCCTTTGCTCTTATTGTATACACTCGGAATTCTTCTTCCTTTTTTGTTTCCTTCGCAAGTTTCCTACGAAGTTGTTTCTTTCTTGCTCTTCCTCCGCATTGCGTTACTTCAATTTGATAACAAAATTTTGCACTATCAAGATCTTCTTTTATTTCTTGTATTCCATTTGGTGTAGGAAATTTGATTCTCTGATGTAATGTTGAAGCAACAGCTTTGATCGCATGAATCCATGGCCTTCCTATCAGCATGTTATATGGAGATTCCATATCTATCACACACAAGATTACATGTGTTTCGATTTCTCCTAGTAATATTCGCAGTGATTTCCCCTTTAGATTTTGTTGTAGATTTTCCTAATCCATGAATAAGACATTTTGAATTTGTGATTTCTTCATCTTTAATTCCCATCCCCTTAAGTGCATGATAGAATATGATATTAACAGAATTCCCTATATCAACCAAAATTCGGTTTAATTTCCATTTTTCTACAACTTTCTTATCTTCTAGCATGATCGGAATTGTGATCACCAATGGTGAAGTGTGGTTCAAGTCTTCATTTGGAATTTCTGCTGCTGAAAATGTGATTTTCCGCTTTTCCCATTCTTCTAAAGTTGTTATCTTTTATTCCTCCATGATCTTTCTTCCTCTACAATCTCGCTTGTATATTTTTCCCTTCATATTACTATGAAATTCATCAATCATTGTCTTTGTGATCATATTACATTCTTCTTTTTTGCAATCTCCATCTACTGACTTCATTTGATCTTCAAATTTTCCACAATTCCCTCAAATTTAGGCTACCACAATTCTCAAGTCCCTGTTTCTAGCGCCAATTATGTAGTTGCAGAATAATCTACAACTACACCCTCAATAGAATTAGTAAAAACTCAAGAAGTTCTTGATGGTGAATGATAATTTTCTTATTAATTCTCTTAGTTGATTACATAGAATTATCAAAATGGAACTAGAATAGTTACAACTTTTTCTATTCTCTTTCCTAAGATAATTTCTTACACTCATTAAAAGAACCTCTCGAATTTTACATTTGAACTCCTATTTATATAGTAAAACTTATGCAGCTGTATATGAATTGCGAAGTATCGCAATTCAACCTCGCAAAATTATTTCATCCTCGCAAAACTTCATATTTCTCCGCGCTACTTCTATCATCGTATCATTTTATAACTCTTTTCTCCTTTATTTATTACGATACTCGTGAACTATTATCTTGCGATATTCAGTACCTACATCCATATTTTATAGAATACTTCTTCTTTGACTCATGCCTAACACTTGATATTGTTTGATCTAAGCCATCAAACAATTCCACACGGATTTCTGCAACTCTAAGAACCAACAATCTTGAGTCATCCTCGATGTAAAAAAAACATGCTACAATCTTCATATATTGTGTGTGAACGATCGTCACATAGCACCACCATGATTCAAAAACATTTTCTTGACAATATTTGCCGATGCCAATTGAACCTACCAATGGTCTTCTCTCGTAAAGAAAACACCTTCAACACGAATCATAGTCACATTAAACAAAGATGTTGTCTCACTCTTAGTTCGACCTTGACCAACTCATTATATTCACACACTACATCATTCCTCTACGAACCAATACTTTCTCTTCTTTGAAACCTCTTGTTCATATAATTGAATCACTGTCATCTTTATCCACGCTCATTGCGCCACTTGTCGGGAAACCGAGGTTATGTTCATCTCGAACCGGTATGTTTCCATTGAAGTAAATTCAATGAAACATCATACTTTCGATAAGTGAGCTTGAATCCTTTACTTACATCTTTGTATATGGTGGATTTTCGACAAAATTAAAAATCGTAAAACCATAATTATACATACTCCTGATCCATCAATCATACAAGTATTGAGGCTCATGTCTCTCATTGAAGCATGAAAATTCATGCCGTAAGAGTCTCTGACTGAGAATATTGTTTCTCAGAGCATATGTGAATGTGCAGTCTCTCAACTGAGGAAACGTCATATCTCAAGAATACTGAGCAATTTCAGTAATTTGTTCTATATAGAATCGAATGATTGGACGGCTCCTAGATAGCTTGTCTGCTAGTATAGAGTGATAACGTCTTCAGGATGCAACAACATTTTCCCTGACTATATAAAAGAGATATGACGTTTCAACTAGCTCATATCGCTCAATTCTTGAATAATTAATGCTCCTAGATAGCATGCCTTCTAGTATAGAGCCATCAATTAATTATTTCTAGTCATTAGATTCATCAACTGAATCCTAGAAAATATTCTACGTTCTTCATAATGTTTCATTACTTCAATTCATGGTTCTTCCCAACAAAATTCCATGGGTTAGTAATAAATATTCAACGTACGGGCATCTGAGCTGCTATCGAGTAAGCCCCGACCAAAATGGTGCAAGTGTACTCAGCAATAATACACTAATGAAGCACCTGAATGCATGAACGAGCATTCTAAAATATGAAGGAATTATGAACCTATGCAAAATGGGAATAATAATAATAAATAATATTAGCTAAGACGCAGGGGGACTGGGCCCACTGGACGGCCAATCCCCCGCCTAAATTTTATTTGATCATATTTTTATTATTTTTCCTTGATCTCATGAAAATCCCTTCATTTGAACAAATATCCTTTGTTTTAAGGAAACTCCTCAGTTTCATGGTGTTTCCTCCGTCTCAAAGAAATAATAAAATTAGGAAAGGTGCCATAGGACCGGGTTCACTATCCGACCGGTCATGCCCTAGTTGTGGCCGGTACCATACCTTGCATTCCTTATTATTTTATTATTATTTCCTTCATCCCATGAAATTCCTTGATTTCATGATATTTCCTTCTCATCAAGGAAAAGATATAAAATTAGGTGTAGGACCAGAATATAGCTACAACACTATTTCTGCGATATTAACAACACTTTTGCGAGCGTCACAGAAGATTCTTTAACGACATTTCGCGAGCGTCACAGAAGAATCAAAAAGAAGCTGACGATAGAAGAAATACAAAGAGTGTATGTTTATCCCGCGATGGTTATCAATTTTGCGAGAGAGAATATTATAACAATCGCGATAAGATCGCAAAGTATATTCGAAAAAGGAGGAAAACTTAGTTGTCATCCACTATGTAAAATCCTATATAAAGGGTTCGTTAGGTTCAGAAAAAGATGATGTATTTTTTAGAGTTGAGAAAGTATTGAGGAGAGAGAAACTCTAGAAATAAATTTGTACTTCTGAGTTCTTACTTCTTTTGTAATCTTTTTGAAATTAGAATAATAAAAGTGTCGTTTTTCATCTTCAAATATGACTTAATTTCTATAGATTCTTATCAGGGGTGTAGTGTAGGAATTCCTGCAACTACATTTTGGCGCCCAGAAACAGGGGAGAATCAAGATAAGAAATCTTTAATTACAACTTGAAAATTTGAAGAAATTGTTAGGGTTAAAGAAATGGCTATAAGAAGAAGAAATACGTCAGAACCACCGACAACTGTGAGGAGAAATAAAAGACTTGCAGGTGAGGGAACATGTGACTTGGAAGAAACTTTAAGAATAAGATCAGGAAGAAATAGAATAAGAAATGAAGCAGAAAATTCAATTCAACAGCCGAATCAACAAACACAAAAACGAGATAGGAATGTGGATTATGATAGAGTGAGTGTGCATACTTGGAGGTCGGATTCGATGGAAGAAGAAGAAAATCGACAATTAAGAAATGAAGAAGAAGGAGAAAGAAATCAAGAAATGGTTGGAAGATTAATTCATGAAGGACGTGAAAATGAAATAGTAGATGATCTGAGACAAAGATTACAGGAAGAAAGGAGATTAGAGGCAGAAGAGCGTGCAAATTTAACAAGACAAAATCATGAGCTAAGAATGGAGAATTTGAGGTTACAAAGAAGGAGATCAAGAAGTACTGTTAGATCAAATTCAAGATCACTCAGAGAAGAACCAAGGAAAAATTCCCCAATGAGAAATGTTAGAGAAGAAGTGCAAAATTTAAATGGAGAACAACGTCATAGAGAAGAAGAGATAATTGGATATCGTTATAATCCGCATGATGAAGCATTGGATAATAGACGCAACAATAGAAATCAAGGAGGAAGAAATAACCAAAATGAAGAAGAAAATCCAGAAGAAGGTAGGAGGATATTAACATGGGAGAGAGAATCAAAGGAATCAAAGAATAATTGAAGAAGAAATTGAGAGACATTACGCCGAACAAGCACGCCTGGCTTGCGAGAGAGAAAGATTAAGGGCAGAAGTAGAAGAATAAGAACTCTGAGAGGCTGTACGACAAAATAACCATGAAAATCGAGAAAGGAGACGTACACAAAATCGCTACAATGATAATATCCAGGAGGAGTATGATAGAATACAGAGAAGATTAGAAAGGCAGCGAAGAGAAATGAAGAAATCCGCAGAGAAGAAAGTAGATAGCTGCGATTTCAAGAGGAGGGTGAAAGACAAAATCACAAAGAAAGACGGGATGACAATGAAGAAGAAGACACACAAAATCTCGCAAGACAAGAAAGGCAAGAGCACAGAAGAAGGGAAGCTGCATTAAAAAGGCCAATGGAGCAAAACTCAACTGAGAATGAGAAAATATTGAGAGAATTAGCAGAAATGCGAGGAATGATAAGCAATAGAAGAGAAGGAGGAAGAAGGCATCTCGATGAAGCTATTAAAGAAGCTGCGAGAACTCCATTTACTCAAGAAGTACAATTAAGAGGAATACCTCCAAAATGCAACTTTCCAGAATTAGCCAGCATCTTTGATGGAACTACTTGTGTTGTTCAACATGTCAAGGATTATGTTAGATGTATTCTACAATGGGAAAACCATGATGCTGTACTATGTAAATATTTTGCGTCTATCTTAACTAGCGAGGCATTAAAATGGTTCGAGGGATTTCCAAAAAACACCATAACCTTTTTTGATCATTTACAAGCTACATTTCTAGGAGATTACATTAGCAACAATTCATCGCGACCAGGTATTGAAGATTTGTTTGGGTTAAAACAGAGGGTTGGCGAGAGTCTGAAACATTTAACCATAAGATGGAAGACAATGTGCAGTGAGATGGCAGGAAGAGTTGATGAGAGATATCTTATCTTGTCTTTTATCAATGCAATGTTCGCGACCAATCTACTGTACATACAAATTTTCATAATCAAGAATACAATCACTATGACTGAACTACGAGAACTACAAGAAGAATACATTGCTTTGGAGGAGAAACAAAATGAGATGAAATCATATCCCATAGCGAACACCAATTCCGGAGCAGCAAATGGGAGTTTACTTCCCAAAATGTGTGACAATTATCGATGATGACGACTTAAACAGTCCTCTTCCTTCAAACTCAAACATGCCTACCCCTGCGAACCTCGAAGATGCTAATCTGGATATCTCATCTTATGAATACCCCAATGCAGGTCTTTCATTCGATGTTCGCATGAAATGTTTATCTTCCAGCTACCGAGAAGTCGGTGGATTCTTAGTGTGGAAGGAGTTTGTACCTTTGTACACAAAGTTATGGAGAAAGTACGGCCATATCGCAACCAGGAATGTGGTCCGGCACTGTTCATATTCTTTGGTCACCATGGTAAACTGCCTTCTTCCCATGGTTGCTGAGATGGAGAATATTTTTATCCGCAATATTGCCGAATCAAGCCTCGAAAAGTGGAAGGATATGGTATATACCTGCGAATCCATGGAATTTAACGTGGGTTGGTTGTGGCAGCGTCTTGATATCATCAAGGTTGATTGATCTGGTATCCTCATAAATGTTATTCCTATTGCGAAAACTATCTTGGAAGAGGAGAAGGCTCTGGCTGCGAAATCAAAGAAGGTAGTGCAGGTAGTACAGGACTTGAAGAAAAGGACAGAGAGATATCAAGCTAGACTGGAGATGATGCTCTTAAGGAACTATAATATGCTATATGGCCTCCTCTAAGTCGCATTCAGATGTATTCCATCATTGTTAATGACGTTTGTGTCAAAAGTTTTCTTCTGAACATCTTTACGAAATAAATTGCACTGGTTTTTTTTATTAGTGAAACGGGTTTTTCATTAATACATCTATGAATATAATTGATGATTCAAACATGTAATGAAAATAAATGTCTGCATTGTAGCGTCGCAAGATAGAGCGGACAATGGTCAAGCATGATATGCCTTGAGCCATTTTCCATTGATGACCGCTTCCAGCCTACCTCCGTACACCTTAATGATCTTGTAGTAGCCAGTATTGTAATCCTTGGTGACTGTGTAAGGACCTTCCCATTTTGGTGATAATTTTGGTGCGAACATGTCTTGCTAGATGTGCTTGGCCGTTTTCAAGACCAAATCTCTCACTTTGGAAACACGTGGTTTCACAGTTTTGTTATATACCTGGAAATTATATTCCTGTACACCTGAGTGCATTCTTACGCTTTGTTTCTTCTGAAATCCAGAGTGTCTAACTTCGTTGTTCTAGAGTTAGAGGCTTCATCCTCGTCCCACTGGATCCCGGTTGCCGCTGCAATCCTGGCTGATGGGATTTTGATCTCTGCCGGGAGAATTGCGTCCGCTCCGTAAACAAGTGAATATGGGGAAACTCCAATGGAGCTTCTAGGTGACGTCCGGTATGCCCACAACACCATTGGTAACTGTTCATTCCATTCCCTATAATTGTCATGTATTGTTCGACTGATGATTAGGATCAACGTCTTGGTGGTACTTTCAGCTTGTCCGTTTCCTGGAGGATAGTAGATGGTGGAGAAAACCTGTTTAATGCCATATCCTACAAGTAACTCTCATACCTATTTATTGGCGAAGGGAGTCCCGTTATCAGTGATAATATGCTTACGTACTGTAGTTGCAAGAAATCCTACAACACACCCCTTATCATATCTTGATATTAATTTCTAGATCTACATATAAAAATGGTAGTAAAATTTCTAAAATTATAAACGGACACCAAGATTTTTTACATGGTTTAATCAATTTGATCTACATCCATGATTCTTCACTATGATTGTTAAAATTTACATTTTATTTTACATTGATAATCTCCATTAATGGAGTTCTAAATCTGGTTTTGGGGAAGAAGATGATAAAAAAAAATACACTCTCTCTCTAAAAATCTCTCTACAAAATATATATCTCTCTCTTAAAATTATCTCTCCCTTTCTCTCTCCTGCTCTTCTCTTTATATAGGTATCTTCATGGTGGATGACAGCTCACGTTCAACTCATATTTCCCATATTTTAGGACCTCTGTTATGCTCCTCGCAGTCTTTGCTATCGTGCTCGCGAGATCTGCTATCATGCTCGCGAGATCTGCTATCGTACTTGCGAGACTCTTTTATAACCACAAAATCTTCATTTCCTACTTTGTTCTCGCGAGCTCCCGCCTTGTTCTCGCGAGCATTCTCTCCAACTACAAAATCTTCACATCTTTCTCATGTTTTATGATGTCATTGTCTATTACGTCATTCTTTGAATTATTCTGCGACACTCGCAGAGTGTTGTTGAAGAACTCACAGAAATGTTGTTAATAATTTCGTAAGAATATTATTGTGGCGATATTCTGATCCTACATCTTTCCTCTTTTTCCTTGAATATTGCTTGAAGAGCAATCTTTAAGGAAAAATCAATTGTTTTAGTAGTCTTTGATCTTTGTTGATGAAGTAACGAGCGAAAAAATACTGGACTTGAAAAGTACGTACTTGCCTCTATTCTTTTGTGAAGTTCCATATCTTTGCTAAGTAAATAAGAAGTATTAACTCTTGAAGTATGCGAAGTATGAAGTATCCTTGAAGAAATATAAGAAGTACTCAATCCTCAAAATATAAGAAGTATCCGTCCTTGAATGAAAGTTATAACTATTGCCTCTGTTCATGCGAAATTATTACTTCATTTTTGGTGAGAATTCTTGCCCATTTTGGAAATGATTCTTGCCGAGTAGATAAAGAACATAAAATGTTTTCTTGGTAATCCATAGTTGCCTCTGTTCTTTATCTATGAAGGTATAATCCTTGAGAAAATGTTAAATGAACGAATTGTTTCTTTTTTCTTATCTTGCCTCTGCCTCATGCGATAAAATAATCATATTCTGCGAAATAATCACATTTCCTGCGAAATTCTGGAAGAGTCTGCGAGATGCTGAATGAGTTTGCAAGTTTCTGAATGTGTCTGCAAGATTCTAATTATATATGCGAGTTTCTGAATAACCCTGCGAAATTATGAATAGTGCTCCTGAAATAGTGTTGTGAATAGTATCACAAATAGTGTCGTGAATAGTGATTCGAGCTGATGAATAATGCTGCGAGATGATGAATAGTGCTGCGAGATTGTAGATAATCCACTTGAGAAACTCTGAATAATACTTTTGAGAAATTCTGAATAGTATTTCTGAAAGATTCTAAATAGTATTTCTGAAAGATTCTGAATAGTACTTTCTTTCTCTCTTGCAATGAACAAATCTGTCATGCATTCTTAAAAGAAAATAATTAATGTTTGAGATTATTCTATTGGTCTTATTTTTCCTTCCTAGTTAAAGGTATTATTTTGCCAAGGTACCTATCCTTGCATGTATTGACCCATTGATCTTGCCTTATCTTTATTCTTTGATTGTATTGCGACAATATGACAAGTCTAAGTTCCCTCGCGAGATCAAAGCCTCATGACATTGCCGTCTTGCGATGAAATCGCAGGACGTCTTTACATTTTCATGTAAAAACCCGTTGATCTCATCTTAACTTTTTCTCTTATGGCTTATTGCCTCTGTATCATTTTTGTCACGCGACAATATGACAGGCATAAATGTTCTTGCGATCATAAAGCCCCATGACATTGCCATCTTTATACACTTATCAGCTCCCTAATAGAGGGTGCCGCCCTTATATTCCCACTGGTTGCCCTTTCCAGGAGGGCACATCGGCCATACAAGACTATCTCCTCCCATCCGGATTTACCAACAACCAGTTGTTTTCGCAGCCTCTTGTCCTTTATGCCTATATGGCTTATAGTTACAAGACTGCACCCTAAGTGGGGTTTTCTTCGGGCTAAGTGCATCGTATCCAAGACTTACCAATAATGGACAGGGTAGGTTCGTCCGTCCCGGGCACTCTTGGCTCAACCGTGTACCTCGACGCCTTGGTCATACTCTGCACTTCTTAGAAGAGACCTTCGGTCGTCCAACCAGGGTATAACCTTATATAGTTGGAAATCCAAGGTACCTCTCCTGGATAGGTTTTCTTTAAGCTCAACATCTTCATGACTCAGGTTCCAGCAGCGGTATAACCTTATCCCTGAGTCACGCAAAGAGATACTCCCTTATATGACGCACTATTAGGTCTTACATTTGCCTCTTGCGAAATTTTATCCGCGAACTAAGGTGCACGTCATAAAGGTTCGTCCCATTCTTATGTCTTTGCGAAATTGTATTCGCGTTTCTCGTGATAGCTTCACGTTTCTTTATTCTTTCATTTCTGTCAATTCTTTCATTTCTATCATTTCTTCTTTCATTCTCATAACATCATATTTGAGGTAGATATTCTTTAAAATCTTTTGAAATCTTAGAAATATTCTTTGAAATCTTGCGATTGTATCGCATTTGTTAAATCAAAAATCTCTTTCTGTAAAATAAATATTCTAGAGAAATCTTTGAAATCTTGCGATTGTATCGTATTTTTAAATCAAAAAATTTTTGAATAAAAAATTTTCTAGAGAAATATATAAATTGAATGTTCTCGGTTTTTTGTAATTTTGAAGTCTTTGTAATCTTGCTAGGTATCGCTTTTTTGGAAATTAAATAAAAAAAAATTGAAATCTTAGAAGTCTTTGCGATAATTTCATTTTCTGTAATCTTTGAAATCTTCAAAATATTTAGAGATCTTTAAATTTTTGCGATAATTTTTGGTAAGTCAAATAAAAAATCTTCGAAATCTTAGAAATGTTCTTTGAAATATTGCGATAGTATCGTTTTTTGTAAAATAAATCAAAAAAATCTTTTATTTTTTGTAAATAAAATATTCAAGGAAAATGGTACTTAGCTTTCTTGCAATTTTATGTTGCTGTCGTCTCTTGCGAAGTATATGATTTGCTTGTGAATTGAGAAGAAATGAGAAATGAACTCTTGATCTGCCTCTTGCATACTCTCGCACCATACCAATTGTTCTAACCCTCACTTGCGAATTTTACTTGCGAAATAATCAAATATATGGCGAAGTAATGAAATATCCAAGATGTACTGTGCCGAAACTAGACTTCATTTGCTCGCTAATCAATTCCTTGCGTGAAATAGCTTGGTTTGCTTTAGTGGGCTTGGACGAAATGGGCTTGAATGTTGCTTATCTCTTCTCCACGCTGGTTTTTTGGAAGAAAAAATCGTTTGCGAAGGAAATCTTTATAATGTAAACATTTGCGAGGAAAACAAAAATTCTATGTGACCATGGAAAATCGAACCCGTGGTACTGAACTTATCAACTACGTTTATGACCATCTATTCAAATTGCTCTGGATATGATTATTCTGCAAGTTTGTTTCTCTGTTTAAGCACATCCAAGCCCTAAACTTCGCTGGTACTAGCTATGACGTAGACCTGGTATTGTATTCTTCTCCTCATCGCCAGTAATGTTCATAAGATATCAGTGGGAGTTACCCTTCGAATGGAAACTTACTACCATTATAATAGGCTTGATTTTTTCATCTTCTTCTTCTCATCGCAAGTTAGTTTCTTCGTGACTTATAGGCTTAATTTTTGCATCTTTCTTCTTTTCTTTTCGTCCATTTTCTTTGCCTACCTAGCCTGATGACCTAGATTTTCATGTTGTTGAATGGACAAATAGCTTTTGTTCATCTCTTGTTCGGTCTTTATTGAAGAATTATGTTGTTTGTTCTCATGAGGAGCCCCACGAACTGGCCTTGTTGAAAATTTCCTTTTCTTATCCATGCAGACATTTGGGAAGAAGATTTCACATGGAGAAAGTCTTGTATATATCTTGGTGAATAGCATCACTTTTCTTGGTATTGATCAGTGTGCTTCTCTTGGTAATCCATGCTTATGAGCTGCGGTGTTCTTTGCAGAGAGGATGTTTACCTTCGTAGATGCTGCGAATTTCTATTGTTGGAGTTGTTGCAGTTCTTCGCCAAAACCTCTACCGAAGTAAACTTCTTCTGTATCTCTCCCTCTCTGTTTGATGTCTTACAATGTAAATTTTCCGAATTAAAGTCTTCTTGTTCTTCTCATCGCTGGTGAATGACAATGATCTCTTTGCGTTATTTGAATTCTCTTGGCGCTGTTACTTACGATTACAGTGGTATCGTGATACTCTCATCAGTATTCTAATATGTTTATGATTATTTTCAACAGAACTAATTGCTCTTATCATTCATCACAGGCTATATCTTGGCACAATTTTCATCTCTGCGAACAATAAATTTAGTTGAATAAATTTCTTTGATATGACTTATCATTTGATATTACTTAATGCAACAACTTTTGGAGTTAAAGATAGGAGAATGAGAATGCTTCCCTTTTAGTGAATTTGTTCGTGATCTCCATTTCACTCGTTAATTGGTTGTACTAGGGTTCCCTTACTACTGAAATTTGTTTGTTGAGCTTGAGGCATTGCATCGCTGTGAATTTCTTCGCTGGGAACCAAATGCAAAAATTATCCCATGAAGGATGAAAATGTATTACGATATTGTCTTTTGGCCTGCGATATTATCGCATTGTTCTAGCCTCTTGCTTGCTTTACTTGCGTTACATTCTGAAGCGAACATCTCTTTGCGTTTCTTTTTCTCTTTGCTAGCTGTTTCAACAATGACTTGGCTTGTTGGTTGCTGCTTCAAAATATTTATGTTGGGATATGAATTTGATAACTGCGGGAGAACAAAAATATTCATCCACAGGTTTCTAAGACTTTGTGTCTTGTAACTAATGACACTTCATCTCTTTCTTTTCAAATCTCTCCAATTAAATTTTTCCAACTAAAGTTTTCGTTTTCTCCTTCTCGCAGTAACTTTTAACCTCACATGAACTGACCATCGCAGCAACACTATTCATCATTCTTTGCTGCTAGTGCTTCTTTGGGAACTACATTCTCTGATCTTTGTTACCGTACAGTTGCTTTGATCTTGGGAATTTTCTTCATAAAAGTTTGATGATGCTAGTATATCTGGATAATTGGTTTATGAGGTGAGTTGTTGGAATTAAATCACCTTGATCCAGAACTGGCATCTTTCAGAACGCAGCAAGAGAATGCCTTGGTTTCACATGTTCTGATAAGCTCGCCATATTTTCCCTTTGCTTCTGACGTATTTTAATAATCCTTTAATTGTTTTGTTACTCTAGTTGTTTCGTCCTTTCACTCTTTAGCGCCTTATTCACTTGTACTTTTCTGTTTGCACTGTGAACTAGTGTCACGCAGGGAAAAAGTATTGTAACGCCTTTTCTTTACTCCAACTTGCTAGAATATCACTATTTTCTTACTCGCGTGTACTTGTGATGGTTCTTCTATTTTTGTTGTTGGCGGAGAAAGTTTGGGTATTGCTCCTTAATTTTGCACTTTCTCGCTGGGAACAATAGTTGGGTTTGATGTTAACTTGTCATTAGTTGAACGTGAAAGTAACCACATTAGCTTAAAGTGTCATTGACGAATAAATAGCTTTCCCTGAACCTGTAGATGAAGTAAACTTTGTCTCTCTTCTTCCTTAACTGACCCTCATTGGAATTATGAGTTTCCGGAGAAATGATCTACTGATTTTTTTATAATCGTGTTGCAATGAAGTTTGACTGTGCTGGATTGTCTGCGAGCTGTTCGCTGGTTCCTTTGCCATCCCTTTATTTACGCTGCGAATTTGGTGAGATATCTCTTCGTGCTCTTGATAGTTGACAATCTCTCTTGGGCTTGTATATAAGTTTTCTTGCTTTTATTTTTCACGTGATTGAACTGGTCTCCATTGCTTTCATTTTTTCTCTTGAGGTGTTGCGAATGGCTGGTGTTTCATTCCTTCGCAAGTGATGTTGTTAATTTTCTTCGTTATTTAACTTAATTTGGTTGAGCCCATGTCACTGAATTCTCCACTTCGCTGGTAACAACCAATTGATTTAATTAGTAATCTATTCAACTTGAGGACATCATTGCTACTTACAAAATTAAAAGAAGATTCATAAATTTTTACTTCGCCAATCTAATTTGAAATAGATAACAATCAAAATTACAATTAAAATCTAGGTTTATTTACGATCAAAATTCTTTTTAATTCAAAATATCAGCAGAAAACAAATTTGTGTGAAAACACAATGTTTGATAGTTAAAAACTCAAAATATTCCAGATCCAAATTATTAACATATAATTAAAGAGATAAGAAAGAATTTGTCATATTTTAATGGTTTAGTTGATGCCAATTCATTTCATTTCATTCCTATAAAGATTTCTTCAAATCTGCTCCTGCTTCCCAATATTTCTGCTTCTCTTTCTTTGTATACATTTCCCTTAAATTGTGTTGGATGTTCCTCATTGTTCTTTCTATGTATACATATTTTCCCCTGTATCTCATAAATCCAATTGAATTCATCATCAACAATTGTTAATTTCTTTGGACCTTCTTCAATCCAACAAGCACGTCCCTGTTTCTAGCGCCAAAATATAGTTGCTAGAAATCCTACAACACACCCCTTATCATATCTTGATATTAATTTCTAGATCTACGTATAAAAATGGTAGTAAAATTGCTAAAATTATAAACGGACACCAAAATTTTTTACATGGTTCGATCAATTTGATCTACATCCATGATTCTTCACTATGATTGTTAAAATTTACATTTGATTTTACATTGATAATCTCCATTAATGGAGTTCTAAATCTGGTTTTGGGGAAGAAGATGATAAAAAAAAATACATTCTCTCACTAAAAATATCTCTGTAAAATATCTCTCTCTCTCTCCTAAAATTGTCTCTCCCTTTCTCTGTCCTTCTCTTCTCTTTATATAGGTATCTTCATAGTGGATGATAGCTCACGTTCAACTCATATTTCCCATATTTTAGGACATCTAATATGCTCCTCGCAGGCTCTTCTTTGCTCCTCGCAGGTCTGCTATCGTGCTCGCGAGACTCTTTTATAACCATAAAATCTTCATTTCCTGCTTTGTTCTCGCGAGCTCCCTCCTTGTTCTCGCGAGCATTCTCTCCATATAAAAAATCTTCACATCTTTCTCATGTTTTATGCTGTCGTTATTTATTACGTCATTCTTTGAATTATTCTGCGACGCTCGCAGAGTGTTGTTGAAGAACTCACAGAAATGTTGTTAATAATTTCGTAAGAATATTATTGTGGAGATATTCTGATCCTACATGTACACCAAAACGACAAATGATATGTTCTTTAATGAAAACCGCAATTGTTGCTCATGTAGTTCCTCGCAGGGGAATGGCTTCTACCCATTTGGTGAAGTATTCTGTTGTGGTTGATGTACTCGTGTTGCTTCGATGGGGGTGGGTTGATTTTACCGATAATGTCCAGTCCCCAGCTGTAGAATGGCCACAGATTGCTTATCGAGTGCAAAGGGGTGGAAGGCACGTGAACAAGGTTCCCATGAATTTGGCATTTGTGACATCTTTGAACAAAAGCGACCGCGTCATCCTTCATGGTCGGCCAGTAGTATTTATCGTGTATCTGGAGAAACAGTTTCATTTTCCCTTGATGTTCTCCTTCGTGTGTTTCTTTCAGAATGACTGGAATTTCCACCCCAGCTAGGCATCTTAATAGATTACCTCTGAAACTCTTGCGGTACATGATCCCTTCGTGGAATACGAACCTCTTGTCCTTTTGTTTTATCTTGATGACATCCTTTTGATTCGCAGAAGTTGCTCCGTCACGAAGATATATAATGCATGGCTCTCTCCAGTCCCCAGTGTGGTTCACACTAAAAACTTCCAATTGGTGTGGAGGTGTTTGGCAATTTGAGAAGGACTTCTGAAGTAGTCTGGATTGAGTCTCCATTTCTGCCCAGTAATAGCCCAGACGTTGGAGTCGTCGGTAAATCGTTACCACTAGTGATTGTCCACAAATTTCATTGTGAACACAATTCAGTTGTAGTTGTGTTTCTTCATCTCCAAGGCATCTTGAAAGGGAACCATCGGGGTTTCAATAATAAAGCATACCATGAAGCTTGAAAAAGTTCTGTTGGGTTTTGAGACTGACCTTTCCTTGGGAGAGTAAGCTGTTGAACTCTTGAATGATCGGAGTTCGCTAATCATCAGTCTTGGTTTCTTTGTATTGTGATAGCCATGTCGATTCTATGGTTCTCCTCTTTACTGTCAGGGTTTCTTTCGAACCTTCGAACTTCAATTTGGAAGCCAGTGTTGCCAGACAATCGGCGTGTTTGTTTTTGCTGCGACCAACATGGATTATGGTTGGGTCGGCAAAATAGTTTAGTCACCTTTGCGCTTCTGATCGCTATAGAGCTAGTGTTACTTCCTTCAATGCGTATACTCCATTCATCTGATTTACTAGTAACTTGGAGTCACCTCTTATCTCCAGACGTGTGACTCCTGCTTTCTTAGATATTAACAGCCCTATGAGGAGAGCTTCATACTCTGCTGAGTTTTTGGTGCATTCGAAGTCCATCTTGAAGGAATGTGAGAATACTTCCCTAGTTGGAGAGCTTAACACCACGCCCGCTCCTCTAGTATTACTGCTAGGGGTAGCAGAGCCATCAAAATACAAGAGCCTCACTTTTTCTTCCAAAATAGACACGTCTGTAAATTCTCCAGGAAGACATATGTGTATCCCTGTAGTGCCTTCTCTAGGAAATGCTTCCAGTAATTCTGAAACTGCTTTACCCTTGATAACTCTAGGTGACGTACATGTTATTTCCAGCTCTGACATTTGGAGAAGCCATTTTCCTGTTCTTCCCGGCAGGACCGGCTTTGAAAGTAAAAACTTTGCAGGATCATATTTAGACACGAGTATCACCCTATTAGATAGTAGGTAATGCCTAAAATTCTGAATGGAATGGATCAAGGCCAAACTTGCTTTTTCTGTTTTGGGGCATCTGAGTTCAGCGTCTCTCAATATTCGGCTGAAGTAGTATATGGGATGTTCGACTCCCTCATCATCTTCCTGAGCGAGTAGAGCCCATACGGTGGTGTCACTGAAGGAGGTGTAGAGACACAACGGATTTCTTTGGATAAGAGACTTCATGATGGCTAGATATTATAGTATTCGTTGAATCTTTTGAAAATCTTCTTGCTGGGTTGCGGTCCAAACGAAGCTATCTCCTTTCTTCAGCAAGGGAGAGAATGAGGCAGAAAATTGGGCTAGACCAGGTATAGAATGTCGGATGTAGTTTACCTTGCCCATTAAACTTTGGAGTTCCTTCAAAGTTCGTGGAGGTGGCATTGTGAGGATATCCTGAGTCTTGGACGGGTCTACCTTGATCCCTTCCGCGGTTACTTGGAATCCCAGAAATTTTCCTGAAGAGACACCGAAAGCGCATTTCAAAGGATTCATCTTCAACTTGTATTCTCGACACCTCTCAAACACTTTCCGTAAGACATTAGCGTGATCTTCTCGAGCCCTTAACTTGACCACAATATCATATACGTAGTCTTCTACTTGTTTATGCATCATGTCGTGGAAGATTGCCGTCATAGCATGTTGATACATTACGCTGGCGTTCTTTAAACCGAATGGCGTAACAGTATAGTAAAAATTTCCAAGAGGGGTTCGGAAGGCTGTCTTACTTGCATCGTGCTCATACATCCTTATCTGATTGTAGCCGCTATAACCATCCATGAAGGAGAACATGTCGGGTCCGCTGGTGGAATCTACTAACATGTCTATGTTAGGAAGAGGAAAGTCGTCCTTGGGGCAGCACTTTTTCAAGTCTCTGAAATCCACACAGCACCGAATCTGTCTGTTTTTATTCTTTACTGGGACCACATTAGCTAACCAGGTCGGATGATGGATAGGTATGATGAAGCTAGCAGCTAGCAACTTCTGAATTTCGTTCTTGATTTACTCTTTCACTTCGTGTCTGAATTACCTCGGAGATTGCTTGACTGGCTTGGATCCAGGTATGACATGAAGGTGATGGGTGACCAATTTCTCATCTAGACCTTACATTTATTCGTATATCCAGGCAAACACATCTTGATCCACAGACAAATTCGAACTGATAGAGACAGGCCTGGGAGATTCTTCATTCCCGATGTTAACAATCTCGAGTTCGTCAGTTGTGGAGAGGGTGCTGTCTTGTAGCTGTCGCGGAGCATCCAACACCTCCTCTTATGTATTGTCATTCTTGCAGCATTCAATTGGGTGGAGATACTTGGTACCAGTCTCTCCTTCTAATTGCTAATAGCGGCGCCGATATATTATCTTCCACTCCTGATCACGGTTTGCCTCGAAAGTGCGTTCCCTTTTGGCGTGGGCATGGGTTAAATTTTTACCGGATAAAGATAGATGCCTCGTCAGAAAAGGTGTATCGTGGTGGTTAGCCCCCAGTGATGCAAGTTGGTTTTCTTCCTGGATTGAATCCCACGTGGGTAGTGGGGTGCACATGAATTTGTCTGACCTTCCCCGCAGAATTTCTTTTGGCTCAAACAGTTCCACTCCTCATATTGGCGCATATGGAGACAATGATGCAGGAATACGTAGTCCGGCTCCTTTTCTATGACTTCAAATTTCACTTTCGACTAAACGGGTCCTACTGACAAATTTAGATTGACATACCCGTATGTGCTAGTCTGGTTTCCTTCAAAGTACGTTATTGTGGTAGGATGCCGTACAATTTTTCATGGGCTAACCTTGGCTGTCCTGAGAGTCTTGAGAGTAATCACGTTCGAAGACACTCCTGTGTCGATGAGGGCCCTCCTGAACTCTGAACCCTTGATGCGTGCGGTAACTTGTAGGGCCCAGTTGTGACCTTCCTTTGCCATCATGTCGTCTTCTGTAAACGTAACATTATTCACAGATGTTTCCGATACATCTAGGACTTCCGTACATGAAGGAGTCAGGTGTATATCCAGAGATATTTTATTAATTGCAACAAACGTCTCTGCACATTGATTCTTCGAGAGGTGTAATAGTTCACACAAACTTTCCACTAGGGATGCCGCTTCCTGATCCGATGGTCTCTGGTTCATAGTAAAGCTGTTGACCTGAGGGAAACTAGTCTCCGGTGTAGATATCTCTGGAACGCTCATCTCTGACATCATCTTAACGAGGAGATCAAGTATGCCATTTACCACTTCTTTGATTAGCTTAATGTTCTTCGTGTGAATCTCATGTACCCGTGCTAGTTCTTTTAATGTTGGAAATATCCTAATCATGCCTTCAGGTACATCATTAGGAGGAGGGTATCTCCGTTGGAGTAACCATCAGGATTCGAGACTGTCGGGGCAGTCCTAAGACCAACCATCGCCAAATTGATTGAATGGTATTGAAGAAATTGACTTTACAACCGAGAGATTAACCTCCCGCTGTGGTCGTCAATTGTTTATGGGTGAAAACTATTCCTTCCGGTTTTGGTAATTTGGGGTGTGTGGATGAGGAATGAATCTAAACCTTAAATAAATGAACTGCGCGGTGAGTGCTTGTAGATTCGAGAAATCAATCTGTGCAATTCCGGCCTAAACCAAGAAATGTCCGTTACAGACTTGTTTCGGTCACAAAGTGAAGGAGATGGGGTTGATCTTAGGGAGGTAAGCGAAGAAGGTGTTGAGAATGTGAAGGTGTTGGCTATGTATGACTTGTATCAGAAAGCTGAACTGGCTTGCAGGATGTAAGCTATCAGTTCCGGTGTTTGAATACGATTGTATCAACACTTGTTTTTTTTTGTCTTGCCTTGTTTGAAAAATAGGATGGAGAACCTATTTATACAAGTCTTTTAGCCTAACCCTCATATCTCGTTGGAAGTGGAGAAAGTGGAGTGATGGAGTAGTGGAGTAATGTGTAAGTGTCACATGACCAGTCTTGCCCACTTCTCCCATCATCACTAATCTTCCATGACTTCCTGACATGTTCTTGTGATGGTGCGTTGTGCGCTGCACACTGTAAACTGCCAGACCAATACCCCAGTACGTACCACCCAGTTTGTTACATGATTGATGTCTCGAGCGTGTGGATCGTGGGACCCACAGAAAGTAGCATGTAATGCTATATTAAATAAGTATGTTATTTAGGAAGTTGATACTTGTGAAGTATCGTGCACATTCTATGCAGGTACTGCATCGAGTGTATCCAACATGTATGAAATGCCGTTGTTTGAGCATCTCAAAGTAGCCTCACATCCAGACTACTTCATGTTATGGTTCGGAGGTTGAGCAAGCAAGTCCTTCCTTGACCGACCACATGGTGTGGTAGGGTGACGGATGGTGATCACCATAACGCCTCACTGACCAATTAACTCCTGACCAGGGCTGTATAACCAAGCCGGTGAAGTTGTATGGACGAGATGATCTTTGAGACACTCATCTGCGACCGTTGGTGAAATTAGGGTTTTGGAGAAGGTGCGCAAGCACCACTCTTCAGCCTGATCGAATCCAAGCTTGGGATACGATTTTGACCGGCCGATCATACATGAGTGTAAATGCATGATAATGTAGGCGCCCATACCCTATTGTCTCATGAAAGTGTGATCTGGGCCACTAAATTCACCTGGAGAAGTTTAGTGGTCGAGATCAATTTGCGACATAAAACTGGTGCGGCAAAATCCAAACATCGTGCCAACTTCGGGCACGCATTCCAAGATGACCAATCTTGGTCTGTCTTGGCCGATTGGTCTGGCGTGTAGGTGGTAGGCTGGTGTTCACGCTTATACCTGACTGTCCCATGAAAACATGATCTAAGCCACTCAAATTATCCGGCGAAGTTGAGTGGTCGAGATTAGTTTTCAATTGGGAAGTATGACCACGCTAGTTTGGGAATGCAGTTTGGGATAACCATGCATGGTATGCCTTGGCTTATTAGGTGAGGGGATAGATGGGTCCACGGTATTGGTATGACCGGACCTGCTTAATCTAATCTCGGACCCTTCATTCGTGCCGGAGAACATGGATGCTCGTGATGTTCAAAACCCTAATATTGGGTTTCACGGCCGTGCGTCATGCTCTGTTTGGGTGTACGAATTGGGATAACCAACCATGGTTGGTCCTGACCGATCGGTCAGGTATGTATGCGGGCCCACTGTGATTGTGTTGACATGATCTGGGCCCTTTGAATCTACATTTATACCCTCCATTTATACCTGTGAAGATGGATGGTTGAGACTGTTTTGCGACACATGTAATGTGCCGCAAACCCTAATTTAGGGTTTTCCGTCCATACTGCTCTGGTTTGGACGTTTTGGCAAGCCATGCCAATCTTTTGGGGAGGCCGACCACGCGGGGCCCGAGTTGGTTCGATAGTGAATATTCCAATACCTGCTTGGGGTCATGGATCTGATCTGAGCTGTCCAATTCATGTTGGTGAATTTGGATGGTCGTGATCGTTTCTGAGACTGACATGGTCAGTCCAAATGCTCAATCGGGCTAGTATAGCACACAGAGAGTAATATTCTCAATTGGTCTAGTATAGCACACCGAGAGTTGCATCCTGTACGGGTATTTCGTACATGCTTCATTATAATGATTGGAGGTTCGTGTTGCTCTGCTAAGAATAACACTCAGTCGTTATGCCGCACTGATAATGAGTACATGAAATACAAGGATGGTTATGTATTAATTAATAATGATGTATTTAATTCACAGACTGGGATTGTTGCCACATGCTCCATTCTAGGTGAATTAGTAAAGTGAAGAAGTATTCATCACTTATTAATGGATTTATCTTTTACAAGATGCTAGCGCATAATTTTTGGCTTTTACAACTTTAGCCTTAACTGAAAATCCACCATCAACAGCTCTAACATTATCTATATACATACTAATATAGAAGAGATATAGATATACCTTATATACATATTATCAAGGATCATTAGGTTGGTCTACTTGTAATTACATTAGGTTTTGTCCATGCAGGTTGATGAACAAAAAATTTGGTGGTGTATTTGGTGCCCCTGCGTTTCCAATTGGTATCAGAGCATGCAAACACTTTTATACCTAATAAGTATGTATTTGAAGTGATTTGTATTATGGACAAGAGTTCAATCTCGATTAACGTACCACTATCCTTCAATGGAAAAAATTACTTGTGGTGGAAAATTGATATGCGACCATTCTTACAAGCTCGTGATTTTAAGAAACAGGTTCCTATTGTAAGAGGATACAATTCTCCAACGGTCGGAGAAGGAGAAACTGTTGTTCCAAAAGGCATAGAAACATATAACCATGTCGAAATCAGTGATGCTTAACACAACTTTGATGGACTAAATGTTATTATCCACGCCATAATCCAAGATCTTCAACATCATGTGTTTTGCGTGCATTAGATCGAAGTATGCTTGGGATATATTAGAAATTGTATCTGAAGAAAACTCTGCAGAGAAGGAAGTACATCTTCAAAAACTAAATTCTGAATGGGAAAACCGTCATATGACCAAAGAATATTCGTTTGAGAAATTTAATCACAAATTGTCATAAATAGTGAATACTTTTCATTCACTACGAAAGACCATTCATGAAAGGGATATTGTGATAAAAAAAAATTCTAAGATCTTTACCAGTTCGATATGAATCTAACAAACATGACATCGCTGAAGGAAACGATCTTACTACACTTTCCAGAAGCATATTGGTCAGAAAGTTAAAGATCTTTGATCACGAATAGCGAGCTAAAGATGATAAAAATATCGCGTTCAAAGCACTAAAAAACACTGAAATACTTGATAAAAGTGAAAGTGTTGGAAACTCTGAGAAAGATATTATTTCCGAATTATCAGATGGAGATCTTGAAAATTCATTTTTTTTCTCACTACAGGACATTTAGATATTTTCTCATGAAGAAGAATAAACGGTTCTCAAGCGAGCGTCCGTCATCATATGTTAAGCCACATGATCGTATTCCATTCAAAAAGGTGGATGATAATACTGATGATAAGTATATGCTTCAATTCTTCAAGTGTAGAGGAATCAGACACTTTGCTGGCGAGTGTCCGAATCGAAGAAAATACACTGAAAACAAGGGTCTTGCTGCAACTCTTAATGAAAATACTGATCACTATGATTCAAAGGAAAAGGATAATTCAAGCATAGCTCTAGTGTTCAAAGTAACTAATCTTGATAATAATAGCGATACTTACCTCAATCTTGACAAACTCTTTGAAGACCCTTCCTCCATAACATTTGAGAATATAATTGATTTTTCGCTCTCTTATGAAAATCCTACTGCTGATGTTTCATAAATATCTCAAGTGTGTCTTCCCGCTAAAGTTGGAAGTGCTCCTGAACCTTCCGTCAAGCAATCATGTCCTTACTGTACCACTGAAGGTCATGAACTTAAACAGTAGTTCAAGTACCAAAAAAAATAAAATAAGACATGTCAACAAACTGCAACGGAGGGATAGTCGATTGACAAATGTGTTTAAACCCTTCTGAAATACAAAATTGACTAAGGTATGTAACTACATTTCTCCTTCTTATCCTAAAAGTGTGATTGTTTAAAGTAAAGAAGAGATCAAGATCTAAACGATCTGTAAAAATGGAGATTGAAAAACATGTGCAGGAATCGATATGTGAGCTTATCGATGCTCACCGCAACACAAATTAATTGTGTTGAAAGGGTGTTTTTTAATCTCATGTGCTCTTAAAAGAGACAAGAACTGTGTACTTCTTAGGTCTTTAGGACAAACTTCCTAGTTTGTGTCTTGAATTTCATTACTTAAATTTCCATCTTTTTATCACAGAATCATATTTAAATTATTTGATAGTTCGTGCCATTTCAAAAAGAGAATAACTATAGTTCATGTCGAGCCTTGCTACTTCGTCTCCATGATCACTCATTGTTCCATATTTTACAGAATACTTCTTCTTTGACTCATGCCTAACACTTGACATTGTTTGATCTAAGCCATCAAACAATTCCACACGGATTTCTGCAACTCCAAGAACCAACAATCTTGAGTCATCCTCGATGTAAAAAAAACATGCTACAATCTTCATATATTGTGTGTGAACGATCGTCACATAGCACCACCATGATTCAAAAACATTTTCTTGGCAATATTTGCCGACGCCAATTGAAACTACCAACGGTCTTCTCTCATAAAGAAAACACCTTCAACACGAATCATAGTCACATTAAACAAAGATGTTGTCTCACTCTTTGTTCGACCTTGACCAACTCATTATATTCACACACTATATCATTCCTCTACGAACCAAGACTTTCTCTTCTTTGAAACCTCTTGTTCATATAATTGAATCACTGTCATCTTTATCCACGCTCATTGCGCCACTTGTCGGGAAACCGAGGTTACATTCATCTCGAACCGGTATGTTTCCATTGAAGTAAATTCAATGAAACATCCTACTTTAGATAAGTGAGCTTGAATCCTTTACTTACATATTTGTATATGGTGGATTTTCGACAAAAGTAAAAATCGTAAAACCATAATTGTACATACTCCTGATCCAGCAATCATACAAGTATTGAGGCTCATGTCTCTCATTGAAGCATGAAAATTCATGCCGCAAGAGTCTCTGACTGAGAATATTGTTTCTCAAAGCATATGTGAATGTGCAGTCTCTTAACTGAGGAAACAGCATATCTCAATAATACTGAGCAATTTCAGTAATTGCTTCTATATAGAATCGAATGATTGGACGGCTCTTAGATAGCTTGCATGCTAGTATAGAGTGATAACGTCTTCAGGATGCAACAACGTTTTCCCTGACTATATAAAAGACATATGACGCTTCAACTAGCTCATATCGCTCAATTCTTGAATAATTAATGCTCCTAGATAGCATGATTGCTAGTATAGAGCCATCAATTAATTATTTCTAGTCATTAGATTCATCAACTGAATCCTAGAAAATATTCTACGTTCTTCATAATGTTTCATTACTTCAATTCATGGTTCTTCCCAACAAAATTCCATGGGTTAGTAATAAATATTCAACGTACGGGCATCTGAGCTGCTATCGAGTAAGCCCCGACCAAAATGGTGCAAGTGTACTCAGCAATAATACACTAATGAAGCACCTGAATGCACGAACGAGCATTCTAAAATATGAAGGAATTATGAACCTATGCAAAATGGGAATAATAATAATAAATAATATTAGCTAAGACGCTGGGGGACTGGGCCCACCGGACGGCCAATCCCCTGCCTAAATTTTATTTGATCATATTTTTATTATTTTTCCTTGATCTCATGAAAATCCCTTCATTTGAACAAATATCCTTTGTTTTAAGGAAACTCCTCAGTTTCATGGTGTTTCCTCTGTCTCAAAGAAATAATAAAATTAGGAAAGGTGCCATAGGACCGGGTTCACTATCCGACCGGTCATGCCCTAGTTGTGGCCGGTACCATACCTTGCACTCCTTATTATTTTATTATTATTAACTTCATCCCATGAAATTCCTTGATTTCATGATATTTCCTTCTCATCAAGGAAAAGATATAAAATTAGGTGTAGGACCAGAATATAGCTACAACATTATTTCTGCGATATTAACAACACTTTTGCGAGCGTCACAGAAGATTCTTTAACGACATTTCCCGAGCGTCACAGAAGAATCCAAAAGAAGTTGACGATAGAAGAAATACAAAGAGAGTATGTTTATCCCGCGATGGTTATCAATTTTGCGAGAGAGAATATTATAACAATCGCGATAAGATCGCAAAGTATATTCGAAAAAGGAGGAAAACTTAGTTGTCATCCACTATGTAAAATCCTATATAAAGGGTTTGTTAGGTTCAGAAAAGGATGATGTATTTTTTAGAGTTGAGCAAGTCCTGAGGAGAGAGAAACTCTAGAAAGAAATTTGTACTTCTGAGTTCTTACTTCTTTTGTAATCTTTTTGAAATTAGAATAATAAAATTGTCGTTGTTCATCTTCAAATATGACTTAATTTCTATAGATTCTTATCAGGGGTGTAGTGTCGGAATTCCTGCAACTACATTTTGGCGCCCAGAAACAGGGGAGAATCAAGCTAATAAATCTTTAATTACAAATTGAAAATTTGAAGAAATTGTTAGGGTTAAAGAAATGGCTAGAAGAAGAAGAAATACGTCAGAACCACCGACAACTGTGAGGAGAAGTAAAAGACTTGCTGGTGAGGGAACAGGTGAATTGGAAGAATCTTTAAGAATAATATCAGGAAGAAATAGAATAAGAAATGAAGCAGAAAATTCAATTCAACAGCCGAATCAACAAACACAAACACGAGATAGGAATGTGGATTATGATAGAGTGAGTGTGCATACTTGGAGGTCGGATTCGATGGAAGAAGTAGAAAATCGACAATTAAGAAATGAAGAAGAAGGAGAAAGAAATCAAGAAATGGTTGGAGGATTAATTCATGAAGGACGTGAAAATGAAATAGTATATGATCTGAGACAAAGAATACAGGAAGAAAGGAGATTAGAGTCAGAAGAGCGTGCAAATTTAACAAGACAAAATCATTAGCTAAGAATGGAGAATTTGAAGATCAAGAAGTACTGTTAGATCAAATTCAAGATCACTTAGAGAAGAACCAAGGCAAAATTCCCCAATGAGAAATGTTAGAGAAGAAGTGCAAAATTTAAATGGAGAACAACGTCATAGAGAAGAAGAGATAATTGGAGATCGCTATAATCAGCATGATGAAGCATTGAATAATAGACGCAACAATAGAAATCAAGGAGGAAGAAACAACCAAAATGAAGAATAAATTGAGAGACATTACGCCGAACAAGCACGCCTAGCTTGCGAGAGAGAAAGATTAAGGTCAGAAGTAGAAGAACAAGAACTCTGAGAGGCAGTACGACAAAATAACCCTGAAAATCAAGAAAGGAGACGTACACAAAATCGCTACAATGATAATATTCAGGAGGAGTATGATAGAATATAGAGAAGATTAGAAAGGCAGCGAAGAGAAATGAGGAGAAATGAAGAAATCCGCAGAGAAGAAAGTAGACAGCTGCGATTTCAAGAGGAGGGTGAAAGAGAAAATCGCAGAGAAAGACGGGATGACAATGAAGAAGAAGACACACAAAATCTCGCAAGACAAGAAAGGCAAGAGAACAGAAGAAGGGAAGCTGCATTAAAAAGGCCAATGGAGCAAAACTCAACTGAGAATGAGCAAATATTGAGAGAATTAGCAGAAATGTGAGGAATGATAAGCAATAGAAGAGAAGGAGGAAGAAGGCAGCTCGATGAAGCTATTGAAGAAGCTGAGAGAAATCCATTTACTCAAGAAGTACAATTAAGAGGAATACCTCCAAAATGCAACTTACCAAAGATTAACCAAAGATCTTTGATGGAACTACTTGTGTTGTTCAACACGTCAAGGCTTATGTTAGATGTATGCTACAATGGGAAAACCATGATGCTATACTATGCAAATATTTTGCGTCTAGCTTAACTGGTGAGGCATTAAAATGGTTCGATGGATTGCCAAAAAACACCATAACATTTTTTGATCATTTACAAGATACATTTCTAGGAGATTACATTAGCAACAATTCATCGCGACCAGGTATTGAAGATGTGTTTGGGTTAAAACAAAGGGTTGGCGAGAGTCTGAGACATTTAACCATAAGATGGAAGACAATGTGCAGTAAGATGGCAGGAAGAGTTGACGAGAGATATCTTATCTTGTCTTTTATCAATGCAATGTTTGCGACCAATCTATTGTACATACAAATTTTCAGAATCAAGAATACAATCACTATGACTGAACTACGAGAACTACAAGAAGAATACATTGCTTTGGAGGAGAAACAAAATGAGATGGAATCATATCCCATCGCAAACACCAATTCCGGAGCAGCAAATTGGAGTTTACTTCCTAAAATGATAAACAATGTGTTGAGCAGCTCGCAAGTGCAACAAGAGAAAGTAGAAACTGACAACCAGCAGAAATTGGTAGCTATGGGAAGTAGAGATCAAGAAGAGTATGAAAGGGAGAATAATTACTACAATCGCGGTGGAAATAATAAGATTCAAAGGCTTGATCAGCCGCAAGAAACTTATGGTGGACAGAGGTAAAACAATTTCAGAAGTTAGGGGAATCAGAAGATCATATGAGAAGAAATTAAGATGCCTCCTCTCAATGTTAGTATAGAAAAAATTTGGGAAGCTATAATTTTAATGGAAAATATACCATCTCCATGGAACATGGGAAAAGAACCACATCCTAATAATCGCAGTCAAGAATTTTGTCCTTACCATCATTTTCATGGCCATACAGTAAATGACTGCAGGAATGTAAAGAGAATAATTTTAAGGATGATTGAATAAGGAAAGCTAAATCACTTTTTAGTAGGACATCCACAATCTCAGCGATTGCCTCCAGCACCAGAAATTCGCAGGGTAAATACTGTAAAAGGAGCCGAATCATTCGTAATAGAAGTTGGAGCCAAAGCAAAGAATCTGTTTTGTAATTCCATTGTACATTCACATAGAACAATATAGGATTTCCATGATAATGTTCTAAGCAGAGTCTTCGCGAGAGACACAGATGGAAGAGAGATAATGAATATAGCGAGAGCCTCGCCATTACAAGAATGGAAAAATCAAACTATATCTTTCAGTGCACAAGAAATACCAGAACCTGGCGAGCAGCATGATAACCCGTTGGTAGTAAGACTAGAGATAAACCCAAGGAAAATGGAGGAAGAAGATGAAGAAAATGGTGATGAAAATGGTGATGAAAATGAAGATTCTTGGGCTATCAATAGAGTTCTAATAGACACAGGAAGCTCTGTTGACATGCTATTTTATCATACCTATAAAACAATGGGTGGAAGAGACGAAGATCGAATTCCCTCAACATATAAAATCTATGGTTTTAATGGTACTGCCAATAAACCAAAAGGGGAAATTGAGATGACGATTCCCTTGAAAGGGATAACTTCCAAGATCATGTTCTGTGTTGTTGACATTGAATCACCTTAGAATGCTCTGATTGGTCGACCTTGGCTACACGGAATATTAGGTGTGGCATCTACTTTCCACCAGTGTGTTAAATTTCCTCATCCTAATGGTGTTGGATTAATTAAAGGAGATTGGGGAGAAATCAAGAAGTGTTATGAAATTGATATGAAGTCTTGCGAGGAAAGAGCTGAGAAGAATAGCAATTGGAAATACAAAATCAAACAACGACAGAGATGTGAAAAGTTAATAATTGATACGATAGAGGGGCAGGAGGGAATTGATGGAAAGCGTCTCGCGGATGAAGAAACAACAAAACGTAGCAAAAAAGCATAACCAAAGAATAGTAAGTAGAGAGGTAAAGTGATGAACTTTAAAGAACTCTATGAATGATTTGTTTGAAGAGTATGTAATTGAACAGAGTATTATGCTTGAAAGAATTGCAAGATTTTACAAAAAGAAAGAAGATCAAAGTTATGAAATTTTATCAGAGTTACAACACTCGCGAGAAGAGCGAATAAAATTTCGCAGAGATTAATAGAATGGGACAAACCTTTATGGCGTGCACCTTAGTTCGCGAATACAATTTCGCAAGAGGCAAATATAAGACCTAATAGTGTGTCATATGAGGGGGTATCTCTTGACATGACTCATGGGTAAGGTTATACCGCTGCTGGATCCTGAGTCATGCAGATGTTGGGGTTAAAGAAAACCTATCCGGGAGAGAGATCTTGGATTTCCAACTATATAAGGTTATACCCTGGTTGGAAGACTGAGAATATCTTCCAAGAAGTGCAAAGTATGACCAAGGCGCCAAGGTACACGGTTGATCCAAGAGTGCCCGGAGCGTACGAAACTCTCTTGCCATTCTTGGTAAGTCTTGGCTATGATGCACTTGGTCTGAAGAAAACCCCAATTAGGGTGCAGTCTTGTAACTATAAGCCATATAGGCATAAAGGACAAGGGGCTGCGAAAACAACTGGTTGTTGGTAAATCTGGATGGGAGGAGCTAGTCTTGTATGGCCGATGTGACCTCCTTGAAGGGGCAACCATGGGGAGATAAGGGCGGCACCCTCCATTAGGGAGCTGATAAGTGTCTTAAGACGGCAATGTCATGGGGCTTTATGATCGCAAGAACATTTAGGCCTGTCATGTTTTCACGTGACGTAAATGATACAGAGGCAACAAGCCACAAGAGAAATGTTAAGATGAGATCAATGGGTTTTTACATGAAAATGTAAAGACGTCCTGCGATTTCATCGCAAGACGGCAATATCAAAAGGCTTTGATCTCGCGAGAGAGATTATACTTGTCATATTGTCGCAATAATCAAAAGAATACAGATAAGGCAAGATCAATGGGTCAATACATGAAAATGTAAAGACGTCCTGCGATTTTGTCGCAGAAAGAAAGAGCGTGGCAAAATAAGACCTTTAATTAGGAAGGCATAATAAGACCACAAGATTACTGCGATAATACTCGTAGATGTTATGAGAATTGCGATTTCACGCAGTTATTGCTGGCAATAAGATCGCCAATATTAAGGAAAATTTTATTTACCACTAATGTCTAATCTCTAATCAATTTTTCATATTGCAGATGAATAATAGAGGCAAGTATGGGAATGCATGATAATGATGAAATTATTATTCATCTATCATATAAAAAATTGCATAGATAAGTGCACGCAGATAATTAAAGGATAATAATTATATTGATTGATTGACTTGCAGAAAAAGAACTGTTTTCTAATTCGTACAAGTAGAAGCAAAAACAATTCACAAAATTGGAGAAACTCACAGCAATGTTACAGGAAGAAGAAAATAAATATACAAAGAAGATAGAAGGAAAAAGAGGAACTAGCTAGATCCATCGCCATCCTCTTTATCAGACTTCTCTTCATCGCCAGATTTCTCCTTTTCATCATTATCATCATTATCTTTATTCTTATCAGATTCTTCTCCTCCACCAGATTTTTCTCCTTCGTCATTATTATTATTATTTTCATCCTCGTTAGAATCCTCAGCTTCGCTATCAGAGATGTTAAGATTTGAGATTATTGCGGGGATTTCCTTTGCAAGATCAGGATATATAGAAGGAGAAATTCCATGATCATTGCAGACCAACTTAACGGACTCATTACGAACAACAATGAGAGATCTGTTGAAATTAGCGGTGGTAATGTCAAACTGCTCTTTCAATCGTGAATATTTATTATTGCGAGCAGCAAGAGTATTCACGAGCTGATTCTTCTCATTTTCAAGTTCCCCAATTCTTTCAAGATATCTTTTTTCAGCTCTTGCGAGAATATATGACAACAAGTTAGAAATTTTGTAAAGAAGAGTAATAAAAAAACAGGAAACTAGTGAGAAGAAGAACAGAAAACAACCTTCTATTTCAGAAATCATATCCCTAATTAAAGCCGCTTGTTCAACTTTAAGGCTAACATTTACACCTAAGTCATTCCTGACATTATCAAGAACCTTCGCAGCCCAAGCAAACTCATCATTGCTATTAATAAGGAGACGAGATCGAACTTGAGTCTCCCTCGCAAGAAGATCTTCATTCTCGCGGATAAGTTTATCTCTGTCCATTTGAACATCAAGGAGAGTTTTATGAAAGTCTGCTAGGGTCTTAGATCCCTTTTTGATGGCAAGATCTTTCTCGTCAATAAGATCGATATTCCTCTGTCTTAATCTATCTATTTCTTTCTTTGAATCAAGATAAAAGCACTTATATTTGTCAGTCAAACCTAAATTGAATCTGTGTTCAATTTTTAAGAGATTAAGCTTGGATCTAAGTTCATCTATGAGAGGGATTTAATATTATCATCTGAGAAATTACTTAAAGAATTATTAAGACAGGCAAGAAGAGTATTATCATCTACAGGTTCAGGGAAAGATTGAAAGAGTATAGCCTCGTCAGTAAGACCATAAATATCTGCAAGTTAAAAGTGGTCGCTTGAATAAGCTGCGATAGAGTAAAAAGAATTAAGAGTGAAGGGAAATTAGTCATACCATAGAGTTGTTGGTTAGCTCTATCAAGATCAGAGATCTTTTGCTTATCAACTGAAGCTTCAGTCTCCAGTTGTTTATTCTTTTTGCGAAGCTCAATAACTTCAGATTCTAATTTTTCTTTATCCTGGCGAAGTTTAGCAGCCTTCTTTTCAGAGTTGGCACGTCTTTTATCTAAATCAGAATCTACAGCAAAAGAAGCTCTTCCAACCTGCGAAAGAATAATATAAATTAAGATCTAGCGAGGGAGAAAATATATAAACAAATTGAAGAAATGAAAACATACCAAGGTACCAAGAGAATTTAAGAAACTAGGAGTCAGCGATTGTGAGACTCCTTGGAGTGAATCATTTTCCACCAGTATGGGAGCATCGCATACACTGGCAAGAGCTTGGGATGTCTTGTTAATAACTTCATCCTCGTCATTACAAGTTATGATGTGGGAAATGTCACTAAAAATTCTGGATAAATGGGCCATTGAAGAATCAGATGAAGAAGAGTTCTTTATAGAAGGGAATCTTCTATTATTATTATTAAAATCTTCATCATATTTATCTTTATCAAATTCAACATTTGGATTCTCTAGAATTGGTTGAGGAATTGAAGAAGAATAAGGTTGAGTTTTCCTTCTCTTTAGTGGAGGATCGCTAGATTCTTCATTGCGAGGGGCAGAAGGCTTTCCCTGGAAGGAGCATTAGATTTCTCCTTTGAAGATTTCCCAGATTTCTCTTTTGAAGAATTCTCCTTGGTTTTTGCGGGAATTAATGGTTCTAACTCTTCGATTTCCTGCGAGCACAGATGAAGATAAGAAATAGGGGCAACAATATATTGTTAAAATATGAAGAGATATTTCTTACTTCATCTGTGAAATATTTCAGAGCCAAGAAAGTGCTAGGCTTCCTAAGAGTTTGGTAACTGAGCTTCATTCTTTCAATCTGAGAAATATCAAAATAATTAGCGAGAATATAAAAACGCGAGGAAAATAATGAATAATAATATGAAAATTCAGAGAGATTAGTACATCTTTAGTCCTCTCAGGCCAATTAAAAACCCAAGGTTGATATTCTGAAAGATTCGCGGGTAATTCGCGAGATCCAGAAATATAAGAACCTTCAAGACATAATGGGAAGATAAACCATTTATCATCGCTGGAGTGGCGAGGGCCTTGATTAGTAGGTGTATGCCAATCAATTTCTAACATAAGAGCCTCATCTTCAGCGGTTTTTTCTTTCTTCAAGCGGGCACCCCAGCATGTACTATCTCTTTTCATAGGGACTATCTTGTAATTTTTGAAGAAATTCTCCACATTATAATTTGCAGGGACAATAGGAACATCTTTAAATGGAGGATTCTTTGGAGCTTCAGTGTAGCGAGTTCCTTTATTAGCACCGCGAGAAGCATATTCAAGCAGCAATCTGATATAATCTCCACCTAGTTGATATATCGCTCGCGAGAACCTCACATCAAATATTATTTGATAAAATAAGGGAAGTTCTGGATCATAGAGAGGAATGGGAAGACCTGCCTCAAGTTGGCCTAGCGATACAATGATTTTCTCGCGAGAACATCGATCATCAGTGAATAACTTAAGAGAGAGTTCATATCTAAGATCTTGATATGGAATTGTATACAAGGTAAAACCTTTATTTTTGAGCTTTTCTCGCATCTCATTAAAAGCAGTCAAGTTTTTAGCACCAGCAACAACCATTTTTAAGTATGGGAATGAAAGAAAAAGTTGAAAAATAAGAAAGAAATCACAGCGATGACAGATGCGCAATTTACGGAAGAACAGTAAACTTGCAGAGAGGTTATAGAGAGAAGGAAGAAGAAAGTAAAAGAAAAAAAGAAAGGAATGGGAGAAGTATTTATAGAAGAAGAATTTTCTAGAGAAGATGAACGCAATAAATGCTAAGAAAAGACGTGAACAGTCAGATCGCAGCGGATAGAAGGGACGTGTCGCAATTTTATTAGAAGAGAGAATATGTGAAAACAGCTGGCGAAGGACACAGAAACGTGTCAGAACAAAGAAGGCTGAAAATATAGGCAGTTACGGCATTCTAAAAGGTTCTCACGATCTTCTCTTCTTCGCAGAAAAGACATGAGAAGAGGCAAGATGTAGGACCAGAATATCGCTACAAAACTATTTCTGCGATATTAACAACACTTTTGCGAGCGTCACAGAAGATTCTTTAACGACATTTCGCGAGCGTCACAGAAGAATCCAAAAGAAGGTGACGATAGAAGAAATACAAAGAGAGTATGTTTATCGCGCGATGGTTATCAATTTTGCGAGAGAGAATATTATAACAATCGCGATAAGATCGCAAAGTATATTCAAAAAAGGAGGAAAACTTAGCTGTCATCCACTATGTAAAATCCTATATAAAGGGTTTGTTAGGTTCAGAAAAGGATGATGTATTTTTAGAGTTGAGAAAGTCCTAAGGAGAGAGAAACTCTAGAAAGAAAGTTGTACTTCTGAGTTCTTACTTCTTTTGTAATCTTTTTGAAATTAGAATAATAAAAGTGTCGTTGTTCATCTTCAAATATGACTTAATTTCTATAGATTCTTATCAGGGGTGTAGTGTAGGAATTCCTGCAACTACATTAGGAAAGACTCGCGGGACCGGACCCTAGCCGGCCGACCATGCCCAAGTCGTGGCCGGTCACACACGTCTATTATTTAATTATTATTAATTATTATTGTTTCCTTCATCTCATGGAAACTCCTTCACATTAAGGAAAACTCCTTTATTTCAACAAACTCCTTGATTTCATGGTATTTCCCTAAAATAATGAAAATAATATAAAATTAGGAAAAAGTGCCATGGGACCGGGCTTATTGGCCGTTCGGCCATGCCTTGGCCATAGCCGGTCCCACACTTCATGATTCTTTATTTTATTATTACTATTTCCTTCATCTTATGAAGTTTTCCTCAGTTTGAGCAAAAACCTTGATTTCTTCATATTTTCTCAAATGATTGCTCAAATGCACGCCAGAAAATATCAAAATTCTCAGGACTGAGGCATGAACACTTTGGTGACATGAGCATATTACCTTGACTGACCAAGGTTGGACCCTTGGCTTGCAAGGAGCCTGATAGGTGTCTAAAACACCTTGATATTTATCTATTGTTTATGCTTTCTTCGCTAAGTTTTCTTATAAATTATGTATCTTATGTTTTGTTTTTGAGTATTTAGGTACTTTGGAGTCATTTGGATCAAAAGAGGAGGAAACATGACAAAAGCGTTGGAAGAGGATTGTGTCTCATTATTTGCTTTTATTTCTTCATCTCTGTCTGAAAAGTATGCCAGCTTTAGTGATGCAAATTATGTCTGAAAAGCACGACAACTTTAGTGATGACTCTCATTGAAGAGTATAAGTGAATATGAGAAATATGGGACAGTTGTTGTTAGTGGAGGGACTCAGAGAAAGCGTTCAATTAGAGCATAAAGGGGCGAAGCTGTCATTTCCTAGGAAAGTACTTTTTGGAACCCAATCAAGGTTAAAGGGTATCTATCTGGGTGTCCCTTATCATCCATGAGTAAGTGTAGATATCCTGGGGGGCTGCATATGTGGGGCACAAATAGCTTGCCCAATGATTAATCCTGATCATTACCTAAACCTAGAAAATTGAGAAGAATATCTTATTCTCAATCATTTGAAAACAAAAATTGAGAAAACAGAAAAAAAAAAAAAAAAAAAAAAAAAAGGCGTTGTTGCTTTGAGAGACGAAAATCAAGCAGAAATTTAAGGTGATTAAAGGGTGAAATCAAGAGAGAAAGATAATAATTTGAGTTGTGTATGATTGAAAATTCTGGGTTCTTCTCAGATTTGAGATATAGATCTGGTGGTGTTTATTGATACACAGATAGAATGAAGTTAGGGTTTCAATTGAATCTGCAACCAAAGAGGAAATCAGCGGTAGAATTGATATGGGTTTTCTGGGATTAATCAATATATGGATTTGTTTGAATCTGGATTTCCAGCAAATAAATATTACAGGGTACTGGTGCTTGTGAAGTACTGATGGAGATCCAAGAGAGAAGAGATGGTGTTTGAAGAATGGGTTCTGGGGGATGTGTTGGAATGATTAGAGATTGCAACAGGAAGAACAAGAGATTGTTGGAGCTGAGTTGCAGGTGGTAAATGTAGCTCAGGTTGAATGGTATTGATTCATGGGTTTGAGATGTTGTGTTTGGTAAAAAAGGAACTGGTGAAAAAATTGTAGTTGTGCTTGAATGAATGGATTCAGGGAGAGTAGGAAATGGAGCTAGTTTTGTTGTTGCAGGTGGAGTGTGAGGTTTCAGTTTTACTGAAGTGAAGCTGGGTATAATGGTCTATGGAACTGAGTAGCAGCTGCTGAATGAGCTGGTGGTTTTGCAGGTTTGTAAATTGAGTTCTTGTTGCTGTTATGGAGTAGTGAACTGAGCTGGTGGCAGGTAGAAAGTGTAATTCAGATGGAATTCTGGACAGGGATGGTGGTAACTGAAATAACTTGGTGTACTAGCATTGTTGCAGGATTTCAGTGACTAGTACCATGTCATTGCAGGTCAGATGGAGAGTGTGTGTCTCAGTGACAATGAAGCTATAAAAGGTGATAATTGCGCAACTAGGACAAAGAAATGTCCATGTGCCTTGAGGGCTGCAGTTGGAGATGAGCTCTGATAAAAAATGGGTATTATGATTTACAGATGGAGATGGCATACTGCAATGGTTAGGCAGAGGGTTGGTGTGCTGAAAGGATAGAGTTGGTAGTGCTATCTTTTGTGGTATGCAGTGTGCATTGTAGTTGCAGAATAACCTACAACTACACCCTCAATAGAATTAGTAAAAACTAAAGAAGTTCTTGATGATGAATAACAATTTTCTTATTAATGTTCTCAATTGATTACAAAGAAGTATCTAAATGGAATTAGAATAGTTACAACTTTCTCTATTCTCTTTCCTAAGATATTTTCTAACACTCACTAAAAGAACCTCTCGAATTTTACATTTGAACTCCTATTTATAGTAAAACTTATATAGTTGTATATGAATTGCGAAGTATCGCAATTCATACTCGCAAAATTACTTCATCCTCGCAAAACTTCATATTTCTCCGCGCTACTTCTATCATCGTATCATTTTATAACTCTTTTCTCCTTTATTTATTACGATACTCGTGAACTATTATCTTATGATATTCAGTACTTACATCTTGGATCTTCTCATTTCAATTCTACGAAGAAGAAATGTCATGAGAATCCCTATTCTCGTAAATTTAGTGTAGTTATTAACACCCATCAAGTTCGCAACACATCTTTTTACTTTTCCCTTATCTTTCTGACACGTTTCTTCGTAACCGTTCTTTTCAACCGTTCACGCTTACTCGTATTAATGAGTTTTTATTTTCATCAAACTCTCTTATAAATATTATCCTTTGTTTTTGTTTTTTATTCTCTTCATCTTCTTCATCACTTCTGCCTCTGAAATCTCTTCTATCTTTTTTCCTTTCTATTTTCCCTCTTATATTCAATGGCACCAAAGAAGAAAACTATTGAACAAATTAATGCGGAACTTGCTGATAGAGATCTTATTCTCTCTGAGATTGAAGGTTATGATAATAAATCTTCTCTCTGTGAATCTCTTTACCAACTATGTTTGGGATGATCAGAGAATTTTAATCTCACGAGGTCAAATCCTCGCAGGTCTTCCTCTTCCTCTTTATGATGTTAACTTTCCTTTATTCTACGAAATTATTTCCCACCCCAATTTTTCTTGTGCCATTTACCAATTGACTGGTGATTGTATTCTCCTCTTAGTTGAATTCGCAAATCATGCCGCTTTTGGGAAATCTTTGTATTCAGTTGATCTTAGAAAACCTGGATTTGAAAATATAGAAATTGTTGCTGTGAATTATACAGTTGAGGGTTTCTTCAAAAATTACACATTAATTCCTGCGAGGAAAGAAGATAATTGTTGGGGTGTTCGTCTTCATCGTAAAGCTAATATCGCAGCAGATGATCTTCTCATGCACGATATTGATTATGCTTCAGGAAATAATAAGACACCTCGTCGTTCTAATGATGAAGATTGGTATAAGTACCCTTTAATATTATCAGGTTCTTATATTACTGGGATAGTAGAACTTCCTGCGAACCTTCGTAACCGCTATTATCAACCTTGGGTTTTTAGAAATGTATGTACTTCCATCTCCTTATCTTTTTGTTACTCTTTAATTTCAAATGAGGTAAGAAACACTCTTGTATTTTTCTAAACAATATATTGTTGCCTCTATTTCTTATCCTTATTTGAATTTACAGGTTCCACTTCTTCCTAAGATTGCTGCGAGTGAAAATAAGAGTTCTACTTCTTCTAAAAGGCTTACTGCAAGACAACAAACTCTTCGTTCTGCGAAAGTTACCCAAGTTTCTGGTAGTCAAGATGATTCTCTTCACAAAGGGAAAAGGAAACTTCAAGATGTTTTTTTACGAGAGGAGAAAGAAGAAACTCTCAACCAAGTCTCATTCCAATGTAATTTCTTCTAATGAGAATATTGAGGAAGATCTTGGTGATGAAGATGATAAATTTCCTGAGAAGGACTTTAGTTCTGATTCCGATACTCTTTCTGATAAAGGAGATAATGATAATGATGTTGATGAAGGTGGAAATGAAGATTACAGTATCCCAGAAACTTTTGCCTCAGCAATGGTTAGCATCTCTGAGGCTTTCCTTCATTCTTCTCGTGGATTAGGAAATTCTCCTACAGCGAATGCTCGCAAACTTATTGCGAAGGCTTGTAAAGTTCCTACTGTAATTGATAATAACTCCCTCAAAGTAATTTCAAGATTCGTCTCTCCTGCTTCATTATATGCTTTAGGTAGCATGGTAAGTTTCTTCTCTATTCCTTGTTTATTTCCCATATTTTGTTGATTTCTAACCCCTTTTTTCTTGTTTAGGTTGGAAGAGTTAGTTGTGCAGCTGCTTCTGATTGGGAAAGACGCCATTCTATTGCTGAGAAGAAAACTTTGAATCGTTGTAGGAAGTTAGAGGTTGAAAATTCAAATCTCCGTCAGAGAGTAGAAGATTTAAATATTGATAACGCAGAATTAATATCCCGTCATGAAGATAATTCACAATCTGCGAGCATCGCAATTGATAATTCTTCTCTTCTTGAGGAGAATAATCAATTAAAGCTTGAAAATTCTTCTCTTCGTAATGATAAGAAGCAACTAGAAGGTAAATTCTTTGCGATGGTAATTATTTTGGTTACTTTTCCTTCGTAATTTGCTAACCAATTCCTTAATTTCTCTCCTTGCTGCAGAAAATTATGCGAAGATGAATAATGATCTGGAAACTATGCTTGCTAATCTTAATAAGAAAATTTCTGACTTGAGATCTCAGCTTCTAATTTCCCAAAGATAACCATAGTTTATATGTTAAGCATTTTCGAGCTAAGATGACTCGCAAGATTTGCGAAGATAATGAAATTCCTCTCAAGAAGTACCATACGCTCCTTTCTGAAGAAATTCCTGAAGATACTCCATATCTGGAAATCTCTGAAAGTGAAGTTGAAAATGATAGTGAAGTTGAAGAAGAAGATCATTTTGATGGGAATAGATCGCCTGAAAAATAACTTCACTCTTTTTTGTATATCTGTTCTGTAACTTCACTCTTTTTGTATGTCTGTTCTGTTTCTTTTCAATACAACACTTTCTTCTTGATTGCACTTTGAATCAATCCAACAATTTCTTTTTCAAAGCTTAATTTGAATTAATCTTTCTTTGATGTTTGTTTCCCTTATTCACATAACTTGATCATGTGGAGAGAAATAATATATCTTAAAGACTTAGCTTAGTATTCCTTTTCCCCTTATTATTTCTCTTCAGATGATCAACTCTTGCTGGAAATATTAGAATATCCTTCTCAATTTATCTTACGAAGTTTTGTCTGATTGTGATTATGAATAAAAAGTCCTCCCTTTGAAGTATAAGAAATATGAGCCTTTTTCCTTTTGCGGAATGTTGCGAGGTAAATAATAAATCTCCCCTTGAAGTATAAGAAGTATGAAGTATACGAAATATGAAATATCCTTAAGAAGTATAAGAAGTATAAAATATCTTTGAAGAAGTATTAGCAGTATCCAATTCATGAAGAATTTCCCAATATATGAAGAAGTATAAGAATTGTATGAAGAAGTATAATAAGTACTTAACCTTCGCAAAATTAAATATCCATTGAAGAAGTATAATAAATATGATATACTCTTGAAAAAGTATAAATAGTATTGAATTTGTAGAAAAATATTCAATATATGGAGAAGTATAAGAAGTATTTAACTCTCGTAACATTTTACGAGTATGAAATTATCTTTATTTGATTGCTATCAAAATCGCATCTTTTGCTAAGTCTTCGTGAAAATTCTTTAATGATGTTATCTTCTTTGATAGGACTTTTTGTAAAAATTCTTCAATGATATTGACGAAGATGTCTTCTCTTCAAATCTTCATAATGTATATTCTTGTATAATTTCTTCAATGGTATTGACGAAGCCATCTTCTCTTCAAATCTTCATAATGTATATTCTTGTATAATTTCTTCAATGATATTGATGCAATGAATTTCATTAATTTCTGTGGTCTTATCATGCCTTCCTAAGTAAAGGTCTTATTTTGCCACCTCTTTTGTAGTAAATTTTTGTATTTGCGATAATATGACAAGTCTGAACATTCTTGCGAATATACAACCTCGTGACATTATCGTCTTGCGATGAAATCGCAGGACGTTCTTACACTTTCATGCAAAAACCCATTGATCTCATCTTAACTTCTTTGTATAGTATTTTAGCCTCTTCAGGAATTGTTGCGACAATATGACAGGCCTAAATATTCTTGCGAACATAAATCCCCATGACATTGCCGTCTTGCGATGAAATCGCAGGAAGTCTCTACACTTTCATGCAGTGACCCATTGATCTCATCTTAACTTCTTTATTATGTTCTGCGAGTTCTTTATTCTTTTGTTTGTTTCTTTCTTTCTTTCTCTTTTTTTTTTTAGAAGGCTCGCAGAACTTCATTTGTTGCACAAATATGACAAGCCTTTATGTTTTCGCAAACAAGAAGCCTCGTGACATTTGCGTCTTATAGCACGTATCAGATCCCTAATGGAGGGTGCTGCCCTTTATCTTCCCATTGATTTCCCCTTCAAGGAAGCGTACATCGACCATACAAGGTTAGCTCTTCCCATCCGGTTCTTCCAACAACCAGCTTTTGATCGCAACCTCTTATCCTTTTTTCCTATAGGGCTTATAGTTACGAGGTTGCACCCTATGGAGTATCTTTGGGCCAAGTGCATCATTTTCCAAGACTTGTCAAAAATGGCAGATGTGGTTCAACCTCACCTGGCACTCTTGACTCAACCGTGTACCTCGGCGCCTTGATCGTTTTCTGCACTTCTTGGGAAAGACAGTATTCCTTAGTCGCCCAACCTAAATCCTCTTACACCGCATTTTATATTGCGTAATGTCGCTAGATTAGGTGAGAATCCAAGGTGTCTAACCCGGATAGGTACCCCATTATTGGGTTGCACCCCAAAATTTTTACCATGTACTAAGGGCCCTTGGTGGTGTTCCGGTTACCCTTAGCCATGTTATAGGTACCCCCTTAAATGACGTACTTTAGGACTTTGCCTCTTACGAAATATAGCTTCGCGAACTAGGGTGTACGCCACAAAGGTTTGCCTGTATAAAATTTTCTGCGGCTCTCTTTCTTTTTTGGAGGCTGATCACAGATTGCGGTCTTTTATTCGCAAATTAATGAAATTTTAATCGGAATATAAATTCTGAAAATTCGTAACTTTTCCAAATTTCCTGCGAGCAAACAATATTCGTAAAATTTATCACGAAATAAAAATTTTGTTTTGCCACATACCTCATTTCCACGAGCAAACGTACTGATTACCTTCTTGTTTTATTATTTTCTTCTTCTTTCTTCGCAAATCACAATTCCTTATTATCATCGTAAATTTCTTGTAACTTTATTCTCTTTTTCCTTAATCCTCTGCCATTAAATTTTCACTTCTTTTCACAGCCTTTGCTCTTTTTCTCCAATTTTCCTTCTCAGCAATTTTTCCTTCGCAAACTTCCACTTCTGTATCGTAACATTTCTTTCCCTCAGCCCAATCACCCTTGATAACTCCAATACCCTTCATATGAGGAAACTTTATGCATTGAAGTAGAGTGTAAGCTATGCCTAGAATTCCATGAAGCCATGGTATTCCTATCAAAGCATTATATGGTGATTCGACATCAACAACGCAGAACAGAATTTCAGTTCGCATTCCACTTAATGGAATTCGCATGCTCACTTCTCCTTTGGGCTTGTTGGCAGTTCCATTAAAACCATAAATTCTGTAAGTAGAAGGTATTAAATCTGCATCTTTCCCCCCCCCATAGTTTTGTAAGCAGAATAGAAGAGGATATTGACAGAACTTCCCGTATCAATCAAAATCCTATTAAGACCAATTGATTCTTCCTCCATATCATCTTCGTTTTCCTCCATATTCATGTAGATTGCTAATCTTACTACCAATGGATTATCATGTGCTTCACAACCTTCTGGAATTTCAGTGGCTTCAAAAAAAAAAATCACGTTTCTGCCAATCTTCAAGTCGTGAAATTCTTGCGATGTTCATTACTTCCTTTCCTTCACCATCCCTCGCATATACCCTGCTTAACACATTATCATGAAAATCTTCTATGGTTTTATATGAATGAACAATGGAATTACAGAAAACATTCCTTGTTTTTGATCCCACTTCTATATGTAGGATTTCTTCTCCTTTTTATTTTGTTGTGTTCTCTCTGCGAGTTATGACTGGAGCCTGTGGTAATTGTTGCGACTGTGTCTGCTTAAGTAAAAATTGATTTAGTTTTCCTTGATCAATCATTCGGAAGATTATCCTCTTGATATTATGGCAATTATTTGTAGAATGTCCATGAAAATGATGATATGAACAAAATTCATGACTTCTTGGACCCATTGGTGGTTCCTTTCCCATGTTCCATGGAGTTGGTATATTCTCTACCAGGATAATTGCTTGCCATATCTTTTCTACACTTGTATTCAAAGGTGGCAACTTTATCTCTTCCCTTACCATTCTTTGACCTCCTTGACCGTTGTTATAATTTTGTCTTTGGTTCCCTTGTCCAAAATAATTTTGCCTTTGTCCCCCATAATTTTCTTGTTGTTGATCTAATCTTGGAATTTGGTTATTTCCTATTCGATTATAGAAATTCTTCTCTCTATCATACTCTTCTTGATCTCTACTACCCATTGCTACCATCTTTGGCTGGCTATCATTGATTTTCTTCTCTTCTGAAATTTGCGAAGAAGTTTGTGAGGATGTTTGCGAAGTACCTGCTACTACATTGATTATTTTGGGAAGTAAATTTGCTCCTCCCTCTTGATTGCTAGTGTTTGTTACTGGATATGACTCCATACTGTTTTGCTTTTCCTCTAATGTAATGTATTCTTCTTGCAATTCTCGTAACTCTGTCATCATTATGGAATTATTTCTTCTAAAGATTTGAACATATAATTGTTCAGTTGCGAACATCGCATTTATGAAGGACAGAATCAAGTATCTCTCATCCACGCGCCCTGCCATATCACTGCACATAGTCTTCCATCGTCTTACCAAATGCTTCAAACTTTCACCCACTCTTTGTTTTAAACCAAATACATCTTCAATACCAAGTCGTGAAGAATGATTTGTGATATATGCTCCAAGGAAAGTTGCTTGCAAATGACTGAATGACGTAATAGTATTTTTAGGGAGTCCTTCGAACCACTTTAAAGCTTCCCCTGTTAAACTTGATGCGAAATACTTGCATAACACAACATCATGATTCTCCCATTGTAACATGCATCTTATGTATGCTTTAATGTGCTGAATAGCACATGAAGTCCCATCAAAGATACTGGTAAGTGTGGGTAAATTGCATTTTGGTGGAATTCCTCCCAATTGTACTTCTCTAGCAAATGGAGTCCTCGCAGCTTCTTCTATTGCTTCATCTAATTGCCTTCTATCTCCTCCTCTTCTATTGTTTATCATCCCTCTCATTTCTGCTAATTCTCGAAAGATTCGTGCATTTGCCTCTCAAATTCTCATCCATTGGTCTTTTTAATGTAGCTTCTCTTCTTCTACGTTCTTGCGCTTCCTCCCTTGCGATTATTCGCATTCTATCATATTCTTCATTAATGTTTTCATTTGCATAATTTTGAAAATATCTTCTTTCTAAATTATCATAATTGTTCAGTTGCATAGCATCTTGGAATTCTTGTTCTTCCCTTTCTATTCTTCTCATTCTTCTCATGCGAATATCAGGAGTTTCTTCTTCTTCATTTCTACTTCTTCTGTGATTTATTTCTTCTTGATTTGCTTGTATTCTGATTCGAGAATTTGGTTCATTCCTCTCCAGTTCTGTTTGTTGGTTTACAATTCTTCTCTTAATTCTTTCATACTCAACATTTTGTTTGTTACAAGCCTCTTCATGTCTTCTTACTCCACTCTCGTGATTATTTTGATGTATTGCTTGTTGTCTCTCAATTTCTTCCATAATTGCTGTTCTTCCTCTCGATTCTGATTGTTTTCTCTAGGATTTGGTCTTGTTCGCAAATTCCCCATGCTTTTTTCGTGGTTTGGTATTAAAATGAAACGATTCTCTTGATTTCTTTCACCTTGATTATGCGTTTGTTCTTGCATATTATTTTCATTATTGATTATCGGTGAATTTTGTCCTTCTCTTTCTGTTCTAACATTTGATCTTGCAACACTTTGAGATTTCCTTCTTTGTAGTATCTCATTTTCCATTCTCAATTCTTGATTTTGTCTTGTTAAATTGGCACGTTCTTCAGCTTCGATCATTCGTTCTTTTTGAATTCCTTGTCTCAATGTTTCTAACATCTCCCTTTCTCTTTCAAGAATTGTTCCTCCCATCAACCTCCCATTTTCTCTGATTTGTGGTTCTCTATCTCCTTCTTCTGGTGTATTAGTTCTCCAAGTGTGTATACTCACTTGATCATGATCTATTATTTTTGAGCTTGATTTCTTCAATTACTTCTTCTCCTACTAGGTTCTCCTGTTATATTTGCTTCTCCTCCTGCAAGTCTTACACTTCTTCTTACTTCAGTTAATGGTTCTGATGTGTTTCTTCTTCTTGTCATTTTTCTGGTACATGAATTCTTTCTCTCCCTGTTTCTAGCGCCAATTATGTAGTTGCAGAATAACCTACAACTACACCCTCAATAGAATTAGTAAAAACTAAAGAAGTTCTTGATGATGAATAACAATTTTCTTATTAATGTTCTCAATTGATTACAAATAAGTATCTAAATGGAATTAGAATAGTTACAACTTTCTCTATTCTCTTTCCTAAGATATTTTCTAACACTCACTAAAAGAACCTCTCGAATTTTACATTTGAACTCCTATTTATAGTAAAACTTATACAGCTGTATATGAATTGCGAAGTATCGCAATTCATACTCGCAAAATTACTTCATCCTCGCAAAACTTCATATTTCTCCGCGCTACTTCTATCATCGTATCATTTTATAACTCTTTTCTCCTTTATTTATTACGATAATCGTGAACTATTATCTTGCGATATTCAATACTTACATGCATGAATTGCAGAAAGAGCAAGTTCTGGTGCTTGCAGGATGGTTGTGCCAGTGATGATGGAATGGGTGTTTGAGATGGAGTAGGTATTTGGAATTGCAGAATGGAAAGTGAAGTTGCAGCTATGTTACATTGAGAGTGCAGGGAAGGTACAGAGGCCAACCATCATGGCTGGCTGTGAGTGAAGCTGCAATGATGGTGCATCACTACATAAGGCCTATACAATATTTCAATGGCTTGGCCTGGACCGAGTTGAGTTCACTGACTTGTTTTTGACTCGGCAGTTGACTCAGTTGACCCGAGTTGGTCCGTTGACCGTTTGAATTTTCAGGTAGCCGGCGAAGACTTTCCGGTCAAAAACCTAGTTTTCCGGCGAGCGTTTTTGAGACAGATTTTCTACATGGGTTTCTCTCACTTGTGGGCTTGGTGGATTTCTATCTAATGGACTTTGAATAGTTGGACCTAATTTTGGAGAAAAGGCTACAAAAGGAGAAGTTTTACTTCTTTTTGGATATCACGTATTCTACTTGGAGCAGAGGAGAGAACTGCAACTAGGGTTTGCTTTCTTTTATGTTCCATCTTCTTCCTTTGAATATTATGATGATGAACTCCATAGCTATGAGTAGCTAAATCTTATATTATTGGTTAAGGATGTAGTCCTATTTCTAAAACTTGTGCTTGATTAATGCATTAGTTTTCTCTCTTGATTATCGTTCATATCTCTACTGTTTTTAATATCACATGATTGATGTATTGTGATAGGGTTTTGATGTTTGTTTAGTTAAGTGGCCAATTAATTGAACTTTCATCTTGTCCATAGCTATTTTAGGATTTTTCATCGAGCGATAACCCCAAATACAAGTAGCATGATATGATTATAGTTTGTAGTGATACACTCTTATAATCATATGTAGAGTTTGACCATTGTTTGAATTGTCATGCGCAATGTATGACAATTGCATTTATTAGCCTATTTCCAAAACTTAATGCTCCTGGGAATAGAACTTGATTAGCGCAAGGCGTTAGGTTATTCTTTATATATAATTCACATACGCAGCTCTAATGTGTGTGTGTTGATTAACTTGGGAAATAAATAGATTATCTTGCTCTCTTGATTCTCTAGGCTTTTGATAATAAAAGAGATTAAATCATAATTCTAATCATATATGCAAACACATGTTTAAGATTGAAGATGAATTCCTTGACCAATATCTTTCTCTCATTGATTACTTCCAACTATTTACTTTGCTTTTATTTTACTTTTATTTTACAAAAATAAGAAATCCCCCCTTTTTGGTTACTAAGAAACTAGAATTTGATAACAACAATCGCCTCTCTGTGGATACGAACTCTTCCTTACTTTATACTTCATTTATATTTTGTTGAGTAATAAAGTGAATTATTTTTGACGCTTACGACATCGATCAAATTTTGGCGCCGTTGCCGGGGAGGCATTCGGCTTTTTATATAGGTTTTGGTTTCTTTTTATTATTTTTGCTTTTATCATTGCTTCTTATTTCTGGTTTCGTTTTTCTGACTTAGTTTTGGGAATTGTGTTTCAGGTACCCTACTGAAATACAAACCGGAATAAGCAATGGGTGATGCAAATCGTACACTCAAGGAGTTGGATTCTCACAATCTGGATACACAACAGGGGTGTATTCAAACAAACTCTACTTTCGAGATCAAGCCGGGGCTGCTTGAAGAATTACCAAAGTTCCATGGCATGGTGAATGAAGACCCAAACAAGCATCTTATGGACTTCCACACCATTGTCATGGCCGTGCTACTAGTGGATACTAATGCAGATGGTGAATGTTGAAAAAATTTCGATTCTCTTTGGCGGATAGTGCTAAAGATTGGTGATATTATTTGCCTCCCGAAAGTGTCACAACATGGAATGGGTTAAAGAAACTCTTTTTAGAGAGATATTTTCCTGCATCAAAGGATACTCAAATTCGCAAGGAGATTTGTGGGATGAAGCAAAATGTGGGAGAATCTTTATATGAATGTTGGGAACGATACAAGATATTGGTGGCAAGCAGCCCTCATCACCAATTTAGTGACGCAATGATTATCCAATACTTATATGAAGGTCTCCAAGCAAGTGATAGGAATCTTATTGACGCTGCAAGTGGTGGTGCACTTATGAACAAGACGGTGACACAATCTAGAGAGTTGATTGAGAGTATGGCAGCAAATTCTCAACAATTTTCCAGTCGTGGATCAGAACCACCTACCAAGGGAGTTAGTCAAGTTGACGAGATTATTGAACTATGTCAACAAATGAGCAATATGATGGCAATGATACAACTAATTGCAGCAGTGGTTGTAAAACCATCACGCCCATCTTATGAGAACGTAGAGCATGTCAATGCTATATTCTCAACTCAGCCGTATGATATTCACTCCAACACTTACGAGCAAGTTGCAAGTGCAAGTTCTATTTACAGCCATCCGAATGAGTTCCAACAACAAGTGCAACAACCACAACAAGGGAATAATCCAGAATTAGAGAAGATGGCTACTTTGGTGGAGGCTCTAATGTCCGTGGTACAGCAAAATCAACAACTAGCGATCTTAAATCAGCAGAAAATGGATAATTCAATTAAGGAGTTGCAATCACAAGTTGGTCAACCGCAACAACAACACTTCCAGCAACAAGTACAACAACCACCTGAAAATCAAGGGTCCAATATGGAAGAGTTGCTGAAATCTTTTATGCAAAGAACGGAGGGTGTGGTCCAGGACTTGCAAACACAAGTAGGTTCAATGGCCGAGGAGATTAATCAGTTGCATGCAAAAAATGGTGAGAAACTCCCTTCCCAACCTCTTAACTTAAGAGAGGGTGTCAATTCTATTAAGTTGGGAAGTGGTACACAATTTTTGCAACCCGAAGTTACAAATTCGGGTGAATAAGAAGCGCCAAAAGAATTAATTTTGGTGGAAAAGAACACAAATTTTCCCCAAACTCCCGAGGTAACTAAATCAAACTCTAAACCTCTTGTTTCTACTTATGTTCCTCCTCTACCTTTTCCTGGCAGGTTCGCTAAAGCTAATGAGAAGGTGGAACAAGATAGGGATATTTGGGATGTTTTTAAGAAGGTCCAAGTGAATATTCCACTCATTGAAGTAATTAGGAAATCTCCTCACTATGCAAAGTGTCTAAAGGAATTGTGCACTAAAAAGCACAAGCTAACCGGTAATGAGGTAATAAGTGTGGTGGAAAATGCTTTGGCGTATCTTACAAAGAAACTCCCACCTAAATTGAAAGATCCCGGTAGTTTCAATATTCCATGCACTATTGGTAAAACAAGGTTTGCAAAATCTATGTTAGATTTAGGAGCGTCTATTAATGTTATGCCTACTTCGATTTATAATTCTTTAAATCTAGATCCTCTCAAGAAAACCGTCATAGTTATTCAACTTGCCGATAGATCTAATGTTTACCCTAAAGGGATTGTTGAGGATGTTTTGGTGCAGGTAAAAGGACTAATACTTCCTGTGGATTTCTACGTTTTAGACATGAGTGATGTGAAATCATCCTCGTCTACACCTTTACTGTTGGGTAGAACATTTATGAGTACCGCTAGAACGAAGATTGATGTCCACAATGGCACCTTGACTATGGAGTTCGATGAATAAGTCATACACTTCAACATCTTTGAGGCGAGGAAACATCCAAGTACCATTCAATAATATTTTCATAATGTGTTGGAAGCCGGCTAAGGCGTAACAAGCAAGGAGTAAGTCGGGATGACGACTTTAAGCCAAGCGCTAAGTGGGAGGCAACCCACCGGTTTTGTATCTTTATCTCTATCTTTTTATTTTTAAGCATTTTATCTTGATTTTCTTTGTTTTTGCATATCATTTGCGGAATTTCCCACCTTGAACTTTCTTTGGATGATTCAATTTTACATTGAGGACAATTTAAATTTTAAGTGTGGGGGAGCATTTATATGTTTGTATAGTTTGTTTTATGCCTTTAGTAAAAAAAAAATCAGAAAAATAGAAAACCAAGAGAAAAAAATTGTGATTTTTGAACTCTGAAATCTAGAAACTTATGCCTTTAGGATGACACCATTAGTGGATGGAACCATTTTTAATGCGGGAGTTGAGGAACCAATTAACTAAAAGGGACGGACATAGCTCAGAAATCACAAATAACATGATAGTTGTTACCATATCTCGGAATATCACCATATCACATTCTATTTTTTTTCTTCCATATTTATCTATTGTTCTCTAAGTGTTTTGGTGGGTCACTAAACATCGACTTGTTATTACTACTAGGATGGAATAGAGTGATTGAGTTGCTAAGATTAAAAAAAAAAAGACCGACCAATTAGACCAAATGGAATAAAAATGACACTTGGATAGAAGTATGTGTGAAACGTTGTCCCTGTCTCCGTCGCCTAAACAAGTTTGGAATGAAGGATCCAAGGCAACTATCATATACTTGCTGACAAGAAGCATGCGCTTGGATCCAAAAGATTGAATAATGTTGTCTAAAAAAGAAAAATAAAAAAGTGAAAAAGAAAAAGAAAAAGAAAAGAAAGTATTATATTGGTTGAATAAAGTCACTCCTGGTTCCCTTGTATATGCCAGTGAGTTGATGTAGAATTCAAACCAGTAGCTCAACCCAATAGGATGCATAGGTTCATCTTGGTAGTGACTTTCAGACAGATATGGGAAACACCAATCACTTGTGAACATTCGCCAACATCTACATATATATCCATCTTCTTAATCTTTTCATTGTGATTGTGGTTTGTTAGTTTCCGAGTATTGTGGCTTGTTCGACTATCTAATTAGAGCTTTATTTACTAATATATGAATTGAATTTGTGCAAGGTACCTCCTCTTGTAGTCATTTTGTATTCGTTCATTTATTTGTCACAAATATACGGAGTTGGAAATATAGGTTTTGTAGGAAGACCTCTTGTTAACCTTCACGAGACTAAAACTCGTCCACTAGGGACACCTAGGGGTTCAAAGGCTTGTTATTTATGCTTAGATTAACCGTAGCCTCGACGATACGGATTTGTATGTATCTTTTATAATTATTTTGTTTGATTTCCTCGAGGACTAGCAAAGTCTAAGTGTGGGGGAATTTGATAGGTGTCTAAAACACCTTGATATTTATCTATTGTTTATGCTTTCTTCACTAAGTTTTCTTGTAAATTATGTATCTTATGTTTTGTTTTTGAGTATTTAGGTACTTTGGAGTCATTTGGATCAAAAGAGGAGGAAACATGGCAAAAGCGTTGGAAACGGATTGTTTCTCATTATTTGCTTTTATTTCTTCATCTCTGTCTGAAAAGTATGTCGGCTTTAGTGATGCAAATTCTGTCTGAAAAGCACGACAACTTTAGTGATGACTCTCATTGAAGAGTATAAGTGAATATGAGAAATAGGGGACAGTTGTTGTTAGTGGAGGGACTCGGAGAAAGCGTTCAATTGGAGCATAAAGGGGCGAAGCTGTCATTTCCTAGGCAAGTACTTTCGGGAACCCAATCAAGGTTAAGGGGTATCCATCTGGGTGTCCCTTATCATCCACGAGTAAGTGTAGATATCCTGGGGGGCTGCATATGTGGGGCGCAAATAGATAGCCCAATGATTAATCCTGATCATTACCTAAACCTAAAAAATTGAGAAGCATTTCTTCTTCTCAATCATTTGAAAACAGAAATTGAGAAAAGAGAAGAAAAAAAGAAAAAAAAAGGCGATGTTGTTTTGAGAGACGAAAATCAAGCAGAAATTTAAGGTGATTAAAGGGTGAAATCAAGAGAGAAAGGAAATAATTTGAGTTGTGTATGATTGAAAATGTTGGGTTCTTCTCAGATTTGAGATATAGATCTGGTGGTGTTGATTGATACACAGAGAGAATGAAGTTCGGGTTTCGATTGAATCTGCAACCGAAGAGGAAATCAGCGATAGAATTGATATGGGTTTTCTGGGATTGATCAATATATGGATTTGTTTGAATCTGGATTGCCAGCAAATGAAGATTACAAGGTACTGGTGCTTGTGAAGAACAGATGGAGATCCAAGAGAGAAGATATTGTGTTTGAAGAATGGGTTCTGGGGGATGTATTGGAATGATTAGAGATTGCAACAGGAAGAACAAGAGATTGTTGGATCTGAGTTGAAGGTGGTAAATGTAGCTCAGGTTGCATGGTATTGATTAATGGGTTTGAGATGTTGTGTTTGGTAAACAAGGAGCTGGTGAAAGATTGTAGTTGTGCTTGAATGAATGGATTCAGTGAGAGAAGGAAATGGAGCTAGTTTTGTTGTTGCAGGTGGAGTGTGAGGTTTCAGTTTTACTGAAGTGAAGCTGGGTATAATGGTCTATGGAACTGAGTAGCAGCTGCTGAATGAGCTGGTGGTTTTGAAGGTTTGTAAATTGAGTTCTTGTTGCTGTTATGGAGTAGTGAACTGAGCTGGTGGCAGGGAGAAAGTGTAATTCAGATGGAATTCTGGACAGAGATGGTGGTAACTGAAATAACTTGGTGTGCTAGCAGTGTTGCTGGATTGCAGTGACTAGTACCAGGTCATTGCAGGTCAGATGGAGAGTATGTGGCTCAGTGACAATGAAGCTACAGAAGGTGATAATTGCGCAACTGGGACAAAGAAATGGCCATGTGCATTGAGGGCTACAGTTGGAGATGAGCTCTGATAACAAATGGGTATTATGAATTACAGATGGAGATGGAATACTGCAATGGTTAGGAAGAGGGTTGGTGTGCTAAAAGGAGAGAGTTGGTGGTGCTAGCTTCTGTGGTGTGCAGTGTGCATGAATTGCAGAAAGAGAAAGTTCTGGTGCTTGCAGGATGGTTGTTCCAGTGATGATGGAATGGGTGTTTGAGATGGAGTAGGTATTTGGAATTGCAGAATGGCAAGTGAAGTTGCAGCTATGTTACATTGAGAGTGCAGGGAAGGTACAGAGGCCAACCATCATGGCTGGCTGTGAGTGAAGCTGCAATGATGGTGCATCACTACATAAGGCCTATGTAATATTGCAATGGCTTGGCCTGGACCGAGTCGAGTTCACTGACTCGTTTTTGACTCGGCAGTTGACTCCGAGTTGACTCAGTTGACCCGAGTTGGACCGTTGACCGTTTGACTTTTCAAGTAGCCGTCGACGACTTTCCGGTGCGGGATTCCGGGCATATTCCGGTCAGAAACCCAGTTTTCCGGTGAGCGTTTTTGGGACAGATTTTCTACATGGGTTTCTCTCACTTGTGGGCTTGGTGGACTTCTATCTAATGGACTTTGAATAGTTGGACCTAATTTTGGAGAAAAAGCTACAAAATGAGAAGTTTTACTTCTTTTTGGATATCACGTATTCTACTTGGAGCAGAGGAGAGAGTTGCAACTAGGGTTTGCTTTCTTTTATGTTCCATCTTCTTCCTTTGAATATTATGATGATGAACTCCATAGCTATGAGTATCTAAATCTTATATTATTGGTTAAGGATGTAGTCCTATTTCTAAAACTTGTGCTTGATTAATGCATTAGTTTTCTCTCTTGATTATCGTTCATATCTCTACTGTTTTTAATATCACATGATTGATGTATTGTGATAGGGTTTTGATGTTTATTTAGTTAAGTAGCTAATTAATTGAACTTGCATCTTGTCCATAGCTATTTTAGGGTTTTTCATCGAGCGATAACCCCAAATACAAGTAGCATGATATGATTATAGTTTGTAGTGATACACTCTTATAATCATATGTAGAGTTTGACTATTGTCCGAATTGTCATGCGCAATGTATGACAATTGCATTGATTAGCCTATTTCCAAAACTTAATGCTCCTTGGAATTGAACTTGATTAGTGCAAGGCGTTAGGTTATTCTTTAGGTATAATTCACATACGCAGCTCTAATGTGTGTGTGTTGATTAACTTGGGAAATAAATAGATTATCTTGCTCTCTTGATTCTCTAGGCTTTTGATAATAAAAGAGATTAAATCGTAATTCTAATCATATATGCAAGCACATGTTTAAGATTGAAGATGAATTCCTTGACCAATATCTTTCTCTCATTGATTACTTCCAACTATTTACTTTGCTTTTATTTTACAAAAATCAGAAATCCCCCCTTTTTGGTTACTAAAAAACTAGAATTTGATAACAACAATCGTCTCTCTGTGGATACGAACTCTTCCTTACTTTATACTTCATTTATATTTTGTTGACTAATAAAGTGAATTATTTTTGATGCTTACGACAGCGATCAGAGCCGGTCCCACGCATTTTCACAATTTCACCTAATTTGCGCAATTGCACGTATTAGGTCAAAAACTCTTCCAAACGACTTGGAATTTCATAAAATGATCGTCAGTCGATCCCGTGACCAACCAGGATGGTTTCATGATCCCTTGGTTTGTCCCTCATCTCTTCATAATTAGGTTTTATTTCTTAATGCTCAGATAGGCATTATATTAATAAATGATTGAACCAGCATTTAATCGTCTTTTCACCAACTAGTCTGAGACTTTGGTATTTTCTCACTCGAGAATATAGGCTCTACATGGTCGATCCATCATCCCATGTAGCCGGTGCTTCCTTCACTTTGTGGTATATTTTCAATAAATCATCGATTGATCAGCAATTGTTCGAAATTAGGGTTTTCGAATCCAAGGTTCATAATTCCAGATTCGAACGCTAATAATTTTACGTTGATCCCATGATCAATATTTTAATTGATTATACTCGTTTCAGTTTCTAGTATTTTAAATTAATATTTTATTTGGTCCTGATACCAATAATTCATCAAACGAGCAACATGTGTTCAGACGAGAAATATTTGCTCAGACTAAGGAATATTGGTTCAACTATCAATATTCAACAATTCATCGAATGAGAAATATTTGCTCACCTTAGCTATCAACATTTATTTGACATTTACACCTCTGTCTTAGCAGACATGTTCAATTCATTCATGAGTCTTAGAACATTTTCAAATCAAATTCGACTCAGCAATACAAGGACTCATCATCTCATAAAGTCAGCAACTGACTAACTAAATACATGTCTGCATTGCAGGCTCCACGATCACGAGACATCAATTGTGTCACATGGGGGGATATTAACTTGGGTTTTGGTTTGGCGGTCTACGACACTTGTGTTCAACACACACTGAGAATTTGAGCAAGTCGTGCAATCAGTTGGAGGAGTTACCAAAGTAGTGGATGGAAAATAAACCAAGTCTCCACACGATGAACAACTGGTTTTTACACGATTTACACTTCCCCACTCTTTGACTCCAGCAACTGTCACACTTCATGGGATCAAGGTGTTTACAATTATAGCAATATAAATAAGTCTCTGAATCATGATTGAAAAGGAGGACAATCTTTCGTCAAACAGACAACAAGAGAACAAAAACTCAACGTCTGAACAATTACTTTCAACAAGAGAAAATTCAATCAATCATAAGTTATCTTATTTCTTCACGCAGAATACATAACACACCTACAATTTCTATCACCATTGATCTCACACGTTTCTCAACTTTCCTCCTAAAGATCGACCCATCCTCTCTTGTGATCGAATTTACTCTGGAACGGCCATTGTCTTGGTTTAGGACGGAGTCCTATAGATTTATCTCTCGAATTCAAGCACTCCCTTTTTGCAGTGCATCTATATGAGGTTAATAAATTTGCTCTGTTCAAGGAGTCTCCTCCGCACGGTCGTCTCCTCAATTCCTTAAAAAAATTGGAAATTGTTTTTCCCCATCTACAAATTGGTGACCATAGTGGGAGATCATTCTCTCGGTTACAATATCAATTCTCACAAAGATGGTGGGTCTTAGATCCAATTCAGTTACTCAAAACTCCGGTCAGAGTCTTTCAAATAGTGACGCTCCTCTGGATCATCCGAATGATTCTGGTAATATTCTTCATCCTTACTTTACTACTCCCTTCTCATCTATCAATGCATTTGATGGAGAAATTCCGTCATTAGTTGAACTGGAATAAAGGCAAGAGATTTTGGAAAGGAACATAAATTGATTGAAGGGAGCAATCGATAATTTATTCAACTACATGGTGGATCTGACAAGAATCTTAGGAGCTCAAGTTGTGGAATGCTCGTCTCTTGACATCACTGATGCTATCCCTCAAGCAAACAACTTCACCACTTATGAAAAGACGGTGGATCAGTAAGTTACACATTTGATCGAGAGTTTATGTGAACTCCTACACTTCTCCAGAGATCAGCTTACCAACACATTTGTTGTACTCAACCAATATCATCCGACGTGTAACTAACTCCATCATCTCTAGACATTGAAGAAGTATCCATGGTGTACGAACACTCGATCAACAACATCACATTCGGAGAAGAAAACCGCATGGAAGATGAAGGGCATAATCGGGCCTTATACGTAACCAGTTTTATCAAAGACTCTGAATTCAAGAGACCTCTCGTTGATGCAGGCGCTTCTATAAATATTATTCCTATGAAGACTCTCAAGGAGGCCAACATCCCACATAACAAAATTGTCCGGCATCCCATCTTAATGACGGGTTTTGAAGGAAATCAGAGTCATACGTATGGATATACATATGTAGAACTGAAGGTAGGACCTATCCAATGAAAGGTCAAATTTCATATAATTGAGCAAGAACCTGATTATCACATGATACTCAGACTCCCGTGGCTCCATGATAACAAATGGTTACCTCGACGTACCATCAATGCATGAAGGCTCTGCTCAACAACAAGATTGTTCGCATCACGGTATGGACCAAAAAAAACATCCCCGAACCTCCAAGAAAGATTTACAGTAATCTACTCCCAAGATGGAAGTCCATTAAAATATTGCTGACAAACCATCATACTCAGGTGCTAAGATGATCAAGCCATATGCTACACCGATTAAGCGCCGTAAGGATCAGGTCTTAACTCCGGGATCTAATTTTATAGCCAGTCATGATGCGGAGGGGAGGATCATTTATCTCCGATACAAAGATTATCAATTAACATGGGAGAACGATGAAAGGTCCCCCCCCCCCCGAAGAATCATGTCAGAGTAAACCATCACTCAAGGAAGCCGAAGTGTCCAACTCAAGAATTGCTGAACTGGACATGCTTGAGTCGAGGAGGTCTTAGGTAGAAAAATACGTGGAAGCATACAAACAAAGGATCTCCAGAGCTTACAACAAAATGGTAAGACCCAGAACATTCCAATAGGAGATTTGGTATTAAAGACGGAAAAATACATTCAACAAGATATGTATGCTCCCAAGTTCTCTCCGAAATGGGAAGGACCATATTTAGTCATCAAGGCAATATCCAGTGGATATTACAAGATCTTAGCTATTCATGGAGGAGTAAAAGAAATTATAATCAACGGTAAATAGCTCAAAGCATATTATGCCTGATCCGTAGAAAATAATTACCTTTTCATCATTTCAAGCATTTTCAAAATGTAATTTATATTCCTCCAAAGAGCGTGCAAAATGCTCCTTTGTTCATTAAACATTTTGAAAAAGCGGGGGTCTAACAACCACACCCAATATTTGAAATTAGAAATCTGTATGGACAAACTTCAATATACTTTCTAGAGAATCAACTAGACACTCAAACTCAATATAGATAAAAGTATAGCAAAGAGTTTATATCTCTATCTCTTGATTTAAATCTTACTCAAGCAAACTGCGAGTCTCAATTTAAATACAAGAGAGATAAACTTGGATGGTACCAAAGAGAAATATCCAAGGGTCAATTAATTTAAATCAACAACCAAAAGGTCGGATATTCTAATTGATTGAACAACGTACAACCTGTATTATTTCAATTATATAACAAATATAATGCGGAAAAGAAATTACACAGACACCAGAATTTTGTTAACGAGGAAACCGTAAATGCAAAAAAACCCCGAGACCTAGTCCAAATTAAACATACATTGTATTAAGACGCTACAGACACTAGCCTACTCCAAGATAACTTCGGTCTGGACTGTAGTTGAACCCCAATCAATCTCACACTGATCCAAGGTACAGTTATGGTCCTACACCTCTGATCCCAAAAGGACACTACATACTTGATTCCCTTAGCTGATCTCACCCACAACTAAGAGTTGCTATGACCCAAAGTCGAAGACTTTAATAAACAAATCTGTATCACACAGAAAAGTCTATGGTAATAGATAAATCCATCTCCCACGAATATACCTACGAGTTTTGTTCCCTTTTTTGATAAATTAAGGTGAACATGAACCAATTGATAAACCATACTTATATTCCCGATGAACAACTCAGTATTATCAATCACCTCACAATAGTCTTAATCGACGTAGCGAAAAAAGATATTGTGGAATCATAAACGATGAGACGAGGGTGTTTGTGATTACTTTTTATCTTGCCTATCGGAGATAGAAATCTCAAGCCAATTATTACAATCTCATATGATAGAAACAGCAAGATTAGATCACACAACTACAAGAAAAGTAGTATCGGTCTAGCTTTATAATCCCAATGAAGTCTTTAAGTCGTTAACCTGGTTTAGAAGAAGAAACCAAAGGTTAAAGGAGAATCGACTTTAGCTTAACACAACTAGTATCACACAGAATATGTCGGGATTGGGTTTCCCAGTTGCTAGAGTCCTCCCTTGTATAGTCTTTTAAATCAGGGTTTGCAATCAATGTCAGCTTAGTAACAAAGCATTCAATATTCACCGTTATATGAAAACCTGATTAGATTCAAGCTAATATTTATCAACCGTTAGATCGAAAACATAGCTTGTTATACACACATGTAATGCACTTTTGTAGGCTTGTGTAACCGTACCCAAACTTGTACATTAGTTGGTTCAACAATAGTTAACCAAATGGTTAGTCATATGATAACTTCCATATCCACCATATTCTTCTTCAGTATAACTAGTTCAAATGACTCAAATGAACTAGTTAGAGACTTGTTCAATTACAAGTAAATCTCATGTACTACACAAGACATAATTGAAGCAAAAATGATTTGATTCACTCGAATCGGTTAATGAACTATATAGCCACGGTTTGCAATAGCATCCCATAGTTTATAAAGATAAGTTCACAAACATCATTTTTAGACATAACATACGCAAGTTCGCGGACTGGGTTCGCAGACTTAAGTTCCCGAATGGATTTCACAAACTCCAGGAGAAATTCTCGGGTCGAGAACTTCCGCTAGTTCACGGACTGAAGCTAACGCACTTCTCCCGTTCCGTTGATCAACAAAGTTCGCACACTTTGGTTCAAGGAATAAGGACATACATATATGTGTTTCCACAACAATGCTTATATCCTACATTGGTTATATTGTCTAAACTCTCATTTTAATCATTAAAACATTCTCAGAGGATGTTATGTAGTTGTTATTCACAAATCATTAAAACATTCTCAGAGGACGTTATATAGTTGTTAGGCGAGGTAAACTCGGCTCGAAATACCAAATGTGTATAATCTTAGTATATACAGCAAAACGACTTTTGTCTCAAGATAGGAGATAAATAGACTTTTGAGTAATAGATAAGTTCAATTCTCCACATACCTTTTAGTCGATGAAGATCCAACAGTTCCTTGAGTAGTCCTTCATCTTGTGTGATGATTTCCATGGAGTTCTTGAGCTCAACTACACTTTTTATCCTAGTCCGAGACCTTAGCTATAGTAGACTAGAAATCAAGACTTCTAGTTTTGATCACTAACATTGACAAACATGCTTGAGATAGCAACGCATACGAGTTCGACCCAGCAAAGATCTAACAATCTCCCCATTTGTCAATTTTAGTGACAAAACTATCAATACATATGGAATACAAAAAATATATAAATAAACTTTGTAGCTCCTATTCCACATGTCTAATCTTCAATATTACTCGAAATCTTCATCAATTCCAAGTACTCCAATGATCCAAAAGGTTGTAAGTTTAGCATCATCGTTGTTGAAAATCCATAGCTATAACAACGAGAAAACAAGAGTTCACAATCATTGTTATACAGTGTCATAGTATATTTACACAGCGTCAAAGTCCAATTGCATCACAACTTCAACAACAATACTATGGTGATATGTCACTCCCCCTTAGTCAATACACCATCTCACATGGAAACCACCCCTTTACATAATGATCCGAAAACCATATGTATTTTTAGTGTGAACTACATATTAATTCTCCCCCTTTTTGTCAATAAAATTGGCAAAGGTACAAGAACGGGATCCTAATGAAATTTCCGTAAGAGATGTTTCATGACCAATAGTAAGTATATATCATCTTATTTAGATGCAATCATAAAGCTGAAGCTAAATGCATTCATCAAGGAGTCTATAAAGATACACGGTGACCCCTATAATATTCCACAGCCGCATTCCCTACAAATATTTGGAAATTAAGCACAAGTTCAATTAAGAACTCTCCCCCATAATATGTCATTCCCGAAAGAACAACAAGAGCGACCTTAATTTCAAAAGAAAAAATAGATTTCTTTGGACATAACAAATCACATACAAGTATGAATTTGAATCCAAAAAATATTCAATTAAATTAACCGTAAGTGAACCTATGATTAATTTAACCAAATATGCTCAACAAAAGTAAACTTATGGAGACTTAAGAAACTCAATTAGATTAATCACAAGAGAACCCATAATTAATCTAACCGGAATACACAACTAAACTAATCACAAAAGTAATCAATTTAATTGTTCATACTCGACATAAGAAAACTTACGGAGTCATAACTAAATAACCAAACAAGATGATTAATTTAGTTCAATATGCTCGACATAAAGTATCTTACGGAACAACAACTAAGCTAAACATAAAAATAATCAACTTTGGTTGTTTAGTGATCAACATAAGACATATTACGGAGTCTCACAATAATACACATAATATGGATTAGGGAAGATCAATTACTGCGGAATACACAAGGATTCATTCTACATTCCATCACCATTTGCATACTGACATATAATAGACATAATCCTTGAAAGCAAAAGATTTTAACCTATCTTCCATCAAAAATTGACATAATAGGCTTAACTTTTGTATTTGTCAAAAGTCAATTCATTCCTTTAAGCATATAAACTCATGAACGACTTTAATTTTGACAAGGTATGGGACAATCAAGTTCATGGACACAAACACACATATCCCATAACAATATTGCAATATATAAAATCATAAAGATTAATACTGCATTAATCATCTTCCAAACAGTTTTAGAATTTAAACAAATAAACCTAAAAACATGAAGATGAAAACGTTGGACATAGCTATGTATAATCACAATAATGGCTATTCCAAACTCTAGTCATTCTTCTAAACAAGACAAGAAAAAAATAGAAGATTTACTAGGAAAACAGTCAGAGTTCATTGAGAATCTCATATCTTTCAATAAATCTATCAAAGAAGGTATCACTGATTTCCTTTACTCTCTTGACTGTAGACACACCATGTTCGTGAGTTAGAACACTAACTTTTTGACCAACAACCCGAGAAAGCTATCCAGCTTTGACACAGTCCATGATGAGCTTCTTTTGATTCCGTATCAGAAGATTTTGATTAGCAAGAATTTTGGTCTGACCATCTAGAAGTTGGTTTATTTTCAATTGAAGATTTGTAAATTCGACCTTTGAATGGTTCTAAAAATGAGTTAAATCCTTGATAGAATCATCAATCTAGGGGTTTTGATCCTTTCTTTCAAGTATCTTCTTTAGAACTAGCTCCTGAATTAACTCATGTCCCTGATTGTCTTCCTCCATATCAAGATGCACAATCTCTTGAGATCTTGCAGAGTTCTTCATATAATTTTAGGGAAGAAGAAAAAACACAATATATAATAAGTATATATGCATTTGTAAACAAGAGTAAGAAACTCTAGTTTCGAAACCCTAAGAGCTCACGAGAGGAGGACGCGGATGTTTGTGGACCATCAACACAAAAACTTAAACAGAAATAATATACATCATACTTGAGTATTCCTCATTTAATTTCCTTGCATCTCTCTAGTTAGAAGTAAGGAAACAAATACCTGGAGTCAGGTAGTAGAGTGAAAGCTAATTCCACTATATTATTATTGAGAAAAGATTTGTATATATCATCTGACTGTTTGATCTTTGTGTTCTTCGCCTTTCTTCGGTTTACTTTCATCCCTTAAGGGTAAACCATGACGTGTTTAACATATACTTCAGATGTATTTCTCCGAGGACTAAATCTAGGACCTCTTGCAATTGTTTTAAAAGAATCAGAATAGATAGGGATCCATTTTCTAGACATAAATTTATCAGAAACCTTTTTATAAGTACAGGGAATGCTTTCATTAGCAACACAAGAATTTATGCCAGAATGCACTTGAGTCCTGTGATGATTTCTAGAATAGAGATCATTTTTATAAGGTTTCTGATTTTTTGTGGGCATGTGATTCACTTTAGTAGTCGACTGACTATTTTTTCCATTGAAAGTGAAGAGAAACAAATTATGAAGTTTAAAAATTTGTTTCCTTCTGGCAAAATAATGGATATCATAGTGATTCATTTTCCTACAGAAGGGTACATGTTCGTGGAGGAAAAGCAATAATTGGTACCTATTTTAACTTCATAGTCATATGAGGAGATTACAAGTTATATAAAACTTTATTGACACAACTTTCTACTGGAGGATACTTCTTCATGTGATGTAATTCATGAGAATTAGATTGTACAAAAGAATTTCTCCTTAACACATAATTTTCCTTTTCCAAGGAATTGCATTGTTCATGGGCTAGAGTAAGAGATGCACTTAGTTTCTCTTTTTTAACATGAAGTCTGTTAAGATCTGATAAATGAGTCTCGATCAAACGTTTTTCTCTAATTGAGTCTTCCTTAACAATTCTCTCAAGAGCACTAATCTTTTCACGTTGTAGTGTAGTTTCTTGGAGAAGTTTTTCAATATTTTTGGAGAAAGACTCAATGATGTTATAAAGTTCACATTCTCGATCAAGAGACTTTTCAAATTCATCAATAAGTTGATCATGATCCTGAAAATCAAAAATCTCAGCGGAATTTTTTGAAATTCTGGTGAGCTCCTTTTCAGCTTTTGCCAAAGTGTCACATGCCTCATGAGAGTAAGAAGAGATGTCAACATCTAATTGAACAATCTTTCTACCTCGGGATTCTAAATAATCAACTAAGTAATAATCCTTTGAGGTGTTATCAAGACACTTGGCATAATCGAAAGCTTTAGGAGACATCTAGGTATGCGTACAAGAGATCTTGTCCTCAGACTCAGATTTCCACAAACACAGACTTGTAAGGTCTTGAACGTGTTTGCCTACTCTGATACCAATTGAAAAAGCGGGCTCTAACAACCACACCCAATATTTCAAATTAGCAATCTGTATGGACAAACTCCAGTATACTTTCTAGAGAATCAACTAGAAAGTCAGACTCAATCTAGATAAAAGTATATCAAAGTGTTTATATCTCTATCTCTCGATTTAAATCTTACTCAAGAAAACTGTGAGTCTCAATTTAAATACAAGAGAGATAAACTTAGATGGTACCAAAGATCAATATCCAAGTGTCAATTAATTTAAATCAACAACCAAAAGGTCGGATATTCTAATTGATTGAACAACGCACAACCTGTGATATTTCAATTATATAACAAATATAATGCGGAAAAAAAATAACACATACACAAAAATTTTGTTAACAAGGAAACCGCAAATGAAGAAAAACCCCGGGACCTAGTCCAGATTAAACATACACTGTATTAAGCCGCTATAGACACTAACCTACTCCAAGCTAACTTCGGTCTGGACTATAGTCGAAACCCAATCAATATCACACTGATCCAAGGTACAATTATGCTCCTACACATCTAATCCCAGCAGGATACTATGTACTTGATTCCCTTAACTAATCTCACCCACAACTAAGAGTTACTACAACCCAAAGTTGAAGACTTTAATAAGAAAATTTGTATCACACATAAAAATCTATGGTAATAGATAAATCCGTCTCCCACGAATATACCTACGAGTTTTGTTCTGTCTTTTGATAAATCAAGGTGAACATGAATCGATTGATAAACCAGACTTATATTCCCGAAGAACATCTCAGTATTATCAATCACCTCACAATAGTCTTAATCGACTATGGATGGAGAAAACGGTTCGATGGTTTTTTGGGAAAGTGAAGAGTCGAGCGTATCAAGACTCCTAGAACCGAGCAAACTTCTCAACCACACACAGATGCACTGCAAAGGGAGTGCTTAGATTCGAGAGATTAATCTGTAGGACTCCGGCCTAGACCAAGTCAATGGCCGTTCCAGAGTCAATTCGTCCGCAAATAAGGAGATGGGTTTATCTGTAGGAGGGAAGATGAGAATTATGTGGGATTAGTGATGATCAAGGATTTTGGATGTATTGAAGGTTTATGCAATAATTGGTGAACTGTTGAGTTCGAATAAGTTCTGATATATTGATGAATTCTTGAGAGTAATTACTCGGGAAATTCTGTGTAGACCAAAAACGTTGTCCTCAATCATGGATTCAGAGACTTATTTATATTGTCAGAGTTGTGAACACCTTGATCCCTGTAAGTGTGACGGTTTCACGAGTAGAAGAGTGGGCAAGTGGAAGATCATGGTAAAGTCAGTTCCATGTCGTGCGGAAACTTGAGGGATCGTGCACCCACTACTTTGCTAACTCCTTCAACCATTGACACAACTTATGCACATTTCTCGTCATGGATGAATCCACGTACTGTAGGACGCCAGACCAAAACCCTAGTTATTATCCCCCAATTTGACGTGATTGATATCTCACGAATCGTGGAGTATGCATGACAGACGTGTATTTAGTTTGTCAGTTGTTGACTGATTACACAATGAGTCTAGGTTTTGTTAAATAGAGCATGTTTGACAAATGCTCAGCGATTCATGAACGTTAATGTTGCCCGTCTGAGAAATATTATAAATTCGATGAATTGTTGAATATTGATGAGTTACTGAATATATATGGATTATTCGAGCAACTGAGCAAGTATTGCTTGATTCAACGAAATACTGATAAGTTACTGAATATTGAAAGTTAGGTCTATAGTTGCAGGAAATCCTACACTGCACCCTTGTTAAGATTTCATAATAATCAACTCATACTTAAAGATTAAAAATGACTCTTTATCATTTAATTCTCAGAAAAGTTTACAGAAGTGGAAGAAATCAATAACACAACTATTCTCTCAAAGTTTCTCTCTCCTCAAGACTTTCTCAACTCTCAAAATACATCATCCTCTCTCTGGACATACTGGGTCTCTATATATAGGGTAGATACATAATGGATGACAACTAAGCTGTCCTTTACTTTTGGATTTGATTTGCGATCTTATCGCAATAGTTATAATATGAAATCTCTCGAGCATTGTAACCATCGCAGATAAATCATGCTCTTCTCGTGTTTCCTCAATCGTCAGCTATTACGTAATTCTTTAACCTACTCTATGACACTCGCAAAGTGTTGTTGAAGAGCTCGCGGTATTCTCGCAGAAGTGTTGTTTATTTCGCGGGAATATTGTTGTAGGGATATTCTGGTCCTACATCTTTCCTCTTCCCATGTCTTCTTCGCAAAGTGGAGAGGATATGAGAATCTCCAACTTTCATAGCACTCGCAACTTCCTTTATTTCCATGTTTTTTCCTCGACAAAACTCCGAGAATTTAGCTTAACCGCCTACACGTATTGTAAATTCCTCTTTTTTAACGACACGTGTCTACCCAACGGGTCATATCCTTTTGCCTATAAAAGGTATAATTTGGTTACAGAACTAATTTTCTTCTTCGTCCCTTTTCCTTTTTGTTTTTCCGTCTGCAGCTTTTCTTCTTCTTTATATTTACCTGTTACTGCTTTAATGGAATCTTCAAGGTATGTATTTTTCTGACATTACTAAATTCCATTTCTCTTACTTGAATTATGTGTACTCTTATTTTACTAATATTTTCTATTTGATTCTTCATGATTTCCATACTATGTTTTTCTCTTCAGTGAAATTAACGCCCAATCTGTAATCCAAAACCCTAGTCTTCATAAGAAACCAGTTGAGAAGAAAAGGAATCCCGCGAGTCATAAGGTAGTAAGAAACATTTTAATTATTCTTAACAATGTTGTTGCCTCTATTTCTTATCTAAGTTATTACTCGCAGGACGACGAGAATATCGCTAGACCTCGCAAACGATCTCGCTAGCTTAAAACTCTTGAGGATGATATTATCATTCCCAAATTGACATCTGCGAGAGTAATTCCCATAGCTTCACAAGTGGAACCTTCTTCTTTTGTAGTTGCAAAATTACCTACAACTACACCCTCAGTAGAATTTGTAAAACTTAAGAAGTTTTTAATGATAAACGACAATTTTCTTATTAATTCTCTCAATTGATTACATAAAAGTATCTAAATGGAACTAGAATAGTTACAACTTTCTCTATTCTCTTTCCTAAGATATTTTCTAACACTCACTAAAAGAACCCCTTGAATTTTACATTTGAACTCCTATTTATAGTGAAATTTGTACAGCTATATATGTATTGCGAAGTATCGCAATACATCTTCGTAAGATTATTCTATCTTCGCAAATCTTCATACTTCCCCGTTCTTCCTCTACCATCGCATCATTTTGTAACTCTTTTCTCTTATATTTATTACGATGTTCGTAAGATAATGTCTTGCGATATTCGGTACCTACATCTTGCCTCTTCTCATGTCAATTCTGCGAAGAATAAATGATCGTGAGAACATAACCGTTACTTATTCTTTTAGAATGTGGACACGTCTTTTGTAACCGTCCTTTTCTAGCTATTCCCTTATATAAACTCTTTTACATTCTCTTCCTTATCTTTTTCTTACTTTCTCTTTTTACTTCTGCAATTTTATCTTCTTATCGTACTCTCTCCATTACCATTTTTCTCTTCCTGTTTATATCATCATGAGGTCTCCGAGGTAATTTTCTTCTATCTTCCGCGTCTTTCACTTGTTTTCCTCTTTGATTTCTGTATAATTTATTGTTTGATTTTGGTTTTTTTTCAAAAAACTATTCCTCAGGTGAAACCTCCAACCAGAAATCCAAGCCCTAATCTTCGAAGAAGGAAATCCGAGAATCAAAATGTAGTTAAAATACTCTGTCTTCTTTTTTAAACAATATATTGTTGCCTCAGTTTTTTAATCTACATTTTGATTCGTAGGTTGGCGAAAAATTAAACCCCAATAAGAGATCTCGAGTGATTAAACCCACACCAATAATTTCAATTGATGACTTCCTTCCTGGGGTTGATAAGGAATTTCCCTCTCCTCCTCGTGAAAGCACTTCTTTGCAAACTCCTGCCTCTACTCCATTACCCAGTCTTCAGTCTTCCACCAATGTCAATTTATCAACACTTCTTCTAGATCAACCTTCGCAAAATACTTTTTCAACCTCTTCTCTTGAAAAACCTATCTTAACTCCCAACCCTTTGAGTGATGTTGCCCCAGAAAATTTACAACTTGCTCTTATTCCTTCAAATTCTTCTCCTCTTCCTCAAGAAATTCGAGATGGAATTTACTCAACTTTCCGAATGTTATCTGAAGTTTTGAATAGTACTGCGAAGTCTACTAATGTTCGTTCGCAGTATGAGTTTTGCGAAGCGCTAAATAGTTTCATCAATCCTGATATTTCAATTTCACGTCAATCCTTGGAAAGAGAAGTTGAATTACTTCGCAAATCTCTAAAGTCTTCAAGAGAAGAATGTGAGAATCTTCATAAAGAGAATCATCAGCTTCAAAACGATTCTCTTGACTGTGCGATCCTTCGCAAAAGGAATGATGAAATGAAAGGTATGGTTATTATCTTCATATTTTCCCCTTTTGTTACTTATATTCTTCATATGCTTGAAACACCCATTAAAACCCATTACCCTTTATAGAATCCATCCGGAAATGTAGAATGTTGGTACTTCGCCATGAATCAGATGCATCAGAATATCAAGCCAAGCATGCAAGCATCTTGAACCAATTCTCCCACTTATCTGATCTTCATTCGTGTGCTCTTGATAATTTTGATGCTCTTTTCCAAGAGAATACCCAACTGATTTATGACCGAATTTTTTTTAATGATGATATATCTCAACTTACTTCTTCTTTAACTAAAGCTAGCTTGAGAATTGAAACCTTATTAGGAGAGAACAAAACCTTATCAGAAGAGAAATGCTCGTATTTGAATACAATGACCGTTTCTTCGCAACAATTAAACACTCTTCAGAATAAATGTTGCGATCAAGAAAATCTTATTTCTTTGTTAAAAGGTGAACTTGAGGAATTAAAGAAGTCTTCAGATGCAGAGAGAAGTTCTTTTTGCCGTTGAGAAGAAGTCCCTTATTAATAAGAATATAATCTTAAGTACCAAGAAGAATCAACTTGAAGAAGATTACTCTGAACTAGAAAGTCTTAATGCCAAACTTGCGAAGGATAAAAATTTTCTTCTTTCTAAAGATCCAAAGATTCAATCTAGACTTAAAGGATTAGTTGGTGATGGTTTTGATAATGCGATGGATCAGATGAAGAATTGTTGTCTATCTTTAGCTCAATTTCTTACTTTGCAAAGAGAAGGTAGTCATTAAAATTTGACTGCCTCTGATGTATCTTTAAATTTTGTTATATTCGCAAATTTAACTCTTTGAATTTTGTTTTACTCGCAGAATCTGAGAATAACCTTCGCAATGCTAAGGCTGGACTAGAAGCCTCCTATTCTGAGCTTCTCAATAAAAATGCTTTGCTTTCTACTCGCTTAATCAACTCTCGTGATCGTGCCACTCGGAGATTCAACTATCTTGCTTATTCCAAAGATATCGAAGATACTAACCATCAGAAATCTATACTTCGTGAAAGTCATCTGAAAGCCCAAGTATTTGTGAATAACATTCTCTTATCAAGATCCTTTCCTCCTGTGAAGATTACTCCTCTGGAAATATCTGATGATGAAGTTGTTCGTGATCCTGATAGTGATTTTCATTATGAGAGCGATGATGAAGGACTTGATGGTGAAAAGGAATCTGTTCCTCAAAGAGATGTTCCTGTTGCAGACTCTACAAAGGATGATATTTCGCAAAATTCGAATGCTGCTAATGACCCTGCTCATCTTAAATACCCAGCACAGAGTGTTGATGAAGCATAATAATATTATTTCTCAAATTATCATTGATTCTCTTGTTTTCCTTTCTTTTGAACTTTTTCTCTTAGCTACTGTTGGTTCTCTTTTTGCAAACAATTCTTCCTACTGTTTTTGTTCTTTTAAGAAGTACATTTGATATTTTGAGAAGATGATTTGACCTTTCTTAACTTGAATGATTTCCTTCTTTGCATCATTTGATCATATGAAGAGAAATAATATAACTTAAAGACCTAGCTTAGTATCTCCTTTCCCTGTATTATTGCTCTTCAGATGATTAAACATTGTTGGAAGTTTTAGAATATCTGCTCCAATTTAACTTACGAAGCTTTAGTTTGTTGCGATTGTGAATAAAAAATCCTCCCTTTGAAATATAAGAATAGATTCTTATGAAATATCCTTAAGAAGTATAAAATATCTTTGAAGAAGTATTAGAAGTATTCAATCCGTGAAGAATTATCCAATGTATGAAGAAGTATAAGAATTATTCAATCCGTGAAGAATTATTCAATGTATGAAGAAGTATAACAAGTATTTAATCTTCGCAAAATTTACTAAGCATGAAATATCCGTTATAGAAATATAATAAGTATGAGATGTTTTTGAAGAAGTATTCAGACTATGGAGAAATATTCAGTGTATGAAGAAGTATAAGAAGTATGTAATCCTCGTAAAATTTAATGAATACGAACTATCTGTTTTTGATTGCGAGTAAAATCGCATCTTTTGTTATGTCTTCGTGATATATATATTCTTGTAAAAATTATTCAATGATATTGATGGGATTGTCTTCTTTATTAGAACTTCATGATATATATTCTTGTAAAAATTCTTCAATGATATTGACGGAATTGCCTTCTTTTTCAGAACTTCATGATATATATATTATTGTAAAAATTCTTCAATGATATTAATGGAATGAATTTAATTAATTGATGTGGTCTTATCATGCCTTCCTAAGTAAAGGTCTTATTTTGCCACCTCTTTTGTGATAATATTTTTGTATTTGCGATAATATGACAAGTCTGAATATTCTTGCGAATATACAACCTCATGACATTATCGTCTTGCGATGAAATCGCAGGACGTTTTTACACTTTCATGTAATAACCCATTGATCTCATCTTAACTTCTTTGTTATGTTCTGCGAGTTCTCTTTTTCTGTATTATTATTATTTTTTATTTTTTTTAGAATGCTCGCAGAAATTCAGTTGTTGCACAAATATGACAAGCCTTTATGTTTTTGCAAACAAAAAGCCTCGTGACATTTGAGTCTTATAGCACGTATCAGCTCCATAATGGAGGGTGGTGCCCTTTATCTTCCCCTTGGTTGCCCCTTCAAAAAAGCGTACATCGACCATACAAGGTTAGCTCTTCCTATCCGGTTCTGCAAATAACCATCTTTTGATCGCAACCTCTTATCCTTTTTGCCTATAGGGCTTATAGTTACGAGGTTGCACCCTATGGGGTATCTTTGGGCCAAGTGCATCATTTGCCAAGACTTGTCAAAAATGGCAGATGTGCTTCAAGCCCACCCGGCACTCTTGACTCAACCGTGTACCTCGGCGCCTTGATCATTTTCTGCACTTCTTAGGAAAGACAGGATGCCTTAGTCGCCCAACCTAAATCATGTTACATCGCATAATATTGCGTAATGTCGGAAGATTAGGTGAGAATCCAAGGTGTATAACCCGGATAGGTACCCCGTTATTGGGTTATACCCCTTAAAGTTCCATGTACTCAGGTTCCTTGGTGGTGTTCCGGTGTCCTCGAGCCATGCTTATAGGTACCCCCTTAAATGACGTACTTTAGGACATTGCCTCTTACGAAATGTTGCTTCGCGAACTAGGTTGTACGCCACAAAGGTTTTCCTGTGTAATATTTCTGCGGCTTTATTTCTTTTTTGAAAGATGATCACAGATTGCGGTCTTTTATTCGCAAATTGATGTGTGCATTTGTCTTTAATGAAAGTTAATCGCAATAAAAATTTTGAAATTCGTAACTTTTGCAAATTTCTTGCGAGCAAACAATATTCGTAAAATTTATCATGAGTTTTATGGATAATACCTTTTCAAATACAGTCTATTCCAAGGTCTACCAAGTCTCAAACCCATGTCTCTCCCTTCTGGATCCATCAGCCCATAGGCTCCACTTCCCACAACCTATTTGATAACATATGGTCCATCCCATTTTGGTGCTAATTTTTCTCCATTTTCTTTCTGATATAGAGGTGTTTCTCGCATGACCAAATCACCTGGTTGATATTCACGTTCAATGACTCTCTTGTTATACTCTCGAGCTAATCGTTCCTGATAAATTTTCATATGGGGCAACACCTTTTCTCTTTTTTCTTCCAAATCATCCAGTTCACTTAATATCACCCCTGCACTTAAATTTCTTTCCCAAGCTTCTTTCTTTGTTGTCGGAATTACAACCTCTGTTGGTAATACTGCTTCTACTCCATATGTTAAGCAATAAGGAGACATTCCAGTTGCCTCTCTTCTAGTTGTATTGTATGCCCAAACTTCACTAGGTACTTGCTCGCACCACCCTTTGAAATGTCCTTCTAATTTCTTTTTGATTGTATCTGTGATTGTTTTATTTTTTGCCTCTGCCTGTCCATTAGCTTGTGGATATAACGGAGTTGATTTCCCACATTTTATCCTAAAATCACTGAGTATCATCTCTATATTCTGCCCTTCAAATTGTTTTCCATTATCAGATACTAACTGTGCTGGAACTCCGTACCTGCAAATGATGTTCTCAAATATGAACGTGAAAACATCTTTATCACGAATATGATGTACTTCTTTTACTTCTGCGAGCTTCGTGAAATAATCTGTTGTGACTATCAAGTATCGTCTTTGTCCGGATCTAGGTAAAAATGGTCCAACAATGTCCAACCCCCATTTCCCAAAAGGACAGCAGCTTGTTGAAGAAGTTAATGTTGCCCCTGGTGCATGAATTCTTTTACCATGTTGTTGACATTCCTTACATCTTCGTTTAACAATTTTAAGTCTGTATGCATATAAGGCCAGTAATATCCTTGTATCTTTGCTCTATACGCTAGAGATCTTCCCCCACTATGATTACCAGCTTCTCCTCCATGTAACATCTTTAATATTTTTTCTCCTTCTTCATGAGTTAAACACCTGAGAGGTGGTCCACTGAAAGATTTTCTGTATAAAATTCCTTTTCGCAATTCATAGTTTGTTGCACGACTCTTTAATTTATGTGATTCTAGTCTGTTCCTTGATATTTCTCCTGTTGCGAGATATTCATGAATTTCCTTTCTCCAATCTGCGATGTTGTTTGGTAATTCCCTTTCTACTTCCATCGCAACTGCCTCCTCAATTTCTTTTTCTTTGTCCACTGATGGGTGTTGAATTGTCTGGATTTTGATATTTCTTGTATTAGGATTTGTCATCATACTTGGAATAAATGAAAAAGCATCTGTGAGTCGATTGTATTTCCTTGTTATATGTCTCCATTTTAATTTTGGTATCTTCGCAGATAATTCATCAACGAGTTTCTTGTATTTCTTCAAAGAAGACTCATTTGTGGTATAATCTCCTTTAATATGACAAATTACCAGCTGCGAATCACTTGTTAACCTTATACTTTCAAGCTTCTTTTCTATTGCGATCTTCAATGCATGCACTACAGCTTCGTACTCTGTTTCATTGTTCGTGGATGAAAATTCTATTCTGAATGAGAATGTTGTTCTTTCTCCTTCTGGTGAAATCAACACAACTCCTATTCCATTCCCCTCGCTGTTGGATGATCCATCTACTAAAATTTCCCATCTATTTGGTTCTGTTAACAAGTCTTTTGGATTCCCAAATTCTTCCACAACATCCATCATTTCTTCTACTGCTTCATCTTCTTCCAAAGGAAATTCCGCCAAGAAATCTGCGACGACTTGTGATTTTTGCGATGATAATACTTCGTATTTTATATTGTAATGGTTTACTTGGGCATTCCACCTTTCTATTCTTCCTGACCTTTTTGTGTTCTTCATGATTGATTCAATTGGTACTTTGGTTACCACTTTTATCACATGTGCTTGGAAGTATATTCGTAACTTGAATGATGCATAAATAAGGGCTAAGATTAACTTCTCCATTTTAGAATAATTTTTCTATGCTGCGTTAAAAGTTTTACTAATGTAGTAAATGGGCCTTTCTATTCTTGCGTCTGTTCGCAACAGAACTGCGCTTAGAGCATATGGAGTTGTTGCGAGGCATACCAATAATTCTTCGTCTTTCTATGGTTTCTGTAATATGGATGTATTTGTGAGATATTCTTTGATTCCTTGAAAAGCTTTTTCACATTCATCGGTCCACTTGAATTTTGCTCCCTTCTTAAGTATGTTGAAAAAATGTTTGCACTTATCTGACATTCGTGAAATAAATCTTCCGAGTGAAGCCAAGAGTCCATTTATCTTTTGTACTTCCATTACCATTGCAGGTGTTGGCATGTCACAAACTGCTTGTACTTTTTATGGATCAACTTGTATTCCCTCTTTTGATACTATATATCCCAAGAATTTCCCAGACGCAACTCCAATTATACATTTTTCAGGATTTAATTTGATGTTCAACTTCCTCATTTGTTCAAATATTTCCTTCAAATCTTGCACATGATCTTTGGATTCTTTGCTTTTTTTCAACATATCATCTACATATACTTCCAAAGTTTTATGTATCCACTTTGCGAACACCTTTTCAACCATTCGTTGATATGTAGCACCCGCATTTCGCAAACCAAATGGCATCTTCACATAACAATATAAACCTCTTGGAGCAAAAAAGCGTTATGTTCTGATCTTCTTCATGCGAGTGATATTTGATTATACCCTTTATATCCATCAAGTGAAGTGACTCTATCATGTTCTGCAAATTGATTCCACCATTTGTGGTATGTCTGTAATGGAAACTGTCTTTAGGATGTGCTTTGTTTAGATCTGTGAAATCTATACAAATTCTTATCCCTTTATTCTTTTTCGGAACAATGACCATATTCGCAATCCATTCTGGGTATTTCGCTTCCCTTATGATTCCTGCATCCAGCATCTTTCGTAATTCTTATTCTATCTGTGCATGATAACTTTGTGAGATCTTCCTTATTCTTTGTTTGAATGGTCTTATGTTTTTATCTATGTTCAATCTATGACACGCCACTGATGGATCAATTCCTAGTATCTCATCTACACTTCCTGCGAATATATCTTTATATTCTCGCAAGAGATCAATAGTTCTCTTTTATTCTTCTTCATCCATCTTAGTTCCAATTCGCAAGAATAAAGGCTCCTCTTTACTTCCAATATTTACTTCTTTGGTTGGTTCAGCTGAAACATAGCTAGGACTTTGCTCCCCCATAGGTGATGGTTCTTTGATTATTTTCACTGGTTCCCCTTCTTTTTCTGGAATCTCACTTGGTATTCCTCTCCCTTCCTTTGCCCTTATTGTATACACTCTGAATTCTTCTTCCTTTTTTGCCTCCTTCGCAAGTTTTCTTCGAAACTGTTTCTTTCTTGCTCTCCTTCCACACTGTTTTACTTCAATCTGATGACAAAAATTTTCACTATCAAGATATCCTTTTAATTCCTGTATTCCATTTGGTGTAGGAAATTTGATTTTCTGATGTAATGTTGAAGTAACATCTTTGATCGCATGGATCCACGGCCTTCCTATCAACATATTATATGGAGATTCCATATCTATCACACATAAGACTATATGTGTTTCGATTTCTCCTAACAATATTCGCAGCGCTATTTCCCCTTTAGATTTTGTTGTAGATTTTCCTAATCCATGAATAAGAAATTTTGAATTTGTGATTTCTTCATCTTTAATTCCCATCCCCTTAAGTGCATGATAGAATATAATATTAACAGAACTCCCTGTATCGATCAAAATTCGGTTTAATTTCCATTTTTCTATAGCTTTCTTCTCTTCTCGCATGACCGGAATTGTGACCACCAATGGTGAAATGTGGTTCAAGTCTTCATTTGGAATCTCTGCTACTGAAAATGTGATTTTTTGTTTTTCCCATTCTTCTAAAGTTGTTATTTTCTCCACCTCCATGATCTTTCTTCCTCTACAATCTCGCTTGTATATCTTTCCCTTCATGTTATTATGAAATTCATTAATCATTGTCTTTGTGATCATATTACATTCTTATTTTTTGCAATTTCCATCTACTGACTCCATTTGATCTTCAAATTTTCCACAATTCCTTCAAATTTTGGCTCTCACAATCCACAGGTCCCTGTTTCTAGCGCCAATTATGTAGTTGCAGAATTACCTACAACTACACCCTCAGTAGAATTTGTAAAACTTAAGAAGTTTTTAATGATAAACGACAATTTTCTTATTAATTCTCTCAATTGATTACATAAAAGTATCTAAATGGAACTAGAATAGTTACAACTTTCTCTATTCTCTTTCCTAAGATATTTTCTAACACTCACTAAAAGAACCCCTTGAATTTTACATTTGAACTCCTATTTATAGTGAAATTTGTACAGCTATATATGTATTGCGAAGTATCGCAATACATCTTCGTAAGATTATTCTATCTTCGCAAATATTCATACTTCCCCGTGCTTCCTCTACCATCGCATCGTTTTGTAACTCTTTTCTCTTATATTTATTACGATGTTCGTAAGCTAATGTCCTACGATATTCGGTACCTACATCTTTTGTTTGCGAGAACATCGCCACTAGCATCCCTTTCTCCACTGACCTTTTTACAGATGAAGTTTCCAAAGCCGCTGTCAATGAAATTCCCTCCACCTCTTTATTACCTTCGACTGTTACCTTCCCAAACACTCCTCCTTCTAATGATGCATCCATTGAAAGTAACTCAAATCTCCAACTCGCCATCATTACCACTTCTCCCTCTAAACCTCTTCCCTCATCCAAAGAAACACCAATAGAGGTTGATGTTGATTTTAAAGTTTTATCTGATATCTTACATGATGCTAGGAAATCTTCTATTGACCCTTTTAAATATAGTGTCTGCGAGACTTTGCTCAAGTATTTTGGTCCTAATTGTACCGCTTCGCGAACATCTTTGGAAAATAAAGTTGATGCTCTAAAGAGAAGTCTTCAAGACAAAACTTCAGAATGTGATATTCTCTGCCAGGAGCTTCACAATTATTCACTTGATTGCGAGAATCTTCGAAGAAAAAATAACGAGCTGAAAGGTATAATTTTCTTGCCTCTATATTTTTGTTTTTTCTGTTCTAGCAAGTTTTCATCTTCTTTGTACTTAAGATTCTTTCTTAAATTCTTGGCTCGTATATTTAGTTTTAAATCAGAATCGATTCATTGAAAGACTTAAATTTGAGTCTATCGCTGAAGAAGCTCGTGTTGAAAAAGATTCTTGGATGGACCAGTTTAATAGATTAGATAATCTCTCACGTACTTGATCGATCAAATAGATAATCTTACTAATGAGAATAATCAATTATCACAAAGGCAAAATTTATTAAGTAACGAGATTACTCGCCTCTCATATTTGTTAATCAAGGCTGATTTGGCGACAGAATCTTTATGTATGCGTGTCGTAACCACAACAAATTAATTAATACTTTACTACCTAATTAACAAGTAATATTGGGTAGTCAAGATCGATCACACGAGGAGCACAAGATTCTAGTTGTAAAATTGTCACACAAAGGGGGGTATTGATTAAGAATTTAAGAAAGTAAATAAAATAAACAAAACAATTAAAAAGGTAAAGGAAATCAATAAAGAGAAATTAGATCAAGGAATCCTTCTTCGCTGCAAAACAATGATTAAAGTTATGTTCTTTTCCACTTCTTATTAGTCACAAATTATCACCAACCGTAGGTATAGCAGCTAGATCAGTGCTAACCCAGAAATCCCTTATATCACCGGATACGAAAGTTCTCGACTACCGGATTCTATTCACCAAACCACCTAGTAGTAGATCACTCAAGATGTAATTTAGTTAAACGCATTAAGATTTATGAATTTATTAGGTTGATATTAGTAGTTAGACTCTTAGATCAAGGTCCACTTGCTAACGTTGTTTTTACACATAATTGCTCCACGGAATCCCTCCGCAAGGTCTTGTGTTTTCTACTTATGTAAATAGTCAAGAAACGATTACTTATCCCCTAACTTTCACTAGCTTTAGATTGAATTAACAAATCAATTTAGCGTGCACTCCAAACAACTTATCAATCAATCATAAACATTAATATTAGTAAAAACAAACGATAATCATGTGAAGAACATTAATATAGAATTGAAACAAAAACTTAAATCATATGTTAAGAACTAAGAAATCATCCTCAATCAATTTAGTTACTCATGCTAAGAGTTCACACAAAGAATAAAGAAAAGAAAAGAGTTGTGTGTGTAGAAGTGTGCAAAGATGTGCACAAAAGTGTGTGTAAGTGTATCAATATGTATGGAAGTATGGAATTGTGTATAGAAAAGTAGAGAACTTCTCTATTTATAGGCTTCAATGTTCTCCATATCTTCCAAGGAATAGAATCCCTTTCCTTTTGTAGATCAATTTCCAAATCCAAGCCTTTCTCAAATCTTCCATCTTCTCTTTCCAAATCCAAGCCCAATTCTTCATCCAATTCCAAGTCAAAGTATTCACATCCCATGAGAGAAATCCGCACAAAATTCTGCAACTTTGGCCCGCCGGATCGGTCTGATCGATCATCGGAATCTTCTGGATCGGTCCCGTCGGCTACCGAGTTAACTCGTTGTAATATAAATCCGGCCGAGTTTTGGCTATTTACAGGACTTCCCAGGCCGAATTCAGGCCGATCTTTAATCTTCAATCCCTATACAAATCCTAGCATTCATCTATTTTTAGGCATTCATTCCATTCACTTCACTTATTCTCGGATTAACACCAACTGTAGTTACATCCTTCATACAATCAACAACATCGAACCCATTGTTCTGTCACAGCAACAGACTCCAATTCTGGTGTTCCAGGAAATGCACAAACCCATTTTCTCCTCGACCTAATGAATCTCAACCACAACCCTTAAACTATTCTAATCATCCCTTGTAACAGCAACTTCTGTATCTCAGAATAACCAAACCCAGCTTCAAGTCGTTCTTGATTTCAATCAACAACAAGAACCCGTCGATCTCCTCTTTTTCATGGTTCAACAGTAGCATCACAATCTCTAAAGAACGCCAAAGCTCTTCAATATACAATTTCACCAACTGCAGCTTCAAGTTCAATTTTCTACACCATCATTATCTTCAAAACCCATTTCCGTATAAACCCTAATTTCTTCCATGAAATTCCGTGAATTCACAATCCCACCTCTTCAATCTTGCGGTGTTGTTGTTCTTCTCACCATCTCAGATTCATTCTCCGTTTAGCAGCAACGAGATTCATGAATTTGATCACTCGATTTCAGAAGAAACAAACAACCCTGCTATTCAATCTCAGAACACAAAAGAAGAAAGATAATAGGATATAATATCGACTGAATTTAGGTTATAGGTCTTGGGTTGGATATTTGCACCCACTGATAATTACACCCACTGCTAATACGCCCACAGATTGGGTGCCTATTAAAATGGTCACTTCTGATAAGGGCTAGCCAGATGGCAGCCCCTTAACCAAAGCTAGTTTTTCTTTAATAATCCTCCAAAACAGAGATGCCCCTTAACATTGACTGGGCTACAGATAGTGCTCGCCCTATGAAATGACAATTCTGCCATTTTCGCTCAATTTTGGTGATTTCTTCTTCTTTTCCTCTGTGCGACTCCAGAGTACCTAATAAATCAAGAACACACGTAAAATACATACTTTACAAGAAAAATAGCAAAGAAAGCATAAACTACTAGATAGTAAATTAGGTGTATTCTACACCTATCACTTTATCAGACGAAAATAGAACTTTATCTCAAGAAAAGCATAGTTTCTCAAGCTTGATGGCGATTTATTCGCAACAATTGAGTAATCTTCAGATAATATGTGATAATCAAGAGCAATCTCTTCATTCTCTTAAGGATGAACTCAAGAAAGTAACTGAATCAGCTGTTGCTGAAGAGGATAAGCTTATCAAGGGTAGGTTAAATCTTAGTTTAAAGGCCAGCAAGCTTCAAGACCAATACTCCCAATTAAAAGAATCTTATTTTTTTTTAGCAAAGGAAAACTCGTATCTCCTCTCCAAAGAAGAAAATATAAAATCTCGCCTGAAGGGTATAGTTGGGGACAATTTTGACGATACCATGAATCAATGGGAGAATTGTTGCTTATCTTTAATTCAAAACTTAACTCAACAAAAAGAAGGTAGTCATTTTGACTATCTTAACTGTTAGTTTTTCTATTTAATTTCTCCATTATACTTCTTTCCAGATTTTCATTTGAATATTTTCTTGTCATTTTTGTTTCTCGCAGAGTCTAAAAAAAGGCTTCACTCTACCATTTCTGATCTTACTGATAAATTGGCTAAAGTTCGCAAAGAAAATGTATCTCTCCTTTCTCGTTATGCTAAATATCGCGATCGAGCAGAAAGAAGATATGACTATCTTGAGTATTTTAAGAACTTGGAGATTAGAAATCACGATAAAGGTTTCCTTCGCAAGGTTCATCTTGGCGTTGAATTCCTTGTGAATGATATTCTAATATCTCAGGCTCTTCCCCCTGTATCTGTTCCTCCTCTAGAAGTAGATGATGATGAAGTTCCTCTTCCTATGGATAAGGATCTAGAATATGCAAGTGGAGAAGAAGATATTCCTCAAGAAGACCCAGTAGAAGAAGAATCTCAAATTAATCGTAATGGAAAGAATGTTGGTGAAGATAATGACACTAGCAAAGAGAATGAATCTGGCGAGACCAATGCCGAAGCTTGAACTTTATTTTGTTTTATTTTCTTCCCTTTTCTTGCAAGTAATGTATCTTTATGCACCTTTGTAACCCAACCTTTATTTATATTACTTTGAATATTCTCAAGGAAGATAATGATATTCTATTTATTAACTCCCTTACTTGCCCCTCATTATCTTTCCTGGAACAATTAGTTACTTCTCATGCCTTCTTTTTGCGAGATGATGAATAAGTTTGCGATTTGATGAATATCACTGCGATAATTTATTCTAATAATCCTGTTGTGTGATTCTGAATAACGTTTCTGAAAAAAGTCAGAAGGAATCTTGTTTCTCATAGATTTTCCTGCAATGAAAAAATCTTTCCTACATTATTAAAAGAAAATAGTTAATGATTGAAATTATTCTGTTGGTCTTATTTTTCCTTCCTAGTAAAAGGTCTTATTTTGCCAAATTTTTCTTTCTGCGATAAAATCGCAGGACGTCCTTACATTTGCATGTATTGACCCATTGATCTTGTCTTATCTGTATTTTGTCACTTTTTCTGCCACAATATGACAAGTCTAAGTTTCATTGCGAGAATAAAGTCTTATGATATTGCCATCTTGCGATGAAATCGCAAGACGTCTTTACAATTTTCATGTAAAAACCCATTGATCTCATCTTATATTTTTTCTCTTATGGATTGTTACCTCTGTATAATATTTGTCACGCGACAATATGACAGGCCTAAATGTTCTTGCGATCATAAAGCCCCATGACATTGTCGTCTTAGGACACTTATTAGCTCCCTAATGGAGGGTGCCGCCCTTATCTTCCCCCTGGTTGCCCCTTCAAGGAGGGAACATCGGCAATACAAGACTAGCTCCTCCCATCCGGATTTACCAACAACCAGTTGTTTTCGCAGCCTCTTGTCCTTTATGCCTATATGGCTTATAGTTACAAGACTACACCCTAAGTGGGGTTTTCTTCAGGTCTAGTGCATCAAAGCCAAGACTTACTAAGAATGGACAGGGTAGGTTCTCCGTCCTGGCATCCTTGGCTCAACCGTGTACCTCTGCGCCTTAGTCATACTCTGCACTCCTTAGAAGAGGTCCTTAGTCGTCCAACCAGGGTATAACCTTATATAGTTGGAAATCCAAGGTACCTCTCCCGGATAGGTTTTCTTTAACCCCAACATCTTCATGACTCAGGTTCCAGCAGCGGTATAACCTTATCCCTGAGTCATGCAAAGAGATACCCACTAATATGACGTACTTTAGGTCTTACATTTTCCTCTTGCGAAATTGTATTCGCGAACTAGGGTGTACGCCATAAAGGTTCGTCATGTTCTTTGTTTCTTTTGCGTATATCGCAATCTTTCATTCTTTATGTAATCTTGAATAATCTTGCGAGCAAACTCGCAGCCGTAAAAATTTATTTGCCCATTCCTTCTTTGTTTCACTAAAAATTTGTTACTGATAATATCTTTTTAAATATAATATGTTCCATGGTCTACCAAGTCTTTGACCAACATCTCTGCCTTCTGGGTCTACCAACCTATATGCCCCTGTTCCAACTATCTCCTTAATGATATATGGCCTATCCCATTTTCTCTCCAACTTTCCACCACGTTCTCACTGGTACTCCGGTGTTTCTCGCAAAACTAAATCGCCTGGTTGAAACTCACGTTTTTTAACTCGTTTGTTATATTCGCGAGCCAACCTTCGCTGGTAATTTTCCATATGTTGTAATGCTTTCTATCTCTTCTCTTCTATTTCATCAAGTTCTCTTATAATCATACTAGTATTAAGATTCTTCTCCCAAACCTCTCTTTTTGTTGTATGAATAACGACTTCTGTTGGTAACACTTCTTCGACCCCATATGTCAAACAAAAAGGTGACATTCCGGTAGATTATCGTCTAGTTGTATTGTAATCCCATATTAGATTATGCACCTGCTCGCACCATGACCTGTGGTATCCCTATAACTTCCTTTTTAATATGTCTGCGATTGTCTTATTAGTTGCCTCATCCTGACCATTTGCTTGTGGGTATAAAGGGGTAGATTTTCCACATTTTATCTTAAATGCATTAAGTAGTAATTCTATATTCTGTCCTTCAAATTGCTTACCATTATCAGATACCAACTGTGCTGGAATTCCAAATATATAAATTATATTTTCAAATATGAATGTGAAGATGTCTTTATCACGAATATGTTGTACTTCCTTCACTTCTCCCCATTTTGTGAAATAATATGTAGCGACAATTAAATATCTTCTTTGCCCTGAACCAGGTACAAATGGTCCCACAATATCTAACCCCATTTCCCAAATGGCCGTACACTTGTGGAAGATGATAATGGTGCCCCTGGTGCATGTATCATTTTTCCATATCGCTGACAGTCTTCACAGCGCCTTTAGAGTTTATTTGCATCTTCATGCATATATGGCCAGTAATAGCCTTGCATTTTTGTTCTATATGCCAAAGATATTCCCCCACTGTGATTACCAGCATCGCCACTGTGCATCATTTTTAACACCTTTTGTCATTCTTCCCTCGTTAAGCATCTTAGCGATGGTCCATTAAAAGATTTGTGATATAATACTCCATCTCTTAGCTCATAATTGGTTGCCCTACTTTTTAATTTATGTGCTTCTAATCTATTTCTTAGAGTTTCTCCTCTCGCCAAGTACGCATGTAGATCTTCTCGCCAATCTATAATATTGCTTTTTGGCTCTTCCTCGCCAGATTCTACCATCATCACATTTGTTTCTTCTTCCTCGTTGTTTATCGATGGTAACAAAAGTGTTTGAATTTTTATGCATCTTGCAGCTGGATTTGTCATCATACTTGATATAAAAGAAAAAGCATCTGCGAGCCTATTGTCCTTTCTTGATATATTTCTCCATTTTATTTTTGGAATTCTTGCAGACAATTCTTCTACAAGTTTTTTGTATTTCTTCAAGGATGGTTCATTTGTTGTGTATTCTCCTTTTATCTGGCGGATAACCAATTGTGAATCGCTAGTAATTCTTGCATTTTCTAACTTCATTTCTATTGCGAATTTTATAGCATGAATCACAACTTCATATTATGTCTCATTATTAGTAGATGCAAACTCCAATCTAAATGAAAAAGCCATTTTTTCTCCTTCTGGGGAGATGAAAACAACTCCAACTCCATTACCTTCTCCATTTGATGATCCATCCACTAATATCTCCCACCTGTTGGGTTCTGTTAATAGCTCTCTTGGGTCTCCATGTTCTTCTTCTATATCCATCATTTATTTCACTGCTTCGTCATATTCTAAAGGAAATTCAGCTAAGAAATCTGATATAACTTGTGACTTTGGTGAAGATAAAATGTCATATTTAATATCAAAGTGCCTTACTTGTGCATTCCATCTTTCAACTCTGCCTGATCTTTTTGAATTCTTCATTACTGACTCAATTGGTACTCTTGTTAATACTTTTACCTTGTGTGCTTGGAAGTAAATGCGAAGTTTAAAATTTGCATGTACCAATGCTAGAATTAACTTCTCAATCTTTGAATAATTTCTCTCTGCATAATTAAATGTCTTGATGATATAATAAATTGGTTTTTCTACCCCTGCATCTACTCGCAGCAATACTGCACTTAGCGCGTGCGCGGTTGTTGCGAGATAAATCAATAGTTCTTCTCCTGGCTCTGCTTTCAGTAAGATAGTTATGTTCATTAAATGTTTTTTAATTCCTTGAAAAGCCTTTTCACATTCATTTGTCCATTTGAATTTTGTTCCCTTCTTGAGTATATCGAAAAAATGTTTGCACTTGTCTGAGGATCGCGAGATGAATCTTCCTAGCGGGGCTAAGAGTCCATTTAACTTTTTCACGTCTTTTACTGTTGCAGGCATTGGCATGTCGCGAATTGCTTGTACCTTTTCTGGATCAACTTTTATTCCTTCTTTTGACACAATATACCCCAAAAATTTCCCTGAAGTTACTCCAAAAGTACACTTGTCAGGGTTCACTTTGATGTTAAAATGCCGCATTTGATCGAAAATCTCCTTCAAATCCTGTACATGGTCTTTATCTTCTTTACTTTTGATCAACATATCATCCACATATACCTCTAATGTTTTGTGTATCCACTTCGCAAACACCTTATCCACCATTCTTTGATATGTTGCACCAGCATTTCGCAAGCCAAAGGGCTTCTTTGTATAACAGTATAACCCTCTTGGAGCGAAAAATGCGGTGTGTTCTTGATCTTCTTCAGCGAGGGGAATTTGATTATATCCTTTATATCCATCTAATGAAGATATTCTAGCATTTCTTGCTGCTGACTCAACCATTTGTGGAATATCTGGTAATGGAAAACTATCTTTAGGACAATCTTTGTTTAAATTAGTAAAGTCTATGCAAATTCTTATTCTCTTGTTCTTCTTTGGGACCACCACCATATTTGCAATCCATTCTGGATATTTTGCTTGCCTTATAATTCCTGTGTCGAGCATTTTCGGTAACTCTTCTTCTATTTGGGAATGATATGTCGTTGCAATCTTCCCTATTCTTTGTTTAAATGGTCTTGCATCTTTATTAATTTCTAGTTTATGACACGCTACTAATGGATCTATACTTGGCATCTCATCCATGTTCCATGCAAAGATGTCTTTATATTCTCACAAAAGATTTATGGTTCTATCTTCTCCGTCTGTATCCATTTTAGTTCCAATTTTCAGCAACTTAGGGTCTTTTTCACTCCCAACATTTACTTCCTTGGTTGGTTCTGCTGCGATGTAACTGGCTTCAGGTTCTTCCATTAGTGTTGGTGTCTTCATTGTTCTCGCAGGTTCACCTACCTCTTGCGAGATTTCACTGGGTATTCCTTTTCCTTCTTTTGATCTTATCAAATAAACTTTAAATTCTTCTTCTTTCTTTGTTTCTCTATCCACTTTTTTGCGAGCTTTTCGCAGCTTTCGATGTTCTTCATAATTTTTTACTTCAATTTGATAGCATATCTTCGCAAGATCTATGTCTCCTATAATTTTTCCAACTCCATTGGGCATAGGAAATTTAATGCATTGATGCAATGTTGATGCTACAGCCTTGATTGCGTGTATCCATGGTCTTCCCAATATCATGTTGTACGGTGATTCCACGTCTACCACGTATAATGTTACTTGTGTTTCAATTTCTCCTAGCGGAATTCGTACCACTATTTTGCCTTTTGGTTTTGTTGAAGATTTTCCAAAGCCATGAATATGATATGTTGGACAGAACATTTCTTCATCTTTGTATCCCATTTTCTTAAAAGCATGATAAAACATTATATCCACAGAACTTCCTGCGTCCACCAAAATTCTATTTACGGCCCACTCTTCTGTAGAGTTTGTTGATTTTCCTCTTCCCATTGGTATATTGGATACCGTGATTATCAAAGGAGATGTGTGATTTAAATTTTCTTTTGGTATTTCTGCTGCTTTAAACGTGATCTCCTATTTTTCCCAATCCTTTAACGATGATATTTTCTCCACTGTCATAATTTTCCTTCCTTCAAAATCCCGTTTATGTATTCCCCTTAATGTTTTCATGGAATTTATCAATCATTACTCTCGTTACCATATCACACTCTAATTTCCTACAATTCTCTTTTATTCTAATCATTTTTCCTTCAACTATTTCACCGATTTGCTTGATTATCTCCTTGATTTTGAGTACCTCTCACCTTCTACTTCTCCTTTTCTATGATTTTCGTTAATTTAATCCATGTTTCGGGCGCCAAAATGTAGTTGCAGGAAATCCTACACTACACCCTTGTTAAGATTTCATAATAATCAACTCATACTTAAAGATTAAAAATGACTCTTTATCATTTAATTCTCAGAAAAGTTTACAGAAGTGGAAGAAATCAAGAACACAACTATTCTCTCGAAGTTTCTCTCTCCTCAAGACTTTCTCAACTCTCAAAATACATCATCCTCTCTCTGGATATACTGGGTCTCTATATATAGAGTAAATACATAATGGATGACAACTAAGTTGTCCTTTACTTTCGGATTTGATTTGCGATCTTATCGCAGTAGTTATAATATGAAATCTCGCGAGCATTGTAACCATCAAAGATAAATCATGCTCTTCTCGTGTTTCCTCAATCGTCAGCTATTACGTCATTCTTTAACCTACTCTGTGACACTCGCAAAGTGTTGTTGAAGAGCTCGCGGTATTCTCGCAGAAGTGTTGTTTATTTCGCGGGAATATTGTTGTAGCGATATTCTGGTCCTACAAGGTCAATATTCGAGCGACTGAGCAAGTACTGCTCAATTCGACAATATTGAGAATTTGACGTGCAATTGAGCAAGTATTTCTCAATTTGACAAATTATTGATAAGTTATAAATATTGATAGCTGGATCAATATTTGAGCAAATGTTGCTCAATTCGACGAAATATTTATTGGTGATGTGACCCAATAAAATATTAAAATATTGGTAGATTACCAAATATTATATGATTAATTCATATGTTGGTTGTTGAATCAAAATAAATTTGTTAGTGTTTGAATTTGCTGAGAATAATGATTTGTTGAGCATTTATTCGAAAACCCTAATTTTTGATGAATTGCTCATTAGTTGACGAATTGCTGAAAATAGGCCATGAGCAAAGGAGGAACATACCACATGAGACCATGGACGTCCATGTGAATCCCAATTTCTCGAATGAGCATGCACTAGGGTTCTCAGTTGGAGAGTTGGTGAAGGAATGATGATTAAGTGCTGGTTTCATCATTTATTGAATTACTGCTGGGTTCAGCATTAGGTGATAAAACCTAGGTATGAAATATGGGACCAACCAAGAGAGCATGGGACCGGCTCTCGGTGGTCACGGGACTAGATGTTTTCCGTTTGAGCAATCCTCGGGTTTGTTGGAGAGAGTTTGGGCCCAATACGAGCGATTGAGCAAATTAGGTCAGAATTATGAAAATATATGGGACCGGCTTTGTGCAATCCCTAGAAATGACTCTGGTTGGTTATCAAGGAATGCACATGTTACCATGGTGTCCATGTCTCCGTACTGAGAGTTTAAGTATTTTCTGAATTGCGTCCGAGCAACATTGTAAATTTTCAAAAGAGTTTCATCTTGACTGAAATTCTTGATTTTTGTTGGAATGAACATGTATGCTCAATTGATCATTATTTTGTAAATATTAAAATAAGAGTATTTCAATATTTAAAATTTTCGTGAGAGGCTAGCCGGTCATGTGACCATGTTGGCTTTTGAATTTTCATGATTTGAGCAACATTCGAGGAGTTATGAAGAAACCATGATTTTTTCCCAAACCAAGGAGTTTCATGAATTTGAGGAAAATAATAATTACAAAATACTAGGGATTGCAGGGTGTGGGACCGACCACGGCTAGGGCATGGCCGGCCGGCTATGTTTCCCGGTCCCGTACTCTTTTCCCAATTTTATAATATATTTTTTTCATGAATCCGTGATGTTATGGAGAATCCATGGGTTTTTGTTGAAACGGAGGAGTTTCATGAGTTTAGGGAATAATAATTATAAAAACTATGGATTGTGAGGTACAGGGCCGGCCACGGCTTGGGCATGGTCGGCCGGCTATGTTGCCCGGTCCCGCATACCTTTCCCTATTTTATAATATTATTTCATGAATCCATGAAGTTATGGAGAATCCATGAATTTTGTTGAAACCCAGGAGTTTCATGAAATTGGGGAATAATAATTATAAAAGACTAAGGATTGTAAGGTGTGGGACCGGACATGGCTTGGGAACGGCCGTCCGACTAGGTTTTCCGGTCCCGCACACCTTTCCTTATAATATTATTATTTTTCATGAATCCATGAAGTTATGGAGAATTCATGAATTTTTCAAAAACAAGGAAAGTTGCTAAAATCAAGGAGTTTTTCATAAGTTCATGAAAATAACAAAATAGGGCAAAATAATGAAGGAAGCATGGGGACCGTCCATGGCTAGGGCATGGCCGGTGGGACCAGCCTTGGGTGTGTAGTTGCAGGAATTCCCACACTACACCCTTGTTAAGATTCTATAGAAATCTATTGGAAATCAATTAAACTTCAAAGATTTAAATGACACTTTACTATTCAAATCTCAGAAATGTTTACAGAATTGGAAGAAATCAAGATTACAAATATTCTCTTGAAGTTTTCTCTCTCATCAAGACTCTTTCAACTCTCAAAAAATACATCATCCTTTTCTGGATCTATCGAGCCCTTTATATAGGGATTTACATAATGGATGACATCTAAGTTTTCCTCCTATTTCGGATCTATTCTGCGATATCATCGCGATCGCTACAATATTCTCTATCGCAAGAATGATGACCATCGCAGGATAAACATATTCTTCTTTTATTTCTTCCATCGTCAGTTTCTTTTGGATATTCTGTGACGCTTGTGAAACGTTGTTAAAGGATTAGCGGTGACGCTTGCAGAGACGTTGTTAATATCGCAGGAATAACGTTGTAGCGATATTCTGGTCCTACATCTTGCCTCTTCTCATGTCTTTTCTGCGAAGAATAGAATATCATGAGAACTTAAAATGCCATAACTGCTTATCTTTTCAGACTTCCCCATTCTGACACGTTTCTATGTCCTTCGCCAGCTGTTTTCACGAATTCTTTCTTCCAATAAATTTTTGACACGTCTCCTCTAACCGCTGCGATCTGACTACCCACGTCTTTTCTTTGCATTAATTTCCTTCATCTTCTTCAAGAAATTTCTTTTTCTATAAATACTCTTCTCATTCCTTTCCTTTTTCTCTTTTATTTTCTTCTTCTTTCTTTCCGTTCCCTTTCTGCAAATTTTACTGTTCTTCCGCGAATTGCACTTCTGCTACTACTGTGATTTCTTTCTTCTTTTCGACCTTTTATTTCATTCCCATACTCAAAAATGGTTGATGCTGGTACTAAAAACTTGAAGGCCTTTAATGGGATGCACGAGAAACTCAAAATTAAAGGTTTTAACTTGTCTTTAATTCCATATCAGGATTCTAGATCTGAACTTTCTCTTAAATTATTTACTGATGATCAATGTTCTCGCGAAAAAATCATAGTATCTCTAGGACAACTTGAATCCGGTCTTCCCATTCCTATCTATGACCCAGAACTTCCATTATTTTATCGAATAATTTCTGACGAAAGGTTCTCACGAGCAATATATCAACTAGGTGGAGATTGTATCAGATTGATGCTTGAATATGCTTATCGCAGTGCTAATAAAGGGACTCGCTACCCTGAAGCTCCAAAGAATCCTCTATTTAAAGATGTCCCCATTGTTTCGGCGGATTATACTGTGGATAATTTCTTTGTAAATTATAGTATAGTCCCTATGAAGAGGGATAGCACCTGCTGGGGTGTTAATTTGAAAAACGATAAGGTCGCTGGTGACAAAGCTGTTATGCTGGATATTGATTTTCATACATCTACCAACCAAGGTCCTCGCTATTCTAGCGATGACAAGTGGTTCATCTTTCCATTATGTCTTGAAGGTCCTTATATATCTGGTTCTCTCCCATTACCTGCGAATCTCTCGGAGTATGAGCCATGGGTCTTCAATTGGCCTGAAAGATCTAAAGAAGTATATTCTCTCAAATTTTTACATTATTATCATTTACTATCTTCTTTATATTCTCGCTAACTATTTTGATCTTTTCTCAGATTGATAGAATGAAACTCAGCTATCAAGATCTTAGGAAACCTAACACTTTCTTAGCTCTTAAATCTTTCACGGATGAAGTAAGAAATATTTCTTCATAAATTTTAACAATATATTGTTGCCCCTATTTCTTATCTTAATATGTGCTCGCAGGAAATCGAAGAGTTAGAACCATTAATACCCGTAAAAACCAAAGAGAAATCTTCAAAAGAGAAATCTGGGAAATCTTCAAAGGAGAAATCTACTGCTCCTTCCAGGGGAAAGTCTTATGCCCCTCGTAATGAAGAATCTAGCGATCCTCCACTAAAGAGAAGGAAAAATCAACCTTCTTCTTCTTCAATTCCTCAACTAATTCCAGAAAATCCAAGTGTTGATCTTGATAAGGATAATAATGATGAGGATTTTAATGTTAGCGGTTTTCCTTCAATAAAAATTCTTCTGATTCTGATTCTGATTCTTCAATGACTCATCTATCCAGAATTTTTAGCGATATTTCCCACATCATAACTTGTAATGATGAGGATGAAGTTATTAATAAGACATCCCAAGCTCTTTCCAGTATCTGCGATGCTCCCATACTGGTGGACAATGATTCTCTTCAAGGAGTCTCACGATCGCTGACTCCTAGTCTCTTAAATTCTCTTGGTGCCTTGGTATGTTTTCATTTATTTAGTTTGTTTATATATTTTATCCATTGCTAGATCTTAATTTATATTTTTCTTTCGCAAGTTGGAAGAGCTTCTTTTGATGTTGCTTCTGATTTAGATAAAAGATGTGCCAACTCTGAAGAGAAGGCTGCTAAACTTCACCAGGATAAAGAAAAATTAGAATCTGAAGTTATTGAGCTTCGCAAGAAGAATAAACAGCTGGAGATTGAAGCTTCAGTTGATAAGCAAAAGATCTCTGATCTTGATAGAACTAACCAACAACTCTATGGTATGACTGATTTCCATTCTCTCTTAATTCTTTTTACTCTATCGCGGCTTATTCAAGCAACCATTTTTAACTTGCAGATATTTATGGTCTCACTGACGAGGCTATACTCTTTCAATGTTTCCCTGAACCTGTAGATGATAGTACTCTTCTTGCCTGTCTTAATAATTCTTTAAGTAATTTCTCAGATGATAAGATTAAATCCCTCTTCATAGATAAACTTAGATCCAAGCTTAATCTATTAAAAATTGAACACAGATTCAATTTAGGTTTGACTGAAAAATATAAGCGCTTTTATCTTGATTCAAAGAAAGAAATAGATAGATTAAGACAGAAGAATAGAGATCTTATTGACGAGAAATATCTTTCCATCAAAAAGGGATCTAAGACCCTAACAGACTTTCATAAGACTCTCCTTGATGTTCAAATGGACAGAGATAAACTTATCCGCGAGAATGAAGATCTTCTTGCGAGGGAGACTCAAGTTCGATCTCGTCTCCTTATTAATAGCGATGATGAGTTTGCTTGGGCTGCGAAAGTTCTTGATAATGCCAGGAATGACTTAGGTGTAAATGTTAGCCTTCAAGTTGAACAAGCGGCTTTAATTAGGGATATGATTTCTGAAAGAGAAGGTTATTTGTTGTTCTTCTTCTCGTTAGTTTCCTGTTTTTATTATTCTTTTTTACAAAATTTCTAACTTATTGTTATATATTCTCACAGGAGCTGAAAAAAGATATCTTGAAAGAATTGGGAACTTGAAAATGAGAAGAATCAACTCGCGAATACTCTTGCTGCTCGCAATAATAAATATTCACGATTGAAAGAGCAGTTTGACATTACCACCGCGAATTTCAATAGATCTCTCATTGTCGTTTGTAATGATTCCGTTAAGTTGGTCTGCAATGATCATGGAATTTATCTTTCTATATATCCTGATCTTGCAAAGGAAATCCCCGCAATGATCTCAAATCTTAACATCTCTGATAGCGAAGCTGAGGATTCCGACGAGGATGAAAATGATAATGATAATGATGATGACGAAGGAGAGAAATCTGGTGGAGGAGAAGAATATGATAAGAATGAAGATAGTGATGACAATGATGAAAGGGAGAAATTTGGCGATGAAGAGAAGTCTGATAAAGAGGATGGCGATGGATCCAGCTAGTTCCTCTTTTTCCTTCTATCTTCTTTGTATATTTATTTTTTTCTTTCTGTAACATTGCTGTGAGTTTCTCCAATTTTGTGAATTTCTTTTGCTTCTACCTGTATGAATTAGAAAACAGTTCTTTTTCTGCAAGTCAATCAATCAATATTATTATTCTTTAATTATCTGCGTGCATTTATCTATGAAATTTTTTATATGATAGATGAATAATAATTTCATCGTTCTCATGCATTCCCATACTTGCCTCTATTATTCATCTGCAATATAAAAAATTAATTAAAGATTAGACACTAGTGGTAAATAAAATTTGCCTTAATATTGGCGATCTTATCGCCAGCAATAACTGCGTGAAATCGCAATTTTCATAACATCTGCGAGCATTATCGCAGTAATCTTGTGGTCTTATTACGCCTTCCTAATTAAAGGTCTTATTTTGCCACGCCCTTTCTTTCTGCGAAAAAATCGCAGGACGTCTTTACATTTGCATGTATTGACCCATTGATCTTGCCTTATCTGTATTCTTTTGATTGTATTGCGACAATATGACAAGTCTAAGCTCCCTCGCGGGATCAAATCCTCATGACATTGCCGTCTTGCGATGAAATCGCAGGACGTCTTTACACTTTCATGTAAAAACCCATTGATCTCATCTTAACTTTTCTCTTTAGTCTTGTTTCCTCTGTATAATTTATGTCACGCGATAATATGACAGGCCTAAATGTTCTTGCGATCATAAAGCCCCATGACATTACCGTCTTAAGACACTTATCAGCTCCCTAATGGAGGGTGCCACCATTATCTTCCCCCTGGTTGCCCCTTCAAGGAGGGCACATCGGCCATACAAGACTAGATCCTCCCATCCAGATTTACCAACATCCAGCTGTTTTCGCAGCCTCTTTTCCTTTATGCCTATATGGATTATAGTTACAAGACTGCACCCTAAGTGGGGTTTTCTTCAGGCCAAGTGCATCATAGCCAAGACTTACCAAGAATGGCAAGGGAGTTTCGTACGCCCTTGGAACCCTTGGCTCAACCGTGTACCTCGGCTCCTTGGTCATACTTTGCACTTCTTGGAAGAGATTCTCGGTCGTCCAACCAGGGTATAACCATATATAGTTGGAAATCCAAGATCTCTCTCCCGGATAGGTTTTCTTTAACCCCAACATTTGCATGACTCAGGATCCAGCAGCGGTATAACCTTACCCTTGAATCATTTCAAGAGATACCCCCTCCTATGGCGTGCTATTAGGTCTTACATTTGCCTCTTGCGAAATTTTATTCGCGAACTAGGGTGCACGCCATAAAGGTTCGTCCCATTCTTTTAATATCTGCGAAATTTTATTCGCACTTCTCGCGAGTATTGTAACTCTGATAGAATTTCATAACTTTGAAAATCTTGCGATTCTTTCAAGCAGAATATTCTGTTCAATTACATATTCTTCAAACAAATCATTCATAGAGTTCTCTAAAGTTCATCATTTTATCTCTCTACTTACTATTTTTTGATTCTGCTTTTCTGCTACGTTTTACTGTTGTTTCTTTTTCTGCGAGACGCTCGCCATCAGCTTTCACATCCTCTTTCCGCTCTATTATATCAATCATTAACCTTTCACATCTCTGTTTTTGTTTGAATTTGTACTTCCAATTGCTATTCTTTTCAGCTCTTTCCTCACAAGACTTCATATCGATTTCGTAACATTTCTTGCTTTCTCCCCAATATCCTTTAATTACTCCAACACCATTAGGATGAGGAAATTTAACACATTTGTGGAAAGTAGATGCTACACCTAATATTCCGTGTAGCCAAGGTCGACCAATCAGAGCATTGTAAGGCGATTCAATATAAACAACACAGAACATGATCTTGGAAGTTATCCCTTTCAAGGGAATCCGCATCTCAATTTCCTCTTTTGGTTTATTGGAAGTACCATTAAAACCATATATTTTATATGTTGAGGGAATTAGATCTTCGTCTCTTCCACCCATTGTTTTATAGGTATGATAAAATAGTATGTCAACAGAGCTGCCTGTGTCTATTAGAACTCTATTGATAGCCCAAGAATCTTCACTTTCATCACCATTTTCTCCATCTTCTTCTTCCATTTTCTTGGGGTTTATCTCTAGTATTACCACCAATGGGTTATCATGCTGCTCGCCTGGTTCTGGTACCTCTTGTGCACTGAAAGATATAGTTTTTTTCTGTCATTCTTCTAATGGCGAGACTCTCGCGATATTTATTATCTCTCTTCCATCTGTGTCTCTCGCGAAGACTCTGCTTAGAACATTGTCATGGAAATCTTCTATGGTTCTGTGTGAATGTACAATGGAATTACAAAACAAATTCTTTGCTTTAGCCCCAACTTCTATTACGAATGATTCGGCTCCCTTTACAGTATTTAATCTGCGAATTTCTGGTGTTGGAGGCAATCGCTGAGATTGTGGATGTCCTACTAAAAAGTGATTTAGCTTTCCTTGTTCAATCATCCTTAAAATTATTCTCTTTACATTCCTACAGTCATTTACTGTGTGGCCATGAAAGTGATGGTAATGACAAAATTCTTGACTGCGATTGTTAGGATGTGGTTCTTTACCCATGTTCCATGGATATGGTATATTTTCCATTAAAATGATAGCTTCACAAATTTTTTCTATACTAGCATTGAGAGGAGGCATATTAATTTCTTCCCATATGATCTTCTGATTCCCTTGACTTCTGAAATTGTTTTGTCTCTGTCCACCATAAGTTTCTTGTGGATGATCAAGCCTTTGAATCTTATTATTTCCACCGCGATTGTAGTAATTCTTCTCCCTTTCATACTCTTCTTGATCTCTACTACCCATAGCTACAAACTTTTGCTGGTTATCAGTCTCTACTTTTTCTTTGTTGTGCTTGTGAGCTGCTCGCTACATTGTTTATCGTTTTAGGAATTAAAATCCCATTTGCTTCTCCGGAATTGGTGTTCGCGATGGGATATGATTCCATCTTATTTTGTTTCTCCTCCAAAGAAATGTATTCTTCCTGTAATTCTCGCAGTTCAGTCATAGTGATTGTATTCTTGACTCTGAAAATTTGTATGTACAGTAGATTGGTCGCGAACATTGCATTGATAAAAGACAAGATAAGATATCTCTCGTCAACTCTTCCTGCCATCTCACTGAACATTGTCTTCCATCTTATGGTTAAATGTTTCAGACTCTCGCCAATTCTCTGTTTTAACCCAAACACATCTTCAATACCCGGCCGCGATGAATTGTTGATAATATACGCTCCTAAAAATGTAGCTTGTAAATGATCAAAAGAAGTTATGGTATTTTTTGGTAATCCCTCGAACCATTTCAACGCCTCGCCAGTTAAGCTGGATGCAAAATATTTGCATAGCACATCATCATGATTCTCCCATTGTAGCATACATCTAACATAATCTTTGACGTGTTGAACAGCACAAGTAGTTCCATCAAAAATGCTGGTTAATGCTGGTAAATTGCATTTTGGAGGTATCCCTCTTAACTGTACTTCTTGAGTAAATGGAGTTCTCGCATCTTCTTCAATAGCCTCATCAATTTTCCTTTTACCTCCTTCTCTTCTATTGTTTATCATTCCTCGCATTTCTGCTAATTCTCTTAATATTTGCTCATTCTCAGCTGAGTTTTGTTCCATTGGCCTCTTTAATGCTATTTCCCTTCTTCTGCATTCTTGCCTTTCTTGTCTTGCGAGATTTTGTGTATCTTCTTCTTCATCATCATCTCGTCTTTCTCTGCGATTTCCTCTTTCATCTTCCTCTTGATATCGTAACTGCCTATCTTCTTCTCTGCGAATTTCATCATTTCTCCTCATTTCTATTCGATGTCTCTCTATTCTCCTCTGTATCCTATCATACTCCTCCTGAATATTACTATTGTAGCGATTTTGCGTACATCTCCTTTATCGATTTTCATGATTATTTTGTCGTACTGCTTCTCGAAATTCATGTTCTTCTACTTCTGCCCTTAATCTTTCCCTCTCGAGGGATAGACATGCTTGTTCAACATAATGTCTCTCAATTTCTTCTTCAATCATTCTTTGATTTCTTTGATTCTCTCGCCCATGTAATATTCTCCTACCTTCTTATGAATCTTCTTCTTCAATTTGGTTGTTTCTTCCCTCTTGATTTCTATTGTCACGCGGATTATAGCGATCACCAATTATCTCTTCTTCTCTATGATGTTGTTCTCCATTTAAATTTTTCACTTCTTCTCTAACATTTCTCATTGAGGAATTTTGCCTTGGTTCTTCTCTGAATGATTTTGAATTTGATATAACAGTACTTCTTGACCTCCTTCTTTGTAACCTCAAATTCTCCATTCTTAGCTCATGATTTTGTCTTGTTAAATTCGCACGCTCTTCTGCCTCTAATCTGCTTTCTTCCTGTGTTCTTTGTCTCAAATCATCTACTATTTCATTTTCACGTCCTTCATGAATTAATCCTCCAGCCATTTCTTGATTTCTTTTTCCTTCTTCTTCATTTCTTAATTGTCGATTTTCTGCTTCTTCCATCGAATCCGACCTCCAAGTATGCACACTCACTCTATCATAATCCACATTCCTATCTCGTGTTTGTGTTTGTTGATTCGGCTGTTGAATTGAACTTTCTGCTTCATTTCTTATTCTATTTCTCCCTGATCTTATCCTTAAAGATTCTTCCAATTCACCTATTCCCTCACCTGCAAGTATTTTACTTCTCCTCACAGTTGTCGGCGGTTCTGATGTATTTCTTCTTCTTCTAGCCATTTCTTCAACCCTAACAATTTCTTCAAATTTTCAAGTTGGAATTAGAGATTTCTTAGCTTGATTCTCCCTGTTTCTGGATGCCAAAATGTAGTTGCAGGAATTCCCACACTACACCCTTGTTAAGATTATATAAAAATCTATTGGAAATCAATTAAACTTCAAAGATTTAAATGACACTTTACTATTCAAATCTCAGAAATGTTTACAGAATTGGAAGAAATCAAGATTACAAATATTCTCTTGAAATTTTCTCTCTCCTCAAGACTCTTTCAACTCTCAAAAAATACATCATCCTTTTCTGGATCTACCGAGCCCTTTATATAGGGATTTACATAATGGATGACAGCTAAGTTTTCCTCCTATTTTGGATCTATTCTGCGACCTCATCGCGATCACTACAATATTCTTTATCACAAGAATGATGACCATCGCAGGATCAACATATTCTTCTTTTATTTCTTCCATCGTCAGTTTTTTTTGGATATTCTGTGACACTCGTGAAACGTTGTTAAAGGATTAGCGGTGACGCTCGCAAAGACGTTGTTAATATCGCAGGAATAATGTTGTAGAGATATTCTGGTCCTACAGGGTGCTCCTTATTATTTTATTAATATTTATTGTTGAAAAAGCGGGGGTCTAACAACCTCACCCAATATTTAGATTAGCAATCTGTATGGACAACTCCGAGTTGTTTCTAGAGAATCAACTAGACTCAATCAATAGAAAATACTCAAAGAGTTATTATCTCAATATCTCGATTTGATTTACTCAAGCAAATATGATTCATGAGTCTAATCAAAGAGAGATAACTTGGATGGTACCAAAGACCAATATCCAAGTGTCAATCGATTAACCAATAGGTCGGATATTCTAATCGATTGAACAACGCACAACATGTATTATTTCAATTATATAAAAATATAATACCGAAAAAGAAATAACATAGACACTAGAATTTTGTTAACGAGGAAACCGCAAATGCAGAAAACCCCCGGGACCTAGTCCAGATTAAACATGCACTGTATTAAGCCGCTACAGACACTAGCCTACTCCAAATTAACTCTGGTCTGGACTGTAGTTGAACCCCAATCAATCTCATACTGATCCAAGGTACAAGTATGATCCTATGCCTATGATCCCAGCAGGATAATGTGCACTTGATTCCCTTAGCTGATCTCACCCACAACCAAGAGTTGCGACGACCCAAAGTCGAAGACTTTAGCAAACAAATTTGTCTCACACAGACTAGTCTACAAGATAGATAAATTCGTATCCCACGAATAAATCTATGAGTTTTGTTCTGTATTTTGATAAATCAAGGTGAACTGGAACCAATCAATAAAATCAGACCTATGTTCCCGAAGAATAGCTCAGTTTTATGAATCACCTCACAATAGTCTTAATCGAATCAGCGAAAAAAGATATTGTGGAATCACAAACGATGAGACGATGATTTTTGTGATTACTTTTATATCTTGCCTATCGGAGATAGAAATCTCAAGCCAATTATTACAATTGTACTCGTATGATATAAACAGCAAGATCAGATCACACAACTATAAGAAAAGTAGTATCGGTTTGGCTTCACAATCCCAATGAAGTCTTTAAGTCGTTAACCTGGTTTTTGAAGAAGAAAACCAAAGGTTAAAGGAGAATCGACTCTAGCTTAGCAAACTAGTATCACACAGAATGTGTGGGGGTTAGGTTTCCCAGTTGCTATAGTTCTCCCTTATATAGTCTTTCAAATCAGGGTTTGAAATCAATGTTAGCTTAGTAACAAAGCATTCAATATTCACCGTTAGATGAAATCCTGATTAGATACAAGCTAATATCTCTCAACCGTTAGAACAAAAACTTAGCTTGCCATACACAAATGTACTTTATGATTTTGGGTTTGTGTAACCGTACCCAAACGTGTACAATAGTTGGTTCAAGATTAGTCAACCAAATGGTTATCCAAATGATAACTTTCATATCAACCATATTATTCTTCACCATAACTAGTTCAAATGACTCAAACGAACTAGTTAGAGAGTTGTTCAATTGCTATGAGATCTTATGTACCACACAATACACAATTAAAGCAAAAATGATGTGATTCACTCGAATCAATTCATGAACTATAAAGCCATGGTTTGCAATACCATTCCTTAGATAATTTAAATAAGTTCATGAATATTGTTTTTATACATAACCATTCAAGTTCGCGGACTGGGTTCGTGGACTTAAGTAACCGGTTGGAGTTCACAAACTCCAGCAGAAATTCTCGATTTCCAGCACTTCCGTCAGTTTGCAGACTGAAACCAAGCTTCAACTCCAGCAGAAATTCTCGTGTTCGAGAACTACGCTCGTTCGCGGACTGGGTTGACTGTTCAAGTTCCTGTTTTCACTTGATCAACAAAGTTCGCAAACTTCGGTTCAAGTGCATAAGGACTTATACATATATGTGTTACCAAAACAATGTTTATATCCCCCAGTGGTTATATTATCTAAACTATCATTTCAATCATTGAAACATTCTCAGAGGACGTCATATAGTTGTTATTCACGAACTAGTTTTCGTCAGAGCAATTTCCAAAGTGATTGAAACATAACATGACTTTCTTCACTAGGTGTAGATGGGGAAAAACGATTTTCTATTTTTTACGGAATTGAGAAGACGACCATACGGAGGAGACTCCTTGAACCGAGCTAAATGTTCAACCTCACACAGATGCACTCCAAGAAGGGAGTGCTTTGAATTCGAGAGATCAATCTGTCATACTCCGGCCTAAACCAAAACAATGGTCGTTCTAGAGTAAATTCGGTCACAAGAGAAGATGGGTCGATCTGTAGGAGGGAAGTTGAGAAATGTGTGGAATCAATGGTAATCAAAGATTGTAGGTATGTTGTGAATTCTGAATATGATAAGTTCTGAATGATTGAAATTACTCAGTTGAGAGTAATTACTCAATTGATGAATTGTTGATCTCGTGTTGTCTGTGAGATGTGAGATTCTTGTTGTTCTTATCATTGTTCTTTCAATCATGACTCAGAGACTTATTTATATTGCTGGAATTGTAGACACCATGATCCCATGAAGTGTGACAGTTTATGGAATCAAAGAGTGGGCAAGTGGAAATCGTGTTTGAAACCAGTTGCTTATCGTGCGGAGACTTGGTTGATTTTCCATCCACTACTTTGTTAACTCCTTCAACTGATTACACGACTTTCTCACATTCCATCGTGTGTTTGAACACACATGTCGTAGACTGCCAGACCAAAACCCTAGTTGATATCCCCCCAAGTGACACAATTGACGTCTCGTGGTTAGTTTAGTCAGTTGTTGACTTCATGATTTAATGGGACAATGAGTCCATGTATTTACTGAGTTAAACATGATTTTGTAAAATGTTCTGAAACTCATGAATTGAACGTGGACATGATTCTTACATTGATAGTTGAGGAGAGCAAGTATTACTCTGATTTGTTGAATATTATATTCCTTGATCCGAGGAAGTATTGCTCATCCGAGCAAGTATTGCTCATCTAATGAATCATTGGTGTTGTGACCAAAATAAAGCATTAATTAAAATACTGGCAGTTGAACCAAGCATAATTAATAAAAATTCTGATAATGAGATCGTCATAAAGAGGGGGAAATTTGATTCTAAAATTAATGAAGGTATCTTTCTTGGCTATGCTTTTGATAGTCGTGGTTTTCGAGTTTTCAATCTCATAACCCAAGTTATGATGGAATCTGCTAATGTCATCATTGATGATATTAGTAAATTTCATCATAATAATTCTCCTGCTGAATTTCCTCCAACTGAAACAATTGAGAAAGTCAAGGAAATCCCAGAATCAGTTGAAGTCATTCCAACCGTTACTGATCCTGATATTTCTAGTGACGAGGAGAAGAGAACTAATCAAGCTACTCCTTTTGAAGAAGAACGTGTCCCTCCACAACATCTCTGGGTTCAAAGGAACCATGATCCCAATAGTATTATTGGAGAAAGAGATTCTACTGCTAAGACAAGAGGACAACTTCAAAATATTTGCAATTTTGGTTGTCATCTTTCAAAAGTAGAACCGTTGACGAAGCTCTTAGCGATCCCTTTTGGGTGAACGCAATTCATGAAGAGTTAAATCAATTTCAAAGAAAATATGTATGGGAACTAGTACCTTGTCCCTCCAATATCAATATTGTTGGTACCAAATTGATATTCAATAATAAGACTGACGAATTTGGTATGATTGTAAGAAATAAAGCCATACTTGTCACTCAAGGATATTCATGGATTGAGGGTATTGTCTTTGACGAAACCTTTTCTCCTATGGCACGAATTGAGTTCATTCGGTTGTTATTAGCTCATGCTTGTTTTCTTAAGGTTAAGATGTTTCAAATGGACATAAAATGCACATTCCTAAATGAAAATTTAAAGGAAGACGTCTATGTCTCTCAACCTAAGGGTTTTGAAAATCCTAATTTCCCATATCATGTCCATAAACTTAAAAAGGCATTATATGGGTTAAAACAAGCACCTCGTGCCTGGTTCGAAAAACTAACTACTTCTCTTCTTAGAAAAGGTTTTTCGAGAGGCGGAGCTGATAAAACCTTGTTTATCAAATGGAGTGGGATAAGATGTAGTCATTTCTCAAGTCTATGTAGATGATATCATCTATGGTTCAACTTCTGAGAAACTTGCAAAATATTTTCAAGTCTCTTTTGGCAAAGAATTTGAAATGAGCAATGTTGGTGAATTAAAGTTCTTTTTAGGATTACAAATTCAGCAACATAAGGATGGAATTTACTTATCTCAAGAAAAATATGCTAAGGATCTTGTCTTAAGGTTCGGCCTAGATAAGTCAACTCCAAAACTGACACCTATGCCCACCACTGGTAAACTACATAGAGATGAGAAAAGAGTAAATGTGGATCAAAAACTTTATTGATTCATCATTAGTAGCCTTTTATATCTTATAGCTACTAGACCTGATATTTCTTTTAGTGATGGTTGTTGTGCTAGGTTTCAGGAAAATCCACAGGAATCTCATCTTGCAGCTGTGAAAAGGATCATACGATATGTCAATCACATGGTCGGGTATGGTCTATCTTATACTTTTAATACTAATACTGATCTTTCTGCCTATTCAGATGTTGACTGGGTAGGATGTGTGAAAGACATAAAAAGTACATCAGGGGATTTCTACTATGTAGGATTGAATCTTTTGGCTTGGCATTGCAAGAAACAAAATTCACAATCCATGTCTACATGTGAGGTAAAATATATTGCTGCAGGCTCATGTTGTACTCAATTTCTCTAGATGAAACAAATTATTGTTGATTATGGAATTGATACTGGAGTAATGAAGATCTTTTGTGACAACTCTAGCGCGATTCGAATCACTGAGAATCCCGTTGAGCACTCAAGAACTAAGCACATTGATATAAGGTACTATTTTATTCGAGATCTTTATGAAAATGGTATCATAAGCATGAATTTTGTTCCTTCCGAACAACAATTGGCTGATGTTCTCACCAAACCATTAGATACTGCTACATTTCAATTCTTACGGAAGTCTATTAGTGTTGTTTTGGTTCATTGGTCGTTCCTAAACTCTTGCCCCTGCACTTATCTCGATCTGTTGGGCAATTGAGTTTGGAACTCCAGTAAGTGTTACTTCAATCCTGCGTTTGTTTCAGTGTTTGAATTTCTAATGAGTATCTTAGTGTTGTTTTCAAAGAAATCATGTTGTTGATGGTGGATTTTCAACAAAGGGAAAAACCGTAAAATCATGAGGCATGTTTCGACACGGCTTTCGGGCATGTAACGATTCATATTTTACGAAGCCATGATGAACATGTTTTTGAAAAGCCCCACTAGCTAAGCGATTTGATACTTGGAATTTCATCATGCCCTCTATGCAGAATAATATAATTGGGCGGTTCTCTGTAGATTGAGAGCTTAACGCATTCCGGACGTCGGTGCCACTCACTGTTCCCGAACTGCAGGAGAGCGACCCCCCTCCACATAGAAGAATAGTTGGAAGGAAGACACCTTCAGGACGTCGGTGACACTCGCCGTTCCCTAACTATGTGGAGAGATCGTGCATAGATTCAGGCGGTTCTCTGCAGATTGAGAGCAGTAATGACTTCAGGTCGTAAACAACACCCGTGACTCCCTGACTATGCACCATTCAGAATGGATGTGATGCTTTAACTGGCTAATATCTTTTCTGTATTAGACTAATTCTGTCGTGACATTCTCCACTGAATTCCCAGAATGATCTATTATTGCTCGTATTCCATGGTCGAATCCACGGCCTGATCCCATGGAATGGTAATAACAATTGCTCATATTCCATGGTCGAATCTACGACTTGATCTCACAGAATGGCGATAAACTACTATGTTATCTCATTATTCCATTTTCATGATCGAATTCACTGCTAATCTCATGGAATGGTAATAGATAATTTTATTACTCCAATTATATGGTCGAATTGACGACCCCACAGAATGGTATTGCATGTTTTATTATTCCGAGTTCATGGTCGAATCCACAGCTGATCCTATGAATTGATAATAAATAACTACTCATTTTATTGTTTTATTTCATGAATTAGCAATAAATACTCAACCATCGGGCATCTGGATCATCACTAAGTAAGCCCCACTAAAATGGTGCAAGTGTACTCGACAATGATGCATGACTGAGCACCCGGATGCACAAACGAGCATCCAAAAATATGGACGGATGAGGAATCCTACGCAAAATACTCTTATTTTAATATTTACAAAATATTGATCAATTGAGTATACATGCTCATTCCAAAAAAAAATCAAGAATTTTAGTCAAGATGAAACTTTTCTGAAAATTCACAATGTTGCTCGAACGCACATCAGCAAATACTGAAACTCTCAGTACGGAGACATGGACACCACAGAAACACATGCATGCCTTAATAACCGACCAGGGTTATTCTTAGGGCTCTATTGGTCGGTCTCATCTTTCATACCTAGGTTTTATCAACTAATGATGAACCCATCAATATTTCAGTAAATGATGAAATCGGCATTTAATCATCATTCTTTCACCAACCGGCCAACTCAGGACCCTGGTGCACACTTACTCAAGCAATTGAGTATCACATGGACATCCCTAGTCCCATGTGGTCGTTCCCTCTATCACTCATGACCTATTTTCAGCGATTCATCAACTATGATCTGAAATTAGGGTTTTGAATAAATGTTCTACGAATCATCATTCTGAGCAAGATCCATACACTAATGAATTTATATTGATTCAGCAACCAACATCTGAATTAATCATATAATATTTGGTAATCTAACAATATTTTAATATTTTATTGCGTCACTCCGCCAATAAATATTTCTTCGAACTGAGTAACATTTGCTATGTTGCTCGAATATTGATCCAGCTATCAATATTTAGTAATTTATCAGTAATTTGTCGAATTGAACAATACTTGCTCAGTTGCTCGTCAAATTCTTAATGTTCAGTAATTCGTCGAGCAATACTTTCTCAGTTGCTCGAATATTGATCCAACTATCAATATTCAGTAATTTATCAGTATTTCGTCGAATTGAGAAATACTTGCTCAGTTGCTTGAATAATCTACATATTCAGTAACTCATCAATATTCAACAACTCGTCGAATTTACAATATTTTCTCAGACGAGCAAAGAATTTTTCAAACATACTCTATTCAACAAAACCTAGGCTCACTGTCTAATCAGTCAACAACTGACAAACTAAATACACGTCTGTCATGCAGACGCCACGATTCGTGAGACATAAATCACGTCAAATTGGGGGATAAAAACTTGGGTTTTGGTCTGGCGGCCTACAACACGTGGATTCACCCACGACGAAAAATGTGCGTAAGTTATGTAAATGGTTGAAGGAGTTAGCAAAGTAGTGGGTGCACGATCTGTCAAGTCTCCACACGACATGGAACTAACTTTACCACGATCTTCCACTTACCCACTCTTCCACTCATGAAACCGTCACACTTACAGGGATCAAGGTGTTCATAACTCTGAAAATATAAATAAGTCTCTGAATCCATGATTGTGGATAATGAATGATCACTAGCTATCAGCAATCATCCAAAATTTCTCGAGTAACTACTATCAAGAATTCATCAATCCATCAGAACTTATTCAAACTCAACAATTCACCAATTATTATAGAAACCTCAACACATCCATAATCCTTGATCATCATTGATCCCACACAAGTCTCAGCTTCCCTCCTACAGAGTAACCCATCTCCCTCTTTGTGACCGAATTGACCCTGGAACGTCCATTGACTTGGTTTAGGCCAGAGTCCTACAGATTGATCTCTCGAATCTAAGCACTCCTTTTACAGTGCATCTGTGTGAGGTTAAGTATTTTGATCGATTGAGGAGTCTCGTCAACACGCTCGACTCTTCACTTTCCTAAAAAACCAGCGACCGTTTTTCCCCATCTACACCTTCTTTTCTTGTGAAAGTAAGGTCGCTCTTGTTGTTCTTTCGGGAATGACATTTTATGGGGGAGAGCTATTAATTGAACTTGTGATTAATTGCCAAATCTTTGTGGGGAGTGCGGTTGTGGAATATTATAGGGGTCATATTGTATCTTTATAAACTCCTTGATGAATGCATTTAGTTTCAACTATATGATTGCATCTAAAAAGGTTGATATGCGCTTTTCTTTTGGTCATGAAGTGTCTCTATGGAAATTTCAATAGGATCCCACTAATTTTCATACATTTGCCAATTTTATTGACAAAAAGGGGGAGAATTAATGTGTAGTTCACACTACAAATACATATGATTTTCGGATCATTATGTAAGGGGGAGTGGTATTCATGTGAGATGAAGTATTGAATAAGTGAAAGTGATACATATCACCAAAGTATTGTTATCGAAGTTGTGATACAATTGAACTTTGATGCTGTGTAATAATATTATGACATTGTATAATAATGATTGGGAGCTTTCGTTTTCTCATTGTTATGGCTACAGATCTTCAACAACGATGATGCTGAATTGAATACCTTTGGAGTACTTGGAAATGACGAAGATTTCGAGTAATGTTGAAGAACCAAGCATTTGGATAAGAATCTACAAAGTTTTATTTATTTTGTATTCCATATGTATTGATAGTTTTGTCACAAAAATTGACAAAAGGTGTAGTTGCAGGAAATCCTACACTACACCCTTGATAAGAATTTACTGTAATTAAGAAATATTTGAAGATTAAAAGCAACACTTTATTATTTGATTCTCAGAAATGTTTACAAGAAATGGAAGAAATCAAGAATACAACCGCTCTCTTGAATTTTCTCTCTCCTCAAGACTTCCTCAACACTCAAAAATACATCCTCATCCTTCTAAATCTAATGGGTCTCTTTATATAGGATAGTTACATAGTGGGTGACAGCTAATCTGTCCTTTAATTTCGGATCCGACTCGCGATATTATCGCAGTAATTATAATGTCCATTCTCGCAAGCGTTGTAACCATCGCAAGATAATCACACTCTTCCCGTGTTTCTTCATTCGTCAGCTATTACGTCATTCTTTAAATCATTATGTGACACTCATGAAGTGTTGTTGAAGAACTCGCGGTGATGTTCGCAGAAATATTGCTAATCTCACAAGAGTAATGTCATGGCGATATTTTGGTCCTACATCTTGCCTCTTCTCATGTCTTTTCTGCGAAGAGGGAAAGACTATGAGAATTAAAATGCCGCAGCTACCTAGTTTTTCATCTCTTTCCCCCGATAAAACCTTGTAAATTAGGTATGACCGATTATACATGTCGAATGCTCCTATTTTAACCGGTTAATCCTTTATTACCCGGTTACCCTTTTTCTCTCTAAAAAAGAGATAACTTGTTAAGAAATATTCTTTTTCTTTTACTTCTTCGTCTTCTCCATCCCTTCTCTTCTCTGTAAACTTTCCCGTCTGCAATTTTTCTTATTTCACAGGTTCATCTGCTACTTTTCTAATGGAGTCTCAAAGGTATAAACATTCTCTTCTGTTTTAATTCGATTTTGCTTGTTTAAACTATGTTTATCTATTTTATTTGATCTCTTTTATTTGATTTTTCATAATTCCCATACTGTGTCTTCTTTTCAGTGAAACTACTTCTAACATGTAACCTGTATCTCAAAACCCTAATCTTCTCAAAAATTCGCAACAGAAACTGGATGAAAAGAAGAGGAATCGTGCGAATCATAAGGTAGTAAAAAACAATTGTTTTCTTAATAACAATATTGTTGCTTCTGTTTCTTATCTAGTTTATTATTCGAAAAATAATGAGAATGTTGTTGAACCTCGCAAGATTAAACCCATTGAATATGGAATTACTATTCCCTCATTATCTTCTTCAAAATCCACTCCTATAGCCTCGCAAGTTGTGCCCCAACCTTTTGCTTGCGATGGTGTCACTCCCAATACTCCTGCCTCAATTAACCTTCTCATAAGTGAAACTCCCCATATTATTTTGAATGAAGTTCCTTCTTCTTCTACTGTAGTCACTTCTCAAGTTGATTCATTTTCACTTCCAAATGTGACCTTTCCAGATACTCCCCCTCCTTATGACACAAATAATTCAAACCTTCAACTCACCATTGTTACCACTTCACCACCTACATCTCTCCCTCCTGTTAGAGAAGCTTCAATTGATGTAGACGTTTCCTTTAGAGTCTTATCTGACATTCTGGATGAAACTAGAAAATCCTCCATTAATCCTGTCAAGCGTGGCGTCTGCGAAGTTTTAAGCAAGTATTTTGGTTCTGAACAAACGGCTGCGAAGACATCTCTAGAAAACGAAATTGAAATTTTAAAAGAGAGTCTTCGGGTTAAGAATTCAGAATGCAATACTCTTCAGCACAAGCTTCGCAACTCTTTACTGAATTGAGAGAATCTTCGCAATAAAAATGAGGAACTAAAAGGTATACTTTTCCTTCTTTTATCTCTTGGTTTTTCGATTTTAGTAAATTCTCATTTTTTCTGTATTTAATTCTATTTTAAACCCTTGGTTCATATATTTATTTTTAAATCAGGCACGATTCTTGGAGAGATTCCGAATTGAGTCTATTGCTGAAGAAGCTCGTGATGAGAAAGATTCTTGGATGGACCAATATAATAGATTAGATAACCTTCATTCATATTCTATCGACCAAATAGATAATCTTACCAATGAGAATAACCAACTAATACAAAGGCAAAGTCTGTTAAATAACGAAGTTACTCGTCTTTCTTATTTGTTAACCCAAGCTAATTTGGCGATAGAAACTTTATCAGATGAAAATGATATCTTATCTCAAAAAAAGCACATCTTCTCAAATAAGATAGCGATCACCTCACAACATTTAAGTATTCTTCAGAAAGTGTGTAACAATCAAGAACAATCTCTGTCTTCATTAAAAGAAGAACTCAAAGAAGTAACTGAATCATCAATAGCTGAGAAGGATAAACTCATCCAAGGTAGGATAGCTCTAAGTGTAAAGGCTAGTAAACTCAAATAACGTTTCTCCCGATTAAAAGAATCTCATTCCTTATTGGAGAAAGAAAATGCTTATCTCCTTTCTAAAGAAGAAAGTATAAAATCTCGCCTGAAAGGTATAATTGAAGATAAATTTGATGATGCCATGAACCAATGGGAGAGTTGTGTCTTATCATTAATTCAAAACTTATCTTCGCAAAGAGAAGGTAGTCATTTTGACTGCCTTAATTGTTAACTTTTCTGTTCAATTTTATCTGCTATATTTTTGCAAGATCTTCGTCTGAATGTTTTTCTGGCTTATCTATTTTTCTCGCAGAATCTGAGAAAAGTCTTCAAACCACCATTTCTGACTTGGCTGATAAACTAGCTTCAGTCCGCAAAGAAAATGGTGAACTTCTAGCCAACTATGTCAAATCTCGCGATCGTGTAGAAAGAAGATATGACTATCTTGAATACTATAAGAACATGGAAATTAGGAATCGCGACAGGGGATTCCTTCGCAAAGTTTATCTCAATGCTGAAGTTCTCGTGAATGACATTGTAGGTACTGAATATCGCAAGATAATAGTTCACGAGTATCGTAATAAATAAAGGAGGAAAGAGTTATAAAATGATACGATGATAGAAGTAGTGCGGGGAAATATGAAGTTTTGCGAGGATGAATTGCGATACTTCGCAATTCATATACAGCTGTATAAATTTTACTATAAATAGGAGTTCAAATGTAAAATTTGAGAGGTTCTTTTAATGAGTGTAAGAAATTATCTTAGGAAAGAGAATAGAAAAAGTTGTAACTATTCTAGTTCCATTTTGATAATTCTATGTAATCAAATAAGAGAATTAATAAGAAAGTTATCATTCACCATCAAGAACTTCTTGAGTTTTTACTAATTCTATTGAGGGTGTAGTTGTAGGTTATTCTGCAACTACATAATTGGCGCTAGAAACAGGGACTTGAGAATTGTGGAAAATTTGAAGATAAAATGAAGTTAGTAGATGGAGATTGTAAAAAAGAAGAATGTAATATGATCACAAAGACAATGATTGATGAATTTCATAGTAATATGAAGGGAAAAATATACAAGCGTGATTGTAGAGGAAGAAAAATCATGGAGGAAGAAAAGATAACAACTTTAGAAGAATGGGAAAAGCGAAAAATCACATTTTCAGCAGCAGAAATTCCAAATGAAGACTTGAACCACACTTCACCATCGGTGATCACAATTCCGATCATGCTAGAAGATAAGAAAGTTGTAGAAAAATGGAAATTAAACCGAATTTTGGTTGATACAGGGAGTTTTGTTAATATCATATTCTATCATGCACTTAAGGGGATGGGAATTAAATATGAAGAAATCACAAATTCAAAATGTCTTATTCATGGATTAGGAAAATCTACAACAAAATCTAAAGGGGAAATCGCGCTGCGAATATTACTAGGAGAAATTGAAACACATGTAATCTTGTGTGTGATAGATATGGAATCTCCATATAACATGCTGATAGGAAGGCCGTGGATTCATGCAATCAAAGTTGTTGCTTCAACATTACATCAGAGAATCAAATTTCCTACACCAAATGGAATACAAGAAATAAAAGGAGATCTTGATAGTGCAAAATTTTGTTATCAAATTGAAGTAACGCAATGCGGAGGAAGAGCAAGAAAGAAAAAGCTTCGTAGGAAACTTGCGAAGGAAACAAAAAAGGAAGAATAATTTCGAGTGTATACAGTAAGAGCAAAGGAAGGGAGAGGTATACCAAATGAGATTCGAGAAAAAGAAGGGGAACCAGCAAAAATAATCAAAGAACCAACACCTATGGGGGAGCAAAGTCCAAGCTATGTTGCAATTTGAACCAACTAAAGAAATAAATATCGGAAGTAAAGAGGAGCCTTTATTCTTGCGAATTGGAACTAAGATGGATGAAGAAGAAGAAAAAAGAACTATTGATCTTTTGCGAGAATATAAAGATATCTTCGCAGGAAGTGTAGAGGAGATACCGGGAATTGATCCATCAGTGGCGTGTCATAGATTGAACATAGATAAAAATGTAAGACCATTCAAACAAAGAATAAGTAAGATATCACAAAATTATCATGTACAGATAGAAGAAGAATTACAAAAGATGTTGGATGCAGGGATCATAAGAGAAGCAAAATATCCAGAATGTATTGCGAATATGGTCATTGTTCCGAAAAAGAATAAAGGAATAAGAATTTGCATAGATTTCACTGATCTAAACAAGCCATGTCCCAAAGACAGTTTTCCATTACCAGTTATGCCACAAATGGTGGAATCAGCTGCAGGTCATGATAGAGTCACTTCACTTGATGTATATAAAGGGTATAATCAAATATCACTCGCAGAAGAAGATCAAGAACATACTGCCTTTTTTGCTCCAAGGGGTTTGTATTGTTATGTGAAGATGCCATTTGGTTTGCGGAATGCGGGTGCTACATATCAACGTATGGTTGAAAAAGTGTTCGTGAAGTGGATACATAAAACTTTGGAGGTATATGTAGATGATATGTTGATAAAAAGCAAAGAAGCTAAAGACCATGTGCAAGATTTGAAGGAAATATTTGAGCAAATGAGAAAGTTCAACATCAAATTAAATCCTGAGAAATGTATAATTGGGGTTTCGTCTGTAAAGTTCTTGGGATACATAGTATCAAAGGATGGAATACAAGTTGATCCAGAAAAGGTCCAAGCAGTTCGTGACATGCCAACACCTGCAACGGTAAAAGAAGTACAAAAGCTAAATGGACTCTTGGCTTCACTTGGAAGATTTATTTCGCGAATGTCAGATAAGTGCAAGCATTTTTTCAACATACTTAACAAGGGAGCAAAATTCAAGTGGACTGATGAATGTGAAAAAGATTTTCAAGGAATCAAAGAATACCTCGCAAATACATCTATACTACAAAAACCAGAGAGAGACGAAGAATTATTGGTATACCTCGCAACAACTCCATATGCTCTAAGTGCAGTTCTGTTGCGAGCAGACGCAGGAGTAGAAAGGCCCATTTACTACATTAGTAAAACCTTTAATACAGCAGAGAAGAATTATTCTAAAATGGAGAAGTTAATCTTAGCCTTGGTTTATGCATCATTCAAGTTACGAATATACTTTCAAGCACATGTGATAAAAGTGGTAACCAAAGTCCCAATTGAATCAATCATGAAGAACACAAAAAGGTCAGGAAGAATAGAAAGGTGGAATGCACAAGTAAACCATTACAAGATAAAATACGAAGTATTGTCATCGCAAAAATTACAAGTCGTTGCAGATTTTTTGGCAGAATTTCCTTTGGAAGAAGATGAAGCAGTAGAGGAAATGATGGATGTTGAAGAAGAATTTGGAAATCCAAAAGACTTGTTAATAGAACCGGATAGATGGGAAATTCTAGTGGACGGATCATCCAATAGTGAGGGAAATGGAATTGGAGTCGTGTTGATTTCACCAGAAGGAGAAAGAACAGCATTCTCATTCAGACTAGAATTTGCATCCATGAACAATGAAACAGAGTACGAAGCTGTAGTGCATGCATTAAAGATCACAATAGAAAAGAAGCTTGAAAGTATAAGGATAACAAGTGATTCGCAGTTAGTGATTTGTCAAATTAAAGGGGAATATACCACAAATGAATCTTCTTTGAAGAAATACAAGAAACTCGTTGAGGAATTATCTGCGAAGATACCAAAATTAAAATGGAGACATATATCTAGAAAATATAACCGTCTCGCAGATGCTTTTGCATTTATTCCAAGCATGATGACAAATCCAAATACAAGAAATATCCAAATACAGACAATTCAACACCCATCAGTGGACAAAGAGAAAGAAATTGAGGAAGTCATTGCGATGGAAGTAGAAAGAGAGTTATCAAACAACATCGCAGATTGGAGAAAAGAAATTCATGCATATCTCGCAACAGGAGAAATATCCATGAACAAACTAGAAGCACATAAATTAAAGAGTCGTGCAACAAACTATGAGTTGCGAGAAGGAATTTTATATAGAAAATCTTTCAATGGACCACCTCTCGGGTGCTTAACTCGCGAAGAAGGAGAAAAAATATTGAAGATGTTACATGGAGGAGAAGCTGGAAATCATAGTGGGGGAAGATCTCTAGCATATAGAGCAAAGATACAAGGATATTATGGCCTTATATGCATACAGACGCAAAACTGTTCGTACGAATATGCAAGGAATGTCAACGACATGGTAAAAGAATTCATGCACCAGGGGCCACATTAACTTCTTCAACAAGCTGCTGGCCTTTTGGTAAATGGGGTTTGGATATTGTTGGACCATTTATACCTAGATCTGGACAAAGGCGATACTTGATAGTTGCAACAGATTATTTCACGAAGCTCGCAGAAGTAAAAGCAGTACAACATATTCGTGATAAAGATGTTTTTACATTCATATTTGAGAACCTCATTTTCAGGTACGGGGTTCCAGCACAACTAGTATCTGATAATGGAAAACAATTTGAGGGGAAGAACATAGAGATGTTAATCAGTTCTTTTAGGATAAAATGTGGGAAGTCAACCCCGTTATATCCACAAGCTAATGGACAGGCAGAAGCAACAAATAAAACAATCGCAGATACAATCAAAAAGAAATTAAAAGGACATCTCAAAGGATGGTGCGAGCAAGTACCTAGCGCAGTTTGGGCATATGATACAACTAGAAGAGAAGCAACTGGAATGTCTCCTTATTGTCTAACATATGGAGTAGAAGCAGTATTAACCACAGAGGTTGTAATTCTGACAACAAAGAAAGAAGCTTGGGAAAGAAATTTAAGTGCGGGAGTAATATTAAGTGAATTGGATGATTTGGAAGAAAAAAGAGAAAAGGTGTTGCACCATATGAAGATTTATCAGGAACGATTAGCTCGATAATACAAGAAGAGAGTCATTGAACGTGAATATAAACCAGGTGATTTGGTCATGCGAGAAACACCTCCATATCAAAAATAAAATGGAGGAAAATTAGCACCAAAATGGGATGGACCATATGTTATTAAAGAAGTTGTAGGAAGCGGAGCTTATCGGCTGATGGATCCAGAAGGGAGAGACATGGGTTTGAGGCTTGGTAGACCTTGGAACAGACTATATTTGAAAAGGTATTATCCATAAAACTCATGAAAATTTTACGAATATTGTTTGCTCGCAGGAAATTGGGAAAAGTTACGAGTTTCAAAATTTATATTGCGATTAAACTTTCATTAATTTGCGAATAAAAGACCGCAATCTGTGATCAGCCTCCAAAAAAGAAAGAGAGCCGCAAAAAATTTTATACAGGCAAACCTTTGTGGCGTACACCCTAGTTCGCGAAGCTATATTTCGTAAGAGGCAAAGTCCTAAAGTACGTCATTTAAGGGGGTACCTATAACGTGGCTAAGGGTAACCGGAACACCACCAAGGGCCCTTAGTACATGGTAAAAATTTAGGGGTACAACCAAATAATGGGGTACCTATCCGGGTTAGACACCTTGGATTCTCACCTAATCTAGCGACATTACGCAATATAAAATGCGGTGTAAGAGGATTTAGGTTGGGCGACTAAGGCATACTGTCTTTCCCAAGAAGTGCAGAAAACGATCAAGGCGCCGAGGTACACGGTTGAGTCAAGAGTGCCGGGTGAGGTTGAACCACATTTGCCATTTTTGACAAGTCTTGGAAAATGATGCACTTGGCCCAAAGATACCCCATATGGTGCAACCTCGTAACTATAAGCCCTATAGGCAAAAAGGATAAGAGGTTGCGATCAAAAGCTGGTTGTTGCCAGAACCGGATGGGAAGAGCTAACCTTGTATGGTCGATGTACGCTTCCTTGAAGGGGCAACCAGGGGGGAAGATAAAGGGCAGCACCCTCCATTAGGGAGCTGATAGAAGTTCTGCGAGCATTCTAAAAAAAAAAAAAAAAAAAGGAAAGCATACAAAAAGAACTCGCAGAATGAAACAAAGAAGTTAAGATGAGATCAATGGGTTATTACATGAAAGTGTAAAAACGTCCTGCGATTTCATCGCAAGACGATAATGTCACGAGGCTGTATGTTCGCAAGAATGTTCATGCTTGTCATATTATCGCAAATACAAACATTTACTACAAAAGAGGTGGCAAAATAAGACCTTTACTTAGGAAGGAATAATAAGACCACATAAATTAATGAAATTCATTTCATCAACATCATTGAAGAAATTATACAAACAGAATTGTTTGCAAAAATAAAACCAACAGTAACTAAGGTAATGAATTCAAAAGAAAGGAGGACAGGAGAGTCAATGATAAATTGAAAAAAGAATGTTATCATGCTTCATCAACACTCTGTGCTGTATCTTTAAGATGAGTAGGGTCATTAGCAGCCTTCGACTTTTGCGAGATATCATCCTTTGAAGAATATGCAACATGAACATCTCCTTGAGGAATAGATTCTTTCTCGTCATCAAGATCTTCATCATCACTCTCATAATCGAAATCACTATCAGGCTCACGAGCAACTTCATCGTCAGATATTTTTAGAGGAGTAATTTTCACAGGAGGCAAGGCTCTTGATAAGAGAATGTTATTCGTAAAGACTTGAGCTTTCAGATGACTTTCACGAAGTATAGATTTTTGATGATTGGTATCTTCGATATCTTTGGAATAAGCAAGATAGTTGAATCTCTGAGTAGTACGGTCACGAGAGTTGATTAAGCGGGTAGAAAGCAAAGCATTTTTCTTGCGAAGCTCGGAACAGGAGGCTTCTAATCCAGCTTTCGCATTACGAAGGTTGTTCTAAGATTCTGCAAATAAAACAAAATTCAAAGGATAAAATTTGCGAGTATAACGAAATTTAAAGATATATCAGAGGCAGTCAAATTTTAATGACTACCTTCTCTTTGCGAAGTAAGAGATTGAGTTAAAGATAGACAACAGTTCTTCATCTGATTCATCGCATTATCAAAACCATCACCAACTAATCCTTTAAGTCGAGATTGAAGCTTTTGATCTTTAGAAAGGAGAAAATTTTTATCCTTCGCAAGTTTGGCATTAAGACTTTTTAATGACGAATAATCTTCTTCAAGTTGATTCTTCTTAGCACTCAAGACTATATTCTTATTAATAAAGGAATTCTTCTCAATAACAAAAGAATTTCTTTCAGCATCTGAAGACTTCTTTAATTCCTCAAGTTCACCTTTCAACAAAGAAAGAAGATTTTCTTGATCGCAACATTTATTCTGAAGAGTCTTTAATTCTTGCGAAGAAACAATCATTGTATTCAAAAACGAACATTTCTCTTATGATAAGGTTTTGTTCTCTTCTAATAAGGTTTCTATTCTCAAATTAGCTTTAGTTAAGGAAGGAAAAAGTTGAGATATGTCATCATTCAAAAAATTTCGATCATATATTAGTTGAGTATTCTCTTGAAAAAGAGCGTCAGAGTTGTCAAGAGCACACGAGTAAAGATTAGATAAATGGGAGAATTGGTTTGAGAGGCTTTCATGCTTGGTTCGATATTCATTGCATCCGATTCATGGTGAAGTACCAATCTTCTACATTTCGGATGGATTCTATAAAGGGAATGGGTTTTAATGGATGTTTCAAGCATATGAAGAATATAAGTAAATAAAAGGGAAAATATGAAGATAAGCAATCATACCTTTCAATTCATCATTTCTTTTGTGAAGAATCGCGCAGTCGAGAGAATCATTTTGAAGATGATAATTTTCTTTACGGAGATCCTCGCATTCTGCCTGAGAAGATTTCAAAGACTGGCGAAGCAATTAAATTTCTTTTTCCAAGGATTGACGTGAAGAAGAAATGTCTGGATTGACAAAATTATTTAGAACTTCGCAAAACTCATATTGCGAACGAACATTAGTAGACTTCGCAGTATTGGTCAAAATATCAGATAACATTCGGAAAGTTGAATAAATTCCATCTCGAATTTCCTGAGGAAGAGGAGAAGAATTTAAAGGAATAAGAGCAAGCTGCAAATTGTTTGGAGAAATAGCACTCAAAGGATTTGGGGACAAGATAGGTTTTTCAAGAGAAGAAGTTGAAGAAATATTTTGCGAGGGTTGTTTTTCAAGAGAAGAAGTTGAAGGAATATTTTGCGAGGGTTGATCTTGAAGAAGTGTTGATAAATTGACACTGATGGGAGATTGAAAGGTAGGTAATGGAGTAGAGGAAGGAGTGTGTGAAGAAGCATTTTCACGAGGAGGAGAAGAAAATTCCTTATCAACTTCAGGAAGGAAATCATCAATCGGAATTAATGGTGTGGGTTTAGTTAATCGAGATCTCTTACCAGGGATTGGTTTTTCGCAAACCTGCGAATCAAAATGTAGATTAAAAACTGAGGCAACAATATATTGTTCAGGAAAGAAGGCAAAGTATTTTAACTACCTTTTGATTCTCAGATTTTCTTCTTCGTGGATTAGGGCTTGGATTTTTTAGTTGAGATTTCATCTGAGGAGTTATTTTGCTGAAATAAACCAAAATCAGATAACAAATTATACAGAAATTAAAGAAGAGAACAAATGAAATACGCGGAGATAGAAGGAAATTACCTTGGAGAACTCATGAAGATATAATAGAAGAAAAAATTGCAGAGGAAACAGTAATGGAGAGTATCAACAAAAGATAAAATTGTAGAAGTAAGAAGAAGAAAAGGAAGAGAATATAAAGGAGTTATATAAGGGAATAACTAGAAAAGGACGGTTACAAAAGACGTGTCCAAATTCTAAAAGACTAAGTAACGGTTATGTTCTCACGATCATTTCTTCTTCGTAGAATTGACATGAGAAGAGGCAAGATGTAGGTACTGAATATCGCAAGATAATAGTTCACGAGTATCGTAATAAATAAAGGAGGAAAGAGTTATAAAATGATACGATGATAGAAGTAGTGCGGGGAAATATGAAGTTTTGCAAGGATGAAATAATTTTGCGAGGATGAATTGCGATACTTCGCAATTCATATACAACTGTATAAATTTTACTATAAATAGGAGTTCAAATGTAAAATTTGAGAGGTTCTTTTAATGAGTGTAAGAAATTATCTTAGGAAAGAGAATATAAAAAGTTGTAACTATTCTAGTTCCATTTTGATAATTCTATGTAATCAAATAAGAGAATTAATAAGAAAGTTATCATTCACCATCAAGAACTTCTTGAGTTTTTACTAATTCTATTGAGGGTGTAGTTGTAGGTTATTCTGCAACTACAGACATATTAATATCCAATGCTCTCTCCCCTGTATCAGTCAATCCTCTAGAAGTAAATGATGATGAAATTCATCTTCCCATGGCTAGTGATCTAGAGTATGTAAGTGATGAAGAAGATGTTTCTCAAGAAAATTCAGTGGATAAAGAAAAATCTCCTCTTACTAAAGTAGCTACTGGAGATGGAACAACCGTTAATGAAGCATTAAATGAGGAAGAAATTCAAGATGATCATGAGAATAATATTGGCGAGGCTAACAACTCTGGCAAAAATAATGCTTGAGTTTTGTTTTTGCTTTCTTTTAGTTCTCTTTCTTGCGAATGATGTAACCTCTTTCAATTTTAAAACTCATTTTGGAGCTCTATTAAATTTCTGTTCTTCTTAATATTCTGCGAGAAAGATAATGATATTTTATTTATCAATTCCCATACTTGCCCCTCATTATCTTTCTTTGAATGAACAAATATCTCCTGCATCTTAGAAAAATGAAATAGTTAATTGGTAGGATTATTCTTGTGGTCTTATTTTGCCTTCCTAATTAAAGGTCTTATTTTTCCACGTTTCTTTCTGCGACAAAATCGCAGGACGTCCTTACATTCGCATGTAGAGACCCATTGATTTTGCCTTAGCTCTTGTATTTTATCAATTCTCTGCGACTATACGACATGCCTAAATTCCCTTGTGAGAACAAAGCCTCATGACATAGCCGTCTTGTGATGAAATCGCAGGACGTCTTTACACTTTCATGTAAAAACCCATTGATCTCATCTTAACTTTTCTTATGGCTTGTTTCCTCTATATTTGTCACGCGATAATATGACAAGCCTAAATGTTCTTGTGAACATGAAGCTCCGTGAAATTGCCGTATTAAGACACTTATCATCTCCCTAATGGAGGGTGCCGCCCTTACTCCCCCTGGTTTCCCCTTCAAGGAGGGAACATCGTCCATACAAGACTATCTCCTCACATCTGGTCTTAAAAACTACCAGTTGTTTTCGAAGCCTCTTATACTTTATGCATATATGGCTTATAGTTACGAGACTGCACCCTAAATGAAGTTTTCTTGAGGCTGAGTGCATTATAGCCAAGACTTACCAAGAATGTCAAGGGTAGGTTCCTCCATCCCGGGCATCCTTGGCTCAACCGTGTACCTCGGTGCCTTGGTCATACTCTGCACCCCTTATAAGAGACCCTCGGTCGTCCAACCAGGGTATAACCTTATATAGTTGGAAAATCCAAAGTATCTCTTCTGGATAGGTATCTCAAAGAGATGTACCCCAGTCTCCGTGTCTCAGGTTCTAGAAGCGGTATAACCTTATCCCTGAGCCATGCAAAGAGATACCCCCTAATATGACTGTTTAGCTTGTCAGCATTGATGAGCTTGTGGTGGCCGCCTAGGATGACATCTGCTACTAGGTACGATTCATCCTCCTTCTCGGCAGGCGAATTAGGTGAGGTAGCCATTTTCACCGTAATGCTTCCGACCTTGAATGTGGATGCCTTTGTTACTAGGTCTCCAATTCCGAATGGTTTTGGACGCGTATACATCAGGGTCTTGGTTTTGTCGTCTTTAACCGAGACATCTTCTAGACTCTGGATAAACTGTTTAAAGGGGACGGCCTCCCATTCGCATCTCTTAGCCAAGGTTGGTTTTTTGGCTAGAGCCAGTCCCCAGGACTTATCAGAATGAGGGGCAGTTGATTGTAAATAGGGTTGCGTGATGAGACTTACTTGAGATCGGAACCTTTCAACATATGCTGACAGGCTTTCTCTGAGAAGTTATGTTGCACTGGAAAGTTGTTGGTGCGGTAACAAACAGTCGTAAGGTCCAGAAGGCGTGTTGGAGATTCTTTCAGGTATCGAAGCCGGTAGAGGACAGACTCCTAGCATTGCCTTGTTGTCGCGCATACAAGGGCATCCTAGGATCATGTCATAGCTGGGATGTTTTTTGACTATGTAGAACTTTGCTCGTGTCGAGGTATCACCCGATTTGACTTCAAGATCAATGTACCCATATGCATCTCTGAGTTCTTCCTCTGGATCCTTAACCATAGTTGGATGACAAGTAGCCTCTCGCTTTGGAATCTTAGCTTCTCCCAAGGTCTTGACGGTAATGATGTTAAACTCATAGGCCGCATCGACCAACACGCTATCGAACTCGACATCTCTCAATCGGGTGACGGTTAGGAGTCCCCAGTTTCCATTGCTCGCATTTTTCATGAAAAATTGGGGTTTCTGGACTGTTTCCGAATACAAACGCCTGCATGATACAATGCGGTTGAGGGCCGTAAATATGTCTTGATGCTGTCCCTTGGAGAAATACAAGATTTCACACAAGTGCTCCATCATAGATTGTACAGTCTTGCGAACAGAATCCCCGGAAATCATACAGCTCCTAATAGGAAGAGGATCCCTGTGAACACCTTCGTTTCCAAGTTGGAGTTCTCCCGTCTCTATCTTTTCCCTGAAGATTTGTTTCAGTCTGTTACAATCTTTGGTCGGATGGTGAACGAATCTATGGTAGTTGTAAGTACTGAATATCGCAAGATAATAGTTCACGAGTATCGTAATAAATAAAGGAGAAAAATTTATAAAATGATACGATGATAGAAGTAGCGCGGAGAAATATGAAGTTTTGCGAGTATGAAGTAATTTTACGAGTATGAATTGCGATACTTCTCAATTCATATACAGCTGTATAAGTTTTACTATAAATAGGAGTTCAAATGTAAAATTTGAGAGGTTCTTTTAGTGAGTGTTAGAAAATATCTTAGGAAAGAGAATAGAGAAAGTTGTAACTATTCTAATTCCATTTAGATACTTCTTTGTAATCAATTGAGAACATTAATAAGAAAATTGTTATTCATCATCAAGAACTTCTTTAGTTTTTACTAATTCTATTGAGGGTGTAGTTGTAGGTTATTCTGCAACTACATAATTGGCGCTAGAAATAGGGAGAGAAAATTCTTGTACCAGAAAAATGACAAGAAGAAGAAACACATCAGAACCATTAACTGAAGTAAGAAGAAGTGTAAGACTTGCAGGAGGAGAAGCAAATATAACAGGAGAACCTAGTAGGAGAAGAATTAATCGAAGAAATCAAGCTCAACAAATAATAGATCATGATCAAGTGAGTATACACACTTGGAGAACTAATACACCAGAAAAAGGAGATAGAGAACCACAAATCAGAGAAAATGGGAGGTTGATGGGAGGAACAATTCTTGAAAGAGAAAGGGAGATGTTAGAAACATTGAGACAAGGAATCCAAAAAGAATGAATGATCGAAGCTGAAGAACGTGCCAATTTAACAAGACAAAATCAAGAATTGAGAATGGAAAATGAGATACTACAAAGAAGGAAATCCCAAAGTGTTGCAAGATCAAATGTTAGAACAGAAAGAGAAGGACAAAATTCACCGATAATCAATAATGAAAATAATATGCAAGAACAAACGCAGAATCAAGGTGAAAGAAATCAAGAGAATCGGTTCATTTTAATACCAAACCACGAACAAAGCATGGGGAATTTGCGAACAAGACCAAATCCTAGAGAAAACAATCAGAATCGAGAGGAAGAACAACAATTTATGGAAGAAACTGAGAGACAACAAGCAATACATCAAAATAATCACGAGAATGGAGTAAGAAGACATGAAGAGGCTTGTAACAAACAAAATGTTGAGTATGAAAGAATTAAGAGAAGAATTGTAAACTAACAAACAGAAGTGGAGAGGAATGAACCAAATTCTCGAATCAGAATACAAGCAAATCAAGAAGAAATAAATCACAGAAGAAGGAGAAATGAAGAAGAAGAAATTCCTGATATTCACATGAGAAGAATGAGAAGAATAGAAAGGGAAGAACAAGAATTCCAAGATGCTATGCAACTGAACAATTATGATAATTTAGAAAGAAGATATTTGCAAAATTATGCAAATGAAAACATTAATGAAGAATATGATAGAATGCGTAGAATCGCAAGGGAGGAAGCGTAAGAACGTAGAAGAAGAGAAGCTGCATTAAAAAGACCAATGGATGAGAATTCTGAGGCAAATGCACGAATCTTTCGAGAATTAGCAGAAATGAGAGGGATGATAAACAATAGAAGAGGAGGAGATAGAAGGCAATTTGATGAAGAAATAGAAGAAGCTGCGAGGACTCCATTTGCTAGAGAAGTACAATTGGGAGGAATTCCACCAAAATGCAATTTGCCCACACTTACCAGTATCTTTGATGGGACTTCATGTGATATTCAGCACATTAAAGCATACATAAGATGCATGTTACAATGGGAGAATCATGATGCTGTGTTATGCAAGTATTTCGCATCAAGTTTAACATGGTAAGCTCTAAAGTGGTTCGAAGGACTCCCTAAAAACACTATTATGTCATTCAGTCATTTGCAAGCAACTTTCCTTGGAGCATATATCACAAATCATTCTTCACGGCTTGGTATTGAAGATGTATTTGGTTTAAAACAAAGAGTGGGTGAAAGTTTGAAGCATTTGGTAAGACGATGGAAGACTATGTGCAGTGATATGGCAGGGCGCGTGGATGAGAGATACTTGATTCTGTCCTTCATAAATGCGATGTTCGCAACTAAACAATTATATGTTCAAATCTTCAGAAGAAAGAATTCCATAATGATGACAGAGTTACGAGAATTGCAGGAAGAATACTTTACATTAGAAGAAAAGCAAAACAATATGGAGTCATATCCAGTAGCAAACACTAGCAATCAAGATGGAGGAGCAAATTTACTTCCCAAAATAATCAATGTAGTAGCAGGTACTTCGCAAACATCCTCACAAACTGCTTCGCAAATTTCATAAGAGAAGAAAATCAATGATAGCCAGCCAAAGATGGTAGCAATGGGCAGTAGAGATCAAGAAGAGTATGATAGAGAGAAGAATTTCTATAATCGAATAGGAAATAACCAAATTCCAAGACTAGATCAACAACAAGAAAATTATGGGGGACAAAGGAAAAATTATTTTGGACAAGGGAACCAGAGACAAAATTATAACAACGGTCAAGGAGGTCAAAGAATGGTAAGGAAGAGATAAAGTTTCCACCTTTGAATACAAGTGTAGAAAAGATATGGCAAGCAATTATCCTGGTAGAGAATATACCAACTCCATGGAACATGGGAAAGGAACCACCAATGGGTCCAAGAAGTCATGAATTTTGTTCATATCATCATTTTCATGGACATTCTACAAATAATTGACATAATATCAAGAGGATAATCTTCCGAATGATTGATCAAGGAAAACTAAATTAATTTTTACTTAAGCAGACATAGTCGCAACAATTACCACAGGCTCCAGTCATAACTCGCAGGGAGAACACAACAAAAGAAAAAGGAGAATAAATCCTACATATAGAAGTGGGATCAAAAGCAAGGAATGTTTTCTGTAATTCCATTGTTCATTCATATAAAACCATAGAAGATTTTCATGATAATGTGTTAAGCAGGGTATATGCGAGGGATGGTGAAGGAAAGGAAGTAATGAACATCGCAAAAATTTCACGACTTGAAGATTGGAAGAAACGTGAAATTTCTTTTGAAGCCACTGAAATTCCAGAAGGTTGTGAAGCACATGATAATCCATTGGTAGTAAGATTAGCAATCTACATGAATATGGAGGAAAACGAAGATGATATGGAGGAAGAATCAATTGGTCTTAATAGGATTTTGATTGATACGGGAAGTTCTGTCAATATCCTCTTCTATTCTGCTTACAAAACTATGGGGGGAAAAGATGCAGACTTAATACCTTCTACTTACAGAATTTATGGTTTTAATGGAACTACCAACAAGCCCAAAGGAGAAGTGAGCATGCGAATTCCATTAAGTGGAATGCGAACTGAAATTCTGTTCTACGTTGTTGATGTCGAATCACCATATAATGCTTTGATAGGAAGACCATGGCTTCATGGAATTTTAGGCGTAGCTTCCACTCTACATCAGTGCATAAAGTTTACTCATATGAAGGGTATTGGAGTTATCAAGGGTGATTGGGCTGAGGGAAAGAAATGTTACGATACAGAAGTAGAAGTTTGCGAAGGAAAAATTGCTGAGAAGGAAAATTGGAGAAAAAGAGCAAAGGCTGTGAAAAGAAGTGAAAATTTAATGGCAGAGGATTAAGGAAAAAGAGAATAAAGTTACGATGATAATCATACAAGAAATTTATGATGATAATAAGGAATTGTGATTTGCGAAGAAATAAGAAGGAAAATAATAAAACAAGAAGGTAATCAGTACGTTTGCTCGTGGAAATGAGGTATGTGGAAAAACAAAAATTTTATTTCGTGATAAATTTTACGAATATTGTTTGCTCGCAGGAAATTGGGAAAAGTTACGAATTTTCAGAATTTATATTCCGATTAAAATTTCATTAATTTGTGAATAAAAGACCGCAATCTGTGATAAGCCTCCAAAAAGAAAGAGAGCCGCAGAAAATTTTATACGGAAAACCTTTGTGGTGTACACCCTAGTTCGCGAAGCTATATTTCGTAAGAGGCAAAGTCCTAAAGTACGTCATTTAAGGGTGTACCTATAACGTGGCTAAGGGTAACCGGAACACCACCAAGGGCCCTTAGTACATGGTAAAAAATGTTGGGTACAACCCAATAATGGGGTACCTATCCGGGTTAGACACCTTGGATTCTCACCTAATCTAGCGACATTACGCAATATAAAATGCGGTGTAAGAGGATTTAGGTTGGGTGACTAAGGCATACTGTCTTTCCCAAGAAGTGCAGAAAACGATCAAGGAGAAAAAATAAAGGAGAAAAAAGTTACTATAAATAGGAGTTCAAATGTAAAATTAGGGAGGTTCTTTTAATGAGTATTAGAAAATATCTTAGGAAAGAGAATAGAGAAAGTTGTAACTATTCTAGTTCCATTTAGATACTTCTTTGTAATCAATTGAGAGAATTAATAAGAAAATTGTCATTCATCATCAAGAACTTCTTAAGTTTTACAAATTCTATTGAGGGTGTAGTTGTAGGTTATTCTGCAACTATTGGCGCTAGAAACAGGGACTTGAAGATTGTTCTAGCAAAAATTCTAGGGAGTTTTGAAAATCTGAAATGGCTAGAAGAAGAAATACATCAGAACCATTGACTGCAGTAAGAAGAAGTGTAAGGCTTGCAGGTGGAGAAGCAAATGTAACAGGAGAACCTAGTAGGAGAAAGAATAATCAAAGAAATCAAATTCAACAAACAGAAGATCATGATCGAGTGAGTATACACACTTGGAGAACTGATACACAAGCAGAAACATACAGAGAACCACAAATTAGAGAAAATGGGAGATTGATGGGAGGAACAACTCGTGAAAGAGAAAGGGAGATGTTAGAAACATTGAGACAAGAAATTTAAGAAGAACGAAGGTTTGAAGCTGAAGAACGTGCCAATCTAACAAGACAGAATAAAGAATTGAGAAGGGAAAATGAGATGTTACAAAGGAGGAAATCTCAAAGTGTTGTAAGATCAAATGCTAGACCAAGAAGAGAAGAACAAAATTCGCCAACAATCAATAGTGAAAATGAGATGCAAGAACAAGCACAGAATCAAGTTGAAAGAAATCGAGAGAATCGTTTCATTCTAGTGCCAAATCACGAACAAAATATGGAGAATTTACGAAAAGAGCTACTTCCAAGGGAAAATAATCAGAATGGTGAAGAAAATCAAGAGGAAGAGCGGAAACTTGTGGAAGAAATTGAGAGACAAAAAGCTATGCATCAAAACAATTACAAAGATGGAGTAAGAAGACGTGAACAAGCTCGCAATAATCAAAATCTTGGGTGTGATAGAATTCGGAGGAAGATTGGGAATCAACGAGAAGAAATAACAAGAAGCAAACCAAACCTTCGAATCAGAGTTCAGGCAAACCAGGAAGAAATAAATCACAGAAGAAAGAGAAATGAAGAAGAAGAAATTCCAGATATTCATATGAGAAGGATGAGGAGAACATAAATGGAAGAACAAGAATTTCAAAATGCTCTGCAACAAAAAAATTGTGACAATTTGGAAAGAAGATATTTGAAAAATCATGCAAATGAAAACATTAATGAAGAGTATGATAGAATGCGAAGAATCTCAAGAGAGGAGATGCAAGAACGTAGAAGAAGAGAAGCTGCGTTGAAGAGGCCAATAGAGGAGAATTCTGAAGCAAATGCACTAATATTTCGAGAATTAGCGGAGATGAGAGGAATGATAAGCAGTAGAGAAGGAGTAGATAGAAGGCAATTAGATGAAGCAATATAAGAAGCTGCGAGGACTCCTTTTTCTAGAGAAGTACAGTTGGGAGGGATTCCACCAAAGTGAAATCTTCCTACGTTAACTAGCATCTTTGACGGTAATTCATGTGCTATTCAGCACATTAAAGCATATGTAAGATGCATGCTACAATGGGAGAATCATGATGATGTATTATGCAAGTACTTCACATCAAGTTTAACAGGAGAAGCTCTAAAATGGTTCGAAGGGCTTCCCAAGAACACTATTACATCATTTAATCATTTACAAGTAACTTTCTTAGGAGCATATATCACGAATCATTCCTCGCGACTTGGCATTGAAGATGTGTTTGGTTTAAAACAAAGAATTGGTGAAAGTTTGAAGCATTTGGTAAGAAGATGGAAAACTATGTGCAGTGATATGGCAGGATGTGTGGATGAGAGATACCTGATTTTGTCTTTCATAAATTCAATGTTCGCAACTGAACAATTATATGTTCAAATCTTCAGAAGAAAGAATTCGATTATGATGACAGAATTGCGAGAATTGAAAGAGGAGTACATTACATTAGAAGAAAAGCAAAACAATATGGAGTCATATCCAGTAGTAAACACCAACAATCAGGATACAAGAGAAAACTTACTTCCTAAAATAATCAATGTCGTAGCAGGTACTTCGCAAACATCTTCGCAAACATCTTCGCAAACATCTTCGCAGATATCAGAAGAAAAGAAAACCAACAATAGCCAGCCAAAAATGGTAGCAATGGGAAGTAAAGATCAAGAAGAGTATGATAGAGAAAGGAATTTCTATAGTCGAGGAGGAAATAACCAGATCCCAAGATTAGATCAGCAACAAGAAAATTATGGGGGTCAAAGGCAGAATTATTTTGGACAAGGGAATCATAGACAAAATTATAACAATGGTCAAGGAAGTCAAAGAATGATAAGAGAAGAAATAAAGATGCCACCTTTGAATACAAGTGTAGAAAAGATATGGCAGGCAATTATCTTGATGGAGAATATACCAACTCCATGGAATATGGGAAAGGAACCACCAATTGGTCCAAGAAGTCATGAATTTTGCTTGTACCATCATTTTCATGGGCACTCTACAAATAGTTGTAATAATATCAAAAGGATTATGTAGGAGCGGAATATCACAGCAAATAATAACTTACGAAATTGTGGAGGGAAAATACATTTTGTGAGCAAAGAATATTTTGCGAGCAAGAAGGACATTTTGCGAGCAAAGGAAGCCACGAAGGTTCGCAAGATAATCTTCAAATCCGAAATGGCAGGACAACACAACTGTCATCTATTGTAAAATCATATAAATAGCCATTTAGGCATGAGAAGTAGGAGAGACACAATTTGAGAGAGGAGGATAATTTTAGGAGGAGAGAGAAAAATGTTAGGAGAGATTTATTTTCTTTATCATCTTCTTCCCCAAAATTCTAGAGCTCCAAATATTCATTAATGGAGTCTCAATTGCAAAATCATGTAATCACATACAATCACTAGTGAAGCATCGTGGATGTAGATCACATTGATCGAACCACGTAAAAATCTTTGTGTCTTCTTTACAATCTTAGTATTTAAATTCTTAGTTTCATATCAAATTAATTAGGTTTAGGAATCATTTTAATGGATTCTTATGAGGGTGTAGTTGTGAGATGATCCGCAACTACATAATTGGCGCTAGAAACAGGGACTAACCTTGTTGGTTCAAGAAAGTTCGAAAAATTGGTTATTGATGGTGATGAATTGTACCGGATCTATGAGTCTTGAAGACAGAAATGGAAGTTCTTTTATTGGCATCTTCAAACAACAAACACATTAGTAGTAGTTCAGGAAGAAAGATGTGGATATGGAGAAATCGTCAAGCAAAATGAAATTTACACAGGCTACGTCAACAATCACTTCCAAAAAGGACAAATTTCTTCTCATTTTTCTTATTCTTTGTTTCATTTTTCAAAATTTGGGAATTTCAAAACATAAATTGAAAAATAAATTTTTTGCGATCTAAACTTTGTTTTTTGTAGAAATTTGATTTATTGTGGAAATCTTGAATTTAAAAATGTTTTGATACGAATTTGTAGTAACGAAACTTCGTTTTACAAATTTGTTTAATGAATTTCTAAAAAGGTCAAACTTCGAGATTTTCTGTTGATTAGAAATTTACATTTCGCAAAAACAAAATTAAAAAGATTTTATTGAAAGTTTTCATTCTTCGTAGGGATAAATTATTCATCTTAATACCATACATCTTACTAACCAAATTCATTGATCGTTTTCATTCTGTGAAGTTCACTTTTGCGATTGTAAGAGTCCTTTTTCCTAGGATGGGAGAAATAACATTTATGACTAAAAATTTCTGTGAGATTGACAGTGAATTGTTTCTTACGATATTAAGCCAATTTGCGAGAGGGTATACAGGAAGGAGATGAAGGGAAAATAGAAAAATGAAACCAATCAAAGAACGCAAAGGAGAAATTACATTTCTATGAAAGCACCCCTACTCACGAAGCATATAAAGCTCAATTCTCCAAAGCCCACATTCATATCTATTACCTTACAGCAGCAAGTCAATGGCACATTAAAGAACCTGCGAGCATAACCAATATGGATAAAACACATGCGAAGAGAAATGAAGTCCTGGATAAAAGAAGAGAAGTTAATAAAGAAACAAACTTGTGAAGAATGCTGCAACAGTATAGATTTGCGAAGCAACAATATTAGACTTGCGAATATTAATTTGCGAATCTTTGTAAGCCTATTTTGTATGAGAAGTTAATGGATCCTGTGAAGAGGAGCTCAAGAGATGGAAAGTATAGGAAGAAGATGTACAGTGACCTGCATCAGTGTTGTGTAGATGACGCGAAGAAGATATAGGATCATGGACAAGTTACAAAAACTTATCACATTAAAAAGGAAACACAGAAGACATACAAGTAAAGAGGTTAGTATAGGAAGGAAAGAAATATAAAATGCACAGAAGAGCTAAAAAAGGGCTATGCAACAATTCAGTTTGAACAGCAAGGAAGGATTTTGCGAAGAAATATCATTCCAAGGAAGGAACCATCTATACAAAAAAGAAGTTAATGCATAGAAGGGTAGGGATACACATGACGTCTCTGCGAAGAAGAAACCAAACGGGAGAAGTTCGCAAGCCTTTCTACGAAGTTCGTAAGAATAAGCATATAGAGAGATAAGCAAAAGAATGACAAGTAAAAAAAAAAAAAAAAAAAAAAAAGGAAGGAAGGAGAACCAGTAGAGGATACTGAGAATGAATAAAACAGAGCGTGAGGAGCAGGAAAATTAATCAACATTGATGAACAGTTCTTTGAGAAGAACAAAATACGAAAAGAGAAAACTTGGTGAATTAAGGTTTCAACATGGAGTGTTCATTTCGCAGACAACGGACATCACATTTAGTTGCCAACAAAGAATGAAGACAACAAATATCTTGATATGTAAGAGGTGATATTCCCTTACATCGTAAGCCAACAGGAAAATTTTACGAATATCGTAAGAAGTTGTTTATATCGTAAGAGTGAATAATAAGAGTTTCAACAGGAAAATCCAACACATCGTAACCCAACAGGAAAAGAAGGACGTTTTCATTTCAACAGGAAAAGAGATTTTTACTTCAACATGACGTTTTCAAATGGATAACCTATGAAAAGAGTTTCAACAGGACGTTTTCATTTCAACAGGAAAAGAGGATAACCTCCGTCATTGCGAGCTCACAAGGTGAATTGATCAAAACGTACAAGATGTTCGTTTACTTCGTGCAAATTATTACTTCGCAAGATTTTTGGATATTTCACAAGAAGAAAGTGGGAGATTATTTCGCAAGAAATGGCAAGTCATATACTTCGCAAGAGACAATAACAAGCCGTAAAAAGGTAAGTACCATTTCCTTGAATATTTATTTTACAGAAGACAAAAGATTTTTGATGTTATCTACCAAAAGCGATATACTCGCAAGATTTCTACAATTTCTAAAATTTCAAAACATTTCAAAGATTTTTTAGATTGGTGAAAAACGACACAATCGCAAGATTCAAAAATGACTTCATCACAAAAATTTAAAGATCTCAAAATTTTTCAAAGACTTCAAAATTACAAAAAATAGAGAAAATTAAATTCCTATATTTCTATAGAACAATTTTGATTAATACTTCTCATACTTTTCATACTTCTTATACTAAACATTTCATGAAAACATTCAACATTTTATGTACATGAAAAATTTACGATGAATTTTTAAAAGGCGAAAAAATACCGTCATTTACGATTAACTTGCGAATAAAAGACCGCAATCTGTGATCAGCCTCCAAAAAAGAAAGAGATCCGCAGAAAATTTTATACATGCAAACCTTTGTGGCGTACACCCTAGTTCGCGAAGCTATATTTCGTAAGAGGCAAAGTCATAAAGTAAGTCATTTAAGGGGGTACCTATAAACATGGCTAAGGGTAACCAGAACACCACCAAGGACCCTTAGTACATGGTAAAAATTTTGGGGTACAACCCAATAATGGGGTACCTATCCGGGTTAGACACCTTGGATTCTCACCTAATCTAGCGACATTACACAATATAAAATGCGGTGTAAGAGGATTTAGGTTGGGCGACTAAGGCATACTGTCTTTCTCAAGAAGTGTAGAAAACGATCAAGGCGCCGAGGTACACGGTTGAGTCAAGAGTGCCGGGTGAGGTTGAACCACATCTGCCATTTTTGACAAGTCTTGGCAAATGATGCACTTGGCCCAAAGATACCCCATAGGGTGCAACCTCGTAACTATAAGCCCTATAGGCAAAAAGGATAAGAGGTTGTGATCAAAAGCTGGTTGTTGGTAGAACCGGATGGGAAGAGCTAACCTTGTATGGTCGATGTACGCTTCCTTGAAGGGGCAACCAGGGGGAAGATAAAGGGAAGCACCCTCCATTAGGGAGCTGATACGTGCTATAATACGCAAATGTCACGAGGCTTCTTGTTTGCGAAAACATAAAGGCTTGTCATATTTGTGCAACAAATGAAGTTCTTCGAGCCTTCTAAAAAAAAAAAAAAAAAAAAAGAAAAAAAGAAAGAAAGAAAAGAATAAAAAGAACTCGCAGAAACATAATAAAGAAGTTAAGATGAGATCAATGGGTCACTACATGAAAGTGTAGAGACGTCCTGCGATTTCATCACAAGACGGCAATGTCATGGGGATTTATGTTCGCAAGAATATTTAGACCTGTCATATTGTCGCAACACTTCCTGAAGAGGCTAAAATACTATAAAAAAAAGATAAGGCAAGATCAATGGGTTTTTGCATGAAAGTGTAAGAACGTCCTGCGATTTTGTCGTTACAAAAGAGGTGGCAAAATAAGACCTTTACTTAGGAAGGCATGATAAGACCACAGCAATTCATGAAATTTATTCCATCAATATCATTGAAGAATTTTTACAAGAATATATATCATGAAGTCCTAACAAAGAAGACAATTCCATCAAGATCATTGAAGAACTTTGAAGAGAATATATATCAAAGAAGACAATTCCATCAAGATCATTGAATAATTTTGAAGACAATATATATCAAAGAAGACAATCCCATCAATATCATTGAAGAATTTTTACAAGAATATATATCACGAAGTCATACCAGAAGAGGCGATTTCATTCGCGAGAATACACAAATAAACTTACGAAGATGATTATATGAATAGAGGCAACTCAAAGATATATCAATTTTACTGCAGCAAAATGAGCTAAGTAACACAAACATTAACTATGCATTATAATAGATAAGTATTCACATCATACAAGCATCATACTTGCATCATTCAAGCATCATATTTGCATCATAAATGCATTGCATTAACATTTCATGGCATAAGCATCGCATAAACATTTCATAACATAATCATTACATAAGTATTATGTTGGCACAAATATTTTACAAAATTTTACAGGAAAATACCGCGAAACTTCGCAGAAAAATTCATAACTCGCAGAACTATTCATAGTTCGTAACACTATGTTCGCAACATTAAGTTCGCAACATTATTCACAGCACTATTCACAGACTATTCACAACAGAAGTTCGCAGCACTATTCGAAAAATCCCAAAAATTCACAGAAAATCCCAAAAATTCACAGAAATTTGCAGAAAAATTCAGAAGTTAGCAGGGTTACCACTTGAGGAAAAGGAAAGATAAGAATAGAGATGCAATTTAATTATTCAACATTTTCTCAAGAATTCTCCTTCATAGATAAAGAACAGAGGCAATTATGGATACCCAAGAAAATATTTGATGTTCTTTATCTTCTCAGCAAGAATCCTCACCAAAAGTGGAATAATAATTTCACATGAACAGAGGAAATATTTATCACTCTCATCAAGGATATTTTATACTTCTTATATAATTCGAGGATTAAATACTTCTTATACTTCTTAAGGATATTTCATACTTCATATATAATTCGAGGATTAAATACTTCTTATACTTCTTAAGGATACTTCATACTTCTTATACTTCTTCAAGGATATTTTATATTTCTTATACTTCATACTTCGCAAGATGATACTTCTAATTACTTCTTAAAGCTTCAGAACTTCGCAAAAGAATAGAGGCAAGTATATACTTTTTGAGTTTGATATTCTTTAGCTCGTTCCTTTATCAACAAATATCAAAGACTACTCCAACAACCACAGCAAGTGATTTTTTCTTAAAGATCGCTCTTCAAGCAATATTCAAGAAAAAAGAGGCAATATGTAGGAGCGGAATATCACAGCAAATAATAACTTACGAAATTGTGGAGAGAAAATACATTTTGCGAGCAAAGAATATTTTGCGGGCAAGAAGGACATTTTGCGAGAAAAGGAAGCCACGAAGGTTCGCAAGATAATCTTCAAATCCGAAATGGCGGGACAACACAACTGTCATCTATTGTAAAATCATATAAATAGACATTTAGGCATGAGAAGTAGGAGAGAGACAATTTGAGAGAGGAGGATAATTTTAGGAGGAGAGAGAAAAATGTTAGGAGAGATTTATTTTCTTTATAATCTTCTTCCCCAAAATTCTAGAGCTCCAAATATTCATTAATGGAGTCTCAATTGCAAAATCATGTAATCACATACAATCACTAGTGAAGCATCGTGGATGTAGATCACATTGATCTAACCACGTAAAAATCTTTGTGTCTTCTTTACAATCTTAGTATTTAAATTCTTAGTTTCATATCAAATTAATTAGGTTTAGGAATCATTTTAATGGATTCTTATGAGGGTGTAGTTGTGAGATGATCCGCAACTACAGATTATCTTGCGAATCATTGATCAGGGCAAGCTAGATCACTTTTTACTCAAGCAAGCACAATCGCAACAATTACCGCAAGCACCAATGGAAACTCGCATGGTAAATACAACACAAGAAAAGGGAAAATAAATCTTACACATTGAAGTGGGACCAAAAGCAAGAAATGTTTTCTGCAATTCTATAGTTCACTCATATAAAACTATAGAAGATTTTCATGATAATGTGTTAAGTAGGGTATATGCGAGAGATGGTGAAGGAAGAGAAATAATGAACATCGCAAAAATTTCACGACTCGAAGATTGGCAGAAGCGTGAAATATCTTTTGAAGCTACAGAAATTCCAGAAGGTTGCGAAATACATGATAATCCATTGGTAGTGAGATTGGAAATTTGTCTGAATATGGAATAAAGTGAGGATGATATAAATGAAGAATCATTTGGTCTTAATAGAATTTAATTGATACAGGAAGCTCTGTCAATATTCTCTTCTATCCCTCTTACAAAATCATGGGGGGAAAGGACGCAGATCTAATACCTTCTACTTACAGGATTTATGGATTTAATGGAACTGCCAATAAACCTAAAGGAGAAATAAGCATGCGAATTACATTAGTGGGAATGCGAACTGAAATCTTATTTTGCGTTGTTGATATTGAATCACCGTATAACGCTTTGATAGGGAGACCTTGGATTCACGAGATTTTAGGCGTAGCTTCAACTTTTCATCAATGCATAAAATTTCCTCATCCTAAAGGTATTGGAGTTATCAAGGGTGATTGGGCAGAAGGGAAGAAATGTTACGATACTGAAGTAGAAGTTTGCGAAGGAAAAACTGTTGAGAAGGAAAATTGGAGAAAAAGAACAAAGGCTGCAAAGAGAAGTGAAAATTTAATGGCTAAAGATTAAGTCATGAAGGAATGAAATTAGAATGATTGAGCATACAAGAAATTTACGAAGGTAAAGAATAGATATGATTTGCGAAGGTAATCAGTACATTTATTCATAGTGTATAATAAAATGCATTTTGAAAAAACAAGAAAATGAAATGAGGTATTTCGCAACGTGAAATATTTGTGAAGTATTTTTATAAATACAAATTTTTTTTTTCTGCGATTATCTTTCATTGAAGAAAGACGCAAAACATATTTGCGAACAAAAGACCGCAAACTGTGATTAGCTTTCAAAAAACAAAGAGAGCCGCAGAAATTTTACACATGCGAACCTTTGTGGCGTACACCCTAGTTCGCGAAGAAACATTTCGTAAGAGGCAAAGTCCTAAAGTACGTCATTTAAGGGGGTACCTATAAGCATGGCTCAGGGAAACCGGAACACCACCAAGGAATCAGAGTACATGGACTTTACGGGGTACAACCCAAAAGCGGGGTACCTATCCGGGTTAGACACCTTGGATTCTCAACCTAATCTTGTGAAGTACCAGGATATAGGTTGGGCGAATAAAGCATACTGTCTTTCTCAAGAAGTGTAGAAAACGATCAAGGCGCCGAGGTACACGGTTGAGTCAAGAATGCCGGATGGGTTTGAAGCACATCCGCCATTCTTGACAAGTCTTGGAAAATGATGCACTTGGCCCAAAGATACCCCATAGGGTGCAACCTCATAACTATAAGCCCTATAGGCAAAAAGGATAAGAGGTTGCGATCAAAAGATGGTTGTTTGCAAAACCAGATGGGAAGAGCTAACCTTGTATGATCGATGTACGCTTCCTTGAAGGGGCAACCAAGGGGAAGATAAAGGGAAGCACCCTCCATTAGGGAGCTGATACGTGCTATAAGACGCAAATGTCACGAGGCTTTTTGTTTGCAAGAACATAAAGGCTTGTCATATTTGTGCAACAATAATATTTCTGCGAACTAAAAAATAAAAAATAAAAAAAAGATATATGTATATATACATACTCGCAGAATTACATACAATAAAGTTAAGATGGGATCAATGGGTTATTACATGAAAGTGTGATAACGTCCTGCGATTTCATCGCAAGACGATAATGTCACGAGGTTGTATATTCGTAAGAATGTTCAGACTTATCATATTATCGCAAAAATATTACCACAAAAGAGGTGGCAAAATAAGACCTTTACTTAGGAAGGCATGAAATCAATTCCATCAATACTTGTTGGAAATTTTTTACGAGAATATATATAAAGAGTTCATAATCATAGAGGCAATTTTGTTCGCAATCGAAGACGGATATTTCATATTCATTAAATTTTATAAGGATTGAATACTTCTTATATTTCTTCAAAGATTCAATACTTCTTATACTTTTTCAGAGATTCAATACTTCTTATACTTCTTCAAACATTGGATGCTTCTTCATAGAGTGAATATTTTTTATACTTCTTCAAAGGTGTTTCATACTTCGTATACTTCTTTAAGGATGTTTCATACTTTTTATGCTTCTTCAAGAATATTTCATACTTCTTATACTTTTTTTTAAGGATGTTTCGTATTTTTGCAAGGATAATTCATAATACTTATACTTCAAGGGGAAGATTTCATGTATACTTCGCAAAATCTTGAAGATTCGCAACATTAAACTGAGGTAGATATTCTAGATACTTAAAATAAGGATTGATCACCTGAAGAGAAATAATAAGGGGGAAAGGAATACTAAGTTAGGTTTTCAAAATATATTATTTCTCTCCATATGATCAAGTCGTGCAAACAGAGGGAAGCATTCAGTTAAAACATCAATTTATCATCGCAAAATTAAGACATTGGTACTAATTAAATTTCAAAAGGAAATTGTTGATGGATTAAAAAGTGCAGCACTTAAGTAAACAAGATAAAAGAACTGAAGCAAATATACAGAAAGGATTAAAACTATTTTGAAGATGATTTATCTTCATCAAAATGATCTTCTTTTTCTTCTTCAGAGAGATCATCTTCAACTTCACTATCAGAGATTTCCAGATATGGGGTATCCTTAGGAATTTCTTCAGAAAGGAGCGTCTGGTACTTCTTGAGAGGAATTTGATTGTCTTCACAAATCTTGCGAGTCATCTTAGCTCGGAAACGCTTGAAATATAATCTATGGTTGTTCTGGGAAATTAGAAGTTGAGACCTTAAATCATAAATCTTCTGGTTACGACCGACAAGAATAGTTTCCAGATCATCATTCATCTTCGCATAATTTTCTGCAGTAAGGGAAGAAATTAAGAAATAGGTTAGAAAGTTACGAAGGAAAAGTAATCAAAATACTTACCATTATGAAGAATTTACCTTCTAATTGCTTCTTATCATTACGAAGAGAAGAGTTTTCAAGCTTTAGTTGATTATTCTCCTCAAGAAGATAAGAACTTTCAGTTGCGATGCTCGCAGATTGTGGATTATCTCTGTGACGAGATATTAATTCTGCATTATCAATACTTAAATCCTCTACTTTCTGACGAAGTTTTGAATTTTCAACCTCTAACTTCTTACAACGGCTTAAAGTCTTCTTCTCGGAATGGAATGACGTCTTTCCCAATCGAAGTAGTGCAAGCAATGACTCTTCCAACCTGAACAAATAAAAAGGGTTAGGAATTAATGAAATAAGGGAAACAAACAAGGAATAGAAAAGAAACTTACCATACTCCCTAAAGCATATAATGTAGCAGGAGAGATGAATCTTGAAATTCCATTAAGAGAGTTGTTATTGAGTACAGTAGGAACTTTACAAGCCTTCGCAATAAGCTTACGAGCATTCGCAGTAAGAGAATTTCCTAACCAACGAGAAGAGTGGAGAAAAGCTTCAGATACTTGAATCATTGCAGATTCAAAAGTTTCTGCATTACTATAATCTTCGTCTTCTTCATCATTATCATCATCATATTCCTTATCAGAAATGGTATCATAATTAGAACCAATATCCTTCTCAGGAAATTTGTCACTTTCATCATTTTGTTCTTCATCAACGTTCTTGCTAGAAGATATCACATTGGAGTAAGCATTGGTCGAGAATTTCTTCTTCTTCCTTTCAAAAACAACATCCTCAAGTTTCCTTTTTCCTTTGCGAAGAGCATCATCTTGACTACCAGAAGTTTGGGTATCCTTCGCAGAGCGAAGTATTTTTTGTCTCGCAGTTAACCTTTTGGAAGAAGTAGGGTTCTTGTTTTCACTCGCAACAACCTCAGGAAGATCAAAAAGAACCTACAAATTCAAATAAGGATAAGAAACAGAGGCAACAATATATTGTTTAAAAAGCATATAAAAGTGTTTCTTACCTCATTTGAAAATAAGTTGAAGAATAACAAAGAGATAAAGAGATGGAGATACATATATTTTTATCTTTTCTAAGCCAAGAAAAGACCCAAGGTTGATAGTTACGATCACGAAGGTTCGCAGGAAGATCTACTATCCCATAAATATAAGAACCCGATAATGTTAGAGGGTAGTTATACCAATCTTCATCATTAGAACGACGGGGTGTTTTATTATTTCCCAAGGCATAATCAATATAGTGCATGAGAAGATCATCTGCTGCGATATTAGATTCACGGTGAAGACGAACACCCCAAAGTTTATCTTCCTTCTTCGCAGGAATTAATGTGTAATTTTTGAAGAAACTCTCAACTGTATAATACGCAACGATAATCTCCATATCTCGAAATCCAGGTTTCCTAAGATCAACTGAATACAAAGATTTTCCAGTAGCAGCACGAGTTGCGAATTCAACCAGAATGTGAATGCAATCACCAATCAATTGATAAATAGCACATGAAAAATTGGGGTGGGAAATAATTTCATAGAAAAAGGAAGATTGACATCATAAAGAGGAAGAGGAAGACCTGCGAGGATTTGACCTCGTGAGATTAAAACTTTCTGATCATTCCAAGTAAGATCAGTAAAGAGCTCCATACAGAGAGAAGACTTATTGTCATGACCATCAATATCAGAAAGAATGAGGTCCCTATCAGCAAGCTCTGCATTAATTTGTTCAATAGTTTTCTTCTTTGGAGCCATTGGATGTAGGATAGAAAATAGGAAGGAAAATAAGTGAAAAAGATAATAAATCGTAGTAGCAGAAAAAGGGAATAAATTGCAGAGGCAGAAGTGATGAGGAAGATGAATAGGATAAGAGAATAAAAAGAAGAACAAAAGATAATATTTATAAAGAAGAGAGAGATCGATGAAGATAGAAACTCATCAATGCGATTAGACGTGAACGGTTGAAAAGAACGGTTCCGAAGAAACGTATCTAAAATTTAATGAAAAAGAAAAATACGTGTTGCGAAAGCAATAGGTGGTGATAACTATATTAAATTCACGAAAATAGAGGTTCTCATGACATTCCTTCTTCGTAGAATTGACATGAGAAGAGGCAAGATGTAGGTACCGAATATCACAAGACATTAGCTTACGAACATCGTAATAAATATAAGGGGAAAGAGATACAAAACAATGCGATGATAGAGGAAACACGGGGAAGTATGAAATATTTGCGAGCATAAAATAATCTTGCGAAGATATGTTGCGATACTTCGCAACGCATATACAGTTGTACAAATTTTACTATAAATAGGAGTTCAAATGTAAAATTAGGGAGGTTCTTTTAATGAGTATTAGAAAATATCTTAGGAAAGAGAATAGAGAAAGTTGTAACTATTCTAGTTCCATTTAGATACTTCTTTGTAATCAATTGAGAGAATTAATAAAAAAATTGTCATTCATCATCAAGAACTTCTTAAGTTTTACAAATTCTACTGAGGGTGTAGTTGTAGGTTATTCTGCAACTACAGTTCTAATGTTAATCTTCGCGAACACTCTAAACTTCGCAGAATCATCACACTTTTTTTCATGTTTTTTCCATCGTCATTTGTTACGTCTTTCTTCAAATTATCCTGCGATATTCGCAATATGTTGTTGGTTAAACTTCGCAAATGTGTCTTTTTTGCGATATTCTGGTCCTACATGATACATGCTCCAACCTGGAAGAATTTCGTGTATTTAATTCACAGAATACTAGGATTGTTGCCACATGCTCCATTCTAGGTGAATTAGTAAAGTGAAGAAGTATTCATCATTTATTAATGGCTTTATCTTTTGCAAGATGTTAGCGCATAATTTTGGCTTTTATAATTTTAGCCTTAAATCAAAATCCACCATCAACACCCTCCTAAAGATCAACCCATCTCCCTCTTTGTGACCGAATTGACTTATGGTGTGTGAGGTTAAGTAGTTTTCTTGATCGAGGAGTCTCGTCAACTTTTTTTTTTTCCGCATTATATTTCGTTATATAATTGAAATATCACAGTTGTGAGATAAAAGTCGTATTTCTATTTTTTATTGAATCGATTAATTGGTAAATCGATACTTTGGTTGTTGATTGAAATTGATTGATCCTTGAACATTGGTCTTTGTAAGTTAATGTTAAAGACTCAAGTTATCTCTCTTATATTCAATCGGGCTCCCAAATTATTATTTGTTTGATTGCGTATTGAATTGAGAGATTGAGATATGACTCTTTGATATACTTTTTATAATATTGAGTCTAATGTCTAGTTGAATCTCTTGTAAGTATGTTGGAGTTAGTCCATACAGATTGCTAAGAGAAATATTGGGTGAGGTTGTTAGACCCCCGCTTTTTCAATTGGTATCAGAGCAGGCAAACACGTTCAAGACCTCATAACTCTATTTTGTAGCGATTTTATCACTCTATGGACAGTAAAGTATCTATAAACGTTTCACCAGGATTGAATTCTGATCTTAGAGAAAATTTAAAAAAAAATTTATTCTCCAGAAAAAGTTTGATAAACAAATCCAGATCAACTCTGATCTTGTTGCAGATGTATAAGGATTTGAAATCTATCAAAATTTCTTCAATGGATTTGAATAACTCTTTTTATTCTTTTCTGAAGAATGGTCGCAAATCATATGATAAATGAGGTTTAGGCTTTGTGAAACCTAATGTGACTCATAACTACTTAGACAAGATTAAAGATGTTGGTACAAGTATGTTATGTGACTCTTACTGTCACTTTCAACATACGTGTATATATTTTCGGAAAATTTTAAAGGTTGCTAGTAATCTTCATAAGAATGCCGAACAAATGTTTACTTCTCTTAAAGGATGTACAAAACTAACAAGAAATCCTAAACATGATAGTAATGTTAGTATGGGAGCCTTTGCTCTAAAATCAACATCGCCTTTTCAATGGTTTCTTGACAGTGGATGTAGCCGACACATGACTGGTGATCTCTCATGGTTTGTAACTTCAAGCGACTTTGAAGGAGGTCCTGTAATATTCAGAGATAGGAGTTGATGCTACATAAGCAAGAAGAGGGCGATCAAACTTCCCGGCGTTCCTGAAATCCATGATGTAGTACACATAAAAGGTATGACTGCAAACCTTCTTTCTATTAGTCAAACTTGTGACAAAGGATATAGAGTTGTCTTCAATGCAAATGGATATGACATTGGAGACAAAACTGGAAAAGTATTTTTTTCAGGGAACTCTTGGTAAAAATAACTGTTATCTTCTTGATACTCAGTCTAGTAACTGTTATAATTTGTCTAAGGTGGAATCTACACATCTTTGGCATGAGCGTTTTGGTCACATCAATTATCGTCTCTAACTAAGATTATTAACAAAGAACTTGTTAGAGGCATTCCAAAAATAAATGCAAAGATTGATGGTGTATGTGGTGCCTGTCAAAAGGGTATACAAACGAAAGTTCACCATAAATCATCTCGAGGTATTCTCACTAAAGCTCCACTTAATTCATATGGATCTCTTCGGACCTATTCAACAACCTACGGTTGAAGGTAAGAAGTATGCTTTAGTTATGGCAGAAGATTACACCAGATTTACTTGGGTAGCATTTCTAGCTATTAAGAATGAAACCCTTAATGAATTCAAGATTATTTTTAATAGTATCCAGAATGAACAAGGTCGCAAACTAAAAAAAATTAAAAGCGACTGTGGAACTGAATTCAAGGACACTAAGGTGTTTGAATTTTGTGACAAACTGGGGATTATTCAACAATACTCACTACTCATTACTTCTCAAGCTAATGGAGTTACAGAAAGAAAGAATAGAAACATTCATGAAATGGCCAGGGTAATGCTCCATAACAAAAACTTACCTTTAAGGTTTTTGGGAGAAGTTGTTTTCACATCATGTTATTTGATCAACCGTGTCTATATACAGTCTAAAACCCTAAATACTCCTTATGAGTTACGGTACGGTAGGAAACCCAACTTACATTATCTCCGAGAGTGTTCGGAAGTAAGTGCAATATTCTAAAATATAGAGATCAGAGGGGGAAATTTGATTCTAAAATTAATGAAGGTATCTTTCTTGGCTATGCTTCTGATAGTCGTGGTTTTCGAGTTTTCAATCTCATAACCCAAGTTATGATGGAATATGCTAATGTCATTATTGATGATATTAGTAAATTTCATCATAATAATCCTCCTGCTGAATTTCCTCCAACTGAAACAATTGAGAAAGTCAAGGAAATCCCAGAATCAGTTGAAGTCATTCCAACCGTTACTGATCCTGATATTTCTAGTGACGAGGAGAAGAGTACTGATCAAGCTACTCCTGTTGAAGAAGAACGTGTCCCTCCACGACATCTCTGGGTTCAAAGGAACCATGATCCCAATAGTATTATTGGAGAAAGAGATTCTACTGCTAAGACAAGAGGACAACTTCAAAATATTTGTAATTTTGGTTGTCATATTTCACAAGTAGAACCGTTTACGAAGCTCTTAGCGATCCATTTTGGGTGAATGCAATTCATGAAGAGTTAAATCAATGTCAAAGAAAAGATGTATGGGAACTAGTACCTTGTCCCTCCAATATCAATATTGTTGGTACCAAATTGATATTCAATAATAAGACTGACGAATTTGGTATGATTGTAAGAAATAAATCCAGAATTGTCACTCAAGGATATTCATGGATTGAGGGTATTGACTTTGACGAAACCTTTTCTCCTATGGCACGACTTGAGTTCATTCGGTTGTTATTAGCTCATGCTTGTTTTCTTAAGGTAAAGCTGTTTCAAATGGACATAAAATGCACATTCCTAAATGAAAACTTAAAGGAAGATGTCTATGTCGCTCAACCTAAGGGTTTTGAAAATCCTAATTTCCCATATCATGTCCATAAACTTAAAAAGGCATTATATGGGTTAAAACAAGCACCTCGTGCCTGGTTCGAAAAACTAACTACTTATCTTCTTAGAAAAGGTTTTTCGAGAGGCAGAGCTGATAAAACCTTGTTTACCAAATGGAGTGGGATAAGATGTAGTCATTTCTCAAGTTTATGTAGATGATATCATCTATGGTTCAACTTCTGAGAAACTTGCAAAATATTTTCAAGTCTCTTTTGGCAAAGATTTTGAAATGAGCAATGTTGGTGAATAAAGTTCTTTTTAGGATTACAAATTCAGCAACATAAGGATGGAATTTACTTATCTCAAGAAAAATATGCTAAGGATCTTGTCTTAAGGTTTGGCCTGGATAAGTCAACTCCAAAACTGACACCTATTCCCACCACTGGTAAACTACATAGAGATGAGAAAAGAGTAAATGTGGATCAAAAACTTTATTAATTCATCATTAGTATCCTTTTATATCTTATAGCTACTAGACCTGATATTGCTTTTAGTGATGGTTGTTGTGCTAGGTTTCAGGAAAATCCACAGGAATCTCATCTTGCAGATGTGAAAAGGATCATACGATATGTCAATCACATGGTCGGGTATGGTCTATCTTATACTTTTGATACTAATACTGATCTTTCTGCCTTTTCAGATGTTGACTGGGTAGGATGTGTGAAAGATATAAAAAGTACATCAGGGGATTTCTACTATGTAGGATTGAATCTTGTGGCTTGGCATTGCAAGAAACAAAATTCACAATCCATGTCTACATGTGAGGTAAAATATATTGCTGCAGGCTCATGTTGTACTCAACTTCTCTAGATGAAACAAATGATTGTTGATTATGGAATTGTCACTGAGAATCCCGTTGAGCACTCAAGAACTAAGCACATTGATATAAGGTACCATTTTATTCGAGATCTTTATGAAAATGGTATCATAAGCATGAATTTTGTTCCTTCCGAACAACAATTGGCTGATGTTCTCACCAAACCATTAGATACTGTTACATTTCAATTCTTACGGAAGTCTATTAGTGTTGTTTTGGTTCATTGGTCGTTCCTAAACTCTTTCCCCTGCACTTATATCGATCTGTTGGGCAATTGAGTTTGGAACTCCAGTAAGTGTTACTTCAATCCTGCGTTTGTTTCAGTGTTTGAATTTCTAATGAGTATCTTAGTGTTGTTTTCAAAGAAATCCTATTGTTGATGGTGGATTTTCAACAAATGGAAAAACCGTAAAATTATGAGGCATGTTTCGACACGGCTTTCGGGCATGCAACGATTCATATTTTACGAAGCCAAGATGAACATGTTTTTGAAAAGCCCCACTAGCTAAGCGATTTAATCCTTGGCATTTCATCATGCCCTCTATGCAGAATAACATAATTGGGCGGTTCTCTATAGATTGAGAGCTTAACGCATTCCGGACGTCGGTGCCACTCACTGTTCCCGAACTGCAGGAGAGCGACCCCCCTCCACATAGAAGAATAGTTAGAAGGAAGACGCCTTCAGGACGTCGGTGACACTCGCCGTTCCCTGAATATGTGGAGAGATCGTGCATAGATTCATGCGGTTCTCTGCAGATTGAGAGCAGTAATGCCTTCAGGTCGTAAACAACACCCGTGACTCCCTGACTATGCACCATTCAGAATGGATGTGACGCTTTAACTGGCTAATATCTTTTATGTATTAGACTAATTCTGTCGTGACATTCTCCACTGAATTCCCAGAATGATCTATTATTGCTCGTATTCCATGGTCGAATCCATGGCATGATCCCATGGAATGGTAATAACAATTTCTCATATTCCATGGTCAAATCTACGACTTGATCTCACAGAATGGCGATAAACTACTATGTTATCTCATTATTCCATTTTCATGATCGAATTCACTGCTAATCTCATGGAATGGTAATAGATAATTTTATTACTCCAATTATATGGTCGAATTGACGACCCCACAGAATGGTATTGCATGTTTTATTATTCCGAGTTCATGGTCGAATCCACAGCTGATCCTATGAATTGATAATAAATAACTACTCATTTTATTGTTTTATTTCATGAATTATTCTACACTGAATTTCATGAATTAGCAATAAATACTCAACCATCGGGCATCTGGATCATCACTAAGTAATCCCCACTAAAATGGTGCAAGTGTACTCGACAATGATGCATGACTGAGCACCCGGATGCACAAACGAGCATCCAAAAATATGGATGGATGAGGAATCCTACGCAAAATACTCTTATTTTAATATTTACAAAATATTGATCAATTGAGTATACATGCTCATTCCAAAAAAAATCAAGAATTTTAGTCAAGATGAAACTTTTCTGAAAATTCACAATGTTGCTCGAACGCACATCAAGCAAATCTTGAAACTCTCGATGACGGAGACATGGACACCACAGAAACACATGCATGCCTTAATAACCGACCAGGGTTATTCTTAGGGCTCTCTTGGTCGGTCTCATCTTTCATACCTAGGTTTTATCAACTAATGCTGAACCCAGCAATATTTCAGTAAATGATGAAATCGACATTTAATCATCATTCTTTCACCAACCGGCCAACTCAGGACCCTGGTGCACACTTACTCGAGCAATTGAGTATCACATGGACATCCCTAGTCCCATGTGGTCATTCCCTCTATCACTCATGACCTATTTTCAGCGATTCATCAACTATGATCTGAAATTAGGGTTTTGAATAAATGTTCTATGAATCATCATTCTGATCAAGATCCATACACTAATGAATTTATATTGATTCAGCAACCAACATCTGAATTAATCATATAATATTTGGTAATCTAACAATATTTTAATATTTTATTGGGTCACGCCGCCAATAAATATTTCGTCGAACTGAGTAACATTTTCTCAGTTGCTCGAATATTGATCCAGCTATCAATATTTAGTAATTTATCGATAATTTGTCGAATTGAACAATACTTGCTCGATTGCTCGTCAAATTCTTAATGTTCAATAATTAAATCGAGCAATACTTTCTCAGTTTGCTCGAATATTGATCCAACTATCAATATTCAATAATTTATCAGTATTTCGTCGAATTGAGAAATACTTGCTCAGTTGCTTGAATAATCCACATATTCAGTAACTCATCAATATTCAACAACTCGTCGAATTTACAATATTTTCTCAGACGAGCAAAGAATTTTTCAAACATACTCGATTCAACAAAACCTAGGCGCACTGTCTAATCAGTCAACAACTGACAAACTAAATACACGTCTGTCATGCAGACGCCACGATTCGTGAGACATAAATCACGTCAAATTGGGGGATAAAAACTTGGGTTTTGGTTTGGCGGCCTACAACACGTGGATTCACCCACGACGAAAAATGTGCGTAAGTTGTGTAAATGGTTGAAGGAGTTAGCAAAGTAGTGGGTGCACGATCTGTCAAGTCTCCACACGACATGGAACTAACTTTACCACGATCTTCCACTTACCCACTCTTCCACTCATGAAACCGTCACACTTACAGGGATCAAGGTGTTCATAACTCTGAAAATATAAATAAGTCTCCGAATCCATGATTGTGGACAATGAATGATCACTAGCTATCAGCAATCATCCAAAATTTCTCGAGTAACTACTATCAAGAATTCATCAATCCATCAGAACTTATTCGAACTCAACAATTCACCAATTATTGTAGAAACCTCAACACATCCATAATCCTTGATCATCATTGATCCCACACAAGTCTCAGCTTCCCTCCTACAGAGTAACCCATCTCCCTCTTTATGACCGAATTGACCCTGGAACGGCCATTGACTTGGTTTAGGCCGGAGTCCTAAAGATTGATCTCTCGAATCTAAGCACTCCTTTTACAGTGCATCTGTGTGAGGTTAAGTAGTTTTATGAATGCATTTAGTTTCAACTATATGATTGCATCTAAAAAGGTTGATATGCGCTTTTCTTTTGGTCATGAAGTGTCTCTATGGAAATTTCAATAGGATCCCACTAATTTTCATACATTTGCCAATTTTATTGAAAAAAAGGGGGAGAATTAATGTGTAGTTCACACTACAAATACATATGATTTTCGGATCATTATGTAAGGGGGAGTGGTATTCATGTGAGATGAAGTATTGACTAAGTGAAAGTGATACATATCACCAAAGTATTGTTATCGAAGTTGTGATACAATTGAACTTTGATGTTGTGTAATAATATTATGACACTGTATAATAATGATTGGGAGCTTTCGTTTTCTCATTGTTATGGCTACAGATCTTCAACAACGATGATGCGGAATTGAATACCTTTGGAATCCTTGGAGTACTTGGAAATGACGAAGATTTCGAGTAATGTTGAAGAACCAAGCATTTGGATAAGAATCTACAAAGTTTTGTTTATTTTGTATTCCATATGTATTGATTGTTTTGTCACAAAAATTGACAAAAGGTGTAGTTGCAGGAAATCCTACACTACACCCTTGATAAGAATTTACTGTAATTAAGAAATATTTGAAGATTAAAAGCAACACTTTATTATTTGATTCTCAGAAATGTTTACAAGAAATGGAAGAAATCAAGAATACAACCGCTCTCTTTAATTTTCTCTCTCCTCAAGACTTCCTTAACACTCAAAAATACATCCTCATCCTTCTGAATCTACTGGGTCTCTTTATATAGGATAGTTACATAGTGGGTGACAGCTAATCTGTCCTTTAATTTAGGATCTGACTCGCAATATTATCTCAGTAATTATAATGTCCATTCTCGCAAGCGTTGTAACCATCGCAAGATAATCACACTCTTCCCATGTTTCTTCATTCGTCAGCTATTACGTCATTCTTTAAATCATTATGTGACACTCATGAAGTGTTGTTGAAGAACTCGCGGTGATGTTCGCAGAAATATTTCTAATCTCACAAGAGTAATGTCATGGCGATATTCTGGTCCTACATCTTGCCTCTTCTCATGTCTTTTCTGCGAAGAGGGAAAGACTATGAGAATTAAAATTCCGCAGCTACCTAGTTTTTCATCTCTTTCCCCTGATAAAACCCTGTAAATTAGGTATGACCGATTATACATGTCGAATGCTCCTATTTTAACCGGTTAATCCTTTATTACCCGGTTACCCTTTTTCTGTCTATAAAAGAGATAACTTGTTAAGAAATATTCTTTTTCTTTTACTTCTTCGTCTTCTCCGTCCCTTATCTTCTCTGTAAACTTTCCTGTCTGCAATTTTTTTTATTTCACAGGTTCATCTGCTACTGTTCTAATGGAGTCTCAAAGGTATAAACATTCTCTTCTGTTTTAATTCAATTTTTCTTGTTTAAACTATGTTTATCTATTTTATTTGATCTCTTTTATTTGATTTTTCATAATTCCCATACTGTGTCTTCTTTTTAGTGAAACTACTTCTAACATGTAACCTGTATCTCAAAACCCTAATCTTCTCAAAAATTCGCAACAGAAACTGGATAAAAAGAAGAGGAATCGTGCGAATCATAAGGTAGTAAAAAACACTTGTTTTCTTAATAACAATATTGTTGCCTCTGTTTCTTATCTAGTTTATTATTCGCAGAATAATGATAATGTTGTTGAACCTCGCAAGATTAAACCCATTGAATACGGAATTACTATTCCCTCATTATCTTCTTCAAAATCCACTCCTATAGCCTCGCAATTTGTGCCCCAACCTTTTGCTTGTGATGGTGTCACTCCCAATACTCCTGCCTCAATTAACCCTCTCATAAGTGAAACTCCCCATACTATTTTGAATGAAGTTCCTTCTTGTTCTACTGTAGTCACTTCTCAAGTTGATTCATTTTCACTTCCAAATGTGACCTTTCCAGATACTCCCCCTCCTTATGACACAAATAATTCAAACCTTCAACTCGCCATTGTTACCACTTCACCACCTACATCTCTCCCTCCTGTTAGAGAAGCTTCAATTGATGTAGACGTTTCCTTTAGAGTCTTATCTGATATTCTGGATGAAACTAGAAAATCCTCCATTAATCCTGTCAAGCGTGGCGTCTGCGAAGTTTTAAGAAAGTATTTTGGTTCTGAACAAATGGCTGCGAAGACATCTCTAGAAAACAAAATTGAAATTTTAAAAGAGAATCTTCAGGTTAAGAATTCAGAATGCAATACTCTTCAGCACAAGCTTCGCAACTCTTTACTGAATTGCGAGAATCTTCGCAATAAAAATGAGGAACTAAAAGGTATACTTTTCCTTCTTTTATCTCTTGGTTTTTTGATTTTAGTAAATTCTCATTTTTTCTGTGTTTAATTCTATTTTAAACCCTTGGTTCATATATTTAGTTTTAAATCAGGCACGATTCTTGGAGAGATTCTGATTTGAGTCTATTGCTGAAGAAGCTCGTGCTGAGAAAGATTCTTGGATGAACCAATATAATAGATTAGATAACCTTCATTCATATTCTATCGACCAAATAGATAATCTTACCAATGAGAATAACCAACTAATACAAAGGCAAAGTCTGTTAAATAGCGAAGTTACTCGTCTTTCTTATTTGTTAACCCAAGCTAATTTGGCGATAGAAACTTGTTTGTGGGAGAAAACTACTTCTGCCGGTTTTGGTAATTTTGGGTGTGTGTGGATGAGAAGTGAATTTAAACCTTCAACAAATGTGATGCACGATGAGCACTTTTTGATTCGAGAGGTAATCTGTACAATTCTGGCCTAAACCGAAGACACGGCCTTTCCAGATTTGTTTCGATCCACGAGTGAAGGATGTGAGGTTGATCTTAGGGAGGGAAGCGAAGAAGGTGTTGAGAGTATGAAGGTGAAGGCTATGACTTGTTAACAGAAGGTTGAGAAGGCGAGCAAATGTTGCAGGCAAGCTCTGGGTGTTGAATACGATGGTATTAACACTTGGTTTTTCTGTGTTGTCTGGACTTGTGTTTTTGGAAATAGGGAGGAGAACCTATTTATACAAGTCATTAAGCCTTCTTCACGTCTCTCGTGGGAAGTGGAGGAAGTGGAGTGAGGGAAGAGTGGAGTTGTGTGTGAGTGTCACACGATCAGAACTTCCCACTTCTCCCATCTTCACTTAACCGCCCATGTCTTCCTGACACGTTCTTGTGATGGCGCGTTGCACGCTGCACGCTGTAAACCGCCAGACCAATACCCCAGTTGTGACGTGATTAACGTCTCGAGTGTCTTGGAAAACATGTAGCATGTTGTTGTGGCTTGGAAAGTCAGGCTCGGGAAGCTTTCTAGCTTGGTGACCTTCGACGGTCGAGATTTTGCATCTTGAGAGGAGGGGAAACCGTTGATCATTGCACTAGAAACCCTGATTAGCGCCTCTCACTAGAATCGTTATAGAATTCTAGTATGGACTCGGATTTTGATGGTCCGCCCCTCCATTCCATACGAAAAAGAATTTCCTATCTCCCAACGCGGGAATATTTAGGTTTTAAGCTCGTTCGGAAGGAGAAAACATCCCGAAAGCAAAACCCAAGAAGGAAATTGATACTTGTGAAGTATCGTGTTGTTTGTAGGCGCATATTGTATGCATGTGGTGCATTAAATATTCTTAACATATTTGAAGCCTACACAACCTTGATGAAAAGATTGCAAGTTGAAGTGACTCAACTAGCTATGTTCAGGCGTTGTTCGGAGGTCGCATGAGCGGGACCTACCTTGGCCGGTTATTCCATGGGGAAGTGTGGAGGATGGTGATCACGGTGATACCTTGTTTGCCACCTAACTCCCTTCCTAGGCTATTCATCCAAGCATGCGATCTTGGACGGACGAGATTGAAGGAGGAATAACCGTTGGATTAGGGTTTGGAAGGCTTGTGAGCTTCCTCTTTCACCCTAATGGTTTTATGCCTTGGGAGGCGTGCATGGACTGGACGATTGGTCTAGTAGGTAGGCGGGACACTATTCTACACGTCCATGCCTGCAGGAAGTCCATCGGAGCGATCTGGGTCGCCCGTTCTAGCCTGCAATGATGGATGGTCGAGATTAGAACTCATGGAGGGGCCGTGACATGCCTCCCTTGGGCGCGCGTTCCGAGGAGCATGACCACCGCCGGTCTTGGCCAATCAGCTAGGCGTGGAGTCGGGCCCATGGTGGTCATGCTAGCATGCTCGGTCCCCTTTAAGTCTTCATCTTTGCCCTCCATCCAAGCCTGCGAAGATGGACGCTCGAGATGTTTCTACGCCGCAAACCCTAGTTAGGGTTTCGGACCGACCACTTTGGGAGATCGGTTTTGGGTGGCGTGCGCCTCTTTTGGGAAGGCCGGATGTGCATGTAGAGATTATGGCCGACGGTGAGCATGTATATGCTTGCTCCATGGCTCTGGGCACGATCCAAGCCATCCAACTATGCCTGTGAAGTTGGATGGTCATGATCGTTTTGGATCTTCTCAACCTGCATAAGGCGTTCCTAGCCTTGTTTGGGCAATCGGTTCTTGATCCACGGCTTGCCTATGAGGGAGTCGGTCATGTAGGTAAAAAGTGGGTCCGTCAATGGTGTACCATCACTTCACTACTTGCTTTAGGGTATAATCTAAGCCGTCCAACTATGCCTGCGAAGTTGGACGCTCACGATTAAAAGGAAACCTTGGCCGCATGACACGCCTTCTTTGGCCGAATGGTTTGGGACAACCAACTGTAGTTGGTCTTGTTCGACGGGTTATGTGTGCAGGTGGGTCTGCGGTGATCATGCCGGCATGCTCTAGACCCCCTGAATTTATATCTATACCCTCCATCTATGCGTGCAAAGATGGATGGTTGAGATTGTTTTTGCGACACATGTAATATGCCGCTTGTTTGTTTTTTAGCAGGCGGGACTAGCACGGGTAGTCTTGCCTGCGCTCAACGGGGCTAATATAACCCGCCGTCAAGTAGCCTACAGGTGTTTGCATGTCGAACACAAGGCTTTAATTAAAGCATTATTGGTAATGCTGTAAACCTACATAAAATCGGGATGGTTGCTACATGCTACGCTCTGGGTAGGTTATAATTCTCATGGATGGTTGCACATGCTCCAGTGAATTATTATGGTGAGAAGTATTCATCACCTGAAGGCTTTATCCTTTGCAGGACGTCAGCCTATTAAATTAGCTTCATATTTTTCAGGGTGGCAGCATATTAAATTTGGTTTTACAATTTTATCCCTAAACTAAAATCCACCATCAACATTAAGTCCCCTGCCTAGCACACAACGGTTACACTGTTGCGAGGTAGGCATGAGATGGTGACAGTTTAAAGACAAAACTTATAAGACAAAGTTAGATGTTACCAGGAGAGACGGGTTATCATTTCCTCGGAGGATGTCACGTTTAAGAGGCGTGCAGGCGAGCGTTCCCCTAGCATGATGTAGGTCTTGCTTGTTTCAGTCGAACTTGTTATGCCTGCTTCGATCGAGGGACTACTGCACATGCTCAATCATGGGGTTATGCCTAATCGACGGACTGTTGCGCTTGCTTCGTTCACGGGTCTACTGCGCCTGCGTGATCGAACGTGGAACCTGATATGGGCATGTTTTCTTCAAACATGGGAAGTTGTGCATGCTTCGATCGAACATGGGTCCATCGTGTGAACTTTTTCAAACTTTGTCCATGTCCTATGATTTCTTGATATACGTGTGGGCCCGCCTAATTCTCTTAACCGTGGGACTCATCATGCGTCTGCTTTATCTGGGATTGTTGTGCCTGCTTGATAGGCATGTTCAACCTTGCATGCGCCTGTATGCTACCTACATGCTATGCCTGCATGCTCAACCTTGACTGTGCCTACATGCTATGCTTGCATGCTCAACCTTGCGCCTGCATGTTATGCATGTATTCTCAACCTTTCCTGCGCCTGGATGCTCAACCTTTCCTGCATGCTACATGCTCAACCTTGCATGCGCCTGCATGCTATACCTGTATGCTCAACCTTGCCAGCGCCTGCATGTTATGCCTGCATGCTCAACTTTGCCTGCGCCTGCATGCTTTATGTGCCTTCTTTGATGAACTTTGTGTGCTCAAATATAAATGCGGGTTCTGTAGAGAGCGTTGAAACAGCTTCTTAAGCGAGCGTGGAGACGGCTCCCCGTGAGAGCGTTGAAGTAGGCTTCTGAAGCGAACGTGGAGGAGTCTCCTGATGAGAGCGTTGAAGCAGGCTTCTGAAGTGAACATGGAGGAGGCTCCTGGTGAGAGCATTGAAGCAGGCTTCTGAAGCGAACATGGAGGAGGCTCCTGGTGAGAGCGTTGAAGCAGGCTTCTGAAGCGAACATGGAGGAGGCTCTTGGTGAGAGCGTTTAAGCAGCTTCTGAAGCGAACATGCTGGAGGCTCCTGAAAAGCGTTGAAGCAGGCTTCTGAAGCGAACATGGAGGAGGCTCCTTCTTCGATTCAGTTTTCCTTTTACATGCTTCTTGATTGACCATCTATTGGAGAAGTCCTTGAATGATGGTGAAGGAATTTCATGCTGAGCCTCAGTCCCCAAGCGTGATCTATGTGTATCCATCTTACATTCCCGGTTATTAGCAGCAACAGTTATTAGAAACTAGTAGGGAGAGGTGTGGTGGAAACTTGCACGAACTTGGCACTCTTCGGTAAAGATCGTCTCGTTTAGAAAGATAAGCTGGAACCAATGGCTTTCTTGATATTTTTTCATGAAATAGAGAAGTGGAAGAAAGTCCCCTGCCCACGAGTATCCAGAGCTTTCGACTTGATAGGTATTTCCACTCTAGGTTCATGAGGATGTCTTCGAGATGGGCGGTGCTAAGCAGTCCCAGTCACACTCCTTTGGTAAAGCAACTACTTCTTCTACGGGAGACAAATTCTGAAAGCTATCTCACTGATGTAGTTACCATCGATCCAGATATGGAATATCTTGGACGTTGTTTCAACATTGCGGCAGTTGTGCATAGGGTGCTGGAGTTGGAGTTGGTGATGTTGGACGCGCAGGACGTTGTATCTCGGTGGATTTCCTCTTGCTGCTTCAACTAAACTGCTTATGGAAGGCTGAAGATTGTATTTCATGTTGGTGGGATGTATGCTTCCACGAACACCATGAGGCTCTTCATTACTGGCAGGCCTGGTGCTTTCCAGCAGGTTGGATGCTGTCGTTGATGAGTGTTCAATAACTTCACGAATTCTAGAGGATGACCAAAAGTGCAGATTCTCCAACATAGCATGGTAGACATGTACCATTGTCTGTTAGAGTGACTCGATTTTGTTCGACATGATGCGTGTAAATCATTATCCTCTTGAGGCTTCTCCCTTGAGGTATCAAATCCAGTGGAAGATTGCCGCCATAGAGCGTTGATATGTTGTACCAGAATTATTTTAACCCAATGGCAGTACAATATACTAAAAATTTCCGAGAGGAGTTCGAAAATCTATCTTGCTTGCGTCATGCTCGTACATCCTTATATGGTTGTAGCCGTTGTAACCGAACATGCCGTGTCCGCTGGTGGTGCCTACTAGCATGTCGATGTTAGGCAGAGGAGAGTCGTCCCTAGGGCAATATTTGTTTTAGTGTATGCAACACCTGATCTCACGCCTGAATTGCCTCAGAGATTGTCTGACCAACTTGGACCAGAGATTGTATGAATGCCTACAAAAGGTAGAGCTGATGGAGATAGGCCTAGGAGATTCCTCATATTCGAGCTCATCAGTTTTGGGGTTGGTGTTGTCTTGCAGATGTTGTGGAGCATCTAGCACTTGTTCTTGTGGTTCGTTGTTGTTGCAGCATTCCACTGGGAGGGGAGAACGTGCATCAATCTCCCTCTTGGTGTGAACATGGTTCCCTGCTTCACTAGATGAAGAAGAATGCCTTATCAGCGAATATGCATTGGGAGGAATAACCCTTAATGATGCAATTCGGTCCTCCTCTCGGATTGACATCCATACAGGGAATGGGATGCAATGAACTTTGTATGGTTCTTCCCGCGGAGCTTCTCTTGGTTTAAATAACTCCACTCCATACATCGATGCGTAATGAGACAGTGATGCAGGAATACATACAACTTCTTTATCCAGCATGGTATTCAGGCACTGATGATATGTTGAAGGGAAAACCCCGTATGTGCTGGTCTGGTTTCCTTCGAAGTCCGTCATTGTGGTAGGCTTCCGTATTATCTTGCAGGGGCAAATATTGGATGTCCTGAGAGCCTTGAGGGTAATCACATTCGAAGACGCTCTTGTGTCGATGAGGGCCTTCCTGAACTCTGAGACCTTGATGCGTTCCGCAACATGTAGGGGCCGGTTGTCACCTTCCTCCGTCATCATGTCGTCCTCTATAAATGTAACATCATTTACATATGATTTCGATGCGGTTAAGACTCCTTGACGTGAAGGAGTCAGGTGCACATTCAGATCTATCTGATTAATTGCAGCAAACGTCTCCGCCTGCTGATTCATCGAGAGATGTAAGAGTTTACACAAGCTTTCCACTAGAGATGCCACTTCCTGCTCCATTGGTCTCTGGTTCGTAGTAAAGTTGCTGAAATGAGGATGATCGTTGTGAGGACCAGTCCCCAGTGTAGGAGTCTCCATGATAAGACCGCCCATATCTGATGTTGCTTCTTTTATCAGGTCCATGTAGGCATGCGTCGTTGAAGTACCTTCTCTGGGTACGTTGAACGCGCTCCCTGTTAGCTCCAGGGGCTGTCGAGGCTCTTCTGGCAATCGATCAGTTAATATATTAAGAAAAGTGAGTACCTCTTTCTGATTTGCATCCATATCCGTTTGAGTCTTAGTAAGGACTTCCTGCCTCTCCATCAAATATGTGATGGTAATGGGAGATGGTCCTCCCCTTGATCCTCCAGTTCCTCGTTCTGATGAAGGGGTGGAAGTTGTTGCTCTGGTGACCGCTGGAGGAATTACACTTGAGGAGATACTGCGATTTGCGGCTGCTCTGGTTCTTGTGATAAGAGGTGTCGCGCCAATGGAATATCTCCTCCTGCTCCGCTGGTGCTGGTAATAAAGGAATTAATTCCACGAGATACATTGATTGCACTGAAAGGTTGTACGGTAACACCACTAATTAGGATATCAACACCAGGAGTTCTGTCGGCGCTAGTCCCGTCAGGATTGGTTGCTGATCCAGACCTAAGATCCACCATTTTGAAATCAGAGAAATGGAATTGGTATTAAAGGAATTGTCTTCACAACCGATAGATTAATCCTCCCACTGTGGTCGCCAATTGTTTGTGGGAGAAAACTACTTCTGCCGGTTTTGGTAATTTTGGGTGTGTGTGGATGAGAAGTGAATTTAAACCTTCAACAAATGTGCTGCACGATGAGCACTTTTTGATTCGAGAGGTAATCTGTACAATTCTGGCCTAAACCGAAGACACGGCCGTTCGAGATTTGTTTCGGTTGTAGTTGCAGAATAATCAACAACTACACCCTCAATAGAATTAGTAAAAACTCAAGAAGTTCTTGATGGTGAATGATAACTTTCTTATTAATTCTCTTAGTTGATTACATAGAATTATCAAAATGGAACTAGAATAGTTACAACTTTTTCTATTCTCTCTCCTAAGATAATTTCATACACTCATTAAAAGAACCTCCTGAATTTTACATTTGAACTCCTATTTATAGTAAAACTTATACAGATGTATATGAATTGCAAAGTATCGCAATTCATCCTCGCAAAATTATTTCATCCGCGCAAAACTTCATATTTCCCCACACTACTTCTATCATCGTATCATTTTATAACTCTTTCCTCCTTTATTTATTACGATACTCGTGAACTATTATCTTGCGATATTCAGTACCTACATCTTGCCTCTTCTCATGTCAATTCTACGAAGAAGAAATGTCATGATAATCCCTATTCTCGTAAATTTAGTGTAGTTATTACCACCCATCAAGTTCGCAACACGTCTTTTTACTTTTCCCTTATCTTTTTGACACGTTTCTTCGTAACCGTTCTTTTCAACCGTTCACGCTTACTCGTATTAATGAATTTCTATCTTCAACAAACTCTCTCTATTTATAAATATTATCCTTTGTTTTTGCTTTTTATTCTCTTATCTTATTCATCTTCTTTACCACTTCTGCCTCTGCAATCTCTTTTATCTTTTTTCCTTTCTATTTTCCATCTTATATTCAATGGCACCAAAGAAGAAAACTATTGAATAGATTAATGCGGAACTTTATGATAGGGACCTCATTCTCTCTGAGATTGAAGGTTATGATAATAAATCTTCTCTCTGTGTGAAGCTCTTTACCAACTATGTTTGGGATGATCAGAAAATTTTAATCTCACGAGGTCAAATCCTCGCAGGTCTTCCTCTTCCTCTTTATGATGTTAACTTTCCTCTATTCTATGAAATTATTTCCCACCCCAATTTTTCTTGTGCCATTTACCAATTGACTGGTGATTGTATTCGCCTCTTAGTTGAATTCGCAAATCGTGCGCTTTTGGGAAATCTTTGTATTCGATTGATCTTAGGAAACCTGGATTTGAAAATATGGAAATTGTTGTTGCGAATTATACAGTTGAGGTTTCTTCAAAAATTACACATTAATTCTGCGAGAAAGAAGATAATTGTTGGGGTGTTCGTCTTCATCGTAAATCTAATATCGCAGCAGATGATCTTCTCATGCACGATATTGATTATGCTTCAGGAAATAATAAGACACCTCGTCGTTCTAATGATGAAGATTGGTTTAAGTACCCTTTAATGTTATCGGGTTCTTATATTTCTGGGATAGTAGAACTTCCTGCGAACCTTCGTAACCACCATTATCAACCTTGGGTTTTTAGAAATGTATGTACTTCCATCTCCTTATCTTTTTGTTACCCTTTAATTTCAAATGAGGTAAGAAACACTCTTGTATTTTTCTAAACAATATATTGTTGCCTCTGTTTCTTATCCTTATTTGAATTTGCAAGTTCCACTTCTTCCTGAGATTGCTGCGAGTGAAAATGAGAGTTCTACTTCTTCTAAAAGGTTTACTGCAAGACAACAATCTCTTCGTTCTGCGAAGGTTACCCAAGCTTCTGGTAGTCAAGATGATGCTCTTCGCAAAGGGAAAAGAAACTTCAAGATGTTGTTTACGAGAGGAGGAAAAAGAAGAAACTCTCAACCAAGTCTCATTCCAATGTAATCTCTTCTAATGAGAATATTGAGGAAGATCTTGGTGATGAAGATGATAAATTTCCTGAGAAGGACTTTAGTTCTAATTCCGATACCCTTTCTGACGAAGGAGATGATGATAATGATGTTGATGAAGGTGGAAATGAAGATTGCAGTATTCCAGAAACTTTTGCCTCAGCAATGGTTAGCATCTCTAAGGCTTTCCTCCATTCTTCTCGTGGATTAGGAAATTCTCCTACAGCGAATGCTCGCAAACTTATTGCGAAGGCTTGTAAAGTTCCTACTGTAATTGATAATAACTCCCTCAAAGGCATTTCAAGATTCGTCTCTCCTGCTTCATTATATGCTTTAGGTAGCATGGTAAGTTTCTTCTCTATTCCTTGTTTATTTCCCTTATTTTGTTGATTTCTAACCCCTTTTTTCTTGTTTAGGTTGGAAGAGTTAGTTATGCAGCTGCTTCTGATTGGGAAAGACGTCATTCTATTGCTGAGAAGAAAACTTTAAATCGTTGTAAGAAGTTAGAGGTTGAAAATTCAAATCTCTGTTAGAAAGTAGAGGATTTAAGTATTGATAACGCAGAATTAATATCCCGTCACGAAGATAATTCACAATCTGCGAGCATCGCAATTGATAATTCTTCTCTTCTTGAGGAGAATAATCAATTGAAGCTTGAAAATTCTTCTCTTTGTAATGATAAGAAGCAATTAGAAGGTAAATTCTTTGCGATGGTAATTATTTTGATTAATTTTCCTTCGTAATTTGCTAACAAATTCCTTAATTTCTCTCCTTGCTGCAGAAAATTATGCGAAGATGAATAACGATCTGGAAACTATCCTTGCTAATCGTAATAAGAAAATTTCTGATTTGAGATCTCAGCTTTTAATTTCCCAGCATAACTATAGTTTATATGTCAAGCGTTTTCGAGCTAAGATGACTCGCAAGATTTGCGAAGATAATGAAATTCCTCTCAAGAAGTACCATACGCTCCTTTCTGAAGAAATTCATGAAGATACTCCATATCTGGAAATCTCTGATAGTGAAGTTGAAGATGATAGTGAAGTTGAAGAAGAAGATCATTTTGATGGGAATAGGTCGCCTGAAAATAACTTCACTCTTTTTTGTATATCTGTTCTGTAACTTCACTCTTTTTTGTATGTCTGTTCTGTTTCTTTTCAATACAACACTTTCTTCTTGATTGCACTTTTAATCAATCCAACAATTTCTTTTTCAAAGCTTAATTTGAATTAATCTTTATTTGATTGATTGTTTCCCTTATTCGCATAACTTGATCATGTGGAGAGAAATAATATATCTTAAAGATTTAGCTTAGTACTCCCTTTCCCCTTATTATTTCTCTTCAAATGATCAACTATCTCTGGAAGTATTAGAATATCCTTCAATTTATCTTACGAAGTTTCTTCTTATTGTGATTATAAATAAAAAATCCTCCCTTCGAAGTATAAGAAATATAAGCCTTTTGCCTTTTGCGGAATTTTGTGAAGTAAATAATAAATCTCCCCTTGAAGTATAGGAAGTATGAAGTATACGAAATATGAAATACCCTTAAGAAGTATAAGAAGTATAAAATATCTTTGAAGAAGTATTAGCATCATTCAATTCATGAAGAATTGCCCAATATATGAAGAAGTATAAGAATTATTACTCATTGTATGAAGAAGTATAATAAGTACTTAACCTTCGCAAAATTAAATATCCGTTGAAGAAGTATAATAAAATATGATATATTCTTGAAGAAGTATAAATAGTATTGAATTTGTGGAGAAATATTCAATATATGGAGAAGTATAAGAAGTATTTAATTCTCGTAAAATTTTACGCGTATGAACTTATCTGTATTTGATTACTATCGAAATTGCATCTTTTGTTAAGTCTTCGTGAAAATTCTTCAATGATGTTATCTTCTTTGATAGGACTTCTTGTAAAAATTCTTCAATGGTATTGACGAAGCTGTCTTCTCTTCAAAACTTCATAATGTATATTCTTGTATAATTTCTCCAATGGTTTTGATGTAATGAATTTCATTAATTTCTGTGGTCTTATCATGCCTTCCTAAGTAAAGGTCTTATTTTGCCACCTCTTTTGTAGTAAATTTTTGTATTTGCGATAATATGACAAGTCTGTACATTCTTGCGAACATACAACCTCGTGACATTATCGTCTTGCGATGAAATCGCAGGACGTTTTTACACTTTCATGTAATAACCCATTGATCTCATCTTAACTTCTTTGTTTCATTCTGCGAGTTCTTTTTGTATGTTTTCCTTCTCTTTCTTTCTTTTTTTAGAATGCTCGCAGAACTTCATTTGTTGCACAAATATGACAAGCCTTTATGTTTTCGCAAACAAGAAGCCTCGTGACATTTGCGTCTTATAGCACATATCAGCTCCCTAATGGAGGGTGCTGCCCTTTATCTTCCCCCTGGTTTCCCCTTCAAGGAAGCGTACATCGACCATACAAGGTTAGCTCTTCCCATCCGGTTCTGCCAACAACCATCTTTTGATCGCAAACTCTTATCCTTTTTGCCTATAGGGATTATAGTTACGAGGTTGCACCCTATGGGGTATCTTTGGGCCAAGTGCATCATTTGCCAAGACTTGTCAAAAATGGCAGATGTGGTTCAACCTCACCCGGCACTCTTGACTCAACCGTGTACCTCGGCGCCTTGATCGTTTTCTGCACTTCTTGGGAAAAACAGTATGCCTTAGTCGCCCAACCTAAATCCTCTTACACCGCATTTTATATTTCGTAATGTCGCTAGATTAGGTGAGAATCCAAGGTGTCTAACCCGGATAGGTACCCCATTATTGGGTTGTACCCCTAAATTTTTACCATGTACTAAGGGCCCTTGGTGGTGTTCCGGTTACCCTTAGCCACGTTTATAGGTACCCCCTTAAATGACGTACTTTAGGACTTTGCCTCTTACGAAATATAGCTTCGCGAACTAGGGTGTACGCCACAAAGGTTTGCCTGTATAAAATTTTCTGCGGCTCTCTTTATTTTTTGGAGGATGATCACAGATTGCGGTCTTTTATTCGCAAATTAATGAAAGTTTAATCGCAATAAATTTTTTGAAATTTGTAAATTTTCCCAATTTCCTGCGAGCAAACAATATTCGTAAAATTTATCACGAAATAAAAAATTTTGTTTTGCAACATACCTCCTTTCCACGAGCAAACATACTGATTACCTTCTTGTTTTATTATTTTCCTTCTTCTTTCTTCGCAAATCACAACCCCTTATTATTATCGTAAATTTCTTGAATGATTATCATCGTAATTTTATTCTCTTTTTCCTTAATCCTCCGCCATTAAATTTTCACTTCTTTTCACATCCTTTGCTCTTTTTCTCCAATTTTCCTTCTCAGCAGTTTTTCCTTCGCAAACTTCTACTTCTGTATCGTAACATTTTTTTCCCTCAGCCCAATCACCTTTGATAATTCCAATACCCTTCATATGAGGAAACTTTATGCACTGATGTAGAGTGGAAGCTACGCCTAGAATTCCATGAAGCCATGGTCTTCCTATCAAAGCATTATATGGTGATTCGACATCAACAACGCGAACAATTTCAGTTCGCATTCCACTTAATGGAATTCGCATGCTCACTTATCCTTTGGGCTTGTTAGCAGTTCCATTAAAACCATAAATTCTGTAAGTAGAAGGTATTAAATCTGCATCTTTTCCCCCCATAGTTTTGTAAGCAGAATAAAAGAGGATATTGACAGAACTTCCCGTATCAATCAAAATCCTATTAAGACCAATTGATTCTTCCTCCATATCATCTTCGTTTTCTTCTATATTCATGTAGATTGCTAATATTACTACCAATGGATTATCATGTGCTTCACAACCTTCTGGAATTTCAGTGGCTTCAAAAGAAATTTCACATTTCTGCCAATCTTCAAGTCGTGAAATTTTTGCGATGTTCATTACTTCCTTTCCTTCACCATCCCTCGCATATACCATGCTTAACACATTATCATGAAAATCCTCTATGGTTTTATATGAATGAACAATGGAATTACAGAAAACATTCCTTGCTTTTGATCCCACTTCTATATGTAGGGTTTCTTCTCCCTTTTCTTGTGTTGTGTTCTCCCTGCGAGTTATGGCTGGAGCCTGTGGTAATTGTTGCGACTATGTCTGCTTAAGTAAAAATTGATTTAGTTTTCCTTGATCAATCATTCGCAAGATTATCCTCTTGATATTATGGCAATTATTTGTATAATGTCCATGAAAATGATGATATGAACAAAATTCATGACTTCTTGGACCCATTGGTGGTTCCTTTCCCATGTTCCATGGAGTTGGTATATGCTCTACCAGGATAATTGCTTGCCATATCTTTTCTACACTTGTATTCAAAGGTGGCAACTTTATCTCTTCCCTTACCATTATTTGACCTCCTTGAACGTTGTTATAATTTTGTCTTTGGTTCCCTTGTCCAAAATAATTTTTCCTTTGTCCCCCATAATTTTCTTGTTGTTGATCTAATCTTGGAATTTGGTTATTTCCTATTCGATTATAGAAATTCCTCTCTTTATCATACTCTTCTTGATCTCTACTACCCATTGCTACCATTTTTGGCTGGATATAATTGATTTTCTTCTCTTCTGAAATTTGTGAAGAAGTTTGTGAGGATGTTTGCGAAGTACCTGCTACTACATTGATTATTTTGGGAAGTAAATTTGCTCCTACATCTTGATTGCTAGTGTTTGCTACTGGATATGATTCCATACTGTTTTGCTTTTCCTCTAGTGTAATGTATTCTTCTTGCAATTCTCGTAACTCTGCCATCATTATGGAATTCTTTCTTCTGAAGATTTGAACATATAATTGTTCAGTTGCGAACATCGCATTTATGAAGGACATAATCAAGTATCTCTCATCCACGCGCCCTGCCATATCACTGCACATAGTCTTCCATCGTCTTACCAAATGCTTCAAACTTTAACCCACTCTTTGTTTTAAACCAAATACATTTTCAATACCAATCCGTGAAGAGTGATTTGTGATATATGCTCCAAGGAAAGTTGCTTGCAAATGACTGAATGACGTAATAGTGTTCTTAGGGAGTCCTTCGAACCACTTTAAAGCTTCCCCTGTTAAACTCGATGTGAAGTACTTGCATAACACATCATCATGATTCTCCCATTGTAACATGCATCTTATGTATGCTTTAATGTGCTGAATAGCACATGAAGTCCCATCAAAGATACTGGTAAGTGTGGGAAAATTGCATTTTGGTGGAATTCCTCCCAATTGTACTTCTCTAGCAAATGGAGTCCTCGCAGCTTCTTCTATTGCTTCATCTAATTTCCTTCTATCTCCTCCTCTTCTATTGTTTATCATCCCTCTCATTTCTGCTAATTCTCGAAAGATCCGTGCATTTGCCTCAGAATTCTCATCTATTGGTTTTTTTAATGCAGCTTCTCTTCTTCTACGTTCTTGCACTTCCTCCCTTGCGATCCTTCGCATTCTATCATATTCTTCATTAATGTTTTCATTTGCATAATTTTGCAAATATCTTCTTTCTAAATTATCATAATTGTTCATCATGAGAGAATCTTGGAATTCTTGTTCTTCCCTTTCTATTCTTCTCATTCTTCTCATGCGAATATCAGGAATTTCTTCTTCTTCATTTCTCCTCCTTCTGTGATTTATTTCTTCTTGATTTTCTTGTACTCTGATTCGAGAGTTTGGTTCATTCCTTTCCACTTATGTTTGTTGATTTACAATTCTTCTCTTAATTCTTTCATACTCAACATTTTGTTTGTTACGAGCCTCTTCATATCTTCTTACTCCATTCTCGTGATTGTTTTGATATACTGCTTGTTGTCTCTCAGTTTCTTCCATAAGTTGTTGTTCTTCCTCTCGATTTTGATTGTTTTCTCTAGGATTTAGCCTTGTTCGTAAATTCTCCATGTTTTGTTCGTGGTTTGGTATTAAAATGAAACGATTCTCTTGATTTCTTTCACCTTGATTCTGCGCTTGTTCTTGCATATTATTTTCATTATTGATTATCGGTGAATTTTGTCCTTCTCTTTCTGTTCTAACATTTGATATTGCAACACTTTGAGATTTCCTTCTTTGTAGCATCTCATTTTCCATCCTCAATTCTTGATTTTGTCTTGTTAAATTGGCACGTTCTTCAGCTTCGATCATTCGTTATTTTTGGATTCCTTGTCTCAATGTTTCTAACATCTCCCTTTCTCTTTCAAGAATTGTTCCTCCCATCAACCTCCCATTTTCTATGATTTGTGGTTCTCTATCTTCTTCTTCTGGTGTATCAGTTCTCCAAGTGTGTATACTCACTCGATCATGATCTATTATTTGTTGAGCTTGATTTCTTCGATTACTCCTTCTCCTACTAGGTTCTCCTGTTATATTTGCTTCTCCTCCTGCGAGTCTTAAACTTATTCTTACTTCAGTTAATGGTTCTGATGTGTTTCTTCTTCTTGTCATTTTTCTGGTACATGAATTCTTCAAGTCCCTGTTTCTAGCGCCAATTATGTAGTTGCAGAATAATCTACAACTACACCCTCAATAGAATTAGTAAAAACTCAAGAAGTTCTTGATGGTGAATGATAACTTTCTTATTAATTCTCTTAGTTGATTACATAGAATTATCAAAATGGAACTAGAATAGTTACAACTTTTTCTATTCTCTCTCCTAAGATAATTTCATACACTCATTAAAAGAACCTCCTGAATTTTACATTTGAACTCCTATTTATAGTAAAACTTATACAGCTGTATATGAATTGCGAATTATCGCAATTCATCCTCGCAAAATTATTTCATCCTCACAAAACTTCATATTTCCCCACACTACTTCTATCATCGTATCATTTTATAACTCTTTCCTCCTTTATTTATTACGATACTCGTGAACTATTATCTTGCGATATTCAGTACCTACATCGGTCACATGTGAAGGATGTGAGGTTGATCTTAGGGAGGGAAGCGAAGAAGGTGTTGAGAGTATGAAGGTGAAGGCTATGACTTGTTAACAGAAGGTTGAGCAGGCGAGCAAATGTTGCAGGCAAGCTCTGGGTGTTGAATACGATGGTATTAACACTTGGTTTTTCTGTGTTGTCTGGACTTGTGTTTTTGGAAATAGGGAGGAGAACCTATTTATACAAGTCATTAAGCCTTCTTCACGTCTCTCGTGGGAAGTGGAGGAAGTGGAGTGAGGGAAGAGTGGAGTTGTGTGTGAGTGTCACACGATCAGAACTGCCTACTTCTCCCATCTTCACTTAACCGCCCATGTCTTCCTGACACGTTCTTGTGATGGCGCGTTGCACGCTGCACGCTGTAAACCGCCAGACCAATACCCCAGTAAGCATCCCCCAGTTGTGACGTGATTAACATCTCGAGTGTCTTGGAAAACATGTAGCATGTTGTTGTGTCTTGGCAAGTCAGGCTCGGGAAGCTTGCTAGCTTGGTGACCTTCGACGGTCGAGATTTTGCATCTTGAGAGGAGGGGAAACCGTTGATAATTGCACTAGAAACCCTGATTAGCGCCTCTCACTAGAATCGTTGTAGAATTCTAGTACGGACTCGGATTTTGATGGTCTGCCCCTCCATTCCATACGGAAAAGAATTCTAGTACGGACTCGGAATATTTAGGTTTTAAGCTCGTTCGGAAGGAGAAAACAGCCCGAAAGCAAAATCCAGGAAGGAAATTGATACTTGTGAAGTATCGTGTTATTTGTAGGCGCATATTGTATGCATGCGGTGCATTAAATATGCTTAACATATTTGAAGCCTACACAACCTTGATGAAAAGATTGCAAGTTGAAGTGACTCAACTAGCTATGTTCAGGCGTTGTTCGGAGGTCGCATGAGAGGGACCTACCTTGGAATTTTATGCCATGGGGAACTGTGGAGGATGATGATCACGGTGATACCTTGTTTTCCACCTAACTCCCTTCCTAGGCTATTCATCCAAGCATGCGATCTTGGACGGACGAGATTGAAGGAGGAATAACCGTTGGATTAGGGTTTGGAAGGCTTGTGATCTTCCTCTTTCACCCTAACGGTTTTATGCCTTGGGAGGCGTGCATGGAGTGGCCGATTGGTCTAGTAGGTAGGCGGGACGCCATTATACACGCCCATGCCTGCAGGACGTCCATCGGAGCGATCTGGGTCGCCCGTTCTAGCCTGGAATGATGGATGGTCGAGATTAGAACTGATGGAGGGGCCGTGACATGCCTCCTTTGGGTGCGCGTTCCGAGGAGCATGACCACTGCTGGTCTTGGACGATCAGCTAGGTGTGAAGTCGGGCCCATGGTGGTCATGCTAGCATGCTCGGTCCCCTTTAAGTCTTTATCTTTCCCCTCCATCCAAGCCTGCGAAGATGGACGCTCGAGATGTTTCTACGCCGCAAACCCTAGTTAGGGTTTCAGACTGACCACTTTGGGCGATCGGTTTTGGGTGGCGTGCGCCTCTTTTGGGAAGGCCGGCTGTGCGCCTCTTTCAATTTTAAAACTCATTTTGGAGCTCTATTAAATTTATGTTCTTCTTAATATTCTGCGAGAAAGATAATGATATTTTATTTATCAATTCCCATACTTGCTCCTCATTATCTTTCTTTGAATGAACAAATATCTCCTGCATCTTAGAAAAATGAAATAGTTAATTGGTAGGATTATTCTTGTGGTCTTATTTTGCCTTCCTAATTAAAGGTCTTATTTCGCCACGTTTCTTTCTGCGACAAAATCGCAGGACGTCCTTACATTCGCATGTAGAGACCCATTGATTTTGCCTTAGCTCTTGTATTTTATCAATTCTCTGCGACTATACGACATGCCTAAATTCCCTTGTGAGAACAAATCCTCATGACATAGCCGTCTTGCGATGAAATCTCAGGACGTCTTTACACTTTCATGTAAAAACCCATTGATCTCATCTTAACTTTTCTTATGGCTTGTTGCCTCTGTATTTGTCACGCGACAATATGACAAGCCTAAATGTTCTTGTGAACATGAAGCTCCGTGAAATTTCCGTCTTAAGACACTTATCAGCTCCCTAATGGAGGGTGTCGCCCTTACTCCCCCTGGTTTCCCCTTCAAGGAGGGAACATTGTCCATACAAGACTAGCTCCTCCCATCTGGTCTTAACAACAACCAGTTGTTTTCGCAGCCTCTTATACTTTATGCCTATATGGCTTATAGTTACGAGACTGCACCCTAAATGAGGTTTTCTTGAAGCTGAGTGCATTATATCCAAGACTTAACAAGAATGGCCAAGGTAGGTTCGTCCATCCCGGGCATCCTTGGCTCAACCGTGTACCTCGGCGCCTTGGTCATACTCTGCACCCCTTAGAAGAGACCCTCGGTCATCCAACCAGGGTATAACCTTATATAGTTGGAAAATCCAAAGTATCTCTTCTGGATAGGTATCTCAAAGAGATGGACCCCAGTCTCCGTGTCTTAGGTTCTAGAAGCGGTATAACCTTATCCCTGAGCCATGCAAAGAGATACCCCCTAATATGACTGTTTAGCTTGTCATCATTGATGAGCTTGCGGTAGCCGCCTAGGATGATATCTGCTACTAGGTACGGTTCATCCTCCTTCTCGGCAGGCGAATTAGGTGAGGTATCCATTTTCACCGTAATGCTTCCGACCTTGAATGTGGCTGCCTTTGTTACTAGGTCTCCAATTCCGAATGGTTTTGGACGCGTATACATCATGGTCTTGGTTTTGTCGTCTTTAACCGAGACATCTTCTAGACTCTGGATAAACTGTTTAAAGGGGTCGGCCTCCCATTCGCATCTCTTATCCAAGGTTGGTTTTTTGGCTAGAGCCAGTCCCCAGGACTTATCAGAATGAGGGGCGGTTGATTGTAAATAGGGTTGCGTGATGAGACTTACTTGAGATCGGAACCTTTCAACATATGCTGACAGGCTTTCTCTGAGAAGTTATGTTACACTGGCAAGTTTTTGGTGCGGTAACAAACAGTCGTAAGGTCCAGAAGGTGTGTTGGAGATTCTTTCAGGTATCGAAGCCGGTAGAGGACATACTCCTAGCATTGCCTTGTTGTCGCGCATCCAAGGGAATCCTAGGATCATGTCATAGCTGGGATGTTTTTTGACTATGTAGAACTTTGCTCGTGTCGAGGTATCACCCGATTTAACTTCAAGATCAATGTACCCATATGCATCTCTGAGTTCTTCCTCTGGATCCTTAACCATAGTTGGATGACAAGTAGCCTCTCGCTTCGGAATCTTAGCTGCTCCCAAGGTCTTGACGGTAATGATGTTAAATTCATAGGCCGCATCGACCAACACGCTATCGAACTCGACATCTCTCAATCGGGTGACGGTTATGAGTCCCCAGTTTCCCTCGCTCGCGTTTTTCATGAAAGATTGGGGTTTCTGGACTATTTCCGAATACAAACGCCTGCATGATACAATGCGGTTGAGGGCCGTAAATATGTCTTGACGCTGTCCCTTGGAGAAATAAAAGATTTCACACAAGTGATCCATCATATATTGTAAAGTCTTGCGAACAGAATCCCCGGAAATCATACAGCTCCTAATAGGAAGAGGATCCCTGTGAACACCTTCGTTTCCAAGTTGGAGTTCTCCCGTCTCTATCTTTTCCCTGAAGATTTGTTTCGGTATGTTACAATCTTTGGTTGGATGGTGAACGAATCTATGGTAGTGGCAGTATTTTGGATCTGTCATGTCTTTCTCAGTTGGAGGACGTCTGATAGGAGGCATCTTGATGGCATCGTCTTGGATCCACGATTCTAAGAGTTCTATCACTTCGTTCATGAGGAAAGGAAAACCAGTATCTTCGGTGTCTTGTGCAGGAGTTTTGTCCGCTCCTTTCCGAGACGAAGTCTTGTGTGCTAGGGATGCCCGCTTGGTTTATTGTTCCGTTGCGGAAGCTTTCCTTTTTCTCCTCCACCCACTACACTCACAGAAGTACCAATGTTGTATTTCTTGTTCGTGAGGCGCCTGCTTCCTCGACTTTCACGTGAATCTTCACTTCAAACAACTCTGGTTCTTTATAGCAATGCTAGTGCGGTTGTTGTTGAATGTTTGACAGCTTCATGGAGTTCGGAGAATGTTTGAAAGCCCAGTTTCTCTAATAGATCGCGGTATATGGGTATCATCCCATTGATGCACAACTCCACCAATTGTCGTTCGGTGACATTCGGGCCATGACAATCCAGCGCTTGGGTCCTGAACCTCTTAATGAAGTCGTTGGGGTGCTCGTTGTTCCGCTAAAGAATTCTTCCCAGATCTGAAAAGGTGATCTGTTCAGATACGAATAAATACTTCCTGTAGAAGGCACTGACCATCTCGTTCCAATTGGATATGCTGTTAGGTGCGGTGTTGTTGTACCAGGTATATGCCCTCCCCGTAAGTGACTTTGAGAATTCTTTCAGGCATAGAACATGATTGTATTCATGTTCCCCCAGGGATTCCAAGAATCGAGAAACATGTTCACCAGCGTTACCAGTACCGTCGTAGAGGGATAATTGGGGAGAGGTGGATCCTCTTGGAAGAGGAATTCGTTGCACATCTTGAGGGTATGGCGACTGATGTTGGTGTATATCCGTTCGGTCCCCCTTGCCCCGATTCTATAGAAGTCTTTCCAGGTCCTCGCGTGTGATGAAGTTGGATGGTTGGCTCATTTCCCTTAGGAGTTCAGGAACAACACGAGTTTCTTCTTTCGTGTGAGTCAGGATAGAAACGTTTCCCCGGGGCTGTTGTAAATCTTGTGGTAAACGTTCAGTCAAAGTTTTGAGGAAAGTGAGTACGTCCTTTTGAGTCGCGGACATATCCGTTTGAGTCTTAGTGAAGACTTCCTGCTTCTCTATCAATTCTGCAATGGTAATGGGCGGTGGTCCTTCTCTCGTCCCTCCGGATCCTCGTCTTGATGAAGGAGTGAAATTCCCAGAGGTGTTACACTTGAGGAGATACCGGGATTCTCGGATGCTTTGGCTCTGGTGATGGGAGGCGTTACACCTACTGGAATACTTCCCGCTACACTGGTGCTGATGGTAGAAGTGACGGCCCCTCGAGATGTATTAACGATTTGGGGATAACTAGGCATGGTATGCCTTGGCCGATCAGGTGAGAGGATAGATGGGTCCACGGTGGTCATGTTGATATGACCGGACCTGCTTTGATCTAATCTCGGACCCTCCATTCGTGCTGGAGAAGATGGACGTTCGTGATTCAAAACCCTAATTTTGGGTTTCAAGGCCGTACGTCATGCTCCATTAAAGCACACGATTTGGAATGACCAACCATGGTTGGTCCTGACCAATTAGTCAGGTATGTATGCGGGCCTGCGGTGATTGTATTGAGATACTCCATGCCCTTTGAATCTACATCTACACCCTCCATCTATACCTGCGAAGATGGATGGTTGAGGCTGTTTTGCGACACATGTAATGTGTCGCAGGCCCTAATTTAGGGTTTTCCATCTATACTGCTATGGTTTGGACGTTTTGGAAAGCTAGGCCAAGGGAGGCCGATCATGAGGGGTCCGCGTTGGTTTGGCAGGTATTCCATACCTGCTTGGGGGTTATGGAATCGATTTGGGCCATCCAATCATGCTGGTGGAGTTGGATGGTCGTGATCATATCCAGACTGATACGGTCAATCTGGATGCTCAATCGGGCTAGTATAACACACCAAAAGTTAAGCATGTACGGATTATAAGGGTCGGCAAAGCAATTTAATCTTTGATTCCACTCCGGATATTTGGCTTGTCTTATAATTCCTGCATCAAGTATCTTCGACAACTCTTCTTCTATTTGGGAGTGATATGTCGTTGAGATTTTTCTTATTCTTTGTTTAAATGGTCTTGCACCTTTGTCAATTTCCAACTTATGACACGCCACAGACGGATCTATTCCAGGCATCTCATCCATGTTCCATGCGAAAATATCTCTATACTCTCGCAAAAGATTAATGGTTTTTCCTTCTTCATCTGCCTCCATCTTAGTTCCAATTATTAGTATTTTGGGTTCTTCTTTAGTTCAAACATTCACTTCCTTTGTGGGTTCTACTGCGGTGTAACCGGCCTTAGGTTCTTCCATGGGTGTTGGTTCTTTTATCACTTTCGCAAGTTCGTTTCCTTCTTCCGAAATTTCACTGGGTATTCATTTCCCTTCTTTTGCTCTAATCATGTAAATTTTAAACTCTTCCTATTTCTTTGCCTCTTTTGCCATCTTTCTGCGAAGTTTTCGCTTCTTTGGACGTTCTTCATAATGTTTCACTTCAATTTGATAACATGATTTTGCACTATCAATATCTTCCCTTATTTCACCAATTCTTCTTGGTATTGGAAATTTAATGCATTGATGTAATGTTGATGCTACGGATTTAATTGTGTGTATCCATGGCCTTCCTAATAACATGCTATATGGCGATTCCACATCCACCACACACAATGTTATTTGTGTTTCAATTTCTCCTAACGAAATTCGCATCATTATTTCTCCTTTAGGTTTTGTTGTAGATTTTCCAAAGCCATGGATATGATACATTGAATGAGTCATTTCTTCATCTTCGCATCCCATCCCTCTGTATGCATGATAAAACATTATATCCATTGAACTTCCTGTATCTACTAAAGTTCTATTCACCGCCCATTCTTCCATGTTTTTTGCGGATTTATTCTTTTCTTTCCGTGTGGTTACCGTGATTACCAAAGGAGATGTGTGGCTCAAATTTTCTCTTGGTATTTCTGCTGCTGTAAATGGAATTTTTTGCTTTTCCTAATATCTTAAGGGAGATATCTTCTATACTGTCATAATTTTCTTTCCTTCAAAGTCTCATTTATGTATCCTTCCTCTAATGTTCTCATGAAATTCATTAATCATTGTTTTTGTAATTACGCTACACTCCAACCTTCTTTTACTTTCATTGATCTGGATTGTCTCTTCCTCAACCACTTTATTGTTTTCTTTCATCATTTTCTTGATTTGAACAATCTTTACAACGATCTTCACAATTTTCAAATTTCAGTCCCTGTTTCTAGCGCCAATATGTAGTAGAAGGAAATCCCACACTACACCCCTCACAAGAATTCATACAATTAAGTTATTTTAAGATGAACAATCACAATCTTTATTGATTAATCTTCTGAATTTTACAAGAAACGAAAGAAATGAAACTAAGAAATTAACAACTGTTCTTGAATTTCTCTCTCCTAATGACTTGCTCAACACTCGAAAAATATCTCTCCCTCCTTATGCCTATTCGGCTTCTTATATAGGATAATTACATAGTGGATGACAGCTAAGATGTCCTTTAATTTCGGATCTGACTTGCGATGTTCTCGCAAGAGTTCTTGTAGGTACCGAATATCACAAGACATTAGCTTACAAACATCGTAATAAATATAAGGGGAAAGAGCTACAAAACAATGCGATGATAGAGGAAACACGGGGAAGTATGAAAGATTTGCGAGCATAAAATAATCTTTCGAAGATATGTTGCGATACTTCGCAACACATATACAGTTGTACAAATTTTACTATAAATAGGAGTTCAAATGTAAAATTAGGGAGGTTCTTTTAATGAGTATTAGAAAATATCTTAGGAAAGAGAATAGAGAAAGTTATAACTATTCTAGTTCCATTTAGATACTTCTTTGTAATCAATTGAGAGAATTAATAAGAAAATTGTCATTCATCATCAAGAACTTCTTAAGTTTTACAAATTCTACTGAGGGTGTAGTTGTAGGTTATTCTGCAACTACATAATTGGCGCTAGAAACAGGGAACTTGAAGATTGTTCTAGCAAAAATTCTAGGGAGTTTTGAAAATCTGAAATGGCTAGAAGAAGAAATACATCAGAACCATTGACTGCAGTAAGAAGAAGTGTAAGTCTTGCAGGTGGAGAAGAAAATGTAACAGGAGAACCTAGTAGGAGAAAGAATAATCAAAGAAATCAAATTCAACAAACAGAAGATCATGATCGAGTGAGTATACACACTTGGAGAACTGATACACCAGAAGAAACATACAGAGAACCACAAATTAGATAAAATGGGAGATTGATGGGAGGAACAACTCGTGAAAGAGAAAGGGAGATTTTAGAAACATTGAGACAAGAAATTCAAGAAGAACGAAGGTTTGAAGCTAAAGAACGTGCCAATATAACAAGACAGAATCAAGAATTGAGAAGGGAAAATGAGATGATACAAAGGAGGAAATCTCAAAGTGTTGTAAGATCAAATGCTAGACCAAGAAGAGAAGAACAAAATTCGCCAACAATCAATAGTGAAAATGAGATGCAAGAACAAGCACAGAATCAAGTTGAAAGAAATCGAGAGAATCGTTTCATTCTAGTGCCAAATCACGAACAAAATATGGAGAATTTACGAACAGAGATACCTCCAAGGGAAAATAATCATAATGGTGAAGAAAATCAAGAGGAAGAGCGGAAACTTGTGGAAGAAATTGAGAGACAACAATCTATGCATCAAAACAATTACGAAGATGGAGTAAGAAGACGTGAACAAGCTCGCAACAATCAAAATATTGGGTGTGATAGAATTCAGAGGAAGATTGGGAATCAACGAGAATAAATAACAAGAAGAGAACCAAACCTTCGAATTAGAGTTCAGGCAAACCAGGAAGAAATAAATCACAGAAGAAGGAGAAATGAAGAAGAATAAATTCCAGATATTCATATGAGAAGGATGAGGAGAACAGAAATGGAAGAACAAGAATTTCAAAATGCTCTGCAACAAAACAATTGTGACAATTTGGAAAGAAGATATTTGAAAAATCATGCAAATGAAAACATTAATGAAGAGTATGATAGAATGCGAAGAATCACAAGAGAGGAGATGCAAGAACGTATAAGAAGAGAAGCTGCGTTGAAGAGGCCAATAGAGGAGAATTCTGAAGCAAATGCACGAATTTTTCTAGAATTAGCGGAAATGAGAGGAATGATAAGCAGTAGAGAAGGAGGAGATAGAAGGCAATTAGATAAAGCAATATAAGAAGCTGCGAGGACTCCTTTTTCTAGAGAAGTATAGTTGGGAAGGATTCCACCAAAGTGCAATCTTCCTACGTTAACTAGCATCTTTGACGGGAATTCATGTGCTATTCAGCACATTAAAGCATATGTAAGATGCATGCTACAATGGGAGAATCATGATGCTGTATTATGCAAGTACTTCACATCAAGTTTAACAGGAGAAGCTCTAAAATGGTTCGAAGGGCTTCCCAAGAACACTATTACATCATTTAATCATTTACAAGTAACTTTCTTAGGAGCATATATCACGAATCATTCCTCGCGACTTGGCATTGAAGATGTGTTTGGTTTAAAACAAATAATTGGTGAAAGTTTGAAGCATTTGGTAAGAAGATGGAAAACTATGTGCAGTGATATGGCAGGATGTGTGGATGAGAGATACCTGATTTTGTCTTTCATAAATGCGATGTTCGCAACTGAACAATTATATGTTCAAATCTTCAGAAGAAAGAATTCGATTATGATGATAGAATTGCGAGAATTACAAGAGGAGTACATTACATTAGAAGAAAAGCAAAACAATATGGAGTCATATCTAGTAGTAAACACCAACAATCAGGATACAAGAGCAAAATTACTTCTTAAAATAATCAATGTCGTAGCAGGTACTTCGCAAACATCTTCGCAGATATCAGAAGAAAAGAAAACCAACAATAGCCAGCCAAAAATGGTAGCAATGGGAAGTAAAGATCAAGAAGAGTATGATAGAGAAAGGAATTTCTACAGTCGAGGAGGAAATAACCAGATCCCAAGATTAGATCAGCAACAAGAAAATTATGGGGGTCAAAGGAAGAATTATTTTGGACAAGGGAATCATAGACAAAATTATAACAATGGTCAAGGAAGTCAAAGAATGATAAGAGAAGAAATAAAGATGCCACCTTTGAATACAAGTGTAGAAAAGATATGGCAGGCAATTATCTTGATGGAGAATATACCAACTCCATGGAATATGGGAAAGGAACCACCAATTGGTCCAAGAAGTCATGAACTTTGCTTGTACCATCATTTTCATGGGCACTCTACAAATAGTTGTAATAATATCAAAAGGATTATCTTGCGAATGATTGATCAGGGCAAACTAGATCACTTTTTACTCAAGCAAGCACAATCGCAACAATTACCGCAAGCACCAATGGAAACTCGCATGGTAAATACAACACAAGAAAAGGGAAAAGAAATCTTACACATTGAAGTGGGACCAAAAGCAAGAAATGTTTTCTGCAATTCTATAGTTCACTCATATAAAACTATAAAAGATTTTCATGATAATGTGTTAAGTAGGGTATATGCGAGAGATGGTGAAGGAAGAGAAATAATGAACATCGCAAAAATTCACGACTCGAAGATTGGCAGAAGCGTGAAATATCTTTTGAAGCTACACAAATTATAGAAGGTTGCGAAATACATGATAATCCATTGGTAGTAAGATTGGAAATTTGTCTGAATATGGAAGAAAGTGAGGATGATATAAATGAAGAATCATTTGGTCTTAATAGAATCTTAATTGATACAGGAATATCTGTCAATATTCTCTTCTATCCCGCTTACAAAATCATGGTGGGAAAGGACGCAGATCTAATACCTTCTACTAACAAGATTTATGGCTTTAATGGAACTGCCAATAAACCTAAAGGAGAAATAAGCATGCGAATTCCATTAGGGGGAATGCGAACTAAAATCTTATTTTTCGTTGTTGATGTTGAATCACCGTATAACGCTTTGATAGGGAGACCTTGGATTCACGAGATTTTAGGCGTAGCTTCAACTTTTCATCAATGCATAAAATTTCCTCATCCTAAAGGTATTGGAGTTATCAAGGGTGATTGGGCAGAAGGGAAGAAATGTTACGATACTGAAGTAGAAGTTTGCGAAGGAAAAACTGTTGAGAAGGAAAATTGGAGAAAAAGAACAAAGGCTGCAAAGAGAAGTGAAAATTTAATGGCTGAAGATTAAGTCATGAAGGAATGAAATTACAATGATTGAGCATACAAGAAATTTACGAAGGTAAAGAATAGATATGATTTGCGAAGGTAATCAGTACATTTCTTCATAGTGTATAATAAAATGCATTTTGAAAAAACAAGAAAATGAAATGAGGTATTTCGCAACGTGAAATATTTGAGAAGTATTTTTACAAATACAAATTTTTTTTCTTCTGCGATTAGCTTTCATTGAAGAAAGACGCAAAACATATTTGCGAACAAAAGACCGCAAACTGTGATTAGCTTTCAAAAAAGAAAGATAGCCGCAGAAATTTTACACAGGCGAACCTTTGTGGCGTACACCCTAGTTCGCGAAGCAACATTTCGTAAGAGGCAAAGTCCTAAAGTACGTCATTTAAGGGGGTACCTATAAGCATGGCTCATGGAAACCGAAACACCACCAAGGAATCAGAGTACATGGACATTACGGGGTACAACCCAAAAGCGGGGTACCTATCCGGGTTAGACACCTTGGATTCTCAACCTAATCTTGTGAAGTACCAGGATATAGGTTGGGCGACTAAAGCATACTGTCTTTCTCAAGAAGTGTAGAAAACGATCAAGGCGCCGAGGTACACGGTTGAGTCAAGAATGCCGGATGAGTTTGAAGCACATCTGCCATTCTTGACAAGTCTTGGAAAATGATGCACTTGGCCCAAAGATACCCCATAGTGTGCAACCTCGTAACTATAAGCCCTATAGGAAAAAAAGGATAATAGGTTGCGATCAAAAGCTGGTTGTTTGCAAAACCAGATGGGAAGAGCTAACCTTGTATGATCGATGTACACTTCCTTGAAGGGGCAACCAAGGGGAAGATAAAGGGTAGCACCCTCCATTAGGGAACTGATACGTGCTATAAGACGCAAATGTCACGAGGCTTTTTGTTCGCAAGAACATAAAGGCTTGTCATATTTGTACAACAATAATATTTCTGCGAACTAAAAAAAAAAGATATATGTATATATACATACTCGCAGAATTACATACAATAAAGTTAAGATGGGATCAATGGGTTATTACATGAAAGTGTGATAACGTCCTGCGATTTCATCGCAAGACGATAATGTCACGAGGTTGTATATTCGTAAGAATGTTCAAACTTATCATATTATCTAAAAAATATTACCACAAAAGAGGTGGCAAAATAAGACCTTTACTTAGGAAGGCATGAAATCAATTCCATCAATACTGTTGGAAATTTTTTACGAGAATATATATAAAGAGTTCATAATCATAGAGGCAATTTTGTTCGCAATCGAAGACGGATATTTCATATTCATTAAATTTTATAAGGATTGAATACTCTTATATTTCTTCAAAGATTCAATACTTCTTATACTTTTTCAGAGATTCAATACTTCTTATACTTCTTCAAACATTGGATGCTTCTTCATAGAGTGAATATTTTTTATACTTCTTCAAAGGTGTTTCATACTTCGTATACTTCTTTAAGGATGTTTCATACTTTTTATGCTTCTTCAAGAATATTTCATACTTCTTATACTTTTTTTTAAGGATGTTTCGTATTTCTGCAAGGAGAATTCATAATACTTATACTTCAAGGGGAAGATTTCATATATACTTCGCAAAATCTTGAAGATTCGCAACATTAAACTGAGGTAGATATTCTAGATACTTAAAATAAGGATTGATCACCTGAAGAGCAATAATAAGGGGGAAAGGAATACTAAGTTAGGTTTTCAAAATATATTATTTCTCTCCATATGATCAAGTCGTGCAAACAGAGGGAAGCATTCAGTTAAAACATCAATTTATCATCGCAAAATTAAGACATTGGTACTAATTAAATTTCAAAAGGAAATTGTTGATGGATTAAAAAGTGCAGCACTTAAGTAAACAAGATAAAATAACTGAAGCAAATATACAGAAAGGATTAAAACTATTTTGAAGATGATTTATCTTCATCAAAATGATCTTCTTTTTCTTCTTCAGAGAGATCATCTTCAACTTCACTATCAGAGATTTCCAGATATGGGGTATCCTCAGGAATTTCTTCAGAAAGGAGCGTCTGGTACTTCTTGAGAGGAATTTGATTGTCTCCACAAATATTGCGAGTCATCTTAGCTCGGAAACGCTTGAAATATAAGCTATGGTTGTTCTGGGAAATTAGAAGTTGAGACCTTAAATCAAAAATCTTCTGGTTACGACCGACAAGAATAGTTTCCAGATCATCATTCATCTTCGCATAATTTTCTGCAGTAAGGGAAGAAATTAAGAAATAGGTTAGCAAGTTACGAAGGAAAAGTAATCAAAATACTTACCATTATGAAGAATTTACCTTCTAATTGCTTCTTATCATTACGAAGAGAAGAGTTTTCAAGCTTTAGTTGATTATTCTCCTCAAGAAGAGAAGAACTCTCAGTTGCGATGCTCGCAGATTGTGGATTATCTCTGTGACGAGATATTAATTCTGCATTATCAATACTTAAATCCTCTACTTTCTGACGAAGTTTTGAATTTTCAACCTCTAACTTCTTACAACGGCTTAAAGTCTTCTTCTCAGCAATGGAATGACGTCTTTCCCAATCAGAAGCAAATTGCAATGACTCTTCCAACCTGAACAAATAAAAAGGGTTAGGAATTAATGAAATAAGGGAAACAAACAAGGAATAGAAAATAAACTTACCATACTCCCTAAAGCATATAATGTAGCAGGAGAGACGAATCTTGAAATTCCATTAAGAGAGTTGTTATTGAGTACAGTAGGAACTTTACAAGCCTTCGCAATAAGCTTACGAGCATTCGCAGTAGGAGAATTTCCTAACCCACGAGAAGAGTGGAGAAAAGCTTCAGATACTTGAATCATTGCAGATTCAAAAGTTTCTGCATTACTATAATCTTCATCTTCTTCATCATTGTCATCATCATATTCCTTATCAGAAATGGTATCAGAATTAGAACCAAGATCCTTCTCAGGAAATTTGTCACTTTCATCATTTTGTTCTTCATCAACGTTCTTGCTAGAAGATATCACATTGGAGTAAGCATTGGTCGAGAATTTCTTCTTCTTCCTTTCAAAAACAACATCCTCAAGTTTCCTTTTTCCTTTGCGAAGAGCATCATCTTGACTACCAGAAGTTTGGGTATCCTTCGCAGAGCGAAGTATTTTTTGTCTCGCAGTTAACCTTTTGGAAGAAGTAGGGTTCTTGTTTTCACTCGCAACAACCTCAGGAAGATCAGAAAGAACCTACAAATTCAAATAAGGATAAGAAACAGAGGCAACAATATATTGTTTAAAAAGCATATAAAAGTGTTTCTTAACTCATTTGAAAATAAGTTGAAGAATAACAAAGAGATAAAGAGATGGAGATACATACATTTTTTATCTTTTCTAAGCCAAGAAAAGACCCAAGGTTGATAGTTACGATCACGAAGGTTCGCAGGAAGATCTACTATCCCAGAAATATAAGAACCCGATAATGTTAGAGGGTAGTTATACCAATATTCATCATTAGAACGACGAGGTGTTTTATTATTTCCCGAGGCATAATCAATATCGTGCATGAGAAGATCATCTGCTGCGATATTAGATTCACGGTGAAGACGAACACCCCAACGTTTATCTTCCTTCTTCGCATGAATTAATGTGTAATTTTTGAAGAAACACTCAACTGTATAATCCGCAGCGATGATTTCCATATCTTGAAATCCAGGTTTCCTATGATCAACTGAATACAAATATTTTCCAGTAGCAGCACGAGTTGCGAATTCAACCAGAATGCGAATGCAATCACCAATCAATTGATAAATAGCACATGAAAAATTGGGGTGGGAAATAATTTCATAGAATAAAGGAAGATTGACATCATAAAGAGGAAGAGGAAGACCTGCGAGGATTTGACCTCGTGAGATTAAAACTTTCTGATCATTCCAAGTAAGATCAGTAAAGAGCTCCATACTGAGAGAAGACTTATTGTCATGACCATCAATTTCAGAAAGAATGAGGTCCCTATCAGCAAGCTCTGCATTAATTTGTTCAATAGTTTTCTTCTTTGGAGCCATTGGATGTAGGATAGAAAATAGGAAGGAAAATAAGTGAAAGAGATAAGAAATCGTAGTAGCAGAAAAAGGGAATAAATTGCAGAGGCAGAAGTGATGAGGAAGATGAATATGATAAGAGAATAAAAAGAAGAACAAAAGATAATATTTATAAAGAAGAGAGAGATCGATGAAGATAGAAACTCATCAATGCGATTAGACGTGAACGGTTGAAAAGAACGGTTCCGAAGAAACGTGTCAAAAATTTAATGAAAAAGAAAAATACGTGTTGCGAAAGCAATAGGTGGTGATAACTATATTAAATTTACGAAAATAGAGGTTCTCATGACATTCCTTCTTCGTAGAATTGACATGAGAAGATGCAAGATGTAGGTATCGAATATCACAAGACATTAGCTTACGAACATCGTAATAAATATAAGGGGAAAGAGCTACAAAACAATGCGATGATAGAGGAAACACGGGGAAGTATGAAAGATTTGCGAGCATAAAATAATCTTGCGAAGATATGTTGCGATACTTCGCGAACACTCTAAAAAAATTCTACTGAGGGTGTAGTTGTAGGTTATTCTGCAACTACAGTTCTAATGTTAATCTTCGCGAACACTCTAAACTTCGCAGAATCATCACGCTTTTTTTCATGTTTCTGCCATCGTCATTTGTTACGTCATTCTTCAAATTATCCTGCGATATTCGCAATATGTTGTTGGTTAAACTTCGCAAATGTGTCTTTTTTGCGATATTCTGGTCCTACATGCTACATGCTCCAACCTGGAAGAATTTCGTGTATTTAATTCACAGAATACTAGGATTGTTGCCACATGCTCCATTCTAGGTGAATTAGTAAAGTGAAGAAGTGTTCATCACTTATTAATGGATTTATCTTTTGCAAGATGTTAGCGCGTAATTTTGGCTTTTATAATTTTAGCCTTAAATCAAAATCCACCATCAACACCCTCCTAAAGATCAACCCATCTCCCTCTTTGTGACCGAATTGACTTTGGAACGACCATTGACTTGGTTTAGGCCGGAGTCCTACAGATTTATCTCTCGAATCTAAGCATTCCCTGTGCAGTGCATTTGTGTGAGGTTAAGTAGTTTGCTCGATCGAGGAGTCTCGACAACACGCTCAACTCTTCACTTTCCTAAAAAACCAGCGAACTGTTTTTCCCCATCTACACCTTCTTTCTTGTGAAAGTAAGGTCGCTCTTGTTGTTCTTTCGGGAATGACATTTTATGGGGGAGAGTTATTAATTGAACTTGTGCTTAATTGCAAAATCTTTGTGGGAGTGCGGTTGTGGAATATTATAGGGTTATCTTGTATCTTTATAAACTCCTTGATGAATGCATTTAGTTTTGACTATATGATTGCATCTAAAAAGGTTAATATGTGCTTTTATTTTGGTCATGAAGTGTCTCTATGGAAATTTCAATAGGATCCCACTAATTTTCATACATTTGCCGATTTTATTGACAAAAATGGGGATAATTAATGTGTAGTTCACACTACAAATACATATGATTTTCGGATCATTATGTAAGGGGGAGTGGTTTTCATATGAGATGAAGTATTGACTAAGGGGAAGTGATACATATCACCATAGTATTGTTGTCGAAGTTGTGATACAATTGAACTTTGATGCTTTGTAATAATATTATGACACTGTATAATAATGATTGGGAGCTTTTGTTTTCTCATTGTTATGGCTACAGATCTTCAACAACGATGATGTTGAATTGAATACCTTTGGAATCTTTGGAGTACTTGGAAGTGACGAAGATTTCGAGTAATGTTGAAGAACCAAGCATTTGGATGAAAATCTACAAAGTTTTATTTATTTTGTATTCCATATGTATTGATAGTTTTGTCACAAAAATTGACAAAGGGGGAGATTATTAGAGCATTGTTATCTCAAGCTTGTTTGTCAAGTTTAGTTTCCAAAACTATAAGTATTGATTTCTAGTCTACTTATAGCTAAGTCTCAGACTAGGATAGTAAGTGTAGTTGAGCTCTAGACTCCACGACGTTCATCATGCGAAGACGAAGAACTACTTAAGGAACTTGTGGAACTTTATCGACAAAAAGGTATGTGGAGACTTGAACTTATCTATCACTCAAAATTCTATCTATTCTATCTCTTATCTTGAGATAAAAGTCGTATTTCTATATATACTTCGGTTATACACATTTGCTATTTCGAGCCAAGTTTATCTCACTTATCTATTTCTCGAAATATGTGTTGGTAAGCTTTTGCTTTGGCCAAGTTCATCTTTACTAGTTTGTGGATAACAACTATATAACATCCTCTAAGAAAGTTTCAATGATTTAAATGAGAGTTTAGAACATGTAACCATCTTTGGATATAAATAGAGTGTGTTCTCACATTTGTGTAAAAGTCCAAAACCGAGAACCCAAAGTATGCGTACCTGTACAAGGACTGGCGGTTGTTGGAAATCCGGGCCAGTATGCGTACCCATACGCAAACTGGCGGAAAGTTCACGTCCGTGAATTTCTGCTGGAGTTTGAAAGTGAAAAACAAACTCATCCGGTTACTTAAGTAGGTTACTTTCTAAAATCGATTTGTTCATTAACTAAAACATTTATATAATGAGGAATGCAATCTTTGCAAATTGTGGCTATAATGTTCATGAATCGATTCGAGTGAATCAAAACCGATTTTTCTTCGATTGTGTCATGAATACTTCTATAAGATCTAAGCAATTGAATAACTATCTAACTAGTTCATTTGAGTCACTTGAACTAGTTATGGTGAAGATGAATAAGGTTGATATGGAAGTGCTCATATGGCTAACCATTGGTTAAATATTGTTGAACCAACTAAGTGTACACGTTTAGGTACGGTTACCCAAACCTAAATGAACGTGCATTTCATTTATGTATAACAAGCTTGATCTAACGGTTGAAATATATTAGCTTGAATCTAATCAGGTTTTCATCTAACGGTGAATATTGAATGCTTTGTTACCAAGGTAACTTAGATTGCAAACCTTGATTTGGAGACTATATAAAGGAGAACTCTAGCAACCGGGAAACCTAATCCCCACACCTCCTGTGTGATACTAGTTATATAATCTAGATTCGATTATCCTTTAACCTTAGGTTTCTCTCGAGACCTTGTAAGTGAATGACTTAAAGACTTCATTGGGATTGTGAAGCCAGACCCAACTATTTTCGCTATAGTTGCGTGATCTGATCTTGTTGTTTATATCGTGATTGAGTTCAATCTTAATATTCGCTTGATATTTATATTTCTGATAGGCAAGATAGAAAAGTAGTCACAAACATCTTCGTCTCATCATTTGTGATTCCACAATATCTTGTTTCGCTAGTCGATTAAGATTATTATGAGGTGATTGATAATTCTAGGCTGTTCTTCGGGAATATAAGTCCAGGTTATCAATTGGTTCATGTTCATCTTAATTTATCAAAATATGGAACAAAAATCGTAGGTATTTCTATGGGAGACAGATTTATCTATTCTTGTAGACTTTTTAATGTGTGAGACAGATTTATTTATTAAAGTCTTCGACTTTGGGTCATAGCAACTCTTAGTTGTGGGTGAGATCATCTTAGGGAATCAAGTGCGTAGTATCCTGCTAGGATCAAAGACGTAAGGAGCGCAATTATACCTTGAATTAGTGTGAGATTGATTGGGGTTCAACTATAGTCCAGACCGAAGTTAGCTTATAGTAGGCTAGTGTTTGTAGCGGCTTAATATAGTATGGTGTTCAATCTGGACTAGGTCCCGTGGTTTTTATGTATTTGCGGTTTCCTCGTTAACCAAACTTCTGGTGTCTGTGTTATTTTTTCTCCGCATTATATTTCGTTATATAATTGAAATATCACAGGTTGTGCGTTGAATCGATTAATTGGTAAATCGATACTTTGGTTGTTGATTGAAATTGATTGATCCTTGAACATTGGTCTTTGGTACCACTCAAGTTATCTCTCTTATATTCAATCGGGCTCCCAAATTATTATTTGTTTGATTGCGTATTGAATTGAGAGATTGAGATATGACTCTTTGATATACTTTTTATAATATTGAGTCTAATGTCTAGTTTATTCTCTTGTAAGTATGTTGGAGTTAGTCCATACAGATTGCTAAGCGAAATATTGGGTGAGGTTGTTAGACCCCCGCTTTTTCAATTGGTATCAGAGCAGGGAAACACGTTCAAGACCTCATAACTCTATTTTGTAGCGATTTGATCACTCTATGGACAGTAAAGTATCTATAAACGCTTCACCAGGATTGAATTCTGATCTTAGAGAAAATTTTAAAAAAAATTTATTCTCCAGAAAAAGTTTGATGAACAAATCCAGATCAACTCTGATCTTGTTGCAGAAATTGTAATGTATAAGGATTTGAAATCTATCAAAATTTCTTCAATGGATTTGAATAACTCTTTTTATTCTTTTCTGAAGAATGGTCGCAAATCAGATGATAAATGAGGTTTAGGCTTTGTGAAACCTGATGTGACTCAGAACTACTTAGACAAGATTAAAGATGTTGGTACAAGTATGTTATGTGACTCCTACTGTCACTTTCAACATACGTGTATATATTTTCGGAAAAGTTTAAAGGTTGCTAGTAATCTTCATAAGAAAGCCGAACAAATGTTTACTTCTCTTAAAGGATGTACAAAACTAACAAGAAATCCTAAACATGATAGTAATGTTAGTATGGGAGCCTTTGCTCTAAAATCAACATCGCCTTTTCAATGGTTTCTTGACAGTGGATGTAGCCGACACATGACTGGTGATCTCTCATGGTTTGTAACTTCAAGAGACTTTGAAGGAGGTCCTGTAATATTCAGAGATAGGAGTTGATGCTACATAAGCAAGAAGAGGGCGATCAAACTTCCCGGCGTTCCTGAAATCCATGATGTAGTACACATAAAAGGTATGACTGCAAACCTTCTTTCTATTAGTCAAACTTGTGACAAAGGATATAGAGTTGTCTTCAATGCAAATGGATGTGACATTGTAGATAAAACTGGAAAAGTATTTTTTTCAGGGAACTCTTGGTAAAAATAACTGTTATCTTCTTAATACTCAGTCTAGTAATTGTTATAATTTGTCTAAGGTGGAATCTACACATCTTTGGCATGAGCGTTTTGGTCACATCAATTATCGTCTCTAACTAAGATTATTAACAAAGAACTTGTTAGAGGCATTCCAAAAATAAATGCAAAGATTGATGGTGTATGTGGTGCCTGTCAAAAGGGTATACAAACGAAAGTTCACCATAAATCATCTCGAGGTATTCTCACTAAATCTCCACTTAATTCATATGGATCTCTTCGGACCTATTCAACAACCTACGGTTGAAGGTAAGAAGTATGCTTTAGTTATGGCAGATGATTACACCAGATTCACTTGGGTAGCATTTTTAGCTATTAAGAATGAAACCCTTAATGAATTCAAGATTATTGTTAATAGTATCCAGAATGAACAAGGTCGCAAACTAAAGAAAATTAAAAGCGACCGTGGAACTGAATTCAAGGACACTAAGGTGTTTGAATTTTGTGACAAACTGGGGATTATTCAACAATACTCACTACTCATTACTTCTCAAGCTAATGGAGTTGCAGAAAGAAAGAATAGAAACATTCATGAAATGGCCAGGGTAATGCTCCATAACAAAAACTTACCTTTAAGGTTTTTGGGAGAAGTTGTTTTCACATCATGTTATTTGATCAACCATGTCTATATACGGTCTAAAACCCTAAATACTCCTTATGAGTTACGGTACGGTAGGAAACCCAACTTACACTATCTCCGAGTGTTCGGAAGTAAGTGCAATATTCTAAAATATAGAGATCAGAGGGGGAAATTTGATTCTAAAATTAATGAAGGTATCTTTCTTGGATATGCTTCTGATAGTCGTGGTTTTCGAGTTTTCAATCTCATAACCCAAGTTATGATGGAATCTTCTAATGTCATCATTGATGATATTAGTAAATTTCATCATAATAATCCTCCTACTGAATTTCCTCCAACTGAAACAATTGAGAAAGTCAAGGAAATCCCAGAATCAGTTGAAGTCATTCCAACCGTTACTAATCCTGATATTTCTAGTGACGAGGAGAAGAGCACTGATCAAGCTACTCCTGTTGAAGAAGAACGTGTCCCTCCACGACATCTCTGGGTTCAAAGGAACCATGATCCCAATAGTATTATTGGAGAAAGAGATTATACTGCTAAGACAAGAGGACAACTTCAAAATATTTGTAATTTTAGTTGTCATCTTTCAAAAGTAGAAACGTTGACGAAGCTTTTAGCGATCCCTTTTGGGTGAATGCAATTCATGAAGAGTTAAATCAATGTCAAATAAAAGATATATGGGAACTAGTACCTTGTCCCTCCAATATCAATATTGTTGGTACCAAATTGATATTCAATAATAAGACTGACGAAATTGGTATGATTGTAAGAAATAAAGCCAGACTTGTCACTCAAGGATATTCATGGATTGAGGGTATTGACTTTGACGAAACCTTTGCTCCTATGGCACGACTTGAGTTCATTCGGTTGTTATTAGCTCATGCTTGTTTTCTTAAGGTTAAGCTGTTTCAAATGGACATAAAATACACATTCCTAAATGAAAATTTAAAGGAAGACGTCTATGTCGCTCAACCTAAGGGTTTTGAAAATCCTAATTTCCCATATCATGTCCATAAACTTAAAAAGGCATTATATGGGTAAAAACAAGCACCTCGTGCCTGGTTCGAAAAACTAACTACTTCTCTTCTTAGAAAAGGTTTTTCGAGAGGCGGAGCTGATAAAACCTTGTTTACCAAATGGAGTGGGATAAGATGTAGTCATTTCTCAAGTCTATGTAGATGATATCATCTATGGTTCAACTTCTGAGAAACTTGCAAAATATTTTCAAGTCTCTTTTAGCAAAGAATTTGAAATGAGCAATGTTGGTGAATAAAGTTCTTTTTAGGATTACAAATTCAGCAACATAAGGATGGAATTTACTTATCTCAAGAAAAATATGCTAAGGATCTTGTCTTAAGGTTCGGCCTGGATAAGTCAACTCCAAAACTGACACCTATGCCCACCACTGGTAAACTACATAGAGATGAGAAAAGAGTAAATGTGGATCAAAAACTTTATTAATTCATCATTAGTAGCCTTTTATATCTTATAGCTACTAGACCTGATATTGCTTTTAGTGATGGTTGTTGTGCTAGGTTTCAGGAAAATCCACAGGAATCTCATCTTGCAGCTGTGAAAAGGATCATACGATATGTCAATCACATGGTCGGGTATGGTCTATCTTATACTTTTGATACTAATACTGATCTTTCTGCCTATTCAGATGTTGACTGGGTAGGATGTGTGAAAGACATAAAAAGTACATCAGGGGATTTCTACTATGTAGGATTGAATCTTGTGGCTTGGCATTGCAAGAAACAAAATTCACAATCCATGTATACATGTGAGGTAAAATATATTGCTGCAGGCTCATGTTGTACTCAACTTCTCTAGATGAAACAAATGATTGTTGATTATGGAATTGATACTGGAGTAATGAAAATCTTTTGTGACAACTCTAGCGCGATTCGAATCACTGAGAATCCCGTTGAGCACTCAAGAACTAAGCACATTGATATAAGGTACCATTTTATTCGAGATCTTTATGAAAATGGTATCATAAGCATGAATTTTGTTCCTTCCGAACAACAATTGGCTGATGTTCTCACCAAACCATTAGATACTGCTACATTTCAATTCTTACGGAAGTCTATTAGTGTTGTTTTGGTTCATTGGTCGTTCCTAAACTCTTGCCCCTGCACTTATCTCGATCTGTTGGGCAATTGAGTTTGGAACTCCAGTAAGTGTTACTTCAATCCTGCGTTTGTTTCAGTGTTTGAATTTCTAATGAGTATCTTAGTGTTGTTTTCAAAGAAATCATGTTGTTGATGGTGGATTTTCAACAAATGGAAAAACCGTAAAATCATGAGGCATGTTTCGACACGGCTTTCGGGCATGCAATGATTCATATTTTACGAAGCCATGATGAACATGTTTTTGAAAAGCCCCACTAGCTAAGCGATTTGATCCTTGGCATTTCATCATGCCCTCTATGCAGAATAACATAATTGGGCGGTTCTCTGTAGATTGAGAGCTTAACGCATTCCGGACGTCGGTGCCACTCACTGTTCCCGAACTGCAGGAGAGCGACCCCCCTCCACATAGAAGAATAGTTGGAAGGAAGACGCCTTCAGGACGTCGGTGACACTCGCCGTTCCCTGACTATGTGAAGAGATCGTGCATAGATTCAGGCGGTTCTCTGCAGATTGAGAGCAGTAATGCCTTCAGGTCGTAAACAACACCCGTGACTCCCTAACTATGCACCATTCATAATGGATGTGACGCTTTAACTGGATAATATCTTTTCTGTATTAGACTAATTCTGTCGTGACATTCTCCACTGAATTCCCAGAATGATCTATTATTGCTCGTATTCCATGGTCGAATCCACGGCCTGATCCCATGGAATGGTAATAACAATTGCTCATATTCCATGGTCGAATCTACGATTTGATCTCACAGAATGGCGATAAACTACTATGTTATCTCATTATTCCATTTTCATGATCGAATTCACTGCTAATCTCATGAAATGGTAATAGATAATTTTATTACTCCAATTATATGGTCGAATTGACGACCCCACAGAATGGTATTGCATGTTTTATTATTCCGAGTTCATGGTCGAATCCACAACTGATCCTATGAATTGATAATAAATAACTACTCATTTTATTGTTTTATTTCATGAATTATTCTACACTGAATTTCATGAATTAGCAATAAATACTCAACCATCGGGCATCTGGATCATCACTAAGTAAGCCCCACTAAAATTGTGCAAGTGTACTCGACAATGATGCATGACTGAGCACCCGGATGCACAAACGAGCATCCAAAAATATGGACGGATGAGGAATCCTACGCAAAATACTCTTATTTTAATATTTAAAAAATATTGATCAATTGAGTATACATGCTCATTCCAAAAAAAATCAAGAATTTTAGTCAAGATGAAACTTTTCTGAAAATTCGCAATTTTGCTCGAACGCACATCAGCAAATACTGAAACTCTCAGTACGGAGACATGGACACCACAGAAACACATGCATGCCTTAATAACCGACCAGGGTTATTCTTAGGGCTCTCTTGGTCGGTCTCATCTTTCATACCTAGGTTTTATCAACTAATGCTGAACCAAGCAATATTTCAGTAAATGATGAAATCGGCATTTAATCATCATTCTTTCACCAACCGGAAAACTCAGGACCCTGGTGCACACTTACTCGAGCAATTGAGTATCACATGGACATCCCTAGTCCCATGTGGTCGTTCCCTCTATCACTCATGACCTATTTTCAGCGATTCATCAACTATGATCTGAAATTAGGGTTTTGAATAAATGTTCTACGAATCATCATTCTGAGCAAGATCCATACACTAATGAATTTATATTGATTCAGCAACCAACATCTGAATTAATCATATAATATTTGGTAATCTAACAATATTTTATTGGGTCACGCCGTCAATAAATATTTCGTCGAACTGAGTAACATTTGCTCAGTTGCTCGAATATTGATCCAGCTATCAATATTTAGTAATTTATCAGTAATTTGTCGAATTGAACAATACTTGCTCAGTTGCTCGTCAAATTCTTAATGTTCAGTAATTCGTCGAGCAATACTTTCTCAGTTGCTCGAATATTGATCCAACTATAAATATTCAGTAATTTATCAGTATTTCGTCGAACTGAGAAATACTTGCTCAGTTGCTTGAATAATCCACATATTCAGTAACTCATCAATATTCAACAACTCGTCGAATTTACAATATTTTCTCAGACGAGCAAAGAATTTTTCAAACATACTCGATTCAACAAAACCTAGGCTCACTGTCTAATCAGTCAACAACTGACAAACTAAATACACGTCTATCATGCAGACGCCACGATTCATGAGACATAAATCACGTCAAATTGGGGGATAAAAACTTGGGTTTTGGTATGGCGGCCTACAACACGTGGATTCACCCACGACGAAAAATGTGCGTAAGTTGTGTAAATGGTTGAAGGAGTTAGCAAAGTAGTGGGTGCACGATCTTTCAAGTCTCCACACGACATGGAACTAACTTTACCACGATCTTCCACTTACCCACTCTTCCACTCATGAAACCGTCACACTTACAGGGATCAAGGTGTTCATAACTATGAAAATATAAATAAGTCTCTGAATCCATGATTGTGGACAATGAATGATCACTAGCTATCAGCAATCATCCAAAATTTCTCGAGTAACTACTATCAAGAATTCATCAATCCATCAGAACTTATTCGAACTCAACAATTCACCAATTATTGTAGAAACCTCAACACATCCATAATCCTTGATCATCATTGATCCCACACAAGTCTCAGCTTCCCTCCTACAGAGTAACCCATCTCCCTCTTTGTGACCGAATTGACCCTGGAACGGCCATTGACTTGGTTTAGGCCGGAGTCCTACAGATTGATCTCTCGAATCTAAGCACTCCTTTTACAGTGCATATATGTGAGGTTAAGTAGTTTGATCGATCGAGGAGTCTCGTCAACACGCTCGACTCTTCACTTTTCTAAAAAACCAGCGACCGTTTTTCCCCATCTACACCTTCTTTTCTTGTGAAAGTAAGGTCGCTCTTGTTGTTCTTTCGGGAATGACATTTTATGGGGGAGAGTTATTAATTGAACTTGTGCTTAATTGCCAAATCTTTGTGGGGAGTGCGGTTGTGGAATATTATAGGGGTCATATTGTATCTTTATAAACTCCTTGATGAATGCATTTAGTTTCGACTATATGATTGCATCTAAAAAGGTTGATATGCGATTTTCTTTTGGTCATGAAGTGTCTCTATGGAAATTTCAATAGGATCCCACTAATTTTCATACATTTGCCAATTTTGTTGAAAAAAAGGGGGAGAATTAATGTGTAGTTCACACTACAAATACATATGATTTTCGGATCATTATGTAAGGGGGAGTGGTATTCATGTGAGATGAAGTATTGACTAAGTGAAAGTGATACATATCACCAAAGTATTGTTATCGAAGTTGTGATACAATTGAACTTTGATGATGTGTAATAATATTATGACACTGTATAATAATGATTGGGAGCTTTCATTTTCTCATTGTTATGGCTACAGATCTTCAACAACGATGATGCTGAATTGAATACCTTTGGAATCTTTGGAGTACTTGGAAATGACGAAGATTTCGAGTAATGTTGAAGAACCAAGCATTTGGATAAGAATCTTAAAATTTTTATTTATTTTGTATTCCATATGTATTGATAGTTTTGTCACAAAAATTGACAAAAGGTGTAGTTGCAGGAAATCCTACACTACACCCTTGATAAGAATTTACTGTAATTAAGAAATATTTGAAGATTAAAAGCAACACTTTATTATTTGATTCTCAGAAATGTTTACAAGAAATGGAAGAAATCTGTAGTTGCAGAATAACCTACAACTACACCCTCAATAGAATTGGTAAAAACTCAAGAAGTTCTTGATGATGAATGATAATTTTCTTATTAATTCTCTTAATTGATTACATGGAATTATCAAAATGGAACTAGAATAGTTACAACTTTTTCTATTCTCTTTCCTAAGATAATTTCTTACACTTACTAAAAGAACCTCCCGAATTTTACATTTGAACTCCTATTTATAGTAAAACTTATACAGTTGTATATGAATTGTGAAGTATCGCAATTCATTCTCGCAAAATTATTTCCTCCTCGCAAAACTTCATATTTCTCCGCGATACTTCTATCATCGTATCATTTAATAACTCTTTCCTCCTTCATTTATTACGATACTCGTGAATTATTATCTTGCGATATTCAGTACCTACATCTTGCCTCTTCTCATGTCAATTCTACGAAGAAGAAATGTCATGAGAATCCCTATTCTCGTAAATTTAGTGTAGTTATTACCACCCATCAAGTTCGCAACACGTCTTTTTACTTTTCCCTTATCTTTTTGACACGTTTCTTCGTAACCGTTCATTTCAACCGTTCATGCTTACTCGTATTAATGAATTTCTATCTTCATCAAACTCTCTCTATTTATAAATATTATCCTTTGTTTTTGCTTTTTATTCTCTTATCTTATTCATCTTCTTCACCACTTCTGCCTCTGCAATCTCTTTTATCTTTTTTTCCTTTCTATTTTCCATCTTATATTCAATGGCACCAAAGAAGAAAACTATTGAACAGATTAATGCGGAACTTGCTGATAGGGACCTCATTCTCTCTGAGATTGAAGGTTATGATAATAAATCTTCTCTCTGTGTGAAGCTCTTTACCAACTATGTTTGGGATGATCAGAAAATTTTAATCTCACGAGGTCAAATCCTCGCAGGTCTTTCTCTTCCTCTTTATGATGTTAATCTTCCTTTATTTTATGAAATTATTTCCCATCCCAATTTTTCTTGTACCATTTATCAATTGACTGGTGATTGTATTCGCCTCTTAGTTGAATTCGCAAATCGTGCTGCTTTTGGGAAATCTTTGTATTCAGTTGATCTTAGGAAACCTGGATTTGAAAATATGGAAATTGTTGCTGCGAATTATACAGTTGAGGGTTTCTTCAAAAATTACACACTAATTCCTGCGAGGAAAGAAGATAATCGTTGGGGTGTTCGTCTTCATCGTAAAGCTAATATCGCAGCAGATGATCTTCTCATGCACGATATTGATTATGCTTCAGGAAATAATAAGACACCTCGTCGCTCTAATGATGAAGATTGGTATAAGTACCCTTTAATACTATCGGGTTCTTATATTTTTGGGATAGTAGAACTTCCTGCGAACCTTCGTAACCGCCATTATCAACCTTGGGTTTTTAGAAATATATGTACTTCCATCTCCTTATATTTTTGCTACCCTTTAATTTCAAATGAGGTAAGAAACACTCTTGTATTTTTCTAAACAATATATTGTTGCCTCTGTTTCTTATCCTTATTTGAATTTGCAGGTTCCACTTCTTCCTGAGATTGCTGCGAGTGAAAATAAGAGTTCTACTTCTTCTAAAAGGTTGACTGCAAGACAACAAACTCTTCGTTCTACGAAGGTTACCCAAGCTTCTGGTAGTCAAGATGATGTTCTTCGCAAAGGGAAAAGGAAACTTCAAGATGTTGTTTACGAGAGAAGGAAAAATAAGAAACTCTCAACCAAGTCTCATTCCAATGTAATCTCTTCTAATGAGAATATTGAGGAAGATCTTGGTGATGAAGATGATAAATTTCCTGAGAAGGACTTTAGTTCTAACTCTGATACCCTTTCTGACGAAGGATATGATGATAATAATGTTGATGAAGGTGGAAATGAAGATTTCAAAGATCCCGAAACTTTTGCCTCAGCAATGGTTAGCATCTCTGAAGCTTTCCTCCATTCTTCTCGTGGATTAGGAAATTCTCCTACAGCGAATGCTCGCAAACTTATTGCGAAGGCTTGTAAAGTTCCTACTGTAATTGATAATAACTCCCTCAAAGGCATTTCAAGATTCTTCTCTCCTGCTTCATTATATGCTTTAGGTAGCATGGTAAGTTTCTTCTCTATTCCTTGTTTATTTCCCTTATTTTGTTGATTTCTAACCCCTTTTTTCTTGTTTAGGTTGGAAGAGTTAGTTGTGCAGCTGATTCTGATTGGTAAAGACGTCATTCTATTGCTGAGAAGAAAACTTTGAATCGTTGTAAGAAGTTAGAGGTTGAAAATTCAAATCTCCGCCAGAAAGTAGAGGATTTAAGTATTGATAACGCAGAATTAATATCCCATCACGAAGATAATTCTCAATCTGCGAGCATCGCAATTGATAATTCTTCTCTTCTTGAGGAGAATAATCAATTAAAGCTTGAAAATTCTTCTCTTCGTAATGATAAGAAACAACTAGAAGGTAAATTATTTGCGATGGTAATTATTTTGATTACTTTTCCTTCGTAATTTGCTAACCAATTCCTTAATTTCTCTCCTTGCTGCAGAAAATTATGCGAAGATGAATAACGATCTGGAAACTATCCTTGCTAATCATAATAAGAAAATTTCTGATTTAAGATCTCAAACTTCTAATTTCCCAGATAACCATAGTTTATATGTCAAGCGTTTTCGAGCTAAGATGACTCGCAAGATTTTTCAAGACAATGAAATTCCTCTCAAGAAGTACCATACGCTCCTTTCTGAAGAAATTCCTGAAGATACTCCATATCTGGAAATATCTGAAAGTGAAGTTGAAGATGATAGTGAAGTTGAAGAAGAAGATCATTTTGACGGGAATAGATCGCCTGAAAAATAACTTCACTCTTTTTTGTATATCTGTTCTGTAACTCCACTCTTTTTGTATGTTTGTTCTGTTTCTTTTCAATACAACACTTTCTTCTTGATTGCACTTTTAATCAATCCAACAATTTCTTTTTCAAAGCTTAATTTGAATTAATCTTTCTTTGATTGATTGTTTCCCTTATTCGCATAACTTGATCATGTGGAGAGAAATAATATATCTTAAAGACTTAGCTTAGTATTCCCTTTCCCCTTATTATTGCTCTTCAAATGATCAACTATCGCTGGAAGTATTAGAATATCCTTCTCAATTTATCTTACGAAGTATAAATTCTCCCTTCAAAGTATAAGAAATATAAGCCTTTTGCCTTTTGCGGAATGTTGCGAAGTAAATAATAAATCTCCCCTTGAAGTATAGGAAGTATGAAGTATACGAAATATGAAATACCCTTAAGAAGTATAAGAAGTATAAAATATCTTTGAAGAAGTATTAGCAGCATTCAATTCATGAAGAATTGCCCAATATATGAAGAAGTATAAGAATTATTACTCATTGTATGAAGAAGTATAATAAGTACTTAACCTTCGCAAAATTAAATATCCGTTGAATAAGTATAATAAATATGATATACTCTTGAAGAAGTATAAATAGTATTGAATTTGTGGAGAAATATTCAATATGTGGAGAAGTATAAGAAGTATTTAATTCTCGTAACATTTTACGAGTATGAACTTATCTGTATTTGATTGCTATCAAAATCGCATCTTTTGTTAAGTCTTCGTGAAAGTTCTTCAATGATGTTATCTTCTTTTATAAGACTTCTTGTAAAAATTATTCAATGGTATTGACGAAGCTGTCTTCTCTTCAAAACTTCATAATGTATATTCTTGTAAAATTTCTTCAATGATATTGACGAAGTTGTCTTCTTTTCAGATCTTCATAATGTATATTCTTGTATAATTTATTCAATGATGTTGATGCAATGAATTTCATTAATTTCTGTGGTCTTATCATGCCTTCCTAAGTAAAGGTCTTATTTTGCCACCTCTTTTGGAGCGACAAAATCGCAGGACGTTCTTACACTTTCATGCAAAAACCCATTGATCTTGCCTTAACTTCTTTGTATAGTATTTTAGCCTCTTCAGGAAGTGTTGCGACAATATGACAGGCCTAAATATTCTTGCGAACATAAAGCCCCATGACATTGCCGTCTTGCGATGAAATCGCAGGACGTCTCTACACTTTCATGTAGTGACCCATTGATCTCATCTTAACTTCTTTATTATGTTCTGCGAGTTCTTTTTTTTTTTTTTTTTTTTTAGAATGCTCGCAGAATTTCATTTGTTGCACAAATATGACAAGCCTTTATGTTTTCGCAAACAAGAAGCCTCATGACATTTGCGTCTTATAGCACGTATCAGCTCCCTAATGGAGGGTGCTGCCCTTTATCTTCCCCCTGGTTGCCCCTTCAAGGAAGCGTACATCAACCATACAAGGTTAGCTCTTCCCATCCAGTTCTGCCAACAACTAGCTTTTGATCGCAACCTCTTATCCTTTTTCCTATAGGGCTTATAGTTACGAGGTTGCACCCTATGGGGTATCTTTGGGCCAAGTGCATCATTTGCCAAGACTTGTCAAAAATGACAGATGTGGTTAAACCTCACCCGGCACTCTTGACTCAACCGTGTACCTCGGCGCCTTGATCATTTTCTGCACTTCTTGGGAAAGACAGTATGCCTTAGTCGCCCAACCTAAATCCTCTTACACCGCATTTTATATTGCGTAATGTCGCTAGATTAGGTGAGAATCCAAGGTGTCTAACCCGTATAGGTACCCCATTATTGGGTTGTACCCCTAAATTTTTACCATGTACTAAGGGTCCTTGGTGGTGTTCCGGTTACCCTTAGCCACGTTTATAGGTACCCCCTTAAATGACGTACTTTAGGACTTTGCCTCTTACGAAATATAGCTTCGCGAACTAGGGTGTACGCCACAAAGGTTTGTCTGTATAAAATTTTCTGCGGCTCTCTTTCTTTTTTGGAGGCTGATCACAGATTGCGGTCTTTTATTCGCAAATTAATGAAAGTTTAATCGCAATATAAATTTTGAAATTCGTAAATTTTCCCAATTTCCTGTGAGCAAACAATATTCGTAAAATTTATCACGAAATAAAAAAATTTGTTTTGCCACATACCTCATTTCCACGAGCAAACATATTGATTACCTTCTTGTTTTATTATTTTCCTTCTTCTTTCTTCGCAAATCACAACCCCTTATTATCATCGTAAATTTCTTGTATGATTATCATCGTAATTTTATTCTCTTTTTCCTTAATCCTCCGCCATTAAATTTTCACTTCTTTTCACAGCCTTTGCTCTTTTTCTCCAATTTTCCTTCTTAGTAGTTTTTCCTTCGCAAACTTCTACTTCTGTATCGTAACATTTCTTTCCCTCAGCCCAATCACCCTTGATAATTCCAATACCCTTCATATGAGGAAACTTTATGCACTGATGTAGAGTGGAAGAAACGCCTAGAATTCCATGAAGCCATGGTCTTCCTATCAAAGCATTATATGGTGATTCGACATCAACAACGCAGAACAGAATTTCAGTTCGCATTCCACTTAATGGAATTCGCATGCTCACTTCTCCTTTGGGCTTGTTGGCAGTTCCATTAAAACCATAAATTATGTAAGTAGAAGGTATTAAATCTGCATCTTTCCCCCCCATAGTTTTGTAAGCAGAATAGAAGAAGATATTGACAGAACTTCCCGTATCAATCAAAATCCTATTAAGACCAATTGATTCTTCCTCCATATCATCTTCGTTTTCTTCCATATTCATGTAGATTGCTAATCTTACTACCAATGGATTATCATGTGCTTCACAACCTTCTGGAATTTCAGTGGCTTCAAAAGAAATTTCACATTTCTGCCAATCTTCAAGTCGTGAAATTTTTGCGATGTTCATTACTTCCTTTCCTTCACCATCCCTCGCATATACCCTGCTTAACACATTATCATGAAAATCCTCTATGGTTTTATATGAATTAACAATGGAAATACATAAAACATTCATTGCTTTTGATCCCACTTCTATATGTAGGATTTCTTCTCCCTTTTATTTTGTTGTGTTCTCCCTGCGAGTTATGACTGGAGCCTGTGGTAATTGTTGCGACTGTGTCTACTTAAGTAAAAATTGATTTAGCTTTCCTTGATCAATCATTCGCAAGATTATCTTCTTGATATTATGGCAATTTTTTGTAGAATGTCCATGAAAATGATGATATGAACAAAATTCATGACTTCTTGGACCCATTGGTGGTTCCTTTCCCATGTTCCATGGAGCTGGTATATGCTCTACCAGGATAATTGCTTGCCATATCTTTTCTACACTTGTATTCAAAGGTGGCAACTTTATCTCTTCCCTTACCATTCTTTGACCTCCTTGACCGTTGTTATAATTTTGTCTCTGGTTCCCTTGTCCAAAATAATTTTGCCTTTGTCCCCCATAATTTTCTTGTTGTTGATCTAATCTTGGAATTTGGTTATTTCCTATTCGATTATAGAAATTCCTCTCTCTATCAAACTCTTCTTGATCTCTACTACCCATTGCTACCATTTTTGGCTGGCTACCATTGATTTTCTTCTCTTCTGAAATTTGCGAAGAAGTTTGTGAGGATGTTTGCGAAGTACTGCTATCTTTTGCATTGATTATTTTGGGAAGTAAATTTGCTCCTCCCTCTTGATTGCTAGTGTTTGTTACTGGATATGACTCCATACTGTTTTGCTTTTCCTCTAGTGTAATGTATTCTTCTTGCAATTCTCGTAACTTTGTCATCATTATGGAATTATTTCTTCTAAAGATTTGAACATATAATTGTTCAGTTGCGAACATCGCATTTATGAAGGACAGAATCAAGTATCTCTCATCCAGGCGCCCTGCCATATCACTGCACATAGTCTTCCATCGTCTTACCAAATGCTTCAAACTTTCACCCACTCTTTGTTTTAAACCAAATACATCTTCAATACCAAGCCGTGAAGAGTGATTTGTGATATATGCTCCAAGGAAAGTTGCTTGCAAATGACTGAATGACGTAATAATGTTCTTAGGGAGTCCTTCGAACCACTTTAAAGCTTCCCCTGTTAAACTCGATGCGAAGTACTTGCACAACACAACATCATGATTCTCCCATTGTAACATGCATCTTATGTATGCTTTAATGTGCTGAATAGCACATGAAGTCCCATCAAAGATACTGGTAAGTGTGGGTAAATTGCATTTTGGTGGAATTCCTCCCAATTGTACTTCTCTAGCAAATGGAGTCCTCGCAGCTTCTTCTATTTCTTCATCTAATTGCCTTCTATCTCCTCTTCTTCTATTGTTTATCATCCCTCTCATTTCTGCTAATTCTCGAAAGATCCGTGCATTTTTCTCAGAATTCTCATCCATTGGTCTTTTTAATGCAACTTCTCTTCTTCTACGTTCTTGCGCTTCCTCCCTTGCGATCATTCGCATTCTATCATATTCTTCATTAATGTTTTCATTTGCATAATTTTGCAAATATCTTCTTTCTAAATTATCATAATTGTTCAGTCGCAGAGTATCTTGGAATTCTTGTTCTTCCCTTTCTATTCTTCTCATTCTTCTCATGCGAATATCAGGAATTTCTTCTTCTTCATTTCTCCTCCTTCTGTGATTTTCTTCTTCTTGATTTGTTTGTACTCTGATTCGAGATTTTGGTTCATTCATCTCTACTTCTGTTTGTTGATTTACAATTCTTCTCTTAATTCTTTCATACTCAACATCTTGTTTGTTACGAGCCTCTTCATATCTTCTTACTCCATTCTCGTGATTGTTTTGATGTACTGCTTGTTGTCTCTCAGTTTCTTCCATAAGTTGTTGTTCTTCCTCTCGATTCTGATTATTTTCTCTAGGATTTGGCCTTGTTCGTAAATTCTCCATGTTTTGTTCTTGGTTTGGTATTAAAATGAAACGATTCTCTTGATTTCTTTCACCTTGATTCTGCGCTTGTTCTTGCATATTATTTTCATTATTGATTATCGGTGAATTTTGTCCTTCTCTTTCTGTTCTAACTTTTGATCTTGCAACACTTTGAGATTTCCTTCTTTGTAGCATCTCATTTTCCATCCTCAATTTTTGATTTTGTCTTGTTAAATTGGCACGTTCTTCAGCTTCGATCATTCGTTCTTCTTGGATTCCTTGTCTTAGTATTTCTAACATCTCCCTTTCTCTTTCAAGAATTGTTCCTCCAATCAACCTTCCATTTTCTCTGATTTGTGGTTCTCTATCTTCTTCCTCTGGTGTATCATTTCTCCAAGTGTGTATACTCACTCGATCATGATCTATTATTTGTTGAGCTTGATTTCTTCGATTACTCCTTCTCCTACTAGGTTCTCCTGTTATATTTGCTTCTCCTCCTGCGAGTCTTACACTTCTTCTTACTTCATTTAATGGTTCTGATGTGTTTCTTCTTCTTGTCATTTTTCTGGTACAGGAATTCTTTCTCTCCCTGTTTCTAGCGCCAATTATGTAGTTGCAGAATAACCTACAACTACACCCTCAATAGAATTGGTAAAAACTCAAGAAGTTCTTGATGATGAATGATAATTTTCTTATTAATTCTCTTAATTGATTACATGGAATTATCAAAATGGAACTAGAATAGTTACAACTTTTTCTATTCTCTTTCCTAAGATAATTTCTTACACTTACTAAAAGAACCTCCCGAATTTTACATTTGAACTCCTATTTATAGTAAAACTTATACAGCTGTATATGAATTGCGAAGTATCGCAATTCATTCTCGCAAAATTATTTCATCCTCGCAAAACTTCATATTTCTCCGTGCTACTTCTATCATCGTATCATTTTATAACTCTTTCCTCCTTCATTTATTACGATACTCGTGAATTATTATCTTGCGATATTCAGTACCTACAAAATCAAGAATACAACCGCTCTCTTTAATTTTCTCTCTCCTCAAGACTTCCTCAACACTCAAAAATACATCCTCATCCTTCTGAATCTACTGGGTCTCTTTATATAGGATAGTTACATAGTGGGTGACAGCTAATCTGTCCTTTAATTTCGGATCTGACTCGCGATATTATCACAGTAATTATAATGTCCATTCTCGCAAGCGTTGTAACCATCGCAAGATAATCACACTCTTCCCGTGTTTCTTCATTCGTCAGCTATTACGTCATTCTTTAAATCATTATGTGACACTCATGAAGTGTTGTTGAAGAACTCGCGGTGATGTTCGCAGAAATATTGCTAATCTCACAAGAGTAATGTCATGGAGATATTCTGGTCCTACATCTTGCCTCTTCTCATGTCTTTTCTGCGAAGAGGGAAAGACTATGAGAATTAAAATGCCGCAGCTACCTAGTTTTTCATCTCTTTCCCCCGATAAAACCCTGTAAATTAGGTATGACCGCTTATACATGTCGAATGCTCCTATTTTAACCGGTTAATCCTTTATTACCCAATTACCCTTTTTCTGTCTATAAAAGAGATAACTTGTTAAGAAATATTCTTTTTATTTTACTTCTTCGTCTTCTCCGTCCCTTCTCTTCTCTGTAAACTTTCCCGTCTGCAATATTTCTTATTTCACAGGTTCATCTGCTACTGTTCTAATGGAGTCTCAAAGGTATAAACATTCTATTCTGTTTTAATTCGATTTTGCTTGTTTAAACTATGTTTATCTATTTTATTTGATCTCTTTAATTTGATTTTTCATAATTCCCATACTGTGTCTTCTTTTCAGTGAAACTACTTCTAACATGTAACTTGTATCTCAAAACCCTAATCTTCTCAAAAATTCGCAACAGAAACTGGATGAAAAGAAGAGGAATCGTGCGAATCATAAGGTAGTAAAAAACACTTGTTTTCTTAATAACAATATTGTTGCCTCTGTTTCTTATCTAGTTTATTATTCGCAGAATAATGAGAATGTTGTTGAACCTCGCAAGATTAAACCCATTGAATACGGAATTACTATTCCCTCATTATCTTCTTCAAAATCCACTCCTATAGCCTCACAATTTGTGCCCCAACCTTTTGCTTGTGATGGTGTCACTCCCAATACTCCTTCCTCAATTAACCCTCTCATAAGTGAAACTCCCATATTATTTTGAATGAAGTTCCTTCTTCTTCTACTGTAGTCACTTCTCAAGTTGATTCATTTTCACTTCCAAATGTGACCTTTCCAGATACTCCCCCTCCTTATGACACAAATAATTCAAACCTTCAACTCGCCATTGTTACCACTTAACCACATACATCTCTCCCTCCTATTAGAGAAGCTTCAATTGATGTAGACGTTTCCTTTAGAGTCTTATCTGATATTCTGGATGAAACTAGAAAATCCTCCATTAATGCTGTCAAGCGTGGCGTCTGCGAAGTTTTAAGAAAGTATTTTGGTTCTGAACAAACGGCTGCGAAGACATCTCTAGAAAACGAAATTGAAATTTTAAAAGAGAGTATTCGGGTTAAGAACTCAGAATGCAATACTCTTCAGCACAAGCTTCGCAACTCTTTACTGAATTGCGAGAATCTTCGCAATAAAAATGAGGAACTAAAAGGTATACTTTTCCTTCTTTTATCTTTTGGTTTTTCTGTAGGAGCGGAATATCACAGCAAATGATAACTTACGAAATTGTGGAGAGAAAATACATTTTGCGAGTATAGAATATTTTGCGAAGATAAAGAAATCACGAAGAACGTTTTACGAGTAAAGGAAGTTCGTGAAGTAAATTTGCGAAGGTTCGTATGATGATTCTTTGATCTGAAATTAAGGGAAAGATTAGTTGTTATCCAATGTGTAAAATCATATAAATAGCCATTTAGGCATGAGAGAAGAGGAGAGACACATTTTGAGAGAGGGGATGATTTTAGGAGGAGAGAGAAAATTTTAGAGAGGGATTTTATTTTCTTTATCATCTTCTTCCCCAAAAATTCTAGAGCTCCAAATATTCATTAATGGAGTCTCAATTGTAAAATCATGTAATCACATACAATCACTAGTGAAGCACCGTGGATGTAGATCACATTGATCGAACCACGTAAAAATCTTTGTGTCTCTTTATAATTTTAGTACCTTAATTCTTAGTTTCATATCAAATTAATTAGGTTTAGGAATCATTTTAATGGATTCTTATGAGGGTGTAGTTGTGAGATAATTCGCAACTACATAATTGGCGCTAGAAACAGGGACCTAACCTTGTTGGTTCAAGAAAGCTAGAAAAATTGGTTACTGTTGGTGATGAATTGTACCGGACCTATGAGTTTTGAAGACAGAAATGGAAGTTCTTTTATTGGCATCTTCAAACAACAAACACATTAGTAGTAGTTCAGGAAGAGAGATGTGAATATGGAGAAATCGTCAAGAAAAATGAAATTTACACATGCTACGTCAACAATCGCTTCCAAAAAGGACAAATTTTTTCTCACTTTTCTTATTCTTTGTTTCATTTTTCAAAATTTGGGAATTTCAAAACACAAATTGAAAAATTATTTTTTTTTGGATCTAAACTTTGCTTTTTGTAGAAATTTGATTTATTATGGAAATTTTGAATTTAAAAATGTTTTTGATATAAATTTGTAGTAACCAAATCTCGTTTTACAAATTTATTTAAAGAATTTCTGACAAAATCAAAATTCAAGATTTTCTGTTGGTTAGAGATTTAAAGATTTACACTTCGCAAGAACAAAAACAAGTAGAATATATGGAAAGTTTTCATTCTTCATAGGCAAACATTACTTATCTTAATGATCAATAAACTGTTAACCAAATTTACTGATCGTTTGCAGCAAATTTTTTGCAAAGTTCTGCGTCATTGACGAAGAATTATCATTCCTACGAAGAAACGAGATAAATGTCATCATGAGTTCGAATCTTACGAACAGAAATGTCCAGGGAGAAGAAGAAGAAATTCAGTAGGACGAGGTGAAGTTCAGTAGTTCATTTTGCACAAGACAATTCAAGTTACATAAACTGTCCAGGGAGATATAAATAATCAAAAGAACAAAAGAAGATTTATGCACAGACGTTCATTTACGTACAGACATTCATTTACGTACTTACGAAAGAGATTATCCCAATTACGAACAAAAGAAGAAGTATACGAAGAAGAAAGTTCGCAGCTACTAATTCTTACAAATGAAGTTACGAATGAAGTTACTAAAGGATGCTTTAGTCACGTGTACTGGAAAACTAAGATGTTATACTTTAAAGTGTATGAGAAGGCTACTGTTCGCAAGAAGAATGTTTCTTACGAATATTAAAAATACTTTAAAGTTCGCAGTAAGAGACAAACTATATACTGAGTTGGAAGACTAAGTTTCAGATGCTGAGTAATTCCACCACATTTGAAGGTGGTATTCAAAGACTTTGAATGAGAGATGCTTCAAATCAACTTAATCGACTTGGGAAAGATCAACTTCATAAGTAGGAGCTTGCGATCAATTCCTTTTTGAATATTTGACTCCCAGCAACTTGAGCAGAAATGATTAGCAAAGAATTTTTTTTACGAAAGTTCGCAGCAAGATTATAACAACATCAACCAAGAGCTCTCTCACTGCACCAGACATATCAAGACTTGGATTTTCAACTTTAATCCTCAAACAAAAACCTTGTCCTGAGCACACACATTGCAGCTGTTACAGTTTATAACAAAAAGAAGAACATGGACTTTTGCCCATGCATAGAGCAAAATCACTTTGGAACAAATGATCCAATTCGGAAAGGAAGTTAACTCGTAAAGACACAAAGATAACGTCAGATTGAGAAGAAGAGATATATAAGAAGTTTACTTAAAGGGTGGTTCCTGCGAAGATTAGCTTTGTGGTTACCAGAGAGGGAATCATTGACATCACTTGGTACATCTAAGGAAGAATGAAACATCAGCATCAGCATGAGAAAGAGCACAGGTCTAAGGAAGGAATTCAAAAGACGTTTGCATGTTACTATATACTTAACAGAAGACGTTTGACTACACCAACGATGAAGAGAATTTGAGAGTAATGTTGCCAGCAACGAAGAAAGGAATGATATGCAGACGTTAGACTTAACAGCTGATGGATATTCGAAAGAAATTAAGCAACAAATATAGTAACATGCAAAGTCAAATCCCAATCGACTATTCGCAACAAATTTCGTCACCAGCTCCATCAAAGAAATCAATGAAGCTGCGAACAACACAACCAAAGCAAGAAAGAGGATCAATCATACATAAACGAGTAAGAGACGATTGATCAAGATTGACAAACAGAAGACGTCGAAGCCACAAAACTGGACTTTCAGTGAAACAAATAATTCAAAAAGGCATGCAGACCAATACCAAACATCTGAAAAAATACATAGAGATTATAGTTCTGCGAACAACACACCCCCTGCGAAGTTCTGAAAAAGTATTTAAAATTATTTTTGCGAACAAGAATCATGGGAAGAACAGTTTGCTTCGTAAAAAAAAAAAAAAAAGGACACAGATGTATAAGCCCACCAACACAAACACAAGGTAGCACATCAATGAAGCAACGAGTTTACAAAAATCCAGCAATGGATCTTAACGAACAAATTTTAGGAGTTAACAAGCGAAGTAAGGTCACGTAGCAGACATCATCATCAACGATATAGCTCCATGAAGGTCAATTTGCATGATTGCTCGACATGGAGGAATGGTCAATTTGCATGATCACAGTTTGATAGAACAGACACCATCAGTTTCATACTAGAATTACTGGCATCAAGCATCTTCTTCGTACGATAACTCTCATTTCGTCACACAGCAAACGAATCCAGCTAGTTACAGAAGTAATCAAAGAAAGAAGAAGAAGTTATGGAAAGCTTATTTCGCCTAAGGCAGTAACTGGAATCCACTTCCTGGAGAGGGAAACTCGAAATATTTAACTTCGTGAAATATTTCTCTTCGGAAATATTTCCTTCGCAAACATTTTTACTTCGCAAACATTTTAATTCGCAAATATTTATTTTAGCAAATACTTCCTTTGCAAACATTTTTATTACACAAACATTTTAACTTCGCAAATATTTCTTTCTCCAGCTGGTCAACCATTTGGTATAAACTTTCTCCCAACATAGTTCTCTGCTGATCAGGTGATGCATTGGAAATAACACTAGCTAAGGCACCAATAGGGATAGGTTGTGAAACAACATCTTTCATTGGGATTCCAGCCATGTCATATGGAACTGACAACATGCCTCCAGCAGTGCCCGACATTGGATCTTTAGGCATGATACGACCAGGAGGATGTTCGTTTACTTCGTGCAAATTATTACTTCGCAAGATTTTTGGATATTTCGCAGGAAGAGAGTGGAAGATTATTTCGCAAGAAATGGAAAGTCATATACTTCGCGAAAGACAACAACAATCCGTAAAAAGGTAAGTGCCGTTTCCTTTAATACTTTATTCACGGAAGATAAAAGATTTTTGAATTTATATACTCGCAAAATTTCTACAATTTCAAAGATTCCAAAACATTTTAAAGATTTTTTAGATTGGTAAAAAGTGACACAATCGCAAGATTCTAAAATTACTTCATCGCAAAAATTAAAAGATCTCAAAAGTTTTCAAAGACTTCAAAATTGCAAAAAAAAACAGAGAAAATTCAATTCCTATATTTCTATAGAATAATTTTGATTTAAAGATGTGATATGGATACTTATCATACTTCTTATACTAAACATTTCATGAAAGCATTCAACATTTTATATACATGAAAAATTTACGATGAATTTTTTTTTAAAAAAAAAGAGGCGAAAAAATACCGCCATTTACGATTAACTTGCGAATAAAAGACCGCAATCTGTGATCAGCCTCCAAAAAAGAAAGAGAGCCGCAGAAAATTTTATACAGGCAAACCTTTGTGGCGTACACCCTAGTTCGCGAAGCTATATTTCGTAAGAGGCAAAGTCCTAAAGTACGTCATTTAAGGGGGTACCTATAAACGTGGCTAAGGGTAACCGGAACACCACCAAGGACCCTTAGTACATGGTAAAAATTTAGGGGTACAACCCAATAATGGGGTACCTATCCGGGTTAGACACCTTGGATTCTCACCTAATCTAGCGACATTACGCAATATAAAATGCGGTGTAAGAAGATTTAGGTTGGGCGACTAAGGAATACTGTCTTTCCCAAGAAGTGCAGAAAAAGATCAAGGCGCCGAGGTACACGGTTGAGTCAAGAGTGCCGGGTGAGGTTGAACCACATCTGCCATTTTTGACAAGTCTTGGCAAATGATGCACTTGGCCCAAAGATACCCCATAGGGTGCAACCTCGTAACTATAAGCCCTATAGGCAAAAAGGATAAGAGGTTGCGATCAAAAGATGGTTGTTGGCAGAACCGGATGGGAAGAGCTAACCTTGTATGGTCGATGTACGCTTCCTTGAAGGGGCAACCAGGGGAAAGATAAAGGGCAACACCCTCCATTAGGGAGATGATACGTGCTATAAGACGCAAATGTCACGAGGCTTCTTGTTTGCGAAAACATAAAGGCTTGTCATATTTGTGCAACAATTGAACTTCTGAGAGCCTTCTAAAAAAAAAAAAAAAAGAAAAAAAAGAACTCGCAGAACATAACAATAAAGATAAGATGAGATCAATGGGTTTTTGCATGAAAGTGTAAAGACGTCCTGCGATTTCATCGCAAGACGATAATGTCACGAGGTTGTATATTCGTAAGAATGTTCAGACTTGTCATATTATCGCAAATACAAAATATTATCACAAAAAAGGTGGCAAAATAAGACCTTTACTTAGGAAGGCATGATAAGACCACAGCAATTAATTCCATCAGTATCATTGAAGAATTTTGAAGAGAATATATATCATGAAGACAATCCCATTGAAGAAACAAAGAAGACAATCCCATTGAAGAAACAAAGAAGACAATCCCATTGAAGAATTTTCACGAAGAAGAAGCGATTTCATTCGCGATCAAAGACGAATATATATAAGAAAATACATAAATAAACTTGCGAAGATAGTTATATGAATGGAAGCAACTCAAAGTTATATCAATTTTACTACGGCAAAATGATCTAAGCAACAGAAACTTGAAATATACATTATAATAGATAAGTATTCACATCATACAAGCATCATACTCGCATCATTCAAGCATTATATTTGCATCATAAATGCATTGCATAAACATTTCATGGCATAAGCATCGCATACATATTTCATAACATAATCATTACATAAATATTATATTCGCACAAGTATTGTACAAAATTTTACAGGAAAATACCACGAAACTTCGCAGAAAAGTTCATAATTCGCAGGACTATTCATAGTTCGTAACACTATATTCGTAACACTATATTCGCAACACTATGTTCGTAACACTATATTCGCAACAGTACATTCGCAACAGTATGATTCGCAACACTATGTTCGCAACAATATATTCGCAACAGTATATTCACAACAGTATGTTCGCAGCACTATTCACAGCAATATTCGCAGCACTATTCAGAAGTTCAGAAATGCGCAGAAAAACTCAGGAATTCGTAGAAATATTCAGAAGATAACAGGGTTACCACTTGAGGCAGAGGCAACATAACAATAGAGATGAAATTTAATTATTCAACATTTTCTCAAGAATTCTCTTTCGAAGATAAAGAACAGAGGCAACTATGGATACCCAAGAAAATATTTGATGTTCTTTATCTTCTCAGCAAGAATCCTCACCAAAAGTGGAATAATAATTTCACATGAACAGAGGCAATATTTATCACTCTCTTAAGGATACTTCATACTTCTTATATATTTCGAGGATTAAGTACTTCTTATACTTCTTCAAGGATATTTTATATTTCTTATACTTCATACTTCTTCAAGATACTTCACATACTTCATACTTCGCAAGATGATACTTCTAATTACTTCTTAAAGCTTCAGAACTTCGCAAAAGAATAGAGGCAAGTATATACTTTTTGAGTTTGATATTATTTCGCTCGTTCCTTCATCAACAAAGATCAAAGACTACTACAACGGATTTTTTCTTAAAGATCTCTCTTCAAGCAATATTCAAGAAAAAAGAGGCAAGATGTAGGAGCGGAATATCACAGCAAATGATAACTTACGAAATTGTGGAGAGAAAATACATTTTGCGAGTATAGAATATTTTGCGAAGATAAAGAAATCACGAAGAACATTTTACGAGTAAAGGAAGTTCGTGAAGTAAATTTGCGAAGGTTCGTATGATGATTCTTTGATCCGAAATTAAGGGAAAGATTAGTTGTTATCCAATGTGTAAAATCATATAAATAGCCATTTAGGCATGAGAGAAGAGGAGAGACACATCTTGAGAGAGGGGATGATTTTAGGAGGAGAGAGAAAATTTTAGAGAGGGATTTTATTTTCTTTATCATCTTCTTCCCCAAAAATTCTAGTGCTCCAAATATTCATTAATGGAGTCTCAATTGTAAAATCATGTAATCACATACAATCACTAGTGAAGCACCGTGGATGTAGATCACATTGATCGAACCACGTAAAAATCTTTGTGTCTCTTTATAATTTTAGTACCTTAATTCTTAGTTTCATATCAAATTAATTAGGTTTAGGAATCATTTTAATGGATTCTTATGAGGGTGTAGTTGTGAGATAATCCGCAACTACATTTTCGATTTTAGTAAATTCTCATTTTTTCTGTGTTTAATTCTATTTTAAACCCTTGGTTCATATATTTAGTTTTAAATCAGGCACGATTCTTTGAGAGATTCCGATTTGAGTCTATTGTTGAAGAAGCTCGTGCTCAGAAAGATTCTTGGATGAACCAATATAATAGATTAGATAACCTTCATTCATATTCTATCGACCAAATAGATAATCTTACCAATGAGAATAACCAACTAATACAAAGGCAAAGTCTGTTAAATAGCGAAGTTACTCGTCTTTCTTATTTGTTAACCCAAGCTAATTTGGCGATAGAAACTTGTTTGTGGGAGAAAACTACTTCTGCTGGTTTTGGTAATTTTGGGTATGTGTGGATGAGAAGTGAATTTAAACCTTCAACAAATGTGCTGCACGATGAGCACTTTTTGATTCGAGAGGTAATCTGTACAATTCTGGCCTAAACCGAAGACACGGCCGTTCCAGATTTGTTTCAGTCACAGGTGAAGGATGTGAGGTTGATCATAGGGAGGGAAGCGAAGAAGGTGTTGAGAGTATGAAGGTGAAGGCTATGACTTGTTAACAGAAGGTTGAGCATGCGAGAAAATGTTGCAGGCAAGCTCTGGGTGTTGAATATGATGGTATTAACACTTGGTTTTTCTGTGTTGTCTGGACTTGTGTTTTTGGAAATAGGGAGGAGAACCTATTTATACAAGTCATTAATACTTCTTCACGTCTCTCGTGGGAAGTGGAGGAAGTGGAGTGAGGGAAGATTGGAGTTGTGTGTGAGTGTCACACGATCAGAACTGCCCACTTCTCCCATCTTCACTTAACCGCCCATGTCTTCCTGACACGTTCTTGTGATGGCGCGTTGCACGCTGCACGCTGTAAACCGCCAGACCAATACCCCAGTTTTGACGTGATTAACGTCTCGAGTGTCTTGGAAAACATGTAGCATGTTGTTGTGGCTTGGCAAGTCAGGCTCGGGAAGCTTTCTAGCTTGGTGACCTTCGACGGTCGAGATTTTGCATCTTGAGAGGAGGGGAAACCGTTGATCATTGCACTAGAAACCCTGATTAGCGCCTCTCACTAGAATCGTTGTAGAATTCTAGTACAGACTCGGATTTTGATGGTCCGCCCCTCCATTCCATACGAAAAAGAATTTCCTATCTCCCATCGCGAGAATATTTAGGTTTTAAGCTCGTTCGGAAGGAGAAAACAGCCCGAAAGCAAAACCCAGGAAGGAAATTGATACTTGTGAAGTATCGTGTTGTTTGTAGGCGCATATTGTATGCATGCGGTGCATTAAATATGCTTAACATATTTGAAGCCTACACAACCTTGATGAAAAGATTGCAAGTTGAAGTGACTCAACTAGCTATGTTCAGGCGTTGTTCGGAGGTCGCATGAGAGGGACCTACCTTGGCCGGTTATGCCATGGGGAAGTGTGGAGGATGGTGATCACGGTGATACCTTGTTTGCCACCTAACTCCCTTCCTAGGATATTCATCCAAGCATGCGATCTTGGACGGACGAGATTGAAGGAGGAATAACCGTTGGATTAGGGTTTGGAAGGCTTGTGAGCTTCCTCTTTCACCCTAACGGTTTTATGCCTTGGGAGGCGTGCATGGAGTGGCCGATTGGTCTAGTAGGTAGGCGGGATGCCATTCTACACGCCATGCCTGCAGGACGTCCATCGGAGCGATATGGGTCGCCCGTTCTAGCCTGCAATGATGGATGGTCGAGATTATAACTGATGGAGGGGCCGTGACATGCCTCCCTTGGGCGCGCGTTACGAGGAGCATGACCACTGCCGGTCTTGTCCGATCATCTAGGCGTGAAGTCGGGCCCATGGTGGTCATGCTAGCATGCTCGGTCCCCTTTAAGTCTTCATCTTTGCCCTCCATCCAAGCCTACGAAGATGGACGCTCGAGATGTTTCTACGCCGCAAACCCTAGTTAGGGTTTCGGACCGACCACTTTGGGAGATCAGTTTTGGGTGGCGTGCGCCTCTTTTGGGAATGCCGGCTGTGCGCCTCTTTCAATTTTAAAACTCATTTTGGAGCTCTATTAAATTTCTGTTCTTCTTAATATTCTGCGAGAAAGATAATGATATTTTATTTATCAATTCCCATACTTGCCCCTCATTATCTTTCTTTGAATGAACAAATATCTCCTGCATCTTAGAAAAATGAAATAGTTAATTGGTAGGATTATTCTTGTGGTCTTATTTTGCCTTCCTAATTAAAGGTCTTATTTCGCCATGTTTCTTTCTGCGACAAAATCGCAGGACGTCCTTACATTCGCATGTAGAGACCCATTGATTTTGCCTTAGCTCTTGTATTTTATCAATTCTCTGCGACTATACGACATGCCTAAATTCCCTTGTGAGAACAAAGCCTCATGACATAGCCGTCTTGCGATGAAATCGCAGGACGTCTTTACACTTTCATGTAAAAACCCATTGATTTCATCTTAACTTTTCTTATGGCTTGTTGCCTCTGTATTTGTCACGCGACAATATGACAAGCCTAAATGTTCTTGTGAACATGAAGCTCCGTGAAATTGCCGTCTTAAGACACTTATCAGCTCCCTAATGGAGGGTGTCGCCCTTACTCCCCTTGGTTTCCCCTTCAAGGAGGGAACATCGTCCATACAAGACTAGATCCTCCCATCTGGTCTTAACAACAACTAGTTGTTTTCGCAGCCTCTTATACTTTATTCCTATATGGCTTATAGTTACGAGACTGCACCCTAAATGAGGTTTTCTTGAGGCTGAGTGCATTATAGCCAAGACTTACCAAGAATGGCTAGGGTAGGTTCGTCCATCCCGGGCATCCTTGGCTCAACCGTGTACCTCGGCGCCTTAGTCATACTCTGCACCCCTTAGAAGAGACCATCGGTCGTCCAACCAGGGTATAACATTATATAGTTGGAAAATCCAAAGTATCTCTTCTGGATAGGTATCTCAAAGAGATGGACCCCGGTCTCCGTGTCTTAGGTTCTAGAAGCGGTATAACCTTATCCCTGAGCCATGCAAAGAGATACCCCCTAATATGACTGTTTAGCTTGTCAGCATTGATGAGCTTGCGGTAGCCGCCTAGGATGACATCTGCTACTAGGTACGGTTCATCCTCCTTCTCGGCAGGAGAATTAGGTGAGGTAGCCATTTTCACCGTAATGCTTCCGACCTTGAATGTGGCTGCCTTTGTTACTAGGTATCCAATTCCGAATGGTTTTGGACGCGTATACATCAGGGTCTTGGTTTTGTCGTCTTTAACCGAGACATCTTCTAGACTCTGGATAAACTGTTTAAAGGGGCCGGCCTCCCATTCGCATCTCTTATCCAAGGTTGGTTTTTTGGCTAGAGCCAGTCCCCAGGACTTATCAGAATGAGGGGCGGTTGATTGTAAATAGGGTTGCGTGATGAGACTTACTTGAGATCGGAACCTTTCAACATATGCTGACAGGCTTTCTCTGAGAAGTCATGTTGCACTGGAAAGTTGTTGGTGCGGTAACAAACAGTCGTAAGGTCCAGAAGGCGTGTTGGAGATTCTTTCAGGTATCGAAGCCGGTAGAGGACAGACTCCTAGCATTGCCTTGTTGTCGCGCATCCAAGGGCATCCTAGGATCATGTCATAGCTGGGATGTTTTTTGACTATGTAGAACTTTGCTCGTGTCGAGGTATCACCCGATTTGACTTCAAGATCAATGTACCCATATGCATCTCTGAGTTCTTCCTCTGGATCCTTAACCATAGTTGGATGACAAGTAGCCTCTCGCTTCGGAATCTTAGCTGCTCCCAAGGTCTTGACGGTAATGATGTTAAATTCATAGGCCGCATCGACCAACACGCTATCGAACTCGACATCTCTCAATCGGGTGACGGTTAGGAGTCCCCAGTTTCCCTCGCTCGCGTTTTTCATGAAAGATTGGGGTTTCTGGACTGTTTCCGAATACAAACGCCTGCATGATACAATGCGGTTGAGGGCCGTAAATATGTCTTGACGCTGTCCCTTGGAGAAATACAAGATTTCACACAAGTGCTCCATCATAGATTGTAAATTCTTGCGAACAGAATCCTCGGAAATCATACAGCTCCTAATAGGAAGAGGATCCCTGTGAACACCTTCGTTTCCAAGTTGGAGTTCTCCCGTCTCTATCTTTTCCCTGAAGATTTGTTTCAGTCTGTTACAATCTTTGGTTGGATGGTGAACGAACCTATGGTAGTGGCAGTATTTTGGATCTGTCATGTCTTTCTCAGTTGGAGGACGTCTGATAGGAGGCATCTTGATGGAATCATCTTGGATCCACGATTCTAAGAGTTATATCACTTCGTTCATGAGGAAAGGAAAACCAGTATCTTCGGTGTCTTATGCAGGAGTTTTGTCCGCTCCTTTCCGAGACGAAGTCTTGTGTGCTAGGGATGCCCGCTTGGTTTATTGTTCCGTTGCGGAAGCTTTCCTTGTTCTCATCCACCCACTACACTCACAGAAGTACCAGTGTTGTATTGCTTGTTCGTGAGGCGCCTGCTTCCTCGACTTTCACGTGAATCTTCATTTCAAACAACTCTGGTTCTCTCTAGAAATGATAGTGCGGTTGTTGTTGAACGTTTGACAGCTTCATGGAGTTCGGAGAATGTTTGAAAGCCCAGTTTCTCTAATAGAGCGCGGTATATGGGTATCATCCCATTGATGCACAACTCCACCAATTGTCATTTGGTGACATTCGGGCCATGACAATCCAGCGCTTGGGTCCTGAACCTCTTAATGAAGTCGTTGGGGTGCTCGTTGTTCCGCTAAAGAATTCTTCCCAGATCTGAAAAGGTGATCTGTTCATATACGAATAAATACTTCCTTTAGAAAGCACTGACCATCTCGTTCCAATTGGATATGTTGTTAGGCGCGATGTTTTTGTACCAGGTATATGACCTCCCCGTAAGTGAATTTGATAATTCTTTCAAGCGTAGAACATGATTGTATTCATGTTCCCCCAGGGATTCCAAGAATCAAAAAACGTGTTCACCAGCGTTACCAGTACCGTCGTAGAGGGAGAATTGGGGAGAGGTGTATCCTCTTGGAAGAGGAATTCGTTGCACATCTTGAGGGTATGGCGACTGATGTTGGTGTATATCCGTTCGGTCCCCCTTGCCCCGATTCTGTAGAAGTCTTTCCAGGTCCTCGTGTGTGATGAAGTTGGATGGTTGGCTCATTTCCCTTAGGATTTCAGGAACAACACGAGTTTCTTCTTTCGTGTGAGTCAGGATAGAAATGTTTCCCCCGGGCTGTTGTGAATCTTGTGGTAAACGTTCAGTCAAAGTTTTGAGGAAAGTGAGTACCTCCTTTTGAGTCGCGGCCATATCTGTTTGAGTCTTAGCCAAGACTTCCTGATTCTCTATCAAGTCTGCAATGGTAATGGGCGGTGGTCCTTCTCTCGTCCCTCCGGATCCTCGTCCTGATGAAGGAGTGAAATTCCCAGAGGTGTTACACTTGAGGAGATACCGGGATTCACGGATGCTTTGGCTCTGGTAATGGGAGGCATTACACCTACTGGAATACTTCCCGCTACACTGGTGCTGATGGTAGAAGTGACGGCCCCTCGAGATGTATTAACGATTTGGGGATAACTAGGCATGGTATGCCTTGGCCGATCAGGTGAGAGGATAGACGGGTCCACGGTGGTTGTAGTTGCAGAATAACCTACAACTACACCCTCAATAGAATTAGTAAAAACTCAAGAAGTTCTTGATGATGAATGACAATTTTCTTATTAATGTTCTTAATTGATTACAAAGAAGTATCTAAATGGAATTAGAATAGTTACAACTTTCTCTATTCTCTTTCCTAAGATATTTTCTAACACTCACTAAAAGAACCCCTCGAATTTTACATTTGAACTCCTATTTATAGTAAAACTTATACAGCTGTACATGAGTTACGAAGTATCGCAACTCATACTCGCAAAATTACTCCATCCTCGCAAAACTTCATATTTCTCCGCGCTTCTTCTATCATCGTAACATTTTATAATTCTTTTCTCCTTTATTTATTACGATACTCGTGAACTATTATCTTGCGATATTCAGTACTTACACCTTGCCTCTTCTCATGTCAATTCTTCGAAGAAGAAATGTCATGAGAATCCCTATTCTCGTAAATTTAGTGTAGTTATTACCACCCTTCAGATTCGCAACACGTCTTTTTACTTTTCCCTTATCTTTCTGACACGTTTCTTCGAACGTTCTTTTCAACCGTTCACGCTTACTCGTATTAATGAATTTTTATCTTCATCAAACTCTCTTATAAATATTATCCTTTGTTTTTGCTTTTTATTCCCTTATTCATCTTCTTCACCGCTTCTGCCTCTGCAACCTCTTCTATTTTTTCTATTTTCCCTCTTATATTTAATGGCACCAAAGAAGAAAACTATTGAACAAATTAATGCGGAACTTGCTGATAGAGACATTATTCTTTCTGAGATTGAAGGTTATGATAATAAGTCTTCTCTCTGTGTGAAGCTCTTTACCAACTATGTTTGGGATGATCAAAAAGTATTAATCTCACGAGGTCAAATCCTCGCGGGTCATCCTCTTCCTCTTTATGATGTTAACTTTCCTTTATTCTACGAAATTATTTCCCACCCCAATTTTTCTTGTGCCATTTATCAATTGACTGGTGATTGCATTCGCCTCTTAGTTGAATTCGCAAATCGTGCCACTTTTGGGAAATCTTTATATTCAACTGATCTTAGGAAACCTGTATTTGAGAATATAGAAATTGTTGCTGCGAATTATACAGTTGAGGGTTTCTTCAAAAATTATACACTAATTCCTGCGAGGAAAGAAGATAATCGTTGGGGTGTTCGTCTTCATCGTAAAGCTAATATCGCAGCAGATGATCTTCTCATGCACGATATTGATTATGCTTCAGGAAATAATAAGACACCTCGTCGTTCTAATGATGAAGATTGGTATAAGTACCCTTTAATGTTATCAGGTTCTTATATTACTGGGATAGTAGAACTTCCTGCGAATCTTCGTAACCGCTATTATCAACCTTGGGATTTTAGAAATGTATGTATTTCCACTTCCTTATCTTTTTGTTACCCTTTAATTTCAAATGAGGTAAGAAACACTCTTGTATTTTTCTAAACAATATATTGTTGCCTCTGTTTCTTATCCTTATTTGAATTTACAGGTTCCACTTCTTCCCGAGGAGGTTGTCACGAGTGAAAGTAAAAGTTCTACTTCTTCTAAAAGGCTTACTGCGAGGCAACAAACTCTTCGTTCTGCGAAGGTCTCTCAAGATTCTGATAGTCAAGATGATGCTCTTCGCAAAGGAAAAAGAAAACTTCAAGATGTTGTTTACGAGAGAAGGAAGAAGAAGATACTCTCAACCAAATCCCATTCCAATGTAATTTCTTCTAATAAGGACATTGATGAAGATCTTGGTGATGAAGATGATAAATTTCCTGAGAAGGACTTTAGTTCTAATTCTGATACCCTTTCTGACAAAGGAGATGATGATGATGTTGATGAATGTGGGAATGAAGATTATAGTATCCCAGAAACTTTTGCCTCAGCAATGGTTAGCATCTCTGAGGCTTTCCTCCATTCTTCTCGTGGATTAGGAAATTCTCCTACAACAAATGCTCGCAAATTTATTGCGAAGGCTTGTAAAGTTCCTACTGTTATTGATAATAATTCCCTCAAAGGAATTTCAAGATTCGTCTCTCCTGCTTCATTATATGCTTTAGGCAGCATGGTAAGTTTCTTCTCTATTCCTTGTTTATTTCCTTATTTTATTGATTTCTAACCCCCTTTTTTTTTTTTAGGTTGGAAGAGTTAGTTGTGCAGCTGCTTCTGATTGGGAAAGACGTCATTCTCTTGCAGAGAAGAAAACTTTGAATCGTTGTGCGAAGTTAGAGGTTGAAAATTCAAGTCTCCGTCAGAAAGTAGAAGATTTAAATATTGATAACGCAGAATTAATATCCCGTCAAGAACATAATTCACAATCTGCGAGCATCGCAATTGATAATTCTTCTCTTCTTGAGGAGAATAATCAATTAAAGCTTGAAAAATCTTCTCTTCGTAATGATAAGAAGCAACTAGAAGGTAAATTCTTTGCGATGGTAATTATTTTGGTTACTTTTCCTTCGTAATTTGCTAACCAATTCCTTAATTTCTTTCCTTGTCATTAGAAAAAATCTTGCGAAGATAAATAATGATCTGGAATCTCTCCTTGCTAATCGTAATAAGAAAATTTCTGACTTGAGATCTCAACTTCTAATTTCCCAGCATAACCATAGTTTATATGTCAAGCGTTTTCGAGCTAAGATGACTCACAAGATTTGCGAAGATAATGAAATTCCTCTCAAGAAGTACCATACGCTCCTTTCTGAAGAAATTCCTGAAGATACTCCATATCTGGAAATCTCTGAAAGTGAAGTTGAAGATGATAGTGAAGTTGAAGAAGAAGATCATTTTGATGGGAACAGATTGCCTGAAGAATAACTTCATTCTTTTTTTTCTTTTGTATATCTGTTCTGTAACTTTTCAATACAACACTTTCTTCTTGATTATGCTTTTAATCAATCCAACAATTTATTTTTCAAAGCTTAATTTGAATTAATCTTTATTTGATGTTTATTTCCCTTATTCGCATAACTTGATCATATGGAGAGAAATAATATATCTTAAAGACTTAGCTTAGTATTCCCTTTCCCCTTATTTTTTCTCTTCAAATGATCAACTATCGCTGGAAGTATTAGAATATCCTTCTGAATTTATCTTACGAATTTTCTTCTTATTGTGATTATGAATAAAAAATATTCCCTTCGAAGTATAAGAAATATAAGCCTTTTGTTTTTTACGGAATGTTGCGAAGTAAATAATAAATCTCCCCTTGAAGTATAGAAAGTATGAAGTATACAAAATATGAAATACCCTTAAGAAGTATAAGAAGTATAAGAAGTATTAGCAACATTCAATTTATGAAGAATTGCCCAATATATGAAGAAGTATAAAAATTATTACTCATTGTATGAAGAAGTATAATAAGTACTTAACCTTCGCAAAATTAAATATCCGTTGAAGAAGTATAATAAATATGAGATATTCTTGAAGAATTATAAGAAGTATTCAACTTTTTGGGGAAGTATTCAATATATGGAGAAGTATAAGAAGTATGTAATTCTCGTAAATTTTTACGAATATTTACTTATCTGTATTTGATTGCTATCAACATCGCATCTTTTGTTAAGTCTTCATTAAAATTCTTCATTGATGTTGTTTTCCTTGATAGGACTTCTTGTAAAAATTCTTCAATGATATTGACAGAGCTGTCTTCTCTTCAAAATTTCTTGATGTATATTCTTGTAAAATTTCTTCAATGATATTGATGCAATAAATTTCATTAATTTCTGTGGTCTTATCATGCCTTCCTAAGTAAAGGTCTTATTTTGCCACCTCTTTTGTATTAATTATTTGCGATAATATGACAAGTCTGAACATTCTTGCGAACATACAACCTCGTGACATTATCGTCTTGCGATGAAATCGCAGGACGTTCTTACACTTTCATGCAAAAACCCATTGATATCATCTTAACTTCTTTGTATAGTATTTTAGCCTCTTCAGGAATTGTTGCGACAATATGACAGGCCTAAATATTCTTGCGAACATAAAGCCCCATGACATTGCCGTCTTACGATGAAATCGCAGGACGTCTCTACACTTTCATGTAGCGACCCATTGATCTCATCTTAACTTTATTATGTTCTGCGAGTTCATTATTCTTTTCTTTCTTTCTTCCTCCCCTCTTTTTTTTTTTAGAAGGCTCGCAGAACTTCATTTGTTGCACAAATATGACAAGCCTTTATGTTTTCGCAAATAAGAAGCCTCGTGACATTTGCGTCTTATAGTACTTATCAGCTCCCTAATGGAGGGTGCTTCCCTTTATCTTCCCCCTGATTTCCCCTTCAAGGAAGCGTACATCGACCATACAAGGTTATCTCTTCCCATCCGGTTCTGCCAACAACCATCTTTTGATCGCAACCTCTTATCATTTTTGCCTATATGGCTTATAGTTACGAGGTTGCACCCTATGGGGTATCTTTGGGCCAAGTGCATCATTTGCCAAGACTTGTCAAAAATGGCAGATGTGGTTCAACCTCACCCGGCACTCTTGACTCAACCGTGTACCTCGGCGCCTTGATCGTTTTCTGCACTTCTTGGGAAAGACAGTATGCCTTAGTCGCCCAGACTAAATCCTCTTACACCGCATTTTATATTGCGTAATGTCGTTAGATTAGGTGAGAATCCAAGGTGTCTAACCCGGATAGGTACCCCATTATTGGGTTGTACCCCAAAATCTTTACCATGTACTAAGGGCCCTTGGTGGTGTTCCGGTTACCCTTAGCCACGTTATAGGTACCCCCTTAAATGACGTACTTTAGGACCTTGCCTCTTACGAATTATAGCTTCGCGAACTAGGGTGTACGCCACAAAGGTTTTCCTGTATAAAATTTTCCGCGGCTCTCTTTCTTTTTTGGAGGATGATCACAAATTGCGGTCTTTTATTCGCAAATTAATGAAATTTTAATCGGAATATAAATTCTGAAAATTTGTAACTTTTTCCCAATTTCCTGCGAGCAAACAATATTCGTAAAATTTTATCACGAAATAAAAAATTTGTTTTGCCACATACCTCATTTTCACGAGTAAACATACTGATAACCTTCTTTTTTCCTCGCAAATCACAATCCCTTATTATCATCGTAAATTTCTTGTTTGATTATCATCGTAACTTTATTCTCTTTTTCCTTAATCCTCAGCCATTAAATTTTCACTTCTTTTCACAACCTTTGCTCTTTTTCTCCAATTTTCCTTCTCAGCAGTTTTTCCTTCGCAAACTTCTACTTCTGTATCGTAACATTTCTTTCCCTCAGCCCAATCACCTTTGATAATTCCAATACCCTTCATATGAGGAAACTTTATGCACTGATGTAGGGTGGAAGCTACGCCTAGAATTCCCTGAAGCCATGGCCTTACTATCAAAGCATTATATGGTGATTCAACATCAACAACACAGAACAGAATTTCAGTTCGCATTCCACTTAATGGAATTCGCATGCTCACTTCTCCTTTGGGCTTGTTGGCAATTCCATTAAAACCATAAATTCTGTAAGTAGAAGGTATTAAATCTGCATCTTTTCCCCCCATAGTTTTGTAAGCATAATAGAAGAGGATATTGACAGAACTTCCCGTATCAATCAAAATCCTATTAATACCAATTGACTCTTCCTCCATATCATCTTCGTTCTCCTCCATATTCATGTAGATTGCCAATCTTACCACCAATGGATTATCATGTGCTTCACAACCTTCTGGAATTTCAGTGGCTTCAAAATAAATTTCACGTTTCTGCCAATCTTCAAGTCGTGAAATCTTTGCGATGTTCATTACTTCCTTTCCTTCACCATCCCTCGCATATACCCTACTTAACACATTATCATGAAAATCCTCTATGGTTTTATATGAATGAACAATGGAATTACAAAAAACATTCCTTGCTTTTGACCCCACTTCTATATGTAGGATTTCTTCTCCCTTTTGTTTTGTCGTGTTCTCCCTGCGAGTTATGGCTGGATCCTGTGGTAATTGTTGCGACTGTGTCTGCTTAAGTAAAAATTGATTTAGTTTTCCTTGATCAATCATTCGCAAGATTATCCTCTTGATATTATGGCAATTATTTGTAGAATGTCCATGAAAATGATGATATGAACAAAATTCATGACTTCTTGGACCCATTGGTGGTTCCTTTCCCATATTCCATGGAGTTGGTACATTCTCTACCAGGATAATTGCTTGCCATATCTTTTCTATACTTGTATTCAAAGGTGGAAATTTTATCTCTTCCCTTACCATTCTTTGACCTCCTTGACCGTTGTTATAATCTTGTCTCTGGTTTCCTTGTCCAAAATAATTTTGCCTTTGTCCATCATAATTTTCTTGTTGTTGATCTAATCTTGGAATTTGGTTATTTCCTATCCGATTATAGAAATTCTTCTCTCTATCATATTCTTCTTGATCTCTACTGCCCATTGCTACCATCTTTGGCTGGCTATCATTGATTTTCTTCTCTTCTTAAATTTGCGAAGAAGTTTGTGAGGATGTTTGCGAAGTACCTTCTACTACATTGATTATTTTGGGAAGTAAATTTGCTCCTCCCTCTTGATTGCTAGTGTTTGTTACTGGATATGACTCCATATTGTTTTGCTTTTCTTCTAGTGTAATGTATTCTTCTTGCAATTCTCGTAATTCTGTAATCATTATGGAATTCTTTATTCTGAAGATTTGAACATATAATTATTCAGTTGCGAACATCGCATTTATGAAGGACAGAATCAAGTATCTCTCATCTACACGCCCTGCCATATCACTGCACATAGTCTTCCATCGTCTTACCAAATGCTTCAGACTTTCACCCACTCTTTGTTTTAAACCAAATACATCTTCAATACCAAGCCGTGAAGAGTGATTTGTGATATATGCTCCAAGGAAAACTGCTTGCAAATGATTGAATGACGTAATGGTGTTCTTAGGGAGTCCTTCGAACCACTTTAGAGCTTCCCTTGTTAAACTTGATGCGAAGTACTTTCATAACACAGCATCATGATTCTCCCATTGTAACATGCATATTATGTATGCTTTAATGTGCTGAATAGCACATGAAGTCCCATCAAAAATACTGGTAAGTGTGGGCAAATTACATTTTGGTGGAATTCCTCCCAACTGTACTTCTCTAGCAAATGGGGTCCTCGCAGCTTCTTCTATTGCTTCATCTAATTGCCTCCTATCTCCTCCTCTTCTATTGTTTATCATCCCTCTCATTTCTGCTAATTCTCTAAAGATTCGTGCATTTTCCTCAGAATTCTCATCCATTGGTCTTTTTAATGCAGCTTCTCTTCTTCTACGTTCTTGCGCTTCCTCCCTTGCGATCCTTCGCATTCTATCATATTCTTCATTAATGTTTTCATTTGCATAATTCTGCAAATATCTTCTTTCTAAATTATCATAATTGTTCAGTTGTAAAGCATCTTGGAATTCTTGTTCTTCCCTTTCTATTCTTCTCATTCTTCTCATGCGAATATCAGGAATTTCTTCTTCTTCATTTCTCCTTCTTCTGTGACTTATTTCTTCTTGATTTACTTGTACTATGATTCGAGAATTTGGTTCATTCCTTTCCACTTCTGTTTGTTGATTTACAATTCTTCTCTTAATTCTTTCATACTCAACATTTTGTTTGTTACGAACTTCTTCATGTCTTCTTACTCCATTCTCGTGATTGTTTTGATGCATTGCTTGTTGTCTCTCAGTTTCTTCCATAAGTTGATGTTCTTTCTCTCGATTTTGATTGTTTTCTTTATGATTTGGTCTTGTTCGTAAATTCTCCATATTTTGTTCGCGGTTTGGTTTTAAAATGAAACGATTTTCTTGATTTCTATCACCTTGATTCTGCGCTTGTTCTTGCATATCATTTTCATTATTGGTTATCGGTGAATTTTGTCCTTTTCTTTCTATTCTAACATTTGATCTTGCAACACTTTGAGATTTCCTCCTTTGTAACATCTCATTTTCCATCCTCAATTCTTGATTTTGTCTTGTTAATTTGGCACGTTCTTCAGCTTCGATCATTCGTTCTTTTTGGATTCCTTGTCTCAATGTTTCTAGCATCTCCCTTTCTCTTTCAAGAATTGTTCCTCCCATCAACCTCCCATTTTCTCTGATTTGTGGTTCTCTATCTTCTTCTTCTGGTGTATTAGTTCTCCAAGTGTGTATACTCACTTGATCATGATCTTCTACTTGTTGAGCTTGATTTCTTCGATTACTCCTTCTTCTACTAGGTTCTCCTGTTATATTTGCTTATCCTCCTGCTAATCTTACACTTCTTCTTACTTTAGTTAATGGTTCTGATGTGTTTCTTCTTCTTGTCATTTTTCTGGTACAGGAATTCTTTCTCTCCCTGTTTCTAGCGCCAATTATGTAGTTGCAGAATAACCTACAACTACACCCTCAATAGAATTAGTAAAAAATCAAGAAGTTCTTGATGATGAATGACAATTTTCTTATTAATGTTCTTAATTGATTACAAAGAAGTATCTAAATGGAATTAGAATAGTTACAACTTTCTCTATTCTCTTTCCTAAGATATTTTCTAACACTCACTAAAAGAACCCCTCGAATTTTACATTTGAATTCCTATTTATAGTAAAACTTATACAGCTGTACATGAGTTACGAAGTATCGCAACTCATACTCGCAAAATTACTCCATCCTCGCAAAACTTCATATTTCTCCGCGCTTCTTCTATCATCGTAACATTTTATAATTCTTTTCTCCTTTATTTATTACGATACTCGTGAACTATTATCTTGCGATATTCAGTACTTACAGTGGTCATGTTGATATGACCGGACCTACTTTGATCTAATCTCGGACCCTCCTCCATTCGTGCTGGAGAAGATGGACGTTCGTGATTCAAAACCCTAATTTTGGGTTTCAAGGCCGTACGTCATGCTCCATTAAAGCACACGATTTGGAATGACCAACCATGGTTGGTCCTCACCGATTAGTCAGGTATGTATGCGGGCCTGCGGTGATTGTATTGAGATACTCCGTGCCATTTGAATCTACATCTACACCCTCCATCTATACCTGCGAAGATGGATGGTTGAGGCTGTTTTGCGACACATTACATGTGTCGCAGACCCTAATTTAGGGTTTTCCATCTATACTGCTATGGTTTAGACGTTTTGGAAAGCTAGGCCAAGGGAGGCCGACCATGCGTGGTCCGCGTTGGTTCGGCAGGTATTCCATACCTACTTGGGGGTTATGGAATCGATTTGGGCCATCCAATCATGCTGGTGGAGTTGGATGGTCGTGATCATATCCAGACTGATACGGTCAATCTGGATGCTCAATCGGGCTAGTATAACACACCGAGAGTGGCTCAATCGGGCTAGTATAACACACCGAAAGTTCAGCCTGTACGGATTATAAGGGCCAGCAAAGCAATTTAATCTTTGATTCCACTCCGGATATTTGGCTTGTCTTATAATTCCTGCATCAAGTATCTTCTGCAACTCTTCTTCTATTTGGGAGTGATATGTCGTTGCGATTTTTCTTATTCTTTGTTTAAATGGTCTTGCACCTTTGTCAATTTCCAACTTATGACACGCCACAGACGGATCTATTCCAGGCATCTCATCCATGTTCCATGCGAAAATATCTCTATACTCTCGCAAAAGATTAATGGTTCTTCCTTCTTCATATGCCTCCATCTTAGTTCCAATTATTAGTATTTTGGGTTCTTCTTTAGTTCAAACATTCAATTCCTTTGTTGGTTCTACTGCGGTGTAACCGGCCTTAGGTTCTACTGCGGTGTAACCGGCCTTAGGTTCTTCCATGGGTGTTGGTTCTTTTATCACTTTCGCAAGTTCGTTTCCTTCTTCCGAAATTTCACTGGGTATTCATTTCCCTTCTTTTGCTCTAATCATGTAAATTTAAAACTCTTCCTATTTCTTTGCCTCTTTTTCCATCTTTCTGCGAAGTTTTCTCTTCTTTGGACGTTCTTCATAATGTTTCACTTCAATTTGATAACATGATTTTGCACTATCAATATCTTCCCTTATTTCACCAATTCTGCTTGGTATTGGAAATTTAATGCATTAATGTAATGTTGATGCTACGGCTTTAATTGTGTGTACACTTGGAGAACTGATACACCAGCAGAAACATACAGAGAACCACAAATTAGAGAAAATGGGAGATTGATGGGAGTAACAACTCGTGAAAGAGAAAGGGAGATGTTAGAAACATTGAGACAATAAATTCAAGAAGAACGAAGGTTTGAAGCTGAAGAACGTGCCAATATAACAAGACAGAATCAAGAATTGAGAAGGGAAAATGAGATGTTACAAAGGAGGAAATCTCAAAGTGTTGTAAGATCAAATACTAGACCAAGAAGAGAAGAACAAAATTCGCCAACAATCAATAGTGAAAATGAGATGCAAGAACAAGCACATAATCAAGTTGAAAGAAATCGAGAGAATCGTTTCATTCTAGTGCCAAATCACGAACAAAATATGGAGAATTTACGAACAGAGCTACTTCCAAGGGAAAATAATCAGAATGGTGAAGAAAATCAAGAGGAAGAGCGGCAACTTGTGGAAGAAATTGAGAGACAACAAGCTATGCATCAAAACAATTATGAAGATGGAGTAAGAAGACGTGAACAAACTCGCAACAATCAAAATATTGGGTGTGATAGAATTCAGAGGAAGATTGGGAATCAACGAGAAGAAATAACAAGAAGCGAACCAAACCTTCGAATCAGAGTTCAGGCAAACCAGGAAGAAATAAATCACAGAAGAAGGAGAAATGAAGAAGAAGAAATTCCAGATATTCATATGAGAAGGATGAGGAGAACAGAAATTGAAGAACAAGAATTTCAAATGCTCTGCAACAAAACAATTGTGACAATTTGGAAAGAAGATATTTGCAAAATCATGCAAATGAAAACATTAATGAAGAGTATGATAGAATGCGAAGAATCGCAAGAGAGGAGATGCAAGAACGTTGAAGAAGAGAAGCTGCGTTGAAGAGGCCAATAGAGGAGAATTATGAAGCAAATGCACAAATATTTCGAGAATTAGCGGAAATGAGAGGAATGATAAGCAGTAGAGAAGGAGGAGATAGAAGGAAATTAGATGAAGCAATAGAAGAAGATGCGAGGACTCCTTTTTCTAGAGAAGTACAGTTGGGAGGGATTCCACCAAAGTGCAATCTTCCTACGTTAACTATCATCTTTGACGGGAATTCATGTGCTATTCAGCACATTAAAGCATATGTAAGATGCATGCTACAATGGGAGAATCATGATGCTGTATTATGCAAGTACTTCACATCAAGTTTAACAGGAGAAGCTCTAAAATGGTTCGAAGGGCTTCCCAAGAACACTATTACATCATTTAATCATTTGTAAGTAAATTTCTTAGGAGCATATATCACGAATCATTCCTCGCGACTTGGCATTGAAGATGTGTTTGGTTTAAAACAAAGAATTGGTGAAAGTTTGAAGCATTTGGTAAGAAGATGGAAAACTATGTGCAGTGATATGGCAGGATGTGTGGATGAGAGATACCTGATTTTGTCTTTCATAAATGCGATGTTCGCAACTGAACAATTATATGTTCAAATCTTCAGAAGAAAGAATTCGATTATGATGACAGAATTGCGAGAATTGCAAGAGGAGTACATTACATTAGAAGAAAATCAAAACAATATGGAGTCATATCCAGTAGTAAACACCAACAATCAGGATACAAGAGCAAACTTACTTCCTAAAATAATCAATGTCGTAGCGGGTACTTCGCAAACATCTTCACAGATATCAGAAGAAAAGAAAACCAACAATAGCCAGCCAAAAATGGTAGCAATGGGAAGTAAAGATCAAGAAGAGTATGATAGAGAAACTAATTTCTACAGTCGAGGAGGAAATAACCAGATCCCAAGATTAGATCAGCAGCAATAAAATTATGGGGGTCAAAGGAAGAATTATTTTGGACAAGGGAATCATAGAAAAAATTATAACAATGGTCAAGGAAGTCAAAGAATGATAAGAGAAGAAATAAAGATGCCACCTTTGAATACAAGTGTAGAAAAGATATGGCAGGCAATTATCTTGATGGAGAATATACCAACTCCATGGAATATGGGAAAGGAACCACCAATTGGTCCAAGAAGTCATGAATTTTGCTTGTACCATCATTTTCATGGGCACTCTACAAATAGTTGTAATAATATCAAAAGGATTATCTTGCGAATGATTGATCAGGGAAAACTAGATCACTTTTTACTCAAGCAAGCACAATCTCAACAATTACCGCAAGCACCAATGGAAACTCGCATGGTAAATACAACACAAGAAAAGGTAAAAGAAATCTTACACATTGAAGTGGGACCAAAAGCAAGAAATGTTTTCTGCAATTCTATAGTTCACTCATATAAAACTATAGAATATTTTCATGATAATGTGTTAAGTAGGGTATATGCGAGAGATGGTGAAGGAAGAGAAATAATGAACATCGCAAAAATTTCACGACTCGAAGATTGGCAGAAGCGTGAAATATCTTTTGAAGCTACAGAAATTCCAGAAGGTTGCGAAATACATGATAATCCATTGGTAGTGAGATTGGAAATTTGTCTGAATATGGAAGAAAGTGAGGATGATATAAATGAAGAATCATTTGGTCTTAATAGAATCTTAATTGATACAGGAATCTCTGTCAATATTCTCTTCTATCCCGCTTACAAAATCATGGGGGAAAGGACGCAGATCTAATACCTTCTACTTGCAGGATTTATGGCTTTAATGGAACTGCCAATAAACCTAAAGGAGAAATAAGCATGCGAATTCCATTAGGGGGAATGCGAACTAAAATCTTATTTTGCGTTGTTGATGTTGAATCACCGTATAACGCTTTGATAGGGAGACATTGGATTCACGAGATTTTAGGCGTAGCTTCAACTTTTCATCAATGCATAAAATTTCCTCATCCTAAAGGTATTGGAGTTATCAAGGGTGATTGGGCAAAGGAAGAAATGTTACGATACTGAAGTAGAAGTTTGCGAAGGAAAAACTGTTGAGAAGGAAAATTGGAGAAAAAGAACAAAGGCTGCAAAGAGAAGTGAAAATTTAATGGCTGAAGATTAAGTCATGAAGGAATGAAATTACAATGATTGAGCATACAAGAAATTTACGAAGGTAAAGAATAGATATGATTTGCGAAGGTAATCAGTACATTTCTTCATAGTGTATAACAAAATGCATTTTCAAAAAACAAGAAAATGAAATGAGGTATTTCGCAACGTGAAATATTTGTGAAGTATTTTTACAAATACAAATTTTTTTTTTCTGCGATTAGCTTTCATTGAAGAAAGACGCAAAACATATTTGCGAACAAAAGACCGCAAACTGTGATTAGCTTTCAAAAAAGAAAGAGAGCCGCAGAAATTTTACACAGGCGAACCTTTGTGGCGTACACCCTAGTTCGCGAAGCAACATTTCGTAAGAGTCAAATTCCTAAAGTACGTCATTTAAGGGGGTACCTATAATCATGGCTCAGGGAAACCGGAACACCACCAAGGAATCAGAGTACATGGACATTACGGGGTACAACCCAAAAGCGGGGTACCTATCCGGGTTAGACACCTTGGATTCTCAACCTAATCTTGCGAAGTACCAGGATATAGGTTGGGCGACTAAAGCACACTGTCTTTCTCAAGAAGTGTAGAAAACGATCAAGGCGCCGAGGTACATGGTTGAGTCAAGAATGCCGGATGGGTTTGAAGCACATCTGCCATTCTTGACAAGTATTGGAAAATGATGCACTTGGCCCAAAGATACCCCATAGGGTGCAACCTCTTAACTATAAGCCCTATAGGAAAAAAGGATAAGAGGTTGCGATCAAAAGATGGTTGTTTGCAAAACCAGATGGGAAGAGCTAACCTTGTATGATCGATGTACGCTTCCTTGAAGGGGAAACCAAGGGGAAGATAAATGGCAGCACCCTCCATTAGGGAGCTGATACGTGCTATAAGACGCAAATTCCACGAGGCTTTTTGTTCGCAAGAACATAAAGGCTTGTCATATTTGTGCAACAATAATATTTCTGCGAACTAAAAAAAAAAAAAAAAAAGATATATGTATATATACATACTCGCAGAATTACATACAATAAAGTTAAGATGGGATCAATGGGTTATTACATGAAAGTGTGATAACGTCCTGCGATTTCATCGCAAGACGATAATGTCACGAGGTTGTATATTCGTAAGAATGTTCAGACTTATCATATTATCGCAAAAATATTACCACAAAAGAGGTGGAAAAATAAGACCTTTACTTAGGAAGGCATGAAATCAATTCCATCAATACTGTTGGAAAATTTTTACGAGAATATATATAAAGATTTCATAATCATAGAGGCAATTTTGTTCGCAATCGAAGACGGATATTTCATATTCATTAAATTTTATAAGGATTGAATACTTCTTATATTTCTTCAAAGATTCAATACTTCTTATACTTTTTCAGAGATTCAATACTTCTTATACTTCTTCAAACATTGGATGCTTCTTCATAGAGTGAATATTTTTTATACTTCTTCAAAGGTGTTTCATACTTCGTATACTTTTTTAAGGATGTTTCATACTTTTTATGCTTCTTCAAGAATATTTCATACTTCTTATACTTTTTTTTAAGGATGTTTTGTATTTCTGCAAGGAGAATTCATAATACTTATACTTTAAGGGGAAGATTTCATATATACTTCGCAAAATCTTGAAGATTCGCAACATTAAACTGAGGTAGATATTCTAGATACTTAAAATAAGGATTGATCACATGAAGAGCAATAATAAGGGGGAAAGGAATACTAAGTTAGGTTTTCAAAATATATTATTTCTCTCCATATGATCAAGTCGTGAAAACAGAGGGAAGCATTCAGTTAAAACATCAATTTATCATCGCAAAATTAAGACATTGGTACTAATTAAATTTCAAAAGGAAATTGTTGATGGATTAAAAAGTGCAAAGACTTAAGTAAACAAGATAAAAGAACTGAAGCAAATATACGAAAGGATTAAAACTATTTTGAAGATGATTTATCTTCATCAAAATGATCTTCTTTTTCTTCTTCAGAGAGATCATCTTCAACTTCACTATCAGAGATTTCCAGATATGGGGTATCCTCAGGAATTTCTTCAGAAAGGAGCGTCTGGTACTTCTTGAGAGGAATTTGATTGTCTTCACAAATCTTGTGAGTCATCTTAGCTCGGAAACGCTTGACATATAAGCTATGGTTGTTCTGGGAAATTAGAAGTTGAGACCTTAAATTGGAAATCTTCTGGTTACGACCGGCAAGAATAGTTTCCAGATCATCATTCATCTTCGCATAATTTTCTGCAGTAAGGGAAGAAATTAAGAAATAGGTTAGCAAGTTACGAAGGAAAAGTAATCAAAATACTTACCATTATGAAGAATTTACCTTCTAATCGCTTCTTATCATTACGAAGAGAAGAGTTTTCAAGCTTTAGTTGATTATTCTCCTCAAGAAGAGAAGAACTTTCAGTTGCGATGCTCGCAGATTGTGGATTATCTCTGTGACGAGATATTAATTATGCATTATCAATACTTAAATCCTCTACTTTCTGACGAAGTTTTGAATTTTCAACCTCTAACTTCTTACAACGGCTTAAAGTTTTCTTCTCAGCAATGGAATGACGTCTTTCCCAATCGAAGCAAGCGCTGCAATTGACTCTTCCAACCTGAACAAATAAAAAGGGTTAGGAATTAATGAAATAAGGGAAACAAACAAGGAATAGAAAAGAAACTTACCATACTCCCTAAAGCATATAATGTAGCAGGAGAGACGAATCTTGAAATTCCATTAAGAGAGTTGTTATTGAGTACAGTAGGAACTTTACAAGCCTTCGCAATAATCTTACGAGCATTCGCAGTAGGAGAATTTCCTAACCCACGAGAAGAGTGGATAAAAGCTTCAGATACTTGAATCATTGCAGATTCAAAAGTTTCTGCATTACTATAATATTCGTCTTCTTCATTATTGTCATCATCATATTCCTTATCAGAAATGGTATCAGAATTAGAACCAAGATCCTTCTCAGGAAATTTTTCACTTTCATCATTTTGTTCTTCATTAATGATCTTGCTAGAAGAGATCACATTGGAGTAAGCATTGGTCGAGAATTTCTTCTTCTTCCTTTCAAAAACAACATCCTCAAGTTTCCTTTTTCCTTTGCGAAGAGCATCATCTTGACTACCAGAAGTTTGGGTATCCTTCTCAGAGCGAAGTATTTTTTGTATCGCAGTTAACCTTTTGGAAGAAGTGGGGTTCTTGTTTTCACTCGCAACAACCTCAGGAAGATCAGAAAGAACCTACAAATTCAAATAAGGATAAGAAACAGAGGCAACAATATATTGTTTAAAAATCATATAAAAGTGTTTCTTACGTCATTTGAAAATAAGTTGAAGAATAACAAAGAGATAAAGAGATGGAGATACATACATTTTTATCTTTGCTAAGCCAAGAAAAGACCCAAGGTTGATAGTTACGATCACGAAGGTTCGCAGGAAGATCTACTATCCCAGAAATATAACAACCCGATAATGTTAGAGGGTAGTTATACCAATCTTCATCATTAGAATGACGAGGTGTTTTATTATTTCCCGAGGCATAATCAATATCATGCATGAGAAGATCATCTGCTGCGATATTAGATTTACGGTGAAGACGAACACCCCAACGTTTATCTTCCTTCTTCGCAGGAATTAATGTGTAATTTTTGAAGAAACTCTCAACTGTATAATCCGCAGCGATAATCTCCATATCTCGAAATCCAGGTTTCCTAAGATCAAATGAATACAAAGATTTTCCAGTAGCAACACGAGTTGCGAATTCAACCAGAATGCGAATGCAATCACTAGTCAATTGATAAATAGCACATGAAAAATTGGGGTGGGAAATAATTTCATAGAATAAAGGAAGATTGACATCATAAAGAGGAATAGGAAGACCTGCAAGGATTTGACCTCGTGAGATTAAAACTTTCTGATCATTCCAAGTAAGATCAGTAAAGAGCTTGTAGGAGCGGAATATCACAGCAAATGATAACTTACGAAATTGTGGAGAGAAAATACATTTTGCGAGCAAAGAATATTTTGCGAGCAAGAAGGACATTTTGCGAGCAAAGGAAACCACGAAGGTTCGCAAGATAATATCTAATCCGAAATGGCGGGACAACACAACGGTCATCTATTGTAAAATCATATAAATAGCCATTTAGGCATGAGAAAAAAGGGAGAGACACATTTTGAGAGGGAGGATAATTTTAGGAGGAGAGAGAAAATTTTAGGAGAGATTTATTTTCTTTATCATCTTCTTCCCCAAAATTCTAGAGCTCCAAATATTCATTAATGGAGTCTCAATTGTAAAATCATGTAATCACATACAATCACTAGTGAAGCACCGTGGATGTAGATCACATTGATCGAACCACGTAAAAATCTTTGTGTCTCTTTATAATTTTAGTACCTTAATTCTTAGTTTCATATCAAATTAATTAGGTTTAGGAATCATTTTAATGAATTCTAATGAGGGTGTAGTTGTGAGATAATCCGCAACTACATAATTGGCGCTAGAAACAGGGAATGAGTAATGGATTTATCCTTCCTGTAACTTGTTGGTTCAAGAAATTTTAGAAAAAATGGCTACTGTCGGCAATGAATTCCATTAGGTCTACAAATTTTGAGAAGAAAAGTGAAAGTTTCAATTGAGAAATTGTGTCTTCAGGAAGCAAAACATCAACAACACAGTCAAAGAAAATGAAAAAGAAAGAGATGCAAACGCTAAACGGAAGCAAATTCAGAGAATGAACCATTTACAACCAAATCAAACAAAGCGACAACAATATTAATCTCAAAAGGATGAATAATCTCTTATTTCTTGAACTTTACTCTTTAGATTTCCAGATTTGATGCTATATTTCAAAATATTTCAGAATGTCTTTGCGAAACTTATATCCCGTTCTGTGTCAAAAACAGATTTTCTCTTGAAAACGTGACTCAAAACAAGATTTTGTTTTAGATTTACAATCAACAGTTCTTGGCATACAGACTTGTGATTTGGTTATGGCTAATTTCAAAAAATAATGAGTACCAAAATTTTCCAGTTGATTAAAAAATTTAGTTTTTCTACGAACAGAACATAAGAATTTAGTTGATTTAATATACAATTATCGATAATAGTCTATTTAACAGTGTTGTGAATTTTTATCACCATAAAAATGGTTTAGATACAATAATACAGGAAGGGAAAGCATCAGGAAAAAGCATCATCGTAGCATTAGAGAGTACGCACGGAGCTGTGGATTCTACAAGCGAAAGAATACTCGCAAAATGTCAACACTTGAAGAAAAATGGGTCCTACAAAACATAATTCACAATTAGTCCAGTGAAGAGTAAAGACGTCCATTGGTATAAGATTGTTCATGCGAAGTAAAGAATATCAAAATGAATATTCGCAAATACGAAAGAAGTTAGCAAAAAACTTCCCTAAGACTTTTTGCGAAAAGAAAACTCTCAGGATCAGCAACTCCGACAAAGAACATGGAAGTGGGTGACCTATAGCGGAATTACAAACGGCAAAAGGAACAAACCAATTCGTGATATCTCAGATTCATTTCAACAAGATCATTAACTAACGAAGGAGAACCCCATCATGGCAAGATTGACAAAATGACTTAACCAGAACATACGAGGATAAACCTGCGAAATAGACTGGCTTGAACAAACTAACGAATTAACTATCCTTGTATACCAATTCGTACGGTAATAACAAGTAACACATCCCAGAAAGAAATCTTCTTAAACTTTTAGCTTCGGAGAAATCTTCTTAACCTTCTGTTTCTTGCGAACATAATTATCCTGCGAAGGAAAAGGAGAAAACTTCTTTGTTATTAGGTGTCTAACCTGGATACTATTCATCGATATTCGCATAATTATCTTGCTATTATCTTGCGAACAAAGACTTGAGACCTGGGGTTTCGAAGGCAAGTGCTGTGTGTGTGAAAGAAAGGCAAAGAAGCTGGAAACCAGTGGAGTTATGTTGGTTGAACTGAGTATGTACGGAGTTGGGAAGCTGAGAAGAACGGTGTTGGGTGACGATGACAGTGATGGCTTGACTGAACGGTGGAGGAAAGATCTTGGATAACAGTAAGGTTATGAGCTTGTTATTCGTATGTACATGGAAGTGTTTTACACGGACAGAAAGTAGAAACTGGAGTTAGTGGTGTTATGACCGTGGTGAATAAAGGTGAAGGAGGAGTTGGTTCTGTTGTTCGATTCGAAAACGAGGGTTGGTGATTAAATTGGGATGGACTGGACCCATTAGAGGTGATTAGCTTTGTCAAAGCATCACCAGAAATGACAAACTTATACCCAGACAAGGAACTTGCGAACGTTCGCAGAAAATATTCGTTTACTTCATTACCCAGATTCAGCAAGTCAACTCGCCGTAATCAGTGATACAATAACTTGCAATATAGAGCGCTACCAATCTGAGCCGGTCAACATTTCAATGACGAAGTTACCTTATCAATAACTCATATTGACGAAGTTACCTTATCAAGAAGATAAAGATCTTCTTCACAAATGAACATTTTCTTCGCAGAAGTTTAGACTACGAACGTTCGCAAATCAAATGAACAATTCATCCAAGTTATCTTCGCAGAAGTTTACACTGCGAACGTTCGCAGCACCAACACTTCGCAGACGTTCGTTTACTCCATTCAAAGATTTACTTCGCAAGATTTTTGGATATTTCACAAGAAGAGAGTGGGAGATTATTTCGCAAGAGATGGCAAGTCATATACTTCGCAAGAAACAGCAACAAGCCGTAAAAAGGTAAGTACCATTTCCTTTAATACTTTATTTACTAAAGACAAAAGAATTTTGATTTTATTTACTAAAACCGATATACTCGCAAAATTTCTACAATTTCAAAGATTTCAAAACATTCCAAAGATTTTTTTTTAGATTGGTGAAAAGTGATACAATCGCAAGATTCAAAAATGAGTTTATCGCAAAAATTTAAAGATCTCAAAATTTTTCAAAGACTTCAAAATTACAAAAAACAGAGAAAATTAAATTCCTATATTTCTATAGAATAATTTTGATTTAAAGATATGATATGAATACTTCTCATACTTCTTATACTAAACATTTTATGAAAACATTCAACATTTTATGTACATGAAAAATTTACGATGACTTTTTAAAAGGCGAAAAATACCGCCAAAAATCAATTGCGAAGAAAAGACCGCAATTTGCGAATAAAAGACCGCAATCTGTGATCAGCCTCCAAAAAAGAAAGAGAGCCGCAGAAAATTTTATACAGGCAAACCTTTGTGGCGTACACCCTAGTTCGCGAAGCTATATTTCGTAAGAGGCAAAGTCCTAAAGTACGTCATTTAAGGGGGTACCTATAAACGTGGCTAAGGGTAACCGGAACACCACCAAGGACCCTTAGTACATGGTAAAAATTTAGGGGTACAACCCAATAATGGGGTACCTATCCGGGTTAGACACCTTGGATTCTCACCTAATCTAGCGACATTACGCAATATAAAATGCGGTGTAAGAGGATTTAGGTTGGGCGACTAAGGCATACTGTCTTTCCCAAGAAGTGCAGAAAACGATCAAGGCGCCTAGGTACACGGTTGAGTCAAGAGTGCCGGGTGAGGTTGAACCACATCTGCCATTTTTGACTAGTCTTGGCAAATGATGCACTTGGCCCAAAGATACCCCATAGGGTGCAACCTCGTAACTATAAGCCCTATAGGCAAAAAGGATAAGAGGTTGCGATCAAAAGCTGGTTGTTGGCAGAACCGGATGGGAAGAGCTAACCTTGTATGGTCGATGTACGCTTCCTTGAAGGGGCAACCAGGGGGAAGATAAAGGGCAGCACCCTCCATTAGGGAGATGATACGTGCTATAAGACGCAAATGTCACGAGGCTTCTTGTTTGCGAAAACATAAAGGCTTGTCATATTTGTGCAACAATTGAACTTCTGCGAGCCTTCTAAAAAAAAGAAAAAAAAAAGAAAAAAAAGAAAAAGAACTCGCAGAACATAACAATGAAGATAAGATGAGATCAATGGGTTTTTGCATGAAAGTGTAAAGACGTCCTGCGATTTCATCGCAAGACGATAATGTCACGAGGTTGTATATTCGCAAGAATGTTCAGACTTTCTTAGGAAATACAAAATATTATCACAAAAGAGGTGGAAAAATAAGACCTTTACTTAGGAAGGCATGATAAGACCACATCAATTTATTCCATCAAGATCATTGAAGAATTTTGAAGACAATATATATCAAAGAAGACAATTCCATCAATATCATTGAAGAATTTTTACAAGAATATATATCACGAAGTCATACAAGAAGAGGCGATTTCATTCTCGAAAATACACAAGTAAACTTGCGAAGATGATTATATGAATGGAGACAACTCAAAGATATATCAATTTTAATGCAGCAAAATGAGCTAAGTAACACAAACATTAACTATACATCATAATAGATAAGTATTCGAATCATACAAGCATCATACTTGCATCATACAAGCATCATACTCGCATCATTCAAGCATCATATTTGCATCATAAAAGCATTGCATAATCATTTCAAGACATAAGAATCGCATACATATTTCATAACATAATCATTACATAAATATTATATTCGCACAAGTATTGTACAAAATTTTACAGGAAAATACCACGAAACTTCGCAGAAAAGTTCATAATTCGCAGGACTATTCATAGTTCGTAACACTATATTCGTAACACTATATTCGCAACACTATGTTCGTAACACTATATTCGCAACAGTACATTCGCAACAGTATGATTCGCAACAGTATGTTCGCATCACTATTCACAGCACTATTCAGAAGTTTAGAAATGTGCAGAAAAACTCAGGAATTCGTAGAAATATTCAGAAGATAACAGGGTTACCACTTGAGGCAGAGGCAACATAAAAATAGAGATACAATTTAATTATTCAACATTTTCTCAAGAATTCTCTTTCGAAGATAAAGAACAGAGGCAACTATGGATACCCAAGAAAATATTTGATGTTCTTTATCTTCTCAGCAAGAATCCTCACCAAAAGTGGAATAATAATTTCACATGAAAAGGGGAAATATTTATCACTCTCTTAAGGATACTTCATACTTCTTATATATTTCGAGGATTAAGTACTTCTTATACTTCTTCAAGGATATTTTATATTTCTTATACTTCATACTTCATACTTCGCAAGATGATACTTATAATTACTTCTTAAAGCTTCAGAACTTCGCAAAAGAATAGAGGCAAGTATATACTTTTTGAGTTTGATATTCTTTCGCTCGTTCCTTCATCAACAAAGATCAAAGACTACTACAACGGATTTTTTCTTAAAGATCACTCTTCAAGCAATATTCAAGAAAAAAGAGGCAAGATGTAGGAGCGGAATATCACAACAAATGATAACTTACGAAATTGTGGAGAGAAAATACATTTTGCGAGCAAAGAATATTTTGCGATCAAGAAGGACATTTTGCGAGCAAAGGAAACCACGAAGGTTCGCAAGATAATCTCTAATCCGAAATGGCGGGACAACACAACGGTCATCTATTGTAAAATCATATAAATAGCCATTTAGACATGAGAAAAAAGGGAGAGACACATTTTGAGAGGGAGGATAATTTTAGGAGGAGAGAAAAAAATTTAGGAGAGATTTATTTTCTTTATCATCTTCTTCCCCAAAATTCTAGAGCTCCAAATATTCATTAATGGAGTCTCAATTGTAAAATCATGGAATCACATACAATCACTAGTGAAGCACCGTGGATGTAGATCACATTGATCGAACCACATAAAAATCTTTGTGTCTCTTTATAATTTTAGTACCTTAATTCTTAGTTTCATATCAAATTAATTAGGTTTAGGAATAATTTTAATGAATTCTAATGAGGGTGTAGTTGGGAGATAATCCACAACTACAGAGCTCCATACAGAGAGAAGACTTATTGTCATGACCATCAATTTCAGAAAGAATGAGGTCCCTATCAGCAAGCTCTGCATTAATTTGTTCAATAGTTTTCTTCTTTGGAGCCATTGGATGTAGGATATAAAATAGGAAGGAAAATAAGTGAAAGAGATAAGAAATCGTAGTAGCAGAAAAAGGGAGTAAATTGCAGAGGCAAAAGTGATGAGGAAGATGAATAGGATAAGAGAATAAAAAGAAGAACAAAAGATAATATTTATAAAGAAGAGAGAGATCAATGAAGATAGAAACTCATCAATGCGATTATACGTGAACAGTTGAAAAGAACGGTTCCGAAGAAACGTGTCAAAAATTTAATGAAAAAGAAAAATACGTGTTGCGAAAGCAATAGGTGGTGATAACTATATTAAATTTACGAAAATAGAGGTTCTCATGACATTCCTTCTTCGTAGATTTGACATGAGAAGAGGCAAGATGTAGGTACCGAATATCACAAGACATTATCTTACGAACATCGTAATAAATATAAGGGGAAAGAGATACAAAAAAATGCGATGATAGAGGAAACACGGGGAAGTATGAAAGATTTGCGAGCATAAAATAATCTTTCGAAGATATGTTGCGATACTTCGCAACGCATATACAATTGTACAAATTTTACTATAAATAGGAGTTCAAATGTAAAATTAGGGAGGTTCTTTTAATGAGTATTAGAAAATATCTTAGGAAAGAGAATAGAGAAAGTTTTAACTATTCTAGTTCCATTTAGATACTTCTTTGTAATCAATTGAGAGAATTAATAAGAAAATTGTCATTCATCATCAAGAACTTCTTAAGTTTTACAAATTCTACTGAGGGTGTAGTTGTAGGTTATTCTGCAACTACAGTTCTAATGTTAATCTTCGCTAACACTCTAAACTTCGCAGAATCATCACGCTTTTTTTCATGTTTCTGCCATCGTCATTTGTTACGTCATTCTTCAAATTATCCTGCGATATTCGCAATATGTTGTTGGTTAAACTTCGCAAATGTGTCTTTTTTGCGATATTCTGGTCCTACATGCTACATGCTCCAACCTGGAAGAATTTCGTGTATTTAATTCACAGAATACTAGGATTGTTGCCACATGCTCCATTCTAGGTGAATTAGTAAAGTGAAGAAGTATTCATCACTTATTAATGGCTTTATCTTTTGCAAGATGTTAGCGCATAATTTTGGCTTTTATAATTTTAGCCTTAAATCAAAATCCACCATCAACACCCTCCTACAGATCAACCCATCTCCCTCTTTGTGACCGAATTGACTTTGGAACGACCATTGACTTGGTTTAGGCCGGAGTCCTACAGATTGATCTCTCGAATCTAAGCATTCCCTTTGTAGTGCATTTGTGTGAGGTTAAGTAGTTTGCTCGATCGAGGAGTCTCGACAACACGCTCAAATCTTCACTTTCCTAAAAAACCAGCGAACCTTTTTTCCCCATCTACACCTTCTTTCTTGTGAAAGTAAGGTCGCTCTTGTTGTTCTTTCGGGAATGACATTTTATGGGGGAGAGTTATTAATTGAACTTGTGCTTAATTGACAAATCTTTTTGGGAGTGCGGTTGTGGAATATTATAGGGTTATCTTGTATCTTTATAAACTCCTTGATGAATGCATTTAGTTTCGACTATATGATTGCATCTAAAAAGGTTGATATGTGCTTTTCTTTTGGTCATGAAGTGTCTCTATGGAAATTTCAATAGGATCCCACTAATTTTCATACATTTGCCGATTTTATTGACAAAAAGGGGGATAATTAATGTGTAGTTCACACTACAAATACATATGATTTTCGGATCATTATGTAAGGGGGAGTGGTTTTCATATGAGATGAAGTATTGACTAAGGGGAAGTGATACATATCACCATAGTATTGTTTTCGAAGTTGTGATACAATTGAACTTTGATGCTTTGTAATAATATTATGACACTATATAATAATGATTGGGAGCTTTTGTTTTCTCATTGTTATGGCTACAGATCTTCGACAACGATGATGTTGAATTGAATACCTTTGGAATCTTTGGAGTACTTGGAAGTGACGAAGATTTCGAGTAATGTTGAAGAACCAAGCATTTGGATGAAAATCTACAAAGTTTTATTTATTTTGTATTCCATATGTATTGATAGTTTTGTCACAAAAATTGACAAAGGGGGAGATTATTAGAGCATTGCTATCTCAAGCTTGTTTGTCAAGTTTAGTTTCCAAAACTATAAGTCTTGATTTATAGTCTACTTATAGCTAAGTCTCAGACTAGGATAGTAAGTGTAGTTGAGCTCTATACTCCACGACGTTCATCATGCGAAGACGAAAAACTACTTAAGGAACTTTATCGACAAAAAGGTATGTGGAGACTTGAACTTATCTATCACTCAAAATTCTATCTATTATATATCTTATCTTGAGACAAAATTCGTATTTATATATAGACTTAGGTTATACACATTTTCTATTTCGAGCCAAGTTTATCTCACTTATCTATTTCTCGAAATATGTGTTGGTAAGCTTTTGCTTTGGCCAAGTTCATCTTTACTAGTTTGTGGATAACAACTATATAACATCCTCTAAGAAAGTTTCAATGATTGAAATGAGAGTTTAGAACATGTAACCATCTTTGGATATAAATAGAGTGTGTTCTCACATTTGTGTAAAAGTCCAAAACCGGGAACCCAAAGTATGCGTACCTGTACACAGATTGGCGGTTGTTGGAAATCCGGGCCAGTATGCGTACCCATACGCAAACTGGCGGAAAGTTCACGTCCGTGAATTTCTGCTTGAGTTTGAAAGTGAAAAACAAACTCATCCGGTTACTTAAGTAGGTTACTTTCTAAAATCGATTTGTTCATTAACTAAAACATTTATATAATGAGGAATGCAATCTTTGCAAATTGTGGCTATAATGTTCATGAATCGATTCGAGTGAATCAAAACCGATTTTTCTTCGATTGTGTCATGAAAACTTCTATAAGATCTAAGCAATTGAATAACTCTCTAACTAGTTCATTTGAGTCACTTGAACTAGTTATGGTGAAGATGAATAAGGTTGATATGGAAGTGCTCATATGGCTAACCATTGGTTAAATATTGTTGAACCAACTAAGTGTACACGTTTAGGTATGGTTACCCAAACCTAAATGAACGTGCATTTCATTTATGTATAACAAGCTCGATCCAACAGCTGAAATATATTAGCTTGAATCTAATCAGGTTTTCATGTAACGGTGAATATTGAATGCTTTGTTACCAAGGTAACTTAGATTGCAAACCTTGATTTGAAGACTATATAAAGGAGAACTCTAGCAACCGGGAAACCTAATCCCCACACCTCCTGTGTGATACTAGTTATATAATCTAGATTCTATTATCCTTTAACCTTAGGTTTCTCTCGAGACCTTGTAAGTTAATGACTTAAAGACTTCATTGGGATTGTGAAGCCAGACCCAACTATTTTCGCTATAGTTGCGTGATCTGATCTTGTTGTTTCTATCGTGATTGATTTCAATCATAATATTCGCTTGAGATTTATATTTCTGATAGGCAAGATAGAAAAGTAGTCACAAACATCTTCGTCTCATCATTTGTGATTCCACAATATCTTGTTTCGCTAGTCGATTATGATTATTATGAGGTGATTGATAATTCTAGGCTGTTCTTCGGGAATATAAGTCAGTTTTATCAATTGGTTCATGTTCACCTTAATTTATCAAAATATGGAACAAAAATCGTAGGTATTTCTGTGGGAGACAGATTTATCTATTCCTGTAGAATTTTCTGTGTGAGACAGATTTGTTTATTAAAGTCTTCGACTTTGGGTCGTAGCAACTCTTAGTTGTGGGTGAGATCATCTTAGGGAATCAAGTGTGTAGTATCCTGCTAGGATCAAAGACGTAAGGAGCGCAATTGTACCTTGAATTAGTGTGAGATTGATTGGGGTTCAACTGTAGTCCAGACCGAAGTTATCTTATAGTAGGCTAGTGTTTGTAGCGGCTTAATATAGTATGGTGTTCAATCTGGACTAGGTCCCGGGGTTTTTCTGTATTTTTGGTTTCCTCGTTAACCAAACTTCTGGTGTCTGTGTTATTTTTTTTTTCCGCATTATATTTTGTTATATAATTGAAATATCACAGGTTCTGCGTTGAATCTATTAATTGGTAAATCGAACCTTTGGTTGTTGATTGAAATTGATTGATCCTTGAACATTGGTCTTTGGTACCGCTCAAGTTATCTCTCTTTTATTCAATCGGACTCCCAAATTATTATTTGTTTGATTGCTATTGAATTGAGAGATTGAGATATGACTCTTTGATATACTTTTTATAAGATTGAGTCTAATGTCTAGTTGATTCTCTTGTAAGTATGTTGGAGTTAGTCCATACAGATTTCTAAGCGAAATATTGGGTGAGGTTGTTAGACCCCCGCTTTTTCAATTGGTATCAGAGAAGGCAAACACGTTCAAGACCTCATAACTCTATTTTGTAGCGATTTGATCACTCTATGGACAGTAAAGTATCTATAAACGCTTCACCAAGATTGAATCTGATCTTAGAGAAAATTTAAAAAAAAATTATTCTCCAGAAAAAGTTTGATGAACAAATCCAGATCAACTCTGATCTTGTTGCAGAAATTGTAATGTATAAGGATTTGAAATCTATCAAAATTTCTTCAATGGATTTGAATAACTCTTTTTATTCTTTTCTGAAGAATGGTCGCAAATCAGATGATAAATGAGGTTTAGGCTTTGTGAAACCTGATGTGACTCAGAACTACTTAGACAAGATTAAAGATGTTGGTACAAGTATGTTATGTGACTCCTACTGTCACTTTCAACATACGTGTATATATTTTCGGAAAAGTTTAAAGGTTGCTAGTAATCTTCATAAGAAAGCCGAACAAATGTTTACTTCTCTTAAAGGATGTACAAAACTAACAAGAAATCCTAAACATGATAGTAATGTTAGTATGGGATCCTTTGCTCTAAAATCAACATCGCCTTTTCAATGGTTTCTTGACAGTGGATGTAGCCTACACATGACTGGTGATCTCTCATGGTTTGTAACTTTAAGCGACTTTGAAGGAGGTCCTGCAATATTCAGAGATAGGAGTTCATGCTACATAAGCAAGAAGAGGGCGATCAAACTTCCCGGCGTTCCTGAAATCCATGATGTAGTACACATAAAAGGTATGACTGCAAACCTTCTTTCTATTAGTCAAACTTGTGACAAAGGATATAGAGTTGTATTCAATGCAAATGGATGTGACATTGTAGACAAAACTGGAAAAGTATTTTTTCAGGGAACTCTTGGTAAAAATAACTGTTATCTTCTTGATACTCAGTCTAGTAATTGTTATAATTTGTCTAAGGTGGAATCTACACATCTTTGGCATGAGCGTTTTGGTCACATCAATTATCGTCTCTAACTAAGATTATTAACAAAGAACTTGTTAGAGGCATTCCAAAAATAAATGCAAAGATTGATGGTGTATGTGGTGCCTGTCAAAAGGGTATACAAACGAAAGTTCACCATAAATCATCTCGAGGTATTCTCACTAAATCTCCACTTAATTCATATGGATCTCTTCGGACCTATTCAACAACCTACGGTTGCAGGTAATAAGTATGCTTTAGTTATGGAAGATGATTACACCAGATTCACTTGGGTAGCATTTCTAACTAATAAGAATGAAACCCTTAATGAATTCAAGATTATTGTTAATAGTATCCAGAATGAACAAGGACGCAAACTAAAGAAAATTAAAAGCGACCGTGGAACTGAATTCAAGGACACTAAGGTGTTTGAATTTTGTAACAAACTGGGGATTATTCAACAATACTCACTACTCATTACTCCTCAAGCTAATGGAGTTGCAGAAAGAAAGAATAGAAACATTCAGGAAATGGACAGGGTAATGCTCCATAACAAAAACTTACCTTTAAGGTTTTTGGGAGAAGTTGTTTTCACATCATGTTATTTGATCAACCGTGTCTATATACGGTCTAAAACCCTAAATACTCCTTATGAGTTACGGTACGGTAGGAAACCCAACTTACACTATCTCCGAGTGTTCGGAAGTAAGTGCAATATTCTAAAATATAGAGATCAGAGGGGGAAATTTGATTCTAAAATTAATGAAGGTATCTTTCTTGGATATGCTTCTGATAGTCGTGGTTTTCGAGTTTTCAATCTCATAACCCAAGTTATGATGGAATCTTCTAATGTCATCATTGATGATATTAGTAAATTTCATCATAATAATCCTCCTGCTGAATTTCCTCCAACTGAAACAATTGAGAAAGTCAAGGAAATCCCAGAATTAGTTGAAGTCATTCCAACCGTTACTGATCCTGATATTTCTAGTGACGAGGAGAAGAACACTGATCAAGCTACTCCTGTTGAAGAAGAACGTGTCCCTCCACGACATCTCTGGGTTCAAAGGAACCATGATACCAATAGTATTATTGGAGAAAGAGATTCTACTGCTAAGACAAGAGGACAACTTCAAAATATTTGCAATTTTGGTTGTCATCTTTCTCAAGTAGAACCATTGACGAAGCTCTTAGCGATCCCTTTTGGGTGAACGCAATTCATGAAGAGTTAAATCAATGTCAAATAAAATATGTATGGGAACTAGTACCTTGTCCCTCCAATATCAATATTGTTGGTACCAAATTGATATTCAATAATAAGACTGACGAATTTGGTATGATTGTAAGAAATAAAGCCAGACTTGTCACTCAAGGATATTCATGGATTGAGGGTATTGACTTTGACGAAACCTTTGCTCCTATGGTACGACTTGAGTTCATTCGGTTGTTATTAGCTCATGCTTGTTTTCTTAAGGTTAAGATGTTTCAAATGGACATAAAATGCACATTCCTAAATGAAAATTTAAAGGAAGACGTCTATGTCGCTCAACCTAAGGGTTTTGAAAATCCTAATTTCCCATATCATGTCCATAAACTTAAAAAGGCATTATATGGGTTAAAACAAGCACCTCGTGCCTGGTTCGAAAAACTAACTACTTCTCTTCTTAGAAAAGGTTTTTCGAGAGGCGGAGCTGATAAAACCTTGTTTACCAAATGGAGTGGGATAAGATGTAGTCATTTCTCAAGTCTATGTAGATGATATCATCTATGGTTCAACTTCTGAGAAACTTGCAAAATATTTTCAAGTCTCTTTTGGCAAAGAATTTGAAATGAGCAATGTTGGTGAATTAAAGTTCTTTTTACGATTACAAATTCAGCAACATAAGGATGGAATTTACTTATCTCAAGAAAAATATGCTAAGGATCTTGTCTTAAGGTTCGGCCTGGATAAGTCAACTCTAAAACTGACACATATGCCCACCACTGGTAAACTACTTAGAGATGAGAAAAGAGTAAATGTGTATCAAAAACTTTATTGATTCATCATTAGTAGCCTTTTATATCTTATAGCTACTAGACCTGATATTTCTTTTAGTGATGGTTGTTGTGCTAGGTTTCAGGAAAATCCACAGGAATCTCATCTTGTAGCTGTGAAAATGATCATACGATATGTCAATCACATGGTCGGGTATGGTCTATCTTATACTTTTGATACTAATACTGATCTTTCTGCCTATTCAGATGTTGACTGGGTAGGATGTGTGAAAGACATAAAAAGTACATCAGGGGATTTCTACTATGTAGGATTGAATCTTGTGGATTGGCATTGCAAGAAACAAAATTCACAATCCATGTCTACATGTGAGGTAAAATATATTGCTGCAGGCTCATGTTGTACTCAACTTCTCTAGATGAAACAAATGATTGTTGATTATGGAATTGATACTAGAGTAATGAAAATCTTTTGTGACAACTCTAGCGCGATTCGAATCACTGAGAATCCCATTGAGCACTCAAGAACTAAGCACATTGATATAAGGTACCATTTTATTCGATATCTTTATGAAAATGGTATCATAAGCATGAATTTTGTTTCTTCCGAACAACAATTGGCTGATGTTCTCACCAAACCATTAGATACTGCTACATTTCAATTCTTACGGAAGTCTATTAGTGTTGTTTTGGTTCATTGGTCGTTCCTAAACTCTTGCCCCTGTACTTATCTCGATCTGTTGGGCAATTGAGTTTGGAACTCTAGTAAGTGTTACTTCAATCCTGCGTTTGTTTCAGTGTTTGAATTTCTAATGAGTGTCTTAGTGTTGTTTTCAAAGAAATCCTATTGTTGATGGTGGATTTTCAACAAAGGGAAAAACCGTAAAATCATGAGGCATGTTTCGACACGGCTTTCGGGCATGTAACGATTCATATTTTACGAAGCCATGATGAACATGTTTTTGAAAAGTCCCACTAGCTAAGCGATTTGATCCTTGGCATTTCATCATGCCCTCTATGCAGAATAACATAATTGGGCGGTTCTATGTAGATTGAGAGCTTAACGCATTCCGGACGTCGGTGCCACTCACTGTTCCCGAACTGAAGGAGAGCGACCCCCCTCCACATAGAATAATAGTTGGAAGGAAGACGCCTTCAGGTCGTCGGTGACACTCGCCGTTCCCTGACTATGTGGAGAGATCGTGCATAGATTCAGGCGGTTCTCTGCATATTGAGAGAAGTAATGCCTTCAGGTCGTAAACAACACCCGTGACTCCCTGACTATGCACCATTCAGAATGGATGTGACGCTTTAACTGGCTAATATCTTTTCTGTATTAGACTAATTCTGCCGTGACATTCTCCACTGAATTCCCAGAATGATCTATTATTGCTCGTATTCCATGGTCGAATCCACGGCCTGATCTCATGGAATGGTAATAACAATTGCTCATATTCCATGGTCGAATCTACGACTTGATCTCACAGAATGGCGATAAACTACTATGTTATCTCATTATTCCATTTTCATGATCGAATTCACTGCTAATCTCATGGAATGGTAATAGATAATTTTATTACTCCAATTATATGGTCGAATTGATGACCCCACAGAATGGTATTGCATGTTTTATTATTCCGAGTTCATGGTCGAATCCACAGCTGATCCTATGAATTGATAATAAATAACTACTCATTTTATTGTTTTATTTCATGAATTATTCTACACTGAATTTCATGAATTAGCAATAAATACTCAACCATCGGGCATCTGGATCATCACTAAGTAAGCCCCACTAAAATGGTTCAAGTGTACTCGACAATGATGCATGACTGAGAACCCGGATGCACAAACGAGCATCCAAAAATATGGACGGATGAGGAATCCTACGCAAAATACTCTTATTTTAATATTTACAAAATATTGATCAATTGAGTATACATGCTCATTCAAAAAAAAATCAAGAATTTTAGTCAAGATGAAACTTTTCTGAAAATTCATAATGTTGCTCGAACGCACATCAGCAAATACTGAAACTCTCAGTACGGAGACATGGACACCACAGAAACACATGCATGCCTTAATAACCGACCAAGGTTATTCTTAGGGATCTCTTGGTCGGTCTCATCTTTCATACCTAGGTTTTATCAACTAATGCTGAACCCAGCAATATTTCAGTAAATGATGAAATCGGCATTTAATTATCATTCTTTCACCAACCGGCCAACTCAGGACCCTGGTGCATACTTACTCGAGCAATTGAGTATCACATGGACATCCATAGTCCCATATGGTCGTTCCCTCTATCACTCATGACCTATTTTCAGCGATTCATCAACTATGATCTGAAATTAGGGTTTTGAATAAATGTTCTACGAATCATCATTCTGAGCAAGATCCATACACTAATGAATTTATATTGATTCAGCAACCAACATCTGAATTAATCATATAATATTTGGTAATCTAACAATATTTTAATATTTTATTGGGTCACGCCGCCAATAAATATTTCGTCGAACTGAGTAACATTTTCTCAGTTGCTCGAATATTGATCCAGCTATCAATATTTAGTAATTTATCAGTAATTTGTCGAATTGAACAATACTTGCTCAGTTGCTCGTCAAATTCTTAATGTTCAGTAATTCGTCGAGCAATATTTCTCAGTTGATCGAATATTGATCCAACTATCAATATTCAGTAATTTATCAGTATTTCGTCGAATTGAGAAATACTTGCTCAGTTGCTTGAATAATCCACATATTCAGTAACTCATCAATATTCAACAACTCGTCGAATTTACAATATTTTCTCAGATGAGAAAAGAATTTTTCAAACATACTCGATTCAACAAAACCTAGGCTCACTGTCTAATCATTCAACAACTGACAAACTAAATACACGTCTGTCATGCAGACGCCACGATTCGTGAGACATAAATCACGTCAAATTGGGGGATAAAAACTTGGGTTTTGGTCTGGCGTCCTACAACACGTGGATTCACCCACGACGAAAAATGTGCGTAAGTTGTGTAAATGGTTGAAAGAGTTAGCAAAGTAGTGGGTGCACGATCTGTCAAGTCTCCAAACGACATGGAACTAACTTTACCACGATCTTCCACTTACCCACTCTTCCACTCATGAAACCGTCACACTTACAGGGATCAAGGTGTTCATAACTCTGAAAATATAAATAAGTCTCTGAATCCATGATTGTGGACAATGAATGATCACTATCTATCAGCAATCATCCAAAATTTCTCGAGTAACTACTCTCAAGAATTCATCAATCCATCAAAACTTATTCGAACTCAACAATTCACCAATTATTGTAGAAACCTCAAAACATCCATAATCCTTGATCATAATTGATCCCACACAAGTCTCAACTTCCCTCCTACAGAGTAACCCATCTCCCTCTTTGTGACCGAATTGACCCTGGAACGACCATTGACTTGGTTTAGGCCGGATTCCTACAGATTGATCTCTCGAATCTAAGCACTCCTTTTACAGTGCATCTGTGTGAGGTTAAGTATTTTGCTCGATCGAGGAGTCTCGTCAACACGCTCGACTCTTCACTTTCCTAAAAAACCAGCGACCGTTTTTCCCCATCTACACCTTCTTTTCTTGTGAAAGTAAGGTTGCTCTTGTTGTTCTTTCGGGAATGACATTTTATGGGGAAGAGTTATTAATTGAACTTGTTCTTAATTGCCAAATCTTTGTGGGGAGTGCGGTTGTGGAATATTACAGGGGTCATATTGTATCTTTATAAACTCCTTGATGAATGCATTTAGTTTCGACTATATGATTGCATCTAAAAGGTTGATATGCGCTTTTCTTTTGGTCATGAAGTGTCTCTATGGAAATTTCAATAGGATCCCACTAATTTTCATACATTTGCCAATTTTATTGACAAAAAGGGGGAGAATTAATGTGTAGTTCACACTACAAATACATATGATTTTCGGATTATTATGTAAGGGGGAGTGGTATTCATGTGAGATGAAGTATTGACTAAGTGAAAGTGATACATATCACCAAAGTATTGTTATCGAAGTTGTGATACAATTGAACTTTGATGCTGTGTAACAATATTATGACACTGTATAATAATGATTGGGAGCTTTCGTTTTCTCATTGTTATGGCTACAGATCTTCAACAACGATGATGCTGAATTGAATACCTTTGGAATCTTTGGAGTACTTGGAAATGATGAAGATTTCGAGTAATGTTGAAGAACCAAGCATTTGGATAAGAATCTACAAAGTTTTATTTATTTTGTATTCCATATGTATTGATAGTTTTGTCACAAAAATTGACAAAAGGTGTAGTTGCAGGAAATCCTACATTACACCCTTGATAAGAATTTACTGTAATTAAGAAATATTTGAAGATTAAAAGCAACACTTTATTATTTGATTCTCAGAAATGGAAGAAATCAAGAATACAACCGATCTCTTGAATTTTCTCTCTCCTCGAGACTTCCTCAACACTCAAAAATACATCCTCCTCCTTCTAAATCTACTGGGTCTCTTTATATAGGATAGTTACATAGTGGGTGACAGCTAATCAGTCCTTTAATTTCGGATCTGACTCGCGATATTATCGCAGTAATTATAATGTCCATTCTCGCAAGCGTTGTAACCATCGCAAGATAATCACACTCTTCCCGTGTTTCTTCATTCGTCAGCTATTACGTCATTCTTTAAATCATTATGTGACACTCGTGAAGTGTTGTTGAAGAACTTGCGGTGATGTTCGCAGAAATATTACTAATCTCATAAGAGTAATGTCATGGAGATATTCTGGTCCTACATTTTGCCTCTTCTCATGTCTTTTCTGCGAAGAGGGAAAGACTATGAGAATTAAAATGCCGCAGCTACCTAGTTTTTCATCTCTTTCCCCCGATAAAACCCTGTAAATTAGGTATGACCGCTTATACATGTCGAATGCTCCTATTTTAACCGGTTAATGCTTTATTACCCGGTTACCCTTTTTCTGTCTATAAAAGAGATAACTTGTTAAGAAATATTCTTTTTCTTTTACTTCTTCGTCTTCTCCGTCCCTTCTCTTCTCTGTAAACTTTCCCGTCTGCAATTTTTCTTATTTCACAGGTTCATCTGCTACTATTCTAATGGAGTCTCAAAGGTATAAACATTCTCTTCTGTTTTAATTCGATTTTGCTTGTTTAAACTATGTTTATCTATTTTATTTGATCTCTTTTATTTGATTTTTCATAATTCCCATACTGTGTCTTCTTTTCAGTGAAACTACTTCTAACATGTAACCTGTATCTCAAAACCCTAATCTTCTCAAAAATTCGCAACAGAAACTGGCTGAAAAGAAGAGGAATCGTGCGAATCATAAGGTAGTGAAAAACACTTGTTTTCTTAATAACAATATTGTTTCCTCTGTTTCTTATCTAGTTTATTATTCGCAGAATAATGAGAATGTTGTTGAACCTCGCAAGATTAAACCCATTGAATACGGAATTACTATTCCCTCATTATCTTCTTCAAAATCCACTCCTATAGCCTCGCAAGTTGTGCCCCAACCTTTTTCTTGCGATGGTGTCACTCCCAATACTCCTGCCTCAATTAACCCTCTCATAAGTGAAACTCCCCATATTATTTTGAATGAAGTTCCTTCTTCTTATACTGTAGTCACTTCTCAAGTTGATTCATTTTCACTTCCAAATGTGACCTTTCCAGATACTCCCCCTCTTGATGACACAAATAATTGAAACCTTCAACTCGCCATTGTTACCACTTCACCACCTACATCTCTCCCTCCTGTTAGAGAAGCTTCAATTGATGTAGACGTTTCCTTTAGAGTCTTATCTGATATTCTGGATGAAACTAGAAAATCCTCCATTAATCTTGTCAAGCGTGGCGTCTGCGAAGTTTCAAGCAAGTATTTTGGTTCTGAACAAATGGCTGCGAAGACATCTCTAGAAAACGAAATTGAAATTTTAAAAGAGAGTCTTCGGGTTAAGAATTCAGAATGCAATACTCTTCATCACAAGCTTCACAACTCTTTACTGAATTGCGAGAATCTTCGCAATAAAAATGAGGAACTAAAAGGTATACTTTTCCTTCTTTTATCTCTTGGTTTTTCTATTTTAGTAAATTCTCATTTTTTCTGTGTTTAATTCTATTTTAAACCCTTGGTTCATATATTTAGTTTTAAATCGGGCACGATTCTTGGAGAGATTCTGATTTGAGTCTATTGCTGAAGAAGCTCGTGCTGAGAAAGATTCTTGGATGGATCAATATAATAGATTAGATAACCTTCATTCATATTCTATCTACCAAATAGATAATCTTACCAATGAGAATAACCAACTAATACAAAGGCAAAGTCTGTTAAATAACGAAGTTACTCGTCTTTCTTATTTGTTAACCCAAGCTAATTTGGCGATAGAAACTTTATCAGATGAAAATGAGATCTTATCTCAAGAAAAGCACATATTCTCAAATAAGATAGCGATCACCTCACATCATTTAAGTATTCTTCATAAAGTGTGTAACAATCAAGAACAATCTCTGTCTTTATTGAAAGAAGAACTCAAAGAAGTAACTGAATCATTAATAGCTAAGAAGGATAAACTCATCCAAGGTAGGATAACTCTAAGTGTAAAGGCTAGAAAACTCAAAGAACGTTTCTCTCGATTAAAAGAATCTCATTCCTTATTGGAGAAAGAAAATGCTTATCTCCTTTCTAAAGAAGAAAGTATAAAATCTCGCCTGAAAGGTATAATTGAAGATAAATTTGATGATGCCATGAACCAATGGGAGAGTTGTGTCTTATCATTAATTCAAAACTTATCTTCGCAAAGAGAAGGTAGTCATTTTGACTGCCTTAATTGTTAACTTTTCTGTTCAATTTTCTCTGCTATATTTTTGCAAGATCTTCGTATGAATGTTTT